>OY856409.1:1792524452-1795131952 GCA_963693085.1 Alisma plantago-aquatica
TCTATGTGTTTAGTGCGTTCATGGAATACTGGGTTCTTGGCAATGTAGATAGCAGTTTGATTGTCTCATCTGAGCTCTATGGGAGACAAAACATGAATCTTAAATCCAGAAAGCACAGATTGAACCCACTGGAACTCACAACAGGCATGCGCCATTGCTCGATACTTAGCTTCCGTGCTAGATCTTGCCACAACATTCTGCTTTTTTCTTTTCCAGGTAATAAGATGATTTCCTAGAAACGTGCAATATCCAGACGTAGACCTCCTGTCATTCAGATTACCAGCCCAATCTGCATCTGCATAACCAGTAAGAGCAAGAGTAGATACAGGGGTCTTGGGTCTATAATAGGTGATTCCCTTACCAGGTGCACCTTTCAGATATCTCAGAATACGGCAGACAACTGCCCAATGTGACTGTTGTGGTGAGCTCATATGCTAACTCACCACTCCTACAACAAAAGAAATGTCAGGCCGGGTAACTGTCAGATATATCAGTTTACTAACACTTTTCCTGTAATATCCTGGATCTGAATAAATCAGTATCATCAGTCATCTCCTTCACATGATAATCCATAGGAGTAGACACCGGCTTGGACTCACTCATACCTGCTTCATGTAGTAAATCCAACACATATTTCCTCTGAGACAAACTGGTACCTGCATTAGATCTAAGTACTTCAATGCCTAGAAAATATCTTAGTTTGCCCAGATCCTTTGTATGATAGTGCCCCTGCAAGCCTTCTTTCACACGTGATATGCCTGTAGAGTCACTGGCAGTGATAACTATATCATCAATATATACATCAATAATAATGGATCCACCAGAAGAACTAGAGTAAAATAAGGAGTGATCAGTCAAAGAACGAGAAAAGTCCATTTTTAGCACAACATCACTGAACTTGTCAAACCAAGCTCTAGGAGATTGTTTCAACCTATAGATGGCTTTCTTCAATCTACACACCTTCTGACACTCTTCCTGAGCAACAAAACTAGGAGGTTGCTCCATGTATACCTCTTCTTGTAGATCACCATGAAGAAATACATTCTTGACATCTAGTTGAAATAGAGGCCAATCAAAGGTAGTAGCCAGAGAAATAAGAATCCACACAGAATTCAGACGAGCCACTAGTGAAAAGGTCTCAAAGAAATCAACCCCATATGTCTGAGTGTAACCTTTTGCCACCAGTCTAGCCTTCAACCTCTCAACTGAACCATCTGGATTATGTTTTACTGTGAATACCCATCTGCACCCCACAACATTTTTATTTGGAGGTAAGTCAATAAGTTCCCAAGTGTTGTTTTGTAGAAGAGCAGACATTTCCACATGCGTCGCCTGTTTCCAGCCAATATCCTTCATAGCATCAAGATGATTCTTGAAATGACCATAGAATCAATCCTAAGAGCAAATGAACGGGTCTTCTTAGATAATTTGGACAAACAACACACATTTGCAATAGGATGCTTAAAAGTACAGGAACGAGTACCTTTGCGGACAGCAATGGGAGCATCAAGGTCAGATGGTTCTTCAGGAATCCCTTGAGTAGAGGAAGATGGGGAAGGCTTAGAGACTGGAGTCGCTACCTCCTCTGGATCTTGTCTGCCTCGTCTGCTGTAAACATGTGAATATTGCTGAATTAACGGACCATCTGCTGGCTGTTCTTCTTGAACTATAGTATAGTCAGGAATGATAGGTGACACTCTCTCACTCTGATGTGGTGGTGTCACTCTCTCACTAATGTCTGATGGTGACACTCTCACATAACTGCTCCCCCTTACTGGGAACACTAGAGAAATATGGAGTGGATTTATGAAAAGTCACATCCCTAGACACAAACATACGACAGAGACTTGGACAATAACACTTGTACCCTTTGCTAGTGTTGGAGTACCCAAGAAAAAGAGTCCTAATTGACCTAGGAGATAACTTATCAGCCTTAGGATCAAAATTGTGGACAAAGGAAGTGCAACCAAACACTCTGAGGGGAGCAAGGAAAGGCTGATCCTTGGGACGTAAGATAGAGAATGGAGTACGTCCTTGGAGCACAGAAGAGGGTTGCCTGCTGATAAGGAAACAGGCAGTAAGTAAAGCATCAGACCAGATTCTCTTAGGAACATTAGATTGAAACATAATTGTCCTGGTAATATCAAGAAGGTGACGATTTTTCCTCTCTGCTACCCTGTTTTGTCGAGGGGTGTGAGGACAGGATGTACGATGTATCATCCCAACAGAACTACAAAAATTAGCCATAACACTTTGAACATATTCCAAGGCATTATCAAATTGAAGAATTTTAATATTGCAATCAAATTGAACTTTTATTTCTTGATGAAAATGCTTGACAATGGATAGCACAAACTCTCGACTCTTCAACAAATAAATCCATGTCATGCGAGAATAATCATCCACAAAGGAAATAAAATAGTGAAAACCATTATAGCTATGGTCTTTTACAGGACCCCAAACATCACTGTGGACTAACTCAAAAGGATAAGAAGTCCGTTTATTGACACGATTGGGATACGACATTCGATGATGTTTCCCAGTTGACAAGACTGACACTCTAATGAAGACACTTGAGACAACTCAGGTTCCAACTTCCTCATGCGCTTTAACGAATGATTTCCATATCTGTAGTGCCACAGTAAGAGAGAACCACTCAAAAGGATAGCTGGAGCAGGAGCAAATACTTGGCGAGGTAGACTGTTACCATGGAAGAGGTAGAGATCACCTGTCCTAGGCCCCCCACCAATCATCCTCATACTCTTGAGATCCTGTAATATAAAACAAGAATGTCCAAATGTCACCGTACATTTCACAGTGACAATCAATTTAGCAACGAAGAGAAGATTAAATGGAAATGCAAGTACATAATGTACATATTTAAGATCAAATTTAGGAGTCAGAGAAACGGATCCACTGGCTAACACTCCTCACTGAACCATCTGCTATTGTCACAGATTGGTGAGGAATATGTGAGTCAATGAAATGAAGCAGTGACTCAATGAAATGAAGCAGTCTCCTCATACCAGTCATATGCTGTGATGCTCTAGAGTCAACCACCCATGAAGAAGTTGAACTAGAAGCCAGTAAAGAGGTAGCCTGATTACCAGTTGTGGACGCCAGGTTGGCTGAAGAAGATGATCCCAAACTCAGATGCTGGGTAGCCAGAAAAAATCTATCATATTCCTCCTTGGTGAATGTGATGCCAGAAGAACCAGAACTCGAAACAGGAGACTCAGAAGACACAATAGTGGCAACATAGTTTGCTGCCCCCACATGTGGTGCAGCATGTCTACCATGCTTCTTCCAACATTTCTCAACTGTGTGTCTAGGTTTGTCACAGAAAGTGCACTTAGGATGAGTGCCACGTCCTCGACCCATACCTGTCCGTCCTCCTCTCACTGTAGCAGCTAGAGATGCCTGGAAATCTCCAGGAGACAAGACTGCTGTAGGACCAACATGTTCAAAATTTGACTGTAAAATCTTTGAGTAAGCTTCTTCCAAGCTGGGAAGTTTGTCAGAAGCTAGGATGACACTGTGGGCTGAACTGCATGAAGAACTCAAACTGGATAATTTTTTGTTGTAATCAAGTCATCTCTGTCTTTGACTTGTTCTTTGACAATCACTGGATGATCACTCCAAAGTATTCTTCTAAAGGCTTGTCTCCCTGTCGTTCTACAAAGAGGCGGTCATATATCATAAACTGACGAAGCGCATTCTTTTCTTGAGAGTAATGTTTCTTTACTGTATCCCATATCTCTTTGGCCGTAGTGTAGAACATGAACCTAGCAGCAATCCCAGGTTCCATGCTCCCCCACAACCATGTCTTCACCAGACTATTATGACGCTTCCATTCAGCATAGCCTTTGTCAGTAGAAGCAGGAGGATCAAAATCAACATATTTAGCCTTGTCTCGGGACTCCGACATTGTATGGACATCATTCATCCACAAGAGATAATTCTTCCCGTTCAGCTTGATGAAGGGGATAGGTGACATCTCGCTATAAATGGTAGACGCCTTGGTTTCCTCCATGATTCAACATGAAAAAAGGGTGACAAATTGATACCCGACACAGGAAGATTTGAGTGACGGAGAGATACACGTCACTTCACGATGAGCAAGATGCGTTTCTGACGCATCTACAACCCCCAAATGAATATAATGAGTTTGCTTTAAGAATCCGTCTCGGAGATCCGAAGACCCCACGTCACTGATCAAGCCAACCCGCCGCTTGAGGGCCTTGAGCGGTCGGAGGTTG
This sequence comes from Alisma plantago-aquatica, assembly GCA_963693085.1. Taxonomy (NCBI): domain Eukaryota; kingdom Viridiplantae; phylum Streptophyta; class Magnoliopsida; order Alismatales; family Alismataceae; genus Alisma; species Alisma plantago-aquatica. The sequence goes on from OY856409.1 coordinate 1,792,528,712, forward strand.
CTCGACTGTTGGCAGCCGGCGCCGACACTGCTGTTGGCTCTAGCCGACCACTGTGGAGGGCCGACCGCTAACTGCTGGCTGCCGGCGGCACTGCTGTTGCTTTTGGCGGCGGCAGCTAGGGAAGGGGAGCGGGCGCTCAGCGGACGGAGACGAACGGCTCCAGGAGCGTTCGCTCTGGTACCATGTTGTCGGCTGCTGTACGCAGCGTAGAGTAGAGAGGCAAGGAGCCTTCTCCCTTTTATTAATAAGAGAATATGGAGAAATTACATAGAGGTCCAGCAGGATATATAAATTACAAAAAGAATATATAGCTGAATATAATGACATATATTAACATATACATATATATATGTGTATATACATATATATACATATACATACATGCATATATATGTGTATATATAAGTATATATATGCATATATCTACATATATATAACTGACTTATTCTCGACTATTTCTGAATAGTTAACCAAATTTGATCGAAATATATCGATCTTTTCACGAATTTTTCCAATTTTTTCCGAATTTCGATTTTTTTTTCCGACCAGCCGAAAAGTCCGCCAAATCCTGAATTTTTCACTATGCCAGCAGAAGAGAAGAGGAAGGAGGAGGCCAAAGAGGAAGGAGGGGGATGAGGAGAAAAAAGAGGAAGGAGGAAAAGATAGTAGAAGAGGATGTTGAATTAGCAACAGGAGGCGGCTGATGAGGAGGCATCAGAAGAGTGGAAAGGAGGAAGAGGCGGTGGAAGAGGATATAGGAAAAGGCAGCTGAAGAGAAGAGGAAGGAGGAGGGCGGAAGACTGGAAGAAGAGATCGCGGATGTCAAACGAAGCATGCAGTTTGATTGAGTTATGTAGCCAACCGGTTTAACTGGTCAGTCCACTTGTTTGAGGTCGGTGACACTACCAACCTGACCGAGCTAGGCAGATTGACGGTTCCATCTCAACCAATCAAAACGATCAGTTTGGTTTTGGGTCGTACAACCCCGCTTTCAGGTTTCACCAATGATTTTCCAACCAGACACCTACTATTTGATTCCAACATATTATCAAATGATGATTTCCATCTCTGGTCTAGGAAAAAAAGTAAATTTTCCCTGTTTCTAGATGATAATGATGGAAGTCAAGATGGCTGTGCTCCCCTATTAGCTGTAGGAGGGATGGGGAGCACACCTAGGCTTTTTTTCATCGGTCTAGTGTTTCTTAATCTTTTGATTTCATCAACAATTGCTATTTTTTTTCCTTTAGAGAAACAAATCTCGCTATCTATCTAGCTCTGGTTAGACTTCTATTTGATTATTTGATTATGTACCAAGTCCGATCATATTTTGAAATGTTGGTTTTATCATCTACCTTAGCTTTATGGTTATTGTAGTTAGACTGTAAATCGAAGTTAAAACATGCACTAAGTTGTCTATCCTGGTATTTGCAGAAAGCATACTACAATTTTAAGAAAAATAGATGGCTTCAGAGGAAAAAAGAAGGTGTTGATCCAATACGATCTGCTTTTGATCAAATGAAGGTACCTGACTCATTTTTTCTTATAATATGCTATCCAATGCAGAGATAACATGTGCAATGGGCTATTTTGAATGATTCATGCACAGAGAGTTAAGAATCCTCCAATACGTTTAGACGATTTTGCTAGTGTGGAATCCATGAAAGAGGAAATCAGCGAAATCGTGGCATTTTTACAAAATCCAGCTGCATTTCAGAAAATGGGTGCTCGAGCACCGAAGGTGTGTTTCAACAGTAGCTAATCCCATTCAACTTTTAAGTTTGTTATGATAATCAGAACATCTAAATATAATGCTCTCTTCTCTGCATGACATTCCTTTTGCAAATTATTGTGGAATGATCTTTGACCCGAGCTAGTGAAACGGAAATGATTTTTTCAGCATGATTAATGCAACAATGGGAAAACTTTGTGACATGGGGAAACATCTACATGTTCTATCACTGCATACCTTCGGTTACTGTGTAATTTAGTAACACGAAAAAAACATTGTTAGATATCACTATCAGGAATACTAGGCGTTATACAATACACAATAAACACTTGGTACTGTTTGAGGCTATGATTCCGAACTCCCAGAATCAGTACTATCCAATTCCTTATATGGAGGTTAACAGTAATATTACCCCCTGTTAAACATTTTTCAGATTGCCCACTACTGACAGGAAAAGTAGTGTTTATCTAGTACCTAGCTAGCTCAGTTTCATGCATCAATCATTTTTTACTCTTTTAAAGGTGTTGCGCTCGAAAGATCTATAGTTTCTTTAAATTCTAGGCAATGGAGAAAGATTTGTATGAAAAATAGGAAAATGTTATATCTAAAGCTGACGTAGAAATATAATATTTGATAATATTTGTTTTTTAGTCAAGAGTTTCTTACTTGTTAGTACATTGATTGTCACATCAGAAATCTTTTTATATTCCCTACATTCAGCTAATAGCAAGGCTTGTTCAGTTTTATTTGAAGTTCTGTTCGTTGGGACCACATATCTTTCAATCTGTCGGAGTCCGTCTGACCTCCAAGACAGCTTACTGTCAGGCTACAACAATTGATCTTGAGCTCCAAAGCTTTACAAAGGATATATGAGATCCATTATCGGCATGTGAACATCCCTCTTCTTTCACAACGTTGGGCTCAATCCCAGCTGCCAGGCCCACTACATGCCTTCTCAGACACTGTTCATCACTAAATTAATGCACACATGTTGCATGACCAGTACATGCTTGCACTATATATCATGCCAATATCTGCCTCATCTCAAATTATTCACGCTCCATGTAACTTTGGACTTTCGTCTCTCAAACCCTGACAATTTCTAATTGTCTGCTATTGCCTGTAATCCGTCTGACAATGCAAAAATTGTGCTATATTGCTTGGTTAATGGTGGCTTGTGGATGTATTGCCCCCTCTACTTAGCCTATGGTGATTGACATCTCGGTTATCTTTAACTGTGCATGTCTTTATGCTCTATCTTTTGAAAGTTTGTGTTTGTTAGCTATGTGCTGTATCTAACTAATCTACATTGTTTAGGAATATGGATCAAACCAATCAGTTCAACTTGTAAATTAAGAACAGGCCAAAATGTCAGTTTGGTTCAGCCCTGGAATTGCATTGAGCAAATGACTTAGCCTATGGTGATTTGGCATTTCTGTATCTTTAACTCTGCATGTCTTTATGCTCTATCTTTTGAAGGCTTATGTGTTTCCTAGCTATGTGCTACGTCTAAGTAATCTACATTATTTAGGAATCTGGATCAAACCAATCAGTTCAACTTGTAAATTTAAGAACAGGCCAACCTGTCAGTCTGGTTCAGCTCTGGAACTGCATTGAGCAAATGACTTGTAAAAACTTGTCGACAAGTAGGTCTGTATGTGACACATTGAACTGGTCACTGATTCAAGGAACTGAGCTGATCGAGTAAATGACCACTTTATCATCACTAGGACCTGACAATCTAAGCTCACTTAACATCTTTTGTCAGCTACAACTTTTGGTATACTTTTGTTTCTCGTTATCAGATATTTTAGTTTGACTATATAACAATGATGTGCACGATCGTTTGTTGATGTATTGAACATTCGTGAGTGTATGAAAGATAAGAAGTTGTGAAACTGCTATGCAAACCATGAGATATATATTATTAAATACCATTATCTAAATCATAACTTGACAATCCAAATATTTGTTGAAATTTGGTATCTGGTACGCTAGTGAGTTATGAGTTGGTGACAAATTGAAAGTGGTAAGGCTGTAGGGAAACTCCTAAAGTATATACGCAAACACAAGTTGGAAGTTGGAATTCATAATTGTAAATATTGTTTTGGGTAACGACTAATGAAAGTATACATCTATGTTGTCCAATTTGTACATGAGTATCAACCTTTTTGGCCGCGTTAACCACTAATGAATCGATGCCAATTATCCTCGTTATGTCCATACCCATTTTGACCCGACCCAAAAATAATGAGTCAAATGGGTTTCAAATGAATGGTGAGTCCGAATTAGGGATGGCAGACAAAACCCAATTTTCCCAATGAGACAAAACCTGATTTTCCCAATGAAACCCGACAAGACTCATTCCAAGCCAGCTAAGTTGCTAACCTAAATCCCCACCAGGGGGAGTACCATCTCGCCTCTCCGCTTGCGATGTGGCGATCTTTTGTCTTCCCTGACCCACTACCAATCACTGGTTGCCGACGCGAAGGACACTCAGTAAGGATTCAACGTCTAGCAGTCGCCAAGAAGGCAGTTGAACACCCAAGGAGGCACTATGGAACAATCATGGTGAGAGACGATCGTCAAGGAGGCATCATGGAATAGCGACCACGAAGGACGCTCCACCAAGTGGACACCATGGAACAATCACTATGAAGAACTCCTCACAAGGGAGGTGGCATGGACGAGTTCTTGGGAAGCACGTTAAATTCTTCTTCTTTGCCACAATTGTTCCTCATCATTTGGCACCTCTGGTTCCAATCGAATCTCCACGACAACAAGTGGCTCATTATAACTCGAGTAACTGCAAAGCTAGGAAAAACAAATTCTTCGTTTACATGCTTGGTGGCTGAACAAGTAGCCCGAAATGGTAGAGTAAGTAGATCTGGTCCTAGAAGTAGCGAGTGCCACAACCAACGTGGAGGTCACCAACTACTACTTGCCTAGCCACAACAACCTAACTACATGCCATGTGGAAGAGGGGGACCTCCTACGGTTCATATTGATGTAGGGTAACAAAGCTTTAACTTCAAGTCTTCCAGCAAGGACACCATCGCTTGTGCCAACTCCATGGTTAAATGAAGCAAGCTCGACCAGCATTGATGGCATAAAGGATACCAATATCGTCATGGATGGTCTCAGATGGGTGTTATGCAATCACTCCCTACCAACATTACATATCACGCCGATTAGAAAATATCTGTTGCTTTGTTAGTGAATGATAACTTACGTGGTACGAGACAATGAAAATAAATTTCGTTGAGCTCTCTGTCTACTGTAACACGTGTAAGATGTAGGTAAATTGGTACATTATCTTATTTTATCATAAAATATGTTTGCTAATAACATGTATATTTTTATGTTCCAAAAACAAAACTTTTTTTCTTTTAAAAAACTTAGTAATTATGTATCTTTGTTGGGGAGACGTGTTTGTTGTTTCGGTAACAATCCTATTGCACTCCTTTTGTTTGAAGTATCATTGATTTTAGAGATGGTGTGCTTTTGGTAACTAGTTTCCCTAGTAGTGTAATGAGGCTATTTTCAGACTGAGTGACTTGAAAGGATAATTGATTTTTCTTAAGAATTATATCATTATAGTTGGTGCAACTACCTTAGATGGGTTAATTAATAACCTTTCACTTTAGCAATCATATCTATATTTTGACTAGATAAGCATATATTGCCACTTTGAAGCTCTAGAATTGTAGACTTGCAAGAATCTCACTTAATAGTATCACAAGAAATTCTTGAAACTTTCATTTCTAAAACATAATTATAGAATGAGATAAGTCTTTATTTGATGTGTCTAAATAAATACAATGGACTCTCTTTTATAGAATAAAAGAGAAGTGAAAAATAGAGTCTGGAAATATGAGATAAAAGAAAAGCTAAAGACAAGACAAGTCTAAAGCACATACTAAAACATAAAGCATAAAGTATATATACTAATACTTCCCCTAAGCTGGAGCATAGATGTCAAACATGCCCCATTTGTCCACCAGTGTAGCAAAACAAGTCTTGGGAAGTATCTTGGTGAAGACGTCAACAATTTGATCCTCAGTTCGTAGATAAGGAGTGCAGATGCGTCCAGAGAGAACAGATTCACGAACAAAGTGGCAATCCACCTCAATATGCTTTGTGCACTCATGGAATGCGGGATTGCTAGCAATAAAAATGGAGGCTTTATTGTCACAGTGCATAGGAATAACAACAAAATCAGAGATATCAAATTCCTTGAGGAGTCCTTAGACTCACATCAATTCACAAGCAGAATGGGCCATAACCCTATATTCTGTCTCTACACTAAACTGAGCAACCACGGTCTTCTTCAGTGTTTCAAAAAGCAATCCGTGCGCATAAGCGGTCGCATACAAGGCGGATCACCTACCGAACCGCATACTGGAAATCCCCCCCAAAAGCAGACCAGACGCATAATCGGCTGCACAGCTGCATCAAAGGCCGATTAATCCCGTATTTTCATATAGACATGTTTCCATTTCTTCTTTTTTACATTTAGATTCATCTATGTTTGTTTAGATTAAGATCACAGTGCATGCTTGTATTTATATAAGTTGTGATGATTGCATATTTGCATGATTTCATCCATTATTCTTGTAAATGTACTATTTAGATACACAATTGTACAAGTTAAATATGTATATTCATGATTAATATGTATATACCTATACATATAATAATTAATAAATAAAAAAAATTCCAAAAATGCATATACTCCCGCATACCGCATATACTCTACAAGGTGACCTCTCCGAACGCATGACACATGCCGCTTTTTAAAACACTGCACCAAATTGCCTCCAACAAAAGTGCACTAACCAGATGTAGATTTCCTGTCACATCTACTATCGGCATAATCAGACTCAGAATACCCAATGTTTGCAGTGCCCATGTCTGCGATACAATAATCCTTTCCCTGGAGAAGTTTTCATATACTTAAGGATATGGAAAACAACATCCTAATGACATTGTCGAGGTTTATCCAGATACTTATTGACAAGTCCAACAACAATAGTAATATCAACTCTAGTAACAATAATATAGATAAACTTACCAACCATTTGTCTATATTGATGGTTATCAGGGTAGGGAGGTGAAGATTCATCATCCAATTAGTATTGGGGTCCAGAGGAGTGCTAGCAGGTTTAGTACCAAGCACGCGTGCATCTGTGAGAAGGTCTAGAACATATTTCTGCTGTGAAAGATAGTCACCAGAAGACGTTCTGGAAACTTCAATTCCCAAGAAGTATCTAATTTACCAAAATCTTAAGCAATAAAGTGTTGTTCTAGATATCTTTTGGTAGCTGCAATACCTTCAGGATCATTACCAGACAAAATGATATCGTCCACAAATAATAAGCACAACAAGCCCAGAACTGTTTTTTAATAAAAACAGAATGATTAGAATGTGAGCGCTGAAATTGAAATTCGAAAATTATCTTAATTTATCAAACCATGCCCGCGGGCTTTGTTTTAGGCCATATATCGCCTTCCTGAGTCTGCAGACTTTAGAACACTCCCCCTGACTAACAAAATCAGGTGGTTGATCCATGTAAACTTCCTCGTGCAAGTCACCATACAGGAAGGCGTTTTTGACATCAAGTTGATAGAGGGGCCAATCTTTATTTACAACAACAGAGATAAGTGCTCTACGGAATTGAGTCTGGCCACAAGAAAAAAAAGGTTTCAAAGTAGTCAACCCCATAGGTTTGAGTGTAGCCTTTTGCTACCAGTCGAGCCTTCCGCCATTCAACAAAACTATCTGGTTGATATTTGACAGTAAAGATCCAATGACAACCAACAATCGAATAGTTTTCAAGATGATAAACCAGATCCCAGGTCTTGCGATCTCGAATGGCAGCCATTTCAATTTCCATAGCTTGACGCTAGACATGATGAGCAACAGTAAAACAAGCAAAGCTATCACCAAGATTAGTGCAAGAGCAGAAATGACAAATCATATGCTTAGTGTAGGAGCAAACACCTTTCCTTTGGCTAATAGGAAGGTGTAGGTCAGAGATTACCTGAGAGGTGTTATGATCTACCGATGGGGAGGATTTGGTGGTTCTGTAACCTTGGGTCTTCTATTGTACACCTTCAAAGGAGGAAGATCTCCAGTTACTTCAGTGTGATCATGTTCGACCACATGAGGCAGCAGAGTGGGATCCTACAAATCACTTGATAAAGCAGCCCCCTTGTTAGAGTAGTACACCATGTGTTCAAAAAAGGCAACATCCGTGCTCACAAACCATTGTCTGTTGACATGATCATAGCACCGATATGATGGTTGCTGGTACCAGAAATGCAGAGGAAAGAGGAAGGAAGACGAAAAGAGGAAGAAAAGAGCAGAGGAAGAGGAGGGGGAAGGAGAAGGCTACCTTTGCCGTTGGTTGATGGCTACTGCTGGACCGTTGCTCTAGCCCTATTTCTCCGCTTGTGTTTTGGCGCAGCCACACGATGGTTGTTCCCTCGCGCCAAAGTAACATGGAGGGGAGGAAGCTGTGAGATGAGAAGAGGAAGGAGAAGGGGAGGGAGAAGATGTTGGAGCGCATGGTTGCTGCCTCACGCCAAAGAGACCGGCGGACGGAAGGCGGACAATCACGCACGACAAAGACACAGTGCATGACACAACAACAATAGTTGAAGAGTTGTTGAGGGTGGGTTGATTAGGGATTATTATATAGAGGTTTAGGATTTAATAGGATTCATATTTAGGTTTTAGAGTAGAATTTAATATGATATAATGCTAATAGTAATCATATTTAGGAATCCTATATAATAATAGGAAACTTCCTGGCAACAAGATGAATGAATTGCCATTTAAAAAAAAATAGGAACCAATTATGAATTTTTTTAGTGGACCCATATAAGTGAGCCGACACCTGGGTGGACGCCTAGCCTGCCTGGGTATACCTTTTGTTATTGGGCGCCCAACTTCAGAGAGCCCAAGGGCCGCCTGGCCCGCATGGGCACGCCTAGGTGCTGCCCGTACAACATAGGATGTGGATGATGACTCTAATTCTAATGTGGCTAGCATTTTGGATGTCAACACTGCCTCACCTCTCTGTTGTGGATTATATGCTCTTCTAAAGTTGTGATCATTTAGTAAAATTAACAGTTTTTGAATTGCTTGGTGACATTTCCCCCATGTCCAGTATTTTCTAAGAACTTCACATAAGGATGAGGATTGGTTGGGCGTAGTAAAGGATTGTATGAACTTTATTACCTCGATGCATCTCCAAAGAGGGCTTTGGTTCCAAGTAATTTACCCTTGTAGTGGCATTATTGGATTGGTCATCCCTTTTGCCTAGCAAGCATTGTTGTTCAAAATAATACTTCTGTATATTGAATTGATATTCTGATAGCCGTACACCCTTGTCCTATATATAAGAGAAAGGGGGAAACCCTAAAGACTTTAACTAATTAACCTATTAACTAAATAGGCTAATATACCTTCTAACACTCCCCCTCAAGCTGGAGCATGGGTGCAACACATGTCCAAGCTTGGAGTTACAAGATTCTATTAAATGATAAATGAAAGATAGAAATGTCACTCCCCATACGAAATTTGTTACTCCCCCTTAAACAATACTCCCCAACTATAACATATGATGATGACGCCTCTTGTCTTTTGAGTTGTATTCTGCAGGTTGGAAATTCTCGAGCTTTAGAGAAGGTCTTTGAAGTGCATCTGGAATGAAGAACATCTGATGAATGGAACCTGAACGCCACAACAGAAACTTGCCACCTTGGAGCAGACGGTCATAAATACCATGGCTACATCTTCACTGGAGAGGAATGTGTGAGTGGAATAAGGGACACAATCAACACATCCAACGTACTTAACGCGACACGAGCGCGGATACACAATGTCAATGTAGCTGTAGTGGTATCTTCAAATCGTCTAAGAAGTGTAGTCGATTGGAATCTAGCGAAGACCACAAACGTGCATAATGTGGCATGAACACGGACCTAACGAGGTGTTGGGATGAGATGCAGGTACCATAATTTGATGCACGAACCTTGGGGGCTTGATGGGTATGAAGAGTGCCATCAAGGAAAAGACCAAGTAGATCACGTAGAAGTGATGCCGAAACAACAGATGCAACTCGGAGAAGATGTAATGAAATCAGCTCGGTGAAGATAAATCTGGATGAACTATTAACCTTGCAGTTATAGAACGCGCATGCTAGAAATTGTTGAGCTTTTGAGACGACTGAAGAAACACCCATCTATCTCATGTGAATGCAACGAGGATGATCAACTAGAACATCATTAACACCGGATGAAGGAGGAAACAAGATGTTGAAATATGCACAACAAACTCTTGTCCTGACGTACATAATGCGGTACGAACGCGAGAAGCTCGATGCCAATGCTGCAATGGAGATCCGTCAAGGTTGTTTGGAAGTGGAGAACAATTGGGCTGAATAATACGAAGCTCCTTATGAAGATAGTCTGGAATGTATATAATCTCTTCTCATCTCTCTTGATGTTCTCTCTCACACTCTTCTCATACTCTCTCTCTTCTCATACTCTTCCTCTTCTCTCTATCCCCCCGCACACCAAATACGACGAGTGTGAGTGTATGGTGTGGAGAAAGGGGCATATGACCCGCCACACGTAGAAAGGGGAGATACATGATGAATGGGAGGGTGGGAAAGAAATTGGTGGAATTTGTGAAATGGAGATGTGTAGTATGTGGAGAATGGAAACCAATAACTGTAGAGAAGATGCTGAATGGGTCAATGTAAGATCTGAATAGAAAAATTAAATGGATCTAATCTTGACCCGAAAATGAGATTTGTCCGGCCCCTAGGCTGGGGTGATGCCATGGTGGAAGTTGCTAGCATAGGTGTGCTTTGGCTAGGGACATGCGATGGCGCAACAATGGTGAGATGGAGCAGAAGTGGTTGGGAAGGCAGCAATGTGCAACGCCAGGAGAGGGCCAATGGGAGAGCAACACGGTAGATGGTGACAACGACTGCTCTTACTGGGGACCGACGACTGTTCTTGGCCGGCGGTGACGCTGTCTGCAGCTGGCGGTGGTGGCGTGGCTACTGCTGGCCAGCGGTCAGCTTGCACGAGATAGAACCAACAACAGTGACAGATAGCAGTAGGGTGACGATGGTGGTTGATAGATCGGTCGCCGGGAAGAACATCGACGACGGATGAATAAATTGGAGACAGCCTCGAAGGATGACACCAGTGTACGAAAAGATGATTGGATCTTTAAGGAGGAATAGAAGTCATGGAGGCCACGATGTGCCTTGCAAGCTGCCGGCCTAAGCCATGGAGACGACAAGCACTCCCTCTTGGTTGCCTCTCTAGGAGAGAGAGGCGGCGGCTAGGGTTGCTGCTCGGGTGGAGAGGGAAGCAGATTCGGCGACTAGGGTTCTCTCACTCCTGCTCTGATACCATGTGAAAAATAATATTGTTGTATATTGAATTAATATTCTGATAGACATACACCCTTGTCCTATATATAGGAGAAAGGGGGAAACTCTAAAGACTTGGGACACAAGTAAACTACACGGGCCGAGACTCTAAAACCCATTAACCAATTAACCTATTAACAAAATAGGCTAATATACCTTCTAACACTTGTCATTCTAGCATTTTTGCTATAAGCTTTTAGTGTCAGCCATGTCAACTTGGCAAACAAGCTCATGCCACTTCCCTAGGAAAGTTTTAGCATTAGGGCAATTTTTGATCTAATTCAATCTGTTGTTTAGGGGCTTTGCATGGTCCAAGGACACTTGCAAACTGTAAGTTGTTATAGATTGAATATCACCAAAGGAATTTGACTTCTTAGATATTGCTCCTATGGTGTTGAAGTGTGACACCAAGCTGTCACCCACAAAGCTTCGGATCATGTCTTTGATGTTTGATCTTTCACACCTAAATGAAGCATATAAAGATGATTTGTCACTTAGAGAAAAGTTTCAGGATGGGTTTATCCACCTTACTCTAGTCAAATCTTAGGATCAGGTAGCATACTTATTCACTAAATCCTTAAATGGCTTTCAGGTCCAATTCTCACGTAATAGGCTGAACACACATGATATATATGCTCTAGCTTGAGGAGTGTTGTGTAATGCACAAATGGTACATGTATATTGTAGTACACGTGTGATCTGTGTAAATTGTCCCCTTGTACTCTTCTCACATATATCAATACATACAAGTCAGCGTGTGTTAGGTCGATTCTTCCCCATATTGGTTTCCAGTACCATGTTCTGTTTCATGTTGTGATTTTTTCTATACACATTAACTTAGGATGGGATTTTATGACCATCTTGATTTCCAAACAAAATTGTAAGAAAGTAGAAGCAGAATTGGTTCAAAATGGGATCCCTTATAATTAGGACAAGTATTATTTGTTCGAATGACAGTTTTTTTTATGATAGTATCTAATGGCTTTTGAGTTTTTTGTTCACATGTGACTGGTTTAGTTTTCAGTAGGTCTCAGCTGAAGATCCTTACCTCATTCTTAGTTGCTTCCTTAATGAAAAAAGAAGAAATAGATGTCCAAGTTCTGCTCTCTTGCATATTTTATTAGTAACATATTAAACAAGTTGAAAGTTTTCTTTTTTTGAGTATTTGTTTCCCTTTTGTCTCCACTTCCTTTTGAGACAGCTTTTCTTGGCAGATCTTTAGGGAAGCTATCTTGAAGATCACCGCTCTTGTTTGGGTTGGACCCCATGTTAGGAGGGGGGGGGAATTACAATCATGGATCTAAAAATCAGCATAGTTGGGCGAAATTTTGCCAAAACTTTGAGGAACTTCAACCCTCGGCGAAATCGAATCTCCTCTACTTGGACTTCATGGCATGTTTGTGCAATATAGTCAAATTTGAATTTAACCTTAGGTTTATTCACAACTTCACGAAGTTGTAGCGAAGCCGTAGAAGTTGGTGACAGCATGGCGAAGTTTATACCTAGTCTGTATGTAAATTGTGAAGAAACTTTTTGTCACTCATTTGTCCGACATCATAGTTGCGATTTTGCTTGTGTTTGACATTTATTATGGAGAATAGAAGAAGAGATGATTTAGGTACATGTTACTTCTATCAAAGATATATATCTCCATGTTAAGAAAAAAAAAAACGACCACATATATTTGATTATTTTTCCTCTAGATGTAAGCTAGATCTCAGTTTTATCTATTCTGAATCAAAGCTATGTCCGACATATTACGATCACCACACATATAGCTGATATGTTTTATACATCTTTGTATGTAGAATCATACTTTAAAATTGTGTGATGGTAAAGTGGTATTACATTTTATAGAATTTAATTCCAAGTGTCTGTCACCTTTAGTTGCTTTGTATCTTATATATATATATATATATATATATATATATATATATAGTTAGTAATACCCCATGAACTAGGGTTTAGGAGCCTACCTACCTAGAGAGTGGGGAGTCGTATATTTGTGATTTGTGTTATTAATGCATGTAAGATACAGGTTTATAGCATATTCAAAATTTATCAAATTTCTCCATTGTTTTACAAAAAACGGCATCAACGTTTCATCAAAGTTCGGGTCTAAACCTCTTCAACACTTCCTCGAAATTTTCACAAACTTCCACTTCCACACATGGCAAAGTCAAAACAAAGTCGTCGTCTTGTACTATGTTTACACCAATCTGTGAATTCCATCATTTCTGATAATTTATTTTTGTAAAGGCATTGCCTTAACGACTTTGAGGGAGTTTAGTACTATGATCAGATCCTTTTCTTAAAGTAGCCAGGGTTTTCTTCATTTGACATAGATTCCTTGACAACACTCAGTGTTCTTTTCTAGATGAAGATTTCTGCATATATCCTAGATACCCATGATGTCCGTATAACTTTTGACAAAGAAGAGATAATGTAATAACCAACATGACCGGTTGCCTCTTGTTTGTATGAATATGTAATACTAGTCGCACGAAATATACATATTTACTGCAAGATATAGTATTGGCTCTTATCATGTCTGATTTCTACTTGATTGAAGACAAAGTTAGGATCCTCTTTTTAGTATTGGACGTAACCCTTCTTTTGTCCTATGTAAAAGATGAAGTCAGCACATTTCTCTCCAAATTTTATCTGGCTGGGTCCGATAGGAATTTTGATGAATAGATCATAAGTAACAAGCAAACAATCTTCAATATCTGTTCAACCAAAAAAAGTAGGTTATGGAAAATTTTTCTTTGATTAATATTCTTTTGGTTCCCTAATCTTCCCAGTCATACCATCTGAATACTATGGTAACTTAAAATTGTTTGCACTTTCTTTTATTATTATTCATTGTAAATTGCAGGGAGTTCTTATCGTTGGTGAGAGAGGAACAGGGAAAACATCACTTGCAATGGCCATAGCTGCTGAAGCTAAAGTTCCTGTCGTTGAAGTGAAAGCTCAGCAACTGGAGGCTGGGCTATGGGTTGGTCAAAGTGCATCAAATGTCAGAGAGTTATTTCAGACTGCAAGAGATCTGGTTGTTCTCTTCCTTTGCTATTTGAAGTGCTTGCTCTTCTGCTTGAAAATATTACCAAAACAACAAATGATGCTGGTTACGATCTTATATTGCTGGAATGGTTTAAATTGTTATTAATTAGTACTACCATGGATTGTAGCAAATGTTATCCTAAGAAACAATTCTAATTGAATTCCTTATTTTTATGCTGGACCTTTTGCTACATATTGTGCCTTAACCAGTCCGTGGTTGTAAAACCAAAGAATGGTTTTTGTATTTCTCTTATATCTTCCTTTTGGATTATATTCTTGTATTTGCTTTTGGTTTTCAGTATTTTGACAACTAATGCTGGTACCTTTTTCTAGGCGCCTGTAATAATTTTTGTTGAAGACTTTGATCAATTTGCTGGTGTTCGCGGGCAATTCATTCATACCAATAAGCAAGATCATGAAGCCTTCATCAACCAACTTCTGGTGGAACTTGATGGGTATAACTCTGATGCTCCTTGTTTGTCTTCAAGTGAGAACTAATATTTTTTTTCAGTCCAAAGTACACAAGAATGTGTTCACATCAGGAACCCCAAAATATTTAGAAACAAACAATAGGCTACCTCCATATTCCAACCCAAAGCCTTTGCCCCATAAACAGATTGACAACCTGCTTGCTTTCCTCTAACTCTGCTCGTGGAAGAAAAAAGGATAGCAAACCTATGCCAATTCCTTTCTTTCTATTTGCTGAAAATAAAACTGCCAAGAGCACTTGGAGTTGGCCTCCCATGACACCATAGACCCATAACAAAGGCTATCTTCAAGAGCTTCACGGGTGTTGTTTATGTCACAAACATATGCACCAAAATAACACAATGGCCTAATTAGTCCTTATTAACCCCTATGGAGATATGTTTATGTTTCACTGAGTGTCATATGCCTAGCATGTGCCTCACTTATGTTTTTACTTGTGTGATATAGTCCCATATTGCTCATCTCTGTTTTATATCTCCTCTCTTATCCTATATAAGAGAATGCACTATAAACCTTTTCAATCATCCAATACAGTTCAGTTCAGTCTTCTATATGGTATCAAGAGCATGTTCCCTCTCGTGCAAATTCCCACCCTAACCCTGCCCTTCATGACCTAGCCACCCTCCCCCTTGGCCGCCGCCGACACCCTTCCTCTCTTCCTTTCAGCCCCGGGCTGCTGCTATCCCTTCCCCCCTCCCTCGCAGCCAGTGTTTTAAAAAGCGTCCTAGGCGGCCGCTTAATCGCCACAAGGTGATGACCGATTAAAAAGTGCCATAAGCGCCGCTTGAGTGGATTTGAGAAAAGCGGCCGCTTTTTGCCCGCTTAACCAGCTTTTTCCCGCTTTTTTCCCGCTTTTTCCTCGCTTTTGGGTGCTTTAAAAAAAAAAACTGCTGTGAGCATATAACATTAAGCACATTATATGCCCTGATTAGTATTGACTATAATATATTAAACTAGCATACATTAAATGTTCTATGATATACCTAGTTCTAATTTAGAATGCATACTTTGTATGTAAGCTGTAATGATATGGTACTTTTGTGATGTATCCAAGTATATTATAGGTAACTATTATCTAATTTAGAATACATACTTTGATTAAATGTACTGCTGTAATGTATGACTATTTGATGATGTACAAATGTTACGTTTGTAAGCTAGCTATGATAGGTTTATTAGTTTACTGTTTAGCTATGTAAACATGTGATACAAAATTGTTGTTGCATCTTGTATATACACTTATTATTTTATGTGTAGGGTGCTTTATCTATGACAAGTATATTGTTTACTATATTATATAGATACAACTGTTGTTGTATAATTATGTTATAAACTATTTGGGTGTTTTATATTGTCTTGTACAATGTTTAGATATGTATAAAAAATTCAAGAATATAGTATTTATATACATATGTAATCTAATTTTGCATAAAAGTTTATAGGAATTGGAAATCCGTTTTTCTAAAAAGCGCCTGCTTAATCGCCCGCCTGGCGATTAATCGGCTCCAAGGTCCCGTCCGCACGCTTCCCGCTTCGCGCTTTTGCTCGCAGCCCCTCCCCCCGCTGCCGGATCCCGGATCACCACCCCCCTCTCACCCCACCGCCACCATCCACCCTGCTGCTGCCCCCTACCATCCCCCCCCCCCCCAATCGCCAGCCCCCCCACCATGCTGCTCCCCCTCACCATCCTGATACACCCCCTTTCCACCTCCCACTAATCCCATCACCAACCATCTCTCCCATCTAACCTCTTCGTTGCCAGATCTACTTTTCTGCTCCTTTTACGTCTCCGGACAGCCATCGTCATAGCAAGTTGAGAGTCTCCAGGATATTCGGCTTCTTTTGCCTATGCCTCATGGTGGGATCTTAATTCTCCTCATGACGGTGTAAGTTCCTTTGTTAGTCTTTCTGCCCGTAACAAGTCTATTCTGGTCTGATGAATCAGATCTACTACTGCTCTCTACTACCCCATAACGGGTTTGTTCGGTTCTGCTGATCCCTGTTTGGGGGTTCTGCTACTGCTGCACTGGCGATCTTTCCTACTTCTTCAGCCCTGTTCGCCATGGCTTCTGTTGAGCTTCGTTGACTTTGTGTTACCACAGTCAAACTTGATGGCTCCAATTATCATCTTTGGTCGGCGTCGTTCATGCTGTATGTCAAAGCACAAGGTCGCCATTCTCATATCATCACTGACCCTCCCTCTGTCGCTCCTGCTGCTACGACAGACGAGAAAACCAAGCAAACTTATGCACAATGGACCAAAGATGACTCATGTGTTATGTTGTGGATTCTTAATAGCTCCGAGCCATGGATCAACTAGTCCTTACTCTGTCTTCATGATGCTAAGGCAATGTGGGATCAATTATCTCACGTCTACTCCCATCAACAAAACCCCAAGAGAGTCTTTGAGATATTCAAAACTCTGGCCAAGAAGGAATTCTCCTTTGACACTTCTGTCAAAGATTTCTATAATCAATGCTCTGCTCTCTAGAATGAATACGAGATTTATGACTTTTTGATCGCTGACATCAAAGAACCTTAGAAGCAACACAATGAGCTGCAACTAGTCCAATTTTTGGCGGCACTTCCATCCTCTTTTTCTGGGGTGGTTGACCCGATTTTATCTAGTGACCCACCGCCCACTCTTCGGGATGTCCTCAAGCGTGTTCAAAGACTTCCATCTGTGATCTCCACCCTTGCAATTGAACATCCTGCTCTTGTTGTTCGCATCGCTGATTCCGGCCGTGGACGCGGTCAAGCACTTGGTCGTGGAGGTCGTATCACTACTAACAGTGGCCGCACATCTTTTATTGCTACTGGTCGAGGACAACCTATTAGTCATCGCTTCTGCAACTTCTGTGGACGAGACAATCACAATAAAGACTGATCTCTGGATCAAGCACGGTAAACCTGTTCGGGCAAACCAAGCATCTGCAGAGACTTCGACTGACACTACTGCACCTGAACAGCCACCTGCTACGCCCTCGCCTGCGTGGCTTCGCTCTGAGTTCGAGAATTTTTTTCAAGAATGCATGTCTCAGCTTCCACCTACGTCCGATGCTGGATCTTCTACTTTGCTAGCCTCCACTTCTGCTGGTAACAAGAAATGGTGCATTGATTCAGGTGCATCGGTTCATATGGCCAGTGACATCAACTTATTTTCTGCTCTTACTAAAACCACTCAAATTCCACCTATTACTGTTGCTGATGGTTCTAAAACTTCAGTTCAAGGCATTGGAACTGTTCCCTTGTCTCGTAATCTGCATCTAAAATTTGTTTTATATATACCAAAATTTCCTGTTAACCTGCTTTCTGTCAGTAAGACCGTGAAAAACCTTCAGTGCTCCATTAAATTTGATCCTTATGGTTGTGTTTTAAGGATCTCCACATGAAGACGATGATTGGTTCGGGCCATGAGGGACCACCAACGACATCTGCTCTTCTGTCAACATTAGTGACGGGACTCCAGTGGCACTACCGGCTTGGTCACCCCTCTGCTGCAAAATTGAAACATTTATTTTTTGCTTTATCTGAAAAAACATTTTCTTGTGAATCTTGTCAGTTGGGTAAACAAACTCGTACTGTGTTTCCTGCTAAGAAAGATATTGCTCAAAAGGCATTTTTGACATTGTTCTTCCGGATATTTGGCGTCCGTGTTCTATTCCTAGCCATTCTGGAGTTAAGTACTTTATGACCTTCATCGATGATTATTCTCGTGCTACTTGGCTCTTTTTAATGAAAGACCGCATCACGGTTTTAGATAATATTAATGTTTTTTTCTTTAAGTACAAACACAATTCAGCAAACCCATTAAAGTTTTCCTCACCGATAATGCCCTTGAATTTATGCAAAAATCAGTGCATCCTTTTGTTCTGTCCGTGACACTCCACACCATGGTGCAGGACTTCGACTTTGTGTTGACTTTGCCAGGTGTGGAAGTGGATGTTTATGGAAACTTCGAGGAAGTTTCGAGGAAGTTTAGACGCAAACTTCGACAAACTTTGATGCCGATTTTTGAAGAAAATGATGTGAATTTGAAGGAAACTTCAATTGAAAACTTCTAATTATGTTATACCTCTCTCCGATAATTGCTAATTTAACAAAAATACATGATTCATGAGTTTTTAACCCTAAGTAGGTTGATAATATGATGTGTGCCTGCAATGGTCAAACATGCAATACACATAGTAATACAGTTCAAGTGTTGAACATATGTATTATATACATACATACAACCAAATAGGAAAGAGTGGCAACAAAAAAATAGGAGTTGATATTAGAAGTTGTGAA
This sequence comes from Alisma plantago-aquatica, assembly GCA_963693085.1. Taxonomy (NCBI): domain Eukaryota; kingdom Viridiplantae; phylum Streptophyta; class Magnoliopsida; order Alismatales; family Alismataceae; genus Alisma; species Alisma plantago-aquatica. Next base: position 1,792,547,741 of record OY856409.1, read on the forward strand.
GAGGGTTGGAGGCAACACTTATGTATTATATGGCCATTAGTGCACTAGTTAGAATTAATGTTCTGGGTCGTCTCAATTTTGCCCCAACTTCGCCAACTTTGAGGAAACTTCGACAACTTCGGAGAAGTTGAGACGAAAATAAATACAAAAAAACCAACTTCGACGAAATCAGGGAAACTTCACCCCGAAGTTTAGACGAAGCCGAAGTATTGAGGATTTGACTTCGCCTAGGCTCGAAGTTCGAAGTTTCGGCGAAACTTCGTCCAACTTCGTCGAAGTTTAGTTCCATGCTCCACACTAAACTACCTGCCCCTACACTCCACAACAAAATGGAGTTGTTTAAAGGAAAACCTGCCATCTTTTAGAGGTTGCTCACACTATACTTCTTCATTATAAAGTTCCTCAACATTTCTAACCTGAGGCTGTCTCTATGGCGTGCTATCTTATCAATCGCATGCCATCTTCTGTTTTGCACAATCAAATTCCTTACAACATCCTTTTTTCTGATGCCCAACTTTTTTCTGTCCCTCGCATTTTTGGGTGTACCTGTTTTGTCAAAAACCTTCGCCCTAGGTTAACAAAACTTGATCCTCGCTCCACCAAGTGTATCTTTTTAGGATATTCTAGAACCCAAAAAAGTTATCGCTGCCTTGATCCAATTCTGAAGCAATGGTTTGTCGGTGCTGATGTAGTATTTTTCGAGCATATGCCATATTACTCTGATGACGGAGCATCACTCTTCAGTAATATTTTGGTACCCACGTCGTTGCCTGATGTTGTTGAGACTGTGCCCTCTTTTACCATCTGAAGCTCGACCTCTGCAAGTTTACAAGCGAAGAAACAAGACAAGTACTCCCTCCATGGCCCCTCCATAACCAATTCCTCTTTCTGCGGATGATCATACAACCACTGAGGTAACCTATGACTTACACCTACCTATCAGTCAGTGCAAGGGTGTTTGTTCCTACATGAAATATCCTATTAGTTATTTCTGCTCATCTTCTAATCTGAATGACAGTTTTGCGTGCTTCACTACTACTATCTCTGCTGTCTCTATTACCAAAACTGCTGCAGAACCTCTTCTCATTCTTGGATGGAAACAAGCTATGGAAAACGAAATACAGACACTCTCTGATCACAAGACATGGGAGCTTGTGGATCATCCTGCTTCTTGCTCTACTATTGGCTGCCGCTGGGTCTTCACCATTAAATATCAACCAGACAGTACGATTAAGTGACTGAAAGCTCGTCTTGTGGCAAAGGGTTACACACAAACTTATGGTGTGGACTGCTTTGAAACTTTTTCTCCTGTAGCAAGATTAAATTCTGTTAGAATTCTCATTTCTGTTGCTATACAACAAAGAATGACCCATATTTCAGTTAGTTCAAAAATGCGTTTATGTATGGAGACTTGCAGGAAGAAGTTTACATGAAGCAACCACTGGGATTCGTTGCTCAGGGGGAGTCTTCCTCGCGAGTTTGTAAACTGAGAAAGGCCATTTACGGCCTAAAACAAAGGCCTCGTGCTTGGTTCAACAAGCTTAGTCAGATCTTAGTAAATTTAGGCTTCCGTTGTTCCCATTCAAATCATTCTGTGTTTATCTGCTAGTCATCTTATTGTCTATGTTGATGATATTATCTTATCTGGCATTGAAACCTTGGGCATTCAAGCTACTAAAACTTACTTGGAAAAACACTTTGTCACCAAGGATCTCAGAAAACTGAGATATTTTTTTAGGCATTGAGGCATCCGAATCATCTGCTGGATTGTGCCTTTCCCAAAAAAAATATGTCCTTGATCTTTTGCAGGAAACTGGTATGCTTGGTTGTAAACCAGCCAACACCCCTCTCGATCCAAATGCTGACTGGGACGGTGAAACCTCTCCACCTTATGCTGATCACCACCAATTTCAACAATTGGTTGGCAAGTTTATTTGTCTCATTGTCACAAGAGCTGATCTTACTGTTGTTCTCGGATTAATAAGCATGTATCTTGACAAACCTCGGTAGTGTCATTTGGATGCTGTATGTCACATTCTGCGTTATCTCAAAAGTTCTCCAGACAGAGGATTATTATATAAAAAGAACGACCATTGCAACCTCTCAGGTTTTTCAGATTCTGACTTGCAGGAATTCGATCTAATCGTAAATCTACATCTAGCTATTGCACATTTGTTGGTGGCAAACTAGTTACTTGACAAAGCAAAAAGCAGACTGTAGTAGCCAGGTCCAGTGCAAAGGCAGAATATTGAGCCATGGCTCACACTGCATGTGAACTTCTGTGGGTCCATAGTCTTCTCAAAAAGTTTGACATATCCTACTCCAGTCCTAAACCGATGTTTTGTGACAACAAGGCTTCTATTTTTATTGCGAGTAACCCGACATTTCATGAAAGGACAAAACATATAGAGGTCGATTGCCACTTTGTCCGCGAGACTGTTCTTTTCGGTCGTATTTGTACTCCATATCTCAACAAGTAGTGACATCTTCACCAAAATTCTTCCAAAGGCTCACTTCTAGACTCTAGTAGACAAGCTGGGCATGTTCGACATCTACGCTCCAGCTTGAGGGGGAGTATAAAGATATGTTTGTGTTTCACTGAGTGTCATGTGCCTAGCATGTGCCTCACTTATGTTTTTACTTGTGTGGTTTAGTGTCATATTTCTCATCTCTGTTTTGTATCTTCTCTCTTATCCTATATAAGAGAATGCACTGTAAACCTTTTCAATCATTCAATGCAATTCAGTTCAGTCTTCTAGAACCCACCACATCAAGAATAAGTGTTCGATCCTAGCAAAGGCTATGCAAACAAATGTGTACAAGGATCCTGTGAAACAAGATGAAAAATGACTACAAAGGTAGATAATTTCTAATAACAGAGTTAACTCTTTGTGAAGAAGATCGAACACCAAATTTAACACATGGGGTTATGGTTGGGCAATATGTGCCTTTTGTATTTCATTCACCCCTTTATGTCTCCTTTTAATCCTCTAAATGGAAGGAACATAAGGTTGTACTTCTCTAGGAGCTAGAGAAGGCTTCAAAATCTAACAATTCATTATGTCATGCATAGACATACACGTTGTCATGAAAAAAGCTCGCGTTGCATCCCTGCTTTTAAAAATTCTAATAAGCGTTGAAAATCATCCACCAATCATGTATCTTCACTCCATATGTTGACCTAAAAGTAAATTGTAGAGCCATCTTTAAATCACAATTGCTCAGGAGTTGAACATATCACCGACATGTACAAGCCCTTCCTAAATTTGGAAAACCATGTGCTCAGCCATAATTATTTATGCTCCCCCACATTATTCCAAAGAAGATTGTGTTATTATAGCTGCAGATCCCTATAGGGAGTCACCACTCCCTAATCTTGGGCAGGACGGTCTCAAGGACTCTCCCCCTCTTTTTCTTCTATTGGAGAGTCCATTTATTTATGTTATTAAGTGTCTTTGTAATATGGACCCAAATATGTCTTGGTCCCTTAGGGTTAGGTTGTGTCTGTATGCTTCCCTGTTCTCCTATATATAGGAGCATGGTTTTCTCTTATCTAATACAACAAGTAGCCGTCTTTTATTATTTTAGATGGTATCAGAGCAACAACCCTGATCCGCCGTACGTGAGAGAGAAACGAGAGGGAGATGTAGCCGACGGGCGGCCACCCTTCTTCCTTGTGGGTTGGCTGCCCGCAGGATGTTCCATGGTCATTGTAGCTTTGTCTTCTCCAATTTATTTCTCCTACTCCTACCTCTCTACCGCCTACTTCTCCCCTACCAGCCTCCTTCGCCTAGTTCCTTCCCTCCCAATGTCGATGCTGCCCCTACGTCAACTGTAAAATCCTCTGCCACAACCACCTGCTACTCCTCTGTCGCTGCTACCTACTGTCGCCGCCAGCACCTGCTGCCCAAGCCTCATCGCTCCCTGCCACCCCTTGCTACTGCAACCACATGCTCAACCACCAACCACTGTCATAGGCCTTTCTTCCCTAACTATTGCAGCAACGCCACCCATCCAGTGCCGTGGTCACCCCTTAGACCACTGCTGGTCCCATATCAGACACCACCATGGATGTTGCTTCTCTTCTTGGTTGTTGGCCGCTCGTGTCTTCTACAGCTGCCGCCACGCCTCCATACCATTGCTGGCCAACTACTGCTTCAATGTTGTTGGATCCTGCTGCACTGTCATTGCAACTCCACCGCTACCCACCGCTACTAGGCAACCCTCCATGCATAATTTTTTTTTCTTCTGACCCTCAATATTTTAGTGCCCCCATATACACTATGCCTATTGCTATTTAGATTCTTAATTGGATCTAATTTTTGACCTAATTAGATTTTTGCAGGGCTCCGCCCCTGCATCCCTGAATTTGTTGCCCTACGGGCTAAACAAATCTGCTTTTTGTGTCAGAGAAAGATCCATTTATTTTCTACCCGGAGCTACCTATTCAGGCCATTTTGCACCTTGACTCGAGTTATCAGTTATCCTCCATATATCCACCTAATTTTTTTTACCTCTACCACTTATTCTGACTTTCCACCCCAACCACTCTTTTTGACTCCTTTTATGCTTGGTGTCAGGGAGAAAATAGGAGGAAGAGAAGATGAGTAGAGGAGAGAGATGAGAAGGAGAGAAGAGGAAGTTTATATCTGCTGCCATTACTCCATGCTTCTTGAAGAGACTGGCTTCTGGAGATTGATTTTTGTTGCCTACTTGTTTGTGTCGAAGGTCTTCTATCCGGCTACGTCCACTTTAATGTTGTGCACCAACACTCTCTGGTTCGTGCTTTGTTTGCATGTTGACCTTTTTACTTGTCCGTGCTCTTTGTGCACGTCGATTTTCTATTCAGTGTGCCAACACTCTCTGGCTTGTCCGTGCTTTGTTTCACATGTTGACCCATCCATACTTTATTTGTATGTTAACTACTACTGCTACTGTGACCCATCACTCTCTGGGCTGCGATCTTAGTGACTGTGATGAAGACCATGAAGCACTGTTGTTTCTACTTATTTATTCTCCAGATGATCATGAAGCTTCTACTACTGCAACCTGATTGTTTGGAGTATCTACTTGAGGGCGAGTGTTTGAGTGCTTAATTGTAATGTTGAGGGGGAGAAAATTCTTGAATGAGCTTGATTTATCTTTTTGTTCTGTTTCTTTGTTTTTGTCCGACTCTCTGTTTGCAAGCTGATTTGGGATACTCCCAACTTCAGCTCAAGGAGTGTTAGAGAGTCCGTTTATTTATGTTATTGAGTGCGTTTGTAATATGGCCCCAAGTATGGCTTTGCCAATTAGGGTTAGGTTGTGTCTGTATGCTTCCATGTTCTCCTATATAGAGAGAATAGGAATTGTATATTCGATGATTGAAAAGGTGTACAATATAGTTTCTTAAATAACAGAAGAGAGAAGAGACTAAAGCAGAGATGAGCAATATGACACTAAACTACTGAAGTAAAAAACATAAGTGAGGCACATGATAGGCACATGACACTCAATAAAACATAACACATCTCTATACTCCCCCTCCAGTTGGAGCGTAGATGTCGAACATGCCCAACTTGTCCACTAGAGTCTGAAAACGAGCTTTTGGAAGAATTTTGGTGAAGATGTCCGCTACTTGCTTTTCAATGTTGAGATATGGAGTGCAAATCCGGCCAGAAAGGATTGTCTCACGAACAAAGTGACAGTCGACCTCAATATGTTTTGTCCTCTCATGAAAAGTGGGGTTGCTCGCAATAAAAATGGAGGCCTTGTTGTCATAGAACATCGGTATAGGGCTGGAATAGGATATGTCGAACTCCTGGAGGAGACTCTGGACCCACAGAAGTTCACATGCAGTATGAACCATGGCTCGGTATTCTGCCTCTGCACTGGATCTGGCTACGACAGTCTGCTTTTTTCTTCGCCAGGTAACAAGATTTCCGCCCACAAATGTACAATAGCCCGATGTTGACTGACGATCAGAGCGACTTCCTGCATAGTCAGAGTCTGAAAAACCAGAGAGATTACAGTGGTCGTGCTTCTTATATAACAAGCCTTTGCCTGGAGAGCTTTTGAGACAGCGCAAAATGTGACATATAGCATCCCAAGATACTACCGAGGTTTATCAAGGTACCTGCTGATGAATCCTACAGCGGCAGTGAGATCATCTCTTGTGACTGTAAGATAAATAAGCTTGCCTACATCTTTCTAAACTGGTGGTGATCAACATAAGTAGGACAGTTTTCATCGTCCCAATCCATATTTGGGTCAAGAGGAGTGTTGGCTGGTTTACAACCAAGCATACCAGTTTCCTGCAAGAGATCAAGTACATATTTTTGTTGAGAGAGACACAACCCTGCACATATGGATGCCTCAATGCCTAAGAAATATCTCATCTTTCCGAGATCTTTAGTGACAAAATGCTTTTCTAAGTAGGTTTTAGTTGCTTGTATGCCCAAGGTATCACTGCCAGATAAAATATCGTCAACATAGACAATAAGAATGACTAGCCCATATACTATTTTGCAGATAAAGACTAAATGATTTGAGTGGGAACGACGGAAGGCAAAAGTAACTTAGATCTGACTGAGTTTGTTGAACTAAGCACGCAGGCTCTGTTTGAGACCGTAGATGGCCTTTCTTAGCTTACAGACTCCCCCTGAGCAACAAAACCCGGTGGTTGCTCCCATGAGCAACAAAACCCGGTGGTTGCTCCATGTAAACTTCCTCCTATAGATCTCCATAAAGAAATGTATTTTCCACATCCAACTGAAAGAGGGGCCAGTCTTTGTTGACAACAACATAAATCATAATGCGAACAGAATTTAACCGTGCTACTGGAGAAAAAGTTTCAAAGTAGTCCAACACCATATGTTTGCGTGTACCCCTTTGCCACAAGCCGAGCTTTCAGGCGCTCAATTGTACCATCAGGTTGATACTTAATGGTGAAGACCCATTGACATCCAACAGTAGGGCAGGAAGGAGGGCGATCCGCAAGTTCCCACGTCTTGCGATCACATAGTGCCTGCATTTCATGATCCATCACATGTTTCCATGCAGGAATAAGAAGAGCTTCTGCAGCAGTCTTCAGAATAGTGACGACAGAAATCGTAGAAGTGAAGCATGCAAAACTGTTATGCAAGTTATCAGAAGAGCAGAAATAACTGATAGGATGTTTGGTGTAGGAACAAACACCTTTACGCTGACTGATAGGGAGGTGCAAGTCAGAAGTTACCTCAATGGCTGAATGATCATCCGCAGACGGAGGAATTGGTTGTGGAGGGGCCATGGAAAGAGTGTTTGTCTTGGTCCGTCGTTTGTACACTTGCAAAGGGCGACCTTCAGGCTGGTCAGAAGAGGGAAAAACCTCAACAACATCTGGCAGAGGTGTCGGTGCTAACATATCATTGGAGAGTGATGCCCCATCATTAGAGAAATAGGGCATATGCTAAAAAAAATCACATCTGCACTTACAAACCATTATTTTAGAACATGATCAAAGAAGCGATAACCCTTCTGGGTTCTAGAATATCCCAAAAAGATGCATTTAATGGAGCGAGGAACAATCTTTGTCATCCCAGAGCATAGATTTTTGACAAAACAGGTACACCCAAAAATACGTGGTGGAACAGAGAACAATTGTGCATTAGGAAAGAGAATGGTATAAGGTATGCGATTGTGTAAAATAGAGGATGGCATGTGGTTTATAAGATAGCATGCCGTAGAAACAGCTTCAGGCCAAAACCAGTGAGGTACTTTATAATGAAGAAGTAGAGTGTGAGCAACCTCTTCAAAGTGGTGATTTTTACGCTCAACAACGCCATTCTATTGTGGAGTATAGGGGCAAGTAGTTTGATGGATGGTGCCACGAACAGAACAAAAAGATGTGACAGATTTCTGCATAAACTCTAGAGCATTATCAGTACGGAAAATCTTAATGGGTTTGTTGAACTGGGTCTGTATTTTAGAAAAGAAGATATTGATATTGTCCAAAACAGTGCTGCGATCTTTTAGTAAAAAAAGCCAAGTAGCACGGGAATAATCATAAATAAAAGTCAGAAAGTATTTAACACCAGAGTGACTAGAAACAGAACAGGGTCCCCAGATGTTCGCATGAACAATATCAAAAAGTGCTTTAGAACCAATTTCTTTTTTAGTGGGAAATACAGACCGCGTTTGTTTACCCAAAAGACAAGATGCACAAGAAAAAGTTTTTTCAGATAATGATGGAAATAAATGTTTCAGCTTTGTTGCAGAAGGATGACCAAGCCGGTAGTGCCATTGGAGTCCTGTGACTGATGTAGACAGAAGAGCAGATGCTGCAGGTGGTCCATCCAAATAGTAGAGTCCGTCTGGTCTTTCATGGCCCAAACTAATCCTCGTCTTCGTGCGGAGATCCTTAAAAACACAACCAGAAGGATCAAATTTAATGGAGCACTGAAGTTGTTTTATAGTTTTACTGACATATAGTAAATTAACAAGAAATTGTGGTATGTATAAAACAGATTGGAGGTGCAACTTTCCAGACAAGGAAATAATGCCGATGCCATGAACAATAGTTTTACAGCCATTTGCAACAGTGACAGACTGAATATTGGTGGTTTTAGTCAGAGCATAATATAAGTGGATGTCGCCAGCCATATGGACAGACGCACCAGAATCAATACACCATTTATTGTTACCAGCAGAAGGAGAGGCAAGCATGGCGGAGGAACTAAAAGTAGATGCAGAGGGAAGCTGAGTCATGCACTCTTGGAAGAATTTCTCAAACTCCGAGCGAAGCCATTCAGTAGACGGCAGAGCAGATGGCTGGTCGGATGCAATACTAGTGGAGGTCTCTGTAGAAGCTTGGTTTGCCCAGGCCAGTTTATCGTGCTTGATCCAGCACCGATCTTCATTGCAATTATCGCGACCACACCGGTTGTAGAAGCGAGGGCCAGTAGCTTGGCCTCGACCAGGAGTAGTAGTAGAACCGCGTCCACCAGTAGGAGGCAGACGTCCGCTGCGACCACGGCCACGTCCAGATTCAGTAGTGCAAACGGCCACAGCAGGATGCTCAATAGCAGGGGTGGAGGTCATCGACAAAAGTCTTTGAACTCGTTTAAGGACGTCACGAAGAGTAGGCAGAGGGTTACTAGGCAAAATTTGATCGACCACGCCAGAGAAGGAAGTAGAAAGAGCAGCCAAAAATTGGACCAATTGGAGTTCATTGCGCTGTTTCTGGGCTTCTTTGATGTCGGCCGTCAAGGGATGGTAGATTTCGTACTCCTTCCAGAGAGCAGAGCACTGGTTGTAGAAGTCCTCGATAGAAGTGTCAAAAGAAAGCTCCTTTTTGGCCAAGGTTTTGAAAATTTCAAAAACATGTTTAAGATTAAGCTGATGAGAATAGACGTGGGATAGCTGGTCCCACATAGCCTTAGCATCATGAAGGCATAACAAGGATTGACTGATCTGCGGCTCGGTGCTATTAAGAAGCCAGGACATAACACCTGAGTCGTCTTTGGACCATTGTGCATAGGCTTGCTTGCTCTTTTCATCCGTAGTAGCAGGAGGGGCGACAGGAGGATCAATAGTGAGGTGTGAATACCGGCCCTGTGCCTTGACATATAGAACAAAGGACACCGACCAAAGATGATAGTTAGAGCCATCGAGTTTGACGGTGGTAACACTCAGAGAACGAGGCGGCTCAACAGAGGCCATGATGAGCAGAGACAGAGCAATAATAAATTGGGCGGCGCAACAACAACAATCAGTAGATAAGGAACTCGCGATAGGGCAGTAGAGCAGCACTAAAGATCTGAAACATCAGATCAGAAGAGACCCGCTATGGGAAGATAGACTGATAAAGTAACCTACGCCGTCATGAGGAAGATTAAGATTCCGTCATGAGACGCAGACAGAAGAATCCAGAGAGCCGGAGAGACTCTCAATGTGCAGGAGCTATGACTGTTTGGAAAACGTCACATATGTAAAGAGTTGAAGGAATGCAAGAGATATTAGAGCAGGATAAGGATGAGGGTGAGAACAACAGGAGGAGGGGGCGGCGATGCCATGAAGGTGGGGGGGTTGTACAGGGGGGGCGCTGCGGCGGCGGGCTGGTGGCTGTGCGGCGCCGGGGGGGGGACGGGTGCTGGGGGGGAGGGGTGTTGCGGCAGCGTGCTAGGGGGGTTGTTGCGGCGGGCCAGGGGGGTGGGTAGCGGCAGCAGCCGGGGGGGGGGAGGGAAAGTCTACGGCATGAGGGCATGGTGGGAATTTGCAAAGAGGAAGATCAGACCTGCTCTTGATACCATATAGAGAGAATAGGAATTGTATATTCAATGATTGAAAAGGTGTACAATACAGTTTCTTATATAACAGAAGAGAGAAGAGACTAAAGCAGAGATGAGCAATATGGGACTAAACTACTGAAGTAAAAAACATAAGTGAGGCACATGCTAGGCACATGACACTCAATAAAGCATATCTCTATATCCTATATATAGGTGCAAGGTTTTCTCTTTCTAATACAACAAGTAGTCGTCTTTTATTATTTAAGACCTTCCATTGGTGTCCCTCTGTAGCCCTCTGTCTGTCTCATTCCTTTCCCCCCTCCCTTCTGACAAGACCCTGTTGTACTGCTCCCCTTCCTCTCTAGCCTTTCACATGGTTTTCAGGGGATGACTACTCTTGGGGAGTGGTCTACTAGGTTGCTTGCCTCTTGGTAAGACGTGACTAGGGCCTCGCTTGGGGATATGCCGTGATGTGAGTCTGGCTCCCTCTCTTCCTCTTGATAGTGGGGACTGGCATACTATAGTTGTATCATGATGTCATAGAAATGTTTTTTCAATGCTTGGTTGTTTTTTGCTGCTTTGCCTCGACGATAACTTCTCCCTAATCATGTTTTGACATTTTTCATTGCCTTAGGCACTACTCTATTGCAACCTCTTAGGTATGAGGGCTATTGACTCTTTTGTGTGTTGCCTATGACTCGATGGGAGTAGGGATCTCTAATTTTGTGCGTCCCATTTACATACCCTCTTCGCTAGTGTGTACAATCCCACACTTCCTACCTTGGACCATCTCCACCATCAAGTGAATACTGTTTGGTTAGATGGTAAAAATTATCTTCATAGGCATCACATTCTGGAAATTTATTTCACCTCAATTTAATTTCCCTCATCTTACAAACAAATCTCCCTCTAAACCCTAATTCTAATGCTGATTCAGAAGTAATTAGTGAGTATTTATCTCAGGCCAATACCGATCATCTTGTTATGAATTGGGTTATTGATAACGTGGAACCTCACATTTGTTCTCCTTTATTTTGTCTCTAGACCGCCAAGGGAATGTGGGATACGAATTCCACCATTCTCGTCCCTTGTGAGTATCCCGATTCCTCTAATCAAGTCTTGAATCACTTCCATATCTTGCTCCATAAAAAGTCTCCCTCACAAGGTCCACATTTTCACTCATAACTCCACAAACGTGTAAAAGCTCAAATTTGAAGTCCCTCCCATCCCTTATGTGGATAATGGCACAAGCCTCTTTTGAACCAAAATATGGTGAAGGCATTACCTACATTTTTCACTTTTCACCCTTGTAGTTTCCCATGACACCTTCACACTCAATGCAAAGATGTATTTGGACCTAGGAAGCACATACACTTCCCAGAGGTTGCAATGTTTGTGTCCGACACGTGCCCAACATGGACACACCTTGTACACTCCTGGACATGCGGCAGACACGCCTTTGACGTGTCCACTTTGTTTTTTTTATTGCAGTGTCGGCACGGCTTGGACACTCTGTGGACACACCTAAGACACGCCAACCTAACCCACTTACGCCTAAGTATATCACAAAACCCCTGCGTCTTCTCCAAATTCCTACCTCATATCCTCTACTACTCCTTGCCCTATTAACATCAGGTTGCTAAGCTCTAATAGCTAGAGTCAAGCTATCGACACCCTTATTTAGCAACTGTAGCAACCATCATCAACGATATCATCTCTGCAAGCCACTACTACATCAACCACGAGGAGGAAAGCAGTTGGATCCACTGCCTTCTCTTCCAATTCCATGTAACTCTTCCTCCTTTGCTTTTCCCCCTTTACCTCTTCTTCCTGCTTCTTCTTGTCCCCATCCTGTTATTTTGCTAGTCTAAAAGATCTAATACCTACAAAAATGCTTCTTATCTTTTTCTGGCTCCTCGATGTGTGCTTCTCCCTCATCTATATTTCCTTCACCCCCTCATCCTCATGTTCTTCTTCTCATTCTTGTTCCTCTTCCGTTTTTGATTTGAATGTTCCTCTTCCTTTTTTGATTTGAATGTGGCACTTATGGATATATTGTAATATGTTGATTGTTAATGGATTTCATGGTGATTTCCCCTATGGATGATCTATTTAGATCATTTTATGTGTTTATACATATAGCATATTATATGCTATAAAATACATATATTGTGTGTGCATGTATATATATACACACGTATACCTATTTGGTTATTTATATATTTTCCGCGTCCCTATCCTATATTTTTTAAACCGATGTGTCTGTGTTCGTGCTTCCTAGATTTGGATAGGGCTTGTAGCAATGTCATGAGCAGTGTTATAAAAATGGGCGCACACATGGATTGAAATTTCAGTCGAAATTGCAAAATTTCGGTCGATATTTCGGTGTTGACCGGTACCAGACATCGAAATGGACTTGCCAAATTATCAAAATTTTCGATTCGTTATTTAATTAAAAAATTGAAATTTTATTTAAAAATCCTAAAAAATGGCGGAGACCCCCTCATTTAGTTGAATCCAGAATGTAAAATGTAACATGTTATTGCATAAGAATATACGTATGTACACATTGCATGTTCGAAATCCTGCTTGAAACAATTTTGTATATTTTCACTTAAAAATGTAGGAGCCCCCCACCCTTATACCAACATATGATATTATTGCATAATTAGGCGCATATATGTAGATCATCGTATTAAAATTTTATGACTTAATTCATTTATTTAGTCATCAAAATCGTCTAAGTTTGCATCGAAATTTTGAGTTGAAATAAGCGGAAATTCAAAATTTTGGTTGAAATTTCTATTTTTGGATCATCGAAAACGGTGTCAAAATTGACATTTTAAACATGGGGTGCACGACCCGCATAAGCGGCCTGCATATACTTAGCCGCTTATAAGGCTGATTAGTTGGTGATTTTTAGATGGATATTTGTTATCTCAACCCCATTTGAATTATATTTCTATTGATAACATTCTCTTGCTAGACTATTTTGTTGTATATTTTGTACACAAGTTGCATGCTTATTGTTATTAGAATAGGTTTGTATTATTGAGATAATCAGTACAAGCATAGACACCCTCCTTATATAGGATAGGAGTCACTAAACAAAGAGTTCACGAATATGGGACAAAAGTCAAGACACTAAAGAGAGCACAAAAGAAATAAATAAAAATATTATCACCCCCTCAAGTTGGAGCATGGATATCATGCATGCCTAACTTGTCCACCATAGAATGTAATCTTGTCGTTGGCAGTGATTTTGTAAAGTTGTCAGTGGCTGATCCTCAGTCTTGATGTATGGAGTGGCCATGCGCCTGGATAAAATATACTCTCTGACGAAGTGACAGTCTACCTCAATATGTTTGGTGCGCTCTTGGAGTGTGGGATTACTTGCAATGAAGATAGCTGCCTTTGTATTACAATACATAGGAATGGGGGCAAAATCACATACCTCAAATCCTTAATAGTCCTTGAACCCACTTCAACTCACAAGTGGCATGTGCCATGGTGCGATACTCAGCTTCAACACTAGATCTAGCTACAACAACTTGCTTTTTTCTTCTCCAAGTGACAAGGTTACCACATACAAAGGTGCAGTAACATGAAGTAGATTTACGATCAGCCCTGCTGCCAGCATAGTCTGAGTCAGAGAAACTAGAAATCTTATAGTGCCCATTATTCCTATATAGAAGACCCTTTCTAGGTGAGCTTTTTAAGTATTTGAGAATGTGGCACACAACATCCTAATGACACTGTCTAGGTTTATCGAGATACCAACTAACAAATCCAACAACTGAAGTGATATCTGCTCGTGTAACCGTCACATAAATGAGTTTGCTCACACGTCTTCTATATTGCTTGCTATTAGGGTATAAAGGAGACGAATCATCATCCCAATTAGTATTGGGACCCATAGGTGTGTTGACTAGCCTGGCACCCAACATGCCGGTCTCCTGTAGCAAATCAAGGACATACTTGCACTGAGATAAACATACTCCAGACAAAGAATGTGCTACTTTAATTTATGAAAAAGCGCAATTTTTCTAGATCTTCAATAATGAAGTGTTTTTGTAAATATTCCTTGGCATCCCATGATGGTCACTCCCAGAATGGATGATATCATCCACATACACGATCAGAATAACAAGTCCCACAATAGTTTTTCTTAACAAAAACAGAGATCGGAATGTGAGCATCGAAAGTCAAATTTAGCAAGACTTTGGCTTAATCTGTCAAACCACACTCTTAGGCTCTATTTTAGTCCATAAATTGCTTTCTTAAGACTACAGACTTTAGAACACTCCCCTGAGCAACAAATTTGGGAGGTTGCTTCATATACATTTCCTCATGTAGATCACCATATAAGAAATTTTTTTTAACATCCAGTTGAAACAAAGGCCAACTTTAATCGACAACAACAGAAATAGGAATCTGCACAGATTTATTTCGCGCACAAGTGAGAACGTCTCAAAATTATTTACTCCATAAGTTTGAGTGAGGTCCTTAGCAACTAGACGAGCTTTAAGACATTCAACCGTACTATCACGTTGATATTTCACAGTGAAGATCTAGCGGCAACCTTCGGGTGAAACCTGCGCAGGAGCATCTGCGAAGTCCCAAGTCTGATGTGTATGTAGAGCTTCCGTTTCCACTTCCATGGCACAACGCCGGGCAGGATGTGTGAGGGTTTCAGCCAGTGTTTTAAAAATCGGTGTATGCGCCCGCATAAGCGGCCGCATACAAGGTGCGGACCTCCAAAAAAACGCATAATGAAAATCGGTCCAAAAAGCGGTCCAAGCCGCATAATCGGTTGTACGGCCGCATACAAGGCCGATTATACCCCGATTTTTAGTTAGAGATATTCTGATTTCTTCTTTTATACATTTACATTCATTTATATTTGTTTAAATTTAGATTATAGTGCATGTTTGTATTTATTTAAGTTGTGATGATTGCATATTTGCATAATTGCATCCATTATTCTTGTAATTGTACTATTTAGATACGCAATTGCACAAATTAAATATGTAAATCATGATTAATATATATATATATATATATATATATATATATATATAATTAATTAAAAAAAATCCAAAACCGCATATACTTCCGCATATACTCCCGCATACCGCATATACTCTACAAGGTGACCTCTCCGAACGCATAACGCATACTGCTTTTTGAAACACTGGTTTCAGCCGTAGTTTTCAGAACACAAATAGTTGAAAGAGCAGCAGTAAAGTTTGCAAAACTTGAACCAATATTAGAATCAAAACTAAACTTGCTGATAGGATGGAAGGTACAAGAGCGCACACCCTTTCTTATTCTAATCGGAGTATCAAAGTCAAAGTATACCTCAGTAGTGTCGCGATTTGCCGACAAGGATGAATGATTTGTTGAGGGAGGGGCCATAGAGGGAGTTGTAGTTGTGCGACGTCTTTGATACACTTTGAGAAGGAACAACAAATTATGAAGATTCTGGTTCAACGGGAATAAGAAGGGGAGTGGCAACAAGAAGATCCATCGACGAAGTCAAATCCATAGTAGAAAATACGGAGTATCTTCGAAAAAGACGACATCCACACTAATAAAATCGTTTCTTGGTATTTAGATCATAACATCTGTACCCCTTCTGTGCGTGAGTAACCCAAGAAGATGCACCTTGTAGATCGTGTATCAATTTTACTCAAACCAGTCTCAAGATTTCATCCGTAACATGTATTACCAAAAATTCTAGGTGGCACAGAAAACATGGGAGCTCCGGGTACAACACATTGAATGGGACTTGGTTGTTCAAGACAAATGAGGGCATTCTATTGATTAGAAAACATGCAGTGGAGACAACATCAACTCAAAAAGGTTTAGGTACATGATAGTGAAACATAAGGGTTCTGGCAACTTCAAGAAGATGATGATTCTTACGTTAGGAAGCACCAATCTGTTGAGGCGTGTAAGAACAAGATGTTTGCTGAATGGTGCCAAGGCTTTTACAGAAATGACTGACAGACTATTGCATGAATTCAAGGGCATTGTCAGTCCTAAAATTTTTGATGGGCTTATTAAATTGAGTCTTAATCTTAACAAAGAACATAGTAATAGTGTCAAGAACATGTGCCTTGCCTTTCAGTAAAAGCAACCAAGTGGTTCTAGAAAAATCATCAATAAATGTTAGGAAGTCAGGAAAGCCAGTTCTACTTGTGACAAAACACGATCCCCATATATCAGCATGAACAATATCAAAAATTGAGTTTGAAGACAGTCACATTTTCAGGAAACACACACTGAGTCTGCTTTCCAAACTGGCGAGCTTCACATTTAAATACAGTTAAGAAACAGTAGGAATCAAATGTTTGAGCTTGGATGCTGATGGATGTCCCAATATGTAGTGCCACTAAAGTCATGAAACCGCCGAGGAGAGAAGAGCATTATTCTGTAGAGCATCAAGGTAGTGCAAGCCGTCTGGTCCCTCATGGCCTGACCAATCTTCATCCTTGTGCGGAGGTCCTGGAAGACACATACATCAGGATCAAAAGTAATCGAACACTTAAGTTGCTTGACAATTTTGCCGACAGAAAGAAGATTCAGAGGAAAGCGAGAACATATAATGCAGATTTGAGCAAGAAGTTATTTGTAGTTCAAATATTACCAATCCTATAAATTGGGGCTTATTGTCGTAAGCAACGATTACATGTGGATAGTAGGAGTCATATTAGAATATAGTTTCGAATTGCCAGAAATATGGGTAGAGGTACTAAGAGTCGATGACCCATTTGTTTTTACCATAAGGTGATGAAGAAGCTAAAAAAGCAGAATCACCGTCCGAACATGGAGCCGAGTTTAGAGTTTGGAGGTGTTCTTCAAAAACTTTTCAAATTCCAGCTTGGAATCGATCCACAGAAGTAGTGGACGTTTAGGCCACTTCGTCCTCAGTGTATTCGATATAAACCTGATTGGTCCATGTCTTGGGGTAGCCGTGTTTCACCCAACAATGACCTTCATTGTGATTATTACGGCCACACAAGTTAAAATGACGAGGTCCAAGAGGAGGGGTGTCGCTAGGTCCAGCGGATGACTAAGCACGTCCCAATCAAGTGGTTGGCCACGTTCAGGTCCTGATAGGCCAAAACAACCACGTCCTCTGCCACGATCAGAGTCACCAGATTGGGCTGCAAGAGCGGATGCCTCAACGGAACCTGTAGAAGAAGAGACATGCGAGAGGTGTTGGGACTCGTTTTAGGACATCATCTGGTTTAGGTAGTAGATCTCTAGACAAGATTTGATCTATGACTCCTGCAAAACAGGCATGTAATCCAACAAGGAACTGTACCAACTGAAGTTCATTCCATTGTCTTTGAATTTCAGTGATATCAGAAGTCAAGGGAACGTGTACTTCAATCATCCCACAAAGCACATCTTTGATTATAATAATCCTCAACAAAGGTATCATTAGAGAATTCCTTTTTAGCCAGATTTTAACTGATTTTAAGCACCTTCTTAGGGTTTTGTTGGTGTGAGTAAACATGGGCTAACTGATCCCAAATGGCCTTTTCCGTTCTAAGTCGTAAAAGAGATTCACTTATTTTTGGTTCTGCACTGTTGATCATCCAGGTCAGCACTCCCACGTCATCCTTGACCCACAAGTCATCAAATTGTTTAATTTTCTCATCAACGTTCTCGACCGAAATAGCAAGTGCTTTAGTAATAAGGTGAAAGTGTCGTCCTTCGGCCTTGCCATACAATTTAAAAGAAGCATACCACGTATGGTAATTAGAATCATCTGATCTTAGTGTGGTCATACAAAGAGTTCTTAAGTTATCATTAGAGGCCATGATGGTAATCGGTTCTTGATCAGTCCACACAAGTTCTTAGTTCACAAGAGTGTGAAGCAACATGCAAGTTACCAGTAAAAGAATTAAGAAGCCCAAAGAATGGGCATTAAGATTTTTAATTAAGCAACCGACACTACATCGTCAATTTAGACTGACATGTGACGAAGGTTGATGGAAGGGAACACGTCCCTCCCTTTCCTGAAGTGGGAACTAAGACGAGGTGATCTAAAACGGAAACATGTTCTGAATGTAAACCGACCCGGAAAGATGGTGAAAGGGAAAGGAGAAGGTTGGTGGTGGGTGGGAGCCGGAAGAGAAGATGCGGCTAGATGGGGTGGTGGCTAGAGGGGCTGTGGGCGGGCTGTTGGGGATACAACGACGGCAGTAGAGAAGGTGGAAGGGGGGTGATTATGCGTGGAGATGGCGGGCTGGAGAGGGTGGACCAACGACGAGTTACAGACGTCAGAGGGGAAGATGGGGCAACGACATATGGAAGGTGGCTTGCTGTGGGTGGCCACAGATGGAGTTGGCAAAGGAGGGGGGATTTGGAAGAGCCGAGGGGAAAGAAGAGGATGATGCTGGGGTGGTTGTGTGTTACGACTAAGACTGCGGGCCTTGGGCATGGCTTCGTCGCGGGTGGTAGTAGGGTGAGAGCGGCGGGTTTAGGCGGGCTGTTTGGTGACATGGATGAAGACCGGTGGGCGTGGATGGCTGGTTGGCGGGGTGTGGAGAAGAGGCCAGCGGGGCGTGGAAGGTAGGCGGCAGGGAAGGAAGGTTGGGTTGATGAAGGGGACAACAGAGAAGAGGAGGAAGAAGAAAAGACGTCATGAGGAGGGTTGTAACAAGTAGTGGGACAAGAGGAAGAATGGTGGCGACTAGGGTGAATGGGAGGGAGAGAATTAGGGTGGATCAAAAGGTTGCTCGAATACCATGTGATTAGGGTAGGTTTGTATTATTGAGATAATTAGTGTATTATTGAGATAATTAGTACAAGCATAGACACCCTCCTTATGTAGGATAGGATGAGGCATTAAACCTAGAGTTCACCAATATGGGACAAAAGACGAGACACTAAAGAGAGCACAAAAGAAATAAACAAAAATAAACATATTAACACTTGTTTAATGTTTGTTATTTTGGACCTCTATGATTTGGTTAATCTTCATCGTTATGTACTTGTGTTAAACCATTTCCCGCGTGCTTCATTGGATTTTATGATTAAATGATTCTAGAATACATTCTAAATGGTGCTTTACTTTTCATGGAAACTTTTTATTTGAATCTATCTGAAATTTTAGGATCCAAATATTTAGTTGTACAAATTAAACACGCAATTGTGTGATTAACTTATATATAAATAGTTAAATTATTAGAAATCCAAGACCACATATGCTTCCGCATATACGTTGGGTGGCCACCGAAACTGAAATTTTGATCGATTTTGCAATTTCGGTCTAAATTTTAATCCATATTACAACCAAACGCAGACTTGCCCTATGGAAGTTGCAGAAAGGGACCATGTCTGATTCAAATCTAAAGCCAACATCTCTTCTTCCATAGCATGACACCAACCTTGGTGATTAAGTGCAACTGATGGATGACATGCAGATGAAAGATGGTTATGTGAAACAAACTATAGATGGAATGATGGGTTTTTCTGAGAGTGCAAGACCGCTTTAAGGAAATTGAGAAGTCTTATGAAGGGGTGATAGAGAGCTCTAGCTGGAGGAGCTAAACTACTACCTGTCAATAAGAGAGCGATGAGCATAAACCGGAGTGATCGGGGATCCTATGGAACTAAGCGGCAAATCAACATGTGAACTATCATCACTGGTCAACAAAGGGATACGATATTCGATGATAACTGGAAGGGTTAAGAACTCCTCAATTATTGGTGTCACTTAAGAATTGCCATCTGAATTATACGTTGTGTCTTCAAAGAATACTTGGGACTTGTCCTTTGTGGGACTCACACAATGGACAAAACAAACACACAAACATTTAGGTGGGACATTGATCGATGGCTTTATAGGATGAAAATCTAAACATGTATACAGTTATAGATGACGGATGATGGCATGCAGTTGATGAGGTAGGTGGCAGCGAGGACTGAGGAAAACACTCCAAAAAATTCCTTGGGAACATGCATATGTAGAAGAAAAGTATGAATGCTCTTGATAATGTGATGAATTTTTCTCTCAGCTGCTCTGTTATGCTGTGATGTATCTGGGCATGCAGATTGGTGGATAACTATGCGTGGAAATGAAGTGTGTGAAATCGAGGATGAAATATTCTTTGGTATTTTCTGAAACGAAGTATGCAAATTTCTGTTTAGTTGAGATTCTATTTCTGCATGTAAGGATTTCAAAACAGACTATAGTTTAGATCTTTCTTTCATCAAATATAGCCACTTAGCATGAAAATGATCTACCACAAAAATAAAAACATTCATATAAACAATTTTGAAGTAACACAACTCATACTCCATACATTTGAATTAATTAATTTAAAAACAAATTGTGGTTCTTTGATCTCTTTGTAGTTGAAGACACGCCATGTATATTTCACTCACTGACACAATCCATACGACAACTTTTCTAGGTTGGACACACCTGCGAGCAAGACCTTAAGTTTCTATATACCTATAATAAAAGGCAGTCTCCTGCCTGCTGTCGAGCTGCTTGGCTGAGAAGTTTTTTTTGCAATTCTCAGTTTTTTTAAAAAAATTTAAATTCTGTTTTAACACAAAGTTGTTATAGAAGGGCCACATTTTGGATTATCTTACTGTCAAGTTAAAGAAAGGCATCAGATTCATGTTGGTCCAGTGTCTCTGTGTTTAAGTAGTCTATATGTGTACTTACATCGTATAGGGAGTCACCGAGTTTTAAACTGACTGGTTGTTTGACCTTTTTTTTGCGACCTTCATTTTTCATTGCGTATTGTTTTTAAAAATTTGTTTTACCACATAGTCATTATAAAGCGCCACATTTTAGATTTTTGTACTTTCAAACTAAAGAAAGACACCAAATTCACATTGGTCCAGTCTGTTTGTGTTTAAGTAGTCTATATGTGTACTTACAACTTGGAGGGAGTCATCAGGTCTTTAATCGACCGGCTCACTTATTGAGTTGTATACAGTTGCTTCGGTCGACAATTTTTTTGTGGTTCTCAGTTTTGCTTCTTTTTGCGTTTTGCGTTTTGTTTTTTGAATTTTGTTTTAACACCCAAAGAGAATAGATCTGTTGTACAAGCATCACATTTTAGATTTTTTTACTATCAAGCTAAATAAAGACATCAGATTCACATTGATCCAGTCTGTCTATGTGTTTAAGTAGTTTATACGTGTACTAACATGTTGGAGGGAATCACCGGGCTTTTAATCGATTGACTTTTTCTTACTGAGTTGTAGATAAACGGTCTGTTACCGAGCTGCTTTTCTCGGTAGTTTTTTTTAGATGCTCAATTTTTTTACGTTTTATATTTAAAATTTTATTTTAACACGAAGTTGTTATAGAAGCACCACATTTTGAATTTTTTTACTATCAAGTTAAAAAAAGACATCGGATTCACATTGGTCCAGTCTGTCTATGTGTTTAAGTAGTCTATATGTGTAGTTACATCTTGGAGAGAGTTACCAGGATTTTAATCGACTGGTCGCTCGATTGTTTCTTTTTTTTGCGAGTCTCATTTTTTTTGCATTTTGTTTTAAAATTTTATGTCACCACTGAGTTGTTATTGAAACACCATGTTTTAGATTTTTTACTGTCAGGCTAAATAAATGCATGGAATTCACATTGGTCCAGTCTATCTATGTGTTTAAGTAGTCTATGTGTACTTACAACTTGGAGGGAGTCACCAGGTTATCACTCTTTCTTATTGAGCTGTATATAGTTGCTTAGCTCGACATTATTTTTTTGCGATTTCTTTTTGTGTTTTGCTTTTTAAATTTTGTTTTAACACCCAAAGAGAATGTTTTTGTTATAGAAGCCCACGTTTTGGATTTTTTTATTGTCAAACTAAATAAAGGCATTAGATTCATATCGGTTCAGTCTGTATAGGTGTTTAAGGAGTTTGTATGTGTACTTACAGGTTGGAGGGAGTCATTAGACTTTTAATCGATTAGCTCTTACTTACAAAGTTGTATATAAATAATTTTCTAATTACGAGCCTACAAAAATTGTGTTTTTTGGTAATTTTGTAAAGATGCGCTACAAGTTGAAGGGATTCGAGTGGTTTAAACAAATACGTGTGTTCCTATAGCTTGATTGTATGCTCATCGGCCCATTCAGCCTGTGTGTTCCAACAGTTTGTCTGTGTGTTAACCTATCCGGTATGTTTGTGTGCTTATAGGTTGAAGGGAGTTAGTGAGCTACTCCCTCTCTTTGTTAGTGCGTTGTTTTAAAGTATTATGCATGCAGTGTAATGCTAATCATGAGGCTGACGAAGAAAATAGTTTTAGTAGAGGTTCAACAAAGTCTTGTGACTTTTCTATTACAATTCTGTTAGGACGTAGTGCTGTCGAACTGCTTCGCTCCGTAGTTTTTTTGCGATTCTCATTTTTTTTTGCGTTTTGCTTTTTAAATTTTGTTTTACACCCAAACATAATAGAAATTTTCAAAAGTTTCATACTGTCAAGCGAGATAAAGACATCAGATTCACATTGGTCCAGTTTGTCTATGTGTTTAAGTAGTCTGTATGTGTACTTACATGTTGGAGGGAGTCACATGTCTTTTATTCAATTGGCTCTCTCGTACTGAGTTGTAAACAAATTATCACATTGCAACAAATTAAAAGAAAAAATTAGTTTTAGCTGAGGTTCAACAAAGTCGAGTGATTTTTTCTTACAGTACATAATTTTTTTACTTATGTCATATAGCTATAGTTTAATGTTTATTTAATAAAAGTGATGATAGTTATTAGTCGGTAATTTTTTTTCTTTTAATTTGTTTAATTTTTCTTCTGCTAAATTGGGAGAGATATTGGTGTTGGTCGCTATTTGAACTGGTTGCTTAACCTGATACATAATTTTTTTGAGCAACTATTCAAATAGTTTCAGTCTATATTTTTTACAGAGGTGGTGATAGTTATTATTCATTTTGCTTCTTTCCATTTTTTTACAAAAGCGGTAATAAAATATCTGTTTTTTAATTCAATTTAAATATAATTCACGTGCTTAGCACGTGTAGCCTCCTAGTATGTAAAGATGCATGACCAAGGAGACTATGCACCACCGTAGGAGTAGCGACCTAAAGGACACCTCTGCCAGTAGGAGAGTCCATCTAGTTTGTACCCTTCACCAATCGTCTTTCTTGTCTTCAAGTCCCGCACAAGTATTTGGTAAGATAGTAATAAAGGCTTGGTGAGAACGAGCTACTTTTCTTATAGATAACAAATTGAAAGGAAAGTGATAGATAAATAAGTAGAGGGAAGAAGCATGTTTTGGGTTGAGGATACCGGGCCAAGGATCCATCTACAAGGGTCACACTAGGTAAGTTAGGCTTATGGATAAAAGTGGAGAATAAACTTAAGTACCCCCGCAATGTGATCAATTGCACCTTAATCAAGAGCCCAATCAGACTTGGAAGATGGTGCTCTAGATGCCTCAGAAATGAACACCGAGGAACCAGATCTCTGTGTAAGAGAAGTAGTTTAAGACACAACTTGTTGAGAAGCTCGAAGACACATTCATTGATAGTCATCCTTAGATTATGACAACTAACGAGTGTCCCGCTGAGTGCCCTCTACAGCTGCCATATTCACGGACGTAGGAAACCCATGTAGCTCGTAACATGTCTCCTTTGTGTGCCATTTCCTGCCACCTCGAACACTCTGGATGCTAGCGATGTGCTCCCCAACCAGTACCAGATCCTTCTCCTGAGAGACTAAGTTTGATATCACCCAATGACTGAGTGACAATGACAATATTATGCTCCAGAACAAGTCTATACTAAGGATGGAAGTTTTGCTCCAGATAGCATCTGACTAGGTACACCTTCGTATTCACAAGGAAGTCTAGCTAGAATCTTGATATTATCATGTTGCTTCTATGGTACCTGAGCATCAGTAGAAAGGGGAAGTAATCCATGTAAATCATCAGTTAGACGAGTCACCTGTCCAAAATACTGTGTGAGTGACTTATCTCCGAGTTGCAGTCCATATAGCTCAACTGTCATGTCATACATGTGGGATTATATTATTAGATATATCATACATGAGATATAGATGATCCTGAAATGTCTAACATGATTAGAAAGATCTGTCATGTCAGCTCTATATGAGACTCCATGCTATACCACACCAAGTTCAGCAGATTTGCATCATATTGTTCCCATTGCTCGAGTACTTGTAGGACCTGTAGGTAGTTTTTTCGGTCAAGTGTTTGAAGCGTCCTTGGCCTTTTAAAAATATCTTCACGATCGTACCCCCCGAGCAAAGTTCTTCTCATTCGACTACTTGTTTATCACTGAATGATTTCAAAAAGTAATGGTTGACTAGACAGTAACCTTCTTCTCTGACATAAATTGAAGAAATACTCAGGACAATACCATGTGAAATATAGGACCAACGGAACTATTGGACAAACTGGAGTTGTTTGATTATATGGAGGAGAGGTGGCTACAAAGACAACACCACCAACTGAGATCTAGAGCCTTTTGCAGTAGCTGGAACCACTACTTGAGCCGTCTACAATAGATAAGGACACCCACAAATCCCACCTTGCGGCAAGACTGGATGAAGAAAAAGCTAATACAATGTCCGAAGAAACCCTCAGAGGTCAGACTGGATGGCCGGTGTCAATAATATGGATGACAGCCAACACCAGTAGAAGAGTTCCACAATGTCAACTACAAGTAGTCAACTCTTATAAGACCAATGGCCCCTATATTTGCCGCGGGGGGGTTGCAACCTTCATTGACCACTGATCGCTTCTAACACAATCCATGTGAGTGCGGTTGTGTTTGGGTGTAGATGAGGAAAGGAGACAACATGCCAGACTATTTAGACGAGGAACATGAGAAGCAGCTGGAGTACCGCTCTCGTCTTTTTTTGTGTTTAGGCCTAGGGTGCAAATCCCACAACTCTAATACTATTAAACGAAAATGGAAAAGGGACTAAATCTAGTCTGGACATGTATAAAATCAACTTTGCAGATTGAGGTCCTGACTTTTACACAAATACAAGTCCTGGTATATTAACCAAGGAATGGGGTTTCGGTGAAATTGGCGAAATTTTGCCCAAAAATTTCGATTTCGATGGGATTTGGTACCAAAACGTGCGATTGTGTCGATTTCGAAGAGTTTCGCCAAATTTTGACGATTTCGATGAATTTCGCCAAATTTTGATGAAAATTTCGATAATTGCAATCCTTGTTGTTATTGTTGTTTTTTGAAGAGGAGCAAAGGGGGATCGGAATTATTTCACCATTTAATACTCATACATAGTATATACTTATAGTATATCATAATTGCATTGCATTTCCCTAATATTTATTATTCAAATTATTAAATACTTATGCAATGCATGCTTTTCTAGTTTCTGCAATGTGGACGACGTGTATCCTAGTGGTGGTTTATTAGACAATGAAGGTGCTAGGAAGCCAACCACACCAACAAATAATGATTTAGCTTGGAAACATCGCACTAGTGCTCTTGGGACCAATGAAATGATTGACCATTGAGTCAATATCAACAACAAACTATCAACCCCGGTAAAATGTGTGGGAATGCCCTACATATCCAATATTTTGATATTATAACACAAATAAGTACATGCATGTATATCGCTCATTCTTGCAAAATTGCATAACTTAATTCCTACATTTTCTCATCGAAACCCTTCAACAAAATCCTCAAGAAATAGGACAGTTCCCTTACCTCCCACATGAAGGACCACCCCCCAACCTACCCCCACATAAAATTTTATTGAATAAAACGATGCATTTAGGTGTAGAGATCACACCTGTAAAATTTCATAAATTAATTATTTTATTTTGGCATCGAAACGGGCACAGTTGCATCTATCGAATTTTTTGTTGAAATTTAAAAAAAATTCAGTTTCCATGCTGTCGAAACGGCATCGAAATCGGATACCTCGTTCCTTGATATTAACATAGGTTTGGTGGGAGGCCTTTTTAAGTACTGAGTCACTGGAAAATCAGAGTTAAGGCTCCTTCAGGGGTTGTTAGTTTCCCTGACTGAGGCTTCTTCGACATGTTGGGACTGAGGGTGCATTTGGTAGGGGTTGTTGAACTGCATGCAAACAACCTTTCATCTCCAATGTAGTGGTTATTACAAGAAGACGAGCTGGAGACTAAGTGTCTGTGAGGACTGGGAGGTTGTTGGTAGTGTCTTTATTATATATAACTATAGGCTGTTGTCAAGGATTAGGGACTTGTGTTGTTGATAGTAGCCATGGACTTCTATTGCGGTGGTGAGAAGGGTTCCCTTAGAGGACAGCCCTGTAGCAAAATTACTTCCTCATAAGGTCTATAGTGCCCTTGGGTTGTTGATTAACTCTTTCTTCAATGTTCGTACACATGTTTGAGTTCTAGGTGAATAGAAGTCCATGAGTTCCTTAAAAAAATAAATCATGAAGTCGAGGAAGGTCACCTTCCTCAAAAGTTACAACAACAGATCTGCTTCAACATAATTGGCCGCATGCATTTTTAAAGGTAGATCTCCTTTTCATAACACTATTCCGAGAAGCCTGGATGCTAAGATAACTGATGATATAGGTAGGAATGTTTAACATAGATTTATAAAATCTCCATCGACCCCTAAAAGTCAAAGGTAAAGCTCATTCTTTACAACCCTTAGCCTGCTGAGATTGAATACCAATTACTGATTGGAAGCATTCAAGGAAAAAGTAAGAGAACCAAGTAGGTGGGGCGAAAGCTTCCTCCAAGATACCTGACTGTATCTATTTTCTGAACACAGTATTTTTTGTTCTCAAAATATCCCAATTGATTATAAGCAAGGCACTTGCTCGTATAACAAAAAGAATGCAAGAAGTGAAATGTGTTTGCTCAACATCTTTAGCAAATTAAATTGCTTTCCCCACACATTAAGATGAAGCACTGATGAAAAGTCTTTGGTATGTACTTTGGACATGAATGTGACTGTTTTGCCCTCTATATACTGAAGAAGGTTCTGTCCAACGAATCGAAATAACAATATTGTAAAGGACTAGCCTACCAGATAACCCTTGAAGGAGGAAATTTCTAATTAGATCTCTATTGATTATACTAATTCACTCTATGCTAATCCCAATGAAAAGAAACAACTTATCTCCAGTAAGATCTTGCATTTTTGTATTTGGAAAATTCCTTGGTTCTTGCGATGCTTAGTAGACATATAGGCATGGTACATGAAGTTAACTTAGTGTTGACTTCACAGGTGCATAAGTGAAAGTTTGTGAAAATTTCAATGAAACTTCAAGGAAGTTGGGGACTGAGATTCTGATGTGTATGTGGACATGACATCATCAAGGACTAGTGCCCAGATGTCAAAGTTGTTTGTAATATGCATATAGGCACTTGCATATACCCTCCTAAAAGAAACTGGGCTCCAAGAAAAGAAGGTTTAATGGGTGCCTTATATAATACTCTATACCTTTTTCCGCCTTAAAATTTATTTTTCAATAACATTCTATCTTGACATGTGGTGTAAGTACTCTTATTATACTCTCGGGATGATACATCACTCTTGATATTTCGGGGTATTAACATTACAGAAATTTATCAAATGCCTTATATTGTTGATTATATATCTAATCCATAGCGATCTAATGAGGAACATATTACAGTGAAAGCGTGAGAGGCATTTGAATAAATACAAAGAGTAGGATACCAAAATCCTACTGTCTGGGTCAAACAAACAAAGATTTATTTACCGTTACACAAAAAACAATTACAGCTATCAGGGCCGTTTTACCTATCCATCTATACGATAAAGATTTTATGCATCCAACAGTCAGTCTGAAACTCGTTACAGAGCGTTAAAAAGTAATCCACTGTTATGCATGATCTATAAGCCCGGTGATAACAAAATTTCATAGGTAGGCAAATATAGTGGAATACCTTTATTCCTATGGTGCGGTCTAAGCTGATGACTTACACGTACTTCTGCAGATTCGAGAAACAAGATGGTGTTGTTTTATTGGCAACCACAAGGAATCTGAAGCAAATCGACCAGGCTTTGCAACGACCTGGAAGGATGGATCGGGTGTTACATCTTCAAAGGCCAACACAGTTGGAAAGGGAAAAGATTTTGCGTATAGCTGCTAGAGAAACAATGGATGGGGAACTAGTTGAATTTGTTGACTGGGGAAAGGTAAATCTAATAAGTTTGGCAGACTAATATAGCTTGTTCTCTTCAAAGAATATATCCAGTTCACATGGTAGATGGTACGTGATAAGTTTGTAGCCCATGATTTATTCATTATGGTGGATGATAAGGAAGTTTATCTTACAAAAACTGACTACAAGGGTGGAACGAGGAAATCTTTGTACCGGTGTTCTTTCTGTCAATTCTTAGGTTTTTCTTGGATGTTGCCTGGATATAAATATTCCTTTTGAGCTTTATGTAATAATATTAGGGCACTATCCATAGTTATAATCTTGTCAACATTGTTTTTGGTGAACTAAACAGATTTTTGATAGATCCACCTTCTTTGTGCAAAATCCAATGGGTTACTATATCAAATATAATAAATATGCAAGTCCTACATTCTTATAAAAACATGAAATATAAATTGGTCATTTGTTGAACTCTTGCTAGTATTTCCGTTGAAAGTATACATGTCTTGGAATCAAAACTTTTGGAGCATTTGAAACCTAATCTTTCTATGTGGAATATGCATGTCTTGGATCCTAAGTTCCTTTTTCAACCATGCTCTATCCATCCTAACTTGTTGGTTTAATATATCAATTAATTAGGTTGTCTGTTACTTTGGAAGAATTGCCCAAGTTCAACACCAGTAAAACAACTTAAGCCTCAATCATGTTTGTTTTAATCACATTACAAGAACTTTATTTTCGTTTAGTCATTCATGCCCTAACCCTCTAAAATGGCCTTATTGTAATTTATTTTAAATGTATGTTACTTCCTTCTATTTCATACGTCATCTGCTTCTACCATGTTACTTCTTGTCTTTTCACACTAGCATGTTAACATTCTCAGTTGTGCTGCTTCTGTTTCGTGACACTTTGTTTCTTCACAATGTAGCATTCACCCTCATAAAACCTGGTTCAATGTACCTATCTAGTTGCTAAAACTTAACTTTGATTTGATTCTGTGATGATAATACGACATAGGATTTATCACACTCCATTTCTTCCACCCTGCATTAATTATATGAGAAACATCCCCATGCATTTTATTTTCCATCTAAACTTATCACAACACGGGATCTCCACTACACATAACCTTACTCCATCCTCTTGATGCTGTCTAGATTGGCTAACATCAGAATGAACGTGTTGTTTACTGAATTGCTTGTACTGATCATAAAACTGGCTTTTGTTCTAGTTGATGACCTCTATGACTAATTTCACATGTTAGCAGCGGATCATAAATTACCTATTCTAGAAAAATATTCTTGATTTCTTCTTGCTCAACTCATGAAAACACAGATGGGCTCTATTGTATATTGGATAAGCCAACCTTTATCGGGAAACTTCTTCCTCCCTACTCCTGAGCATAGCGCTGCAGTGAGCTATATTGTGCACATGCTTAATTAATTGATATACTGAATAAGGCACATTTTCTAATTCAAAAGCTAGCAAAGAACTTGTGATAGCCAACTACAAGTCTTGCCTCAACTGTTTGATTGCAACCCCTTTTCATTTTGTGTTCTTGTTAGCGTTGTAGCCTTCAAAGTGAATCTTCCAGACCTTAAACGAGATTATTTGTCTAATATTGGGATTATAATTTCTAATTTATATTGGATATTGTTGAGACAGTTTCTTTAACTAAAAAAAAGCTTCATTCAACGATCCAAACCTACACAGAGCTCGTCCAAATTCGGCATGCATATAGGCATCTCCAAGCTAAAATACACATGATTGTCACTTTACCATATATAGCGGACAACAACATATACGATCAGGAAATTTTGCCCGTGTTCGGTCCAATCTGATGGTATATGGGCAGCAACAACATAAATTGTCAGAGCACTTTGACTATGTATGGTCAGGCCCAACTATATCACGACTCAGTTGAGTCCCATTCAAATTGAGACAGGAGCTGTGTTCGCTTCTTAACTATTGACCCCCTAGCCTTGTGCTAGACAGTAGACAACAAGAGATATACATCAAAATTCATAGACGTAAAACTAAGGACTTTCCTAGGGTTCGAATCCTTTTTAAGTTCCTATCCATGCAACAACCGTTCGCTACGGTTCGCTCAGTTGAGTCTGACAATTTATGTTGTAATTACCTAGATGAAGTTGTAATTAGCCTTGTCTTGTCTCTAGCCTTTTTCTTTTATTCCATATTGCTTATCTCTGACTATTGGCTTACTCTCTTGTCCTATAAAAGAGAGTCCGTTGTATTGTGTTTGGATTATCCAATACTAAACTCTTTTCCTATCCTATATATCCTATATGGTATCTGAGCACCATGATCCACCCTAACCCTATCTCCATCAACCCTAGCCGCGACACCCATCCCTTTCTCAACCCTAGCCGCCACCCTAACCCTCTCTCCTAGCCGCCACCAGCCAACCCCCTTTCTTCGTCACTGAAGAGGCTTCCAAATGAAGAATACTACTGGAATGACATGCAAAAGTCTCGAAATGATCTGTACTATAAGAAGATATAGCAACAAATGGTTAATGTGCTTGGGTGTCACATACATTGAATATCATGCAGCAAGAGCAAGTGAAATATAACCATCACAAGATCACTTTTCATTTCTCATGCTCAATAAGTTTACCTAAAAAGGGAACTTAATACAATTAGTGACAGTCTAAAACCTGAACATAAACAAACTGGTATGATACTTGAAATAAATCTGGTGTGGATAATGGCACCCCACCAGGGCACTCTCTATATGCACATTTTGTTTCTTTACTAAGGTCTCTGTTTCTATATTTACTCTTGCTCCTTACTTGCGGACATCTCGTCTCAAGCCACACATTGGAAAAATGGTAATCAATAAGTGGCATGAGTATTACAGATATATGAAATACTGGAATAATAAAATTCTATGCATTGTTCATTAACATTAAGCATGAAAGCTAACATGAATATCTGAGGGAAACTTGAACAAGAACATATGATATCTTTCTTTAGGCTTAGTTCTTATATTTTTATGTAACTTATGCTGGAGACCTGTAATCTGGTACTTTGGTCTCATGACCTGCACTATGGTACCTTGGTCTCATGACCTGCACTCTGGTGCCTGGACCATCTTATCTTAGTTGGCCTGCACTAAGGGCATGGGCCTCATGACCTGCACTAAGGGCATGGGTCATGTCTCTTGAGCTAACCTACACTAAGGCCTTGGTCTAACTCCATAATCTGATGTCATCTTTATTCTTATCTTAACTTGAATCTTATTGCATGAATCTTAATGGGTTCTATAGAGATATGTTTATGCTTCACTGAGTGTCATGTGCTTAGCATGTGCCTCATTTATGTTTTTACTTGTGTGGTTTAATCCCATATTACCCATATCTGTTTTGTATCTCTTCTCTTATCCTATATAAGAGAATGCACTGTAAACCTTTTAAATCATCCAATACATTTCCAATCAACTATCTAGATGGTATCAAGATCAGGTTTTCCTTGATCTTTTGCTCATCTAACCCGTGGCTTGTCAAGATGCCTGCTTATGAATCCTACAACAACAATAAGATCAACTTTCGTGACAGTGAGAGTAAATAAGCTTGCCAACCAATCTTCTGAATTGGAGGTGATCAATATAAGGTGGAGAGGTTTCATCGTCCTAGTCCGTATTTGGATCGAGAGGGGTGTTGGCTGGTTTACAACCAATCATACCAGTTTCCTGCAAAAGATCAAGGACATATTTTCACTGGGAAGGACACAATCTTACAGATGATCTGGATACGTCAATGCCTAAAAAATATCTCAGCTTTCCAAAATCCTTGGTGACAAAGTGTTTTTCCAAATAAGTTTTAGTAGCCTGAATGCCCAAGGTATCACTGACAGATAAGATAATATCATCAACATATACAATAGTGACATGTTTTGTTTGCAGTATTATGTGTTGGATAGGACTTGAATTCCAACAGTAGTCCCAATCCCATGTTTGTTGCATAAAAATGTTACAACATCCCTCTATTGCAGCAGTCCCATTTAAATGGGACTTTTGAGTTCCGCACCCCCTTGGTATTAGGCGGTATAAAGCTAACAATGTTCGACCCTTAACTCTCGATTCCTGAAATTTTTTTTGCAACTGGGTCTCCAGTGCCGGCTCTCGATATACACAACGTCAATTTTTTTTCTCTGTAATCTCCGTCGTCGATGAAATCTCAGTCGAAGGTTTGTTACCATCCCAGAATTGAAAAACCTTTGTTTTCCATTAACATGAATCACATTTTCGGTTTGCCGTCTGCCTGCTTTCACCTTCGTTAACACCAGTTCACCTTCGTCAGTCATCAGAAAACTTCATCTCTTCTCCTTGCTGTCTACCTATTTCCTTCCTCGTCAAGGCTCTTTCACAGACGAGCTTAATGCCTTTGTTAATCTGCTTTATTCCTCATAATCTTTTCACTCCGACTACTCATTATTTGTCTTGAATTTGCTGTAAGGGTTAGTTAGGGTGCACAATGTGTACCCCGTATATTTATAAAGAGAACAATTACATATAGGTCCTCATAGAATAGGAAAATAATAAGTGAATATACAGAACTAAATAGGACACTATTTAACACTCCCCCTCAAGTTGGAGCATAGATATCAATCACGCCCAACTTGTCCACAAGAGAGCTGAAATGTTTCTTAGCCAACAACTTTGTGAAGTTATCAACAACTTGATCCTCTGAGCGAGTGAAAGGAGTGCAGATACGACCAGTCAGAATAGCTTCTTTGATGAAGTGGTAGTCAACTTCAATGTGCTTGGTCCGCTCATGAAAAACAAGATTATTTGCAATAAAGATAGCTGCTTTATTATCACAACGCATGGGAATAGGAGCAGAAGATCCCACTCCAAATTCTTTTAGAAGAGACTGTACCCTCAGAAGTTGACAGGCTGTGTGAGCCATGGCCCCGTACTCGGCCTCAGCACTAGATCTAGCAACAACATTTTGCTTTTTGCTCCTCCAGGTGACAAGATTTCCACCAACAAATGTATAGTAACAAGAAGTAGATTTTCTGTCTATCTTACTTCCAACATAGTTAGAATCAGAGTAGCCTTCAAGAGAGCAATGACCATGTTTTTTGTAGAAAAGGCCTTTGGCAGAGGATTTCTTCAAATACCTCAAAATATGACACAATGCTTCCTAGTGACACTGTCTAGGCTTGTCAAGATACCTGCTAACAAGGCCAACAACAGTAGAAATATCACCTCTAGTAATAGTTAAATAGATTAGTTTACTAACCAGTCTCCTGTATCTTTTACAGTCAGGGTACATGGGAGAGTCATCATCATCCCAATTTACATTAGGATCTAGGGGAGTATCAGGAGCCCGAGCTCTAAGCATCCCAGTTTCCTGTAGAAGATCTAGAACATACTTTGAGACAAAACAAGAGCATTAGCAGTCCTAGAAACTTCAATTCCCAGAAAGTATCTCAACTTTCCCAAATCTTTAGTGACAAAGTGCTTGCATAAGTAGGCTTTAGTAGCATGAATTTTAGAAAGATTACTGCCAGATAAAATAATATCATCAACATACACAATTAGAACAACAATACCAGAGGAAGTCTCATACACAATCAGAACAACAATACCAGAGGATGTCTTCTTAATAAAGACAAAGTGATCAACATGAGATCCGAGGAAGCCATAAGTAGACAAAATCTTGCTCAGTTTATCAAACTAGGCACGCAGACTCCGCTTGAGTCCGTAAATAGACTTTTTGAGGCGACAGACTGTGTGACTCCCCCTAAGCAACAAAACCAGGTGGTTGCTCCATATAGACTTCCTCTTGGAGATCACCATAAAGAAAGACATTCTTGACATCAAGCTGTATAAGGGGCCAATCCAGATTGATTGCCACAAAAAGAACCCGTACAAAATTTAGCCTGACAATAGGAGAAAAAGTTCCAAAGTAATCAATACCATTGGTTTGAGTGTACCCTTTGGCCACTACGCGGGCCTTCAAGCGTTCAACAGTCCCATTAGGATGATACTTTATAGTATACACCTAACGGAATCTAACAGGCTTGCAATCAGATTGGGGATCAACCAAATCCCAGGTACCTCTGTCAGTAAGAGCATTCATCTCCTCAGTCATGGCATGTGTCCAAACCGTACTTTGTAAAGTATCATGAACATTTTTGGGAACAGAAACAACAGAAAGGGTAGCAACAAAATTACTAACATGGACACTAAGGTGTGCAGTAGAAACATAGTTAGCAATACTATGAGAGGTACATGAGCGAGTGCCCTTCCTGAGAGCAATAGGTAAATCCAGACTAGTGGTTACCTCGACAGGTGCAAGACCTTCTGAAGGAGAAGATTGGTTTTCTAGGGGGGAGGTCTTGGGCAAGAGTAGACTGCGGCGGCCGATTCTTGCGTTGGTAAACAATAAGAGGAGGGGACATAGTCTCAGCAGGCTGCAAAGCAGAAGAGGAATCGCTGATAACAGGCAAAGGTGCTGAAATAATATCTGAACTCAAGGTGTTCCCTTTAGTAGAGTAGTACAGAGTGTCCTCAAAGAAAACCACATCATTGCTCGTGAACCACTTTTTAGTAATAGGATTATAGCAACGATATCCTTTTTGAGTACATGAATATCCTAGAAAAATACAATTTTCAGCTCTAGGGGACAACTTGTCCTGAGTCGGTCCAAGTAAACGAATGGAAGTCTTTGAACACGCTTGAGGACATCCCGAAGAGTTGGCAGCGGGTCACTTGATAGAATTTGGTTGACCATCCCAGAAAAGGAAGCTGGAAGGGCGGCCAAAAATTGGACTAGTTGTAGTCATTGCGTTGCTTCTGGACTTCTTTGATGTCGACTATCAAAGGATGATAAACCTCATATTCATTCTAGAGCCAAAGGGCAGAGCATTGATTATAGAAATCCTCAACAGAAGTGTCAGATGAAAATTCCTTCTTGGCCAAAGTTTTGAATATTTCAAAGACACTCTTGGGATTCTGCTGATGAGAATATACGCGAGATAGTTGATCCCACGTTGCCTTAGCATCATGAAGGCAGTGTAAAGACTGGCTGATTCGTGGCTTAGTGCTATTAAGAATCCATGACATAACACTGGAGTCATCTTTGGACCATACCACATAAGCTTGCTTGCTTTTCTCATCCGTCGTAGCAGCAGGGGAAGTTGGGGGTTCAGTAGTGATACGAGAATGGCGGCCTTGTGCTTTGACATACAAAACGAAGGACGCCGACCAGAGATGATAGTTAGAGCTATCAAGTTTAACTGTGGTAACACACAAGGAATGAGGAGGCTTAACAAATGCCATGGCAAACAAATTTGAAGCAGAACAAGTAGAAAAGACTATAGGTGCAGTAGTAGCAGAACCCATCAACAGAGATCAGCAGATCTGAAGAAACCCGCTATGGGGCAGTAGAACACAGATGTAGATCTGACGCATTAGATTAGAAGAGACTCGCTATGGGCAAAATAACTGATAAATGAACCTACACCGTCATGAGGAGAATCAAGATCCCACCATGAGGCGTAGGCAGAAGAACCCGAATATCCTGGGGACTCTCAACGTGCAATGACGATGGCTGTCCGGAGCCATGAAGGACGTGGAGTAGTAGTGTTAGGAAGGGAGGAGGTTAGATGAGGATCATAATGGGTGAAGTGATTGGTGGTAGGGGGAAGGAAATGGATCATGCTTGGAAAGTGGTGGAGAGGGCAGCAACAGGAGGGAGGAGTGGGCGGGAGGAGGGGTGGGGCGGTGTGGCTGTAGGGTGGGGGTGTGGCGGCGGGAAGAGGGAGGGGGCAGGGAGGCAGTGCCAGTGGGGAGAGGGTGGGAAGTGTAGGGCGGTGGCTGAGGGGGGGAGGGGACAACGATGTGGGGGGAGGGGTTGGCGGCGGGGGGGGGGGCTAGGTCATGAAGTGGGTAGGGTTAGAACTTGCTTGGGGGGGAGGGAACCCTGCTCTTGATACCATATAGAGAGTTGAATGTACATGTATTGGGATGATTAAAAGGTTTATAAAAGAGGAGATACAAAATAGAGATGAGCAATATGGGACTAAACCACACAAGTAAAAACATAAGTGAGGCACATGCTAGGTACATGACACTCGGTGAAACATAAACATATCTCTATAATTTCGAAATATTTTGACTTAGCCAACTGACGGATTGGCTGACCACGAGCCACTACTTTAAATGTAGCCGATGCCTTTTCGTTTCCTAGGGCTTTTAGAAGTCCTACTTTCGTGCCTCTCCTATTTAAAGGGGCATGATGCCCTGGTCATAGTTACACGCTCTTGCACGTAAGAACTCTAGCTGTCATTACCTACGAGGGAGACAGAGAGAAGAAGAGCGCAATGCTAGCATGTTGCTAAAGGAAAGGTCACTCCTTCCCTGCTGGCTCAAACAGTGCGACGAGGAGTTACTATCCATCCACGTGGACTACATAGAGACGCATGAGCTATGTGACTGTGTTAGGAAGACATCTTCCAGGACCGCCACCCCTGCAATCGAACACCCTGCTCTGGCTGTTCGCACCGCTGATTCCAGCCGTAGATGCGGTCGAGGACGTGGTCGTGGAGGTTGTCTCCCTACTAAGGGCAAGCACACATCTTCTACTACTACTGGTCGATGACAACCTGTTGGTCCTCGCTTATGCAACTTTTGTGGCTGAGACAATTACAATGAAGACCGATGCTGGATCAAGCACGGTAAACCAGCTTGGGCAAACCAAGCATCTGCATAGACTTCGAGTGATACTACTACACCTGAACAGCCACCTGCTACACCTTCACCTGTGTGGCTTTGCTCCGAGTTTGAGAAATTTTTTCAAGAACGCATGTCTCAGCTTCCATCTACGTCCATTGTTGAATCTTCTGCTTTGCTAGCCTCTCCTTCTGCTGGTAACAATAAATAGTGCATTGACTCTGGTGCATCGGTTCATATGGCCGGTGATATCAACTTATTTTCTGCTCTTACTAAAACTACTCAGATTACACTTGTTACTGTTGTTGGTGGTTCTAAAACTTTAGTTCATGGCATTGCAACTGTTCCCTTGTCTCGTAATCTGCATCTGAAATATGTTTCATATATCCCAAAATTTTGTGTTAACCTGCTTTCTGTCAGTAAGATTGTGAAAAACCTTCAGTGCTCCATTAAATTTGATCCTTCGGGTTGTGTTTGAAGGATCTCCGCACGAAGACAAGGATTGGTTCGGGCCATGAGGGACCAAACAGACTCTACTATCTGGATGGACCACCAGTGGTGTCTGCTCTTCTGTCAACATCAGTGACGGGACTCCAATGGCACTACCGGCTTGGCCACCCCTCTGCTGCAAAACTGAAACATTTATTTCATGTTTTATCTGAAAAGACTTTTTCTTGTAAATCTTGTCAGTTGGGTAAAAAAGCTCGTACTGTGCTTCCTACCAAGAAAGATATTGGCTCTGAAGGCATTTTTGACATTGTTCATGTGGATATTTGGGGTCCGTGTTTTATTCCTAGCCATTCTGAAGTTAAATACTTTATGACCTTCATCGATGATTATTCTCGTGCTACTTGGCTGTTTTTACTAAAAGATCGTAGCACGATTTTGAATAATATTAGCATTTTTTTCTCTAAAGTACAACCACAATTCAACAAACCCATTAAAGTTTTCCACACCGATAATGCCCTTGAATTTATGCAAAAACCGGTGACATCTTTTTGTTATGTCTGTGGCACTCTACACCAAACTACATGCCCCTACACTCCACAACAAAATGGAGTTGCTGAAAGGAAAAACCGCCATCTGTTCGGGGTTGCTCGCACTATACTCCTTCATCATAAAGTTCCTTAACGTTTCTGGCATAAGGCTGTCTCTACGGTGTGCTATCTTATCAATCGCATGCCATCTTCTGTTTTGCACAATCAAACAACATTCTTTTTCCCGATGCCCAACTTTTTTCTGTCTCTCCCCGCATTTTTGGATGTACCTATTTTTTCAAAAACCCTACGCCCAAGGTTAACAAAACTTGATCCTCGCTCCACCAACTGTATCTTTTTGGGATATTCTAGAACCCAGAAAGGATATCACTGCTTTGATCCTATTCTGAAGCAATGGTTTGTGACTGTTGATGTAGTATTTTTTGAGCATATGCCATATTACTCTAATGACGGAGCATCACTTCTAGTGATATATTAGTACCCACACATAGTTGCCTGATGTTGAGATTGTGCCCTCTTCTGAGCTACCGCATGAAGCCCAACCTCTGCAAGTTTACAAGCGAAGAAACAAGACAAGTACTCCCTCCATGGCCCCTCCACAATCAATTGCTCCTTCTACAGATGATCATACAACAACTGAGGTAACCTCTGACTTACACCTACCCATCAGTCAGCGCAAGGGTGTCCATTCTTGCACGAAACATCCTATTAGTCATTTCTGCTCATCTTCTAATATGAATGACAATTTTGTGTGCTTTACTACTACTATCTTTGTTGTTTCTATTCCCAAAACTGTTGCAGAAGCTCTTCTCATTCCGACATGGAAATAAGCTATGGAACATGAAATGCAAGCACTCTCTGATCGCAAGACATGGGAGCTTGTGGATCGTCCTGCTTCCTGCTCTACGGTTGGATGTCGTTGAGTCTTCACCATTAAATATCAACCAAATGGTACAATTGAGCAACTAAAAGCTTGTCTTGTGGCAAAAGGTTACACACAAACTTATGGCGTGGACTATTTTGAAACTTTTTCTCCTGTAACAAGAAGTTAGAATTCTTATTTCTGATGTTGTCAACAAAGAATGGCCCCTATTTCAGATAGACGCCAAAAATGAGTTTCTGTATGGAGACTTGCAGGAAGAAGTTTACATGGAGCAACCACCAAGATTCGTTGCTCAGGGGGAGTCTTCCTCGTGAGTTTATAAACTGAGAAAGGCCATCTACGGCCTAAAATAAAGCCCTCGTGCTTGGTTTGACAAGCTTACTCAGATCTTAGTAAATTTTGACTTTCGTCGTTCCCATTCAGATCATTTTGTGTTTATCCGCAAAACTGTGGTCAGGCTAGTCATTCTTACGGCATGTTTGGTTTGCAGGAAAGGATTAGAATGGAATATACAAGAGGATGGAATAAAAAAGTATAAATAAAGCTATGTTTGGTTACTATTCAGGATAGAACAAATGACTATCGTCTTAGTCATTATAGTTGTTTCTCTAATCATGCTAGAATGTGTTTTTGTTGCGGGTTTAACATAATTAAAATCTCAGTTGCAGACAAAACTTGTAGAGGCTTGTATACATCAGGATTGGCCCAATTCTTACACACAACCCAGAGAAATTAATCGGGGATTAGTCAACTTCGTACAACTTTTGTTACCTTTGACGAATATCTGATTTGGCTTACATCCTGGTTTGTTTGACTCTTACTTATCTTGGTATTGCTGATAATATATTTCATATTTATTCTATTTTGTAATTTCAATATCCTGCTGGACCTCTATGTAAATTATCCACTTTCTCTTATTAATAAAAAGGGAGAAGGCCTATGACCTCTCTTAACGCTGCATTGCACGTTGCATTGCGGCACCACATTTCACATGGTATCAGAGCAAGGTTCCTAACCTAACCCTACCCAGTCGTCACAACCTAGCACCGCCGCCGGTCGGCCGACCGCTAGCGTGAACAGTAACTCCGGCGGTGAACAGTACACGACATGAACAATAACTCCGGCGTAAACAGTACGACAGAGTGAACAGTAATTCCTGCGTTAACAAAGCACATCGCCAACATTCCCCGGCCGCCGCGTCGCTGACCCAAAGCAGGCGGAGTAGCCGTCCCCCGGGCCAGGCGCCGTAGCCGTTGTCCCCCCTTCTCTTCTATCTTCGGATCGTCGGGTCCTTCGGTTGATCCAACGAATTTCTAAATCCCAAACTAGAGGGTCCGTCGGTACGTAAGAAATTCCTAATCACATCTCCTCCCATGTGTGATTAGGAAATTTCAGTTGGGGGTTGTGGATGCATTAGATATGCATCTGATCTTGTGATGTGACATGTATCTCCCCGTCACCCATGTCTTCTTCTGACGTGTATCAATCCGTCACTCTTCTTCTCGTCAAATCATGGAGGACACCAAGGCATCTGCCATCTACAGTGAGATATCTCCTATCCCCTCCATCAAGCTGAATGGGAATAATTATCTTTTATGGATGAATGCTGTCCATACTGTATTGGAGTCACGTGACAAGGCGAGACACGTTGATTCTGATCCTCCTGCACTTACTGACAAAGGCTATGCTGAATGGAAGCATCATAACAGTCTAGTGAAGACCTGGTTGTGGGGGAGCATGGAACCTGGGATTGCCTCGAGGTTCATGTTCTACACTACCGCCAAAGAGATTTGAGATGCAGTGAAGAAACATTATTCTCAAGAGAAGAATGCGCTTCGTCAGTTCATGATATATGATCGCCTGTTTGCAGAATGACAGGGAGACAGACCTTTAAAAGAATATACTTTGGAGTGATTCAAGGTATTGCACAAGAGCTGAGTTTCTACCATCCAGTAATTGTCCAGGAGTAAGTCAAAGACAAAGATGACTTGATTAAAGCAAAATTCTTGTTTGGTCTGAGTTCTTCGTGCAGTTCAACCCGCAGTGTTATCTTAGCTTCTGATAAACTTCCCATCTTGGAAGAGGCCTATTCAAGGATTTTACACGCAAATTTTGAACCTGTTGATCCTACCGTAGTCTCATCTCAGGGAGGTTCTCATGCTTCTGTAGCTGCTGCAGTGAGAGGAGGACGGACAGGTATGGGCCGAGGACGTGGAGTGGAACTCGCCCTAAGTGCACTTTCTGTGACAAACCTGGACACACAGTTGAGAAATGCTGGGAGCAGCAAACTCTGCTACCACTACTGAGTCTACTGAGCCTCCTGCTTTGAGTTCTGGTCCTTCTAGCATTACACTGACCAACGAGGAATATAATAGATTTATCTTGGCTACTCAACATCTGAGCTTGGGATCATCATCTTCAGCCAACTTGGCGTCCACCATTGGTAATCAGGCTACCTCTTTATTGGCTTCTAGTTCTACTTCATTGGTCATTGACTCTGGAGCGTCACAACCAATGAATTAAAAAACGGCCGCTTGGCCGCTTAAGGGATGAGATTTCGTCGGTATCGGCGATATACTGCTCGAAATACCGATACCGATACCGACAGGTACCGGTACAGATACATGTAAATCTGCCGTTAGGATCGCATATATCGGCATACTGGTGGGTATACTGCCAATACCGCCAAATATTGAGGGTACCGGTGCAAAATGCAACACTTACACATCGGTACAGGGCGGTACGGGCGGCATACCGCCCGATACACCGATTTTTGCGAGACGAAGTCTGCTGTTGCTGTTTGAAGAGAACCTTGGGGAGTTTGGGCGATTTTCGAGATTGGAGCTCAAATCAACCCCAATTAAGGTATGTTTACTTAATTTCTTGCATTTCCCATCATTTCCAACCTCTCCCGTCTCTCTTCTCTTCTTATAATTCTATTCTCACCTAAAAAATTCACCAAATACCCCTAAAATCCTAGATCTACTCCAAAATACTTATGATTGATGCTATTTATCACTAGATCTATGATTATATTATATAGATCTACTGATTTATCACTAATTACCTTACTAATAATTAACATTAACATGTTATTTCATTAATTAATAGTAATAATACAATATTACAATTAGTACCATTAATAATAGGTATTTAATTTAGGTTTAGTAGAAGTTCTATCAAAGACTAACATGAACATATATAAACAAAAATATACCCAAAATATCTAAATAATTCGTTTTTTTATTTATAAAAATGCTGAAAATAAAAAAAATGTTTTTTTTTTATTTTTTTTCTTTAGAATTGTGTGTGTTAATGTTGTATAAGATGAAACTAGCATGTGGAAAGCATATCACTTGTCTTTTTAATTAGTAAATATCATGGTTTATAATTTTAAAAATAATT
Organism: Alisma plantago-aquatica; assembly: GCA_963693085.1. Lineage (NCBI taxonomy): Eukaryota > Viridiplantae > Streptophyta > Magnoliopsida > Alismatales > Alismataceae > Alisma > Alisma plantago-aquatica. The sequence continues at coordinate 1,792,590,112 of OY856409.1, forward strand.
TCAGACTTTATTTATATTTAAAAAATAATTATCTTCAAAAGATAAATCTTAAAAAATCTTGTGTTTGATTCTATAATTACAAGCAAGTATCATACATTATAAAATATCGATTTTGATTCTACATTACATAAAAGAAACCGATTTTGTTCATTTAATGGCTTATTTTTATTTGATATTAGTATTGTGAATAGAGAATAGACTTAATAGTTAATACGACAATGTACATTTCTTACTAGTACTTTTTTATTAAATGCTAAGTTACTGATATCATTTGCTTTGCTTGTTTGTCTTTGTCTTTTTCAGTGTTGACTTTTGAGTTTTGAGAAGATGTCTTCTTCGTCTTCAAGTGACGCTGAGGGTGCGGCTGGTCATGCATCAAAGGATGTGGATTTTGCATGGAGTCACTGCAAGCCTGTACCTGGGTCTGGGAATAGGGCAAAGATTGTCTGCAACCATGGAACAGGACTTCGACTTCGAGACGACTTCGACAGGTGTGGACACAGAAGTTTTGGAAATGTTGAGGAAATGTCGAGGATTTTTACAACCAAAGTTTCGACGCAACTTCGACAAAAATTAAGCTAAAAATAGCCATTTTGTGATGAAAATCGACGGATTTCATCAAATCTAGCTTAAAAACACAATATATGTTTACATAGAGCCATCCATACAGGATTACATATGTAGATAAATGCACGCTTACATACAGTCGTCTCCGAACTACAGAGTTCTTCCATATATAAAGTTTGTGACAATAAACAAACTACATAAAAATAGTGTAAATCTATGGTAGATTTAGCAGAGAGAGGATCGGTCTATTACTATTAGCTTAGAATAGTAAAAGATAACATCAAAATCATCTTACCTCAAGCTCCAACACTTTTTCCACCTCACACAGCCAATTCCACAAAATCCCTGAAATATGTCGCCAACTTCGACGACTTCGATAAATGTCGAGGACATTGTGGAATTTTTGTATGGACTTGGGCCAACTTCGCCGACATATGGGGAAATGTCGACATATTTGACGAAATGTCGAGGATATTGTAGAATAAAGATGTTTACATGCATTCGACGTCGCTGACCGTCGACATCGACATTATCGGCGAAATTTCGCCTAATGTCGACGACATTTAGATCTATGTCTGCAACTACTGTAAGAAAACACTTGGTGGTGGAGGAATTATTAGATTCAAGCGTCACATTACTGGTGGTGACAAGAATGTGGCAATGTGCCAGAAGTGCCCTCCAAGTGTTAGGGATGACTTCAAGAAACTGATGGGTGCAAAGAGGCAAAAACAACAAAAGTTGAAGCAGGTTGAAAAGGCTTACACAGATACACTCTTTGATGTTAGGGCCACAGGTTCTTTTGCTGAATCAGATGATGATTTTGCATATCCTCCAGGGTATGATACTGCTTATACACGTCATATGTATAGGCGTGCTCTCAGAGACTCCCGCAAAAGTGAGTGGGATAGGGAGGAGGCAGCTCGGCTTACAAGGAGATATGGCCCATCTGGTGCAGGTGGAGGCAGTGGGGCTGCATGTGTCCCGGTTGTTGACTTAGATGATGATGATGAAAATCAACATGCTCAATATAAAAGAAAGAAAGGCACCGTTGATACACTCTTCCGTTCTGCTAGTGCAAGATTGAAGCATTTTGATGAGCCAGGGGTTAGGAAGCCTGATGCTAGGCAAAAAACCCTAAAAGCAATGTTTACTGGTGCGAAAGAGAAGGTGGGCAAGGCAGTGGGTAAGTTCTTTGCTCATGGTATACCCGCACATGTTGCAACCGAACCATATCTACAACACATGGTGGATGTCATAGGGGAGTCGGGTAGGGGTATCAAAGCCCCCACTGCATATGAGTTGATGAACAAGTATCTTCCCAAAGAGAAGAAAGATCTAAATGTATGGATTGAAAGCCAGAAACAATTGTGGTTTGAGTATGGCGTCACACTCATGTGTGATGGGTGGACATCTGGAAATAGAAAGCAAATTATTAACTTTCTTGTACATTGCCGTGGATCTACTGTTTTTCTAGACTGTTGATGCTTTTGGTGCAGTCAGGAATTACAATTACATCAAGATTTTAATGAAGAAATACATCAAGCAGGTAGGGGTTGGGAATGTAGTGCAAATAGTGACTGACAATGACTCTAACTTCAAGAAGGCCGGTGAAAGTACAATGAAGAAATATCCGGTCTACTGGACACCATGTGCTGCCCATTGCATAGATCTGATCCTCAAGGACATGGGCTCAATTGATTACATCAAAAGTGTGACAATTGATGGTAGGTTGATCACAGGTTTCATCTACAACCATTCCTTCTTGTTAAATGCTATGAGGCGATCTGAGTAATGTGGAGGTGATCTAGTTAGACTAGGGGTGACTAGATTTGCAACGAATTACTTGGCCTTGAACTCATTAAAGTCCAAAAAAGATGGACTTAGGAGGTTTTTCAATGGTGTGGAGTGGACCTCCATGAAGGAGCACAACACCCCGGTTGGCAGAAGGATTGAAGAACTAATTGCCATCGGGCTTTCTGGGATAAGGTTACAAAGGTGCTGCAGATAATGGAACCTGTTGTCAAAGTGTTGAGGCTGGTAGATGGTGACAAAGCCGCAACAATGCCTTACTTGTATGATGCAATGCAAGTAATGGTGGAAGGTATTAAACAAGCAGCTCCTAGGTCCCATTCACAATACTTGTCAATTGTAGACAAGCGTTGGACATATATGCTTTTGCACCCACTGCATAAAGCATGTATATAATTTATTTCTTCTAAATTCAGATTTATGTTCTAAGTTTCTAACTCTATAACTTGCTATAAGTTAACTAAATCTAAATCTTATTTCCTTATTTGAAATTGGTGACAGCTTACTATCTGAACCCGAGGTTCCAATACTCGCGAAAACTGGGCTTAGATGCGACTCTAATGTCTGCTGTGAGAGATATAACTAACAAATTCTTTACCTCTACTGAAGAGCGCACCATAGTGATGGATGAGGTATATAACTAAATATATTATTACATAACAAATTCTTTACCTCTAGTGAAGTTTGTTCTTAAATATTTTTGCAGTTGCGACAGTTTCGTGAAGGCCTCGGTTGTTTTGGTCATCCAAATGCAGTTGCCGACCGTGATCAGGGTGATCCTTGTGAGTGGTGGGTATGGAATGGAACGGGTGCCCCCCATCTAAGAAAAGTGGTTGTTCGTATTCTTTCTCAAACAACATCTGCATGAGGTTGTGAAAGAAATTGGAGCACTTTCAATTTAATTCACTCAAAGAGAAGGAACAGGTTGGGGGCAGACAGGCTAAGAGATCTGGTATATGTTCACTACAACATGCGGTTGAGGGCTAGAGCAATACGAGATGCCAACTACAAAGAAGTGGATTTTGCTGTCGTCCACGATCCCATTGACACCGCATACACATTCAACCCATCCAGGCGTAGAGGCATAGAAGAAGTTGATGATTCAGAAGATCCTTTAGAGGAATGGATGAATGAGATAGGTCGTCCCATTCTTGATAATCTAGATGGTCGTCCATATCCATACATAGAAGAGCACTTTGAAGGAGATTCTGATACTAATGTTGACCAAACTCCACCTGAAAGACTTGAGCCTGAGCCTGACCATGAAAATGTTGATATGGAGATCAATAGAGCAGTAGAAGAAGCATTGGGTAGCACAGAGTCTCCTTCTTCAAAAAGTACATCTGGGTCAAAATCAAAATCTGATAATGATGGTGGCAATGATGGCGGCAGTAGTGAGCGCTCTCCTGAATATCCTCCTACTGTTGATCCTCAGTATGATGATCGTCCTTATGTTACGACAGCTGCACCTCCTCCTCCAGCAGAAAAAGAATATCCCATGCGTGAAAAAACTTTTCAAAGGAGGAAAACTCGAACCGGCAAAGACTACAGTGGTGCTGCACCACCTCAGGCTACAGGCTCCTACGGCTACAACAATGATCATTATTCTGATATTGCTGATTCACTTAGCAACATGAGTATTTCAGGTTCTGATTCTAAATCTCAACATGATTCAACATTGGGATTTGCCGATATGCTATTTGGGCAACCATACCCATCTCACTCTCAATATGGGTATTCTGGATATCAAAATCAGCCACCACCACCACCGCCACAACCAGAAGTAGAACATTATTAGTATATAGACTTTCCTGCTTTTTTACTTAGTCTATTTTTCTCTTTTCTTTGTTATTCCTATGTCTTGTTTTATCCCACATGGGTTATATCTAAACCATGTGTCTTTCTCTTGTCTTATAAAAGAGAACCCTGTACTCTATTTTTAATCATCTCAATAATAAGACAATTAGCCACAACTTCTAGATGGTATCAGAGCCTCCCGATCCTCCCTAACCCTAATCCTTCTTTCCCTCCCATCTACCCTAGCCGCCACCCTTCTCCTTTCCTCCCTGCTGCGCCGCACAGCAGCCGCCGCCGTCGCCACCCTTGGTTTGCCGCCGCCGCCTTGCACCCTCCCTGGTGCCGCCTCCACCACAACAGGCCCATCCCTACCTTTCTCCCTCACCGCCCACCCCTTCTCTTCCTCTCTTCTCCACCGCAGCCCCCTCTTCTTCCTCCTTTTCCAGCAGCACCCTCTGCTGCCCGCCGCCTCCAACTGCCGCCGCCACCATAGCCCCACCACTGCCTATTTCCGCCACCCCGAGCACCCACCCTATCCTCACTTCCCCTCTTCCCATCTTCTCTACACCTTTTCTCACCATCTCGTCTGGATAAAGGCTCCTTTTCCGGCCTCCGTTCAGTTTCCGACAACGCTATGTACAGCCCGGTCTTTTCCAATTCTGGCACGTTGAAGGAGTAAATCTTTTTTTCGCCTCTGCCTGCCTGCGCCTCATGGTGGAGTGATCTTTCCTCCATGTTGGCGTAGGTCCTTCTCTTCCTTTCTACCCCGTGAGGGTCTTCTGAGGTCCATGATTGGATCTCCTACCTACTACTACTGCTAGTCCATGTGTTGGACTTCTACTGCTGCCCTCTGCTGACGCCTGCTGTTATCTGCGCCCGTGCTCCTGCTTGTTTCTACTTGGTCCGATGGCGACTTCAGATCTTCCTCGCACTCTCTGTGTTACTACGGTGAAGCTGGATAGTTCCAACTATCACCTATGGGCTGCCTCCTTTGAGTTGTATGTTAAATCTCAAGGTCGCTACTCTCATCTGACTACCAAGGGTCCGTCTCTTCCTGCTGATGATGCTGACGAGAAGACGAAACAAGCCTATGATCTCTGGTCCAAGGAGGACTATAGGGTCATGACATGGATGGTCAATAGCGCTGAAGCAAAGATCAGCCAGTCCCTTCTCCGTCTTCATACTGCCAAAGAAATGTGGGAGCAACTCTCCCATGTTTACTCGCACCAACAGAATCCTAAGGTCTTTGAGATCTTCAAACAACTTGCCAAACTGGAGTATTCTACTACTGATTCGGTCGAGGATTACTACAACTCCTGCTGTGCCCTTTGGGATGAGTTCCAGGTGTATCATCCCCTTTCTACTGACATTGATGAACTTAATCGACAGCGGAACGAACTTATGTTAGTTCAGTTCCTTGCGGGCCTACCTGCTTTCTTTACTGGTGTTGTGGACCAGATTCTCTCCAGCGACCCTTTACCCACTCTCCGCGATGTACTCAAAAGGGTCCAGCGTCTACCTTCTGTGTCCCAGCCCGTGCCTGACTCTTCTGATGGTGCTGCTCTCGCTGTCTGCTCTGGTGATTCCTTTCGTGGTCGCGGTCGTGGCAGAGGTCGTGGCCGCGGAGGATGTTTTTCTGCTCCTGGTCGTGGCTCTGGAACTGATCCTGTTGAGTCCCGCTACTGCACTCACTGCAAGCGCACCAACCATACTAAAGATCGTTGCTGGATCAAATATGGCAAACCTGACTGGGCCAATAAAGTGACTTCTGATCAGACTGATCCTGCTCCGCCGACAGCTGACTGGATCCGCTCAGAATTTGAAAAACTGCTACAAGCTCGTATGGCGTCTTCTACTGAGGATTCAAATGCTGGTAGTGCCGCACTTCTGACTACGACTGGTAAAAACTCCTGGGTGATTGACTCTGGTGCGACTTCTCATATATCTGGCAATCCTGATTTATTCTCTAAACTGCACAAGACTTCTTTTATACCTCCTGTTACTTTAGCTGATGGTTCTAAATCACCTGTTACTGGCATTGGTGATATTTGCCCTACTGGTAGTTTGCCTCTGCGCTCCACGCTTTATGTCCCGAAATTTCCTATTAATTTACTCTCTGTCAGTAAAACTGTGAAGAGCCTTCGTTGCTCAATTACGTTTGATCCGGATGGTGTTTTGTTTCAGGATCTGCGCACGAGGATGACGATTGGTTTAGGCCATGAGGGACCGGATGGACTCTACTACTTGGACGAGCCAAAGACAGCTGCATATTTGACATCATCCGTGGCAGACATCCAGTGGCATTATAGATTGGGACATCCTTCTGTTGCAAAGTTAAAAGTCATGTTACCAGATATAGTTAGTTCTGATTTTCATTGTGAGACATGTCAGCTTGGCAAGCAGACTCGTGCTACCTTTTCCAAAAAAATTTGTATCAGTTCTAAAACACCTTTTGATATTATACATGCTGACGTTTGGGGTCCATGTTCTGTGGCAAGCACTTCTGGTTTTAAATATTTTCTGAGCTTCATTGATGATTTTTCTAGAACAACATGGCTATTTTTGCTTAAAGATAGATCTACTATCCTTGAAAAAATTACTGAATTTTTTGCTGAGATCCGCACTCAATTTGCTAAGCCTATCAAAATTTTTCGCACTGATAATGCATTGGAATTCATGCAAGCCTCTGTTAGCTCCTTTTGTCGTCGTCAGGGCACCATCCACCAAACTTCCTGTGCTTATACCCCTCAACAAAACGGTGTCGCTGAACGCAAGAATCGTCATCTTCTCGAAGTTGCTCGTACCCTTCTTTTTCACTACCATGTTCCCCAGGTTTTTTGGCCCGAGGCGATAGCCACTGCCTGTTATCTTATTAACCGCATGCCATCCTCTGTGCTCGACAATCAGATTCCTTTTCAGATTCTGTTTCCCGATGCATCTCTTTTTTCTGTCCCGCCTCGCATATTTGGGAGCACATGTTTTGTTAAGAATCTTCGGCCAGGCCTTACTAAATTGGATCCTAGAATGACTAAGTGTATTTTCCTAGGGTACTCTCGCACTCAAAAGGGGTACCGATGCTATGATCCTATTTCTAAAAAGTGGTTTGTGTCTGCGGATGTGGTATTTTTTGAGCATATGCCTTTCTATTCTTCGGCTGGTTCTGCGCTCACTTCGGATTTACTAGTAGACACACCTTTACCTGTGGTGGATGATTTGCCTGATACTTCTGATGCTCCGATTGAAAAGCCACCTCTGAAAGTTTATCACAGAAGACCAAAGCCGACAGCTCCCTCTATGGCCTCTCCATCGTCCTCTTCCTCTGTGCCAGATCAAACACCTCCGCAGGTTTTTTCTGATCTTGATATTCCTATTAGTTTGCGGAAAGGGACAAGAACGTGCACTATGCATCCGATTGGGAATTTCTGCTCTACTGTTAATCTGGGTACTAATTTTGCTAACTTCACTGCGGCTCTTTCTGCTATATCTGTACCTAAAAATGCTGCTCAGGCTCTTAGACATCCTGCATGGCGTCATGCTATGGAAGAAGAAATGAAGGCCCTTACAAAACGTAATACATGGGCCCTTATTGATCCACCTGCTGCCTGCTCTCCAGTTGGTTGCCAATGGGTCTTCACTGTCAAATACCAGCCAGATGGTACTGTTGAACGGCTTAAGGCGAGACTTGTGGCAAAGGGGTATACACAGACCTATGGAGTTGACTACTTCGAGACTTTTTCTCCAGTAGCCAAGGAATAAGGTATCCGATTTCGATACCGTTTCGACAGCATGGAAACCGAAATTTATGGAAATTTCGACAAAAATTTCGATAAATGCAATTGTGCCCGTTTCGACGCCAAAATGAACGAATTAATTTATGAAATTTTACAGGCGTGACCTCTACACCTAAATGCATCGTTTTATGCAATAAAATTTTGTGTGGGGGTAGGTTAGGGAGGGGTCCTTCATGTGGGGAGGTAAGGGAACTGTCCTTTTTATTGAGGATTTCGATGAAGGATTTCGATGACAAAATGTAGGAATTAAGTTATGTAATTTTGCAATTATGAGCTATATACATGCATGTAATTATTTGTGCTCTAACATCACATATTCGATATGTAGGGCATCCCCCACACATTTTACTTGGGTTGATAGTTTGCTGTTGATATTGACTCGACAGTCAACCATTTCATTGGCCCTAAGAACATTAATGCAATGTTTCCAAGTAAAATCAATATTTATTGTGTATTTGGCTTCCTAGGACCCTCATTGTCTATTAACCACCACTAGGATACATGTCGTCCGCATTGAAGAAAATAAAATATAGCATAAAGCATGCATCGTATTAGTATTTGATAATTTGAGTAGCAAATATTAGGGAATGCAATGTAATTATGATATAATATATTATAGGTATATGCTATGCATGAGTAATAAATGGTGAAATAACCCCAATCCCCTTATAGTCCTATTAAAAAAACAACAATAACACAAAGGATTGCAATTATCGAAACTTCCATCGAAATTTCCATCGAAATTTTTCAATTTGTGTACAAAAAATCTCGAAATTGGCGAAATTCATCGAAACCGTCGAAATTTTTATCGAAATTTCGATAAATGCAATCTTGTTGGAGTTTCGATCGAAATCGGTATGGTTGCATGTTTCGGTACCAGATGCTACCGAAATCGGTATTTTGGGGCGAAATTTCGGTGATTTCGCCGAAACCTTATTCCTTGCCAGTAGCGCGCCTGAACTCTGTGAGAATTCTGATTTCTGTTGCTATAAATTCTGACTGGCCTCTGTATCAGCTTGATGTAAAGAATGCTTTCCTGTATGGTGATCTTCATGAAGAAGTATACATGTCACAACCCCCCGGTTTTGTGTGTCAGGGGGAGTCTTCTAAAGTCTGCAGGCTGAAAAAGGCTATTTATGGCTTAAAACAGAGCCCCAAAGCTTGGTTTGACAAGCTCAACAATATTCTTCAGAAATTTTCTTTCCGGCGTTCCCAGTCTGATCATTCTGTTTTTGTGAAAAATACTTCTGCGGGTATTGTTATCCTTATTGTTTATGTTGACGACATTATTCTTTCCGGAAGTGATCTTGCTGGTATTCTGTCAACAAAGTGCTATCTGGAGAAACACTTTGTCACCAAGGATCTCGGCTCGCTACGGTATTTTCTTGGGATAGAGGTGTCCCAGTCTTCTTCTGGTCTCTGCTTATCTCAGCGGAAGTATGTTCTGGACCTCCTATCTGAAACTGGTCTTCTAGGTGCTAAACATGCTAGCACACCTCTGGATCCGAACACCGACTGGGATGATGAGGATTCTCCTGCTTATCCTGACAATCAACAATATCGAAGAATGGTTGGTAAACTCATCTATCTTACTGTTACACGGGCTGATATTACTACTGTGGTTGGGCTGGTTAGTCGCTACTTGGATAAACCTTGGCAATGCCATTGGGATGCTGTCTGCCATATTCTGAAATATCTGAAAAGTTCTCCTGGAAAAGGTCTGCTTTACAAGAAACATGGGAATTGCAAACTCCTTGGCTATTCTGACTCTGATTATGCTGGCAGCAAGGTTGACCGTCGCTCTACTTCTGGCTACTGTACCTTTGTGGGAGGTAACTTTGTCACTTGGCGAAGCAAGAAGCAGTCTGTAGTTGCTCGCTCTAGTGCTGAAGCTGAGTATCGTGCCATGGCACACACTACCTGTGAACTGTTCTGGATTAGGAGCTTGCTGAAGGACTTTGGCGTTTCTGATTTGTCTCCTATTCCAATGTATTGTGACAACAAATCAACTACCTTCATTGCTAGTAATCCTACCTTCCATGAGCGGACCAAGCACATTGAGGTGGATTGTCATTTCGTTCGCGAAGCTGTTCTATCGGGCCAAATCTCTACTCCCTACATTCATACATCTGATCAGGTGGCTGACATCTTCACAAAGATTCTACCAAAGACGAGGTTCACTGCTATGACATCCAAGCTGGGCATGCTAGACATCTACGCTCCAGCTTGAGGGGGAGTATTAGTATATAGACTTTCCTGCTTTTTTACTTAGTCTATTTTTCTCTTTTCTTTGTTATTCCTATGTCTTGTTTTATCCCACATGGGTTATATCTAAACCATGTGTCTTTCTCTTGTCTTATAAAAGAGAACCATGTACTCTATTTTTAATCATCTCAATAATAAGACAATTAGCCACACAACTTCTAGAAACATCATGTTGGATATACCTATACAACAAATGTCTCAGGCCCACATGGAAGTTATCAGTACAACTCCCTTGCATTTTCTGAGGATGGTGGGCAAACATGGAGTGGTGGTCATTCAGTTCTTCCTGTTTCTCCAGTCCCAATACTTCCTATGGCTGTGCCTGTAGCTATTCAACATATTCCTCAAGGAAGTGAACGTCCACTCACTCGAGCTCCTCGACCTACATCTCCAAGAAAGGCACAATATCTCAGAGATTTAGAACAACATTTTCCAAAGATTGGGATGATGCAATTTGTCAACGATACTGTCTATGAGGAGCATGTGACTACATATAACCAACTTTATAGGATGCACATGTCATGGGCAGAATATCTCAATAGTATCAACTCATTACAGTATGGACAACCTGCGCGCCACTCAACATACAACTGATGTGAGTTGGTAAGTAAATATGTTATTGATATGTTGTAAATTGTATATTGTTGCATAATTGTGTATATTTACGTTTGTGGATTGTGCTAGTAAAATTTCATATCTGAATTCCTACGTTTTGTCATCGAAATCCTTCATCGAAATCCCAACGAAACAGGACAGGTTCCTTACCTCCCACATGATGGACCCCCTACCCCACATCCAATATAGAATTTTATTGTATAAAACGATGCATTTAGGTGTGGAGATTACACCTGTAAAATTTCATATCTGAATTCCTATGTTTTGTCATCGAAATCCCAACGAAACAGGACAGGTTCCTTACCTCCCACATGATGGACCCCCCTACCCCACATCCAATATAGAATTTTATTGCATAAAACGATGCATTTAGGTGTGGAGATTACACTTGTAAAATTTCATGAATTAATTCGTTCATTTTGGCATCGATACGGCCATGATTGCATCTGTCGATATTTCCGTCGGTATACCGATAAATATCTATTTCCAAGCTGTCGAAACGGCGTCGGTATTGGTCACCTTATTCCTTGCGCTTAAGCGGGCAGCAAAGCCCATCCGCCTAATATTGCCCTTAAGCGCCCGCTTGAGCGGGTTTTCAAAAACGCCCGCTTTTTTCCTGTTTCACCCGCTTTCCCCCCGCTTTTTGCCCGCTTTTTAAAAAAAATGCTGCTGTAAGCATGTAATGTTAATTAATTATATAATCCAAGTAGTATTGAGTATAATATATGAAGCTTGTATACATTAAATGTTCTATGATATACCTAGTCCTACTTTAGAATGCAAACTTTGTATGTAAGCTGTATATAATAGGGTACTGTTGTAATATATCCAAGTAAATATCATATTACTCTATTATACTTCTAATGGTTTTATTGATTTTACTGATATTCTTGCAGATTTCGTTCATTAATAATTGATACTATTGGTTAGTATTACTGATTTCCTTAGAAATATATTTTTTATATACACATACATGTAATTTTGTATATAAATATATAAGTTTTTAAGCATCCACTTTTTCAAAAATTGCCCACTTAATCGGCTACAAGGTCCCGTCCGCACGCCTCCCGCTTCCCGCTTTTTAAAACATTGGTCACAACATATGATTGGTATGAGGAGATTTCTTCATTCCATTGACTCATATTCCTCACAAATCTGTAACAATAGCAGATGGTTCAGTGAGGAGAGTGTTAGCCAGTGGATCTGTTTCTCTGACTCCTGGAATTGATCTTAAATCCGTACATTATTTGCTTGCTTTTCCTTTTAATCTTCTGTCTGTTGCTAAGTTGATTGATACTGTGAAATGTACGGTAACTTTTGGACCTTCTTATTTTGTATTACATGATCTCAAGAGTACGAGGACGATTGGTGGGGGGCCTAGGAAAGGTGATCTCTACCTCTTCCACGGTGACAGTCTGCCTCACCAAGTGTCTGCTCCTGCTCCAGTTTCCTTGTTGAGTGGCTCTCCCTTACTGTGGCACTACAAAAATGGACATCCTTCATTAGAGAGTCTGAGAAAGTTAGAACCAAAATTGTCTCAAATATCGTCTCTAGAGTGTCAGTCCTGTCAACTGGGGAAACATCATAGAATGTGTTATCCCGGTCGTGTCAATAAACGGGCGTCATGTCCTTTTGAGTTGGTCCATAGTGATGTTTGGGGCCCTGTAAATGACCATAGTTATAATGGTTTTCGTTATTTTATCTCTTTTGTGGATGACTTCTGGCGTATGACTTGGATTTATTTGTTGAAAAGTCGAGAGTTTGTGCTATCTATTGTCAAACATTTTCATCAAGAAAAAAAAGTTCAATTTGATTCTGTGTTGTATGGGCGGGCGCCCAGGCGGCCCAGGCGGCCAATGGGGTCTCCATATCTGGGCGCCCAGCATCAAAGGCTATGCCAGGCGTGCTAGGTGAGCCAGGCGGGCTAGGCGACCCGCCCAGGCGCTATTTAATTGTATTTACTCATATGCTTTTTTGTATTTATCTATCTACTATTTTATTTAGTTATCTACTGATTTGTGTTTATTTATGTATTGATTTTGATACTATTTAATCATGTACTGATTTAACTTTAGTTATCAACTGTTTAACTTTATTTATCAACTGATTTATGTTTATTTATGTATTGATTTTGATACTATTTGATCATCTACTGATTTAACTTTAGTTATCAACTGTTTAACTTTATTTATCAACTGATTTGATTATATTATATTTATTCATCTACTATTTGTATTTATTTATGTACTGATTTGAGAATTGATTAATCATCACTGATTTATATTAGTTAATCAACTGATTTGTATTTATTCATCTACTTATTTATATTTATTCATCTACTGAATTTATTCATCTACTGTTTTTTATTTAGCTATCTACTCATTTGAATTTATTTATACTGCTTCTGAAATTATGTAAGAATCTACTGATGTAACTTTATTTATCAACTGATTCGTATTTACTTTTCCACTTGTGTATTTATTCATCTACTTATTTGTTTATATTTATTACTATTTTTATTTAGTTATCTTTTGATTTGTGTTTATTTATGTACTAATTTTGATATCATTTAATCATCTACTGATTTAACTCTATTTATCAACTGATTTGTATTTATTGTATTTTATTCATCTACTATTTGTATTTATTTATGTGCTGATTTAGGAATTATTTAATCATCTACTGATTTATATTAGTTTATCAACTGATTTGTATTTAATGTATTTATTTATCTACTATTTGTATTTATTTATGTGCTGATTTAGGTATTATTTAATCATCTACTGATTTATATTAGTTTAACAACTGGTTTGTATTTATTCATCTACTTATTTGTATTTATTCATCTACTGTTTTTTATTTAGTTATCTACTCATTTAAATTTATTTATGTACTGATTTTGAAATTATATAATCATCTATTGATGTAGCTTTATTGATCAACTGATTTGTATTTATTTATCCACTTAGTTGTATTTACTCATCTACTTATTTGTATTTATTTAGCTACTATTTTGATTTAGTTATCTACTGATTTGTGTTTATTTATGTACTGATTTTGATATTATTTAACCATCTACTGATTTAACTTTATTTTTCATAAATTTTACATGTATCCATTAAATTAATTTATCTATCTATCTATATATATATATATATATATAAACGCCTGGGCCTCCGCCTGGGCGCCTAGGCGGCATGGGCGTCCGTAGGCAACGCCTGGTCGCCTAGCCGCCTATACAACCATGATTTGATTGCAATATTAAAGTTCTTCAATCTGATAATGCCTTGGAGTATGTTCAAATTGCTATGGCTGATTTTTGTAAGTCAGTTGGGATGATACATCGTTCATCCTGTCCTCACCCCTCAGCAGAATGGGGTAGCTGAGAGGAAAAATCGTCATCTCCTTGATATTAGCAGGACAATCATGTTTTAATCTATTGTTCCTAAGCCTTTTTGGTCTGACGCCCTTCTTACTGCTTGTTTTCTTATCAACATGCAGCCTTCTTCTGTGCTTCAAGGACGTACTCCTTTCTCTGTCCTATGTCCCAAGGATCAACCTTTTCTTGTTCCTCTTAGAGTATTTAGTTGTACTTCTTTTGTCTACAATTTTGATCCTAAGGCTGATAAGTTATCTCCTAGGTCAATTAGGACTCTCTTTCTTGGGTACTCCAATACTAGCAAAGGGTACAAGTGTTATTGTCCTAGTCTTCGTCGCACGTTTGTGTCTAGAGATGTGACTTTTTAATGAATCCACTCCATATTTCTCTAGTGTTTCCAGTAAGGGGGAGCAATTATGTGAGAGAGCGCCACCATCAGATGCTAGTGAGAGAGTGCCACCACCACATCAGAGTGAGAGAGTGCCACCTATCATTCCTGACTATACTAAAATTCAGGAAGAGCAGCCAGCAGATGATCCACCAATTCAGCAATATTCACATGTTTATAGCAGACGAGGCGGATAAGATCTAGAGGAGGTAGCGACTCCAGTCTCTGAGCCCTCCCCATCTTCTACTCAAGGGATACCCGAAGAACCATCTGACCTTGATGTTCCCATTGCTGTTCGCAAAGGTACCTGTTCCTGTACAATTCGACATCCTATTACAAATGTGTGTTGTTTGTCCAAGTTATCTTAGCAGGCTCGCTCATTTGCTCCTGGGATTGATTCCGTGGTCATTCCAAGAAATCATCTTGATGCTATGAAGGATATTGGCTAGAAACAGGCTATGCATGTTGAAATGTTTGCTCTGTTACAGAATAACAACTGGGAACTTGTTGACTTAACTCCAGATAAAAATGTTGTGGGATGCAGATGGGTATTTACAGTAAAACATAATCCAGATGGTTCTGTGGAGAGATTGAAAGTTAGACTGGTGGCAAAGGGGTGCACTCAAACATATGGGGTTGATTTCTTTGAGACCTTTTCACCAGTGGCTCGTTTGAATTCTGTGCGTATTCTTATTTTTCTGGCTACTACATTTGACTGGCCTCTATTTCAGCTCGATGCCAAGAATGCCTTTCTTGATGGTGATCTACAAGAGGAGGTGTACATGGAGCAACCGCCTGGTTTTGTTGCTTACGGGGAGTGTCAGAAGGTGTATAGACCTGAGTTGTACAGGCGGGCGCCCAGGCGGCGCCTAGGCGGCCCAGGCGGCCCAAGGCCCGCCTCAACCTGGGCGCCCAGAAGTAATACTTGTAATTTTTTTTTTTACTGAATCCTATCAATTGATTAGTATTTACTTATCTACTGATTTGTATTTACTTATGTACTGATTTGTATTTACTTATCTACTGATTTGTATTTACTTATGTGCTGATTTATATTTACTTATCTACTGATTTGTTCATCTAATGATTTTTGATTCATCACATTATTTAAATTTAGGGCTTTGTATTCGTTCATCTACTTCTTAAAATTATTTAGTCATCTACTGATTTATGTTTGTTTATCAACTGAGCTGTACTTTTTTATCTACTGATTTATGTTTGTTTATCAACTGAGTTGTACTTTTTTATCTGATTATATTTATTTATCTAATGCTTTGAGTTTAATTATCTAACGCTTTGAATTTTTTTTATCTACTGATCGGATCTAATGCTTTGTATTTATTTATGACTGATTTGTATTTACTTATCTAATGTTTGAATTTTTTATCTACTGATCTACTTATCTAATGCTTTGTATTTATTTATGACTGATTTGTATTAACTTATCTAATGTTTGAATTTTTTATCTACTGATCTACTTATCTAATGGTTTGTATTTATTTATGACTGATTTGTATTAACTTATCTAATGTTTGAATTTTTTATCTACTGATCTACTTATCTAATGCTTTGTATTTATTTATGACTGATTTGTATTTACTTATCTAATGTTTGAATTTTTTTATCTACTGATTTTATATTGCTTATCTGTTGATTTGTATTTATTTATCTACTGATTAGTATTTACTTATCTACTGATTTGTATTTATTATCTACTGTTTTTATTAATTTATCTACTGATTAGTATTAATGTACTGTTTTAACTTGTCTACTATTTGACTTTATTAATCTACTGTTTTGTTTTATAAATGTATAGCCTCATGAATAGAAATACAAATATAGTTGATATTTTTTATTAATTTATCTAACGCTTTGATTTTTTTATATACTGATTTGTATTTACTTATCTAATGTTTTGAATTTTCTATCTACTGATTTGTATTTACTTATCTGTTGATTTGAATTTATTTATCTACTGATTAGTATTTACTTATCTACTGATTTGTATTTATTATCTACTGTTTTTTATTAATTTATCTACTGATTAGTATTAATGTACTGTTTTAACTTGTTTGACTTTATTAATCTACTGTTTTGTTTTATAAATGTATAGCCTCATGAATAGAAATACAAATATAGTTGACATTTTTTATTAATTTATCTAACGCTTTGATTTTTTTATATACTGATTTGTATTTACTTATCTAATGTTTTGCATTTATTTATGACTTATTTGTATTTACTTATCTAATGTTTTGAATTTTCTATCTACTGATTTTTTTTTTGGTCGCGCTTCTATCTACTGATTTGTATTTACTTATCTGTTGATTTGTATTTATTTGTCTACTGATTAGTATTTACTTATCTACTGATTTGTATTTATAATCTACTGTTTTTTATTAATTTATCTACTGATTAGTATTAATGTACTGTTTTAACTTGTCTACTATTTGACTTTATTAATCTACTGTTTTGTTTTATAAATGTATAGCCTCATGAATAGAAATACAAATATAGTTGACATTTCTGATTTCTGATTATGAGTAATCAATTTTGTGATTAACTCAAATCGGCTTTACAAAAACCCAATAAAGGAAAATGGCAAATATCTTCTAAAAAAGAGCTACAAATTCAGATTTTTGAATGTACTATTTCTACTATATAAGCAATTTAGATATATCTACTAATATATATATATATATATTTATTAAAACAAGATATATATATATATATATATATATATATATATATATATATAAACAAGATATATATAAAAACGCCCGGAAACGCCTGGGCCTCCGCCTGGGCGCCTAGTAGTGATGTTGTGCTAAAGATGGGTTTTTCTTGTTCTGTTACTGATCACTCTTTATTTTATTCTACTTCTTCTGGTGGATCTATTATTATTGCTGTGTATGTTGATGATATTGTTATCACTGGTAGTGATTCCACAAGCATATCTCGTGTGAAAGCGGACTTGCAGGGGCACTTTCACACAAAGGATCTGGGGAAACTGAGATATTTTCTGGGCATTGAAGTACTTAGATCTCATGCAGGTACCAATTTGTCTCAGAGAAAATATGTGTTGGATTTACTACAGGAAACGGGTATGAGTGAGTCCAAGCCTATTTCTACTCCTATGGACTATCATGTGAAGGAGATGATTGATGATATTGATTATCCAGATCCGGGATATAACAGGAAAATTGTGGGAAAATTGATATATTTGACAGTCACACTACCTGACATTTCTTTTGCTGTAGGAGTGGTGAGTCAGCATATGAGCTCTCCAAAACAGTCTCATTGGACATCTATCTGTCGTATTCTGAGATATCTGAAAGGTGCACCTGGTAAGGGAATCACCTGTTATAGACCGAAGACTCCTGTATCCACAATGTCTCTTACTGGTTATGAAGATGCAGATTGGGCTGGTAATCTGAATGACAGGAGGTCTACGTCTGGATATTGCACATTTCTGGGGAATCATCTTATTACCTGGAAAAGCAAAAAGCAAAATGTTGTGGCAAGATCTAGCACGGAAGCTGAGTATAGAGCAATGGCACATGCATGTTGTAAGTTGCAGTGGGTTCAATCTTTACTTTCTGAATTAAAGATTCCTGTTTTGTCTCCTATAGAACTCAGATGTGACAATCAAGCGGCCATATACATTGCTAAGAATCCAGTCTTCCATTAACGTACTAAGCACATTGAAGTTGACTGCCACTTTATCAGAGACCAGATCAAGAATGGAACTGTTGTGACTACACATGTCAAGTCTGAAGATCAACTTGCAGATGTTCTTACGAAGCCATTGAGTCCAGTAGGTCTACACGATGTGTACACTCCAGCTTGAGGGGGAGTGTTAATATATTTCATATTTATTCTATTTTGTAATTTCTATATCCTGCTGAACCTCTATGTAAATTATCTAGTTTCTCTTATTAATAAAAAGGGAGAAGGCCCATGGCCTCTCTCAACGCTGCATTGCACGTTGCATAGCGGCACCACATTTCACAGCTGATATTCTTTTTGGGGTTATAACGATGGCCTTGTCTATGTACTCCGTTAGACTTAGAACCCTATAATGTACCAATACTTTGAGATCTCAAACCCAAACCATACTGATTACAGAAAATCGTTTAAACTAGATGTGTTTTGCATTGAACTAATTGCCCCCTTTATCTGTGTAGCTTAGATTTTGAAATTTATTCAGTTCAGTTTATTGGGATGATTCTACATAAAGGAATCAACAGGTGCAAATAGTGATACATTAGATGTTAACTCCTGGTCATCCATAATGATGTAATATTTATTTTTATTGCTAGGTTGCTGAGAAGACAGCTCTTTTGAGGCCGATAGAGTTGAAACTTGTTCCTTTAGCATTGGAGGGCAGTGCTTTTAGAAGCAAGTTCCTTGACTGTGATGAACTCATGAGTTATTGTGGATGGTTTGCGGTAAGAGTAGATTATTAAGTTGAATTTCAGCGTTGAATGCTGTAATTATGATTGATTTTCAAACCTAATATACTTGAATATGTTGGCTATTATCCATCCATTTTTTTGGTTAATGTTAGCACAAAAGTGTTCTAAATCTTATTTTTTTGTTAATTTAATTTTGTTATTCCAATTCCCTTTCACTTGGTGCTTATGATTCTGGGATTCCAGCCATTATTTGAGCAAAACTAGATGAGGTGCACCTTGCATCGATTTTGTCATAGCTATTGTTTTTCATTAGTATGGTGTAAACAAGTATATCAACTGTTTTTGGTTGTATATTCCATATCAGTTGTGGATTCCTGCATGATGTTCCTACTTTACCATTTTGTATAAAGCAACTTCCGATCATTGGTTTGGTCATAGCTATTGTTTTTCATTAGTATGGTGTAAACAAGTATGTCAAATGATTTTGGTTGTATATTCCATATCAGTTGTGGATTCCTGCATGATGTTCCTACTTTACCATTTTGTATAAAGCAACTTTCGATCATTATGCAATCTATGGTTAATCATAGAAAAATTCAGCATTTGCTGACTATTTTTGACAAGAGGGCATCTATTGTTGAGTGTTAGCTGATATAAATTGTACATGTCATATCATATGTAATAGTAAAATATGTACTATGAGGGCATCTTTTGGCGAATATTAGCTGTAAATCTCATATGTTATATATAGAGGTGAAATATATATCTATATAAATTCTAATATTATGTATCAGTCTATGATATAAGTAGAAATGTTTCTTTCTCCTAAAATATACATTTTCTCATTGTCTAGTACCTTATATATCTAAAACCAATTCTTTACCGTCTTCCATAACAACTTTAAGATGGCAATGACTAAAAAGAAATGGAGCTGGACTAAGTTCTATAGAACAGGTATGCGACCAACTATGTTATATAGTAGTGAATGAAACAAGGTCTCAACGACATCAGGAACAAAGTGGGGTTGGTGAGTATTGAGGAAGATGTCCATTTGGGTCAAAAAAAGTGAAGAGATGCGGGATTTCGGTGAGGAACGTGATAAGGCAAATATATATTTGGGGCGTGGAAATAAGTACCAAAGGGAAGGCAAAATTGAGTAAAGTTTGGCCGTTTCACTTGGTGGAAAGTTTTTTTCTCTTTTAATTTCGACAGTTCCCAATCATTAAAATTGGATAGCTATTACTACATTTTTAAGGGCATGTGCCCCACCATGACCACCCCGCATCTGCCACTGCACATAACAAACATTTCCATGCACATGTATAGAATCTGACATATTCACATGTAGATGTACTTATAGATACATGTAAGTTTATTTCTACGTAATATGCTCTAATATGTGTACATATATATACAAATGCAAACATATGATACATGTATATTTCTATGTTTACAATTAAGTATATATAGTTGCATATTATACAATTTATGTATACTATACACGCTCAATGTATGATTTTATGATTATATGTAATGTATAATCATTAAACATAAAAACTCTAAAAACTGCATATACTCATGCATATGCACCTACCATGGATTAAAAATTCGGTCAAAATTTCGGTTTCGACCAGTACCAGACATCAAAATGGACATTCCAAATTGCCAAAATTTTTGATTTATAATTTCATAAAAAAATTGAAAAAATCTCAAAAGTTCCTTAAAAATGTGGGAGACCCCCCTCAGTTAAATGAATCAAAAATATAAGATGCAAAGTGTTATTGCATAAGAATATATGTATGTATACATTGCATGATCGACATCCTGCTCGAAACAGTTTTGTATATTTCACTCAAAATTGTAGGAGCCCCCCACCCTTATGAACATATGATATTATTGCATAATTAGGTGTATTTATGTATGTAGATCATCCTGGTAAATTTTTATGACTTATCCCTTTATTTGGTCATCAAAATCGTCAAAATTTGCGTCAAAATATTGTGTGTAAATAAGCGGAAACATCGAAATTTCAGTCAAAATTTCTATAAGTTTCTTTCCGGACCATCGGAAATGACGTCGAAAATGACATTTTCAACATTGGCTCCTACATGCTTTATGCGAAGCCCTCTCCGCTTGTATGCCGTATACTGCTTTTAAGAAAAAATTATGAGACTATGAAATCATAAAACCAGTGCTTTAATAGGCGGCTCAGGCGGCCGCCTAAGAGGCCTACACCCTTTGGTGCTCAGTTTGGCCTTTAGGCGCCTGTTAGGCAGCTTTGCATTAAGTGTCTGGGTCAGTCCGCGGCCGCCTGAGCATTGCTAATGGGCGCCCGCTTGAGGCTGCTTAAGTGAAAAAAGGAGCTTGGACCACTTCTTAGGCCCAAAATGGAAATGTAATGTCGTACTTAGGTTTTAATAGGAGAATATTGATATCGTATAACATTATTTAACATGTTAATATAAGTATGTATCTAAATACTGTACAATAGTTAACTAGAATACTGCACTGATGTTGTTGCTACTATGTTATACTAACTACTATGTGCTATTAAGTCTATTATAGCATATAATACCATGTATAGGTAATGTAATAGTACGTGACTATGTCATAAAACAGTAATGTTTATTGCTGTATTGTACTATTTACTAAGTACGGAATATTAAGTTAATAAACAACAGTCAGTCGGTAATTGTAATACAATATAACAATGTAAAATACTATGAGATATCATACTAGTATATAATACTAACTAGTAAGTATTTTATATGATGGTATGATACTAATAGATTACTAGTATCATATATACTAGTATGTAGCATATACTATTATATATGGTACTAAGTAGGTTACATTATAGTATGATACTAGTATATTGTTATATGTAATGTGTGTATACTAATGCTCCACCTATAGGCAAGTAACTATTAAGCAAGGTTATAAAGTGTGTGAGGCGTAACGAGGCGTTTTTGTCTCGGTGAGGTGAGGCGTAAGCCTTAAAATAAGAATGAGGCAGTCTTAATAGATAAAATTGTACGTGTAATTACATATTTGTATATATAGTGATATATGTTTAAATATATTTTATGTATATGCATTTGTGTAGCATAAATATGTATATACAAAGAAAACTTAAATGAATAGCTTAATAATGATAAAAAGAAATTAAAGACCACCGCAATACTGAAGAATATGCGTAGAAATAATAAGATGTCTATTAATTATACTATAGATCAAAATATACAATAAATAAAGAAAAAGTAGGGGAGATAGAATTTGGAATTAGTAGGAACAAGGATCCAAAATTAGTTAACAATGAGATGAAATTCACCGACATAGTAAATAAACAGGTAGCTAAAGAAGATAATTTTTTGCAATGAAGATTGAAAGACGTCACTCAGAGAATGATAATTAAAAATTTTAGTACTGAAAAAATTATAATTAACCACAACAACTCTGAATATTATTTTCTGAATAAAGTGTTTGTAGAAATCTTATTTGTAAAAAATTTGGTGGTTAACATAATACATTATCATCAGAATCGAGGCTTGCGCCTCACCTAAGCCTCAGAGCCTTAGTGCTTTGAGGTGAGCCTCAAACATTGTGAGACGTAAGCCTCAGTACGAGGCGCAAACGGGATCGCCTCTCCTCGAGGCAGGCTTTTTTATACCATGCTATTAAGTAATGATATTGTTGTGTAGGGTGAATTTTATACTGTCGCATGGGTTTAGTTATGTATTGAGTCAAGCACAATGCGCCTATACGAAGCAATGCTATTGAGTCAAGCACAATAAATAGAAAAAGAGGAAGACCTAAATTAACATGGGATGAGCTTTTAAAGAGAGATTTTGAATCTCTACATCTCAATCAGAATATGGCTCATGATAGAGCTGAATGGAAACGAAGGATCCATGTAGCCGACCCCAACATAGTTGGGACTGAGGCTTAGATGATGATGATGATGATGATGATGATGATGCATGGGTTTAGTTATGTATACAAATCTTTAAAAAATGATTACATATATGGAAATGTGTGTATTTTTGTATTAAATAATGTAGGAAGTTAAGCATTCACTTGTTCAGAAAGCGGCTGCCTGGTGCTCAAGAGGCACAGGATTATGTCAGCCCGCTCGACTTCTGCTTTCTAAAACATTGATAAACAGTGATGGCTTTGTATACTTACATGTTAAACATTTAATTATGCCATTGGTAACTAGATATATTAGACTACTTTCTGGAAACTATCTTTGTAGTAAAAAATTACTGTTGGATTAAGCCTTATGGCTTGTTCATATGTACTCCACTTTAAATCTAGACCTCTCCCAGACCAGAGGCTTTCGTCAGCTGTCAATTCTCTATAATAAGTATTGAACGAAATTGATTATTGGGCAAGGATCTGGCTGAAGTGTAAGTAGAGAGACTTCTGAGGGGAAAACTACAAGATTTTTTTGACCACATTCATGTGGCCTGAGAGGTTCTTTGAACTGTGTTCTCTGACTTTTTTGTATTTATCTTCCTTTGTTTACGGTAAGTGAACCTCTTGCTCCTTAAAGAAATATAGCATCTTCCAATTGTATTCAGTGTTTTTTTCTTTCAGTTTCAATTTGTTATAATGGTAATTATGCCATTCTTTTAGTTATATAAATGCTTTTTTATCGCGTATTATAGCTTATGAACATATGCTGAAATTTATTGACCTCATATTAACCTTTTGTTTGAATTTCCTTTCAGACCTTGGGCAGTTGTATTCCAAACTGGTTGAGAAGAACTCCACCTGTCAAGAAGGTTAGTAGGCAGTTGATTAATCATCTTGGTCTAACACTGATGAGAGAAGATTTAGAGTCGGTCGTCGAGTTGATGGAACCTTATGGCCAAATAAGCAATGGAATTGAACTTTACAGCCCACCTGTTGATGTACGCACTCTTACATTTCTATATTTTTGCACTTTTGGCCTTAAAAACAACTATATAATTGCCTCACTTTCAATGAAAATAAGACTTTTGTTATACCTTGACGAAACATCAATTATCACAATTTTTTATTGTACACATTTTTTTGGCTCTTTCTCTTGCTCAAGATGTAATTGAAGCTACTTATGATCATCTGCTTCTTGTATTTTGGCCGTAGAGTGAAAAAGTTATTCGTGTTCATCACAACTTCCAGTGCCAGTTGCTTTGGCTTTGGGGTTCAATTATAGACAAGAGGGCCTTTGATATGGGATAGGTACTGTAGCCTAATACAAGTCATAACTACCCAGCCACATTTTTTTCGGTTCAGTACCACGGGCTTCAACTTTCTGCTTTTGGCCGTTCTTCTCACTTCTCATTTCTCATTTCACATTTCTACTACTCACGAAGACACGAATTAGGCTAGGGTAGACCTCTCGCCACGACAAGCGACTCCTCGGCTCCTGCCTACTGGCCTCCGTCGATGTCAACCATGCTTTCGTCACTCCAACAACCGTAGTCCTCTCCAGCTCTAGGCCGCTAGCTCCCACCGGCGCCGGCCAATCGCAATAGCTCCTAGCTCCATGCCACGCAACTCCAGGATGATGTCGGAGTCCGATGGGTTCCCAAAGGCGAAGCCCTCTTTCGACACCGAACTCCAAGCGACTCCTACCCAACTGCTTTTGCCTTGTTGTTCTCGCCACTGATGTTGTGAGGCCTTCTTTTCCCATTTACCACTATGGCTGCTAGAAGCAGCCGCTGTTGGGAAATCTATAGATCTCCCCCTAATCCTGTCAGCATCAAGTGTCTATCCTGCCATGGCTAGCATCTCATTTTAGGCGGCATTCTGGCACCCAGATCCTTCCAGCGCGCAAGTGTTGGCAAGTTCTTATACGAAAAAGGTCTTACTCCTACTAGTTCAGCCTCCTTCTCAGACTTCCTCCCTAACCAAAATCACGAGACTTGCTCCCTAACTTGTGTTGGTCGACTGCTCGTGTTGATTGATCAACTGTGGTTTCGAAGGTTAAAAAGAGGTATCACCCGCTTATAATTGCCCGGATCCATTACCTCCTTCCAACTCATCTAATATGTCCTATTCGTTTGCTTGTTGTTTGTTTGCTTCTAGATCCCTTGAATCCTTTTTCCCCCTTCCATGTCATGTGTATTTGCTTGCTGTTCGTTTTCTTACAGATCCGTTAGTTCATTTTTCATATGTTCTCGTTTGTCTTCTTTGTAATTGGTTCCGTATGCTTTCTTGTCTAAATCTTAATGTTTTTCTTACTAAATCATGTTATCATTTCCCTACTAATACGGACAACACGATCAATCAGTCTTAGAATAATCAAAATCTCATTTTCGTGATTGATTATGATGACAGTTTTGCACTGAACAATGCCAAGATGAACATATATACATGATATTGGTGCAGAACATTATACTCATAGACCCGCACCATATACCCGCAAGATATACGGGTCCATGTACGGTGCAAGTCTGGTTTTAAGTTATGTGGGTCTAGACCCATATTCGTATCCATACCCGCACCGTACATGTACCGTTTATAACCCTACTATGGGACTTAGCACCTAAGGGCGACTCTTAATATGGCCCCTTGTCACTTTGGTTCCTTATCACCATAGCAAAAAGGGTACGCTACAGTGATTGTGAGAAGCAACTCTCACAAGTGCACAAGGGACTTAATAACTTAGCACTGATGGGGAGACTCACCTTTGGTACTTAGCACCATTTGCATAGGGGGCTGTCAAGATGGTAGTAACTCCTCCAATGCTCAAGTGACTTGGGGACTTGGCACTGAGGGTGTGACTCTTGTTGTGGCAATGTGTCACTTTAGGCACCCTGCACCAAGGAACAAGATGATTGATACCAATTCATTTCGACAGCTTGGAAATATGTATTTATCGGTATACCAACGGAAATACCGATGATGCAATCCCGGCCGTTTCGACGCTAAAATGAACGAATTAATTCATGAAACTTTACAGGTGTAATCTCTACACCTAAATGCAATGTTTTACGCAATAAAATTCTATATTGGATGTATAGGGGGGTCCATCATGTGGGAGGTAAGGAATCTACCATGTTTCGTTGGGATTTCGATGACAAAATGTAGGAATTAAGATATGAAATTTTACTAACACAAACCACAAACTTAAATACACACAATTATGCAATAGTATACAATTTACAAGATACGAACAACACATTTACTTACAACTCACATCATCTGTGTATGTTGAGTGGCGCGCTGGTTCTCCATACAATAATGAGTTGATGTTGCTGAGATATTACGGCCATGACATGTGCATCCCATAAAGGTGGTTGTATGTAGTCACATGCTCATACACATCATTATTAGCAAATTGTATGAAGTTCGTGTTGCTCATTCATGTGTAATATTGTATAAGTGTATATTACTCCTTTGTATTATGTTCACATTGCTCTTTAGTAAAACATCTTCCACTAAACATAAATAAGTAACTAATTATATCAATACTAATTGTAATATGCTTAGATAAATTGTATGATAAGAGTAATTAATAGTGTTGTGAGTAGGTAGATCTAGTGATAATATTGCATATCTACATAATATACTTATAGATGTAAGTATAGACAGTGTAAACATATAAAAATTGGAGTAATACTAGGCTTTGGCGGTGAAAAACACTTTTTTAGGCGAAAGTGGAAGAAAAAAGAAGGAAAAAGAGATGGAGAGGTTGCTAATGGTAGAAATGAAAGAGATTAGTTAGAATTACCTTGATTGGGTTGGTATTAGCTCCAATCGACAAAAATCATCCAAATGTACCCTCTTTTCTCCTCTCAATAAGTAACAACAATCATTCTCGCAAAAACGTTTTACCCGTCGGTATACTTCCGGTTTCGCTCGGTACAATGAAGTTAGTACTGCATTTTGCACCGAAACCATCGAAACATGGCGGTATACATTTCGGTATTATCGGTATTTGCGATCCTATCGGTACACACGCATGTTTCCTTTCGGTATTTCAGTTGAAATACGGCCGATACCGGTGAAACCTCATTCCTTGCCTAGTACCATTAGTTGATGGTTGTAGGCCTTATAGATAGAATAGGAATTGTGTATTCGATGATTAAACAGGTGTACAATACAATCTCATATATAACAGAAGAGAGGAGAGACTAAAGCAGAGATGCGTAATATGAGACTAAACTACTAAAGTAAAAAACATAAGTGAGGCACATGCTGGGCACATGACACTCAATAAAACATAACATATCTCTATACTCCCCCTTAAGCTGGAGCGTTGATGTTGAACATGCCCAACTTGTCCGCTAGAGTCTGAAAACAAGCTTTTTGGAAGAATTTTGGTGAAGATGTCCTCTACTTGCTTTTCAGTGCTGAGATATGGAGTGCAAATCCGGCCAGAAAGGACTGTCTCGCGAACAAAGTGACAGTCGACCTCAATATGCTTTGTCCTCTCATGAAAAGTGGGGTTGCTCGCAATAAAAATGGAGGCCTTGTTGTCACAAAACATCGGTATAGGGCTAGAATAGGATATGTCGAACTCCTGGAGGAGACTCTGGACCCACAAAAGTTCACATGCAGTATGAGCCATGGCTCGGTATTCTGCCTCTGCATTGGATCTGGCTACGATAGTTTGCTTTTTGCTTCGCCAAGTAACAAGATTTCCGCCCACAAATGTACAATAGCCCGATGTTGACTTACGATCAGAGCGACTTCCTGTACAGTCAGAGTCTGAAAAATAGAGAGATTACAGTGGTCGTGCTTTTTATATAACAAGCCTTTACCTAGAGAACTTTTGAGATAGCGCAGAATGTGACATATAGCATCTCAATGACACTGTCGAGGTTTATCAAGGTACATGCTGATGAATCCTACAACGGCAGTGAGGTCGGCTCTTGTGACCGTCAGATAAATAAGCTTGCCTACCAGCCTTCTGAACTGGTGGTGATCAGCATAAGGAGAGTTTTCATCGTCCCGATCCATATTTGGGTCAAGAGGAGTGTTGACTGGTTTGCAACCAAGCAAACCAGTTTCATGCAAGAGATCAAGTACATATTTTCGTTGAGAAAGACACAACCCTGCAGATGATCTGGATACCTCAATGCCTAAGAAATATCTCAGCTTCCCGAGATCTTTAGTGACAAGGTGCTTTTCTAAATAGGTTTTAGTTGCCTGCATGCCCAAGGTATCACTGCCAGATAAAATAATATCGTCAACATAGATAATAAGAATGACTAGCCCAACCACAATTTTGTGGATAAAGACTGAATGATCTGAGTGGGAACGACGGAAGCCAAAACTAAGATCTGACTGAGTTTGTCGAACCAAGCACGCAGGCTCTGTTTGAGACCGTAGATGACCTTTTTTAACTTACAGATTTTTGAGGCAGACTCCCCCTGAGCAACAAACCCGGTGGTTGCTCCATGTAAACCTCCTCCTGAAGATCTCCATAAAGAAATGCATTTTTAACATCCAATTGAAATAGGGGCCAGTCTTTGTTAACAACAACAAAAATCAAAATTCGAACAAAATTTAGCTGTGCTACGGGAGAAAAAGTTTCAAACTAGTCGACACCATACGTTTGCGTGTACCCTTTTTCCACAAGTTGAGCTTTCAAACGCTCAATTGTTCCATTAGGTTGATACTTAATGGTGAAGACCCATCGACATCCAACAGTAGGGCAGGAAGGAGGGCGATCCACAAGTTCCCACGTCTTGCGATCACATAGTGCCTGCATTTCATGAATCATCGCCTGTTTTCAAGCAGGAATAAGGAGAGCTTCTACAGCAGTCTTTGGAATAGTGACGACAGAAATCGTAGAAGTGAAGCATGCAAAACTATTATGCATGTTAGTAGAAGAGCAGAAATGACCGATAGGATGTTTTGATACAGGAACGAACACCTTTGCGCTGACTGATAGGGAGGTGCAAGTCAGAAGTTACTTCAGTTATTGTATGATCATCTACAGACAGAGGAATTGGTTGTGGAGGGGCTATGGAAGGAGTGCTTGTCTTGGTCCTTCGTTTGTACACTTGCAAAGAGCGACCTTCATGCTGGTCCGAAGAAGTCAAAACCTCAACAACATCTGGTAGAGGTGTTGGTGCCAACATATCACTGGAGAGTGTTGCCCCATCATCTGAGAAATAGGGCATATGCTAAAAAAAGATCACATCTGCACTGACAAATGATTGCTTTAGAATAGGATTGAGACAAAACAAATTGAGGAAGCGTAGGGTTACACAATGTGTGTACCCTGATATATATATTAGTGGAACAATTACATGTAGGTCCAAATAAAAAGGTAAAATAACAGGACAGTAAGTAAAGACATGTATTAACACTACCCCTCAAGTTGGAGCATAGATATCAATCATGCCCAACTTATCCACAAGCGCGTTGAAATGTTTCTTGGCTAGCAGCTTTGTAAACATATCAGCAACTTGATCTTCTGAGCAAGTGAAAGGAGTGCAAATCTTGCCATATAATATAGTCTCTCGAATGAAGTGACAATCAACTTCAAATGCTTTGTGCGCTCATGATATACAAGATTATTAGCAATGAAGATAGCAACTTTATTGTCACAGTGCATAGGGATAGCAACAGAAGACTCAACCCCAAAATCTTTCAAAAGAGATTGTACCCATAGGAGCTCACAAGCAGTGTGGGCCATCGCCCTGTATTCAGCTTCAACACTGGATCTGGCAACAACATTTTGCTTTTTACTTCTCCAAGTGACCAAATTACCTCCAACACAAGTACAGTAGCCTGAAGTAGATTTTCTATCAATCTTACTCCCAGCATAATCAGAATCAGAATATCCTTCCAGAGAACAGTGTCCATGCTTTCTATAGTAGAGGCCTTTGCCAGGTGATTTCTTAAGATATCGCAGAATTTACATAGAGCATCCCAGTTACTCTGTCTAGGCTTATCCAGGTACCTGCTAAGAAAACCAACAACAATAGATATATCAGCTCTCGTAACAGTCAGATAAATCATCTTGCCAATCAGTCTCCTATATTTTTTACTGTCTGGAAACATAGGTGAAGAATCATCATCCCAATTAATATTAGGATCCAAAGGAGTATCAGCAGGACGTGCACCAAGCATCCCAGTCTCCTGTAACTGGTCTAGAACATACTTCCTCTAAGATAAGACAAGAGCATTAGAAGTCCTAGATACCTCAATGCCCAGAAAATATCTTAGCCTCCCCAGATCTTTAGTAGCAAAATGTTTGCACAGATGTGTTTTAGTAGCCTGAATCTCAGAATGATCACTATCAGATAAAACAATATCATCAACATAAACAATCAGAATCACAATACCAGAAGAAGTCTTTTTTGTAAAGACTAAATGATCAACCTGTGACTTCAGAAAACCAAAAGCAGTCAGAATTTTACTCAGCTTATCAAACCATGCCCGAGGACTCTATTTGAGCGCATAAAGATATTTTTTTAACCTGCAGACTTTATGTGACTCCCCCTAAGCAACAAACCCAGGAGGTTGCTCCATATAAACCTCTTCTTGAAGATGCCCATACAGGAAGGCATTTTTAACATCCAGTTGAATAAGAGGCCAATCTAAGTTAATAGCAACCAGAAAGAAGAACTCTGACAGAGTTAAGTTTGGCAATAGGTGAAAACGTCTCAAAATAGTCAATTCCATAATTTTGAGTATACCCTTTTGCAATCAGTCGTGCCTTCAGACGTTCCACTGTTCCATCGGGTTGATACTTTACATCATAAACCCATCTGCAGCCAGCAAGTTTGCACTTAGGAGGTGGATCCACCAGCTCCCAAGTTCCTCTATCAGTAAGAGCAGTCATCTCCTCTTCATGGCAGTCATCTAGACTGAGCTTTGTAAGGCATCATGGACAGTCTTGGGAACAACAATAGCAGATAGAGCAGCCACAAAGTTACTATCATGAATACTCAGGTGTGGAGTAGAAACATGATTAGCAATATTATGAGAAGTACAAGAACGAGTGCCTTTTTTTAGAGCAATAGGCAGATCTAAGTCAGAATGTACCTCAGCAGGAGTAAGACCTTCGTGAGGAGAAGATTGGTGATGTATCGGGGGGGTCTTGAGCAGGTTGGGACCTGTTCCTGCGTTTATACACAATAAGTGGAGTAGTAGTTTCAGCAGATGACGTATCAGAAGTGCAATCAGTTATCACAGGCAATGGTGCTGTGATTATATCAGAATCCAGGGTATCTCCTTTAGCGGAATAAAAATGTGTATCCTAAAAAAAAATGACATCACTACTCGTGAACCATTTTTTCGCAGTAGGACTATAGCACCGATACCCTTTTTGAGTACGAGAATAACCCAAGAAAATACATTTTTCTTCTCTAGGAGATAATTTATCATAGTTTGGTTCAAGTAACCACACAAAACAAGTAGAGCCAAATATCCGTGGAGGTACAGAAAACAGAGTTACATTAGGCTGTAGAACCTGAACAGGAATCTTGTTGCCAATAACAGAAGACGACATTCGATTAATCAGAAAACAGGCAGTTAAGATAGCTTCTGGCCAAAAAAGCCTAGGTACATTAGAATGCAACATTATAGTTCTAGCAACCTCAAGTAAATGCCTATTTTTCCTTTCTGCAACTCCATTTTGTTGAGGCGTATAGGCACACGATGTCTGATGAATAGTACTCACAGATTGACAAAATAATCCAACTTCTTTCTAAACAAACTCCAAAGCATTGTCGGTTCTAAGAATTTTAATAGGCACAAAATATTGAGTTTTGATTTCAGCAAAAAAGAATTTTATTGCAGATAGCACTTGAGATCGATTTTTCAACATAAACAACCAAGTGGCACGAGAGAAATCATCAATAAACAGAATAACATATTTATTGCTAGATAGACTTGGAACATGACACAAATCCTATACATATGAATGAACAAGATCAAAAATGTTTTTACTGCTAATTTGGGACCGTTTAGGAAAGTCAGTTCTAGACTGTTTCCCTAACTGACACGACTCGCACTGAAAATCGTGTGTTCCTACACCAGAGATAACATGCTTTAATTTTTCATAAGATGGGTGTCCAAGTCTGTAGTGCCACTGCAAAGCTGAAACTAATGAAGATAAAGTTGTAGCTAGCACCAAGTTGTCAGTCTTTTTCAATTCATCCAGATAATATAGGCCATCTGGTCCTTCATGCCCCCCACCAATCTTCATCCTCGTGCGAAGGTCCTGAAAAGTACAAGTACCAGGAATGAATGTGAGACTGCAGTTCAAGCTACGTACAATTTTGCTAACAGATAATAAGTTCAGTGGAAATCGAGGCACATATAGAGCAGGTTTTCACAAAAATTGAGAGATTATGTCTCAAATCCCAACTACAACAGTCTTGGAGCCATCCGCAAGCATAACAGAAGAATTAGAGACCGGTCTAGATAAGGTTTTAAACAAAGAGCGATTTCTAGATATATGAGACGATGCACCCGAATCAATCACCCATTTTTTATTACCAGTATTAGGCGAGGGTACACTGATGAAAGCAGTATCACAACCAGAATATGTAGCAGCATGAGCTCCAGTGGCAGCTCCAGAGGATGATCCAGTACACTCGAGCAGTAGACGCTCCACCTCAGAACGGATGAAGTCAGCAGTAGTAGAACTGGATGCATCAGTGGTGGCAGTACGCTGTGACACTACCTCAGAGGTAGCATGGGCATCAGAAGCTGCATTTGTCCAGGCAGACTTTCCATATTTCTCCCAACATTTTTCTTCAATATGATTAGACCGGCAACAAGAGCTGTAGAACCGTTGACCAGCCTGAGGGCGAGCAACATTGGGAGGACCAGAAGGTGCTCCACATCCAGAAGAACTCCTCCCCCTCCCAGCACAAAGAGGAGGACGAGTTCTGTGAGAACGACCACGGCCGGACATAGCAGCAAGAGCAGTAGTATCGCCAGTATCAGAAGGCGACTCAGATGAGGATGACGGCAGTCGCTGTAGACGCTGAAAGGCACTCTATAGAGTAGGTAGTGGATCACTGGCAAGGATCTGATCTACAACCCTAACATATGATTCAGGCAACCCACAAAGGAACTGAACTACTTGCAACTCCTGGCGTTGACATTGCATGGTAGCCAAGTCAGTAGACAAGGGATGGTAGGCCTCCAATTCTCCCTAGAGTCCCTTGAAGGCAGAAAAATAGTCAGTAAGATCAGATCGCCAGAAGTGTAGCCAGCTTAGTTGCTTGTTGATATCAAAGACTTTCTTCGTATTCTGGCTGTAAGAGTAAGTACTAGCAAGCTGATCCCACATCTGCTTTGCTGTAGGTAGATATGGTAAGGTGACATTGATTTTTGTCTCACCGCTATTGAGAATCCAGGTCATCACAGTAGAATCATCTTTGACCCAGTCATCATACACTTTGACATCCTTGGAGTTGGCATTGGCAGCAGGCATAAGAGGCGGATCACGCATCAAATGCGAAAGTTTCCCTTGAGATTTAACATAAATCTGCATAGAACATACCCAATGTTGGTAGTTTCGCCCATTCAGCTTAACAGTAGTAACCTGACGACGTAGATCCTCATGTGAAGATGCCATAACAGGCAGAGCACCAATGAGAAGAAATAGCAGGCACAGGAAGAAACACGACCGCCTAGTTCCTCAGCTAGGCGGCAGTAGGCACAGTGGAAAGACTGGACGAACCAGTTACATACGGGCTACGCCGAGGCGCAGCAAAAAAACTGGTGGCTCAAAGGTCTACACGGGCAGGCAGGAAGCGGATCCGAAGACAAACCTTCAAACCAGTGTCCGGGAACTGACGGATTGGAGGGTGGCTATGAGTAGATCACGCCACGGAAGCGAGCTGCGTTGAGCAGCACCGACAATGCCCGAGCAGGGGCTGGGCCGGCGGCGGTGGCGCCCGCGTTGCTGCGGCGGCCCGAAGCTGGTGCTGGGGCCGACCGGCGGGGGGGAGGGGGGGCGGGTGGGAGAGAGAAAGGGAGGGAGGGAGGGAGGGAGAGGAGTGGCAGCTCTCCGGATCTAAACCTGCTCTGGTACCATGAGACAAAACAAATTGAGGAAGCATAGGGTTACACAATGTGTGTACCCTGATATATATATTATTGGAACAATTACATGTAGGTCCAAATAGAAAAGTAAAATAACATGACAATAAGTAAAGACATATATTAACAAGGATCAAAGCAGCGATAACCTTTTTGGGTTCTAGAATATCCCAAAAAAATGCATTTAGTGGAGCGAGGATCAAGCTTTGTCATCCCTAGGCGTAGATTTTTGACAAAACAGGTACACCCAAAAATACGAGGAGGAACAAAGAACAGTTGTGCATCAGGAAACATAATGGTGTAAGATATGCGATTGTGTAAAGCAGAGGATGGCATGCGGTTTATAAGATAGCATGTCATAGAAACTGCTTCAGGCCAGAACCGGTGAGGTACTTTATAATGAAGTAGAGTGCGAGCAACCTCTAACAAATGGCAATTTTTACGTTCAACAACGCCATTATGTTGTGGAGTATAGGGGCAAGTATTTTGATGAATGGTGCCACGAACAGAACTAAAAGATGTGACCGATTTTTGCATAAACTTTAGGGCATTATCGTTATGGAAAATCTTAATGGGTTTGTTGAACTGGATTTGTATTTCAGAAAAGAAGATACTGATATTTTCCAAAACAGTGTTGCGATTTTTCAATAAAAAAGGCAAGTAGCACGGGAATAATCATCAATAAAAGTCAGAAAGTATTTAACACCAGAGTGACTAGGAACAGAACATGGTCCCCAGATGTCCGCATGAACAATATCAAAAAGTTCTTTAGAACCAATTTCTTTTTTAGCGGGAGATACATACCGCGTTTGTTTACCCATAAGACAAGATGCACAAGAAAAAGTTTTCTCAGATAATGTTGGAAATAAATGTTTCAGCTTTGTCGCAGAAGGATGACCAAGCCGGTAGTGCCACTGGAGTTCTGTGACTGATGTAGATAGAAAGAGCAGATGCTGCAGGCGGTCCATCCAAATAGTAGAGTTTGTCTGGTCCTTCATGGCCCGAACCAATCCTCGTCTTCATGCAGAGATCCTTCAAAACACAACCGGAAGGATCAAATTTAATGGAGCACTGAAGTTGTTTTACAGTTTTACTGACAAATAGTAAATTAACAGGAAATTGTGGTATGTATAAAATAGATTGGAGGTGCAACTTTTGAGATAGGAGAATAGTGTCGATGCCATGAACATGAGTCTTCGAGCCATTTGCAACAGTGACAGACGGAATATTGGTGGTTTTAGTCAGAGCAGAAAATAATTGAATGTCACCAGCCATATGGACAGACGCACCAAAATCAATACACCATTTATTGTTACTAGCAGAAGGAGAGGCAAGCATGGCGGAGGAACCAATGGTAGATGTCGAAGGTAGCTGAGTCATGTGCTCCTGGAAGAACTTCTCAAACTCTGAGCGAAGCCATTCAGTAGACGGCGGAGCAGATGGTTGGTCGGATGTAGTATCAATGGAGGTTTCTGTAGAAGCTTGGTTTGCTTAGATTGGTTTACCGTGTTTGATCCAGCACCTATCTTCGTTGTGATTATCTCGACCACACCAGCTGCAGAAGCGAGGGCCAGTAGCTTGGCCTCGACCAGTAGTAGTAGAGGAACCACGTCCACCAGTAGGAGGTAGACGTCCGCCACGGCCACGACCTCAACCGCGGCCACGTCCAGAGTCAATAGTGCGAACATCCAGAGCAGGATGCTTAATAGTAGGATTGGAGGTCATCGAGGGAAGTCTTTGAGCTCGTTTAAGGACGTCGCGAAGAGTAGGCAGAGGGTCACTAGACAGAATCTGATGGACCACACCGGAGAAGGAAGCAGGAAGAGCAACCAGAAATTGGACCTGTTGGAGTTCATTGCGCTGCTTCTGGGCTTTTTTGATGTCGGCCGTCAAGGGATGGTAGATTTCGTACTCATTCCAGAGAGCGGAGCATTGGTTGTAGAAGTCCTCGATAGAAGTTTTAGAAGAAAACTCCTTTTTGGCCAAGTTTTTGTAAATTTCAAAAACACGTTTAGGATTCTGCTGATGGGAATAGACATGGGATAGTTGGTCCCACATCGCCTTAACATCATGAAGGCATAACAAGGATTGACACATCCGCGGCTCGGTGCTATTAAGAAGTCAGGACATAACACCAGAGTCGTCTTTGGACCATTGTGCATAGGTTTGCTTGCTCTTTTCATCCGCAGTAGCAGCATGTGCGACAGGAGGATCAATAGTGAGGTGTGAGTACTGGTCTTGTGCCTTGACATATAGGACAAAGGACGTCGATCAAAGATGGTAGTTAGAGCCATCAAGTTTGACGATGGTAACACACAGAGAACGAGGCGGCTCAACAGAAGCCATGATGAGCAAAGACGGAGCAGTAATAAATTAGGCGCACAACAACAACAATTAGTAGGTAAGAAACCCTTATGGGGCAGTAGAGCTGCACCAGAGATCTGACGCATCACATCAGAAGGGACCCGCTACGGGCAAATAGACTGATAAAGTAACCTATGCCGTCATGAGAAAGATCAAGATTCCGTCATGAGGCGCAGGCAGAAAAACCCAGAGAGCCGGAGAGACGGTCAATGTGCAGGAGCTATGGCTGTCTGGAAAACTTCACATACGTAAAGGGTGGAAAGAAGCAAGGGATATTAGAGCAGGGTGGTGTGCCGCGGCGGGGGGGGGCTGCGGCGGCGGGCTACGGGGGTGGCGGGGGGGGAATCTAGGGCATAGGGGCAAGGTGGGAATTTGCAAAGAGGGAGACCGAACCTTCTCTTGATACCATATAGATAGAATAGGAATTGTGTATTCGATGATTAAACAGGTGTACAATATAGTCTCTTATATAACAGAAGAGAGGAGAGACTAAAGTAGAGATGAGCAATATGGGACCATGTAAACACTTGAGCGGCAAGCGGGCGCTCAGGCGGGCGCTTTGTGAAATGCGGGTTCCTAAATCCTTATACAATTTAATAGAAAATTACACAAGTCTATATAAATTACATATTGTAGGCAGACATTTTACTTATCTAAACACATTATACAATATAATAAAACACACAAATAGTCTATGAATTATAACACAACTATAAAATAATGGATGACATCATAACAATGAATAAATACAACTCAAGTAAATAAATTTAATACATGAAGAAAATCAAGAAATAAATCTATATTAGTGTTCTACCTATAGATGGAGCATTATCCGTATAAAATTAGTTGATCCAATCGCAGATACACTACAACACTTCAACAGGAAAATATAAAAACAAGAAATAGTTAATATAAGAAATAGTTAATGCAATGCCGCCACAAAATAATTAGACATTAAATTTCATAGACAATTTGCATGCAACATAAGGAACATTAGCGTGCTGAATGTAAATATAAAACAAGTAGCCACTAGGCAATAGCTATATAACATAACAGAGGAAAGGAGGATGTTGCCCATGACTATGACCATGACATTTGTGTAATCCCAAATAGCATCAAAAGTGAATGCCCAACCAAGAAACACCACAAATGTATGTCCTAAAACATCAAAAATGCTACAATATCACACCCCCCTTAATTCAACCCTAATTGTCCCCGTCTTCCTGTATGTCTTCAACACTAGAATAGTTGTCAGCATCTGGACCAACAACATCCCTTAGGGGATCATCTCTCCCTCAACCTTTGGATCAGAATCTTCTTGGTAAGCTACTCTTTTTGCCTTCTCTTTGTGCATCTCTAGGAGTAAAAGGGGTAGACTGAACAGGAATGGCGGGTTGGGGATTTGACGCAGTGTGGAAGAACATGATTAAAGCAAGCGCTAAAATCCTAAAAGATAACCAAGTTTGCAAGCGCAGAACTTGGGGAACACAACCCGGAATCCACCAGGGAACTGGAATCCACCAGAAAGAGAGCAAGTCTCGAATTTTATTAAACGATAAGAGATGCCTTGAAGGCTACAACTGTGGGTGTATTTATACAAGTAGGGAAAATCCTGATCCTAATCCTAATGCAATTACTTTCCTCATAGAATTAAAACAAAAAGAAAAAAAGAAATTGTTAAAATACAAAACTACTATTTCTGAGGCTGAAACGGACTCGAATCCCGTTTTGAGGGCATACCTGCAAAGCTGCGATTTGCCTTTATTGGCCCGTTTCCCTTTCCGAAAAGGTATTACAGAGTTTTTTCTGACATCGGACGTTGGTTTTGGAAAATCTTGACAAACTGGGATTTGTCTTTAATACTTGCTATTTTATCTTCAATGCTGGCCGCAAGTCTTCCTACATCAGTCTCCTCCACCTCAGAAGAACTCGACCCCGAGTTCTCTTCTGGATATAGGGCCTCATCTGCATGGTACTCATGAATATCAGGAACATTAAAGGTGTTGGATATGTTCATGTCTTCAGGAAGTGCCACAACATAAGCGTTGTCATTGATCTTTCGCGTTATTTTGAATGGACCGTACTTGCGTGGTTGCAACTTATTGTAACTACCAACTGGATACCTCTCTTTTCGCAAAAAAATCATCACAGAATCGCCTTCTTTGAAAATTTTAACTCTTCTTTTCTTGTCAGCCGCAGACTTGTTCTTCTTCCCAGTAGCTTCCAACCTAGCTTTGACATCTTCCTTTATAGCAACAATCTCCTCTGCCACAGTTTTGGCCGCTGCACTAGTATCATGTGTCTTGGGGAGTTTAACCAGGTCGACCACATGCCTTGGAACTGAAGTGTAAACCACAGAGAATGGGGATCTTCCTGTAGCAGAGTGCTCGGCGCTATTGTATGCGAACTCAATCTGAGGCAAAGCTAAATCCCATTGCTTCGGCTTGTCTCCACAAACACTTCGGATCATGTTACCCAAAGTCCTATTTGTTACTTCAGTTTGTCCATCAGTCTGCGGATGAGCAGTAGAACTTCTTTTCAGTGTGGTCCCAAATAATCTCCAAAGTGTAATCCAGAAGTGACTGATAAATTTTGTATCCCTATCTGACGTGATTGATTTAGGAACCCCGTGGAGACGCACAATCTCCCTAAAGAATAGCTTGGCAATGTTAGATGCATCAACCGTTTTCTTGCATGCTATGAAGTGTGTCATCTTGGAAAACCTGTCCACCACCACGAACACTGAATCCATGCCTCTTTGTGTACGGGGTAATCCCAACACAAAGTCCATCGTCAAGTCTTGCCAAATATCATCAGGAATAGGCAAAGGCATGTAAAGTCCAGTATTTTGAGATTGTCCTTTTGAAACCTGACAAGTATAACATCTTCTGACTATGGCGCTGATGTCTCTCCTCAAGTGTGGCCAGTAGTATCTTTCCTCCAGGCTAGCAATAGTCTTGTCTCTACCCAGATGTCCGCTAAGTCCACCGCTATGAAGATCTCGAATCAACTTCTCTCTCAAAGATGAGCAAGGAATGCACAACAAATCTCCTTTGAAGAGGTACCCATCTTTGATATGAAAATCTGCACAAGGGTGTCTGTTGTTGCACTTGTCCCATATCTCTTTGTAATCAACATCTTCATTGTACAAATCTCTTAGACACTCAAAGCCTATGATCTCTTGAGAGAGGGTGACCAGTAGAGAGACTCTTCGACTCAATGCACCTGCCACCTTGTTGAGCGTCCCAGACTTATATTGTATGATAAAAGGAAACTTTTGTTGGTAACTCACCCACCTAGCATGCATCTTATTGATCACTTTCTGGCTATGGAGGAATTTCAATGCTTGGTGGTCAGTGAATAAGATAAATTCCCGATGCACTAAATAATGTTCCCATTGACGGAGAGCCCTAAAGACAACGTAGAACTCCTGATCATAGGTACTCCACTTCTGGCGTGCCTCGCTTAACTTCTCACTGAAGAAAGCCACGAGTCTCTTCTCTTGAGATAAGACAGCTCCTATGCCAATTCCGCTGGCATCACATTCAACTTGAAAGACTTTGTCAAAATCAGGAAGTGCCAATAATGGAGCCGTACAAAGCTTTTCTTTAATCAAAGCAAAAATCTGATCTTGTTCAAATCCCCACTTGAATTTTCCTTTCTTTAAGCACTCAGTAATAGGGGCGGTGATGGTGTTGAAATCCCAAATAAATCTCCTGTAGAAAGTAGCCAGACCATGAAAGCTTCGGACTTCGGTAACAGATTTAGGTGCAGGCCAATCCCTGATTGCTCTCACCTTTTCTTCATCCACTTGAATCCCATCCTCACCAACAACAAAACCCAAAAAGAGTAATTTGTTGGTACTGAATATGCACTTCTTGAGGTTGATGTACAATTGATTTTCTTGCAGGACTTGCATCACTTGTCTGACATGCCCCAGGTGATCGTTCTTGGTCTTGCTATGGATCAGAATATCGTCGAAATAGACCACCACAAACGAACCAATAAACGGCCGCAACACCTGGTTCATTAATCTCATGAAAGTGCTAGGAGCGTTGGATAACCCGAAAGGCATCACCGTCCACTCAAACAGTCCATCCTTACTCTTGAAAGCCATCTTCCACTCGTCTCCTGGTCTGATTCGGATCTGATGATAACCGCTTCGCAAGTCTATCTTTGAGAATAATTTAGCACCGGATAACTCGTCAATCATGTCTTCTAATCGAGGAATTGGGAAGCGATACTTGATGGTTATTTTGTTGATAGCCCTGCTGTCAACGCACATCATCCATTGGTTGTTCTTCTTTGGGACCAGGAGGACAGAGATTGCACAAGGACTCATACTCTCACGAATGAATCCTTTCTTCAACAAATCTTCAATCTGCTCTCTTAGAATCTCATTCTCCTTAGGACTCATGCGGTAATGAGGGAGGTTTGACAGACTTGAACCAGGAATCAGATCAATTTGATGTTGAATATCCCGCATAGGAGGCAATTCGTTTGGCAATTCTTCAGCAATCAACTCTTTGAAATCTTTCAGAACTTCCATCACTTCTTCTGGAATCGTGTCTTGTTCCTTCTCCGCACTTAGAAGCCCTTTGACTATTACTGGATAGAAACATTCTGAATCTTTCACATCTTCGTCAATTTCCTTGTCATCTTGAGTCATTACTAGGAAACTTGATTTCTTCTCTTCTGGCTTCCTAACAAAGTGTAATACAGGAGCCATGGTGATTTTGTGTTTGTTCCACGTGAATATCACCACATTATCCCGTCCCCGATATGTGATATCATTATCATACTGCCAAGGTCTACCAAGTAGGATATGACAGACATCCATGTCTAGGACGTCACATAGAACTTCCTCCTTGTAGTGCTTCCCGATTGAGATAGGAACTCTGCAGGATAATGTAACTCGAAGTTGAGAACCACTACTTACCCACCCCAGAGTATAGGGTTTCTCATGGGGGACCGTCGGGATTTGCATGTAGTCGACTAGTTTCTGCGAAACTAGATTTTCAGTGCTTCCATTATCAACGATCACATTGCAGACTTTGTTTTTGACAGAACAATGAGTTTTGAATAGATTTTTGCGCTGCCCTTCCTCCTTAGATGCAAATAAGGTCCGCTGCAACACAAAATTCAGTTGTTCCTCAGATTCTTCTTCTGCAAACTCGACATCTACATACTCGTCATGGTCTTCGTCATCTTCTTTGTCGTTCAGGATAGCAGCAACTCTCCTTGTTGGACAGACATTAGCTCTATGTCCCTTTCCGCCACATCGATAACATGTGTCGCCTGAGGGTTTGGCATATGGATTTTCTGATTTATGGGCAGGTGCTTTACCCTTCTGTGCTCCGCTAGAACTGTCGCCCTCCTTGGATCCAAGAATCGGATCTCGGGTCGTACTCTTCTCCTTGTTGCTATTGGATGAGAATTGGGGAGCAGTTTTCCTAAAAGATGAGAAACCACGTGGACTTTTCTCCATCAATTCGACCTTCAATGCAAGACTGGATGCTTCAGTCACAGTCCATACAATTTGTAACCCCATCTTCTCTTGTATAGAGCTTTTTAGTCCGCTAATGTATCGAGCCACCTTTTGATTCTCCGATTCTCCCAGTTCGTTACAATCTGAATAACAGAGGAATTCAGTTGTGTACTCCGTCACCGTTCGTATGCCTTGAACGCACTCGATGTACATCTTGTAGAGGATTTGTTCATAATCTTTAGGTAGAAATCGTTCGAGCATGAGTTGCTTCATCCTCCGCCAGGTACGAACTGGTCCTTTCTGTTGTCGCTGCCTTTGAAGGATAAGTCGGTCCCACCATACGGCGGTCGTGCTCTTCAACCGGATCGCCACCATCTTAACTTGCTTATGTTCAGGAACCTCCATGACGTCAAAGAAACGATCAACGTCGATTTGCCAATCTAGAAATTCCTCTACTCCCATAGTCCCGTAGAACAAGGGAATATCAGCCTTTACACGATAGTCTTGATTGCTTCGTTGGTTGCCTTGGCCTGCCGGTTCTTCCTCCTCGACTTCTTCTTCAGAACTCGAGTTTCCAGCGTTGTTGCCACCTCGCGGGAACCGGTATGGTTCCGCTCTCCTGTCTTGTCGTCCATGACCATGGTTATTGTTGTTGTTGGCGTTGTTGTTGTTGTTCGTGACTGCTGTCGTAAACGCCGTCATTTGCTCGGTCAGATTAGTGAGAGCTGTGGTAAAAGCCGCGGTCATACTCTCAATATCCGCTTTGGTTGCTGGTTTGTCTGCCATGGCCGAGATGAAAAAGAACAGGAGAAGGCTTGCTCTGATACCACCTGACGCAGTGCGGAAGAACAGGATTAAAGCAAGCGCTAAAATCCTAAAAGATAACCAAGTTTGCAAGCGCAGAACTTGGGGAAGACAACCCGGAATCCACCAGGGAACTGGAATCCACCAGAGAGAGAGCAAGTCTCGAATTTTATTAAACGATAAGAGATGCCTTGAAGGCTACAACTGAGGGTGTATTTATACAAGTAGGAAAAATCCTGATCCTAATCCTAATGCAATTACTTTCCTCATAGAATTAAAACAAAAAGAAAAAAAGAAATTGTTAAAATACAAAACTACTATTTCTGAGGCTGAAACAGACTCGAATCCCGTTTTGAGGGCATACCTCGCAGCAAAGCTGCGATTTGCCTTTATTGGCCCGTTTCCCTTTCTGAAAAGGTATTACAGAGTTTTTTCTGACATCGGACGTTGGTTTTGGAAAATCTTGACAAACTGGGATTTGTCTTTAATACTTGCTATTTTATCTTCAATGTTGGCCGCAAGTCTTCCTACATTAGGATTTCTTCTGGTCCTGGTATAAACCCTTTCTGTCACCCCAGATGCTTCAGCTACTTGTCCCCATGTAAGTCCAGCACCTGGATAGATCTCATCTTCATTTGCATTGAGATCCGAAAACTAATCCTTTGCCTTGTCTCTATAGGCAGACTCCAAAGGTTCTCCTTGTGCTTCAACCTTTTCTTTTTTATCTTTGAGTTTTACATTGAACTGCACATATACCAAATCAAATAACCTTTGCACGTCCAATTTGTTCTTCTTCTTGGTGTGAATATGTTAGACATGTCAAAATGAAAAGAAAAATTGAAGTAAATTAGTCATGTTATGATATCTTAGATACATATTTAAAAATCTAAATGTTTGAGATCATTACCATCTCAAATGTACTCCAATTTCTTTCACACCCCGCTGAAGTGCATGTTAGATTCAGTATCCTAAATGCCATTCTTTGCAAGTTTGGAGTATCATATCCATGATTTGTCCACCACTCCACTGCTCATCATTTAATGCTATTAGTCAAATAACACAATAATGGTTTATATTGAATTTATCATAATTGTTAAGTTTCAAGACATTTTACCGAGATCCAAATCAGGATTGTTCTCTGTTTATGGCACTTGGTTTTCCAAATGCCTCAAGACTCTCTATAGGCAAACAACTCTTTCTCGAAAACAATTTTATCTTGAATGGCACTTTCAGGAAAAAAAATATCTATGCATTCCATGAGTCCCTCCATCACACCTTCTCGTGTGTTAATCTCAGGATCTGAACAGTAATGGTATGGATTCAGGTAGAGCCTACATTGTATAATGAATAGAATAGAAAATTAGAATACATATAATAGACATTGAATATAGAAAGTCATGCATAAGATTTCTTTAAGGGACGGTGGAGCTATTTGTCGCATTTCTCATCAACAATCTCCACAACCCTCTTTAGGAAGGGTTGATCATGATCTAGGCTCTGTGCCAGCTCCTTTTCAGCATCAAGCATTGCGACATATATGAAGCCCATAGTTGGCTTCCTCTCATTGTCTACAAGTCGTAACACGTTGAATAGAGGCTTGAATGTTTTCACAGTAGAGACCACTTAAGCCCAAAAAGTTGATGATGTCACCATGTTTGCTAAGTGCTCCCCCTCACTTGTCTTGGATTACCTGCATTCCTTCCACTCTGAGGAACAAAACATACTTCTCAGCTCATTTCTTTTATCCAACGAGCTTTGCAAACTGAGGTAGGCCGTGGCAAAACGTGTCACACCAGGCCTAACCAAGTCACCCTTAGTGAACTTCCTCATCAAACTGAGGGTGTTGTGGTGGATGTAAATAAAGATGGCCAACTTCTTGCACTTCTGAATCACAATTTTTATCCTAGGCAACTCCCTAGTGCCCTCAAGCATGAGATCTACACAGTGCGTGACACAAGGAGTCCAAAAATTGCAGGCCTCTTGTCCTTGAGAAGCCTTCCTGCTACAATTTTAGCTGTGGCATTGTCAGTGACCACCTGCACGACATTGTCTGCTCCAACTTCCTCTATACAACTATCCACCAAATTAGATATGAACTCAGCATTGTGAATGTCAGCAGATGCATCTATAGCCCTTAGGAAACTTATACCTTTCTTACAATTGACACAAAGATCCATTATACTTCTTCCTCATCTATCTGTCCATGCATCTGTCATAATTGAGCAGCCACTTCTTCACTCATCTATGTGA
Organism: Alisma plantago-aquatica; assembly: GCA_963693085.1. Classification (NCBI taxonomy): domain Eukaryota; kingdom Viridiplantae; phylum Streptophyta; class Magnoliopsida; order Alismatales; family Alismataceae; genus Alisma; species Alisma plantago-aquatica. The sequence goes on from OY856409.1 coordinate 1,792,635,059, forward strand.
GTCTCCAACGAGTTCCTAGTATGTTCCACTTCTCTTTTTAAGAGACGCTCCTGCAATTCATGTATTGTAGGGCCCCGCAAGCCAGGACCAAAGTGGCCAACAACCTCCAACATTACATTGAAGCTCCTCAATGTCACTGTATTCATCGCTATCCCCACAATTTTCATAGTGTTTCATGTAAGTACATGCTTATGTAGGTATACAATATGCTAAAATAATCCTAGGAACAAAAAAAGTGATATGCTAAACAAGTAAAGACATGCTTACCAGCTTGATAAAACCATCTTGCAATAAACTGCACGACCTTCTTCCTTTCTTCTTTCTTCAACTTCATGTTAATTTCCTCTTGCTTTGATGACAACCTCTCCTTCACTATAACTTCTGGGTCCCTACCAAAATATTGGTTAATCTGTCCCACCACCTTAGGCTTCTTTGGTCGTAAACCACCAAGAACTACCATATCGTCATCATCAGACCGCTATCTAACGTTGACCTCCTCTCTAGCTTCATCATTTCCTTTTATTTCTTGGCTTTCTTTGCTGCTAATTTATCCAAATACTCAATAATCTCGCTTTTTCCTTCTGAGGGTACACTCTTACAAGGATCCACACCCCCTCTCCTTCCAGCAAGGTGTTTCTTCAATCTGAAAATCCCACCTGTGGAGATATGTTTGCAAAAAGTACAGCAAAGACGATCTCTACGAGTCGGGTCTGGACCATACTTCCAATCCGGCTCTTGCGACCTATTGTTGGAAGCAAGAGCAGCGTTTTCTTGATTCTGAGGGGCTAGAGGAGTAGACATATCATCGGCCATCTACAAAAAGTCACAAAATACAATTTAAAAATAAGTACAAGGATTATTTAATACATAGAATTGAATTTGAACAACATATATTTCTAGTCTCTTTCCTTTTAGTCTTTTACTATTAGCACTTACTAATTAGTAGTATAAAATAATGTATTGATTTGAACATTAGTAGAATAATTAGAATCGTAGAAGATATATATTGTATTAATCTACACTACAATATGCAATAAGCAATACAATGTATTATGTATATACTTAGAATTAATATATAACATAATCAATACACTAAACTATACACTTATACATAATCAATACACTATAGGTTGTTTTATTGATGTAAAATGAATTTCGGAGATGTACAATGCCATGAAACAGTGTACAACAATATTGTGCTATAACTTGTACTAGTATATCACAAATACATAGGCATATAGGCTATCATACACATACATAGTTACTACGAATGTAATCGTATAGCAGCAACAACATCATTTAACAAAAAGAACAAAGAAAAAAGTAAAAACAATATTTTCGTCATGTGTATATGTGGAGAAAATGAGATTGATCAAACAAATAAAGGAAATAAGTGTCTAGTTTATTACCTTGCGTTGATCCGTCCTCTCTTGGGCATGAGAAGGCTTCCCCAAATGTCAAAGAGCAGCAAAATCAACTTTGGAAAGTTGATTCTTCACCAGCAAGCCAGCAACCGCCAGAGCCCTCCAAAACAACAACCGAAGGAGGAAGAGAGAAGGTGAAATCCGGTTCGTAACACAAGCACTAGAGCCGCTGCAGTCCCTTGGGCGAGATCAAAGCGCAATCCCAGAGAAAGGTTGCGGCTAAATGAGTTGAAGCCGAGAAACGCCTCAGTGGAAGGCTGCGTTTCGTACCCTGTAGTTGGGGGGGGGGGGCGAAGAAGAGCAACCGTCGTTGCATGAACCGGGGTATTTTAAACCCAGTGGGCCACATTTTCATTTTTTTGGGCTAATAACTGTCTAGGCCCATCACATAGACTAACTCACCCGATCGGCCAAAAGGCGGCCTGAAGTGGGCGCTCCAAACCAAGTTCGAGGCGGGCACATAGATGGGAGAGGCGGGGTCCAGGTGGCCGCTTATTGGGCCGGCACCTGCTGGCGCTCAAGGCAGAAATGGAGCGGATGGGCCGCTTGGCCCACTTTTTAAAACATTGCTAATACTATATCTGGGGCATTTTGGCTTTTTTTTTAAATTTCTTGCTTCTAAAGGCTATTTTTTTGAATTTTAAGGTATGTTTCCCCTATTCCTAGACCATCTATACATTACCTTCATCAATTTCTACATTCTTCTATAGAGATATGGAAAAAGACTCCAAAACAAAGTTCTTTCTTGGATATATGTATAAATGTCCCATGTAACTTAGTTAAATGCTAACACTAGACTTATACAAATTGTAGTTCCTAAGTTTGTAACGTGTAAGTTGCAACTGTAAGTTTTATATTTTAAGTTGTAACTTGAAGTTTTTAACAGTCTAACTGTCTAGCAGACTTGAGATTTCTGTTCATTTGTGGACTCACTCATCAAGACATGGATCCCACCCTAACCTCTAAACATATAAATTTTATTATATAATCTAGTATGTTTATGTCTAGACATTGTGTTTGTAGAATTTCATAACTTAATTCCTTTATTTTGCCATAGAAATTCTATCAAAATTATTTAGCTTCCTTCACTTACAAATGTGGGAGACCCCCCACTTATCCAATATGAAATATTATTGTATATTTGAATAGATCTTGGCGTTTACATCAAACTGGTAAATTTTCATGATTTAATTCACTTATTTGGTCATCAAAATCGTTGGAGCCGTAAATATTAAAAAAAATCTATTTTTGGGACATCAGACAGGACAATGAAATTAGACATTTAATTCCTTGGCAGGAACAACCGTTTCTTGATTCTTCATCAAGAACATCTTCCACAACCTGGGGGAGTCGAGTAGGATCAAGTAGATAACTAGACAAAGCCAACTCTATTTCGTAGTAGTATGACGTGTTCAGAAAATATCCCATCAGCACTAACAAACCAATGTCGACTAGAACGATCATAGCACCGATATCCCTTTTCAGTTCTAGAGTACCCCAGAAAAATGCACTGAATAGATCAAGGATCAAGTGTACTTTGTATGAATATTTTTAACAAAACATGTACTGCTAAAGATGCGAGGAGGCACTGAAAAAGGGGCTATCTGGATAGACTAGTGTATGGGACTTGATTTTTCAATACCGATGAGGGCATTTGGTAATAGTAGCAGGCTGTAGAGACCACCTCGTGCCAAAAACTTTTTGTGACATGATAGTAAAGAAGAATGGTACGAGCAACTTCAAGGAGGTGGCAAATTTTCCTCTTCACCACCATTTTGTTGTGGCGTGTAGCAGCATGAAGTTTGATGGATAATGCTCACTATCTAACCCTGTTGAACGAATCCCATAATAGTGTAGCCCAATGGGCATATCCTCATTTCGCGTGGTTTCCCTTGGTTAAACACACTGACAACTGGACACTGCCTCCTTTTCCTGGCTCCATTTGTTACTCTGTTGAAAAAATATCTTAACCCTTTTGATATTTGGTACATATATCCAGAAGAGAATACTTTCCTAATTGTTTATCTGTGTGAAACTTCGTTTGGATTGTCGTTGTAACACATCTCTATAATTCATCATCGACTGCAGTCAACATGTATTTTTTGAACTTCAAAGCCACTTAGAGGTTGTATTCTGTAGGGATAAACCCCTTCAGTAGGGATAAGCTCACACCACCTTTGCTTCTTGGTGTAAATGTTGTCCTCGAACGGAGTAAGGACTATTTTTTGCTACTTTCCCCCTTCCAATAAAATTGATTTTATCTTTTCAATCTCGTTCTGTTTTCTCAGAGTCTGACAAGAAAATAAGTGGAAAGAGTTGTGATTACAATTTTAGATAGAACACATCTTCCTCCAGATGTCAAATTCCCTTTCTTCCTGGCTAACCCTGTCTGAAAGTTTCCAATCAGCTCTTGCCATTGTCCCGTAACCACAGTGTCCTGATATTTAAAGGCAATCACTCCTATTCTACCACCAATAACAAGATCAACAACGTCAGCCCTTGATTAGGACATTAGAACCAAAATTTCTATTTTGTTAAATTGAATCTCAGAAACAGAGTTATTTGAAATAGTTGTAAAACCCCCCAGGAAGGTTGATAGTTTAATGTAATCATCTTTGATGAAGAATACTGAGTCATCTGCATCTTGAAGATGGGTACTCTCCCGTCTCCAGCCTTCAATTAATCATTTTCTACCCATCTTCATCTTTGCTGAGAGAAGTTGCCCATTATGAAAAGCAGGAATGAAGGGAAGGGATTCTCCCTAATAAAGCCCTTAGATGATGGACATTGTCAGGTTTCTGTCCACTAGCACATCGAATCAACTATCAAATTGTTAACTAGTGTTCTATTTAAGTTCTTTATATTCTCTTGTTATTTTCCTATTCTTCAAGGACCTCTATGTAATTGTTCTCTTTATAAATATATCGGGCACACACATTGTGTACCCTAACCCTTACAGTCCACTCAAGATGGTACCAGAGCAGGTTCGATAGCCGCCACCCTCCCCAGTCGTCGCCCTTTCTCCGCCCCCCCCCCCCCCCCCCCGCGCGCGCACGCGTCGGTGGTCGTGCGCCGCCGGGTGGTCCTCCGTGTGAGGAGTTGGCTTGCTAATGCAACCCGATCGCCCATTATTCGTCTTCGGCTGATCGGTTGAAGGTCATCGGAGATCTACTCCTGTCTGCCCCCGTCGGCTCTTGAGCCGCCGGGTTCTCTGCTGCGCCTCGCCATAGTCTACATGTAGGCTGGTCCTTCCAGTTGTTCTCTCTGCTTGCTGCCGCCTGGCTGGAGCATCTAGGCGGTTCTAACCCCTGCTGTTTGTTTCTGCTGTTTGTGGACTCGGTCTCCCTCATGGCTTCCTCCCATGAAGACTGTTGTCGTCAGGTGACCACTGTGAAGCTAGACGGGCGCAACTACCAACATTGAGTTTCCTCCATAAGGATCTTTGTGAAGTCCCAAGGCAAACATTCCCATCTGATTGAGGCTCCGCCTACTACTGCCGAGTCCAAAGACAAAAAGATCTATGATAACTGGATCAAGGATGACTCACTGTGATGACGTGGATTCTGAACAACAGCGAAACTCGCATCAGCGTCACTCTACTTCGTCTCCCGACTGTCAAGGAGATGTGGGATCAATTGGCCAACACCTACTCTCATAATAAAAATCCGAAGGTGTTTGATCGGAACAAACAACTCTCCCGTTTGCAGTTTACTGGACCTGATATTGCTGACTACTTTTCCACCTTTAAGGGTGTCTGGGCTGAGTTGGAGAATCTTCATCCCTTATCTACTGACTTGGCCACGATGCAACGACAACGACTGGAACTCCAGGTTGTCCAGTTCCTCTGCGGCCTTCCTGACTCATATGCTGGCTGCGGTGGTTGACCAGATCCTCGCCAGCGATCCGTCACCTACATTAGAGTGTCTTTCAGTATCTCCAACGCCTGTCGGCTTCCTCATCAGATCTGCCTTCTGACACGGCTGACCCTACTGCTCTTGCTGCTATGTCTGGCCGTGGTCGTGGTAGGGGTCGTGGTCGACCTCCGGACAATCGTTCTACTGCTCCTGGACGGGGACATGGATCATCTGGTCGTAGCTCCCTTGGTCGTGGCTCATTTGTTGATGCTTCTGGAGGTGCCACTACTCAGCGGTACTGTGACTTCTGTGGTCGCACTAACCATACTGAAGACAAATGTTGGAAGAAACATGGCACACCTGTGTGGGCCAATGTTGCGTCTAAAGGTGCTTCTCAGACGCCCCCTGCTACTTCCTCGACTACGTCCACTGCTGAGTTCATTTGCTCCGAGGTGGAACGTCTTATGCTTGAGATGACTTGTGCTTCCTCCTCATCTGCTGCTGAATCTGGAGCTCACACGTCCACTTACTTTGGTTGTGATTCAACCTTCTTGAGTGCTCCTAGTGCAGGTAATACCAAATGGGTGATTGACTCTGGAGCCTCTTCTCATATATCTGGCAACCATTCTCCGTTTTATAAATTGTCTAAACCTTGTTCCAAATCTACAGTTATGCTTGTTGATGGTTCTAAATTTGCTGTATCTGGGATTGGCGATATCTTTGCTCAAATCCTTTCGCGTTCTGCTTCATATGTGCTAAATTTTCCACTGAACCTACTATCTGTCAGTAAAATTGTCTGCAATCTTAACTGCAGTCTGACATTTGCACCGGGTACTTGTGTTTTTCAGGATCTTCGCACGAGGATGAAGATTGGTGGGGGCATGAAGGACCTGATGGACTCTAGTACTTGGATGAGTTGAAACGGATTGACACTACAACTCTGGCTTCAGCTCTATCATCTTCTGTTTCTGCATTGCAGTGGCATTTCAGACTTGGGCATCCGTCAGCTGAGAAATTTAAACATGTTATTTCTGGTGTAGGCTCGCATAGTTTTCAGTGCGAGGCATGTCAATTAGGCAAACAGTCTAGAACTGTATTTCCCAAAAAAACTCAGATTGGTAGCAAAAATATTTTTGATTTGGTGCATGGTGATGTATGGGGTCCCTGTCATATTTCTAGTTTATCTGGCAATAAATATTTTATTTTGTTCATTGATGATTACTCCCGTGCTATCTGGTTATTTCTGTTGAAAGATAGATCCCAAGTTCTGCCCACTATTAAATTCTTCTTTGCTGAAATTAAAACTAAGTATTCTATGCCTATTAAGATTCTGCGTACTGATAATGCATTGGAATTCGATCAAAAAAATGTGGAGTTGTTTTGCCGTTCTGTGTGGACAATTCATCAGACGTCTTGTGCTTATAGACCCCAACATTATGGTGTAGCTGAGAGGAAAAATAGGCATTTACTTGAAGTTACTAGAACTATAATGCTACATTCTAATGTCCCCAAACATTTTTGGCCAGAAGCCGTTCTTACTGCCTGTTTTCTGATAAATTGTATGCCTTCCTTTGCTATTGGGAATAAAATTCCTGTACAAGTACTACAACCAAATCTTCCTCTGTTTTCTGTTCCTTCGAGAATTTTTGGGTCGACTTGTTTTGTTCGCTTGCTCCGTCCTACTCAAGACAAGTTGTCCCCTCAAGCTGAAAAATGTATTTTTCTGGGATACTCAAGAACTCAGAAAGGATACCGCTGCTATAGCCATGTTAATAAAAAGTGGTTCACGAGTAGTGATGTCATTTTTTTTAGGATACTCCGTACTACTATACTAAAGGGACTATGTTGAGTTCAGATTTGATTGCATCACCTCTGCCTATTATTGGTGATTCTACCTCTGTTGTACAACCAGATGAGACTACATCTCCTCCTCGTAGAAATCGGCCGCCGCAACCTACTACTAGTCAAGACCCCCCCCCACTGAGAACCAATCTTCTCCTTCAGAAGGTCCTACCCCTACAGAGGTAACTTCTAATCTAGATTTACCTATTGCTCTCAGGAAAGGTATTAGATCATGCACATCTCATAATATGCTAACTATGTCTCCACTGCTCATCTGAGTGTTCATGTTAGTAATTTTGTTGTTGGTCTATCTGTTGTTTCTGTACCCAAAAATGTGCATGACGCATCACATAGTCAGGCCTGGACACAAGCCATGACTGAGGAGATGGCTGCTATCACTGACAGGGGTACCTGGGATCTGGTTGATCCTCCTGATTGCAAACCAGTTGGATGTCGTTGGGTTTACACTGTTAAGTATCATCCTGATGGAACAGTTGAACGCATGAAGGCTCGCCTCGTGGCGAAAGGGTACACTCAGACCTATGGTATTGATTATTTTGAAACTTTTTCTCCTGTTGCCAGGCTAAATTTTGTGCGAGTTCTGCTCTCTGTGGCAATCAATCTGGATTGGCCTCTTATCCAGCTGGACGTGAAAAATGCCTTTCTTTATGGTGATCTCCAGGAGGTCTATATGGAGCAACCACCTGGGTTTGTTGCTCAGGGGGAGTCACACAAAGTCTGCCGCCTCAAAAAGTCTATTTATGGACTCAAACAGAGTCCTCGTGCCTGGTTCGACAAACTGAGCAAGATTCTGTCTACTTATGGCTTTCTCAGATCTCATGTTGATCATTTTGTCTTTATTAAAAAGACGTCCATAGGTATTGCAGTTCTTATTGTGTACGTTGACGACATTATTTTATCTGGCAGTGATCTCTCTGAAATTAATGCTACTAAAGCCTATTTATGCAAACATTTTGTCACTAAAGATCTTGGCAAAATGAGATATTTTTTGGGGATTGAAGTTTCTAGGACTGCTAACGCTCTTGTTCTATCACAACGCAAGTATGTTCTTGATCTTCTACAGGTGACTAGCATGCTCGGAGCTCGGCCTACTAATACACCTCTAGATCCTAATGTGAATTGGGATGATGATGAATCTCCTCTCTATCCTGACAGTAAAAGATATAGAAGACTGGTTGGCAAACTAATCTATTTGACTGTCACTAGAGCTGACATTTCTACTGTTGTTGGTCTTGTTAGCAGGTATGTTGACAAACCTAGACAGTGTCATTGGGAAGCACTGCCATATCTTGAAATATCTGAAGAAATCTCCTGGTAAAGGCCTATTTTACAGAAAACATGGTCATTGCGCTCTTGAAGGCTATTCTGATTCTGATTATGCTGGAAGCAAGATTGATAGAAAATATATCTGTGGTTATTGCACCTTTGTTGGTGAAAATCTGGTTACCTGGCGGAGCAAAAAGCAAAATGTTGTTGCCAGATCTAGTGTTGAGGCTGAGTACCGTGCTATGGCTCATACTGCATGCGAGCTTTGTGGGTGAAATCTCTTCTAAAAGAACTTGATGTGGGATCTTCTGCTCCCATTCCTATGCACTGTGATAATAAAGCAGCTATTTTTATTGCAAATAATCCTGTATTTATGAGCGGACCAAGCACATTGAAGTTGACTGCCACTTCCTCAGAGAATCTATTCTGACTGGTCGTATCTGCACTCCTTTTACCCGCTCAGAAGACCAAGTTGTTAATATTTTCACAAAGCTGCTGGCCAAGAAATATTTCTGCTCTCTTGTGGACAAGTTGGGCATGATTGATATCTATGCTCCAACTTGAGGGGGATTGTTAACTAGTGTTTTATTTAAGTTCTTTATATTCTCTTATTATTTTCCTATTCTACAAGGACCTCTATGTAATTGTTCTCTCTATAAATATATGGGGTACACACATTGTGTACCCTAACCCTTACAGTCCACTCAAGATAGATGACATCTCCTTTTGTTTTCTTTAAAATATTCTCATGTATGCCATTTGAATAGAAATTTGGCTATATCTTTAAAAACCTTGATATTATTGATGTTGTTGTGTTGCAAGTGTGTTTTATTGACTACTCTCAATTGTTTCATATTACTAGATGTTTTCTTATAAGTCTTATTCTTTGATGAATGAATAAATATTATATATTTGCAGTGGACGAGAGAAACAAAATTTCCGCATGCAGTCTGGGCTGCAGGCCGTGGTCTTATTGCCCTTCTCCTTCCCAACTTTGACGTAGTTGATAATATATGGTTGGAATCTGCTTCTTGGGCGGTATGCATTTCAAACATATTCTTGATGGTTTAAAATTCGAAATATGGTCATGCAAATTGGTTGTGATGTTTACGTCTATGCATAAAATAACATGTATATATATTTTGAAGAATAAGTCAGATTCAATTTTGTAGGGCAAGGTAAAACATACAAGTCAGGATTTATACTTTTCATGACTGGGCACAACCTCCCACACCACTTATATGCCTATTGATGTTCAATTTGGAACAGTGATGTCTTCCATCTGCACTTTATTCTCCAATGCAGTCAAGAACTTTGTTGTGATTTATATAGTCTTATTCAATTTGTGTGTAAAACGTTACATCTGAGAATGTGTGATTTGTTCGTATCTGAGAAATATGTTTTTCACTTAAATTTCTATAACCAGTCCTGATAACTCTTAGTAAAGATAAAAACATTCAGGGGGATAGTTGAATAATAAAGGATATCAGTAGTTTCATAGGGTGTCTTTCGGTTTACCTATTTTGGCACCATTGCCGTGGTTGAGCTTCTTTTATTGTTTGGAATCCTTTTTCTTCTCCAGGGAATTGGATGCACAAAGATAACTAAGGCTAAGAGTGAAGGCTCTCTAAACGGGAATGTTGAAACTAGGTCTTATCTTGAGAAAAAACTTGTTTTCTGCTTTGGTTCTTACATTGCATCTGAGATGCTTCTTCCTTTCGGTGAGGAAAATTTTCTTTCGTCATCTGAAATCAAGCAGGCTCAGGAGGTACTTATTTTCTTTGCTAAAATGCACATTGTTATTGATGATTTGATTCACATCAAAGGTACCAATTTGTATACTTTTCACACTCCTTGCTCTGACAGATAGCCACCAGGATGGTGATTCAATATGGCTGGGGCCCAGATGACAGCCCTACTGTTTACTTCTGCAACAATGCGGTATATACTTCTCCTTGGATAGTGTATGTCACTGGTACATAATTTTAAATCAGTATCAACAATATTCTTTACATGTCTTTTTTTTGGGGAGGGGGGGAGGGGTGGCAAAGAGAACAATGGATTTTCCATCAGTATCGATGGATTTGATAATGTTTCAAGTATCTTCCAAGCAGAAATAATCAGGACCCTATATCTTAGTAAATTAAGATTTAAAATTTAAAGTGGTTACCCATGTTTTTTCCCCAAAAAAATCACATTTCAGCTTGTGTTTGTGCCTTTATGACATCAACCTCGACCAAAGACATGTGCTCCAATGCTTAGTCTCGAATCGTTCGAATTTATGTTTGTGACCTTTAGTTCACAACTTCACATTGTCCTTCCAATTGGACATCTTGTATCCAGGTTTATCTAGCTTATGTTTGAAAGAATGTACTAGAACATGTGAAGCAGGAGGTCAATGGTCGGGGCCTTGTAATTGGCTGCACTTTTTGAAAAAGCGGACTACTTAATGCGTATGCATATTTCTTATGGTTTTATAAGCTTTGATGTATTTCGAAACTCATCGATATATGTAGTTGGACTCATCATCATCATCACTATTGAAGACTCCGTACCAATCATTCCGGGGTTAGTTGCATGGATCCTTCTTTTCCAATCAGCTCTATTATGGGTCATATTCGTGTCAAAAATTGAAGACTCAAAATCTCTCCTTATAAGCTCTTCCCAATTAAATTTTGGTTTGCCTCTTCTTTTTATTGTGTTTGAATCAATGTTGCTACTTCAAATTGGTACATTTGATGGTCCACGTTCCACATTTCTTAAGTGACCTTCACATAACTTGTCCTCGATATCCGCCAACCCCACTTTGCTCCTCATATAGTTATTCTCAAGTGATTTCCCCGTCTTCCCACACATCCATCTTAGCATACAAATGTCAACCACATTCATCTTCTCGAGACCTTACTTCACCGCCCAACATGTACTGTCGTTATCATGACAAGTCGTATAGTTACTTATCTATGAAACTTTTTAATTTGAGTGGGATCTTCCAATTACATACTACTCCAGTTGCACTCGTCCATTTTAACTATCCTGTTAGGATCGTGCGACAAACATCATCTTGAGCGTCGCCATCCATTTAAATAAAGAAATCAATGGAACACAAGTTACACAACATATCATATTTAATTTTATCCATTCCATCCAACTTGACACCAACATTCACAATTCTAGATTGGCTGAAATTGCAATGCATATAATATTATTATCTTCAACTAGTCTTAAATCTATTAGATTCCAATGCATTTCCCCAAAGTTCAATCTTGTCATTCATTTTTTTATTTTCATCAAATCAACACGACACCAAGGGATATCATCCTGAACATGCTTTGTCAAATCATTTGTAACAAGTTACAAACGAATATGGGTTCAATGTGGATCCTTGATACACCCCAATTATAATAGGAAATTTTGTTGTAACTGCTCCATGACTCCCAACGCATGCAATTAAGGTATCACACATGTCCTTGAGTAATTCAATTGAAGTGGCACACATTTTCCTCCAAAATCCACCACAACACTTCCCTAGGTACTCAATCATAAACTCTCCAAAACAAATAAAATCACATGTAGATCTCTTTTCTTTTCTATGTACCTCTCCATAAGCCTCCTTATCAGAAAAATAACATATGTAATGAATTTACTAGGGACAAAAGCAAATTGTTTGTTTGATATCTGCGTTTTTGTATAATTTTTGCTCAATTATTCTCTCCCAAAGCATCATAGTGTGCTACATCAACTTAAGTTAGTGCAGCTATGGGCGTCTCCCTTATTCTTGTAGATGGGAATTAATGGATTGCTCCTCTTGCTCTTCATAATCTTATTGAAGAAAGTTGATAACCACAATGCTCCATCCCCATACTCTGCCATAGGTCACTAGGGATCATAGTCACAATATACTCCTTTAAAAAAAAAGCGTTTAAAACGTGTATTATTCACCTGTCGTATATGACGGCCGTTTTAAACTCCAAACTGAACAATACGTTTTAAACGCGTTTATTTCGCGTTTTATTCCTGTATTGCGTTAATACGTTTTTTTTGTCATTTTATACAGTTCTGTACTTTTGCTTCACATTTGTTCTTTCCACGTCATTTTTTACTTGTAGCAGGGTTCCACTAAACCGTCCAACCTTCCTCCACTATCCCAGACACACCCTGAGCTAGGAGTAACCCTCAACATTCTACATGTGCGCTCCATCTTCCTCCTCCATTCTCCCCCCTTCTTCCCTGATTTGTGCATGTTGCTTGCTGCTCCCACTTGTTCCCCTTCTTCCAATATTAGGGTAATCAGTTTGATTTTTAGTCATTTTAAATCATTATATGTGTGTGTGTGTATATATATATATATATATATATATATATATATATATATATATATACATATATATATACATATATATATAATCCGTTTTTGCTGACTTTTTCCGAATAGTTGACCGAACTTTTACCGTACATTGACCTATTTTTATCCGAATTTTCCGCATAATTCCCGATTTCCGAATTTTTCAACTTGGCCGTACGTATCCCGAATACCGAATTTGTGACTATGCACATGTGTATGTTCAAATCAAGCTGTAATATAAATGTTTCCCAATTCAAATGGAATGATAATGTTGATCATAATGCATATACCTAGTCCTCCTTATGGTCTAGCTCTATATTTGATATTGAAAGATAAGGAGATAAGGTACCATGTTTACTAAGTGGAAACTACTTACCTAGGATGCTTTGATTTTGTTTTTCAACGAAACAGAACTGATGGCAGTTCAATTCCCAAAAAGTTGCCTGTTTTATGGCCGGAATGACAAATATGGGCCCATCAGTGGCAATTGCTTAGCCCAGTGCCTGCCTGAATAGTGTCCTTAATAAGCGCCCAAGTCCCAAACAAGGTGGCCAGGGGCCTTGGGCATTTAAATGGCCGCCTGGTTTGCTTTCAATTCAATTTGAATCATGAGTATTTTGTACATGTATATGTCTGAACATGCAGTAGACAAAAGAATAAAAAGTGGAAAATAATGTAAATTGAGGCTGAACTGCAGAATAAAACCACTCACAAAAGAAACCAGAGAGGGCGCAGTTGGGTTTGCATGGGTAGGAGGGAGGGTCTCAATCTTATAGCTTGGAGAAAGAAAAACATGGAAGACAGAGATTTCACATTTAATTTTATTTGATAACAAAATAGCTATGGATTACATTTAACTTGATTTATGCTTTGGTTAATATGCGAGTAAATATGGCTATAATATGACAGTATAACTCGACGCTTTATTTTGCCAGGGTTCCCTTACATTGCAAACACTTCTCACTTTCATATAAAAAAAGTTGCTTTTGTTAATTGTTTTTATAGAGAGATGAAATGCAAATTAGGAAGGGGGCAATGGAGTGGTGCGGAGAAAGAAGGCTTGAGTGGGATTTCTCATAAGCTACCATTTACTTGTACTAGAGGAGAGAAGAGAACCTATGCATCATAGAGAGAGACCCTTTATGGCCTACAAGGTCAAGACGCAAAATTAAAGCCAACCTTAATCTTACAAAGTTAGGATTGGAGAACTTATTGTAAGTTTATTTCAAGGGAATTGCAAAATCCAGCCAGTTTATGTCAGAAAAAAGTGAAATATCAAAGAGAGAACAGGCTTGAAATGTTCTTGTGCTTTGTAAGCTGAAGTTGAGATGAAACTGGGCTGTTCTCAGTCATTTTTGCTACAACCCATTCTTGCGGACTATTAGTTCATGCAATAATGTTCTTAGCACTAATGTCTCTTGTTTGCTAATTGAGAGTGATTTTCCAACAACAGGCATCAACTCTGAGTATGGGAGACGATTATCAACTTCAAATGGCAGCCAAAGTTGAGAAGGTATTAGCGACATGCTGTAATTTATTTAGTCTTTATCATTGCCCCTTAGCTTTCTGTTACCAGCTGTAATGTTATTTCTTCATTGATTTTCTCTCAAGATGTCATCAGACACATTCGCTTCACATGTAGGACACCATATTTAAATAAAGTTTGCTTCGTTTTTCTGTTCCTTTCACAACTTTGCAGTCTCAGTCCTTCAGTATGGCTAATCGGATCAATATTCATTAGTGTCATATAAATGCTGGTCTTTTTGACTGTAGTCAATTTTCTGACCATGTTTCAAAATTCTAGGTACTAGCATTATTTTTTTCCTAGTAATTGATAGTGCAAAACTCTTTCGCAGATTTACAATTTAGCTTATGATAGGGCGAAGCACATGCTCTTAAGAAACCGCAGGGTGCTTGAAAGGATTGTAGAAGAGTTGCTTGAATTTGAAAACTTGACAGGAAAGGTAATGCATTCCATGGGAAACAGTAGCGATCTATGGCTAACATCCATCTTCTGTGTCGTGGCAGGCTAACTCTACTTCTTAAAATATTGCTAGTCATTTCTTTTATCCTTTCATCAGTAACTTAGATTCTTGTAGCAAGTTTTGTATTGACTACTGAGAGTGTTATCTCAATTGATTTTATCTCCATCTGCATCATAAACCCCATCCCATGCTCTTGAAAGTCCTGGACGAACCACATATCCCCATCTGCCAACCAAACAAATGGCCATGTATCCTTTTCCAGACAAATGTGCTAGAAATGTAGTGGTAGATATTTATTCTAATATGTTTATGTCGTCATTCTCTTTTTAGTTATTCAAGTTTGCATCTTCTGTGAATGCCATCAGGATTTGCTGAAGATAATTGAAGATTATGGGGGGGTCCATGAAAAGGAACCGTTTTTCCTTACAGAGCGCCAAATGCAGGTTTGACTTTTATATGCATAATCCTGTTAAATCATACTGCAACTATGCACTGATGATAGTTGTTAGTTGTAATTACTGAAAACCTATCCAGTTACATGAAGGATTTCTGATAATTCCTTTTACATGGACATTCATTTGAAATTTCTGATGAGTTCTATAAAATAAAAGGAGTTTTTTTTAAAACAACTACGGTGCTCTCTCTTTTATAGGACAAGAGAGTAAAACATAAAACAGGGATATGTGATATGGGATAAAAGAAAGGCTAATAGACAAGACAAGTCTAAAGCACATAACACAAATAATATGACATAATAAAACCAGGAAAATAAATGTACTAATGCTCCCCCTCAAGCTAGAGCATAGATGTCAATCATGCCTGGCTTATCCATCATGGTAGTGAATCTGGCCTTTGCAAGAAGTTTGGTGAAGATGTCTGCTACTTAATCAAAAGTATGTGTATATGGAGTGGAGATCTGGCCAGATAAATAACTTCCCTTACAAAGTGGCAATCCACTTCAATATGTTTGGTGCGCTCATGAAAGGTAGGATTGCTAGCAATAAATTTTGCTGCTTTGTTATCACAATGCATGGGAATGGGTGTATAATTAGAAATACCAAATTCTTTCAGAAGACCGTGGACCCATAAGAGTTCACAAATAGTATGAGCCATTGCTCTATACTCGACTTCAATACTAGATCGGGCAACGACAGTTTGTTTCTTGCTTCGCCAGGTAACCAGGTTACCTCCAATAAAAGTGCAGTAGCCAGATGTAGATTTGCGATCTATCTTGCTTCCTGCATAATCAGAGTCAAAGTAGCCTATGATTTTACAATGCCCATGTCTCCTATAAAAAGCCTTTTCCTGGAGAATCTTCAGATACTTTAGGATGTGACATACAGCGTCCCAGTGACGCTTGTCTGGGTTTATCTAGGTATCAGCTGACTAGACCCACTACAGAAGTTATATCTGCCCTGGTAACAATAAGATATATAAGTTTCCCTACCATTCTTCGATATTGGTGATGGTCAGGGTATGGAGAGCTATCATCATCCCAGTTAGTATTGGGATCTAAGGGAGTAGCAACATGTTTTTCCCCAAGCATGCATGTTTCATACAAGAGATCCAGAACATATTTTCATTGTGATAAGAAGAGACCTGAACACGAACGAGAAACTTCAATACCCAAAAAATATCTTAATTTGCCTAAATCTTTGGTGACAAAGTGTTTTTCTAAGTATTCTTTTGTGGCATGGATGCCTGCTTGATCACTGCCAAATAATATGATATCATCAACGTAAACAATCAATTTAACAAGCCCAGATAGAGTTATCTTGATAAAAACAAAATGATTAGACTGAGATCGGTGGAAGTTGAACTTTTAAAGAATAGTACTCAGTTTCTCTAACCAGGCACGGAGGCTCTGTTTTAGACCATAAATGGCTTTTCGCAGACGATATACTTTGGAAGACTCCCCCTGAGTAACAAATCTAGGAGGTTGTTCCATGTAAACTTCTTCATGCAAATCTCCATATAAAAAAGCATTTATAACATCTAATTGGAATAAAGGCCAGTCAAAATTTACTGCTACTGAAATAAGCACACGAACAAAGTTTAGGCTAGTTACAGGTGATAAAGTCCCAAAATAATCAATGCCATACGTCTGAGTATAGTCTTTGGCTACAAGGCGAGCTTTTAACCGCTCAATAGTGCCATATGGTTGATGCTTGATCGTAAAGTTACATCGGCAGCCTATAGGTGAGCAATCAGTAGGTGCATCTACCAAGTCCCATGTATGTCGATCATTTAGAGCTTGCATTTCAGTTTCCATAGCTTGACGCCATGCAGGATGCTGAAGAGCCTGAGCAAAAGTTTTAGTAATAAAAATAGCAGATAAAGAAGTGAATTTGACAAAATTTATTCCCAGGTTAGCATTAGAACAGAAATTTCCAATGGGATGTTGAGTGCAAGACCTAATCCCTTTGCATAAGCTGATAGGAATATCCTAAGTCAGAAAATACATGAGGTATAGGTGGATCCACCGACGAGGATGGAGGAATTGGAGGGGCCATGGAGGGAGTTGTAGCTTTTGGTCTTCTTTGATATACTTTCAGCAGAGTAGGTGCAACTGCCGTATCCGATAAGTCAGGATCATCAGTCACATGTAGAGGGGTATCGACAAGTAAATCAGATGTCAGAGTAGAACCTTTTGTAGAGTAGAACAACATATGCTCAAAGAAGACTACATCGACACTAACCATCCACTTCTTTGTAGAAGGATCATAACAACGATACCCTTTCTGGGTTCTAGACTACCCTAAGAAAACACATTTGGTTGCACGAGGATCAAGTTCAGTCAAACCAGGGCACAAGTTTTTAACAAAACATGTGCTTCCAAAAATCCAAGGAGGCACAACAGAGGGGCATCATGATATAAAATATGATATGGCACTTGATTGCCAAGAATAGAAGAAGGCATGTGATTAATTAGGTAACATGCAGTAGATATTGCTTCTGGTC
Source organism: Alisma plantago-aquatica (assembly GCA_963693085.1). Lineage (NCBI taxonomy): Eukaryota > Viridiplantae > Streptophyta > Magnoliopsida > Alismatales > Alismataceae > Alisma > Alisma plantago-aquatica. The sequence goes on from OY856409.1 coordinate 1,792,652,754, forward strand.
AAAAAATTTGGGCATGTTATAGTGAAAAAGAAGGGTGCGGGTGACTTCAAGGAGATGTCGATTCTTACGCTCCGCAACCCCATTCCGTTGGGTGTGTATGCACAAGAGGTTTGATGAATAGTATTGTTGGTTTGTTACACTAAGGAGTTTCAATCTTAAGAAAGATCTTTTACTCAACTTAACCAATTTCCGCAAGTATACGGAAGTAGTTGTAGTCGAGATCGAACACAAGGAGCTTTAGCAAACCAATTAAACGCAATAGTGTTAAGGTTCAACAATCTAGACCGTTTTAAAGGTGATTTGATTGATTAGACTAGAATTTTAGAATTAAACAAACAGTAATGGATTACTAAAAGAGATTAAATTCAGATATGGAAATATCTTGAGCTTAGGATTTCATCCACATATCATAGCATACAACAGGAGCATGAAATTTGAACATACGAAGCACTTGTTTTAAAAGAGAGATGTATGTTGCACTTCACCTCTCGGTGCAAGTACAACGATCCAAACTCAATTCAACATGCCCATGTATAAATTTCGTTTTGGATCACAAACCTACTCAACTCCATAATTTCCACTCTCTTGGTAAAAGAGTTGCCAAGAGAGTACCTCCTTACTCTCCCACCTATCTTCTCAGATCAAGCAAAAGAGCATAAAACATACACATAAGGTGGCCAGCCATACATGAAGAAAGGAAGAAACCGGTACTCGCAAGGTTGAAAAACAAGCAACATAGTATTTAGTACGAAATTACCATGTTCCAAACATGCTATGACATGGGAGCTACTCTCCCATGTCCAAAAAAAGGAAACTACTCGTCCATGAATGTGTACGGTAGGAAATGTGCAGAATTTTCAGAATTCAACATGTTTTAGAGAAGGAAAAGCTAAGTAATCCCAAGGTGTAACCCAAGAAAGGTAGAATTCCGACTTGAGGACGAAATCCCACTTCTACTGCTGCTCCAAACTGGACAAACCTCTCTCCCGAGAAGCTTTGTGGAGTAAAGAAGCTCTGCTGTGCTGCACCTTGGAGAGGAAAAGAAGAATGGGGTTCTTTTGCAAGAAACCACCCTCTTCTACCTCTAAAATCGCCCTCCTTGCTCGAGCCTTGCTTTGGGATGAAAGAGTTTCGAATTATGACCAAAGATAACTGCTCCCTAGAGTGGTTTCGTCTTTTAATACGAAAGGAGTCGTATTTGAAAATTGTTGAAACTGACAGGCACACGCCGTGTCTTTCTCCGGTCACGGTGTGTCCTGTCTCCAGCAGTTGTTTCTGAATGTGAGCACACGGCGTGTTTGATTTATTACACGCCGTGTACTTTACCAGAAAGGCTAGACTCGATTCTGAATTCCCAGGTACACGTCGTACCTTTTGTGGACACGTCGTGTACTTTTTCTTCAGTGACTGAAGCAAATGACTGTGTCTTAAATAAGACACGTCGTGTGCATTGCTGTTTCAGCAGAATTAAAGTTCTGGATGCTTGCAAGGCTTGGAGAAGTCTCGATAATGATGAGATTGAGTTGGGGTATCTCCAATTTGATCCTTTTGATGCAAATCTGCAATACACATCATGTGATAAGTAAAATAACAAAAAGGTGGCAAGAATGATATGAATAGAGGCTAAATGAGAACAAAATGAACTCAATTTGTGTGTGAAAATATGTGAAAAGTTGATGTGGAAACCACACAACAAATCCCCTTAAGCTTGAACCATTGCTTGTCCTCAAGTAAAAAGAGCATAGCCACACAAATGAAGGAATGTTCAAGCTCGTGCATGCATTAAGCAAAAAGAAGATATGCAATAAACTCAATCAACCATGTACATTAGGTTTATTTTCATAGCTATCATCTCAATTTAAACATCCAAGATAGAGAAGTTTAGTTTAGCAATGGTGGTCACAAACTAAGCGAAACAATCAACTAAACAACACTAAATAGGATTTGGATAGTCAAGCCATACAACTAGTGGATGTTTAGCACAAAATTTTTCAGCTATTATGGATGTTATGATGAAATCTTAGTTAACTTTAACAATCTTAGTTGAGCTCTCTTCTCAAAAGATATGATAATTGATTTTTGGGATTCCGACACTCGGCTGCTAATTTAGGCTTACGCACACTTGGAGTGCTGGTTGGGGTGTTATTTTTACCCTCTTTTGATTTTCATACCACCTAGCCATCGTTGCTGGATCGGACTCACACTAGGCTAGAATGATATGTGGGCTGTTTGCCATCTTTTATTGGGTAAAGTGAGAATAAGATAAAAGAGATCTTTGCACAACACAAGGGAGTCAACGAGAAAGTTAAGTTAACAAGATTCCATTCATAGTTTGCAAAATTTTCACTGAAAAATCGGTTGTATATGCACTAAAAGTTTGGCAAAAGTATCCTGTATTCTGAACAGTGTTGTAGAGTTGGTCTATTCGCTAAAATTTTAGACCGTTACATGTATTTAGCAATCAAAGATGTGAAAATTGAGAGTTCAAGCTACAATTACAAACCAGGATCATGTACATGGGGAATTTCATTTTCATTTTGATTCATGCATGCTCTTTACTAATTCTTTCATATGGCCAAAAGAAAAACAAGGTACAAGGTAGTTCAAGCATACAAGGTGCAAAAGTTCATTCTATCACCATAGCCTCATTTCATACTAAACTTGCCATGAAGGGAAATACAAAACATGAATATAAAAGACTGAAATAAAGAACTGACATGACCAACAAAAGCGACAAAAGCAAATAACAAAAGAAAATGAACAGAAACTACATTACGGGCCGGTTGCACCCCCCTAAGCTTGAAATCTGCAGTGCCCTCACTGCATAAATCGAGCTCATGAAGGTAAAAACCGAATACTTATCATGGATGAAAATCAATAAGAGGGGCCAGCACCCTCGTGATCAGTCTGAAAGAACTGGCTGACAAGATCATCCTCCGGGACATCCATCGGAGTAAGCTGCGGGGCGGGCTCTGGCTGCTGCGGCGGCGGCTGATACGACTGCAGGATGGAGTAGTAGCCCTGAGAGACGTGCCACGAATCCATGCGGTGGACTATGTTGTGCATCGCAGTATACTGCGTGCCCATCTGATCCATGCGGTCGTCGATGTGATCGAAGCGTTGCTGCACGTAGCCGTAAAGATGCCTGACATTAGGCATCGCCCAGGAATACTCCGTCTAGGTGCTGGTGGAGGGAGGCAGTGGAGCAGAAGAAGCAGAGGGGGCTGAAGGACCTGCCCCGGTATCATCAGCAGCTTGGGCAGCTGCTATCTCCTCATCAGTGGCCAGCAGGACTTTCCAGTTGTCCTTGTTCTCTAAGGTGACATGCTCAGGATCTGGAAGGTCAACATACTGATCATCATCGAAGAACTGACGTAACTTGTTGTCGGCTTGTCGCAGTTGGGAACCCTCGAGATCAGGCCTATAGAGAGAATATATTGAATATCTACCAGGTTTCTGCCTGGTGCAGCCTCAAGCCCTGTCAAATCAACGTCAAGTTTCTGTGCAATCAAAGTAATTAAACTGCCACACATGATGTCGTCGGCGTCCTTCCTCACCTTCTTGATTTCAAGGAAGTGTTGAAGAATATAGAAAGCATCATTTATTTCGTGCTCATACATCATGCCACATAGGAAAAAGAGATCCTGCTTCCCAACAATCCCTTGTGTCTCCTTCTTGGCAAAAACCCCGGTACTAAGAAGGCGATGAATATACCGGAAGATAGGGTTGTGGATAGAGGATGCCTTGGCTGATTTTGCCTCATGGTAGTCCTCATTAGAAATCTCGAACCAAAACTCGTTGCTATGAAAAGTAGGCGGGTAAGCAATCGCGCCATCATAGTGACATTTCAATAACTCACAAAAACGTCGAAAAGTGAGTCTGAAAGCACGATCCAAAAGCCTGAAACGTATAATACCGAAGGGCTCTAGCTTCTTCTGTGGGTCTTGCTCGGTGACGAGTGTCGTCAAAAACTCATATACAAGACGGGGGTAGGTGTTTGATATCGTAAGGCAATTGTAGCTCAACCCCAGGTCTTGTAGGCGCGTGAGAACTTCATCCTTGAAGCCCAGAGTCGTCATCGTCTGCTGGCAAGCTAACCTAGAAGGAAGAACCCTCCTTGCTATCAGGAACTGGTATGTCGGGTCTTCTTCAGGGGTGACCCGAAACGGTGTAGTTGAGATGTATCCTGACGCTTGGGAGGAGTTGGCGTCGTGCATGCGGTTGCTGGTTTGCTTGAAAGGAGCCATTTCTGCCACTGACAGGGTAACACACGTCGTGGGCTAATGCAGACACGCCGTGTGTCTGAAATAGGAGTTCGACTCAGACTGTAATGCACACGTCGTGTGCAACTTGATACACGCCGTGTGCTTGGAGTTCTGTGAAAATCTGCAGGTTACAAACGACAGATTTTTGGAGGAAAAGAAGGGGAAACGGAGGCGGCTTGCTTGGAGTTGGCCCTCGCGTGGTCGTGGTGACTTGGTCGGGGAGGTTTGTTGACCTCCTTGGCGTCGAGGAGCCGCTTGGAGTGGAGGATGGCGGATTCCTTTTCTGCTTAACTTGTTGGAGAAGATGATGGTGGCTCAAGGTAGAAGATGATGATGGCGTGCTCGTTCTTGACGGTGGGGCTAGCACCACCTTGTGCTAGGGTACACGACGTCAGCAGAGTGTGAGCTTGAAGAAGACACGCCGTGAGCAGGCTAGACACACGGCGGCGGGGCGGATCTGCTCGAACTCGAGGTGGACACGCCGTGAGAGATGAACATGGCACAGCGGCGGCGGCTTGCTTGTGCTAGGGCACAAGGCGGCTGGGGAGAAAAGGGTTAGGGCACACGGCTGCTCTGGCTCGAATGAAAGTTTGAGTGAGAGGAGCGGTTGTGTGCTAGGTTATAAACTTGTATTTTCGTCAAAAGACACAGCGTGTTCAATTAAAAGCACGCCGTGTGTCTTTTCAGAACTCACTTTCTGTAATAAAAAACACGTCGTGTTGTATAAGGTACGCGGCGTGTGACTTTCCAGAATTTCAAAATGCCCATTTTCACTGATAACTACACGGCGTGTACTAATAAACACACGTTGTGTACATCTTCCACGTAGCTTATCCCATTTCCTTCTGCTGTGATACACGTCCTGTCTGATTTAGGATACGACGTGTACTTTTTCAGAACACTTGGCGTTTCCGTTTCTTCTTAGGAACACGACGTGTGTAATTAAAGACACGCCGTGTGTTTTTCCAGAAATCCTTCTGCTTTTGTTTTCTGCTTGGGGGCACGTCGTGTCTAAATTAGAACACGCCGTGTACTTTTCCAGGTTGAGGAGAGCTTGTATTTGCTGATCAGCGACACGGCGTGTCAAATAAAGACACGTCGTGTACCTGGAGATGTAACTTGTTTGCTGTGTTTCTGGAAGTAGAGACACGCCGTGTCTTAATTAAGACACGCCGTGTCTTCTGTAGTTTCTGCATAAAATAACTTGTCAGCACGAAATTAATAACAAATATGCAATGGAATTGTCTAAATTATTACATTCATTCACGACAAACTTATTTACAAAACTAAAGAGTGTTTTTGACTCAAATGACTAGAAAAGAAATCTATCCTAATGTGGGTTCAACTCCCACGAGGTCCTCCATTTAGATCTGGAGTGAGACTCTTTAATTGTCTTTCAAGCATCTTGAAGGGAGCAAGAGGCTACCTTGTGCTCCCTTGTGAACTTCGTCCCCCGAGGTATACAACTTGCAACGTTGCCCATTTACTTTGAATGTTCCATCCTTGCCTTGTAATTCAACAACTCCATAAGGAAAAATCTTCAATACGAGTAAAGGGCCGGACCACTTTGACTTTAGTTTTTCAGGGAACAGCTTAAGTCTTGAGTTGAACAACAACACTTTGTCTCACTCTTTGAAATCCTTCCTCCGGATTCTCTTGTCATGCCACATCTTGGTTCTTTCTTTGTAGAGCTTTGCATTTTCATATGCATCAAGCCGTAGCTCTTCCAGTTCTTGCAGTTGCAAAAGACACTTCTCACCAGCTTTTCATATCAAAGTTTAAGAACTTTATAGCCCATAGTGCACAATGCTCTAGCTCCAGCAGAAGATGACAAGATTTACCATATATCAGCTTAAATGGGGTTGTGCCTATTATGGTCTTGTAAGCCGTCCGGTATGCCTAAAGTGCGTCATCTATCTTTAATGCTCAATCTTTCCTTGAGCTAGACATTGTCTTCTCTAGAATGATTTTTAGCTACCGGTTTGAAACCTCTACTTGCCCAGAAGTTTGGGGATGATAAGGCGTAGAGACCTTATGTGTGACTCCATATTTAGAAAGAAGATTATTGAATTGTTTCTCAACAAAATGCGTACCACCATCTAAGATTACAACTCTTGGAACTCCAAAGCGAGGAAAGATGATTTTCTGAAAAAACTTAACTACAGACTTTGCATCCGGTGCTTGGGTTGGGATAACCTCAACCCATTTAGAGACGTACTCAACTGCGACGAGAATATATTGGTAACCACATGAAGATGAGAATGGTCCCATATAATCAACTCCCCATACGTCGAATACCTCAATCTCCAAGATAGAGTTAAGAGGCATATCATCACGTCTAGAAATTCCTCTGGTTCTTTGGCATTTATCACAAGCTTTGACAAACAAATTGACATCTTTAAACAAGGTTGGCCAATCAAAACCGGCTTGTAGGATCTTAGTTGCAGTCTTCTCTCCTCCGAAGTGACCTCCATAAGGAGAGGCATGGCATTAAGAAATAATGGTAGCTATCTCTTCTTCAGCGACACACCTTCGAATAAGTCCATCACTCCCATGTTTGAACAACAAGGGGTCGTCCCAATAGTAAAACTTCATGTTGTGGAAGAACTTCTTTTGTTGATATGTCAAGCTCGGCGGCAGCTGTCCTGTAGTAAGAAAATTCATGATGTCTGCAAACCATGACACTTGGATGGACGATAGTGCATAAAGCTTCTCAATAGGCAAATGATCTTCAATAGGTAAACAATCTCCAGCATCTGTAGTCAATCTAGAAAGGTGATCGGCAACATTGTTCTCTATCCCCTTCTTATCTCGGATTTCAAGATTAAACTCTTGCAGAAGCAGTATCCAACGGATGAGATGAGACTTTGCATCCTTTTTGTTGAGCAAATATTTTATGGCAACGTGATCTGTATATACAATCACCTTAGATCCTACCAAATATGGTCGAAATTTGTCAAAGGCATACACTATAGCAAGCATCTCCTTCCGTGGTTGTATAATTGATTTGTGCTTCATCTAGGGTCTTGCTCGCATATTATATGGCATGTAGCTTCTTGTCCTTTTGCTGTCCTAGAACTGACCCTACTGCATAATCACTTGCGTTACACATCAACTCAAAAGGAGCGTTCCAGTCCTGTGACTGAATGATTGGTACAGAAATAAGAGCTTTCTTTTGCTTGGTGAAGGCGGTATAACAATCATCATTGAATATGAATTCAACGTCTTTGGCAAGTCAGGAACATAATGGCTTTGCGAATTTTGAGAAATCTTTAATAAATCTTCTATAGAAACCTGCATGACCGAGGAAACTGCAGATGTCTTTGACTGAAGGAGTAGACATCTTTTCAATAGATTTCACTTTGGCCCTGTCAACCTCAATACCCTTGTTAGATACAACATGACCTAATACTACACCGGATTGTACCATGAAATGACACTTCTCCCAGTTTAGTACTAGGTTAACCTCTTTACAACGGGCTAAGACTAATGACAGGTTGCATAAACATTGATCAAAAGAATCTCTATAAACACTAAAATCATCCATAAAAATTTCCATTATATTTTCAACGAAATCAGAAAAAATAGCCATCATGCATCGTTGGAACATCGCAGGAGCATTGCAAAGGCCAAAGGGCATACGACAATAAGCATAAGTTTCGTACGTGCATGTGAAAGTAGTTTTCTCTTGGTCGGGAGGGTAGATAAGAATCTGGAAAAATCCGGAATACCCGTCCAAGTAACAGAAATAAGAGTGTTTTGCAAGGCGTTCAAGCATTTAAGTCGATAAACAACAACGGAAAATGGTCTTTTTGGGTCGCTTTGTTCAAACGCCGGTAATCAATACACATACGCCAACCCGTGACAATACGTGTTTGAATCAACTCATCATTGTCTCCCTTGATCACAGTTGCACCCCCTTCTTAGGTACCATGTGGATGGCACTAACCCAAGGGTTGTCAGTTGTCACTTATATGATAGATGATACCGGCATCAACCAACTTAAAGATTTCCTTTTTAATTAGCTCAAGCATATTTTAATTTAAGCGTCTAGGCGGTTCAATGGTGGGTTTAGCATCATCCTCCATATTTATTCGGTGCATACAAATAGAGGGATGGATGCCCTTCAAATCATCGATCGAGTAACCAATAACGTCTTTATACAAACGCAATTCGGCAAGCAATTTACTTTCTTGTTCATTGGTTAACTCATTATTAATTATTACAGGAGAAGTAGAGTCGGAATCAAGGAATGCATACCTCAGCCCTGGTGGAAGGGCTTTAAGTTCTACCTTTCTTCCGGCTGCATTGTCTTTGGCTTTGTCATCAACAATTGGAGTGTCTTTTTCAGTAGCATCTGAGTGGGCAATAGAAAATACTCCAGAATTTTCAGATCCATTATTAATACTTTCATCATCATCACAGTAGTTCAGTATCAAATTGGCAATATCATGATCTTCTTCTACAACAGAATCAACAGAGTCCATAAAACAGATTTCTTCTACACGAGAGGGTGCTTTCATAGCATCATATACAGAAAACTCCATGGCTTCATCGCCAATTCGGAGTGTGAGTTTGCCTTCGCGAACATCAACTAGGCATCCCGCAGTTCTTAGAAAGGGCCTCTAAAAAAGAATGGGTTTGGAAGGAACGTCTACCATGTCTAGCACTACAAAATCACAAGGAATATAAAGTTTACCAATCTGCACTAGCACGTCTTCCACGATACGTTTGGGGTATTTGATGGAATGATCGGCCAGTTCAATGGCCATCTTTGTAGGCTTTAGATCTCCAGGATCTAGCTCTTGCCATAGAGTAGACGGGATGAGACTGATACTAGCTTCGAGGTCTACAAGACCTTTGTCAAAAGTGGTATTGCTGATCTTGCATGGCAGAGTGAAGGCTCCCAAGTCATCCAGCTTCTCAGGAAGTCGATTTTAAATGGTAGAATTGATCCTTTCAGAAAGCATCACAGTCTCCACTTGGTCCACCTTCCTCCTTTTGGTGAGGATGTCTTTAAGGAATTTAGCATATGACGACATTTCTACAATAACCTCAGCTAGTGGAAGTTTGACATGGAGTTTGTTTAGAATGTCCATAAACTTCCTAAACTTTGACTCCTTCGTGTTTACAAACCTCTGCGGAAATGGTGCATTAAATTTAACAGAAGATGATACCTCAGTTGTACCTTTACCTTTGTCACCCATAGGGGTGTCAAGCTTGTCTTCATCGGCGATCTCTGCACTCTTCTCCTTGGGTGGAGAAGGTTTGTGGATTTCAGCTCCACTTCTCAGTGTGATGCATTTGCTTGCTGTCTCGGATTCACCTCCGGTTGGCTTGGAAGAGAACCAGATTGGGTGTTCTTTTGTTGCGTCAAGGCTTGTTGGGCAATTTGATTTTCCAACATCCTTGTGTGAGTGGAAATGCCATCCACTTTGGCGGAGAGTTGAGCAATCGCATCCTTCAAAAGCTTGTCATTGCTCCCTTAACTCTTCATTCTGCTGCATCTACGTGGAGATAAATTTTTCCATCATGGCCTCCAAGGAAGAACTTTGGGGTTGTTGCTGTTGGTAACCTCTGTTGTTGTTGAAGCCCGACGGATTACCATTATTTTGCCGGTTGAAGCTTTTTGTTGTTGCGGCTGCTGTTGTCCATGTTGGAAGTTCTGAGCGTTGCTTGTGTTCCGGTAGGAGAAATTAGGATGATCTCTCCATCCCGGATTGTAGGTGTTGGAATGGGGATTGTACTGCTTGTTCCCTTACATCCCGACGGCATTGGCTTGTTCTAGGCTTCCTTCATTCATGTTAGGAGCAAAGCATGAAGAAGTAGTATGTCCGGAATTACCACAAGCTTCACATATCACTTCAGTTGATTAGATCTGCAATGTAGTCATTTTCTCGAACTTCTGTATAAGAATGTCAAGTTTAGTAGCAATTAAGTCAACTGCATCAACTGTATGCTTCCCTCCTTGTTTCCCGGCTGAAGAACTAGCTATAGAGGATGACTGTGCTCTCCTATCTAATCCCCATTGACAATGGTTGAGGGCTATGTCTTCAATGATGTCATAAGCCTCTCTATAAGATTTAGTCATCAATGCTCCATTAGCTGCAACATCCAGTGTCATTCGGGTGTTGTCGAACAGACCATTATAGAACATGTGGAGTAGCAGCCAGTTAGTCAATCCATGGTGAGGGCAAAGGCGTTGAAGGTCTTTAAACCGCTCCCATGTATCATACAGAGTTTCTCCATCATTTTGAGAGATGTTGGTGAGTTGATTCCTTAGCTGGGCTGTCTTGCTCGGCAGGAAATACTTTGCAAGGAAAGCATTTAGAAGTTGGTCCCAACTTTTAATTGACTTCTTTGGAAGAGATAAAAGCCAAGCCTTGGCTCTATCTCTTAGGGTGAAAAGAAATAGCATTAGCTTCACTCCTTCGACGGATACACCATTGATTTTGAAAGTATTCATATACTCCAAGAACTCAGCCACATGAAGATTTGGATCTTCATTGACTGTACCTCTGAAGCGGTTCTGCTGTATCATCTGCATCATTGAAGGAGCAATAGAGAAATTGTTCGCTTCAACTGCATGCAGGTCAATGGCTCCACAAATATTTGTGGCAACCGGCATTGTGAAATCCTTCAAAGGACGGTCGTCCTCCATGGTTGGATCTCTTGGTGTAGCTTCTTCAAAAGGCGAAGAGGACGGTGACGGTGATGATGGTGGAACACCTCTTAGCAGTGGTTTTTCTACCCTTCTTGCTCTTCTTAAGCTTGAAAGAGTACGCTCGATCTCAAGGTCTAGCAACGCAGATGTTTGAAGACCTCTTTGCGAGCGACGCATACAACCTTAAAAATAGCAAGAAAAATTTGAGAATACAACTAAAAGATATATGGAATTTCGAAAATGGAAATGATGATCTAGTCTCGAATACTAATTAGCATTTGTTACTCTAATTAGATAAAATGTAGCTCCCCGGCAACGACGCTAAAAACTTGTTGGTTTGTTACACTAACGAGTTTCAATCTTAAAAAAGATCTTTTACTCAACTTAACCAATTTCCGCAAGTATACGGAAGTAGTTGTAGTCAAGGTCGAACACAAGGAGCTTTAGCAAACCAATTAAACGCAATAGTGCTAAGGTTCAACAATCTAGACCGTTTTAAAGGTGATTTGATTGATTAGACTAGAATTTCAAAATTAAACAAATAGTAATGGATTACTAAAAGAGATTAAATTCAGATATGGAAATATCTTGAACTTATGATTTCATCCACATATCATAGCATACAATATGAGCATGAAATTTAAACATACTAAGCACTTGTTTTGAAAGAGAGTTGTATGTTGCACTTCACCTCTCGGTGAAGTACAATGATCCTAACTCAATTCAACATTCCCATGTATAAATTTCGTTTTGGATAACAAACCTACTCAACTCCATAATTTCCACTCTCATGGTAAAGGAGTTGCCAAGAGAGTACCTCCTTACTCTCCCACCTATCTTATCAGATCAAACAAAAGAGCATAAAACATACACATAAGGTGGCCAGCCATACATGCAGAAAGGAAGAAATCGGTACTCGCAAGGTGGAAAACAAGCAACATAGTATTTAGTACGAAATTACCATGTTTCAAACATGCTATGACATGGGAGCTACTCTCCCATGTCCAAGAAAAGGAAACTACTCGTCCATGAATGTGTACAACAGGAAATGTGTAGAATTTTCAGAATTCAACATGATTTAGAAAAGGAAAAGCTAAGTAATCCCAATGTGTAACCCAAGAAAGGTAGAATTCCGACTTGAGGATGAAATTTCACTTCTACAGCTGTTCCAAACCGGACAAACCTCTCTCCCGAGAAGCTTTGTGGAGTGAAGAAGCTCTGCTGCACCTTGGAGAAGAAGATTGGAGAAGAAAAGAAGAAGAATGGGGTTCTTTTGCAAGAAACCACCCTCTTCCACCTCCAAAATCACCCTACTTGCTCTAGCCTTGCTCTGGGACGAAAGAGTTTCGAATTATGACCAAAGATAACTGCTCCCTAGAGTGGTTTCGTCTTTTAAAACGAAAGGAGTCGTATTTGAAAATTGTTGAAACTGACAGGCACACACCGTGTCTTTCTCTGGACACGGCGTGTCCTGTGTCCAGCAGTTGTTTCTGAATGTGAGCACACAACATGTTTGATTTAATACACGCCGTGTACTTTACCAGAAAGGCTAGACTCGATTCTGAATTCCCAGGTACACGTCGTGTCTTTTGTGGACACGTCGTGTACTTTTCTTTAGTGACTGAAGCAAATGGCCGTCTGGAACTGTGCACGCCGTGTCTTAAATAAGACACGTCGTGTGCATTGCTATTTTAGCAGAATTAAAGTTCTGGATGCTTGCAAGGCTTGGAGAAGTCCCGATAATGATGAGATTGAGTTGGGGTATCTCCAATTTGATCCTTTTGATGCAAATCTGCAATACACATCATGTGATAAGTAAAATAACAAAAAGGTGGCAAGAATGATATGAATAGAGGCTAAATGAGAACAAAATGAACTGGATTTGTGTGTGAAAACATGTGAAAAGTTGATGTGGAAACCACACAACAAGTACCCATTTTTTGACAAAATAAATTGACAGAAGATTGTATAAATTCAAGGGCATTATCTGTCGGAAGATTTTTATAGGTCTACCAAACTGGGTACGAATCTCAGCAAAAACGGTTGTGATAGTATTTACTATGTGAGATATGTCATTTAATAAAAACAACCATGTAGTTCTAGAGAAATCAACGAAGCTAATAAAGAACCGAAACCTAGAAATACTGGTAACAGAACAAGGGCCCCAAATGTCAGCATGCACAATATCAATTTTTTTTTAGCCAATATAGTTTTTTTTGGGAAAAAGTAGAACGAGTTTGTTTTCCCAACTGGCATGCTTCACGATGGAAAATAAACTGAAATATCAGGCAGTAAATTCTTCAACTTAGCAGGAGAGGGATGTCCCAGTCTATAGTGCCATTGTAGGCCTGTCATAGACGTAGTCAGTAGAGCAACATTCTTCGGCGCATCCTAGTAGTATAAGCCATATGGTCCCTCATGGCCCGAACCAATCTTTATCCTCGTGCGTAGATCCTGAAAAACAACACGATCAGGATCAAAAGTAATAGAGCACCGCTGACTCTTAACAATTCTACTAACCGATAACAGATTAATTGAGAATTTTGGAACATATAGAGCTGAGCGCAATAAAAGTCAACCACTAGTGCATATATTCCCAATTCCAGAAACGAGCATTTGAGAACCATCGACAAGGGTAACAGGTGGAACAGTGGAAGTCTTATACAGTTCAGAAAATAATATATGATTGCCAGAAATATGTGAGGTGGCTCCAAAGTCAATCACCCAAATATGTTTACCAGACTGTGCAGGAGAGGCAAGTAGAGCAGAACCTCCATCAGTAGAAGCTTCAGCAGAGGGATCCAGACGAGCTTGAAGTAGCTTCTCAAATTCATAGTGGATCCAACTGCAGAAGGTGGGGCGGACGAGGATGGGGCAGTGTCAGGCTGGTCTGACATGACTTGATTTGCCCATGCAGGTTTCCATGCTTGATCCAGCAACGGTCTTCATTATGGTTTGGGTGCTTACAGAAGTTACAGTAGTGTTGTTCAGCAGAGGATGGGTCAGATCCAGATGAGTAAGATCCTCGACCGGGTCCAGTAGTAGAGAGACCATGATCATGACCGCGATGATAAGAATCACCAAAACGGATGACAAGTGCAGTTGCATCTGAGGAATCATGTTGGAGAGACAGATGGCTATCATTGAACTCGTTTGAGAACATCACACAATGTACGCAGATGATCACTTGATAGGATTTAACCGACGACGCTAGCAAAGGAATGTCGTAAACCAGCAAGAAATTAGACTAGCTGAAGTTGATTACACTAAAGTTGTATTTTTGTAATATCAACAGAGAGAGAGAGAGGATGATAGATGTTGAATTCATCCCAGAGCGCACAACATTGGTTGTAGTAGTATTCCACAGAACCAATATTAAAGTACTCGTTCCTGGTCAAGTGTTTGAAGATTTCAAACACTTTCTTCGAGTTTTGTTGATGAGAGTAAACATGGAAAAGTTGATCTGACGTGTCTTTAGTTGTCCGAAGTCGAAGAAGGGACTGGTTGATCTTAGGCTCAACATTGTTGACCATCCGTGTCATAACACCAGAGTCCTCCTTCGTCCATAAATCATAGGTCTGCTTCATTTTATCATCAACATTTGCAGCAGGAACAGTCGGGGCAGTAGTAGTAAGATGAGAGTAGCGTCCTTGAGCTTTAACATAGAACTCAAAGAGGCAGACCAGGTATGATAGTTGGAGCCATCCAGCTTAACGGTAGTGATGCATAGGGTTCGGAGCCGATCGACGAATGTTGTTAGACAAAATGCAAAAGAGAGCAGGAAGCAACACCAGGTCGGAGAAGCACGACGCATGGACAGTAACAATAGGTAGACACAACAGTCAGTAGACAATAGAAGTAGTAGAATCCCAATACATGGGTAGCAAAAACCTCGATCAGTAGAACTGGTAAAACCCGCACAAGGGCAGAAAGCAGTTGCAAGGGGATTTGAAGCATCAGATTCAGAAAACCTACAGAGGGGCAGAGAATAGAGAAAAACCTACACCCCCCATGGAGAGTAAATTACTTAACCATGAGGCACAAGCAGATAGCAAACGAAAACATTTTAAAACTTCAACGTGCTATTTTAGAAAGTTCCTGTAGACGTAGACGAAGAAGAAAGGAAGAAGGGAGATGAATGTGGAGCTAGATGATGGTGGGGATGGTGGTGGATGAGTGGATTAAGCAGAGGATAGCAATAGGGAGGGAAGGATGGTGGGGGTTGGAGGCAAGGTCAAGGGAGGGGGCCGTGGCAGCGCTAAGGAGGGGGTGGGGGTTGGTGGAAGGGTTGGTGGTGGCGGCAAGGCGGGAGAGGGGAGACGGCAGGGCGGGAGAAGGAGAGGGAGCAACGGCGAGTATGGAGAGAAGAGGGGCAATGGCTGGGGGGTAGGAAGGAGGGAGAGGGAGAGGGAGATGGTGGGGTGGCGGCTAGGTTGGAGGAGGCATCAAGGTTAGGGTTGAGAGGAGGGAGGGCTAAGGGGGATTGAAAAGCTCTGATACCATATAAAATAAAAGGTGGTGTTTTTTATGTGTCTAAAACAATTACAGTGCTCTCTTTTATAGGACAAGAGAGTAAAACATAAAACAGGGATAAAAGAAAGGCTAATAGACAAGACAAGTCTAAAGCCCATAACACAATTAACATAACATAATAAAATCAGGAAAATATATATACTAATAAGTTCAATGTTCATTCCTAATGCCCTAACTTAGGTAGCTAATAATCTGTATTTCCTAGTATGTTTTATATTGTTGCTTATATCATATGCTTTTGATATGTGTACTCTAGGTCGCAAGGGCAATATAGGAAATATTGATACAGAGGGTAGTAAACAGTCGGCGAGCAGTAGTCCAGTTAGTCGCAACGTGAGGCCCCTCACGAGGGGTCCCAGGTTCGATTCTCAGTGAAAGCACTGCTCGGAAATGAATTTCTCACAGCATCATCCGGCCTCTGATGTGACTTATTGAGATACCGGGGTGTGGGCGCATGAGTCTCTCGGATTTATCATCCCTGCTATCTGGGCCTTTGCCTGGGGGTGGGTTTCCCCCCGTCATCCAAAAAAAGGGGGTAGTAAACATGATTTTGCTTAAGATATCACATGATACTACCGTAATATGCCTTAAACGGAATGGTAGCAAACTGATACTAAAGTGATATGCCTTAAACGGAAGGGTAGCAAACTCAGAGTGGGCGAAACCACAGGGTACTGATCTAAGATTTTTGTAAACAACAGACAGCAAAACAGAATCGCCCTAAACCAGGGGAGTTTATCATGATTAGTCCACTTGGCTACTGCCTTCTCAAATCTCAACTAAATACATAATAAGCTTCCACAATATATTCACTTATCCCATGCTGGCCATCAATATGTTCTAGACAGAAGTTCATCTATTTCCCTGTGTCTATACAATGTGAGTTCATGACAATATTTCTTACTAATGATATAGTGTTTAATATGGCTCATCAAAATTTTAAGATCCTTTTTCCCTATTCCGTAAAAGGATTCTCCGTCCTTGATAATTAGTATCCTTACTTATTATAAATTAACTTTCAATTCTAGCAGCCTGTTGCTAGTCGATTCCTTGGAGATGGAAATGGTTCTGGACTTTCTCTTGCTAGGGCATCATCGTAGGATGTGGATATGTGATGGAAGCACTTGTCTGGTGGGCTTCCACCAGGTAAATCATTTTTCCCTATTTCTTTTATTTGATTTAGAGGCCACTGAGCATATCTAGGTTCGGCATCACCATAGTTATCTCAAGCCTCAGTCCTGACCATACGGGTGGAAGGTATGTGGATCCTTCTCTTCCATTCAGCTCAGTTTTGGGTTCTCCTTCCAAAAGAAGAAATTGTGCAGTGGGTTTTGTTGTAAATTTGTTTAGAGTTGTATACTTGTCATGTGTTGTATTATCGGCATTCAAGTTTATCTATATAAGTTAGTTTGGTTGTTAAACATATCACCAGATTTGGTTGCCAACCTGCTTATTGCTCACAGGATCATGTTGCCTGATTATTTTGTTCCGTGAGGATGTTGTTCTGATGGAAAAATTTTGTATTATACAATTTGGATACATTTATTATTGCTATTTCAAGAATCACGTTGGTAAGTGGTAACTGCTCGACGGTGACTCCTCAAGAAATGATGCATATACGTTGGGTGTTGGAGGGTAGAATTCGCAAGTATAGTGTTGTGGTGTCCCATTGATCATGCAAGGACGGTTAGGTTGCTCTTGCTGAAACCCTATATGAACGACTATAATGATACGGCAGTGATAGGAAGATATGCCAGGAGCATATGGTCAAGACGTAGAATGATGTCCAGTTGCTGGGTGAGCTCCGGTATTTCGGAATGGAGTTCACAGAAATACAACTGGCTTTATGTTCGTAAAGTGTGACTGCAGTGCACGCAGTTCCTTGCCCGGACATATATTTTTGTTTATAGCGTCACCAAATAGTGCAGCGATGACAATTTCATTAGTTGCGTTGTGGGTTAAACTACTCATTTATCTCCATGACGGCTGGTAAACTTATGCTTAGGGGCCGTTGGGCTCCCGCCATTTACAACCCTGGTACTTATACACGGGTATTTATTCTGAGTTTTTTTTTCCTAAAAACACCGTTATTTACCTGAAAATTCCAAAATGAAAATTCCGAAAAAAAACCCTCTAGTTTCACAAATCCTAACAAACCCCCTTCTACCCATTGCAGGTTGCAGCTTTTGCGGCAACGGCTCGATACTTTTTTCAGTTTCCAGTCATGTAAATTGGATTCTTTTATTTGCTTGGGGTAGGCTTTTTTTCTTACCTTTCTTTTGCTTTCCTCTCCCACTCTTATCACCATGTGAAAAATATAGAGTCCGAGTATAAGGCAGAAAACAATGGTTGCATTTCTAAAATTCGGTTCAGTGACCGATCTTGGTCGGAATTTCGGTAAATGCACATAGGGTTGTACATCGGTCTAAACACAGACCAGGCTGGTTTAGATCAGATCGGACTGAGACCCGGTTAACAAAAAATTCATGGACGAAGATGGACCGAATAAAGTCAGTCTGGAGATCAGACGGGAAATATTAGGGACCAGATTAGGATTGGACCCACACTTGGACCGGATCGAAAATAACTTTGTTATATAACTATTAGATAATATAAAAGAACTGTAAAAAAGTTTGATGAGCCATTTGTAACACTAACTAAGTTACTCTCGGAGCAAAGTTTGATGAGCCATTTCTTGTTTCAGTTTTCACGTGTTAGCTACATGATTAAATTGAAAAAAAGCTGCTAACACGTGCATTTATGGATGTACATATATTGTTCTAGACCGGTGGATTGGATGTTAAATCGACTTTACTACTGCTCCGGTCCACATCTTCTAACTTTTAAATTCAATCTGATCTAAACCGGTAGAAACTGATCTGGACCAGTTAAATTAGAGAGTATATAAAATATTTTGTATATATTAATTAGATCTACGAAGGATTGTAGAAACATGGATTGTATTATTAATGATTCCTGAATTGACCAATAATTATATGAATGCCATGATCAATCATTATATCAATACATATTGATAGCATTGGCCGCTGCATGCACTTACACAAGTAAGAAGTACCCACTAAACAAAGTTAATATTGCATTAAATTGCGGTGATAATAACGAAATGGACTATGAATGTTGAATTGTTGACAAATTTTAGACTATGTATGCGGAAAATACAGTCCTTACATATTAACTATTGTGTACATTTTATATTGTAAGTATTAATGGTCAATGTGTTAATATGTGTAAGTATTATATTATTAATGTTCTCAATAGTTATATAACAACAAGGTTACTCTCACGATATGTAAGATTTTAATTGATTAACTTAGTTTGTGTTACAAATGGCTCATCAACTTTTTTTTAGTTCTTTTATATTATACAATCTTTTTTTATATTTTACAATTAGGATTGTATGAATATTGGTACAAGCTCCAGTCTTGATCCGGTCCAAGTGTGGGTCCAGTCCCTGATATTTCCTGTCTGATCAGATCTCCAGAGCGACTTTGTTCCGTCCGTTTTGGTCTATAAATTTTTGTTAACTGAGTCTTTGTCTGGTCCGGTCCAAACCGGCTCAGTCCGTGTTTAGAGCGATGTACAACCCGACGTGCATTTACCGATCTGACCAAGATCGGTTACTGATCTGAATTTTAGAAATGCAACCATTATTTTCTATCTTAAGAATGGAATTCTATATTTTTTGCATAGTGGTAGAGTGTGAGAGAAAAGCTAAAGGAAGGTAACTAAAAGAAACTACACCAAGCAAATAAAAGAAACTAGAACAAGAAAAAATAACAGAACCGTTGCCGCAAAGGCTGCAATGGGTGGTTTTGTTAGGATTTGTGAAACAAGAGAGGGTTTTTCAGAACTTTCAGAAAAAACTATTTATTTCTCCCATCAGCGGGGATTTAGCAAAGAAAGCTGTATTGTTCCTGTAGTAGCTGGTCACGCAAAACTGTATCAGGCGTCGGTGCGCGGTACCGCCATGCATAGCGTCCTTCTAAAGCTCACGTTTTTCTTGTCACAACTACCAACCGAAATGCCGAACCGTATTACCACCCTACAGGCCAACTTGCTTTTTGTATATAAATACCAGTGGTTAAATTGTTGGCAGGCAAACGGCCCCTTAGTGACCTACAGCCCAATTCCTACAGGGTCTTATGTTAGCCAGTTGCCAAAGGACTCCCAAGAGTCAGAGGTCAACGTGATCAGCAAAGGAATAAACCCAAATAAGAAAGAAATCCAGAAGTTTAGTTTCCTCAGAAATATATTCCGACAACAGCTGACAATGATCCAGTAACAGTCTGTTTTGGTGTGTACTGTTCTGTGTGTCGATGACTACTGTTGCTTGTATGAACCGTAAATTCAGGGAAAAAAAAGTACCTGTGCTCTCATGTTATTATTATGTCCTTATTAGCTGTCTTATAAATTTTAATGTAAGAAAACAGTACCAATTTCTACAAAGAAAGTATCATATACACTGAGGAAGACACACTTGAATATGATCGCTAATTACAGGTTTTATAGGCCGCTATATAACTGGTAATGGACCGTTGCGGGCCTTCGATTGGCAGTCATTGGTGTGTAGTCACCTTTACTTGGGGAGGAGTCTATGTTGCAACACGAGTTAGCTCAATCATTTTCTGTGGCAACTCAATTGTAGATTGCTCAATTACAAAATGGAAATCAGGCTCGATTGTTCTGTCTCATCTACGATCCCTGTACTTGGTATACGATTGGCTAAGCCAAATTTGCATGATTAAAACACAACGAAGGAGCAGAAGATATTTTCAAATCATTTCATTTTGTGCAATTGTTCTGCACCTAACCAAGTAAGGCCTTACGAAGAAGCATGAAGATGTACACAACGCTTACATTCAAAATTTGTCCAGAAAACGCTGATGTTTCCTTGTGTTCAACAACGTCCAAGATAAAATCAAGGGTCGTGATTCACGTAACCGGACCTACACCTTGTTCCACACCCCATAACGACCTTATAATGCCCTGATGACAACGTCGATCCATTGTTTTCGGCGTGAAAACCTTGACGCAAGTCCCGCTTTATTAATTGTCCAGTTTCTCGCTACTCCTACAGCTGTGGCCGCAACAACTTCCTCTCGGCGACCCTCATCCTTTTCTCCTCCCTCGACAACCCACCACGCAGTGCCTACAGATGGCTTCTGACGGACGGCAAGAAGTTTGTGATCGACGAGGAGGTCGCCGCGGAGTGGCAGTCCATCCAGGACATAATCAAGGACGAAAGTAGCGACTTCGTCATGTCGGTACCCTACATCAAGGGCAAGATCCTCGCCCTGGTCATCGAGTACTACAAGAAGCACTCCGAGGTCTCGTCTCGGCTCGCCGGCTCCGCGCCGACCGCCAAGGAGGTTATGGATCACAAGGCATGGGACGCAGATTTCGTCAAGAGCATGAACCACACGACACTCTTCGACCTGATCCTTGCCGTGAACTTGTTGAACACCAAGACCTTCTTTGACATGACCTGCCAGAGTGTGGCGGACACCATCAAAGGCAAGACCCCCAAGCACGAGTCTTTCAACATCAAGAGGGATTACACTGACCAAGAAGAAGCCTCAGTGCGTGCTGAGAACCAGTGGGCTTTTGAGTGAAGAGGAAAAGTATGAATCGTGCTACCGTAGAAAACTAATTCACATGTGGTGTGTTTTTTTAGTTTTGAACTTTAATAGAACAACTTAGATGATCTGTTTGTTTCAACTGCTCGATAGTTGGGTGAATGAAAGAGATGCAATGATGCAAGAGACAACTATTTGTCTTTATTTCTGACTAACGTGTGTGTTATAAATTGTTCCAAAAAATCCCACATATATTGATGTATGATTTATGACATGTTGCAAAATCTATATTCTACACCTAGCAAGAGAATCTACAATTAAATCAAGGGTAGTGATACACATAACCAGTTTTGCATCCCAAAGCAACGCCTCACAATGGTCTTTCCGTGATACATGTAACCGGATGCCATGTGTACACATGGTGTACAATCTTGTACACATGTACTTCGCTGTGTATAGTTTTATACACATGTACTTTGTCATGTGTACGGTTTTATGCAATGTGTACACATGGTGTACAATCTTGTACACATGTACTTTGCAATGTGTCCAGTCTCGTACAAATGTACTTTACAAAGAGTACAGTCTTGTACACATGTGAATTGCCATGTGTACACTTTTGTACAATGTGTATACATGGCGTACATTCTTGGGCAAATGTACTTTGCAATGAGTACATCTTGTACAAATGTGATATGCCATGTGTACAGTTTTGGGGATTGTGTGTACATGGTGTATAGTCTTGTACTCATGTACTTTGCAATGAGTATAGTCTTGTACACATGTGAATTGCCACATGTACAATTTTGTGCAATGTGTACACAGTATTTTGCAATGTTTAGTCTTGTATACATGTACTTGGCAATGTGTATAGTCATGTACACATGTACTTTCTGATATGTACAATATTGTACACATGTACTTTGCAATGAGTACAGTCATATACACATGTGAACTGCCATGTGTACAGTTTTGTACAATGTGTACACATGGTGTACAGTCTTGTATACATGTACTTTGCAATGTGTACAGTCTTGCACACATGTATGTGTACAATTTTGTACACATGTGAATTGCCATGTGTATAGTTTAGTGCATTGTGTACACAAGATATAAAGTCTTGTACACAGTACTTTGCAATGTGTACAGTCTTGTACACATGAACTTTTCAAAGTGTACAGTCTTGTCCACATGTACTTTGCAATGTGTACAACCTTGTCTACATGTGAATTGACATGTGTACACATGGTGTACAGTCTTGTATACATGTACTTTACAATGAGTACAGTCTTGTACACATGTAAATTTCTATGTGTATAGTTTTGTGCAATGTGTACACATGGTGTAGAGTCTTGTACATATGTACTTTGCAATGTGTACAATCTTGTACACATATGGATTGTCATGTGTACAGTTTTGTGCATTGTACACACGTAGTGTACAGTCTTGTACATAGTACTTTGCAATGTGTACAATCTTGTACACATGTACTTTGCAATGTGTACAGTCATGTACACATGTGAATTGCCACATGTATAGTTTTTTACACATGTGAATTTCCATGAGTATAGTTTTGTGCAATTTGTGCACATGGTGTATAGTCTTGTGCACATCTATTTTGCAATGTGTACAGTCTTGTACACATGTACTTTGCCATGTGTGCAACCTTATACACATGTATTGTGCCATGTGTACACATGGTGTACATTCTTGTACACATGTACTTTGCTATGTGTATAAGTCTTGTACACATGTACTTTGCCATGTGTACGATTTTGTGCAATGTATACACATAGTGTACAATCTTGTACACGTGTACTTTGCAATGTGTACAGTCTCGCACAAATCTACTTTGCAAACAGTCTAGTTTGTACACATGTGAATTGTCATGTGTACATTTTTGTGCAATGTGTCCACATGGTGTACAGTCTTGTGCGATTGTACTTTGCAATGAGTACAATCTTATACAAATGTGAATTTTCATGTGTACAATTTTGGGCAATGTGTACACATGGTGTACAATCTTGTATTCATGTACTTTGCAATGAGTACAGTCTTGTACACATGTGAATTTCCATGTGTACAGTTTTGTGCAATGTCTACACATGGTGTACAGTCATGTACATAGTACTTTGCAATGTGTATAGACGCAAACTTTGCAATGTGTATAGTCTTGTACAAATGTACTTTGCAATGTGTACAGTCTTGTACACATGTACTTTGCAATGAGTACAGTCTTGTACACATGTGAATTGTCATGTGTACAATTTTATACAATGTGTACACATGGTGTAAAGTCTTGTACACATGTACTTTACAATGTGTACATATGGTGTATAGTCTTGTACACTTGTACTTTACAATGTGTACAGTCTTGTACACATGTACTTTGCAATATGTACAGTCATGTACACATGTGAATTGTCACATGTACAACGTTGTACACATGTGATTTTCTATGAGTATAGTTTTGTGCAATTTGTACACATGGTGTATAGTCTTGTAGACGTCTATTTTGCAATGTGTATAGTCTTGTACACATGTACTTTGTCACGTGTACAATCTTGTACACATGTATTGTGTCATGTGTACACATGGTGTACAATCTTGTACACATGTATTGTGTACACGTAGTGTACAGTCCTGTGACACATGTGTACAGTCCTGTGACGCATGTGTATAGTCTTGTAGGACCATGTGTATAGTCTTGTAACACATGTGTATAGTCTTGTAGGACCATGTGTACAGTCTTGTGTCACGTTTGTACAGTCTTGTGACACGTGTGTACAACCTTATCACACGTGTGTACAGTCTTGTAGGACCATGTGTACAGTCTTATAGGACCATGTGTATAGTCTGGTGACACATGTGTATAGTCTTGTGACACGTGTGTACAATCTTGTGACACATGTGTACAATCTTGTAGGACTATGTACATAGTCTTGTACACATGTGTATAGTCTTGTCGGACCATGTGTACAGTCTTGTAGGACCATGTGCACAGACTTATACTTATGTGTATAGTCTTGTAGGACCATGTGTACAGTCTTGTAATACCATGCCTATAGTCTTGTACACATTTGTATAATATTGTAGGACCATGTGTACAGTCTTGTGACACATGTGTACAGTCTTATAATACCATGTGTACAATGTTGTAGACATGTGTACAATATTGTAGGACCATGTGTGACACATTTGTATAGTCTTGTGACACATGTGTACAGTCTTATGACACTTGTATATAGTCTTGTGACACATGTGTACAGTCTTGTAGGACCATGTGTACAGTCTTGTAGGACCATATGTACAGTCTTATAGGACAATGTGTACAATCTCGTGACACATGTGTACAGTCTGGTGACACAGGTGCACAATCTTGTGACACGTGTGTACAGTCTTGTAGGACCATGTATACGGTCTTCTAATACCATGTGTATAGTCTTGTACACATATGTACAATATTGTAGGACAATATGTACAGTCTTGTAACATATGTGTACAGTCTTGTAATACCATGTGTATAGTGTCGTAGACATGTGTACAATATTGTAGGACCATGTGTACAGTCTTGTAACACATGTGTACAGTCTTGTGACACATGTGTACAGTGTCGTAGACATATGTGCAGTCTTGTAGGACCATGTGTACAATCTTGTGACACATGTCTACAATCTTGTAGGACCGTGTGTACAGTCTTGTGACACATGTGTACAGTCTTGTAGGACCATGTGCACAGTCTTGTAGGACCATGTGCACAGTCTTGTACCCATCTGTACAGTCTTATAAGACAATGTGTACAGTCTTGTTATACATATGTACAGTCTTGTGACACATTTGTATAGCTTTGTGACACATGTGTATAGTCTTGTAGGACTATCTATAGAGTCTTGTACACATGTGTACAGTCTTGTAATACAATGTGTACATTCTTGTACACATGTGTACAATATTGTAGGACCATTTGTATAGTCTTTTACACATTTGTACAGTATTATAGGACTATGTGTACAGTCATGTGACACATGTGTATAGTTTTTAGGACCATGTGTACAGTCTTTTACACATGTGTACAGTCTTGTACACATGTGTACTTATTTGTGACACATGTATACAATGTTGTAGGACCATGTGTACAGTCTTGTAGGACCATGTGTATAATCTTGTACACATCTATACAGTCTTATCGGACAATGCGTACAGTCTTATAACACGTGTACAGTCTTGTGACACATGTGTATAGTCTTGTGACACATGTGTACAGTCTTGTAGGACTATATGTACAGTCTTGTACACATATACACAGTTTTGTAGGACCATGTGTATAGTCTTGTACACATGTGTATAATATTCTAGGACCACATGTACAGTTTTGTAGGACCATGTGTACAGTTTTGTGACACATGTGTACAGTCTTTTAGGACCATGTGTACATTCTTGTGACACATGTGTACAGTCTTGTGACCATGTGTACAGTCTTGTACATATGTGTACAATCTTGTGACACATGTGTACAGTCTTGTGACACATGTGTACAGTCTTGTGACACATGTGTACAATCTTGTAGGACCATGTGTACAGTGTTGTGACACATATCTACAATCTTATAGGACCATGTGTACAGTCTTGTACACATCTATACAGTCTTATCAGACAATGTGTACAGTCTTGTGACACATATGTATAGTCTTATAACACATGTGTACAGTCTTGTGATACATGTGTATAGTCTTGTGACACATGTATACAGTCTTGTAGGACTATATGTACAGTCTTGTACACATATGTAAAGTATTGTAGGACCATGTGTAAAATCTTGTACACATGTGTACAATATTGTAGGACCATGTGTATAGTCTTGTACATATATGTACAATATTGTAGGACCACGTGTACAGTCTTGTACACATTTGTACACTCTTGTGACACATGTGTATATTCTTGTGACACATGTGTACAGTCTTGTGACCATGTGTACAATTTTGTAATACTATGTGTACAGTCTTATACACATGTGTACAATCTTGTGACACATATGTACAGTCTTGTGACACATGTGTACAATCTTGTAGGACCATGTGAACAGTCTTGTAGGACCATGTCTACAGTCTGGTACACATTTGTACAGTCTTATAGGACAATGTGTACAGTCTTGTGACACATGTGTACAGTCTTATAGGACTATGTGTACAGTCTTGTACACATGTGTACAGTCTTGTAGGACCATGTGTACCGTCTTGTAATACCATGTGTATAATATTGTAGGACAATGTGTACAGTCTTGTGACACATGTGTACAGTCTTTTAGGACCATGCATACAATCTTTTACACATGCGTACAGTTTTGTAGGACCATGTGTACAGTCTTGTACACATGTGTACAGTCTTGTGACACGTGTACAATGTTGTAGGACCATGTGTACAGTCTTTTGACACATGTGTACAGTCTTGTAGGACCATGTGTGACACATGTGTACAGTCTTGTGACACATGTGCATAGTCTTCTCACACGTGTACAGTCTTGTAGGACCGTGTGTACAATTTTGTACACATGTGTATAGTCTTATACGAAAATGTGTACAATCTTGTACACATCTGTGTTTCCATGCTTACTATTGTGTATAGTCTTGTACACATGTCTATTGCAATGTATATAGTTGTGTACTCATTTGTACTGCCACGTGTATTTTTGTACACATGTGTGTCATCATGCATACTTTTGTGTATAATCGTTTACACATGTATCTTACAATGTGTATTGTTGTATACACATTTGTACTGCCATGTGTATTGTTGTACACATGTGTAGTGTCGTGCGTATCGTTGTGTACTGTCATGTGTATTGTACACATGTGTGTTTCCATATGTATTGTTGTGTACACATTTGTACCGCTATATATATTGTTGTACACATGTGTGTTGCAATGTATAATATTGTGTATAATGTTGTACACATGTGTATTACAATGTGCATTGTTATGTACACACTTGTATTACCACGTGTATTATTGTACAAATGCCTGTTGTCATGCATATTATTGTGTATAGTCTTGTATACATTTGTACTATAACGTGTATTGTTGTGTACATATTTGTATACTCTAAGTACAACGATGGGTGAAGTTGTTTACTTAGGGGTGGACTTGCATAGGTGTATATGCAATGTATAACGATAAATTGTTGTTGCCAAATAATTAATTTGATCAGGATTCATTCATAATTATAGCGTGGAATACATCAATCTAACACGTATGTATTATTACTGGTAACTTTATTTGGTGAACATCATCAGCGATATCATTTGACATTTATCTAAAAAATAATTTATACTCCTCTATCAACATATGAGCTCAGAACATAGCTAACTTGTGTAAAGAAACAAGGGAGAAGGAAGCTTCTCTGCCTCGTTCACTTTTCTGCCCAGGACATATGTCAACATTGCCGGTGCCAGCGTTCGAGCAGCTCTGTGTAACCATTATCCCACATTTCTTTGATAAGAGCGGCACCGGTGATGACTCGAACGCTAGTGCTGGCATGCAGCGCCAGTTCCTGTCGTTCCCGTCCCCGTCGGAGGCCACTGTAGAAGCCAAGGGACCTTTCCCTATCCTTTTCCATCGCACTCACTGCTTCCCTCCTCTACTCCCAGTCTGCCTCTTCGTGTTCATCCTTAGCACACTCGGCGGCCTCCCTCAAGCTGCCGGCTCTCTCGCGGCATTTGCCAACATCACAGGGTACTCTGTCCTCTCTGGTCTGTCCCTTGGCACGGAGCCTCTGTGTTCCCAGGCGTTCGGTGCCGACGACCCCCAACTTCTCTCCCTCACTCTCCGCCGCACCGTCTTAATTTTCCCTCACATCACCTCTCCACTCTCCCACTCTCCCAGTCTCCTTCCTCTGGCTCCACTCTGCAACGGTCTCATACCCTGGGTCAGTCGATGGTCCAAGCTGTGTGAGCGAGTGTCTGGAATGGTGGTGGTACGAGCTTATACTCCTCTTCTGTGGCCTCTTACCCGAACCCAAACCCGCTGTGGCAGCCATGGGAGCCCTCATCCAGACCACGACTGCTTTACATCTTCACATCATCCCTCGGCCTCGCCTCCGCACGAGTTGGGAGCTAACCGCCCCGAAGGGGCCCGTGCCGTCGCATGTGTCGCCATCGCTGCCTCAACCGTATCTGGGCTAGCTGCTGCAGGTCAGTACGACCCCGTGGTGACGGATGGAGGCTGTGGAAGTGAGACAGACGGCGCGGCGCGCGGCGGTTATGCCTCGGAACTGTGGAATGGAGGAATCGGAGGCTGGATAGTCCTGCGGAGGATGTAGAGGGGGCACCTCCAGCGGCAGATTCGGTGAGGTGGGAAGTCCTACTGCTGTAGATCGGCGGTGTGGAATTCGGGGCGGGAGGAATAGGTTACAGTTGCAATCGGGAGTAGGTGGAGAGTTTGAGGATAGATGAGAGGATAGGGAAAGCGAGCTCACATTTGATCCCATAGACTGTTGTGTGACTTGGCCAGGCTGCCAGCCGTTATAGGGCGCTGGAATGGGGTTTGGGTCCGGTGCTAGTTCGGGATGTGAAACTGGTTACGTCAAGAATTTTCCTAAAATCAATGATTCACATAACAATCCACATCCACATCTAGTTAAACGGTGTAGCAAGCTCAGCTGACTACTAATGACCAATAATGTTCTCAAAAGAAGCAACGGATGGTAAGTGAGATAAAGCTCCAACTTCTCTCTAGAAACATACCTAAGGTCTCATCTTTCCCGCCCCGGTGAGCCCCCAGTCCGGCGAGTCCCAGCCAATGCTTCCCCTCCCTTCACGGTAAGCGCTACGGTGGGAAGGGTTGCACCGAGCTTGGTCTACACCCCTTCGGTCCGTCGAGCTCCGCCCTTGATTTCTCAGCGCGGCCGGAGCGATCGTATCAGGTAACTGGCACATCCTCCCCTCCCTCTTCACCCGACGATTTCTGTTATGATCCCGCCTTCCGGTAACCCCCAAGTAAGGGAGACCGAAAGGTCAGAGCCGTTAACCAATAACCCGGATCAAAGGTTCGACAAATAATCAGTAATAATTATTAAATTCTACCAACTATACCGAAATATGGAGTAAAATAAAACTTTTCTTACCTTGGAAAAAACTGGGATTTCAAAACTTCTATCCACACAGATACTAATCTATCTAATCCTCCTTTGCACTTTAATTACCATTTAGTGCCACATATTCCACTTTACTGTTTGTTCTTTTCATTATACCTAAAACGCCGACAAATAAAACGTCGGTCAGCAAGAAGCTGGTATGTGGGGGAAACAATAATCATGAAACTATGTTAACAATGTAATCATTCAATTAATCATTTATCAACCAAGATTACACTTTAAGCCAAACTACTCAATCCATACCTATCCACAACTCTGTGTTGTCCCTATAAGGACTTATATGGTACCTCTGTAAAGGTAGAGTCGCATGGCACCATCCAAAGGTAGCCCAATATCTAACTCACTGTGACTTGATGGACCTACCCTCTAGGCAGCCATATACTAAGTCATTCATGACCTGATGGACCTACCCTCTAGGTAGCCATATACTAGGTCAGCCATTACGACACAGAGGGGACTAGGATCTGAGCTAGTAGGCACATATCTTATGTGATAGTCATATCCACATTATAGTTTGCTTGAATTAAATTCATCCAATAGTTAATTCATGTCATTGATGAAAGCTTCGGAAAACCTCGGAAAACTAACTCGAGATATTCATAAGCGTAACCACATACCTGATTTGATGATTTCAGAAGCATTAAGAAAATCCAACCAAACATGCAATCCAAGTAATTCATAATTCCTGAAAAGAATATGTACTCTATTTATTACACACTTTATCAAGAACCTACTTTATTAATTTGGATTCACTTTCTAGGGTTTCTTTTTGCAATTAGGGTTTCCTTTCATCTTCTACCATATTAAACCCTAATTTTATGCCATTACTCATAAACCCTAATTACTTTGTCTTTTCTTCAACATTAAGGTTATCTTAACAACATATAACCCTATTTTCATAATACAGGCACATTAATCATCAATTAAGCTTCTTTTTCATTAAACCTACTATTTTTATCCCTTTAATCCATGACAAGATCATTATACGCATTTATCATCAATTCATAGTTCATTATGATCCAAATCACATATGAACTCGATTTGTAATTAATTCCACCTTTTATTCATGAGAAAACCCTAATTACCACATTTAGGGTATTTATCCACAAATTAGGAACTTTTAGCATATTCCAACTTTAATCATGAAATTAATCAATTAAAGCCATTGATAGTCAAATTAGTCAACATTAGGGTTTCAAGGCCCATTAAAGTATATTCATGCATATGAAACTCTAAATTAACTAATTACGTGCAAAATACATCTTTTTTTTTATCTTAACGTATCTCTTTATGATTAACATGTTAATATCAACATTAACCATCCATTAAACCCTAACAATCACATTAATTATATCAAAATAGGGTTTCTTAACCATTAATTCATTAAAGTGTATAAATTATACTACTTTTCGAATTGCAATCAGGAAAAGGCTTCAATTATATTTTTATTGCATTCCTCGTATTCTGTTGAGAAAAATTCATATATTATGCGTATTCATCCGAGCTACGGTTCATTAGATACGAATTTTGCAAAAATACTTACTTTTGGGCCAATGGGAGGTTGCCACGTTGCTTCCTCATGCAACGTGGGGGCGGCTTGCTTTGGGGAAACATAATCAAAAGACGAGATTGCCCTTCACTAACTCGGTCGTTGCTTCATCCCGCAGAGGGCAAAACGGTCCAAGGCCCTGGGCCTTCATCTTCCTCTGCGCGACACTATTGGGCGCGTCGCCTGTAGCCCTAGCCGCGACCCACGCGGTGTCTCCGCCTACCCTGGGACCTCAACAGCCATCGGGGACTGGTCCCCTGCCTCCGACGTGTCCTTGCACAGCCGAGGCTGCCTTGTATGCGGTCAGGAGGGACAGGAGCGAGCTCTGCATTTCGCGATCTCGTAGCCTTGTTGCGGCCGCGCTACAGGTGTGCCGCAAGCAATTCTCATGAAGTTGGATGCTCGAGAGCATCGTACGGTCATGCACATGTCTTCTAGGAACGTCAGGCCTCCTTCCAGATGGCTCTGTACTTCCTCATTGCTCCAGAGAAAGCACAACTCGATGCTAAGGTTTTGCAACCAAGAACGACGAAGAAGGAGAAGAGATATGTGCGAGATCTCTTTAGAACTCGAACCCGAAGGCCAACCCCTTTATAGGGGAGGTCATGAAGTCCCCAAGTTGGCTATTCATGAATCGAAGAGTTCCTTCCCAACTAGGAAACCAAATCCTTCAATAAGAAGTAGCCTTCTCTCTCTTCTTTATCTTTTGATTTTTCCTTTTTCTTCCAAATATGAAAATTCCTTCCCTTATTCTCTTTAGTCTTTGCTTTTAAACAATTGATCACGAAATCATGATTTCCTTTAGTAGAAAATACCACTTTTAAACAAAGTCACAAAAATCATTAATAATGTATTACACTATTCTTTTTATTTTGCTTTGTTGGTATCTTCTCTTTCCTCTTTCTTTATTGGGACTCCTTGGATCCCAAGAAACTATATTATTTCGAAATCCTTTTTATTGGATACTCATTACCCTTCTAGATTCATCTAAAAGCATTATTCTTCATTATCATGTGTATTTCTTATTAAAATCTTTCTTTTTGAGGATTTCTCTTTATTTCTCTTCATTGGTGTTCCTTTTATCATTATGAATCCTTAGAATATGAAATTTCACCAAGAATAACTTAATTATACATCTTTTCACATATTTTCCACATTTCATCAATGTTTTCAATTTCTTTCTTAATAAAGAAATACTTATTGGATCGTTTCTTTTAATATTGCCCTTTCTTTGCAATATTGGATTCCTTGGCACCCAAGGAATCCAAAGGTACGAAATCCATCCTTGGATTACATTCTTTTACCTTCTAGAGGTTTCCATATCTTTCTTTTCTCGAATTCTTAATTAATTGAATTTCCTTATTATTGGGCCCAATAGCCAAAAAAGCCCACAATACAATCATCAAGGCTATTGTAAACAAAATTACATCATTATTTGTCCAATATGAGAGTTTACATTTCTCATCATATGAACCCAAAATTTGGGTTGTAACAATTTCCCACTTGTCTGGCGCGCTAGGCGGCGGTGTAAAGGTATATCCCCCCTCCCGCCTTAGTCCTCTACCCTCTTTACTCCTCAACCTTTACTCCAGGGGTTTGGATCACTCTCGAGGCTCCTAGTTTGCAAACCCAAGATTAAATGGCAACATGCAGACCATTTAACCATAACATCTGCTTTTTCCCATCAAATGGTGGTTGGGGCACATTCTCTCTCTGATTCGCCCAGGACATTCTGACGCTCTAAAACATCCATTTCCACAAATCTCTCTAGCTACCAACCTTTCTGTCGGCTATCATTTCCCCTCTTTGTGCCTTAACTGCAGTCACTCTGGGCTCGATTCTCTACTTCCTAGAGAATATTGACTTCAAAAAATTTCTCACCTACTTTATCTGCCAAGATCACATCATGAGAACGGGAGGCATGCTCACCTTGACCACATGCATAAACAAAGCTCGACTGTCGACAAAAGGCAAACCAAAAATCTTCAAGAGTGCCCTAAAGTAGAAAAAAACCTCGGCGCTAGGCGATAGCACAAGGACACCATCTACACCTCCAGACATTGACTCTTGCTTCACCTTCATGGAGTATCCGCTCTCAAACCCTTCTTACTCCACATGTATTCCCCTACCCAAAACATGGATCTATCACAAGTTCGACCTGTCTCCGGGGTCTTGCATGATTAACATAGGTCATCGTTCCTTCCCAATGATGGTCACACGATCTTCCCAAGCTGATCACCACTGGAAAAACAAAGCATCAACCCTTCTCATCTCTGAGGGTTGGACCTAGTTGATCTCTGATCTCAATCTCAAATCTCAAATTGGAATGGACTATCTACATCAAGCCTATAGGTAAACTAACATTTCTAGCTTTGGTAAGTGATTTCAATGCTGACACACCACCTGAGCTAGCACATCTCTATAAAAAACACAATCGAGTGAGTTCAACTTCATCAAACTCGGTAGATCAACTCTTTGTTTGGGATATCCATCAACCCCCGATAGGTTCAAAGGCTTGGCCCATCTCTGTTTCCTCTTGCTCAGAGGAGGAAGATGTAGCAGACACAACATCAACACTACATCAAACAAGCTCCATCACAGCAAAGTACCATCTTTTTTCTCCCCAAAAAAGACTATAAAACTTTCACTCAATACGCTCCACAAAACCCTAAACCCTCGAACTTTCACAGTGGATGATTTCATCCCAAAAAACACATTTCTCTTAAACCACACTTTTCCTATTTTAGGATAGGAAAAATCCACACACCTCATCAACAAACACCTAGAGGAAAACCGCACCGCTCAAACCTAGAAAATAGCCCCTCCCAGAAGATCTTTTCGGGCCCTCCTCTACTTTGTTTGCAAAAGTAAACACCATTCAACTTCCAGATGTACTTCCCGCTTTACCTGTTTTAGATGCCACCAAGTGGGTCACACCAAAAGAAACTGTAATACTCGTCCCCCCCCCAGTAAAACTCGGACCTTCTGCTGCCCTAGAGCATTTTTTCCCTAAACACCTTTCTGATAAAGTTACGAATATCAAAGAAAAACAACGAGTTCCCCAAAAAAGTGATACAGTCTATAGACGCCCCAACTATCCCTCTCCCTCTCCCCCACTCACAAGCAACACTTTTGCATGTCTTGCAAACCTCCCATCCAAGCATGCAGACACGCCCCAAACCCAACATCAGCATATAAACACCAGATTTGTGCCATATACAAAACCCTACCACAAACCATCAAACCACATATCATTACCACCAAAACTCCGCTCTTCCAGTACAACTTCTGGTGCTTTCATACACAACATCAACACCAACCCTACACCATCAAACATGGAAATACCGAAACACCTTGAATATGTGATAGCCCATGACTTACCTAAAAATTCTATGAGGCTATTCAAAGTCCTCACTCTGAGGAGCATCCTAATCTCCATTGAAAATAACATAGACAATAACCTGATAAATGTCATAGATATCACCCGCGCTCTAGCTCTCCTTATCCCAGGACAGACGATCCTTAAGCCAAAGATCTTTTCTCCAACCCAGCTGATATACACGGTTACTAAAGGTACAAAAATTAGCCATCTTTTCAACCAGATTCTCACTATTTCATGTGGATCTAGCTTCATTCAATCCAGATTGTCTAAATGGACGACTGATCTTGGGGCTTTCCCAGCTCCTGTCGGCGGCTCTGACTGGGTAGCCATCTCCAACCTCCCACCACACCTCTGGGAAGCTGAGATTTTCAGAGGCATAGCACACTCCATCGGGGTTACTCTTCAATACATCAGCCCTGAAACCCTGCATTCTACCCAATACATAAAAGCCTTTTGCCTTTTTGCACTCAAAGCTGCTATTTCTCTACCTCCTTCCATCAATATTAGGATTAGAGAATCTATCTACAACATCAAGCTGTCAGCCGAACATCCTTCTAAAAATAGAACAACCTTCTCTGATCTATCAAACCATCCACCATCATGGTTCTGTCCAAATAAAGATAGAAAGGCACCAAATCCTACCCGCCTTTCAGGTGACAAACACCTCGTTTGGGAAAGAAAAAATTCAAACATCACCTCCTCTGATAACACAAACTTTCTTTCAAGCCGAAAAAGAACCAGAACCCCCACTCCATACATGGAAACACCTCTCCACCCTCTGGCACTATTTTTCCTTCCCCAACTTCTACCAAGGAAAGTAGTCGAGCTCAAAATTCAAGTAAAAATACTTTGAAAAAACAAAATTATGTCATGCTAAAGAAAGTCAGATTTTCACAAAGTCCTCAACAGAAGAGCCCAGGGCAAAGGCAAGGAGGCAGTAAAACCCAGAAGCTTATGATGCATGGCCCTAAAGAGGCAAACAAGAAACACATCGTCAACAGACTAAAATCAGGTACATCCACAAACACTTCATCCAGTTCATCATGCACAAAATCTTCTATTCTAGATGCATCTTCCCCACTTTTTACAAAGTCTATAAATTGTGACATAGACAACATAGAAGACCTTGCATCTTGGTCAAACATCACTAGCTTCACAAAATTTACTAGAAACATAGGCATACAACTTGAAGATGAGGACAAGGCACATAAGGCTTTAGATGACATTGAACTCTTTATGGGTTGGACTAACATAAGAGATTTGGAAACTACCAAAGAAAATTTTGACCTTCTTACAATTGATTAGTCTGTTTTTCTAACCTTCCTTTTGTGGGCTCTGATCTCCAAAACCACGATATAAACTTAGCAGAAGTGATTCGATTAACAGCGGAAGACAAAAATCACGGGAAATTAAAACTTTTCGAGATAAGAGCTTGAATATATAAAAACTTCTTTCATAAAAGGAGATAAACTGTTTACATCTCAAATAATTACTTCTTGAGTAATTATATACAACATGATACAAAATCTCAAGAACTCAAAACCAAAATCTCAGACCAAAAGACCCCAAGGACCTGAGAGTACAGAGAACACATAGGACTGACTATCTAACTATACAATTCAGCAGACTGAATCTCCACCTGAGATTTATTGTTGCTCCTAATGCTACTGCTGCTGATATTGGTCTCCTGAAGATTGATTCCTTCGCCCTCGAAGACCACCTAAAAATTGAAATCTATGGGGTGAGACAATTTTAAATAATTGTCCCAGCGAGAGTTATAACTCTTCGCCAGAAGCTTTATTATAGCAACCAAGAATAACATAGGCAATAAAAGCTTTAAGGTAATCAGAAGCAGATTGTTATTAATTTGAACAACAACATTTAAGGAATATGAAAAACATGTATACTAAGTAATGTATCATCAACCAATGTATTTCGTGGTTCGACCTAAGCAGATATGCTACGCGGTTGATTATGTTTTACAAACATCATTATGCCCTGCGGAGACGAGTTATACCACTCATACTCCAACCGATCACTATTAAGTTGCATCGGTATCATACTTAGGTCATCAAAAGAGTCGGATTCTTATGACATCATCTTCCTCAGTCAGTATGAGGATCAACATGCAGGACATCTAGTGTCTCTGTTACAATAGCTTACCAGGGTATTCTGGTACTTCGCTATTAGAGTCACAGTGGCATTATGTACTCTCTTCGCCATCGAAAGATTTCTTGTTTATCTCTCATCGATGCGGTATAAAAGATTTCCTCGGGAGATTAGTGTTACATCACCCCGGCATAAATACATAGTGAAGGATTGATAGAATAAAGATACATATACATCAATTCCTACATTAGGATGTAAGGAAATTCACATCCATATTACCCCACATCATCAAAAGTATGTGCTCCAGGAATTCCCTTAGGAAAAACCTATTTCACCATCATTTAACTCCTGACAATGATGGATCTATGATCAGGGCTCTACATGGTATGATTATACTTGATTAGTTAGGTACATTTCAGTATTCTTTAATCATCATACATGTTGTCAAACATTAATCATTAGCATAGCAGCTATGAAGGAAGAATACTAAATGTAACCAGCCTAACTCTCATCAATTGTCATTTCTCAATATTCTCATCACAAGTCATCTCTTAAAGCATGACCTTGATGGTATACATGGCTCTCACATCCTATCAATCTCATAAGATGCTATTAACAAGGCATCAGGATATATCACTATTCATAAAGCTAACAACGTGCTTTCAATGAATATAGTATCATCATCCATACCTGGATATGATCATCCTCATAAAGGAACCTGCATGGTTAAATCAACTGATAACAGTAAATAACTTATTTAAAGAAGTTGTATCTCCCTACTCATACAAGAGCTAGGTTTCCCTTGTTTTCATCAATTAGGGTTTACTATTCACATTACATGTCATCACCCTAGAATTAGGGTTTACTATTCACCTCATGGTGAAATGATCTCATAATATCCCCATGTATGAGAAACATCATCATTAAAGACCTCAGATAAGATTAAGATTCATCAATTATCATAATTATGTTTCCCATGATCTCACATAAGTGGATCATACCTAAACTTGCACATTCAAGTATATTGAAGGTATTTTACTTGAGTTTCCATTATAATTGGTACTTTCTCTCTCCTCTAACTAGTAGATGGTGATTACACCACTCTAGATTTGGTTGGATTAAGTCCGCTTTGATTAACATAGACCAAATCACCACTATTGAGTGATTAGGGTTTGATTAAAACAAGGTATCACTCAATTGAACCTTTCAAGGGCATTTTGGTAAATTACCCTTTGATCATCATCATGGGTCATTTCATTAGTCACTTAGTTCCTTAATGTCTTAAGTTACCATTATGGTTTAGATTGGATCATTATTGAACCATTTATACCTTCAAGTGGTTAAGTATAATCATCCTTGAAAGTCTTCAATTAGGTTAGGGTTTAACCTTCAACCCATTTGAACCTTAAACGGGTGTGGACCCTCTGAGCTGAAACGGGTGTGAACCCATTTGAGATGAAACGGGTGTGAACCCATTTAAGATGAAACGGGTGTGAACCCATTTGAGATGAAACGGGTGTGAACCCATTTGAGATGAAACGGGTGTGAACCCATTTAAGATGAAACGGGTGTGAACCCATTTGAGATGAAACGGGTGTGAACCCATTTAAGATGAAACGGGTGTGAACCCATTTAAGATGAAATGGGTGTGAACCCATTTAAGATGAAACGGGTGTGAACCCATTTGAGATTGAAACGGGTTGAACTCGTTTGGATTGAAATGGGTTGAACTCGTTTGGATCTAAACGAGTGTGGACTCGTTTGGGTCTAAACGAGTGTGGACTCGTTTGGGTCCAAACCGCATGGATATGAAAGGTGATACAAAGGTCATGATTGAAAAGGATTTCTTAAGTTGAAGCCTTCAATTGGCCCAAGCCATGTTAACCACTTACAAATTGAGTCAATTAGGATGAGTCTCAATCAATTGGACTCCAATGTGATCCTCAATTGAAAGCCAATTAGGGTTAAATCTAACTCAATTAAGGTTTCCAATCGGCTACTCATCAATTTTCAACAATGTGAATCAAAATAAGGTTGAACCTATCAATTGAACTCCAATTGGGCCCAAACTTGGCCCAAACGGTCTTGAGATCGTTTGGATGATCTCCAAACGGTCTTGAGACCGTTTGCCCAAAGTTTGACCAAAAATTAAGTTGATTTGATAAAGGTTGAGTCCTAATTAAATTACAAATCAGCACTTTTCATCAATTTATCAATATCTTGTGATTGGACCCTCAAATCATCACATTTCTTTAACCCTAGACCTTCAAACGGTCTTGGGGTGTCACTAAACGAGTGTGAGATCGTTTGGATGAACCCCCAAACGGGTTTGAACTCGTTGGGTCCTTCAACCCAACACTCATCAAAATCTATATGAAAATCAGCAAATTTAACCCGATTAGGGTTAGGGTGTTGAAATGCCTTCAACTCTTAATTGGTTAGGAATTAGATCATGATTCTTGGTAGAAATGAAATTCAATATATTATGAACAGGAATCCCAAATGGTCAATGCTTGGTCAACTCCTTCAAACGGGTTGGAACCCGTTTGCCCAAAGATTCAAATAAATCAGTTTAGAAAACAGCACTTAATTCAATTCGATTGCCTAATTGATTGACCTTCAACCTACGATTCCTTTGGAGTTAACCTCTCAAATTTGGTGAGTCATTAGCCTACATAATTGTGAACAGAAAACCCAAATGGTCAACGCTTAGTCAATTCCCTCAAATGGGTTGGAACCCGTTTGGCCAAACCGACCTATTGAACCCGTTTGGCTTGAAACGAGTGTGAGATCGTTTGACCTATTGGTCCAAGATCGTTTAGTAAAGTTGGATAAGGACCAACATAGGTATTAACGCCCCTTGTCTTCAACCTTGAAACCAAGGTCTGTTCTTCACGAAAAAGCTTGCAAGGGTGCAAAGAAGGATGGGGGAAAAGAAGAACTAACTATTATTTGCACGAATAAAAGTATGCATAACAAAGCGAAAGGTTTAGAATTATAAAACCTGCCTTAAGGTCGTTCCTTGAGCTCCAAGCTTTCAAGCTTAAAGTCTTTAATGGTGTCTTGAGCTCCACAGGTCAGCCAAGGGTGTTTCTCCAAGGAAAGGTTGGGAAAAGATGGCTAGAACGAGAAAGCTAAGTTAGAAAACTAGCAACCCAACCTTGTAACATGATATCCTCCATGAATTTGAGCAAGATGATGATCAAAGATTACCTAGAACTGCTTGGCCGTTCTCTTCTTCTCCAGAGCTCTGTCCTAAGTCGGTCTAAGCAAGGAAATAAGAAAGGAAGTGAAGGAAACGTTCCTTTACAAACAAAGGAAGGGT
The DNA here is from genome assembly GCA_963693085.1 of Alisma plantago-aquatica. NCBI lineage: Eukaryota > Viridiplantae > Streptophyta > Magnoliopsida > Alismatales > Alismataceae > Alisma > Alisma plantago-aquatica. Next base: position 1,792,692,329 of record OY856409.1, read on the forward strand.
ATATATATATATATATATCTTGGGGTCATTTCCAACATAAGGACAACTAGTTTCTCCTTTTCACAACTAGGTCCTTCCTTTCTTTTAGGCACGTCCCTCCTCTTCTTTTCTAAGGTAAAACTCCTTCTAAAACCAAGAACTAAAGGCAAGGAAGATCAACTTATCACTAAGGTACATATGTACATAAGGGTCTCCTTACTCACATCTTGCTGATTTAATTACAAAGGTGTTCCTTATTATATGATTATTCAAAGGAAGTGCCCCCTTCATCATTATTAGTTTAAAGGATGTCAAAAGTCATAAAATATGTTCAAGATGGTGTATTTTATAAGTTGCACCCCACATTTGGGTAAATTGCACTTTAATCCAGATTAGGGTTTTTAAGCACAAGGATTATTCCACAAGCTGCATCTAGATACCCAAGCTTGGGAAATCCATCATGTCTCATCATATTTACTCATATGATGTCTCATTATCAAAAGAACATCTTAACATGTGCAAATGCATGTTAACCCCTTAACTGGGTAATTTGCACATAAGCCCCTGTATTACCAAAAATAATACTACAACTGTCGCGCCCCAATCTTGCATTAACCTCAAACCACGAGATTAGGACACGACAGGATGGATTAACACACAACCAACCATTCATTACTTTTTAAAACAATTTAAGACATTTAAATGATAACCAAGTATAAGCTATAAACAAGAATTAACAAACTGCAGAAGCATTTCTATTAAACTGACAAGAAATATAACAAGTCTACAGCACACTGCATTGTTCAACATAAAATAAGCATAACAATTAATTTACATCTTTGTACACATTCTCTCTCTCACTCACACCTTGTTCCGAAGATCGAGGGGAATGGACTAAGAGACCTCTAACTAGACTAACTACAAACCTTCTATCTACTAAGCGTTGGGATGAAACGATCCTTCTGACTCCTGATGCTGGTGCTGACCTGAAAATGTTGAGTAGAGGGGTGAGCCTACTCGCTCAGTGAATAACATTTCACTTAGCTATCAATAAACAACTCGTCAGGTTTATTAACTGAAGATAAACAGATATACAGTTCAAGCAGAGCAATTCTATTGATATAGCAGTTGTACAGATATTAATCACAATCCTATGCATTATCAGGTATTTCAGTTAAATAGACAAAATTATAAATTTACTGTGATCCTAAGTGATTACATATTTACATTATTATGCCCCAAACATATGCAGTGCACTCTGCATATGAAGATCAGTAGCGAACTACGATCTCACCGTACAAGACTTAGCGACACACCCAGGAAATGCTAAGTCTGACTTCTCGTCCTGGTCTGCACAGGACTCTCAGGCTCACAAGGCCTCACTGCACTAACTCTGAGTGCTCTGGACTCCTCCGCAACCTGTAGTGCATAGTGGAGGGTCTCTAAGTCTCCGATGCCTAGGCGTATCCCCAGAACTGACCGGGACTTCTCCGATGCCTGGGCGTATCCCCAGAACTGACCGGAACGTACTCTTGGATTTCCGATGCCTGGGCGTATCCCCAGAACTGACCGGAATCCTACCACTCAGACTACGTGTCACCGAGACAATCAGTATTTGTTGGACACGAGTCTCCGATGCCTGGGCGTATCCCCAGAACTGACCGTTTCACCCCAAAGGTACAGACCGCGCAATGGGGTTCTACAGTGTTGGGGCACCTAAGTCTATACTTGATTAACAAATAACAGAAATAACATATTATAACTAAAAAACACAATATTTCCTCTTTCTCATCATTCATATCACACATTTCAAGTTCCAATGAGCTTATCATACTATTACTGAAGCAAATAGGCATTCAAAATGAGTTAAATAATGATTTCTAAATGAATTGCCACTCACCACTTGAAACTCGGCCGATCACTATGGAACTCGGCCGATCAGGACCAAACTCGGCCGACCAACCTCGGCCGACCAACTCACCGCTTGAAAAACCTACAAAGAAACTCGGCCGATCAGGACCAAACTCGGCCGACCAAAACGATGTTCGTATATCTTAATTGGGAAACTCGGCCGATCCAAGATCAAAACTCGGCCGATCAGAAAACGCTGTAGAAAAGCCCTAAATAAGAACTCGGCCGAACCGCACACAGGCAGAACATAAAAACGGCCTGCAAAAGTCGATTTCTCTCGAATCGACGGGCGAACTTCGAACAAACACCACCAAACGATCACAAACGACGCATAAGACTAAACCGCACCTGAAGGGAAGAAAGAAACAAGCTAGGCCTGCTCCGTGCACCCCAATCACCAAACCGTTTTCCTTGCAAACGCAGCTCCAGCTGCAAATCCGGTTCGAATCGATGAAGATGAAGATCTACGGGGGAAAGGGACGATCTGCAGCAACTGATCGGAGCAAAACGGAGCTCCGACGCCTTTCCCTCCTCAGCTCCTTCTCTCTTTCTCTCTCTTTCTCTCTTTCTCTCACGCAGGAGCTGCGCTTCTTTCATTTCTGTGAAATGAAACGAGAAAGGAAGAGAGGAAGGATAAGGGAGAAAACTCAGGGGCCTAATCGCAAATTTCGAAATTTTCGCAAAATTACAATCAGGTCCCTATAAGCCCAAAAACATGCAACTTTTGACTCGAAGGTCGGATTCGAACGATTTCTCTGGCAACGCTTCAAGCGTAAGATCATACACGCTTTAGAAGCTAGAAAACACACTAAGCACATATCATGTCCATTTTAAACATTATTAACAAAAATAGGCTTATAACTTAACACACCAGCTAAACACATGCTGAACAACTTACTTACGGGATAAGCTCGACGCGGGTCGTAACAATTCCTCTTTCCCTTATAAGAATTTCATCCTCGAAATTCCTAGAAGAGAAAAGGGAACTTGCCACGCATCTCAGACTCTAGCTCCCACGTAGCTTCTTCAAGATTATGGTTTCTCCACAACACCTTTACTAAAGGAATCTCGCGGTTCTTAAGCTTTTTGATCCGGTGATCAACTATCTGCACAGGTCCTTCAACATAGGACACATCTGTCCTAAGCTGCACCGGTTCTGAATCTAGTATCTTATCTGTACCAGGATGACACTTTTTCAGCATAGACACGTGGAAGACATCATGAAGATTTGCCAACTCAGACGGCAAATCCAACCTGTAAGCTACAGGTCCAATCCTCTCAATAATAGGATATGGACCCCTATATCTAGGGGTCAACTTACCCCTCTTGCCAAACCTCAGTACTCCCTTCCACGGTGAAACCTTCAAGTAAACCTCGTCGCCAACCTCAAACTCAAGAGGTCGACGTCGTCTTTCTGCATAACTTTTCTGTCTATCCTGTGCAGCTTTTAACTGATCCCTGATCACTGATATCTTTTCTGTAGTTACATCAACTAGCTCAGGTCCAAGAATTTCCTTCTCACCCACCTCGTACCAACAAACTGGAGATCTACACTTTCTGCCATAAAGAGCTTCATATGGAGCCATTCCCAAACTAGAATGGTAGTTGTTATTATACGCAAACTCCATTAGGCTTAAGTGTTCTTCCCAGTTGCCTCTAAACTGTAGCACACATGCTCTCAGCATGTCTTCAAGTGTCTGAATGGTCCTCTCAGATTGACCATCTGTCTGTGGGTGAAACGATGTACTAAACTTCAGCCTTGTGCCCAACGCACGATGTAACTGATTCCAGAATCTAGATGTAAACTTTGGATCTCTGTCAGAAATAATAGAAACTGGAATCCCATGCAACCTGATTACCTCATCCACATAAACTTTAGCCAGCTTTGGAACGTCAAAGGTTGACTTGACAGGAAGAAAGTGAGCAGACTTAGTTAGTCTATCCACAATCACCCATATCGAGTCTGAACCCTTAGGCGTTCTGGGTAATCCTACCACAAAGTCCATCGTGATGTGATCCCATTTCCATTCTGGTATAGGAAGCGACTGTAAAATACCAGCAGGTTTCTGATGTTCAGCCTTAACCTGCTGACACACCCCGCACCTAGCTACGTATTCAGCCACATCCTTTTTCATGCCAGACCACCAGTACAGCTCTTTAAGGTTCTTGTACATCTTTGTGTTACCTGGATGCATGGCATACATAGAAGTATGCGCTTCTTCAAGAATCTGCTCTTTCAACTCACTGTTTCCAGGTACACACAATCTATCATGAAGATACAACATGCCTTCATCAGAAAACCTGAACTCTGTTCTCTTACCCGCAGACATCTCCTGCATGATTTGCCATAAATCATCATCACTCTGGTGCAAATCCTTTATCTGATTATAAAAAGTAGGTCTAACTTGCATCTGTGCAATCAGCCCACTCTGTCCTGTCACCTCCAAGTCCAAGTTCAACCTTCGCATATCTACAAGCAAGTCTCTCTTGAAACATGCCATAGAAAATGCATTAGCTGTTGAACTTGACTTTCTACTCAAGGCATCAGCTACAACATTCGCCTTACCAGGATGGTAATCGATTGTCACATCATAGTCTTTAATCAGCTCAAGCCATCTGCGCTGTCTCAAATTCAAGTCTTTCTGAGTGAAGATATATTTCAGACTTTTATGATCTGTAAACACCTGACATGTCTCACCATACAAGTAGTGACGCCATGTCTTCAAAGCATGAACTATAGCAGCTAATTCCAGATCATGAACAGGGTAATTCTCTTCATTTTTCTTAAGCTGTCTAGATGCGTAAGCAACAACTTTACCTTCTTGCATCAGTACACAGTCCAAACCTCTCCTGGAAGCATCACAGAACACTGTATAACCTTTTTCTGCTTTTGGCAGAATCAACACTGGTGCTGAAGTCAACCTTTTCTTCAAAATCTGAAAACTCCTCTCACAGTTATCAGACCAAACGAACGGTACATCTTTCCTCGTCAAGCGCGTCAAAGGTGATGCTATCGCACTGAAGTCCTTTATAAACCTTCTATAATAACCTGCCAAACCCAAGAAACTTCTGATTTCAGTAGGAGTCTTAGGCTGTTCCCACTGAAGTACAGCATCAACTTTCTTAGGGTCAACACTAACTCCACCTCTCGAGATGACATGTCCAAGAAATGCTACCTCGGCCAACCAGAACTCGCATTTGCTAAATTTAGCAAACAACTGGTGTTGTCTCAACAACTGCAACACTACTCTCAAGTGTTGTTCATGCTGTGCATCGTCTCTGGAGTAGATCAGAATATCATCTATGAAGACCACAATAAACTGATCAAGAAAAGGTTTGAAAATCCGATTCATCATATCCATAAAGGCTGCTGGGGCATTGGTCAGCCCAAACGACATGACCAAAAACTCATAATGCCCATACCTGGTTCTGAAAGCTGTTTTGGGAATGTCAGAAGCCTTTATCCTGAGCTGATGATATCCAGATCTCAAATCAATTTTAGAAAAGATCGTCGCTCCACGCAACTGATCAAACAGGTCATCTATTCTCGGCAAAGGATACTTATTATTTATTGTAATCTTGTTCAGTTGCCTGTAATCTATACAGAGACGCATGGTACCATCCTTTTTCTTAACAAACAGGACTGGAGCACCCCACGGTGAAGAACTGGGTCTAATGAAACCCTTGTCTAGCAACTCCTGCAACTGCACCTTGAGTTCTTTCAACTCTGCAGGTGCCATTCTGTAGGCTGGTAGTGCTACTGGATGACTACCTGGATATATCTGAATTTCAAAATCAATGTCTCTGACTGGAGGTAAGCCTGGTAATTCTTCTGGAAAAACGTCAGAGAACTCACGAACCACAGGCACATCATAAACACTGACAGTGCTCTTCTCTGCTCTGGTGTCAACCACATGAGCAAGGAACGCTTCACATCCTTTCTGCAACATCTTATCAGCTACAGCAGCTGATATTATGCACGTAGGCAGAACTTTCCTGTCTCCAGTAAAGATACAAGAAAATTCTCCTAATTGAAAGGTAGCTTCCTTTTTCCAGCAATCGAGTTGCACTCGATATGTTTCAAGACAATCCATACCCAAGATGACTTGAAAAGTATTTACATCCAAGGGTATGATATTTGCAGCAAAGGTAAAACCTCCAAAAGATAACAAGCATCCGGGACAAGACTCAGACAAAACTGTTGGTCCACCTAGTGGAACCCTCAACACTAACTCATCTGCCAACTCTTGAGTTAACAGATTAAGTTCAACAACTAAAGAACGTCGTATAAAAGAATGAGTAGCTCCCGGATCTATCAAAACTGAAACTGGTATACTATTAAACAAAAACATCTCTCCTGTAACAACTTGTGAAGAAATTATACCTTCCTGAGGTATCAAAGAAAAGAAACGTGCTGAAGCTCTCCCCCTGCCACGCTGTCCTCTTTGACCACTCCTGCCACTAGACACTCCACCTCCTCTAGAACCAGAAGCCATAGAAGAACTCGGTCCTTCAACTGGAGGCTGTCTCTGAACATCATAAAACTGAGATTGAGAAGCTTGTGATGCTGCTTGCCGAAGTTGAGGACAATCCCTTTTTGTATGTCCTACTTGTCCACAGATAAAACAACCTTGAGGATTTGCACCCCAACACTGACCAGAGTGCAACCTTCCACAAGTATTACATATCCATTTTTCCTGTTTCTGTGGACCAGTCACTGACATTGACGATCCAGAAGACTGTCCACTATCGGCACTGCTCCATCTTCTTGGGTTGTATCCTCCTGTGCCTCTAGAAGAAGTGACATTCTCAGATCTCTGCCTGCCAAAACAACCAAAGCCACGCCCGAGTTTAGAGAAGAAACCTCTGCCTCCACCTCTGTATCCACTACTGGACTGTCCTCTACTGAAATCTGCAGATCTTTTCTTGGACTCGGGCACCCTATCAGCATTCATAGATTCTTCAACCTGTCTGGCAGCCTCAACAAACTCACCAAAATTCTCTCTGTTCCTCCTACTAGTAGCAGAAACTGTATGCCGGATCTCTGGCCTTAGCCCTTCCTGAAACCTTCTGCATCTCTCTATGTTGTCGGGAACAAGCTGCGGACAGAAATTAGCCAATCGTGTGAAAAGTGCTTCATACTCTGTAACTGTCATGTTCCCCTGCTTGATATTCTGTAACTGCCTGATTTTCTCATTAAGGAAAGTGGGTGGATAGAATTTGAGATGAAACTCCTCAGAGAAATCCTGCCAGGAAAGCTCTGCACCTCTCCTCTTTTCTTCCACACCACGCCACCACAACTCTGCATCGCCTGTCAGAAGGTAGACTGCATGATTGATCTTCTTGTCTTCTGGAAGCTCCATCAGACGAAAAACCTTCTCTATCTGTCTAAACCACTCATCAGCTTCGGCGGGATCTGTGGTGCCACTGAACTCTGTGCCACCAAGCTTCTTCACGAGCTCATAAGATCGCATCAGATCTTTACTGCTGGTGGAAGAAGATTCTCGCCTATCAGCCTTATACCTCTCTTTGGTCTCCAGGAACATCCTGTACATCCGGGATGCTTCATCCACGTGGTCACCACCACCTGGACCCAAGTACCGCGGATCAGGGCCAACATGGCTCTCAGCCTGATCATCACGATCAAAGCCTCTTCCTGCCATCTGCAATGATATAATGGAATATTTCCTATTAGAAAACTGCAGATAGAAGAAAGACACTTAAACCTTAATCCTATTGGTCTCTTATCGTCCCCTGACCTTGAGTAACTAAGTACTCAAACCTAGGCTCTGATACCAAAAGTTGTCGCGCCCCAATCTCGCACTAACCTCAAACCACGAGATTAGGACACGACAGGATGGATTAACACACAACCAACCATTCATTACTTTTTAAAACAATTTAAGACATTTAAATGATAACCAAGTATAAGCTGTAAACAAGAATTAACAAACTGCAGAAGCATTTCTATTAAACTGACAAGAAATATAACAAGTCTACAGCACACTGCATTGTTCAACATAAAATAAGCATAACAGTTAATTTACATCTTTGTACACATTCTCTCTCTCACTCACACCTTGTCCCGAAGATCGAGGGGAATGGACTAAGAGACCTCTAACTAGACTAACTACAAACCTTCTATCTACTAAGCGTTGGGATGAAACGATCCTTCTGACTCCTGATGCTGGTGCTGACCTAAAAATGTTGAGTAGAGGGATGAGCCTACTCGCTCAGTGAATAACATTTCACTTAGCTATCAATAAACAACTCGTCAGGTTTATTAACTGAAGATAAACAGATATACAGTTCAAGCAGAGCAATTCTATTGATATAGCAGTTGTACAGATATTAATCACAATCCTATGCATTATCAGGTATTTCAGTTAAATAGACAAAATTATAAATTTACTGTGATCCTAAGTGATTACATATTTACATTATTATGCCCCAAACATATGCAGTGCACTCTGCATATGAAGATCAGTAGCGAACTACGATCTCACCGTACAAGACTTAGCGACACACCCGGGAAATACTAAGTCTGACTTCTCGTCCTGGTCTGCACAGGACTCTCAGGCTCACAAGGCCTCACTGCACTAACTCTGAGTGCTCTGGACTCCTCCGCAACCTATAGTGCACAGTGGAGGGTCTCTAAGTCTCCGATGCCTGGGCGTATCCCCAGAACTGACCGGGACTTCTCCGATGCCTGGGCGTATCCCCAGAACTGACCGGAACGTACTCTTGGATTTCCGATGCCTGGGCGTATCCCCAGAACTGACCGGAATCCTACCACTCAGACTACGTGTCACCGAGACAATCGGTATTTGTTGGACACGAGTCTCCGATGCCTGGGCGTATCCCCAGAACTGACCGTTTCACCCCAAAGGTACAGACCGCGCAATGGGGTTCTACGGTGTTGGGGCACCTAAGTCTATACTTGATTAACAAATAACAGAAATAACATATTATAACTAAAAAACACAATATTTCCTCTTTCTCATCATTCATATCACACATTTCAAGTTCCAATGAGCTTATCATACTATTACTGAAGCAAATAGGCATTCAAAATGAGTTAAATAGTGATTTCTAAATGAATTGCCACTCACCACTTGAAACTCGGCCGATCACTATGGAACTCGGCCGATCAGGACCAAACTCGGCCGACCAACCTCGGCCGACCAACTCACCGCTTGAAAAACCTACAAAGAAACTCGGCCGATCAGGACCAAACTCGGCCGACCAAAACGCTGTTCGTATATCTTAATTGGGAAACTCGGCCGATCCAAGATCAAAACTCGGCCGATTAGAAAACACTGTACAAAAGCCCTAAATAAGAACTCGGCCGAACCGCGCACAGGCAGAACATAAAAACGGCCTGCAAAAGTCGATTTCTCTCGAATCGACGGGCGAACTTCGAACAAACACCACCAAACGATCACAAACGACACATAAGACTAAACCGCACCTGAAGGGAAGAAAGAAACAAGCTAGGGCTGCTCCGTGCACCCCAATCACCAAACCGTTTTCCTTGCAAACGCAGCTCCAGCTGCAAATCCGGTTCGAATCAATGAAGATGAAGATCTACGGGGGAAAGGGACGATCTGCAGCAACTGATCGGAGCAAAACGGAGCTCCGACGCCTTTCCCTCCTCAGCTCCTTCTCTCTTTCTCTCTCTTTCTCTCTTTCTCTCACGTAGGAGCTGTGCTTCTTTCGTTTCTGTGAAATGAAACGAGAAAGGAAGAGAGGAAGGATAAGGGAGAAAACTCAGGGGCCTAATCGCAAATTTGAAATTTTCGCAAAATTACAATCAGGTCCCTATAAGCCCAAAAACATGCAACTTTTGACTCGAAGGTCGGATTCGAACGATTTCTCTGGCAACGCTTCAAGCGTAAGATCCTACACACTTTAGAAGCTAGAAAACACACTAAGCACATATCATGTCCATTTTAAACATTATTAACAAAAACAGGCTTATAATTTAACACACCAGCTAAACACATGCTGAACAACTTACTTACGGGATAAGCTCGACGCGGGTCGTAACAACAACTTTGATTAAAAAGGACAAAATTGAAAGTATGTGTTCCTGAGGAACTTAATTACATGACAAAAGATAATCACCAGGGTTTAATTACATATTTAGGAAAAACACCTAGGGTTAGTTTATAACCCAGGTCAGGGATGTTACAAATTATCCACCCCTTACAAGGATTTCGTCCCTGAAATCGACAAAATGTATTAGGAGAAAAGAGCAGGGTATTTCCTTCTCATCTCATCCTCTAGTTCCCTAGTGGCTTCTTCGACACCACGGTGATCCCATAGGACTTTCACAAGGCTTATATCTTTCTTCTTTAACTTTTTAATTCTATTATCAAGGATTGATACTAGTCCTTCTTCATAAGATATGTCATCATTCAATTCTACCTCCATAGGTTGTAGAATTGACTCAGTGTCGGGGTGACATTTCCTCAACATAGAAATGTGAAACATAGGGTGTAGCCTCTGTAACTCTGGTGGTAACTCTAGTCTATAGGCTACCTTTCCAACCCGTTCAATGATTGGATAAGGTCCCATAAATCTAGGTGATAACCTTCCTTTCCTTCCAAAGCGAAGGACTCCTTTCCAAGGCGAGACCTTGAGGTATACTCTGTCTCCAACCTGGAACTCTAACGGTCTACGGCACTTATTAGCATACGACTTCTGTCTATCCTGTGCAGTCTTAAGTTGTTGTTGTATAACTTTGATCTTCTCTGTAGTTTGTTGCACAAGATCAGGACCTAACAACTGATGTTCACCAGTCTCATACCAGCATAAGGGTGATCTACAATGTCTGCCATACAAGGCTTCATAAGGTGCCATATCAATACTATGCTGATAGCTATTGTTATAGGCAAACTCTATCAAGCTTAGGTGTAGATCCTAACTTCCGGTAAACTAGAGAACACATGCTCTCAACAGGTCTTCCAAGGTTTGTATGGTTCTTTCTGACTGTCCATCAGTCTGTGGTTGAAAAGCCGTACTAAACCTTAGCTTGGTGCCTAAGGCTCTGTGTAGTTGCTCCCAAAAGCAACTTGTAAAGTGGGGACCTCTGTCAGAAACTATGGTGACATGAACTCCGTGCAAACGCACTATCTCTTGAACATACAACTGTGATAACCTTTCAGTAGAAAAGGTTGTTTTGATAGGTAAGAAATGCACTGTCTTCGTCAACCTATCAACAATTACCCAAATGGAATCATGTCCTTTGTTTGTCCTGGGTAGGCCAACAACAAAGTCCATGGTCACATGGTCCCACTTCCACTATGGTATGGGTTAAGGTTGCATTGTTCCTGCAGGCTTTTGGTGTTCAGCTTTAACTTGCTGACACACAAGACACCTCATCACAAACTCTGCAACATCCTTCTTCATTCCAGGCCACCAATACAAATCTTTCAAATTTCGATACATCTTGGTGCTCCCTGGATGCATAGCATACATTGAAGAATGAGCTTCCTCCAGGACTAACTTCCTTAGGTTATCTACATCTGGTACTATCATCCTCCCATAATAGCACGCTACTTGATCATCTGATTCATGAAAACCTTCTCACTTCTCATCACCATACCCAGATCTGATCTGCTGAACTGCAACATCAACTTGTTGTGCCTCCCTAATCTGTTCTCTTAGGGTGGATTTGATATGCATCTCAGCCAACAACCCGACAATCCATGACACCTTCATCTGTACATTGTCTTGCCTTAAGGAGATAAGCATATCTCTCCTAGGGCATACTAAAGAGTTTATTTGTGCTCTATCCATGGTTGATGTAGCTGATTTCCTACTCAAAGCATCTGCAACCACATTGGCCTTTCCTGGATGGTAATCAATTGTACAATCGTAGTCCTTTATTAATTCCATCCAGCGACGTTGCCTCATGTTAAGCTCATGCTGAGAGAAGATATACTTAAGATTTTTGTGATCTGTGAAAATTTGGAATGTCTCTCCATAGAGATAATGTCTCCAGATCTTCAGGGCATCAACCACAGCAGCTAACTCCAGATCGTGTGTCGGATAATTCTCTTCGTGTTTCTTAAGTTGTCGTGAAGCAAAAGAAATCACTTGCTTATCCTGCATCAACACGCATCTGAGTCCATTCTTGGAGGCATCACAGAAAACTATGTATCCTTTTCCTTGCTCAGGTAACACAAGCACAGGTGCACTTGTCAACCTCTCCTTCAACAGCTGAAAAGACTGTTGACACTTATCACTCCAGGTAAAAGGAACATCTTTCCGGGTTAACTTGGTTAAGGGTAAGGCTATAGAACTGAAATTCTTAATAAACCTTCGATAATAACCAGCTAATCCCAAGAAACTTCGAATCTCCATTGGTGTCTTCGGTTGTTCCCACTGTAGAACAGATTCTACCTTTGTAGGGTCAACACGAATACCCGAGGCAGATATCACATGTCCAAGAAAAGATACTTCCGGCAACCAGAACTCACACTTGCTAAACTTAGCATATAGCTTATGTTTTCTTAGCAGAGTTAGAGCCTGTCGGAGATGCTGTTCATGCTGCTGAGCATCCTTACTATAAATTAGAATGTCATCTATGAAGACTACAACACACTGATCAAGGAAAGGTCGAAAAACTCTATTCATGAGTTCCATGAATGCAGCCAGTGCATTGGTTAGTCCAAACGACATAACCGTGAACTCATAGTGACCATATCGTGTCCTAAAGGAAGACTTGGATATGTCACTATTCTTAATACGGAGTTGATGATATCCAGACCTCAAGTCTATCTTTGAGAAGACCGTTGCACCACGCAACTGGTCAAAAAGATCATCAATCCTCGGCAACGGGTACTTATTCTTTATTGTTACTTTATTTAGTTGTATGTAATCAATGCACAACCGCATTGACCCGTCTTTCTTTTTAACAAACAAAACTGGAGCACCCCAGGGTGAAGTGCTCGGTCGGATGAAACCCTTCTCAAGCAACTCTTGAAGCTTCTTCTTGAGTTCTGCCATCTCAGCAGGCGCCATCCTATACGGTGTCTGGGCTATAGGTTGTGTATCTGGGATTAAATTGATTTCAAAATCAATTTCCCGAGGCGGTGGCACACCTGGAAGTTCTTCAGGAAATACATCTTCAAATTCCCTGACTACAGGAACTTCAACAGGGTTAGGACTCTCCATGGTAGTATCTACCACATGGGCCAAGAATGCATAACATCCTTGCCTCATTAGCTTGTTAGCAACCATAGCTGATACAAGACAGGTGGGCAGAATCTTTCTCTCTCCTTGAAGGATCCATGTACTACTATCATCAAAAAACACAGCCTATTTGGATTCACAATCCAAGACAACCCTATACCTTTCCAAGGTATCCATCCCAAGAATTATATCAAATCCTTGCATATCAAGTGGTATAAGGTCCACTTGAATGCGATGATTAGAAAAGAAGAGGTTACAGGGAGAGCATACCTCCTGCAAAATGGAAGACCCACTCAACGGAGTCTCCAAAAACAAGCTATCTGTCCTTTGACTAATTGTCATATTACAGTTACGAATCACTCTTCGAGTGACAAAGGAGTATGTAGCACCCGGGTCAATAAGAACAGATACAACACAGGATTTAGACATATCAGAATATAAAAGTTCCATCTGACCTGCCACTACCCGTGGATTGACCACTGCATCTGGTGGGTTCATAGCATAGAACCTCACTGTCGCCTGGTGTTGAGGTGGTGTTGATGATCCAGCTTGAGACGCTTGTCCACGTCCTCGAGCTGCTCCTTGAGATTGCCTTCTCTGTGATCCCTGTTGACTCTGTCTCGAAGGCTGTGTCACACTGACAGGCCTAGATCGGCAGTCCTTCATCAAATGTCCCACCTTCCCATAGTTGTAACAGCTCTTCCCCAGTTGTTGTGGTCTGGGTGGTCCTGTAACTGACATTGATGTTGAGCACTAGTTCTGGGTGATGGAGGTGTAGGTGCAGAGAATCTAGGCTTCTTAAAGTCTCTAGATGAAGAACCCTGGAACTGCGGATATCTTTTATGGGTTTGTCTCTTCTCGACTACGGATTTCTCTATCCTTCGGACTGACTCAACGAAGGTAGCAAACCTCCCCCGATTCTCTAGGGCAGACACGGGAGTAGTCAAGTCGGCATTTAAACCCTTCTCAAACCTTCTGATTCTTTCTTCTTCTGTGGCAGCCATGTGCGGACAAAACCGCAATAACTCCATGAACTTAGCTTCATACTCGCTAATGTTCATCATGCCTTGCCTCAATCTCTCAAACTGAGAGATCTTCTCGTCTAGGAAGGTCTTTGGAAAATATCTATTGATAAATTCCCGACGAAAATCTTCCCACGAGATCTCCACTTCAGGCCTCTTCTGCTCTTCCATGGTCCACCAGTGACCAGCACTTCCCTTGAGAAGATAGACAGCATGTCTAACTTTCTGAGCTTCAGGGATGTTGAGGATTCTAAAAGCTTTCTCCAATTCGGTCAACCACAGATCGGCATCTGCAGGATCAGCTGTTCCAAAGTATTCGGTTGCTCTGACACGACGAAGTCGCTCGAACGTCTTACCGATACCTTGTCCTTCAGGCTGGGCAGGTGCCCTAGATGCAGACATGGGCATCCTGTCGGTGATGTGTGTCATAGCAGTCATAAACTACCCGAACATAGTTTGAACAGCTGGGTTTCCCATGTCAGCTGGGTCAAACTGAGGTGGTTCTCTGGGTGGTTCAGGTACAGGTTGTTCTATCTCCAGATTCCTTGCACCTCCTTGGGGTGCAGCAACACTACTCTCTGGCACGTATTCCTCGTGTTGTTCAGACATCCTTAATTATCTTCTTCTCCTGAGGAGCAGAAGACTCTATTAGATAAGAAAGAAATACTAAGGATAGACTCGACATCCTAAGTCCTATGTCTCTGTAGACTCAGCGAACCTAGAGATCCGATACTACTAATTGTGGGCTCTGATCTCCAAAACCACGATATAAACTTAGCGGAAGCGATTCGATTAACAACGGAAGACAAAAATCATGGGAAATTAAAACTTTTCGAGATAAGAGCTTGAATCTATAAAAACTTCTTTCATAAAAGGAGATAAACTGTTTACATCTCAGATAATTACTTCTTGAGTAATTATATACAACATGATACAAAATCTCAAGAACTCAAAACCAAAATCTCAGACCAAAAGACCCCAAGGACCTGAGAGTACAGAGAACACATAGGACTGACTATCTAACTATACAATTCAGCAGACTGAATCTCCACCTGAGATTTATTGTTGCTCCTAATGCTGCTGCTGCTGATATTGGTCTCCTGAAGATTGATTCCTTCGCCCTCGACGACCACCTAAAAAGTTGAAATCTACGGGGTGAGACCATTTTAACTAATTGTCCCAGCGAGAGTTATAACTCTTCGCCAAAAGCTTTATTATAGCAACCAAGAATAACATAGGCAATAAAAGCTTTAAGGTAATCAGCAGCAGATTGTTATTAATTAGAACAACAACATTTAAGGAATATGAAAAACATGTATACTAAGTAATGTATCATCAACCAATGTATTTCGTGGTTCAACCTAAGCAGATATGCTACGCGGTTGATTATGTTTTACAAACATCATTATGCCCTGCGGAGATGAGGTATACCGCTCATACTCCAACCGATCACTATTAAGTCGCATCGGTATCATACATAGGTCATCAAAAGAGTCGGATTCTTATGACCTCATCTTCCTCAGTCAGTATGAGGATCAACATGCAGGACATCTAGTGTCTCTGTTACAATAGGTTACCAGGGTATTCTGGTACTTCGCTATTAGAGTCACAGTGGCATTCTGTACTCTCTTCGCCATCGAAAGATTTCTTGTTTATCTCTCATCGATGCGGTATAAAAGATTTCCTCAGGAGATTAGTGTTACATCACCCCGGCATAAACACATAGTGAAGGATTGATAGAATAAAGATACATCTACATCAATTCCTATACTAGGATGTAAGGAAATTCACATCCATATTACCCCACATATTCAAAAGTATGTGCTCCAGGAATTCCCTTAGGAAAAACCTGTTTCACCATCATTTAACTCCTGACAATGATGGATCTATGATTAGGGCTCTACATGGTATGATTATACTTGATTAGTTAGGTACATTTCAGTATTCTTTTATCATCATTTCAGTATTCTTTTATCATCATACATGTTTTCAAACATTAATCATTAGCATAGCATCTATGAAGGAAGAATACTAAATGTAACCAGCCTAACTCTCATCAATTGTCATTTCTCAATATTCTCATCACAAGTCATCTCTTAAAGCATGACCTTGATGGTATACATGGCTCTCACAGCCTATCAATCTCATAAGATGCTATTAACAAGGCATCAGGATATATCACTATTCATAAAGATAACAACGTGCTTTCAATGAATATAGTATCATCATCCATACCTGGATATGATCATCCTCATAAAGGAACCTGCATGGTTAAATCAACTGATAACAGTAAATAACTTATTTAAAGAAGTTGTATCTCCCTACTCATACAAGATCTAGGTTTCCCTGGTTTTCAACAATTAGGGTTTACTATTCACATTACATGTCATCACCCTAGAATTAGGGTTTACTATTCACCTCATGGTGAAATGATCTCATAATATCCCCATGTATGAGAAACATCATCATTAAAGACCTCAGATAAGATTAAGATTCATCAATTATCATAGATATGTTTCCCATGATCTCACATAAGTGGATCATACCTAAACTTGCACATTCAAGTATATTGAATGTATTTTACTTGAGTTTCCATTATAATTGGTACTTTCTCTCTCCTCTAACTAGTAGATGGTGATTACACCACTCTAGATTTGGTTGGATTAAGTCCTCTTTGATTAACATAGACCAAATCACCACTATTGAGTGATTAGGGTTTGATTAAAGCAAGGTATCACTCAATTGAACCTTTCAAGGGCATTTTGATAAATTACCCTTTGATCATCATCATGGGTCATTTCATTAGTCACTTAGTTCCTTGAAGTCTTAAGTTACCATTATGGTTTAGATTGGATCATTATTGAACCATTTATACCTTCAAGTGGTTAAGTATAATCATCCTTGAAAGTCTTCAATTAGGTTAGGGTTTAACCTTCAACCCATTTGAACCTTAAACGGGTGTGGACCCTCTGAGCTGAAACGGGTGTGAACCCATTTGAGATGAAACGGGTGTGAACCCATTTAAGATGAAATGGGTGTGAACCCATTTGAGATGAAACGGGTGTGAACCCATTTAAGATGAAACGGGTGTGAACCCATTTAAGATGAAACGGGTGTGAACCCATTTAAGATGAAACGGGTGTGAACCCATTTAAGATGAAACGGGTGTGAACCCATTTGAGATTGAAACGGGTTGAACTCATTTGGATTGAAATGGGTTGTACTCGTTTGGATCTAAACGAGTGTGGACTCATTTGGGTCTAAACGAGTGTGGACTCGTTTGGGTCCAAACCGCATGGATATGAAAGGTGATACAAAGGTCATGATTCAAAAGGATTTCTTAAGTTGAAGCCTTCAATTGGCCCAAGCCATGTTAACCACTTACAAATTGAGTCAATTAGGATGAGTCTCAATCAATTGGACTCCAATGTGATCCTCAATTGAAAGCCAATTAGGGTTAAATCTAACTCAATTAAGGTTTCCAATCGGCTACTCATCAATTTTCAACAGTGTGAATCAAAATAAGGTTGAACCTATCAATTGAACTCCAATTGGGCCCAAACTTGGCCCAAACGGTCTTGAGATCGTTTGGATGATCTCCAAACGGTCTTGAGACCGTTTGCCCAAAGTTTGACCAAAAATTAAGTTGATTTGATAAAGGTTGAGTCCTAATTAAATTACAAATCAGCACTTTTCATCAATTTATCAATATCTTGTGATTGGACCCTCAAACCATCACATTTCTTTAACCCTAGACCTTAAAACGGTATTGGGGTGTCACTAAACGAGTGTGAGATCGTTTGGATGAACCCCCAAACGGGTTTGAACTCGTTTGGGTCCTTCAACCCAACACTCATCAAAATCTATATGAAAATCAGCAAATTTAACCCGATTAGGGTTAGGGTGTTGAAATGCCTTCAACTCTTAATTGGTTAGGAATTAGATCATGATTCTTGGTAGAAATGAAATTCAATATATTATGAACAGGAATCCCAAACGGTCAATGCTTGGTCAACTCCTTCAAATGGGTTGGAACCCGTTTGCCCAAAGATTCAAATAAATCAGTTTAGAAAACAGCACTTAATTCAATTCGATTGCCTAATTGATTGACCTTCAACCTACGATTCCTTTGGAGTTAACCTCTCAAATTTGGTGAGTCATTATCCTACATAATTGTGAACAGAAAACCCAAATGGTCAACGCTTAGTCAATGCCCTCAAATGGGTTGGAACCCGTTTGGCCAAACCGACCTATTGAACTCGTTTGGCTTGAAACGAGTGTGAGATCGTTTGACCTATTGGTCCAAGATCGTTTAGTAAAGTTGGATAAGGACCAACATAGGTATTAACGCCCCTTGTCTTCAACCTTGAAACCAAGGTCTGTTCTTCACGAAAAAGCTTGCAAGGGTGCAAAGAAGGATGGGGGAAAAGAAGAACTAACTATTATTTGCACGAATAAAAGTATGCATAACAAAGCGAAAGGTTTAGAATTATAAAACCTGCCTTAAGGTCGTTCCTTGAGCTCCAAGCTTCCAAGCTTAAAGTCTTTAATGGTGTCTTGAGCTCCACAGGTCAGCCAAGGGTGTTTCTCCAAGGAAAGGTTGGGAAAAGATGGCTAGAACGAGAAAGCTAAGTTAGAAAACTAGCAACCCAACCTTGTAACATGATATCCTCCATGAATTTGAGCAAGATGATGATCAAAGATTACCTAGAACTGCTTGGCCGTTCTCTTCTTCTCCAGAGCTCTGTCCTAAGTCGGTCTAAGCAAGGAAATAAGAAAGGAAGTGAAGGAAACGTTCCTTTACAAACAAAGGAAGGGTATATATATATATATATCTTGGGGTCATTTCCAACATAAGGACAACTAGTTTCTCCTTTTCACAACTAGGTCCTTCCTTTCTTTTAGGCACGTCCCTCCTCTTCTTTTCTAAGGTAAAACTCCTTCTAAAACCAAAAACTAAAGGCAAGGAAGATCAACTTATCACTAAGGTACATATGTACATAAGGGTCTCCTTACTCACATCTTGCTGATTTAATTACAAAGGTGTTCCTTATTATATGATTATTCAAAGGAAGTGCCCCCTTCATCATTATTAGTTTAAAGGATGTCAAAAGTCATCAAATATGTTCAAGATGGTGTATTTTATAAGTTGCACCCCACATTTGGGTAAATTGCACTTTAATCCAGATTAGGGTTTTTAAGCACAAGGATTATTCCACAAGCTGCATCTAGATACCCAAGCTGGGAAATCCATCATGTCTCATCATATTTACTCATGTGATGTCTCATTATCAAAAGAACATCTTAACATGTGCAATTTCAAGTTAACCCCTTAACTGGGTAATTTGCACATAAGCCCCTGTATTACCAAAAATAATACTACAACTTTGATTAAAAAGGACAAAATTGAAAGTATGTGTTCCTGAGGAACTTAATTACATGCCAAAAGATAATCACCAGGGTTTAATTACATATTTAGGCAAAACACCTAGGGTTAGTTTATAACCCAGGTCAGGGATGTTACACCTTTTCTCTACAAAACAAAACCACCAAATATGTGATTTTCTTCCTAGAACGTATGTGGAGCTGCAAACCTTAATAGACGTAAGAAAATCCTCTCACACATCTACAAAAATAAAATAGACCTGATCACAATATAGGAAACAAAATCTAGTCTCTCCCCCTTTGCTCTCAAAACCATCGGTGGCAATAGAATTACTGACTGGGTCCAAATCTTCCCCACTGGCTTCAAAGGTCTCATAGTGGGATACAACAATCTTACCTTCTCCATCATAAACTCCTCCACACTAGACTACTCCATAACCATCACATTTAAAAATTCATCTGATGGTTTTTTTTGGAACTTCACTGGGGTTTATGGAGAACCTGGACAAAATAAAATAGCCTTCTTATCAGAACTAGAATCACTTATGATTTCCTTCCATAAGACTCCCTGGATTATTAGTGGGGACTTCAATTTGATAATCCAAAACTCTGATAGATCCAACCCCACAAATTCTGCACAACCCATGTGTGGGCTCTGATCTCCAAACCACGATATAAACACGATTTAAACGTAGCGTAAGCGATTTGATTAGCTGCGGAATACCAAAAATCAGCGGAAATTAAAACTTTTTGAGATAAAGCATTGAAACCATAAAACTTCCTTCATAAAAGGAGATAAACTATTTACATCTCAGATAATTACTTCTTGAGTAATTATATACAACTTGATACAAAATCTCAAGAACTCATAACCAAAATCTCAGACCAAAAGACTCCAAGACCTGAGAGTACAGAGGACACATAGGACTGACTCTAACTACACCACTTGGCAGGCTAAATCTCCACCTGAGATTTTACTGTTGCCCCTGGTGCTGCTGCTGCTGGGACTGGTCACCTGTAGACCTGTTCCTCCGTCCTCGACGTCTACCTAAAAAGTTGAAGTCTATGGGGTGAGACAATTTTACATAATTGTCCCAGCGAGAGTTATAACTCTCCGCCAGAAGATTTATTATAACACCTCAAAGAATAACTTAAACAGTAAAAGCTTCACAGTATTCAACATCAGATATAATAGTAAGCATGAGTTCAACAGTTATGAAATATGAAGACATTTGCACTATACAGTGTAACATCAATCAATCAACTCGTAGTTATCTCTAACAGGTGTGCTACGCTGTGGATTATGTTTTTCAAACATTACTTTTATGCCCTGTGGAGATGAGGTTTACCACTCATCCTCCAACCAATCACTGCTAAGTGCCTTGGTATCATACTAGGTCATCGAAAGACACGGATTCTCATGACCTTCACCTTCCTCAGTCAGTAAGAGGATTACTTGTAGGACATCTCGTACCTCTACTATAATAGCTTACTAGGGTAATCTGGTCCTTCGCTATTTTAGAGTTACAATGGCGTTATGTACTCTCTTCGTCATCAGGAGATTTCATGTTTATCTTCCACTGATATGGATATCTGTGCTTTCTTCGTCATCAAGAGGTTTCATGTTTACCATCCACTGATGCGGTATAGGATTGTAGTGAAGGATTGATGGATTACACATCTACATCAAACACCTACACTAGGATGTAAGGTTCTACACATCCATATACCCCACATACTCAAAAGTATGTGATCCATGAGTTCCCTTAGGAAAACCTGTTTCACCATCATTTGGTCTCTGACAATGATGGATCTATGATCAGGGCTCTACATTACACTTGATTAGTTAGGTACATTCAGTATTCTTTTAACATCATACATTGTTCTTCAAACAATAACATTAGCATAACAGCTATGAAATGAGAATACTAAATGTAACAAGCCTAACTCTCATCAATCATCATATCTCAATACATTCATCACAAGTCATCTCTAAAGCATGACCTTGATGGTAATTATGGCTCTCACAGCCCATTTTAATCCATAAGTTGCCATTGACAATGCATCAGGATATATCACTATTCATAAAGCTAAAGCATGCTTTCAATGAATATAGTTTCATAATCCATACCTGGATATGATCATCTTCTCATGACAACCTGCATGGTTAATTCAACTGATAACAGTAAACAATTCATTCTAGAAGTTACACTTTCAAACTCTTAGAAGAGTCAAGTTCCCCAATATTCATCAATCAGGGTTTACTATTCACAATACATGTCCTCACCCTAGAATTAGGGTTTACTATTCACCTCATGGATAATTGAACTCATATCATCATCATGTATGAGAAACATCATCATTAAAGCTCCTAGATAAGATTAAAATTCACTAAACATCATAATTAGGGTTTCCATGATCTCACATCGGTGGATCATACCCTAATCATGCACATTCATGTGTATTTGAAGGTACTTTACTTAAGTTTCCACTAAAAAGGGTACTTTCTCTCTCTTATGATACTTTCTCTCTCCTCTTACTAGTAGATGGTGATAACACCATTCTAGATCAGGTTGGGTTAAGTCCTCATTGACTAGCATAAGCCAAAACATCATTAACATGTGATTAGGGTTTTATTAGAAAAAGGTATTACTCAATTAAACCCCTCAAGGGTATTTTGGTAATTTACCTCATGATCACCATCATGGGTCAATTCATTAATCACTTAGTTCCTTAATGTTCTAAGCTACCATTAGGGTTTAGATTAGATCACCATTGAACCAATTACAACTTCAAGTGATTATATATAAATAACCTTGAAAACCTCCAAACGGTTTCAACCTTCAACCACCAAACGGTTTGAAACCGTTTGGGTGCGTTGATCGTTTGCTAGGTTTGACTCCAAGACCTCATGACCTCAAGGTCATTTTCCCAAACCGTTTGGGTGCATTGACCGTTTGGAAAGGTTGACTTTCCAAACCGTTTGAGCTTATGTGGTTTGAAACCGTTTGATCAACTTGTCTTGAGATCGATTGGTCCAAACGACCTTGAGATTGTTTGAGCCCAAACGGTCTTGAGACCGTTTGGACCCAAACAGTCTTGAGACCATTTGGCCTTAAACGGTCTTGAGACCGTTTGGTCCAAATGGGCTCAAACCGTTTGGACCTCCAACATGGTTCAAAAGTTGCAAATGTTTATGATTAAGTATGTTGAGGCCCTCAATTGGCCAAAGCCATGTTAACCATTTATAAATTGAGTCAATTAGGATGAGTCTCAATCAATTGGACACCAAATTAACCCTCAATTGAAAGCCAATTAGGGTTAAGCCCATCTCAATTAGAGTTTCAAATCAGATGGTCATCAATATTCAACAATGTGAATCAATTCAAGGTTGAACCTATCAATTGACCTCCAATTGGGCCCAAACTTGGCCCAAATGGTCTTGAGATCGTTTGGATGACCTCCAAACGGTCTTGAGACCGTTTGCCCAAGAATTCATCAAAATCTAAGTTGATTTGATAGGGGTTGGACCTTAATTAAGTCACAAATCAGCAATTTGATTATTTCAATAACCCACTATAATTGGGCCCTCAATTGATCAAGTTACCTTAACCCTAGACCTCCAAACGGTCTTGGGTTGACACCAAACGGTCTTGAGACCGTTTGGATGAGTTCCAAACGGTCTTGAGACCGTTTGCCCATCCATCCTTTGGACTCTAGTGAAAATTCATCAAGGTTTGATCTATTGAGTTAATCATCACATCAATACTTAATTGCAATATGATTAGGTACCTTTGGACCTTCAATTGGTCAACTATACTTGACCCCAGACCTCTAAACGGTCTTGGGTGATCCCCAAACGGTCTTGAGACCGTTTGGATGATTCCCCAAACGGTCTTGAGACCGTTTGGGCTAATCAACCCAAAATCACTAATTAACTCATTGGAATTTCAGCACTGATTTCAATTAGGATTTGCCCTATTAATCAACCTTCAAATCATAACTCGTTTGGAATTAATCCATAAAATTTGGTGAGTCATTAATCAACATCATTATGAACAGTAATCCCAAACGGTCAACGCTTGGTCAACCATCTTAAATGGTCTTGAGACTGTTTGCCCAAAAAGGGCAAATTAAATAGATTGAAAATCAGAACTTAATTCAATTGAATTTGCTAATTGATTTGCTTATATCTCACGATTCCTTTGGAGTTAACCCCTCAATTATTGTGGGTGATCAGCCTACATAATTAGGAACAGGATTCGCATACGTTCGTTGCTTGGTCAACTGGACCAAACGGTCTTGAAGACCGTTTGCCTCCATGCGACCCTGAAACCGTTTGCCCACCAAACGGTTGTGCAAACCGCATGGGCAATTGGTTAGGACCGTTTAGTAAAGTGGAAATCCGTAGATAAGCATAGGAATTAATGCCATTATCTTCTATCTCAAGAACAGTAGCAGTTCTTCATGATTTTGCTTGCAAGGATGCAAGGGAAGATAGGGAAGAAGAAGAACTAGCAACTATATGCATTGAAAAAGATGTATAATCAAAGCATAAGGTTTAGAGTTATAAAACCCGCCGAAAGGTTGTTCCTTGAGCTCCAAGCTTCCAAGCTTCAGGTATTTAATGGCGTCTTTGAGCTCCACAGGCCGGCCAAGGTGAATTCTCCAAGGAAAAGTTGGAAAGGAATGGCTAGAAAGATAAAGCTAGGTGAGCTATCCATGAATTCAACCTTGAAATCGAGTTTCCTCCATGAATTCAAGCAAAAGGGATGATCCAAACTTACCTTGAACTCCCTGGTCGTTCTCCTATGCTCCAGAGCTCTACCTTAGTCGGTTTGAGCAAGGGGGATAAGTGAGGGAATGAAAGAAACGTTCCTTTTCTTGCAAAGGAAGTGATATATATTTTGGGTGAAATTTCTCCATAAAGCTTCTACTTTATCCCATTTCTCATCTAAGTCCTTCCTTTCTTCTTTGCTCGTCCCTACCCCTTATTTATAAAGACAAACTCCTTCTAAGGTCAAGAATTGAAGGAAAAGAGGATCAACCCATCACTAAAGCATACACATAAAAGGGCTATTATACATACACCGTGATTATTCAATCACAAAGGTGTTCTTTATTATATGATTATTCAAATGAAGTGCCCTCTTCATCATTTCTACTCTAAATGATGAAAAAAGTTATAAAAGATATTTTAGATGATTTATTTTACAAGTTGCACCCCTCAAATTGGGTAAATTGCACTTTACACCAATTTAGGGTTTTCAAGTACAGGGGTTGCTTCCACAGCTGCACCTTGGTGCTCAAGCTTGGGAAATCCCTCAAACTTCATCATAAACATCTTCATGATGTCTCAACATCAGAGGAACATCTCAACATGTGCAATTTGCAAGTTAATCCCTTAACTGGGTAATTTGCACATAGATCCCTGTATTACAAAACAATGCTACAACTTTATATATAAAGGAGCAAAATTGAAATATATGTTTCTGAGGGACTTAATTACATACCCAAAGTTAATCACAAGGATTTAATTACATATTTAGGCAAAACACCTAGGGTTAGTTCATAATCCAGGTCAGGGATGTTACAAATTATCCACCCCTTACAAGGATTTCGTCCCCGAAATCGATAAAACTTATTAAGAGAAAAGGGTAGGGTATTTCCTTCTCATCTCATCCTCTAGTTCCCAAGTGGCTTCTTCAACACCACGGTGGTTCCAGAGGACTTTCACAAGGCTTAAATCTTTCTTCTTTAACTTTTTAATTCTGTTATCAAGGATTGACACTGGTCCTTCCTCTATATCATCATTCAATTCTACCTCCATAGGTTGTAGAATTGACTCAGTGTCTGGGTGACATTTCTTTAGCATAGAAATGTGAAACACGGGATGTAACCTCTGTAACTCTGGTGGCAGCTCTAGTTTATAGGCTACTTTTCCAATCCGTTCAATGATTGGATAAGGCCCCATAAATCTAGGAGCTAACTTCCCTTTCTTTCCAAAACGAAGGACTCCTTTCCAAGGCGAGACCTTGAGATACACTTTGTCTCCAACCTTGAACTCTAAGGGTCTACGACGCTTGTCAGCATAAGATTTCTGCCTATCTTGTGCAGTCTTAATCTGTTGTTGTATTACCTTAATCTTTTCTGTAGTTTGCTGCACAAGATCAGGTCCTAACCACTGATGCTCACCAGTCTCATACCAACACAAGGGTGATCTACAACGTCTACCATACAAGGCTTCATAAGGTGCCATATCAATACTATGTTGATAGCTATTGTTATAGGCAAACTCTATCAAGCTTAGGTGTAGATCCCAACTTTCGGTAAACTGGAGAACACATGTTCTCAACAGGTCTTCCAAGGTCTGTATGGTCCTTTCCGACTGTCCATCAGTCTGTGGATGAAAGGCCGTACTAAACCTTAACTGGGTGCCTAAAGCATTATGAAGTCGTTCCCAAAAACGACTTGTAAACTGGGGACCTCTGTCAGAAACTATAGTGACAGGAACTCCGTGCAAACGCACTATCTCTTGAACATACAACTATGATAACCTTTCAGCAGAATAGGTTGTTTTGACAGGTAAGAAATGTGATGTCTTAGTCAACCTATCTACAACTACCCAAATGGAATCATGTCCTTTGCTTGTCCTGGGTAGGCCAACAACAAAGTCCATGGTAACATGGTCCCACTTCCACTGTGGTATGGGTAAAGGTTGCATTGTTCCTGCAGGCTTCTGGTGTTCAGCTTTAACTTGCTGACACACAGGATACCTCAGAACAAACTCTGCAATATCCTTCTTCATTCCAGGCCACCAATACATATCTTTCAAGTTTTCGATACATCTTGGTGCTCCATGGATGCATGGCATACATCGAAGAATGAGCTTCTTCCAGGACTAACTTCCTCAAGTTGTCCACATCCGGCACTATCATCCTCCCATGATAACAGGCTATTTGATCATCTGAGTCATGGAAACCATCTCATTTCTCACTACCATACTCCGATCTAATCTGCTGAACTACAGTATCACCTTGTTGTGCTTCCTTAATCTGCTCTCTAAGGGTAGGTTTAATGTGCATCTCAGCTAACAACCCGGCTAATAATGACACCTTAAACTGCACATTGTCTTGTCTCAAAGAGATAAGCATATCCCTTCTAGAGCATACTAAAGAGTTTAGTTGTGCCCTTTCCATGATTGATGTTGCTAATTTCCTACTCAAGGCATCAGCAACCACATTAGCCTTCCCCGGATGGTAATCAATCGTACAATCGTAGTCCTTGATTAATTCCATCCAGCGGCGTTGTCTCATATTGAGCTCATGCTGAGAGAAGATGTACTTCAGGTTCTTATGGTCAGTGAAAATCTGAAACGTCTCTCCATAAAGATAATGTCTCCAGATCTTCAGGGCATGAACTACAGCAGCTAACTCCAGATCGTGTGTCGGATAATTCTCTTCGTGTTTCTTAAGCTGTCGAGAAGCAAAAGAAATTACTTTTTTATCCTGCATCAACACACACCCTAGTCCATTCTTAGAAGCATCACAGAAAACTATATATCCTTTGCCTTGCTCAGGTAGCACAAGTATGGGTGCACTGGTCAACTTCTCCTTCAACAGTTGGAAAGATTGCTGACACTTATCACTCCAAACAAAAGGAACATCTTTCCGGGTCAACTTAGTCAAGGGTAAGGCTATGGAACTGAAATTCTTAATGAACCTTCGATAATAGCCTGCTAACCCCAAGAAGCTTCGAATCTCCGTCGGCGTCTTCGGTTGTTCCCACTGTAGAACAAATTCTACCTTTGTAGGGTCAACACGAATTCCTGAGGCAGATATCACATGTCCAAGAAAAGATACCTCCGGCAGCCAGAACTCACACTTGCTAAACTTAGCATACAACTTATGTTCTCTTAGCAAGGTCAACGCTTGGCGAAGATGCTGCTCATGCTGCTGAGCATCCTTACTATAGATCAGAATGTCATCTATGAAGACGACAACACACTGATCAAGGAAGGGTCGAAAAACTCTATTCATGAGTTCCATGAATGCAGTTGGTGCATTGGTTAGTCCAAACGACATAACCGTGAACTCATAGTGACCATATCTTGTCCTAAAGGCAGACTTGGATATGTCACTATCCTTAATATGGAGTTGATGATATCCAGACCTCAGGTCTATCTTTGAGAAGATGGTTGCACCACGCAACTGGTCAAAGAGATCATCAATCCTCGGCAGAGGGTACTTATTCTTTATCGTTACTTTATTGAGTTGTCTATAATCAATGCACAACCGCATTGACCCATCTTTCTTTCTAACAAACAAAACCGGAGCACCCCATGGTGAAGTGCTTGGTTGGATAAAACCTTTCTCAAGTAACTCTTGAAGTTGTTTCTTGAGTTCTGCCATCTCAGCAGGCGCCATCCTATACGGTGTCTGGGCTATAGGTTTCGTGTCTGGGATCAAATTGATTTCAAAATCAATTTCCCGAGGCGGTGGTATACCTGGAAGGTCTTCAGGAAACACATCCTCGAATTCCCTGACTATGGGAACTTCAGTAGGATTGGAACTTTCCTTGGTAACATATACCACATGGGCCAAGAATGCATAACATCCTTGCCTCAACAGCTTATCAGCAACCATAGCTGATACAAGACAGGTGGGCAGAATCTTTCTTTCACCTTGAAAGATCCATGTGTTGCCTTCATCAGCAAACACAGCCAACTTGGATTCACAATCCAAGACAACTCTATACCTTTCTAAGGTATCCATCCCGAGGATTGTATCAAATCCTTGCATATCAAGCGGTATAAGTTCCACTTGAATGCGATGATCAGAAAAAAAAGAGGATGCAGGGAGAACATACCTCCTGCAAAACGGCAGACCCACTCAACGGAGTCTCCAAGAACAAACTATCTGCCCTATGACTAACCGTCATATTGCAGTTACGAATCACTCTCCGAGTGATAAAAGAGTGCGTAGCACCCGGGTCAATCAGAACACATACAACACATGATGTAGACATATCAGAATATAAAAGTTCCATCTGACCTGCCACTACCCATGGATTGACCACTGCATCAGGTGGGTTCATAGCATAGAACCTTGCTGTCGCCTGGTGTTGAGGTGGTGCTGATGATCCAGCTTGAGACGCTTGTCCACGTCCTCGAGCTTCTCCTTGATATTACCTTCTTTGAGATCCCTGTTGACTCTGCCTCTGAGGTTGTGTCACACTGACAGGCCTAGATCGACAGTCCTTCATCAAGTGTCCCACCTTCCCACAGTTGTAGCAACTTCTTTCCAGTTGTTGTGGTCTTGGTGGTCCAGTAACTGACATTGATGCAGAACTGTGAGTCTCTTGTTGAGGTAGGCTTCATCCCCTGCCTCTACTTGGTGACCATTGAGTTTGGGAGCTTGATCTGGGTGGTGGAGGGTTAGGTACAGAGAATCTCGGTTTCTTGAAATCCCTAGATGAAGAACCCTGGAACTGTGGATATCTTTTCTGGGTTTGCCTCTTCTCAACCACAGATCTCTCTATCCTTCAGACTGACTCAACGAAGGTAGAGAATCTCTCTCGGTTTTCTAAGGCAGACACAGGGGTTGATATATCAGCATTCAAACCCTTCTCGAATCTCCTGATTCTTTCCTCTTCTGTGGTAGCCATGTGCGGACAGAACCGCAGCAACTCCATGAACTTAGCTTCATACTCGCTAATGTTCATCATGCCCTGCCTCAATCTCTCAAACTGAGAGATCTTCTCGTCTAGGAAGGTCTTTGGAAAATATTTATTGATAAATTCCCGACGAAACTCTTCCCACGAGGACTCTATCCCAGGTCTCTTCTGCTCTTCCATGTTCCACCAGTGACCAGCACTGCCTTTGAGAAGATAGACAACATGTCTAACCTTCTCAGCCTCTGGGATATTAAGAATCCTGAAAGCCTTCTCCAACTCTGTTAACCACAGATCAGCATCTATGGGGTCGGCAGTCCCAAAGTACTCGGTAGCTCCGACACGACGAAGTCGCTCGAACGTCTTACTGATACCTTGTCCTTCAGGCTGGGCAGGTGCCCTAGGTGCAGGCATGGGCATCCTGTCGGTGATGTGTGTCATGGCAGTCATAAACTGTCCGAACATAGTTTGAACAGCTGGGTTACCCATATCAGCTGGGTCAAACTGGGGTGGTTCAGGTGCAGGCTGTTCTATTTCTGGAACCCTTGCACCGCCTCGAGGTGCACTAGAACTACTCTCCGCCACATACTCATCATGTGGCTCTGTCATCCTTATGTATCTTCTTCTCCTGAGGAGCAGAAGATTTTATTAGATAAGGAAGAGATACTAAGGATAGACTCGACATCCTAAGTCCTATGCCTCTGTAGACTCAGCGAACCTAGAGCTCTGATCTCCAAACCATAATATAAACACGATTTAAACGTAGCGGAAGCGATTTGATTAGTAGCGGAATACCAAAAATCAGCGGAAATTAAAACTTTTTGAGATAAAGCATTGAAACCATAAAACTTCCTTCATAAAAGGAGATAAACTATTTACATCTCAGATAATTACTTCTTGAGTAACTATATACAACATGATACAAAATCTCAAGAACTCATAACCAAAATCTCAGACCAAAAGACTCCAAGACCTGAGAGTACAGAGGACACATAGGACTGACTCTAACTACACCACATGGCAGGCTAAATCTCCACTTGAGATTTTACTGTTGCCCCTGGTGCTGCTGCTGCTGGGACTGGTCACCTGTAGACCTGTTCCTCCGTCCTCGACGTCCACCTAAAAAGTTGAAGTCTACGGGGTGAGACAATTTTACATAATTGTCCCAGCGAGAGTTATAACTCTCCGCCAGAAGCTTTATTATAGCACCTCAAAGAATAACTTAAACAGTAAAAGCTTCACAGTATTCAACATCAGATATAATAGTAAGCATGAGTTCAACAGTTATGAAATATGAAGACATTTGCACTATACAGTGTAACATCAATCAATCAACTCGTAGTTATCTCTAACAGGTGTGCTACACTGTGGATTATGTTTTTCAAACATTACTTTTATGCCCTGTGGAGATGAGGTTTACCACTCATCCTCCAACCAATCACTGCTAAGTGCCTTGGTATCATACTAGGTCATCGAAAGAGACGGATTCTCATGACCTTCACCTTCCTCAGTCAGTAAGAGGATTACTTGTAGGACATCTCGTGCCTCTACTATAATAGCTTACCAGGGTAATCTGGTCCTTCGCTATTTTAGAGTTACAGTGGCGTTCTGTACTCTCTTCGTCATCAGGAGATTTCATGTTTATCTTCCACTGATACGGATATCTGTGCTTTCTTCATCATCAGGAGGTTTCATGTTTACCATCCACCGATGCGGTATAGGATTGTAGTGAAGGATTGATGGATTACACATCTACATCAAACACCTACACTAGGATGTAAGGTTCTACACATCCATATACCCCACATGCTCAAAAGTATGTGATCCAGGAGTTCCCTTAGGAAAACATGTTTCACCATCATTTGATCTCTGACAGTGATGGATCTATGATCAGGGCTCTACATTACACTTGATTAGTTAGGTACATTCAGTATTCTTTTAACATCATACATTGTTCTTCAAACAATAACATTAGCATAACAGCTATGAAATGAGAATACTAAATGTAACAAGCCTAACTCTCATCAATCATCATATCTCAATACATTCATCAAAAATCATCTCTAAAGCATGACCTTGATGGTAATTATGGCTCTCACAGCCCATTTTAATCCATAAGTTGCCATTGACAATGCATCAGGATATATCACTATTCATAAAGCTAAAGCATGCTTTCAATGAATATAGTTTCATAATCCATACCTGGATATGATCATCATCTCATGACAACCTGCATGGTTAATTCAACTGATAACAGTAAACAATTCATTCTAGAAGTTACACTTTCAAACTCTTAGAAGAGTCAAGTTCCCCAATATTCATCAATCAGGGTTTACTATTCACAATACATGTCCTCACCCTAGAATTAGGGTTTACTATTCACCTCATGGCGAATTGAACTCATATCATCGTCATGTATGAGAAACATCATCATTAAAGCTCCTAGATAAGATTAAAATTCACTAAACATCATAATTAGGGTTTCCATGATCTCACATAGGTGGATCATACCCTAATCATGCACATTCATGTGTATTTGAAGGTACTTTACTTAAGTTTCCACTAAAAAAGGGTACTTTCTCTCTCTTATGATACTTTCTATCTCTTCTTACTAGTAGACGGTGATAACACCATTCTAGATCAGGTTGGGTTAAGTCCTCATTGACTAGCATAAGCCAAAACATCATTAACATGTGATTAGGGTTTTATTAGAAAAAGGTATTACTCAATTAAACCCCTCAAGGGTATTTTGGTAATTTACCTCATGATCACCATCATGGGTCAATTCATTAATCACTTAGTTCCTTAATGTTCTAAGCTACCATTAGGGTTTAGATTAGATCACCATTGAACCAATTACAACTTCAAGTGATTATATATAAATAATCTTGAAAACCTCCAAACGGTTTCAACCTTCAACCACCAAACGGTTTGAAACCGTTTGGGTGCGTTGACCGTTTGCTAGGTTTGACTCCAAGACCGCATGACCTCAAGGTCGTTTGCCCAAACCGTTTGCGTGCGTTGACCGTTTGGAAAGGTTAACTTTCCAAACCGTTTGAGCTTATGCGGTTTGAAACCGTTTGATCAACTTGTCTTGAGATCGATTGGTCCAAACGACCTTGAGATCGTTTGAGCCCAAACGGTCTTGAGACCGTTTGGACCCAAACGGTCTTGAGACCTTTTGGCCTTAAACGGTCTTGAGACCGTTTGGTCCAAATGGGCTCAAACCGTTTGGACCTCCAACATGGTTCAAAAGTTGCAAATGTTTATGATTAAGTATGTTGAGGCCCTCAATTGGCCAAAGCCATGTTAACCATTTATAAATTGAGTCAATTAGGATGAGCCTCAATCAATTGGACACCAAATTAACCCTCAATTGAAAGCCAATTAGGGTTAAGCCCATCTCAATTAGAGTTTCAAATTGGATGGTCATCAATATTCAACAATGTGAATCAATTCAAAGTTGAACCTATCAATTGACCTCCAATTGGGCCCAAACTTGGCCCAAACGGTCTTGAGATCGTTTGGATGACCTCCAAACGGTCTTGAGACCGTTTTCCCAAGAATTCATCAAAATCTAAGTTGATTTGATAGGGGTTGAACCTTAATTAAGTCACAAATCAGCAATTTGATTATTTCAATAACCCACTATAATTGGGCCCTCAATTGATCAAATTACCTTAACCCTAGACCTCCAAACGGTCTTGGGTTGACATCAAACGGTCTTGAGACCGTTTGGATGAGTTCCAAACGGTCTTGAGACCGTTTGCCCATCCATCCTTTGGACTCTAGTGAAAATTCATCAAGGTTTGATCTATTGAGTTAATCATCACATCAATACTTAATTGCAATATGATTTGGTACCTTTGGACCTTCAATTGGTCAACTATACTTGACCCCAGACCTCTAAACGGTCTTGGGTGATCCCCAAACGGTCTTGAGACCGTTTGGATGATTCCCCAAATGGTTTTGAGACCGTTTGGGCTAATCAACCCAAAATCACTAATTAACTCATTGGAATTTCAGCACTGATTTCAATTAGGATTTGCCCTATTAATCAACCTTCAACTCATAACTCGTTTGGAATTAATCCATCAAATTTGGTGATTCATTAATCAACATCATTATGAACAGTAATCCCAAACGGTCAACTCTAGGTCAACCATCTTAAACGGTCTTGAGACCGTTTGCCCAAAAAGGGCAAATTAAATAGATTGAAAATCAGAACTTAATTCAATTAGATTTGCTAATTGATTTGCTTATATCTCACGATTCCTTTGGAGTTAACCCCTAAATTTTTGTGGGTGATCAGCCTACATAATTAGGAACAGGATTCTCATACGGTCGTCGCTTGGTCAACTGGACCAAACGGTCTTGAAGACCGTTTGCCTCCATGCGACCCTGAAACCGTTTGCCCACCAAACGGTTGTGCAAACCGCATGGGAAATTGGTTAGGACCGTTTAGTAAAGTGGAAATCCATAGATAAGCATAGGAATTAACGCCCTTATCTTCTACCTCAAGAACAGTAGCAGTTCTTCACGATTTTGCTTGCAAGGATGCAAGGGAAGATAGGGAAGAAGAAGAACTAGCAACTATATGCATAGAAAAAGATGTATAATCAAAGCATAAGGTTTAGAGTTATAAAACCCGCCTAAAGGTTGTTCCTTGAGCTCCAAGCTTCCAAGCTTCAGGTCTTTAATGGCGTCTTTGAGCTCCACAGGTCGGCCAAGGTGAATTCTCCAAGAAAAAGTTGGAAAGGAATGGCTAGAAAGATAAAGCTAGGTGAGATATCCATGAATTCAACCTTGAAATCGAGTTTCCTCCATGAATTCAAGCAAAAGGGATGATCCAAACTTACCTTGAACTCCCTGGTCGTTCTCCTATGCTCCAGAGCTCTACCTTAGTCGGTTTGAGCAAGGGGGATAAGTGAGGGAATGAAAGAAACGTTCCTTTGCTTGCAAAGGAAGTGATATATATTTTGGGTGAAATTTCTCCATAAAGCTTCTACTTTATCCCAATTCTCATCTAAGTCCTTCCTTTCTTCTTTGCTCGTCCCTACCCCTTATTTCTAAAGACAAACTCCTTCTAAGGTCAAGAATTGAAGGCAAAGAGGATCAACCCATCACTAAAGCATACACATAAAAGGGCTATTATACATACACCTTGATTATTCAATCACAAAGGTGTTCTTTATTATATGATTATTCAAATGAAGTTCCCTCTTCATCATTTCTACTCTAAATGATGACAAAATTTATAAAAGATATTTTATATGATGTATTTTACAAGTTGCACCCCTCAAATTGGGTAAATTGCACTTTACACCAATTTAGGGTTTTCAAGTACAGGGGTTGCTTCCACAGCTGCACCTTGGTGCTCAAGCTTGGGAAATCCATCAAACTTCATCATAAACATCCTCATGATGTCTCAACATCAGAGGAACATCTCAACATGTGCAATTTGCAAGTTAATCCCTTAACTGGGTAATTTGCACATAGATCCCTGTATTACAAAACAATGCTACAACTTTATATATAAAGGAGCAAAATTGAAACATATGTTTCTGAGGGACTTAATTACATGCCCAAAGTTAATCACAAGGATTTAATTACATAATTAGGCAAAACACCTAGGATTAGTTCATAATCCAGGTCATGGATGTTACACCATGACAGCAGCAGACAAACTCTTTAGCCAACTCCTTACAAATCATGCATTAATCAAACTAAAACCATCAAATGCTTCCTTTACATGGTCAAGAAATCAAACTTACTTCGGGCTTGACCATTTCATCTGCTCCACCTCATGGGAAGACAAACACCCACTCTCCACAGTTCACATCTCTCACAGAGCCATCTCTGATCATTTTCCTTTTATTCTCGATACCGCTACTGAATCATGGGGTATGCGACCTTTCAAATTTGACAATTATTGGCTCTCCATAAACAACTTTTCCAACAGCTGTGTAGAGAATTGGAAATTGGAAGACTCCCAGACCACAAACTTTGGTCTCCACATTCTCCAAAACATTAAAAAAACAAATCAAAGTACACATCAGAAACTGGAAACACACCAACCCAAACAAGCTCTCTGAAACCCTAAAAGACCTTGAAGAACAATTCCTCTTTGTGAACAAAGACCCTACAGTTGACCCAGCTTTTGTCCTTTCTATTAAAGCTGACCTTAACTTCACAAAAGAGTGTATTGACACTAGATGGAGACAAAAAGTAAAAATCACATGGGCAAAAGAAGGGGACAAAAATACAAAGTTCTTTCACAAAATCTGTAACAAAAATTACCGAAAAAACTCCATCTCATACCTTCAGATAAATGATAGGATCACAACCCACAAACCAACTATCACAAACCACATTATAGACCACTTCAAAAACATCTTCAACAACAATCACAACCCCTCCTGCCTAAATGACTTGAATTGGCCTATGATTTACCCTACAAACATTGAAAATCCTCTATACCTTATATAGCCTTTCTCTCTAGAGTAATTGGACACGGCCATAAAAACTCTAGGACTAAATAAATCACCTGGACCTGATGGACTAAATGTGGAATTCTATCTTGCAAATTGGAATCACTACAAAGTAGACTTCCTGGCTTTGCTTAAGACATTCTACAAAAGTGAAAACCCCCACAACATCATCAAATACCTAAACCAAACTTTCATCACTCTAATAAAAAAAACCAATCAACCTGACCTTATCTCCCAGTACAGACCCATCAGCCTAATCAACACATCATACAAAATCTTAGCGATAACTCTAGCAAATAGAATAAAACCCCACATGAACAAAATCATTTCCCTCAATCAAAATGCCTTTCTCAAAGGTAGAAGCATCCAAGATGCTTACCTGATGGTAAATGAAACAATACATCTCTGTCACAAAATCAAAAAAACTTTTGCTAGCCATCAAAGTGGATTTTGAAAAAGCCTTTGACTTTGTAAACTGGAACTATTTAACCAAAACTCTCATAGGCTTTGGATTTCCACACAAATGGGTCAGCTGGATCCATGTTTGCATCTCCACAAACCATTTTTCAACAATCATAATTGGGGTTCCTTTTGGTTATTTTCATAATACAAATGGCCTCAGACAAGCCGACTCCCGCTCCCCTTACCTGTTCATTATAATCACAATCATCCTCTCCTGCATGATACAACTAGGTAAAATCAGTGGACTCATTAACTCACCAGAGGAATGCAAAGAGAACATTATACAATTTGTTGATGATACTGTTATCCTCTCCTCCCCAGAGGATGCCTCTATACTCAACATCTTCAGAATTTTAGGCATTTTCTCCTACATTTCGGGACTTAAAATAAACCTCCAAAAGTCATCCATTTTTGGGGTACACCTCGATCACTCAATTTTGAAAAGATTCAGGGATCTCCTTAGATGCAAGATTGATGACTTCCCCATTCAATACATAGGACTCCCCATTACCCCCCACAACATCACAAATGCAACCTGGACCCCATCCTAGACAAAATAAATAAAAAACTCTCAACTTGGACAAATAATTTTCTAAATCTCTCGAGAAGGCTTACTCTTCTAAACAGTGTCATCACTCCAATTACCACTCACTACCTTAGTTGTATCCCTCTTCCAACCAAAACAAAACTGCTCCTTGACAAATTGTGAAGGCAATTTCTCTAGAACAACTACCATCCCTCCACAAAATCTGGAAATCACTACCATCTTGTAAATTGGGACACTATTGCTGCCCCTATAGACCAAGGTGGCTGGGTATACTAAACATTGAAACCCATGCTTTTTGCCTCATAACGAAAATTATCAACAGTCTGGTTAAAAATAAGACAAAAATTTGGACGAGCCTCATCAAAGTGCCAAAAAAATCAGTCTCATCCCTTTGGAAATACATAAACAAAAACATCCAAAAAATAACCCAACTCATCAACACTCCACAACACTCTCACCTAAAAATTTTCTTCTGGAACGATCCATGGCACGGAAAAAATTATGTT
Organism: Alisma plantago-aquatica; assembly: GCA_963693085.1. Lineage (NCBI taxonomy): Eukaryota > Viridiplantae > Streptophyta > Magnoliopsida > Alismatales > Alismataceae > Alisma > Alisma plantago-aquatica. The sequence goes on from OY856409.1 coordinate 1,792,729,506, forward strand.
CTAAACCTGCACACAAATTGGGCCATTCCAAACAACCTCCTCAAGATCAACATTGTCAAGGCCCTTAGCCTCTTAACCAGCAACATACCAAACGCTCTCAAACGATGCATTCTCATGCACCTCAAACCAGATGACCTCTCTGCTATGAAGCAAATTTTTGAAAATAATTCCTCAAATAATATCACATGGAGATGGGGAAACTCTTACTCAGTTAAAAAAGCTTACACTTACCTATCCTATAGAGGTCTCTCCCCCCTACTACAAAAATATAGAAACAAAAATGACAACAAAAATATAAAACATTTCTATGGCTGCTCCTTCACAATAAGTTGCTTACTGAACAAAACCTATCCAAGAGATGCTTCATTGGCCCATCCAGATGCTCTCTATGTAAATTTGACATAGACTCAGTGAAACACATTTTCTTTAAGTGTAAATTTTCACTAAGCATCTTCTCACACTTCACACGAAATTACCAGCTCGATCTCTCATCAACAACCTTTCCCCTACAGATTACACCAAACATACACTACAACTCCTTCACAGGAAACGATATCTTCATCATCATTAGCTGGAACTTTTGGCTTGAGAGAAACAACATATTCTTCAGCAATGCTCCAAAACTGAGGCAAAATATTATCTCACAAATAGATGCAAACCTTCATATGTTCACCATGTGCGGGTAAACAAGTACTAGATGGGAAGGAGGACTCCGAAGAAGGTGAATATGAAGTTCGTTTTCTCTGTGACCTGAAGGCAATGGTGGACGATGAAACGGATGTTAGTTTGCTGCAACAACATCAGTGATTTTGTTCTGTACCCGTAGTTGTCATATCTCTAAAAATTTCTGGCTTAAAAGAGGCTTGTTAAGGGGTTCCTCCCCCTTGAACTTTTAACATCACTTTTCTTTCCCAACAGAACTTTACTTATGCCTTACCTGACAAAGCAGGTGTTTGCTTGCTTTGCTTTTAATATATGCTATGACCTTTATTTAAAAAAAATGTTTTCAAGAGATTACAACTGCCTCACCACGTGTAGGTTAAATTTTCTTCCAAAATAATTGGTCCAATGATCTTGCCACTGAAAACAATTTGCTCACATCAAAGAATAAACCATGGCCGTTCAGTAGGAGCTATTATTTCTAACCTTAAGACTCAGCACCTTACGATTAGAACTTGAGCATCTAAATTTTATTATGAACAACGCGCTAAACAGAAAATTCCCACCGTTAACAGTCGATTGTGCAAGCCATGACCACCATTGCCCTTCCAAACAAAATGACTGGCCGGCATTCATTGGAAACTAGTCAGTTTTAAAGGAGTGGCCACAAACTCTATTGTGGATGAATGAGTAAATGTCACCCCCAGGATAGAAGTTTGAACTGTACAAAAAAAACCGCCGTCATTAGTTGCGACTTGCGACCCAACTTCCTTGTAGATGAGGCGATTGACGCATACACGCAAACAACATAAACAAAATTCGAGGCACATATAAATTTGACAGGTCACAAATAGAAGCTCCACAACGACGTCTCACACTGCCATTAATAAGATGACACTTTGCAACGAACAATATGCAGTGAACGGCGCCCTTCAACATTACACCTGATACTATACCAAACTTGAACTTGACAAACCAATTGTTCTATACACCTGATCTGGTATTGGTTTTGTAAGTTACATTGAAACCTCTCCACACACCCCCTTCCATCAATAATGGAGCTGGGGACAAAATTGACAAAAGAAAAGAGAATACGGAAGCCAAGAAATCCTATCTATTCCAGGCTTTTTGTGCAACTTCTGAGAGGAAAAAAAATCAAACGAATGAATAAATGCCTTCGACCACTCTCGTGACTGAATCAACTTAAACTAACAACTGCTAACGCCTTGATAATTAGCAGGCGTGCTGGTATAAACAGCACAAAAAGCATGTGCACGTGCTGTGAAGCCACCAGCCTGCCAAAGCGCTTCAGTGAGTCCTTGCCACCTTGAAATACACTCGAGAAGCCAATTGGTTGCTGTGTCGAAGGGTTCCTTGCCCTTGAACGCCGGTTCGTAACAATACCAGAATTCAAGCCTTCTGGGGCCAGTAAGGCTGACCATGCTTGGCGCCGCCGCTCCCTCTCAGCTTTCCTAAGGCGAGAAAGCTCCATTGTGATCACTCCTCGCACAGTTCTCTGGTAAGCAGTCATGTCATGGTCCCTGGTGACCGTTCCTTCAGAGCCAAAAGCTGCACGGTCGCTCAAGATCTCAAGAGGATGGGGCGAGTTCAAGAACACAGAGCAAGCAGCTCGCAGAAGCTTTCTTGAGTCGACAGAGTCCTCCAATGTATCGCCTAAGATATAAAGACCGCTGCCTGAGGGAAGGAGGTGGTGATGGGGAGAAAATTTCTCATCTGGTTGAAGGATTAAGATCTCTCCCATAGGTTCATAGAGGAATTTCTGAAAAAAAAAACCAAGGCAGCATGATTAGTATATCAGCGAACAACTTCTCTGCAGATGACTAGCAGAAGATTCAAGAAAAAACGCAATCAGAAAGAAAGTTGACAGCCTTTGTCCAACAAGCAATAACACCCGGCAGAGCCTAATACGGGATATGCTATGCAACGATTCTAAGAGTTAATTCAACTGAAATAGGCCCTCCAACAAGTCATTCACGTGCTACAAACGAATTTAATATGAGTTTAACAACGACATAAAAAGTATTCCCTTCAGTTGTTCACCAAATGGAAATGGGGGAACAACATTAAAAGAGCCCTAGAAACCAGCTTGTTAAAAAAAAATCCAGCTCGTCGCTATGTGTTTTTTTGAGAAAAATACATATTAAATCTAAACAACAGATGAGTTAACCAAAGCCAAAATTCAGATTGATATACAATGCAAATCACACCAAATACTCAAGTAAATTTAAAACATACCTGGTTATTTAGACAGGGGTGATTGCGGAAGTTCCTATTAACAGCCTTGAGAATCTGAGCAACATGGTCTGGGTAGTTGCAAGAGAATGCTCTTGGCACAATATCTCGATGCATAGTAACAGCTTGGACATGATCATGGGGCAAACCCAGCTTCCGGAGCAGATAATTCCCCCCACACATGATTGATGGTGCTCCAAACGTTATGACAGGCAATAAGGCAGACGCTGGAACTTCACCTCGTATAAGCAGCATCAGATTCACTAGCAGGGAAAGGCTTCCTCCGAGAGAGTGGCCAGTGAACCGCAATCTTGCCAGATCTCCACGAGATTCTAAATGAGCTCGAACTTCAGGCAACATCTGCTCATAGATGCCCTTTGCTGCCTCATAAATGCCTCTATGAACTAGTACATCCAAACCCTGAATGCAGAAATTTGAAGACTTATAACTTCTTGAAGGAATGGGCAGTTCGATTTTCTTTATAATAAAAAAGCACCATACACAGAAAAAAAAAAACAGACAATTCTATCAGCCAAATACCAACCCATGTTTAAACATGTCCCAAACAAAAATAAGGTTCTGAGCACTCGTATAAAGGTTCGACCATCACTTTATGCAATCCTGAGAGCTATTAGGTACTCAATCTAATCTTCACTCTGGGCCCAACCTATTCTGATTTCATTTACCCACCTTCCACAAACAGGCCGTCTCAAATGACTGAAAAATGATGGTCTCCCTATCATCTCCACTATAGGGCACTCGAAAGTCTCAACTTCTCGCAAATCCAGTAAACCATCTAATCAGGGGCGGAACTAGGTAGAGGGATGGGGGGTCCCCTCAAAAAAATGATTGAAATGAGCTTATAAAAATGTAAAAATACTAATACTATGTAAATATATACATGTTTCAAAGTAATGTTGACACAAAGAGTGTCTAGTTGATGTGGTACTTTGCACCTTTAGTTGTGTAAGTGGTGCAGGTTCGAATCTTGGGGTCTTTTTTCAGCCCCCTTTGTGAACTCAGCCCCCCCTATTGTGCATTTCTGGTTCCGCCCCTGCATCTAATCAATTCCACCTCAAGTTCAACAAAAACAAAGGCACCATTCTCATTCGGGAGATAAGAAGCTACCTTGACAAAATACCCTAAGACAAGGATGTCATATAGAAACTATGATGTGGAATGCAGGTATCCCTGATGCATCATCCTTATCTGAACATGTTTGATCCGTGGAGTACAAAGATGGGATGTTACTTAATCACCATAGACAAAGTACTCTGACAAACATTGTACTTCCAACCCCACACCTAGCATGCTCAACTATGCTAAAGATGAAAACCAATAAGAGAAATGATAGACAAAAAGAACTAAAAGCTAATTTCATCAAGCATACTAGGGCATAACACTTCTGCAGAATTTGAATTTAGCTAAAATATAATCAATAATTGACGCCAGGAATGGCAAACCTCTTAGGCATCCACACACGTAAAGGTAGTTGCTGCTAACAATTTAAGACATTTAACAAGAAAGACCATAACAATCAGCCAGTGAAAACATGATCTAAATCTAATAGCGTAAGCACCGGTATATATAAAAAAAGTGATCAGCCTTGATTATGATGAAAGTACCTCAAACTGAATGGGCTCAAACAAAAGGTTCGCTTTCCATGAAGCCAATGTTTCGGACCCCTGTACACATTAAAACAATTTAACACAACCAAGATCAGTTCGGCAAGCTCTCATCCTAGATAAACGAATTATAAATTTGGACGAGTCAATCAATAACTGAGGTGGATGGAAACAAGGATTTCACCTGAATAACAAAGTATCTTGTGGCATTAGCATCGTCCTCGCAGATAAACCATTCACATGGTGATGACTGAGACGAGTTCAAATCCTTAGCTACGGCTTCCTTGACATGCTCCTCTGCAGCAACCACGGCGGTAACCGAGTTAGTAGTGGCCACAAAGGATGCCTCTTGGCGGTTTGTCGCACCGGCATCAAGCGAGCCCCTGGTTTCTTGACTGGTAGAATCAGACCCTGGGTCACCCTTGCCAGATCTGAGAGCGAGAATGCCCTTCGTTTGGGAGTGGAGATAGGAGGCAGCAGAAGCAGCGATCTGGTATGCAGCGGATGCGCTGATCCTGGTTCTCCTGGAGTTCTCAGATGAACTCGCAATCTCCTTGTCACTTGCTGAGTTTTGATCCTGAGAGTTGTTATTAGAAACCGTGTCTGGGTCGGTAGACTTGGATTTTTTAGCCAAAGAAGAAACCACGAAACGCAACCCATGATCCTTCAGCAGTTTGGCCGGCTGGAAAAAAAAAAGCATGGAGTCAGTCGGGGATTTATGATTCTCATGAATCACCAGGAGACAACATAGTAACTCTCGACAGCACGAAGTTGCTTTGCTGAAGTCATAATTAATAATGGTGAAGGTTTCGAGGTTTTCCTTCGGTGAAAAGTCATATAACCTTTCTCTCCTCTAGAAATAAATATCTTCTCAACAGTTCCAGCATCCGAGAATTCAGTGTTGAGGCTCAATATCCAGCAACAAATTAACCAAAAATAACACAAAACGAATGAATGGGGAAGCGTTTCTGTTGAAATCGGGAAACGGGGATCAGCGATCACATACCTTGATCTTGGGTATGCTATAGGCAAGGCTGCCTAGGTAGGACAGCTGATCGTACACAACCACCTCGGCAAGCGACACTCGTCGGAGGAGGCTGGAGAAGGATTCCTTATCGAACTCCACCTGATTGGAGTGCCCATCGGCACCTTCACCAACTGGACAGCCTTCCTCTTCATCTCCGTCACGACACCCGACACACCTGTCTCCCTCATCCATCTTGTCGTCATTCCTTCCATCACCATCAGCGAGACTACCGCTGCCCTCGTTCTTCTCCCGCTCTTCCGCCTCAAGCACCGCCGCTTCTCTTCCGTCGCCATTCCTCCCCTTCCGCCCTAAAATCGAGCCGACGAGCAAGATATTCATGAGCCAGTTCCCCCTCCGCCCCTGCCGCGCCATCGCTATATCGGCTTTCTCTTCGTCGTCGTCCTCCCTCTCATCCACCGCCTCTTCTACCTTCGCTATCTTTTCCGCATTCCCGGCTTCGATCCCCAACGCAGCCTCCTCTTTCGCCGTTTCGATCTCCAGCACTGCCTCCGCAGTCACGGCGTCCTCCCCCCTAGGCCACAGTCTCATGATGGGCAGCGGGACGATGTACGAGTGCCATGACCAACCCCTCTTCACCGGCAAATCCGCAGTGCTCCTCCCTACGGCGCTAACCTGTGTCGCCGGGTGGTGATGCGCTAGGGCGTCTAGGCCGACGGAAACGGGCGTTGACGAGATCCCCAGCAGGGGCGACTGACCCGGCGGAGGCCGGAAGAGGATCCCCACCATACCAGACACAGCTCCAATCGTCGGAAACCTAGGAAGCGGCGATCACGTTTCCGAACCCGGACGAGAGAAGACGGAGTGAATGCCGCCGGTGGCGTTTCTTTTGTGTTCTCCCCCGCCCTTTCGCAAGCCTGGGAAGCGGAGAGGGGAGGGAGGGGGAGGTATTCCCGAGGGGGGTGGCAATGGCAAAATAAAAGTGTACACGTTGGGGTTTCTGTGATTTCGTAATATACGGTTTGGATTGCGTATCCCCTCCCCTGCCACTGAACCGCGAGGCGGAATAGCCGAACAAGAGTAGAGGCCCAGCCCGGCCGGCCCGGGTTTCTTCCTCGGGGTAAAGTGTACACGTTGGGGTCAATTGAGAAAGTTCGGGAAACTTTTAATGAGACCGGCTCTCTGCCTACTATCCTCCTAATTTTCCTCCCGTCGACCGTCGCTGTACTAAAAAAGGTTGGTGGCAGTTGGGTGGAGACGCCGTGGACCTCGCAGGGTGCTGCCCTGGCATCAATTGAACACCTCTCTTTTTCTCTATTATATTGCCGTTTATTCCTAGGCCCTGATTGGTAGGGGGTAGGGTGTAAGATCGGTTCATTGCTTTTAAACTCTACCAGTTAGGACCTGATTTTTATTTGGTTAGCAGTTGAGAAAATGAAAACATTGTTTTTGAACGCACAAAATAACCAGTTTCGGGACAAATTCCCGGAGTTCGTACCACGTCTAAAACGGGTAGTCAGCCTGCTCATGCGTTGTTGTTGGGCAAAAAGCTGCCGACTGTAGGATACCAAACGATTCACAAGAGAACCAGTACAATCGCCCAGTGGGCAATACCAAACGAAACCATTGCAGCCCAAAAGCACCCGACTTGGTCCTAGCAAACAGGGCCCTAACTAAGGATGTGCCTATTTATGTCGTACAGACCACATAAAAATATCTCATTTATGATGTAAATGCTGTTCGGGTGGATAGGGTGCCTATTTATGTTTTATACGCCATATAAAGGTATCTAATTTATCATGTAAATGCGATTTAGGTGGACAATAGGTGCCTATTTGGTATTATATGGTAATGTCCGGTTTAGGTTTTTTTTTTCTCACGCTACTCACTGTTAATGGCCTTTTAGATTAGTTATACATGTTTTTCATGATACTTTTTTGGTAAAATCAGACCCGGTGTTTCCCTTGGGTTTTCGTGGTGGTTTTTTTTCCAGATTCTTACCCTCAAGAATCTAAGATTCCGAAGGATACAAAACTTGGTGTGCATATGGTTGCAGTTTCATAGTTGCATTTGCTAACTTAGAGTTTGACTATTAAATCATTGTCTTCACTCAAAATTACAACTTGATCCTAAACATACTGGATTTGTATCAGGTTGAGAATGACAAATATCATGTTGTGAGATCACATTTTGGATATTATCACATCAAATTCTACATAAAAATTTCAATTGAACAATTATCCAAAACGTTATATATATATATATATATATATATATATATATATATATATATATATATATATATATATATGAACATGTGTTTTAAATTGAATCAAAAACAAAATTGATTAGTTCCGTCACAAACTCATATGTGTTTATGTCTAAATGTTTTATCTTCATTTGTTAATGTTTTCTATTTAAAAAAAAATTGGACGATAATAAAGTGGTGACAACATAATATGACATCTCTATGACATCATGATATGATCTATTTGAACTATAAACCAAGTGGTGACCAATGTGATATAACATCTCTCTCTCTCTACAACGGTAAACAATTGGTTTGTTTCTCTAAGCTTTAAACGTAATTTATTAATCTTGTCACTAGCTCAGGAGTGTTTATTTTCAAATGTTGTTTCTTCATCAGTTAATGTTGTCTATTTATTAAAAATGATGGATTATAAAGTGGTGATCAATGTAATATAATCTCTATAAAAAATGAATGTCATCACGACATTATCTACTTGTACATGGTAAACAACTAGTGCTTTAGCATGAATTTGAAAATAAAATTGATTAGTTCCGTCACAAACACCGACGTGTGTTTCTGTCCAAATATCATATCTTGATTGGTTAATGTTTTCGATTTATTAAAAAAATGAAGGATGACAAATTGGCGATCAATGTTATATTATCTCTCTCAAAACGTTTGTCATCACGACATAATCTACTTGTACTAATATTGATCACACGGTAGACAAATGGTGCTTTACATAGAACTCTCTCTCTCTCTCTCTACACACACACACACACACACACACACATATTGATCTATTTATTAACTTAAAAGTATTGAATTTCATGTTATATTAGAAAATCATCCAAACTCTGATAATATTCAACCGAATCAGATTTGAAATTACATTAAAACATCGATAAAGTTTTAGATTGGATTTACGAGCCATATTCAAGTTTAGTACCAATTCTTCAACTCCAATTTGATCACAATACACCCATGATTAGTTTAGTTTGATGTGAATCTAAAAGTACAACGTCGAGATGGCCCTAGTTGTTTGAAGAAGATTTTAACACGTTAGAACAATCAAGGGGAGAAAATCATATTAATTCGATGTATGAGTTCTTATTTCAAAAGAATAATGTATATATCGTGTGATATAAGTTTAGCCTAATTATATTGATTGATGTACGCTTGCACAGGCGGGCAAGCACACACATGATTTCTGTTTGAATGTGTTGTGAAATTGACCTTAAGGTGGCCTAATATCTAGATAGAAAATTGTACATGGTAAGCTGCACAACTTCCCTGACTTAAACTAAGAATGTTTGATTTGGTTTGGTTCAATTTATTCTCCCTCACCCACCCATCCGAACAAAATCAACTCCTGTTAGATTTTACCCGTTGCATCCCGTATTCTTTTATAATCTCTCAATGATTTGGTTCTCAATTAGTATGGGTTTTGTAAAGTTTTTAATGCTATTAGCGATTTTTCCATTCAGAGCATTTTATAAGATCTTGACGGCCAGTAGTATTTGTGTACGCCTTCTATTTGCAACTAGCATTAGAAAAAAGAACAAAGAAATCGTTGAAGACAACAATTGAAGAAAAGAAATTTAGAAATAGGAATAATAGGAGTCATGGGGGGAGGCGTTTTATAAGATGTGAATATCCCTTGCCAAGAAAATGAGCTAGGCAACTTCGTGAGAGGGGAAAGCTAATTTTCCCATTGTTTCCTTACTTTCCGCGAAACGTATCCTCATTGATAATCATGAAATCATGGCTAAACGAGGGGAACCCGTTTGTAAATGAAATCATGGCCCACCACACGACATTGAGTAATTATATATGCCTTTTGCATTGACTCTGGCCTCTTTTGTTTGTTGAGAAATAATGTGGTTTCACCTCGGATACCAACATTTGTACTCATTGGACGTTAGATTCGTAATAATTGCAGTTAGATATATACATTTACAGCTAGATATCGCACATTCAGATTCACCATCTTGATACAAAATACAGTTATACTTTGGAAGGCAACATAGATTAATGATGATATAAAAAGTAGGAAAAAACAGGGTCTGGCATGTTATTATTATTATTATTATTATTATTATGAGAAGTCATACTTACGATCCCATTTGAGGAAGAGGAGAGAAAGAAAAACCGAATGCGCAAGTATACACAACAGTGCCGTCCCCTAGCGGCTAGCGGTGCTGCACCGAAAGACGGCGTACCCGGGTCGCGACCACGTGGCTCACCCGTGTTTGTCAGCAGGGAGGCTGCCTGGAAGGTTAGGAGATTACAGCTGGCAGGACTTTGACGTGTCGAGTAGATCACCAGGACACGTCACTTACCCGGCAAGAGCACCCCGGCCACATGCTGTTGCCGACCGGTCCATGATGACACGCGACGGGCAAATGGCGTTGGCGTATTTGCATCATGCATGCAGTTTTGTAGGAGTCGGCAGATCAACCACTGCTTGAAAACCGCCAGTGATGACGGCGTCCTGCGGTTAACGCGTGTGATTGCACAAGGTGAGCTGGAGGGAGGAAATTGAAAGCGCTGCCTGTGTCTTGTCTTGCTTCCAAAGAAAGCTGTTGGCGGCCTCTTACTTTGCGGAGAAGGAAAGAGTCCCATTTGGCTTGTAGCTGGTCCGTTACGCAGCTGCTGGAGTCTGTTCAGGGAAGGCATGCGGGTCATACAGTCCGCTAGAGATTAGATAACTCCATGGAATGGGAATTCTGTTGGAAATGGTTCGCATCAAACAAAACGATCTCAATTTAAAAAACTGGAAATATTTTTCTTGGGTCCTCAAAACGTAATTTTCAAAATAGTGTGTCTGTACTTGTGTCTGCACAAAAGAAATAGGATATATAAGAAAGAAGAGGAGCTCATAGAATAATGTCTCATACACCACTCAAAAAAGTTTGAAACAAAGGCCCTAAGAAAATAACTCTGCCAAAGATAGCTCACAGACTCTGCATCATAAGAAGATCTAAGCAGAAAGATCCTCCAAAGTTTATCAGCAGGTCTGTATTTGTTCTCGTGTACTAGTAGGCTTCTCTCTAACCAAGCATAGTAGTAGATGATCATCAAAATTTACTTGTTATTCTCTCCATAGTGCATTAGTAGATCATCCCATCCTTTGACACTGAAGGATCTATTAATGAGGATATCAGCATAGGAGAACAACTTTTGAATATACAAGCAATCAAAAGAAATATGCTTGGAATCTTCATAGACACTTCTATAGAGAAGACACATAAAAGCAGTTTGGATTCTTCTTCTTCTACCATAAGCGCTTGTGGGATGCTTGTTTAGTAAAACCTTCCACATATGCACACGAAATCTCCCTGAAAGACTATCCTTCCATATCCAAGAGACATAAGGATAATCACACTCAGAATTTCTGACAACATTCCAAATGAACTTAACATTCAGAGAACTAATGTCATTAAACAAGAACATATCACTACCTCCTGTTGGAGCATCAATGGGACATGAGAAACTCAAAAAGTTTAGAATTAGCTCTATTGTTAGAACAATATCAATCACCTTCCTTGATAAAATTACTGACAAAGCAATCTACATAGCTTCCAAATTTTAGGACATAATCTTTACCAAGAAGATCAACAAGAGGTGTGTAATTGTACTAAGGATCAACCCATAACCTTAGCTTCCTACCATCACCGATACTGAACTTCATGAACCTCAACATCTCCTCCCTTTGTTTCAATTTTTTTGCAAAGCACCATGACATCCTAGCAGATAGACTTACTGACCAAAAAGATTGTTTATTTAAGTACACTTCATTAACTCACTTGATCCAGAGTGAGTCCTTCTTGCTGGAAATATTTCAAGCATTAAACATAAGACAACTATCCACCACGTCTCTGACCTTCTTAATACCTAGACCTTTTTCTTTTCTAAGCCTCGTGACATGTTCCCATTTAACCAAATGGATATTGTTCTTATCATCGGGTTGCCCCAAAGAAAATGTATGCACATCTTTTCAATCAAGTCAAAGACATATTTAGGAAGCGGAAAACATTGAATTCAATGTAAATGGAGTGCATCGAGAGTAGAAATAATCAACTCCCTCCTAGCCACAAGAGAAAGCATTTTTTCTTTCCAACCTTCTAGCCTCCTCTTCGTACGATAACAGGAGCACAAACAACTTTAGAGAGTTTGCCTATAAACAAGGGAACACTCAAGTATTTAGAAGGTAGTTTGCACTCAAGGAATTTGATAATATCTTGCACTTCAAGTTTCTTCATGTTTCTACTAAAAATGACGTCACTTTTATCACGGTTGAATCTCATACGATGGTCCTCCCAAATCCCTTAAAAACCTCAAGAATAGCTTTTGAGTTGCTCTCATTAGCTTCAGAAAACACCATGAGATCATCAAAAAATATGAGATGAGAGATAGAAAAAGAATCAGAAGCCCTGATAGGGGCCGACTCCCCATTTCGAATCTTTTTTTAAAGTAGCTCGGATAATCCATGCATAACAATGACAAAAAAATATGGAGCAATGGGGTCTCGATGACGGATCCTATTAAAAGGACAGAAGCATGCTGACAGTTCTCCATTTAACACAACTTCATAAGAAGTAGTGTGAAAATTCTTAGAAATCCAGTTGATCAAATAGCAGGGAAGCCCATATTGAACATAATAGAAAAAAAAGATAATTTCAACTCATGGAATCATAAGCTTTAGTAATGTCAACCTTGACATACTTCTTGCTACTAGGACTATTCTTATTGAAATCATGAATAAGCTCATTCATTGATAGAATGAAATCTTTAATATTGCGCCCTATAATGAAAAATGATAATATTTAGAAAGGGATAATCTTTGACTGAATGCTTTATTTGAAATAGGTGTTACTGATTACTCGTCCTTTTATAAAACAAAATAATGGGTTATAAACCCCAACATAATGGAAATATCACACTTTGTTGCTCTGTATGGGTTGTTTTACACCAAATGTGTGTTCAAGTCAATGGCTAGGGTTTGTTTGGCTTAGTCTAATTGGCATGCAACGTATTGCTTTGCAATATAGATACATTGGAAATTTAGGCATTATCATCCTACAAACGTCAGCGGTAGCTATACCTATAATTACCAATGTGTTACATAAAAGTGGGTGAATGAGAATAGAAGAATTACTAACAAGAAAAAAATCTTCTATTTGTTTGATAGACAAACTTGTGCATTGTAGTTTACTCATGTTAGTGATTGAATCTGATAACCATGATGGCAAAAATTAGCAAAAGGAGTGGGTAAAAGACCATCTAGATCAGTCTCGATTAATATCTAATGAGCGTTTATTGTTTTATAATATAATTAAACTCATGCTAAAATAGTTAAAATGACATATATCGAATGGATAATGTCGCTAAGTCATTTTCTTGTACGGTATAAGTCGAATAAAAATCAATAAATAATGCCACATTGTAAAAAATTATTTAGTCCCCAATAATTAACGTTTATAAAATATTTTATAAAAAACATTCAAAGAAGCGTGGGCAACGAACATGATTATTAATTTCTTTCCAAATGGAGAAGCATGTGGCTTTAAAATTGAAGTTATCATTATAAATCAAAGATAATGCAACTGCAAATTAAACTCACTAAACTAGCTTAATTTAAACAGAAAGATGTAGTATTGTTTCTTGACTTTGCTACTGCATTATGTATGACTTGTTCTAATGTAGATTATTAAGTTATTTGTGTTTTAAATAAACGTTATAGATTTTATCTATAATATGATTGTGTTTGTTCTTATTGTTTATTTTTATTTGCAATGAAGTTATTTATCATGTGGTTTAAATTGAAAGATTTCTAAGTAGCATTTTTTTCTTGTGCCCACACTACGACACTTATATTTTTATTAACCATAAGTTATAATCTAGCTTCAAATAAAATCAAGATCTTTATAATTGGATTACATTTTAGTGTGTTAGTAGATTATGCTAAATACTATTAGTGTAAGACCATATCAAACCAAATCAAACGACAAGGTTACAACATGATTTAGTCATGTCTGGATTTACACACAATCTTAGTCCAAAGTCCAAATAGTTTCCAAACCACTAAGTTCACTTTGATATGATTTTAGACTTTTATCATACTAGGAAAGATCATGGTCGCCCAAGTGAGCATTTGTTAATTTGATGAGTACACGAGTCACAAACATAGCATTTGTGGAATACGACTATTCCATATTTATCATGTTATGGATACAAGGTCCAATTCTTTCAGTTTCATGACCACTCAAGTATACCGTCGTTATCATATGTTGTTTACTTAAGCTTCTCTAGTCTACACTAGACATATTTTTCTTGTTCTCCACTATCTTTTGATTTCCATCTATTGATATCCTTGAATATCTTTGTAAAAGATTTAGTTGTAGCATCACCAATGTCATATTTTCTATATAAGAGAACACATCTATTGCAATAATTTATAGTTGGTATTATTTAGTTGTAAAATATTATTTATATTGTGATCATCAAGTTGTGTATTCGATCAAGCACTTTCCGCAATTTGGTAGTATGTTTTGACTATGTTTGTCTCCTATCTTCAAATATTATATTACATAATACAAGTGTTGTTGGACCGTTGGTTCATAATTGATATGTTTCCACAATATGCATAGCACAAACAATAATACACAAACAAGAAATATCACATCACATATTCAAATATAATATATACATGCATGTATAAAGTACATTTAAATTGAACCAAAACAAAAGTTGTTGGCCATTAATCAAGTCTTATTACACTCTTAATGTGAGTCATGATCTTATAATAATATGACAATAATGTATATGTGACAGGTAGTTACTATATAAAATAGATCTTTTCAATCATATTTGATTCATCCAAAGATTTTATTCCCATATATATGGACAAGATGTAAATGTTTCCTTGATCTATGTCTGAAACTAACAATGTTTTCTTCTTACTGAGGTTGAGTGAAACCTTTTCCTCTTGATCCTTACCCTCTTATGGTTGTAGTGGAAAAATATTCTTCTTGCTGCAACTCCTAGTTCTGCTTTTGCCTTCAACCGACAAAACCTTTCTTTCCAATTCTTTCCAATCTCTATCTTCTTTGCCTTTCTTAATCTCTAGATGGTAAGAAAGCAAATGACTGTGATTACTCTTTTTCATGAATAATCTTCTCCTTTTATAGCCTCTTCATAACCACCATGTTAGAGAATAATCACCAATAGCGGGGTAAGTGGGGTAGAAAGAAACCACATGTTAGTGGGGTTGGTAGATAGAGAGTAACCAATAGTTCATGGGGTTAGTGAGTTTCCCTTCACATAAGGATTAGAGACTGACTGCCCTATGATTGTGTCTGGTACTTGGTGACAAAATAGATGGGGAAGGGGAAGGAGAAAAGGAAGTGTAAGGGGACAATGATGGGGAAGGAAAAGTTGTTAAATTGTGTTGTTTGGCATTGGTGCATTGGGAAAGAGATAGGGATGGAGAAAAACTTAAAAATATTATTTGTTACATGAGTATGGGGACATGAAGGTGAAATTTCTTTATAAAAATACCCTATAATATTTGTATCCTATTTTTGAAAGTTTCTTTGTGTATTGTCTAAATAAGTGGTGGAGTCTTGAAAAACTTTTTTCTTTTTGATTCACTATGATTTTCTATGGGGACAAAAATATGACAACTTCCCCATAGAATATTTCTCCTTTCCCGTCATTAAGGAAAACGTGCAAACTACTTTATTTACCCTCCATTTCCCTCCTCAAAATTCACCATGTAACAAATGCAATCCAAGGATTAGAGGGTAAGAGTAACCACCCTAGGTGTCTCTTCTCCTAAGGGGTAGCGAGAAACCATCTTAAGTGTATCTTCTCCCAAGGGATAGAGCATATATACCTTAAGTGTCTCTTTGCCTAAGAGATAGTGAGTAACCACTTTAAGTGTCTCTTTCTTTAATAATTTGAGAGTAACCACCTCAAGTCACTTGTCATCTAACAGGTATAGACTAACTACCTTAAGTGT
Source organism: Alisma plantago-aquatica (assembly GCA_963693085.1). Lineage (NCBI taxonomy): Eukaryota > Viridiplantae > Streptophyta > Magnoliopsida > Alismatales > Alismataceae > Alisma > Alisma plantago-aquatica. The sequence goes on from OY856409.1 coordinate 1,792,745,306, forward strand.
TTGTTCATAACTATATATAAAGGGATTGTGAGGGTCTCACACTCCTTGGTCTCTAACTTCCCACATTCAAACAACCATCACATTAAAATAAATTTTTTTATAGATAAATAAAGTATATTACATGGGCTGTATACAAAAATATTTATACATATCCTTTTATAACAATCTCTACGGTTTCATTAGATATCTTACAACTAGAATCCCTCTTTTTTCTGATCTTGTTCCTCCAGATCTAGATCACAGTTTGTATCAATTAAATAAATTGTTGGAATCCCCAAAATAAGCAACAACACCGATCGAATTATTTGGTCCCACTCGTTATCAATGGGATCAGGGATATTTCCTGAGCCATATCCTTAGGGTTTCACTTACCTCATTCACATATCACATGACTCGTATAAAGATTTAGTGCATCAGAAACTTTAACTGATAAAAGGACTTCTTTCAACGGTTGATATACAACCAAACACATATATGAAATATTTATATGAATTGAACTGGGATTTCCACACTTCACTTAAATATAATGCCTCAAGAATAATCTAAAATAAATAAATCTATAATGCTAAAGAGAACCGCTTCTGCTGGATTTCATTTTGTCTATTAGCAAACTTCCAACTTTCCACTCATCTAGGGCTTCACCCTCTTGACTAAGATATCAAGGAAATAATGATAACTTCAAATAAATACCTTGATAATATCTGGAACATCAATACTAAAAATTTATATAAAACAATCACTTAAAAATAAGGAGATTCAAACTGGAAAGTTCTTCATTCAATTATTCAACAATTTCAGACGTAACCAATTACCCTAAATTTTGGTATATTATTCAAACTTATGAAATAACTTTAGAAGTTCTATTCTATATTTTTTTATCCATTTCTAATAAGATTTTATCATCTATAATTCATCATAGTAGGAAAATAATCCATTTATATATCATCTTGCAAAAGCTAGTATTGAAAGGCAGATATATGTTTTATTGTCTCATATAGGAAGAGTTAGAGATTATAATGGATTTAATCCAATTTAGTACAATCTACTATTAAATGGAAGTACCCACTCCACCTAAGGTGTAAGACACCTTAAAATGTACCCCAACATCTGAAATTCATGCATCCATATCAAACCTCAACCAATTATCCATTTTCTTCTTCCTCCTCCCAACTCATAAACCATAGGAATGGAGAATTATAGAGAAAGAGTCAGAAAAGAGGGTGATTTGATATCATTTTGAATCAAATCAGAGGAGGGAAGGAATCTTGACATGTGAGATAAGAATTACCAATAAAATCTATCTAATGATTACCAAGTTACTTGATTTCATCAGTTCTTGGAAGATAAAACCTTAGATTGACATCTTTGACACTTTTTTCATCCAAACCCTTACTCTCCCTCTGTCACTAGGATTTCATTTCTATGGAATGAACCACGAAATGTGGTAGATAGTAGTGTGTTTGGTTTCTCGTATAGATTAATTAATGTTCTTGGATCAATTTCAAACTAACCTACTTCACACTTTCTTTCATTTTGGCAGAATTTTCTGTCATACAAATGTTATTGAAAATTGTTTATTGAATAAGTCAAAGCTCCTCCAAAAATTATGAAAAATTAGCATGTTGTCGATCACAAATTTTAAGAGGTCCCATAAAGAATAACACATCATTCAAAGTTACCAACAAATATATAAAAATCAAATAATATATTGTTATATTGTAGTTTTTAGTAATGGTCCGTTCAAGAGCAAACACCCTAGAAGATCCCCAAAACGGCCATGCCAAGGAGGACCTAGAACAACCATTTTGCCTACCATGGCCATGGTGCTTTATATCCATCAGGACCAAGTATAAAAATGGCTCCACCTGTAACGTCTGGGCCCACTTCCCAAGGCTCTAGTAGAGTTTCAGGAATAACGACTGGCCCCACAGACCACCACTAGCCTTAACTGCATGCTTTTTGTCCACTCACGCGTAAGCCAGGAGCAACTTCCCGACTGGTCACTGACCGGCCTAAATCGCGCGTCCTAAAATTGGAGGCGTATTTGAGGTAGTCGAGCCTTCGCATTTATAACCCGAATCCTTCTAGGCCCCCACAACTTTGTTTACGGGGTCGAAGTAGTCATACGGGGTCGAACACAGGGACAAGGTGGGTTGTGTTAACGACTGTGAATCGACACTCTACACTCCGGTGGATATAAAGAGATATTAAAGTTCCCCGAAGGGAACAACAAGATGTCACGATTAAATCAAAGAAAACTATCTCCAACTGGAGTTACAAGAAAGATTAAGATTTTGTCATTTAGCAGTTTTTAGGAATTTTCATGCAACAGAAAATAGAAAGATAATCTGCAGTTTAAGGCGTAATGCAAGGGATACGACTTTAGAAAGACAAGCGGTAGCAGTAACACCCTACACCCCTCCTCTCAGAGCGGGTGCCTCTAACCAAGCTTCAACACCCCTCTCGAGGTTGCTGGACTCAAAGTTAGAGTGGAATGATACTAAAACAACTCCGTTCCGGGCACTCTCGTACTCCAGAACCGGACCGAACACTAGAGCCACAACCCAACTCTCGAAGTAATTGCGACGGGAAAGCCGATTCGGTAGCTAAGCGAAACGCGATCCAAAACATGCAAGCTAGAGTTCAGATATCCAACACAGCAGTTACCTAATCATAAGGCACTAAGCATTAAACAAATAGCAATAAGGCATTTCTATTTCCATAAGCAATAAGGGTCTTAATACAATGCATAAGCTAAGAATTTAATTGACAGAAAGATAAGTGTCGCCTTCTTGATGTAGAAGAACGACAGACTACTACTACTCCCAGCCCGATACCGTCCAGGGACCTATCCCGGTACAGCCGTGTCGGGCGGCACGAACTCTCGAACGGCACGCCTGACAGACGACTGTATCATTTGAAGACCCTGGCCGATACGCTCATGTTGAGCGGCACACCCTCTCAGGCGGCACGACTGACGGGCGGAGCGTATCGGGTTCGGTATCGTGTCGGGCACGGATTTACTTATACTACTGTCGGGCATTGTTGTCAGGCACTCGTGTCGCGTATCTACGTCGGCCGATATCGGCCCTCAGTGTCGTCCGGTACAGTCCTAGGTGAACCGATCCCCTCCCTCTCAGGATGAGGAAGAGCTCACCTAGTGTCGCCCGGTACGAGCACTGGGGCACGATACGGTTGCTCTCGCACTTCTCTCGCAGATAGCTCAAGTCCCCCACTGTCTGAACTATGAACTGGCCAGCCGTCCCGACCTATCCAACCTGTCTTTTCGGCTTCCTGTAGATGTTATTTATAGGCAGCCGGTTGATGAGAAAACATGGTGCTCGAAGCGCCACGTAGCTCCCTTATACGCCGGTCGATGGATGTGGATGGCCGATACAGGCATATCTCGGCGCGAGGTGCTGGCTATTGGTCACGTGGTGGGCGGCACGCCTGCCGGTGGGTGGTCGTGTCGCTCGATGAGCTGGTTCGTCGATGCGGCTTTGGCTCCCTGTCGGGTAGGAGGTGTGTCGGCCGGCACGTCCCTTTCGCAAGGTGCCCTTCTCCATCGACCATTCTTGTGTCGCCCAGCCCCTGTCGGGCTGGGATGTATCGGGCGTCAGGAAGGTCGAGGCAGGCTTAGACTTATTGTGGGCCGGAACCGGCCTTTTTACACAAAAATGAGGAAAACTCTGTAGAAGATAGGAAAAATTGGAATAAGAGCGTTGCTTGGCCAATTATTGCGAAAATGCTAATAAAATAGAGGAAAATAGCAGAAAAGGGTAGTTTTGATAACAGAATAAAGGGCAAAAACGTCACAAAATTTGGTGTTATCAACTCCCCCAAACTTAGCTTTTTGATTGTCCTCAATCAATATTTAAACTAGACTTTGTGTTGCTTCTTCTTGCACAGCAAAACTTTAAGGCTAAAGGGTAGCACAAGATTTGCGATGTCTTGGAGGTAATGCTGTCTTAATGCGAACAAAAGACCTTGCCCTACTTGCCTTATTATTTAAGTAAAATTTTTCTTCTCCACAGCTTCAGCGAGACTTTGGTGTATGATTCCGAAGTTAGCTTCCACACCAAACAGCTTTATTTTAAGGGCAGAAAGTTGTGTATAGGGTAGGCTAAGTCTTTTTGGGTTTTTCTTCTTGTTTCCCATCAGTCCATCCAGGTAAGGGTCCGTTAACGGGCAAGTGGTCCCTGCAGTCCAAGCCAGTTGGCTTTAGAGCAGTGATTTCACATCCTACGTACCACTGCCCCAGATCTACCATGCCTAAAGATGGGTACTTTTGGAAAACAAGGGTGTATATATATTTTTTTTTCTTTTTTTCTTTTCTTTTATTGGGCACAACTCTCATGCTTTTATTCACGCTCATAAGGCTTCTTTCTCTTTTTGGGATTTTTGCTGGGTAAGGGAAAACAAAAGAGATATCTGCTGTTTGGGCAGCTTTTTCCTTCTCCATACTCATCTCTTAGCTGTTTGCGAGATTATTATTTTTCGAAAAATTTTGGATGGCAGGGCATAATCTTTTGTTTGTTTGAGACAACATTATCAGAAAGATATGACAGAACTTGTAACTTGTTAAATATACAGAAAGTAAACTTTGCAAGAAGTCACAACAGGTTTTTATTATTATAGTGATTTTGTACATATGCATAGGGGCAGAAATTTGCAAAATTTTCAAAATTTTCAGAAATTTTGGTATAAACATATATATGTACACATGATATAGGAAAGAACAAAAGGATAAAGAACAAAAGAATAAGGAATTTAAGTCAGAGAGATCAGAAGATTTTTGTACCTCCCTCACTGGTACATGGTACCCCCCCCCAAACTTACTCCACACTCTGTCCCAGAGTTGTGAAGTAGATGAGGTAAGGAAATGTTAATCAGTGAGGGTTAGATGATCAGCGCGCCTGGGCTAGATAAGAGCTCCCACACATATTCTCCTCTTTTGCTGTGATAGTCGATGTGGAGGAGCTGATCAGGCGTTGCCTCGTTTGCCATCCATTCCAGGACGAAGATGCCGCAGTCGTTGGATAGTTGAATTTGCTGCGGGCTGCGGTGGCAGAACTGAAGTTCATGCCAGCTTCTTGCTTGCATTCCCAGGAATGGTTGTATCAGCGCTGCTATATCGATATAGTACTTTCGTACTAATCGTTCGAGAGATGTCAGCGCTGTCGATGTACAAGGCACTGGATGGTCTTTATTGCTGTCCGAGCTGTTGTAGAAAATCCCTGCTCGTTGTTGGGTGTACACCGTTAAGAGCGTCCAGTGGTTGTTGTGCACGATGGGAAGGAGAATGGTATCTGGGACTCTGCATTCCAATTCTGCTAGGAAAGCTTCCTTCGCCCCTTGCTCATCGGCTAGGTAAATGTCGTTGAACAGCATTGGATCTGCTATGTATGCGTGTTCAGACTTGTTTCGTAGTATTTGGATGTAGGCGACTGCCACAGATAACGCCAGACATCCTCCCTCTTTTACCATGTCCCTTAAGTCGTCAATCGGGACTATGACATCGCCTGCCGAGTAGGCTACGTCTGCAGGGTTTGAGTCAGCCAACTTCATGTGGATTCCGTTGACCTGTTCCTGCGTGAGGGTAGCGCATGAGAAACGGTCGAAGTTGTGGATCGACTCCTCTTTGTTCTGGGGCGAGGCATGTTCATCGTGTCCGAAAACTTGTCGCAAGATGTTTATCTGTTTGCCTTCCCCACAGACGTTCGTCTCTGCTTCTGCTTCTTTTTCAGGAGGGCTGCTGTATCGAGATGACTCTTCTTCTTGTTCACTATCTAGCAGCTCTTCTGGTATCCCCGCGTCTCGGAAGTAGCGCTTGTCCTTTATCAGTAGCAATGCATATTTGCTTCTGAGACTGTAGAAGTTATTATTCTGGAGTTGCTTGAAGTATCCAAAGATATGTATCATCTCCATGGCTCTGAGGACTATGAATGTGCTATTTCCACTTCCCTCCTCTTCTTGGACTGGGAAGTCCCTTAGTGAGTAGAAATTCCAGACGCCTCTGTGGTGCTTGACTCCATACTTGATGAACCGGTGGAGACATAGTGGCAGCAGTCTTAGCTTTACGTCCTTTGGGTGTAGGAACGTACTTCCTGTGTGCGGGACCTCTTTGCTGCAGCAGCAGTGCAGTTGGACATCATGATTTCGGAGGTCGGCAATGCACAGGAACCAGTTGTTTCTGTGTTTGTAAGGGGCCAGCACCAGTTTCAGATTGTGCACTTCAATGTAATCCAACATACTTTCTACCTGCGTAGAATTGTACAACCCCATCATTAATCTTCTTGCTAGGGCCGGGGTGGCAGCGTAAACTGTATGTTGGCCTTTCTTCTTGTCGGTGTTTTCTAGAATGGCCCCTTGTAGTACTCTGAACAAACTCTTCCCTATGACGGCCTTGGCACGGAAGATGTTTCTCAGAGTTCCCCGCTTCACCAAAAAATAACTGTCGCTCCAGAGTACTTCTTCCTCATCGGCTTGCGATCTCAGGACCATGTTGAGTAGTTTCTGGTCTCTGATCGTTAGATATCCTATGACCCTTCTGTCAAAGTCAGCCATTTCGAAGGAAGGTATCTCTGTCGGTGCGGAGAAATCGGTGAGATTAGCTCTTGAACTCCTTCCTCTGGGGAGGTGTCTTTTGTTTGCAGTGCAGATGTCCCCCCCTTCTCCCTTGGATTCATCAGAAGAGCCCTCCCTGACGCTGATATCTTCATCGTTATCCTCAGCTTCGTCAAAGGGGGCTGAGGGAGCAGCCTCATTCAGGTCAAAAGGGCTTCCTTGTCTGGCTGGAGTTTCATAGCCTTGCCCTTGTGATGAATTTCCTCCGGTTGCCGATGAAGATCTGCTGGAGGAGGAGGTGAATGCTGATGATCCTGACGACGCTCTTGACGAAGAGGATTGAGAGCCCGGACCAGGAGGCGACGGCGATCTTCTCGGCTGCCTTGGGCGTGGATGGTCGTCCTCCCTGTTTAGCCTCCCCTCGATCTCGCTAAGGCACTGCAGGACTTGTTGTAGCGTGGCATTTACTGCCTCTAGCCGGCCAGGTAGGCTGGCCAAAGCCAGCAGCTTTCGTTCCTGGCTATCCAGCCTTTGTTCGAAAAATGACAACTTGCGGGTTAGGGAAAGAAATGTAGTAGAATGGTTTTCTGTTACCTCCCGCAAGAAATCGAGTTCTTGTCCCAGCATCATTCCGAGCGAAGGAGGGTTTTCCGCTTGTCTCCCCCTCGATCTCGAAATGCTCCTCCCGCGCGATGGTTTGCCTGACGAGGCAGAATCTACTTCTATCGTCCGCGGGGCTGATGCTTCTGAGTGGGGTGTCAGTGCTGCCCCGCCCTCTTGTTGTATCGGAGGAGACCATGCCGTGGGGGACGGATACTGCCCCATATTTACGTTGTCGACGATCTCCTCAACGACTGCAACAGGTGACTTTGGTGGCGGTGTCGGCGTCACCTGTGCTCGTTCGAGCTCCATTTATAGGATGTCGGCGAATAGCTCATCGCTGACATCCGGTTGTACTTCATCAATCGCCCCTAAGGGCGCAGCAGAAATTACGGGGACTACAGCCGTCTCACTTACTGCAGTTCCAGTTCTTGTCTCGGCAACCTCCACGATCGCCGGTTCTTCTCTTGCCTCCGCTGACCTTGTTGTTGTGGCTGCCGTTCGTGGCTCCGAGGCAGTGGGCCGCTCGGCAGGAGATGTTGAAAATACGTCCTGCCGAGTACCCAGCGGGATGGCCCCCCTGGTGATTCCCCACTGTTGGCTTCTTGGGGGTGGAGCGCATCTTGCGCCTGCTACCACAGCCTCGATTTCGGCTGTGGTGAAGACTAGCTTCTCTGCGTCGTAGGCGGCGCAACGAGGAAGCGGGAGAAGCATCTTCGTCCTTGCGAACTTATAGAAGTAACTCCGCCCCTCCTTCTTTATTATACCCGACCTCATGAGGTACTTGAGGTCGATCAACTCGTCCCCTCTTGTCCTTGAGAGGCTGCGCGGCTCGCGCGGGTATCCCAACCCCACCGCGATTAGGTTCACGATGCCACCCATGCAATATTCCTTGGTGGCATCCTTTATTGGGTGCAGCCTGTTCAGCAAGAAGCGCCCCAGGTTGATAGTCCGGCCCTCCATCATGTGCCACATGACATGGAGTTCCTCGGAGTAAATGTTGCTGGACTTGTTCTTGCTGAAGAGGAGGCACGCCACCAGCTTGTGCATTATCCTCCAGAAGCATGAGTGCATTGCCGCCACCTTGCTTCCGGGTTTGAAAGATAACTCCCCAGTTAGCTTTTCCCAGATATCTACGGGGTTGAACCCGTCTCCTTCGGTGATCCTTGCACCGTTATTTAGTCTCTCTCTCTCCTCTTCGCTGGAGGAGAAAATCTGGTTGAGCAGCTTCTCTGAAATGACGTGCTCTGCATTGTAAAGCCGCCCCTGGAGTCTGTCTGCTCCGCCATACTGTCTGGCTTCAGCAGGTGTATTCTTTACTCGGTGAAGGGACGCCATGAACTCCTTCGTGAGCTCTGTGTAGGAGGCAGATAGGCTGAAGCAGATTTGCCTCAGACCGGCTACAGCAAGTATGTCCTCCAGTCTCCCGAAGATGCCCAACTGCATGAAGGATGACTGGTGGCTGAACCTGCTCGGCCTGTAGAGCTTGGTCCCTAGTTCAGCATATCTGCGGCCGTGCTCCTCATCTCTTGGAATGAACCTTCCCGGCGTGTGATCCAGTGGTTCTGCTGTTGGAGCAGGTGTTGCAGCTGGAGTGGCCGCTTCTTCTGTTCTCACCCTCTTTCCAGATGTTGAGGGTCCAGCTGCTTCAGGGTTCGAGCGCTTCTGCCCGAATGTTGCCGCCTCTACCTCTGGCTCGGTGACAACTCTCCTGCCTTGCTCGTCAACGAGCCTAACAGTTATCTTCGTGCGTGCCATCCCTATCATCAATCAAACAAATGCTGTTTTGTTATTAACGGGAAAATTAATAAAAGGAAAGGCCCCCTGGCACGACTGTATCGGGCCTTGAGACAAGATCAGGTAAAGCTTGCCCGATACAACTGTGTCGGACGATACGGTCAAAAGAAACTGAGCGCCCGACAGGGTCTTGAAAGAGTGCTGCCCGATACAAGAATAAACGGGCGGTACAGTCGCTGCCCGTCACAGATGTATCGGGCAGGCGCGAGAGAAGCGTGTCGCGCGATACAGTGTCGGGCGACAAGAAAATCAATGTTAAATCCTCGCCCGATACATCATGTGCGATAAAGGTCCGTATCGGGTATGCTCGGGCGATAGGGTTGTCGCGCGATACCTTTGTTTTCCCTAAGGTTTTGCGCGTCACGAGATCGAAAGAGGTCTCTACGCGACACGGGAGCGGAGTGCAAGAAAAGTACTGCGCGATACGGTAGCTGAAAAAGGTAAAGTCCGGGAGCGCGACACGGTAAAGTTTTCGCCTTATATATAGCGGCCGGATGTCGCGGTAAAACCATTCCCTCCCGAGACGGGCGCAATCTGTATGTCGGTTGGTGTGCCACCCGATTCGGCCTGTAAAGTTGCTAGACCAGACTTCGCCCGACCGATACAAGATTTTTCAGGACAAAACTCCGAAGTAAAACCCACTTAGAGAAAGAGGCGATAGGCGGGTAAAACATCATTGGCCTAAGGCTAAACCCGGCCTCAGATGGTATTACCCATCCTGGCAAAACTAAAGCGGTGGCCCTTAAAACAAAAAGAGTCAGCACACGTGCGCATTCACTGACTCGGGCCTTATTACAGTCCATAATGTTTGTAATGTCTGCCTTGCAAGAAAGTAAATAACATCCTATTCTAGGAAAATAAAACACGGGCTGCCTCCCGAGGAGCGCTGCATTTCCTGTCTACAGCTAGACATCTTTCAGCTTCTTCATCTTGATCTATCCTTTAGCTGGTTCGGTGTTAGACGGGATCTTCCCTACATGATTCTTCATAATCTCAGCGAGCTGCGCTAGCTGCTGGTCGATTTGGCGCTGATGTGTCTGCATATCTGACAACTGGACCTGCAACGAGTTCAAAACCCCCGAATTGGATAGCGCACTTTGCGCTAACTGGTGATTAACGGTGTCCTGTTTCTTGACAAAATTGAACAACTGGCCGATCACTTCGGATTGGTTCACCCCTTTCTCCTGTTCACGGGGCGGGCCTTGGTACTTTCTTGGTGTTTGGAAATTACCTTTTGATGGCTGGAACTGGCTGTTCTTGGTGTATTGGCCTGATCCCCCCTCTTTTCAAAAGGTTGCACGGGCCTGGCCATGGTGTTTAGCTAATGCGAGTTCTCGGCCGCGTCTTTGTTGCCATAATTAAATCCAGGGTGGTCTGGTCTCTTGAAGCTCATGTAGGATACATTCTCGGTCCGTTCTTCTTCCGAGTCGGAGTCGCTGTCGGTGCCGGGTTTGGTGTAGACACAGTTGTCCACCCCATGTCCTCCTTCACCGCAGGTAACACATTTCATGACTTTCTCAACTTGCTTCTTCCCCTTTCCGCCATGATCCTTCAGTTGTTTCACATCTGTTGCTATCCTTTGAATCTGAGAAGTAATGTTTTCCAGAGCCTTGGACTCAAGAGAGGTTCCTTCCCCTGCCTTCTTCGCCTGCCCTCTATCGGATCTGTCATAGTCAACATCGGCCTTCAACTCGGCCATGTTCCTAATGATCTTTTCGGACTTGCTTGGCTTCTTCCCTAAGAAGTCACTTCCTGCTGCCGCATTCAGCGATACCCTTTCATCGGGAGTTAGCCCATTGTAGAAGGTGGAGACCAGGAAACCCTTCTTGAAATTGTGGTGAGGGCAGTCCCTCTGATATTCCAGATATCGTTCCCAGGCGTCGTGGAGGTTTTCATTTGGCTTTTGCGTGAAAGATGTGATTTTTAACTTGTTCCTCATCGTCTTCTCAGTGGGGTAGAAGTTGTTTACAAATGCGTCAGCCAGTTCTCCCCATCCATTCAGCGCTTGGTGGGGTAGCCCAAGGTACCATGATAGCGCCTTAGCCTCCAAAGAGAAGATGAAACCCTTGCAGTAAATGACCTCTTGGGGAACCCCTCGCATCTTTATGGTGTCGCAGATATTCTTGAAAGCATCAAGGTGATGGTAAGGGTTGTCACTCTTAGAACTCCCCCTGAAGCTTTTATTTTGAATCATGGAGATCACAGATGGCTTGAGCTCAAAGTTTGTAGCATTGAACCTTGGGATGATAACGGGGCACCTCGATCTATTGGCCTTGGTAGAAGCCAATTCTCTCAGAGTTTTCTCTTCTTCCTCCGAGTCGTCACTGTTGCTGGCGTCTCGGCATCGCTCCCGGTTATCATGATTCCTCCTGTGTCTCTGACGACGTCTATGCTGATGATGCTCTTCCTCATGCCCTGGTGATTCTAGATCTTCTTGTCACTCATGATCACTATACCGGTCGTTGTCTTCCGGTGGAGGCGAAGCTGGCCTCCCTCTTGGGCTTTCGTTTCCAGAAGGTGGCTCTACACGAGGAGGCATGGTTGACAGTCTCACTGTTCAGTAGATCAGAGTACCTGAAAACCGCATAGAAATCATGTTTAGAAAATTATAATTGGGGTAAAGAATAATGCTTAGAGAGAAAAAAAGAGAAAAAGAAAAAGAAGTGCTGTCAAGCCTATTTCTAAGCTTGAGGCACGGGAGTGTAGTTAGTGGATTCGGATTCATCAACAGTGCCATTTGCCTTGTCCCCGGCAACGGCGCTAGAAAGTTGACCGGCCTAAATCGCGCGTCCTAAAATTGGGGGCGTATTTGAGGTAGTCGAGCCTTTGCATTTATAACCCGAATCCTTCTAGGCCCCCACAACTTTGTTTACGGGGTCGAAGTAGTCATACGTGGTCAAACACAGGGACAAGGTGGGTTGTGTTGACGACTCTGAATCGACACTCTACACTCCGGTGGATATAAAGAGATATTAAAGTTCCCCGAAGGGAACAACAAGATGTCATGATTAAATCAAAGAAAACTATCTCCAACTGGAGTTACAAGAAAGATTAAGATTTTGTCATTTAGCAGTTTTTAGGAATTTTCATGCAACAGAAAATAGAAAGATAATCTGCAGTTTAAGGCGTAATGCAAGGGATAAGACTTTAGAAAGACAAGCGGTAGCAGTAACACCCTGCACCCCTCCTCTCAGAGCGGGTGCCTCTAACCAAGCTTCAACACCCCTCTCGAGGTTGCTGGACTCAAAGTTAGAGTGGAATGATACTAAAACAACTCCGTTCCGGGTACTCTCGTACTCCAAAACCGGACCGAAAACTAGAGCCACAACCCAACTCTCGAAGTAATTGTGACGGGAAAGCCGATTTGGTAGCTAAGCGAAACGCGATCCAAAACATGCAAGCTAGAGTTCAGATATCCAACACAGCAGTTACCCAATCATAAGGCACTAAGCATTAAACAAATAGCAATAAGGCATTTCTATTTCCATAAGCAATAAGGGTCTTAACACAATGCATAAGCTAAGAATTTAATTGACAGAAAGATAAGTATCGCCTTCTTGATGTAGAAGAACGACAGACTACTACTACTCCTAGCCCGATACTGTCCAGGGACCTATCCCGGTACAGCCGTGTCGGGCGGCACGAACTCTCGAACGGCACGCCTGACAGACAACTATATCGTTCGAAGACCCTGGCCGATACGCTCATGTCGGGCGGCACACCCTCTCAGGCGACACGACTGACGGGCGGAGCGTATCGGGTTCGGTATCGTGTCGGGCACAGATTTACTTATACTACTGTCGGGCATTGTTGTCAGGCACTCGTGTCGCGTATCTACGTCGGCCGATATCGGCCCTCAGTGTCGTCCGGTACAGTCCTAGGTGAACCGATCCCCTCCCTCTCGGGATGAGGAAGAGCTCACCTAGTGTCGCCCGGTACGAGCACTGGGGCACGATACGGTTGCTCTCGCACTTCTCTCGCAGATAGCTCAAGTCCCCCACTGTCCGAACTGTGAACTGGCCAGCCATCCCGACCTATCCAACCTGTCTTTTTGGCTTCCTGTAGCTGTTATTTATAGTCAACCGGTTGATGAGAAAACATGGTGCTCGAAGCGCCACGTAGCTCCCTTATACGCCGGTCGATGGATGTGGATGGCCGATACAGGCATATCTCGGCGCGAGGTGCTGGCTATTGGTCACGTGATGGGCGGCACGCCTGCCGGTGGGTGGTCGTGTCGCTCGACGAGCTGGTTCGTCGATGCGGCTTTGGCTCCCTGTCGGGTAGGAGGTGTGTCGGCCGGCACGTCCCTTTTGCAAGGTGCCCTTCTCCATCGATCATTCTTGTGCCGCCCAGCCCCTGTCGGGCTGGGTTGTATCGGGCGTCAGGAAGGTCGAGGTGGGCTTAGACTTATTGTGGGCCAGAACCGACCTTTTTACACAAAAACGAGGAAAACTCTGTAGAAGATAGGAAAAATTGGAATAAGAGCGTTGCTTGGCCAATTATTGCGAAAATGCTAATAAAATAGAGGAAAATAGCAGAAAAGGGTAGTTTTGATAACAGAATAAAGGGCAAAAACGTCACAAAATTTGGTGTTATCAGTCACCCATCCTAGTACTACTCCAAGCTGAGCACGCTTAACTATGGAGTTCTTTAGAGATGGGCTCCCGGAAAAGGAGGTGCACCTTGGTGATATGGGTAGTCCAATCATTCCTTTTAAGAGTGTGTTATCCGAGGCCTCAAATCCTGGGATGTTACAATCTCCCCCACTTAGTCTCTTGACGTCCTCGTCAAGGCTCAACTATAAGGCCTCATAATCTCTTCCCCATTTCAGTGCAGACCCACAATGACCCATGGACACCCAGTTCCCGATCACGGATTACCAGCGCAAGGGTGGCTACGTCAACCATGGACAACCCTTTCCTACATGCCTGGACCGCACGACTCAAGACTGGCATGCCATGTCCATGTGGACCCCACCTACTGGAGGGGAATTGGCTCTGATACCATTTGTAACATTTGGGCCCACTGCCCAAGGCTCTAGTAGAGTTTCAAGAATAACGACTGGCCCCACAGACCACCACTAGCCTTAACTGCACACTTAACTATGGAGTTCTTTAGAGATGGGCTCCCGGAAAAGGAGGTGCACCTTGGTGATATGGGTAGTCCAATCATTCCTTTTAAGAGTGTGTTATCCGAGGCCTCAAATCCTGGGATGTTACACCACCCCTCTAAAATGGGTGTGTGACGTAGAATGTCCATGCCACCATCAACCCTACATGACTGTGGTGCCTACCACGTCCGTTATACCCAAGTCTCCAACTCCAAATTTATTTCCCCTTTTCTTTCCTCACTCGTTCCACTCTAGAACAACCGTTTTTCTCTCATTCACCATGTCTGTGTTTCCAAGAATGGACGTGGTGGGTCAAAAACCCTAATTCTAGACAACTAGGGATTATACTTCTCAAACCCAAATTATTCATGATGAAAATACACTTAGAGTTTTAGTTTTAAAACATAATAATTGATCTACCATCATTAATCATGTCTATACAATGGTCAATCTCATTAAGCATGTAATCATCTAGGGAAATCCTAATTTACCAATTAAGCCTAGATGTGGTCATAATAGTCAATCCCTCTTATGCTATAATGGTGTTTGTGACACTAAATCCATCATATATGGCTAAGGTGGCCTAAAATGATTTATTTTGTGTTCATATTTCTAAACATTATTAAGATTTAATTCTCAAAATTTCCCCATTCAAATTAGGTATTTCCTTAATCTTATAACCCCTATAATGTGGATGTTTCACTTGAGACTAGTGAGGACTTGTGACATATGAACTATAATGATAGTTGTATTCATGATTGAAATGTTGGAACTAATGTTGAACTATTTGAAACCTAGACCTAGGAAAACATCCACATGCTTTTCAATGTGCTTATCATGTTGTTGTCTTGATAATATTCATAAGCCTTTTTATAAAAAAATAATGACTTTGTGAACCCTAATATTATATGCCATATTTGAGTCTTTTGACCTTAAAATGCAATGTAAGTGCTAAACCTCAAAATAATCATAGAAAATGGATGGAAACTTAAAATGACATGGCACTAGAAACAAACCTTGATGATGAACCCTAAATCAATAAAATATCATCAAATATATTAACTACCAACTCTGAACCTATTTTTTTACCATAAACCTAATCATGGACCTCATAATCACGAAACATGTTGAACCTTGTTTTAATAATAGTCTTATGCATGTTGTTTCTTATGATTTTGATGGTCAAGGATAGGATAGGAACCTCTTTTTTGGGTACATGGGATTTTAAAAATTATTTGAATATGATTTTCTTGATTGAATGTTTGATATATATATGTATGACCCCTTACTAGGAAATATTGACATGTAGTGTTTTGTATTGTACTTGATGTTTTGCCTCAATGTATTTATCACTTGAACACGTAATATAGATATTTGCTATAAAAAAACTTTGAAATTGGGTTTTATCAATGACATTGGTCATTTGAGGTCCCTCACATAGAAACTAAGGTTATTTCATGGGTTATAAACTTGAGGTCCCTGAGAAGAAGGTGGTCAAAGGCCTTATATTATGATTTTCTTGGTGTAATGTATTAAAATGACTGTAATGAGTGTTTTCATTTTACAAAATAACTAATTGTTGCTTCCCATGTTTCTTTATTATGCAAAACTCTTCAAATTATGCAAAACTTATATATATATGCATCTTTATGTTTATGTACCAGTTTCTTATGTGTTAATAAACTTGTTCCTTGAATGTTTTAGATTTAGAGATAGCTTGAAAGAAAATGGTCTCTAAGCAAGTGTTCAGGTTGTACCTTTTGTAATATTGCAGTTAGTGTGCATGTTCACATTTGTTTAATTTTAATCATGAATATGTAATTAGAATTTGTAAAAATGTATGCTTGTAGTTTTAATTTATTTGTTGAATGTTGAGAATTTGTTGGTATATGCATCCAATTAATTGTTCATGTATACTAAGAATTTCACACTTCCAAATTTTAGTCTTTTATATTACATTTGTTTGACTGCATCAGGATTTTCCATCTCGATCCTCAAGGGGTTTTGGGGAGGCAGGGACTGACTCTATCACTGGTGGTATCAGAGCATGAATAATTGGTACATCAGGAATTTGCTATCATTAAACAAAATCTAAACTCAACCTTTCATATAAATGTTAGAAACTTAATAACTTGTCCTTTATGTACTAGATTTTACTTAGCCTCTAGGTTAAAACCTAGATGTTGTAGAACTACATGTAGACTTGTGTAATTCTGGAGACTTCTTTTCTCCTCCTTTTGTATGATATATTGGGATGTAGGTCCAAGAGGGTGAGAAGGAGGAGATCATATTGATTATAAAATATTGACATATCTTCACAACATGTGCTTAGGGTAGCTACACAAGTGTACCTCAAGTTATATTTAGTTCTCTAACTGTCCATGGCATGAGTCTGGTAACACACTTTTGGTTATAGTCAAAAGGAATAAGGTGATTTCTATCACATGTTTCAATGATGGAGAAAACCTATTTTAAGTATAAGTATATATGTATATAAATATGAAAATGTCACCACACACAGATTGATAGTAGGTGTCCATGTTTCCTAAGAGAAAGGAGATTTAACATCAGTCTAGATGAGAGAGTTTAGATGGTATATGTAGAATCTATATTGTCTATAACCATGCTAAAGGATAGGCTAGTAGGTATCCTAGATTATCTAAGTTTGATGTTGATATTACGAGTTTTCTTCACATTGACCTAAGTTGTTTTTTGAGGATTTAAAGTATGTTTTGATGATATGAAATGAATCATGACCATGAAACCCTGGATAGACTAGCATCATGTACTATACATATGGTTTGTTTATGTATGCTACACATAGCTAGTGGGTTTGCATGCTTGCATGCACCAAGTTTTGTATAACTTGATATATATATCTGAGGGTATGGTTTGGAACCAACATATGCCTCAAACTCTTTACATAGGTGGACCTTTAGCATGGGACATACATTTAGCGTGAAATATTGATGTGGGTGAACTCGAATTGGGAGAAGGTCAGAGTACATAACCTCCAAAATATGTGAAAGTTTAAAATGTATGAATGAAAAAATGTTTGATATTGAGTCCTTATCTAGATAAATTTTGAGTGTATGAGTTGATTTACCTAGTGTGTGTTTCTTTTGTTTATGTTGGGCCCTATATTTCCTATAAAGATACCTAACCCTAGAGATAAGAGGCACTTTGATATATGCATGTTTTCCATCTAGTTGAGGGAGATGTCCTAAAACCCTAGATGATGTATATGGTAAGAAATCTCCATGATGAGCCTCATAATCTCGAGTTAGTGGTCCTCGTGAAGGAATCTAGTGGTTTCACTCATTTTCAAAAGTTGGGTAAAAGTTTTTATATGGGTAGATGTATGTGGTTAGCATTTTCTTACTTTGGCGTAGATAGGTATTAACTTGAGTGGTTCATGCTTGTGAAGCTCTTTTTATCTACAAGTGAGATACTTATTAAACCTCAATATATATACTAACGTTGTTCCTCAAATGCTATATGATACATGAAAGAATTTCGCTTGAGTTATAAACTTGATATATATGTGCTAAGTCACTCTTATTAGCTTGACCTAATATGAACATACGCCATACATGAAAACTTTAAGGTTGAAATCATGAACTTAAAATAAATACATTTTTATATCATGGTTTAAATAATCATGATGTCCACATGATTAACCCTAGATATAATGAAGTATAACAACCACAACTTTTGTTGATACGTAGAAATTTGGGTGAAACTAAACCATGCAAGTAATGTAGCTCTTGTGATCAATAATAAGTATGATGTTAACCTCAATTGAAACTAATGATAATGAGTGTTTTCATTCAAGTAATTAATGACCATGGATATTGATACCCACCTAGAATTTATATATATATATATATATATATATATATATATGTGTGTGTGTGTGTGTGTGTGTGTGTGTGTGTGTGTGTGTGTGTTTGTTTGTGTGTGTTTGTGTGTATATATGTATATTTATATAAACAAAATCCTAATGCTATGGGAATAAGGGATGTAAACCCTAATGTTTAAAGATGCTATGTTAAGAAACTGACACTAACTGATGCTCCAAAATATATGGATAAGGATGGGTCTATATGTTTTAAATCCTATAATTACAACTTAGAAGTGCATCCAGTAGTTATTGCTGACTTTGCATCTAGAATTTGTTTCCTAAACATTGTGAAAAATTAGTTGTGCCCTTAGTTTGCAATCTTGGGTGAATTCTGGGGATGAAATTCCTTTTATGATGGGTAGGTGTGAGAAAGTGAATTTTCCTCTCTCATTTTGTAATGCACATCTTCACTCAAAGAATGGTATATTGCACCCAATAATCCCTACATATCAACATAATGAATTTGTATCAGTTGATGCCTTATAGTCGATTTGCAACTGTAAAATTGATTTTTGATCATTCAATATACTAAGTTGAGTGTTGAAATCAACGTTTTTAGTGTAATTTCAATGTCGAGACCCCTGAACATCCTCAATTGTTTCTCAAACTTTTTATAAAACAAGAGAAGGAAATATTTTTAAGCTAATGGTGAAAATTTTACTTAAATCAGAGAGATAGATTTTAAGTTGTGGATTTTACAAGTTGGTCCAAGAAACATTACTTGTTTTATAGAAGTTCGTTTTTCACACTCAATTTTTTGATAATTTGGCTCTCAGAAAATCAGAGGGATCCTTGCAAGTCCATGGATCCATTTTGTATCCAAGGGTAGGGGAGCCATCCCTTACCTCCATACAACCACATCATTAGTTAAGGAGGAGAGGGATGGATCTTCCTCCACACCTCACCTTAGGTCAGTTTGAGAATGTATTTCTTCTTCTATCATCCTCCTCTCTTATTTCCCCCTTTTCTTGTTTCCATTACCCACAATGCCTCCTCCCTATTCCTCTTATCCTTCCCTTATCCATGGCAATGACCCCCCTCTGAGGTGCGTGGTACTCTCCTCCCACATCCTCTCTCAGTTGTGATTTTGACCACCAAGAGCCTCACGAAGCTATTACCAGTCTTGACGACACTTTCTTTCTCTCCTTCAACTCCCTCCTCCTCACCTACCCAACCAAACCACGGATTAGACTTAGGTGCATCCATAGCACTATATTTGGCGGGAGAGAAACTATGAGAGGGACACGACCCTTGGATATAGGGTTCATCTTGTCCCATGCCCCAAATCTCACGACATATCTTCCCTCTTTTTTTTGGTTAAGCAAGGGGTCGCTTTTATTCATCCCACACCCCTCTTGTGGGCACAATCATCAAATAAATACAACACCTGCTTATATCAAATGCAGGTAATAAAAGAAAATAACAAACACATCACGTTCCAAGCTCTCAAGACTTTACCCCTTCCTCCAAAATTGAACCTCAGCCCAGCCATATTTCTCATCCTAAATATCTGTTTTCTGCATTATGATGTAAGGGACTCGACGCTTCTCCAAAGCCACCATACCTCTTATTCTTCGTGGCATAATCAGGGTATCTGAAGAAATGTATGGCTCATTCAACCTGCTACCCCATTTTCCTAGTTCACAAGGTATCGAGTTGATGACCTTGTGAACAAGGGATCCATAAATCATAGCAGAGTCAAGCTCCTCTCGCAGCTCCCTGACGAAAGGTGTCGTCTTCCATGGTTCCTTCCCGTTGTTCCATATGATGTCATACACGTAAGCCTCATCAATCTCAACACACGATATGACCAATGCATGATCTCTCACTAACTTCAAGCCGATGGCACACGCTTGCATATATGCAAGGATGTAATATGTACTCCTGAGCCATGCTCTGAATACAAGGCAAATATTAGCCCTGTGATTCCTAATAATCCCCGCCGCCCATCTTCTAGGAACTCCTTGGTTGTCTCTATCTTTCCCGATCGTAAGGTTGAGCTTAAGATTATGCAGATCAGGCGTCTGCCACCTCAACAGCTTGATCTGCCTCATCATGACTCTAGGTTCCACCAAATTCGCCTCCCTCATTCGGGCATAAATACTGTTATCAGTAGCAATCACAAAAGATCTTCTCTTCAGCTGAAAGTTCAGTGTTCGAATAACCGAACCCCATTCATGAATGAATGGTCTGTGTTTCCCCTCGTACCTAGCTTCGCACCTCAATCGCCATATACTGTACGGGATCAGAACCGCCAGGTTTCCAACTAACCACTCCTTTAGTTTCTTCCCCTTCCCCAATATGCAGGTGTCTATTAGGGTTCTTACATCGGTGGGTGGATGCATGTCTGTCAGCTCAGCAAATTTTTTCCAAAAGAACTCCGCAGTTTGTCCTTGGAACAGTAGGTGTTCAATGCTTTCCTCATGCGGCTCCGCACAGAAATTGCATCGAGATGCTAAGGGAATGCAACATCTGGCTCTAATGTTGTCGTCCGTTGACGTGGCCCCTCTAATAGATTTCCAAATGAAGGCTACAACCTTAGGAAAATTAGTATCCCAAATCAAACCCAGTTCAACTGGACCTTCCCTTCTTTCTAGCATTAGTATCTTTTTAACCGATCTCATAGAGAATATTCCTCTCATCCCCGAACTCCATACAATCCTATCATCCTCGTTAGCGATCCATGTGTTAGATTCACGGATAAGTTTCAGACCATCATCGTCGACAATCATCCTCAGTAAGTCCCAGTCCCATCCGTGGCCATCAATCCAAAAATCTTTAATAAGAAAGGGATGTCTTCTATCGCTAGAGAATCTAGCATGATCTACCAATCGCTGCTCGCACCACCACGAGTCCCAGAAGGGAATTTCACCTCTCCCTACCACCCATCTACACATAGGGAACATTCGCGGCAACATATCCCAGATTCTTTTCCAGCATGGAGAAGGAGAAGATCCAAGCTTCAAGGATCCGGGGTAAACATTATCACAACATGTTGCCAAGTTGGCATACTTCCACCTGCAGAAACCGGCCCAGATTGAATCTGACGTCAACACCTCCCAACAAGCCTTCCCAACAAAAGAATCATTTATCAACCACAGAGATGGGATCCCAAGCCCACCTTGGGATAAAGGTCTTGCAACTCTGTGCCAACTGAGCCATGCCTTTCTGTGGTGTTCATCTCTGCCCGCCCACAAGAATTGAGAAAGTTTGCTCTCAATGCGGTCTGCAATCCCCACTGGAATGCCAATCGCAACCGCCGTATATACTGGAATGGATGTCAGGATGTGAGCGATCAGTAATCTTCTTCCCGCGAAGGATAGGAGTTTGGATCTCCAAGTTGTGAATTTATCAACAATCTTCTTCATCAAGAACTCAAAGTCGTTGAGTCTCATCCTTCCTTTAGTTATAGGGATACCCACGTAGGTTAAAGATTCCTTCGCTGCCCCTGTATCCAGACAATCCACCACTCTGTCAATCATCTCCAAATCTTTCCCACCTACTACACAGGTGGACTTAGCCTTGTTGATTCGTTGCCCCGTGGCCCTTTCATACGCCTCAAAGGTATCCCTAACCTTCTCCATCGATCTCTGATCAACATTGAAGAATATAGCAATGTCATCTGCATATAGAAGGATGCTTGGCGGGATTGCCTCCCCCCTTATCTGGAACCTCGAAATGAGTCCTTCCTCTTCTAACTTTAGAAATCTTCTACATAAAATCTCCTCAAACAGAATGAATAGGAATGGGGATAGCGCACTACCTTGCTTGAGGCCTCTACTGATCGGGAAAAAGCCCGCAGTTTCTTCCCCAACAGTGACCGTGGCCCATGTATCAGAAAATAAGCTTAAACACAGTTTCACCATTTCCATATTAAACCCAACTTGCTGCATCACTTTCCGCAATACATTCCAGTCAGTCCTATCATAAGCTCTCGACATATCATACTTCAGAATCAAAATGGGCGTCCCTTGGCCCCTATTGATGTCGTGCATCAGCTCCTTCACAATCTGGACATGATGAGTGATGTCGGATCCTTTAACAAAAGAACCTTGCACCTTGGAAACCAATCTCAGCATCATGGGAGCCATCCTATCACTGAGAATTCATGCAAGGATGCGGAGGGTAACATTTTCAATCGATATCGGCCTGAAATCCTCTGGTAGTCTCTTTGGGGTGTCCACCTTCGGTATAATCAGAATTCGGCAGCAGAATAGACCCCTAAAACATGGCTGACCTCTAAAGAAAGCTTCTGTCAGTTTCATAAAATCCCCACCAATGATGGACCAAGCAGCCCGGAAGAACATCAAAGTGAACCCATCCGGACCTGGAGCCGCTGAGGAATCCATATTTTGTAGGGTCTTCACAACCTCCTCTTCATGGGGGTCAGCGAGAAGGGAGAAATTGTCATCCATAGATACCGATTCCGGAATATATTGCAGGAATTCCTCCATGTCAGGTTCACTTGTTTCCACCACCTCATTGAAAAAATGTTGATAGTGGTTGGCCGCCACCTCTGCCATCAACTTTGGATCCGAGATACAAGTGCCATCATGCAAGACCACCCTGTTAAGCCTCCTGTGCTTTCTTCTTGCTTTGACGGTAGCATGATATAATCTCATATTATGATCCCCATCTTGAAGCCAGCTTATCCTCGCTTTCTCCTTCCACATTGCTTCTTCTTCATCCAGCAATTGTTGCAGTTCTTTCTCAGCCGTCCTCAGATTAATTTCATTCACCATAGTCGGGTTCCCATCAAATGCAGCCTATGTAGTAAAAACCACGTCCTCCAAGTCTTTGATGCGCTGTTTAATTTCTCCAAAAGACTCTTTGCTCCATCGTCGCAGAGTCGTTCTAACTCTCTTAAGTTTGTGGCAAAATACGAAGGAAGGATTCCCAGTCACCGGTTCACTCCAAGCCTATTCAATCATCTTTAAGCAATCTTCATGATCAAGCCACACCATTATAAAAACAAAATGTGACTTCTTTCGATCTAATGCTTGAGCACCTGGAATCGTTACAATTGGACTGTGATCAGAAACCCTATCTCTAGTCAAGTGTATCGACCTGGTTGTGGGCCTTGCCATCATCCATGCTTCGTTCACTAACACTCTATCTATTCTCTGCCACATAGTAGGTGTAAGAATCTTCATATTCACCCAGGTGAATTGGCTGCCTTCAAACGGAATTTCATCCAAAGCAGCATCCACAATTAAAGTATTGAAATCCAACGTGTCCTGGTAGCCTGGAAGGTTGCCGCCTCGTCTCTCCCTTATACTACGTACCACATTGAAGTCACCTGCGATCATCCATGGCTCATCACTGATATGTTCCGCCATTACAAGTATCTCTTTCCACAAAGTCCTTCTCTCAATGTTATCACAACTGGCATATATAGCTGTAACAAAGAACTTTGACCCATCGCTGGCCTCCATCCTCATCATGATGTGCTGCCTATGTCTCCTGAATAAAGTAGGGTTCATATCTTTGTCTGCATAAAACCAGATCTTCCCCTCCTCCTCTTGATTATCCACTGCCCAATCAAGCATCACGATGTCCATGAGTTCCGCTGCCTGTTCAGCATGGAGAAATGGCTCAAACAAACAAACCACACCTGGTTTAAATCGACCACAGATTCTGCTCAAAACTCTCCTCATAGGGTTATTAGATGTGCCTCTGATGTTCCAAAAAATAGAAGTATAGTCCATGTTTACTTTTGTGCCGCCGTCAACAGTAAAGTTTAGACCGATCAAGGGTTGTATCCCCCTTCAAACTCTGACCAACACCCATCGAAGAACTCTCCGTCGCAGTCTGAGTGTCTTCTCCTGGAGTGATAACGTCTGTGGTACCGACTATCATCACCACCTCTTCTATGTCTGCTGTGACTCCTTCCAGATCTCCTCCTATGCTTAGTATGGTCATCCTCAAGGAACATGAAATCCTCCTGTCGTCTGTTCGACAGAAATCTCCTATTGCCCTCTCTATTTACTACCACTCGCCTTGGTGGTCTATGTTGCTGCCTGACCGGGGACGAACTTCGCGCCTGTGGGATCTCCCTAGAGTCCGAGGTTCTGCCTGTCACAACCACCATGGCATTAGATGCATTCATCTTCTCCTGCATATCTTCCCTCTCACCCAATCCTTGTAGGCCACATCACTCTTGGGTTCTTCTAGATAGTGTTGACCCAAGGTCAAGAAGGACCCGAGCAAGAATGCCACTAGGAAGTGCGCAACCACACAACGTCGGATTCATCATCGATGATTGAGATCATTGCATGATTATGTGGTAAGCCCCCTCCCTTTTCTTTGTAGTTCTTGACACAAATGTCTAATTTTTTTTATATCCCCTATCTCCCTTGGCCAATTCATGTGAATATATATATATATATATATATATATATAAAACTTATTAACAAGATGAGATATACAACATGAACTACATGCAGACCCTAAATCCCCATGAGAACTTTCTAGATCCCTAGAGTTATGAAATTTGAGCATGGTTAAATATACCTAATGTACTAATGTGTTTAATCTTAGAACCTTAATGATCCTCTACACTATCAACCCTCAGATCAGTAACTTGGATGTACCTTTGAGCCAATGGAAAACCTAATCACCTTTCATGCACATTTGATGACCCTAATGAACATATGTGTATTCTAGTTGTTACTCTTTCTTCATAATGACATCAAATCTTATCCTAACTTGAAATTAGTAACATGCTCCAATCTATGGCACAAACACCCAACCTTGATCCCCTTATGCACCACTTAATCCATATGCCATCAAATGCATAAATATGACTCTATATGACCATTATATGTTAGTACCTTGGTCAAAGTACTGACCTTGGCCCAACTGTGTATACCATTTTATGTCTTGAAAATCAATACACTTGTGATGAATTGTGACCCAAATGGCTAATGTCTATCCCTCTTATGCTATAATGGTTTTTTTACACTAAATCAATCATATATGGCCGAATATGACCTAAAATGACTTGTTTTGTGTTCATATGCCTAAACCTCTACGAATATACAAATCTCGTGTTGTCCCTATTCAAATTAGGGAATGTATTAATATTATGAGTTTGGTAATGTGTATGTTTCACCAGGGTCTAGTGTTTTCATATGACATATGAACTATACTAATAAATGCATGCATGATTGAAATGTTGGAACTAACTTTTAACTATTTGAAACCTAGACCTAGGGAAACATCCACATGTTTTGCATTGTGCTTCTCATGTTCTTATCATGATGCTATGAGTCATCCTTATTGTCTAAATCTCATGAAATTGTGAAACATACTTGTGTTTGCAATATTATGATTCTTGTGACCTTAATGCAATATAAGTGCTAAACCTCATAATAATAGTAGAAAATCAATGGAGCCTCAGAATGACATGAAAATAAAGCCACACTTTTATGATGACCCTAAATCATAAAAACATCATCACATATGTTAATAATAAACTTTGAAGATAGGTTTGAACAAAACCATAATCATGGACCTAATAATCAAGAAACATGTTGAACCATGTTTTTTATTTCTTTAATGTTCTTAATCAGATGGTTGCTTGTGATATAGATGGTTAAGGATAAGTTAGGAACCTCTAACCTCAAGTATGGGGGATTTGAATAGTTATATGCATATGATTTTCTTGATTGAATCTTAATATATATATTATCCCTTACTTGCACATGTTGACAATATTGTTCTATTCTACTCAATGTTTTTCCTCAATGATTTTATCACTTGAACACATTATATAGTTCTCCATTATACAAAATTTTAAATAGTGTTTTCTCAATGACTTTGGTCTTTTGAGGTCCCTCACGTAGAAACATGATTAGCTCTTGGCTTTCATCCTTGAGGTCCTTCATGGACCCCTTCCTATGGGAAGTTGGTTAAATATCTTATATTATGAGTCACTCAGTATAATGGAGTAAAATGACTAAAATGAGTGATGTCATTTTTCTAAATTCAAATTGTTGTTTCCCTTGTTTCATTTATTCTATAAAACTTTTTCATATTATGAAAAACTTAGATATAAATATTTTTATGTCCATGTACAAACACCTTGTGTTGATGCACATGTTTCTTGTTTGATTTAGGTTCAGAGTTATCTTGTGAGAAAATGGTTTGTGAGCATGTGTTCAAGTTGGAAATTTGGTAAGATCTTAGTTAGTGTACATGTTTAGACTTGTATAATTTTACTCTTAAATGTACAATGAGATTTGTAATAATAGATGTTGTAATGATCATATACTTGTTGAATTTTGAGAATACGTTGGTGTATGCATCAAGTTCATTGTTTGTTTGCTAGGCATTCCACACTTCCACATATGGATATTTGATATTATATTTGTTTGACGGTGTCAGGCTTCACTCTCTTGGGACCCACGAGGTTTTGGGGAGGCGGGTATGGTTTCATCATAGCTTCATAGTCACAATGATAGAATAGTGGCCTCATAGGATGTCAAAAATCAGCCTCCATGGTGTAAGTAGAGACGAGAGATTATTTTCCACTCTTCTTTGAAATTGAGCATCCAACTAGCATGAACATGTATCCAAATGTAGAATTTTTAAGTTGACACATCCAACATAATCTGAATCTGAATAGTTAATAGAGTCTAAACAATATAATCTTTAAATATGAGTTTGTAACCTCAGTGACTTGTATCTAAAGACTTTTTTCAGCCTCCCAATGGTCTAGTTTTGGGATTACTTTGATATCTACTAAACATTCCAACAAACAAGTTGATATCAGGTCAAGTACATGTATGCACATGCATGAGACTCCCAACCACTGATGTGTAGGGAATATATATCATCTGTTGGCATTCCAAATCATTCCAAGGACATTAAATTCCATTGAACTTGTCCCTTATTTGAATTAAAATATTTCTTGTATAATAATGTTCCATAGAAATTCTCTCTAGAATTTTATTTTGTATATCCATTTTGAGACAGTCCTACTGTCTTTCAATCTATAACTAAATATTATATTCCTATTATAGAGGATGCCTCACCCATTTGTTTCATATCAAGATTCTTAGAGAAAAAAATCTTTACGTCATGCAACAAACCAACATAATTTGTAACAAGAAGGATCTCATCAAGATTAAAAACCAAGATAATAAACTTAATTCCACTAATCTTCATGTAGATACACCACTGAACAAAAGTTTCTCTAAAGTCATATGAAGTAATAGCATTGTTAAATTTTAGATGTGATTGTGACAATCTTGTTTTAGTCTATATACTGACTTTTCTATTCTATGCACCAAGTTCTTCTTTGCAAATATCAATAACCATTGAGTTTGATCTATGTATACTACTTTTTTCATATCACCATTTAAAAAGATAGACTTTGTATCTATTTGATGAAGTCTAAATCACGATTAGCTATCAAATAACAACAATTCTTAATTAATTTTTACTTGAAATAAGAGAAAATATCTCTTTATAGTAAATACCATCATTTTGAGTATAGTCACTGTAACAAGTCTAGCCTTATGTTTCCTGATATGCCTATTAGAGTCTTTTTTTAGTCTTGGAGACCCATTTGAATCCAACTCATTTTGATCCTTTAGGAAACTCAATAAATTTCTTGACATTGTTGTCATCCATAAATTTCAAAATTTCTTTCATGGAATTAAACCTTAATCAAAATTGTCAAATTTCACAGCTTGTTGAAACTAGACTAGATCCTAATCTATGCTAAAGTCCCATTCATGTCAAAATGAGTCAAACATGTAACAATAACT
Organism: Alisma plantago-aquatica; assembly: GCA_963693085.1. Lineage (NCBI taxonomy): Eukaryota > Viridiplantae > Streptophyta > Magnoliopsida > Alismatales > Alismataceae > Alisma > Alisma plantago-aquatica. The sequence goes on from OY856409.1 coordinate 1,792,773,060, forward strand.
GGTCTTTTCTATTATGTAGACCTACATAAAGACATTTGTTGTGATTTAAATACCACTTGTTTATTTGTGTCTTGGTCATCATCATGGCTCATCATTAACAATATATTTTGGGATTGGAGAATTAACTAGTTATCGAGTCATGTTGTGAGATTGTGATACAACAAGAGGGACAAATATTCGAGAATAAACATTGGGTATGGAAGTTTCCAAGTGAACTTCCTTAATGTCCATTTTGTTCCATTTCTTCACTCCCACTATTTTGTTATTTTCATTAAGACAAACATTACCAGATTCAACTATTCTTATACCATGGTTAGGACAATAAAATTTGTATCCTTTTGATTTTTCAAGATAGACAACAAAGTGACCATTGATGGTTCTTACATCTACCATCATTTCATGTGGATTATATACTCTTACTTTTGTTGGACACACAAGCATGAAGATACCTTAAATTGGGTTTCCATCTTGTCCAAAATTTATAAAGAGTTTTAGAAACTGCCTTACTTACTAGGTACCCTATCTAATATAAATATGCAACAATCTGTAATGCACATGTCCATAATGAATTTCTACATCACTATGATTGATCATACTCATGACCATTTCTATAAGAATATGGTTTTGCCTTCCTACTACATTATTTTGTTGTGTTATACCACACATAATATATTGATAACATTTCCCTTGATTCCAAGGAATCTTACAGTTGGTCCTGGGAATTTTCCATTTTCACCAAACTTTCCATAATATTTACCACCCCAACTAGATCTCAAAACCTTTATTTTTCTATCTAATTGCCTTTCTACCTCGTTAATAAACACCTTTAGGATGTCTATCGATTGATATTTCTCATGTAACAGACATGTGTATCTACAACATGAGAAATCATTTATAAAGGTAATCAAACTTTTTACCCTCTCGATGATGGAACATTAAAAGGACCACATATGTCGATATATATTAACTAAAGTAGGTGGGTGCTTCTTGTGGCTAGTTTTTTGTTGATGTTTTGTTTGTTTTCCTTTAATACAACTCACATATACATCCATATTAGTAAAATCCAATTATAATAGTATTACATCTTTGATTAATGTTGATATCCTTTCTTTTAAAATGTCCTAGTTTTAGATGCCATATGAATAAGAACTTTCATGAACATCACTATGCTTAATTCTAATAGTGTGATCATCATAAAATAGATAAATCGACATAATTTTTATCAAGATTAAACAATAAAAATCGTAAACTAATGTACCTTAACCATAACAGTAATTTTTTTATGCAAAGAGAATTTACTAGTCTCAATCTCAAAATGAGATTTTACATCATACAACTTTTTGACAAAGGATAAACTTCTAGCACAATTGGAAACACATGACACTTTTCAAGATCCTAGTGAAACTCTTTCTCCACAATCAATTTGTAAGTTCTAATTCCTTCTATTTGTTCCTTCATTGTGTTCCTATATAAGAAATTGTGTGTTCCTTTTATAGACTAGATCGAAAGGAATACTCTTGTTACATGAGAAACATGAGTAGTTGTACTTGAGTCTATGCACCAATTATTTCTAAGAGCATCATTTGTCTCATGTAATAATGATATAAGATTTGAAACATACAAAGCCATAATAAATATCTTTCTTTTTGAACCAAGCCTTTATTTTAGGACAATCCTTTTTAAGATGACCATGTGTCTTGCAAAAGAAACAATTTTGTGTCTTTTTGGACTTTTCCTTCATTGTCTTTCATTAAAGTCTCATCCTTCTTTTTTTCTCTTTTTACCATATTTTGTTTTAATACTACCGCCCCTAGCATGAATTTAGAGATAAATAGAATTTTATTATATTTTTAGATCTCTCTTCCTCCTAAATTAACATATATTTAATTTTTTCGTACTTAGTTTTTCCTTAATGTTGTTGTAATTCACTTGGAACTGTCCAAATTCAAGAAAAGTATATTAATAATAAAATATACCAAAAATCACTTCACTTACATCCATACTCATTGACTTCAATTTTTCTACTAGGTTATACATACATGCTACATGATTATGAATGGGTTTTGATCACTAAAATTTCTTGTTAGTCAAGTCATTCATTAAATATTCTTATAATAGATTTTTCAATTATATCTAACTATGAGTACTCTTATGACTTTTACTATAAAGTTTCTGACAATATTTGTTTAAGAGGTATTGATGGCTTCACATTTTTACATATTGTCATTCACATCAACTTCAAGAACAACTTATTGCACATTTCCCAAGCCTTACATAATACAGTTCCATATTCTATAATGGCCTTTGTGACGTGGCTTCCATTATAAAAATAAAACTAGATCCAAATTCATTGTACTCGGTCTTCATTTCTTACACCAAACATATTTGAGGAAGCTATAAAATATAATTCAATACCATAAATTAATGCTTTGAGTAACCATAAATATTTTTATAAGTAATAAATAACATATTAGATGTATTTTTTTTCATCTTTAGGTAATATAAAAACATATCTCTAACAATTTTGATGTTGATGCAAATTAATTTTCATATATTATCAATTACTTAAAAATTCTTATAAATATTTTTATTTGGATATGCACTCACACTTACTCATTTGATATTTGTCCGTAAACTTTCATAAATTTCATCGATGGTCCATATATGGGTGATCTTATAGCAATTTAATAAAAATAACAAATTATACCATCAAACTTTACTAGCATCACTGACAATATAAAATATTAAAAAATAGATAACTACACACACTTATATTGTAACACCCCAAATTTGCACACATGCACATGAGCAGAATCATCAATTCCTAACTCATAATATTGATTGGATGTCACATACATTGAATATCATGCATCAAATAATTTGCAAAATAACTATCACATGACCACTTTTCATTTCTCATTCTCAAAAGTTTACATAGGATGAAAACATAATACAACTAATGACATAACCCAAGACTTAAACATAAAGGAGTTGGTCTTACTACACGAAATCAAATAGACAACAGATAATGGCACCCCACTAGGGCAGTCGTAGTATTTCATTAGGTCCTTCATGTTCTTAGCATGATGTCATAATCCTCCTCTGCTCTTCACTTGCAGACATCTCATCCCCAACCATGCATTAGAAAAATAATTATCATTAAGTGGCATGAGTATTCTAGATATATGAAATGTTGGAATAAGAAACGACTGTACAATATTCACAAACATGATGCATGAAGGTTAACATGAAAAACAAAAGGGAAACTTGAACATGAACATATAATCTTTCTTTAAGTCTAGTTCTTAGCTTTTTACATAACTTATGCTGGAGACATGTACTGTGCTACTGTGCTACCTGTGTCTCATGATTTGCACTCTGACCTAGGTCATCTTATCTGAATTAGCCTGCACTAAGGGTCTAGGCCTCATGACTTGCACTAAGGGCCTGGGTCATGTCTTTTGAGTTGACCTTCACTAAGGTTTGGGTCTAACTCCATAATCTGATGTCAACTTAATGCTTATCTTAACTTCAATCTTATTACATGAAAATAACTTGAAACATGAGTACTTAATATGATTAATATTATTACTTGAAGACTTAAGTAAATCAGAATAATTACATATAATTTGTGTATTTTATATTGAGTTAATATAGTCCCTCTCCTGAATGCAACACAGTGCTCACAATGTCGGTTAAGGCTCACATAATAATACTCCCACATAGCTCATAAGGCTGGTTAAGGCTCACTTAAACATGATTGAGAGAATAATATTAACCTATAATGATTTCTTAATCTTAAACATGATTTCCATAATTTCTTAATTTATTAAACATGATTATCATTATCTCTTGATTCATTAGCATGGGAGTGATACATAATATTTTATCTGAAATCATAAACATGAACACAATATAGAAAGTGACTTCTTAGAAATATCTCACTTAACAACATAGATATTTGAACATGCTAAGAGTAATAAATATTAAATACTCATGGGCATGGACCTCTTACCTAATCAGTAGGAGTCAACCTCCTAAGGTCTCCCTGATCTTATTTCTTAATCAACCTATGATAATCACTCAAAATTTCTTAAAATTCTAAACCATAATTATGTTAAAGCTGACACTTCGTGAAAACCAACCCAAAAAAGGTCATGACACATAAACTATTGGCTAGATCCCGAAAAACTGATCAAAATGCATATATGGTTTGACCCTGTCGGAGCCCTATGTTATTTTCTATGATTTATTGAAGATCAGACTAAAATTGACCAATCAACATCGAGATAATTGTCCTTTAATTTATTTTCTAAACTTGGGTGTGATAGTGGGTATCTCAGTAATTATATCACATCTAAGAATATCAAAATAAAAAATACAAAAACCTGAGAATAGCCACGACAAGTGTGATATACAATCTCAGGTGTGAGGGTAGGAGAGTGAATGTCATATCAGGCTTTTTCAAGCTTTGTCCATGGCACAAAAATCTCTATCTGAAGCTCCAAGCTCTAATATGATCCCAATGAATGAAGGTGATATTGCAAAACTTACTTGACCAAAACCTTCATCGGGCTATGACGAGCCCATCGATCTACTCCTAGGCTTTGGTGGCTCCTAGGATATCAAACTCTAGCAACCGATGCGACATGGAAAATAGAGGATTATAACTTAATTTGGAAGATGAGGGTATAATGAAAAGCATCTAAAATCGAGCATTGAGATAACTTCAATGTGGTCTATTGAAACTGGAGAAAGATTTTATTCAGAAAGAGCGTTGCTAAAGCGGCCTATCTAGGCTCGCCATATCTGACAAGGCAACCATAGTCAGAGGTTCGGCTAAACTAAAGGACACTGACCATAGTTGTGGGTAAAAAGGGATACAAGTCTCTGAGGAAACTTATTGGACCTCGAATTGGACTAGGATGGTCTGATCTTCTAGCTTGAGCTTGCCAACACCAGGGGAGGAAAACTTGGTCAGTGATGCCTCCTCATCTGGTCTCAACAACAATTAAAGCATGTAGGGCGTCCACTAGACCCTAACAGACCCTTCAAAACTATTGTTTGTCACTTTCAAAGTTAAGGGCCTCATCTATACCTTGCACTGGTGAGACACATGAGCAAGATACTGGACAATTTTAAGAGAGTGGTAGGGAGAGGTCGTGATAGGGTCTCCTGACTTGTAACAACCTTGTGAGTCTAGTGGTGGTGAGAAAATGGGAAATCATGGAGTGTGAAGGGATAGCGGGTCATCAGAGTAGTAACTATTTGTGGCGACTGGTTTGTGAGGAAAGAGGGAGGAAGGAGAAGAAACCTGCAACATCCAATCAACATCATGTGACTCTAAAGGAATCTGTAAAATCCATTGTTTAAATCATTATCTCTCTTATTAAACCAAATCTGCTTTATGTCATCCTAGTTGTGCAAGAATACACACATTTGATAAATGATTATTTGAATTTTTTAAATATGACTAAATGTATTAAGTAACAAGTGAAATGATGATGCATCTAGTTAGGTTTTCTAAACACCATGAGTTTCTCCCGAGGTCCATACAGGAGAATCGAAACAATCTCCGTGTAGTAATTAGAGAATTATGTGAAGGATTTCTGGAGTGTGATTGAGACCTTAAAAGCTAGACTACCAAAGTTTAGAAGTAAGTCATCTGGTGTGATTCTGGCTCTAAATCCTCTAGTGTAATAGTCTATGTACATGAGAAATAGACTCTGATGAAATGACAACTGTAAAACATGATGAATATGATGATATTATTTATATTTTGATAATTTATTATGCTTGTTCCTATCTTGTGTACAAGATATGAATATGTGAGTCTCTTTACGCAACCTGGTGCGATTCCTCTAGTGGTGCTAACACACTACTCAATTGAATAGATGCAATCCACGAGGTTGGGAGGCACGGGATGAGATGGGATCTTTGCTTTCGAAATTTGTATGGTCCCACACTAACTACCTACTTCTACTAAGACATTACACCCGCAAGCGCACGGGGTCATGTCGTAGTATAGGTGAGGTGGCAAGTATGGGGTCGATCTGTGAGGATAAAGGGGGCACTAGAGTTAGATGGCGTGAGCTACGTTCCTAGTGCGGAGAGTAGGGTTTTTAGGGTTTTAAGGTTGATTGTTGATTGATTAACTAATAGAGCAGTTAAGAAATGCGAGATGAAAGCTAAATTATCAACAGGCTAAGTGAGCAATCTAAGTTAGCGAGCTATCTAACCAAGAGCAAGAACAAATTATACCAAACTAAGCAAGCAACTAACAATTTAGAGCCTAAGTTAACCACTAAGCAAGATGAAAGATCTAAATTAACACTAGCTAACAAAACGAGGCAATTGACTAAGTTAGACTAAAGCAATTGAACTAAGCTAGCATTAACAAGCAAACTAGGCAATTAGGGTTTTAAGCAATTAGATGAAGGAGGTGGGCCGTTTGGGAATGTGACCTTGACATTAGTTGGGGGATGTCACCATAATAAGCAATTAACATATCTCATTCTAGATTACCAAACCAAACAACAAGGTGGGTGCTATGAGAATGTACCCTAAGCTACTAATTGGAGAACTAGGGCTAGGTGTAATTCTCATAGGACGTACCAAGTCTAGGTCTCTAGGATAAGTGGTATTAGTCAATTGAGGACCAAGGGTAAGGATGGGAGTAGAGATGAGGGTATTTGACCTCATGCCACTAGCCACCTCCGCCTTTATGAAAGCCTAGGCAATTGCACTAATCACACTTATACTAGTCACTTAGAACTCACATTTGCATGTAGGAAGAAGGTGATTATGTAGGAAGATAGGGGGCTAGATAGGGATCTGAATTAAGAACCTAGGAGCCAATCCTATGATAGCTACATAGAAACCAAAACATCCTAGATACAAATGTCTTCAAACACCACAAGGCAAGCAATTAATGTAATTAAATAACAACCACATGCACAAGTAATGGGAAATGAGATATAAGCAAAGGAAATCATCATAGAAATGAAATATGTTCATTACAAATTATATTCCCCCAACATGGTATCAAAGTCACATTTTTGCCCCAAACAGCCCACCCAAGGGGGCTTAGCTATACATGATCAAACTAGGAAAAGAAGGGGATAGAAGAAGGGAAAACACCATGACGCTCGACGTAGTGGCCTCCTTCTTCCCCTCCAAGCAGCTGCAAACGACCTCCCTCCTCCAAAGGTGCCGGGGTGCATGAAAATGGTGGAATGGATGGATAGAAACCTAGAGAAACTAGGTTTCTATGGTGGAAATGAGTGGAAAGTGGGTGGAAATGGGGTTAGATGCAAGGGAGTAGGTGGATTGGAGTAATGGAGCCAAGGAAGCAACTAGGGTCGGCTAGGGTTGCTTAACCCCGAGCCCTAGAAGCAACTAGTGCTTATATAGGAGCTAGGGTTAAGTGGGGGTAGAATAGGAATAACAGTGGAAAGTTATGTAGGGTATGTGATCACCACGGTCGTGGTGGGTGTGCCGCGGCCATGGTGAGGGTAGTGGGGGACGACTGTGGGGTGGTGGACACGGTCGTGGTGTGAAGGCAGTGGTGAAAAAGCAAAGTAGGGTGGTGGCCACGGCCGTGGCGGAGTGCCACGGTCGTGGTGTGTAGCATGCACCACAGCCGTGTTGGGTAACACGGCCGTTTTGGAGGAGTTGGAGCTGACCGTGGGGCGGGGCCACGGGCGTCTTGATCAGCATCGGCCACGGTCGTGGCGACTTGGCCACGGTCGTGGCTTTCTGGGCAACTTCCCTATTGGAAACCGATTTTTCGCAATTTAATTCCCACGACCGTGGCAGGGTGCCACGGCCGTGTTCTCTTCTACTGACCACGACCATTCTGATGGCCACGGCCGTGGTGTCTTCAAGGGCCACGGTCGTGGCAGGTAGCCACGGTCGTGGCAGGTAACCACGGCCGTGGGATTCTGTGGATTTCCCTGTTGCAGCCTGTTGGAATTTGGCAATAAAGCCACGACCGTGGCATTGGGGCCACGGCCGTGGTGAGGCTTGACTTCTTGATTTTGCTTCTTACTTTGTCAATTTCAGATGTCTTTGCTCGGGGATGATTCTTGGCCACTGGAGGTAGGTTGAGGGAGAGTTTGGGGCCTTCTCTGGGTTCCTCCCTCTCTCTCGTCCATCTAAGCATGGTCCAAGTACCTGAAAAACAGTGCAAAGAACATCCATAAGCGTATTTGCAATGATACTCATATTGGGGAGAATAACCTATAATTCTAATGCATTTGAATGTGATAAAAGTACAAAATGACACAAGATACAGCCCTAGAATAGGGTTGGATCACCACCCCAAACTTGAAACATACTTGTCCTCAAGTATGCTCCAACTCAATCTCTTTTCCATTTTCCATAATCAAAAGATATGGCAAATACAATATGATGGGCGAAAAATGCTAAATGGGATCAATGGTGACTAGGTACATGCAAATCACTTCCCTCCTCTTCTACTTTCACAAAACAACCATGAAGGGAGCACAGAGCACAAGAACTTTGCATATAATGCATGGATTGCACAAGTTATCAATATCTCATCCATAAGGTTCCAGGTAGACCGTTTCATGATGATGTTAATCGCCGATGACTAGGAGTGTCGTTTCACCTTCATGCCTTCAACCTTATGCTTCAAGTTATGCCAAATGACCCACATGGCTGCGGAAAAGGGATAAAGTGGGCTAGGTTTAATGTTTCCTAGCTCCATGGGTATGAAAAGAGAAGAAAGGGTTGTGGTAAGATTTGGAGTGCTTTTACACACTCATCTTGTCTTTATTTGAATGCTCTTAAACAGGAGCATCCTTTTATTTTATTTTGTTTTTCTTTTTCTTTCCTTTTTCTTGCCCTTAGTGTAGATAGGGCATATGGTAGATAGAGTGAAGGGGAGATAAAGATGTGTCCACCCCAAACTTTTGGAGGTGGCCACGGCTAATATGTGCACTTTGGCATCTTTTAATGAGGCGGAGAGGTATGAAGATGATGAAAGAGTGGTCGGGTCAAAGAGGGGTCACTTGGCATAATCTTCCACATAAGGTCTCCTGCATGAAAACTAGTCCGACACTTCACCATAGATATCACATCACATGAATGAACCAAATGAAATCCATATATCAATCAAGTAACTCCACAAACATTAAACGTTCTATGCTTGCTCGGATCATAATTCAATCAATCCAACACATTCCCAAGGGAGGTGACGAGCATGTAAGAAGTCACTCGTTGATACCACATAGCACTTTATCATAGCATATCATCTTGTATTTGTCAAAGATGAGCAATTTCATTCAATATGGTAAAGATTGAGTCAAAACACGCTTTTTGGACAAGAAACATCAAATCTAGGAAAAATTGGCCAAAAAATGTGTCACATTGTACTAAATCACATTCAAACACAATTTTAGGTAAAAAGCAAGTAAATCCTAGCTAAAACATGCAAAAATTAGCAAAAACCTACATGAGATGCAATGCATGGCTGAAGAAGCAATTTTTTTTTTAAAATTACTCAAAAATGCAGAAATGAACTACATGCTATGCAACAAAATCAGTAAAACTAAACTAGATGGTAGAGGTGATATCAAAATGACAAAAAGAGAAAAGGAGTGATGCATACCGCCCTACCCACCCCAAACTTTAGAATCATGCTGTCCTCAGCATGAAACTATAGCTTAGGGAAGCTAGGGGAAGAATCAAGGCTGTGGTGGCTGTTCTGGCATCTGAGGAGGATCCGGAGGAGGAGCTGAGTCTGGAGCCGAGCTGGATGGAGGGTGCTGATAGTAGTGCCCCCAGTAGTCGTCCTGGGGTGGAGGATACACATGTGGATGTCCAGCTATACCACCCCAAAAGTATGCACTCCATTCGGGGTTTCGTGCTTCTTGGGCATGTTGGTATTGGTACAAGTGGTTGATCTGGTAATGCATTTGCTGTTGATCTTACCACATGTACTGCTGGACAAGCTGCATGTCACCTTGAGTCTTCTGAATACTCTCAAGGTGCGCCTGGATGGTAGCCATGTCATAGGCGTTCCCTGAGGGTGGCTGCAGCTGGGATGTCCCCTCATCCCTCCTTTTAGTTCTTCGGGGCTGCCTTGCTTCTTCTGCTTCATGCTCCTGCCCTTGTACATTTGATTCAGCAACGTCTTCCTGTACGGCAGTGTCTCCCCTAGTATATGACTCTCTCGGGTGGTCTAGCTGCCATACCATCAATTTTTCCCTCAACCTGTCGCCAGGTCCCAATACGGATATAAGGGGTTCCGTGTGATAGGGAAGCTCAAGCTCAAAATCCTGCACACTTGTAGTCAAATAAAACATTCTTTTATCTTTCATTTTTATGGTGTGCGAACGCGTCAGATAGTTGAGGTCAACACGTTCTGCCTCAATCGCGTCTTGTGCCCCCGAGAGATCATATCCCAACGCTAGTGCAATAGAAGTCACAAACCCACCCATGACAAAGGGTTTTGTGCTCATGTAGGGTATGGACTTCATATGATCAATCAAAAGAACTCCAAGGTCAATGTACTTCTTGTGGTGCATACCGATCAAGACAATCATATCCTTTTGGGAGATGGAGCCTTGATTATCGTACCTCCCTATAATAGTGTTTGCCACGACCTTCTGCACATAGCGCATTAGCGGGTTACATATAGCAGCAGTTTTTGATCTACCCGCGTAGTAGTCCTCTTTGCCCGTGAATTTCTTCCAGTAATATGCATAGTCCAGAGTGCCGTCTCTCTCTACCAAGCCGTCATCTAATTTCATGGCTTCTTCAGGACTAGAGGCGAAGATAGCATTCAGCTCAGTGGAAGTGAGGGTGTGCATGTTGCCCATCATGGCAAATCTGAGTGCATCACAACCCCTCACTTTTGTCTTTTCCAGAGTGGCAAAGAATTCTTGGGTCAATGTGGGATATGTAGGTTGGGGTGTGAAAATAACTCCCCACAACCCAATTGTCTTCAAACCCATTTCCACTATCTCCTTGATTCCAAGATCCTCAATGGTCTTCTCGCAACCGTACCTGGAGGCGATGACTCTCCTTGTCATGCACTCGGGGTAAATGAGATGAGCCTTCTTTTGCCTGTTTCCTCTTCCATAGGACACTCCCGCATGTGCTTTGCCCATGGTTCTTTCTCTGTCTGCCTCCAAAAATGTCATGACATCTTCTCCTTCCGGTTCCAGCTCCACCTCTTCCTCCTCGCTATCTTGTTCTTCCTCCATCGCATATGATTGCGACCCCGAGCTGGTATGAAAATTGTACCAGTGGGCCGACTACTCCTCGTCGTGCTGCAACTGCCGCGAGGGTTGCGGCTGCACACCACGCCTCGCCGTCACCTGAGACGTCGAGTGGCGGGGTGGTGTGGGCTTTGGAGGCAGCCTGGATGAGGACGGTGCCGCTTTTGATTTTGGGTTTCTCTTCACGGCCACTGGCTCAAGTTCATCAATGAAGTTGTCCAAGTCGACCTCCATGGACTCCTCCTCTTCTTCGTCCTCCCCCTCGTAGGTAGCGTCTGTGATATGGTGGCTATCGGATGAGCGGGTGTGTGATCCGCTCACCGATTACGACCGGCGGAGGGAGTGATGGGCGGAAGTGGTGGGTGATGGGGTGTGGGATGGAATGGACACCTCGGAGGAGGCATTTTTAGAACGCCGCTTCCCTCCGGTGATGATGTTCGTCCCCTTGGCTAAGGCTTTCCCAAACTTCTTCATGGTGAGGATGGTGGTGGAAGTGGTGTTAGGAGGGGAATTTTCGGATTTGGTGGAGAAGGTGGTGTGGGTGTGGTTTTATGGGTGGAATGGAAGGATAGTGATGTACGGATGATGGTTATATGATTAGTGGTGGATTTGGGCAAGAATGGAGGGGTTTTTGTGGAGGTTTTGTGTGGGGGGGGGGTTGCTGGGTGGAATGGAGATGGAAATGGAGATTGAGGTGCGATTGGGAGAGATTGGACGGTGGGAATGGGAGAGGGAAGGCTGGGGATCGATTTGGGATGGATTGGGGATCAAAAGGAGGTGGATTTGGGGGTTAGGGTTGACCAACGGGGGAGCCCAAGGTCGTTTTCTACCACCACGGACGTTTTCTGGAGGTGGAAGACGAAGGAATGAGGGAGAGGGTCATTTTTGGACACTTAAAAGTATATTTTTTTTCTGAACCGGGTCCGGCCACGGTCGTGGCGGAGGGCCACGGTCGTGGCCAGGGTTGGGTAGCACGGCCGTGACGGGTGCCACGGTCGTGTTGTCGATGAAGAACTCCTCGGTCTGACCTCGCCACGGTCGTGGTGTCCCGCCACGGTCGTGGCTCTGTCCTCACGCCACGGACGTGGTTGACTTGCCACGGTCGTGGGTGATCTTCGAAACAACCTGTAACTTCGGCCAAAATGCAGCAATAACTCCCACGGCCGTGGTAGTTGCCCACGGTCGTGGCCAGCCTTCTTTAACACGGCCGTGGTAAGGACCACGGTCATTGGCACTCTCCTTTGCCATGGTCATGGCAGCTCGCCACGGTCGTGGCCGATCTTCAAAACAACCTGTAACTTTGGCCAATTTGGTGCTTTAATTCCCACGACCGTGGCTGGCCACCTGTGCCACGGTCGTGGTCCAGCCCCACAGCCGTGGTGGATTTGTCTTTTCAATTTTCAAACTTCAAAACATGATCTTTTGGTTTTAATGACCATGATTAACTTCTAGATCCTCTCTCTCTGATGTCTATCACCTGCCATCATCAAAACTCAAACAAAAATTGTAAAGCACAAGTGTGTGTGTGTATTTGTGTAAAACAAAACTAACGTATCAGAAGAAGGGTTGAGAGTCTCAAACGATGTGGGTTGCCTCCCACTAGCGCTAAATTTACCGCCTTCAGCCAGGCTTATTGATTGTTGGACTTTTCACTTCTTTGGGACTTTCAAGAGATCCTTGTAGTAAATCCCTTTCTCATCCTCATCTAAGCATTCATCTTCATCAAATTCTTCTTCTACCATCATGACAATATCAAAATCTTGGTTGGCCTTGTCCGGGCCGACCTCAACGACAGGTTTCAACCTTTGCCCATTGACGACAAATTCCTTAGTTCCCTCTTTTGCACAAATGATCACTGCCCCGGATGGGTACACCTTCTTGACAAGGTAAGGACCTTCCCATATAGAACGAAGCTTTCCGGGGAAGAACTTCATACTTGAATTGTACAGCCATACCCATTTGCCGGGCTCAAACTCTTTCTTCTTTATGATCTTGTCATGTAGAAACTTGGTTCTTTCCTTGTAGTTCTTTGACATTTCATAGGCTTCATGTCGCATCTCTTCTAGCTCATGCAATTGAAACTTTCTTCTCATTTCGACACTCTCTTCATCAAAGTTCATCCTCTTCAAGGCCCACAGTGCCTTGTGTTGCATCTCAACCGGCAAATGGAAACTCTTACCATAGACAAGCTTGAACGGTGTAGTGCCAATCGGGGCTTTATATGCAGTCCTATATGCCCATAAAGCTTCATTGAGTCGAAGTGACCAATCCTTACAGTCCGGTCGCACCGTCTTCTCCAAAATGAGCTTTATCTCCTGATTTGCCAACTCAACTTGACCACTCGTTTGAGGGTGGTAAGGAGTAGCTACACGATGGTTCACCCCATGTCTCTTTAGCAGTCCTTCAAAAGTGCGGTGAATGAAATGACTCCCGCCATCACTAATCACAGCCCTTGGAACACCAAAATGGCCAAAGATGTTGGATCTCACGAAATCACACACCACTTTATGATCATTTGTTCTTGTTGCCACAGCCTCAATCCATTTTGATACATAGTCTACGGCGACCAAGATGTAGACATACCCGAAAGAAGGGGGGAAAGGACCCATAAAGTCAATCCCCCAAACATCAAACACTTCTACCACCAAGATAGGTGACAAAGGCATCATGTCCCTCTTGGAGATAGTGCCCACTTTTTGGCACTTGATGCAACTCTTATAAAAGTCATGAGCATCTTTGAATAATGTCGGCCAGTAGAATCCACATTGAAGAACTTTGGCGGTCGTGCGTTTCCCTCCAAAATGGCCTCCACACACTCCGGAATGGCACATAGATAAGACTTCTTGCTGCTCCATCTCCGGAATGCACCTCCTAATGAGTTGGTCCGGGAAATATTTAAAGAGGTGAGGGTCATCCCAAATGTAGTTCTTTACCATAGCAAACAATCTCTTGCTTTCCTCTCTTGTCCACATGCTCGGTATCCTCCCACTAGCTAGGAAATTCGCTATGTGCTTGTACCATGGCTTTTGGACAGATGAGACTAAGAGGAGTTGTTCATGTGGCATTGTCTCTTTGATTGGACTTGTCACATCAAAAGGTCCATCAAGATGGGAGAGATGATATGCAGCACCATTTTCTATTCCTTTCTTATCCACAATTTCTATGTCAAATTCTTGGAGCAGCAAAATCCATCGGATCAACCTTGGCTTTGAGTCTTTCTTGGACATGAGATACTTCAGTGCAGCATGGTCCGTGTAGATTGTCAATTTGTTTTGCAAGAGATACGGCCGAAACTTGTCGAGAGCGAAGATCACTGCAAGCAACTCCTTCTCGGTAGTTGTATAGTTTCTTTGAGCATCGTCTAATGTTTTACTTGCATAATAGATAGCATGAGGAATTCGGCCAATGCGTTGACCCAGCACATCCCCCACCGCCATATCGGATGCATCCGTCATGATCTCGAACGACAAAGAGAAATCCGGGGGCTGCATGATAGGAGCAGAAATAAGCCTCTCTTTTAGATGATTGAAGGCTTCCACACATTTGTCATCAAACTGAAATTCAACATCTTTCTCAAGTAATCGACAGAGTGGTCTTGAGATTTTGCTAAAGTCCTTGATAAAACGCCGGTAGAATCCTGCATGTACCAAGAAAGATCAAACATGTCTTACGGTCGAAGGAAAGTCAAGTGTAGAAATAAGGCCCACCTTGGCCTTGTCAACTTCAATCCCATCTTTTGAAACTCGGTGTCCCAGAACTATACCCTCAGGTACCATGAAATGACTTTTTTCCCAAGATAGAACTAAGCAAACTTTCACACATCTTTCCAGAACCGCAGCTAGATGTAGCAAGCACTCGTCAAAGGTCTTCCCGAAAACTGAAAAATCATCCATGAAGACCTCGAGTGACGAGTCAAGCATGTCAGCAAAGATCGAGGTTACACATCTCTAGAAAGTGGAAGGGGCATTGCACAATCCAAATGGCATTCTCCGGTAGGCAAATGTACCACTTAGACAAGTGAATGTCGTCTTTTCCTGGTCCGCCGGATGCATAGCAATCTGAAAATATCCCGAGTACCCATCAAGAAAATAGTAGAAGCTCTGCCCAGCCAATCTCTCTAGAATCTGATCAAGAAACGGAAGTGGGTAGTGGTCCTTCTTTGTCTTTTCGTTGAGCTTCCGGTAATCCACGCACATTCTCCACTTGGATTGCTCTCTCACCGGCATAAGCTCACCATCGGCATTTTCTGCAACTGTAATCCCGCTCTTCTTGGGCACAACCTGGATGGGACTCACCCACGTACTGTCAGAAATGGGGTAGATGATCCCTGCATCAAGCAACTTAACAACCTCTTGAGTTACAACATCCTTAAATTTTGG
Source organism: Alisma plantago-aquatica (assembly GCA_963693085.1). Classification (NCBI taxonomy): domain Eukaryota; kingdom Viridiplantae; phylum Streptophyta; class Magnoliopsida; order Alismatales; family Alismataceae; genus Alisma; species Alisma plantago-aquatica. The sequence continues at coordinate 1,792,788,688 of OY856409.1, forward strand.
ATTTAGTCTTCTTTGCATTTGATGGGTCGGTCTCGCATCTTCTTCTAAGTATATATCTGATGCACACAGATAGAGGGATCAATCCCTCTCAAGTCAGCAACAGACCATCCAATGGCTTGGACGTTCTTTCTCAAGACTTCCATCAAGGCATCTTCTTGCTCAGGAGAGAGAGTGGAGGAAATGATCACCGGGAGGGTGTCATTTGAGCCAAGGAAAGCATACTTCAATCCTTCAGGAAGTTTTTTCAACTCAAGAACGGGGGGTGCTTCAAGGGAGTTCTTCAAAGGTGCAGAAATAGGAGGGAGGTCCTGACTTGCAGCCACTAAGGCTAGCTCACACTCTTCATCATCCTCATCATCGTCGTCAGGGAACTCAACAATTGGCTCAAGACCTCTACCTTGAGTAGCAGTCTCAATCCAAGCGGGTAGGAACTCTTCAACAATCTCATCTAGGCATTCCACCAAATAACAATCTTCTTCGGTGGCCCCTATCACTTCAGTTGTAGTAGAAGACTTAAAGATGTTCAACCGGATCTTCATGTGCATGAATGTAACATACATGGTCCCTATCCTCACATGGATCACGGCATCAGTTGTGGCTAAGAAAGGTCTCCCCAAGATGATTGGCACCTTTCTAGCTTCCTTTTCCATATCAAGAATGATAAAATCGGCTGGGAAGAAGGCAGACGTATCCTCATCAAGACGGACCATCACATCATCCAAACACCCTCTAGGCGTCTTCACAAAACGGTTGGCCAACTGTAGAGTGCAATGGGCCGGACTCAACTCTCCCATTTGGAGCTCAGCAAACAGATCATAAGGCATCAAGTTTACGCTAGACCCCAAGTCAAGAAGAGCCTGGTCTATGCGATGCACCCCGATGTAGCATGAGATGATGGGGGCACTGGGGTCTTTTTTTTCCGGGGGATGGTGTGTTGGAGAATGGAGCTCGCTTGCTCAGTGAGCTTGATCTTCTTAGGCGTTCTCCCTGTTGTCTTTCTTTTGAAGGTGCACAATTCTTTCAGGAACTTCGCATAGGACGGAATTTGCTTGACTGCGTCTATAAGAGGTACATTGATTTTCACTTGCTTGAAGATCTTTAAAATATCATCCGCATGCTTCTTCTTTTTCTTTGCAGCAGAAGGCTCCTCAAGTGCATCAGGATATGGTGGGAGTTGGGACCCAATCGGTGAAAATCAACAGTATCATCTACTGGTATCACTGGAATCACAATATCACGGCTCGGAATCACAGTATCATCATTCTACATATCAGTATCAACCTGCTCTGCCTCAGTGTCATCTCTGCCAACAACAGCACCATGGGGGCTCTCCAAAGTCCTACCACTCCTCAAAGTAGTCACAACCTTCACATGCTCATGGGTGGTAGAAGGGGGAGCTTATGGAGGTGGTTGTGGCTGTTGGGGTGGTGGAGGCCTTTGGTGAGGGGAATTGGGATTTTGAAGGATGAATTGGGGTTGCGGTTGTTGTTGAGGTGGGGGGTGATATTGTGGAGGTGGTTGTTGGTAAGTATGATGTGGGGGTGGAGCATATTGATAATTGAGAAGCGCTTGAGGAGGCAGAAGAGCATATTGAAAAGTCCCATCATTGTTTAGATTCGGCATAGGTTGAGAGGGGAGTCTTCCTTCTTCTCTTGTGGCCAAAGAGAGAGAAATTTGATCTAACCTCTGCTCAAGTCAGCTTATAGACTGGCCATGTGCGATGACGTCCTTTTTGACTTCATCTAGGCTTCTTAGCCTTCCAAGAACCTCGTCCTCAAACTTAGAGCTGTAGTGTGGATTGTGCTGCCCCTGTCCTTGTCCATCCTCATTTGGTTGTTTCCACGAGAAATTTGGATGGTTCCTCCACTCGGGAGTGTAGGATTGGGACATTGGGCCCTGGTTGTTGCGGCCACCAAAGGAATGTAAAGTGTTAACTTCCTCATCTACAACGTCTACAACCATTGCGGGTTGGCTAGAAGAGCCACCCACTTGATTCTTCATCATTTGCATCATATCTGCCATCATTTTAATTAGATCGGGGTTGGCGGTATTGCATGCGGGAGCCATGGAGGACGGTGGGGGAATGTAGTTCCGATCGCAATGCCCCCCCTTAGTGGAAGCTCGGTGGCGAGAATTCTCGGCGAGATGTTCAAACAGTGGCCATGAGTCCTTGGGCGGCTTGGCCATGAACGTGCCCCCCGCAAGAAGAATCTACATTGTTTTGGCTCTGCTCCTCAAGCCCGGTGTAGAAGGCTTGAACCAGCTGCCAAAGCGGGACCTCGTGGTGAGGGCAGTCACGAAGCAACTTCTGGAACCTCTCCCATGCCTCATGGAAAGGTTCGTTCTCTTTTTGGGTGAAGGATGTGATGCACCTTCTCATGTAGGATAACTTGGCTATTGGAAAGAACTTCTTCAGAAACTCATTCTTTACTTCATTCCATGTGACGAGCTCTGGCCTCGAGACGTACCACTCCTTGGCTTTCTCCTTGAGGGAGAAAGGAAAGAGCGTTTTGCGGATCGAGTCGTCGGTGGTAGCAGGCGTGCGGAAGGTCGAACACGTTTCTAAGAACGCGTCTATATGGTGATAAGGATTTTTGTTCTCCATTCCGTAGTATGTGGGCAGAAGTCCTAAGAGTGCTGGCGGAATGGAGAAATGCTGACTGGGCATGTGATCCACCAGCGTGGCTATGGGGGAATTGTAGTTCCCCGGCGTGAAATACTCATGAAGCGGGCGGTGCGGTGGTGGAGGTGGAACATCCGGTGGTGGGTTGTTCTCGGGCATCTCGGCCTCTCGGTGTAGGTTGCGGCGAGCTTGACGTCTTCTCCTCCCAATCTCGGGGTCGTAAACCACCAAGTCGGTGCAAGTCGAACGCGTACTACGCATGCGCAGCTGTCACCTGCACACATCACAAACAAACAACAAGGATCCAAGTTAGCGAAGCAATATGTAAGAGTGACACAAAGAATAAAGAATAGCAATTGTGAGGGCAAAAGGAAAGGCTAAGCTACACTATCTAACTAGGCCGAGCGCCTCTATCCCCGGCAACGGTGCCAGAAAGCTTGGTGTGATTCCGCTAGTGGTGCTAACACACTACTCAATTGAATAGATGCAATCCACGAGGTCGTGAGGCACGGGATGAGATGTGATCTTTGCTTTCGAAATTTGTATGGTCCCACACTAACTACCTACTTCTACTAAGACATTACACCCACAAGCGCACGGGGTCGTGTCGTAGTATAGGTGAGGTGGCAAGTATGGGGTCGATCCGCGAGGATAAAGGGGGAACTAGAGTTAGATGGCGTGAGCTACATTCCTAGTGCGGAGAGTAGGGTTTTTAGGGTTTTAAGGTTGATTGTTGATTGATTAACTAATAGAGCAGTTAAGAAATGCGAGATGAAAGCTAAATTATCAACAGGCTAAGTGATAAATCTAAGTTAACGAGCTATCTAACCAAGAGCAAGAACGAATTATACCAAACTAAGCAAGCAACTAACAATTTAGAGCCTAAGTTAACCACTAAGCAAGATGAAAGATCTAAATTAACACTAGCTAACAAAATGAGGCAATTGACTAAGTTAGACTAAAGCAATTGAACTAAGCTAGCATTAACAAGCAAACTAGGCAATTAGGGTTTTAAGCAATTAGATGAAGGAGGTGGGCCGTTTGGGAATGTGACCTTGACATTAGTTGGGGGATGTCACCATAATAAGCAATTAACATATCTCATTCTAGATTACCAAACCAAACAACAAGGTGGGTGCTATGAGAATGTACCCTAAGCTACTAATTGGAGAACTAGGGCTAGGTGTAATTCTCATAGGACGTACCAAGTCTAGGTCTCTAGGATAAGTGGTATTAGTCAATTGAGGACCAAGGGTAAGGATGGGAGTAGAGATGAGGGTATTTGACCTCATGCCACTAGCCACCTCTGCCTTTATGAAATCCTAGGCAATTGCACTAATCACACTTATACTAGTCACTTAGAACTCACATTTGCATGTAGGAAGAAGGTGATTATGTAGGAAGATAGGGGGCTAGCTAGGGATCCAAATTAAGAACCTAGGAGCCAATCCTATGATAGCTACATAGAAACCAAAACATCCTAGAGACAAATGTCTTCAAACACCACAAGGCAAGCAATTAATGTAATTAAACAACAACCACATGCACAAGTAATGGGAAATGAGATATAAGCAAAGGCAATCATCATAGAAATGAAATATGTTCATTACAAATTATATTCCCCCAACATGGTATCAAAGTCACATTTTTTCCCCAAACAGCCCACCCAAGGGGGCTTAGCTATACATGATCAAACTAGGAAAAGAAGGGGATAGAAGAAGGGAAAACGCCATGAAGCTCGACGTAGTGGCCTCCTTCTTCACCTCCAAGCAGCTGCAGATGACCTCCCTCCTCCAAAGGTGTCGGGGTGCATGAAAATGGTGGAATGGATGGATAGAAACCTAGAGAAACTAGGTTTCTATGGTGGAAATGAGTGGAAAGTGGGTGGAAATGGGGTTAGATGCAAGGGAGTAGGTGGATTGGAGTAATGGAGGCAAGGAAGCAGCTAGGGTCGGCTAGGGGTGCTTAACCCCAAGCCCTAGAAGCAACTAGTGCTTATATAGGAGCTAGGGTTAAGTGGGGGTAGAATAGGAATAACAGTGGAAAGTTATGTAGGGTATGTGATCACCACGGTCGTGGTGGGTGTGCCACGGCCGTGGTGAGGGTAGTGGGGGACGACCGTGGGGTGGTGGACACGGTCGTGGGGTGAAGGAAGTGGTGAAAAAGCAAAGTAGGTTGGTGGCCATGGCCATGGAGGAGTGCCATGGTCGTGGTGTGTAGCATGTACCACGGCCGTGTTGGGTAACACGACCGTTTTGGAGGAGTTGGAGCTGACCGTGGGGCGGGGCCACAGGCGTCTTGATCAGCATCGGCCACGGTCGTGGCGACTTAGCCACGGTCGTGGCGACTTGGCCACGGTCGTGGCTTTCTGGGCAACTTCCCTGTTGGAAACTGATTTTTCACAATTTAATTCCCACGACCGTGGCAGGGTGCCACGGCCGTGTTCTCTTCTACTGACCACGACCGTTCTGATGGCCACGGCCGTGGTGTCTTCAAGGGCCACGGTCGTGGAAGGTGGCCACGGCCGTGGGATTCTGTGGATTTCCCTGTTGCAGCCTGTTGGAATTTGACAATAAAGCCACGACCGTGGCATTGGGGCCACGGCCGTGGTGAGGCTTGACTTCTTGATTTTGCTTCTTACTTTGTCAATTTCGGATGTATTTGCTCGGGGATGATTCTTGGCCACTGGAGGTAGGTTGAGGGAGAGCTTGGGGCCTTCTCTGGGTTCCTCCCTCTCTCTCGTCCATCTAAGCATGGTCCAAGTACCTGAAAAATAGTGCAAAGAACATCCATAAGCGTATTTGCAATGATACTCATATTGGGGAGAATAACCTGTAATTCTAATGCATTTGAATGTGATAAAAGTACAAAATGACACGAGATACAGCCCTAGAATAGGGTTGGATCACAACCCTATAGTGGAATAGAGTCTATTATGGATATCTTTGGGTTTCTGAATAAATCCTAAGATAGTGATAGTGGGTCGTTGATACGAGAATCAGGCATGGTCGTATACTTAGTAAGGTACGAGCCAGCTAGTTTTAGGAAAAATGAATAAAATATGACAAGCCATATAGAATATGAGTTGAATGTTTGTTACATTTCTTTTACTACTACTTGATAAATCTACTATTGAATACTTGTCTTCTTGTGAAAACTAGTCATTCTTTTATAAATATAATATGTTTCCTTATACTTAACTATCTAGTATGGAATTTGATATTAAATGTTGACAACTATTTGATGTTAGAATTCAATATCCACTATGAATATTATTTGGATTTACTTGTCACTTATATAATCTTTTTTGATAGGCATGTCTTATGTGGACTTCAGTTTCAAGACTATATGATATGTTCTGGGTCCATCTAGTAGGGTGTCACAAAGATGATGTTATTGTTATGTCTTGATTCTAAATGTTTATATCATGGCATGTTACATGTACAAAATGTTGGGACTTCAATAAATGAAAGCCTTTATAATTCATGTGATCATTGTCATGAACTACAATCCATGTATGCTTGAATTATCTGTGAGACAGAAAAATATCTGAAACTTTCTTATAACTTTAATATACTTAATCCATTGTTGATGAATGTACCTAACTTGAGTTGGAGGCATCCACTCACTGGGGTTCTATATGAGCTTCATGAGGTTGTTTCAAATACTTTTAGGTATAAATACATCGAGTAAGAGGTCGTAACAAATAAGATCTAAATAGAATAATCTAGATGGGAATGTCCATGTACTCTCTATTTCCTGGGATGTGTAGTATATCACGTTTGTTGTTTCATTTACATGTAAGTAATATAAACTGAATTGCAGACGAGCAATGAGATTTGACTCTAGTTTTAACAAAGTTGATTAAGCTATTTGATAAATGGATAAAACATCCTTTGATGTGACATTGATTATGTGACCTCTACAGAAAAAGAAAAATGTACATGTGTTTTTTATATATTTTGTAAATCATGTTTGTTGATAATTAGTTGTTTGTTTCATAATCTAGGATTAGATTTAGGATTTTTCTCTAATGGCTGGCATTTAATCTGATCAAGATAGAGGTCCCTACAATTATGCTCTACTCAAATATTCCAAATTATACATGCAGATAATTTGCAATCCATCGTTTAAAAGTTAGGATCACATCATGAGATATTATTTATGGATTATAGATAGCTTGATCACAATCATATGGATAGGTGTGGTTATAAGGTCGGTGACAATAAAAATGTTCCCGACATAGTTTGGTGGGGACACTAAAAAAATTATGATACACTCGAATCCGTCTGTATAAACAGTATAAATAGGAGATCTATGAAACTTTATATTTATATAGTCTAAGCCAATGAAGAGCTTAGACTACCCTGAGAGACATATAAGGATATATACCTTACGAGGACATTTAATTCTACAAAGATGGACAAACATTATTGTGACATGGTGCAATAAAGTACTTGCATGTTTTATTAAGAATATATGTTGGTTTACATATCCATGACACCCTGGGATACATGTGGGGTCCTTGAAGTAGAGTCACTATCATGGACAATTGTTGAATAATATGTCCTCTAAAAATCTTTTAGAAGCATCTTGCCTATTAGAGGTCAATAGAGAACAAATTTTGTCAAAATTAATGTTCTTGATACTATATTGAACATGTTGAATATTATATTGTCTAAATGCTTATGGGCTGACCAATTATCAACCAGAAATAGATGGATTCACAACTAGTGTTTTTTGAAATTAGACATTATTAATTAGATTTAGGTAAGCAAACTAAAAAAAACCAACAATAATATTAGATAGGATTAGAAAAAAATAGACAATGTAGTTTAAGGAAGCAAACTTAGAGCCTGAAGGGAAGGTGTGCAAGCACCTTCTTCAAGACTAATTATGTTGTTCCTAGAATAATATTTTACAATAGTTTGTAATGAAGATCCAACCACCTCAACTTTTGGTATGACCACTCAATACAAGCAAATGGACCATCTTAATTTTGCCCAGTGGCCCAGTTAGTCACAAGACAAAAAGGGAGCACCATGAAGCATTGTCAGTGCAAAATCAATAGATTGAGAGAAAAACGAAATTGTTGTATAAGAAGAGACACAGAAGTAGTCTATTTTCTCACCATTTTTCTATTTATGTTTTTCTCTATAGTTTTATTTTTTTTTGTTTCCAGAGGAGAGAAGATGGCTCCTCAAAAGGAGAAAAAGAGTCCTAGATGCGTCCTATGATAACAACCTACACTTTACAAGTCACAACAGTTGGTATTCTCCAAAGACCAATGTGTATATTAAAAACCACATTAATGATCCTCTTTAAAGGGTGATTAAGAGAGGAAATAAATTGTATTTTGGTGCTCTTGCAGTGACAATAAAAAATAAGTCCAAAAGATCATTTTTAAATAAATTGTGTTTTTGGTGCGCTTGAACCATTGCCTAGTATGACTTACTTCCATCTGGAGAGACGTAGTGAACTATGTCTTGAACCAAACTTTTAGTTTAGACTTCAATGCATCACATAACCTTAGTATGGGAACAAGAACATGTTCCTATTGGTGTGTCCATAAATAGTCTTTGCAAGAATCTTGTTTCATGAGTGCTCTGGTGAGTATGTCTAACTTACATAAACCCACGAGTCTCAAGTTACACTCACATAGTAAGGATCTCCAAGGGTATCCTATCCAGACTACACCCTACCATTAATGACCTTACCCATTCATAGTAAAGCTCTTCCTATACAAACTAGAATGAAGAACTTATGCCACAAAGAGGGTCACAAGAGAGACTCCAAATATTTACTTTCACATGACACTATAATTTACTTACCATGTAAACTAATCCTCATGGGGTCTCCAATTTTGGAATGGTTGAGTGTCCACTACAATGTATGGGTAGAAGACCCATCTACCTAAAAAAATTGATTATTAGCTTCCCTGATAGACCCTTAGTAAGTAGATCTAGAATGTTTAATATATATTTATTGATATGACCTATTGGTAATGTGATATCATCTATCCTCATATTTTAATCTCATAAAACACTTTCTTGATTTATACTTAGATTTTTTAGTTTTTTCTATGGCTGCTTTGTTATCACATAAGATAAAAACATAAGGAAATGGCTTGGAAACTATAGAAATGTCAAGGAGTAAATTTCTAAGCCATTCAGTCTAACAACAAGCTAAGTCTAAGTCAATGAATTTAGTCTCTATAGTGGATCTAGATCGAATTCTTTGCTTAGAATAATTCTAAGAAAATGCTCTTTCTCCAAGGCAAAACACATACCCACTGTAAAACTTGATTTCATCTAAATCAACAATCCAGTTTGCATCACATAGCCCTCTAGTATAGTTGCAAAATTAGTGCAGTAAAGACTATGTTTAGTCATGCCTTCAAGGTACTTGAAAATTCAATCCATATCCTTCCAATGGTCTATATTAGGACAACTCATATACCTACTCAAACTACATACTACAAAAGAAACATTAGGTCAGGTGTAGTTAGTTAGGTAAGTTAAGCTTCCTATGACATATGCATATTTGTGTTGGTCAACAAATATGTCCTTATAGACCTTAATATTTATATTAGGACCATAAAGTTTATTTATAGGTGTACAATCAATCATCTCAAATCTCATTAACATACAAGCACATATTGCCAATAATTTTGTAATAGATACAATGATCAGATTCACATACAATAAATCTATAAGGGAAAAAATATATCAAACTTATCATTCGATTTATTAGGTGATTTTTTAACTATGTTAATGGACTTGACCAACCTACAAACTTTATATTTGCAGTTAACTACACCAAACCTTCTAATTGATCCATATACCCAGAACAACTAGGACACATACATATATTTTAGTTACAAGTTTCATAGGTATCTTAGTGATTCACATATTTTTTTTGACTAAACCTTTGGATACTAGTCTTGCCTTATAATTATTAATGAAATAATCTACCATCGCCTTTTCCAGAAGACCCACTTACACCTAATGGCTTTACATCTAGGAGGGAAGCTCAGTTAGGATCCAAGTATGATTACTCATAATGTTTTCTATTTATTATCAATAAATTCCTTCCAAAAACTAGAATCTATGAATTTCATGTCATAGTCATAGGTACACGGATCTTCTTCTACAAGGATGGCATATAATTCAGGATTGTAGTTCTTATTAAATTTAGTCCTTTTACCCCTACCTAAGTGTAAGACCCTAGACCTGGCTTAAGACTTAAATATATTGATTAATATAATTGTGTGCTTAATTCCTTAATCAAACCCTAATTTATTATTTGATATCGTGTGACTAAGATATGTTTCAAATTTGGTCTAGTTTGGACATTGTTTGACTGCGTTTTGCATTTTAAGTGCTTGTATAGACTTTTATGAAATTTTACCATATCTAGAGTTTAATATATTAATTTTCAAATGAATGTTGTGCTACATAAATTTTCTTAATAGAATGGATATATTTCCACCTTTAAAACACTTTGATGCAACATCAGATGTGTGGTGTTTTCTACTTAGGGTTGAGGACCTAGGGTTTCTCACCCAAGTACGTAAATCGATGGTTTTTCTACATAAGTTAGGGATTTGATGGTTTCACTATGAGAGTGTTTGATAACACCAATTTTTGTGATATTTTAGACTGTTTTTCTGTTATCAAAACTGCCATTTTTAGCTATTTTCCTCTCTTTTGTATGCACTTTTGCAATAATTGGCCAAGCAATGCTCTTAATCCTATATTTCCATCTTTTGCAGAGTTTCTCCTCATTTTGGTGCAATAAGGCCGTCCCGACCCACATAATAAGTCCAAGTATGCACCGGCCTTCCTGACGCCCGATACACGCCCTGCCCGGTAGGGTGGAACGACACCACGACGTGCGACAAGGGATGCCGCGCAAGGAGGAACTGACAGACGACACGCCTCTTACCCGACAGGGAACCATAGTCACCCTGACAACCCAAGTATGTCGGGTGACACAACCACCCACCGACAGGCGCCGTTTCCCGTCACGTGACCAACAGCTGACATCTCTGCACCGAGCGATACGAGTATCAACCATCCAACGACCCGCAAATAAGGAGGACACGTGGCGCTTCGAGCACCATAAGTTCCCCCACTCACCGGCTATAAATAAGAGCTACAGGAAGCCAAAAAGACGGCTTGGTCAGTTCGGACAGTTCAGACAGTTGGGAACTTGAGCCATCTTCGAGGAGAATCGCGAGAGCAGACGTATCGTGCCCCAGTTCTCGTATCGGGTGACACTAGGTGAGCTCTTCCTCATCCCGAGAGGGAGGGGACTGGTTCACCTAGGACTGTACCGGGCGACACTGAGGGCCGATATCGGCCGATGTAGATGCGCGACATGAGTGCCCGATAGTAGAACACGTAGCTCCATGCCCGACACGATATCGAACCCGATACGCTTCGTCCGTCATGTGTGCCGCCCAAGAGGGTCCATCGCCAGACATGAGCGTATTGGCCAGGATCCTTGAGCGATACAGTCGCCCAACAGGCGTGCCGCTCAAAAGGGTGTGCCGCCCGACACGGCTGTATCGGGCTAGGCCCCTGACCGATATCGGGCTGGTGGGCCATAGTAGTCTGTCATCCTTCTACATCAAGAAGGCGATACCTATCTTTATTTCTGTCATTTAATTCCTTACTTATGCATTGTAATTAAGACCCTTTATTTGTCTATGGAATAGAAGATGCTTAATTACTTGCTGCTCTATGCTTGGTACAATCTGTTGGATGACTGCTATGTTTGATATCCGAACTCTAGCTTGCATGTTTGGATCGCGTTTCGCTTAGCTAACGAATCGTGTTTTCCCCTCGCAACAACTTCGAGAGTTGTGTTGTGGCTCTAGTGTTTGGTCCGATTCTGGAGTACGAGAGTGCCTGGAACGGAGTTGCTTTAGTGACCTTTCCACTCTAATTTTAGTCTAGTGAACGCGAGAGGGGCGCTGATGCCTTGTTAGAGGTACCCGCTTCGAGAGGAGGGGTACATGACTGGTTCTACCGCCACTTATTTTACCAGAGTTTTATCCTTCGTACCTCGCTTTAGCTCGAGCAATATCTTTCTGTTTCTGTTGCATGAAAACCCCTAAAAATTGCTAAATGACTAAAACCTTAAATCTTTCTAGTAGCTCCAGTTGGAGATAGTTTTCTTCATTTTATTTGTGACATCTTACTGCTTCCCTTTTTGGGAATTTATTTCTCTTTATACCTTCCGGAGTGTAGCGTGTCGATTCTGTGTTCTCAACACTACCCCCCTTGTCCCTGTGTTCGACCCCGTAAACAAAGTTGCGGGGGCCTAGAAGGATTCGAGTTTATAAATGAAAAAGCTCGACTACATCAAATCCGCCTCCAATTTTAGGACGCGCGATTTAGGACGGTCAACTTTTTGGCGCCGTTGCCGGGGACAAGGCAAAAACGGTAATGTTGACGAATCCAAATCCACTAACTACACTCCTGTGCCGCAAGCTTAGCAATGAGTTTGACAACACTCTTTTTCTTTCTCTTTTTCCTTTACTATTATTCTCTGCTTGAAATTGATAAATCTTTCATCTAAACTTGATTCCTCATGCCACTAATAGGAACTCAGAAGAACGGTGATCCGTTCCACTGAGCACCAACTCCAACCGTCATGCCGCCTCGCATTGAGCCACCCCATTCTGAAGGCGAACGCCAAGGGAGGAGGCCTGATTCGCCCCCGCCTGGAGGCAATGTCAACAAGAAGATCCAGACTTAGGAGAGTACGAGGAGGACCATCACCGACACAGACGCCGTCACCGTCAGAGGCAAAGAAGAAATCAGAACGATCAGGAACAACGTCGGGGAGAAAGCAACATCAACGACTCCGAAGAGGAGGAGAAGACGTTAAGAGAGTTGGTGTCCACAAAAGCCAACAACCCCAGATGTCCCGTCATCACCCCGCGGTTCAACGCGGCAAATTTTTAGCTTAAGCCATCCGTGATCTCTATGATTCAAAACAAAAGCTTCAGGGGAAGTTCGAAAAACGACAATCCCTACCACCATCTCGATGCATTCAAAAACATATGTGATACGATAAAAATGCGGGGGGTCCCTCAAGAGGTTATCTACTGTAAGGGCTTCATCTTCTCCCTAGAAAACAAGGCCATGTCCTGGTATCTTGGGTTACCCCACCAGTCTTTGAACGGATGGGGAGATTTGGCCGATGCGTTCGTAAACAAGTTCTACCCCACCGAAAGAACGGTCAGAAACAGGCAGAAAATAATGTCCTTCATGCAAAAGTCGAGTGAAAGCCTCCATGACGCCTGGGAGCAGTTCCAGGAGTATCTGAGGGATTTCCCCCATAATAATTACAAGAAGGGCTTCCTTATCACCACCTTCTATAATGGCCTGACTCCCGAAGAAAGGGTATCACTAAATGCGGCAGTAGGCAGTGACTTCCTCGGGAAGAAACCAAGCAAGTCTGAAAAGATCATCAAGAATATGGCTGAGCTGATGGCCGACGCTGACTTTGATCGATCTGACCGAGGACAGGTCAAGAAGGGCGGTGAAGGGTCTACCTTTGAGTCTAAGGCACTGGAGTCCATCACCTCGCAGATACAGAGAATCGCCACTGATGTTAAACAACTGCGAGAAGCTGGTGGGAAAGGTAAGAGGCCGGTCGAGAAGGTGATGAAATGCATCACATGCGGCGAAGGTGGACATGGGGTAGATAGCTGCGTTTACACCCGACCAGACGCAGACAGTGATTTTGACTCGAAAGACGAACATACCGAAAATGTCTCCTTCGTGAACTTCAAAAGGCCAGATCATCCCGGGTTTAACTACGGAAACAAAGATGCAGCTGAGAATTCTCACCAGCTGCATGCTATATCTAAGCCAATACAAGCTTTTGAGAAGAGAGGGGGGTCTGGTCAATATACCAAGAACAGGCAGTTCCAGTCAGCGAAAGGAAACTTTTAGGCACAAGGTAAATATCAAGGGCCGAACAAAGATCAGGACAAGGGCCCGAGCCAATCAGATGTAATTGGCCAGCTTTTCGACTTCGCAAAGAAGCATGACACGATTAATAACCAGCTAGCGCAAAGTGCGCTATCAAATTCGGGTGTTTTGAACTCATTGCAGGTCCAGCTGGCGGATATGAGACGCATCAACACCAAATTGATCAGCAGTTAGCTCAAATGGCCGAATTAATGAAGAATCCTTCTGGCAGAATACCGTCCAATACTGAGGCTGCCAAGAAGGCAGGGATGTGATCAAGAAGAAAAAGGGATGGAGTCGCGAAAGATGGACGATACTAAAGGCTAGAGGATGAAAGAGCTGGAACCGACAAGCTGGAGACGAAAAACTACAGCGCTTCTCGAGAGGCAACCGAGCTGTTTTTAAAATTCCTAGTATAGGGCGCATTTACTTTCAAACAAGATGAACATTATGAACATTATGACATGTAATAAGGCTCGAGTCAGTGCATGCGCCACATGCGCTGACCCTTATGGGTCACCGCCTTAGTTTTATAGACCGGGATGAGTAATACCATCTGAGGTTGGGACCTCAGTCTTCGGCCAATGATGTTTTACTCATCAGCCGAAGTTTAAATCGCTTTTGTTTTCATGATATAATGGAAGCAACCCAACCGGAGTTATGAGTGTGCCCATATCGGGCAGTGGAATTTCAGGCATCGCAAGGGCCGTGATGAATTACACACCTAGATGGCATGCATCTGTGACCGTCGCGCCAAAGGACTGATCACCCTTAGGCCAACGGATGGGCTTTCCCGTCTTACGAGTTGCCCTAACGGCTGACAACCTCCCCGGTTTTACCTGTTTCACCCCGGTTGAGTTTGCTATATAAGGGGGGATGAGTTTTACCGTGTCGGGCTCCTTGCCTTACTGTTCTCTCACTTCCATATTGTGCTAAGACCTTGTGTTGTTGCTCCCGCATCGTGCAAGTTTGCCCTGCTCACGTGTCGTGCGAAAGTTCAGGAAGGTAACACCCGACAGACCCTATCGCCCGACAGGTTGTGTCGCCCGACACGTTTCTTTCGAGCATGTATCTTATCGTCCTTATGATTTCTCAATTGAGCGGTTTTGTATCGCCCGATATGGGTGTCGTGCGACGTACCTTTGATTTACGTTTGCCCGATACTCGTGACGGGCGATAGCCGTGTCGCCCATTTTTGCATTACCTCTCCTGCTTTTGTTATCGGGCGACACGCTGCACTACTTTCAGGAGGACCGTATCGGGCGTATCACCCTATCGCCTTCATATCACCCGACACGCCCGTTTTTGAGCGACAGACGTAACGTGCGTTTGATCTTTTACCGTATCGGGCGATACCCACCCTTTTGTATCGGGCACAAGGCTGCACCTCTAAAACCAGTGTGTCTCCCGATACGAGGGTACTGGACAATCTTTGTACAGTGAAATACCTGGTCACACGTTTATTCTTTAATATATACTTCTTCTAAGAGTCAACACATTTA
This sequence comes from Alisma plantago-aquatica, assembly GCA_963693085.1. NCBI lineage: Eukaryota > Viridiplantae > Streptophyta > Magnoliopsida > Alismatales > Alismataceae > Alisma > Alisma plantago-aquatica. The sequence continues at coordinate 1,792,803,804 of OY856409.1, forward strand.
ATGAAGGTATTTCTCTTATTGTCTTCCAGAAATGGCCCGCATCAAGACAACCGCTGTCCCAGTTGACGAGCAAGGCATGAGAGTCTACCCAGAGACTGCTGCTGAAGGGCAGTTTGCCAGGCCTAAGCGCCCGAACCCAGGGCTAGCTGGGACATCGGCATCAGGAAAGAGGGCTAGGGTTGGAGAGGTGGCGGCACCACCCTCAGCAACGATAAGGAATACACCTCAGGAACCCTTGGAATACACCCCAGGAAGGTTCCTGCCAAGGGACGACGAGCATGCACGCCGTTACGCTGAGCTGTCAACCAAGCTCTACAGGCCGAGCAGGTTCCGCTATCGGACTTCTTTCGTGGAGCTGGGCATTTTGAAAGATTGAAGGGCGTCCTCGCCGCGGCTGGGTTGAAGAAGATCTGCCTCGGATGGTCTTCCTCCTACACCGACCTCACAAAAGAGTTCATGTCGTCTCTCCGCCGAGTAAAGAATTCTGCAGCTGAAAAGAAAGAATACGACAGAGCTGATAGACTCCAAGCCAGGCTGTACAACTCGGAGTACACAATCTCCGAGAAGCTGCTGAATAAGATCTTCTCTTCCACTGAGGAGGAGGAAGATTTGATGAATAATAGTGAGACTATCACCGAAGGAGACAGGTTCAACCCCGTGGAGCTCTGGAATAAGCTGACCGGCGAGTCGTCCTTTAAGACGGGAGTCAAAGTGGCAGCGATGCACTCCTGTTTCTGGAGAATCATACACAAGTTGGTGGCATGCCTGCTGTTCAACAAAAACGAGTCCAACAACATTTACATAGAAGAACTCCACGTCATATGGCACCTGATGGAGGGAAGAGTGATAAACCTCAGACGGTTCCTGCTGAACATGCTACACCCGATAAGGGATACCACCAAAGAATATTGCATGGGGGGCATCGTTAACCTAATTGCAGTAGGGCTCGGGTACCCTAAGGAGCCGCGAAGTTTGTCAAGGACACAAGGCGACGAGGTGATTGACCTCAAATACCTGATGAGGACCGACATCATAAGGAAGGAGGGGGGAGGCTACTTCTACAAGTTCACAAGGACGAATACACTCCTCCCACTCCCTCGCTGCGCCACTTACGACACAGACAAGCTGGTCTTCACTGCCACAGAGATTGAAGCCGTGGCGGCAAATACGGTCCATACCACCCCCCGCAAGTGTCCGGGAAAGGAAAAATTTAGAGCTTTGAACGACGGCTACTAATAGGGCTGTCGTCACTCCTACAATACCAGTTACAGCCACAACGACGGCTGAAATGGCCGAAGAAGAACCAGTGATCATTGAGGTCACCGAGGCAATGACGACGGGAGCTGCCACAGAGAAGACGGATGCAGTTCCCGACATCCCTATAATGCCAGTAGAGGTAGAGGAAGAACCGCAGCCGGACGCCAGTAATGAGGTGTTCGCCGCAATCCTCCAGATGAGACTCGAAGGCGTGCAGCTGACACCGACACCACCACCAGTGTCTCCAGTCAGAGCTGCTGAAAGGATCGTCGAGGATGTAGAGGTGGAGCAGCATTGGCCCACACCATGGCCATCTTCACCGAGACATGAAGGCGGGGAGGAGACAGCTGCGAGAAGGCCGACACCTCACCCAGAGACATCTGCCACGCGAACAATAGAGATAAACTGTGCCTCGTCTGGTAGACCAGAGTGCGAGCAGGGGGTCGCAAGGACAGAAGGGAGGACAGCAGGAACCCCTCCGTCATTCGGGATGATGCTAGGGTGCGAGTTCGACTACTTGCGGGAGGTAACAAACAACAACTCAGCCACCTATATATCCATAACCCGCAAGTTTGCATCTTTCCAAGACAAGCTGAACAACTAAGAGCAAGAGCTGTTGACTCTAGCTGGCCTTCCCGACGGGCTAGAGGCTCTGAATGCGACACTGCAGCAAGTTCTCCAATGCTTCGACAAGATCGAGGAGAGGTTGGATAGAGGAGATGATCATCCATGCCGAAGGCAGCCGAGAAGGTCGCCATCGCCCCCTAGTCGTATCTCTCCTTCATCAACATCTGCCTCCGTAGTAGGGTCCGCCTCTACCTCTAGCGAGCGATCCACAATGCCCGAGGAAGGAACACAACCAAAGTTAATCGACGGAGCTCCAGCAGGACATGAGAGCTCCTTAGGTCTAGATGAAGAAAATCCCTCAGTCTCCCTGGATGAAGTTGAAGATGATAACACAGATATCAGCATCGGGGGAGACTCTTCTGACGAATCAGAGGGAGAGAAAGGGGACATGTATGTAGCTAATGAAAGACACCTCCTCCGAGGGAAACGCTCGATGGCAGACAGATTCTGTGAACCATCTGAGATACCTTCCTTCGAGATGGCTGACTTCGATAGAAGAGCCATCGGCTACCTGACGATCAGAGACCAGAAACTACTGAACAAGGTCCTAAGATCGCGGGAAGATGAAGAAGACGTCGTCTGGAGCGACAACTACTTCTCCGTACGATGGGGAACACTCCGCGGCATGTTCCGCTCGCCGACCATCGTCAAAAAAAGACTGTTTAGAGTCCTCAAAAATGCAATAATAGAAAATATCGATGCAGGACAGGCCGGAAGAAAATATACGCCACCACCCCGACCTTGGCGAGAAGGATAATGAAGGTGGAACAAGACTCCACTGCGGTGACCAACATGCTGCGACATATTGACGAGCATAGCCCTAACCTCGTGTTGGCACCATACAAGCACCGCGACTTTTGGTTCCTCTGCATAGCAGGCTTAAAAAACCATGACGTCCGGCTGCTGAACTACAATTACAACGAGGTGTCGCACGCCGGAACTGCTTTCAGCCGCCCGGAGGACCAAAAGCTGAGGCTTCTACCGCTGCGTCTTCTACAAGCTATCAAGCAAGGAGCCAAACATCACGGCGGCATTTGGAACTTCTATTCTATTCAAAACTTCCCCGTCCAAGCTAAAGAGGGAAGTGGAAACAGTGCCTTAATCGTCTTAAGTGCAATTGAAGTGCTCAGTACTTTTGGCAATTTGAGGGCCCTTAGGGGAAAATGTTTCTATCAACGCAGGGGCACATACGCCATGCTACTGATTAAAGACGGGCGCCATTTTCGAGACGCAGGGGTACCTGATAAGCTGTTGAACGAAGACTAAGAGGACAAATCTTCACAATCCAACAGCTCCGCAGAGAAAGAAGCAGAACAAGAAGCTGACACCCACGAAGCAGGCAAGCAGTTAGAGACCCTGCAGAAAGTGCACGGGATGGAAGACGCTGCTTCGCCTATAGGTACAGAAGGGATGATCTCAAACTTTGACCGTTTCTCGTGCGCTACGCTCACACAGGAGCAGGTAGATGAAATCCTTCTGAAGTTAGCAGATGCTACCACTGGAGATGTCATTTACAAGGCAGGAAATGTGGTAGTCCCCGTAGACGATCTAAGGGACGTGGTTAAAGAAGGAGGATGCCTGGCGATATCTGTGTTTACCGCTTGCATCCAAATATTACAGTCAAAGTTCGAACACGCATACATAGCCCATCCGATGTTGTTCAACGACGTATGCCTAGCCGATGAAATAGGAGCAAAGCAGTTTTTTCTGGAAGAGTTGGAAAGCGGGGTCCCTAGATAAATTTTTCTGCCAATATTGCATTATAACCATTGGACGCTCCTGACGGTGTACACTCGACAACGAGCAGGAATCTTTTACAACAGCTCGGACAGCAACAAGAACCATCCAGTGCCGTGTACATCATAACTGTTGACATCCGTCGAACGCTTAACTCGAAAATACTATGACGAGGTGGCAAAGATGATACAACCATTCCTGGACACGCAAGCAAGAAAATGGCACGAACTCCAGTTCTGCCACCGCAGCCCGCAACAGTTTCCCCTATCTAACGACTGTGACATCTATGTCCTGGAATGGATAGCAAACAAAGCAGCGCCTGACCAGCTCCAACACATCAATTATCACAGCAAGAGAGGAGAGTACGTGTGGGAGCTTCTATCCGACGCAGGCGTGCTCATTGGCTAACCCTCACTAGATCAACATTACCCTACCTTATCTACTCCACAACTCTGGGACAGAGTGTGGACTAAGTTTGGGGGGGTACCATGTACCAGTGAGGGAGGTACAAAATTTTGTCTCGAATTCTTTATTCTTTTGTTCCTTCCTGTATCATGTGTACATATATATGCTCATATAATTCCCCTACATATGTACAAAGTCTATATTAGTAAAAATATGATGCAACTGCTTGCAAAGTTAGTTTTCTTTGTGCTTAAAGAGATACAAGTTCCGTTATATATTTTTTATAATGATGCTTCAAACGAATAGAAGATTACATTTTTCCACACCAAAAATTTCACAAACAGCTAAGAGATGAGTATGGAGAAGGAAAAAGCTGCCCAAACAGCATAAATCTCTTTGTTTCCCCTTTACCCAATGAAAATCCCAAAAAGAGAGAGAAGCCTTATGAGCGTGAATAAAAGCATTAGAGTTGTGCCCAATAAAAGAAAAGAAAAAAATATATATACCCGCTTGTTTTCCAAAAGTACCCATCTTTAGGCATGGTAGATCTGGGGCAGTGGTACGTAGGATGTGAAATCACTGCTCTAAAGCCAACTGGCTTGGACTGCAGGGACCACTTGCCCGCTAACGGACCCTTACCTGGATGGACTGATGGAAAACAAAGATGAAAAACCCAAAAAGCCTTAGCCTACCCTTTACACAACTTTCTTCCCCGAAAATAAAGCTGTTTGGTGTGTAAGCTAACTTCGGAATCATACACTAAAGTCTCGCTGAAGCTGTAAGAAAAAAATTCTACTAAAATAATAAGGCAGGAAACGCAAGGTCTTTTGTTCGCATTGAGACAACATTATCTCTAAAGGCATTACTATACTTGCTTTACCTCTTGGCCTGAAAACTTTACCAAAACAAGAAGAAGCATCACAAAATAAAGTTTAAATATTGATTGAGGACAATCAAAACGCTAAGTTTGGGGGAGTTGATAACACCAATTTTTGTGATATTTTAGACTATTTTTCTGTTATCAAAACTGCCATTTTTAGCTATTTTCCTCTCTTTTGTATGCACTTTTACAATAATTGGCCAAGCAATGCTCTTAATCCTATATTTCCATCTTTTTCAGAGTTTCTCCTCATTTTGGTGCAATAAGGCCGTCCCGACCCACAAAATAAGTCCAAGTATGCACCGGCCTTCCTGACGCCCGATACACGCCCTTCCCGGTAGGGTGGAATGACACTACGATGCGCGACAAGGGATGCCGCGCAAGGAGGAACTGACGGACGACACGCCTCTTACCCAACAGGGAGCCATAGTCGCCCCGACAACCCAAGTATGTCGGGCGACACAGCCACCCACCGGAAGGCGCCGTTGCCCGTCACGTGACCAACGGCCGACATCTCTGCGCCGAGCGATACGAGTATCAGTTGTCCACCGACCCGCAAATAAGGAGGACACGTGGCGCTTCGAGCACCATAAGTTCCCCCACTCGCCGGCTATAAATAAGAGCTACATGAAGCCGAAAAGATGGCTTGGTCAGTTCAGACAGTTCAGACAGTTGGGAACTTGAGCCATCTTCGAGGAGAATCACGAGAGCAGACGTATCGTGCCCCAGTGCTCGTACTGGGCTACACTAGGTGAGCTCTTCCTCATCCCGAGAGGGAGGGGACTGGTTCACCTAGGACTATACCGGGCGACACTGAGGGCCGATATCGGCCGATGTAGATGCACGACACGAGTGCTCGACAGTAGAACGCGTAGCTCCATGCCCGACACGATATCGAACCCGATACGCTTCGCCCGTCATGCGTGCCGCCCGAGAGGGTCCATCGCCAGACATGAGCGTATCAGCCCGGATCCTTGAGCGATACAGTCACCCGTCAGGCGTGCCGCTCGAGAGGGTGTGCCGCCCGACACGGCTGTATTGGGCTAGGCCCCTGACCGATATCGGGCTGGAGGGCCGTAGTAGTATGTCGTCCTTCTACATCAAGAAGGCGATACCTATCTTTACTTTCTGTCATTTAATTCCTTACTTATGCATTGTAATTAAGACCCTTTATTTGTCTATGGAATAGAAGATGCTTAATTACTTGCTGCTCTGTGCTTGGTACAATCTGTTGGATGACTGCTATGTTTGATATCCGAACTCTAGCTTGCATGTTTGGATCACATTTCGTTTAGCTAACATTTCGTGTTTTCCCTTCGCAACAACTTCGAGAGTTGTGTTGTGGCTCTAGTGTTTGGTCCGATTCTGGAGTACGAGAGTGCCTGGAACGGAGTTGCTTTAGTGACCTTTCCACTCTAATTTTAGTCCAGTGACCGTGAGAGGGGTGCTGATGCCTTGTTAGAGGTACCCGCTTCGAGAGGAGGGGTACAGGACTGGTTCTACCGCCACTTGTTTTACCGGAGTTTTATCCTTCGTACCTCGCTTTAGCTCGAGCAATATCTTTCTGTTTCTGTTGCATGAAAACCCCTAAAAACTGCTAAATGACTAAAACCTTAAATCTTTCTAGTAGCTCCAGTTGGAGATAGTTTTCTTCGTTTTATTTGTGACATCTTACTGCTTCCCTTTTTGGGAATTTATTTCTCTTTATACCTGCCAGAGTGTAGCGTGTCGATTCCGTGTTCTCAACACTACCCCCTTGTCCCTGTGTTCGACCCCGTATAACTACTTTGACCCCGTAAACAAAGTTACGGGGGCCTAGAAGGATTCAAGTTTATAAATGAAAAAGCTCGACTACCTCAAATCCGCCTCCAATTTTAGGATGCACGATTTAGGCCGGTCAGTGTTGGATTAGGTGGTTCTCCCTTGTGTCATGGAATTTGATGGCTTTTTCTATAGGAACAACAAATTATGATTTTCCATGCAGTGTGCACCAACCTATGGTGGATCATGGTGACATATATGGTTAAGAATGGGCATGATCTGATGGCTCTTCTGATGATACTACTGGATAGTTCACCTGGATTTCCAATCAAAGGCTCTCTTAGGTTGAAAACTGATGGTATATCTGCTTTGCATGGATGGGACTCTTCGACCTTTTGACACATGGCAAGCATACCTTCAACCTTCAACCACCTTTCTCTCTTATCCTAGCTTTATATACTCCTCTCCTCTATCCCAAACGAACTCTTTTGCACTCCTTCATCTCCCTTTTTTTATTTAGAGGTCTGACCATCTTTCTTGGTGGAAGAAGAAGAGCTCTTGAGGATAAAGCTTGGTCGAGCTTGGTTGCATGTTGCTCTAGGGTTTGGATCTGCCCTTTGTAGGATCATTTGGATCTTTCTAACCTAGTTTCTTGTCCTAAATAAATAAGATCATCTTCCTTATCTTCATTTTTCTTTCCATACTCCTTATTCCCTCTTCTTCCTTAGAAGAAACCTTGGTGTTCTTGGTGGAAGCTCGAGCATTTGGTTGAAGAACATTTGTTTTCCTCTTTTTAACCATGGATTACCTTTTTCTTGAAGAAAGGAGTTCTATTGGAACATTTGGAGTGCTAAAGCTAGGCATTCTGTTCTCTCTTTTAAGATACCTAGCTGTTTGGATGTTCATCACCCTCCTTAAGGTGATTCATATAACTTTCTTCCCATTTTTGCTTACCCTATAACTTGTTATATGTATATCTCACCCTAAAAATGTAGTAACATGTAGAAAGATGATCCTTTGGGTAAGATTTGAGCATATGTAGCAGTATTTGTGATTGATAAACTACCCCTAGATCTTTTGCATGTTCTTCTGTGTAAGTAAGCTATCTAAACCTTGTAAGTCTATGAATGGGTGGTTTCCTTGAGTGTATAAATGATGGCTTCTTCTTAAGTATGATGAACTAATTTCTCACTTGAATCATGAATCAGTGATTTGACTTCTCATGGAAAATGATTGTTTACACTTAGTCTTTGATTTGATGGTTTTACTTCTGTATGACAATCGATGGTTTCACTAGTAATTGAAACAATGGTTCTTCTTAGCTTGAGAATCAATGGTTACACTCCATTCATGAATCAATGGTCATATTTGATACCTAAATTGATGCTTTCATCAAGTAGATAAATTGATGGTTTCATTAGCACTTAAAATGATGGTTTGTACTTAGTGTGAAGAAGTGATTTCACCTAGTATTGACAATTGATGATTTACCTAATGTTCACAACTAATGGCTTGCTCAATGCTTACAACTGATGCCTTTCCCATTGTTTATAACCAATGGCTTGCCTATTGTTTAACAATCGATGGTTTGTCTATTGCTTGCAACTGGTGGCTCTACTATTCTATGAAAATAATAACCGACTAAACTAAGAACATGATGACTTCACTAAGTACCTAATCAGATGGTTTTGTTCAGAACATGAATGGAAGGTTTTGCTAAATCCTTGAGCCAGTCGATGGTTTTTCCTAGTATGCCAAAGGAACTGATGGACGTGCTTAATATGGAAACTGATGGTTTTGTTGAAGCTCATGATTCAATGGTTATGCCTTGTGTAATATATGAGTCTATAATTGTTCTGAGTATGTGAACCAATGGTTTTGGTCTTGGTTAAGTATACTAATAATACAATGGTTTTAGTCTTGTGCATCAATGAAACGATGGGTGTACTTGATGAATATAATTATGTTCAATTCAACATATAATTCAATGGTTTTTTAGTCATGCACCAATGGATTCCTTTTACTATGTATGCAAATGAACTGATGATTATGTTTTGGTTAAGAAATATTAATGAATCAATGGTATTGTTTTTGATTGAGTTATTCAATGATCTGATGGCTTTGATTTGTTTAAGTACATCAACAATCAGATGGAGATTCTATTTATTTTAACCTATGTTTTCGACTAAGTATAAGAATGAACCAATGGTAATGTTATATGCATTAAAGGAACCAATGAGTTATCTATGAGAATAAATGAAATGATGATTTCCCTAATGTTTACCTAAGCGTGCCAATGAAATGATGATTTATCTATGGATGTTGATTTGTGATGCATGTCCAATCTGCATTGTTGAAACATTCTTATAATGATTAAATGGTGATAATTTAATGCCTCTATCTTACTCTAATGTTGAAATGATGAATAGACCCAATTCATATTGCTAAAAGTAACTATGTTATGTTACTCTTAGAAATATCATAACCATTCCTTTGATAGATGAAACCTGATGATGGATCTAAAGGTAATAAGTGTGTTGATGATATGTTGATCCCTCTACAGGGTATGGAAGGATAATGATGTACTTGAGGAAGTAATGACGTGTTGGCCTAAATGGCTTTTGGGCATGTTTTGAGCCTTGATGGAAATGTAGTCTCTCCATGGATGGGAAAGGACTAGTACTCTATGATGTTATGATAAGGAATATGTACCATGCATTTTATGTCTTCTGGAGTTGTTATATACCAATGTTTTGTAGAAACCTTTTAGGGTTTGTATGTAACTTGATTGATGCAGTCTGAACTCATCCAATTAGAAATAACTAATCAAGTTAAACCCTAATCATGTAGTCACTATTCTGTAGAACTATTCTAGTGTCAGAACTTGTTGGATAGAGAAACAAGCCTTCCATAAGAGAAACTCAGAGTCATATACTATTGAGTATGTGAGGGTGCGGGGACAATATATTCTTGTCATCCTGATCCCAAGGTTATGGAGAATGATCGAGGCTGTATCTCAAATGAAATAAAATGAATATGTGATGTGATTGAGGATGGTTGTGGTTGTACCTTAGATGATAGAGTTTAATACCTTGATTTCTACACTAGTACAAAAATGGGTTATAACGTCACTACATGTAGGGTCGGGTTTTCCAAATAACCAACCTTATATGTCTAAAAAAAACGTGGGCACCACTTAAGACCTCTAGGGTCGGTTTTCTTAAAAAAACCGACCTTGTAGTGTAACTCTATAGGGTCGGTTTTCCAAATAACCGACCTTATATGTCTATAAAAAACGCGGGCACCACTTAAGACCTCTTGGGTCGCTTTTCTTACAATAACTGACCTTGTAGTATATCTCTATAGGGTTGGTTTTCCAAATAACCGACCTTATTTGTCTATAAAAAATGTGGGCACCACTTAAGACCTCTTGGGTCGCTTTTCTTAAAATAACCGACATTATAGTGCATCTCTATAGGGTCAGTATTCATAAAATAAGCGACTTTATAGACAATTGGATTAGGAAGTCAATTACAATTTCCCGCGGAAAAAATTTGCTTGATTTTGGCTTCGCGCCTCAATCTATAGGGTCGGTTTTTCCAAATAACCGACCTTATATGTCAATAAAAAAGCGGGTAATTAGACATCATGAATCCAGTTTGCCTTCACACACATATAAGCACATCTAGGGTCGGTTTTTTCCCTTATAACCGACCCTAAAGGGCTCTTCGGTCAACAAATTCGTCGACCGAATAAGAGCCAGATTTCACGTGTATAAGCACCTTTAGGGTCGACCCTAAAGGGATCCTCGGTCGACAATATTTTCGACCGATATCAATTTAGTTCATCACCTCTAACGTCAGTTTTGTACTTTAAACCGACCTTAAAAGGCACCTCGGTCGACAAATTTGTTGACTGAATTAGATAAAAATTTAACGTGTATAAGCACCTCTAGGGTCGGTTTTCGCTTATAACTGACCCTAAAGGGATCCTCGGTCGACCAATTCGTCGACCGAATAAGAGCCATATTTCACGTGCATAAGCACTTCTAGCGTAGGTTTTTTACTTTTAACCGATCCTAGAGGGCTTCTCGGTCGACTAATTTGTCGACCGATAACCTCTCGGTCGACAAATTCGTCGACCGAGAAGGAGCCATATTTCACATGTATAAGCACCTCTAGGGTTGGTTTTTTCCTTATAACCGACCCTAAAGGGCATGTCAGTCAATAATATTGTCGATCGACACATATTTTGGTTCCAGTTTAGTTCAAGCATCTTTAGCGTCAATTTTGTACTTTTAACCGACCCTAGAACACTTCTCGGTCGATGAATTTGTCGACCAAAAATCTCTCAGTTGACAAATCGTCGACCGAATGGGAGCCCGATTTCACGTGTATAAGCACATCTAGGGTCGGTTTTTCCTTATAACCGACCCTAAAGGGCTCTTCGGTCAAAAATATTGTCGACCGACATAAATTTTGGATCGAGTTTAGTACTTTTCAAAATGTTTATTAAAGCATTGGGATCTCAATCCTTTGTCTCATTGTTGGGAATTCACATCCCTCAATACCACCATCATCACATTTGTTGGATCTAGTTATTCAAACCCTTAGTTCATCACTAAACATGGTTATCACTTATCAGGTAACATTACCTTCAGGTCATCTGACCAAGGTATTCAGGATATTTGTTACACAAGCATCTCAATTTCATATCAACCATATCAATTTCATATCAACATCATGCAATACAAAAATAGCATCACTATTCCCTCATTAGGGTTAGAGTTTCCCATCTTTATCAATTAGGGTTTCACATATCATCATCCCATATTGAAGTTTCACATAACATTATCCCATATTAGGGTTTTTACACAACATCACCCTATATTAGGGTTTCACATAACATCATCCCTTATTAGGATTTCACATAACATCATCCCATATTAGGGTTTCACATAACATTATCCCATATTAGGGTTTCATAAGACATCACCATATATTAGGGTTTCACATAACATCATTATTAGGGTTGTGTAAGCACTTTACAGCTCCTCGGTCGACGAATTTGTCGACTGAGAAAGAGCCAGATTTCACGTGTATAAGCACCTCTAGGGTCGGTTTTTTCTTTATAACCGACACTAAATCTCTCTTGTCGACCGACATGAATTTTCGATCCACTTTAGTTCACGCATCTTCGGTCGAAAAATTCATCGACCGAGAAGTGTTCAAGGGTCGGTTAAAAGTACAAAACCGACGCTAAAGATGCTTGAACTAAACTGGAACCAAAATCTGTGTCGGTCGACAATATTGTCGACCGACATGCCCTTTAGGGTCGATTATAAGGAAAAAACCGACCCTAGAGGTGCTTATTACGAAGGTAATCTTGCTCCTTCTTGGTCGACGAATTTGTCGACCGATAACCACTCGGTCGACAAATCGTCGACCGAGAGGGAGCCAGATTTCCTTCATATAAACACCTATAGCGTCGGATATTTCTTAAAACCGACCCTAGAGGACTCTTCGGTCGGCAATATTGTCGACCGATATCCATTCGGTTGACAATATTGTCGACCGATATCCATTCGGTCGACAAATTCGTCGACCGAGAATGCGTTTGAGTGTTTTTAAATAACCGGAAATGGGCACCGTTTATCTATAGCGTCGGTTTGTTGGTGTTAACCGACGCTAAAGGTCTTTCTCTCCGTGAAAAAGCCGAAACCTAATCTTTCTTCCTCCCGCGAAAACATTTTCTGCTCAATTTTCTTCTCTCCCGCGGCGCCGCGAAGCGTTTGCTTTTTCTTCCTTCATTCTGCCGTGAATGCCTTTCCTCCTCTCCGTGAAGGCGTTGCCATGAAGCATGCCACCTCTCCGCACCGCCAAGAGGATCGTGGTGTCCGTACGTGAAGACGTTGCCACTTCTCCGTGCCTCCAAAGCTTTGCCTTCTCTCTGCGAAAAGAGCTCGTCGTCGCCGCCTCTCCACACTTCCATGAAGGTCGCCGCCTCTCCGTGAAGGTCGTCTCATCCTCCACGAAGGTCGCCGCCATTTCCAAGTAAGTTCGCCACTTCCTTCGTTCCCGTCTTCCTTCATTTCCGCCCGCCGCCATTGTAGCGTCCAAGTCCATCTCGGTCGACAATTAGTTGACTGAGAGCCCACCTGCGCGCAGTGTCCAGGTCCACTCTCGGTCAACAAATTCGTCGACCGAGCGTGGACCTAGATGCTGCGCACAGGTGGGCTCTCAGTCGACTAATTGTCGACCGAGAGTGGACCTGCTCCTTATTTATGTGGGAGATATAAATGTTTTAATCATATTTGATGTAATGTTCACAAATAGTTCTAAATATTATAATGATTTCAATCTTTGGACTGTTGGAAACAGCCTTACTTTGCTAATTTGTACAAGTATTTTCCATTTTATATGATTTGATAACCCAATAATAAAAACATGTCTTTTTTCATATGTAATCATTATATAAATTCTAGAAATTAATACTAGATTAGACATGTGTACTCCTAGATTGACACTTTAGGGTTGATGCATGATGTTTAACTTAATATATAAATATGAAAATAATGCATTTATATATTAACTTAGAAACCCGTTCAAAATTTACTCATTAGGAGTAAACTTTGGATAGTCCCCGATTTGGGACTATTTTTGGATATTTTAATCTCACTTAGGATGTACCTGTATAATGTATGTTTAGTTTTGTAGAAAATTTCAGTAGGATTTCTTCATTTGTTCTCTGGGTACATGAGTGGTTATTTGCCATTTACATCGGTGTACTTGGAGAACTTAGGGGAAATGCTGCTGAAATTTTCTTCAAAACTAAACATACATTATACAGTTACTAGTGAGATTAAATATTCAAAAATGGGATAGGTGGTACACTTTAGTATATAAGTAATTAACTTCCTATCAATAAAAACTTACAGATTATTATAGTATCAATATTAAACGGTTAGTTTTATAATTAATTTTAATGTGATATAGAAAATGGATCGAAGTTGGATGTCTATCAAGAACCGTTGTAGTCCAGAGTTTGCCAAAGGTCTTGATGAATTTATCAGATTTGCTGAGGAACATAGGAAAATACCTACAGATAGGCTATATTGTCCATGTAGAAATTGTTGTAACAATTTGAAAGTTGATACTGGTGAGGAAATTAAGAATCATGTCATATGCAATGGGATCATACAAGGTTATAATGAATGGTATTGGCATGGAGAGAAATTGAATTATGGATCAGAAAATGTCGATACTAATAGTTGTGGCATAGAAGATATAAATAATGATGATAATGTTAATGATGATCCGATTCAAGATGACCAGATTCAGGATGATATGGTTGATGAGATGCTACGTAGTTGTCAAGACAATGTCATTGATCCACCTTCTTTATTTGCAAACATTGTCCATGATGCTGAAAAACCATTATATAAGGGTTGTGCTAAGTTCACGAGGTTGAGTCCTGTGATGTGATTATATACTCTTAAAGCTCAAAACCGATTAAGCGATAAGAGTTTCACTTCACTGTTGTCTTTGTTAAAGGAAATTCTTCCTGAAGGCAACGAGCTTCCAATTTCAACATATCAAGCAAAGAAAATAATGTGCCCAATGGGAATGGAGGCTAAGAAGATTCATGCTTGTCCAAATGATTGTGTGTTATTTCAGAAGGATTATAGTAATTTGATAAATTGTCCAAAATGTGGTGCGTCAAGGTATAAGACTACAAATTCAGCTAAGGCTAAAAATGGCTCTCCTTCCAAGGTGATGTGGTATCTACCAATAATACGATGATTTCAACGCTTATTTGCTAATACAGAAGATGCACAAAATTTGTCTTGGCATGGGGAGTTAAAGGCCAATGATGATGTCGTCCTACGACATGCATCTGATTCACCACAATGGAAGAAAATTGATTTATTATACCCTCAATTTGGTAAATAACCAAGAAACTTATGACTTGGACTCTGTATAGATGGAATGAATCCCTATGGTACATTAAGCAGCCAACATAGCACGTGGCCTATTATGATTGTTACAATCTTCCTCCTTGGTTGTGTATGAAAAATAAGTATGTGATGTTGTCAATATTGATATTAGGGCCCAAGCAACCTGGCAATGATATTGATGTTTACCTTCAACCTCTAATTGATGACCTAATGAAACTATGGGAAAAAGGTATTATGACATATGATGCTTCACGTAAAGAGATCTTCAGTTTGCATGCTATGTTATTTTGCACGATTAATGACTTTCCAGCTTATGGAAATTTTTCTGGATATAGCATAAAAGGATACAAAGCATGTCCTATTTGTGAGGAAAATACTGATTCAATCAGACTGAAACATGGTGGTAAAATCGCATATCTTGGTCATCGGAGATTTCTCCCACCAGTGCATCCTTATCGAAGGCAACACAAAACCTTTAATGGGTCAATTGAGGAACGAAGTGCTCCTAAACCTATACCAGGAAATGTTGTATATGATAGGGTGAAACATATTGTTAATGAATTTGGAAATAGTTCAAGTACTCGTCCACTCGGATGTGACAAATCTCTATACAAGAAGAGGTCAATATTCTGGGATCTTCCTTATTGGAGATCTTTGTCAATTAGACATTGCATTGACGTCATGCATGTTGAAAAAAATATTTGTGATAGCATCATAGGTACGCTATTGAACATACCAGGAAAGACTAAAGATGGCATCAAATCTAGAAAAGATTTAGAATTAATGGGTATAAGAAAAGAATTATCAGTGGAGATCAGGGGTAGCCGCACATATTTACCACCAGCTTGTTACACTTTGTCAAAGAAGGAGAAAAAGACTTTTTGTGAGTGCTTGTATAATATTAAGATTCCACAAAGATACTCTTCTAATATTCATAAATTAGTATCAATGAAGGATCTAAAGTTGATAGGTCTCAATTCTCACGATTGTCACACCTTAATGCAACCAATTTTACCTGTGGCTATTCGATCTATATTGCCGAAGCATGTAAGGTTTGCAATCACAAGACTATGCTTCTTCTTCAATGAAATATGCAACAAAGTGATACATCCTGATACTCTCGATAAATTACAGAAAGATGTAATTGTTACCATGTGTCAGCTTGAAATGTACTTTCCTCCTTCATTTTGTGATATCATGGTTCATCTTGTAGTACATATTACAAGGGAGGTGAAGATGTTGGGTCCAATTTTCTTGCATTGGATGTATCCATTTTAACGCTACATGAGTGTTTTTAAAGGTGATGTTCGGAATCGTTATCGTCCTAAAGGGAGTATTGTTGAAGGTTACGTGGCTAGGGAGGTGATGGGCTTTTGTAATGATTTTTTGAATTACAATAGCGATCTAAAAAATTCCCATCACACTGGATCTTATTGTGGCAAAGGAACTCTGGGAGGACGAGTGAAAGGAATCCGTCGTGAGTTGTGGGAACAAGCGCATTTGTATATTTTACACAACATCGATGAAGTTAGTAGCTACATCAAATAACACAATGATCTTATCAAGAGAAATCATCCGCGATCCAGTTCAATGTGGCTTGCAAGAGAGAATAATCGAACATTTATTAGGTGGTTTGAAGAGAAAGTATTTAATCAACTATCTGAATCACCAAATAATGTTGCTGAGAACATAAAATGGCTCACCTTTAAGCCAAAAATGGATGTCATGTCATATGAAGGTTATGACATAAATGGATATTCATACTACACAAAGCGTCAAGATGAAAGTAGTGTGGTCCAAAATAGTGGGGTTACTGTTCAAGCTTGTTCGTTGTATTTTACTAGTGCCAAAGATAAAAGACCACGCGAAGCTGAGATGTCATATTATGGCGTCATTGAGGACATATGGGAATTGGACTATACAAATTTCAGAGTTCCTATCTTTAGGTGTAATTGGGTTGACAACAACAAAGGAGTTTTAGTGGATGATTTGGGTTTGAAATTGGTGAATTTTGAAAAAATTGGTGAGAAAGATGAGCCATTCATCATGGCAGACCAAGCAAAACAAGTATTCTATATTGATGACCCTACAAATAAAAATTGGTCTGTCGTTCTTCATGGAAAAAGACAGTTTACTGTAGATCCTATAAATGAAGAAGAATACTATGAAAAGTATGATGATTCTAGTCCATTCTCAGTTGGTTTGCCAAGTGTAAATGTTGAAGATAACAACGATGAATATTATAAACGTCATGACCATGCTGAAGGAATTTTACTTGACTAACAACTCAACCAATACTAAAGGCATGTATTCTTTGAATTATTTATTTCATTATCATTCAAGCAAATAATCTTTTTAATATACATCATATATCATGTATACCTTATCAATTGTGCTTTATCATGTATACTTACAGGTTCTAAAATGGCGAGTGAAGATGAACATTTTGAGCATGAGCATGAGCACCATGAGGATGGTGGTGGTGATGCTAAGAAAAGTAGAGGTCCCACACTGATGCGTAGGCTGCAGGAGCTCAGGGCTAAAGGGGTCAAATTGCCAATCCAATTTGATATCACAGGATCACCTGTTGGGGAACATGCTAGTGCTTTCAAGCATTACGTAGGGGCGACTGCACGCAGTAAGGTACCAATAGATATAATTGGCATGATGTTCCTAATGCCAAAAAAGACCTCATATGGAAAGATATATCTGTGAGTGGAAGTTATATAAATTTAATATGTTTTTTATCTATTGATTCTAATTTAGTTTGCTTGGAATTAAATTCCTTTTCAAAACAACATTATTAATTGCCTCTTTTGTATGTATAGGGTGTTTTTCATCTAAATGAAAAAGATCACAAGAAAAGAGTGCTACAACGTTGTGGTGTAAGATGGAGGGGTTTTAAGACATATCTTGCAAGGGAATTTATAGAAAATCCTAAACAAAAGAAGAAAGCAACAGATGTATATATTTTTATAGATCCTGAGGAGTGGGAAAAATTTGTTGCATCTAGGAGATCAGAAGAGTTTCATGTAATAAAGATTGTGATGTATTATATGAATCTTTAATTTTATACAATTAAGGAGGTGAATCTTTTTATACATGTTTGCCAAGTCTAAATTGCAATACCTCATTTTAAATGATCAGGCTATCCACCAGGATCAAAAGGAAAGATGGGCCAAAAATGTGCATGACCATCGCTTGGGGCCCGGTGGTTATACCTTTCGCCGCCAACTACAAGAGAATCAATCCTCTTCTGGAGAAGAATCTAGTACAACTCAAGTTGAGCGTCCACCCCGACACTTGACATGAATTGATGCTAGAAAGAATCGAGCAGGTGAAATTGTCAACCCTGCAACTAAGGAGGTGGCACAAAAGATGGTAGGTTTATCCCAACTAAGTAAAGAGTAACTCCCAGAAACTTAGATTTATTTATATCTAATTGATATTGTGATTTAATATTTTTATTAACTATGAATAGATTGATCTCCATGAGCAAAGGAAGGAAGGAAAGTTCATCCCAGCTGGCCACATGGATGAACTATCAGTTGCTCTTGGTATGAAGGAGCATCCTGGCCGTGTTAGGGGATTAGGAGCTGGCATAGGATTCATGTTCACCCCGATCTCACAATTTCCTCAAATCATGAGATTAGGGCGTAAGATAGGATTTATATGTAACACCAAGAACACCCTTAACTTCTTCTTTTCTTAAAAACTCTTGTTTCTTCGCATTGAACCACATAAAACATCTTAACAAGGGAATCTGAACATTTCCTTTACTAATCAAACTTCAATAGCAAAGATACATGTATAAGCATTCACGATGTCTTTCACACATTATGCACATGAAACTTGTTAATTAGCATACATATCAAAGAGGAACAATATTACACATTGTAATTACAACTCTCTCTCTAAACTCTTACTGAGGACCTAGAGTGACAAGGACCGACTGACTCAACTAATCTCGTACTTGACTCTTGTGGCAGATCTACACTGAAGCTCTGACCATCTTCAAGTCCACGCGGTTAACCCTAAAAATGTTTGAGTAGAGGGGTGAGCCTACTCGCTCAGTGAATGAGTACTTCATGGAAACAGACTAATGCACTAATGTGATTACATATATAATTTAAGTAAATGATATGAAATTTAACAACAATAAATACTACACTGAGCAGTTCTAAAACAATATAATTAAAATAACAAAGAATGTAAATATTGCATCCAAAGAATAACTACTAGGAGACTATGCTCTAGTCTTCCCTAACTCTTTCATTTATAAGGAACTCTGTGAACCTATATGATCATATTTTAGATTATTATTATGCCCTAAATATATGCAGTGTACTCTGCATATAAAGATCCGCAACAAGTTCATGCTACGGTCCCACCGTACAAGACTTAGCGACACACCCGGGAAGTGCTAAGTCTGACTACTCGTCCTGGTCTGCACAGGACCCAGGCTCCACGGCCTCATCGCACAACCACGTGTGCTGCACAACCACGTGTGCTCCAGACTTCTCCTTTAACCTGAGTACACCGGCGGAGAGTCTCATAGGGTTACCTTCGTGACACAAGCACGAATGGTGTTAGATAACCAAGTTTTCTTTTATTTTTGCAGTGCCATCGTGACACAAGCACGATTGTTGTTGGACACTGCCTCTCTTTCCTCGTTTGTCCATGACACAAGCACGAATGATGTTGCAACACGAGTTTCACCCCAAAGTTGCAGACCTGTCTAAGGGGTTCTACGATGTTAGGGCACCTAAGTCTAATAATTAGATAGCAGATAAACAATTAGACATAAATATCACATAGCAACATTTAAACTCATGTATTCAACATATATCATATCTCAGTAACATCCCTTTCTAGGGAATGTCATATCTCATCACCTGCAATTTACGAGATATGTATTAAAATATAAGAAGCCCTGCAGTATGTAGATATCATCTCAGAGAGAACAAGCATATAAAGTTAACTGCACTAGAAACATACAATTTAACAATTAAGCATCACCACATCTCATATCGAGACCTTTCATATTACCATAGCATGATTCATTGAACACCCCATCCTTAGGGTTTCATTTGCCTTATTCATTCATCACATGCCAACACCCTACTCTTAGGGTTTCATTTGCCTCATTCACTTGTCACATGGCTCTTATCATGATCTCATAAGATATAAGCATTCACTAAATAAAGACTGTTTCCAACAAATATTATATAATCAATATAGATATGAAATCATGGAAATTTAACTAAATTTAGGGTTTCCATACCATTCACTGAGATATCATGTATCAAGAATAAAATTCAATTAAGATAACCCATGTGGTACATCCTAACCACTTATAGGATTACTAGTCCTTTTCAATAAGGTTGAAACTCTAGCGATATCTCAATTAGGTCAAACCCTAATTACATCATTTGATATAAATCTAAAAGCATCCTTACTAGGGAGTGTTGTATACGTATCTAATATGAATCTACCATCAAAAAGTCATTCAAACAGAGAAGGAATCCGTATCATATCAATTTACAATAACTTAAATCAACCGGACATTTCAGGATTTAGAATTCACATGCTAAGCATTTAGGGATTTGGATGTTATAATCAAATTCGTGCATTAGAATGTTTGAAGGAAGAACCCACTCACCCTAAGGTGTGAAAACACCTCACAACTGCAGCTCAACTCAGGGAATCTCGAATTCCTATCAAATCCCTAGCAAATCTCCCAATTCTTCTTCCATTCAACTCGGGAACCTTGAAAAAGAGGGATTATGAAGAAAGGGTGAGAAAAGAGGGAATTTCGACATCCTCTTGGATCAAATCAGAGCATGGACGGAATCTTGACATGAGAGAGAAGATTCACCATAAAAGTCTATGCAAAGGATCCAAACTTACTTGATTTCACCACTCTTGGGACCGCAGAACCATAATTCAGCAATTCCCCCACTTTCTTCACTCAAGCCCTAACTCTCCCTCTCTCTCTAGATTTTCGTTTCTCTGGAGTGAATGACGAAGAATGAGAGCTGTGTGTGTGTTTGGTTGCTCATATAAGTCAATTGAGCTGCTTGGGTCAATTGCATATTGACCCAACACTTAACTTTAATTATATTGGTTGAATATTCAGTTATACAAAAGTTACTGTAATTCGTTTATTTCAGAGATCAAACATTCTCCAACAATTATGAGAATTTAGCACGTTGTTTATAATTGATCTATAAAGTTTCAGTTAAAATTTGAGATCATTTGTAGTTACCAATAAATAATTAAAAATAGAACAGTGCACTGCTATATTGCAGTCTGCAGAATATTCGGCCGAGTTTGTCCTGCACAAAACTCGACCGACACCCTTACTGTAGGGATTCAAAAGTCATCCAAAAATTATGCCAATTTAACAGAGTGTCTAAAACTGTGTTTTTCAGGCACAGTTAAAATTTGAGATCAATTGGATATACCAATAAAAAGATAAAATTCAATTACCACACTGCTGTAAAATTCTGGAAATGTGATCGGTCGAGTTTGAAACTCGGCCGATAAACAGGTCAGAGAATTCTTCAAAATTCTGATATTTTCCAATGTTGTTCACATTTTATATATCTAAATCATATCCAAATTTGAAGTAAATCAGAGTTACACATAAAATACTAAAAATCATTTAGTGAGACATTCTACTTATCAAATTCTGTATTCATGTATCATCAAAACCCTATTTGGGCCGATTAGGGTTTATGCTTCTCAAACCCTAATTCTCAAGACCAAAGAACATTTAGACTTCTTATCATAGTTAAAACATCCAATTTGTGTTATTGTCATTAATTAGATTTCAAGAATGATTATTCCAATTAATCTTTGCAATTGTCTAGATAAACCCTAGTTTACCAATTAAGCTCAGATGGGGTCGTAACAATTCAAGTCTTATTTTGGCCCTTCGCAATCTAAAAGAGGTCGTGCAGGAGGTCTTACATAAGAGGAGGTTGAAGCATTAGTAGCGCATAATGTAAAATAAATAATGTCTTCATTTCAGCCTACTCAACCTTCTCAACCTATTCATACTGTGCGTCTCTCAAGTGATGAGGTACAAGCCCATGCTCTAGTTGTAGAAGGTCATGGGAGCACTCCCAATGACCCACCACAACAATCTGCAGTAAGTTTTTGTTCTATATGTTGTGTTATTAGTATGATATTATATGATAATATATATAGTTGTAACAGGTATCTGTTCTACTAATTCTTATATAACTTATATTATTTCAATCTAGGTTTGTATGAACTGTAAACTTGCAGTGGAGGTTCCAGAATATAATGTTGTGGCACCGGGCAAGGTGTACAACCTTGGTGGTACATTGCATTGCCAACAAATTATTAATGACATTTGTCGTGTGTCCATCCATCTTGTGTATGATAGAATGGGGGACAAACCACTACCCATATCTAATCCTGAATATAGTACAGTTGAACAAGCTGAGGGTGCTATGGTGGGTTGGCCTAGACTTTTGGTTATTAATGACAAGGTATACCTTATTTCTACCATATTTTTCATATTTGACTGCATATATGAACTAGTATAATATAAGTATGTAATTTAATTAACAGATTTGTAAACCAAAAAGTAAAAATTCTACTAGTCGTCCTCCTATGCCCAAGCCATCGTTCATTCCTGAAGCTATATTCGACGAATTGGGAAGCAAATGTAAATGTTTGTGTCGATACTTAGCCAACCAAAGCTCAGGATCACATATGTTGGTCAATTTAACAGAAGATGCAGCTGGGAGGGACTTTGAGAATTTTATTTTTATTGATGATATTATAGAGTTGTTCCGGTATGATTGGCTAAATACTTCGATAATAGAAGTATGGATAAGGTAAGGATCTATCAATATATATATATATATATATATATATATATATATATATATATATATATATCAAATTCCAATACACATTTTTAGCTTAGTTCTATATATGGAAATAATTACAAATGTTTTACAACAATTTATATACTGAGATCACAAACCTTGATATAAGGAATGTTGGATTCTTAGTTCCTTCAATCACTAGTCAAGTGGAGACAAATTTTGAGGAAGTGAATGAGTACTTCTCTACTGCATTCAAATATTTTGCTAGTGAAGGGAAGGAAATTATCCTAATTTCTTTTAACGTGCAGTAAGTATTATTATTCAATATAATTTTAATAATGAATAAAATTATTTATTTTAATGTTTGTTTTATTCTTACTCAGAGCTAGACATTGGGAATTAGTGGTGATTGCCCCTAAATTGACGACTCTTTATTATCTTGACCCAATGGGTAAAATAACAAGGAGTCACAAATTGAAATTGCCAGCTATGGAGTAAGTATAAATTTGGTCAATGCTTCAACATGATATTTCTATTTAGAATTTCTATTTTACCAACTATTATTTAATTGATAGGGGTATAAAGGCTTTTCATGATGCTGGAGGACAAATACCCACAAAATTAAAGACATTGACTTTGAAAAATGTCAAGGTAGCTACTTTGACAACTGCTTAGTATTATATGTATTAATTTTTCAATTCTAATATGTCAACTCTTATAGTCTTATCTCAACTGCTGTTTATAGTAGTTTACTAACATTAAGTATAATTCGTTATTTGTAGTGTCCTATGCAAAATAATGACTGGGCTTGTGGCTACTATGTAATGAAATATATGCAAGCTATTGTCAAACAAGCATCACATGACATTCATACTATAAGTCAGGTAATAAAGAATAACATCACAAATTTACAAGTGATTGTAGTCATTTTTATAAAATATTAGCATGTGCATTTTCTATTACAGATTTTTACAACTCAGCCTTACACACTTGTGGACTTGAATGAATTCCGAGAAGAATGGTCAGATTCTTTTCTAAATGAAGTCAATATAACATTGGATTAAATATGTCAGCTCCATTTATGTATGTGGTTTCAGTACTCTTTCATATTTACTTTTGTATCTGATTAATATCATCCCAGACTTGCAATCTATCATTTTGTAAATTTTTATGTGATTATGAATCATTTTTGTCATGAATGTGTGGTTTTGAATGGTGACGGTTGAGCATCAATGCTCCCCTCTCCCAGAATATATGAATCTTCTTGTTCTTCTGTTCTATTTCATTTTCTGTAGAAATTAAAAAAAAATCGTAACTTTTAGCGTCGGTTTTTTAAATAACCGGTCCTAAAGATTGAATAACCATTTCAGCATGTGATCCTCGGTCGAGAAAATTGTCGACCGAAATATTTTCGGTCGACAATTTTTCGACTGAGGGTGTTTTACAGGGTCGGGTTTTTTTGGAATAACCGACCCTAAAGATTGAATAAACACTTCAGTGTGATCCTCGGTCACACTGAAGTGTTTATTCAATCTTTAGTGTCGATTATTCCAACAAAAACTGACCCTGTAAAACACCTCGGTCGAAAAATTGTCGACCAAACATATTTCGGTCGACAATTTTCTCGACCGAGGATCAGATGCTGAAGTGGTTATTCAATCTTTAGGGTCGGTTATTCCAAAAAAACCGAACCTATAAAATCCCTCGGTTGAGAAAATTGTCGACCGAAAGAATTTCGGTCGATAATTTTCTCCACCGAGCATCACACTGAAGTATTTATTCAATTTTTAGGGTCGGTTATTCCAAAAAAACCGACGCTGTAAAACTCCCTCGGTCGAAAAATTGTCGATCAAAAATATTTCGGTCGAAAATTTTCTCGACCGAGATCGTTTATAGGGTCATTTTTTTTGGAATAACCGGCCTTACAGGCTCCTTTTTTCTCGCCTGGGTCGGATTTTTTACAACTTTTTGCGTCGGTGTTTACTCTGTAAGGTCGGTTTTATTTGGTCAAATAAACCAACGCTATAGAGAAATTCTATAGCGACAACCACCTAGGCGTCAGTTAGAAAGTGACACTGCATGCTTAAAAAAACCGACGCTACAGACCAATCTTGTACTAGTGCTAGTGGCATGGCCTGTGTACCAAGGGCGGACTAGGCTGATTGCACCTTGACTGATATGTCATTGTGGTGGACTCATACTGACCAAGGGGAAGAGATCTTAGGATTCATGATCTCCTAGATCTTGTACAAAGCTGATTGTGTCTTCTTTGTGATAAGGAATATGTGTCATATGTTTTATATCTTCTGGAGTTGTTATATACTAATGTTTTGTAGAAACCTTTTAGGGTTTGTGTAACACCTGGGCCCACTACCCAAGGCTCTAATAAAGTTTCAAGAATGATGACTGGCCCCACAGACCACCACCAGCCTTAACTGCGTACTTTGTCCTCACTCACATGTAAGTCAAGATAAACTTCCTGACCGGTCACCCATCCTAGTACTACTCTGTGTTGAGCATGGTTAACCACATAGTTCTTTACTGACGAGCTCCATGAAAAGGAGGTGCACCTTGATGATATGGGTAGTCCATTCATTCCTTTTAAGATCATTTTATCTGAGGCCTAAAATCATGGGATGTTCCAGTCTCCCCCACTTAGACTCTTGATGTCCGCGTCAAGGATCAACCATATGGCCTCGTAATCTGTCCCCATTTCAGTGCAAGACCCAATAGCCCATGTACACCCAGCTCCCAACCACAACTACCAGTGCAAAGATGGATCCATCAACTAGGATAACCCTTTCCAACATGTCTGGACTTCATGACTAAAAGACTGGCATGCCGCAGACCCAAGAAGACCCCACCTACTGGAGGGGAATTGGCTTTGATACCATTTGTAACACCCGAGTCCACTACCCAAGGCTCTAGTAGAGTTTTAGGAATGACAAATGGCCCAACAGACCACCACCAGCCTTAACTGTGCTTTGTACTCACTCACACACAAGCTAGAAAAACTTCCCAACTAAACACCCATCCTAGTACTACTCTAGGTTGAGCACACTTAACCACAAAGTTCTTTAGTGATGGGCTCCTTAAAAAGGAGGTGTACCTTGGTGATATGGGTAGTCCATTCATTCCTTTTAAGATCATTTTATCTGAGGCTTGAAATCTTGGGATGTTACAATTTCTATGTAACTTGATTGATGTAGCCTAAACTCACCCAATTGGCAATAACTAATCAAGTGAAACCCTCTTCATGTAGTGCCATGTTCCTTAAAACTATTCCAGTGCCAGAACTTACTAGATAGAGAAATGAGTATTCTAGAAGGGAAACTCAGAGTCATATATTGTTGAGTATATTCAAGTGCAAGGAGGGTATATCCCCATCATCATGAACCCAAAGTTATGGAGAACAATCAAGGTCATATGTCAGATGAATCAATATGAATATGTGATGTGATTGAAAATAGTTATGGTAGTACCTCAGATGATAGGGTTGAATACCCTGATTTCTAGTGTCGTGACATGTGTACCAAGGGTTGACTAGGCTGATTGTAGCTTGACTGATATGTCGCTACGACAGAATCTTATCGACCGAGGGGAAGAGATCTTAGGATTCTAGCTCTCCTAGATCTTGTACGGAGCTGATTGCGACTTCACAATAATGAGTTGGAAGTTTGAGTGGTATGCCTCAAACTCCCCAGGGCTTAATAAAAGATGTAATTCATCTGGTGTAGCATATCTATTAAGATTATTCAGCAATTCACATTGGATGATAACCCTTGCTTTGTTTCTTTTAATATTTGAATGATGTACAATATAGTAAAAGAAGTCAAGTGTGTTTATGATGTTAGCTATGTCTGATCTTTTGTAAATAATGTTAATCTTTAGTCCTGAAATCAATACTCTGATTATGATTGTTCTTAATGAAGCTTTGATATATGGCATTTCAATCATGTCATAGTATCTGCTATATCTGTCTAATTCCATAATCTACTATAAGCAATAAATGGTGTTGAGAGTTATATCTCTAGCTAGGACATGGGTCTCACCTCATGGGCAATCCCATCTTTTTAGGTGATCGTCAACAACATGTCATGGTAGGAGATTGTTTTAGAGAACCCTAGAAGAAGGTTGATTAGTTGTTTAGTAAGTCCTAGAGTTGTCCTTATACTCTCAGGTCTGGGTAGGAGAGTTTTGTATACGAAGTTTCACTGACTCAAGTTTTTGATAGCATTCTGACATTTGTAAATGATGTATATGTGGATAACGCCTTCTGTATAGAAGCTGTGGTTGAGTTCACAATATAATTGTAAAGGTACCTAGCATGGCATATGCTTTGATGTAGATGTTGGGCCTTTATGTAAATGTTCTTGGACATGTTAAAGAAGTTTTAAATCAGTTTTAATTATGCTCCTTTTTGGTGATGTGATTAATTAGTGACCGAACATTTTTTGACTTTGAGTAATCCCATTTAGCATGGTGGGTTTCCACACTAGGTCACTAGGAGGATCATCGATAAGGAGTTCATGTACTACTTCATTTGAGGTTGGATCTATAGTAGATTCTTGAGGAGTAGATCAGGAAGAAGGGCCTTCACTAACCTATCTATGAACCTTTTCCTTAAGTGGAAATATGGATTACTAGACAACATCTACAAGTATAATTTCAAGAATATAGTTGGTTTTAAAATCTGAGATGTAATATTTAATTACTAGTTATCTATTATCATTATTGTTTTCCACATATCCAATAAAGACAAAATCCATATATATTTAGGTCCTATTTTTATTTCTCATATTAGTCCCTATTTAGGATTTAATAACACAATATAGGGACTAATATGAGAAATAACAACACAATTTCCTTGACACAACAAGGTATGACAAGAGTGATGTACAACTTGACTAATCAAATTGTTATAGAAATAAAAAACGTGATGGATTTCATTCATTTCATGAAACTTTTCAGATGTAAGCTTTATATTAACACATACAATGCTTGCAATTGGTATGGTGGATGAATTACCTCCTTATTTTATCACTCTGTCGGATTCGACTTGATAAGTGGAAAAGGGGATTAGTCAAAGCAAATAAGACAAGTGGCCCCAGATTCCATGTACCAATATGATGATGAATCACCAAAATAAATATCTATTTGGATTTTCTAACTTCTCTATAAAATAGGAAGGGACCACTCCTTCAAGATTTGTAGGAGCATGGGCATTTTCCTTTTTCTAGCCTTCGTGATATCTACACACATTTGATAAATGTCTTGGTTTGTCACAATTAAAAAAATACATGTTTTTCTCCTTGATCAATTATTATCACTTTGATTTTGGTGCTTGCGTCCCTTAAAATATTGTTTATATTTCTTATTGAAGTTGGTGTGGTTATGCTTCATCTTGGATTCATCCCCTAATACTAGATTAAAAACAAGATTAGAATTGTTATCGTGCTTCCTTTTACTATCATCAATTTGTAGGGATTTCACTAAGGATGAAATGGACATATTCCCTTGTCTATTTCTAAGGGTTTTGGCTAAATCCTTCCAAGAAGGTGGGAGTTTCTCTATAATGGATGTACTTGAACATTTTGTCAAGGTTATAACCCTTACACATGGATTTAGAGACATGATTTTGGTGTTATAAAACTTGAATGAAACATGTTAATCACATACTATATTATAGATAATCCATTCAACAAATATATAACGTTCAAGACCAGTAACTTCTAAATCAAACTTGGAGTCTCAAGCCTTACAAAGTTTAAACAAAGTTGGAAATTTATGGAACATATCATATTGTTCATTGTAAAGGGCTGAAAGGATCTTGCCATGACATATGTAGTTAGTCTCTTCAATCCCAATCCCATTGCCTACACATTGGTAAAGGAACTGAAGCATCCGTCCCTAGGTTGTCCAAATGGATCTCACACACTGGCATATACAATAAGAAATGATAACTCATAAAACAAAAGATTTAAAGAACTAACCAATCCGATTATGATTTTGTAGATTTTCCTTGTCATCAGAGTTTGTCAAGATTGGAAGCGATTTAGTCAATTCCTCATAATGATCCATATTGTTTGCCTAAATAAAAAATTCTGACCCAAAGTCAATGCAAAAACATTGAGTACGGCTATAGAAAATAAGAAACAATATATGTAAATTCAAGAAAAATAACCACTTGGCATGATTATGCAAGTAAGATACTAACAAAAAGAGAATGATCAACAAGTGCAAGTTTACAAAAGTAAACAAATAAAAAAATACTCCATGCAAGGGTAAATCACCTCACATAACTAGAGTCAGTGAAAAGACTAATGAGTGCCACTTAATCCTAAGGGAAAGGCCTAGGGCAACTTATGTAAGGGAAAGGCAAAAGGTCACCACTTACCCCTAACAACGACAAGGTGAAAGGCTCGAGTAAGGGAATGAGAGAGTATATTGTGAAACCAACAATCAAACAAAAGAACAATTAATATACACATATCAATTCAAAACTCTAGTCATAGGGAACGGGGTAGATCAACCATGTATGTAGCCAAGTGCTTTTATCCATAGGTACATAATCAATATCTACATCACAACATCCAAGGTCAAGTAGTTAGAGTACACATACCTTTCATAGAAGATTAGAGAAAGATCTTGAGTAAATCAAGTCAAGATTAATAAGTCATGGCTTGATTTACTCAAGATCTTTCTCTAATATTCTATGAAAGGTTGATAATGATGAAACCTAGGTTATTTTTAGGAAAGTAACCCTATAATAAAAAATATCATCCTCAAAATTATCATCGAGTCAACATCTCGAGTTCTCAGTTTTTGAGTCAAAAGTCAAAATTTGGATGATAAGATTTTAGGTCAAATAAATAAAGTTATTGGGTCAAAGTACAATAATCTCAACATCTTAGGATCCTAGCTTCTGCAGGTCCTCGGTGGGGTTATACGTCCATGATAGAGATTTTGTATTTTAAAAATTCAAGATAAACATCATGTTTCAATATCGTAATTTCATGCTTAAAATCAATGGCGGGTCCCACCTAGCCCACATGAGAGTTATATCATAAATTGAGTGAATCCACACAGGGTGATTATACGAGTCACATAAATACCAAGATCATGTGTCAAGATTTTGTACATCAATATCTAGAGTCAAAGTTTAGACATTAAGGTCATATATACAAATATTTTAAACTAGGGTTTACATTCCCATTTAGACTGGAGATCATCCATCCATATTCAATATTCGAGCAACAAATGAGCAACACTCGAGCAACATTTGTGATATCAATCACCAATTTTATAACCATGGTACCGAGGTTTGATGAATGATATAGACCTAGTCTTTCTAGGAATTTATCCACAATCTATAGTCAACATTGTATTTAAATCGAGATTCAATATTGAGTATCAATATTCTGATAAACCTAACCTATTAGATACTTAGTCAAGGAACCATAGTCGGGTGGAAGGGGCAACCTTTCCATACTTTAATTAATCAACAAGGTGACAATTTATAGGCATTCATAACTAGGGATGTGACCAAGGATAGGGGTATCAAAAGTTAACTACCACTCTAATCTAGCACATATGTACTCATAGCCATTAAACATTGATCACAACAAAATACAGGGAGTATCAATGATCAAATTGTACTTCATAAGGTCATGGGAACAAAGTTCAAGGTCATAAATTGGGCAACCATATTCCACAAATTTGCAAATTTTGGATTAATATAGCTCTCTTCCTTTCATAGATAAGGAAATAAATGTCTTTTGTAAAAAGAAAAGTCAAATTGGGAATTCAAGAAGTAAAGCACAATCGTGTGTGTTCAAGACTTCATATCGTTTAAAATTGGGTCGTATAAAGAGAAATAATAGTCAATAGGGAAGTTTCCTCTTGTAACAAGTCTTCACATCATGATCTAGGGGTCCAAAGATATAGTCATATCAAGGTACAAGGCATGATACATGTCAATAGGGAAAGATGTGCTCAATCATGTTTGAGGTTTAATAAAAAATAGAGCAACACATGTTCAATCAATAGGGTTCTCATCAACCATGAGGTTTAAAACATGAGTTCTACCTTATTTCACCATATCAAAAATTTGCCTCAAACATAGAAAACACTCATATTTGATTTGGTGATATTGAGTTGGCATAACATATGAGTACATCACCTTCAAGAGTACTTTCAGTATCAATTAGGGATTTCAAATCAAGGTCAGATCATGGTATGATATTGGTCCATACTTTTTTTTTCATATTTTGATTATTACCCATACTATCCAAAAATAAGGAGAATATATGTCGAGTCAAGACATTTATCATAGACGGGAAGACTAGAAGTCATCCAGCTACTTTGTAATTGGTGGCTAGGGGTAGTCCTTAGAGAAAAGATGAGATAATTGGAAGACACTCTAGGGTTTCAAATGAGAACCTTTAGGTCCAATTCTGGATCAATCGAGGCCAGGTAGAGTGGGGAACCTCAACCACCATTATGAGATGGATAGGAGGTGATTACTAGCCAGAACCTCGAGCCTAGACACCTCAGTTTTCACTATTGTGGACTTTCGGGTTTCCTTGGTTTAAGGGACTAGAGAAATTATTTACTTAATGCATATGAGAGTGTGTATGCTCTAGTACCAACTGTCACAAAACCTTTCTTACCCCAATCCCAATACCACTGCCTAGATAGTGGTAAATGACTCTAGGTTGCCCAAATGGATATCACACATTGGCATACACAATAAGAAATAGTAAGTCATAAAACAAAAGCTTTAAAGAACTAACAAACCCGATTATGATATTTTAGATTTTCCTTTTCATCAGAGTTTGTCAAGAGTGGAAGCCATTTAGTCAATTCTTCATAATATCCATCTTATTTTCCTAAATAAAAAATTATGACCCAAAGTCAATGTAAAAACATTGAGTACGGTTATGGAAAAACAAGAAACAATATATGTATATTGAAGAAAAATTAACCACATGGCATGATTATGCAAGTAAGATATTAATAAAAAGAGAATGATCAACAAGTACAAGTTTTCAAAAGTAAACAAATTAAAATATACTCCATACAAGGGTCAATCACCTCACATAATGAGAGTGAGTGAAAATACTAACGAGGTGCCACTTAATACTAAGGTAAAGGCCTAGGGATATTACCCCAAAGGGAAAGGAAAAAGGTTGCCACTTTCCCCTAACAACGATATGTGGAAAGGCTCGAGTAAGGGAATGAGGGGGTATATAGTGAAACACCCAATTGAACAAAAGAACGGTCAATATACATATATCAATTCAAAACTCTAGTCATAAGGAATGAGGTAGCTCAAACATGTATGTAGCCAAGTGTTTTTATACATAGGTACATAATCAATATCTACATCACAACATCTACGGTCAAGTAGTTAGAGTAAACGTACCTTTCACCAAATATTAGAAAAGATCTTGAATAAATCAAGTCAAGATTAATAAGTCCTAGCATGTAAACAAGGACCCATGTAAAGAAATAGGCATTTCACCATAAATGGGTGATGATTACCATGTAGGGTTTTTATGTATCATAGGTGAACTTTAAGTCTAGTATTCATCAAGATCAAGATTTCATGTTCTTAAGATTATCAAGATTAGTACCAAGATTCCATACTTAGTTCATAATAGAACTTTACCCAATATTTTACGGTCACTAGTCATCTTCTAGATTAAGACTAAGATATAGATTTCCACAAAAGGATTACATTCAAACAGTTCAATATTGTGATTTGGATAATAGATCCAAGACTAATTCTATAATATTTCATGATATCATGTCAAAATTTAGATCAAGTTACAAACTTGATTTACATATCACCATAAAAGATAATTAGATAAATATATTTCATAGAAATATCAGGAATTAGATTTTGAAAATAGTTCCATTATGGCCGCCTCATTCCCGCGATCTAGATAGAGTACAATTTCATGTATTTCCAAGCATGGAATCAAAAGTTATGGTCAAAGCAAGTTTCTCGAGAGAGAAACATACCCAAGGAGGGAGAAAACTCACAATAATGGAGTCGCTGCAGTGATTTCAATGGCTACACACATTTGGCCAAGATGCAGAAACTTGCTAGAGGGCACGAGAGCAAATTCGAGGATATGGATGTGTTCGTGGGGAATAAAGGGAGTCAAATGAGGTCTTATATATACGTGTGAGGGTCGAAGATTAGGTAACACCACAGAGCCAAAATGCCATGGTGGCAGAATCCCTAGAGGCCTTCGAGGTTCTTGAAAGAATTATGTTTGATACGAAAAAGATATGGATCTGGTGCGACATCCAAAAATGAAGCCAATGGAACACAAATCGGGCAAAAAGGTTGAGAAACGAGATCTGGGTGTTTGAAAGTTTAGGGTTAATAAAGTTTGCCTGCCTACGAGGTATGGGATGATCTCCCGGATGGGTCGGCCCCAATAAGGCTGAAAAGGCATAAAATGTGATTTTATGTATAAACTTTGAGAATTTTTATAAGGAGCAATGAATTTACGTTTGGGCTGAAATATGGACATGAGGCTAGTAAAATGGTCTAAAATATTCACAAAAAATTAGAATCCAAAAGATAAAGATATATTGGAATGAAATAAAAGATTAGCAACTCCATAATAAGTAGAACTCTATGTATAAAATATATATAATGTGATCAAATTCCTCAATTAAGTGTCACAAAAGTCTTTAAATCTTACTACTATCCAAAATCCCCCCCAAATGAGTATTTGACACCTATTTGTTGATAAATTGGGGTTATTGAGTAAAAGAAATATAGAACTAGATTTTGAAGTCAAATAATGAAAAATCTACTTTATCACAAAACTCATTTTCCGTTGCCAACAATGAAAGTACAAATCAGAAAAGTGATCAGATTGGAGAGATGCGACATCATTAAGAGAAAGTATAATTTTTTAATTCATTTTAGTAAACCGTTTGTTTAAGGATTTATCTAATTAATGACTATAAAAACTCATCTTCAAATTGTCGGGAATTGGCAATAGTTATATATTTAGGGAAGAAAACTACCAAAAACCAGCAGTGATGATTTATATGGTTTGAGAAAAAAAAGGTGATTTAGTTTAATGAAGAAAACTTGAAACCCTAAAAGGAAGGCATGAAAGCACTATCTTCAAGATGGATTTCACTCCTTTTAGCATGAGCTTTCACGATGGTCTATCTCAAATATTCAATCACCTCAGCTTCTAGTACGACTACATGATGTAAGAAAAGGGATAGTGTTGAATATGTTCTTTAGCCTAGTTAATCATTAAAAAAAAGGAGTGTTGTGAAGCATTGTCGGTGTAAGAACAACAACAGATTGAGAGAAGAAAACAATTGTTGTGGAAGAAGAGAAACATAAGTAATTATTTTTGTCACTATTTTTTGTCTATATTTTTATCTGTATATTCTTTTAGTAGTTCTAAAGGAGAGTGGATAACTCTTTAAAATGAAAAGAGTATCATATACACTTCATGTGATAAAAACCTGCACGTTACATGTCAGAATTGTTGTTTTTCTCTATATACCAACGTGTGTCTTTCAAATCACATTAATGGACTCTTTAAAGGGTGACTAAGAGAGGAAATTGATGATGTTATGTGTGCAACAACTCTAGACAATACAAAGTAGAATTTCAAGATCATTCATAAAATAAAAGGAAAAGAAATGAAATAATAGATTATGGGGTATTAAATAAAATCAATTTTATGATTTGCATAAAATATACAAACCTTTAACAATGAAGAATACAACGGTGTAGAGCGGTATAAATAATATTCCTAACAAAATGTTTTTATTGAGATATTTTCAGAATTTTGATATTGACATATTTCCTAAACTGTGATAACTTTTTGCGTTGACCGTATTTCATATCAATTGGACTTTACTAGATTGTATACTCTATAGGGCATGTCATAAAAGGATATAACAAAGTTGGGTTTAAGTTGGGCAGTGTCTACTCTCATTTTTTCCATCATGGGCAGATGCCCATTGCTGTAGTTGAAACATAAGTAAGTCGCCACTCCTTTTGTGTATGAGATTAAGCTGCTCAAAATATTGAATTTCGTAAAAAAAATTATCACTTCATCTGATGATTCACCAGCGGTGGAGTAACGAGCGTTGTATGCATGGTCTGATACCATATGTGAGATATTAATCCAAACATAGGCATGAGCGAGAGTCATCTCGCGATGGGGTCTTCAAGAGCCAACACACAACATATAGTAGGCATGATATATTTTAATGGTGGACTATGTAATGTGCGGTAGGCACGATTTGTTTTATTTTTATTTTTGATGGATCGATAGGAATCCTTTATAATTAGTAATCGTTTTTTGTAAGAGAATAGATAGATAAATTAACCCCGTTCTAGTGGTCTATCGAGTTTCCAATTATCCAACTCACGACATCTGTTTATTCTGTGATTCGAGAGGACTGTGCTTTTGTCAAAATTTGGTATCAGAGCTTGCGTTGAATCTCCAGATATCTCAATTTTCATAAAAATATTGATTGTCACACAATAAAAGGAGAACGGTCACGTGTCGTTCCATTATTTGATGTTGAACCCATCCAACTACACTGTGTGGGTGATAAAAATGGAGGCAATCCTTGAGGACTAGGGAGTCTGGGAGGCGGTTGAACTGAAAGAAGGAACCAAACCGTTCCTACTGTGCCTTATAGAGTCCACAATCAAAATACTTCATGCCTACCGTACGTTGTTTGTTGGCTCTTGAAGACTCGGTCGCGAGACGAATCTCACTCATGCATATGTTTGGATTAATATCTCACATATGGTATTAGAGCATGCATCCAACTCTCATTACTCCAATCATCGGATGATGCGATAGATTTTCTTCGCATCTACCTGAGTTCTTTATCACGTCACCCTTTGCTTCATCAACAGTGGAGCAACGGACGCGGAATGCATGCTTTGATACCATATGTGAGATACTAATCCAAGCATAGACATGACCAAGAGTCATCTCGCAACAAAGTCTTGAAGAGCCAACAAACAACGTACGGTAGGCATGATGTATTTTAATTGTGGACTCTATAATATGCGGTAGACATGGTTTAATTTGTTTTAATTTTTATGGACCGTGGGATATATGGACCCTTTCCTGTTACTATAAATTGTTTAGAAATCTTTTGTAATTATTAATCATTTTTTTGTAAGAGAATAGATAGATACTTAAACTCTGTTCTAAAACTTATCTCTTCCCGTGGTCTACCGAGATTCCAATTGTCTAACTCACGGCGTCTGTCTTTCCTGGGATTCGAGAGCACCGAGTTTTTGTCAACATTTGGTATGCGCTGAATCCAAATACCTCGGTTCCACAAAAATGTCGGTTGTCACACAGCAAAAGGAGAATGGCGCAGTGCCATTCCATTATACGATGTTGAATCTATCCAACTACACAGTGTGGATGATTAAGATGGAGGCAATCCCCGGAGCCTAGGAAGTTTGAGAAGCGGTTGAACAGGCGGAAGAAACTTAGGTAGATGCTAACACTTTATCGAACGAAGCATTAGTCTCAAACCAAAGGGGGGCCAGTTACACGGTGTAACTTACACCGTCAACCCCGCAGCCTCAATGTCATGAACAATGAAAGGACGCATGCAAAGATTCGGGTGGTGGGCCCAGGCTGGTACAAGATTATACATGTAAATACATACTTGCATCTGTTATTATCCATAACATTCAAGCACCAGTTGTCTGAATGGATTAGGCAACTTATCTATACCGGGTAGCTAATTTCTCA
Organism: Alisma plantago-aquatica; assembly: GCA_963693085.1. NCBI lineage: Eukaryota > Viridiplantae > Streptophyta > Magnoliopsida > Alismatales > Alismataceae > Alisma > Alisma plantago-aquatica. Next base: position 1,792,840,086 of record OY856409.1, read on the forward strand.
CGGGTTTAAGACGCGTGTTCCCCTGCTGCTTTGAATATCATATACATCGTTTAAAACAGATGGATTGTACTATGATGCGGGCGACAACAAGTTGAGCATGGTTAAGTAACCAGGCCAATTGCGTTGAAGAAGGTTCCATCATTCAACTAATGAGAGCTCACGTACCAGCCAAGATTTCAAATGATCTCTTAGCTTCATATTTTCAAAATGTATATTGCCATAATTAGATATAGCCCTGGTCCCTGGCTCAGAAGATAAACATTAAATTGGTTTTACATGATATGCATATGCAATTTCCATAAGGAAACCGACCGTACTTTATACGGATGTGCGTGAGAAGGCACATACGCACATAGGAACGCCGCATTTATCATTCACTCACATAGTTGGACCTACACCCCGCCCCCTCTCCTTTGGAATAAAATTTGTTTCCAACTCACACTAACGATGTTGTGGTGTTCTATAATGATAGTAATTTTGCTTTAGACAGCTGCTTGTCTATATGCATGTAAACAATAACCAAATGTCTTTAACGTTGTAAGTAGGATTCATAATCCAATTTAGTGAATCAAAGAGCAAAATGTGGAGTCATAGTGAGTTTTTATTGCGCATACATGAACATGTCTTCCAAGTAAGATTCCTTACAAATCATATGTCTAATTGAGTCAGTTCGATTGTTCGAGTCAAGTTGATTTAAGCTTATGGAATTTCAAGTACTGTTACTATTTTGAGTTGACTTAGGTTCGAGTCAGTCATGTATGTGTTATCCAATCAATTTGGGTTTTGGTCGAGTAAGGGTCAAGTTGGGTTGTCTTGAGATACTTTATCTGATTCATGTCAATTTGGGTGGAGTTGTTATCTAGTCTGGTCATTTGATGTTATAAGTTTGGTTTAGATTTGAGTTAGGTAAGTTTATTTACCGCCCTAAACCCATGACCACACAGAAGGAACATGATTAGATACCACCCATACTGACCAACATCAATGTTAGAGACACTTTTATAAGCACATGAGCATCACTATGATTTTTTTCATACTAATAGACAACAATATTGACTTGAAAGAAAAAATATTATCATTTAAGTTAATTAGATGTCACACAACTACAATATGGAAATTATTTTAGGAGTTTACATATCAACATAAGGATACATAAAATAAATATATTGCATCATCACATAAATTTCCAGAACCATGAGACACTAAGAGACAACTAACTAGTACTAGTATTGCTAACTACCAAAGTACATTGGTCAACCTTCTCAGCTCAACTGCTCTCATATTTCTATCATCATACTCCTAACCTTGAACTGAAAATATAAGTCAATAGAATGTATACAATTGGTACATTGAGTGATATTCTTCACCTCGCTACAAAACGAAAAACAAAAAGTATGATTTATGCATGAGGACTCATGTTTATTAGGGAAAACTACATCAAATTCTAGAAATCATGATTGTTTCAAAGAAACTATGTCTATGCATGCAATATAGATAAAATTAAATAGAAATAAAACTATTATTATTCACTTACAATTGACTAATCAATGATTCCTGACTATTTAATTATTTTATTCTTCCATGCAAACTAGTTGATTCATGTTTTTTGTTTTTTTCCATTGAACCCATTTGGTTTTACCAATTGAAAGAAATTTTCAATTGGATTAAGGATTCATTGTACCAATATGTAGGTATGCATGGGACCATAAAACTAGAACTTAAACTATCTAACTCATTCTAAAATGAGGTAGGCTATGTCTAGTGAATGAAAGCTCAATACTATCTTATCATGGCTCTGTGTCCTTGATATTGAAGAGGGATGCCTTAGAATGTTAACAACCAATATAAAACCTAGTGGAGAGAGTCCTTTACCTCATCTACACCACTAAGAACAAATAAGAAGGGCCTTCAGATCTTAATTTCCCACTGATATCTACTATGTGGTCAAAGTAGAGAGTATGTAAAGCTCAACTCTCCCTTGGTATATGTATTGATTCTGTTCATCCTGGTCATCTTTGGTTAGTAGGAATGTAGCCCCTTCCTCAATAGATACCTATGGGAAGAGTTCTTTGGTGTTCAAGGCATTCTTAAAAGTATAATAATCTTACTTATTAGTTTATTGACTAATTTGATTACATTTTCTTTACATAACCCAAGTCACACTATTTCTAGTTCATATGCCTATTACTGATAATTTGGGTTTCTAGGTTTTCATAACTAACACATGAAAATCCTATGTAAGTTCGATTGCTCATGTTCATGAGAAAGATTTAAATCAAACTACTTAGGAAAATATTCCAAAGTATGTAAATTCTAGGACTTATGGGCTCAACCGAGGGTGAATTGAGTCATAAAAACTTATATCAAATTTATTAGACCTTCAAATTATACACCAAGATAAAAATTGCAAGTATTAAACACAATGGAGAGAGAATATAAAACAAATATAAGAGAAGACAAGTGTTTGGAGTGGTTCAGTCTCTTAAGGATGTAGCTCAACTACCCAGCAAGGTCAACTTCTAGGATTTGCAACCTTGAGAATCATCTTACATTGTACAATAATAGAATACACCAAGAGACCTCCCTTTTCAAATTGATAGATAACTATCTTTCTATTTCCAAGAGCAAGGAAGATAATGACCTTAAAAGAGAACTCACCTATCTTACCTTAAGGTCACCTTCACTTGCCTTCCTCAGCCAAGGAAGAGTTTCAAATTATCACCTTTGAAAGAAGGAGATTGGAAGAGAGACATGTACCTTTACATGCAACAAGTAAATATATCATTCTTATAAGAAGACTAATTCACTATAATGATTATAGAAAATGATCAAGCTCAAGAAGTGATTAGGGGATCTAGAGGAACATTCTCTCAACTATAGCCTATGAGCATAGAAGGAAACTTTGGAATGCACTCTAATAGGTCATGTTATAGGTGAGGTGGCTACTAGCTAGTAGAGATAGTTACGATGAAAACTAGCCATTTTGAAGGGATGATAGGATGTTCCAACATATAATGTTCCATTGACTGAGCTTAGGGTGTAAATCTCAACCATTACTAGTAGACAAAAATCCTTTGGCCCAGTGAGATAAGTTTTCTATAAGTATCCACCGTTGGACATATTGTATTTTGTCTGTTTAGTTTTTGTCTAAGACTTGTCACACGACAAAGTTGGCAAATGCATTATAACTAGGAACCCATCACAATATATGCGGTCATGATTTCCTAGAACAACTCATCCAATGACAAGTTCTAATTTGTGGGTTTCTAACAAATTCTACATGCAATACTAATTCATTATAATTAACTCCATTATACATTTAAGTTTATTATAAGTCGTACAAATAATTGCAATGATTTACATTTTTTTAAGTACTTCTATCTATTATTCAATTCTTGAACTTTGATCTATATGACTTATATTCACCAATATACCTTTTGTAAATTTTATTTGTTAGTGTGTCCATCACCCTGAAATGATCTCATGAGAAATGATATACACTTACAAATTTAATAGTGATGTCATCATCAATATATGGGAAATTTATAACTATGAAGTCGACATTACCCCCTTTTAAAGAGGAGAATCCATTCCAAAATGTTGAAATAATAAGATTTGAATCCTCTTACCTTTAAATTATGGGGGTGGTTATGATTTAGTTAAAGAAACATCTTAGTTCATGCTTACTTAACATGTTTGTTAGTCATTAAATACATCATAAGATTGAAAGGCATGTGTCTTACACATAAGTAAAATTATATAGAAATTCCATTCATTAATTGTATAATGATTCCATGCTTTCAAAAAATACTATAGATAATCATTTCAATATATCTAGATCTTTGTCTAGGTCTTATCCCCTTGTCATATCAAAAAGTGAGAGGAGGTAAATGTAGCATCTGATGATTTGAGGTCTTAAATAAAATGTTATTAAAAGGAAGAATTGGACTGTCCATATCACCAACGTGCACCTCCTTTTCATTCCATTACTGAGAACTCTACAATTAAGCATTTCCTAGGGTAGTACTCAGATGGGTGATTTAATAATTTAACTGCAAGCTATGCGCGAGTGAGGACAAATCCCACAATACAAGATATTGGTTGTTTGTGGGGCCAATCATCATTCTTGAAACTCTACTTAATCATTGGAAGGTGGGCCCATGCATTACAAATGGTATCAGAGCCAATTTCTATCTAGTAAGGGGGGCACATGGACATGTGACACACCAATCTTCAGTTGTGCATTTGAGGCCTATTAGAAAGGCCATCTATTGAGATGAGATGGAGCCACCCTTGCGTTGGTAACCATAAATAGGAGCTAGAGTGTACATGGGACATTCTAGGTCTGTACTAAAATGGGGAGAGATTATGAGGCCATATAGTTGACCCTTGACTAGGACGTCATGAGTTTAACTTCGGAGATTATAACATCCTGTGATTTAAAACCTTAGATAAAATGACCTTAAAAGAAATGATTGGACTACCCATATCACCAAGGTGAATCTTCATTTTAGAGAGCCCACCACTAAAAACTATGTGGTTAAACATGCTCATCCCATAGTAGCTTTAGGATGCATGCCATATTTGGAACTTGACCTTGGGTTGTGCGTGAGTGAGGATGATAGGCACAGTCGAGGGTAGTGGTGGTATGTGGCGCTAGTCCTCATTCCTAAAACTCTACTAGAGCCTTAGGCGATGGGCCAGAAGATATAGTAAAAGAACATGGAAAATGTCTAATCAAAGCAATAAAAATAAAATTTAACTGTCAACCATTCAAAGATGCAGTTTCACAATACATACTCAAAATAGTCACATAATTTACTCATAAACCAAATGCATATAGTTAATTTAAGGGTTGGGTACAAGAGGGACAATATAAAGTAAAATATGAAGAAAGTGAAATCATTCACCACTATAACATATAACATATAACATGTAACACATAACACCATTAGAAGAAAACAAAATACATAGCCTTATAATATATAATGGTTGTACATAAAACATGTTGAGTTCACATTAATGCATATTTGAGGAAATCAAAACCCTAGACATGATAATCCCTAGAAGGAGCATATTCACAAGAATCTTCCTTGAAGTGAGAAGAAGGATGATAGGGAGGGTTCTCTGGAACATCCTATTCAATACTTCTTAAACCATCAACAATGTTTCTCAAATGTGTATTTTCCTCACCATCACCATCTTCTCCTCCTAGAATATCATCTACAAGCATATCAACATCCTCACAAGAATGACTAGATGGCCATAGCTCATGAATCTTTGGACAGGCCTAGATGCCACAAGGCAGTGTACCTTGAGCCTTATGGTAAGTGGGCATGGAGTTGTAGTAAAATCCATGAAAGGATGGTAGGAATCCCATCAAATGGAATCAACATATTGCCAAAGGCAGGAACAACTTCTTGAGAGGTATGTGCATGAGATATGCTAAGAGAAGAAAAGAAGGATTAGAAGTAGCAACAAATGCAGTGGAAGGAACATACTGGGAGGTCGAATACTATTGGTCATATGCATTTGTAACATAGTCAATGGCAAAGAAAGATGGATGATATGATACAGGGTACAAGAGGTAAGTGTAAGAACATGAAAGGTTTATGTGAGGCATGAGGTGGGAGTTGGTCTAGTGAAGGTATTCACTGACTGACCAAAGTAAGCAAGCTGATACATCATATAAACCATGTGTTGATCATTTGAAACTAAAAAAGAGTAACGAATATGTTCGTACAACATGGGTGCATGTATAGGTTGGTGAGCGGGGGCATGGGAGGAATATGCACTAGGTAGGAAGGTACAATGTCCCCCAAGGGATTTCTTGATGGAAGCCACACTAACATAGTTCATCTACAGTTTTTTGTGTATTTCAACTCAATGAAGGGGGACTTGGTCAATGTGATCTTGAAATACTCCACATATGAGACTAGGGTAAGGTTAGTGGGTCTCGTGAGGGTTTTTATCCAAGTTGGTATAATTTATGTGGTGCAAGATATATCTATTCCACTTCACCTAATTATTCTTAAAAAGGCAATGGACTATCATAACCATATTTTCAAAAAAATCTGTTTGATTTTCTCTAGATGGACATTGTTAGTATGTATGCCCTGAGAGCCAATCATGGGATGATTGGTGGAATACATTAAGATTGATTTGATTAACATCAAAGGCAAGCTTCCAATTCTTTCTGGTTCAGTCATATGAGATAGTGATAGAACAGATTGAATGTCTAGAGAATGACAGTACTCAATGACGTATGCCTTCAGGTTCATGACCTGAACAATGAGATCATACGGATGCTAAGAGTTTGTACATTCTTGTTATGTCCCTGGTCGGATGTCATTGTGGAAGGTAGATAGACAGCAATGACACACAAGACTAGATTGTGGTCTTGGTTGATGACAGAATCTCATTAGTCATGATATAGAGATATCAAACCAAACACATAGGTACTTGTTAGAGAACAAGTGTACCAGACAGACCCACCGTGAGTTTGACACATGGAACCATGAGATGGTAGTCACAGTCAGTACTCACAGTGATGGTGGTGAGTGTGATTCTTAGACCTGAAATCACTGCACTCAACACATGTCATTGGGCACACTTTGACATCATCAAACGCAGTCCTGAAACATGGGTTGTTATAGAGGTGATGATTGGGTGGCTTTGACACATGGGGCTTTTGAGGGGTGAGTGATAGATATGGGATTTGTCCCTCCTGAGGGAGTTTGATATCCAAGGCCACTTGATGAGTAGGATTGAGATAGGCGTGCGCACGCATGTGTGAATCAGTATGTGATATTGATGTCATACATATCTCCTTCAATCTACTCTGAGATCAATAAAGTGAATGAACGTTGACAGGATGACTGTTCCATGCCTTGAGTTCATTCGGGATATCAGTGACAAAGGAATTATACATTCGCTGTAACACCATTCACGGATTGTAGGATGAAAGTTGTTCTCCAACTTTCTACTTTCACTTGGGTAGCACTGATGTGTGACTAGGCACCGCTCTTTGCTTGTGAAGTCATAAGTGTTATGGACTTTCACTGCCAACGTGAAATGGACCTGTAGGGTCACACACATAGGATTTAACCTGGAAGAGGAGTTTTGTCCACAAAGAAATGTTTAGATTGATTACTAAAGGAGTTTAGTAGTTCAGTTAAACACTCAATCAGTCGATATCTCAATATCATATGGTTCAATGTGTTGGACGCATTGATTGGAGTATCAGATTGATTGAAATCACAATTGACTGATTTTGCCCAACCTGTGCTCCCAACTGATCGGCTCATGTGATGAACCGGTCGGCTGAGGTGCTGAACCGGTCGGCTGGAGTGTCCAGGCCGATTGGCTCATGCCCAGGTTGAAACGACCGGTTCAAGAGTTGAACCGATCGGCTCAACTGGTGCAACCGACCAGTTGGGAAAGTCATGTCGGCAAGAATTTTCCTTTGGTTTCAAATTGCCCAATTCGATTGGGAATAACATTGGTATTCGATACCAATTGAGAACGAAACAAGGAAAGTCTTTTTGAGCCGGATTAGGACTATGAACCGATCGGTTTAGGGCACCAACCAATCGGTTGGAGTGCCCCAAACGATCGGCTCAGGTCCAACCGATCGGCTCAATGGCCGAACCGATCGGTTCAGTTGTGAACCGATCATTTCAAGTTGCGAACCAGTTGCTTTTTGTGGAAAATTCTCGAACCCTTCTACTCCTACTTTAGTCCCATATTGCCGGGCACAGAGAACCATGTCCCATGACCCGCCTATATATATAGGGGTATTGGGGGCTTCTCAAAGTACAACTCAATGCAAGCCGGTTGCTTTGTGAAGTTGTCGTTCTCTCTGGTTTTGGTAACCGTGAGAGATCCCGAGCAAGTGCTTCCCGCAAAAGGGAGGTGCAGCAAGGGAAGGACAACTGCAGTTGCAACTGGTAGCAGGAGAGTGTGTTGGCGACTAGTACGTCAACAGGAGGGTGCGACTCCTTCCACTTCCTTGTGGGACAAGGAGTGTGGAGTTCCAGGTGGTCCGTGTGGACTACTACAGAGGTGGGAGGACACTGCCGCTCAGGAGGACAACTGTCATCCGACAGTCCGGTAGGAGGAGGAGTCGTTAGTCCCGGTGCGACCAAGAGCTGCACAGACACCGTCCAAGACCGGAGTTGAAGACCGCGCATTGCGCGAGGTATTGTCTCCGAGAAAGCCTCGGGACAAGGTATGATTCCACAAACCATCCTTTCCTATTATATAGACGTTGACGTGTTTCCTCGGTATGGGTTGGGGGAGAAAATTTTTGTTTCCGCTGCCTTCTCTGTCTCCCCTAAAACCCAACAGTGGTATCAGAGCCACGTCAACTTCTCTATATTTTAGGAATATCGATATGATCGATTTTGGTTTGTCGCCTTTATTTATTGCATGCGATGCGAATAATATCGGCTTTATGCATGTCCAATCCTAAATCCACAAATCCCTAATTACATATATGATATGTATTATTAATGCACTCGATACACGTCGCCCTTAAACGAGTTTTTCGGTGGATGTGTGTAGCGTGATTATGGCCTATAAACCCCTATCTGTGTGTGGTTGTTTGTGGTTGCTTGTATCTCAGTCTGCGCACCGATCTTCCCTCTCTTATTCCTGATGTAACTCGAAATAATTCGAGATTATTTCCTACCTTTGCTCCCCCCGAATGTAACTCGGGGTTTCCCTTTTAAAGCAATGTAATAAATAGAATAGATTTTTATTTCTTGTTATGTCAAAGACCGGCGACATCAAGACGACTGTTCAGACGATCGACTCATGGCGTGAACCGATCGGTTGACCTTCCAGACGGTCGGTTCAAGGAGTGAATCGATCGGTTGATGTCCGGTTCGAGGAGTGAGACGAGCGGGTGGCGGACATGACGAGATGCACGACGACCAGGCAAACCGATCGGTTGGAGGAGCCAACCGATCGGCTGGTGGCACCCAGACGACCGGCTGGAGAGTACAGATCATTCATGAGATGAGTTGATCAACTCGGATGGCAAGGCACAGATGTTCTTGTACAGGTTGCATGTGATGTAGACCTAGATGACCGTGATTCCTCTTGGCTCGAGGAATCACATTAGGATGGCCATAATCATCGCTTTTTATCGTTTGTGCATGTTTTATGTGGGATATAGCATGTATATGATCGTACTATGTATTGTGGTGATTGGATATGTATATGTATATAAAAACCAAATCCCTCATTAAAATATTAAGTCTTATATGCCTTCCATTAGCGGCACACATGAAAAGCTCGATCGACCAAGCGTAGGTTACGCCAAAGCGTGGTGCGCCGTCTATCTTGTGGAAGTGTGAAGGGTAGACATGTAGGTTCTGCCAAAGCAGGGTGCATGTTCTATCGTGTCGGCTTTTGGGTTAGACTTAACTGGTGATTCTTAGAGCGTCTAAGCCCAGAGGCAAGGAATGTTCATGGCAAGGTGTTGTGCATGTTCATTCAACAAGAGTTGCATATGATGCAATTGGCAAGAGTTGCCTACCTGAGAGATCTAAGTTGTGGGCGATCAGCCAAAGCTGACTCATGACTTAGAGGATTTCAGGATCTTGCCCACTAGAAGGTTGTACGCTGCAATCTTCTGAATTGATGGTGAGGGCTATCAATTTGAAGTAAAATAGTGGGAGCGATAATTAATTAAAGGCCTAATTATATCGTCAAACTTTTCAAATCAATCAAACAAGTCAAAAGAGTTTTGGACTAAAATTTCATATATTTCCTTTTTGTTAATATAAATGGTTAATCAACAAATCACTTTATTTGCGATCGGTCTTTGAGACCAACAAATTAAATGGGAATAATTCCACGACTGGTTAGGATGATGAGAAGTGTTCTCAGTCAAAGAGTGAAAGCTCTAAGTCCTAGTTATACCAGAACCAGATGAACTCGATCCCACCACATTAATGGCTGAAAGTATGCTTATGGAAGCATACCGAGGATGACATTGATGAAGAGTGCTTGATGTTGTGTTCTCTGAACTATGAGTTGCAGAGACAACATGAGACATATGATGTCTCCAAGACACTATCCTAGTATGTCATGACAGAAGGAGATCCAGTAAGGGATTCACACACTCAATGTGATTGGGTATGTTGAAAACCTGACTGAGAAGGATTCCCTCTGAGCCAAGGGTTGGCTATTGGTATGATACTGCAAATGTTGCAGGAATCATACAATTCATGATAAGCTACAACATGAACAACTTTGACAAGCGTTGACAGAGTTGTTGGACATGTTGAGGACAGTAGAGGCAAAGATGAAGAAAGACAAACCATAATCTTTGATGTGATCAAAGAGAAAGGTAAGTCTTAAGGGAAAGGATAAGGGCAAAGCAAAGAAGTGTTCTATTGCTAGCCGACAATCCAAGCTGTCTTCAACCTCAAGGCACATGGGGAAAGGGTGTATGAGGGACTGCCCTCTATATCTGGAAGAACAAAATAAGATGAAGGAGGGGATGGAGATCTCCACCTAAGGTATCATGAAATGAACTGCTTCTTTATCTGAGGTATATGATACCAAGATATGGATATGTCATATATGATATGCAATATCCGTAAAGAAGTGATGGCCTTTGTGAAAGGACCAAGAAAGAAATACCCATCATTGGAGCAAGTGTTGCTGCCATAGATAGGAGTATCTTTCAGTTTATTTCAGCCTAAAGGGCACGGAATAGAGTTGAGAACTGCTATTTCATATATTGCCAATAGATAGAAACACTTTATTTTTGCATATTGTATGACAATGATGGCAATTAATAAAGTTGATGTTTCGATCTTAAAGATATGATCTTTGTGGCAATGCCTTGCTTATCTTGTGGTATTTGATATGCATAAGATAAAATGATACCTAAAAGTTATAGATAACTCAAACAATCTAATTAGCATCAATCATGAGAAATTCATTTCTAGTTTCCATATGATGGATAAATCTAGACTCTTTTGGTTAGAGAACCAGTAAGAGACATGAATCTCTTGTACATGATTAATCAATCTTCACTAAAGGTAGTGGAAGAATGATTGTCCTATAAGGTATAATACATGTGATGTATTTACATACCTATTGGAATAAATGCTAATACTTCAAATGGTGTTTAGAGAAATACCAATATGAATGTCTTGAAGTGTTCAAGATTATCATAAATGAAGTACAAATTTGGTAAAGTATTAATTCTTGATGAGATCAATGAATAAAATACTTGGACCAAATGTTTGAGATCCTTATGAGTAATTATGATAGTGTATCATAGTGAACTCATGATTAAGGCATGGTGATGTCTAAATCAAGAAGGAATCATACTCTAAGGAGTTAGAGAATGATTATCAAATAACTGAATTCTTCTTAATAAAAAAATACCCCACACTAATAAAGGACATTAAGAATCACAAGGTTTGTGAGTTCTTATATCTTTAACAGATACACCTCAATTATCTATGTGATGAGTTGTTCATGTGATGAGTCAACTATCTAGATGAATATGAGGAACTGAATTTTGAGTTATGATTTATGATCATTACATCCTAAATGATTTCCATGTGAACTATAAGGTATGACCTTGATGATAGCACTCATTGGATGAAATCCATAAGTGCAAATGAGTCTTAAGTGTTAAGACACATGGATAACATTTTGAGAAGGATGATGCTTGTTGGTTGCAACTTAATGACTGAGACATTTGGCATATGGATACTAAAACCGCATTCCTATGAGGAATAAAACAAGGATGTGTATGTGACACAACCTATAAGGTTTATGCATCCACTAATGCAAATGAAGTCTATAAGTTACAATGGACTAATCAATGTGATTGATTGAGTATAAGCAACTCAAAATTGAATCTTTATTTTGATGATATAGTCAAAGGGTTTGACTGATATGTCAAAGATAAAGAAGGGATCTGTGATTTAGTGGGAGCGTGTTCACATTCCACATATTAATGTGAAATGGAAATGTTCTAGATTGGAAATCCAAATGTGGAAATTATCTTTAAGGAAGATAGAGATGTTTCCTATGTGATAGGAATAGAGATCTATAGAGATAGTTCTCGAAAATCTCTTGACCTGGAAAGAGAAAGCATACATTGGCAATCTTACTGAAGTGTTCGGTATGCACAGATTCAGTGGGAGAAAACTTGTCCATGTTACATGGATATTAGTATCCCAAGGCCAAGTGTCCAATTCTTATGAAGAATGGGAACACTAAGAATAGATATGGATCTATCATGTATGTAATCATCCCATTATCTTGCATGTATGACATGGCAAGAATAAAATGCATTCATCATCTTGTATGTAGGACATGGCAATATGATGTGCTCATCCTGATAACTCGTATGTGGGACATGACGAGTGGATGTCTGTCTACTTCCAGTAAGGGTTACTGGAATACCATAAGAACTTGATAAGTACTTGGGAAGTACTAGTTCTATGGAGATAAGGAAGAGTTCGATGTAAAGAGTTACATTGATGTGAACTTCCGAAAGGACAGAAAATTAATCGCAAAATATACATAGGATGTATAAAAGTGAAAGTTTGTTGATAATTGGAAGTGTTCCAATAAAACCATTTCAAAAGGAAATGCCGAGTATCCGTGTGTTAGAGAACATCAGTGGATACTATATGGATCTAGAAGTTCATGAGATGAACTTATAGATATTCCGGTCATTGATGACAAGTCTGGAATCCTTGATCATGCAATGTGGCTAAAGGTTAGCAAAGGAATACTAGATCGCATATTACGGCAACTCCATCTCATACGTGTGACGTACAGTGAAGAGATGTGAGACATGCAATTTGTACAGACTTTGGCAAGGTGTTGCCATTACTCACTATGTTCGCACTAGAGCACGGTAACATGTGGGACATGTTTGAAGATCACTATGAATATGATTCATGGGTGATTGGCTCGCAGTGCAAGTGAGAGTCTGTTGGTATGTATGCCCTGAGAGCCAATCATGGGATGATTGGTGGAATACATTAAGATTGATTTGATTAACATCAAAGGCAAGCTTCCAATTCTTTCTGGTTCAGTCATATGAGATAGTGATAGAACAGATTGAATGTCTAGAGAATGACAGTACTCAATGACGTATGCCTTCAGGTTCATGACTTGAACAATGAGATCATATGGATGCTAAGAGTTTGTACATTCTTGTTATGTCCCTGGTCGGATGTCATTGTGGAAGGTAGATAGACAGCAATGACACACAAGACTAGATTGTGGTCTTGGTTGATGACAAAATCTCATTAGTCATGATATAGAGATATCAAACCAAACACATAGGTACTTGTTAGAGAACAAGTGTACCGGACAGACCCACCGTGAGTTTGACACATGGAACCATGAGATGGTAGTCACAGTCAGTACTCACAGTGATGGTGGTGAGTGTGATTCTTAGACCTAAAATCACTACACTCAACACATGTCGTTGGGCACACTTTGACATCATCAAACGCAGTCCTGAAACATGGGTTGTTATAAAGGTGATGATTGGGTGGCTTTGACACATGGGGCTTTTGAGGGGTGAGTGATAGATATGGGATTTGTCCCTCCTGAGGGAGTTTGATATCCAAGGCCACTTGATGAGTAGGATTGAGATAGGCGTGTGCACACATGTGTGAATCAGTATGTGATATTGATGTCATACATATCTCCTTCAATCTACTCTGAGATCAAGAAAGTGAATGAACGTTGACAGGATGACTGTTCCATGCCTTGAGTTCATTCGGGATATCAGTGACAAAGGAATTATACATTCGCTGTAACACCATTCACGGATTGTAGGATGAAAGTTGTTCTCCAACTTTCTACTTTCACTTGGGTAGCACTGATGTGTGACTAGGCACCGCTCTTTGCTTGTGAAGTCATAAGTGTTATGGACTTTCACTGCCAACGTGAAATGGACCTGCAGGGTCACACACATAGGATTTAATCTGGAAGTGGAGTTTTGTCCACAAAGCAATGTTTAGATTGATTACTAAAGGAGTTTAGTAGTTCAATTAAACACTCAATCAGTCGATAGCTCAATATCATATGGTTCAATGTGTTGGACGCATTGATTGGAGTATCGGATTGATTGAAATCGCAATTGAATGATTTTGCCCAACCTGTGCTCCCAACCGATCGGCTCATGTGATGAACCGGTCGGCTGAGGTGCTGAACCGGTCGGCTGGAGTGTCCAGGCCGATCGGCTCATGCCCAGGTTGAAACGACTGGTTCAAGAGTTGAACCGATCGGCTCAACTGGTGCAACCGACCAGTTGGGAAAGTCATGTCGGCAAGAATTTTCCTTTGGTTTCCAATTGCCCATTTCGATTGGGAATAACATTGGTATTCGATACCAATTGAGAACGAAACAAGGAAAGTCTTTTTGAGCCGGATTAGGACTATGAACCGATCGGTTCAGGGCACCAACCGATCGGTTGGAGTGCCCCAAACAATCGGCTCAGGTCCAACCGATCGGCTCAATGGCCGAACCGATCGGTTCAGTTGTGAACCGATCATTTCAAGTTGCGAACCGGTTGCTTTTTGTGGAAAATTCTCAAACCCTTCTACTCCTGCTTTAGTCCCATATTGCCGAGCACAGAGAACCCTGTCCCATGACCCGCCTATATATATAGGGGTATTGGGGGCTTCTCAAAGTACAACTCAATGCAAGCCGGTTGCTTTGTGAAGTTGTCGTTCTATCTGGTTTTGGTAACCGTGAGAGATCCCGAGCAAGTGCTTCCCGCAAAAGGGAGGTGCAACAAGGGAAGGACAACTGCAGTTGCAACTGGTAGCAGGAGAGTGTGTTGGCGACTAGTACGTCAACAGGAGGGTGCGACTCCTTCCACTTCCTTGTGGGACAAGGAGTGTGGAGTTCCAGGTGGTCCGTGTGGACTACTACAGAGGCGGGAGGACACTGCCACTCAGGAGGACAACTGTCATCCGACAGTCCGGTAGGAGGAGGAGTCGTCAGTCCCGGTGCGACCAGGAGCTACACAGACATCATCCAAGACCAGAGTTGAAGACCGTGCATTGCGCGAGGTATTGTCGCCGAGCAAGCCTCGGGACAAGGTATGATTCCACAAACCATCCTTTCCTATTATATAGACGTTGACGCGTTTCCTCGGTATGGGTTGGGGGAGAAAAGTTTTGTTTCCACTGCCTTCTCTGTCTCCCCTAAAACCCAACAGACATTTCTATTGATAATGAAGGATTTGATTCCTTCCTTTGGGTCTATGGTTGATGATGTGAGGGTAGATCTTCTAGTGTATTGACAACCCATTTTCTCCATTGCAAGATGTGTATCATGGGTATTGATTGTATAGTCATATAGTATGTAAAGGGTACTAGGGTCAATAAGGTTAATGTATCATGAGTAAGTAACATCCCATTTATTGACCTTATTCAAATGATGTAAGTAGTTAGTGGGAAGATCTTCAAAAATATCAATGTTAATATTGTCAATAATAGAGTATAAGATGATAGAAGTGTTTTTCAGGGGGTCCTGGATGTGTAATTCGACCTCAATTCGGCATAGAACTCATAAACCACCCTTTTACCCCACTTATAGTTTTGATAATGAGGTATCTGAGATGACAACACTAAGACCTTGATCTATAATGAGACAATAAATCCCATACTATTCCAAACTGGTTATCATAAAGGCTTGAAAGGGATAAGAATGCCTAGGGAGTAGGTTTTCATACCTATTCATAGACTGAGTGTGAATGAAAGAGGTAACATTGAAGGAGATGGTTTGAGAGAAGGTAGGAGGAGGATTAGATATCCTCTATCCCTTGTATTAGTAGATGATTCTTCCTAATATTTCTTCCTAACATCTTCTTCTTGAGGGGGAAGAGGAAGGATGAAAGGAGAAACTAGGGTTGGGATGAAAGAGGGAAACCTAGGTTTTATGAGAAACTGAAGATCTTGGTTAGGGGTTTGAAAGATATAAAGGAAGAGGAATAAGCCATTGTTGGATGTAAGTTGATTTTGGAACTATTTGAGAGGATTATAACTCGGCCTAAAGGCCCTTTTATAAGTTGCAACACAATGTAATTGTTGAGTTTTGTCATTTGGTAAATCAGATGACGATAGTGGAAGAGTTTCTCGAGGTGAATCTTGTCTATGGTAAATTATATCATACTACTATTTGTTTCTATATATAGTATTAGAGGTATATTTAAATTGTATTTGTGAGCCTATCATGCATATTTCATATCAAAAAATAATTTTGACTCATGCTATTGTGAGCATAAAATTGATGAACATCAATATTTCAAAAATTGACAAGAAAAACATAAGCAAGAAATACAAACTTAACAATTTTGAGCATTCAAGGCATATGTAGTCAAGCATATTATACACACAAAGGATTATCTAGATAGAGGATATAAATTAATCTTCATTATATGTGATCGAAAATTTAAATATTAATATAATTTAGTTTATCCTTAGGAAGAGGATTTATTAAAATGTTTACAAGTTGATTTTTGGTATCTACATGTGTGATTTAAATATCCTTCTTGGGAATGTTGTCCCAAATATAATTATGGTGTACCTCTATATGCTTGGCTATACTATGAAATATAAGTTTAAATGACAAGTTAACTATACTAGTATTATCACAAAAGATAGGAGAAGCATTATGATATTTCCAAATTTTGGTGCATTTGGTTCATCTATAAGACTTGGGAACATAAACTACTGACGGTTGTGTATTCAACCTTGATCGCTCATAATGCAATTTTTCTTTTCTTCTTGGAGAATATACATACTTGGTATGATCATAGGAGGAATCAAGTGCCACTTGTGCACTTCCTATAAATATAGCATCCATCATAGTTTGCATCACTATAAGTGGTAAAAATAAAGTTGTTTGACTTGGGATATCATATATGAATGTTTGGGGTTTTGAATAGGTAACTAAGAATCATTTGTTTGCTATGATGATATTTCCTTGGGCAAGAGAGAAATCAATCACACAAATTAACACAAAAATGACATCTTCTAGAGTTAATATAATATAATATACTATCAATAATGCATCTACATCTATCTTTTCTCCTTTATCATCTTTATCGATCTTGGCAATTTAACATGGGGGCATCTGTTGACTTGCAATTCTCCAGTCTAAAATGTTCAATTTGTTTACTTTTGTACTTTCTTTGGCTGCTGAAGTTCCTACCTTTTGTGTGTTTGATTTGATGTCCTATGAAGAATGTGGGTTTTCACATAATGTTATCTCAAAGATAATCTTCATGAGAGACTAACCTCTTGGAAAATATCAATATTAGTAGCACGAAAGATGACATATTCAACATATTGGATAATAAGAAAACTGGTAGAAGCATGCTTTAAAAGGAGAGTGGAATCAATTTTCCCCATGACATAGACATTATCAAGAAAATTGGTTTTTAGTTCATCATACCAAGCTATAGGGGCTTGTTCCCATACCATGAAGTAGATATATATCAAAACATGCAAATCCTTATCCAAACTATAAACATGATCCCGACCAAAAAAAACTATAAACATGATCCACATGCATGTCATATTCAGAGGTTGTAGGTTGAAACACAAAAACTTACTCCTATATCGCTCTATTTTAGAACACACTTCATAGATCACTATTCTATATAAGAAAATTCTTAGGACTAGCAAATTCAAGAAACATACAAATATATTCAAGTCTATCTATAGGAGCATAAGTTCTATCAAATTTAATACCTTCTTGTTTACATTACTGACATGTCATTTATTGTACTAAAAAATCACCTAGGTCTTAAATCCCAAAGTTTTTACCAAAATAATATGCAATAATACCACCTGCAAGTGGAGGGATCTTACCATAGTATAGTTAAGGATCAAATCCCAAGGGACAACATTTTTATTAACCTAGATATCTTGTATCTAATTGAACTATGACTAATATTTAGAACCAAACATTGATTGAATTTGAGTTAACTAATAGAAAATAAAAGTAAAGTGCATGATTAAAATTGTATTTAGATTAATGATGGAAGTCATTGGGGTGGAATCAAGTTTCACTATTGATACACACTCAAATACATCCATAACATATATAGGCTTGATAAAATCAAACAAAATGATAAAAAGAAATATTCCACCTGTTAGGTGTGGGAAATCGCGTAGATATCCCCATGAGCTTAATGTCTTGTTACTCACAGATCACAATCTACTTCTCTAGAGACATCCTTTCCAAAGTTCTTGTCTGGGTGTTAGATATTTAAATCCTAAGCATTGAAGTTCTCGCAACATATGACTATAATAGATCATGTAAGGTAGGCGATCAATCCACAAAACATGCTTCAAATGATTAATATTGAAATTAAAGGGTTATATACAAGCCATGGAACATCAAAATGGACATGAAAGAATGGGTAGAGGTGGTCTAATACCCCACCCTAATGAGAAGGAATACTCTCTCTTTGTGGTATAAATAGAGAAAAGAAAGGAGAAGGAAAGATCTTCCATGGTCATGGTGGAAAATAGGTTGGTAGATCGGTGGAGAAACTTTTGTCTTCTACTTGATGGTGAGGATGGTCTAGTCAAATAAGTTTATGGCACTGACAATTTGAATCGATGGGACTAATATATGCTTCAATTCTTCATTCTTGGAACTCTATTTCATCAGAGAAGAGGAAGCAGATCAAAGGATGACAATGGAATCAAAGATACACCTGGTGCGTTTCTACCAATGGTGTTACACACTACTCAATTGGAGTTTGAACAGATGCAACCCCGTGAACAGAAGCACACGATAGATTAAACTTTTAAATTTTATAAAGACCTACACGGACACACCTACTTCTACTAAAATGCTAACCCAGAAGCATACTGGGTCGTGTCGTAGTATAGGTAAGGTGGCAACTATGGGGTCGATCAACAGGGAGAAAAGGGGGCACTAGATCTAGGTTAGTTTTTGGGCTAGGTTCCTACTGCGGTGTCTAGGGTTAATGGTTTGAAGATTGTTTTGATTGTTAAACTAAGGATGAACATGCAAGCAATTAAAGGAAAGCAATATCAAGATTAAAACCTAAGCTAACCCTAGATAGTTAATTCTACTAAGCAAGAAAAGACAAGGCAAGGAAAGAAAAGCAAGAAGAGAGCAATCTACACTAAGGCAAGCAAGATAAGGAAAAAGGGCAATTAAAGACCTAAACTAGCAAGAATAGGGCAAGAGAAAAGTAAGAAGCTAACTAAGCAAGAAAAAACCTAACTAAGCTAACACTAGATAAGTAACAAGGTAATTAGGGTTTTAAAACAATTAAGGGGAGTGTGGGCTATTTAGTGGATGCACTTATCGACTAGGTTGGGGTGTGATATGTGAACATTATGATTTCATTTAGATTATAAAACCAAACAATGAGTTAGAGTCTAATGAATTGCCCTAGACTACTAACTAGCCATTGGTATGTGCTAGGTTGTGTATAGGGGAACTAGTCCCTAACACTCCCTACTACCCTTGTGACGCTCAAGTGGGTTAGGGTTTAGGTGTAATTCAATTAGAGTTTAAACAAGTCTAGGTTTCTAGGTTAGATGATCTTAGGATGATTAGGATCTGAGGTTATTAATGGGAGTGGAAGTGAGGTTTTAGACCTCCTATCACTCACATTCTAGCATTGAGAAAGCTCCATGCTAAGCACCCCAAATTCATCTAAACTAGCTACTTAGATCTCTCAACTAGGGTTAGGAGAATTGATTAGAATGTAGGAGGATGGGTAGTTAGCTAGGGATCCAAGAATTGCACCTAGGAGCAAATCCCAAAGTTCACACATATAAGCAATTTCTCTAAATTCCTAGGTGATTTCAAGCACAAACCAACAAGAAATTCATGGAGAATGAGATAGAAATAGAACATAATCATTAGAAAATGAAATTACAATGTTTACATATCATTTTCCCCCAACATGGTATCAAAGTAACATTTTTCATCCCAAATAGCCACCCAAGGGGCCTAGATACTGATAACAATGCAAAGTACAAAAAGAAGGGAGAAAGAGATAGAAGAATCCATAGATCTTAGTGTAGATGAATAATTCCTCCACTTTAGCTGCTGCAGGACATCCTCCACTCTCCTCCATGGTGCAACAACATGGGATGATGGTGGAAATGGGTGGAAACACTAGGAAACTAGCGTTTTGGTGGTGGAAATGGTGAAATGGGGTGGAATGGAGGTGGAAATGGAGTGTAATGGCTAAGGGGCAAAAATGGAGAGCTAAGAGGTGGTAGAAGGTATCTAACCTCATGTTGGAGCTGCCACCTAGGTATATATAGGTGTGGGGGAAGCACTAGGTCTAGTAGGGGTAGTATGGGAAATGTAGTGCAAAAATAGCTAGATTTTGTAAGTAGCACAGTCGTAGTGGTCACCACGGCCATGGTGGGGAGGGGTGAGAATGGTCATGGTGGATGGGAATGATCGTGGTGAGAAATGGAGAAAAGTCATAAAACTTGGTAGATTTTGTACTGGAGGTGGCACTGCCGTGTTGGTTACCATGGCCGTGGTGGTCACCACGGCCGTGGTGGGGCTAGGGTGGTGCGGTCGTGGTGGTCACCACGGTCATGGAGGCTCAAAATGCACAACTTGTTCTTGGCTCCACGGTTGTTCTGCCTCTGCTATCACACAGCCATGCAAGGTGGCACGACCGTTCTGGGTCAATTCACCACGAACATTCGAAGTGGTACGACCGTGGTGATTCTAGGTTTTTTTGTAGATGGCTTTGTTGATTTGCAAGTGTGCTAGCATGGCCGTTCTGTGGCACTACATTCGTGCTAGTCTCTGAATCAGCACTTGGACTTATTTCTTTGGATTTTCTTGGACATCTTTGCTTCAATGGATCTTTGGCCACTAGGGGTAGGTTGAGGGAGCATCAAACTTCACTTTAGGTCTCTCCAAGAGTAGAGAAACCCTAGGATCACTCTCTCTCTATCTCTCTCTCTCTCTCTTCCATCAAGTGTGGTCTAAATGTCTAAAAACATGCAAATAATGTCCATAAGTGCATTTTATACATATATGCATATTTAGGGGAATAACATGTAATCTAATAGGTATATATGTGATTAAAGTGCAATAAGACACAAGATGAAGCCCTAAAATAGGGTTGAATCACCACCCCAATCTTAAAACATACTTGTCCTCAAGTATGCTCCAACTCGATCTCTCTGCAAAATTTTCCACAATCAAGAAATGACAAATGTAATGCAAAAGATGATTATTGCTGAATGGGATCAATGTTGACTAAGTACATGCATTCCACCTCTCTCCTCTCATGCTTTCGCAAAACAATCATGAAAAGAGCACAAAGCATATGAACTTTAAATATAGTGCATAAAACACACAAGCTATCCATATTTCTTTCGTGTAGTTCTGGGTAGACCGTTTCATGATGGCATTAATCAAGGATGACTAGGAGTGTTGTTTTATCTTCATGCATTCAACCTTATGTTTCAAATTATACCAAATGACCCACGTGACTGCAGAAAGGGAAAAATGAGCTAAGTTTTATGTTTCCTAGCTCAATGGGTATGAAAGGATTGTGATAAGATTTTGGAGTGCTTTTACACACTCATCTTTTCTTTATTTAGATGCTCTTAAACAAGAGCATCTTTATTTTGTTTTTGCATTTTATTTTCTTTTTCTTCTTTTTTTCCCCTTGGAGTAGATAGGGCATATGGTGATGAGAATGAAACGGTGAGATGAAGATGTGGCCACCCCAAACTTTTGGAGGTAGCCACAACTGATATGTGCACTTGGCATCCTTTCATGAGGTGAATGGGTAAGAAGATGATGAGTGAAGAGGCAGGTCAAAGAGGGGTCACTGGTGTGATTCTCAACATAAGGCCTTCTGCATGAAAATTAATCCAACACTTCATCCAACAATTTCACACCACATGAATGAACAACCTAAAATTGATACTCCTATCAAGTGATTTCATAGGCACTAAGCACTCATAACTTACTCATGTCATAATTCAACCAAAACAGTCACAAACACAATAGAGGTGGTGTGCATGTGAGAAGTCAAGAATTGATACCATTTGGCAATAAACAAAGGTAATTCACTTGCATTTGTCAAAGGTCATCATTTTTAATCCAAAGAGTGGAGATTGGGTCAAAGCACACTTTTAGGCAAGAGATCTCAAATTTGGGCAAAATTGGCCAAAATGGTGTCAAGTTGCCTTCAATCACATCTAAGCCTATATTATTGAACTTAAAGTAGTAAACAAACAAATCCTAGCTAAAAATGCAAAAAAATAGAAAAAATCTACATGATATGCAATGCATGACAAAAGAGCAATTTTTTTTTAAAATTACGCAAAAATTGCAAGAAATTAAGTAACTACATGGCATGCAGGTATGCAAAGTAGGTAAATTATAAATTAAAATAAATGAAAGCAAACAAACAAAAGTAAATGGCAGGTGAAATGCAAAATGAGAGTGAAAATGAAATAAGGGCATACTGCCCTACCACCCCAAACTTTTGAATCATGTTGTCCTCAGCATGACACTAAAGTCTAGGAATGATGGGGTAGATGATCTGTTACAACCCAAATTTTCTCACCCTTTGATTGTGTTGTCCCTTGCTCTATGATGACCAATTATCTAGTTGGATGTCAATTTCATTTTTCAAGTGTTGTCATACTCCAATTTAGTAACATCAATGCTCAATGTCACCATGTGAAATATTTATTTGAAAATTTGAACACATTGACCTATTTTAACATATGACCAACTTGTAATTGATTTTAGACCTTTTCACTATGACCTTTTAACTTTTGACTCCCCAATATATGTCAAGCTATAAATCTTTCAAATACAAATCCGATGGCACAAAAATCACATCAATCAGAGGTTCCTACCCCAAGTTATGATCATTTGAAATTAGTTCAAATAATTCTCAATTTATTCTTTTTACCCTGCTTGGAGCCTTTTGGGCCCAATATCATAGACGTGCGGCCCATCTGCTAGTTTGTTCCTTCTTCCAAAAAGGGGAAATAAATGATCGATTGGAGAGTCATCCCTCTCCTCCAGCCAGATCTGGAAAGCATTGAAGACACAACTACAATTGAACGCAAACCCTAAACCCCTTACACTATTTAAGACTCTGCTTTCTTCTCTTGCCTTCTTCCCCACCATCGCTCCTCCCTTCCTGTCTTCTTCTAGGGCCGGCCACCAACCTGCTGAAAGCAGGCTGCCATTTTCTTTTGCTGGGTACCACTGACATCTTAGGGCTTTGAGCCTTGATCCCCTCCGGCTTGCCCTCCTTACTTTGCCTCCGAAGGACTCCTGCGAAGGTTGTCGAGCCTTTGAAGTCGAGCTAGGCGGCCATACATCCCTTGGCATTAAAGTAGCCGCTGAATAAGCAAGGGCTGGCGGTGCTGGATCATGCTTGTCCGATCCCCTTCACACGTCCCTGTAGTGCGAATGGGAGGTATGGATTCCCAACCTAGACTCTGAGACGCCCAATCCATCTCCATCGTGCCACCCCCCTTCAACTATTGGCTGGCGACGGTTGGGAGGCCGGACAATAACTCTGTTCCGGCTTTGTTTTGCCGTAGAAACAGGGGCGCGTCCGAGCAGGTCAAGGAGACGGAGATCCCTCCCATACGGGCCAACCCCAGCCAATGCTTTTGGGCCGAGCAAGAGAGCCCAGCAGCCTGCCCCAAGCCTACCAAGGTGATTTCTTTTGCTCTAATATGGGGTTAGTGTCATGACTTTTTATAAGACCACCTTAACAATGCTATGATGGTTAAAAATAGACAAAACTATATATCAAAACGATCAACAAGAGAAGACCTATACTATGAGTTTGGTTTCAAACCTTAAATTCTAGTGTAGCCCTTCTAGTTTGATAAAACAATCAACTTGATCATGATTAATCACATGTAGTATAGGAGTATGTTCAATATTGGGACCTTGATGCTTGTCTTACC
This sequence comes from Alisma plantago-aquatica, assembly GCA_963693085.1. Lineage (NCBI taxonomy): Eukaryota > Viridiplantae > Streptophyta > Magnoliopsida > Alismatales > Alismataceae > Alisma > Alisma plantago-aquatica. Next base: position 1,792,864,082 of record OY856409.1, read on the forward strand.
CACTAATCATCATAGCAGTAACTTAGGGTTACTTTTGAGCCTAATGAACATCCTAATAATTATCTTTTATCTATGGTTAATTCATATGTCATCATGTGACTCTTTTGGACTATAATGTTAAACTTGCCCTAAATTGCTGATCCTGCTTCTAATGGTCACCTACCTAATCTTTTAGGTGTTTCTAATGGCTTAATGTTGCTGATCTAAATCATCTTTTAGATTTATACCTCTCGACTTGGTGAATCATGATATAGGATGCTCTATTGTGAGTCATTCGACCCTAGAATGCATGTAAATGCCTTAAACCTTGATATGATCATAGAAAGTGCATGGAACATCAAAATGATATGAAACTTGACTCTTACGATGGACCCTAGATCATTATGAGATCATCTAATGTACTAATAACCAACCTTGGAACCCATCTTGGCCAAAACCATAAAATACATTTATATATGGTTAATGATGAGAATCTAATGCATATATGTAATCTTGTTGTTAATCAGGTTTGTTATGTGGCTAGATGACGAATGATATTTTAGGTTGTGAAATCTCTGAATCAGGTATGGGCCTTATCTAGTTATATGACTACCACTTTCTTGCTTGAAAAGACATATATTATATGCGTGTTTGTCTATTTTCTCAAATATTTCCATGTAGTATTGCTATGTCATACTTGATGTTTTCTTCGTATGTTTTATAACTTGAACATATATATATATATGGAACTCCATTATAATATTGTTGATAAAGGGCTCTTGGTTACGACCTTGAGGTCCCTCTCGTATAAAAGGGTTAGCTAAGCTTGAGCACCCTTACGGACCCTTCCGACGGGAAGATGGTCAAAGGCCTTAAACATGTTTGATATTGTTGGTATAATGGAGTGAAATGACATAAAATATGGTTTTGCATTTTTTAAACAATTAACTTGTTTATTCTTGTTCGTTTAGTCTTGAAATCTTTTCAAAAATTATGCAAAGCTTATATATATGTGTATCTTTCGGCCCCATACTCAACATCTCGTGTGTTGACCCATTTCTCGTATGTTGTTTTTAGGTTCAGAGATGGCTAGAAGGTTGATGGGCTTGGTGAGCTATGCTAGGTGTACTTATTGTAAGATCCAGATATAGTATACATGAGCAGACTTGTACAAAGTGACTCTTGAATATGTAATTCAAATCATGTAATATAATGATGTTGCTTAATATATCTTGTTGATTGTTGAGATTATGTTGGTGCTTTTATCTTGTTATCTGTTCATGTGTGTTAAGCTTTACGCTTCCGCATTTCTCCTTTGGTATACATTTGTTTCATGGGACTGGGATTCCAGTTCTGTGACATGATCACTGCAGTGGTGATGCTCCTCTCTGTGGTGGAGGATGCTGGTAGAAGGATCCCCAGTAGTCTGACTGTGGAGGCATGTAGTTGTCCTGAAATGTTGACAATGAACTCCACCAATCTTCCCCCCACTGGGGGTTCCTCTGGGACTGGGCGTGCTGGAATTGATATAAGTGGTTGACCTTATAATGCATCTACTGATGGTCTAACCACATGGCATCCTGGGTGCACTGGAAACCCTCCTATGTCCTCAAAATACCCTCTTGGGTGCTCAATATGCGATCCAGAGTGCTCTGGATGCCCTTTAGTTGTACATGTATGGTGGACATGTCATATGTGTTCGATGTGGGCTGTTGCTGCTACTATGATGTCTCCACCTCACATCGCCTCACCCTACGATTCTCTCACTCCTCAGTTGTCCTCCTCCTCTCAGCAGCTTCCTGTGACTCTCCAAGCCCTTTAGGTAGATCTATGGGCTACTACTACCATGTATCTCTAGGGTGCTCCTCTTCGCACCTTCTCACGATGTCCAAAAAATTTGGAGAAGGACCACATCCCTCTACGAGAGGTGTGGCATGGTAGGAGAGCTCTAGTGAAACCCCTACATAAGGAGGGTTGACCTGGTAGAAAATCTTATGATCAACCATTGATATCATCGATGAGTGGGTCAAATAGTATATGTCAATGATCTTTCCTCCTTCTGCCTTTGTGTAGCCAGATACATCATGCCCTAGGGTCAAAGCAATGGAAGTTACAATGTCTCCCATAATAAAAGGATTCTTTCTCTTGGACGGGATTGTCTTCATATGATCAATAATAAGTGATCCCAGATTTACAAGCTTTCCCTGTACCATCTATCCCAGCACAAATAGGTCTTTCTTGGTGCAACTACCTTGATTTTCATATCAGGTGAAGATGGTGTTCGCCAAGACCTTCTAAATGTATCTAAAGATGGGGTTGTGAATCAAACTTGTCTTTGATTTACCCGCCACAAATTTTTTTTTCCGTGTAAGTTTCTTCCATGTTGCAATGTAGTTCACATTGGTTTCGCTATCAGTGCTTCCTTGATCAAGTGATGATGATGCCTCGAGAGTTGGAGTAAAAATGCCATTCAGAAAGGATGCAATGATGAGGTAGGTGCTACGCCCCAAAGTGACATTGATGGCATCCTGCGAGACCTTCTCAAGTGTTGTAAAGAATTGCTGTGTAAGCTCCACATATGTCTCCTACACTGTGGTCAACACCTCAACTAGCCCAATGGGTTTCAAGATACCCTGAAAAAAATTGAAGATACCTAAAGTTCTTATTGTCTCCTGGCACACATAGTGAGTAGCAATCACTCAGCGTTTCAAGTACTCTGGGTGGTTTGTCTTCTTGCCTCTCTTGCTCTGACTGTCAGGTGTTGCCTCATTATGTGCTTCAGGTGCATCCTCCTACTATGCATCTGACATTTCCTCATCTACATAATCTACCAGTAGTCGCCATCGTCCTCTCATCTGTGGCTATAGTTGCGGTGTCGTAGACGTTGAAGGTTGTGCAGCTAAAAAGGATGGTCGAGCTATCAAAAATGAAGGGTGGGCTTTTGGGACTGATGTTAGGGCTGCTTCCCTACCTCCACTGGGTAGTCGGGAGGACTCTTCCATCATAGGATCCACTGCCGCAGTCACATGGGATGATTCCCCTTGTGAATTAGAGGCTATTGATGGTGTCGAAAGGGCTAGAGGTGCCTCTGAATCTAAAGATGACACGTTCTTGGGCCGACGTCCATAGGAGATCACATCCCTGGTCTTAGATACAACCTTATTAGCCATTTGCTTCATTTTGGATCAAAATTGGTGGAGAGAAATGGAATTTTAGGTTTTCTCTGAAGAACGGGGCTGTTGGGGCGGATTGGAGAGAAATAGGATGTTTTACGGATAAAAAAGGGTGGAATATGGAGATTAAGGTAGTGGAAATGATGGGGGATTGATTGGAGATGAATTGGAGGTGATTTGGTGGTGATTCAAGGGTGGTTGAGTGGATGGGAGGCACTGCACGACCGCTGTTCACAGAGAACGGTCATGGTGCTCGCGAAGTTGAAAGTAGAAATATTTTGTGATTTTTGCAAAACTCTGACTTAAGTACTGGAGTCAGGCTGCAACACGTCTGTGATGTGCGGAACAGACGTGGTGGCTTTCCTGCTACACGACCATGGTATCCCACACGGCCATTCTGAGTGGGTGGCTACATGACCGTGCTGCCTTGCATGGCCGTGGTAGGTCTGTTCTTCAGTTCTCGATTTCTTTGATTTTTCTCGATTCCCCTATTGATTGTGAGTGCACCACCACAACCGTTCCATGTCACCGCGGTCGTAGTGAATACTGTGATAGTAGTCCCATACTTGAATCCCATAAAAAATATCAAATCTTTGATTCAAATTGAATTTTCATGGATTACTTGTCAAAACTTCATCTAATCTCTTCATTTCACCCTATTTTCACCTGCACATCTTAAAACTAAACAAAAACTATTAAAAAACAAGTGTGTGTGTTTTCTTGGAAAGTGTAGAAATAAAACAAAAGTATAAAAAATGGAAGGTTGGGTGAAAAATTCCCAAACCTAGGTGGGTTGCCTCCCACAAGCACTGACTTTCATGCCTTCAGCTGGGCTTCTTCGTGATTCTTTAGTCATTCATCCATTTGGCATCCTCATGTTCCCTTTTTTGCAATAGATACATCTCTCATTTGCATTCAACCTATGCTCCTAATCCCTTTGATCACCAAATCTATCATCAAATCCTTCATCTTGACCTTCTTCTCTTGAATGATCTATCAGACTCTTAAAGTGTCCATCTCCAATATCCTCATCTCAAACTCGCCGGTTTGAGGACTTGTATATGTTGATCTTTATCTTCATGTCCATGAAAGAAACTGTCATTATGCCACTACAAACATGTATCCCGACATCAACTGTAGATAAGAATGGTCTCCCCAAGATGATGGGGATCTTCCTATCATCTGGCTCCATGTCAAGAACAATGAAATCTGTCAAAAACACTACTCCTCTTTCCTTGTCAATCATCACCAAGACATCATCCACTCGTCCTCTAGGCACTTTGATGGAGCAATCTACCAATTGGAGAGTGCAATGTGCCGGTTTCAACTTGCCTAAACCCAACTCAACATAGACACTATATGGCATCAAATTCACACTGGATCCAAAATCAAGTATGGATTTGCCTATGTGATGTCCCCCAATCTATCTAGGTATGGTTGGGGCTCCTGGATCTTTCCTCTTCATGGGGAGTGAGCACTGGAGGATAGAGCTCACTTGCTCAGTCAACTTCACTCTCTTTGGTATCCTCCCCGTTGACCTTCTCTTCACTGTGCATAAGTTCTTAAGAAACTTGACATATGATGTGATTTGTTTAATAGCATCCAACAATGGAATATTGACCTTCACTTGGCAAAACACCTCAAGAATGTCAACATTGTGTTTCCATTTCCTTCTTCCTTCTGGTGGTTCATCTTATGCTTCAATGAATGGTGGCTCACTTGCTTTGGCCTTGCTAGCATCAACATGATTTTGTTGTGGCATGCTAGTAGATGGAACACTAGGGATGGTGGAACTTGCAAATGGAGTGTGAGGTGGAGGACATGATATCCCAAAATCAACAAGCAGTGTCACATAATCATCTTCGGCAATTTCAATCATGATATCACCACCTGGCTTCCTTTTCTTTGCTTTATCAACCTTTCTTTGACTAGTGGGCTTCTCAAGAGACTTTCCAATCCTTAGAACTGTCACATCACTTCCTTACTCATGGTGGAGAGGGGGAGCTAGTTGTGGATGTGGAGGAGGTGGAGGTGACACTTGGTGTTGAAATTGAGGTGGAGGGGAGAATTGAGGTTTGAAGGTAAATTGTTGAGAAATTGGTGGTGATAGAGGGGGAGGTGGTGTATAAGGCTTGGGATTGCCTTAAAAGTGGTATATGGGCTGCACTTGCATGAGAGGTGGACTATAGAGAACTTTTGAAGAGGGCATTGGTCCACTTGCTTCATTGAAATTGAAGATGGGTTTTGAAGATAATTTTTCTTCTTCGAGAGAAATTATGGAAGATAGCTGCTCTATCCTCTCTTCAAGCCTTGTCACATTCATTTGTATGTCATCAAATCTCTTCAACATAGAGAGAACCTCTTCCTTAAACCTTGATCTATATCTTAGACTTTTTGGTTCAAGATAGATATAGGAGTGAGGTGTCTTCTTTTCTTCACCATAGAAGTCAATAGAATTGACTGGGTGGCAAGGAGCATTTGTCACTTAGTTCTTCATGAATCTCACCATTTCACCAAGAATCTTCATCACTTTTTGGTTTGAGTCATTATGAGTAGGAGATGTCACACCAAAGGCATAGCCTCCATCATTCATCATGCTAGAAGCTCAAATTCTTGACCCTTCAGCCAGCTGCTCAAACAAAGGCCATATCTCCTCAGGTGGCCTAGCCATGAAAACTCCTCCATGAGAAGAATCTACTATATCTTGGTCCTTTTGAGATATTTCATAGTAGAATGATTGAACTAGCTTCCATAAAGGGATCTCATGGTGCAGACACTCTCTCAAAATCTTCTTAAATCTCTCACATGCATTTTGAAACTACTCATTGCCCATTTGACTAAAACTTGTCACGGCATGCCGCATTTGTGTTAACCTTGCTATAGAGTAGAATTGCCTTAAGAATTCATTCTTCATTGTTTCCCAACTCATGATGTCCCTCCTTGACTCATACCAATCTTTGGCTCTATCTTTGAGGGAGAATGAAAACAAGGTCAATTGGATTGTGTCATCACTAGCCGTCAACGTCCTGAAGACGGAACATACTTTAAGAAAGGAGTCCAAGTGCTTGTATGGGTTCTCACTCTCTGAGCCGTAGAAGATGGGAAAGATCCCAAGAAAACCTGGAGGGACAGAGAATTGCTCCCGTGGCATTTGGTCAACCCTGCTAGCAATTGGCAATTTTCAATTTCTAGGCATGAAGTAATGTTGAAGTGGCTTGTGAGGTACATTTTGGCCTTCCATCTTGTCTTCCCCCAAGTGGCTTGTCACATCCACAAGGCACAACCAAACAAAAGAGAACAAGTTAGCAAACCAATATGCAAAAAGAATGCAAAGAATAAATAATAAATAATAGCAATGATGAGGGTAGTAGGATAAGTCAAAGCTAAACTAACTACCTAGGCTGAGCCCTTCTATCCCCGGCAACGGTGCCAAAAAGCTTGGTGCATTTTTGTTAATGGTGTTACACACTTCTCAATTGGAGTTTGAATATATGCAACCCCGCAAACAGAAGCACATGGTGGGTTAAACTTTTGAAATTTATAAAGACCTTCACGGTCACACATAGTTCTACTAAAATGCTAACCCGCAAGCGCACTGAGTCATGTCGTAGTAAAGGTAAGGTGGAAAGTATAGGGTGATCCACAGGGAGAAAAGGGGGCACCATAGATAGGTTAGTTTTTGGGCTAGCTTCCTACTATAGAGTCTAGGGTTAAGGGTTTGAATATTGTTTTGATTGTTAAACTAAGGATGAACAAGAAAGCAATTAAAGGAAAGAAAGAGCAAGATTAAAACATAAGCTAACCCTAGACACTATATTCTACTAAGAAAGAAAAGACAAGGCAAGGCAAGAAAAGCAAGAAGAGAGAAATCTACACTAAGGCAAGCAAGATAAGGCAAAAGGGAAATTAAAGACCTAAACTAGCAAGAATAGGGAAAGAGTAAAGCAAGAAGATAACTAAGCATAAAAAGAGCTAACTAAGCTAACACTAGCTAAGCGACAAGATAATTAGGGTTTTAAAATAATTAAGGGGAGTGTGGGTTGTTTAGGGGATGCACTTATCGACTGGGTCGGGGGGTGATATGTGAACATTATGATTTCATTTAGATTATCAAACCAAACAACAACTTAGAGTCTAATGAATTTCCCTAGACTACTAACTAGCCATGGGTATGCTAGGTTGTGTATTGGGGAACTAGTCCCTAACACTCCCTACTACCCTTACGAGGCTCAATTGGGTTATGGTTTAGGTGTAATTCAATTAGAGTCTAAACAAGTCTAGGTTTCTAGTTTATATGATCTTAGGATGATTAGGAGCTGATGTTAGTAATGGAGTGGAAGTGAGGCTTTAGGCCTCCCATCACTCACATTCTAGCCTTGAGAAAGCTCCATGCTAAGCACCCCAAATTCATTTAAACTAGCTACTTGGATATCTCAATTAGGGTTAGGAGAATTGACTAGAATATAGGAAGATGGTGAGCTAGATAGGGATCCAAGAATTGACCTAGGAGAAAATCCCAAAATTCACACATATAAGCAATTTCCCTAAATTCCTAGGTGATTTCAAGCACAAACCAACAAGCAATTCATGGAGAATGAGACAAAAATAGAACATAATCATTAGCAAATGAAATTACAATGTTTACATATCATTTCCCCCCCAACATGGTATCAAAGTAACATTTTTCACCCCAAATAGCCCACCCAAGGTGCCTAACTACTCATAACAATGCAAAGTACAAAAATAAGGGAGAAAGAAATAGAGCAGCCATGGAGCTCAGTGTCGATGAAGAATTCCTCCACTTCATCTACTGTCGGACATCCTCCAATTTCCTCCAAGATGCAACATCATGGGATGATGGTGGAAATGGGTGGAAACACTAGGAAACTACGGTTTTGGTGGTGGAAATGGTGAAATGGGATGGAATGGAGGTGGAAATGGAGTGGAATGGCTAATGGGTGAAAATGGTGAGCTAAGAGGAGGTAGAAGGTAGCTAACCTCATGTTGGAGCCACCACCTAGGTATATATAGGTGTGGGGGAAGCACTAGGTCAAGTAGCGGTAGTATGGGAAATGCAATGTAAAATAGCTAGGTTTTTGTGAGTAGCACGACTGTTGTGATCGACGGTCGTGGTGGGGAGGGGCGAGAATAATTTTGGTGGATGGGAATGACCGTGGTGAGAAATGGGGAAAAATCACAGGGACTTGGTAGATTTTGTACTGGAGGTGGCACGACCATGGTGGGGCTAGGGTAGCACGGTCATGGTGGTCACCACAGCCGTGGTGGCTCAAAATGCACAACCCATTCTTGGTTCCATGACCATTCTACCTCTGCTGTCACACGACTGTGTGAGGTGGCACAACCGTTCTGGGTCAGTTCACCATAGCCATTCTGAGTGGCACAGCCGTGGTGATTCTAGCTTTGCTTGGAGATGGCTCTATTGATTTGCAAGTGTGCTAGCATGGCTGTTCTATGGTAGCACAGTCGTACTGGTCTCTAGATCAACACTTGGACTTGTTTCTTTGGATTTTCTTGGACATCTTTGCTTCCATGGACCTTTTGCCACTAGGGATAGGTTGAGGAAGCATCAGAATTCACTTTAGGTCTCTCCAAGGGTAGAGAAACCCTAGGATCACTCCCTCTCTCTCTTCTATCAAGCATGTCCAAATGCCTGAAAAACATGCAAATAATGTCCATAAGTGCATTTTATACAAATTTTCATATTAAGGGGAATAACATGTAATCTAACAGGCATAGATGTGATTGAAGTGCAATAAGGCACAAGATGAAGCCCTAAAATAGGGATGAATCACCAACCACTGTCGTGGTTGGATGAAGGACTTGGCGAGGCAGAGATGGATGTGGAGCAAGAACACCATAGGGGTAGAAATGACTAAAGTCAATGGATCATCTTCCTTGGTTGGGTGTAGAGTGACATGTATAATAAAATCTGTGTCCAAGTATTGGACCACGGGGAAACCCAGTCTCTCTAGGTTCTGCACATACCCAATCATCTCGAGCACATGAAGACCAATTGGTTCTCCCTCTGCCAGCTTGCTTTGAAATAATGGCTTTGATATGTCATACCTCTGTTGTCTAGCTTGGCCTTCGAACAATCCTTTGAGATGATTAATCATTTCAAAGGCCTCCATGTTCTCGTGCTACCACCATAGGTTAGAAACATGGATGCTAGCATGAGGCACACCACATCATTGAAATTATAAGAATACATCTTAAATGAATCCCTTTTATCCATTGACACATTGGGAGTGGGGTCTTAGGGAAAATCATGATCCAATACATCAAGCTTGCTCTCATGTTTTAGAAAAATTATCAAGGATGGTACCAATCCACAAAATTCATCCCATAGAGCTTGTCTTTCTCAAGGACCAATCTCAACAAGAGATTATTGTTATTTTCCATGTGATCTACACAGAAAAATATAAGCATGAAGTAAAATTTTGATTTGAAAAATCTTTCAATTTGATTATGCCTTTAATTAAACATTTGTTCCCATTATTTTCTTCAAACTAATAACTTTCACTATTAATCTGAAAGGTTACAACAACAAAAATTCGTATTCAGACAAGGTCTATATTTATTGAATCATGAGTCAATTATGGCTGACCGCTCACCATTCAATTATTTAGGTAGGAAACTTTTTCCAATTACATCATATGAAATCATTGGATAGATGGGGAACATCCATCATTAAATTCCATGATACACCCATCTTCATGCGTCTAGGTGCTTAATCCTATTAAGGCTACCTAGTTAAAATGAACACAGACATCGACAAATATAAGATAGTGTACCCTACTTTGGTAGACCCACACGTTCATCTCACACCTCACCAAGATAGATAGTGCACCTTGCTTTGGCAAGCCCACATAACTCAATCAAGGCCTTAATGTGTATTTCATGTTGGAAAGCATTTTAAGCTTAATATTTAACAAGGGATTTGGTATAAGATATATACATATCCGATCACCACATATGCTTATTATGTATCATATACATTTAACCACACACCACAAGTGATAAAGATAAAAGATGTGATGATTATGGCATCCTAGCACAATAATTCCAAGATAATGGAGGATTGAGGTCATCTAAGGTTTCCTACATCACATACATAAACAAAAAACTATAAACCTCGATCCTTGGATTCTTCAATCATGCAGCCTCATGGAGGATCCATCATTGTTGATGATTGTTCTGTGTTCCTCCTTATTCATGTCTAGCGCGTTGGATATCTTATATCCTAGATTATTATAAAACTATTACACAATATGTAAGAGAAACCTCAATTTACATTCGAGGGGAATAAGGTGGGAATCCTTACACATGGAGCAAATAGAGAAGGTATGATATGCAATCCATTTTAAGAATTACAAACAATCATCTGCATGTAACAAAAGCAATCACAATTAGAGTTTGTCCATAACCATGTATCACAAACTAGGAAAGCCCATTTTGAAGTGCCACTTTGGACTTGCATATATATATATATATATATATATATATATATATATATATATATATATGATTATACCATAATATGATGATGATGATATTAATCAGGACAATTTCATTAATAGATTTTGAACATTAACCAATTTCATCATATGAAATATTCATACTATCATCATTCAATGACAAAAACTTGATTCATAAACAAAAAAATTTGGTAAAGAGCATCAAACCTAGCTCTAATACAACTATAGGAATCTTGGTGCAAAACATGCTAATGAATAATTTTTTTTGAGAATCCTTTGAACATGATCTGTCTAATGCAACAAGATCAGATTAGGGTTTACAAGTTTATATCTTATCGTGGAAGAAGTTCCAACGATTCAACTTGCAGTTCTCTGTGTAGATCTGCACCCACCAATATGTTTCTCCTTCAAATCTCATCAACTCCAACTTGCAATGGTGGATCATGGGAATCTATCAACTATTGGCACAAATCCCAAGGTCACAAAGAAGGCTCTATTGACACCAGAATTGACCCTACTATCAACTTTGGCAGATAAAATGTTACTATGTGCATGTGTACAACAGATCCTACTATTTTTCCAAAAAAAAATCCACCTTGATCTGTGTATGCTAGATGGAGGGTGGCTAAGTTCCTACACGGGTTTCCTCAATTTGTGTGTCTTGCTGATCACCTCATTCTACTGTGCATGCCAGTGATAGTTGTTCCTTTCCATTGTCACCTTGATTTGTGTGTCGTCAGTGAATATCCTCATCTAGAACAACTTTATAGCACAAATTTATCTCCGCAATATCCACACTTATGCTTGAAGACATATGGAATTACTATTCTATACCTCACCACTTTTCTCTCTCCAAGTCACTCTTAGGGTATCTCAAAATTTTGAGCCAACAAGGTGATAATGTGAGTGTGTGCCCTAAAGCCCTCCTCTCATATCATATATATAGAGGAGTGGAGAGTCTGGGTTTCCTAATCCCTATTTGGCCATACTGCAGACTCCCTGAGTTATTGAAATTGATTTCTCGAGGATGGGTCCATATTCTATTTTGGCCCCTAAAACTTACTTTCAAGTCCCTTGATTTATTATAACAATTACAATAAGGTCCAACTCAGCCTCTCTTCAAGCTATCTCTATGTGTGTGACCCTATAGGCACCATACTACATTGGCAATGGATTCAGTCATCAATATGATGATCCATAAGCAATGAGAGGCATCTAGCTACACATCATTGCACCCACATAGTAGGATTAGTCAGACAAGACCAAAACAAAAAATGATCGGTTCTACCATGTTGTATAATCCTTTTGTCATAGATATCCAAATTGAACTAAAGGCATGGACACATCATCCTTGTTGCATTCAATGTAAGTTCCTTGATCTCTAAGTAGACTAGAGAGATACCTATGAGATAAGTATCAAATACTAACTCACACGAGCATACCCATGCATTTCTCTAGTCTCACTTATCAAGAGGCCTTGGATATCACTCTTGTTATATGGGAGGGACAAATTCCTTCTACATCACTCACAATGTGTAACATGATTTCATCACACCTAATCATTACCTTTATGAAAACCTTCTATAAGATCACATCGGGTAGTGTCAATGCATGACTATTGTCATATCACCATTATAGTGACTTCAGGTTGAAGGACCATAGCATTTGAGAGTTTATTATGACTATCATATAACGGACCATGAATCACTCTCAAGGATTTTTTTTTCCAGTACACTTGTTCTCTAACAAGTTCATATGTGTTTGACTTTGTATCCAATACCCATGTCCCATGAGACATGGGCCTCGGTCACCACATATACTAGTTTCCTGTGTACTTTTGTCCTCAAAACCTTAATAAATTGACTAGGGACATTTAATAATATTTTTCTTAGCATCCATTATCTCATATTCAAGTCACGTAATTGAAGTCCCATGGCTTCAAATCAATCATTCCAAGGACATTTATCATGTACAATAACATCACACTAATTAAATGTGCATCAATAAATTGGAATTGCCTTTATTAATCAAATAAAAAAACATAATATCCCCATAACCATCATGTAATGATTGGATTCTAGGGCATATAGATCAAAATTATGAATCCAATCCTCTTACATGGGCTATAGGGAATGATAATAATGATGGCCCCAAGGCCAGCTAATACCTTCTTGCATGTAGAGTCGCCATTGTGGCATGCAATTCTAGAAGAACATGGATCCATCTAGTACTTTGGCTTTTTGTTCTAGATTATATCAGAGGTTGTTCCAGCTAGCTTAACAATATCATATTCCTCTATTGTGTATTTCCTTGTAAGGAGCATTTTTGAATACTTTGACCATGCATGCATCTCTTCTAAGACGTCTAGGAAGGGAATATCCACATGAAATTTTTTCATGGCCTCTTTGAATTTCATAAAGAGAGTGTCAAGACATGTTTGCCTTAGGCAAGCTTGGAATGGAGGATGAGACCTTTAGATTAGTATTACTATTTCTGTTGCACTCTTGTCTATAACAACTGGTTCTTCAAAGATGGCTTTGTCTACATTCTACGCCATTGTTTCTTGTGATACTTACTTAGGTACTTCTGAGTCTTGAGTGATTACAAAATCATCCTTTTCAGTGTCAATCACAAGGCTATTAGTAGGTGTTTCTATAAAAACTTTTCATGATTGTGTAGAAACTACCTTTAGTTGTTCCTGGTACTTGGGGTTATCTTTTGGATATCTTACAAATGCTCCTACAGGATGTGAATATTTGCTAAGAGTTGAGACAATTAAGATTCAATGGCTTTCTAGTGAGCTTGTTAATTTGCAATCATATGTTGCTGCTACTACAACATCTTCTTGATGGTTGAAAGTTTATCATCGGGTGAGAGAGCATTAGCCTATTGTCCATATTATTGTTGTAGGATCTGGTTGGGATTCTGATATTGATTGTAGTTCCTAATTTTGGAAGTTTCCTTGATTTCTAAAATTTTGTTGTTGGTTGTTCTAGAATCCTGGAGGACCTCGTTGTTGATTTCTATCTTTCATGGGGTTTTGAGAATTTTCTACTCTCGTAGGATTTCTTTATTGAAAACCAAGATGATTTATGTCTTTGATTTGGGGTGTGGTAGCCTTGGACAAGGATACAATGGAAGGAGTTCATATCCTTCACATTGTTGTGGTCTCCTTGAGTTGTAGTTTTTCTCATTACCATATCAAAAAGAATATTACAAGATAATGTAGAGTGGTTAGTCCCTGTGCATGCTTCACATAATTGTGCTACTATCTTGACTTACTATTGTTATGATGGTGGTGAATTTCTTCTTTTATAAGAATTGAAGGATGTTTCAATACTATCTTGCTTGATTGCTAGTAGATTTAGAGATTCATCAATAGACTTCAATTCAAAACTACTTTCTTCTATAGCTACCTTTAACACTCCCTTGCCTATGGATCACCCCATTGGCTTGATTTTTAGCTCCAAGAGTGACTACATTCCATGAACTATCATAACTTTAGTACATTAAGTTCCCTCCAGATAAGGAGTCCAATAACCTTTTGATATCATCAACACACATATATAGAAAAGCTAGATGAGCTGACTTTTAGATATACCATGGAGTGGATACTTGCAAAAAAGTTCATTGTAATTTTCCCATGTTTCTTCTAGAGTTTCACTTGGGACTTGTATGAACTGTGTAATCTGGCCTCAAATGGTGTATGTGAGGGAAGGAAGATATAATTTCTCAAGGAATTTGTTTTGAAGTTGTTTCTAAGTTGTGATGGGATCACATGACAAGGCATTGTGCCAACTCCTTACTCTCTCTGCAAGTGAATATTTGAAAATACAAAGTCTAATAACATCATCTAAAACTCCATTTTTATTGGTCATGTCACATAGGTTGATGAGTTTCAAAATATGTTGTTGAGAATCTTCTCCATGTTTGCACAATAAAGGACTTCTTTGTAGCATCATGATCTAATGCATCCTAATTTCAAAATTAGAGGCATCAATAGGAGGTGGTAGAACTAGATGTCAAACATTGGTAGACTTAGGGATTTTTCTTAAGCTCCTTTTGTCCATTATCCTCATGTGTAGTAGCTTGGGATGCATGGATTTCTTCTTATGTAGCAAATCGAGCTTCTTGTATAAGCCTCTCTGTGTGTGTGTGTGTGTGTGTGTGTGTTGTAATGGCCAGGTTCACCCTTCGTGTGACTTTCTCATTGACCATTCTGATTTAATTCTCTTTGTTGTGGTGATTGAAAGGTTTGGTCTATCTCATGATCAAACCTTGACACAAGGCTGATGCTACTGGAGTGTTGGATGCACTAGTTTGTGATACCTAAGTTGGAAGGATGTTTTAAAAGTCAGATGGACATAGAAGGATTAAGTTCAAGTGAATATTGAATAGTATCAATAATAATAGTAAAATCCAAAATCAATCTTAATAGAACTAGATTATAACTAGAAAATTATGTTGTCCCTGAAATTGGTGCCATAATTTTACGTTGCTTTTATCGCACTAACATATTCACCTAGGGCCAAAATCCCTAAGTTTTTAACAAAACATCATGTAACTATACAACATGCAAGCAGACGGGTCTTGCCGCAATATAGTTACATATTTAATCCTAATGGATGATATTTTTAATAACCTTGCTAGCTTGTATGCAGCTAAACTAAGACTAATATTTAGAACCAAAAAGTGATTGAATTGAGTTAAATTGATCATAAAGATAAGTAAAAGTGCATGATTAAAACTGGGTTTAGATTAATGATGTAAGTCACGCGGGTGGAATCAATTTTCACTACCTCTACACTCTCAAATACATCCATAACATATCCATGATTGATAAAACAATATAAAAGGAGAAAGAGAAAGATTCCACCTATCAGGTGTGGGAAACCGTGCATATATCCCAACTTGCTTGATGTCTTGTTACTCATGGATCACATATATACTGCTCCGGAGACATCCTTTCTAATGTTCTCATCTGAGCATCAACCAAGTTAATTGATATTCAAGTCCTAAGCATTGAAGTTCCTTCAACACAGGACTATAATATATCATGTAATGTAGGTGATCAATCCACAAAACATGCATTAAATGATTAATAGTGAAATGAAAGAGTTACATACAAGCCATGGAACATCAAAAATGGACACATAAGAACAGATGGTGGGTCTAGTCCCCGTACCCCAGTGAGAAGGGCTACTCGTTCTTCATGACAACACAAAGAAAACAAAGGAGAAGGAAAGATCAACCATAGTCATGGTGGATAATAGGATGGCAGCTTGGTAGAGTACCTTCTATCTTCTACTCAATGGCGAGGATGCTCTAGCAAAAGAAGGAGATGGCATCAGCAACATGCGTCTATGGGACTACTCTCTTCTTTGGTTCTTCACTCTTGGAATTTTAGTTCATCAGAGAAGAGGAAGTAGGTGAAAGGAATACGATGGCTTCAAAGATACAACCACATTTGTGGTTGGATGATGGACTCATCAAGGCAGAGATAAATGTAATGCAAGAACACCATTAGGGTGTCGATGAATATAGTTGATGAATTTTCTTCCTTGGCTGGGTGTAGAGCATCAACCTTTCAGCTTAATGGAGATGAAGAGACCCCTCTAATGGAGGAGGGGTACATATATATATAGGCTCTGGGTGTGTAGTAGCATCGTCAAGGTGTGTAGGTGTGCCATTGGTCGACAAGTCACAGGAGGATCTTCGGTCGATGATCTGAACAATCGTTAGGTGTTGCTTGCTTAGGCTTCTCCAGTCTTGAAAGTAGTCCCATCATTTGATGGGTTTAGAAGAGCCATCAAGGCTGGTCGTTGTTAGGGCACTAGTAGCACCATTAGTCAACAAGGGGACAAACTCATCTTCGGTCAAATGAAGTCTATAGGATCTTTTTTGGCTCCATACCTCATCAGTTAGTGGTTGTTGAGATCCCATCAGTCTGTCAAAGCAAAATACCGTTAGGGTCATCGCTTCATCGAGTGCAATCCTCTTGTCTCATCAGTTGAATTCTTGTTAGGCGTAGGGTCTTCGTCAGGTGAAGACCGACATGTCCTCAGAGGGTCTTTCAGGAAACTCCTATCGAGGCGATGTCTCTTCAGATCTTGTCATTCGATGAGCGACGTGCGATGGGGGTCAACGAGCATTCAGACTAGGAGCTAACTCACCCCCTAGGAGGCTATTGTAGTACCATTAGGCAATAGCCAGTGAGGGGTCTAGGTCAAAGAGAGGCCTAGGTCACTAAGGGATTGGGAATGGAGAAACAAGTCCAAAAAACTTCTTGGGCTCACTAGTCAATTATCGAGACCACTATGACCTACCTGGTGCACCAACTTCAAAGCTTAATCCTGTCATGGATACCAATATATTTGATCAAAACTTTAAATATTCACATGAAACTGAGAAAAATATATAAAATAAAATTCAAAGGTATATTAAGGGACCTAAGAGACAAACCATGATAATTTTTTGACAGAAGTTAAGATGAATATGCATTCATCAATTATCCTTGTGCTTCTAACCTTGCTTTGTTCCCTACTACCTTTCCTTATTCATCAAGTTTGTTTCTATACATGCACATGGTGTCGATTATCTTTCTATCTTTTGGGCATGGAACTAGAGTCCACACCTTCTTATTTTTAAACTAGTCTAGCTCCTCTAAAGAGCTTCATTGACATTATTTGTCTTCAATTGAGAGATGAAGGAATTGTTGGCCTGGTCTTTGTTTTATGCATCCAATGTCTTCACTTCATCAAATAGATCACCAATGATAATCTCTTTTGGACAATCCATATTAAAGCGGCGAACTAGATCATCCTTTTCTTAATATCAAGAGCTCAACCCCTTCCCATATTGAATTACCTAGATGTCTATCTGCATTAGTTTAGGAATCAAAATATCTAACACATCATCACAAATGAGATGCTTGGAAAAATATGGGTTTGTCTCAATAAAATATACAATTATAACCCTTATACTATAGAAGATCCTTGTTGTAAACATGACAAGTTCTATTTAATAGACTATATCCAAGAAATATGGCCCTACATGATTTCACATCAAACTTAAATGAAGAATCTTTAGTATTAAGTACAAAGAAATGACATCTAGAACATGAAAGAAGTTGATAGAAGTAGTATGAATACACCATAAATCATAGGAGGTTTTCTCTAAAAATATATGTGTAAGAACCCAATATTTCCTGACACAAGTAGTGTTGACGGCTTCGAACAAAATGTTTTTAGTGTATTATACTCCAAAATCATGGTGCTAGCCATCTCTTTCAAAGACCTATTCTTCCTCTCTATGTTCCCATTTTGTTGCGGTGTTCAAGGGGAGGAAAAGCTATGTACATATATTTCTACATCACAAAAGATTCAAACTCTCCCCCATAGTCAACATGAATAGAAATTACGCAACAAAAATCATTATTTTCAACACATTTACAAATACATGAAGAACCTTTTATGATTATTGCTCTTTGCAACAAGATAGAAAGTCCAAGTAAATCTCACAAAATCATCAACAATCACCATGCAATATTTTTTTACCTAAAAGTGATCATGTGTGCATTGGTCCAATAAGATCAATATGTAGAAGTTCAAGGGTTCTCTTAGTAGTTAGAACTCCTTTAGACTAGAAAAATACTTAGTTTTTTTTCCTTGTGTGAGAGGATGATATTCCTTGTCTTTTCTAAGTCTAGCTTTAAAAGTCCAATGACTAAGTCCATATGCCTCAACCTTTTAAACTGATGAATGTTTACATGTCTAGGTGTAACGAACCAAAACCTCGCCTCTTGACCCTAATCATATGTCTTGGAGGATAGTTAGCTTGGTTCTTTGGACTTAGCCAAATAAGGATGAAGATATACCTAATAATAGTTATTTGTAATCCTAATAAGATAATGCATGTTTAAATCACCCTAACATATATATATGAAAATAAATATAACCTAATGATCCCATAATAATATTTAGACCAATAAAATATGTCACATGAGATAATATTGATTAAGGTATGAGGTTAAGAGAAATAATATTCATAGAAGGACTAGGTGTCCATAATTAAGAATTTTAATACATAATTCATTTAAATATGGGATTTATAAATTAATGAGTTAAATGATAAACATAAAGAACTCATGCATGATAATAATATATAATCTCTTTTAGTTGTATTGTGAAGATATGGGACACAATTGGAATAATATTTAAATAATATAATAATAATATATTGATAATGGAAGATAATCTTAAAAATAAAATCTAATATGAATATCTTAAAAATGAAATCTAATATGAAATTTGTGTTTCTTGGGTCCCAATTAGCTTGGGAGTCAAGTTTCACCTTATTGGCACTATAATAATTATCCTAATTTCTTTTAGATAAGAAAATATGAGCTTCTCTCCAAAACATCAAATAAATCATTAAATGACTCCAAAAGAGGAATTAAATATCATATTCATAATCTACATACTAAAATAAGCCTATGTGTGAATTTTCAACTAATTTGGACAATCTTTAATGGTCTAACGTGTTTAGGAGAGAGAAAGTATAATTAAAGCCCAAAATATAATAATGTATTGAATAACTTCAAAGGAAAAAATTAATGACCAATTCATATTCCATATGTTTTAGTTTGCTTGAGGGTGAAGTTTCACACTAAATGAGTGTATCTAGATGTCTTTAATACATTAGGAAAAAAGAAATAGGGTTTGTTTTTAAAAAATTAAATAAAATAGCAAAAGTCTTTGAATATGAAAACTAATGCCAAAATCAGATTTTATATACTTTAATTGGTCTAGAAACAAAATTTCATATTATTTGAATGTTGTTTAGACTTTCAATTTAATTTGGAAATAAAGAAGACATTTAATTAATTGCACTCTATTTGAAATCATATTTGGCTAAGGTTTTTGCAAAATATATTTGTCACGCTGGCTTTTCCAACTTAACAAACCCGGATTTATTTCTATCCATCAAATTTCTATTTAGAGACTACCCTTTTCTCCTCTACCATCCATTCACAGACTGGTTTCCCCATTTGTTTTCTCTGTGTTGTATCAGGCAACTCGATCCTTTCTATTCTTCTTGATCTCTCTCCTTCTCCCTTTATCTTCTAGCCCCGATTTCTTTTCCCCATCTTGTGAAATCACTATCTGATACCAATGACTATATAAGTTCTAGGGTTTTTGACTCTTTGCATTTGGACCAGAACCACCTCCCCATATGCCCTATTATTCCCCTATTTTAGTTCTGCTTGCCACCCCCTTTCCCTCTTCTCACCTTTCCTGGTCATTGTACCATAGGGAATCGGTTCCCTAACCTCTAAAATACCCTCAAAAAAGTGTTTCGAAGCTTCTTTGAACCTCAACATAATGCCTCTCATCTTCTCCTACTCCCAACCACCAACGGTGGGGAAATCGGGTCCGATATTGGGACTCCTGACCTTGTTGAAGTTTAGAGAGGGGTTGGACCAACTCCTCTTCTACAATGAAAGCTTTCTTCAACCAACCACCTTTTTTATTTCTTCTACCCATGTTTCCATAGCCTCCTGCCATGTTCATGGCATGGAGTTTCTTTCCATGCGAGACTTTGAGCCTGTCTCATGGCTCATTGAGGTCAGAACTAGATCAGGAATACGATTATATTGTTTCATGTTGCCAAGAAGATCAGATTCATGGACTTGATTCCCAGATTTTCCAACACCTGTACCTTGGTTCCTCACGAAAACTAATGACGAAGAAGCCATAATGGTTTTCCTTGCGCTGCCCATTGATTTCCTTTTTGCTTCATTTCTCGTCCAAGGGTAAAATCGTTCTTTCACTCTTATTTTGTTTCCCCTCTAAAGCTCCTCGCTGGTTGCTAACCACATTGATCGATGACAGGTGATTAGGCCATTTTAGTGGGCCCAATCTCATTGATCATATTTTGCTTTATCCACGTGGATTTATCGAGTTTCCGATTGGTCCAGATTTCAAAAATACATAACTAATTCTCAATTTATCCAAAAATTACAAATAAATAGTCATTGGATTTATAAAATATTATGTATCTCTTGGTATTAGTTTTATCTCCTAATTCTAAACTAATTGATATATGAATTTTAATGGGTTTTTGTAAGGACCCTGACCACCATTTTAGGCTTATCATGTTTGCTTTACCTAAACCTTGTGCTTAGTTGCTTGCTAATCACCTCTAGTGGTGATTAGGGTTTGCTTGGGCTTTGTTGAGAGTTGGAGGTGCTACTTGCAAATAACCTAAGTTTAGGGTTGATGAGCAAGTTTGTCACCTTGAGAGATGATTTTCTCTCTCCTTTCTTCCTCTAGAGTTGAGAGGAAGGGTTGGGCTCGTTGCTTGAGTTGCCTTGGGCTTTGTTGAGCTTTGTTGGGATTTGTTTTGCCTTGTTTGGGCCTTGCTCTGCCTTGTTGGACCATGTATCGGGAAAGCGAGCTTGGTGTCGACCATGGTTGTGTCACCCATAGGGCTGTGTCGGGCAAGGGAGTGAGGTGTGTCGGCCATGAACCATCTTTGACCTTTGGCTTCATTTGTGTCACCACTCTAGTGGACACTTGTTGCATGATGCTTGCATGTGGAAATTGCCTTGGACATGTGTATGAGGTGGGATGAGAAGGTGGCATTGCCCATGGACAAGTGCCCCTAGGTGGGAGACACATTGCCTTGTTTTCTCCTCCACCCTCTTCTATATATGTATCTCCATTCCCTTGCTAAGGATCCCTTTAGTTCCTTAGTGTCCCATCTTCCTTGGTGAACGACACGTCTCCTTTGCAACCTTGGTGGTCGATACCCTTGGAGGAGCTAAGCTTGGTGGTCGATCCTTCTCTTTGGAGTCTTCTTCTTCTTCCTCTTGTGGTGGCCGAAGGTGTTTCTTGGTGCTAGGAGCTTGGAGCTTGCTTAAGGCGGGTTACATAACTTCTAACCCTAACTATACTATCTTCTTTTATGTTGCATGTTCACATATGACCATGATCGGCCATGCATGTTGTTGGATATGTTTCTTTCTCTATCATGTACCTTTAATCTTGTGGACATAGTGATCATGTTGTTGATGATGTTGTTGTTTCTTTTGTACCTTTGGACCTAGTTGGCCGAACCCATAGATTAGGGTTCCCTTTTGGGCAATACCCCTTTCTCTCCTTGGTTTTTAGAAGTGAGATTGAGCTCTAGTATTGTAGGCAAAACTCCTCTCTTCCTTAGTCATTGAGAGGTGAGTCTATACTCTAGTTGCTTGGGCAACACCCTCCTCTCACCATGGATTTGAGAGATGAACCTTTGGATGAGTGATGACCTAAGTTGGAGGTGACCCATCATGTTGCCCGATTAGTGATGGAGGTTGTGCAAAACCCCTCTCTTGGTTGTTGAGAGGTGAGCCAATCCTCTTAATCTTTTAGGGTTTTGATGATGGTGATCTTGAGGTTGATGATGACCATGTCAGGATGAACTTATGCTTAGCACGATACACCTTGTAGTAGTGTTGCCTGACACACCTCCCTTGGTCTAGGGTTTTGATCTTGGCCGATATGATGTGTTTGGTTGGTTTTGTGCCCGATATGGCTCTCTTGGCCTTGATGTTGATCTTGGGCAACATGCCTTGATCTAGATGATCCTTTGACCTAGTAGTTGTTGCCCCCTTGGCCGATAGAGTTCCTAGTTGATATCTCTATTTGGAGTCTTGGGCGATACATGTTGGTTCGTGTTCTTGCCCAACATGGGTTGAGTGGTGGCCCTTGTGAGTACCTTATGGTGACTGACATGTTGTGTTGGTTTTAGTTGGGTGATAGGCTTCCTTATGGTGCCTTTGTGTTATTTGATGATGAGTACCTGAGTGGGCGATACAAGGTTGGCCTGGGTGCTATGATCTTAGCCAATATGGTAGTTGCTGCCCGATATAACCCTAACCCTAAACATTGTGGGTCGATAGGGCTTTGCCCGATTCAGTGGGATGTTGTCACCTTGGGTGCATGATATTCCCCATGGACTCAACTACATGTTAGCACCTTTGCTCTCTAGTTGCATGACACACCCTGGAGTTTGGTTGCCCGATACACCTTGAGTTTGTGTTGGCCGATAGGCGAGGCTAAGTGCCTTGGCCGACAAGTTGTAGTAAGGGTTGTTACCCTGCCCGATATCACCTATAGTAAAGGTTGCACTACCCGTCACACTTCTAGTGAGGGTAGCGAGCACCTTTGGTGAGGGTTATGTCCAACCTGGAAACCCTAGGTGGTAGTTCTTTATCATGTAACCACATCTTTTGATATATGGATGATAGTTGCAAACCTATGCTATGTTGGATGTCTAAAGATGATGCATATTAAGAAGATAAGATACTAGTTTATAAGCTCAAATGGATGCCCATGATTTGATAGTAGTAATGTAATTGATACAGTATGCCACACATAGTCTTGATCATGACATGTGTAACTACAAACCCTAATGACATGATAATCAATTAAGCTTTATGTCTGGTGATTTTAAGTTATCTCTCTTGCTACGTATACTAACTATGCAGGTATATTAAATAGATTCATAGCTAGGTAAGAGATATGAGGTATATGTTCTTTGAATAACACTAAATGATAATAATCCTTGTTGATGAGATAACATGCATCACCAGTATGATGAGATAGGTCAGAGGACCTGATAAAGGCTGAGTGCCTAGTTGAGGTGTTATCCTCTGATGTTGAGATAAGGGATTGCTATCCCAGGATTTCGATGCAGGATGTTGATGCCTTGAGAGGCAGTATCAATCTGTGAGGAGGGATTGAGATCCCATGATGATTTGATAATAACATTATTAATGTAGCTCAATGCTGTTTATGTTTTACAACTTGGTTGCCTCAACAACTCACTTAAAATATACTAATTAATTATAGTAGAACATATCATGTAGTTTTCCCTGGACATAGATCCATCATCGTCAGATTTTGGTGATGGTGAATCATGTTTATCCTATGAGATTACCTCGAGCGCATATTGTTGAATATGCAGGGTTTTCACCTAGCCGAAAATAGGAGGATTAGAGTACAACTACGGTTGTAGACTCTGTATGGTAAAGAGCATGGTGAACAGGCCCATGACTCAATGAGTTAGAGCATGAATATGTTCATGGCTCAAGAGCACGGTGATCAAGCTCATGGCTCAAAAAGTATACTAGCACCTGTGTCAAGGTGAGCTAGAGATATGGGTAGCTTGCGGAGCTGGCCCTGAGGCTGAGGCCATATAAGCATGAGACTACGGTCTTGCTTTGGTTTTTGTACACTGACCATGAGGAGGTGAGGTCATGGAGTCTGTCTCTCCCATTGACCTTGTATGGCACCAGTTTTGGGCTTCGTAGCCGAAGGTTGGATTTGAGCAGGGACAAGTCACTTCCTCAGGGCATAATAAAGCATAATCTAGCTGAATAGTATATATTTCTTAGAGCAAAACACGAAACAATGGTTGAGGCCTTGCTTATATAGATGATCCAGTTATCTCTTATAGTGATTTGTACGATCTTGATATTTGTTGATAAGTTCTTATAAAGATTATCTTGTCAATCATGTTCCATAAAGAAATACTTGGTTATTTGCCTCCTGGATATCTTGATAAGATTGATGGTAATAATAGTCTTGCTCAGTATGCTGCTCTTATTATGTCTTAACCAGCTATCTGCTTTAACCTTTTGAGGTTTTATAGTTTCGGAGGGGAGTTATTTTTCTCACTGGGACTGTGTGTCTCACCCCGCTGGTTTACAACCTTTTTAGGTGATCCTAGATGTGGTGGTGGTCGAGAGGTTGTAGTTGAGCAGCAAGAAGGGTATTAGAAGGCAAGATATGGACATACTACTATTTTGGTGTTTTTGTAGTAGAGTCCGAGAGTCATCCCTGTACTCTCATGTCCTCGGAGGTGTTTTGATGACATTTTACGATGACTAGTTGTTGTAATTTTGTATACCCTACTGCTGGCCTTACGTGGCTTGTTATGTATGTATAAACAGGTGATGAACTCATGTGTTGACAATACAACTGATCCTATAAGCTATGGACACGTATCGAGGCTTGTAAATGTTTATATAACATGTTTCCTTCTAGGATGAGGATCTGGATGTAATAAGTTCTCTTATACATGTTTTACGCAAACAATTTTAATTAACCCGTGTTTTCGGTAATATGTGGTTTATGGTGTTTCCGCACGTTTTTGTGTGGCACCTTGTTGTCTGTGTGATAGCGGGATGTGTCGCTATAAGTTTTAGTATCAGAGCTCTAGGTTCGCTGAGTCTACATGGATCTAGGACTAGGGTTGTCTCTGTTCTTATGAGTTTCCCAGATTTTCTTACAATAACCTTCTGCCCTCAGCAGAAGATAAAGCTTAAAGATGTCTGGAAACCATGAAGAACATGCTGCCGAGAGCAGCGATACTGCATCAGTTGATGGAGCAAGAGTGCAGTCACATGAAGATCGGGTGCCTGAGGTCCCCCAACTTGACCCAGCCATTCTTGAAAGCCCTTCCTATCATCACCTTATGAGGCAGTTGATGGCTACGATGAATCACATTGTGGAAAGAGTGTCAGTGCCTCCTCCAAGAGCACAAGTTCACCATGGTGAATCATCAGGCATTAGGAAGACCTTTGAGCGGCTTCGCCGAGTCGGAGCTTCGGATTACACTGGAACGGCTGATTTGGCGGATGCCAATCTATGGCTGACAGGTCTTGAGAAGGCCTTCCGGATCCTCGACATCCCTAAAGCAGACAAAGTCAAGCATGCTGTCTACCTTCTGAAAGGTAGTGATGGCCACTGGTGGGCCATTGAGGAGGAGAAGCGACCCGATGAGGTGATCAGTTGGGAGGTTTTCTGGAAAGAGTTCATCAGCAGATACTTCCCAAAGATGTATCTGGACAAGAAGATCAACCAGTTTGAGTGTCTGTTGCAAGGATCGATGAGCATCACTGAGTATGAAGCCAAGTTTATGGACCTGCTGAGGTTTTGTCCTCACATGGTGACAACAGATGATGAGAGAATTAGGCGGTTTGAAAAAGGTTTGAGTGCTGAGTTGTCGACACCTATTGTTGCTTTGGAAAATTGGGAGCGGTTTGCCACGTTCGTGGAGTCCGTTCGCAGGATTGAACAGTCTGTAAGGGAGAAAAGGGAATCCATGACTAGGAAAAGGCCTGCTCAGTTCCAGAGATAGAGTTCTGATGGCTTCAATAAGCCAAGGTTTTCTGCACCTTCCATGATGAGAGGTTCTAGTACACCGTCACAATGGTCCCCGAGTAAGGGAAGAGGGTGTGGATTTTTGCCATCCAAAGCTCATAGTACATCTTTGGTAATAGTGACAGGGCTATCTAGGCCGCAGATAGAAGGAAGGTCATGTTACCTCTATGGATAGACTGGGCACTTGAGGTCAAATTGCCCAAAGAGAGATGTTGAAGTAACACAATAGCTGAGGCAGAATCAGCAAGGGTCAAATAAACAACAACCCAGTGGTAGCAGAGGGAGAGGACGCGGTCAAGCGTCGCAAACGGGATCATCTGCTCAAGGAATCAGAGGACGTGGACAACAAGCAATGACTCGATTCTATGCTGAGTCAGCCATAGGCGATAGTCGACTCACGAGTGGTGGCAGGTTAGATGGAGTTATTTCATTCTGATTTGTCTTCTTCTTGCTTTATATCTGTTCTGGTTGACCCGGGTGCTACAAACTCTTTTATCGCACGGACTATGCTTGAAAACTGTCTTTTACCTATTAGCTGTAAGAAAGATAGCATGTTGTTAGAAACCCCTATTGATGGTTCCTCGATGCTTCGAGAAGAGTGTCCATCTTGTGTCTTATCTTTTTTGGGACACTGTATACAAGTGGATCTTATACCAGTTGAGATGCATGGATTCGATGTGATCCTTGGGATGGATACCTTAGAGAAGTATAAGGTTGTGATGGACTGTGGTTCCAAGCAGGCAGTGTTTGACGACAGTGGAGAGAAGTGGATCTTCCAGGGAGATAGGAAGATTCTCCCGACATGTTTAGTGTCAGCAATGGTGGCAGAGAAGTTGCTGCGGCAAGGTTGTAAGGAATTCTTAGCTCACGTTGTGGATACCAAGGAGAAAGGTCCTAGCCTTGAGGAGGTTCTGGTTGTCTAAGAGTTTACTGACGTATTTCTAGATGAGTTTCTCGGTGTTCCCCCACCTCGAGAGATTGATTTTGAGATCAATCTGGTGCCAGGAACACAACCAGTTGCACAGACACCGTACATGATGGCTCCACCCGAGATGGCATAACTGAAGAAGTAGTTACATGAGTTGCTGGATAAAGGTTTCATCAGGCCGAGCACATCGCTGTGGGGTGCTCTGGTCTTGTTTGTAAAGAAGAAGGATGGATTGATGTGTTTGTGCATAGATTACCGACAGTTGAAAAAAGTTACGATCAAGAACAAGTACATGTTGCCAAGGATAGATGATATGTTTGATTAGTTGCATGGTGTTGTAGTGTTCTCAAAGATTGATCTATGGTCTGGATACCATTAGTTGAGGATTAAGGCGGACGAAATACCAAAGTCAGCATTTAGGATGAGGTATGGTCACTTTGAGTTTGTGGTTATGCCATTTGGGCTAACCAATGTGCCTGCTGCTTTCATGGATCTGATGAAAAGGGTGTTCCGTCCGTTTCTAGACTAGTTTGTTGTAATTTTTATAGATGACATCTTGATCTACAATCAGGACAGTCAAGAGCATGAACAACATCTTCTACAAGAATGGACTCTTCTTCTCCAACACCAGTTATATGCCAAGTTTAGTAAGTACGAGTTCTGGTTGAAAGAAGTGACTTTCTTGGGTCATGTGATATCTGTAGAAGGAGTCAGAGTGGACCTTAAGAAGGTGGAGTCAGTTGCAAATTGGGAGCAACTGAAGACACTGATAGAAGTTTGTAGTTTTCTGGGTCTAGCAGGATACTACCAGAGGTTTATAATGGACTTCAACGTGATCGCATTGTCGTTGACAAAATTGACCAGGAAGGATGTACCCTTTGTTTGGGATGATCGTTGTCAGTAAGCTTTCCAAAGTTTGAAGGAGA
The DNA here is from genome assembly GCA_963693085.1 of Alisma plantago-aquatica. Taxonomy (NCBI): domain Eukaryota; kingdom Viridiplantae; phylum Streptophyta; class Magnoliopsida; order Alismatales; family Alismataceae; genus Alisma; species Alisma plantago-aquatica. The sequence continues at coordinate 1,792,891,802 of OY856409.1, forward strand.
AGCTGACTAGCGCTCCAGTGTTGGTGCTGCCATAGCCTGGGAAAGGTTATGTTGTTTTCTGTGATGCTTCCAAGAAAGGCCTAGGATGTGTGCTGATGCAGGAGGATAATGTGGTTTATTTTGTTTCGCGACAACTTAAGAAACATGAGGAGAATTATCCAACACATGATTTGGAACTGGCAGTGGTGGTCCATGCATTAAAGATCTGGAGACACTATCTTTATGGGGAAGTGTGTCAGGTCTTTACAGATCATAAGAACTTGAAGTACATCTTCTCGCAGAGTGAGCTGAACATATGACAACGTCATTGGATAGAGCTGATCAATGATTATGATTACACCATTGAGTATCATCCTGGTAAGGTGAATGTGGTAGCTGATGCACTTAGCAGGAAGTCTTCTTCTCTTCCCATGAAGAAGGAACATATGAGCTCCATGGTATGCCATAGGCGAGATATGTTTGTTTCTTTGCGGCAGATGAATGTATAGTTAGAAGTTCCCTTGTTGGTAGGACTATTGGCACAGATGCAAGTAAATCCTACATTGAGACAGCAGATTAAAGATGCACAACAGGAAGATGCTTTAGTTTAGTTGACAAGATTAGAGTTTGGCAGCAAAAAGTGTGATGGGTTTCATGAGTCTGAGGATGGACTAGTTTGCTATTATGGTAGGATGATGGTCCCCGATGTTGATGATCTGAGAAAGCTAGTGCTTGAGGAAGCACACACATCGATGTATGCAATGCATCCAGGTGTCACCAAGATGTATCATAATATGAAGGACCTATATTGGTGGTCTGGCTTGAAGAGAGATGTAGCTGAGTTTGTGGCTAGGTGTGCAGTATGCCAGCAAGTCAAGGCTGAGCATCAAAAGCTGGCAGATACGTTGCAACCCATGCCAATACCACAGTTGAAATGGGATCATATAACCATGGATTTCATAGTTGGTCTGCCAAGGACAGCTAGGAATTATGATTCCATTTGGGTGATAGTGGATAGATTGACAAAGTTTGCACACTTCATACTGGTAAAGACAACATATACAATAGAGAAGCTTGCTCAGGTGTATGTAGATGAGATAGTACATTTGCACGACATGCCCACAATGATAGTCTCTGACAGAGGACCCCAGTTCACGAGTCGTTTCTGGGAACAGTTGCACAAAGCGTTGGGAACGCAGTTGAGGTTCAGCACTGCTTTCCACCCGCAGACAGATGGGCAGTCTGAAAGGACTATTCATACTTTAGATGATCTTATCTGAGCTTGTGTTTTGCAGTTCTTAGGCAGTTGGGATGTACATCTCAGTTTGATAGAGTTCACCTACAACAATAGTTACCAGCGGAGCATCGACATGGCTCCTTATGAGGCTCTATATGGCAGGAAGTGTAGATCTCCTTTATGTTGGTATGAGTCTGGTGAGTATCATCTTTTGGGTCCTGAGTTAGTGCAATAGACAACATAGAAGATTAGAGTGATACAACAAAAGTTGAAAGCGGCACAAGACAGATAGAAGTCGTATGCAAATAATCGCCGTCGACCTTTAGAGTTCCAGGTGGGAGACAAGGTGTATCTCAAGGTCTCACCTTGGAAAGGCATGCTGAGGTTTGGCCAGAAAGGCAAACTGGCACCCAGGTATATGGGGCCATACCCGGTAATAGCCCGTGTTGGTAAGGTAGCTTACAAGTTAGAGCTTCCTCCAGAGTTGCACATGTTACATCCGGTGTTCCATGTCAGCATGCTGAAGAAAAGTCATCCAGACACAAGGAAAGTGATACAACCAGTGGAGGTTGAGCTCGATGAAGATGTGACCTACGAGGAAGGTCCAGTGACGATCCTTGACAGAAGAGTAAAGAAGTTAAAAAGGAAAGACCTGGTTCTTGTGAAGGTTCTTTGGCATCATCGTGGAGTTGAGGAAGCCATGTGGGAGCTTGAGGAAGAGATGAGGAGGAAGTATCCCTCACTTTTCTCTTGGGATTTCGGGGACAAAATCCCTTTGTAGAGGTTTATGGCTTGTAAGGACCCTGACCTCTATTTTGGTCTTATCCTGTTTGCTTTACCTAAACCTTGTGCTTAGTTTCGTGCTAATCACCTCTAATGGTGATTAGGGTTTGCTTGGGCTTTGTTGAGAGTTGGAGGTGCTACTTGTAAATAACCTAAGTTTAGGGTTGATGAGAAATTTTGTCACCTTGAGAGATGATTTTCACTCTCCTTGCTTCCTCTAGAGTTGAGAGGAAGGGTTGTGCTCGTTGCTTGAGTTGCCTTGGGCGTTGTTGAGCTTTGTTTTGCCTTGTTTGGGCCTTGCTCTGCCTTGTTGGACCCTGTGTCAGGCAAGAGAACTTGGTGTTGGCCATGGTTGTATCGCCCATGGGGCTGTGTCGGGCAAGGGAGTGAGGTGTTTCGGCCATGGACCATGTTTGACCTTTGGCTTCGTTTGTGTCACCACTCTAGTGGACACTTGTTGCATGATGCTTGCATGTGGCAATTGCCTTGGACATGTGTATGAGGTGGGATGACAAGGTGGCATTGCCCATGGACAAGTGTCCCTAGGTGGGCGACACATTGCCTTGTTTTCTCCTCCACCCTCTTCTATATATGTATCTCCTTTCTCTTGCTAAGGATCCCTTTAGTTCCTTAGTTTCTCCTCTTCCTTGGTGAACAACACCTCTCCTTTGCAACCTTGGTGGTTGATACCCTTGGAGGAGCTAAGCTTGGTGGTCGATCCTTGTCTTTGGAGTCTTCTTCTTCTTCCTCTTGTGGTGGCCGAAGGTGTTGCTTTGTTCTAGGAGCTTGGAGATTCTTAAGACGGGTTACATAACTTCTAACCCTAACTATACTACCTTCTTTTATGTTGCATGTTCACATATGATCATGATCGGCCATGCATGTTGTTGGATATGTTTCTTGCTCTAGCATGTACCTTTAATCTTGTGGACATAGTGATCATGTTGTTGATGATGTTGTTGTTTCTTGTGTACCTTTAGACCTAGTTGGCCGAACCCATAGATTAGGGTTCCCTTTTGGGCAATATCCCTTTCTCTCCTTGGTTTTGAGAAGTGAGTTTGAGCTCTAGTGGTGTAGGAAAACCCCCTCTCTTCCTTAGTCATTGAGAGGTGAGTCTATGCTCTAGTTTCTTGGGCAACACCCTCCTCTCACCATGGATTTGAGAGGTGAGCCTTTGGATGAGTGATGACCTAAGTTGGAGGTGACCCATCATGTTTCCCGATTAGTGATGGAGGTTGTGCAAAACCCCTCTCTCTTGGTTGTTGAGAGGTGAGCCAATCCTCTTGATCTTTTAGGGTTTTGATGACGGTGATCTTGAGGTTGATGATGACCATGTCAGGATGAGCTTTTTCTTAGCACGATACACCTTGTAGTAGTGCTTCCCGACACACCTCCCTTGGTCTAGGGTTTTGATCTTGGCCAATATGATGTGTTTGGTTGGTTTTGTGCCCAATATGGCTCTCTTGACCTTGATGATGAGCTTGGGTGACATGCCTTGATCTAGATGATCCTTTAACCTAGTAGTTGTTCCCCCTTGGCCGATAGAGTGCCTAGCTGATATCTCTGTTTGGAGTCTTAGGCGATACATGTTGGGTTGAGTTCTTGCCCAACATGGGTTTATTGGTGGCCCTTGTGAGTACCTTATGGTGACCGATATGGTGTGTTGGTTTTAGTTGGGCGATAGTCTTCCTTATGGTGCCTTTGTGTCGTTTGATGATGAGTACCTTAGTGGGTGATACAAGGTTGGCCTAGGCACTATGATCTTAGCCGATATGGTTGTATCTGCACGCCATAACCCTAACCCTAAACATAGTGGGTCGATAGGGCTTTGCCCAATTTAGTGGGATGTTGTCACCTTGGGTGCACGATATGCCCCATGGACTCAGCTACACGTTAGCACCTTTACTCTCTAGTTGCACGACACACCACAAAGTTTGGTTGCCCGATACACCTTGAGTTTGTGTTGGCCGATAGGCGAGGCTATGTGCCTTAGCCAACAAGTTGTAGTAAGGGTTGTTACCCTGCCCGATATCACCTATAGTAAAGGTTGCACTACCCTTCACTCTTCTAGTAAGGGTAACGAGCACCTTTCGTGAGGGTTATTTCCAACTCAGAAACCCTAGGTAGTAGTTCTTTATCATGTAACCACATCTTTTGATATATGGATGATAGTTGCAAACCTCTGCTATGTTGGATGTCTAAAGATGATGACTATTAAGAAGATAAGATACTAGTTTATAAGCTCAAATGGATGCTCATAATTTGATAGTAGTAATGTAATTGATACATCATGCCACACATAGTCTTGATCATGACATGTGTAACTACAAACCCTAATGACATGATAATCAATAAAGCTTTATGTTTGGTGATTTTAAGTTATCTCTCTTACTGTGTATACTAACCATGAAGGTATATTAAATGGATTCGTAGCTAGGTAAGAGCGATGAGGTATATGTGCTTTGAATAACACTAAATGATAATAATCCTTGTTGATGAGATAACATGCATCACCAGTATGATGAGATAGGTCTGAGGACCTAATAAAGGCCGAGTGCCTAGTTGAGGTGTTATCCTCTGATGATGAGATAAGGGATTTCTATCCCAAGATGTCGATGCAGGATGTTGATGCCTTGAGAGGCAGTAGCAATCTGTGAGGAGGAATTGAGATTCCATGATGATGTGATAATAACAATATTAATGTAGCTCAATGCTGTTTATGTTTTACAACTTGGTTACCTCAACAAATCACTTAAAATATACTAATTAATTATAGTAGAACATATCATGTAGTTTTCCCTAGCCATAGATCCATCATCATCAAATTTTGGTGATGGTGAAACAAGTTTATCCTACGGGATTACCTGGAGTGCATATTGTTTAATATGCAGGGTTTTCTCCTAGTCAAAAATAGGAGGATTAGAGTACAACTGTGGTTGTAGACTCCGTATGGTAAAGAGCATGGTGAACAGGCCCGTGACTCAATGAGTTAGAGCATGAATGTGTTCATGGCTCAAGAGCACGGTGATCAGGCCCGTGGCTCAAAAAGTATACTAGCACCTGTGTCAAGGTGAGCTAGAGATATGGGTAGCTTGCGGAGATGACCCTGAGGTTGAGGCCATATACTCATGAGATTGTGGTCCTACTTTGGTTTTCGTACACTGACCATGAGGAGGTGAGGTCATGGAGTCTGACTCTCCCATTGACATTGTATGGTACCGGTTTTGGGCTTCGCAGCCGAAGGTTGGATTTGAGAAGGGACAACTCACTTCCTCAGGGCATAATAAAACGTAATCTAGCCAAATAGTATATACTCCTTAGAGCAAAACACAAAACATTGGTTGAGGCCTTGCTTATATAGATGATCCAGTTATCTCTTACAGTGACTTGTATGATCTTGATATTTTGTGATAAGTTCTTATAAAGCTTATCTTGTCAATCATGTTCCATAAAGAAATACTTGGTTATATGCCTCCTGGATATCTTGATATGATTGATGGTAATAATAGTCTTACTCAGTATGTTGCTCTTATTATATGTCTTAACCAGCTATCTGCTTTATCTGCTTTAACCTTCTGAGGTTTTATAGTTTCGGCGAGGAGTTATGTTTCTCGTTGGGACTGTGTGTCTCACCCCACTGGTTTATAACCTTTTTAGGTGATCGCGCTAGATGTGGTGGTGATCGAGAGATTGCGGCCGAGAAGCAAGAAGGGCAGTAGAAGGCAAGAGATGGACATGCGACTGTTTTTGTGGTTTTGTAGTAGAGTCCTAGAGTCATCATGTACTCTCAAGTCCTCGGAGGTATTTTGATGACGTTTCACGATGACTAGCTGTTGTAATTTTGTATACCGTACTACTGGCCTTATGTGGCCCATTATGTATGTATAAACATGTGATGAACTCATGTGCTAACAATACAACTGATCCTATAAGCTATGGACATGTATCGAGGCTTGTAAATGTTTATATAACATGTTTCCTTGCAGGATGAGGATCTGGATGTAATAAGTTCTCTTATACATGTTTTCCGCAAACAGTTTTGATTAACCCATGTTTTTGGTAATATGTGGTTTATGGTGTTTCCGCACGTTTTCGCGTGGCACCTTGTTGTCTGTGTGATAGCGGGATGTGTCGCTATAGTTTTCCTAATTGATTCTAATTTTTAAAATTCATAACTGATAATTTATAAATCAGAAAGATAACATTAAATATGTTTTGAAATCAGAAAAATAATAATCTAAAATATGGCATGGTTTTAATAACCTAATTCACAGATGATAAAAAGGTGACTTTTAGGGTTTTGGATAATAAATGTAAACCTAACCCTAATTCTACATATATGCATCATAGGTGCTTTGGAGACCTAGACTTGGATCTAGGACTGAGTTTGGATTATTTAGATTCTTTAATGAGGTATGATTGCATCTCCTATTATTCACATTGAGCAATCGGCCTACTTTTATCTTTCTCTTGATCCTATGGACAATAGCCTACACAATATCTCTTTCTTTTGAGAACATGATTTCATGTGAAATACCTTATTTTCTTCTGATCATAATAATTTGCTGGACATTCTTTTGACTTCATCTTATGCCTTATTCTAAATGAAACCCTAAATTTGCCCACTTTTGTGGTGGATGTTTATATTGTACTTTTATGTGATGGGAATTTTATATGGATCCTATGACCCTACATTATGTCGGTTAGATGTTCTCATCCCTCATACTTTGATTTATTCTTGATTACTCTTTTGTTATGCATAATGTGGTGACTACTAGTATAATGTTACATGTGTTATTTTATGTGGATGTGTAAATTCCCATAATTGAAAATGCAGAGGTGATAATTCTTGTAAGAAATATTATTTGATCATGTGTAACCTATCCTGCTTGGAGAAGATGGATATAAGTCCCTACTCACCCCATATTTAGATTATATGTGTATAAGTTCCTACTCACTCCATATTTATGGCAGATTTGTTCTTTCCTACCAACATATCTATATTGTTCTAGTATTGTCACAGGTGAAACACATGGATGCCTTGCTCTTATTTTACTGAACTCTTATTTATTTTATGCCTGATTGTGTAGTTCTTTTCTTTTTCTATGGGAAGCCTTTTGTTTTGACGTCCTTTATTCCATATATTTCTCAATTTTATTTTAGTATGCACATACCAACTTTTTGCTTATGTCATCTATTTTTTGCCCTTTTGCTGGGGTATGCTTCCAACCCCAGGTGTAGGTTAAGGAGCACATGGCAAGTTAACATGGACTTAGCTTAAGGAGTTGAAGCTTGGAGAAAAACTTGATATGGTTTATATTTCCCTCTACTAGATCCTTATGATGGAATATCCATGTAAACCCTATAAGAAATATGTTGATGTACATTTGTAATCTTTTGAAAAATTGAATATAGTCATTACTTTTATTCAGCTGTTATACTCTTTGGTCTTTTGTATACCATAATTCTAAATTTGAAAATTTTACACCTACTCCATCATATCTTTTGAGTGTGTTTGGAATGGATGTTTTATTCTTCAAATTTTTAGTAGAGAGTGGATCCCCTCTGGGTCCCACTCTTTACACTAGGTCTATTGTGCTAAAGAGATATATTATTTTTATCAACTACTAATCATTTACCTAGAGTAGGCTTCATAAATTGATAATACTAGCATAAAAATTTCCCTATTCATAATTCAGAACCACATTAATTGTGAATATGATTGAAAACTCCTTTTCCCCTATGAGTCCTTATGTGTTGTGACCATGTAGGTTTCACATTACACTGGTAGTGATGCTAAAAATCTCACAACCAATACACTAAATCTATCAACACATCATTGCTACCTTATACTACAATAAGTTGGAGAACAAATTAAACATATAAGTGACTGATGTTACCATGACCGTATAATCCGTTTGTGACTGACATCCAGATTGAACTTGAGGCATGGAGTTGGAATGTTCTTAACATTCAATCTATATTTATTGATCTAAACTAGACTATTGAGATTAAATAAAATTAACATGATGTATATCACATTAGGATGGTGATGAATGCATATTCATCCTAATTTTATTCCTTTTCCACTTAGATCTGCATTCATATTCCTTATTTTAATTTAAAGTTAGTTTATATTAGGTTTCTTTAGTTTTATGATTAATTTTTTAGACTTCTGATGTATTTCTAGACTTTTGTTGCACAACCGAGCTTGATCTATCCATACTAATGCATATATAGGGGCATAGTTATTAAGGCACATACCTAGGTGGCAAAAACCCAAGGGGTTCACCTAGGCACTACCGTTTTGTGTATAATGTCGCCTTTACCTATATTTCTAGGTCTCATGGTATATATTTATGTGTGTGTTTTAGTATTCCATACATATATCCTAATGTTCAAAACTAAGATTCACTAGTACAAAAAGTATCTCTAGATTCAGTTAAAACAACCTTATAACGTCAATTATAAATTGACACTTAAGTGGTAGTCACTACACCCACATGTCTAAGACGTCGGTTCTTTGGGGATGCTAAAATTGACGCCAGAAATCCAACCTCAGTTGTGTGGATAAAAGAAACTGACACAAATAGGAGTCTTAAGTGTTAATTGCATTTCAAAAATTGAGATCACAAGATCGATAGAAGGTCACATTCCTAATTGGTAAAGGATCCTACATCACCAGTTTGGGAACAACCGACACCTATCATGATGTACAATGCAAGTTGCGAACCAAATAACCGGCATCTATGATATACAATGATAGTTAAATCTACAAAATTGGCAACTATGACATGCTTCCTAGTGAGGCCACATTGTCCAACACGACTATTTTGGTTTTGTCTTTAAATGTTGCTTATTTTATTGAAACCAATGGATCAAGACTATAGTTTCGGTTTTTTTGTTACAACCGATGACTAAGTTTTTATTTTTTTAAAATAGCAGGCCTATAGACCTACTTCCTGGATGGTCAGTAGGTGATAACACTTTATTTTATGCAATTTTTGTATATATTATATATCTCTTTTAATATATCCTTTATTAGCTTTCCCCAAAATTTTACCATCTTTTTGCCTAAAACCTCACTTACACATCTTTCTTTAGTTTCAGGTACATTTACAGCCCAAGTCGTGGTCGTTACCTAAACCGCGGCCCACTCATTTAACAATGATGATCGAGGTCTTGAACTGCTTTAAGATAGAGGCCATTCTGCATTCAAGCCAGACCGCGGTTAGACTGAAGTCGTGATCATGGCTAAACTAAGACCACAACAGAGGTCGCGATCAGTACAAAGGCACCAATCAAACCAGGGACCATGATCTATTTGTAGACCGTGGACACCAAATTCGACCGTGACTCAAAGAAGGCCTTAATCCAAATGGGCTTGCGATCCCTACAGACCGTGATCAACTCGGAGACCGGGAGCCTCAAGATAGACTGCGATCATTGTTAGACCGCAACCTACAGGCCGTGACCGATTGAGGAGACCTCGACCTCAACCTCAACTGTGAGCCACATATAGACCATGACCCACATCCATGTCACGATCAAGTTTGACCGCGACGGAAGAAGGAATAAAGAGTAGACCGCGACCGTGGTCTTACACCTCCCCCAAGCCAGACCACAACTGTGGTCTAGGGTTAAGTCCGTGGAATGTGCCTATAAATAGGCCACCCACCCATCTTGTCAAATCATCAGATCATAGATCAGATCTCGAGGACCTTGAAGTGCTTTTGCATCCCAGACTCATTCCATCCCATCCCATCCATCAGTCTTGGATCTCCAAGGGTAGAAGCTGAGGAGAGAGAAGGATGAAGACTCCTTCTTCGAGAGAAAAAGATTGTCCGCACCATCGACGTGCTAGATCCAGATATGAAGAAGTACCATGTTGTATCACGTCCCTTCTCTCTCTATCTAGATATATCATTCCATTCCACTGTACTTCCCTCCTCACTATGTGGTCTTCATGTATCTATCTTTCTATAATGTCATTATGCTATCCGCAAGCAGTAGTGGCTAAACACCTTAACTTGGGTTTGGAGTAGCCACTAAGGCTCTCCCAACATGTATATTGTCTCTTTTTGTTGAATATATATATTCTTGTCAAGGTTATATCCATGCACCTATTTTAATGCTTCACTCGTATGCTTAACTACCATCTTGTGATGTTTGATAGTCGATATCTCAAGAGAGTAATATCACTTTTATCATGTGTTATGTAGTAGTATGAATGCACGAGAGTGTTGGAATGCTAAAGCTTTAACCCATTTGTTTTGTCTTGTAGTTTACGTGTGGTCATCTCGAGAGAGAGGCTACCCTTAGACTTAGATCTATCCTCATCTCGAGAGAGAGTGGAATAGACGCTTTTGATGGTTACTTATAATCTTGATGAGAGTATATGAGAGAGAGACGATGTTGCATGTTGGAGAGGTGTCTTCGTAGGTGAAACTCGATCTGAGTTTCCTTCCATATACCTATTTCATCTTATTTTTGTTTTCATTTCTTTTTGTTACTTTGGTTTTCTTGCTCTATCTTGGTTTGAGTGCCATCGTTCCTTAGGGGACACCTATTTAATATAACATCTTCATCTGGAGTATAAGAGTGTTAGATTTTATGCGCTTAACACTGCCAACCTTGTCCATGTATTTGACCCCGATTGCTATATCAGACCTCGTTTATTGTTGTGGGGGACTGAGAGTCGGGCTATCTCTTTAAAAGTCCCACTACTCTAAATCTTCTTCTTTTGGACGTGTGATTTAGGCTGGTCAACTTTTTGGCGTCGTTGCCGGGGACAAGGCAAAACGACATTGTTAATAACTCGAGTCCACTCATTATACTCCCGTGCCTCAAGCTTAGTAATAAGCTTGACCACACTGTTACTTTAAGTCTGCTACCCTGCGTTTGTGTAGAATAGTTAATTTGAACACGTCCAGTTTACTAACTCGATTGTGCGGTCTATTCTGGCACCCAAGAAAAAGCATACTCATCCAACTTTGCTCCTTAAACTCGAGATACCATGCCACCTCGTGTGGACGTTACTCTCTTTGGGGATGAGAGAATGTGAGGAATCAACACAACCCACCACCACCAGGCTCGGATGAAGATAGAGACGGACGTTACAATGACAATCATTGACATGAAGAGGACAACAGGGATGAAGATCGTCATGAAGATAATCTTCGCAAAGAAGACTGATGCAACGAGTAATGACGCCACATGCGTCAAAGAAGACATCACCTTAACCATCATGACAATGAAAGGGAGCGTGATGGTTGGGATAGAGACAATGAAGACGACGAAGAAGGGAAGACACTTAGAGAATTGGCAGCAGCAAGGGCCAACGAATCTAGGTGTCCGATCATCATACAAATTTCAATGATGCAAATTTTGAGTTAAAACCAGCTGTCATCTCTATGATCCAGAATAAGCCTTTTCTTGGGAACTCAAGAGAAAATCCATACCATCATCTCAAAGCTTTTAAAAATATTTGTGACACTATCAAAATGAGGGGAGTCCCATAAGAGGTGATACACTGCAAAGGTTTCAACTTCTCTTTGGAAGACAAGGCTCTATCTTGGTACCTAAATCTCCCTCACCAATCTATAGATGGGTGGAGACCCCTGGCGGATGCTTCTATTACTAAATATTATTATACAGAAAAGACAATCTGCAACATACAGAAGATTACCTCTTTTGCACAAAAGCCAGGAGAGAACTTGCACAAAGCATGGGAACACTTCCAGGAGTACCTTAGGGATTGCCCACACCACAATTATCATAAGGGGTTCCTAGTGACCACTTTCTATAATGGGCTAACTCATACGAAAAAGGACTTCATTAAACACAGCCGCTGGCAGTGATTTCCTTGGGAAGAAGCCAAGCAGAACCATGAAGATAATAGAAAACATGGCTGCGTTGCAAGTAGGCATAGACTATGACATAAATGATAGAGGCCCAACAAGGAAAGTAGGGGCTGAAGGACCATCTATGGAAGCCAAGGCTTTAGAAACCATAACGGCCCAAATTTAGAAAATAGCAACTGATGTAAAACAGTTGAAAGATATTAGAGTTAAGGGCAAGAAACATACTGAGAAGGTCATGAAGTGTGTCACCTGTGGAGAAGGAGGACATGGGGTTCATACTTGTATCTACACCAATCTAGAGGAAAGTGACGAAAGTGAAAGGGAAGAAGAGATTCATAACGTTTCCTACACCAACTTCAAGAGGCCAGACCAACCTAGTTTTAGCTACGGAAACAAGGATGAAGCCGAGAATTCACACCAACTGAGCAACTCACAAAAACCGCCGCCAGGTTTTGAAAAGAGAAGTAGACAAAATCAGTATACTCAGACAACCAACTATCAAACCAACAAGAACAACTACTCAGGACAAGGTAAGAATCAAAATCGTTAAGGAGGAGGACCGAGCCAAGGACCGAGCCAAGGCCAAGGACCAAGACAAGGAAAGGATAACAGCCAACAAGACTTAGTCACCCAACTATTCGATTTCTCTAAGAGGCAAGCGACAATGAAGGGTCAACTAGCCTAAAGTGCTCTAGCTAATTCTAGCATCTTGACAACCATGCAAGTTTAGATGGCGGATATGCAGACACACCAATGCCAAATTAACCAATAGCTTGTGCAGTTGGCAGAATTGGTGAAGAATCCCTTGGGAAAAATCTCGTCGAATACGAAGACTGCAAAATGTCTACCATCCGATCTGGGAGGACATTAAACAATTCTGGAACAAGGAATGATAATGAGGAAGGAAAAGATGTGGAACTACAACCTGAGAAAGAAGTTACTTCTGAGAAAACTACTGATAAGGGAAAGCCTACTGAAGAAAGCAAAAAGAAAAGTGGAGAAGTTAGGGATCCATATCCTGTGGAGGAAATCTTCACGAAGAAAAATTTGTATGCACTAAGGGTCCCACTCTCGTACAAGCTCATCAAGGCACACCTAAAGAAAAGATATGAAAAATTTATGGAAGCAGTGGAGAAGTTGCACATAGATGTTACATTTCTTGATGCCTTAGAGGAAATGCCCATGAATGCAAAGTTTTTCAAAGATCTCATCACAAAGAGAATAAGGGGAAACAATGTTGAAACAGTGCATCTAGCAAACATGTCTAGTGCATTTGTACAAGCTGAATTGTCGACTAAGAAGAAATATCCCAGAGCTTTTAACATCCCTTTTTGTGTTGGGGACAACCCTGAAAGGAAAGGTCTAGTAGACTTGGGAGTGAGCATTAGCCTCATGCCCCAAAGTTTATCTCAAAGATTGGGACTGACCGACATGGTCAAAACAAACATGAGGATTGAACGGGCGGACCACACGTTCAAGAGACTCGTTGGTATAGTAGAAGATGTCCCTATCCGTGTGGGATGATTCTTCATCCCTTGTGACATCATTGTGATAGACATTGTTGAGGAGCCGAAGTGTCCTATGATAGTCATACGACCATTTTTGGAAACTGGTAGGGCTTTGATAGATGTCGCTGAAGGCATCATAACTCTCCATGTTGGAAATGGTCACATGGATTTCAAGGTGAAGGACGACATGAAGGGACCGTCTCTTTTCGAATTAGTCTACTTCATGGACAGCTACAACCAATACTATGAGGAGGTTCAAGAGGAAAAGGACATAGTAGACCCCCTGATGAGGGCCCTGAACAACCCAGATCCTCTGGTGGAAGACCCAAAAGTGGTTGAAATTGTGGATTATCTTAACCATGTAGAAGATCTCAGTGATGATGAAGTAATTGAGACTATAAAATATGCTTCTTTGGAATAGTCAAGTGAGGAGCAAGAGGCTCCCAAACTGAAGCCAGAACTGAAACCACTCCCCGAAGGACTGAAATATAAATTCCTAGACAATGAAGGAATCACGTAATCATTAACACAAACCTAACGGAAGAATAGAGGGAAAGACTCTTGAAAAAGTTGAGGAAGCACAAAAAGGCAATCGGATACTCTATCGAAGACATCAAGGGACTTAACCCAGACCTTTGCATGCACAAGATAAATTTAGAAGAATCTATGAAAATTGAACCAGATGCTAAAATAAGTAGTCAAGAAAGAAATATTGAAACTACAGGATGTAGGGATTATATACCCAATAAGCGATAGCAACTGGGTAAGCCCCATTCATGTAGTGCCTAAGAAAGGGGGCATATCTATAGTAAAAGGAGATAATGGTTATGAAGTAGCCACAAGAACTATTACGGGCTAGAAGGTGTGCATAGATTATAGAAAACTAAATTCAGTCATGAAGAAATACCATTTTCCCCTACCATTCATTGTCCAAGTCTTGGAAAGACTGGCCCACCATGACTATTTCTATTTCTTGGATGGATATTCTGGATTTTACCAGGTTCCAATCCACCCCGATGATCAAGAGAAAACAACATTTACATGCATCTATGGCACGTACGCCTTTAGAAGAATGCATTTTGGCTTATGCAATGCTCCCACAACTTTCCAATGTTGTATGATTTCTATGTTCTCCGACTTCTTAGAAGATATAGTTGAGGTGTTTATGGATGACTTTTCAGTATACGAGACGAACTTTGACTCCTACCTAAGAAATTTATCCTTAGTACAATAGAGATGTGAAGAGAAACACTTGGTCCTAAACTGGGAAAAGTGCCATTTTATGGTCCAGAGCGGTATTGTCTTAGGACATAAAATTTCCAAGAAAGGCATCAAAGTGGATCTAAGCAAAATAACAATTATCTCTAAACTCCCACCACCAAAGTTTGTGACTGGGGTAAGAAGTTTTCTAGGCCATGCTAGATACTATAGAAGATTCATCAAGGATTTCTCAAAAATCTCAAAACCCCTTTCGAATTTGCTGATCAAGGATGGAGTTTTTGAATTCAATGACAAATGCTTATAAGCTTTCAAGACCCTGAAGAAAGATCTGACTTCTGCACCTATCTTACAAGCCCCAGATTGGGAGCTAGCATTTGAGATAATGTGCGACGCTAGTGATTATGCCATAGGCACAGTCCTAGGATAAAAGAAAGACAAAAATCATCATGTCATCTGTTATGCCAGTCGCACATTAGACAAAGCTCAAGTGAATTATACCACCACTGGAAAGGAAATGTTGGCAATCGTTTTCGCATTTGATAAATTCTGGTCATACCTTATAGGGTCCAAGGTGAAAGTGTACACTGACCACAACACTATACGATACCTTATGTGGAAGAAAGATACCAAACCAAGGATGCTACGATGGGCTCTGCTATTGCAGGAATTCGATCATGAAATAATAGAGAAGAAAGGAAAAGAGAATATGGTAGCTGACCACTTATCCAGAATCATTTTTGATGAGGAAAACCAATTTCCTATTAATGATAACTACATTGATGAATCCTTATTGATGGCTCAATTGGAGGAATAGAGATTACCATGGTTTTCTGATATTTGTAACTATTTGGCATGTGGCCAACTGCCACCAGAGATCACATACAACCAAAAGAAAAAGCTTTTCTCTGACATCAAGAACTATTATTGGGATGATCTGTTGTTGTTTAAAAGTTATTCTGATAATTTGTATCGGAGATGTATATCTGAGGAAGAAGTCTCGTCAATCCTGAAAGAATGTCACTCTTCGCCTTATGGAGGGCACCACAATGGAGAGAAAATGGCTACAAAGGTACTCCAATCTGGATTTTACTGGCCCACCCTATTTAAAGACATGACATCTTTTGTAAAGGCATGTAAGGAATACCAACTCACTAGTAATATCAGCAAAAGAAGTGAAATGCCTATGGCTAAATGGGTGGAGGTGGATATCTTTGATGTTTAGGGGATCAACTATATGGGCCCTTTCTCGTCATCAAAAGGATACCCATTCATCCTTGTAGCCGTCGACTATGTATCCAAGTGGGTCGAGGCAGTAGCAACTCAGACTTGCGATTCTAAATCAGTGATCAAGCTATTTGAGAAGACCATTTCCCACACTTTGGAGTGTCACACACTGTTATAAGTGATGGAGGATCACACTTTGGAGAAAAACAATTTGAGGCTCTATTAAAGAAATATTGGGTAAACACAAGATTGCTACACCCTATCATCCCCAAACCTTAGAGCAAGTAGAAGTGTCCAATAGGTAGATAAAACAAATATTAGAAAAGATGGTCAGTTGTACTAGGAAGGACTGGTCTATGAAGCTTGATGATGCTCTCTGAGCTTACATGATTGCTTATAAAACACATATAGGAACAATGTCGTATAGACTGATCTATGGTAAATCCTGCCATCTACCACTTGAGCTTGAGCATAAAGCCCTTTGGGCGATTAAGTTCTTGAATATAGATCTGGAGAAAGTAGGCCATAAGAGATTCCAATAGCTGCAGGAACTCAAAGAGATAAGATTGCATGCTTACGAAAATGCAAAAAATTATAAACAAAGGACTAAGGTGTGGCATGATGACCACCTAAAGAAAAAAAATGTCCGTGAAGGTGATAAAGTGCTTTGGTTTAGTTCAAGCATCTGACTTTTCCCAGGAAAACTCAAAACAAGATGGTCGGGCCCATTTTCTGTAGTTAAGATATACCCATCAGGAATGATGGAGATTTCGAGGGAGAAAATAGGAACTTTCAAGGTTAATGGTCACAAAGTGAAGAGATTTCAAGAAGACAAAGCTTTTGTCTGAAGGTCTGAAATTAGTTGGAGGAACCCAATCAATCACCAGTAGAAAGGAATGAGGAACTACCACATTCAACTGAGAGATCCAATGAATGAATGATTATGAAGTCAAGCTAGAGACTTTAAAACAAGCACTTATTGGGAGGCAACCCAAGTTTTTTCTATTTCTTTAAGCTTTTGTTTTCACTACCTTTTTAGTTTTATTAGTTTCCCTCTCTAAGTAAGTTTTGTACATATACTATCCTCACCTTTTGAAAAAAGATGAATTGATTGAAGGAACAAGTTTTGTTTTGGTCAAGTGATCTAATCGCAGTCTAGACCGTGAACACGGAGTCAACTTGCTCTAGGTAGGACTGTGACTCACAGTGCCAACGATTACTCTCCTAGACTGTGACCAGATGTTTTCCTTGAGGAGAAAAGACTGTGGGTCGCAGTTGTGCTTTCAACACACCGCGGTCATGGTCATCCCCCCTCAACGAATCACGTTCACCCTCTTATATATATGCTAAAACCTCAATTTCACAGATTCCTTTTGCTTCTTTCTTTCTCAAGCCTGAGTTAAACCCTACGTCTCCGATGAATCGCCTGACCGTGACTGACTTCTGCCGTAGCAACTGACTTGACGTCGTACCGACCTTCTTTGTTTCGTCGTCTCATCCGTCGAGCAAGGTAATGCCCAGCCCTATTTTTGCCTTTTCACCTGTAGTTTCCTTGATTCTCCTCCGCCACCGCTATCATTTCCGGTTTCGGTTCACACCCTCAATCATTTTCCGATTCATTTAGTCATCTGCCTCCTATCACGCCGCCAACATTGATTCTAGCCAGCTGAATCACCGCCCGCCCTAGGTGGCACTTTCAAACAGATATTAAAAACCTAAAAATATAATAATCAATGCAACCTCACACCATCGAGCACATCTTCGATCAAGGTTGCACCACCTAGCCCAACCCTCCTTCCCCAATCGAATAGGGATGAAAGGAAGTGGAACCGTTGGGCCTATTAGACCATGAGTCATAGTGTGCATCAACAACAACCACGACCGTGGTCTAGACATCGATCTAACCTGGTCACAGTGATCCCTCAACGCATGAGTATAAGGCTCATACCATGGGTCGTGGTGTTGAAGACCTTTGCCTGAAGTCGCGGTCCCCTAGACCACAACATGCTCAATTCACCATGACCGTGACCCCGATTTTCTTTAGACACCACAACTGTGGGGTCCCTTGGATCACCAAAAGATCGCGGGTCGCGGTCCCTATTAATGAATTTGAACTTAATAAAATTTTCCTAGATAATTCTAAGAATATTAATTACTATTAAATCAAATATAAACAAATCCATTGTTTAAAAAATTACAGAATGTCTTCTCCCACAACCAACAACTCCATTCATAGGAAATCAACATCTTTGAATGAGGTAGAACATATAATGGAAAGTCTGACTGCAGCCTTGAAGAAAAACACACAACTTCCAGTAGCAAAAAGGGTTGAGATGCAGCTGAGACTTCAACTGTACCAGAGGATCCTGGGTGACCTAACACCAGAGGACTCTCTACAAAACACCAAACAAGCCGAATAAATAGTGACCTATGAGTATCAACCAGGAGAGTCGGAGACCCGAGTACATGGGAAGAAAAGGAAAGCTTCACCCAAGGAAACCAAGGTCAGTATGAAGGAAAAACTAACAGTAGCTGAGAAACTAAGAAGGCATGAGATAGGGAAAGCCAATCAAGAGAAAGAAGCCACTGGGGAGACAT
Source organism: Alisma plantago-aquatica (assembly GCA_963693085.1). Classification (NCBI taxonomy): domain Eukaryota; kingdom Viridiplantae; phylum Streptophyta; class Magnoliopsida; order Alismatales; family Alismataceae; genus Alisma; species Alisma plantago-aquatica. The sequence goes on from OY856409.1 coordinate 1,792,910,215, forward strand.
AAGCAAAGTGCGGCAAACCCCCATTCATGCTGAGAAACCCAGTACACCAGTCTACCTATGACTGGATGTATCAGAACAAGGACTTCAACCCAATTAGGTACCTGGGCGTAGAGGATTTCAATAAGATGGGAATCTACGACAGGATAGTCAAATTTCCAGAAGGTGCAAATTTATGCACCTTATACACATCTGAGGCGAAGTCCTACAAGAAGTTAACTGCAGAGTTCCTATCTTCCCTAAGAAAAATCTCCACAAGTAGGGAAACAAGGGAAGCGGGTGGTGGAGATTACAAACTGGAGGTAAGGCTATGAGGTGAGCCTTATATGATCACTAAGGTAGTGCTGAATAAAATATTCATGAAGATAGAGGAAAAATCCAAAGCCTGCTCCACCGCCCCAGGAGAGAAGGAAGCGACCACATACGATAGGCATCACATGTAGGAACAACTGACCGGAGAAGAAGAACACCCATTTACATGAGGTCTGGGATGGGAACAACAAGCAAATTGGCCTTGTTCCTAATATGGTCAATGATAAATAGAAAGACAGTAAATATCAGAAAAATATTAATCGAACATTTATCTACGGCAGTAGGAGGGGAAGCAAAAAGGACCACTACATACTTCATGGGTGGTCAAATAACAAAGATCGTGCAATACTATATGGATGCAGGAGAGATCCTAAAGTATAAGGAGATGAAGGGACAATTGAAAATCGATATCAAGTCCCTCATCAACACTGGGATTCTGGCACAGAAGGGGGAGAAACTATACTACAAGAAGAAAGGCTGCAAGAGGCTCCTCCCCCTTCTAAAGATGGCATTTTATGAAACCCACATACTACGACCTACCCATAATGACATAGAGAAGATGTACTCTGGGGCACTGCGGTCCGAAAAAGAATGAGAATCTGCAGTTAGAGAAAGCAGTGTCCAAGCTGAAATAAAAGAGAATAAGAAAACAGAGCAACGGAAGAAGGTGGCAGTGCAAAAGAAAAAGAAGACATCAGATTCACCGTCTACACCAACCACAATGCCAAAATCTGTAGAACCACCAACCCCTATGACTCCCCTTCCAGAAGAAACAATGGCAAATGAAGAACCCACACCTATAGAGCCACACGAGGAAGCAGGTACAGTGGAGCCAGAGGTGAAGAAAAGGAAGGCACAACAACCAACCTGCAGCCCGACATAGAACCGGAGGCTGAGCCGTAAGGACAAGGTTCCCAAGCCATACCGGAACCAGAAATCCATGGAGCCAATGTGGACCTACAAGAAAAGTGAAAGGAGAAAGACCAAGGTCCACCACAACCACCTCCACAACCAATGGTACCAAGAACGTAAACGACGCACATAGAACAACAGCTGCACTAATGGGAACAATGTACACCCTCTTTCAGGGGTGTACTAGGTAATAGGTTTGATGCCATGTGGGGACACATGCATCAAACCACTGGAATAAATACAAATGTTACTTCTTCTTTGTTTACGCTAACAATGTAGGTACAAGTCCTCAATGACATAACTGAAGCACTCCCTAACCTCATACAAGAAGCATTAAGCAACCAACGGATGATGATGGGAGTGCTGAAGGCAATGATGGAAGAGATGAAGGACTTAAAGAAGGAAAGACATGCCATTCATGCCGACAATGATTACATGCATTGTGGCTACGATGTGGAGATGGTCAGCCTTGAAGAAGAACACCAATGCCTCAAAGAGGACCGCTAGAAACTCGAAAAAGAACACACAAAAATTGAGTACCGATGGAGGAAGAAGAAAGAAAAGCGTTCGGCAAGCCCAATGCACTCATCCTCAAGTCCCTCCAACCACGATGACAATGACGAAAACAACATTGGAGGAACCGACACGGGGGAAGAGGCATCAAGGGAAGAAAATGTCAATATAAAGACAACACCATCGATTGAGCAGAAGATAAGGGAAACTCCACAACAACTGAGCTCCCCCAACGACAAAGACGCAACAAAAACCAAGGTATTGTCGAGGGAGCTCGATCTGAATAGAAGCCCTGAAGAAGGAAAGGAAGAAATTAGTAGACAAGTAGAACAACAATTGACCCTGCCTATAAGCAATCTAACAGAAGAAGAGTGGCTAGCTTTAGCTCATAGAGAAAAATTCGCCGCATTAATGACAGACTTCAGCGCGACAGGGGTCGGCGAGCTCGAGAATATGCTAGCTGAGATGGGCACCGATCTCAAAGAGAGTAACTAGTTCCTCATGTTCCAAAGACACCATGAGAATAACAAATACCTCTATGATGGAAAGATGGAGGCAACTCTAGAAATGCTGGCGGCTGCCAAACTTCTGAGGAAAGCAATATCAGAGACAATGTAGATGCAGAAGTTTACTCAGAAGTAGATGAACAAGTGGCCACAACCCAACCGACAGTCAAAGAAGCGGAATGGGTGGAAACACCTATGCCAACTATCGAAGAACCTTTGGCACCTTCGACACATGAAGGAACATCTGACGATAAGGATGGCGGGTTGTCCACTTTCTTTACTAATGAGCCCACCAGGCAGCGGAGTACGCCAGCTACAAAAGAAATTCTAGGAGTGGCTCCTCCCCTACCATGCAAAATGAAGGAGATGGACATGTCTGCAGTATCACGGATTACATGCAGAGATGTCCACATCTTGGTAGACATCCTCAATGACGATCTTCCCAGGTCTGACATACTTTACAATAATAAGGGTAGATGTTTGACTAGGGATCACTTTCGGGGGATCTTCCTGTAAAAAGTGCAAGTACATAAACGACTGTTCAAGGTGCTTTGCGTTACCCTCTTGGAAGAATTTCTATACCCTGACAAGCCGCAACCAGTCTTCAATGGAACGACACATCTGGCTAGCTTCCTCTACAAAGAAGACTATGAGGCAGTAGATGTCACTAAACTGAAGGCAGTAGTTCACAGAAGAGGAACAAGATATTTAGTACTGTCCATAAGGAATCTAAGGCATTGGGCACTGATCATCGTGGACCTGTATGAGAGAAAGATGACGGTGCTCAACTACTGTGTATCCGAACTAGATAGCACCTCACTCATCTACAAAAGGAAGGATGCCAAAGATGCCCTAAATATACCACTACATCTACAACGAGCAATCAAAGAAGTAGATGACAAATTTTTGGGCTTCTGGAAGTTATTCTCCATCAATAAGAAGGTCTCTCAAGAAGAGACTGGCTCGGGGGATTGTGCCTTCATAGTGCTGAGAATGATGGAATCCATCAACAAGGGCATTCTCCTAGAAGATCTAGATAATGAGGACCTGCATGGATTGTGAGGTGTGTATGCCATGGAGGTCATCTGCGACCGTCACTTCTTTAGCAACCCGGTGATGCCTCCAGAAGTAGTGTCTTGGAGACTTTACAAAGATATCCCTCTTCCTGAAAAGGTGACTTGGAGGGAACAAATGAAGACCATATGGGTCAATCTAATAGAGCTAGCCAGGGTTGTGGCTTGGAAAGAAGGTTGGAGTCAAGGCACTGAAGAAGCTGTAAAGCACACGCCTGATGACGAACCAAAGTAGCCTCCAGTAGCAGAAATCACAGAGGAATAGCCTCCAAAGGAACAACCTGAGGAGGGAGAGGTTGAAGAAGAAGACTTATTCGATGTAAAGCCAGACGGACCGATAGGAAAAGTTACACCATCATTCAAGGACTTCGACATATGGATCTACCTTAGCCTATCTTTAGATGAACTGAATATAATTATGAGGTCCTTGAAAGAAGATAATTCGCCAGGAGATGTCATATTTGAGAGAGATGGCATTTGTGTGCTAAAAGATTACCTCTGAGAAACGCTAAAAATAAAAGGATATCTTTCAGTAAGCACGATGTCAGCTTATCAGGAGCTACTAGGCGACAGAATGATGAATGCTCACATGGCATACTTCCTACTAGTAGAGGACATCTTGAAAGACAAACGATCAGACGAAAAGGAGCGCCTGCAACAACGCCTGGAGACATCCCTACCAGACTACATCTTTCTGTCGATTCTTCATGACAATCACTTGACTCTGCTAGTCGTCAATATTGTTAAAAGGACCGCAATCCTTTACAACAACTCAGATGCAGCCTTTGCACTTAATAAAAAGACAAACATAATGATCACAAAGACTCTAACAGAAGAAAAGGCCAACACATGCGCTAAGATGATTGTTGATATGATAAAAATTCATGGAAAATGGTACAAACATATGGCAAACAAAGACTTCAAAAAGATGTAGTTCTACCATAGGAGCCCCCAGTAGGTGCCCCTATCAAATGATTGCGACTTCTTTTGTCTAGCCTGGATGATATCCATAGCCAGTATGTATGCCAAGGTGGAGGGTATGCAGTACGAATAGTACCACACACTATGAGGAGTATACACAAGCATGCTTCTCGAGTCTGAGTGGACCTCCAACAACAACAAGAACATATAAAGAAATCCTGTTTATACATCTCACTCAAATTTTGACACCCCGAGATGAGGTGTAGGATAAATTTGGGGGAGGGGTCATAAACAAGCTACAGATGTACATTTATTACCCTTTTACCTCTCAAAAATTTTGGTACATTTATTATCCTTTTACTTCTCAAAAAAAAATTCAAAAATTTTGCGAAAGCTACCTTAGAAACTAACCTTCTTTCTGGTTAAAAGTTGTGCACTTTCGTCTTCCTAGAGAGAAATAAATGAGAAACCTATATATACACGAGTTAATTGAGAAATATAGTAATACTGATCTTTCTCATTCTTGCAATAAGACATTGTATGTGTGATAATCTTAACTCATGAAACCTTCAGGGACTAGAGAACTTCACCTAGCCATACTCCTGACCAACCACCCTCACATGGCATTTCTGACCAGAAAATCCTTATCTCCGTATAGAGGGAAACAACTACCCTTTTCAAAGCATATCTTAAAAGAGGCTTGGCCACCCAGAAGACATCTTAAAATCCCTCTTACCCAAGCCTGAAAGGAGACGTAAAAAAAGCCAAAAAGAAAGAAAAAAATAATAATGAGAGTTGTGCCCGAAAAGATGCCAAAAGTTTCCACACGGCAGGTGTATTGCTGCACTCATGAATGTAGATATGTCGTGCCTATAAGTGGAATCTTGAAGCCAAGAATTACCCACCTCCAATCTTGAATAAAACTCACAGAACCACCTGACTTAAAGTCAGAAGCCCCAAAAGGGCAACACTATTCTTACGACAGTTGTGGGTGAGGAGTTTAGAAGGAAGAGCAAAACACTTGAAGCCTTAAGCCTACCAGAACACAATAGCATAGGGCCAACTAAAAATAAAGAAATGGTGTGAAAGCTAACCCTCAAAAAAGATCTTGTATTAGTATGGTTATTACCTAAGGGGAAGGGGTGATAAGTTGAGAAGGAGGAACCTTTTACAATTGAAGGCAATGGTGAGAAAACAAAGTTATGCAACTCAAGTTGAGAGAGAGGAATGAGACTTCAGGATTAGAGAACATGCCACAATAGTCTTAATTCAAGAATGAGATATTTCAATCATGTTATGTTCTATACTTTTGGTCACATAAGTTTGGTCTTTCTCTCTCTAAGTTTTCAAACCTACACTTAACCTGAGGACAGGCTTGATTCAAAGTTTGGGGGAGTTGATAACACTTTATTTTGCATACTTTTTGTATATATTATATATTTCTTTTAGTATATCCTTTATTAGCTTTCCCCGGAATTTTACCATCTTTTTGCCTAAAACCTCACTTACACATCTTTCTTTAGTTTTAGGTACATTTACAGCCCAAGTCGCGGTCATTACCTAGACTGCACCTCACTTGTTTAACAATGACGGTCGGGGTCTTGAACTGCTTTAAGATCGAGGCCATTCTACATTTAAGCCAGATTGCGGTTAGACTGAAGCCGTGATCACGGATAAACTATGACCACAACAGAGGTCGTGATCAGCACAAGGGCACCAATCAAATTAGGGACCGCGATCTATTTGCAGACCGCAGACGCCAAGTTTGATCATGATTCAAAGAAGGCTGCGATCCAAATGGGGTCGCGATCCCTGCAAACCGCGATAAACTCAGATATCGTGAGCCTTAAGATAGACCGCAACCTACAGGCCACGACTGATTGAGAAGACCTCAACCTCAACCTCGACCGCTATCCACATATATACCGCGACCAATTTAGGAGACCTCGACCGCTAGCCACATATAGACTACGACCCGCATCTAGGTCACAATCAAGTTTGACCGCGACAGAAGAAGGAATAAAGAGTAGACCATGACCGCGGTCCCACACCTTCCCCAACCCAGACCACGACCGCGGTCTAGGCTTAAGTCAATGGAATATGCCTATAAATAGGCCACCCACCCGTCTTTTCAAATCATCAAATCACAGATCGGATCTCAAGGACCACGAAGTGCTACTGCATCCTAGACTCATTCCATCCCATCCTATCCACCAGTCTTGGATCTCCAAAGGTAGAAGCTGAGGAGAGAAGGCTGAAGACTCCTTCTTCAAGAGAAAAAGATCGTTCGCGCCATCAACGTTCTAGATCCAGATCTGAAGAAGTACCATGTCATATCACGTCCCTTCTCTCTATGTCAAGATCTATCATTCCATTCCACTGTACTTCCCTCCTCACTATGTGGGCTTCATGTATCTATCTTTCTGTAATTACGTTATGCAATCTGCAAGCATGAGTAGCTAAACAACTTAACTTGGGTTGGGAGTAGCCACTAAGGCTCTCCCAACATGTATATTGTCTCTTTTTGTTGAATATGTATATATATATATATATATATATATATATATATATATTCTTGTCAAGGTTATCTCCATGCACCTATTTTAATCTTCACTTGTATGCTTAGATACCATCTTGTGATGTTTGATAGTCGATATATCGAGAGAGTAATATCACTTTTATCATGTGTTATGGAGTAGTATGAATGTGCGAGAGTGTTGGAATGCTAAGGCTTTAACCCATATGTTTTGCCTTGTGGTTTACGTGTGGCCATCTCGAGAGAGAGGCTACCCTTAGACTTATATCTATCCTCATCTCGAGAGAGAGTGGAGTAGACGCTTTTGATGGTTTCTTATAATCTTAATGATAGTATATGAGAGAGATAATGTTGCATGTTGGAGAGAAGTCTTAGTAGGTGAAACTTGATCTGAGTTTCCTTCCATATACCTGTTTCATCTTATTTTTGTTTTCATTTGTTTTTGTTACTTTGGTTTTCTTGCTATATCTTGGTTTGAGTGCCATCGTTCCTTAGGGGAAACCTCTTTATTATACCATCTTATCTAGAGTATAAGAGCGTTAGATTCTGTGTGCTTAACACTACCAACCTTGTCCCTGTGTTTGACCCCGATCGCTACATCGGACCCCATTTATCATTGCGGGGGCCTGAGAGTCGGGTTATCTCTTTAAAAGTCTGATTACTCTAAATCTGTTCCTTTTGGATGCGTGATTAAGGCTGGTCAGCAGGATGCAGAGCCTACAGTTTAGAAGTGGAATTCTGAACTACAAGTTAACAACATCATGTGAGTTCAATTTAACAACATGCCACCAAACCTGCAATAACTAACTTAATATATGTATATAATTCTATCCGTTCTCCAATTCCATTTCAATCACATGTGCAAACATAAATCTTCACATTCATTCACACGCATTATACTTCATTTACATATATAGCAATTCCATTCTCATGACATGGAGAAACACAATTCATTCATTCTTACACATTTCATCCATTCATCTTCACATTTACACACATGTATATAGATCATCATTCACATATGTTCAAGTAATTTACTCACGTCAAATTTAAAATTGCAACATAAGCACTACATGCTTGAGATATAAATAATGACATCAAACTTTAGAAAATTCATTCATTATCCCAATCAAATTCAAAGTTCACTTCCCTTTTGAAGGCTTCTGCCCATTGTTCTCATATCTCATCTAGTTGTTCTATCGTATAAGGCATTTGCATATCTTCTAGTTTTTATTTCATATTGAAGTCTTTCATTTTAAACACCTGCAAAGATAATGACGTATATAATTAATAAGTTTGATATTTCATATTATCTAATGAGACTATATACTTATAATGATCAAGCCTATATATATATATTACATTTTGTATCTCGTCGATGTCTACTTCTGCATATCTAACAATCATATCCATATACCACATCATGTAATATCTGCATGCCCAACCATTTTCTTGTACAGAACACTATAAATTTCAACATACGAAAGGTTAATAAATAAAAGTGAGCATAGTTGGCATAAATATGAGTTGGAGTTAGAAAACTACCTCAACATTATCCCAAACTATCACTTTCTTTTTCTTGTCCACCCTTCCTCTAGATTTTTTGAAGTATTTTATAGCCCTATACATTAATTTAACACATTGAATTGAATTAGTAAATAGTCATGTAGAATATATGTTAATAGATATAACTATAAAAATTTACTCACACAAAAATGTCCTTTTCAAATCGTATCCCCCACTGTCTATTTTGTGACCCTTAGGATCTTGATAATACACAATTAGTATCATGGGGACAATAACCAATAACACCCAATGTTTACTCTTGAGTATAAAAGTACAAACAAAATATAACACAAAATCCACAATGAAATGTAATTTATTAAGTCAAAATTATAAGATGAGTAAGTAAACTTACTAAACATTGTACGGAGCTAACATCACACTATTTTTATTTTTACCAAAATATTTAAATGTAGTAGAACATTATTGCATAACAGATGCAGGGACATTAATTACATGACTAATCAAGGATGGAACTAGAAATGCCACATGTGGAAATGAAAACTCTTTATAAATCCTATATAAGTGGTTGCAAAACATACATCATGTATGCATTAATACATAAGAAAAGAGTTCAACATATATAAATGAGGTACATAACTATATAAAATCTCATCATATCCAAAGTTCTATCACAGATGTATTCAACCAAACATAACCAAACAACTTCAAAATATCTTACAGAAATATACTAGTATCATGAGGTTGACCTACAATGTCCTCCTTGATAAAAACCATCATAGGAGACCATTCATCATGTTTGTCTATCCATAGTGTCATACCCCTGCATTGAGGACCTATTGAGTCGAATAGGTCCTTTTAAGGCCAACCAGGTATTTGAGGAGGTGGACATGGAGGACGATTTGTAAGGGGCTTCTTAGGTTCTATGTCGTGAACATATATAATCTTATATCAATGGTGTCATGTATATAAAGATGCAAATACAATGTAAATTTACCATACATCGGTATAGATAACTCTAGCTTTGGGCCACACGACCACGTCACCTTCTACACCACCTATCATGTCGTGCTCAGGGTGCACATATGGTAGTGGAGTCTACTTTCAAGGGGCGTATACAAGGTTCGGCGTCACATGAACCGCATCGGTGGGCAATAGTGAACGATGAATTGTGTGACCTTCAAGGCGTGGGTAAGCTGCACCCACAACAATGACATACTCTTATAATTTAAGACGACATGGCTTCAACCCCTACAAATTTGCATAGAGTGTTATAGATATTAAAAAAATCATTCTAAAAGACTACTATGTCATGGAAATACTTATAGAAGATGTGCTAGGTGGAGGGTTCACAGGATTACTCCCAACCAACTCTGTCAGGGGGTCCACCTCGTATGATGAGTGGGGCGGCACATGTACTGTCATGGTATCTAATTAGAAGCTCGTTGCCTTCAGGAAGAATTTCTTTTAACAAAGACAACAATGATGCGAAGCTTTTATCGCTCCATCTATTGTTAGCCTTCAGAGTATACAATCTCAACATAGTGCTCAGCTTCATAAACTTAGTACAACCTAAGTATAATGGTATATGAACATCATGCACAATGTTTTAAAATGTGAAAGGTGGATCGGTGTACTCTACCCTACAACTATCTAGCATCGCATCAACCATGTCTATCAGAACTGGTTCGTTCACATCTACATAATCAGTGGAAATTTCTTCTTCAACACAAGTACTGTTATCGACATCTATTGATCTTACCATTGAATTCTCTACATGTTAGTACCACATTGTATATCTTGGTATAATCTCATTGCACATGACATGACTTTTGATTTTGTCAGCAGTGTTGACTTTCAAGGTGTTATTGTAATGCCTACATGGACAGTAGAACCTATCTCCAAGTTTTTTTCCTATGTTCCTCTACAAATTTTATAAACTGGTCAAGATTAGAAATAAACTCTGAGGTGCAGTGATTTGTAATGGACATCCATGATCTATCCATTCTATGATCAAAGAAAAAACAAGTATTAGGATTTAGGCTTTACATGATTAGGGTTTAGGATTTACAGATGGATTAGGGTTTATTATTTTGGATTTAGGGATAAGGGTTTATATATTAGGGTTTATGGTTTATAGATTAGGATTTAGGGTTCATTAATGAATGTGTGTACCACCTATACCATTTTTGAACACTTAATCTCACTAGTAAGTGTATAATGTGTATTCAGTTTTTAAGAAAATTCTGACAACATTTCCCCGTAGTTCTCCAAGTACACTAATGTAGATGGGCAAATGTCCACCAACATATGTACTTAGAGAACAAACAGAAAAGTGCTGACAAAACATCTTGAAAACTGAATATATATTATACACTTACATCCTAAGTGAGATTACGTGTTCAAGAACAGTCCCAAAGTGGGAACTATCCAAGATTTACTCCTAATGAGTAAATTTTTGATGAGTTTCTAGGCCAACATAATACACACACACACATATATAATTCTATACCTATGATCGTAGTTTCATCATTCATATCATAGGTTTTATGTAACATCATTTAATTCAATTCATTCTTCCATTTGGATTAGTTCATCCATGCATCATTAACCCTAATTAATCAATATTAATCAACTATACAATCTTGAAGAGCAATTATTGAACTAAGGTAAATCAATCACTAACAAGAGAGAGTGAAAGCAATTATTGAACTAAGTTAAATCAATACAACCAATTAAGAACTAATTGATTTATGTAACAATCAAATTAATTTAAGAAGCTTTTGAATCAAATTAATTTTAGTTAAATTGATGCACCCAATTAATAACTAACTAATTTATGATTAGGCATTTTCATTATCAATTAAATGTGAAATACCATTAATCATTCATTTTTCTCAATATAATTATAAATTCTAACAAGATATACAACTATAATTTAGTGACTTAGCATAATACATAATAATGCATTTTTATAGATAATACATGTAAAAAATGAAAACTACCTTAGGGAAGAAGTTGACAGGAAGAGAAGAAGCACGTGTTGGCTGGAGATGGTTGGCGGCGGTCGGTAGTTGGTTGCAGGTGGACGTTAGCCATGGTGAAGAGAAGAAACAGAAGAGCAACGACGGTGAAGAGAAGAAGCAGAAGAGAAGAGGTTGTACATGCTCGAGCACGGCGGCCCAAGAAGTACTAGCAGTGGCGGCCCAAGCATAGCAGCGGAGATGGAGGGTGGAGGACATCGGTGATAACTATGGAGGAAGATGACGGTGGTGGTGGAAAAGAGCACAGACAGTGAGCATGGTGGCGACAACGAAGAGAACGAATAATGAGCACGGCGGCAGAGGTCAGAATCGCCAGAGCTAGATCGGGTGAACAATGAAACAGAGAATGGGGGAAGGAGAAAGAAATTTCACGGGCCTTAAGTGGGACCTAGTATTCATTTGTATTAAAATCTGAGAACTAAATCTTTAGTCATCGCTTAGATGAGTAAAACTGACACAACACCTAGAGCCTTAAACAACAATTTATTATAAAAAACCTATGCAAGAGGTTTTTACCCGAACAAAAAAATTAGCCTCAGTAATGACGCAATTCATTGGTTACATTAAAAATCCAACACCAAATATAGTGATTGAACTGTCCGTTTCATAAAAAAAAAACTGATGCAAGAGGCCATAATCCGAACGGAAAAAATCGGCCTCAATAATGACAATAGTCGTCACTTGTATATGACAAAACCAACACTAGAGTGCAATTGGGGGGGAATTTTTCATGGGGACGTGACGTGAACACTAAGACGACGGTTTCTTGATGAAAAACTGACACAAATTGTGCAAATTTTTACGGTTTTCATGTGAATTAATGTCAATTTTGTGGAGAAGAAATGGACACCAGAAGTATTTTTGAGGAAAAATTTATTACGCGCGATGATGTCTGTACTCGATTCTACAAAAATCGACACCCATCTTAAAATTTTTAGAGACAAATATTTTCCTCTGAAAATTTGTATTTTGCAGGTTACTTTAGACGTCGATTTTCTTAGAATATAACTGACGTTAATGAAAAAGTAGTACCCATGTCTTTTCTTAATCGGTCAGACTTCATCTATGGTGACGTTTGTTCTAAACAACTGACGCTGTTTGGTATCTAGTATCGATTTTTTAGTGTAACCGACATAAAAAAAAGTGACATTAAAGGTAAGAAATGTACTAGTGATTGTTGCCTATGCTACATGACAAACATCTTTTTATTTGGATCTTATATTCTTTATACACAATTTTCTTATTATTATTATTTTGCATTAGTGTTCTATACATCTATTCTAATGTTTAAAACTGAGATTGTTTCCTATGTTATGTACCAAACATCATTTTTATTGGAACTTATATTCTTTATACACAATTGTCTTATTATTCTTATCTTGCACCTTTAATTTAGTTTGTATTCAGCAACTTTGATATAAGGAATAGCGATTACAGTGCTTAAGATTTGGAGCTATGACATCAGATCTCCATTTTACTTGTAGCTCTTTCTCTTACGTTGTATAAGAAAATTGGTAGCACATATATGAACCTAGTTATATCTCACATTAGTAGACTCGTATACACCAAAGACTAGAGAAGGATACTCAAGGTCTATCAATGTCATGAGGGAAATGTGGCCACAAGTCAAATATTTGTTCATGGCTTATGAATTTGAAGGTTGGAAGCTCATAGACAAGAAGATATACTTATGGGAGGTGATCCGGACTAGAGGCGCAAAGGACCAAGTGGGTGAGCAAATATGGATGGATAGGTATGTGCCAAAGTGGAGCATATGTGTTTATAAATTTCTACGCCATATCCTTGCCACTCTTGATAGAATTAAGAGCTGGAATTATGATATATCTATTATATGCCTCCTATGTGAGGAAAATGAAGAAAGTCACAGCCACCTAGTGGGGGAATGTAAGTTCACAAAGGAGATCTGAGAGTATTTATGCAGAGAATTCAGATTTCAAATCAAACTTATTGCTGAACTGAGAAGGATGCTTGCTAGATGTGGTACATATGTAAAGAAAAATGTCATATTTACTGGTCTATGCTACCATATTTGGAAAGAGAGGAATGCTAGAAAACACCAAGGGAAGCCCACGAATGCCATATGCATTGGTACAAAAATATGTAAATGCATTAGAAGTAGACTACGTATAAGTTAGATGCATGAGTTGTAATGGTGTTATTGGTGTATGGCGTTGGGCCTACATATAAGCTTGACCCCCTAATATTTTTTAAGGGGAACGTAAGAATATATTTACCTGATTCCGATATATATATATATATATATATATATATATATATATATATATATATATATATATATATATATATATAAGATCAATATACAAATAGTAATATATATGAATTATATATAATCTCTATAGGTTGATAATAACATATTAAATAAACTCTTATATTTTAACCATGGGGATTGAGAGTCTTAAAACTTTGTCATATCAGTTATTTATAACACATAGTCGATTAAGTATTGCATATATGCTAATTCGTTAATATTAGTAAGTAATAAGTCTAATTCTAGTAGAGCATTCAAAATGATGTATAGATTTAGATTTACATTTGTTGATTCTCTTGAAGCATGAATTTTTAGTAATTCTTTCTTGTTATTGAAATTATTATTAACAAGAATTTATTAGAAAAACAACTGGTGATGTTTTAATACAATAAAGTTCATGTATATAGTGGGGTAGACCATAAATATGTGTATACCTACACATATAACTATAAACTATGTGTATATGGGGGGTTTTCTCTTAAGATTATCACAAATATGCATATATTGAAAAAATATAATTTAATATGTTGTAGGTTGTCTGGGAGGCAAGGTGCTCAGGTCTAGCGCCTTGACAACCATGCCTAAGGGGTCATGTTTTGTTATCATCGGTTCACATCATTCAACATTTCCATCGGATGACAAGTGATGATGCTCATGCTCGTAAACCATTGAAGATCCAATGCACACAACTATTGATGACACTCAAGTGCTCCCATGGATGATGAGTATTGCAACCAATTAAACTTTTGTGCTCACTACTACAAAACCTACTAAAGTTGAAGGAAAGATCCCTGACTAATAAATGTGTATCCGTGACCGAATGGAGTGGTCAAGGCCGATTCCAGACAAACATACCCTCAGAATATAACAATTGTGGTTGGTTAGGGTTTATCCTTGACCAATAGAGATAGATGCTTGTCTATTTTGACAATGAAAAGTGATTTTGATCCTTATCAACACAATGTATCCAAGGCCTATATTTGACCAGTACAAATAAATGTCCATTCACTTTTAAAATATACTTTTGGATAGATATAACTTTCAAAAATAAATATACCATGAGATCTTACTCCTTGACAAAAAAAGCAACACTAACAAACAAAAATTCTTGTATTCAACTTTCAATTGTATACGTTCAATATATAAGATTGGAATTGAATCCTCATCCAAGAAAGTAAGAAGCATCTCATCGCTTTGACATAGTATCCGTATACAATGTATTCCATTTAATGACTATAACATTTGCTTTTAACTAAAACCAACTTATTCCATTTGACCAAATTTACTTCATGTGTTTATCCTTAAAAAATGTCTAAAACTTTGTCTGGAGAAATTTCTCTAGCAATTACAACTCTTCTTCCTTACAGAGAACTTCTACAACCTTCACTGCATAATAATAAATATTAGCTTGATATAATTTATATTTTTAAATCACAAAGAGATAATTAAGAATATCTGTAGAAAAAATATATAATAAGTAGCAAATAGAACCATTAAACTTGTACATCATCTTTTTAATTGTAAAAATAGTATCTATGTTAACTTGAAATGTCTCTGCATACTAATACTTGGAAGCAGTTACTAAGTTGCATAATGTAACCATTGATATCAATATAATACAAAAAGTAGCAAACACAAACTCATTCTTTTAGTCAATAAAAAAAGAAAATATTTTTTGTTTATTTGTATGGCTCTCTGGGTATTCTCATCAATAAAGCCATTACTTGGTTACCAAATATTTTTTTGTTTGTAGAGTAGATTCGTCAACTTGTTGTTTAAGTTTAGTTTCAATGCACGTTTATCATTTATTCCTAGCACTTCGATTTGAATTCTTATTACCACGTTGCTGCCTACAAGATGAATAGGAGACAATAACATATGAGACCTATAAAGTAAATATATCCAAGGCAAAGTTGATTAGATCCACTCAAACGTGGTTTTTCCATTGCAGAGAGGATTGATAGCACTCAGAGGCAGAACTGGAAGAGAAGTGTGCGAAAAAAAGCAAGTAAGGCAAAGTGAAAGGTGGCGACAGAGAACACGTCTATAGGCTGGAAGTGGCCGGAAATACCAAGGGGGGGAAATGGATGGAAATGGGAGGGGAGCAGAGGCTTGATGTGGTGCCTAAAATGGAGAATGACATGTGATATTTATCCAAAAATTAGATAATTGAAGAGCATCAAGTGTATGGGAGCAGAACTGGGGGAGGGGGGCACTCTGCTGAAATATTAGATTGGGCTTACAGTAGGTTTGGAAAATAAATAGCCATTTATTTTGTTTTAGTATGAAACTAATGGTCAGGTCCAGGTGTTCGCTAGTAAAAAAATATGCCTTAATTACTGTTACCTAACTATTCTCAATAGCTTAGACTATTGTTCCATACCATACAACCCTGATATTTATAGGATTTTATTGTAGTGGCTCATCAACTGATGAAATTATATGCAAACCAAAGGCCACCAATGGATGTAAATCATGCATGAATCTTGCATCTTCCACCTGATGAAGATCATGCACATGTTAACTAATGAGCCTCTCAACCGACGGGAGTTTTCTACCAACTGATGATATTCTTGCTCGATAGGGATTTTGAATGATATTGTGTCCTCATATTACTCCCACCACTGCCCTTTCAGTCATGGCTACTGACACCATTACTACATTCTTCTGGATAATTCTAACCCTGACACTAGATCCATAAATACCAGCCCTTGCCTCCATGGCAAGGTAAAGATGCTGAAAGACTTCTCCAATCCATATTGAAGACCAATCATCTTCATTGGTTTCCATGATTGAACACCTCTCTCTACATCAACTCTTGTCACCATTCATCCATATCCACCTACAACCTCCTCTACCACGGGTCAGGTCCAAGCAAAGAAAGGACAACGAAGAAAAAGGGTCACCCTAAGAAACTCTTGAGTGTATTCTACCATTGCATTGAGTCAACTCCTTCACTGAGCATGAAAGTTGTTGTCGCGCACACCAAGGATGAATCTCTACTACCCATAGAGATGACGAATATCTCTTTCTGCTCCCTTGTTTGTCCTAATCTCACAATGAGGTGCGAGTAGTTCCTTACACTAGTGATTGGGTAGTATTTTTTTTGCCTTGTATTATTATTTTTACTACATCAATGAACCATGATACATTTTCATTAAATTGTTATGCACTTGTAATCTTCTATGATCATCAAGTTTCCATGTATATTATATCTTGTGATAGAGAACTTTGAATCCATGATTCAAGATATGTATTGTTTCTTGTTAAACCTTCTATGAGAACTTCAAATTGGTATTTTTCAACGTGGTAGGTATGTTCTCTTTGGGTAACACGATAGAGAGCCATAGCTATATTCATTTGCATTTAATTCTAATTTTGAAATAGTAGATCTACTCCACCTCAATGATGTTTATTTGTGCTTCTTTGTGATGTACTGAGAGAGTAGATGAAGTATTGGTGGTGAAACCCACTCACCCTAGTATTTCATCCATCAATCATATTATCTTTACTTTAGTAATTTATATTCTTGAATTTAGTGTAATCAACAATCAACCACCTATTGTGTTAAATATTCTTCCTAGTTTGGTTAAATCAATTAATCAATTCTCAAAAAGTTATCCTTTAGGTATGAACCCAAACTATACTGTTATAAGATCTATCCATGAGCAGGTGGAATTATTGTACTATTATTTTGGTAAAAGTTAGGCATTTCATATCAAGTGAATTTAATGTGTGATAGAGTCCTATATCACATAAGCTTACATTTCATAGTCAGACCCATCAAGTGGCTAATGATATCACTCCAATAGGAGGGACACATTTCATCTACGCCAGTCATAGTAATCCATAAGTGTCATATTGCACCTAATAACTACCTTTATGGAAACCATTATTTAAAGTCATGTTAGGTAGTATTAAAGTACATAGAACAACAATGTGATCATTGAAGTGACTTCATGTCTAAGGATCACAATCCACACTGTCACATTGAGACATGACTCTAGCTGCCATGTGATCACTTGTATGTCTCATTCTCAAGGTGGGTCTATCTAATGAACCTTGTTCTCTAACAAATACCTATGTGTTTAACTTGATATACAATATCATGGATAAAGAAAAAATAATATTGGTCACCACACATACTAGTCTTATGTATTATTATATTCCTATAATGTCCACAATGTTATCTAACTAGTGGCATAAAAGTAATTATTACACCTAAGCATATATAAATCTCATGTCCATGTCCTCAAACAAAACCATATGCCATCAAGGTCAAACATTCTTAGGACACTATTAAGATTAGTCATTATCTCAATATTGAAACAATAATATAAGTGGAATCACATTTAACTCATTATCAAATATTGTCCAAAGTATACAACCAAGAATTTTCACATCAATAAAAAAATAAAATATCACATTTTAAACATATATCTAAATGTGCTTCTCACTATCTCATATTTTTGACACTATGCATATTTATTACATTTTGTGGAATATTTTGAGAAAAATACCAGTAAAATTATGGAAAGCCATACCACATCTACAAAATAGTACCATAGGTCAAAAGAAGATACACCGCACCACATGATCATTTCAAAATGTGAAGAAAATAATGATGCATATATATCACTCCTACAATGCTGATTAAAACAAATTTTCATGATAGATACCTTCCACCTAAGGACATATCGATAGCAAAGTGACTACACCAAATTGGTGGTCCAAAAGAAGATCTACTTCACACTTGAAGACACACAACCACACAAAAAATGGATTGATGAAAGTGAGAGAGAACAACCTACATAGACAAGAAATGACATTGATTAAGACAAGTGAAACTAAACAAGAAAACACCATCACCTGGATGAAAAGCAAGAAAGGAGTTAGATAGAATAAAAATCGTCATAATAGGGCTCACTGATAGGATGGTAGGAAGTCGTTTCCTTAAAAGGAAAGACAAATTGGATGGAAAGGTAAGCCTTGGAAACCACAGTGACATCTCCAATCAGTGCCAGAGATCTAGACCTATGAGTCTAGAAAGAACCACCACCGACAACAAGAAGCTAGCAGAAAATAGCCAACACATACCTCCTAAAGAAGGAAATCTACAAATATATGGAGAGAATAGGCCAAGGGGGAGTGGGGTGGTGCACCTTGACTACTGAATCCACCTCTCATAGCCTCCCAAATCACATAGAAATGCCTAGTGGCACAACCATATCACCATAGTGAGGGGAATCCACACTCCAATTCCCGTATCAAGCCATCATTACTAAACTTCCACTTACCTTTTTATGGATTTAATATCATTTCATGTTCTTAATCTAGTTTAATATCTTATAATTTATTTTCTACTCATTCAATAAAATGTATTACTATATGTATTTTTAATATAAATTCAATGTAATTCACACTTGATCTTATATATATAGTATGTCTTTAAGTTCCATCACAAACTTACATTTCAAAACAAAATATTGATTGCTTAATAATAAAATAAAAGTACTAAGATGTGCATTAGGGTTATATAAAACCCTAATTACCATATTTTGCCTAAGTAGATAAGATTTTACAAAAAAACTTAATAAAGATGAATTAACTAAAAAATAAGTTCATCCTACCGAGTAGATTAATAAACACATGACTAGCCAATAAAGAGCGTGTTATCTACCAATACAGATGAAGAAAGCTCCAACTCTTAAGAAAATTTTGTTTATAATATCTATAAGATAAAGGGATAGTGATGAATCCCTCTATTGGACCTTCATCTTGTGCCATTTTCCCCATTTTTAACATGTAGATTTTTTATTATGCATGTTTCCCCCGAATAATTGGTTTGTAGCCAAATGCACTTATGGATGTTCTTTTCATGGTTTTGAGGTACCTTGACCATGCTTTTAGAAGGGAGATAAGGAGGAGGATCCTAGGGTTCCTTCACCCTTAGAGGAGCTCAAAGTGAGTACTAGAGCTACCCTAACCTAACCCAAATGGTCAAAGATTAAAGCAAGGCAAAGAACAACATAATGATCAAATTGAAGACCATAGTGCAAGAAAAGACCCACAACACGGCTGTGGTACATTAGAATGGCCATGACACCAAGATCAATTTCAAGTGCAAATCAAAATTGGAAGTAACTCCAAGAAGCTCAAGCATCATGACCATTCTAGTAAGAATGTTGGTTCCAACCAGACTGTGCTAGCCAGAATAATCGTGCCTAGAAGCCCCAAAAACACTCATGCTCAATAAACAGATTGGCCTCCACCTTTCCAAAATGGTTGTGTTATCCAATGCAATTGCTCCACCAAACAACCACCACAGTTGTGCTTCCTAGCACATCCATGCTACCAGACCCCAAAAACTCAAAATTAACATGATCATTTTGCATCCCTAACACGGCCATTCCCTACCACCATGGTCATTCCCACTGAATGGAATGGCCGTGCTGCTGACCTAATCCTACTACGTGGTATCATTTTACCTAGTTGCCCAGACTTAACCTTATGCTTCCCAAGGTCCTATATAAGTATTGGTGGTGGATGGGAGCTAAAGGTTATCTCTCCCAAGTATTCATTGTGCCACCTACTTTCTACTCATTTCCACCTTCCTCAACTCCAAAACAACAGTTTTGTAAGGTTTTGACAATTCCATGTTCACTTTTCATGCCATTTCTTCCTCTTGGAGAAGGAGGATAAACTTGAATCAGTTAGAGGTGAAGATTGGAGCTTCTTCACCAACATCCATGAGTTTCTTCATTCTTCTCCTCTTTATTTGGAAATTGATTTGAACATGTCCAGCTAATCCCCCTTTGTGGGCTATTTAGGGTGGGAAAATGTGACTTTGATACCATTTTGGGAGAAACAACTTTGTAAACATTATGATTTAATTTATGAATGGTTACGTTTTACTTTTATCTTGTTTACTATCGTATCTTATATAAATGGTGCTTGATAAAACCTGGGTAATGGGAGAAATGGGTAATATGCGGCTAATTTGGGATTTTCCTTGTAGGTTAAACTAGTGGATCCCTATTTAGGTACCCTTCTTGCTACACATATATATAAACTCTCCCATCCTTAGGCAAGAGATCTAAGTAGATAATTTGGTGACTCGTAGTACAAATTTCTTGGAGATATTTAAAGGCTATATGGGAGCTAACATGAGGTACAAAACCCTCAGTTTTACCCTCCCTTACTAACCTTGTCCCCTAGTTGACCAAAAACATTTGCTTCTAGATTCCTAGACTTGTTAGATCATTGTTGAATTTCACCTAAACCCTAGTACATTGAGTCTCGCAAGGTTGAGTAGGGGGTTATAGGGACTATTTCCCCTATACATATCCTATTCCATCCACGACCAACTAGTAGTTTAAGGAAATTAATTATCACTTGATTTGATAACTTGAATGGATGAATGATTCTCGCATGTTATGAAACCCCAAAATAGTTGATTTTAAATTTACCCCAAATGACTCACACTCCCCAGTAATTGCTAAAACCCTAATTGCTCACCTTGCTTTGATAGTTGATTTTACTTAGTTAATTTCCTTGCTTATGGTAGACAATCCTTGATAGAGTAGTTAGTGCTTGCTTTTAGTTACTTAAGTTAGTCTTTGTTAGTCAATTTCTATTTTAGCTCGCTAGTTTCTCTTTTTGCATATTATCCTCCTTTTGCCTTGTTTTGTTAGTTTTCTTTTCGTTTACAAAGTAAGACCACTATTGTTAGTTTAGTGCTTAGTGCTTGCATCTTCCTTTCTTGCTTTATTTTAGTTTCTTTTGTATTTCTTAGATAATTAGTCTTATCTACCTATACATAGATTTGATTTTTATTCTTCTTAATTTTCAGATGCACCTTAATTTAACTCAAAATTCAAGATTAAACCCTAAAAACTCTAGTCTTTGTATTAGGAAACTAGCCTAAGTGAACTTAGCTCTAGTGCCTCACTCTTGCTTGGGTTTGACCCTAACTTTTTATTTTGATAATGCTCTCAAGCATGCATTCTTGCAAGATTGTATAAGAGTGTGTCCAAACTAGATTATAAATATCAAAAGACCCAAGTGTGCCTAAGGAATTTCTAGACATATGAATTATCTAGGGGTCCTAGTATGCATCAAGATCTTTGGCAACATTACTAGGGAGAGTGGTTCTCGGCTTAGCTAGTTTGAATTTCTTTGACGTTTCCTATTTCCCTCACTGTTGTTTTTCTAATTGTTTGAACTACTTTTGTGTAAGACCCCTGACCTAGCCTAAACCCTAATGATGCTTAATTTACCTAGTTGTATGCTGAGATGCTTAATGAAACTCTTTATTATGCTTTGCTATTGGTTAATTAAGTCATATTTCAAGTTTGGTCCAGTTTGGACACATTTGTGCAAGTTATGTAATTTTGTGCACATTTTGGAATTTTATGAAATTTACCCATATTTGAGGTTTTTATTTCAATATTTCACATGATTGTTGTTCCCCACATGTTTTCATATCAAATTCAAGTTAGTTGTACCTTAAGGTGCCTAGATGTACCTTGGTTTTGTGTGTGACATCTATCTAAGGTTGAACATAGGATTTCCTCCCATAGATGGGCTAGCTTGTGTAATAGATTCAATGGGTTTTCTTATGAGTTGGGTCGGTGGTTAACTTGGTAATAAAGTTTTGGTGGGCCTTGTGACTTCCATTAATGATGGTCTGCTGGGTTGCATGGAAAATATGCCCTTGACCAAGGACACTTGGCAAGTTTGACCACGACACCTTGCCTCTCATTCTCTCTCCCCTTCAGCCTTTTGTACTCCTCTCCTTGCATACAAATAGACCCCTTACACACTTCCTTTACCTACTTCATCCCCCTTGATTCTAGAACTCGTTCCCCTTTCTTGGTGGAGAAGAAGGATCCCAAGAAGGATGAAGCTTGATCGATCTACTTGAATGTGGACTTAGAGCTCAGATTTACCCTCCCTTCAAGGTTTCGGAGCTTCCTTAGCTTGTTCTTGAACCAAGCAAATAAGATCTTCCCTCTTTCCTTTGTTGTCCTACTATCCTAGATTCCCCTATCTTCTTATTGGTCGGATCTATGGTTTCCATGGGGGAGTTTGTGCTAGAACTCTTAAAGAACATCTTTCTTCTTGCTTCCATGACCTAGGGTTGCATATTCTTGGAGAAAAGCTAGCTTGGACGAGTGGGGATCTCAAAGCTAGAATTTTCCTCTCTCTTTCCTCGAGTCACCTTGCTGATTGGAGCCTCATCTTCATACTTGAGGCAAGTTATATAACTCTCTTTGTATTTAGTGCTTACTTCTAACTTGCCATGAACAAATCTTGCTCTAAAACATAGTAATGAGTAGAAAATTCGAATCCTTAGTTAAATTATGCATATATATGATGATTCTTGAGAAGATAATATTCTTGTTACTCTCCTTAATCTTGGTCACGTTCTCTATTTTGGACGATGAGCTTTAGACCTTGCTTAACCATGAATCGATGGTGTTCTTATGGTGAAAATTGATGGCTATCCTTGGCCTATTTTGAGCTGATTTCTACCTTGCCTCATGATCCGATGGTTAGTTTCTTGTGTAGAATGATGGTTGTGATTTGTTACTATTTTTATGGCCTTGATAGAATCCTAAGAACTAATGGTAATAATACTCTTATCTCTGGATGGTTTCCATAATCATAATAATTAATGGGGTTGAGTAGTTGAAACAATGATATTCCATGGTGCCTTGAACTGATTTTTTTTTTGTGACCTGATGGTTTGTCTTTTTGGATGAAACATTGGTGGTACCTCGTTACTATTTTGATCACCTTAGTGATCTCAAGAAATGATGGTTATCCTACCTTCATCACTGAATGATCGATGGTTATCTTAACTCTTACAATCAACAGTTTTTACTCCCAAGGATTTGAATTGATTTCCCCTCCTTGTGTTGTAACCCAATGATTTGGTTTTTGAGTCATTTTGTCTGACCTTCTTGTGACACACAATGTCTTGGACTTAGCTTTTTTTTTGGACCTTCTTATGCTTAAGAAACAATGGTATTGGTGCTCTCATTAAGTAGATCCATGATGGTTTATAAACCCCAACAAATGATGGTTTTCCTTAGGTGTTATGAACTATTTTCCCTTCTTGCTTCAACACATGATGGTTGACCATCTTATGAAAATTGATGCTTGACACATTGTTGTTGTTTTGATTATTTGATTTGCTCAAGAACCACTGGTCATGTTTCTCCTATCTTTTGTTCAAACGATGGTTCCTTAAACCCTAGCCAAATGATGGTTTTCCCCTTATAATGAATCGATGGTTTTACTCGAGTTTGAAGTCTGTTCTTCCATCTAGTGATTTAAAATTCAATGGTCTCACTAGGTTCACAATTGATGGCTATCCTAATTGTTTATTTGCTGATTTTTCTAAGTGTTGATTTGATGGTACACTTTAGTGACACAATCGATGGACCTAAATGGTTATTTGTTGTTTTCTCTAAGTATTAGAATGATGGTTCACTTAGTTTGGTTTGCTTGGCTAAGACAAATGATGATTTCACTAATATCTAACTTGATGGGTTTCCTTGCTCTTAAAACTGATGGTGAGCCTGGAGCTCACAACCGATGGTGAGTCTAGAGCTCACAAATGAAGGTGAGCTTAGGGGTCACATTCGGTGGTGATACATGGTCTTTCTAGGTCACAACTCGATGATTTTCCTAGATGTATGTCTCAAGGTTTTACATGTTTTTCTTTCAATGGTTTTACCTATCTGGCATCCGAAGGTCTTGGGTGAGGATTTTATACTTAGAAGGTTTGGGTTTGATGCCCTAATCCATTGGTTATGTTTTATGCAATTGTGATTCAATGGTGGTGATTCGTATACACAATGCAATGGTTTTAATTTCCTTGAACTTGATGGTCTGATGTGTGGTCTATGATTTTATGGGTTGTGTTTATTGCACTGGATTTGATGATGAGGATTTGATTATTTATGATCAATTGTTTTACGCCCATGAGTTTGTAGTCTTACCTTTTCCCTTGAATAAATATAAACCTAAGGTTGTTGTAAAGTTCTGATTTGTGATGTTAAGTTAAACTTGCTTTGTTAATTCTAATACTAGTACAACTAAATCATGGTGGTCAATTATATGTAGCTTCGTTGCATATTGTTATAATAAAGGAATTCCCTTAATTCTAAAATAGCCTTACTATGTTATTCTATGAACATCTTTTAGTTATTTATTGCAATGTTATGTTGAACATATGTATCACAAATAGGATGATGGTTTGTTGAGACTTTTGGAAGGCATGGAAAGATAATGATGTTCTTGCAGGAGATAATGTGATGGTCTTAATGACCTTTGGGCATGGTTGAACCCTAATAGAGGTGTGATTCTCTTCATGATGTGATAAGGTTTGGTACCCTGGGATAATGTGATAAAGAGGTGTGATTCTCTTCATGATGTGATGAGGGTTGGTACCCTGGGATAATGTGATAAGGATTTATATCCTGTGTTGGTGTGATGACAAGTAGAATATCATGAATGGTAATGAAATAGTACCATGTGATGTTGAAACAAGGATTATGCCTCATACATTTTATATCTTTTGACATTGTTATATATTATTGTTTGATAGAAATGAATTAGATTTTTTTGTCCACTTGTTTGATAAAGCCTTAATTCACCCAATTGGCATTAACTTATCAAGTGAAACCTTAATTATGTAGTTGTCCTATGTCATAGATCCATTCCAATGTTAGGACTTGCTAGATGGTGAAATGAGTATTCCCAAGGAAAACTCACAATGCATAGTATTGAGTATGCAAGGTGAAAGTGACTATGTCTCCTTGTCATCTTGATCTCAAGGTGTATGGAGGATGGCCACAATCATGCCTCAGTGTAAAAATGACTGTGGTCTATCTCAGAGATTTGTATATGTGATATTTTGATGACAACGATGATTGTATCTCGGTCGTAGGGTTTCATATACCCTAGTGTCTAGCGTCATGACCTATATACCAAGATGGGCTACATATTTTTCAATTTGACTTTGTATGTCACTGTGGTGGATTTGTACTGACTGAGGGTGTGGGAGATCCTAGGAGCCCGAATAACCTAGATCTTGTATGACTCTGATTTTGATTTTGTAGTAGTCAACTGGAATTGAGTTGTATACCTCAATTCCTCAAGGCATTAATAAATGATGTAAAACAACCATGTAGTATATCTTCTTAGGATTAAACACATTTCATATTGGATGATAACCCTTGTTTTCTCTTTTCACATATAGATGATGTATAATGCTATAAGAGAAGTAGCCATGCTTCTGCTGTTAGAAATACTAGTAGTATTGGTTATGTTTATGATGAAAGTTATCTCATTCCATTAGCTATGCTTATACTGCTAATCATGCTTATGCTAGTAGTTGTTCTTGTGTTATTAATCTACTTAAGATGTAGATATCATTATCCTGTTAGACATGATATTCTATTATACATGATCACATTGTTAGCTTTTCTCATCCAATGGATATGTCAATGTTGTTATATATGGTATATTTTTAGATATGCTTATGCTATTAGTTTTTTTTATGATTGTAGTCATGATATATTGTTAGACATGCTCCTATTATTCAAACATGCTCATACTATTATCGATACTTATGATGCTAGCTAGGATCATGATGATGGTTATGCTCATAGTAATAGATACATCTGGTAATTGATGTATTTTTTGAGAAAAAGAGATCAAGGTGAGATCAATGGAGTCATCTATAGATGTTGAGGTTTTGAAAGTAAAGAAAGTCTATAGGAAGGCATCCACAATTCTGTAGGGATTTTTGTTTTCAAGTCCATAAAAGGTAGGAAGAAGTCCAAGAAGACTCGATGTAAAGGAAAACTAATGCCCCGACATCTGATCCACCCTTGATACAGTTGGCGAATTTCAGTTGTGTGGCATAAAGTAGTCATAAAGGGGCTTGTAGTGAGGTGGAGGAGGTGGTGTTTCATGTGCCTCCCCATCTTGGTTTGAATTTTGGTGTGGATAGTCGTTTTCCATTTAATATCTTAAACATCGAGTTGTTGGTTTATTCATCATCCTCTCTATGGATCCCCAAACAAGGAATCAATATATAAGGATCGTCGTCTGAACATGCACTATCACTGCACAAGGCAATAATAAGGAATATAAGACAAGTTATCAAACTAGAATCTAAAATGTGACAACCTATCACACAAAGTGAGATTACTCAAAACTCAAACATGATCAACTTCTCATAAAACACATATCTAAAAGGAGGGTTAATTAAAACTTATTAAATTTTCATAATCTTATTCAACAACATTTGCATAAATGCCCAACATCTAATATTATTTCACAAATCTTATCAAAAAGTCTCTTACAAAGGTTTCGTGACCTTATCCCCAACATATACAAATGAGGTATCATCTACATGTACAACATCAAATTACTATGAAAGCTTGAGTCGATAAAACATTATATACAGAACTTTCCTGCCCAGACCTGAAAGTATAGGGATGACTCTAGGACACGCTAGACATCTAAACAAACCCTTCTGTGTTCCATCACATCAGCTCCTCCTCGCTTCCATGGGTCTGCTACTTCTTTTAACGATCACCTAAAAAGAGTGTGGTGACCCACGGGTGAGACCCATGTCCCAGCGAGAGATGTAACTCTCAACAATGCTTATTGATTACAACATGTTATGTAGTTAAATAGATTAAGTCGATTAAGCTAATTAAATAGATAGATAGATAGATAAAGAAACAAAATATAATTATCAGTTATAAGGACATTGTTAAGAGCAATTCTAATTAGAGTCTTACAACGGTATTCATCTAAAATTGAGATTGTAACCTGAGAGGTTATTAAGAATGAATTCTTGAGGAAATGCTATCCTATTGCAAATCTTACCTAGATGATATGATGAATCACTTTTGTCTTCCAAAATGAGAATGATTCCATGAAACATGAGAAAAGTTCCAAGAATCTCTAAGTGATTTCCCATACCATGAAGTGCTCATTTGGCAACTAGTTTAATCTATTCACTCTAGGTTACTTGAGATGGGTAAAACGGCGGTGGAATCATCATGTCAATGTGCTTTTATGATCAAACCTCCTGAAAAAACCATGGCATTAATTTTATCATCCATCTAAGAACTGCAAATGCCCAATATTTATGATCAAATTATTTACAAAATTGTATTAGAAAATATGAAAAAATCTTTTTACAACTCATGCCTTGTATAACAGTCATAGAAGTTTATACAGAAGAACTAATATTAATAACATATATGAGACCTATTTACTCTTCAATAGAGGACAACTCTTGCACTACTCTTCTATGTCTTCTTTGTATCACATGTCCATGAAATCCCACGGGGAATAAAACTACACATGGATCCCAAGAAGGGAAGATGGGTTAGAAAATCTGGTACTAAATCTAATTATTGATATATTAAAAATAAAGATTTATGTAACAAAAATAGGTAAGTTTTCTTGATAGAATAAGTTAATGACGAGAAGAAGATATAGTTACCATTCTATTTTTAAATGGGTACAAAAATTCAAAGTGGTAACTAGAAAAAATAAAGAGATTCTCAATACAAATATCAAATTACCAAATTATTCAAAATGAAATGATTAATCCATTGGCACATGAAATCTAATATTTTCTCTTCACAAAGGATAGGTGCATAGTATTTTCCCCTCTATGAGAAAATGACACTTTCACCTGTGGGGGTAACCAGTACTGGAGGACCTCTATGTCTATTATCCAATGTGCATGGCTTGGGAATATGACTCACCAAATCTGGTAAGATAAAGCTCTTAGCCAATATTTAAATTATGTGCCAATGTACACATCCAATCCTTTTATTTAATTAACCCACAATATCCAATATTTAAACTAATTAAAGTGATCCTCAAGAGGGGGACCACGCTAAAAACAAACAAGGTTTACCACTTTTATAAAATTTTATTGAATGAAATTCAAGAGGAAATAAAATAGTTCAATAATGGAATCAAGAATATAGTATCTTTCTATCAAGAAAGAGTTCCAAATTTTCCCAAGATAGAATAAGATTCTCTCCATGAATTGATGAAGGGAGGTACAGAGTAGAACACACTTATTACAAATTTGCTTAGAAGTAAGTGTTGTTCAATTAGAGTCATTAGGTTAGGTTTTTCCATTTTGGATTACCACTATGTAATTTCCCATCCATATCTTTTCTAGATTTCCAACTAGGTTATATATATAATTAGGTTTTACATATTCAATTGTTTTTATCACATTTTCTCTAGATTGGATCCTATAATGCAAGTCTCTCTCTTATATATTTAATCACAAGGATCCAATATGTTTATATACTAGTATAACCTTACTAGAAATACCTAGGGTTTAGTTTTTACATAACTTAATACATGTCATTCATATACTTAGATATCAATTATGCTTATGAATGTAGATATATCTATTCACATATGAATGAATAGATTATTCCATATGTATCTTGATAAAGTGTCTTCTTAAATTTAATGTCCAACTACATGTTATCCAAGAATCAAATTGGGTTCTACTTTATATTTTTCTCTTTGAATTTCTAAAATAGGATTATCTAGGTCAAAACAAGACAATCTTATATTTTATTCTGACTTAATATCATCATCCCTAAGGTTTAAACATTATAAGAATGACACAATTAGTAAGATTGTAGCTCTTTACAATGAATTTGCATATTATCTCTATATACTAACATGTTCATACTAATATGATAATCACTATAATGATCTAACAAATGATATAGGATATACCTAGATAAGAGAAATGATCTATGTCCACCTCTAAGTGTGGAGGGATATCAGAGATGGAGACCCATCTCGAGCCACCCGATCCTGTAATGGAGGCTCCTTGATTGACCGTCCATTTGGATAGAGCATCTTGGAAAAAGTTGTCACGCAAGGAATGGCCACAGAGGCTGGTACCTTCGCAGATAGAATAAAGGAGTGGAAAGGGAGCCACGATCTTAAGCTTGAGTACCGTGTGTCCCACGATGAGATGGGCAACAACATGGGTGATGTCTAGGATATTGACAATATGGTTATCTATATTGTTTTGTATAGAAAATAAGATGCTATGACTGGTGAAAACTTTCAACACTAGCACTGAGTTAGTAGGGGATCAACATAAAACTGAATGCTGAAATTAATGGTGGAGGGTGACATCTCGATAGGTGAGGTCGGAGGGTTAGGAGAGGGAGGGGCCATGGAGTGAAGATGGTGGGGAGGTGGAGGGTGAAGATAGGAGGCAAGGTGCATGGGTGAGAAGAGACGACTGGATGAGTTAGGTGTCACAGGTCGATGAAATGTAGCTGGTAAAAGAGGAGGGAGAGAGGGAGGAAAGGAGAAGTATAATGAATGCGGTTTGTTTGTGCTTGTCATTGTTTGTGTTGAAGTGATCGGCTTTTTCCCACCGTAGTAGTCTCCAACAACTGGCTGCGTTAGTTTCAAGTTAGATTATTATGAGGAAAATAAGTTCATATGGCATCTTTTGATCGTATATCCATACATGATGTCGCATCCTAGTTAGGCAGGTTTTGGAATCGTGGGCAAAAATATTAGGGAGTTATATATGGTTATCTGAACTAAAGTGATTTCGTGTTATATCACAAGGGTTCATTTGAAAAACCGTTTTGAAAAATCCGCGTACTTTAATTTGGAATCACAAGCCAGGTTTGAACGTGAATGGCAGCTCAAAACAGCTTGCTCGTGGTTAACACTGAGGACCGCGACGATCCAAAACAAGTAGCTTTCTACAGACCTAAAAGGCTAAAACAGAGTGCGTATCGAGTTAGCTAGGGTTGTTAGGGATCGTTTTCTTTTGTTCCGTCGCCAACTCAGCCAAACACCACTACTTGTCAATTGGTTTGTCATTCAACCAAACACGGCACGCCCTAAATGCATTCTTCCCTCCATGTACAACGCTAGTCGCCACATCCTGTCTCTATCCAGAGTAGCTCCACTGGCCATTTCGAGAAGCATGTGCTTCCATGTGCATCTTGCGTGATTGGAATCACGGATCCTTGTTTCCTTGGACGAAATCAAAACTGGGCGTCAGCTGCTCGTTTATGATCTTTCTGATTCTCTTTTAAGTAGTGCCTTGTTGAACGCACCCGGGCGTGCCCTTTGGATGGATTTGACCTCAATTTACCATGTTATTTTATAGCACGCCCAGTCAGTAGTTCACGGTCCCTTGTCACTTTACGCCCAGTCAGAAGTTCATGGTTCGTTGTTTCTTTCACCAAGAACTTCTCATTATATATTTTATAGTCGTCTTTGTACGTAAATATAGTATTCCTAGCGCTATACTGTATTGACATTTACATATTGCTTAGTTGACGCGAAATGCCAAACACATGAAGAACGAGCCTGAAGTCGCTCGTTTCCCAAACCGTCTAACCGGTTATTAGTGATTCCCCGCGGTTTCGGTTGGCCGGAGCATTCATTAGGAACCAAACAACCAACCATCATCGAGCTGTCTGCCACCTAAAAAAGGTGCTCAACAAATCAGAATCTGCCCAATCAATTCGCCACTAGATTGGGCTTTGCGCTGGGGATGCTTTCATTATCAGATACAGTTATGCCAGCGTCTTGATTAGTTGGGGGCCTTCATGTGATACCTGAATGAGAGAAAAGGATACAAACAAATTGTCTGAAAGGAATGCATATTTTGGTTCGCGACTAGCTCTGTATTTTTATGCCACCTTGGCACACTTTAATTAGACTTGTCAAACGGATGGATGAGTTAAGTTTGAGTTGGGTCGTTACAGGTTTGGGTCTTGCGCACAGGTACGGGTTAAAAGATGTAGTTTCTAAACGGGTGGAACAAAGACAAATCCAAACCGACCTAGCGGGTTGCGGGTTGCCCGTGGGTGCCCACTTAAATTTAAAAAAAAATTTGCTAGTGTTTGTTTATATAAGATATGACACAAAACAATCATGTTGCATACATTGTCACGTAATATTTATTTTTATATCCAAAAACGTGTTACAAGAAGAGTATCAAAATACAATGCACCCATGAATAAGGCTGCAACATGTCTATTAAAGAAGAGTCTAACTGACTGAATTAAGTTTATGAATCACATAAATGCTGGAACAACATTGTACTACAAACTTTAGATGTTCATACATTAGTCTTAAATAATGACCACCTACAACAAACAACAACAAAAAAACAACAATATCTAGTATGAATTGTGACATCTAAATGAGACGAAGGATATATCTTGGAAACTAAAATAAAGATTGAAATTTAAGTCAGTTCTAGTCAGACTGAAACTTAAGTCTAGCAATCATTTCTAGACTTAGGTTCCCACTTGGTTTGCTTTTGTTTCACGATCCGATTTTGGAGTCTCCGTTATTGTGCTTGTTAACTTGAATTGTAATATGCAATTGTGATATGAGTATAAGACTGATTTAATATTTGCCCATTACCACTAAGCCGCATGGATGCAAAAAAACCAGTGTAATTAAGCGGGTCACCCGTGGGTACCCACAGATTGTCCATGAAACCCACTAAGTAAACGGGTTGGCACGGGTTGGGTTTTTTCCGACGGATGGTAAACCCCAACTTAAAAGGGTCGACCCATGGACGCCCGTAGATTTTGACCCAGTTTGACATGTCTAACTTCAATCTTATCCGGACTTCCGTAATTCCAACCCGCTGTCCTTCATGCGGGGATTAGGAAACCCAGTTCGGATTTGGGTTTTATCCTATTCATATATAATGGCTCATAGACAGACATGCTGCATATTTCTCAATCCAACCTAGTTTATTTAAGAAACTAGTCAATCACAAGTACCCTTCCTGGTAAGTCTCGACCCGGACCCACGCAAATTCAGATTTTGTAATCTAGATATTTTTCTTGATTGAGGTTATTGTCTTAATAGAGATTATGTTCGAATCCGAATGGAATGCGATATGAATGGAAGGTGCAAACCGAGCGGTAGATTTCATCTCCCACCAAGAAAAAGGTAGGCGCACACAAGTTTAAGAAAGATGATTCTATGGACGCTTTTACAAACATACAGGTTTGAAGGATGTGTAACATGTAGGCACACCACCCATAATATGAAGTCCTTCCTCTTTCCTTGGTAGATGAGGTTTCATGAAGTTCCTTCACCACATGTAAGAGGTCACTCCTACCACTGATACACACTACACCTACTCATGCATGTCCTTAATGCCTCAACTCTTTTTCTTGCTAGGATGAGGGACATATACATACGGAAACACATGTATGTCACTTTGGTGCTTTCTAAACTAAAGCAAATTGCTAACACCATATTATGGTCCCTCACTCACGATCTAACTGAATCAATCTCCCAACACTTTATGTAATAATCCATTCTCTGGTTAAACCTAAACACTAGTTTAGATCGCATAATTGCCCTATAATCTCTCTTTTCTATAGTAACTTGAGGACCAGATATGTAATAGAACCCATATGACCACATCATGGCAATGGAACCATAATCTAGCGAATTCTTGATTGATGAATATCTATGCTAAGTTAATTTTAGTTCAAATGACTATGTATGGAAATGGAACACCAAGTGGTATACCAATTTGATAATTAGTCTAAGTAGTGGATTAATGGTGAAATGTGTGAATTAAAGTTCATATGATAAGAAAAGTGAAATTGAGTATGAAAAACATTTCTTAACCTTACTAAGTATAGAAAATGAAAAAAAATTGAAGATTTAGGACAAGTACACATAAGTTCATAATCATATCAAGGTTTTGGGTGTCTTGTGAGGATGCATTCGACATTGGAAAGGTAGGCTCGAAGTTTGTCCGAACTTTGCAAAGGTCGACTGACCTTTGATGGTTGATTGGTCAAGTTCAATTGACTTGTTAAATAGTTAGGCTGAGAAGTCGATTGGACATTTAACAAGTGAAACCGACTTGTTGAACAATGACCCAATTTTATCAGTAGTAATCCCGATAACAAGTAGTTTTGGTTGCAACGATCATGCATTGGACTGACTACCCATTAAGAAAAGCATACTTTATTTTGGACGAAAAGTCATATTATTAAATTAAATGAAGCTTAGAGGTATATATACCCAACCTCACCTTTTTTACTTTTGGACATATTATGTCATGTTCATCACCATTCTTTAACCTCTCCCACTAAATTTCTCCAGGAAAGAGATTTTTGGAGGAGATTTGATGCTTCAAGTTTAACTTAAACTAGAATAATCCCTAGGATCACTTGAAGTTGAACAATTAACATTTTGCTTTTTCATTCTCTTAATATTACCTTTCTTCTATCATGATTTTCTAGGTATTCCTACTACAAAGTAGGACAAAGATATGATTATCTTTCTCTTTCTCTTATACAGTTTCCTTCTTTAGGCTAGCCATAAGATCAAAGGTTGAACACACCCCTAGTTGGTGGAGTTAAGAGGTTGTTTCTGACCCTAATAGGAACATGTCCCTACATTTCAAGATAATTGGGTAGACATTCACCTTCTCACGTCCTCATTCCATGAAATTTTGTCAATCCTAACTATAAATGAAAGTTATTGGGAATTTTTTCTTGTTCCAATTGTTACCGATATAGATAAATGTGAATACATGTAAGAAGCTTTATCTACTATATACATGCATATTAATCGGTTTACATGTTAAATGACAATTACTCCCTAAATTGATAGAAATTGATGAAAAATACACGAAATTGAATGAAGATGTGAAATTTGAAGGAATGAGAGAAACATACTATTCTATGAATGGTAATACATGAATAATTATTTAAGGTGGTGGTTAAGTTGATATTGACATCATTATCTTTAGTTATACATCGTAAAACTTGATTTTTCATGCATCTTGTTAGAGTTAAGTAAAAAATTGTAATCTAATGTTACTTGCAATTTATATGTATGATGTCATAATATTATATTCTATGAATACCTCAAAATGAGTAAGATGCCTAAATAATAAATAGATAGCCTAATTTCATCCATGTAGATGCCTCGAACACAATGAACCTTCCCCAATGTCTGTGCAGGGAAGAGAAAGCATGCTTTTTTTACATATTACATTCCATGAAATGAAGGCTTTGAAGTGGATTTTCTCCAAGAAACAATTAGAGGAGAAGTTCGAGTACCCACATATGTTGTATTAACTCCCCAATTCCTTTAAAATAACAAGGGGAAAGAATTAGGCAGTTCACTGGAACAAGATAGGGGCCTCAATCTCAATAAAAAAAATGAATATGGTAAATGATGTGATATGATATGTGATTGAAGATAAAAGAGGTTTGACCCAACCTTGTACCAATGTGTGGTAAATAAAAGATTCTACATGCTCATACCTATCCTAAAAGGACATAGATTTAGTTAGTGTGTCTTATAGTAATTGGCTTAATCCTAAGACATGGACAATGACTCATACACATGAACATTACTTTCTAGATTATTCTTGGTCTGGAACAAGCGGAATAGTTTCAAGGAAGAATTAAAAATGTTAAAGTTGATAGTTACATATAGACTCTGTTGATCATATTCTTGCTTTTTTCATATTACAAACTCTTAAATGTTGTGTAGTATATTGCCAAAATGTGGCAGTGTGTTCTTATAGTGTATGATACGAGATTAATTGAAATGTACATGCTCGAATTAACTACAAATAATATGAGATTGTGTTTTAGTTTTCTTATGTATTATTTTCTCTCTTGGAAAATGGCTAATATATCAGTGATAAACTTTTCAGGTTCCGCATCACATTCTTCTACTTCATATCCTAGCAAGCAACCTGATTCATTTCACAATGAGGTGAAATAATGTAATATAATGTGTGTAGTATGTTCTTGCACTTAGGATTTGGGGCGTATGCGGGTGGATTTTGACGAAGGATGTATGAAGGTTTATGGAACTTTATATATGGTTTTTATACAAAGCTTCCTTTAATTAGCATAAATACTAACCATTAGATTAAAATCCCAATTTAGACATAAAACACCAGATTGTTGACAAACACAATTGGAATATAATATAAGAAACTCATGTAAATTTGTCCTTTTCTATAAAACCTCAAATACCAATGCCACATCAAAGGATCCACATGTTTAGTCATGAAAGTTCTCATTGATCTCCATTAAACCCAATACTCAATCTTATTACTCATATGCAATTCAATTGATATCATATTGCATGTGCATAAAAGAAATAACTTTGATATACAACCCATCCCTAGAAAGAAAGACTACAAGGATGTTCTAGACTAAATTATTCTATATAAATCTTCTTTCTCTGATCTCTTCTCTAGATGTAATTATATCTAAGAACATATTCCACCTCATGAGACTCATATAGAAACCTAGTTAGTTGAAATTTCCCAATTTTCCAAGTAAAACACATCAAAATCATATTCAGTATATTGATTTTAAAAGAAGTCTGCAGACATTGATAAGTCTAAGTAATAACCATTAGTATTAAACAATTTCAATTTTTAATAATATTTTAACTAATCAATTATAAATACATTTCGTTAAGTTTTAACTTCTTAACCATCATTGTCGACAAATATATATTAATAGATCATGAAATACTATTTATTCCAAAATTGCAATCCCATTCAGGAGTAACAAAGTCAACATGTAAACATTTATATTATACCAATAATAACACATTTGTATGACACCAAACCAACTAGACTAGGAACATATCCTGCAATCCTAAAGTTAAATTCCACATAAGACATGTCTACCAAACAAGACTATTCAAATGACAACTAAATCCAAATAATAATAAGAGTAGATATAAAATTCCAACATAAACTAGATGTCACTATTTAAGACCATATTACACACCAGATAGATAAGAAGAAGGAAACATGCTATATTTATGAGTATCTTGACTGATTTCCTAAAAAAAGAAACATATTGAAATTCAAAAAATTGATCAAACTAACTGAAAAATAAATATAACAAACATTCATATCATATTATATACGACCTGTAATCTTTTATCCATTTTCCCTAAAATGACTTAGTTCATGCCTCACCAAGTAAAAGTCACCACACCTGATTCTCATGCCAATGGATCATCATCATTATCTTAGGGTTTAGTTGAACATCCTAGGATATCTAACATAGACCTGGTCCACCATAGAGTTTCTGAAAGAGGCTAAGACATGGCATTCACTCCACTTCCATCAGGTCCTCATCTCAGGTACATGAGAGAGGAATGAAAAGAACATGGTATCACATATCAAAAATGTATCATGTTTCATATCTTACATTTCATCAGAGTCTATTTCGTATGGACATAGAGTTTCACAACATCCGATTAGGGCTAGAATCATGACATGTGATTACTCCTAAATATTGGTGGCGTGACTTCAATGTAGTCAATCCACACCTTAGAAATCCTTTTCATAATCCTTTTGATTGATACAAGGAGATCCATTTCATTTCAGCAGTATGAGTTTTTAGAGAAAACCCATGGTGTTCAAGACACCTAGCTAGATGTGATCATCATTTTATTTCTCACTTAATCATTTTAACCATATTGAAGATACTTCGATCCATTATTCATAATGTGTGTATTTTCATTCAAATGGGGTGTCATGAATCCGACTAGGGTTAAAGAAAAAACAATCATTATAGCAGGAAGCACAACAATCTATAATTTACAACATACATGTTTCTTTCCCATTATCACATCATTTCATGTGATTCATCACCAGTGATATATCAACCTAAGATATAATCTCAATGTTAATTGTTTAAACTAATAAGGGAATCACAAGTGCAAATATATTCCATTTCAATCTATCACATTTCCCATCATTTCATTCCATCTCACACTTTTTAGTTATATACTCACAGTGACATTAGAACCAGCAACAAGGTGAATGTATAAGCATCTTTTATTATTCATTTTTCTAGATTAGATGTATTATACAACACATGGGTCATCCCATCTAGATTCCCAAATATAGAGTAATCTCAAAGCACAATATCCATAACAAATAATAACCTCTGATATTAAATTCTTATAATTCCAATGTAACCATGATTTCTTTTCTTTTTCTTAGGTCAAGATATAGTCAATCATTTACATCATTAATATTTCATTATTTATTGTCTTTAGTTCACTCATCATACGAGGGTTGGGGTTAGGTTCTTAGATCCATATAATTTTTTGCTTCATTTCCTATACATTTCATATGTATTAGTCTTAACTTATTCCATTTAACATTCAATATATATCCATTGATCGATCATGATAAATTCACTTAATGCATAATGTTTTTCTCATTAAAATCCTTCATAGTCCAACATTAGTGTATTTCTTTCTATTTTGGCCAACCCAATTATATTATAAATAAATAGACTAAAAAACAATCTAATACTCATTTCATTAATATTTCATCTATTATTTATCATCACAATTCAGTTCACCCTTATTCATTTGTTTTCTTATATTTAGGTACCCTTCATGTCATTTCATTTCTAATGGCATATTGGTAATTTAAAAAAATCCTACCATTCCTTATAAGAGAGGAAGTAGGACAAATTAGGGTTAGATATTTGTAATCCTTAATCTCCAACCATATTCCCATTCATTATTATGTGACTTGTAGAAAGGACTCACACTCATGTGGCAATTACTCATTATTCCTTAAATTGTACTATGATATATTCATTACGCTTAAATCATATTAGTAAGACTTATAACCTTCAATTGAAATAATAATAATAAATGCCTTAATGTGATCATATCATCAGATTTATGAGGTTATGTACAAGGGAGGACTTTATCTCTTAATGTGATCATATTATCGAAGAAGTTGCATTAGTCAAAAAAATTCATATTATCACAAACACCTTATTGAAAACTAGCATTATTAGTATGTAATAGGATATATTAGGGCTATTATCAACACGTGAAAACTCTTTTTTATCATTTCCATTCAATACATCCATTACTTACAAGCATACATCACATCATTGAGTTATTTGAGTCAATCTCTCAACATTAACCCTAAACAAAAATATCTCCATTTAAAACATGTACACTACATCTCATGCAAACCCCACAATATAATTCACTACGAAATTAGTAAAGACAACTAAGGAATCATAATTGATACATGTTTATTCAGTTCAACCAATATTCTATGCATGTTCAGCCGATTCCCAAACATTTTATTAATTCAAGCTAGTTCAAGAAAATTTAGCATAAAACAATGTAAGACCTTTACAATTATATTTAATTAGATTTGATTTAGAAAATAATCAAATAAATAAAATAGTTGTGAATGAATCTAAATCTTTAGTTTTCAATTCTCAAAGAATTTCCCAATTAATTACCAACTACATGATAATGCAAGCATTGATTTCATATATCTTTAGTTGGATAGAATTAAGTGTTCAACATGTTTAAATATTTGAATCAAGACCTAACCACTCACCTCAGGTGTTAAATGCTGCAATTTCACAACCTAAAAACTAAAATTCTCGAAATCCATTTAAGACCCTACAATCACACCTTTTCGTCCTCATTTCAACTCAAGAACATTAGAAAAGGAGAATCAAAGAGAAAGAAAGAGAAAATAGGATAAGTTTATATATTTTTGGTTCAAATTAGAGGAGGGATATATGTTATACATATAAGAAAAGATTAACCAAGAAATCCTCTTTGGGTTTGGTAAATTTACATGCTTTGGCAAGATTTTGGAAGGTGAAACACCAAGTCAAATTTTAAACTCCTTTCTCTTCAAAACCCTATTTCTCACTCTCTCTCTTTAGAGTTTCATATATTTGGGATTAATGATGGAACATGGGATCTTATAGGGTACTAGGTTAGTGGTACAAATCAATTGAGGAGCTTGGAACATTTATAAATAAGTCCTAAATTCATTCTCAGTCTTTTTTATTTAGAATGATTGATCGACTGAGTTTGTTCCTAATAAGAAACTCATTGTTGTCAGTGGTTACTCAAATATCAATCAAAAGTTATTAACATATAATGTGTTTTCTAAGATTGAATTTTTAGGCTAAATCCAAATTTTTATCACATTTTGATCTATGAATAAATAAATATAAACCAAACACCACACTACTATATTGCAGTCTATATAGCTTGTTGGTTGAGTTTGTCCTGGGAACCCGACCAACGAACATCTCCAGAAAACATCCAAAACTTCTACTTCTTTAAAATTGTTACATTTGATTTATCCAATCCAAATTAAAATTTCAATGAAATATGAATTACAAATAAAATAGTAGACATATACCATTTGGATTGGTCCTTAACTCACAATCCCTCGTCATCATTAAAGGGAACACCCAAAATGTCACTCTCGCCCTTCTCTGTAGGGGGACTACAGGGACCAGTAGAGGCCTCCTCATGCCTATTTAAGACATGGAAATCCATCTATGACCTTCACTCAATACTCCTCCACATACAATTTCTCCTCTTATGCCTCAAAGCTCTAGGACTTGCTCCTCCTTCTCTGATGAGGGTAGCCTAGCACACATCGCTCTGACCACCCCAGTGCAATTGCGACTGTAGTAAGAATCCTTGTCCTCTGTTCTTTGTTTTTCATATTCTTATTTTGCCTCACTACATCCCTGAGCATTGTATCCTATAGCCATAGCCGAGGGCCTCATCGGTGATTATCGTCGTGGTACCTCAGACACACTCTGGCCCTTGGAAAGTACATCGTTGAATTTGTAAGAGCTCGTCGATGGTTTCTATACCCTATTGACCCCTTCCTTAGTGTTTATCCTCGGTTTGGTTTTTGAGATCCCCTCCTATAACGATCCCACCCCTCGGTAACCCCGAATTAAGGGAGACCAAGAGGCTAGAGTCATTATCCTAAAATAGGATCAAGTGGTTTTGCAAATAATAAAAAATAATTAGTAAATTCTAATACTACTAAGTTTTAAATGAAATATTTTTTTTCTTTTTTCATACCTTGCAAAATATAGAATTGAGTGACTTTACCCAAATAAGATCTATCTATCTACAATCCTCGAATTCTTTATTAAGCTTTATTCGATCAATGTCACTTTAAAGGAATATCCATTTTCTTGATAAATGTAAAACACCAACAAAAAAA
Organism: Alisma plantago-aquatica; assembly: GCA_963693085.1. Lineage (NCBI taxonomy): Eukaryota > Viridiplantae > Streptophyta > Magnoliopsida > Alismatales > Alismataceae > Alisma > Alisma plantago-aquatica. Next base: position 1,792,950,988 of record OY856409.1, read on the forward strand.
TGACGGCCAATATCATGAATTATACTGGTATGTGGGGGAACCAAAATCTCGCATATAATTGTGACAACATATTACAATCAAATTATGATTTAACAAAACAAATTGTATGCTTTAAACATAACTACTCAATCTCTACATATCCTTGCCTCTGTGCTATCTGTACAGTGGATATGGATACTACCTCTCTCACATGGTAGATCTCAACTAACCCCAATGATCCTACCTTACAGGTAGATCACTACATAGGGTTGTGTAGTCATATGGTCCTACCCAATGGTATACCAACACATTGACTACAGATAACCTGATGATCCTACCCCAAGGGTAGACCATGTACTAGGTAGTCCATCTCATCATTATCAAAGCTACAGAGGAGGACTAGGATCTGATCTAGTCATGTACATATACTTATGCTGATAGTCATAGTCACTTTATAGTTGCATGAAATAAAAGTCAACCAAGTAATTATTTACAAGCAACCGATAAAACCTTAGAAATCACCGTGAAACTAGAGCGATTTAACCATAAGAATAACCACATACCTATTTTGGAGATATCAAAGAAGCAATATATATCCAAATCCACCCAGATGTCCAATCGAGCAACCTTTGTTTTAGGGCAAATGGCTCGATTCATTACTTATAATCCATACGACATCTACAATTAGAGTCAAAAGTACAACAAGAGCATACAAAGATCAAGTTAACATCACTACAAATCATATCGGAATGAGAATAGAATGCTTCCGTATTGATTCTTCTTCCTTGTTGCTGTCTTAAGCAGCTTTCCACGAAGAATTCCTTCGACTTGAGCATGTAGTAGTGATAGAGGCCCTGGATCTATGTGGTGCTCCGCTGCATCATCATCTCAAAGGAAGCCATATAACCAAGTAACAAAACAAGCCACAGCAAGACACAATCAAAACTAAACGCTGACAAGCAGCGGGAAGACAAACGCTGACACGCAGCGAGCAAACAAAGGCTAACCAGTAGCAACTAGAAAACAAACACCGATGAACGACGACTAAAATGGCAGACTGAAGCTGCCACAGACCACCCAACACTTGACACGGGTAGAGGACGAGAACAGACCAGCAACTGAAATGAAAACAGAGCAAACCAGAAAGGGAAACGGGAACCTCAGCCCCTCATCACCACATCGTCTCCCACCTGTCACGACAAGTGCCTGCAAAGGCAGCGGCACCACCACTGGACGAGATGGATAAGTCCCCCACCAGACGAGAAACTACCCTAGAGCTCGCCCACGGTGGCCACAACGCCACCCCTAGGTCCCGCCGCCCAAGAACGGCGAGAGGTAGGACCAGCTGAAGGAGTTTGACGGCAGCTTGGTGGAGGCGAGGCGAGGCAAGAAAGAGGCTCCGAGGGAGTAGGGGAAGAGACCACAGGCCGTGGCCGCCGCCCCCGCCCCCCCCCCCCAAGCCTAGGGCACTGCCGCCGCTAACCCTAGATCGCAAGGGCGATCGCCAGAGCGTTGCGGGAGGAGAGCGTTATACTAAGCAAGCAAACATTGATTCTGAAAACATGTACAATGTTTAATTATCACAAACATATCCCAAACAACTCCTTGTTGACTTGGGACACCTTTCCAAGGTTTCTAAGTCTCATTAGGATTCATTAGGGATTCTTAGAGTCTCCTGGGTTACCAAAAAAAATTAGGGTTTCTTAGATCAATTTCTCAAACTTTATCCTTTTTAGGTCAACAAACCATAAAATAGCTTTCTTACTCATAAAAACCCTAATTGCTCAAATTATCCACATTAAGGATCTTTTATACTCAAATTGGATTAGGATCATCATATCTCTATTTTATTCATGGATTTGCACAATTACAACCATTAAGAGTCATTCACCTAAATTAGGGTTTCTAGGCCCATTAATGCGTATTCATGTACATGGAGCCCTAAATTAATCCAATTATGCATAAATATCATATTTCTTTTAGACCTAATTCTCTCTTCTATTAACAACAAGTTAATATTTTCTCATAACATCCAAAGAACATTATTAGATCTAATTATCATCAACTCTTAGGGGTTTTCATTAAATAAACCATTAAAGATGATAACTTTATATACTTTTGAATTTCAATAAAAAAATAGGCTTCAAATATATTTTGACTAGATTCCTTTCATTTTTCTTATCAACTTTCATATATAGCATCGATTCATCAGAGCTACCAAATAATTTCTAGATTTATTTTAAGATTTATAATACCTGAACCAATCGGGGCTTGACACGTCATCTACGATTACTTTCTTATTTGCTGGGCTGGCTCAAGTGGAAAGAGGCCAGTACCCTCACATCTTAATCATGCTATCATGGGAAAAAGACTCAAATGTCATGGAGTCTTCTTCTACCTCACAATGTCGACTGGCGTATGCTGCCGGTGAGCCAACCGCGTGGTCGACCCCTTCCCCTGGGCCTCAAAGACGTGGAGAAGCTTGGAGCGACTCCCCTAGGCACCGACTAAGTCAACCATGGCATTGTTCACGGCCGAAGATAGTCAGAGACGATTACTCCGGTGACTAGGGTTCTACTGTCATTGCAGCTTCCTAGACACGCCAGCCTATGCCACTGTGGTTCGTTCTCTCCCAAACTCCACCCCGGATCATGGCCCAACTCTAGGGTGAGTCTATGGCGATCGCAAATGGGGAAGAAGACATGCCACTCTTACAGGGAACCTATCAAATTTCCCACGCTAGTGCAGGTTGTAGCCATGGAGTTTGTTGATCCTCTCTGTGGTCTATGGAGGATGAATTCCATACTCTCTAACGAGGGATCTTGGGTCCCTATTTATACATGTTTTAGGGAACCCTAGTGGATACTAGGGGAAGGGATGGAAGGGGTTGAGTATGATTCCCATGTTCTAGAAGAGGAAAGCATCATTTCCTTCCTACTTTCACTCACGGTTGAAACAACATGGTGTATGGATATATAAGGGCCATCATCCACACACCTTCCCAAAAATGCCTTTCTCGGTTTCTTTTTCCTTGTGGTTTAATATACATGTATATGTATAAACTTGCTAAAAGACCTTTTCTTACCATGAGTCTCTCTCTCTCTCAGGTGATGAAGGAAACTTATCCTAAGGGCATACATAGTTGTAGAAGGATTGTATTCATTTCTTTCCATCTATATCAACACACACACACACACACACACACACATATATATATATATATATATATCCACTTCCCAAATCTTTATTTAATCATGGGATTTACAAATCTTATTCTTTTAGCCATCTCATCAAAGAAATTATTACTACTTTATGAATCCTTTTTTTCTTCTCAAGTTTTTAAGGGAAGTATATGATGACTCAAACTACTTGTTTGCCAAGTTTGGGTTTTAAACTCAAAAGTATGAGAGACTTTTCTTCATTTGCAAGTTATCACTTATTAAGGCATATTATATGCATACTTTTTCTCTCCTATTCTTTTATATTCCTTATTTGGATTCCTTTTACCAATAGAAACCTTGTGGATTTGAAATCTCATCCATGATGAGTCAATCATACCTCTTTCCACATATTTCTCATATTTTCATTATTATCTCAATTTCTTTTCCTATTTATGCATTATTTGATTTCCTTCAATTTCCTTTCTCTTTTTATCATCTTGGACTCATTAACATATTATGATCCACGAAATCACATACACAAATAAAATATTGCAAAGGGAATCCATTCAATAGATATAATTCATATAGTTCCCATAATCACACATTTATTGGGGAAATTGCATTTTTAACCATATGAACCCAAAATTTGGGGTTGTAACACCTCCCCTATTTCTCTTGGTTTCCGAGTGAGAATCTTGGATACATAAGACCATCTTCCCCTTTGCCTACTCTACTAGCTTTGTCCAATGGCAGGCAATTTGTTGGCAACCTCATTTTCCCTTGAGGAGGCATGTGCCATGACCCTGGATCAGAACAAAGGCAGCCCTATGAGATGTTCAAGCTATGACTCACAACAGAAGATCACAGGTAATCGAATGACCTTTGTATCCCCGCATGATTAATCATACTATTCAATTTACAAGCACAGTTAAGGAATTTTACCCCACCTCATCTTCTTTGACCGCTGAGTCAAGGGGCGAGTCTCCCTAATGAGTTGCCCAAACCTGACTGGTCCAACTTAGGGTCGACCCGCCTCCTGGTCGAGCCACTAGGTTTGGATCCATACATGTTGCTTTTTCTTGTTTTAATATTGGTCCATTTTTTAAAATTCATAATAAATCGATGCTTTATCAGAAAATTTCAAATAAATAGTCATTGGAAAGGATTTTTCGAGTAGAATATGATTTTAAGTTTTTCAGTCATGATTTGCATTCTTATTTAGATGTTTTATTTAAAACCCTAATTCGACCCACAAAATCCTATTTGTGTACCACATATGATTAATGTGATCTAATCCAACCTAGTTTTCCTAAGTTAATGATGTTGATCAGTGATCCTAACCCTAATGCACACATACCCTAATTCAACCTAAGATCAATATAGTGTATTGATTAATGATGTTTATGAATAAGTACTTAGAGCCTAATCAAGTCAAGGGAAGGTTTGACCTAGATTTTACTCAAAGATCACAGAGGCTATCTTAGGATCATCTTTACTTCGAGGTAAACGAGTCATGCTACTGAGCACAAGTATTTATGGTTGATTGTGTGCTAAGTATAAGTAGACATTATGATTTCAAGTTTAATGCTTTAATCATGCTCGCTATATCAAATTTCTTGATGATTGCTATATGTTATGTCCTATGGTTAAAATGTTCATTATTATTGAAGTTTATGCTTAATGACTCATGAAATTCATGTTAATATTCAAGAGGGAGAAATCCAATCATGTTAAGAGATCATGTTAATAGGGAGAAATTACATCATGTTAAGTTCAATAATCATGTAATGTTAATGTCGTGTTAATGTCATGTTAATGATAAAGTTAATCAGAATTGAACTAGTCTCTACATGCTCCTGAATCATGGACCCTAAGGCGTCGTCAAGGGATTTCCTAGAAATCATGTGCTATTGGGGGGGTATTATAGAGTGATGCATACATTTAATGTTTATAGTTAATCCTTGTCAAGTTTTCTTATATGTCAAGTATATTTACTCTTCTCATATTATAAAAAGCCAATACCATTTACTGATGTTTTGTTTTCCCCTTTGAATGGCTGACAACATGATCTCCCCAGGAGTTGGAGCATGTAAGGACTCAAAAGGTGCAAGAAAGGATTAGAAGACCTTCAATATCTAACTGGTTGAGTGCCATCCATACTAGGCAATCCAATTATTTATACATGCTTACCTTCATGAATGTTTTCCATGTTTAGAAATGTTTATACATGTTATAGAACTCAATTATAGTTTCCTATTCAAAGAACAATGTATGAATCTCAATGGTGAACTATGTATTTATTTGCTATAATTTCATAAATGTGACATCCCCCTTCAAGATGAAAGCTTCCACTCAATTATAATATATATCATAAGGTGGGGTGTTACAATTCTCATCCTAGTGAAGCTATGATAGATCTGAAGGATGAGTTAAAAACCAATCTATGCAAACTCATCGAACTCTTGTAGAGAGGGATGCATTAGTGATGAGGGATGAGTATATAAGATTATGATCAATAATAAGTAGCAGACCTCCACCATATCCACAAGCACTAGTGTTCCAATTAACTCTAAATATGTAAGATGCAGTCAAAGCATGACACCTTCCATAACTCAATCCCGGCTTAAGGCCATAAAAAATCTGATAATATCTAGCAATGAATCTATGCAGATTGTATTAGAGACTAAGGAAGAGTTTTCTTGAACTAATAAGAGTGTTTGATCAAGGCAAGATTGATACATGATTGTTTGAGAAAAAGAAGATATTTAAGCTATCCCATGTTCCTAAAGAGAACATAATGGAGAAGTGATGTATCTCATAATAGGAAGTACCAAATAACAATGGGGACTAGAGGATAACACAATGGGAAGGGGGTGTTTCTACATGAGTAGAGGTCAATAGAGGTTTGAGTCATGTTACTATCCTAACACCTCTATCCACATCACATTGTGGTAATTTGAGACATTAAATTAGGAAAATGTTATTTCTAGAATATGTGTTCATATCTGTGATCTCATACGATTTTGTTCACAACTTTATGTGATTTATTGTAATACGATCAAAAATATAAGAAGAGGGTGTGAATACCAAAAATACAGGAAAAGGTGGATATTAGTGATTCACATGTAAATTTCCATTATGTAATTGATGTTAGAAGAGAAGTAAACATGGGTAGTTTCTCTGGGAAAGAGGTCGAGCCTTTGAAAGAAAAATAACAAGATTATCCAAACATGATCATAAAATGAAATGAAGGACATTTAGAACACTACCTTATACATCTAGAAGAGTTCCTTCATCACTCAGTGCACCATCTAGGCCACAATAGATAAGGGGTAGAGAAAAAGTAGTGCAAATAGTAAAGAAGTCTACAAACCTTAGAAAGAAGCTAGTTCTAGTTCTTCAACAATGATGAGTCCACATAGGAAATTAACACCCAGCTATGCTTCAACACCTATATAGTGTACAAGTTATGTATATTATCGTCAAGAGAAATGTTCGTGTGGACAAAAATGACTACTATTCTTGAGTCTGTCCTTTAAAAGTGTAATTGTAGCCTTAGGGGTGAATACTGAGAGGACAAAATAAGCAAAAAAGGTATCCATAACAAGTTCATAGTTGGGGGTAGTTCTACAAGAGAGATTAAGTATATAAGCAGTCACATCTCAGATTAAAAAAGGCAACATCTGTAGAAGTGCATTGGCAATAAGACATGTATATAATGCAAATCAACCAATAAGGGGGCTTTCAACTCTAGTAGCTACATGCTTGATGTCGTTAATTACATATGTCATTAATAATAATGTTTTTTTGATAAGTTCAGATGGAAAACACTCATTTATGACCAAGGATGAGATGGACACAATTGATACACTATGATACAATTCGAGAAAAAAGGTAAACTATGATACCAATACTATTTGATTTTATTTTGGATATCTCGATTGTGGTACTTATAGTCTAAGGAAATTCATTACTAGATGTGCATCTTCAAATGGAAACTATAGTATTCAAGGGATACTTAACAACTTGAGATACACATATTTGATATAATTATCGCCAAAGATTTTTTGCAACAATTTAAGGTGGGATAGTTGATTCACTAATGAATTAGAGCTTAGTGATAGTGATAAGGTGTAAAACTTAATAAGAGAATGGAAAGAGCTACCCAGATGTACAATATATTTTACTATAGTTGGGAGAATTTAAAGGAAAGGATACAAATTTTTCTAAGCTCATGTAAACAACAATAAGGAGGAGAACTCTAAATCTTTAGATTTACCTATAGTTAGAGAATATGCTAAAGGTTTTCCGAATGAGTTACCAAGTTTACCACCACTGAGAGTGTGTCTCTATGAGATTAATATCATGCATGTATATCATTACCACCTATTGGGTGGAACCAACTGAACATAGGGAGTTGAGGAAGCAATTACAAGAACTTCTAAATAAAGGCCTTATATAGCCTAGTACCTCACCCCGGGGAGCACATATCCTATTAGTCAAGAATAAATATGCAACTATGATATTACACATAAGCTATAGGAAAATTATAATGCTAATATTAAGACTAAATACACATTGATTAGTATAGACAAACTACTTGACCAGCTAAGGGGATATTATATCTTTTTAAAGATTTGTCTACAATCAGGTTATCATCAAATAAAAATCAAGACCAAGGATGTACCAAAGAAAAAAAGTAAAATTTTCTAACATCACTATGCATTCTTGGTTGTGTCATTTCAGATAATGGATGCTCCTGCAACTTTCACATATTAATGAATACAATGCTCTGTCAATTCCTAGATCACTTTACAATAATGCAGACAAATGGTATTCTAATATATTCCATTGATGTAAGACAATATCAACACCACTTACTATCAACATAACACCTAATACATTAATATTGAGTATACACTAGGTTAAGTAAGTGGGAGTCCTAGTTAATAGAAGTTACTACTCTAGACCATGTCATATCTGATCAGGGGATTTATATAGATCCTAAGAAAGTACAATGTGTAGTGTACTGGGGGAAACTAAAAAATACCCATTGAGGTCCATGTTTATTGGGTTCACATGCTTGACAAGTGATTAGTAAAGAACTTTAGTAATATTTCCATGCTTCTAACCAAATTACTAGAAATGGCATACTGTTTGTCTAGACTGAGAAGTGCAAAGGTAGTTTCTAGACCTTGAAAAAGAAGTTGATGAAAACTCCAAATTTATCACTTCTATAGAATAGGAAGGGATATGCAATCATATTTAATGCATATAGGAAAGGTTTAGGTTGTTTTATTATGCAATACCATAAATTTATCTCTTATAAGTGAAGACAACTAGAGAAGCACAAAGAAAATTATGTCACAAGACCTAGAGTTGCCTGAAGTTTTGCTAGATCGTAAGACAAGGCAACATTACATGTATGGAGGTGATAAGATCATACTGATTATAATGACCTAAAGTTTATCTTTATCCAAAAGAGATTAATAATACAACAAAGGTGGCTAGAACTGAGAAAGGATTATAATTGCATAATAAAATCCCACCTAGGGAAAGCCAATGTGGTAATGTGTGCACTTAATTGAAGATCATCCCGTACACCATTAGCTAATTTGTATTGCCTTCAATGTGGAATAAGATACAATTTATTAAATATGAAGGAGATGAATATCCATATCTATGCAATATAAGAAGGAGGATTTCTACACCATTTACATGTAAAGCACATCCTTGGATATCAAATACTACAAAAACAACATGATGTATACCGCTAGATACAACATATTAGATAGAAGGTGCAAGAAGGCTAGAGATAAGGATTTCAATTACTATGAGAATAACAAATTTTGTTTTTAAGGGAGATTGATGTTAGGAAAATGATATAGGAAACAAAAAAATCCTTATATGATATAAATAATAGGGTTGATAAATTTTATTAGAACTAGAATGAAGTCCATAGGTGGCTATATATGAATGGAGATGCTACAGAATCTGTAGCTTGATGTGGGTTATGTCAAAGTGTGAAAACTTAAATCTAGAAATTTACATGAGTGCAACCATTTCCTATTCAAAAATGAAAAGATAGTATCATGTGAACATGGATTATGTATTGGCATTATTCACACATATTTAGTAAATGATTATTTCTGCATTGACTAAGTCATCACACCTTCTTAGTTGTGAACATAACTTATTTTGACAAATTCTAACAATATACATGTGTATGAGATGGTAACTCTACCCAATGTTCAATTGTCTATTATCTGATAACGGATTGTAACATTCATAAGAATGAGATATGCCATTGGCTAAAGTGTTATAGAGGAACAATATGGTTGACTAAGGCATGTGGGAGTTAGAATACAAGATGTGGCAAGTTCACTATTAGGGGTGGGACCAGAGAGGGAATCAATTTCTGACTCATTCAAACAAATGGAACAATCCCAATGCCAAACACCAACATAAACCTTTTGCATGGGAATGTAGTCCAATATATTGAACTTGGTATGTATAACACAAAAGACCACAACAGAAGAAAATATTTCTGACTATATAGTGTCATAAGTTTACAAAGTTGACACCCATAAGGGGGAATACGTGGGGTAAAAACTATTTCAATAGATTTAAAATGCAGAGGGTAATCCTACTACTCCAACTCTTATCTCCCATGGAACATCAATTATGCATATGTACATATTAGTCACCTTGGTCACCCTTCTTGAGTCATCTTTACCTAAGGGGTTGGAAGCAAGCCTCACAAAAAGAAAGAAGGTGTTAATATATCAAAAAATGTTGGTATGTGCATACATGGATAAGTGGGCAATAAATGAGGAAAAGGACATCAAAAAATATATATCAAGTCTTTCAATAAAAGAGAGAAATAAATTCATTCAAAAAAAAATCAAAAGATAATATCTCAATAAAGTGATAAATTAAAAGATGAGCCATCATTGAGAGTTCATAATGAAACTTGCTAATTACTTGCAATACTAGCAAGAGCAAGAATCCATATGTGTTACATGTGATAATATTAGAATGATATAATGGTAGGTAATAACACATTTACCATATATATGGGGTGAACAATACAATATAAACATATGCTCTAAAATATAGGATGAGAAGCAACATATACATATCTTCTCTAAGAAGGAAATGATACACGTTTGCTCACATAAATTCATTTGCAAGAATTAATAGCTTTACACAATTATAAGAGGTGGGAATTTACTCATCCACATAGATGAACACATATTACATTGTGCTAGTAGTCATCACATGATAAATAATACAAAAATGAGAAAGTTCAATTCAAACATGGGGGATGAAAACATTCGTAATATATCAAGTGGGGTCACGGGACCTATTAATGACCATTCATCAATTATAGTGCATGATGAGAGAGATGTAAATAACAATATGAATCTTTAATTAGGATTTCCATAGGAATGCATATAGAAAATTTAATTTCAACATATTAGCCTCATTAAGAAGGTTAGAGATTCATGCCACAAATAGATTAAGAGAGAAGAAATTAGGTGATTGTCCAATTATGAACGAAATAATGCAACATGCCTGAGGTCACGTCTAGAATTACCCCAAGTCAAACCTAGTTCTTTAACTACCAACTAATATAAAAATATTAAATTAGGGTTAAACTCTCTTTCAATGTTAAGCCCTAAAAATTGCATTTTTAGATTTAGTCATGAAACTTTCATACTTAAGTAAAGTATAAATTTTGAATTCCGAACATGTTCATTTGTTAATTTATAACTTACAAATAATTAAATACGATTTTATAAATTATGACCAATTAGAAGAACCCTAAAAATCACATGTTTCATATATTGTAACTAGATAATGAAAATCATTCAATTAGATCAAGAATAATTTCATGATTCCATAACTTATTTTATTTCATTTTTGTATGTATTTGATTCAATATAAATATTTAAAGATCATTGTACGTACCCCATTTCCTTCAAACAAAATTGGGCAAAAGACCAAATTTTCATGCATACTAATATCAACACCTTAGGTGTGACATAATCATTATTGTCAAGTCAGGTACGCATGGCATGTGTGTCTCCAAGAAACATAATTGAAAAAATAAGATACTACTCTTGTGCATGATAGAAATCCAAGGAAGGTGATGGAAAAATCATTAATCAAAACAATATTTGTTCTAATCAAAGATGCTACATACTCAACTTTATTACTAAATATGTTTTTATATATAATTCATAATTTTATCCTAACATCATTTTATTTACAAGGTGATCCTTCATTTTATGTCTCATTCAACTATTTTGGTGACTTATGAGATATTTGAAACAAATTTGTCTCCCTTTTAGTTTTTGTGTAAAAATGAATTCATTCTCCTTATTCGAGAAGTATTTACAAACTAGTTCCTTAATTTATCAACATGACATCAATCAATACAATCTGACATCCTTGTGTTCAAATACTTTGAGTAGATATTATATTTCAATAATACGCCTACTTCTTCAACTAATGGCTTGGAATTATCTGAAAAATGTTACTTTTATAAATGGATATCAAGTTTGGGATATCTAATTCATGAAAAAAATAGACTACTGATACCTCTAATATAGGAAGTCATCATCTTTAGAAATTGGATGATTAGATGAGAAACACATGGAAACATGTCCAGATAAAATGGTGTTGTAAAACTTTTGATATAAAATTATTAATTAATACGTATAGATGACTTATATCACTACTAAATAGGTGATAAAATGTATATAGATAATAAATGGTCACATTCTTCTCTATTGCAACATTGATGATGGTAGTTAAAGAGGAGGAATATGATTGATCTCTCTCCTTCTTAACATATCACCTACCCCAACTCAACCCACCATTGTCCTCCTCTTCAAATTTTCTATAACAAAAACCACACCAACCCCACCAACCCCCCCAACCATAGAGAAACGACATCATGAAACCTCTCTCTCTTGATAGGTAAGTGATAATGATCACTCTCACTATTTGTCTCACTTCTCAACTACTAGTAGAAATTGCATTTAACTTCACAATGTCTCTCCTTATTCACATAGGACGTTTGTCAAAATTGATCACTAGACCCGCCATCTATAAACACTCTAGATTTCTAGGCTTCAACAGAAGACAAACCTACAAAATACCCAGAGCTACCTATCCATTGAGGAACTGAAACAACACTAATCAAACCTCTTTTGACCCCTTATGCATTATTGATGACCAGTAAACACATAGAAATTTCCATAAACCCAAATTCATGATATATTGCTATGAACTAATGGAATTAGGAGAAGTTGAGAGAACCATCCCCACCTCCTCATGTCTTGATGCCAATATAACTCATATGCAACCTCACTATGAGCGACCTTGCTCCCTTCTCCCACCCTTACACCACTCCGCAATTTCCTATAAAGATGCCACTGAGATTCAAAAGATGCAAGGATGGAGAATTCAACACTCCTATAATGCACTATCCTTCTTAGTTAGAAGTGAAACAATTGAGCTTCCAATACATCTACAACAAGTTGATCTTGATTTCCCTTTGCACCACAATATAAGTGGTAACTGAAGTCACAACTCTAATTCTCTTGACAGAGGAACAAAAGAACATTGAGGAGACATTTTCAACGGATCATGACGCTACACTATGAAGACCAACTTCATAGATCAACCGAACGTGTAGATGTAGGAGTACTCCTCACTTACGACATGATACTGGACAGAAGGAAAATCATGGACGATCACAAACCCTTAGGCTTGCTTCTCTTTATCTATAGTCCCCATTTTAAAAAATATGCCATTGTGATTAAGGATAATGGCTTAATTTAACCCAATAATAATAATTGTCAAAATTACCTAGTCAAGTTATCCCATGTTAGCTTACACATGCCTTAGAATCAGTAACACAATAGGTCTACAAATTAAAATTCCACTGATCACTTTGAAAGATATAATAGGACACAAGATTACATAAAAACCATAATATCCTTTAAATAATAAATTCATAACCTAGAATATTATTATATATACATGATAATATACTCAAATTTTAAAAAATATCGAGATATTGAAATTTATTATCCAAAATATCAATGTTAGCCTTAATACAATCTGAAAATTCTAAGTGCATATGCATATAATGGAAATTAGTTATATAGAATCAACCTAAGGGTTATAGATATCTAAAGTGTACTAGCTATCTTGAATAAAATGGTGTATTAGCAAAAGAACATAACTAAGAAAGTATCTTTAATGAATATAGGTATGGGTGATCTTATTTACCAACGATTTTCCTTGGTGATCTTTCAGCTTGGAATATATATTGATTAACTTGATACTTGTAGATAGGTACATATTCTAGATGTTGACTAGTAATATTTGTATGTATGTTAGTATTTGTGTTAATGTGTATTGTGCATGGGTATGCTATGTTAAAATATGCCCCAATGATGATCCTAAAAATGTTATGTTTCATCCCTAGATATTCCTAGGAAGGGAAGTTTGGTAAACGATGTCTCAGATAGTGACCATATTTGACCTAGTGAATACCTAGGATTAAATAATTAAGAGAGAGAATAAAATTATAACACTAGATTGTTGGTATGTGTATTATTTCCAAGACATTTGCAACCTAGGCATATCTACACTATTTGAATAAAAATATATGGTGGAAACAGAATGGAACCAAAACCCTAAATAGGAAATATTGAATTAATAATCCAAGGTGGAAAGAAAGACTTAATTGCATGTAAAATTATATTCCTATCCAATTATAACAAGCTTTACCTTGTATTTATGAGTCTTGACGTATTAGATTCTCCATTTCAACTATTGAATTATATACTTACCTCTTAAAACTGCATGCATAAAATCTTTAATAGTGGTAAAACCAAGTTTGTTGTTAGCACTATCTTTCCTCTTGAAGGTCACTATAAATATTTATGCAAATCTCAAATATTATTGAATATTAAGATATCACTAAAATATATCTATCGAAGTTTCGACTCCTTTTGGGCTTTGGCCTCTTTTTGGACTTTGGTCCCTTAGTATATGATGCCTTATATGTTTGAATCACTTGAGGTTGGGTAACATCCTACCACCTTCAATGTGGCTATGATGGATTAGTTGTCCCTCAATATACCAGTTAAAATAGGTATTAGGTGACAATGTTGTTATCTCATCAATATTGAGAACATTAAGGCACCAAGTCCTAGACAAAAAATGTGATATGATAGAACTCAATTTTTATATTATAATTTGATCTTAATATTTAAAACAATCTTGGATATTTTGGAGAATTTGAAAACTTGATATCTTGTTGAAAATTGAACATTGAACAACCTTGCAATTTTACTATTATGATAATCTTGAGAACTTGATGTAGTGGAACTTAAATCTTGGCAATGTTAATTCTTATATTGGCATCACATTCCACTGATTAGTCCTTATCTAGATTTGGAATTTGCATGTATTCATTCATTTGTACATATTTTATAATAGATTGACAATAAGGGTGTAGTACCATCATTTATTGATGATTTCCTCTTTGGTCCATGTCATGAATGAATTCATCCCTTGTGATATACATGGACACACAATCAAAATAAGACTTAGTTAAGACATATAGAAGATTCCCTTTATTGGTTGAAGAGTTGATAAGACTCATCTATTTTTTAAATGATTCTCCTTATGTATAGGCTTCTGTGAACTCTGATGTAAATCTTGAATGTAAATTTTATAAAAAAATATTGTAAAGACCAGGTCTTCATAAAATGTAACATTTGGGCCCATTTCCCAAGTCTCTAATAGAGTTGTAGGAATGATGAATGGACCCACGAGCCACCACTAGCCTCATCTACATGCTTTGTCCTCACTCATGTGTAGACCAAGGTCAAATTCCTGACATGTCACCCATCCTAGAACTACTATGGGCCAATAATGCTAAATCATAAAGTTCTTATTGATGAGCTCCTTGAAAAAGAGGTGCATCTTGGTGATTTGAGTAGTCCAATCATTTATTTTAATATGATTCTATACAAGGCTTCAAATTTTGGAATCTTACAACCCCCACTTAGACTCTTGAAGTCCTCGTCAATATAAGGCCTCATAATCTTTCCCAATTTAGTGCAGATCTAGAATGACCTATATACACCAAATTAATGATCATGAAAACCAGCGCAAGGGTGGCTCCCTCATTGCGGATAAACCTTTCCAACATGCCTAGAATATAGAGCTAAATACTGAAGAGTTTTATGTCTTTGTGGGCCCTACCTACTAGAGGGAAACTAGATTTGATACCACTCATAACGTCCAAGCTCAATCATGAAGGCTCTAATAAAGTTTTAGGAATTACAATTGGCCCACAGACCAACATTGGCCTTCGCTATGCCTTTTTTCCTCACTCAAGTGCAGTTCAAGGTTAACTCCCTGACAATTCATCCATTATAATATTACTCTGTCTGAGCATGCTTAACCACATAGTTCTTAGTGATGATCTCCTTAAAAAGAAAGTGTAACTTGGTGATATGGGTAGTCCAATCCTTCCTTTTAATATCATATCATCCACGACCTCAAATTTTGGGATGTTACAAAAGCCTGGAACCTCAGAGCCACAATTACGAACATGAATCATAAATGCAATATAAAATCAGATTCTTGACAACCAACCTAGACAACCAACATCTAGTTTGAGTTCTCAGAACTATTCCATTCTCAAAGATCCCACACTTTGGTCATGAGATGGTCTGTGAAGCTCACAATGATTCCCTCCATGGAGATATGAAGAAAGGGCATTGAAGCACACCCTACAATCCATAACCATCGGAAAAAAAATCGACATCTATAAAGAGATACATCATTGATGCCAAAACTGGTGGGATTAAATGAAAGCATGCACATCAAGCGAAAACACGAGTGTGGCATCAAACCATGAAGAAAGGAGGAGGAAAAAGATACTCTACCATGAAGGGAGCCAAATAGATTATCGGTCGAGATTTATTGGATTAACATGAACCTTCCTATGACACATCTGAGACGTAGAGGAGTCTAGGATGCTCTTTAAAGTGCTACCTACAAGTATCAACAAATCGAGTTGAGTAACCCAATCACCCACTCATTGAGGAAAAGAAATCATGTAATGACTTGGGCATGATGCAAGGGATGTTTCAAAGTATGGAATTGGATAACCTTGCAATGTATAGGCAATTGAGACTCAAGATTTTGAAGGAAGAAGATGGAGAGGATTGGATTGGGATTATGGGAGTAGTTTCAAAGCAATTGGTTGTGTCATAAGATGCCCAAGGGTCGAAGATGCCAATGAATTTCTCTTATATGGATAGGGTTTTGTGTCGAAGCCCCTATGGAGAAAGGTCAATGGTATTGACTTAGAGTTTTTATTTGGGAAAAGAAACAAGTAAGGAAAGTAGGGTTTGATGGGTGTGAAATCTCTCAAAAAATTCAACAGTGGAGAGAGTGTAAAAATCCATGGAGAGATGAGGGAGAGAATTGATTGAGAAATTCATAGATACATTAACATAAGAGAGTAGCCAAATGTAGAATGTAGAAGACACATAATGAACCACATGATCAAAATACAACAATTGGAGACAATCCACATTAACCAAAATAGGTCAAGTCAAGACATTGAGGAACTTTAGAGTTACACTACAATAAATTATATGTTTTCTCTTTTACCAAATTTACTAAATCTTCCATTATTTAGCCAACTGGACTAGTTCTTATCATCCAATTGGAGTAGAAGTTTTCATGGTGACTATTTAGACCATGTAGATTCCAAAAATGTCATTACTTTCCACTTTTTACATTACTAATTAGGCGATCTAATTGATTAGGGTAAAAAGATGTTATTTCCGTATTCATTCGTCAATTAAGTATTAATGATTGATATCTTGAAAATATATTATCTTCTAGGCTTACCTTCACATGATTTAGTTTTCAAAATCCTTATATGAAACCTTATACATTACTTCATTCAAGATTCCTTATAAAGTCATTTAATAGTATTATTATTCAATTAAGGACAAAGTAATTATTACCAATGTAGTGGCACCCAAGTAGTAAAGTTGATGTTGTATGACCTAGAGGTCACAAGTTCACAACCCCTGGCAACAGGATGAATGAATTGCCAATAGTTTTTTAAAAAGGACAAATGATTATTCACCAATCTATATATTCCTTTTTAGTCCCACTAGGGTGTTTCCCATCATTATTTTTGAATGAAGACGCTGCATATTATTTTAAGCATTATTAAACTCATTTGAATTAGTTGAAAACTAGTGCAATGTCTCATTAATATATCTATATGTTATCCATTTTATTGAAATTATGCCATATATTATTATTAGGATAAACAATTATATTTTTCAATTTATAAAGATTTATGTATTAGTTATTTACATTATAAGATCTATGATGTATTATGAAAAATTCCAATTACATATTATTCATCATTTGTTAGCCATATCTCTACCTAACTTAACCTTTATAATCATCTTATTTGATACCATGGTACAAATTAATGTAATATTACTCTATAGTCACCATTATATGAATCTAGCTATGTGATCTATGATACATGTAGATGTTAATATCATTTAGACCCATAATATTACCATCATAGGGTACAACTTATACTTGTTTGGGGTTATCTTAAGAGCTATACCCATTGGTACATATTTCATCGAATTAGGGAAGATTTTGGTATGTTACATTCCCCCTAATGTAGTTTTACTATAGGAAAATCTTCTTTATGGATGGTTTATATGTAACATCCCAATCTTGGCTTAAACGTAAATCCCATTATAGATTGCATTATTGTCTTATAATCACTCTTATATGGTAATGAAAATGCTAATATAGTGAAATCTTGTGATAATAAGTATTTTGTTATGAAATCCATAACCTAAAATATTATGTCATTAACAATAATATGTATGGAAACATAACACCAACTTGTGAACTTATTTTATTTAAAAGTTTAGTAGTGCTTTCATGGTGAAATAGGTGACTAAGAGTTCATATGATATTTATAGAGAAATTTTATATGAAAATTCATTGTTGACGTTACTAAGTTTAGACAAGATAGGTGGTTTCAAGCTTTAAGGGGAAATATACATAATTGGAGATTCATATCAAGTATTAGAATTTGTATGAGGGTGTTTGACACAACTTTACTGTGCGTAAAATGCAAGTATACGCGTCAATGTAATATAGGCCTTGTGAGGCCCGAGCCGAACACATGGACACGTAATTTTCAGTAGACTACTAATAACTGTTCGCGATCAACTAGACCAATTATAAAAGTTGAAAGTTGTTTTGAAAAATAAAATAAAAATAAAAGAAAATAAAGCAATCGATTAAATGGTTAATTTAATCAATTAAAATGGAATATCTAGGATTGCAGTTTCACCGCGGGTTCTCATTGTACTAATTCCTACACAATCATCTCATATTCTGGGTAGTGGCCCATAGTCAAAATTGCTCGCTTCCGTGATGCAATTCACTACCTTAATCTAGGTCGGTTCCACGGCAGTAGTAACCTATACCCTAAATTAGGTGCATGAAAAACTTATCTCTGAGTTCCCACCATTAACCATACATCACCTTTTCTAAAGGATTTATTAGTTAATGTGATTATCGTCTCTTTTCAACCGTTAATTCTTTGTCAAAAGCAATTAAGGGTATTAATTTACCATTATGGTGATCAAGCACAATGATAAAAATTGAGAAAATGATATCATACCATGGATTTGAGGGACAAATTATGATAAACTATGTAAGAAGAGTCATACAACGATTGTCTGGGCTATTCTCGGTCCTAAAGACAAAGGGGATTAGCCCCTCATGTTCATCTCAATGAAAAACACCATGAAAGAAGAAGGAAACATAGGGGAAACATGGATGTAGATGATGTAACCCCTGAACGAAGGAGATCCGGATGATCCTCGGTGTAAGACACACGTTCTTCAACCTTCCAGTAAGAGAATCGTCCGTCTATGACTCTGGAAACTTCTGGGGCGTAGCTCTGGGCTCCGTTCTTTGCTCTCTTCTCTTCCGAGACTCGTTCGGCGGCTATGGGCGTGATAGTACGGTTTGGGCCATCTTTCTTAGGTATAGGGATCACTTACGGCTGAAAAAAATATCATGGTTGTTCGATTGAAAGTGATTTGCAAATTTTCCTGATCCGACGACGTCGATACCATCGAGGGGGTGTCGATGGTATCGACTCGCTCAAGGTACTGACACCTCTTCACTTTTTGGTGCTCTCTCTGATGGTACCTTGATACCATCGATCAGACTCGTCGATGGTATCGAATTGTTGATCTTCTTCACCAGCTATGTGTTGTGGCCATGTCGATGGCATTGACCACCTGTCGATGGTATCGACACCTTCAGATATTTAAATTGCCTGGAATAACGAGAAAAACACTAATCAAATCCAAGAAATATGATCATTTATACAAAGTACGATGTAACAAGGTAATTTGATGCATAATGAGATTATAGGCTAAAGGAAATGAAACATGTGATATTAACCACAAATATGAACAATAAACACACAAAACGAATGAAAAAATAGCCTATAAAAGTGACTCAAAACCCTTGCATCAAACTTCCCTAAGCTTGAACTGTGCTCGTCCTCGAGCAACAAATCTATAGAATATAATTGCAAGGGTCAACTAAAGAACATACTAGCATAGAAGATATCACAATATGATTCCCACCTGGCATGCACATACCGGCCCTCATTAACCATGGAACAATAACTACCCTAAAGGTGACAATGATCATCCATAAGAGATACCCACCCCAAGATCAACGAACACTATCAAATATGGCAGTTACTATAATAAAATCCTCTAGTTCAGGCTTGGTGCATCTTGTGATCTCCTATCTACGTTGCTCATGTCCTAACTACCATCTACATGGAAGCAGATCTCCTGATATACAAGAATGAGGAGATAATCATGGGTAGCCTACCGTTTTGAGCAACGGGTGGATGGAATGGGCAGTTGTGGAAGAAAATGGAGCACAATATAGTTTAACATGCAAAAATAACAAAAATGACCTAAATGATGCATATGCATATGAAAATGACCTAATGCCTACATTTTAGGTGAAATGATGCATGCTCTACTATTCCGTCTCCATGTGAGATGAAATGTCTACAAAACTACATCATGTGCTTGTTCTTCCTATTATACAGGTGAAACAAGCTCCTTTCCCCCTATGATTTTTACTTACTTTTTTTTTTCTTTTCCTTCTTTTTTTCAAGCACTTATTTTTCTCAATTGACTAAGGAGAAATTTGCAATATTTTTTTTCCTTGGGCTTATTCACATAACTACTGAAATTGATGCATTGTAATTTACTTTTCAAAGAGTATAAAAGAAGTTCCATGTTGTTTCTTATTTTTCAGAAGAAGTAAGGCACATAATGTCTTATATGCTTAAGAGTATGCAAAATGCAAGTATATGAACGTAATTATGCAATTACAATGACATGCACTCTAAAATGACACAGTGTCAATGGTATCAACATCCACACTGACCTGCACACTTAGCAAACCTATCAGGGTATCATTTTTAAAGACTAAGTGTGAAATTATTAAAAACTACCTAAGAATGCGAAAAATTAAAAGAAACAAATATTTACACTACCAAGGTTGGGTTGCCTCCCAACAAGCACCTCATTTAATGTCTTGGTCTAGACGCAATTATGCTCCTTAGTCATCATTTAGTGCCATAAATTTAATCTCAGTCACTTTCCTTGTGTAGTCTTCCCCATAATAATGCTTCAACCTTTGACCATTCACCAAGAATGTTCTTTCACTATCTCTCACCATGATAGCACCATGGGGTCGCACCTCCTCTATCACAAAAGGTCCACTCCATTGGGATTTCAATTTCCCGAGATGTAACTTCAACCTTGAATTGAACAATAGGACACTGTCACCCTTCTTGAACACACGCAAGTGGATGTGGCGATCATGTATTTGCTTTGTCCGCTTCTTATAGATCCTTGAGTTCTCATATGCATTCATTCTTATCTCATCCAACTCATTGAGTTCTAGCATTCGCTTCCTCCCTGCATCATCTATACTCAAGTTCAGCTTCCTTAGTGCCCAGTGTGCCTTGTGCTCTAATTCCACTGGCAAGTGATAGGCCCGTCTGTAAGCCAACCTAAAAGGCATAGTGCCTATAGGTGTCTTAAATGCGGTCATATATGCCCATAATGCGTCCGGTAATAATGCACTCGAATTCTTCCTTGAAGAGGCCACTATGCACTCCAATATCTTCTTGATCTCCCTATTGGACACATCCACATGGCCTTGCGTCTGTGGGTGATATGGGGTACCTACATTATGCTTAACCCCATATTTGCTCAATATCATCATCATCATCATCATCTAAGCCTCAATCCCAATGATGTTGGGGTCGGCTACATGGATCCTTCATTTCCATTCAGCTCTATCATGGGCCATATTCTGATTGAGATGTAGAGATTCAAAATCTCTCTTTATAAGCTCATCCCATGTTAATTTAGGCCTTCCTCTTCTTCTATTTATAGTGTTTGGATCAATAGCATTACTTCATATAGGCGCACTAGTAGGTCTGTGTTGCACATGTCCGTACCATCTGAGTCGACCCTCACGCAACTTGTCCTCAATGCTCGCCACCCCCACTTTATTCCTGATATAGCCATTTCTCAAACGATCTTTTCTTGTCTTCCCACACATCCATCTCAGCATACGCATTTCAGCCACGTTCATCTTGTTGAGGCCTTGCTTCTTCACCACCCAACATTCACTCCCATAGAGCATGGTTGGTCGTATAGCTGTTCTATAAAACTTACTTTTTAACCTGAGAGGGATCTTCTGATCGCATAAAACTCCAGTTGCACTCCTCCATTTCAACCATCCTGTAGTGATCCGGTGACAAACATCATTTTGGACATCCCCGTCTATTTGCTCAATAATGCAACAAATTTACTATTCGTGAAGTGGGTGCCTCCATCACTAATGATCATCTGGGGCACACCAAACCTACAAAAAACATGCTCCTTCATGAACATGCATACTACTTCAGTGTCATTAGTCTTTGTGGGTATTGCTTCTACCCACTTGGATACATAATCAATAGCAAGCAATATCTCTATATTTGAATTAGAGGACACAAAGGGTCCCATGAAAT
This sequence comes from Alisma plantago-aquatica, assembly GCA_963693085.1. NCBI lineage: Eukaryota > Viridiplantae > Streptophyta > Magnoliopsida > Alismatales > Alismataceae > Alisma > Alisma plantago-aquatica. Next base: position 1,792,973,365 of record OY856409.1, read on the forward strand.
CAATGCCCCATAAATCGAATACCTCAACTTGTCGAAATACATGGAGGGACATCTCTTGCCGTTTTGAGATGTTACCTACCCTTTGACATGAATCACACCTCCTCACATATTCATAGGTGTCTCAGAAAAGTTTAGGCCAATAAAGGCCACTCTCTAGTACCTTCTCCGCCGTCCTTGCATTCACATGATGTCCACCGGTAGGCAATGTATGATAGTGACTAAGCACACTATCATAGTTGCTCTTAGGTACACACCTGTGTAACATTCCATCATTGCATTGTCTCAACAAAATAGGGTCGTCCCAAAAATAATATCTTAAAGAATGGAAAAACCTATTTTTCTCTTGATAGGTCCAATCATCCGGGATTTCTTTATATGCGAGATAATTCACGATATGTGAAAACCAAGGATCCTTAGATTGAATAGAAAGTATTTGCTCATCCGTAAAGTCTCGGTAATGGGTGTGTTGGTATCTCTCTCATCTACCCACTCTAACTAAGATAAGTGTTCCACAACCACATTCTCAATGCCCGCCTTGTCCTTAATTTCAATGTCAAATTCTTGTAAGAGTAAGATCCACCTAATGAGTCTAGGCTTGGCATCTTTCTTTTCCATTAAGTATTTTATGGAAGCATGGTCTGTCCATACCACAACTTTAGACCCCAACAAATATTGCCTAAATTTTTTGAAAGCAAAAACCACGGCAAGCAATTCTTTCTCAGTGGTGGTATAATTGAGTTGAGCATCATTCAAAGTCTTAGACACATAGAAAATAAATGTGGGTTTCTTCTCAAGACGCTTCCCAAGAACACCCCCACAGCAAAATCTGACGCATCACACATAAGCTCAAAGGGCTTGGTCCAATCTGGCGTTTGAACGACCGACGCAAAAATCAACTTTTCTTTGAGAACTTTGAAGGCATGCATGCATTTATCATTGAAATCAAAAACCGTATCCTTCTCAAGTAATTCTGATAATGGCTTAGCGATTTTAGAAAAATCCTTAATAAACATGTGATAAAACCCCACATGACCAAGGAAGCTCAGTACCCCTTTCACCGAATTTGGTGGAGGTAGTTTGGAAATGACCTCAATCTTCACTGGATCTACCTCCAATCCCTTGCTATACACCTTGTGCCCAAGCACTATTCCTTCGCTAACCATCATGTGACATTTTTCCCAATTGAGGACTAAATGTGTGTCCTCGCATCTTTGTAAAACCTTGTCAAGATTATACAAGAACTCATCAAAAGACACACTGTAGATGGAAAAGTCATCCATAAAAACCTCTAAACATCGCTCCACCATATCCGAGAAGATAGTAACCATGCAACGCTGAAAAGTGGCTGGTGCGTTGCACAAACCGAACGGCCTTCGGCAATATGTGAAAGTCCCATAAGGGCAAGTGAAGGTAGACTTCTCTTGATCCTTAGGGTCTATAGAAATATGATTATAGCCGGAATAGTCATCTAAAAAGCAAAAGTGAGAGTGACCAGCTAGCCGATCTAAAATCTGATCAATGAATGGGAGAGGAAAATGATCCTTTAATGTGGCAGAGTTTAAACGGCAGTAATCAATGCAAACACGCCACCCAATTACCAATCGGGTGGTGATAGGCTCATTCAAGAGATTTTGAGTTACCATTATCCCCCCTTTTTGGGGACTACCTATGTTGGGCTCACCCATGTAGAATCTAAAATAACATTGCTATGCCTGCAGAGAGAATCTTGATCACCTCCTTTTTGACAACCTCCATCATGACGGGGTTGAAGCGACGTTGCGGTTGAATCACAAGTTTGGCTCCTTCAGCGAGTAGGATCTTGTGTTGGCAAAGTGTGGGGGAGATCCCCTTGATGTTAGAAACCAACCACCCAAATGCACCATGGTGGTTCTTCAAAACTATCATCAACTGTTCTTCCTCTGCGGCACTCAAATATGATGAAATTATCACCAGTAGCTTTGCATCAGCTACTTAGAATGTGTACTTCAAGTGAGGGGGAAACAGATTAAGCTCTAGCTCTGGCGGGCTGACCAAAGAAGATTGAAGCAGTGATGGCAACAGTCCTAGTTCTTCATAGTTCTTGGCATAGTAGCAAGGAAGAACTTGGAGCTTCTTCATGCATTCTTGTAATGACATGCTTCTAATCCAATCATCCATGATGTTAAACAAACAAGCTTCAAGGGGTAGTTGTGTGTATGAGTCAAGCATGGATACTGTTATAGCATCATCCTCAGTAGATGGTGGGACTTCCACTTCTTCATCATTGGGATAACCCACAACTTTAACAAGAGAAACCACCTTTGTTTGTTCCATTATGTCCACTGCAATTGTTCCCTTATCTACCTTTGTCATGACATGAGCCATATCAAGAAACGGCTTCCCTAAGCAAAGAGACATGTTATGATCAAAGTGCCTCACTTTATGACATTGTTCCTTCACTTGTGACTGCTTTGAATTTGGAGGCATGAGTATCTCGAATCTATCATCATCTATACCCATTGTCAACCAGCCTCTACCCATCTCCAGTATCATATCAGCAATGGCCTGGAAGAGTCTTCCTAAAAGAAGCTCATTTCCTTATTCATCTTGCATCTCCATGATGACAAAATTAGCTAGAAACATGAACCGATCAACTTTGACTAAGACATCCTCACAAATACCATATGGTCGTACTACAAAATTGTCTGCAAGTTGAATTGTCATGTTACTTTGTCGAGATTCTTTGAGACCGAACTTTTTAAATGTAGAAAGGGGCATTAAGTTGATACTTTCCCTGGAATCACAGAGTGCTTCACCAAATTTTACCTTCCCAATATAGCATGAAATATTGAAACAGCCTGGATCTTGTCACTTTGGTGGCAATTTACCCAGAATAAAGGAACTGACCTGCTCCTTAAGAACTACCACCTCTTTGTTAGGAATCTTTCTTTTTTTGGTGATTATATCCTTCAAGAACTTACCATAAGAAGGTATCTGCTCGATAGCCTCTAGCAACGGAATATTGATCGAATGTTTCCTAAAGCTATCTAGAAACTTCTTAAACTGTGCATCCACTTTCTTTGCTTTCAAACTATTTGGGTAAGGTACCGGGACGGTCTGTTCCCTCTGATGTGGTGGCACATAAGGAATCCGCTTCTCAGTTTCTTTCTCTGCAATGGACTCCTCTGTGATTTTCTCTGTATCATCCTCCACTGTCTTAGTGACTATGACATCTTCTGCGGCCTCACCTGTAACTTCTACCTGAGGTGTGCTTGGTTAATCGGCCTTAGAGTTTAAAATTTTCTTTCCACTTCTCAACAAAATTGCCTTTGCTTGATGGTTCCCTCCTGGAACATTTGTATTTCTTGGAAACCCCTACTGTGTTGGTTTCTTTAAACTTGTGATTTCTTTTGGCATCTGCGCAATGGATGTTTCAAGCATCCTCATCTGTGCCCCATGGCTTTGTAAAGTCTGACCAAATTGGTTCATAAAGTCTCCTTGTGACTTAATTTGTTGGCCGAATGTGCTCATCAACTCTTGGTTCTGCTTTATCACTTGATTGAGCAACTCATTGCTCTTCTCCTCTACAGTGGGTTGTGGTTTGGCATCCAAATCATGTAGAAAATTATTAGGGTCCTTCCATGAGAACTTCTTATCCTTCCTCCAAGAATACTCATTGTTCTTGTACCCTTGTTGTTGGCACATGAATTTAACCTGTGCCTCATCATCAGATCCTTCATCCTCTTTTACTAGTAGTCTCTTTGCTATCAGGTCCATCTTTTCATTTAATTCTTTAATTGCCTTGGATTCCCCTGCAACTCTCGCTTGTTCTGGTGCATCTCTATCACCCCATGACTGCTTCCTGGCCATGTTCTTCAAGATCTCCCAACACCTTGTATCTGTGTTATTAAAAAAAAAGCCCGAGCCCGCTGAATCCAAGTTACTTCGGTCATGTTCATTAAGAGAAAAGTAGAAATTTTTTACTTGCTTTTCCTTGTCCAGCCCATGATGTGGGCACTTCCTCAGCATGATATGGAAGTGCTCCCATGTCTCAGAATAGGTCTCACCAGCCTTTTGACTGAAATTATGAATCTTTCTTATGAGGTCATTCATCTTCTCAGGAGGGAAAAATCTCTCAAAGAAAACTTCTATCATTTGGTCCCAAGTCTCGACGTACTCGTCGTCGAGGTTGTGCAACCATTCTCGTGCATTTCCCGCTAAAGAACTAGGAAAAAGCTTCAAGTATTGTGCCTCTTGTGGAAACCTATCAATCTTTATCATATCATAGTTTTCCACAAATTGGTTGATGTGGGCCGCTGGATCTTCATTCTTCAGACCATGAAATGCATGAGACTTAACTAGGTTAATCAATGTTGGATCAATCTTATATGTAGGAATGTTGATAGCTTGCCTTTTGATCGGCCCTTTTGACACAGATGAAGAAGTAGCCTTGATCTTCTCCCATATTGTCTGTTCCTCAACCATTGCTTCAGGTTCAGAATCTGTGCTTATGTCCTCAGGTTGATTGTGGATATGCTCCTCTTTACCACCCGATCCCGAAGGCAGAACCTCAGGTGTTGACTGTGCATAGTCTGTACTACGCATCTTCACCATGCACTAGTACCTGAATAGTAGAAAATTGAGTAAATACACCGCTAAATGAATAAATAATCTGAAAGACAAACAATTAATCTCAAAAATAAAAATTGCTAATAAAAAGAAAAAGGTGGCCTAGAGTGGCCGCTTGCAGCCCTCGTAGTGCCAAAAATTGTCGTGTCCCTGACAACGGTGCCAAAAACTTGGCACGACTTTACCATGCGTAAAATGCAAGTATACGTGTCAATTTAATATAGGCATTGTGAGGCCCAAGTCAAACACAGGGACACGTAATTTTCGGTAGACTACTAATAACTGTTCGCGATCAGCTAGATCAATTATAAAAGTTGAAAGTTGTTTTGAAAAAGAAAATAAAGCAATCGATTAAATGGTTAATTTAATCAATTAAAATGGAATCTCTAGGATTGTGGTTTTATCGTGGGTTCTCGTTGTTCTAATTCCTACACAATCATCCCAATTTGTCTCATATTCTGGGTAGTGGCCCGTAGTCAAAATTTCTCACTTTTGCGATGCAATTCACTACCTTAATCTAGGTCAGTTCCACGCCAGTAGTAACCTATACCCTAAATTAGGTGCATGAAAAACTTATCTCTGGGTTCCCACCATTAACCGTACATCACCTTTTCCAAAGGATTTATTAGTTAATGTGATTATCGTCTCTTTTCAACCGTTAATTCTTTGTCAAAAGCAATTAAGGGTATTAATTTACCATTATGGTGATCAAGCACAATGATAGAAATTGAGAAAACGATATCATACCATGGATTTGAGGGACAAATTATGATAAACTATGTAAGAAGAGTCATACAACGATTGCCCGGGCTACTCCCGGTCCTAAAAAAAAAGTGGATTAGCCCTGCACTTTCATCTCAATGAAAAACACCGTGAAAGAAGAAGGAAACATAGGGGAAACATGGATGGAGATGATGTAACCCATGAACGAAGGAGATCCGGATGATCCTCGATGTGAGACGCACGTTCTTCAACCTTCCAGTAAGAGAATTGTCCGTCTACGGCTGTGGAAATGTCTGGGGCATGGCTATGGGCTCCGTTCTTTCCTCTCTTCTCTTCTAAGACTCGTGTGGTGGCTATGGGCATGATAGTACGGCTTGGGCCATCTTTCTTAGGTATAGGGATCACTTACGACTGACAAAAATATCACGCCTGTTCGATTGAAAGCAATTTGCAGATTTTCCTAATATGACGGCGTCAATACCATCAACGGGGTGTCGATGGTATCGACCCGCTCAAGGTACTGGCGCCTCTTCGCTTCTTGGTGCTCTCTCTAATGGTAGCTTGATACCATCGACCAGACTCGTCGATGGTATCAACTTGTTGATCTTCTTCACCGGATATGTGATGTGGCCATGTCGATGGCATCGACCACCTATCGATGGTATCAACACCTTCAGATATTTAAATTGCCTGGAATAACGAGAAAAACATTAATCAAATCCAAGAAATATGATCATTTATACAAAGTACGATGAAACAAGGTAAATTTGATGCATAATGAGATTATAGGCTAAAGGAAATGAATCATGCGATATTAACCACAATTATGACCAATAAACACACAAAATGAATGCATAACTAGCCTATAAAAGTGACTCAAAACCCTTGCATCAGTGTTTTAGGAGGTTTTATTTGATTTGCGAAGGTAGACTAGAAGGTCAATCAATCTTTCAAAAGGCTTGTTAAATTCAACAACCATGTTTATTTTCTAGGCTAACAAGTTAGTTTACCATGTAACAAGTTGCACAAACTTGTGAGAAAACAACCTAGATCTATCAACATCAATCTTGACAACAACTAGTTTTTGTCTTAGTGACTAGGAAGTTGGACCGACTACCCCAAAAGTTGGTTCTTTATTTGTAAGAGAACTATAATAAAAATGGTAGATTTACAACATAAGTAGAGGTATATACACCTAACCTCAACTTTTTTTAATATAGTACCTATGTTGACATGCTCTTCACCAATTTTCATCCTATCCACACAAATATTTCTCTAGAAGAATACTTTTTGGATGAGTTTATTAAGGAGAATTCAACCTTGCATTATTTCTTAGAGATAGTATTCAAGTAAGATTTAGTTGTTCTGTATCATCTTCACATTTCTCCTCTACTTAATCCTCTAGAACATCCTCATCCAAATTACGACAAAGATCTTGTGATCTAATTCTTTATCTTCTCTAGTCACTTTGTTAAGGAATGATAGAACATATAAAGGTAGAACCTAGCCTAGTTGGGGATAAGGAAGTTGCTACTGAACCCTAAAGGGAGGGAGCATGATTTTTGAAGGTTTTCTACTGGTAAGGTGAGTATGTAACAACATTTTAGGATAATTGAGTACAAATCCACCTTCTCAACCCAATTCATGGAATTTAGCCACTTCTAGAAATAAAAGAAAATTAACAAAAACCTTTGGAATTGTTCTTGTTCTAATTCTTATTGATGTAGATAGATCTGAATGCATGTAAGTAGGTTTATCTACTATTCATGTATCTATTAAAATGCTTACATGTTAAATGATGATTGTTTCCTAAAACAACTTTTCAAAACATAGAAACCTGTGAAGGAATGAGATAAGTAAATTTTTTTATGAATAGTGTTACATGGAAAATGATTTAAGTTGGGGATGATCTTAGTATTATTTACTTAAAGAAGGATAATGAGGTTGACCTATATCTATGGAAGTGGGTGGTGGCCAATAACCCAATCACACAATATGGGACTAATTCCATATATACAAAAGAATATAATAAAAGAATATTGAATAGTAAATACTTATCATACTAACACCCCAAGCTAGTGCATAGATATCATAGGCAGCAAGCTTGTTATATAAGAATTTGATCCGACAACCATTAAGGGATTTAGTAAACATATTTGCCACTTGATCTTCTAATTGGACTGGGACACATATGATTTGCTGATCTTGTATATTTTCTCAAATGAAATGACAATCGACCTAGATGTGTTTAATTCTTTCATGAAAAAGTCAGTTGGAAGCAATGTTGATAGAAGCTTGGTTATCACAATGAAGCTTCGTAGCCTCAGACTGGACGTATCCAAGTTCTACTAGGATGTTGTCAGTCTATAAGAGAATGCTGGTCTCATGAGCCATGTCTCAGTTTTCCGATTCAGCACTAGATCGTTCTATGACAATTTACTTTTTGCTTTTTTGGAATACTAGATTTCCTCCAACAAATGCAGAATATCCTAAAATAGATCTACATTCATTAACAGATCTGGCTCGATCTACATCTGAGAATCCATGTACTTTAAGATATCCATCATTTGAGTAGAATATTCCTTTGCCTGGACTCTTCTTGAGATATCAGAGAATCCAAATGATAGCCTCCACATGACTAGTATGTGGTTTATCCAATAATTTACTGACAACACTAGTAGAAAAATATATATTTGGAAAAGTAATAGCGATATAATTAAGTTTTCCAAGCAATCTTCTATACCTCCACTAATCTTTAAATGGCTCCCCCATCCTTATGTAACTTGAATTTGGGATCCATTAGAGTATTTGTAGGTTTTTCTCCAAGTAGGTCTATTTCTTCAAGTAAATAAAGAGTATATTTTCTATGTGATATGATAATACCATATAACGATATAACCACTTTATTACCCAAAAAATAGTTTAGGGGACCTAAGTCTAAAGTGTGACATCTACTTTGAAGAAACTTCTTGAGGTGTAGACTACCATGTTGACTATCTCTAGTGATAACAATGTCATAAACATACACAATAAGGATGATGACACTTGAGGATCCTCACTGATAGAATATTGAATGATCAATATCAGAACATAGGAGACTTAGTTCCAAGAATGTGTAACTAAACTTACCCAACAACACACGTGGAGATTGTTTAAGACCATAGAGTTACTTATGAACCCTTCAAACAAGACGAGACTCCCCCCTAAGAAATGAATCTAGGAGGTTGATCCATATAAATATACTTAGATATATCACCATGGAGGGTAACATTCTTAATACTAAGATGATGTAGAGGACAAAAGTAGGATGCCATGGAAATATTAAGTTGAACATGTTACATTTTTAGCTACTGAAGAAAAGGTCTCGAGGTAATCTTCTCCATATCTTGAGTATATCTTGTGGCTACTAGTCGAGACTTGGGATGATCAACACCATCAATAGGCCCTACTTTCATAGAGTAAACCCATTTGTAGTAAAAAATAGCCTTGTTTTCAAATTTGGGACAAGACTCTGTATTATTTTGTTGGAGAGCATTCATCTCATCTTCCATAGCAAGACACCAACTTGGTTGACCCATAGCAATAGATACATAATTAGGAACAGTAACATAGGATATCGATGAGAGAAAGTCTTTGTATGTGGAAGATAGATAGTCACTGAAACAAAGTTGGAAATAGGATGAATGGTACATGACTATATTCCTTTCCGAAGTACAAATGGCATATGAAGAGAATTATTGTTGCTGACATGATCTCTAGTAGGAGTGGTGATTGAAGGAGGGTTTCCATCTATGTCCTTTTCCTTTGCATGTGATTCTCCTTGGACTAAGGATACAAATGACAAGTTTTCAATAAATGTGGAAAGCTGGATAGATTCCTCAAGTTCCCCTACAAATTGAGATCTCCAAAGAAAGAAGTTTCTTAAAAAAGGTGACATCAACATACACTATAAATTTGTGTGTAATGGATTATAACATATTTACCCTTTTTGAGTCTTGGAATAACCAAGGAACACACATTTGGACACCTTTGAGCTGAGTTTATATCCACCAGGTCCATCATTATGAACAAAACAAACACATCCACAATTTTTGGGAGAATCATTATATGTGGGACAGTTTGGAAAAAGGCATTGGGAATTTATGTGATTGTTTAAGATGTATGATGACATGCAATTAATGAGATGTGTGGCAGTAAGAATAACATCACCCTAGAACAACTTTGGAACTTTTATATGTAAAAGAAGGGTTCAAGTTGTTTCAATAATATGGCAGTTCTTTCGCTCAAACACCCCATTTTGTTGAGGTGTGTGTTGGCAAGAGGATTTGTGAACAATTCCTTTTAAAGATAGAAATCGATTAAGAGCATAAATAAAACACTCTTTAACACTATCAGCTTGAAGAATACAAATTTGTTGGTTCATCGTAAAAACTTGAACTATATATAAAATTTCCAAACAATCTTTCATTAAATATAACCATGTGACTAGATAAGTCATCAATAAAGGAAAATACTTATAACCAAGTTATGAAGGAACCTGACACGGTCCCCAAACATCAGAATGAATAATATCAAATTGTAACTTATCACTCATTTGGGAATTTGCCTTAATGTTGGATCAATGATACTTTCCTAATTGACATGACTCACATTCTAATTTATCTAGAATAGGTAGCTGAGGATGAAGAATCTTGAGTTTCTATAGAGACATGTGTCCAACCCAACTATGAATATGAAGAGGAGTAGCTATTACACACTCTTTACAGGTCAAACCAAGATAGTAGATGCCTACAAATTCATATCCACCACTAATCACCTGCATCATCCAGACATCCTGTATAGCACAATCATCAGGGTTAAATGTAAGTGAGGCTTGAAGAGAACAAGTTAACTTGTTTATGGAATTTAAATTATAGGGAAACTCAATAACAAATAAGGTTGATGGTAGAGTAATGGTAGGTAAGGGTTTGATTGTTCATGTGCCTTGTACAGGAACAACCATTGACAATGGTGATGGATGGTAGTAATGATTTGCTGGTGGATAGGGTAGAAATAAGGTTGCTTGTACTTGTAACATGATCTATTGCACCCAAGTCAAGAATCCAAGAAGGAAAAATTGTATAAGAAGCTTGAGATATGCATGCAGTATGATCACCAACATCAATGGGATGTTGGAAAAAAGGAAGCCATATCCACAATAGATGATGAAGCTTGTTGGGATGCCCTGTATTGGTAGAATTGATTGTATTCATCATCAATCACCTAAATGTGATAGGTTATATCTCCTGGAGTGTGTTTATAGTAGATGCATGATACAAAGATGGGGTTCTTGGAGGCTATCCATGGATCTCATAGCATGTTTCTTTGGAATTCCCCATCGTTCCATGATGTGTGCATTCTAGATAGACTCATCCTCTAGGAGATTTGCCTCTACGGCCTCCTCATCCTCTTTGTCCTCTTCCACGAGTAGTGGTATGAATATTTGTGGAAACAATCATTGATGATTTATCATAGGAGGTGTGTGGGACATGATATATAAAGGCACATGAGATTCACTGATATGCTTCATCCAAAATAGGAAGTTCAATTCAGCAAGGATTTTACTATGCACTCCTTCATATTCACATCAGAGACCATCTAGGAATTGGATTAACGTCATATGATCTCTCTATTTTTGGAGTTCTTTGAGATCCATGGTCAAAGGAAGTAAAGAATGAATATCATCAATGATTAATGTTACTTTCCCAAAGCATTGAGTTAGAGACTTATCATCCGGCTGAAGATTATACATCTCCACAACCATCTCATACATACATGAGCTACTTGATTCATACATGAGATTGAGATGATCCCATACATCCTTATATTTCTCAAAGTGTCTGGTGAGATCAATGACATGTTCCTCCATGTAATTTCACAAAATGGATAGAAGATTTGCATCAGCTTACTCCCATTGTTCTAAAGTGTCATCTTGGGGAGGATCTTCCTTAAGGTGTTTATACTTTCCTTGGACATTGAACCAAATCTTGACTGAGTGACTCTATTGGGTGAAGTTTTTTTCATTGAGTTTTTAAGGGGCCATAGATACCTTCACATCTGCTTTAGACATGATGACAACAAAATATTTAGGAATAAACACACCGTGTAATGTTGAAGAACAAACTATTGAAGACACGACGTGTCTGGATGTGACATGGCGTGCAAGTGTAAACTCACCTTCTTCCAACACGGCGTGTTGAATTCCAACATGATGTGTAGATATTGTTTTGGATGGAACCCTACACTTCTTGATGAAGTCACATGGGTTGCAGGATATCGAACATGACACATTCCATGTTGTCAGGGAAGATATGTGGGAAAATGTTTGGAAACTTTTAACCCTATCATCAAGAACAACCCCCCTATTCTAGAAATAAGCCTCATTGATTACATCTGGTGAAAGAAATAGGAGAGATGATCCAGCTGAGGAAGATAACAATCCAAGTGATGGATATGACTTCTACCACAATAGAGATGACAATCCAAATCTGGTTTGCACGATGGAGATGAATTCCACCACAACGGAGATGATGACCCAGATTTGGGTGATGAAGATGACTTCCACCATGATATATATGATGATCTGGGTGATGGTGATGATTGCCACCACCATAAGAAATATTATGACAATTGAGTTGACTTCCACTATGAAGAATTGGAAATGACAACAACGGAGATGACTTCCATCATGAAAATAAAGAGAAGGGTGTGATAGGTGTGGGTATGACTTATTAATACTACATAAAATGCTTTTTACAATGGGAGATAGACAACAGTTCTGATGTTTGTGTTGTAGTTAGCATACTTATCACAACATGCCTTTTTTCGTGTTGTATATTGTATATTTTATACAACACAAGTCATTTACAACATGCCAAACCTGTTATAGTATACATGGGATACTACAACAAGCGCTAAAGTGTAGTAATAGGTTGTAGTATTACAACATATTCAACCCTGTTGTAAAAGATGTTAATTACACAACATATTGTGACCCGTTGTAATAGTCACACATGATAACATGTTGTAATAGACCATCATTACACAACAGAGACTGACCCGTTGTAATATATGGTAATTACACAACATGCCTTTACATGTTGTATTTGGTACATGTTGTAATAGATCATGATAATACAACATATTGAAACTCATTGTTATATCCCAACATGAGACAACAAACACCAACCTATTGTTATATATTATAATTACACAACATGTTGTGACCTGTTGTAATATCCACACACAACAAATCGTTGTAATCAACCACCATTACACAATGTAAACTAAACCATTGTAATATACTATTATTACACAACATGATATCAACAGTTTTACTAGCTACATGTTGTAAAAGACCATAGTCACACAACACGCTATACCTGTTGTTGTATGCCAAGATCATACAATAGATTCTGACTTCTTATTATATACCGGGAACCGAGCCGAATCCAATTTCTTTTCATAAATTTTTTTCATGAACATGTAATTAGATAATTATTTTTTCATATAAAATTATTGTCTAATATGGGTCCAACTTCTTTTTGCAATTTAATTTTCTCAATATGTGTTTTTTTATAGATATGTGGGGAACCACCCCCGAGGAAGGGCCACGATTAAGCGAGACCCGCAACGCAAACTGTTGGTCCCCCCTCGCCTACCCGTACAACGGGGAGAACATTTAAATCACACAGTGTGCCAGCCTACGCGATGGGACAAATCCATTTCCGAGGAGATGTGTTCGAACCTGAGTCCCTTCATCGACGAGACGACCTCTTAACCACCAAAGCTACTACCTCGCTGGCAATATGGGTGGATTTTTGTTTGAGAGGTTGGTTGAACAAAATCCAATTTCATGTGGTCATGAGAATGATAGTTTTTCACTCTGGGTAGATGTTTTGACTCGGAACCAACCCAATCTCAATATTATATAACACAAAATATAATCAGGAACATCTAATCAAAGAAATATTTTTTTATAAATTAATTGTCAAATTTGGCCATGTTTGCTTTCGAATTTACTTTTTTCTATCAGGTTCTTCTCAATTGAGATGCATATCAAACAATATATAGTTTCAAATTCTAGTTGGATACCGACAATTGAACTCCATGGTCACATTTGGACCTGAAAGGGACTGATTCGAAGCGGATTATCAAACACCCAATGAGATATTATCACACAATAACTAATTAACCTACATATATTTACATGTTATTTTAAAAACAAACTAATTAACCTACATATATGAGACACATATATTTACATATTTTACATACATACTAAAATAAATAGGAAAGGCCACCACTGCTCTTCCTCTGCCCAAAAGGAAGAGCACGTTCTCAATCCCTCACATATGTCCTTGTCTCACGCTGGTTCCTGCCCCTCCATCGGTTCCTGCCCCATATCCGATCGTCTGCTCCCGCGCGATCCTCCGCCAGTTCCTGCCCAGCGTGCGATCATCATCTTCCTCCGCCGATTCCTGCCCCTTTGCGATCCTTGTCTCCCGCACACGATCCTCCACTGATTTCGGCCCCTCCGCGATCCTCGTCTCCCCTGTGCGATCCTCCGCCGATTCCTACCCCTCCCGTGGGTCACATCCTCATCCTTCATCCACCGGCTCATGCACCAGGTGTCCTCACCTCCTCCTACGACGCCGCTCCGCTAACCTGGTGAGACGGCCACGTGTGAAGACAACAAGGCCGCAGCGATCCTCTGACTTTCTCAGGGTGTCGGAACTGCCTTCTCTAGGCTTAGCTCGAGCTCCCTTCAGTCCAATTTGGTAATCCTAAATTTCTATTCTAACTACACCTCTTCCTCTGCAAATTGGCTCTGGTGATCCCCTATTCTAACTGCACCTCTTCCTCTTCATCTACTTGAACAAATCGCTAATGGGTATCCATCCTATTAGAAGACATGTTATGATTTAAGTAGTGATACAAAGAGTTAGGGACATCGACTACTAACCCAGTCAGTTGTGGCCAAATCTACCTGAATAGGAACCCAAAGTGGTAACATTGGTCGTACCTTAATGCAAAAATCGACTAGCCTCACGGCTCGAAGATCCTCAAGCATTCACATATATAGTTAAAATGCCCTCTCAAAACTTGATTCACAACTAAATGTTGTAAAAATTCCAAGTACCTATAGTCCACTTTTATAATATAAATTACGTGATTGTTTTAGAAGTTTTCAATAGTACATCTCTTTCTATGGACATGTCTTAGATCAAACTATCAAATTTTTATTTCTCGTTATATCATTTCTTAAAATATTAGGTTGAAATGCTCTATTGGTTAGACCTTATCATTGGAAACCCAGTATATATCAAACTGATATAAGAAACTGATTTAGTACATCCTTCTTACAAAACTATATCCATGTCAAAATGTTGCAAAAGAATTAAACTCCATATGACCCTGATCCATGTCAATTTGGTAGAGAATTTTGACACTATAAATCTTATTTTTCCTAGGCCCTGCTTTACGATGATATTATGCATTGAGTCAATACATAACAATTAGTCTCTAAACCTGAATGGCACCAGACTACAACTCATATTTTTTCTTAGTATGAACTATTTCCTTCAATAAATGTTATTGTCCAAGTTTTCTGGTAATATTGATAATATTTTACAATGTTAGTTGCAAAATAGACACCCTATCTCTTAGGTTATGTGACATCCACGTGGGCAATATTTTTTGAATAATGGATTCCTATGGTCTATTTTTTGGTAGTGGGTGGTATACTAATATATGAAGATATGTGCTTTGAATGGGGTTTAAATCATATGTACCAGAGTACAAGACACGGTCATACATCCTTTGAAATTTCTCTGATATGATGTAAATTTGTCAGAGTTCATGTGAGTTAGGTATTCTTACTAAAGAACTCATGAAACATATTCCGTATAAAGGTCATAATATAGAAACCTGACATGAACACGTCCCTATTCTCTTTCTATATTTGTTTACTTTATTGTAATGTGGATAGGGGATTTTATTTAAGATATTGGTCACCATGAATCCAAATTTGTATGAATTTTTATTAAAAAGTGGCCAATGACACATGCTACATATGCTGAAAGACATGTTTAGATGTATTTTATCTTTAATAAAATTTTGAAGTTTATAAAATATATAGGGGGTAGTGATATGTTCTTACATTGTTATTAGCAATATATTAAAAACTATTGATCATCTTTTGTCTCATATTCCTACTTTATTGAAAGATGATCTAGCTAATTATGAGTTGAGACCAAAGCTTGTATGATCCTTATAGGACATGAAATCTTTTAAGTTGGTTTTCGCTAATGTATTGGGCTCTACAAAAATAAAACCAGATACGTGTGTGCTCACCATCACTATCCACCTTGCCTCTTCAAATCATGTGTGCCTCGGTTTGACCTGGTTTGATGCATTATTTCAAGGTGCTTTATGTCTTCATTTGGAACCCCAATGACGTCCAACAATCATTTATTTAATGTTTATTTCCATCTTTGTTTCTGTGATAGCCATCTCTGAAAGCCTTGATTACATTGAGTCATTGAAAACACATCCTCGATTATCTGGTCATATATTGATAGGTTACACTATGTTGGTCGAGTGGATTAATTTTTACATTTCTTTTTTATTTTATACAAACATTGGATTGTATGTCTCTCTTAGCCAATCCAACACACCTATACTGAATGGAATATATATCCTTAGCCAGTCAAGTACACTTGTATTTGACTTGATGGCTTTCATTTGTTTTTGTGGTTGCACCCTATCACATATATGTCTAATTAATGAGTCATTTTTATTTGGTCTCCTCTACTGGATAAATTACTGTATTTATGTTTCTTGATACTTGATGGGAAATAGGTAAACATAGGACATCATTTTTCCCCAATGGCCTTTTATGTTAGGGACTAAACTTTCACATTTGTAACATATTATACTCAGGACAACAACTGAGCACTCATCTGAAAAATTTATTATAGAACATACTTATAATAGTTTGGTAGGATCAAATATAATTTTATAACCATGTACAATAGACATTTCTCTGTCTTTATTTTCTCTAGAGGGAGGGGTCTTACTAAGGAGAGGAGAGGCAATGATGTATTGTTATTGGTGTACCTGTAAAAAGAATATAGGACGTGTCTTATACTATACATTGTGAAGTATAAGAGACATGTACTGTGCGACCATATTCTCTTGTGGATAGTATAAAACAAGACTAAGAAGCAACACCTAATATGGGAGGTGTTTCCATCTAAGAGACAAATTGCACGATTCTTGCACTAAACTTGGGTCGATTAATTTTCAGGATAATGATCATCTTGTGGTATCTTTGTCCCAAACTCATCTTTTCTACAACTCAATTTGATTGTATTGAGTATTGATGTTTGGAATATATCTCAGCCCCATTGGTTTTTATACCACAACTTTTCCAAAACCATAATTAATTAACAATTCTTCTATAATAAAGACAATTTTAATGCATTGTAATATAAATAATGTTGTTCGTCGTCTAAGTTCCAATATTTTAAAAGGTGGGGTTGCAAGATTAGTATCATGATTTTGCATGATAGTCATTCACTTGGAAGATTGGTGATTATGTGGTCGAGGAATGATAGTGACATTCAAATTATCAAGGAAACTGACCAATTTATTAGTTACCTATTAGAGTTAGTACTTGGTTCTTATGGTAGTATATGATCACAATAATTTAGGTGAAGACATCCAATCTTTAGTCTAAACTCCATAATACTCCAAGCAAAGTTAGTACTATTCCTACCATAGTTACTACTGAGCTTAATGTTGTGTAATTTTCAGATGATAGGTTTGGGGGGTAGAGCCATCCTATAACTTGATGCAGAGTTTTCATGACTTTTTAGCAACTTAAAAATACTGCAACTATATTTTAATGGTTTTAACTTCAATTGGGAGAATAGGCAGTGTGGATCAAAATTGGTTATGTAATATTTTGACAAAACATTTATGACCTAAAAATTCCTGAATGAATACTTGAAACGTGAGGAGTCAACTTCTAATTTATATATATAGTGATCATAACCAACTAGTCATTCATGCCATCCGAGATTGCAAACATGTCAAGGGTACCCTACTGATTTTTTTAGTATTCATAAAGAAACAAATGTTTGGATGTTTGTCATTAACATAGCATCAAGATTATGGAGATTGAGTTGGTATTTTTCTTTTTTCATTAATGTCACTAAGAGGTAAGAACATTAAATTTATCATTCTACCATTATTGTAAGTTAGTCATGAAATATTCTCAAACAAGTAGAACATCGAGTTCCATGCAAGTTCCGAAAGAATCTCTTTATCTTTTCCCTTTATAAATTCAATAGATAAATAAGAGGAAGATATCAATTACATCATCATATATTATCACAATAAATGGAAGCTAATGATCAAATTCTTTTATATTAATAGGGAATATTTTTATAATGTCAGACAGTGAGAATATATGCATTTTCCACCACAATTCATGAAACACATAATGGATGTCAGGTACTATATATGTATTTCTTACACTGGTAAACACATTGTAGGGTCTTGCATATATCTATACTTTTCAGTGGCACAAGGATAATATGCATATAATATTCCTAGACAAGATGCCTACAGATAAGAAACACATGAAACACATGTACTCATTAAATGCCATTCAGATCATGTGCTCACAGGACCCCATTCCTCAACAGTTTCTTCCACATAACTACTAACTATTAAACTCTGTATGCTCAACGTTATCAGGTAGCGCGTGCGTGAATGGGCAAGTGAGGGAAACAAACAACAATCTGAATATTTTTATCCTTGTTGGCATTTGTAGAAGCAGTCGTGTGGGTTTTGTTCTTCTCAGAAAGAAGAAGAAGAAAGAAGATAAATAAATAGAATAGAATAAAAAATGATGTTTGGTCGTGTATGTATATGTTGTGCTATAATTCTGTGTGTGCAACAATGCATGGATGTGGGTCTATGTGATGTTGCTTCTTAGGTTGCTGGTGTAGCTAGCTAGTCGTTCTGCTACTTCTGCTCCTCCCTCCTACAGCTTCTGCTGGAGTCCAAAAGGGTGCTGCTCATAATTGTGAAATGATGACACTATATAGTCGTGTGTACTAGTCCATTTGACCCACTGTCTACCTTTTTTCTTCATCCTCTTACTCTAACAAGGAACTAGTGATAAAAAGGAAGATGTGGAAGGAGGAGAGGGAAGATATATAAGGAGGGTCCTTGGCATCTCTCTACTATAGACTTATCAGCCATTATTTTCTGAAGAAAAAGAAATAAAAACCTCTAAATGAATGTATGTTTAGGGATATTCATGTTAGTACAGCAACAGTAGCTAGTCTCTCCCCTCCATTCCCCCTCTGTCTAGTAATCTTCACCCTTCTCTAGACCTACAGTGTGTGGTTCTTGCTTCTTGGTCTACTGCTTGACCCTTTTCCTTGTATTGGCATGTGCTATTGGTTCTAGCCTAAAAAGTTGCTTGTACATTACTCAGCAGATGTCACTAATCAATAATTCATTCTACATCTCTATACACTATCTAACAGATAACAATTTTGATTAAAAGTGCAGCCACTGAAGATGCCAATGATTGCGACCATGGGCCTATGGAATTTGATGTGAAGCTTAAAGTACTCTACTTGAAAGAGGATGCTCCAACCCACTTTTATCCCACTTCATCCCACTTTTTAGAGACCCACTTAAGCAGCCACCTAGTTTTAATTCATTTCAGTGTGCAAAATAGCAAGGGTATCAATTAGAAAAAAATGAAGGTTGTAGGTTGGAAAAAGTAAACAAAAACGAGAAGAAGAATTTTACTGTCATTGTTGTCCTCGGCTAGTAATTTGCCATTTTTAAAATTTGATTAGAAATTTTCCATTTTTTAAATTTTATTCTGTATACACATACGTTGTATTAGTTTTTTTATTTATACTTCTATCCGCTTATTTCCTAACAAGTTCTCACAATTATTTGTATAATAAATTCATATTTTTATACTGTGTCCAAAGCATCCGAACAAGAGAGATTGTGAGTATTATGTATTGAAGTACATGAGAGACATCATTGATGCTAGAATTAGAAATATTCCTAAATGTGTAAGCTACTTATCATTATATTATGTTAGTTTGTTCAAATTTCTAAATAAATTGAAAAAGACAATATGTTGATATATTTGTCATATGATTGCAGTATTATTCAAAGTATATTGGTCGTTGCTTCAACCAAGAAGAAATCAACGAGGTCCAAAATGGGTGGGAGACATGTGTTCTTGATCACACATAAGATTACGTGACATGAGGGGGAGACATTTATTCTTTAGCACATACCAATGTGAAACTTTGTTTGTTTGTTTTCAGTTTGATTCTAGAGTGGATACCCAACACTTTGTATTATTCAATCTTTGTATGGATGATAGAATATTTATGAAATTTAGTAGGAGTTTCTCTCAAGATTTGATGGAAAATGTGTTCAATTATGTGCTTGTTTCTGAAATGAAAAAAGTATAATTTCATATGTATTATAATTCATTAATAATATGGTTAATTTGATTAATAAAATTGGTTCGATATATGACCTGTCAAACTCTAATCAAAGACAACAGTTAATGATATGTTGTAAAATGTATGATACAACAAAAAACAACACATGTTGTGTTATCCATACCTATTACAACAGGTGTGTCTGGAAAAAAGACACCTATTACAACAGGTGTTTCCAGTGAACTACAACATGCATAACCTGTTGTATAAAATGTGTATATTACAACAGACATGCAACATGTTGTATAAACAACCCTATTACAATGGTTGAATGTTTGGAAAGACAACATGCTTCAACTGTTGTATAAACCTACCTATTACAATGGGTGCACCGCATGTTGTAATAAACCTACCTATTACAACAGGTGTGTTTAGTGAAAGACAACATGCTTCAACTATTGTATAATATATATTACAATAGGTGATCCACATGTTGTAAGAAACACCCATATTACAATGGGTGTGTATAGAAAAAGACAAAATGGTTCAACTGTTGTAGTATATATATTACAACGGGTGCACCACATGTTGTGTAAAATACCCATATTACAATAGCCCATTCATCAAAAGACAACATGTTTTAACTATTGTGTAAAATACATCTATTACAACATGCAATCACATGTTGTATAAAGCACCCCCCAAAAGACCACGTGATCTAATACAACGGTTAACACCTGTTGTAAAATGGAAAAATGAACTGTTGTAAAAAGCATTTTCTGTAGTAGTGATGGTGGCAATTGCAACACGACTATCTCTTGGGGGGGGGGGCAGGAAATGCCTGCTCTGATGCCACAAAATGATAATGAGGCAGAGAAAGTTGTATATGTATTCACATGGCACACCTCTATAAAAGGACTTGGATGGTGGCCAATAACCCAATTATATAGTATGGGACTAATCTTATATATAAAGGAATACAATAAAATAATAACTAATAATTAATAATTATTATTATAACAATATTATTGTTATCATTAGCTATACACTATATAAGTTGACTCTCCATGTATCATCTTATAGTTCACTAAATGTTAATTGTGATTCATATGAAATTTTCATGATATTACATGGTATTAAAACCTTAATATGTGTAAGATGCCTAAGAAATAAATAGATAGCCTAATTCCATTATCTAGGCACCTTGAACGCTAAGAACCTCCCACAATGCACATTCTAGGAAGGGGAAACATGCTTTCATGTAGTGGAATATATTACATATAAGTAAGGCTTCAAAGTCAACCATGTGGAACTCAATTGTCACCCCAATCCCCAACAATGTCCCCAACATTGGCAAATCAAAAAAGTTGCAACTAGTTGTGCCCACTCTCTTTGAATAACTACATCTCAATATGTCATCCAAGGTGGTAGTCAAAAGAAAGAAACACATGGGTAGTAGACCAATCCTGTTAGAGAAGCTTCATGCATGAAAGGCACATTACGTATGACATAGTTTTAGTGGATGAGTTGGTAAATAATATGGGAAATAGTTCATACACTAAAACCATGGCAATCAAAATGGACATGTCAAAGGCCCAAGATTGCATGGATTGAAGTTTCATTAGAGACTCTATTGACAAAGTAGGATGGCCTCAATGAATTTTCAAATGCACATTGAATTCTATCACATGGGGGTCAAATCACTATTATCTAGAAAAGAAATAGGTTGTAGGATTTCAAGGCTAGTTAGGGGCTTTGCCAAGACAATCCCATGTCATCATACCTTGTTGTAATTTGTATGGAAAGGCTACACCAGGACATTGACAAAGAAGTTGCAACTGGAAGGTGGAAACCAAAGTTGAATAGGCAAGAACTAGCCATATCTAACATACTATCCTAATCTCCAAAGATTTAGTGAGCCAACACACAAATACCATGTTCTACATTAAATCCTTTGATAGAGTCTTGGGGTAGGATATTTCTTCTTTAAATTCGAGGTTTTCTTTTCTAGAGTGTTTCAAGACAAGTGAGAAGGAATATTTATAACTACAATGGCATCTAAAGGATTGAGGATTTAGGTAGACACTTGTGTGCTCCTATTATCCATGGTAGGGTTCCCTAGAGTACCTACACAAGCACTTTGGAGAGAGTATAATAGAGACTTAATGCATGGACTACAAGAGCACTCTCATTGGCTTGTAGAGCGTGACAGATCTATAAGGAAATTTGTGTAGGGAGGAGGAACAAAAACTCAAACCTTTCTATGGTATCCTACTATATAATTAATATGGACAAAAAGACGAATAATTTTTGGGGTTTTAGGGAAGGGGACACAACAAAATAACAAAAAATTCACTTTCTACCCAAGTTTTTGGATCCTTCATAACCATAAAATGTTGATGAATAGAAGATATAAGAAGATATAAATGTGATACCTTTTCTCACACTACTTGTCCAACAAGTAGACACATCTTATGTCGGTGAAAAACTCGATCTCTACATCAGCTACCATTAAGTCTGGATAGATAATAAGAAGAACTTCCAGATTATTCACAACGCAATGACTTATTATTGTCTTGAAGAACATGTTCTTCATGCCTCTGCACATGTGCCTCAACCTATACTTTGTCCCCAAGGGTAAGGGATAACATTATCACCACCTTGGCCATTAAGTTGAAGCGTAACAAGAGTTTTTGACATGCTAGCATGGTGGTCCCAGAACTCCCTTTCTTCTCCTATCTTGAACAAGTAAACCCTTATGGAATAAATACTCAAATGTTGTCTTGGCTATTCACAGAACATGAGTCCTTAGGGTGACTTGCTATATAAGAGAGAGAAGTTTGATGGAAAACTTATCTCACAAGTTGTCTTAATAGTTGTGTCTCACCCTTTGAGACATGCCCCCATTTATCTAAGAGACACATGGGATTGGAAAAATCTAGTTCCAATCCCTTTCTTAATAGCAATCTTAAAACTGATTTAATGTTGAAAATTCAAACAAGATTTATGATCGATCGATCATGTCTTGTGATCTCCCAATCTCAAACCTTGATCAACCCATCATATGACCTAATTGGTTGCTCATGATTGTCTAGATCTGACTCGTTTTCCAATTTTAGGCTCCCCTATAACATCGTGATTGCCTGGTCAGGCGATCACATGTTTCTAGTGAAAACCTCAACTGATTGACAATGAATTGACCTATTGACCCAACCAATATGATTGGCTAATCAAACATTCTAGTTGCTCAATCACATGATAAATTTGTATGTTTATAATTCACAACCATTCTAATCATATATTTGATTGTGAACTTCAATTACCATATGCATCCATTACGTGTGTGACTCAGTAGGCTCCTAATCACATTGGTAGTGATGTTGAAAGCATCACAACCAAATATTTCTATCTAGACACCATCGTTGCCACCCAATAATAGGAATGAGTTGAAGAACATCTAAAACATGTAAATTGTCTAGGTTACCATGATTGTATAATCCCTTTGTCACAAATTTCTAGATTGAAACTAAGTCATGGAATTTCATCACCTTAACATTCAATCTTGTTATTTGAACTAGAGTTGACTATTCAGATATTGTGAGCTCGATATCATATATTGACTCATATGTACGTGGACATGCATTTCATAGTCTTGCTTATCAAGTGGAAGGTGAAATCACTCCAAATGAGGGACGAATTCCATATACATCACTCATATCATGCCCCATGTGCCATAGTGTTTCCAATCACTATCTTTTTGGCAACTCGTATTTGAGAGCGTGTTGGTCTAGTGTCAATTGTTGGATAATCAGGGCAGCTAGATAAGGTAGTGAACAAAAATTATGCACAATCCTCAAACCAGCAAATTGAATCAACAATGATGTATCTAGGAAAAGGGTTTGTGAGGTATATACCTAGTCATGTAGCAAGTCCAACGACAATCCTAACAATGTCTCATGCTTCTTCTTGAAGTAGAATGCAAACAATCATCAACAACAACCTCCTAGTACAACACCACATATGGCAGATGATGACGCTCTCCTAGTGCGATGGTGACAACCTCCACACTTCTGAGTAGTCTAATTTTGACCACTGACAACTCCTCATCACACTTTCTATAGATAACGAGAAAGAGTTGTCCATTCGATGTCAACATGCTAGTATTGAATTGTTCTCCCTTGATGTCTCTCCCTTTTATGAGTAAGACTTTCTCGGGGTTCTCACATTCTAACAATTGCAAGAGGATAATGTTTGTCAGTGTTAGTTGTGTCTTTAAAAAGCCTTAGTTATCCCTCTATTTATTGGAGGGCCAGGGTTAGGGCTTCCATATCAACTAGGAGTCTACAAATCATGAATCAGCCAGTTCACATTCTGAACTAGTCGGTTCGCATGTCAACAAGTCGACAAAACACTTGAAGTTGTTGATTCACTATATTTCCTATTTGCAAACATATTATATTTGATGATTAATTCATAAAATGACATCAACATCACTCCTTGATCTACTCTTATAGATCACTCAACATATCGATTTACATTCAGAAATGGTCAATTCACACTCTGATCCAGTTGCATCACATTCTGAATCCATCAATCCACATTCCAGTTCAGAAAATGTACAACAAATGTTGTTTATATTGACTCGACACTTGAGTCGGTCAGCTCAACACTTGAGGCAGTCGACTCATGTTCTCAATCAACCAATTTTTAACCAATGTTGTTTAAATTGAATACCTAAGCACTTCACTAATCAAGTTGAATCCTATTCATGAGTAAACTCCTATCCAAGTGCATCATATGTGTGTGACCCTATAGGTCCCAAGTTACATTTGCAGTGAATGTCCATAACTAATTTATGACATCAAGAGAAAAGAGTTGTAGCAATAGATCACTGCTACCCAAGTAATTGGAATGTTGGAAAACAACTTCAACCTACAATTTGTGATAAGTGTTATAGTGATCATATAATTTTTTATCTCTCGTATCCAATTAAACTCAAGGCATGGCATCATCATCCTCAAAACATTCAATCCATGTTTCTTGAACTAGAGCAGAATTTATGAGATGCATGTGAGCTTGTATATAAAATATAAGTCACATGAGTATGGCCATATGTTTCTTAGTCTTATCAAGTATCCAGGATATCAATCTCTTATAGGAGGGACACATCCCATCAACATCACTCACAGTCAATCCCCATGTGTCACAACGTACCCGGGCATCACCTTTATGGAAACCCTTATTCGAGGTCAAGTTGGATGATGTAAAAATACAACTAATGACATGTGATGAGTGTAGTGACTTGAGGTCTAATAACCTCTATCACTATGAGAGTTGATTCTGACAACTATTCCATGGTCCCCATATATCACTCTCAACGTGGGATTGTTTGATACACTATTCTCTAACATGTACCTATGTGTTTGACTTGATATCTTGTATCATGACTAATGAGACTCTATCATCACTCAAAGCACACTCTAGTCTTATGTATTACTATTGTCTATTTTTCTTCCACAATAATATCTGACTAGGGACATAACAAGAATTCATGTACTCTTATCATACCTTTGATCTTATTATTCAGGTCCTATACTTGAAGACATGCGTCATCGAGTAACATCATTCTTTAGACATCTAATATGTTTGTG
The DNA here is from genome assembly GCA_963693085.1 of Alisma plantago-aquatica. Lineage (NCBI taxonomy): Eukaryota > Viridiplantae > Streptophyta > Magnoliopsida > Alismatales > Alismataceae > Alisma > Alisma plantago-aquatica. The sequence goes on from OY856409.1 coordinate 1,792,998,887, forward strand.
TCATCATCTCATACTTAAGACAAATATAATAGACATAATTAACTTTATTATTATCAAATCAAGTATATGATGCCCCATTACAATCATCATATGATTGAATCGATAGGCATAAATACCAACAGATCCCACTTGAACTTAGATCCAATAACTCATGAATCTTATTCCAAGTGATCTTAACATGTCCATCATGTTTCTACATCGCAAGTGCTTCTATGGAGGGTTAGCAATGTTTGCTTCTAGTTGGTACTTTGCAAGTCCTTACATCTTGTCGATGTATGACCTCTCCTATGAGATGAAATGACATAGTATGCTATCTGGTATTCCTAGCCTATCCAGTAGCTCCATTGTTGTCACAATATTTCTACTACATCATCAATGGTTGGAACCTCCCATAAGTTAATCTAAATAAACTTCTTGATCCATACAATATCATCTATTGTGTTCAAAATAGCTCGGTACTCAACTTCTATTGTAGAACTAATAATTATCTCTGATTTTGAATTTTTCTAGCGTATGATTCTTATTTTAAGATCTAACACAAATTTCGTTTGCAATCATAAATTTTCTTTGGAATTTTGAAAGCTTGCATCAGTGTAACTTTTTGCACCCAACTCTTCCTTATTACCATAATTAGGGAACTAATATTTATAGTGCTTCTCAAGTACTTAAGGATGTTCGTGGTATTCTAATGACTTCAATTGGCATCTGACTAATATTTTCTTGACATGTCAAATACATATGAGTCAACATTGTATACATCATAAAACCAAAGTCATCTTACTCATGTGTTCATGTTCTTCACATGAACTGAGACACTAGGCTCTTGAGAGTCTGACTCCATGCAACATGGAAAAAATTTCTCTCATTGAGTCTTGTATGTTGAAACCCTTCAACATATTGCCAATTTATATGCTCTTACTTAGGTCAAGAAGCTTTCCAGATCTATCTCTGTATATTTTGATTCCTAAGATATAGGATGCTTCACCTAAATCCTTCATAGAAAAGGTACTTTCTGGCCAAGTTTTAACATTTGTAGGATAAAGACATTATTGGCCATCATTATGTGGAATATAAATATGCTCCCACTAACTTCTTGTAATCACAGATTTCCTCTTCATTCTGACTAAAGTCTAGCTCTTTGTATGTCTTATCAAACTAAAGATTCTAGCTCTGAGATGCTTGCTTCAATCCATAGATTGACCTTTGTAGCTATATACTTCATTTGAAAAAATTGGATTTATAAAACCTTTAGGTTGTGTCAAGCACACATCCTCTACAATATTCCAGTTAAGGAATGTGGTTTTAACATCCATTTGCCAAGTCTCATAGTCATACTAATATACAATGGTAAGCATGATCTTGATGGATTTAACCATGGCAACTGATGAAATATTTCATCATGTTTAACATCTTGAACTTGTTTGAAACCCTTTCAACCAATCTTCCCTTATAGGTTTGTACACTACCATCCATGTCGGTCTTCTTCTTGAAGACCCACTTGCACCCTATGAGTTTTACCCCTTCATGTGTATCCACCAAGGTCAAAACTTTGTTGGTGTAAATGGAGTCCATCTTTGATCCCATGGGCTAAAGCCATTTCTCATATTCTAGTCCATCAATAGCTTCTAGATAGGTTGTTGGCTCACCATCTGTTACCAAATCACTACCTTCTTGAGTTAAAAGATATCATAATATTTCAATCCCAAGGCACGTTTTACTAGATCTATGAGGTTTTGTGTTACATAAGGAACTGTAGATTCCACAACAATTGGTGATTCTACTTGTTCCCACTGTACCTCTTTTAGGTTCATTGTTTTCTTGTTGGTCTTGAACATTTCAAGTTCTACATCTTTCCTACTAATTCCTTTGGTATTATATTCCCTTTAGGAATACATTCGTCATATAAACAAGCACTTTTGTTGTCAGATTGGAATATAAAAGTAGTATTCAACAAAATAACATTTATGTGATTTGTGGACTAAATTTTTCAAGGAACTATTTTCTTATGAAAAATTTCATTCTTAATCTTTATAAAAGATATGTCGGGACACTTCCAGGCCATATCTCATATGATGTCTTTTGAACCATTTTATATGGTACAATGTTTTATTGTGAATCATGTGTCAAAAGGAAATTGGAAGATCAATTAGATATATTGACGATCACACCATGACTATCAGTGTGTGATTCCTTCTTTATGATACATTACTATGTTTCAGTTGGAGTTCATTTCAATACATTACCACGGTCTCCTAGAAGGTCCTAAAACTCTTGTTTGAAATATTTTTCACATTTATAATATCAAAGTGTTTTAATACTTTTACCAAGATGGTTATGTATTTCATTCATGATCTCCTTGAACACTTTAAGCGATGTAGACTTGTATTTCATTAAATACTAACTTCTATATCAACTAACATCATCAATAAATATAATGAGGATCTGGTAACCACCTCTAGCATTTTCTCTAAAAGGTTTGTGTACATTAGTATGTATGGGCCATAATAGAATACTCACTCTCCCACTATTTCTAGAGAAAAGACATTTCATCATATTGCTTAACAAATAATACTCACTTGTCTCTATTGGTTCAAAAACCAAAAGAGTCTAGACAAAAATCATTTTGGATTCTGTAAATCCATTTCCCATTTATGTTCTCTAGATGACAATGCTATAGGTATTCATTGTTTGAGTCATCGAGTCATTCAGTACATGTGTAATGCATAGTTGTCATTAGAACTATCGAGTATAGACTATGAGGCATAGGACACTTCCATAAACGATCTTATATTTTAAAACCAAACATCAATAATCCATAATACGCTTGTCCATACAAGATACATAATGTTTTTCATTATTGGCAGGTGCATAATAGCAATTAAATAATTCTATTACATGCCCATTAGATGAATGATATATTCCAACTATATTGGTGACAACTCTTGCTCCATAGAGTCCAAGCTTACTTCCTATCCCTCTTATCTTGCCATTTGCACATGAATAATGCCTTTAAGACACACTATCTCTCTTATCTTGCATGATCTTCATACATGTTCTTAAGATGTGTTACCATATCAGTAACATCCATGATCTCTTGTTGTCTTTGCATCTCATAGTTCATTGAACACGACATCAGGCACTTGACATCCACGATATCTTCAGAGTGCTTCTTGTAAGAATCCATGTCAATCATAGGTGTGGTGGGAGTAGGTTCATTCGGCTCTGGTGTCTCCAGGACAAAGAGCTGGCTCTTTTGAGTGAGAATGATTCTCAATATCTTACACCAGCCATGTAATTATTCATGTTCATCTTGTCCTTCTCAAGGACCAATCATAATGAAAACATATTTGTGTTTGCCATTAGTTTCTAAAAAGAAAATTTTACAATTTTTGTCAAAACAATTTTGATTTTATCTCATAACATAAAAGATATTAATTATGCCTTTAATTAATTATTTCTCCCAGGATTTTGTTCAAACTGATAGCCCTGACTATTAATTTAGAATATTGTAGTTACAAGTTTCTACTGAGTCAAGATCCATATTTCATCAAATTATAAGCCAACTTTGACTGATCACCCACAACTTGATTATTTAGTTAGGCAACTTTTGCCAATTGCATCTCATGCAACTCTTAGATAGATAGCATGCACAAATCATTTCCATAGTTGATCTGCATGCTTCTAGGCACTTAACCCTATTAAGGACATCTATCTACGCCTGACCCAAAAGCCAACATGAGAGAATATGCACCCTTCTTTAGCAGACCCACATATCTACCATCACACTTCCACGAGATAGATGGCATAATGCTTTGGCGTGCCCACTCTTGGTCGATAAAGCTTTTCATGTGTGTCACTTATAGATGCATCTTAACATTAATATTTCTTGAGGGGTTTATAGATAAACACATACATATCCAATCACCACATACTTATAATATGTATCATATAGATGCTATGTCCAAAAATGAAACATGCAATCATAAAACATATGAGAGATGATTATGGCCATACTATTGCAATTCTTTGGAGCCACAAAAAATTGCACCACCTAAGGTCATAATCTCATGTAGCAACCTGTATTGGAAAATATGTTGTTGCATAGGCTCATCGATCAGATGGACCCTCCAATTGATTGGTTGAACTTAGATTCGATTGATTGGATTCCATCAGTTGGTCGACTATATTTGGCTCATGTGGTTGACTAGACTCCTTCATTCAATCATATTGGGTCTCCATTCGATCAATTAGCTCATCATATTGGTTGGCCTCCTCGATCCTCAAGACAATTGACTCGACTTCCCTTTCAGTCGACTCTCCTAGTGTAGAACGACTTCTCTTTCCCAAAAGAGAAATTGAATTTGTTCTTTTCCTATTAACTTATTACATTATAAAAGGGAAACCTTGCGTTACATTTGAGGAGAATATAAAAAGGAGAGCATTAATTTACATCTGGAAAGAAAGAAAGAAATAGGCATAGTATGCAAACTGAGTAACGGTTGGAAAGAAACCAAACAACCAAGAACGCTCATCCATAGGGGTTTTGGCCATTAACACACATTCATCCACCGTCACAATGATTTTAAGTTGACACGTATAAATTATATATATATATATATATATATATATATATATATATATATATCTATATATATATATATATAAATTGTGTACCTGGGTACATGTAGTTGATATGTACATGTCTTCATTTGTGATGATTGTAAAATTCTACTGAACAATCCAACCTGATGGATGTGCTGTATACCCAGTGAAAGAATATGCATACTTTCCATCCAGTGATAAATTTTAGAAATTGCAAAAATTGTTGAATGATCTATCACCCTATATCATGATCTATAAAATATATGCTTATAATTTTTTAAACACATGTAATCTATATAATGTTGAATCAATCCATATGGTTGGATTTTATGAACATGCTCCACATGTGCCATTTCATTGTCTGGTACACATAAGTTACATGTACTGGTCAATAAACACTTCCTTACCTCTCTCTCTCCCTATATATATATACATATATATATATATGGAAATGTATGTGGTATTTAATCTGATATGCACATTAGTCATTTTAATATTTGCATCATATGCAATAAAATAAATCTGATAACATTGATTTAAATCCAGGTACATTGTCGATCGAAGTGGCTCTAATACCACTATTGGGTAATTGGGGCAACGAATAAGGTAGCATAAACAAAAAAGTTATGCCTGAATCATAGACCAGCAGATCATGTCAGCAATGATGTATCCAGGAAATGGGTTTGCGAGTTATATACCTAGTCTTGGAGCAAGTCCGGCGACAATCCTCACAACACCTCACGCTTATTCTTTAAGTAGCATGTGAACAATCATCAGTATAGGCCTCCCGGTGCAACACCATGGATGGAGGTTGACGGTGTTCTCTTAGTGTGATGGAAACAACCTCCACACCTCTACGTAGTCCACATGGAGCACCTGGAACTCCTCGTCACAATTTCTAGAGCCAACGGAAATGAGTTCTCCCTTCTATGTCAATGTGCAAGCGCTAACTTGTTATCCCTTGTTGTCTCTCCCTTTACGGGTAAGATTTTCTCAGGCTCTCAAGTTACAAAAATTGTGAGAGGAGAATGTTTTTCAACATTAGTTGTGCCCTTTGAAAGCCTTGAGTAACCCTCTATTTTTAGGAGGGCTATGGTCAGGGTTTCCAAATCAATTGGGAGTCAAAACAATGGATTTTCACAAATTTCTAGTCAATGCGAATGACGAATCGGTCAGTTCACATTCTGAACTGGTCAGTTCACATGTGAATCAGTCAACTCAACACATGAATTGGTTGATTCACTATAGTTCCTATTCACAAATATATTAGTTTTCAATGAGATAATTACTACACAACATGACGTCAACATCAATCCTTGATCCAGTCTTACTAATCGCTCAGTCATCCAATTTACATTCTGAACTGATCGATCTACATTCTAGTTCAACCAATGTACAACCAATGTTGTTTAAATTGACTCGATGCTTGAATCAGTCGGCTCAACACTTGAGTCAGTCGAATCACATTCTCTGTTAGCCAATTTTTATCCAATGTTGTTTAAATTGAATACCTAAACACTTCAGTAATCAAGTTAAACCTTATTCATGAGTAAACTCCTATTCTAGGTGTATCTTATGTATGTGACCCTATATGTCTAAACTTACATTGGCAGTGAATGTCCATAACTAATTTATGACATCACAAGTAGTGAGTGGTATTTAGAAACACATCATTACTACCCAAATAATTGGAAAGTTGGAGACAACTTCAATCTGCGATCTGTGATCAATGTTATAGTGATCGTATATTTCCTTTCTCTCTGATATCCAAATTGAATACAAGCATGGAATTATTATCCACTCAATGTTCAATCCATGTTTCTTGAACTAGAGAAAACTGTATGAGATGCATGTGAGCTCACATATCACATACTGAGTCACATGGGTATGGCCATACATTTCTTAGCCTCTCTTATCAAGTGACCAGGATGTTAGCCTCCTATAGGAGGGACAAATCCACCTACATCACTCATAGTCAATCCCATGTGTCACAACGTACCTAAGCATCATATTTTTGGAAACCCTTATCCAAGGACATGTTGGTTGATGTCAAAAAACATCGAATGACATGTGATGAGTGTAGTGACTTGAGGTCTAAGAACCATAATCACCACTATCACTATGAGAGATGGTTTTTACTACCATTCCATGGTCCCCTTGTATCACTCTCAATGTGTGTCTATCAATTACACTATTTTATAACATGCACCAATTTGTTGGACTTGATATCCCATACCATGACTAATGAGACTCTGTCATTAGTCAACACACACACTAGTCTAATGTATTACTATTGTCTATTTTCTTCCACAGTAATATCTGACTAGGGACATAACAAGAATGACTCTTATCATCATATGATGTCATTTTTTAGGCCCCACCTAAAGATACATGTCATCAAGTAACATCATTCTTTAGATATCTACTATGTTTGTTTCAACATCTCATGATTGAGACAAGCATAATAGATGGAATTACCTTTATTATTATCAAATCAAGTATATGATGCCCCATTACAATCATCATAAAATTGAATCTATGGGCATAAATACCAAAAGACTCCCACTTACACTTAGAGACAATCACTTACGAATCTTATTCCAAGTGATCTTAACATGACCATCATGTTTCTATTATGCAAGTGCTTTTATAGTGGGTTAGTAGTGTTTTCTTCGACTTTGTACTTTGCAAGTCCTTACATCTCATCACTATATTACCTCTTGTATGCGATGAAATGTCATAGTATGCTATCTAGAATTAGATCCAATATTGGCATAATATTTTTATTGTGTCATCAATGGTTGGAACCTCCTATAAGTTCATCTAAATGAACTTCTTTATCCATACAATATCCTTTGTTGTGTTAAAAACAACAAGGTATTCAGCTGGTATTGTATAATTAACAATTCTCTCTTGCTCAAAACTTTTCCAACTTACAATTCTTATTTTAAGTTTGAACACAAATTTAGATTGTGATCGTAAATCTTCTTTGTCATTTTGTAAGCTTGCATTGGTATAATCATTGACACCCAACTCTTACTTATTACCAAAATTAGGGAACTAATCCTTTTAGTTCTTCTCAAGTACTTTAGGATATTCTTTATGGTAGTTCAATGACTTCCACTGGGATGTGATTGATATTTTCTCATCATGTCCAATAAATACCAGTCAACATAGCATACATGATGGATCCAATGTCATCTCATTCATGTGTTCTTGTCCTACACAAGAACTGAGACAATAGGCTCTTGAGAGACTGATTCCATGGAACATGGAAATTTTTTCTCTCATGGAGTCTTGTATGATGAACCCCTTCATCATCTTTACCATGTATATGCTCTTGCTCAGGTCAAGAAGCTTTCCAGATCTATCTCTAAAGATCTTGCTTCCAAAAATATGGGATGATTCACCTAAATTTTTTATACATAAGGTACTTCGCGGCCATGTTTTAACATTTTTAGGATAAGGATATTATTCCCCATCATTATGTGGAAATTAAAATGCTCCCACAAACTTCTTTTAATCACATATTTCTGCTTCATTTTGACGAAAGTCAACTATTTGACTATCTTGTCAAATTGAAGATTCCAGCCATGAGATGCTTGCTTCAATCCATAGATTGACCTTTATAGCTTACAAAATTCATTTGCAATAATTGGATTTATAAATCCTTTAGTTTGTGTCAGGCACACATCCTCTACAACATTCATGTTAAAGAATGTGGTTTTAAAATCCATTTGCCAAATCTCATAGTCATACTAAGCTGCATTGGAAAGCATGATCTTGATGGATTTAACCATGGAAACTGGTGAAAGATTTTATCATGTTCAACATCCTAAACTTGTTTGAAACCCTTTACAACTAATCTTCCCTTATAGGTTTGTACACTAGAATCCATGTCAAACTTCTTCTTAAAGACCCAATTACACCCTATGGATTTTACCCCTTCAGGTATATCCACCAAGGTTAAAACCTTATTGGTAAACATGTAGTCCATCTTTGATCCCATGGCCTCAAGACATTTCCCATATCTAGTCCCTCAAAAGCTTCTAGATAGGTTTTTGGCACATATCCTATGACCAATTCACCGCCTTCTTGAGTTATAGGATATCATAATCTTTCACACTCAAGGTATATTCTATGATATCTATGTGGTTATGTGTTACATAAAGAACTTGATATTCCACAATAGTTCATGATTCTACTTGTTCTAACTGTACCTCTTTAGGTTCAATCTTTTTTTGTTGGTCTTGAATTTTCTAAGTTCTAATTTTCTTCCACTGATTCCTTTGGAATTAAATTCCCTTAATGAATATAACCATCTTGGCAACAAACACTTTTGTTGTCAGATTGGAATACAAAAGTAGTATTAAAAAAAAATAACATTTATGTGATTTGTGGACAAATCTGTTAAAGAAACAATTTTCTTGGATAAGCTTTCATGCTTAATATTTTTAAGAGACATGTCTGGACATTTCACATGCCATATCTCATATGGTGTCTTTTGAACCATTTTAGACGGTATATTGTTTTTGTGTTAAGCATGTGTCAAAAGGAAATTGGAAGATCATCTAAATTTATTAACAATCGTACCATGACTAACATTGTGTGATTCCTTATTTATGATACATCACTATGTTTCAGGTGGAGTTCATTATGATACATCATCGTGGTATCCCAGTAGGTCCTCAAACTCTTGGTTTAAATATTTTCCACATTGATCATATCAAAGTGTTTTAATACTTATACTAAGATGGTTATGTACTTCATTCACGATCTCCTTGAACACTTCAAGATATTCACACTTGTATTTTATTAGATACAAACTTCCATATCTACTGAGATCATTAGAAAATATAATGAGGTAGTGGTAACCACCTATAGCATTTTCTCCCAAAGGTCTATATACATCAATATGTAAAGCCATAATAGAATACTCACTCTCGTACTATTTCTAGTGAAGCCATATTTTGTCATATTGCCCATCAAATAAGATTTACATGTCTCTATTGGTTCAACAACCAAAGAGTCTAGATGACTATCATTATGGATTCTAGAAGTGCATTTCTCATATATGTGCTCTAGATGAAAATGATATAGGCGAGTCATTCCATACATGTGTAATGCATATTTGTCTTTAGAACTATCAATTATAGACTATGAGACATAGGGCACTACCATATAAGATCTTATCTTTTATAAAAAAATAAATAAATTATTCATAATATTGTTGTCCATACAAGATACATGATGATTTTGATTGATGGAAGGTACATAATAGCAATTCACTAATTCTATTACATGCCCATTAGATGAATGATAGATTCTAATTGTAGTAGCAACAATTCCTACTCTGCACAATTCTAGATTACTCTCAAGTCTTGAAGTGGAGATCTCTATCTCATTCTTATTCGTGAGATCCCCTAGATAAAGATTGGAAGTTTATTTACTAGTATCCATGCCAGTGATAGTGGTGGCACTTCCCTTCCTTATTCACTCCTCCCTTAGCTTTCAGTGCAGAAGACTTTGGTTTCTAGATAGCTTTAGAACTCTTCTTAGATCTACAATTCCCCTTCAACATCCCCTTGCCTCTACTAATCATCATCACATTTTTGGATTTGTCCTTCTTCATCTACACTTTAGATGTCCTCAATATGCAGAGTAATTCTGACAACAACTTGTCAAAATTGTTCATGTTGTAGTTCATGACAAACTGATTGTATGATTTTGGCAGTGACTATAGAATCACATATGGTGCCAACTTTTGGCTGAAAGGAAATCTCAGCCGATTAAGGCTCTTCACATACCCAATCAACTTGAGTACATGAGGACCTACTAAATCTCCTTAACCCATATTGCACTTGAAAAATGAATTTGAGACATCATATCTCTCTTGTCTTGCATGATCTTGGTACATGTTCTTAAGACGTGTAACCATGTCAATAACATCCATGTTCTCATGTTGTCTTTGCAATTCATTTGTTGAGAACAACATCATGCACTTGACATCCACATCATCTTCAGAGTGCTTCTTATAAGCATCCATGTCAGCTTTAGGTGTAGTGGGAGCAGGTTCATATCGATTTGGTGTATCTACGACATAGACCATGCAGTCTTCAGTGATAATGATTCTCAACATCTTGAATTATTCATGGAAGTTATTCATGTTCAGCTTGTCCTTCTCAAAGATCGGTCACAATGAAAATGTGTTTGTGTTTGCCATTAATTATTAGAAAGAAAAATTTGCAATTTTGTGAAAACACTTTTTTTGGTAAGGTATTCCCCTAGAGCCAATCATATGATGATTGACATGGAATGATTACCTAAAAATATTTGATTAATAATAACATACATAAAGGAAAGCTTCCAATTCATATGTTTAACTCAGTTATGAGATAATGATAATACAGAGTAAATGTCTAGAGAATTATATTACTCAATGGCGTATGTTGTCAAGTTCCTATCCTTGTGATGAGATCATATGGATTTTAAGAGTACATATACATATTCTCATTATGTTCATGATCGGTTGTTATTATGGAAGGTTGATAGACAACAATAACACATAAGATCAGAGTGTGAGTTTGTTGATGACTAATTCTCATTAGACATGATATGGCAATATCAAACCAAGCACATAGATACATGTTAGAGAACCATGTATCAGACAAACCCACCTTGAAGGTGACACATGGCTTTGTGGTCGCAGTCATCTCTCATAGTGAAGGTGGTGATTGTGATTCTTAGACCTGAAATCTCTACACTCATCACATGTCGTTAGGTACACTTTGACATCATCAAATGCAATCTTGAAACATGGGTTGTTATAGCAGTGATGATTGGGTGACTTTGACACATGGGGATAGAATGTGAGTGATAGATATGGGATTTGTCCCTCCCATAAGAGTATGATATCTTGGCCACTTGATTAGCGAGACTGAGAAATGCATGCGCATGCACATGTGACTCAATATATGATATTGAGGTCACATTATCTCAACTAGTGTGCTCTTGGTTCAAGAGACATGGATTGAACATTGAGAGGATAACCAACCATGCCTCGAGTTTATTCCGGATATCAGAGACAAAGGAATTATACATTCTCTACAACACATTAGGAATTATACATTCTCTACAACACATTACAAGATTGTAGGTTGAATTTGTTCTCCAACTTTCCATTTCACTTGGATAACACTAATGCATGACTAGGAACCACTCTTTGCTTGTGATGTCATAATCTAGTTATGGACATTCACTGCCAACATGATATGGGACCCATAGGGTCACACACATAGGAACTCATCTAGAAGAGGAGTTTGATCTTGAGTGACAATTGGATTGATTTCTAAAGTGTTTAGGTTTTCAATTCACACAACAAATTGCTCGAATGTCTGCCCAGGTCTGCCAAAAGACCATTTCACTGAGTGAGATGGCCTTTTGGGCAGCCATACATACATCTCATGTAGTTGAGACAGTCATTTGGGAGTCTGGTTAATTAGAGATTGAATTGGCTAAGGTTTGCCCTTAAATCGACCAATTCAATATGTTTAAACCAACCGGCTCATCTCATCTCACCAGACAACCATCTAGGTGAGTGAGACTAGCATCTCGATGGTGTGAGATGGCTCAGTTGGGACAAATGAAAGTTCTAGAGTTTTCCCAAACTCGTTTCAATTACACATACTTGGGGTGTAAGTAAATTAATGTATGACATTAATTAGGAAATGATTTGCCAATTCATATATGACTGGGAAAGCATGAAACAATAGTCTTGCATCCCAGAAGACCGTCTCGATTAGCGAAAAAACCATCTCGTGTGTGAGACTATCATTTCAGTTGACGCAAGTTATGAATCTTCTAGAATTATTGTGAAAATTCAAGATCTTCTGGTCCTTTCCACTCTCACTTTAGTCTCGCATTGGCTAGGGACTGGGAACCTTGACCCTAACCCCTCCTATATATAGAAAGAGGTACTGGGGGCTTCCCAGAGTTCAACACAGACAACTGAGAATCAGTTCCTCTGACAATGGTTCTCCTCTCTGGTTGTGGTAACCAAGAGAGCACGGGCAAGTCCTGCATAAAAAGAAGGGATAGCCAACATGAGAGAACAATTGAGAATTTTTCGTTGTGGGAGAACAGGTTCGTGACTAGTACACCAATGGGGAGGACAATTCCTTCTTGACCATTCTTGGTGAACGATAGGAGTTCTAGTTGGTCTGTGTGGACTACTCTAGAGGCAGGGGTCCTTTGTTGCTGCTCGGAGAGCAAAGTCAACCTGTAGTCTATGGCGAGACCACCAAAGTCACTACTGAGGCTGCACAGACGTTGTTCATGGTGAAGACCAAGAGCTGCACAACCACCATCCAAGAGAAACTTATCAGTAGTTGTAAAGAAACAAGTTTCATCGCTGGACTTGCTCCAGGACCAGGTATAACTTGCTAAAACCATCCTTCCTATTTCATAATAGTTGATGTGATCTTTTGTTTTATGAGAATACAAATAGATAAAAGTTTTTGTTTCCACTAATACACTATGTGCACATATTTTCCAACAACTTTTTATTTCATTTGATAACATTAGTGACATTAATTTTTCCTTTAATTAATTACTTCTCCCACTATTTTGTTCAAATTGATATACCTCACTATCAATGTGTAAGATTGCAGCGTACAACCTTCTAGTGAGCCATGATCCACATTTCATCAAATTATAAGTCAACCTTAGTTGATCGCCCACAACTTGATTATTTAGGTAGGCAGTTTTTGCCAACTACATCTCATGAAAATCTTGGATAGATAGTGTGCACAAATCATTTCCATAGTCCATTTGCATGCTTCTAGGCACTTAATTCTTTTAAGGTCACCTAGTTAAGCCTGACTCAAAATCCAACACAATAGAATATGCACCTTGCTTTGGCAGAACCACATATCTACCATCATACTACCACTAGATAGACGGTGCACCATGCTTTGGCATGCCCACACTTGGTCGATCAACTTTTTCATGTCTATCATTTATGGAAAGCATCTTTGGCTTAATATTTCTTAAGGGGTTTACTGATAAATACATATACATATCCAATAACAACACACTTTTAATATGTATCATATAGATTCTATATCCACAAATGAAATGTGAAATTATAAAACATATAAGTGATGGTTATTGACATACTAATGTAATTATTTGGAGACACAAAGAATTGCTATCACCTCAGTTCATACATATCATGTAGCAATTAGTATTGGAAAATATGTTGATGGACGTGTCGGTCAATCGTTGGACCCTCTAATAGATCGGTTAAACACCCAGTCGGTCGATTGGCTTCTACCGATCAGTCGACTGGCTTAGTATTATGTAGTTGATTGGAGTCCTCCAGTTGATTGGTTGGACCTTTAGTCGATCAATTGGCTCCTCCTATCGACATGCCTTCTCAATCCTTTGTTCGATTGTGTTAACTTCCCAGTTGGTCGATTTTTCTGGTGCAGAACAACTTCTCTTTCTCAAAATAGAAATTAAAACAATCTAATTCCCATTAACTTATTACATTAAGGGAAACCTCGAGTTACATTCGAGGAGAGTATAGGAAGGAGAGCGTAATTTACATTTTGAAAGAAAGAGGCTCAATATGCAAATTGAGTAACAACATGAAAGAAACCAAAAAACCAAGCATGCACATCCACAGGGGTTTTGGACATAACCACCCATTCATCCCACCATAGAAATGATTTTAGGGAGATGCATATATATATATATAATGTATATGTATGAGATCATATGTGGTATTTAATAAAAATGCACATTAATCATTTTAAATCTAATCACATCGATTTAAATCTTGATACATTGCTGATTAATGTGGCTCATATACCATTGTTAGGCAATCAGTACAGCAGATAAGGCAGCAAAAACAAAAAAAATTATGCCCAAATCCCAAACCAACAGGTCGCGTCAACAATGATGTATCTAGGAAAAAAGTTTGTGAGGTATCTACCTGGTCCTAGAGCAAATCTAGAAACATTCCTTGCAACATCTTGTGCTTATTCTTCAAGCAGCACATGAAAAGTTGTCAGTAACAGCCTCCTAGTGCATCACCACAGATTGTGGTTGACGATGTTCTCCTAGTGTGTTGGCGACAACTCCACACGTCTACTAGTCTGTGAGGACCACCAGGAACTCCTTTTCACACTTTCTAGAGACAATGGGAATGAGTTGTCCCTTTAATGTTAATGTGTTAGTGCTGACTTGTTCTCCCTTGCTGGTCTCTCTCTTTTATGAGTAATACTTGCTTGGGCTCTCAGGTTACCACAACTATGAGAGGGCAACATTTTTTAGTGTTAGTTGTGTCTTCTAAAAGACTTTACTATCCCTCTATTTATAGGAGGGTCAAGGTCAAGGTTTCCATATCAATTGGGAGTCAAAGTGAGGCATTTTCATGACTTTCTAGATCTTGTGAATCACAAATCGATCAGTTCACATTCTGAACAGATCGATTTTCATGTGAATTAGTCGAATTAACACTTGAATCAGTCAATTCATTATATTTCCTATTCGGAAATGTATTGGCTTTCAATGTGACAGTCGACTCACATTCTCAATCATTCGATTTTAGCCAAATTATTTTAAATTAAATATGTAAAAACTTTAGTAATCAAGTTAAAATGTTTACATGTGTAAACTCATATTCTAGGTTCATCCTATGTGTGTGACCCTATAGGTCCCAAGTTACATTGGAAATGAATGCTCATAACTAATTTATGATATCACAAGCAATGAGCGGTATCTAGCAACACATCATTACTACCTAAGTAATTGGAAAGTTGGAGAATAACTTCAGCCTACAATTTGTGATCAGTGTTATAGTGTGATCATATAGTTCCTTTGTCTCTAATATCCAAATTGAAACTGATGCATGGAATCATCATCCTCTCAAAGTTCAATCCATGCTCCTTGAACTAGAGTAGACTGTATGACATGCATGTGAGTTGACATATCACATACCGAGTCACACAAATATGGCCATACATTTCTCAGACTCTCTTATGAAGTAGCCAGGACATCAATCTTTAGTAGGAGGGACAAATCCAATCTACATCACGCACAATCAATCCCCATGTGTCACAACATACTCGAACATCACCTTTATGGAAACCATTATTCAAGATCACGTTTGATGATGTCAAAATACATCAAATGACTTGTGATGAGTGTAGTGACTTGAGGTCTAAGAACCACAATCACCTCTAACACTATGAGATCTGATTTTGACTACAATTCCATGGTCCCCATGTGTCACTCTCAACGTGGGTCTCTCTGATACGCTATTTTCTAACATGCACCTATGTGTTTGACTTGATATCCCATATGATGACTAATGAGATTATGTCATCATTCAATACACACTCTAGTCTTATGTATTACTGGTGTCTATTTTTCATTCGTAGTAATATTCGACTAGGGAAATAACAAGAATGCATGTACTCTTCTCATACATATGATCTCATTGTTCAGGTCATAAACTTAGAGACATATGTCATCGAGTAACATCATTCTTTGGACATCTACTATGTATGTTTCATCATCTCATGACTGAGTCATACATAATATATAGAATTACCTTTGTTATTATCAAATCAAGTATATGATGCCCCATTACAATCATCATATGATTGGATCTATAGGCATAAATACCAACACAAAGTGCATAGAACAACATGAATTACTATAGTGACTTCATGTCTAAGGATCATCGTTACCACTATCACATTGAGATATGCATGTGACATGTATTACATGACTTTCATGCATCATTCCCAAGGTGGGTCTATCCAATACAAATTGTTCTCTACCAAGTACCTATATGCATCTGAGTCAATATGCAATATCATAATTAAAGAGACATAATCATCAATCACCATACATGTTAGTCTTGTGTACTATTGTTATCCTATACTATCCAAATTAGTAACTGACTAGGGCCATAACAAGAATGAATATTGTTATTATACACTTCATCTCAAGTTTATATCCTTATCCTAAACTACATGTCATTGAGAAAACATTCATAGGACATTATTAAGTTTATTCATTATCTCAATACCAAACAAACATAATAAGGGGAGTTGCCGTTTTATTAATAATCAAATAAAGTACAAATATTGCTTTTAAATTCATCATGTGATGGCTCTCAATACATATAACCAACACCCTCCCACTTTCATTAGAGCCAATCACTTATGAATCTAAGTCTAATAGATCTAACATGCCAATCATGTTTTCACCGTGAAAGTGCTTTAGTTAGAGGATCACCAACTTTGTTTTCACTTGTTACTCAACAAAGATTTATATCTCCTCATTGTACAATCTGATGTATGAGATGTTAAAGCATGAGTATGTTCTTAGAATTTTAATGTGATCCCATTTCCTTAGCTTGTGCAATAGCTCCATAATTGTCATTGTAAAAGTTTGCTAGAACTTCAATGGTTAGAATGAACCCAAGTTTACAAATGAACTTCTTGATCCATATTGCTTCCTTTGCTACACTAAAGGCAGCAATGTACTCGGCCTCTGTAGTGGAATCAGCCACAATCTCTTACTTGGAACTATTCCAACTTACAAGTTCATCATTTAGGAAAAACACAAATCTTGATTGTGATCTATAGTTGACCTTTTTCATTTGGAAGCTTTCATCAGTGTAACCTTTTACAACTAACTCTTCCTCACATTCATAAATTGGGAATTGATCCTTACTTCTTCTCAAGCACTTAAGGATGTTATTTACATCTATCCAATGACCATCTGGATCTAACTTGTACCTTCTCATCATGCTCAAAGCATATTACACATTTGGGAATGCACATATCATTCCATACATGATAGATCCAATTGTCGAGGCATATCTAATCTTACTCATGTGTATTCTCTCTTCCAAAGAGCTGGGACATAGATTTGTAGAGAGACTATTCCGTGAGACATGGCTAAGTGTTCTCTGTTAGAATTATGCATGAACACTTTGTCAATGTGTGTACTTTTACTTAAGCTGAGAAGCCTTTGAGATCTATCTCTATAGATCTTGATTCCTAGAATATAGGATGCTTCGGCTAAGTTCTCCATGGAGCATGTATTTCCCAACCATGTCTTAACCAATTGTAGACTAGGTATGTCATGTCCATTAATAGTACTTCATATACATATAATATGAAAATATAATCATGCTCCCACTAACCTTCTTGTAAACACAAGATTCATCTTCATTTTGGATAAAGGCAAATAGTTTGAATGTCTCATAAAAATGAAGATTGCAACTCTGAGATTCTTAATGGATTGACCTTTGTAGCTTACCAACTTTATTGGCTTCATTTTTAGTGATAATATATATATTTCATGTACACATCCTCAAGAAGATTCATGTTAAGGAAAGCAGTATTAATGTCCATTTTCCAATCTCATAGTCATGATAAGCTACAATGTAAAGCATGATCCTGATGGAATTAACTAAGGAAACTGGTGAGAAAGTTTCATCATTGACAACACCTTGAACTTATTTGAAACCTTTTGCAAACAATATGCATTTATAGGTATTACCATCCATGTCTTCTTCTTAAAGACCCATTTTCACCCTATTTATTTTACCTATTCAAGTGGATATACCAATGTCTATACCTTGTTGGTATTACATGGAGTCCATCTTAGATTTCACGACCTCTAGCCATTTCTCATAATTTGGTCCCTGAATAGCCTCATTGTAGGTGGTTGTCTCATCATATTCAATGACAAACACATCATCTTCTTGAGTTACAAGAATTCCATATCTCTCTAGATCAAGACATTCCCTACTAGACCTTTAAGGTTCCTCTATTACAATAGGGACTTGAGGGTCAACAATTATTTGTGGTTCCTCTTGTTCCTTATCTACCTCCATATACTTAATGTAATCTTATTGATATTTAACTTCTTCAAGTTCTATTTTCCTCCCACTGGTTCCTCTAAATATAAAATCATTTTTGAGGAATGAAGTAGTTCAACAAACACTCTACTTTTAGATGGAACATAGAAGTAGTAAACCTTAGTTTCATTAGGGTACCCAACAAAAATATGTTTATTTGATTTGGGTGCATGATTTTCTTATAACAACTTCTTGACATAATATTTGATGGGAAATTGGGGCAGCAGATAAGGCAGCAGAAACAAAAGTTTTATGCCTGAACCCTGAACCAGCACACATCAACAATGATGTATCTAGAAAAGAGGTTTGCAAGGTATATACATGGTCCCATAGAAAGTCTAGTGAAAATCCTTACAAAATCTCATCCTTCTTCTTCAAGTAGCACACAAACTGTCATCAACAATGGCTTCCTGGTGCAACACCATGGATGGAAATTGACGATATTCTCTTAGTGTGATGGGGACGGCCGCCACACCTCTACGTAGTCCATGTGGACCACCGAGAACTCCTTATCATGCTTCCTAGAGCCAATGGGAAGGAGTTATTTGTTTGATGTCAACTTGCTAGCGCTGACCTGTTCTCCCTATCTATATCACCCTTTTATAGGTAAGATTTGCTTAGGCTCTCATGCAACCACAATTGTAAGAGAAAAGTGTTTGTCAATGTTATTTGTGCCTTCTAAAATCCTTGACTACCCCTCTATTTATAGAAAGGCTAGGTTCAAGGTTTCTAGATCAACTGCGAGTCAATTAGATGGATTTTCACAAATTTCTAGCTACTACTGATCATGAGTCTGTTGAGTTAACCCTTGAGTCAGTCGACTTGCACCCCAGACGGTCGACTCCCACATAAATCAACTGATTGGAATGCTTTCCAATTTCCAAACATATTGGCTTTCAATGCAACAATCAATGCACAACATGATCTCGAAATCAATCCTTGATCCATTCTTAATGATTGTTCAGTCGAGAAACTAGAATTCTGAGTGGCTCAACTTGACACTTGAATTGGTCAACTCAACACTTGAGTGGGATGCTCCCAATCAGTCAATTCTCATCCAATGTTCAGTCGGTTGGCTCAACATTTGAATCTGTCGGCTCAACACTTAAGTCGGTCGACTCATATTCAGTCAATCAATTTTTAGCCAACGTTGCTTAAATTGAATACCTAAACATGTTAGTAATCAAGTTAAACCTTATTCATGAGTAAATGCCTATTCCAAGTGCATCCTATACGTGTGACCCTATAGGTCCCAAGTGATGTTGGTAGTGAATGTTCATAACTAATTTATGACATCACTAGCAATGAGTGGTATCTAGCAACAGATCATTTCTACCCAAGTAATTGGGAAGTTAGATAACAACTTTAACCTACAACCCATGAGAAGTGTTATAGTGATCATATAGTTCATTTTTTGTGATATCTAGATTGATCTTGAGGCATGGAATCATCATCATCTTAATGTTCAATCCATGTTCCTTGTAGTAAAGCAAACTATATGAGATGCATGTGAGCTCACATATCATATACTGAGTTACACGATTATGGCCATATATTTCTCAGTCTCATTTATCAAGTGGTCGTGATATCAATCTCTTATAGGAGGGAAAAATCATGTATACATCACTAACAATCAATCTCCATGTGTTACAATGTATCAAGCATCACCTTTATGGAAACCCTTATTTAACGTTGGGTTGGATGGTGTCAAAATACATTGAACAACATATCATGAGTGTAGTGACTTCATAAGAACCACAATCACCACTATCACTATGAGAGTTGATTCTGACTACCATTCCATGGTCTTCATGTATCACTCTCAAGGTGGATTTGTCAGATACAATGTTCTCTAACATGTACCTATGTGTTTGACTTGATATCCCACATCATAAATAATGAGACTATGCATCACTCAACACATAGTCCAGTCTTAGTATTATTGTTGTTTATTTTGCTTCAATAGTAATATCCAACTAGGGATACAACAAGAATTCATGTACCCTTATTATACATATGATCTCATTATTTAGGTCCTAAACCTAAAGACATATCTCATTGTGTAACATCATCCTTTAAATATCTACTATGTTTGTGTCATCATCTCATGATTAAGACAAACATAATATACAAAATTACCTTTATCATCAACAAATCAGGTATCTAATTCCCCTTTACAATCATCATATAATTGGCTTTCTAGGCATACATACCAACAAACTACCACTTGCACTTAGAGATAATCACCCACAAATCTTATTCTAAGTGACCTTAACATGTTCATCATGTTTCTGCTGCACAAGTTCTTTAGTAGAGGGTTAGCAACATTTACTTCTAGTAGGTACCTTGCAAGTATTCACATCTCCTCACTATGTGATCTCTCATATGAGATGGAAATGTTGTAATATCTATTTGGGTTCATTTGCCTATCCAGTAGCTCCATTGTTGTCACAATATTTCTAATGTGTCATCAATGGTTGGAACCTCCCACAAGTTGATCTAAATGAACTTCTAGATCTATACAATATCCTCCATTGTGTTCATAACAATAAGGTATTCAGATTCTGTTGTAAAATTAATAATTGTCTCTTGCTCAGAACTTTTCCATCTTAGTGTTCTATTTTAAGGTCAAACACAAATTTAGATTGTCATCATTAGTCTTCTTTGTCATTTTGGAAGCTTACATCAATGTAACCCTTTACACCCAACTCTTCCTTATTACCATAAACAAGGAATTGATCCTTAGTTCTTGTCAAGTACTTAAGGATGTTCTTTATGACAGTCTAGTGACCTTCACTAGCATTTTAAAGTTATCTACTCATCATGTCCTGGAATGAGTACATAACATTGCATAAGAGACAGACCCAATTGTGAATGCATATGGCATATTATTCATGTGTTTCTATTATTTATAAGAACTGAGACACTAAGCTCTTGAGAGACTAATTCCATGTAACATGGACAAATTTTTATCTCATTGAGTCTTGTATATTCAACCCCTTCAACATCTTTCCAATGTATGTGCTCTTATTTAGGTCAAGAATATTTTTATATCTATCTCTTTAGATCTTAATTCCTAACATATTTGATGCTTTTCCTAGACCCTTCATAGATAAAGTACTTCCCGTCTAGGTCTTTACCATCTGCAATGTAGGGATGTCATTCCCATTCAAGACGTGTAATATAAATATGCTCCCATTAACTTCTTGTAATCTAGGATTTCACATTCATTCTAACTAAATTCATACTCTTTGACTATCTTGTCAAATCTATGATTATAGCTCTAAGATTCTTGCTTCAATATGTAGTTTGACCTTTTGTAGCTTACATAATTCATTTGTAATGTTAGATTTATAAAACCTTTAGGTTGTGTAACATACACATCCTCTACAATATTCCAATTAAGGAATGCAATTTAACATCCATTTGCAAAATCTCATAGTCATACTAAGCTACAATGCTAAGTATGATCATGATGGATTTAACCATGGAAACTAGTAAAAGAGTTCATCATGTTCAACATCTTGAACTTGTTTGAAACTCTTTGCAACCAATCTACACTTATAGGTTTTTATATTATTATCCATGTTGGTCTTCTACTTGAAGTCCCAATTGCACTCTATGGATCTTACCCCTTCAGGTGGATCCACCAAGGTCGTACATTGTTGGTGTACATGGAGTCTATCTTGGATACAATTGCTTTACGCCATTTCTCATACTTTATCCCTTAATAGCTTCTAGGTATATTGTTGTCTCGTCGTATATGACCAACTTACCACCTTCTTGAGCCATAAGAATTCCTAATCTTTCAAGCTCAAGGCATACCTACTAGATCTATGAGGTTTTGTGTTACGTAAGGAACTTGAGATTCCACAACAATTTATGATTCTACTTGTTCCTACTGTACCTCTTTAGGTTCAATGTTTTCTTGTTGGTATCAAATTTTTTAACTTCTACTTTTGTTCCACTGATTCCTTTAGAATTGTATTCCAATTTAGGAATGCTACCATCCTGGCAACATACACTTGTTTTGTCGGATTGGAATATAAAAGTAGTATACAACAAAATAAAATTTATGTGATTTGTGGGCAAATCTTTCCAAGAAACAATTTTCTTATATAAGATTTCATTCCTAATCCTTACAAATGACATATCAGGACACTTCCCATGCAATATCTCATACGGTATCTTTTGAACCATTTTAGGCGGTACATTGTTTAGTGTAAAGCATGTGACAAAAAGGAAATTGAAAGATCAACTAGATTTATTGATGATCAAACAATGACTAACATGGTGTGATTCCTCATTTTTGACACATCATTATGTTTCAGGTGGATTTCATTGTGTTACATTATCATGATCTCCCAGAAGGTCCTCAAACTATTGGTTCAAAATATTTTCCACATCGATCATATTGAAGTATTTTAATACTTTTACAAGCTGGTTATGTACTCCATTTTATGATCTCCTTGGACACTTCAATAGATTTAGACTTGTATTTCATTAAATACAAACTACCATATCTATTGAGATCATCAACAAATATAATGCAGTACTTGTAACCACTTCTTAAAGGTTTATATACATCAATATGTATGATCCCTAGTAGAATACTCACTCTAACACCACTTTTAGCCAAAATATATTTTGTCATATTGCCCAAAAATAAGACCCACATGTCTCTATTGGTTCAAAAACCAAAAGACTCTAGACGACCATCATTATGTATTCTAGAAATACATTTCTCATTTATGTGCTCTAGATGACACTGCTATAGTGAAAACCTCTAGAGGGGGGGTGAATAGAGTTTTATAGAGATTTTAAAATAATTTAAACTCAAGCAACCACAAAGAAAGATTGGACAAAGAGACACAAGGGTTTAGAGTGGTTCCTAGCCTTAGCAAATACTAAGGTAGTCAGTCCACTACCCGGTTGCTTACCCAACCGGGATTTGAAAAGAAATTATTTTATTACCTCACAAGGATTTTACATAAAATACATTTCTTTTCCCTAAACCCTTCAAGCAGCCTTCACCTAGAAGTAATCGCCCAACTCGAAGCAGCCTTCCCTTGAAGTAGATGCACCAACACTCGTTGCACCAGCCTTCTGAAGTAGCTTCCCGTGCGATAGCCTTCTTGAAGTAGCTTGAAGTCCCCTTCTCCACCTGAGAAGTCCACCCTCTCCAATCCGCAGCCTCCAACCCTAGGAGTAGCAAGGAGAGTACAAGGAATAAATAGGAACAAGAAAGAAATACAGAAATTACAATACCATTGTAAGCACAAGGCTTGATTTTCCTATATCAAGCGTTTGGATCTCCCAACCAAGATATATAGCAATGTGATTATTATGTGTAGGAGATCCTAGTCTATAGGACACGAAATGGTAGCAATATGAATGTATAACAAGTGTGGGAATTGCACTATTGCTCTAAACAGATTGCCAATGTAGTGTATGCTCAAAGATTGCACAATTGAGTATATATGTATCTTCTTGTGTCCTATGGCTTGTCCTATTTATAGGAATGGCCTAAGTATGCTTAAGGACGTTCTAGACAACTTCTAGGGGGTTCCTAGTGCTTAACTAGCCGTTAGGAATAAGTTAGGCGTATTAGCAACGGCTAGTTAATTAATTCTGCAGTTGCTGTCAGAGACCATCTCGGTCGAGGACTTGTCGACCGAGATGCCTGGTCGGTCGAGGATTTTTCGACCGACAGGCTCTCTGGATTAACGTTTATTTGCAACTGTCAACTGCTGTGTTTAACGGCTACTTTTAGTCAATCTCGGTCGAGAAGTTTGTCGACCGAGAGTGTCTCGGTCGAGGAGTGTGGTCGACCGAGATTGACTCTGTTTTCAATCTTTTAATTAAGATACTAAGTGAGTGCATGAGTGTGCATTATGTGATCCTATTAGAAGGAGATGTCTTAACTAAGTGTAGTGTTTAGTTAGGGAGATCTAACGCTTGATTTACATGAAGTCTAAGTACTTGTACATTATATGTTTGTACAAGTTTACATATGATTACATTGCATGACATTTATAAACATTCAAGCGTAAGGATTCCCTAGAACTTTGTCATCACCTTGTTCCTGCACACTTAAGTAGCTCGTTAGATTAATAAGAATGAAATGTTTGTCATCATCGAAACAAAGGGATTTTATCATAATATCCAATTTATCCAACAATCTCCCCCTTTTTGAAGATGACAAACATTTCCTAAATATGAAATAAGGAAATATAAAGTATATGAGTTTCATACCTGAAAATTTACCTTTTGTAGCCATTTATGTTTTTCAAGTAAGTGCTGGCCAAGATGTGATGAAACTCTTTTATATATATTTTTATATTCTTTCTCCCCCTTTGTCATTTCAAAAAGATATCCAAAGGTGAATGTTTTATTTTTCTTCTCCCCCTTAATATAATGCTCCCCCTTAATTAGATATCCTATTAGGAACATTGATTTTTATCTAATTTATCCATAATTTGTTTCTCAATCATTTGCAAAGGATGTTAAGCCTTGAAATGAAATGAGATACCTTTAAGCATATGATGAAATGTATATGGATTTCTCATATATCAAAGGATGTAAAGCCCTGGATTAGATGAGAATCCTCTAAGCTTAGAGTACCTAAAAATGTCTCCATCCAAATGCAAGGGATGTTAAGCCCCATTTTGGGTAGAGAGTTCCTTCAAGTACAAGATACCAATTTCAATAAATTCATAACTTTCTTGAAAATATTCAGTTATACATAGTGATTTCAAAATTTTTGTAAGCTTCTTTTAAACAATGATCAAAGTTTTAATGATCTCCCCCTTTTTCTTATGCTTTGCTCCCCCTTCGATAGATATCTTAAATGAAAGTTTGAATACTCAGCAAATACATAAAATGTCCAAGATTTTAACAAAGATGTATGCAATTATGTCAATCTGGAAAAACAGAAACCCAGTCGGTCGACAGTTGCTCGACCGACAATGTTCTCGGTCGACTAGTTTCTCGACCGAGAATGTTTCTGGAGAACTATTTTGTTATTTGAAAATTTAATTTTAATTTGTAATAGTTGCCTGTTTTAATTATTATTATTCCCTTATTTGCTATGCTCTACAATAATGAACTGTTAACCCATATTTTGAAGATGTCATCATAAGCCAAACAAATAACCATGCAAATTTCATTCAATATCATGAAGAAGATTACAATCATATAGAATTTGACTAATCATTTGTATTACAACTATTACAACTCCAACACTTCACAGGAAAGATTTAAGAATTACATCGATGTCCGGATCTTTCCCAAGAAATGGCTCGGCTCCATAGTATTGGACCAGAGTTTTCCAATCCAAAGCACCAGTTGTAGTCAACGCATATGCTTCCAGGAAAGTGGGAACTCGGTCAAAACGGAAGTGAGCAGCTATGTCTTGCAATTGTATGGAAGAAAATTGAGTATGTGCAAGATCCATTGATGGTGAAGGTGGAGGTTGATAGTAGTTGTATGAGGGGTTAAATGGGTTGAGCATGCCAGGGTTAAATGGGTTGAGCATGCCAGGGTTAGGAGAAAGGTTTTGCATTCTTTGATTTAAGTATGTCATGGCATGGTGATTGTAGTTTAATTGTCTACTAAGATGGTATTGGGAGCCAGCAATATAAGTAAGGGTATTTTGGATGGGATCAATGGAAAGGTTAGTAGGAGGAGGGGGTGGTATATCCTGATGTGATGACTCTCCTTCTACTCTTGCCCTTTTATGGCCAAAGTCAATTCCCATCTTCTCTACGGTGTTCTTACTTATCTTTGGTGGTCTACGCTCCCATATGTATCCCATATCTTCAATGTTTGTCTTAAGAAAATGTTGAGTAATCTGGCATACAAAATCGGCATATGGTGGATTGCCAGAAAACTCAAGCATATTTTTAAGTATTATGCGAATGAAGTTGATGGGAATTTCTTTTATGATAGCATAAATTAGACACATACGGAAGATAGGAACCTTGGATTTATTGGCTCGTGGATGTATGTTGGTGGAAACAATGAGGTTTACTATTCTACATGCCGGTTTTAGGTTTATTGCATAATAGGTTCCCCTATCTTCATGACAAGTGGTATTGGCTTGAAATATGGCTCTTTTTATATCACTAAGACTAGTGGTGTGGTCATCATGGGAAAATAAGTTTATTGGATTGCCGGTGGAAAGGTCAAGGAAATCTTGATATTCATCTATATCAATTTCAAGCATGTCAAGAATATCCCCTTCGGAAAATTTAAAACTATGCCCATTGACCATGGTGTAGAAGAAAGTGATGTCATTTTCGGTGTGGGATAGAAGATTGGCATAGAATTCATTGACTACCTTAATGGAGTAGGAAGGAAAGGATGGATTGATGAAGTCCTTCAGCTTTTGTACTCCAAAGAGATGCTCCAGGTCGACTATGTTGATGAAGTCCATCACTTCGACCGGACGTCGGGGAAGAGGAGCTTTAGAGGAAAGCCGAAAGTATCTATCTCCAGCATCTCCGTCGACGAAAGCTATGTCATTGATGATCGTCAGTGGCGGAGTGGCTTCCCTCTCTTCTCTTCTTTTTCTTCCAGCAACTTTCTTCTTCCCACGAACAGTTGATGATGAGGCCATTGTGTTTCTTGAGAGTGGAGAAGAAGCAAGGAAGATTTGAGGGTAAGAGTGCTGAAGGATTGCACGAAATTGCACTAGAGATGGACTATGGAAGCAAGGAAATGCAAGTGTGAGTAAGTGGCTCGTTTTTGCACTTATTTATAGAATTCCAGCGACCCGGTCGGTCGACGGCTCGTCGACCGAGCGTCCGCAACGGTCGAGTTGCAGACGCGCCACTTGGTCCTCCAACGGTAAAGAAAACGGTCATAACGGTCGGGTTGCAACGGTCATATCCAACGGCTATTTCTCGGTCGAGCGCTTGTCGACCGACATTGTCTCGGTCGAGCACTCGTCGACCGACAGTTTGTCTGTTACTGAGTTTGTTTAGAATTTGTCGGTCGAGTGAGATGGGCTGACCGAGTGGTTCTCGGTCGAGCATTTGTCGACCGACTAACTTACTGAGTTCAATTTTTGGCTGAATCTTAATGCAAATCATAGAACATTTTTGTGAGCATATGTATATTCCAAGGGAGTAATAATATTTAAGGCTTCTAATTACCACAAATGATTTGACGTTTTGATTCAAAAATATGCTAAGATAAAGTTCAATAAAATAATGTTCAAATAAACAATTTTTATCAAAGTTTATTTTAGGTCGCCCTTGATTACGACCATAGCGCCCCTTGGTCAAATTTTATTTTAACCAAGAGGCATATTCTGCAGGTTTCCAGTATGAATCATTCATATGCGAAGTATGAGTTCTGCAGATAGCTTGCAAATATCAATTTGAGACACATTAAAGTGTACTAATTATGAGAGCTTAATAAGGACATCAAATATGGTGAAGCATATTCAAGAATAATATCCATTCATGAATTTAAGATTACTTTGGATAGACTAAAATATAAAAGCACACAAAAATTTATTTGAAACATTTTATTCATTGCAAGTATTTCTGAAAAAGAATGATTAAATAGAATCTTTCAAGAATAATTTTCACATACAATGTAAAGATTTACAGCAGTTTGAGATAAACGTATGTGTATCAAGGTGCTATTAAATCTTTTTAATTTTTGATTTTGTTATCCCTAAATGTTAAGTTGAGATAGACATAAGGATATACCAATTAAGGTCTATGGTCATATCTCAACTTAGTCGAACCTATTTAATTTGGGGTTTTTGGAACCCATACCATTTCGACATGCTTTTTCTTGTATGGGCATGAAAAAGAATAATGTCCAAGGCGTGAGCAATAATGACAACAAATTGAATCAACCTCAAGCCTTTTTCTATAGTTTTGATCTAGGTTATTCTTGGGTATATACATTTTTGTGCCTCTAGGTATATAAGCGGATTGACTCGCTTGTGTTCTTCTAGGTTGTTGATGGGATTTCTCATTAGGCTTATAACCTAGTCCTCTTCTCCCTATGTGATGATAGGAATTTTCTAATATTCTATCAAGGATTCCATTGTTGCTTAACTTACTAACTTCTTGTTGCAACTTAACGATCTCATCCATTCTTTTCTTGATATCTAATTTTGCTTGATCTAGATTGGATGATAACATATTTCTTTCTTTCACTATATTGTCATAATCTACATGGGTGCACAATATAGGTTGTTTTTGAATATCATTTAACTTTACAAGCAATTCAGTCTTTTCTTGACATAGAAGATCATAGTTAGTCTCTAGAGTGAAAATTTTCACTTCACTATTACTTAGAGATGATTTCAAAGTACGATTGTCAGACATAATGCTATCTTTTTCAAAACCAAGAGTATTCAATTTAGCATATAAATCGTCATTTTCGGATGTAAGCTCAAGAAGTCTAGCATTTAGATCATCATTTTCTTTATTTGATTTCTTTAATTTCTTTTTGTATTCAACATATTTGTTATGTGTTTCTTCAATAATAGTAACTAACTCTTCTTTAGGTAAATCAAGCAAGCTTACCTCTTCTTCTTCTTCCTCACTTATTGTAGCAACGAAACATTCTTTATGTGTATCTTCTTTCTTTGACTTCCATGGACATCTAGAAGTAGAGTGCTTTGTTCCCAAGCACCAATTGCAACTTGTCACACATTGGTCCATGCTCCTTTTCTTGTGGTTGTAGTCACCTCCTCCCTTTATCTCTTCAAGACCTTGTTAGGGCTCCTTGAAGCCTGCTCTGATACCAATTGAAAACCTCTAGAGGGGGGGTGAATAGAGTTTTATAGAGATTTTAAAATAATTTAAACTCAAGCAACCACAAAGAAAGATTGGACAAAGAGACACAAGGGTTTAGAGTGGTTCCTAGCCTTAGCAAATACTAAGGTAGTCAGTCCACTACCCGGTTGCTTACCCAACCGGGATTTGAAAAGAAATTATTTTATTACCTCACAAGGATTTTACATAAAATACATTTCTTTTCCCTAAACCCTTCAAGCAGCCTTCACCTAGAAGTAATCGCCCAACTCGAAGCAGCCTTCCCTTGAAGTAGATGCACCAACACCCGTTGCACCAGCCTTCTGAAGTAGCTTCCCGTGCGATAGCCTTCTTGAAGTAGCTTGAAGTCCCCTTCTCCACCTGAGAAGTCCACCCTCTCCAATCCGCAGCCTCCAACCCTAGGAGTAGCAAGGAGAGTACAAGGAATAAATAGGAACAAGAAAGAAATACAGAAATTACAATACCGTTGTAAGCACAAGGCTTGATTTTCCTATATCAAGCGTTTGGATCTCCCAACCAAGATATATAGCAATGTGATTATTATGTGTAGGAGATCCTAGTCTATAGGACACGAAATGGTAGCAATATGAATGTATAACAAGTGTGGGAATTGCACTATTGCTCTAAACAGATTGCCAATGTAGTGTATGCTCAAAGATTGCACAATTGAGTATATATGTATCTTCTTGTGTCCTATGGCTTGTCCTATTTATAGGAATGGCCTAAGTATGCTTAAGGACGTTCTAGACAACTTCTAGGGGGTTCCTAGTGCTTAACTAGCCGTTAGGAATAAGTTAGGCGTATTAGCAACGGCTAGTTAATTAATTCTGCAGTTGCTGTCAGAGACCATCTCGGTCGAGGACTTGTCGACCGAGATGCCTGGTCGGTCGAGGATTTTTCGACCGACAGGCTCTCTGGATTAACGTTTATTTGCAACTGTCAACTGCTGTGTTTAACGGCTACTTTTAGTCAATCTCGGTCGAGAAGTTTGTCGACCGAGAGTGTCTCGGTCGAGGAGTGTGGTCGACCGAGATTGACTCTGTTTTCAATCTTTTAATTAAGATACTAAGTGAGTGCATGAGTGTGCATTATGTGATCCTATTAGAAGGAGATGTCTTAACTAAGTGTAGTGTTTAGTTAGGGAGATCTAACGCTTGATTTACATGAAGTCTAAGTACTTGTACATTATATGTTTGTACAAGTTTACATATGATTACATTGCATGACATTTATAAACATTCAAGCGTAAGGATTCCCTAGAACTTTGTCATCACCTTGTTCCTGCACACTTAAGTAGCTCGTTAGATTAATAAGAATGAAATGTTTGTCATCATCGAAACAAAGGGATTTTATCATAATATCCAATTTATCCAACATATAGGTATACACCATTTGAGCCATCAATCCATTAAATATACATGTTATACATATTCGTCTTTAGAATTATGAAGTATAGACTATGAGACACAGGGAAATGTCATATAAAATCTTATCTTTTAAGATATAACTGCAATTATTCATAATATTCTTGTCCATACAAGATACGTTTTATTTTCTTTAATGGCAGGTACATAATAACAATTCATAGATTCTATTACATGCCCATTATATGAATGATAGATTCCAACTCTAGTGGAAACAACTCTTGCTTCTCACAGTTCTAGCTTACTACTTCTCGGGTCCTGAAATGGAGATCTTTATCTCCTTCTTCTTCCTGAGTTCCTCTATATAAAGAGGGCAGTTCTTTTTCCAATGTCCAAGATGATGACAGTGGTGGAACTTACCTTCCTTATTCTCCTCCCTTATCTTTCTCTGTAAAAGACTTTGATTTTTGGCTAGATTTAGAACCCTTCTTAGCTTTTCCTTTGTCCTTGGACTTGCCTTTGCCTCTTATGATCATCATCATAGATTTGGGTATGTCCTTCTTTATATACACTTCAGTTGTACTCAACATTCCAAGTAATTTTGACAATAATTTGTCAAAATCATTCATGATGTATTTCATGACAAACTGGTTGTATGATTCTGGCAATGACTGCATAATCAGATATGTGGCCAGCCTTGGCCTAAGGGAAATCCCAGTCTATCAAGGTTTTACACGTACCCAATCAACTTGAATAAAATGAGGACTTATTGATCTCCTCTTACCATATTGCACTTAAACAATGCCTTTGATACATCATATCTCTTTTGTCTTGTCTGATCTTGGTACATGTTCTTAAGATATGTTATCATATCAATAACATCCATGTTCTCATGTTGTCTCTACAACTCATAATTCATTGAGCACAAGATCTGTAACTTGACATCCATGACATCTTTAGCATGCTTCTTGTAAGCATCCTTGTTATCCGTAGGCAAAGTGGGAGTGGGTTCATCTGCATCTGGTGTTTCAGTACATAGAGTTTGTGCTCTTGAGTGAGATTGATTCTAAACGTCCTTAGCAAGTCATGGAAGTTATTCCCGTTCATCTTGTCCTTCTCAAGGACCGATCACAATGAAAATGTGTTTGTGTTTGCCATTAGTTTCTAAAAAAGAATTTTCCATTTTTTGTCAAAACACTTTTGATTTGATTTGATAACATTAACAATATCAACTATGCCCATAATTAATTATCAATCCCACTATTTTGTTCGAATTGGTACCCCTCACTAACAATTCAGAAGATTGTATTGAACAATCTTCTAATGAGTCAAGATCCAACACAATTAAGTTCTTACCCAGCCAATGTTGGCACTCAAAACCAATTATTAAGGTAGGAAACATTTGCCAATTTGCATGTCATGCAATTCTTGGATAGTTGGTGTGCACAACTCCTTGCCATTGTCCATCTCTATGCTTCTAGGCAGTTAATCCTATTAAGGTCACCTAGTTAATCCTGACCCATAAGCCACACAATAGAATATGCACCCTACTAAGGAAAACCCACACTTCTATGAGATAGATGGCGCACCACGCTAGGTGTGCCCACACTTAGTTGATCAATCTTTTTATGTGTGCTTCTTATCTAAAGTATCTAATACTTAATATTTATTAAGGTATTTTATATACAAATAAATATACATATCCAATCACCACATAATTATAATATGTATTGTATACATGCTAAGTTCACAAAGAAAACATGCAATCATAAAACATACAAGCGATGGTTATGACCATACTAATGTAATTATATGGAGCCACAAAGAATTGCTACCATCGAGGTCATACATCTCATGTAGCAACTTGTGTTGGAAACTATGTTGTTGGTATTGGTATGTATGCCTAGAGATCCAATCATATGATGATTGTAATGGCGTAACATGTAAATAATTTAATTAATAATAAAAGGCAAGCTTCTAATTTATTATGTTTCATTTAGTTATGAGATAATGATGGAACACTATAAATGTCTAGAGAATGATATTACTCAATGATGTATGTCTTCAAGTAATTGACTTGGAAGAAATGAGATCATAAGATTGTTAAGAGTACATATATACATTCTCATTATGTCCCTGATTGATTGATATTGTGGAAGGTTGATAAACAACAATAACACATAATTATCAGAACACACAAGAAATGTGGCAACACATCCCACTATCACACAGACAACGAGATGTTACATGAAAATGTGTGGAAAACACCATAAACCACAGATTACCAAAACATGAGTTAATTAAAACCAATTTTGGAAAGTGGATAAACTAAGAAATTATTACATTCAAGTCCTCATCCTGCAAGAAAACATGTTATATAAACATTTACAAGCTGGATACGTGTCCACACCTTAGGAGATCAACTGTCTAGCCATCACATGAGTTCATCACATGTTTATACATATAGAACGGCCCACATCCGGCCAGCAGCAGGATATACAAAACATCATCAGCTATACATCGTGAAACCACGTAAAAACGCTCCCAAGGACCTAAGAGTACAGGGATGACTCTAAGACTCTACTACAAAACAACCAAAATAGCAGCATGTCTATCTCTTACCTTCTACTGCTCTTCTTGTTGCTCGGCCGCAACCCTACGACCACCACTACGTCTAGCTCAAACACCTAAAAAGGGTGCAAACCAGTGGGGTGAGACACACAGTCCCAGTGAGAAACATAACTCCCTGCCGAAACCACAGAACCTCAGAAGATGAAACAACAACATCAGATAACTGATAGAAGATATAACAAGAGCAGTCTATATAGCAAAGCTATTCATACCATCAAGCTTACCAGGTTGTACGGAAGGTAGATAACCAAGTATTTCTTTATGGAACATGATTAACAAGATAATATTTATAAGATCTTATCACATAACATAAGGAATGTATAAGTAACTGCAAGGTATAACAAGATCAACTACTCAAGCAAGGCCTCAACCAATGTTCTATGTTTTGCCTTAAGCAATAAATACTATTCGGTTGGATTACATATTATTATGCCCTGAGGAAGTGAGCCGTATGCTCAAATCCAACCTTCGGTTGTGAAACCCAAGCTGGTGCCATACAAGGTCAATGGAAGAGTCGGACTCCACGACCTCCCACCTCATGGTCAGTGCACGAGTACAACACAAGTAGGACCACATTCTCATGCTTAAGTGGCCTCAGCCACAGGGTCAGCTCCCACTGGCTACCCTCTGCCTAGCCCGCCTCGGTACAGGTCTTGGCGCTAGTGAAACTGAGCCACGGGCCTATTCACCGTGCTCTGAGCCATGAACGCATTCATGCTCCCATATCACATATCCTGAGCCATGGGCCTGTTCACCATGCTCTATACATATCCTGAGTCTGCAACCGCAGCTGCACTCGAATCCTCACAATTTTAGGCTAGGAGAAACCTCGCATATTCAACAATATGCGCTCCGAGTTAACCCACAGGAGAACCCGTTTCACCATCACCAGCTCCTGACGATGATGGATCTATGGCCAGGGCAAACTACATGATATGTTCCACTATGATTAGTTAGTATATTTTAAGTGGATTATTGAGGCAACCAAGTTGTATAGCATGCAGAATATAACAAGAAGAAACACATGAAACTCAACATCATGTTTTTACTGTCATCAACATCATCCTGATCCATCACAAGGATCCAACATTACATTGCCATGGGATCTCAATCCCTCATCACATAGTGTCACATCCTATCAAGGATTACATCATCACCAAGGGATAGCAATCCCAGATCATCATCAGAGAATAACACCTCATCAAGGCACTTTAGCCAAA
Source organism: Alisma plantago-aquatica (assembly GCA_963693085.1). Lineage (NCBI taxonomy): Eukaryota > Viridiplantae > Streptophyta > Magnoliopsida > Alismatales > Alismataceae > Alisma > Alisma plantago-aquatica. Next base: position 1,793,033,457 of record OY856409.1, read on the forward strand.
CTCAGGTCATCGGACCAACACATCATGCATATCATCCCATCATCAAGAGTAACCATCATAACAGTGTTACTCAAACATATATACCTCATAGCCCTTTACCTGGCTATGCATCTGTATGAAACACCTACATGGTTAGTATACACAACCATCATGGATTAACAGAAGGATCATATTATTAAACATAGGGTGACATTTGATGATCATATGTCTTATCATTCATGCCTCAACCTGTGACCATAGACATAGGTCATATCATCAAGAAAAGCATCTTATATGCTTACCATTTCCTCAGCATTATTCATATAATTCAAGATGATCATAAACAAATGAAATGTCATATCAAGATACATAGATGTGGTCTAATATATCAAGCATATCAAGGTTCACCATTATAAACCAAAGGTGATTCATGAATAAGAGCTAGCATATAGGTTTTCTAGAAGGAACAAGACCCTTACTAGAAGTGCCCACTACCCTCACAAGAAGAGTGACGGGTAGGGCACCCTCACTAGAGGTAGTATCGGGCAGGGTACTTCCTCATATCGCCCAACACTCTAGCCCCATATCGGCCAAGCAAACCAGCCACATATCGCCCAAGCACTTAGCAAAGGTAACAAGCTACCACCTCAAGATGTATCGTGCAACAAGAACCCAAGACATAATGTACAGAAGCATATCGTGCAACAGGTGTATCAGGCACCTCTGTATCGTGCACCTCAGTGTCGTGCAACCACATATATCGGGCAACCAAGGCGTACAGCTCAGCCAAAGAGGCATATCGTGCAACGGCGTGTCGTGTATAGGTGTATAACGTGCACAAGATGTATCGGGCAGCACCACTCATCAAGAAGCAACACCCAAAGTTGCAACTCAAACGGCAGCAAGGAACCTGTCATTCAACCAGCATATCCATGACCTATCGGCCGACACAAGGCAAGGACAGAGGTGTGACGCCCGTCATAAGGTCAGCCCACAACGCCCCCTATCATTCAAGGTGTAACAGCACCAAGCCACCACCTGAGCTAGGCGTGCCGGGCAAGATACTCAACTGGGTGTAATGCCTACCACTAAACCAGGCTAAGCATATCGAGCATGGTAGTCAGCATAGTGTGACGCCCGACCCACAAAAGGTCAAGGACCAGGGTGCATCGCCCAACACAGCCACAACAACATGTTGTCCAAGGCTCTAGGTCTAGAGGGGTATCGGGTAATGCCAACCCCAAGCCATATCAGCCCAGATGCAACTCCACAAGGTCATCACCAACCTCAAGCACAAGGGCACCAAAACCCTAATGGATCGAGAAGAAGGCTCACCTCTCAACAACCAAGAGAGAGGGGTCTTGCCTAGCTTCTTATCACCAATCAGGCAACATAAGGATCAACCCTAACAAAGGTCTACTGCCACCACCAAGCTTACCTCTCAGATCCATGGTGAGAGAAGGGTGTTGCTCAAGCAACTAGAACACAAGCTCACCTCTCAACTTAAATGAGAGAGGAGTATTGCCCATATTACTAGAGTTTAAGCTCACTTCTCAAGACCAAGGAGGGAGAGGGGTATTGCTCAATAAGAAACCCTAGAACATACTTCGGACAACAAGAAGAAACTAAGCAAGAAACCAAACTAGCAACATACATAGTTGATATGATCATAAGAAGCATATAAACAAGAACATAGAAGATGGTAATGTAGTTAGGGTTAGGAGTTATGTAACCCGCCTTAAGCAAGCTGCAAGTTCCTAGCTCCAAGCTCCAAGCACCACCAAGGAAGAAGAGCAAGGCACTCTAGGGTTCGACCACCACTAGAGGAAGAAGGAGACTCCAAGGCAAGGATCGGCCACCAAGCTTGCAAAGGAAGGGGATGTCATGCACCAAAGAAGAGGAGAAACTAAGGAACTAAAGGGATCCTTAGCAAAAGAAAGGGAACACATATATAGGAGAGGATGGAGGAGAAACCAAGGTAATACAAGGCAAGGTGTCGCCCACCTAGGGACACTTGTCCATGTGCAAAGACACCACTCTAACATGTCCTAAACACATGTCCAAGGCTATTTCCACATGCAAGCATCAAGCGCCAAGTGTCCACTAGTGGTGACACAAACGAGGTCAAAGAGGGTCAAAGGGTCCATGGGCGACACACCTCCACTCCACCATGGCCGACACCCACCCTAGGCCGACACACCACAGGCCGACACACCACAGGCCGACACACCTAGGTCGATACAAGCACACTTGCCCGACACAAGGTCCAAAGAGGCAAAGGCAACGCACCACAAGGCCCCACAAGCTCAACCAAGCCCAAAGGAACTCAAGCAACGCAACGAGCCCAACCCTTCCTCTCAATACTAGAGAAAGCAAGGAGAGGGAGGAACACCTCACAAGGTGACAGACTTGCCCACAAACCCTAATCTTGGGTATATTGCAAGTAGCACCTCCAGCTCCCAACAAAACACCAACAAACCCTAATCACCACTAACGGTGATTAGTAAGCAACTAAGTATCAGGGTTAAGCAAAGCAAATAGGATAAGCCATAAACGGAGGTCAGGGTCCTTACAAGAAATATACATGTTGAATGGTATTTTGCTCAAATCAAAATGACAATATCACACGCTTCATATCACAACACAATGGTCTAATTTCCATATCCACATCTACCAAGCAAAACAATATCTAAGGCGTCACATGAATGTCTATAATAGATATACATACTATATCATATATGATGCTATGTAATTTACATGGATAGAAGTTTGTACAATATTCTTCCAATGAATCATTTGCAATTCAAAACAAAAACTACCATAGAAAGCATACAATTCCTGTTATGATATCACTATTGGGTTTTAGGGAAGGGGACACAATAGAATAACAACAATATTCTATTCATATATTGCAAATGCCATAGATATAAAGCATCATTGAATAAAAAAACATAATAAGATATAAAGGTGGTACCTTTATGCACACTACTTTCCCAACAAGTAGACATATCTCATTATAGTGAAGAACTTGATCCTCCAGATCTTGATCTTGAGATGCCACCAAGAATTATGGATACATAAGAAGAAGAAGTTCTGGATGTCCACCATGAAGAAACTTATTGGTGTCTTGTACAATGTGTTCTGCAAGCCTCCTCATGTGTGCCTCATCCTATAATTTGTCCACGCTGATGAAGAGAATGTGTTGCGCCATCTTGTCCACCAAGTTGAAGCAGAACATGAGCTGTCAATGTGATAGTCATCCCAAAACTCCCTTTCTTCTCCTATCCTAGGCAAAGTCATTAGGGTGATTTACTCTTTAAGAGAGAGAAATGTGATTGATAACTTGTCTCACAATTTGTATCTAAGTTGTATCTGGAGTTGTATCTCTCCCTTTAGCATGCCCCCTTTATATATGAGAGTCATGGGCTTGGGAAAACTTAATTCCATTCCATTTCCTAATGGGAATCTTAAAACCAGTTTAATGCTGGAAACTCAAAATCAACGGGAACACATCTTGAAATCGCCTAATTGCATCCCTTGATTGACCAATCAGATTAGGTGAAGGTCACAACAATCCATGTCTATTCAAGACTTGTTTTCCAATTTTAGATTTTCCCTGTAACATTGTGATCGCCTAATCAATAGGCTCGATCAACCGATCACATGTATCCAGTGAGAATCTAATTGATCAATTGAAAATCAATTAATCTATTGACACAGTTAATATAATCGGCCTATTAGACAAACTTGTCACCAAATTTAACATTTAGGTCACTCAATCACAAGGTAAATCAACATGTTTATGATTCAGAAGCATTCTAATCATATATTTGATTGTGTACTTCAATTCCCTTATGCATCCTTATTTGTGTGTTCCGATAGGTTCCTAATTATGTTGGTAGTGATGTTTAAATATCCAAAAACAAATATTGGTGTCTAGTCACACATATTTTCCACCCAAGTAATAGGAATGAGTTGGAGAACAACTACAACTGATAAAGTGTCTAGTGTTACCATGACTGTATAATTCGTTTGTCAAAGATAACCATATAGAAATTGAGTCATTAAATGACATCCTCATTGAATCTTGTTTCTTGAACTAGAGCGGACTATTCAAGATATTGTGAGCTCAATATAAAATATTATCTCAAATGTGCATGTCCATACATTTTATGGTTTTGCTTATAAGTGGAATGGGACATCACCCCAAACGAGGGTCACATTCCATCTACATTACTCAAAGCATGTCCCATGTGTCACAGTGTACCCAATCACCATTTTTTTGGCAACTTGTGTTTTGGAGCATGTTGGGATAGTGCCAAAGTATACATGACAACATGTGTTAGTGCAATAACTTCAGGTATAAGGACCATGGTTACCAGTATCAAATTGAGATATGATTCTGACATTGACATGTCATTACATGATTTCCATATGTCAATCTCAAGGTGGGTTTGTCTAGTGAAACTTGTTCTTTAACAAGTACTCTTGCATCTAGTCGATATCCAATATCGTGACTAAAGAAACATAGTCATCACTCACCATACATGTTATTCTTGTGTACTATTGTCGTCCTATACTATCCACAATAGTGAACCAACTAGGGACATAAAAAGAATGAATGCTCTTATTGTACACATAATCTCAAATTAGGTCGTCAACCTAAATCATGTATCACCAAGTAATTATTCTTAGGACATTAATAAGTTTATTTATTATTTCAATACTAAACAAACATAATAAGTGGACTTTCCTTTGTATTAATAATCAAATCAAGTACCAATATCCAATTTAACAATCATCACATGATATCTCTCAGGGCATATAACCAACAGATTTTTTACATCTCATTGGTTCCATTTCTGCAGTGCCATTGGATCTTATAATGTACCTTCTAACTAGTTCTTTTACAACCCACTTAGTTCCCACTCTCATTGGATAAATGATTGAAAGAAGCATGTGTTTCTTCCATATTCCTACAATATCATAGATTAGGATGACGATGAGACTGAACCTGACGAGTATGAAAATTGAAACAACTCACAACACTCATGTGTGATCATCAACGACTTTGATGATGGAATTGATCCCCACCTCTCTTTGGTGATGTTTCTGCGATTTTGACAGATATTTAGAACATTTTTATAGGCTCATCGATTTTTCCCTAGCCTGATATGGAATGTTTTAAGGAGAGCCTTACACCAAGGTTGTCCAAGCATGGCTTGTAATATATTCTAATCTACCATTTGTCTTTTTCTCTCTTTTTCATGCTACAACCTTTCATATGAAAGAGTCTATCTTTAGTACCCTATGAGAATTTTGTTGTTACCGGTCTTCACGTTTGTGGTGATTGATGTCGTGTTTGGAAAAGTGATTGCACTGATTGTCAATTGCCCATCCCAACATTTTCTCACGAGCGACTGATAGAGTTTGTCGGCTGTTATGGACAAAACAGATAATGAAGTGATTGGCAGACACATTTGGCAAGCAATTGAAAGCAATTAATTCGTTGTTCGTGATTGTCCATCGGTGCCCGACTAATCGACACTACTTTGTAAAAAAATTCAGTATCAAACAATCTTATCCTTCATTAAAAAACCGACCAAGGGTGGAATTTTGGTTCTTTATCGGTTCCCTTGGTATATAATCGTCAAAATCCACCCATACAGATCAACTTAGATATATGCATATGATAACAAGTGAACTTTTGAAGATATTTGTATGAGCAAGCGACATAACACTTATAGGTTGGCACTTATGAGTTGGCTCTACGGGTGAAACTTGACCGTTTGTGAACTATAAGTCGCTGGTTCAATTCTTAGAGTACTTAGAAGAAGGCAGGAGGTTTATGCCAACATCTAAAGGTTTAACTTCACATTTATAGTTATAGGGCTAATACTCTCCTCATGACCATGATAATAATCTATACTACTATAAAAAAAACGAGTTTTGTAGACAGTTCAAATACACCTGCCCAAAGTCATATTGTCCAATCACATACCACTGTTTTGCCAACGTGGCAAAAGCTTGCACTCTCCTTCACTCAAGCTGCTCTCACGTTTTTTCAACTTTTTTTTACTTCAAAACTCTCTCACGTTTGAATTTGAATTTCACGCACCCTTCTCTCTCTCACCCATAATCATCAGTCAAACTCATTCCACCAACCTCCGCCTCCATGTGCAGTTTTCATCCCTACGTGATATTATCCAGTCCAAGAATGAGGGTGTGGCAATGACCACCCACACATTCAGCAACTATCTCTCTTCTGTTATAAATCACACATCCCTATGACAACACCGCCAACCGCTTGTAACAAACCGCGTCGCTCCTTACGACTTCTAATTTGATGTAGGTTTACAACAATATGTGTGTTAATCAAGTAATCCCTACCGAGTAGCCGCCATCAACATCAAGGCAGTAGGACTCTAACTGGCGATGATGACTTCTTCACACGTGCTCTCATGCACCGTCACATGTTCCACCTTGCACCAGTGTCGGACCTCCACAGGAGCAACAGTACCGGAACCGAGGCAGTGGATGACATCCAACACCGATTTCCTGGTGCCGTGTCTACCCAACTTCCGCTACTGCGGTGGCGCGCTCCTCCGCCTGGCAGTTGAACAAGATCCATTTCACAGCATCCCTCTGTTGTTCCACCGTGACCGTGGTCAGAGCTGAGGATAATACACCGCTACTTTGGGTGTTTTCTATGTCTTATCTGCTGACCATCGTCACTTCCAGGGACATATCCATGCAGGTTTCCTTTGATGCAGCCGTTGACCCATACGGTCCTTGTTCTGACGATGACGATGCTGATAGGAAACGATGCCCAGTTGGCTCTGGCGCCATTGCTACTTTTGATGTTTTGTAGCTACTGGCCCATTGTGCTTCAGGGAAATTTCAGCGTGCTGCTGCTTTTCATTCTTTACGGAACTAGCTGACGATGAGATCATGAAAGAGCGAAGCATGAAGTAAAGGACGCTGCAGCCGCCACAGCAGGAAGGGTGCTTCTTTGATTTTTTCTTATCCGAAGATGGGTTTCGACCATCTTTCCCGATCCTAGAAGCAACCAAACTCTTCGGACGCTTGAGAATAGTTGCCAATTCAATTCTTGACCTCCTCTCTCAGGCACTCCCCACATTCGAGACTGCAAGATATCGCGGGCAAAGAAAACGGTCTGTGGGAATTATATACAGGAAGAGGAAAGGGGGGACGGATCTGGGTAGCTAGATGCTTGATTCTGCTGACTATCTTCTTATTATAATCATGGAGATCGCCGAGTAGAGTTAGATTTAAGGGTGCGTGGAGAGTGTCCGATGTGGGTGGTACGACAAATTTGCAATTTACGTATATAATATATACGAGCATGTACAAATTGCACATGAATGAGCTAAATAAAGGTATGCCCCGCTACCAAGATTTTATCAAATATATTCTCTTAATTTTGCAATTGTGTTAGGCCAGCCGACTCGAAGCAGGTGTTGCGTCTTCAACATGATTAAGGGTCTGTCAGCGTTCCTAAAAATATAGATGTTCAATCATATACATGTTATAATTTATGGAGTTTGACTCATAATTTTTTTCAACTCCGTCGTCTTCTGTTGCTACACCTCGAGTTCATTGCCTTTTATTTATTGGGCATACTTATATAAAAAATTCTTTTTGAATTATCATCAATTCATTGTCGTTGGATGAACAGATGATAGGAATTAAGCGGTACACAACAGGAGCTATGTCTTTCGATTATACAATTTAGTTGGATGGATTGGTAATCTGGTAATTTCAAAAGACACAAAAGTCACTAAAAATCATACAGTTTCTTATATATGTTTAAGAGTTACCAAAGTCACCCATCTCATTGAAAGCCGAAACATTGTCGTTGTTATTTATTCAGTCTTATGCGGCTCAAAACGTTTAGGTTGTAGTTGCCATTTATTTATTCCTATCATCAACTATATAATAACCTTTCATTTATGTGATTGATCCCTGCATGTCGCAAATCAAATTTTGAGTAACATATCTCACTGCTTTTAAGTCTTTTTAGGAACGCTTTATAGAAGCAAACCATGAGAATTCATTAGCACCAATAGTCAAAACCCTTCACCTTTCCTACCTGTCGGCGGTAGGCAAAAAGAGAACACTCAATTCGACAACCAAATGGTCCACAAGTGCATGGAGGAAAAAAGCAAATATCATTCACGACCTTCCAACTATGCCGCTTCCAGAAGACGGCCAAGTTTATGAGATCAACCATTCCTTTATATAAGTGGCAATAAACCTTGTCAAAGATTGAGTGTTTTGTGCGCTATAAAAGTGATGAATGTATAATCTATACTACTATATAAAGAGCGAGTTTGATGTTACACTCTCCTTGATTCACTCTCTTCTCTCATTTTTTTACAAGGAATTTTACTCCTACAAATATTTATTCTCACACTCTCGTATTAACTTTTATTATCTTTAATTCTGTATTTCTCTCTCCATCTCATGGAAACGGTTCCTTGATTCTCTCCTTTCAAACAACCAACACAAATATCTTTTACCGTAGAGACCCTTTCACGGAGGAGTTTTCTCCCCGCACATTTCTAACAAATTTTATATATCACATGTATGTGCACGTGTGTGTTCACTAGTTATAAAAAAAAGAGAACAGAAAAACCTTGCATTTCTAAGGGGAGGTGAGATGGACGGAAGGAAGTTAGTTCATGGACGGAAGGAAGCTAGTTCATGGACTATTCTAGATGGACGGAAGGAAGCTTGTCTGCGCAATTTTGTTGTCGTTGAAGGTAAGCATGTTTGCGCAATTGACGCGTTATAAACGCACCCAAATGTTGGATAACGTCACTGTCTCGTACACCGAAAGGACCCAAATTGGCAAGGTTGATGCACGCAGCATGGTTGGAAGAGTGAATATGTGACAGACTGACAGGTACAAGTATCTGTCTCCATATCAACCGCGATGCTGCCCGCGTTTGGAGTAATCAACTGGTTATTATTGTGGTTATAGATCGTTCAGATGTCCCACACGCCCATTCCATTGCGAACAGCTGCATCGGAGCTAACTAGCACGACAAGAGACGAACGGACCCATGACATCGCGACGAATTTGACTGGGAAAAATCTTGAGCTGGATCAGCTTAATCCGCCGCCGCCGACACGTTGAACATGGTGCAGGAGGGCTCAAGTGATTGACCATGGTCCATGCAATTGCAGGCCCACTCCTTAAATCCATGCCACGTATACACACGGGATGATACCCCAACATTGGTAATGGCAATAAAAACGAGAAACACCGAACGGATCCAATCCAAATACCCCACTGTACGCCGTAGTCCTGACGGTACATGCGGGCGTTGACTAAGTGTTGTTCTGCGCTTACCTGCTGTAGCACATTAAAAACAATTATCTCTATGTATGCCTAATTTTTTTCATAAAAATAGAGGTAAGGTATATAAAATTGGATGATGGCCAGGCCTTTTTTAGAAAGAAAGTTTATAGATTTAAAACAAAATTGTAAGACTTAGAAGCCGGTAAGATAATGTTTTTATTGGTGACGTGTTGAAGACGATGTAGAAGATGCATCATCATCAAGTACTCCAAAGGTATCAAAATAAAATACAAAAAATGGTGATATTTGTCATACAAGCGGCATCGTACTTTGGTACTCTTTGTGCAGAGCTATCTAGCCTGCTTTCAAGTTACTTGAGAGAACAAGTGACGGATGAGAGACACGGATGAGGTCAATACATGTGTATTTTCCATCTGTCAAATTAAATAACAAGATGTTAACAAGACGTTGGGAGTAGATACCATCAAGTCTTGTGCCAAGAAATGCTACATGAGCCTCTTGTAGGACCTTTAACCCAACTTGAGAGGAAAAGTAAAAAAGAGAATTACGAACTAAGTCATGTCAAAAGTTATATCAAGGTCTTGCACGACAATAAACAACATGATCCCCCCGAAGGCGTCAATGTTTGCAATGTTGTGAAGCGGGCAACATTAATCTCCCGAGTACAAGAGAATCATGAGTTAAATAAATGATAGCTCGATACTCAATATATGATATTGACAAACCAAGCCCATCAATGTAAATGATAAGTAGGAAGTCTTGTGTGTTGCCGGCTTGAAGAGAAGCAAAAATAACTAGTTGTCACTGAGAGATGCCACTTATAGTGAATTGCTAGACAACCATTTGTACTAAGAATCTATCAAAATAGACCGGGTATTTGGAGTGACAGAAGGCATACATGATAACTGAGACAAGCAAAAGGACAACAAGATCTTAGGTATGGCATCATGTGCAATAACAAAAGAGGCTCATGTTGGCATAGATCCAACCTCTCACATGATGTCGTCTTGGAGTTCTTGGGTATGGATCTGAGAGGAAACACAAGCAAACTCATTGACATCATAGGAAGATTTGATGCCCAACCCACTCAGGTGCATAAGAATTGTGGTCAAGTGCCACCGTAGATACCAAATCTTGGGCCATTGACAATCAAAATATGTACTAGACATTGACAAAGTCCATGATCAAAACCATCCAATGTAGAGACGATAAACATTAAGGGTGTTGTTCAAAGAGAAAAGAAAAATTTGGACATCCCAACACATGATCGGAGAAGAAGAAGCTCATTTTATGGGTCCTAAAGCAAAGCCATGTGACCCATATGGTTAGAGTGTTAGCCACACGTATTTTGAGAAACTCCAAAGAGAAATACCTAGATCTGTGAAAGCATGACATCCTAAAATCTTCACTCCACGCATAGGATGATATATGTTAGCAGACAACATACCAAACTCGGGGACTCATCTTGGATCTTTTGTCTTATTTATATTTATTGAAGAGAAATGTGTGAGCCTCATCTTGAATAATAGATTGCGCCTTGGAGACTTTGACAGTGTCACAAATGAGGGTATCATCATCAAGATAGAAAGCAAGAAGGTCGACATAGCAGTCATTCTGTAAGGCCCCTAACCATACTTAACCTTTAACATAATTTGTTTTTCCTATTTGGATGCTTAGTTTCAAAATAAACTCTACAATATTGTTTTATATAAGTTAATGAAGCTATGTCTAAAATTTGCTTCAATTCTTACTTTGTTTTCTCCAGTTACACAATTTCATGTAACTTTTGGACCTTTGTGTAAGTTACCTATTTCTAGGGGTGTAAATATAATTTTATTACTTGCTTGTAGATTTATAATATTCTTAATGATATTGAAATTTTACCATCTCCTTTGGATGCTTTTGTACCTTGCTTTCGTGAGGGTTACATAAGTTTTATGAAATAGTAGAGTAGTGTTTTTGTCGGTGGTCGCTTGGATTTTTGGTGGTCGCTTGCATTTCTAAGCAACTTGATCACATAGAAATCTCAGTGGCCGGCAGGATTCTCAGTGGTCACATAAATTTCTCAGTTATTGCATAAAATTCTTAGTGGTCTCTAGGATTCTTAGTGGTCGCATAGAATTCTCAGTGGTCACATAGAATTCTTCATGGTCGCATAAAATTCTTTGTGGTTTCTAGGATTCTCAATGGTCACATAGAATTCTTAGTGGCCGCATAAAATTTTTAGTGGTCTCCAGGATTCACAATGGTCACATTGAATTCTCAGTGGTCTCTAGGATTCTCCTTGGTCACATAGAATTCTCAATGGTCATATGAAATTTTTAGTTATCGCAAGTATTTTCTGGATGGGAGCAAACTTCCACCCACCTATAAATACACCCTCTCTTTCTCTCTCTTTTTCTCTCTTCTCATCTTTGGCCATCTTAGTGTTGCTTTTCGGTGGTCAAAGAGGACCCATCAAGGTTGGGGTTATAGGCTTTTCATGGATGCATGTACAAGAATCAAGGCTCCTTCGATTGAGCTAGAGCCATTGATTTTTTTCCTTGATTCTTTCATGTAAGATCTCCGCTCTTTCACTTGTTTTCTTGACATTCTTCACCCCCCTTCCTCTTATGGCTGAGTTTCCTAGTGTTCTTGCTGGAACCCTATGCATGTGGGCTTGAGAACTCTCTATCTTGATCTAGTTCTCTTTTTCTCATGCAAGGAGGAGGCGTTATTTGAGCTTTGGTGGACTGAGACCAACATTTAGTTGCTGATTTTGAAGTTTTCCATCTTGAATTTCAAAGTTCTTCTTCTCCTTCAGTTCTCTATCTAACCAGGTGAGTTATTGTCATGGGTTAATTTATTACCCTAAGTCCACACTCCTAATGGCTACACAGCCAAAGTCGAATGGACCTGGGTGCTTGTCCCTAGAATGGATCACATAACATATGCATGAAAAAACCCACAAACAAGAATAAGATACGAGATAATATAGCATATAAGGAAGCTAACTAGTACATGTCATAAGATCATAGTCCCATATAATAACCCATATGAATTTCATTTGCATGTCATTCAATGTCATCAAAGGAAGAGCAACCGATTTACCAAAATATAGCAGTAGTAATGATCATAGCATCAATGTCTTAGTGTATATATTACCTATAATCATAAAAAGGGTACATATCAACACAACTATGTTGAGTACGCTACAAAACATATAAACTCACGAGTTTAAGAGAACATATATTCTTGGAAAATCTTAATATGGTAGCAAGAAAGAAATAAATAACATTAAAGACTTTCTTATTAACATGCCATCATGTTTCAGGCACATTTTCATTATACTTAACAACAATATATGGCCATTGACCAACTTCCTCAAAGGAAGGATCCGTAAAGGTGCTCAATATTAGCTATCCCTTTTATATACGTGAGGGACCTCAAGACCTAAGTTAGTGAGCTAACCCTATTTTTAATATGCCTTGTTCCCTTACCCCGAGAATTCAGGCAGGTGCACAATGTTAGTATAATGGCCAAGTTCAATTATGTTCAAGGTTTGTTCAACATATTTCAAGCAAAATGAGCATTCTAATCATAGGGAAAAAGTATCTCAAACAAGTATATAAAGCCAAGAAATTTAAGCATGCAAGCAAGTTCAATACCACTAGTCTGGCTAATGGAGGATAAACCGTACCTTAAGTTGAGCATAAGATTAACCATTTGATTAGAAAACCATAACTAGCAACCTGACTATATCTTGGCAATTGAGTCATCATAGATATCCTGACATTAAAAGTGAGTACAATTGGATTAATATCATCAAGATTAGGTCTCATTAATCATAATCATGGTGGTTTTATGTGTCCCCTAGATCAGGTATCATATCATTCATTACTGATTTCAATATCTCAACTAGGTCATGCATAAGCATTACCAAGTAACATAGTACGTCACGGGTTCCTAGAACCTAGGGTGACACATTACAACTAAGATAGGGCTCATAATATTAGGGTTTCATGATCTTAGATTGAGTGATCATATGATTCAAACAACATAAGCAATTACATAGTCAAACTAGACATCTTGGGTCATAATCATTCGAAATTGTCACCAATAGATTATAGAGTTAGGTATAGCAAACATCATCTAGCCACTGATTTGATATCATTATATAACATGGATGATCAATAGAACAAGATTTACATAAGATTAGAAACTTGGTTATCAACATTCATTCTAGACCACATCTCAAGTTATCATTAAGGCACGTAGTCACATTAGGGAACATGAATGATTCATAAAGAATATAGGAGTATAAGCCACTATAATTTACTGATTTCAAGGCCATGTAAACACCATTGGGTAGCTTTAGGTCAATAAAAGAATAATGTTTAACATCCATCACATAAGGCCATATTAAGACACCTTAAGTGCCAAAAGATCGCCATTAGGGTCCAAGAAATATCATGAAAGAAAAGGATTGCATTTGAGGGAAAAATTTGATGATTTAGAGCAATCATGGATAGTTTAAGAACACTTGAACAAGTTATAACATAAAAGAATGAATCTTGTGCACATAGGTCCACATTAAGCAATTTTTGCAACATGAGATCATTTTGGGGTAACAAGAAGACAAAGGTTCGAATCTTGATGCATAATGATGTTAAAATGACTTATATTAGGCTAACATCAAGTTTTGGGGCATAAAAGACCAAGATTCAACATTAGATGACATAGAATATGTAGAAAGAGATCAAAAAGTATCATATTTAACATATGATTGGGATAAAATCGGAACTAAGTTATGAAAATAGTATCATCTAATAAATTTCATTCTCTAGATAAAGATTCATATATTATATGACCAAAATGGCCTAAGGGATGGTGAGATATGACCTTTGTAAGAAAATAGGATGAAACCAATAAGAGGTGGAAGAAAGAAACCTTATACTAAGGGGATCCATACCAATTTGGGCCCTCAACCTTGCATCCACCGGCTCACCACACTCCTCATCCAAGGTTAGGTAACCCATCTCCTATATGAGCATTGACCTATGTAAAGGGGTGGCAGGGTTCAGTGGGGCCGCGGCGGCCCATCTCACCGGAGATGTGTAACTCGTAGAAGTAGGGGAGGAGGTTCTGAAGAGGTGTTGGTTGGGCTCGTGTCACTCCAAAGAACCCAGTGAAGCCCTTATCTAGAGGTGGTGAATCCTGGAGGTAGGGCTACACCTCTACAGAGTGTAGAGTTTGTAGGAAGAAGGCAAGGAGGGGAGAGCCCTGACGCATGAAAACTTGCTCAAAGAGGGGGGAAACAATCATGTCAGGTACGCAACCACATTGGGTGGTTCAAAATGGTGTGAAAAGGTGCAAAGAATGGTCGGTCCACCTATGTAGACCACCTTCCCCTGCACCTTCTCATGATCCAGGGGAGTAGGTGAGGGAGAACAAGTCCTGATCATCAGATGCTAGCCCAGATCTGAGGCTGAATGATCCAAAGGCTGAAACAAGGTTGTAGAGAAAATGAGGCATATGATTGGTTGGTAGTTGTTGTCGCAGGTTGTTGGGGTAAGGGGCGCAATTGGGCCACTCCCAATTTGGGACCAAGAAGGGGTTAAAACAAATTCAAAATTTTAAAACAAGGTCCAAACAAGTCAAACTTCAAAAGAGCACATCCTTCTCATACGACCTTAGAAAAGAGAGAAATTGGGTGTGTTGGAAAGGTAAGAGAACCTTCTACACATACAAAATATGTTGGGAGAAAAAAAAATACCTGCGGGTTGTATAAAACAAGGATGATAGGGGATAGTGCAATAATGGGCTATAACCCTGGTTTTATATCAAATTGAAAGTCATCACTTGTCATGTGGACTCAAAATAAGCTCAAGAAGTGTCCAAACATATCAAAACATTGAATTGAGGGCTAGGTAGAGAAAATTGGTGTAGAGGTGAAGTGCATAGCACATACATGAGGAGAGAGAAAATTCCAATTTATCATAATTCTATAACTTTGAATGCATTTCTTGCCTACCTTGTACGTGTGTGTCTTAAATCTTACTTTAGAACTCATAATATGAGAAAAAATGTCCTTTTTGCATATTTTTTGACATGAAAATGATGATAAGATGGGTTATAAGGCCTTCCTTAGATCATATGAACGTTTTTATTCTATAAAATGAGCTTTTCTTTAAACATGCAAGGTCTAAAGTTCGAAATATAGGTGTAATGACTCATATAAATGTCATATATGTGATGTTTTGGTACCCAATGCTTAGGAATCTGACACACACCTTAAATCTTACTATATGGCAGTTAAATTATGGTGGTTTTAATTCTTTTAATTACTATTTTGGTGTTGAAATGATAGTTAAATGAATTCATATTGCTGAAAGTATCTCATCCATGCTAGGTGTTGGTCACATAAATGCTTAGTTCTTGGAAATTCCATAACTCTTGCATCTAATCGACTTGTATGCCGAAATTTGGGGTGATATCGTGCTTTGGACATATTAAACTTTATGAAAATTTTGAGATACAAATTATACCGCTACAAGAAGTTATTTTTGTTATGGTAAAAATGGCTTTTTGGGTTGTTTTGCACCCTAGATGGAGGTTTAGTCCTCTTTATGGATAACAATGGACAAGTATACCATGATGAAATAGTATGGAACAGACTTCATATGTTGTACATCTTTGGAAATTGTATCTTACCAAATTATTTTGTGAGCATTCTATAGGATCTTGTATGTAACTTGTTTGACGCAGTTCGAAAACACTCAATTGGCTTAATTAATCAAGTGAAACCTTAATCATGTACTGCCTTGAGTCCGTAGAACTTTTCTAGTGTTAGGATTTGTTGGATAGTGAAACAAATATTTCAAAATGTACATGGAGTGATATAATATTTAGTATATGCGGGGTGTAGGGAGGGTATATCCTTGTCATCCTGGTCCTAAGGTTTTTGGAGAGTGGTCGGGGTCGTGTCTCAAATGTAAATGTAATTAAGGGTGACTATGGTCGTAACTTTGATTTGAGGGTTGAACACCTTGGTATCTAATGTCACGACCTATGTACCTTGGTTGGACTAGGATGTGTTGTAATTGGACTATTATGCCACTAGAGTGGACTCATACTGACTGAGGGGAAGAGATCTTAGGATTCCATTCATCGTAGGTCTTATAAGGGGCTGATTGTGAATTCATAGTGGTCAATTAGTAGTTTGAGTGGTACGCCTCAAACGACCCAGGAATTAATAAAATATGTAATCCAACTGGTATCATTTTTTAGGGTTACTTGGTGACTCACATTGGATGATGGTCCTTGCTTTGTTTCTTTTCATTTGTAGATGGTTTATAATGTGGTAAGAGAAATCAATTGCACTTATGATTCTAGATCTACTTGGTCTTTTGTGTAAACTTATTAATCTTTCAACCCTGTAATATTATTTGTTTTAATTGTCTAATATACATATCTCTGGTAAGAAACAATTATTTTTGGATTTATATCTCTCTATGGGACATGGGTCTCACTTTGTGGGTGACCACATCTTTTTAGGTGATAATCAATAGTGCTTCTAAACATGTGATTGCGAGGAGGAGAAGTTTCTAAATTAGTAGAGTCGGAAGGTTGGTTGGGTTTTGTAGGATCCTTTAGTCATTCCTATACTCTCAGGCTTGGGCAGGGGGTTTTTCACATCATGTATATCGACTCGAGTTTTGGTTGTAAGCCTTAGTTCATGCTTTATTTAAATGTTGTAATTATGTAAGCAACAACTTTTGCATACAGGTTGTTGAGGCCATGAAACTCGTATAAAGTTACCTAGCATGAATATATGTGGAAGTTGGACCTTTGCACAAATGTCCCTTTAAATGTTTGGAAATTTTATTCAGTCTTAATTTTGTTCCTTTTTGGTAATATGATTAATTAGTGTCTGATCAGCATTTGGTTTTGAGTAATCTTGTTTAGGGTGGAGGGTTGGCACATTTGGTGGTATCATAGCTTTAGGTTTGTTGAGTCTGTAGGGACATAGGACTTAGGTTGTTGTGTCTATTCTTACGTAATCCAACATATCTGACCATAGTTTATGGTTATATGGATATGTTTGGAGAATGTGAAGAGCATGCAAAGAGTAGCTTTGTCGCTCCAGGAGGTGGGGGTATGATATCGATACAAGAAGGAACAATACATGAGATGGGGCCAGAACATTCTATCCCACCTCTGTTCAACCCCTGAATTGTAGTTGATCTAGCTTTTTAGACTATTTTTGGACAGTTGATGGTGAAGATCACACATTTGGCAGAAAGGGCGCCTACACCTCAACCTAGGGCACATGTTTCCAATGTTGAATATCATGATCCAAGGAAGACCTTTGAGAGGCTAAAGCATGTGGGAGCCATAGAGTATGCATGTATGGTATCCCCATAGATTCCGACATGTAGCTGACAAAGTTGGAGAAGGCGTTCAAAATGCTCAACATCTCAAAGGAGGATAAGGTAAATCATGTGATCTACCTCTTGAAGGGTAGTGTTGGCCATTGGTGGACCATAGAGGAGGAGAAGAGACCAAGTGAGGTGGTGGGTTGGGAGGAGTTTTGGAGGGAATTTGAGTTGTTACTTCTTTGAGACATGTCTAGAAGAGAAGATGGCTCAATTTGAGCGGTTGCGCCAAGGATCGTAGTCTGTAAATGACTACAAGGCAAAGTTCATGGAGATGTTGAGGTTGTATCATCACATGGCAACTACGGAGAAGGAGAGGATCAGAAGGTTTGAGAAGGGCTTGAATGCCGAGTTAGAAATGATGACATTTTCTCTAGAGAACAAAGATAAGTTTTCCACCTTTATGGAGTCCTGAGGAGGATAGAGAGGACAATTGTGAAGAAGTGAGAATCTAATGCTAGAAATAGGTATGCTTAGTTCCAGGGATCACCATCTGGAAGTTTCAAGAAGACAAGGTTTTCTACACAATAGTACCAGCAGTCAAAATAGAGGTCAATTTTTTAGAACTAAGGACACAGATGCAATCACAATGGTCTCCTAGAAAGGGAAGAGGTTGTAGTTTTTTTCCAATTGAGGGGAACATTTCATCTTAAGTGTCTATGACAGGGCCATATAGGATACAATATGATACAAGGACATGCTTCAAGTGCGGTCAGGTTGGGCATGTGAGATGGTCTTACCCCATGAAAAACAAGGAGGTTACACAATAGCCAACGTTGATCTAACACGGCTCACAACAACAAAGACAATTCAATAGCAGTGGTAGAAGAGGTTGTGGATATGCATCGCATGTTGGGTCTTTAAGACCAGCTAGTAGAGGTCGAGGACGTCAATAAGAAACAACTAGGTTCTATGCTATGTGCTAGTCGTAAGGAGTGGTCAACCCATGGGGCATGACATGTGAGATGGAACTTTTTCATTATGACTTATCTGTATCTACATATGTATCTATTTTTAATTGATGTGGGCGTGCACACTCATTTATCACCAAAGAGGTGATACATGGTTGCACTTGTCTGTTTGTAGTAGAGATGACAATCTCTTATTAGAAACCCCTTTGGTTGGTTCCTCTATGTTAAGGGAAGTGCATCCATCTTGTGTCCTTTCTTTCTCAAGATGTAACATTCAAGTGGATCTTATGCCACTTGATATGCATGGATTCAATGTGACCTAGGGATGGATACCTTGGAGAAGTACAAGGTTGTTTTGGACTATAGTTCTAAAGCTGTGACATTTTGTGATATTGATGTCTCTTAGACTTTCCAAGGAGATAGGAAGATTCTTCGTACCCATCTGGTGTTAGCTGTGATAGCAGAGAAGTTGATGTGACAACGGTGTGAAGCTTTCTTGGCATGTGGTGGATACCAAGGTGAGGAGTCCTAGTGTGCATGAGGTATTAATAGTGAGGGAGTTTGAGGATGTCTTTCCTGATGAGTTTCTAGGTGTCCCTCCCCTAAGGTATACTGATTTTGAAATCAATCTAGTTCCTGGTATGCAACCCATAGCACATGAACGCTATAGGATGGCACCAGCTAACATGAATGTATTGAAGAAATTGCTATAGGAGTTCCTAGAGAAGGGTTTCATATGGTCGAGCAATTCCCTTTGGGGTGCTCCATTGTTGTTTGTAAATAAGAAGGATGATTCCATGAGCCTTTGCATAGATTACTGACAGTTGAATAAGGTTACAATGAAGAACAAGTACTTATTGCCAAGGATAGATGATATGTTTTATCAATTGAGAGGTGATATAGTGTTTTCTAAGATAGATATGAGGTCATTATATCATCAATTTAGGATCAAGGTGGATGACATACCTAAAAATGCTTTTAGGACTAGGTATGGTCATTATGAGTTTATGTTTATGCCATTTGGGTTGACAAATGCACTGGCCGCTTTCATGGACCTGATGAACATAATGTTTAGACCATACCTAGACCAGTTTGTGCTGGTGTTCACAGATGACATCTTGATATACTCCAGAGACAGTCAATAGCATGGGCAACATCTTCATCAGGTGTTGGAGTTGTTGAGGCATCATAGGCTTTATGCCAAGTTCAGTAAGTGTGACTTTTGGTTGACTGAGGTGTCCTTTCTCGGACATGTCATCTCTACAAAGGGTGTTTGTGTAGACCCTAAGAAGGTGGAGTCAGTATTGGGGTGGGAGAAACCCAAGACATCAACTAAGGTACAAAGCTTCCTAGGGTTGTCTAGTTAGTACAGGAGGTTCATCAAGAACTTCAGTACAATGGCTTTACCTCTGGCCAAGCAAACTAGGAAGGGTGTTCCTTTTGTTTGGGATGATAAGTGTCAGTTATCTTTTCAGCTATTGAAGGAAAAGTTGATGAGTTCTCCAGTGTTGGTTTTGCTAGAGCTTGGGAAAGGCTACATCATTTCCTATAATGCTTCAAAGAATGGGCTGGGATGTGTGCTTATGTAGGACAAGAACATGATTTCTTTTGCTTCTTGATAGCTTAAGAAGCATTAGGAGAACTACCCAACTCATGACTTGGATCTAGCAGTTGTGGTTCTTGCATTGAATATTTGGAGGCACTATCTGTATGGAGATAAGTGTCAATTCTTCACAGATCACAAGAATCTGCAATACCTCTTTTCAAAGTAGGAATTGAACATGAGGCAGAGGAGGTGGATGGAGTTCATCAAGGACTACAACTGTAAGATAGAATTTTCATCCTACAAAGGTGAATGTAGTGGATGATGTTTTGAGTAGGAAGTCATCAACATCGACTGTTGATAAGGCACAATTGCACTCCATGGTGTGTCATAAGCCAGACATACTAGTGACTCTTCAGTAGATGAATGTACAGTTGGAGGTTTCCTTGTCGGTAGGGTTGTTGGAACAGTTACATGTCAATTCTACATTAGGATAGAATATTAAAGATGCAAAGAGGGATAATATTGTGATACAAAGCATCATATTAGAGTTTGGCAGTGGAAAGCATGATGGGTTTCATGAGATAATTGATGGGACAATGTGTTTTCACAATAGGAAAGTGGTTTTTGATGTTGGTAATTTAAGGGAGATGGTGCTTGAGGAAGCTCATTCCTCAATGTAGACAATGCATCCAGGCAGTACAATGATGTATCACAATCTCAAAGACTGGTAATGTTGGCCATGTATGAAGTGTGATGTGGCAGAGTTTGTGGCCAAGTGTCTAGTATTTCAGTAGGTCAAAGTAGAACATCAAAATCTGACAGGGACGTTAAAACGCTTGCCAATTCCTCAGTGGAAATAAGATCACATAACTATAGACTTTGTTGTTGATCTCCCATGGACAACTAAATGTTGTGATTCCAGTTGGTTGATTGTTGATCGGTTGATAAAATCAGCTCACTTTTTGCCAAATCAAGACCACCTACATAGCAGATAAGTTGGCACAAATCTACGTGGATGAGATAGTTCATCTACATGGCATACCAATTACCATAGTGTCTGATAGAGGTTCCCAATCTACGCGTAGGTTGTGGGAGTGTCTACATACATCCTTGGGACACATTTCAGGTTAAGTATAATGTTTCACCTACAAATAGATAGTCAGTCATAGAGGACCATGAAGACATTAGAGAACCTTTTGAGAGTGTGTTCTTCAATTTCTTGGCAGTTGGGATATTCACCTGAGCCTAATTAAGTTCTCCTACAACAAAAATTACCATAGGAGTATAAATATGGAATCGTATGAGGCTTTGTATGGTAGGCATTGTAGATCACCTCTTTCTTAGTATGAGGCAGATGAGTATCACCTTTTGGATCATGAGTTGGTATAGTAGACTACATAGAATATATGACAGACAAAAGTCATATCCAGGTAACCGTCATAGACCTTTGGAGTTTCAAGTTGGAGACATTGTGTACCTCAAATTTTCCCCTTGGAAATGTGTTATGATGTTTGGGAAGAAGGGTAAGTTGGCTCCTAGATTTATGGGACCTTACCCTATCATATCTCGGGTTGGGAAGATGGCATACAGGTTGGAGTTTCTGCCAGAGTTTCACCGGTTACACAACATGTTTCATATTTTGACGTTGAGGAAGTGCCATCCTAGCACAGAGTAGACGATATAGCACATGGAGGTGGAGTTGGAGGAAGATGTTACATATGTTGAGGGACCTGTGTTGATCTTACATAGGCATGCGTAGAAGCTTAGCAAGAAGGACATAACTTTAGTGATGATCTTGTAGCATCATTGTAGTGTACAGGAAGCCACATGGGAGTTATAGAATGATACGTGTAGGAATACCCATCCTTGTTTGCTTAGGATTTTGGGGGTAAAATCCTTGTTAGGGGTTTATGGTTGTAAGGCCCCTGACCTTGTTGAACCTTTAACATAATTTGTTTATCCAAATTGGATGCTTAGTTTCAAAAATAAACTTTGGAGTATGGTTTTATGTCAGTTCATGGAGCTATGTCTGAAATTTAGTTCAATTCTAACTTTGTTTGCTCAAGTTATACAATTTCATGTAAATTTTGGACCTTTTTGTAAATTACCCATTTCTGGGGGTGTAAATATAATTTTAGCAATTTATTTATAGATTTATAATGTTCTTAATGATATTGAAATTTTACATCTCCTTTGGATGCTTTGGACCTTGCTTTTGTGAGGATTACATAGGCTTTATGAAGTAGTAGAGTAGTGTTTCCATCGGTGGTTGCATGGATTTTTGGTGGTATCTTGGATTTCTAAGAAACTTGGTCGCATAAATTTCTCAGTGATCGCCATAATTCTCAGTTTTCATACAGAATTCTGAATGGTCACATAAAATTCTCAGTGGTCTCTAGGATTCTTAGTGGTTGCATAGAATTCTTAGTGGTTATATCGAATTCTTAGTGGTCGCACAGAATTCTTAATGGTTGCCAGGATTCTCAGTGGACGCATAGATTTCTCATTGGTCACATAGAAAACTCAGTGGTCACCAGGATTCTCAGTAGTCGCATAGAATTCTCAATGGTTTCCATGATTCTCAGTGGTCGCATAGAAATCTCAATGGTCGCTAGGATTCTCAGTGGTCGCATAGAATTCTCAATGGTCGTATGGAATTTTCATTGGTCACATGGATTTTCTGGACAATAGAAAACTTTCACCCACCTATAAATACATCCTCTCTCTCTCTCTTTTTCTCTCTTCTCATCTTTGGCAATATTAGTGTTGTCTTTTAGAGTTCAAAGAGAACCCATCAAGGTTGGGATCACATATTTTTCGTGGGTACATGTGCAAGAACCTAGGCTCCTTGGGTTGGCTAGAGCCATTGATATTTTTCCTTACTTCTTTCATTTAAGATATCCACCCTTTCTATTATTTTCTTGCTTTTCTTCATCCTCCTTCTTGCTATGGCATATTTTCCCGGTGTTCTTTCTGGAACCCTATATATTTGTGCTTGAAAACTCTTTTTCTATCTCTCCTTACTCTAGTTCCCTTATGCTCATGGATGGAGGAGGCATTCTTAGAGTTTTGGTGGACTGAGACTGACATTTTGTTGTTAATTTCTAAGTTTTCCATCTTGGATTTTAGAGTTCCTATTCTCTATATTTGGTTATGTCTCTAACTAGGCAAATTATGTAACTTCAAATGTAGTTCTTTCCTACCTTCTATGAGCATGTCTTAAATCTTACCTTAGAACTCGTAATATGAGAAAAGATGCCCTTTTGTGTATTTTTTGACATGCAAATGATGATAAATTGGGTTATTAGGCCTTCCTTAGACCTTATGCACATTTTTCTTCTCTAAAATGAGCTTTTCTTTAAACATGCAAGGTCTAAAATTCGAAATATAGGTATAATGACTCCAACAAATGTCATATATCAGAGGGTATCGACCCAGGGGTTATGAACACCCTCATGGTGTGGCATCTCAGCTGGAGGTGATGGTCGGGTTCCCCAATCGCCATTCTCATCCTCTGCTCTGGCTCAAGGCGGCGGTGATCGGGTCTCGCACCTTACCTTCTTGCTCCGCCAGGCGGATGGCTATGCCCACTTGGCGCTGGGCGGATTGGGTCAAGGGGGGCATCTTCTCCTTCCTGGCTCTACTATGCAGCGTGGACAACACCATCCTCAAGGTTTCGCTAAGACCGACCACAATGTGTTTGATGGATTGCCCTATGGGCAAAGGCTCAAGGTGGAGCCGAGTTGGTTTTCATACCTTGGAGCTCTGGTCTGTTGGTAGCGAGTTTCCTCTTGCCCACTGCGCTGGTCCCCCAATGGGGTACTCATCTTTGGAGAGGGTGATAGGGTTCCCCCTATCATCCTTGCTGCTGTGAATCAGTAATGATGAAGAGGGATGAGGGTTGAGTTTTTACATTTATCCCTTTCCTGTTCTTATGCTGTTGATGGTCTCGAGCTGGACTTAAGGAGTTATCAGTTGATATCTTGGAGTCGGGGTCAGAGATTCACACTGCCCTCAGGTTGTTGACCAATCCTCACAACTTCAGGAAACAAGCTTATTGTTAGTGTGCGAGTAGTCAGTCATCTAGGCCCTGTGTTTTGATGAGCCCAACTCAGTGGTTCTTCTTGATGATTGCTTAGTCTGCTGAGGATCATTTTCTGGTTTCTGGTATAGTAAAAGAATTGATCAGATGTTCTTTGGACTTTGGATTCTCTGGTTCAGATTGTCTCTTGTTGGTTGGTTAGTCCACAGCCTTTCAGAAGTATGTTCTTAATGCCAGTGTGTGAATGATCAACTAGCTGAGTTAGTCTGTGCTAAAGGACCAATGTGTTGCAGGCCATTTTGGTTGTTTCTTTTGCTTTCCAGAAATGTGTGATCTAGATGATAGTAGTGGGGCTTCATACCATGCTACTTCTGGGGTTCCTGGATGCTGAACTGATGATTCTGGCTGCTCATGCTTCCATACTTTCAGAGGATGGATCTATTGCCAATGTCAGTACGAGTTTTTTTTTAATGGTCTATTTTGTATCTCTGGTTACCTTTGAGTCTGTATTGTGGGACTGTCCCCTTTGGTTGTTAGGTAGATAGCTACTTTTTAGTAGCTTAGTTTAGATAGTTTATCTTAGTTGTTTGGATGTTTTATCCAGGTTTGTTATGGGGCGCAATCTTGTACCCAAAGTTTTGGGAACCAAAATTTTAGTAACACGCTTTTTTACCGACCAAAAAAAACAAATGTCATATATGTGTTGTTTTGGTACCCAGTGCTTAGGAATTCGTCCCACACTTCAAATCTTACTATATGGTGGTTAATCAATGGTGGTTTTAATGCTTCTAATTACTAATTTTGTGCTAAAATGATAGTTAGATAAAATCATATTGCTGAAAGTAGCTCACCCATGCTAGGTGTTAGTCACGTAAATGCTTAGTTCTTGGAAACAACATAACCCTTGCATCTGATGGATTTTTATGCTGAAATTTGGGCTAGTATATTTTTTTGACTTGTTAAATTCTCTACAAACTTTTAGGTACAAATGATATCCCTACATGAAGTTATTGTTGTTGTGGTAGAAATGGCTTTTCACTAGTATAGAAATGGTCTGTAGCGTCGATTTTTTTAAGCCTGTAGCGTCACTTTTTAACCGACTCCTAAGTGGTCGTCGCTATAGAATTTGACCTATAGCGTCAGTTTTTTTAACTAAAGAAAACCGACCCAATAGATTGTAAAAAATGAGAGAAAAATTGTGGCCAAGGTTGTAGGTCGGTTATCAAGCTCAATCTGTAGACCTGTAGCATCGGTTTTCTTAAAAAACCGACCTTAGAGGTAACCTCTAAGGTCGGTTTTTTAAGAAAACCGATGCTACAAGTCTACAAATTGTAACCACACACAGCCGTGCTACGCGGCACGGCCGTGCTATCATAACCCAACACGGCCGTGCTACACAGAACGGGCGTGCTACCAGAAGCCAACATGGCCGTGCTACGTGGCATGACCGTGCAACCATATCCCAACACGGCCGTGCTACACAGAACGGCTGTGCTTCACGTCACCTACAAAGTCAGGTTTTTAAAAAAACCGACGCTAGAAGTTGCAAAATTTTTTTTAAAATTTTTTGCAGAAATAGTAACAGAACAAAAGAACAAAAGAACCAGGATATGAGAGAGGGGAGCATTGATGCTCAACCATCACCATTTCAAACCACACATTCATAACAAAAATGATTCATATATTTAGTTGTGTTACACATAATCACATCATCATTTACAAAATGATAGATTGCAAGTCTGAGATGATATTAAATGTCGGATACAAAAGTAAATATGAAAGAGTAACCACATACATAAATGGAGATAACATATTTAATTAAATGTTATATTGACTTCATTTAGAAAAGCATCTCACCACTCTTCTCTGAATTCATTTAAGTCCTCAAGTGTGTAAGGCTGAGTTGTAAAGATCTGTAACAGAATATACACATGCTAATATTTTATAAAATAACTAAAACCACTTGAAAATTTATGATGTTATTCTTTATTACCTGATTTCTAGTTTGAACGTCATATGATGCTTGTTTAACAATAGCTTGCATATATTTCATTACATAGTAGCCACAATCCCAATCATTATTTTTTATAGGACACTATAAATAACGAATTATACTTAATGTTAGTAAACTACTATAAACATGAGTTGAGATAAGAATATAACAGTTGATATATAAGAGTTGAAAATTAATACATATAAGACTAAGCAGTTGTCAAAGTAGCTACCTTGACATTTTTCAAAGTCAATGTCTTTAATTTTGTGGGTATTTGTCCTCCACCTTAACGAAAAGCCTTTATACCCCTATCAATTAAACGATAGTTGGTAAAATAGAAATTCTAAATAGAAATATCATGTTGAAGCATTGACTAAATTTATGCTTACTCCATAGTTGGCAATTTCAATTTGTGGCCCCTTTTTGTTATTCCCATTGGGTCAAGATAATAAAGATTCATCAATTTTGGGACAACCACCAATAATTCCCAATGTCTAGCTCTGAGTAAGAATAAAACAAACATTAAAATAAAGAAATTTATTCATTATTAAAATTATACTGAATAATAATACTTACTTGACGTTAAAAGGAATTAGGAACATCATGCCAATTTACTATATCTATTACCACCTTACTGCGTGTGGTCGCCCTACGTAATGCTTGAAAGCACTAGCATGTTCCCTATAGGTGCTTGTGTGATATCAAAATGGACTGGCAATTTGTCCCCTTTAGCCCTGAGCTCCTGCAGCCTACGCATTAGTGTGGGACCTCTACTTTTCTTAGCATCACCACTACCATCCTCAAGGTGCTCATGCTCATGCTCAGAATGTTCATCTTCACTCGCCATTTTAGAACCTGCAAGTATACATGATAAAAAAAATAAGTGATAATAAAAACACAAGTGATAAGGTATACATGATATATGATGTATATTTAAAAGATTACTTGCTTGAATGATAATAAAATAAATAATTCAAAGAATACATGTCTCTAGTATTGGTTGAGTTGTTAGTCAAGTAAATAACCACTCACATATGTACCCAGAGAACAAATGAGGAAATACTACTAAAATTTTCTTCAAAACTAAATATACATTATACAGTTACATCCTAAGTGAGATTAAATATCCAAAAACAATCCCAAACTGGGGACTATCCAAATGATTACATATGTGATTGATAACAAAATGTAGATATGAATGAATACATATTTTTATTATTGGTTGATTTACTAGTCAAATAAAATGGCACATTGAGAGAATGAGAATATTATACCTCACTTGTAAGCTGAAGAAGAAATATATGCAAGTCAACAACAAGTTAATAGCACCTGCAACAACACAAATGCACGATTCAATTCTGTTATAATGTATTAATTAGAGGTCAGTATATATCAATTTTATAGGAGCAGTAACAAATTCAAAATTGACAAATTTTGATGATTCTACAACTCAGTCAACACGGCCGTGCTACACAGCACAGCCGTACAAACAACACAGTCATGCTGCCTAGCACGACCGTGCTACCTGGTTAGTTGCTTGAAAGTAAGACGTAAACGGAGGAGTGAGGCGGCAATGACAATACCTTGAGAAAAAACCGGTCGGTGAGGGAGCTTGTGCAGGAAAAGAACCGGAGAGAGATGCGCACGGCCCTTGCAACACCTAAGGCGTCGTCACCTTTCAAGGAAGAAAGCACTGGAGAGAGATGCAACGCCTAAGACATCGTCGTCGTCCAAGGAAAATGGTGTCAGAGATGGTGGTAAAGAGCGTCGTCATCGCCGGAGATGGTGGCAAGAAGCTTGGGCATCTTCGTCTAAGGAAAGCGGCGCTAGATTTCCTCTTTTCAGACGAGGTGATGGTTGGGGGAGGTCACCTTTGTAGAGGCGGTGTTGCCTTTCTTCGGACGCGGGAGCAAGAACGGGGGGGGGGGGGTAGCAGCAACAACAAATGGAAACCTAGGCCTTATAATCGGGCTTATATGTGCAATGTAGAAGACCTATAGCGTTGGTTTTTTGTAAAAAACTGACCCTAAAAGTCTATTAAAAAAACAGTGCCCGGACTTAACCTATAGTGATGGTTTTTTAAGATAACTGTCGCTATAGACCTGACCTATAGCGACGGTTATCTTAAAAAAACGTCACTATAGGTTAAAACTGGGCACTTTTTTTTAATAGACTTATAGGGTTAGTTTTGTAGTATAACCGACGCTATAGGTTAGGATCTGTAAAGTCAGTTATATATAAAAACCGACTCTAGAGTTCCAAAGTGGTGCCCGCATTTTTTGTTGACCCTATAGCATTGGTTATTTTAAAAAACCGACCCTATAGATCGAGGCGCGAAGCCAAAATCGAACGAATTTTCACCGCGGGAAATCTATAACGTCAGTTTTTATATTAAAACCGATGCAGTAGTCTATTAGGTCAGTTATTCTAGTAAAAATGACGCTATGGACAGCGACATTACTGGCCAAAAATGTAGTAGTGTTTTGGGCAGTTTTGCACCCTAGATGGAGGTTTACTCCTCTTTATGGATAACAATGGACAAGTATACCATGATGAAATAGCATGGAACAAATTTCATACATTTTACATCTTTGGAAATTGTATCCAAGAAATCATTTTGTGATCATTGTATAGGATCTTGTATGTAACTTGTTTAATGCAGCTTGAAAACACTCAACTGGCTTAATTAATCAAGTGAAACCTTAATCATGTAGTGCCCTAAGTTCATAGAACTATTCCACTGTCAGGACTTGGTGGATAGTGAAATGAATAATCCAAAAGGAACACGAGGTCATATACTATTGAGTATATGCGGGTGCAGGGAGGGTAAATCCTTGTCATCCAGATCCCAAAGTATTTGGAGAGTGGTCAAGGGTGTGTCTCGGATGTAAATGTAATTGAGGGTGACTACAGTCGTAACTCATATTTAGGGTTGAACACCTTGGTTTCTAGTGTCGCGGCCTGTGTGCCCATGGTAGACTAGGCTAAATTATATTTGGACTACTATGCCACTACGATGAACTCGTACTGATTGGGGGGAAGAGGTCTTAGGGTTCCAGCTATCCTAGATCTTATACGAGGTTGATTGCGACTCCATAGTTGTCAAATAGTGCTTTGAGTGGTATGACTTAAACTTTCCATACCTTAATAAAATATGTAATGTGGCCATGTAGCATATTTTTTAGGGTTACTTGGTGACTCACATTGAATGGTGATCCTTGCTTTGTTTCTTTTAAGTTGTAGAAGATTTATAATATGATAAGAGAAATCAACTGTACTTATTATTCTATTTCTGCTTGATCTTTTGTGCAAACTACATTAATCTTTCAACACTATAATATTATTTGTTTTAATTTTTAATATACATACCTCTGGTAAGCAATACATTTTTTAGAGTTATATATCTTACATGGACATGGGTCAAACCTCGTAGGTCACCACATATTTTTAGGTGATCGTCAGCAACGCTGTCAAACCCATGATCACGAGGAGTAGCCTCGAGATCATAGAGTCAGAAGGTTGGTTGGGTTTTGTAGAGTCCTAGTGTTGGCAGGGGGTTTTCACATCATGTATATCTATTAAAGTTTTTGGTTTTAATTCATTGGTTCATGATTTATGAAAATGTTGTAATTATGTAAACAACATCTTTTGTATGCAAGTTGTGTCTGAGGCCACAGAACTCGTGTAAAGTTACCTGGTATGAATATATGTGGAATTTGGACCTTTTTGCAAATGTCTTTTGAAATGTTTGAAAATTTGATTCGGTCTTAGTTCAGTACCTTTTTGGTAATATGATTAATTAGTTTCTTATTGGCCTTTCGATTTTGAGTAATCTCATTTAGTGTGGTGGGATTCCACACATTCTTTAGTTTTAAAATAAGAGGATGGAGAGTCAGTAGAAATAAATGTGGCCCCAACATATCACCTTATTGGACCCCATCCATTAAGAGAAGAGGCTCACTCAAATCCATGTAGAAAGAAACTGAGGAGCTATAATAAAATTCCACCCAACATGCATAGATGGAAAATGAAGACATACCTCCTAGAATATGGTGGATTTTTCAACCATATTGAAAGACTACTGAAGTCAAAAAGGTCCATCGTAAGAGGGGTTAAATATTGCTGGTAATGGATAAGGTGAGAGATAGTATGTAGGAACACTTTAGCACCCCCATGAATTCCTAGACCAAATGGATGATCCTTAAGATAATTGACTGCATCAGGAAAGGAAACCGTCATCCTAACCTTGGAAACAAGGTGACATCAAAATTATTCCAACCATGACAGCCTGAATGTTGTTGTCTAGATCAAAAAGATGAGTCAAAGGGGCAATGGAAACATAGGATACTAGGGAGGCATGTCAATGACTGGCAAGCTAAAGGTTCACCATTGTTGACACTACATTCAAAAAGTCAACTTCAACAACCATTTATGCACCACACATGGAATCAAGAAGGTGTTGTGCAAGGAGACCATCATGTACGCAAGATGTGCCTTTCTAGAAGGAAAAGATTGTTGTCACATCCCAACTTTCAAAGACAATTTAAAAACTTAGAAGGAAGTTGTTTCTAAATAGTAATAGTTAAGGGTTTTTGATGCAAATGAGCAATAATGTGTGTCCTTATATGAAAATGGGATGAGAAAACTTAAAATAAGACTCAAACTCATATTTCACTTCCAATTGTGCATTATGTATATCAATTAACTCAAATTGATCCTCTTTTCTTTTCTCTCTCCTCCAAGATGGTCATAAAACATAGGAAGAGTCTAAATAGGTGACCATGTGACTCTTGAATGACTAAATAGATGATATCTCAAATTTTGATTCAAGAATGTAATAGAAAAACCTTTTCAAATTATCTCACCATTTAAATGTGTTTTAATTAAAGTTAAGTACCAATATAGAAGTTATGGACCACAATGTGTACAAAAACGAAATCTAGTTGCCTAGGAATATTCTAGACCCTCAAAATAATCCATGGTTCGAATTTGAGATCAATTGAACCATATTTGACCCTACTATTGATTTAGGAGAGGTTTGAATATAGTTTGACCTAAGTTTGAATATTATTTCATTTAATGCAGGTAATTAACCATATGGTTCATTTTATTCGCATTGTCACTCACTTATTATTTTGATTTTCGTCACCTATTCTCATCGTACGGTTCATATTTAATCCTCCCTCAATCTGATGGCTCAGCATTCATCAACCTCCACTGATTATGCGAGTCAGTGACCATTTCACATGTCCATCTCCTCCGACCTCGTTCTCCCTCTTCACTCCACCATTCAATGAGATTATTCCCCCAACATCTTTGTCTCTCTCTCTCTCTCTCAAATTTATTGATCCTTTACTCACCATCTACCTTGACTAAATGAGGGAACGCCCAAACTAGGACATCACCCCTCTCCATCGAGACTTGATAGACACCACCCCGATGCTCCACACACCTATATAAATCCTGGTAGAGCATCAGTGGACCTTAGGATTCACTCCTCCTCACTCAATTTCACCTTCAACTCTTTAAGCCACCCCGCCCTACTCAACCTATAGTTCCAGTGCAATCAGTCCCTCCACAGTCATCTCCTTATCCCCTCATACAATTAAGGACTTTGTAAGCTTCATTGACCCTTCTTCCATCTTTTTCCATCATCGATTTTCCCTCAGCTACCCCCGAGTGTCATGTCCTATAGATTGACGTATGGACCTCATTGACATCCACTTCTTTGGTCATTTATTGGCCCTCCAGTCATGCAGTTTGTACCTTTGGTGTGGTCTCGCCCCAAGGATTCTTCCTTAATACTCAAGGTGTTCATCTATGGTCTGCTGAATTGAATTCGTCTCCCAAACTTTGTTCCCTATTTCTCTTGGTTTCCCAGTAAGAATCATGGAGACAAAAGTCCATGCTTCTCTCTGCCCACTCTGTTAGCAACTTTGGTTTCCCTCAAAGAAGGCTTGTGAGATGACTCTGGATTGGGACCAAGGCATCCCTACTAAATGTTCTAGCCATGGCTTGCAATATAAGAACCCAGGTCAATGAATTACCCTTATGCCCCCATAGTTTTAATCGAATAATGATTCTTGCAAGGTTATTTCTGAGTTTTCACTCACAAGTTTGTTTTTCTGATGCGCAGACTGAGTTATATTGGAATGACGATTTTTCCCTCACGAACTTAATCAAATGAAATGCACGCCCTTTGTTTTTCAGTACCTCCGTGTTATATTTTCATTGGATTTATTTCATTTCACTTAATGTTGCGCATATGATTCCCTAGATTCTGATTGGTCAGTTTTCAAATATTCATAGTAAATCATTGGATGCTCAGAAAAATATAGTCATTCGAAAGGGTTTTTTTAGAGGAACATGATTTTGTGGTTTTCAAGCCATGATTTTCATTCACATTTTGATGTTTGTTTGAAACCCTAATTTGAGTTATGAAACCCTATTATGTACCACATATGATTCAGATAATCTAATCCAACCTAGTTTTCCTAAGTTAATGACATTGATTAATGAACCTAACCCCAATGCACTCAAACCCTAACTCAGCCTAATTCAACCTAAGAATAATACAAGGTATTGATTAATGATGTTTATGAATAGGTTTTTAGAGCCTAATCAAGACAAGAGGAAGTTTGACTTAGTTTTGACTTAAGGATTAGGAATCCTATCTTAGGATCTACATTGCTTTAAGGTAAATAGGTAATGCTATTGAGCACAAGTAATTATGATTGTTTGCATGTTCAGTACAAAGTAGACATTATCATTGTAAGTTTAATGTTTTAGTTATGATCACTCTATATTATTTCTTAATGATTGCTACATATGTCCTATGGCTATAATGTTCATTATGATTATGGTTTATGATTAATGACTCATGAAATTCATGTTAATATTCAAGAGGGAGAAATCCCATCATGTTAAGAGATCATGTTCAAGAGAGATAAATCCAATCATGTTAAGTTCAAGAATCATGATTATGTTAATGTTAATGCCATGTTAGTGATCAAGGTATTTGGAATTGAGCTATTCTTTATATTCTCCTGAATCATGTACCTCAAGGGGTTGTCAAGGGCTTTCCTAGCATCAAGGGCTTTACTAGCAATCATGTGCTCCTAAGGAGGCTTTATATAGGGATTCTTACATTTACTATACAATTCCTCATGTTAATAATGATTCAAGAATGATATAGTTCATTCATGTCAAGTTTTCTTACATGTCAAGTATATTTTCTTTGCTCATATTATAAAGTGTCAGTACTGATTACTGATGTGCTATTTTTCCCTTTGTGTGGCTGGGGGTGTAATGTCCCTAGGAGTTGGAGCAAGGACTCAAGAGGAGTAAGTAATGCATGATTTTTTATTCATTTTCATAGGCATATTTTTCTTGATTTTATGTGTTGAATTGTCATTTATTTGATTAATTATGCATGAAATGCTATAAATGGCCTATTCTATCTAAATGCATCAAACTATGCAATTTTTATAGTTTGAAATGGTTTAATATTCATCACGAGTACTTATCCACGTTCTTGTGCAATTTCAAGTGCAACTGAGCTTCATAGACTCGGTACTACCGACATCAAAAGTCAGTGGTACAGACTTCACGTTAGTATTGGACCAAAAACTCACCCAAATTTGGTACTCCCGACACCCAAAGTTGGTAGTACCGAAACCACATCAGTAAGGTTTGAGAAATGAGTCACAAAAACTCGGTACTACCGAGTCCACTGACTCAATACTACTAAGATGGCATCAGGGAGGCAGTGTTCGAGCGACCTAAAGACTCGGTGCTACCAAGTAAAACCAATAGTACCAACATTTTGAGAAATTGTGGCTACCCTAGAGACTCGATAGTACCAAATGTAAAGTCAATAGTACTGATTCTGCCCGATCAGGCAATCCAAAGATTGCACTCTAATCCAACATCTGACATTATTTCATATCTTAAGTGATTCCTATGACTTGAGGGGAGTTTGGCCAGACCTAAGGGAGGAGTCGTTCGTTGCACGACAGTAGAGAGAGAGGAGAGGAAAGGAACCAAAGGCTTCTTCCAGGACGATCCGAGTACCTTCGGAGGGTGACTCTATAGCAAAAAGACAACATATTGCACATACGACGTAGGGGATCATCCGGACTGACCATTCTCCAGGGGTTACTTTAGTTTTTCTAATGTCTCCCACATTTTTTCTTTCTCTACCATGTATTCATCAATGAAAACCATGCCGGGATAAACCCCTTGATTCCTTAGGATCTAAGAGTAGCCCGGATATGCATTATAATTGATTTTTAGGCATTAGTATCATCTTTATCCCTATTTTCTGGATATGAATCTATTAAACTGTCTATTTCTATTTATGCTTGATCATCATAGATAGATTATCAGACCCTCAATCATTTTGGGAGAGAGGTTAAGGGTTAGAAAAGAAAAGATTTACCCATTTATTTCACCCCTTGGGAAAGGTGGAGAATAAATGGGAGGAGAAACCCAGTGATTAATTGTAAATCACCTAACTAATCAACCAATTACTATGGAAATGGGATTGGCATTAGAATAGGTAGCAAGAGTGGGTAGTTCTTGCTACGGGCTCTTTATCCAGGTATAGGGGTAATCTATATAAGTGTGTTGAGTTAATTGTAGTGTTATCCGCGGCAAAACCATTGTCCTAAGGAATTCCCTTAAACCTGAGTAACTAAATCTTTAAGCTTATTTCGTTTATGTATTTGTTTCTATTCAATCAAACCAATTCAACTATTTTACCAGCCTAGCTAATCATATCATAGTTAGTAGTAACATTCTGGAGTACCTTTCCATGTGTTTGACTCAGGCCTCAAAAGGCATGTATTACTTCGATACGTTCACTTGCGTATAATGCACAATAAACATGTGTCAAGTTTTTGGCATCATTGCTGGGGAAATGTCAACATCCAACACTACAAGTGTTGTGGTTGGCCACTCCAGGATAACCCTTTTTAATTTTTAGTTTTATTTCACTAAAAGCATAATTATAATATAATTATTATTTCCAGCCCCACTATCGTGTTCTGACAATTATTTTTGCTGCTTTAAGGTAGTAGTGCATGGTGCATACCTGAGCCCACGAGTAAAGAGAGTTGTATTCACCGAGTTTTATTTAAGTAGAACTCCTTCACAGAGAAAGGGAATTCATAATATCTATAGATAGACTCAACCGAACCCCACCACAAACACCTCTACCCAAAGGACCTGAAATACCAGAGGAACTTGAATCAGTAGAAATGGGCAATGGAGCAGAAGAACAGATGATATGGAAAAGGATCAGAGCCTCTGCCTCTACATCTCAAAAAGGACCAATCAAAGTACAAACCATCAATGTGGGTAGCTACAAGATCAATCCAATATTGATCTCTTTAGTCAAATCTAAAGCTTTTCATAGCCACAGTTCTGAAGACTCGATGATGCACATCAATAACTTTGTTCATAACTGTGACATGATCAAGATAGATAGAATACTGACAACTGTCATATACCTGAAACTGTTCCCACCATCTCTGGTAGACAACGCAAAGTCATCGTTTTACAATCTCGATAATGAGTGTATCGAGACATGGTATTAGATGATCGACACTTTCTTTGAGCGTTACTTTCCTCCATAGAAGACAACTGACCTGGTGAAGAAGATCCATAATTTCAAATAGCAGGCCGACGAATCATATTCTAAAGCATGGGAGATATTCCAAAATATGTTGTGAAAGGTCCCTCATCATGGTATTGATTTTTTGGGGCAGCAAAGATATTCTACTATGGTCTACACAAGGGAGAGAGAACCACACTTGACAGTGTAGGAGTAGGTTTCTTCCTCAACAACAAACCCACTCGCTATCATGAGATATTAAAGAACATGTCCAAGAACCAGTCTTGGGGCAATGAGTAAGAGATTCCAATAACCATCAAAAGTGTTTGGGAGTCTAAAATCATCTGTGCGTTAAATGAAATGCTAGACTTGATTGCCAAGAAGTTGTGTGCTAACGACAGACCACCTTCAGAAGAATAAGAGGAGGAGTGCAACTTTGTGTGCCAACAACAGTAGTATTGGATCAATGACTACTCATGGAGGAAGGATCCTAAGTTGTCATGGAAGGATCCCAATAATTTTCAACAAGATCCATATCAGGTGCAACAACCCAAGCCACAATAGTTTGGTGGCCAAGCACAATATCAAAAAGAACAAAAGAAGACTGACAGTATTGAAGAAATGCTTGGAAAGTTGGTCAGTCAGAATGAAGTGCTTATTGGTCAAACTCAAAGAGAACTCTAGAACTAAGGGGCACAGATCCAGAACATGCAAACTCAAATCTCTCAAATAGCAGCAGATGTGGGCACATTGAAGCAGTCAAACTAGTAGGGATTTCCAACAAATATAAGTGTGCCTTCTAGAAATCAACATGTCAAGGCAGTCCTACTCTGTAGTGGTAGGAAGCTGCTAAATGACTCACCATCAAGTTCAAATGTAGGTGACATTACCTAAACAATAATTCAGACTGTGACAATGGATGCAGATGAACCAAACATGTTATAAAAGGAGAAGACAACTAAGGAGCAGGATGATGAGGTGGAGGGTACAAGAACAAAAGCTTATATACCGCCTCACCAGAGGAAACTCATAACCCCAATGCCCTTTCCAAACAGCTTGAAGGCAACCAAAGTAGATCGGAAGCTCTAGAAGTTCCTAGATTGTTTGAGGAAATTATTTGTCAATATTCCACTCATTGATGCAATTGAGCAGATACCATCGTATGGTAAGTTCTTGAAGGACATAATCACTAAGAAGAGAAGAATACTTGAGGCTGATGTAGTGGTGTTAAAAGAGTAGGTGAGTGCTTTTATTCTAGGAATGCTACCTCCAAAAAGATAGGATCCAAGTTGTTTCAACATCACCTGCTTAATAGGAAAGACCATGTTCAGCGAAGCTCTATGTGATTTAGGGGCAAGCATCAACCTTATGCCCCTCTCAACTTTCAAGAAGCTCGGTCTTAAGGAATCTAGGAAGAGAGATATGACTATTCAATTGGCAGATAGTTCTGTGGTCAAGCCATTTGGTATTTGTGAAGATGTTCTGGTGAAAGTAGACAAATTTGTCTTCTCTATAGATTTCATGGTCATGGAAATATAGGATGATCATGTCAATGAGATTTTGCTAGGGAGGCCATTCCAAGACACTGCAGACATGATTTTGGAGATGGGCCGAGGATGTCTGATAATGGGTATCCAGGATGACAGGTTTGAAATCAAGATGCCTAAGCACTCAAATGTTATGGGGGTAAAAGAACAATGCAGCATGCTTCAACAAGTGGAGGGAAAGATTTATCTATTTCTGGGGAAGCCATTCCTGGACATGGCTCATGTAAAGACTAAAGTCGAAAGGGGCACTTTAGCAGTTGATATCATGGAAAACACTACACTGATTTCGCTAACCAAAGTAGTGAGTTACCCAGAGGAGGAAGAAGAATACTATGACTCGGCTACCATAGAGGAGGCCACTACTGATTCCTTGCTGCAGACATATCCAAAGTTACCTTTAGAAGCATGCTTTATGAATATAGTGGAAGACAGTACAGGCAGATACTCTCTATAAGAGTGTGTATTGATGTTCAAGGCGGTACCCTACTACTATGCAAGATATTTTGAAGATCTGGGACCACCTCCCCCGTCATTGGTCCCATCTTTACTTAACCCACCAGAGTTTGAATTGAAGTCATTGCCACTGCATTTAAAGTATGTATTCTTGGTTGCAGAAGAGATGCTCCCAATGATTATATTATCGTCCTTGAGCAGTGAAGAGGAGAAGCCATTACTTACTGTAGTAAAGAACCATCGAGCCACTTTTGGGTGGTCAATAGCAGACACGAAAGGAATCTCTCCAAGCTTGTTCCAACACAAAATCTAGCTGGAAGAAGGAGCCAAGGTGGTAGTTCAACTTCAGCAGGCACTCAATCCTATCATGAGTGAGGTGGTGAAGAAAGAAGTGGGAAATCTCCTATCGGCATGTATCATTTACGCCAGTTCAGATTCTATGTGGGTCATCCCAACTCAAGTAGTTCCTAAGAAAGGGGGGATCTCTGTCAGAACTAATGCTTCTAATGAGTTGATCTCAACTAAGTTAGTGATGGGGTGGTGAGTATGCATAGACTACTGATGTTTGAATGTCGTCACTTTAAAAGATCATTTTCATTTGCCTTTCATTCAACAGATTTTGGAACGACTCGCCAACTGTTCACACTTTTGCTTCCTCAATGGGTATTTTGGTTATAATTAGATTTTTATTGAGCTAAAGGATCAAGAGAAATATACTTTCACCTACCCTTATGGCACATTTGCATATAGAAAGATGTCGTTTGATCTTTGTAATGCCCCTGCCACCTTTCAACGTTGTATGCTTTCCATATTTTCTGATATGGTAAAGCGGTGCTTGGAGGTGTTCATGGATGGTTTTTTTGTATATGGGGAGTCATTCAGTGATTGCTTGTATAATCTCGACAAGGTTTTACAAAGGTGTGAGGACACTCACTTAGTCTTGAATTTGGACAAGTGCCATATGATGGTAAGTGAGGGAATACTGCTTGGACATAAGGTGTCCAACAAAGGTATGGAAGTAGACCCAATTAAGATAGAAGTCATCTCCAAGCTACCTCCACCGACATCCGGTGAAGGGAGTAAGGATCTTTTTGTGACATGCTGGGTTTTACCATCATTTTATCAAAGATTTTTCAAAAATTGCTAAACCTTTGTCGGAATTGTTGGAAAAGGACACTGATTTTTCTTTCAATGAATGATGCTTGAATGCCTTTGAAGTGTTAATGGAGAAGCTTAGCTCCGTGCCTATTGTGCAAGCTCCTGATTGAGCCTACCTTTTGACTTGATGTGTGACGCATCAGATTATGCAGTGGGATCTGTTTTGGGTGAACACAAGGATAAGACTCCTATAGTCATATATGATGCATCCAAAACCTTGAATGATGCACAACTCAATTATACAACCACATAAAAGGAACCATTCGTGGTTTTTTTTTGCATTTAAAATTTTTTGCCAATACCTAGTGGGGGCTAAGTTTATTGTTTGGACCAACCGTGATGCCATCAAATACCTATTACAAAAGAAAGATGCAAAACCTAGATTAATTAGGTGGATTTTACTTTTATAGGAATTTGACATAGAAATTAAGGATAAGGCAGGGGTGAAAATGTGGTAGCAGATCACCTATCTAGGTTGGAATGGGTTAATGAAAAAGATTTAGATATCCCTATTGTTGAGAATTTCCCTGATGAAAAACGTTTTGCTCTTAAGACCAAGGATCCTTGGTTTGCAGACATTGTCAATCATATAGCATGCAAGGAGATGCCTGAAGATTGGGGATACTAAGAGAAAAAGAGATTTTTCCATTCATTAAGGTTTTACATCTGGGATGATCCCATTTTGCTTAAACAGTGTAGGGATGGAATTTTGAGGAAGTGTGTACCCGAATGTGAGGTTGAGAGCATTTTATCACACTGTCACTCTCTACCTATAGGAGGACATAATGCTAGCTCTAGGACTATGACCAAAGTCTTATAGAGTGGGTTCTATTTGCCAACACTGTTTAAAGATGCTCACAATTTTGTTCCCCATTGTGATGCATGTCAACATGTAGGTAATATTTCTAAGTGACATGAAATGCCACTAAATGTGTTTCAAGAGGTCAAAGTGTTTGATCTATGGGGCATAGATTTCATGGGCGCATTCATGTTTTCCAATTCTAATATCTACATTTTACTTGCGGTTGACTATGTATCTAAGTGGGTGGAAGCAATTCCAACCCGCACCAATGATGCACAAGTTGTGTGCAGGTTTGTTAAAGACTAAATTTTCTACAGATTTGGTGTCCCTCGATTGATTATTAGTGATGGTGGAAATTTGGAAATTTGGAGCCTTATTGAGTAATTATGGGGTGAAACATTGTGTGGGTACTCCCTACGACCCATAGAAGCAAGGCCAAGTTGAGGTGTCCAACAGAGAAGTGAATAAGATCTTAGAAAGGACAGTCTCAACTAATAGGACAATTTGGAGTTTTGTGCTTAGTTACGCTCTTTGGGCATATAGGACTTCTTATAAATCACCTATAGGAACTACACCTTTTAGGTTAGTTTATCGACGTGCTTGCCATCTACTAGTGGAGCTTGAGCATAAGGCTAAATGGGCTATGGAAAAGATGAATTTTGAATTAGATGAAGTGGGTAGAAAGAGGTTTTTAGAGCTAAATGAACTAGATGAGATAAGAATGGATGCTAATAAATGTTCTAGAATTTATAAGGAGAGGATGAAGAAGATTCATGATAGGCATATCTTGAATAGGGTGTTTCTCCCAGGACAAAAGGTTCTTCTTTTTAATTCTAGAATTAAGTTACATATGGGTAAGATGAGGTCCAAATGGAGTGGACCATTCATGATTGAGCAGGTTTTTTCCCATGGTGTTGTGAAGATTATAGATGTGACTATGTAATTCCTTGTTAATGGCCAGAGATTAAAGCACTATTTTGGTGGGGAAGTAGAGCCAAGAATAGAAGAAGTGCACCTCATGGCAATCTAGTAGATTCTTGCTCTTAGGAAAGTCTAGTCTAGGACATTAAACAATGGCGCTTGTTGGGAGGCAACACAACCTTCATTTCTCTTTGTTTATGTTCATTTTCTCTTTTTAGTTGTTGTTTCATTTTTATTTCATGAAAAAAGGTACATTGACTCATTTTTTGGAGTGTGAAGATCATAAAGAGTCGGTAGTACCGAGTCCCCAAGTCGGTAGTACCGAGTTCACATCAGTGAGTCATCTACAAAAGAAAGACAAACTCAGTACTACTGACTAGACAAGTCATTACCACTGAGTCTCTAAAGATTTTTTAGCACCTAACTGATAAGTAGTCGGTAGTATCGAAATCCATGTTGGTACTACCGACTTTTTGGCACTCCCAGGTTCGAGATAGTGACATGAATTTTCAAAAATATCGAGAAAATTTGTGAACTCGGTACTACCGAATAAAAGGTCGATAGTACCGACTCATGATGTCAGCAATCCATATGAACCACATCCAACGGCTGATGCGACCTTCATTGAATGGTCAATAGTATTGATCCACAACAAAAATTTGGTACTACCGATTTTGAATGATCTGCGCTCATGACATCATCAAATGTCAGTCATTGATACATCTGAGCCACAAATTTTTGTTTACGACTCGGTACTACCAACTGAAAAGTTGGTAGTACTGACTCTGCACGAGATCAACTATATAAGGAGGGGTGGTGAATCCATTTTCTTCACACCACCTCATCCACTCCTCCTGTAACTTAGAGAAAAGCTACACTGGGAACCGACACTCTTCACCGAGCCTATGTTTCTCCATCTTCCTTCTTGCATCCTCACCATGGAGCCAAGGAGAGATCCTTCTACATCGGCAGAGAAAGAAGAGTTGGTCCCTCAACCAACATGCATTCAACATCCATCCCTAGAGGTCAAGAAGGTTTATGAAGAGATTTAGATGAGGAAGATAGTGCCTACACGATATGGAGATCACACACTGATCGAGAGATCGGGCTTCACCGACAACCTGTGGTGGGTATGTCAACGCTAGTTAATGGAGGGGGATAATCCATTCTTCAGCAACTGGAAGACCTACCAAAAATTCGTTCACGAGTTATTGGCATCGCTAGAGGTCCTTGTCACCCCAAGGAAGGCAAAGTCAGTTTCTACCTCTTCAACACCAACTACTCCATCACCTTACTAGCATTCAATCACATCTTCAACTGGCATCACGTCCTAGAATACTCCGATCCTTCAAACTTTGACTATGACCTTGCATGGGAGCAACTGATCGAGGTTCCAAAAGGTTTCCACATTAGTTGGCACATCCATTTTGTCACCAACATTGAGCATCCCTTTGCTCGAATTATTCACTGCCTTTGCACCAACACTAGTTTTTCCTTGCTCTACCCAAGCCCAAGGGAAGGTTCAAAAGACAAACCTCTACTTCCTCTATAGGATGTTGGAGGGAGAAACTGTCAACTTTGGATCCTTCATTCTCCTCCATATGATCACGATTTGGCACAATGTGTATAGGAAAGTGCCAATTATCTTTGGGGTGTTGATTATCCCAATTGTGCCACATCTTTGCCTCGACTTATCAACCCTTGTGTTCATGGAATCTATGAAGAAAATGGATTTCCAGCACTTCCACAAGGCAAGCCTCCTCAGCTTACACCATGACATGGTGTATGGAAGCTGCACGTGTAGAGGACGGTTCAGGGAGCATAGCCTCCCCAACCCCATCTTCAATATGTGAGAAGTAGTGCATCTTTAGTGGCCACAAGACGAGGGAGAGGAAGAAGACAAACCCAGGGCAGCTACCCATGACAACCCCGAGTAGCAAGATGATGATGGAAAATTCAACGATGACATTGAGGAGGTGGAGCCCACCATCCCCGTTACCTAGAGAGCAGTCCACACAAAAGGGCTCGCACCTAAGATGCCTCAACTTCATCTACCCCTCCTCCTTCTCAGGGGGAGCACGACCCGTATGATATGGGGGGTATGTATGGAATGTTGTAGGAGATTCAGACAAGACAACAACAACGTCAAGAGACATTGGCTGGTGTACAGGAGATACAAGGATGGTTGTACCAAAATCAGTAGGCAATGTATGAGAATGAATGTCTTCTCTTGGCCAACTAAGAGAATGTCCACATGAG
Source organism: Alisma plantago-aquatica (assembly GCA_963693085.1). Classification (NCBI taxonomy): domain Eukaryota; kingdom Viridiplantae; phylum Streptophyta; class Magnoliopsida; order Alismatales; family Alismataceae; genus Alisma; species Alisma plantago-aquatica. Next base: position 1,793,076,450 of record OY856409.1, read on the forward strand.
CTTGCAGTGGATGGAGCAATATCATCAGCCTTTCTTCAACCACTATTGGAACCAGGGGTGCTTTGGAGGGTACCTACAGCCACTGCAAACGCCGTTGTTAGATCTATCTTTTCAGGGGATGTTTCCTCCCCATGACCCCAACATGCCACATCCACCTCCTCCAAGAAATGTTACCTCTATTCCACCTCTTAAGTGTGAGTATTGACTATGTGGACATAGTCTTATTCAAGCTTAGGGGGGTGCTGGAACAACCAACCATCTTAGTTTTTATTTTCATTTTATCTTAGTTATTTTATTTTAGGTTTATGGAATTACTTGATCCACACCTACCTAGTGTAATCGTGGAGCAGTAAATGCATGGTTTTGTATATCAAATAGATTGTACTCATAGGTGTCTTTGTAAGTAAATGGTCACTTCTTTATATCTTAAATTGCAAAAATATTTCTATAACACCATTGAGGAAGTGTTTGGTTAAGTCGGCTTTAGGACATAGGATATGAATGAACATCTTAATCGACTTGGAATGTGAATGATGATGTTTTGGAGCCTAAGCTGATCAAATCTTTGATGAGATCTTAAATGGAAATCTAAGAAAGAAATCTTAAGATTATCTTGTGTACATGTCATTAAAGAGGGAGATATCATAATCTTATGAAAGGCATTGTCTCTTAGTTATGTGATTCCATCCATTTCTTTCATCCATTTTTGACTCACCACCTCAAGATGAATGAGTACTCCAATTTATTTCCTTTGATTGCATTACATGGCATAATAGGAACATGATAGTTACCTTGTTCTTTTCTTGCAATCGAAAAAAAAGAAAAACATTGCATTTGTATGCATGACCAATTTTAGTGCATACCATTTTAGTTGCATAACAATTTCATGTAGATTACATACATATCATAGCATTCAATTATTTTTGTCATGTGGATTTTAGTCTTAAGTTAGTAAGATTGAAGTGTAGGGACATACCTCCACATCAAAAGTAAATGTAATGAAAGCCCGAGCATAAACTCAATCATCCTGATGAAAAAGGAAAAAACATCTTGGCTATAAAAGAAAAAAATAATGTCAAAGTTTCTTAGGGAGAACGTATGTCCTTAAGTCTTCATGAAGAGATGAATTAATCCACATGGCACATTCTTTTGTTTTCTTATGTCAATCTCATTTATTGATGAGATTGCATTATACATGCATCATTTGATAGAAGAAGAAAAAATACATTAGGCATTAGGATTCATGCATGACATTCTTTTCACTCATGTAGGTTGATCATTCTTTTTTCATAAATAAGTTGGATGTACTTGTAATTCTTCATTTGCCACCCATTTCATGTCGTTAATTTCTCTTATTGGTAGGCCACTCAAATGATTTATCTCCTCATCCATTCTTATAAGGAGATCTACGTCCAATTAGTTGGTAATTAGGAGAGAGAAATTTAGAATAGGGAATCACATGATGCACCAAGAGAATGTTAGAATAATTATGATATTAAGTGATTTCTTGATAGTGTTCATTGATCAAAAGGTGGACAACGTTTATGGAAATTGTTGGTCGCTATATAGCAGTTATTGGTTCAGTGGTCATTGAAGACTGGTTTAGGGATTGTTTGGTGGACATGATTAAGAAAAGAGTTCATGTGTTATGTCCTTTTGTTGACTTATATCAAACATATTTGAGAGAGTGTTGCTCAAAGACGAACAACATTTAAGCTTAGGGGAATTTGATGCATGGGTTTTTAGTCATTTTCACAGACATATTTTCCTTGATTTTATGTGTTGATTTGTCATTTATTTGATTAATTATGCATGAAATGCTATCAATGTCCTGTTCCATCTAAATGCATCAAAATTTTGAAAATTTTAATGTTTGAAATGGTTTAATATTCATCCTGAGTACTTATCAACTTCTTGTGCAATTTCAGGTACAATTGAGCTTCACAGACTCGATACTACCGACATTAAAAGTCGGTGGCACTGACTTTAAGTCAGTAATGGACTAGAAACTCACCCAAATTCAATACTACTAACACCCAAAGTCGGTAGGTATGAAACCACATCTGTAAGGTGCAAGAAATGAATCATGAAAACTCGATACTAGCGAGTCCACCGAATCGATACTACTAAGATGGCATCAGGGAGGTAGTGTTCGAGTGACCTAAAGACTCATTGCTATCAAGTAAAAATTAATAGTACTGACATTTTAAGAAATCACGACTACCCTAGAGACTCGGTAGTACTGACTATAAAGTCAATAGTATCGAGTCTGCCCGATCAGGCAATCTAAAGATAACACTCTAATCTAGCTGTTGGCATTATTTCATACCTTAAGTGATTCCTACAACTTGAGGGGGGTTCCTCCAGACCTAAGGGAGGAGCCACTTTCCATTACACAACAATGGAGAGAGAAGAGAGGAGAACAAGGAATCAAAGGCTTCATCTGGGACAATTTAAGCACCTTCGGAGGGTGAATCTATAGTTGAAAGACAACATATCGCACGTATGACATAGGGGATCATCCAGACCGACCATTCTCTAGGGGTTACTTTAGTTTTTCTAATGTCTCCCAAGTTTTTCTCTTTTTCTACCACATATTCGTCAATGAAAACCATCTGGGGATAAACCCCTTGATACCTTAATATCTGGGAGTAGCCCAGATATGCATTGTAATTGATTTTCATGCATTGATATCACCTTTATCCCTATTTTTTTGGATATAAATCTATGAAATTATCTTGTTTTGTTTATGCTTGATCATCATAGATAGATTATTAGACCCTTAATCTTTTTGGAAGAGAGGTTAAGGGTTGGAAAAGTATATATTTACTCTTTTATTGCACCCCTTCAGAAAGGTGGAGAATAAATGGGAGGAGAACCCCAGAGATTAATCATAAAACATCTAAGTAATTAACTAAATACTATGGAAATGAGATTTCCATTATAATAGGTGTGAACTACACTATGGGAGTGGGTAGTTCTTGATACAGGCTCTTTATCTAGGGATAGGGGTAATCGATATTAGTGTGTGGAGTTAATTGCAGTGTTATCCATAGAGAAACCATTGTGCTAAGGAATTCCCTTAAATCTGAGTAACTAAATCTTTAAGCTTATTTTGTTTCTACATTTGTTTCTATTCAATCAAACCAATTCAACTATTTTACCGGCCTAGGTGTTCAGATCATAGTTATTAGTAGTATTCTGGAGTACGTTTCTCTGTGTTTGACTTGGGCCTCAAAAGACATGTATTACTTCAATACGTTCGCTTGCATATAATGCATGGTAAACACATGTCAATAAGCAAGGACTAGAAGACCTTCAAGAGCTAACAGGTAGGGTGCCATCCATACTAGGTGATCCTATCACTTAGACATGTTTACCTTTATGAATAGTTTTCCATGTTTAGTAATGGTTAGACATGTTATAGAACTCAATTATAATTTCCCATTCAAAGAACAATGTATGAATCTCAATGGTGAATTATGTGTTTATTTGCTATGATTTCATGAATGTGACACCCCCCTTCAAGATGAAAGCTTCCCCTCAATTATAGTATATATCTCAAGGTGGGGTGTTATATTAATGGTATCAGAGCCAATAAATGGAAGGCCACCAAGAAACAATTTGATTCATATGTTCTAACCGTAGGTTTATGTGACCTTTTTTCAGTTGGCCCCTAGGAGAGCAGACAAGGGAAAGGGTAAGGATGATGGTGCTAGCTCTTCTAGAGGGGAAAGTGGGCCAAGAGAAAACAATAAGACAACCCTATATGATTTGGTTCAAGCCCTCACCAATGTCTTTACACAAGGATAACACCCACCTAGACATCATGATCTAACTCTAGTGGACTTCCTAAAGATAAGGTCTAAATCTTTCTCGAGTGAAAGAAGAGATTGATGTAGTCACCAAGGCTGAAGAGTGGATTAGAGGCATGGAGCATTGCTTCCAAGACATGGACTGCCCTCAACACTCTAGGGTTCGCTTTGCAACCCACGTGCTCAAACTAGCATCCCACACATCGTGGGAAAACTACCTCAACTCAAGGGTAGTTGAAGCACCTCCACTGACATGGGAAGGATTTGTTGAAGTCTTCAAGGAGCACTATGTGTCTGAAGCCATGATTGAGCAGAAGGATCTAGACTTTGCGCCACTTGGCTAAAGTAATTGACATGACTGTGACCCAATGTGCTATGAATTTTAGGGTCCTACAAAAGTATGGTTATGATTATGATGAACGTCGAAGGACAAAGAAATTCATCTGAGGACTCAAGCCTAACTTGATCTTTGCCTTGTCAAGAAGAGGCCACATAACCCTCCACATAATTCATCTGAGGATCGATCCGACGGCCAATGGTCATCCTCAACCTCCATTGATTATGTGAGTCAATGACCGTTTCACATATCAATCTCCTCGGACCCCATTCTCCCTCTTCACTCCATTCAATGAGATTCTTCCCCGAACATCTTCATCTCTCTATCCCAAATTTAACAATCCTTTACTCACCATCCACCTTGACTGAATGAGGAAATGCCCAAACTAGGGCATCACCCCCTCTCCACCAAGACTTCACAAACACCACCCCGATGCTCCACACACCTATATAAAGCCTGGTAAAGCATCAATGGACCTCATTCTTCACTCCTCCTCATTCAATTTCACCTCCAATGCTCCAAGCCACCCCACCCTACTTGACCTACAATTCCAATGAACTCGGTCCCTCCAAAGTCATATCCTTCACTCCTTGTGCAATTAAGGACTCAGTAAGCTTCATTGACCCTTCTTCCTTCTTTTTCCATCATCATTTTCCCTTAGCTACCCTGAGCGTCGTGTCCTGTAGCTTGACCTATGGACCTCGCCAATGTCCACTGCTTTAGCCATTCAGTGGCCCTCCAGTTGTGTAATCTATACCGTTGGCATCACCTCACTCCAAGGACAATTCTTTGATACTCATGGTGTTCATCTATGGCCTGCCGAATTGAATTTGTGTCCCAAACTTTGTCCATTGTTTCTATTGGTTTCTCAATGAGAATCTTGGACACATAAGCCCATGTTTCCCTCTACCCACTCCGTTAGCTTCGTCTGATGGTAGGCAACTTGCTAAAAACCTTGGTTTCCCTCGAAGAAGGCGTGTTCCATAACCCTAGATTGGGACCAAGGCATTCCTACGAGATGTTTGAGCCATGGATCACAACAAAAGAAGCCAGGTCAACGATTGACCCCTGTCCCCATAGTTTTAATAAAATAATGATTCTTGTAAGGATATTTCTAAGTTTTGTTTCTTTGATGTGCATACTACGTTATGTTGGAATGACAATTTTTCCCTCATAGAATTAATAGATGAAATGTGCACCCTTGGTTTTTCAGTACTTCCGCACTGTATTTTCATTAGATTTATTTCATTTAAATTAATGTCGTGTGTATGATTCCTTGGATTATGATTGGTTAGTTTTAAATATTCATAGCAAATCATAGGATGCTCAGAAAAATACAAAAAAGTATTCATTGGAAAGGGTTTTTTTAGGGGAACACAATTTTATGGTTTCAATCCATGATTTTCATTTTCATTTTAATGTTTTATTTGAAACCCTAATTTGAATATGTAACCCTAATTATGTACCACATATGATTAAGGTGATCTAAATTAACCTAGTTTTCCTAAGTTAGTGATGTTGATTAGTGAGCCTAACCCCAATGCACTCAAACCCTAATTCATCCTAATTCAACCTAAGATCAATATAAGGTATTGATTAATGATGTTTATGAACATGTGATTAGAGCCTAATCAAGACAAGAGGAAGTTTGACCTAGTTTTGTCTCAAGGATCAGGAAGCCTATCAGAGGATCTACATTGCTCCAACGTAAACATGTCATGTTGCTGAGCACAAGTACTTATGATTGTTTGCATGTTAAGTACAAAGTAGACATTATCAATTTTAATGTTTTAATCATGACCACTCTATATTATTGCTTGATGATTTCTACATATGTCCTATGGTTATAATGTTCATTATGATGAAGGATTATGATTAATGACTAATGAAATTCATGTTAATGTTTAAGAGGGAGAAATTCCATCATGTTAAAAGATCATTTTCAAGAGGGAGAATTCCCATCATGTTAAGTTCAAGAATCGTGATTATGTTAATGTTAATGTTAATGTCATGTTATTGATCAAGTTATTTGGAATTGAACTAGTCTTTATAGTCTCCCAAATCATGTACCTCAAGAGGTCTTCAAGGGCTTTCCTAGCATCAAGGTCTTTCCTAGCAATCATGTGATCCTAAGGGGGTGTTATAGAGGGATGCATACATTTACCATTCAATTCCTCATGTTAATAATGATTCAATAATTCTATAGTTAATTCATGTCAAGTTTTCTTACATGTCAAGTATATTTACTTTGCTCACATTATAAAGTGTCAGTACCATTTACTAATGTCTTGTTTTTCCCCCTTTGCATGGTTGGGTACGTGATGTCCCCAGGAGTTGGAGCAAGTAAGGACTCAAGAGGAGCATGCAAGGACTAGAAGACCTTCAAGTGCTAACTGGTGGGGTGACATCCATACTAGGTGATCCAATCACTTAGACATGTTTACCTTTATGAATAGTTTTCCATTTTTAGTAATGTTTAGACATGTTATAGAACTCAATTATAGTTTCCTAATTGAAGAACAATGTATGAATCTCAATGGTGAATTATGTATTTTTTTGCTATGATTTCATGAATGTGGAATCCCCCTTCAAGATGAAAGCTTCCATTCAATTATAATATATTTCACAAGATGGGGTGTTACAATTTCCTCCTCAACCATAGCATGAGAAGCAACAAAGGGAGAGCAAGAAATAATTGACATAGGATGCACCATAAGAGGGGGGTGTTGGTGGTGTTTTTCTTCAATCTCCAAAGGAGTAGTGGGGTTAGAAGGGACAATGTTGCTAGAGGAGAGAACATGGATATAAATATAAAATTTCCCATTCTTGATCTTTGCCTTGGCACGAGAAACTCTATTTGCAACATATTATGCACTCACAAAAGGACATTGGTGGGTCAAGATCTAGGAATAAGTTGTTGGATATTGTCATATCTTAAATTCCATATTTCTAGGGCCTTAACGATCACAAGCTTTTGGATCAAGGCATGCTTTAATAATGAGAATTCTTGAGCAGACTCATAAGAAAAGTGGTAGAGAACACATGTTAGGAGCAGCAAAAGATGAAACCAAGCATCATCAATGAGTCAAAGACAAGGAGCCACTTGTTGTGGGACAACATGTATAGTGTTGGAGGATGTCGTATGATAAAGAAGAAGGATGCTCTTTACCATAGGGACACACACACACAAAAGATAGATTCAATAAAATTTGGGTTGAGCTCAAGATGGTTCACAAGAGGTGGTGGTAATTCATTACTCTAATGGGCCATCAAGGTAAAAGGTATAAGAGTCATAAAATTAGGCTTGATGGGGAAAGGAAAGCCAAGAATTATGTCAATTGGATCCTGACTAGGATGGTAGAGTAAAGTGGTTGTAGCATCTAGGCCATCAACAACGAGGTGGGGGAAAGCCTTAAACCAAGTTTGGGTGGAAATACATAAGCCATACATCCAACATTTGTAAGAATGGAGAGTAGTTACGTGTCCCCATTGTGAATTAGCGATGACAAATGTACGCCTAAAAAATTATTGGCAGTTCTACTTGGAGAAAAAGTCTTACCACTGCATGTGTGGAGACTCTTGAAAGGACATGTGATGTGGACACATGTATTAGCTGACTTGACAACAACTAAAGAGGAACTTGACGACATCGAAGCTTCCTGATACTATTGTGATTGTTGTTGATGGTGAAAGGATGTAGATGAGGAGGATGCAACAGAGACTAACGCCATCAGTTGTGATTAGAGTAGGAGCTGCCATCAATCGTGAAAGTTAATGGAAGAAAACACAAAAATGAAGAGCAAATGAAATGGAATAGAAGACCAAGTCAAAGGGCATGGAAGAGGAGACCAAACGACCATGGGATGACTGAGAAATAATACCAAGTGATAAAAAAATATAAGAATTTAGATAGAGTAAAAACCTAGAAAAAGAGATAGAAAAAGGGATGATGGAAGTAGAAAAAGAGGATGGAAGTAGAATAAATAGGAGGGGAGCAAAGAAATTAGACGTAGAAAAAAGAAGAGGAGGGAAGTAGTTTTAGTTAGTTTGTTTGTGTTATTTGATATTGTTATGATTTTTTTAAAATTATTTGTGCATTACTACCAAGAATATATAAAGTGATACAATATAAGTACTATGAACAGTGTGCCAAATATGATATGGTACATGCACTACAATAAGAAAATATGGTATGTGTATAATTATACAGTTGCATTGTATTAAGTCATGGTTTTTTATATTATTTTTTAATGTTATGATTTTTTTTGGTATCTTTGCTCATTAATACTATGTAATTAAATGGGAGGAAAAAGGAGAGAAGAAGAAGAAAGAGGAGTGATTAAATTATTACAATGTGTAAAAAAGATATAAAAGAGAAGTATGATCAACAATATGCAAAACTATTTTGAAATAATGGAGGTATTATTGGCATTGTGTAGAAAAAGAGAGGAGCCAAATATTATTAACATTGTGTAAGAAAGAGAGAAGAGGGAAGTAGTATTAGCACTATGCAAAAATGATAGGAGGTAAACATGATTTAGCATTGTGTATGAAATGGAGAGGAGGGAAATATTGTTAGCTTTGCACAAAGAAAGAGAGAAGTGGAAGGTATTTGTGTAAGAAAATGAGAGAGGGTGCATGTATGATTAACACTATAAAAAAGTAGAGAGGAGGGAAGTATTACTATTACTATTAAAAAAGAGGAGAGAAGTACTATTAGCATTCTGAATAGAAAAGAGAAAGGAGAAAGAATTATTACACAATGAAAAAAGAGAAGAAGTAGAATTAGAATTAGGAAAAAAGTGAGAAGAAAATTGTTATTTAGCACAATGAAAAAAAGATTGAGGAAGGAAGTATGAAAAGAATGTGGACAAAAGAGTGAGACAAGGTAAGTATAATATTGCATTGTGGAAAAAAAAGGAGGGTGGTGTGATTAAATTCATCCATTCTCTCTTTTCTACATCCCTACTATTTTTCTATTACATATATGTAATATTTTATATTAATTCATATATACTATGGAAAGATTAATGTATTCAGTTGTAACTAAAATTTCTTTCCCTCTTAATGTTGAGATAAGTTGATGAGTATTATTTATACAAATAAAACATCCATTGCTTTGTCTAGGAATCAAGATAATAGGGAATTCTTTCTCTCTATTCGTGGGGAATAGTATGTCAATAGGTGTTTGGAGGCTATCAGGATCTGATGGTGATCCATTCTTTTGGGAGAACATCCTGACAATAATATTGACCAAGCATTCCAAATCTTTTATGATTTTGGCTTCTACAGTCTAGATCATATGGAAGTAATTTTAGAACATCACTTGTTTTTTAACCCAACTTCACTCTCTCAATACTAGATGACTGAGTAATTACACTTGAGTACTGGATCCACTCCATTCGAATACTAGAACGACTCAACTTGAGTACTGGAGTGTTTTCACTTGAGCATCAGACCCTCCTTTCACGTACTAGAATGGATGTAGTTGAATTGTAAAGCCACTTTATTAGAATATGAGCACACCCCCATTCGAATACTAGAACACCTCTCTCTTGTACATTGGCACACTCGTAATTGGAATACTAACACACCCCCATTTGAATAATGGCACACCCTCATCTTGAACGCTGCCACACCCCCTCTTGATTATCGACATACCCCCAGTTGAATACTCACAGTGCTTCATTTTGAATATAGGTATGCTTCCATGTAAACATTGGCACCCCCTTTTGAACACTACCACTGATATTGTTTCCAGCTAGATTCAGACATGACTTCTCACTCAGTAGCCAGACACTTTTACCACTTTATTACCATGACAATCTTATTATGCTATGTGGAAGAATATACATAATGATCACACACAGTAGCTCTCTCAGTGCATCCCATATGTAACACACTATCTTGTAGTTCGCTCCAACTGGAATACATTTTCCAATTTTCAAAAAACATCCCCATGTAAATCTAGGCCAAAAATTGAAAGATGTTCAAAAAATGCGAAAATGTTGTTTTTATGGATTGGATTATATTTAATAGTTGGAAGGCAGGGTCTTTATTTTATAGCTAGCACACATATATAAAATACTACAAGCCTTTAAAATTCTACCCCACAATATCTGAAATCCTATTATTACTGAGATCTTGATATGAAATCACATTGTATCGCTCATACCAATAATAGTAGTTGTCACCTATGTAATAGCCAATTGTGTCCTATTCTTTGTGTACCGATAATAGATTTAGGACACATTTCTATAAGGGGTCTAATGATATTAGGAGGATCTAAGTTCTCTTATGGGTCAAATTTGATAAATTCAGAACTAAAGAACAATATGTCGATTTATCTAGACATCATACATGTGGGGACCAATATCCATGTGGCATGAGACACATGCACATAGCTAGTTGCAACTGTCAATAGAGTTGGTAATGCTAGTTTGCTACAGTGAAGCGGCTGCCACTTTTGAAATGGGTATGGTTATCCCACACTCATTTTATACTTGGATAATGCATGATTTTTCTCATTTTACATCTCTCATAAGCTAAATTTAACTTATATTAAAGGATTTGAGATTACAACCTAATACAAATAAATGCAACAAATTAAATGTGCCCTTAGTGAAGTAACCTACCTTGGTGACAGATGGATAATCATCCATGATACCATGACAACCGAATTCAGACTTCCATCTATTCACCTCCAAATGGTATGAGAATCCAATGGATGAATTAATAATTTGGATGACACATGTATTGGATGGTGGATAATGGATACTTCCTTTTGTCAATCCTACCCAACATACCTTACTATTGTTTATGTTTAGATAAATCACTAACCTATTAGTTTTATCATTAAGAACCTCATGCATTTTCTTTCTAGTTTTTATTTATAAGGATATAGTCATTTTATTATAACTGGATAGTTGTTATGCTATAAATAATTTTATTTCAACGTGCAATACAAGTTGAACATCCATATATCTTGTTAGTCTAGCTACTAGCTTGCTCAGTTGAAAAATACATCTATTAGCTTAATCGATTGATCATATTATGTTTGAGATCACCTTACTACATTCCTCTTTTAACGAAATGTGTGTTTGCTTTGCCCACCACAAATTTCATGTCCATTATATTTCATCATAAATCAGTTATCAGTAATGGATGTAAAAATAATTTTAAGTAGGTTTTCATGTACAAACCAAAACTAAATTGGAACTAGCATGAATATGAATGCATATTCATCATAGTTTTAGCAACATTTTTCACTTAGTTTTGCATTCATATTCCCCATCTTACTTTAGAGTTAGATTCCAATTAGTTTTCTTTAACTTTATTTTAATTTTTAGGATTTTGATCCAATTCCTTATTTTTTATGGTAGGTTTATGATTCATTCTCTACACACTAGTGTGGGAGTGATGATCTCACTGACTAACTAGTGGGAAAATGATAATTTTGATATAAGATAGGATTTTCATCAATGTTACCTTTTATTGATTTATGATTTCATTGATCAAGCTCTTCATCAATATAGACCCATCAACCTACACCAATAGCCCCTCTCACCCAAGAACCACATCATTGAGCAATATCATCATTGTACAATCACATCAACTGATGAAACCATCAGTTGATTCCACATAATGATAGAAACCTCACCCACCACTGACAATGAAAGTAATGCAGATGTGCAACCAATATGCCTTTCCATCAATTGACAACTAATGGTTGTGTATTGATGAGAATTTTAAGAATCAACCAATGAAACCATTACACTCGACAAGTGATGACCCTTCTATCTTTTCATTGGTTGACAATCATGAGAACTTTAGCAAGCACAAACCAATGGAAATCTTACATTGCCTTCCCGATGAACATATCGATGAAACACCCACAATCATCTGCCAAAAGAACTTTTGTGAGTTTGTTAATAGACAAAACTAACAAACTAATGGGAAGTTTAAACATTGTGATACCTCTTGTCTTCATCCTACACCTTCCCCTTTCACTCATGGCGAGTGACAACTTCACTACAAGACTAGGGGTATAGTTCTAAATCTTAGAAACCATCTCTAACTACAAGCCATGTCCTATAATTAAATGGATCTAATCTGGATGCCTCCATGCTACCCATTTTGATTCTAAGAATCCATCTCCTCCTCCCATATGCCATTCTTAAACAATCACCATCCACCTACCATGCCATCACTATGACTAGTCCAAGCCCCAAAGAAGGAAATCAACGAATTCTAGTTCACCTCTAATGAACATCAAAGGGTGTTCTTACTACCCATACGACACCCTTGTCTTCAAATTTGAAGAGAAACTTCCTCACATCATGTCTCATTATTCTACAGTGGCTATGGATATCTTCCTCTTTTTCCTTGTTGGACATGTTACTATTTCTAGTGTTTGAGTAGTCCCCTTGCTAGGGTGTGAGGAATATCCCACTACTTGCTTTTGCTCTTTTTATATTGCTATTATCTATGTATGAACATAACTTGTTATTGAGAAAATGTTTAATGTTTGTAAATCTTGTTTGGCAACTATTTTGCATGTTTATGAGATGTTGGATGAGAAAAATTCGAACCTAAAATCTAGGATATCATTTTCTTCATGTTAAAATCTTGATGCAAAATTCAATTGGGTGTTTTCCAATGTGATAACTAAATGATCACTAGGTAGCACGACAATGAGTTTAGAGTAATATCTATCCAACTAAAATCCTAATTCCAAAAGGGGGATTAATCTAGCCTTAACATATATATGTTCATGCTATTTATGATGCCCTGAGAGAGTGAAAAATAGGTAGTGGTGGTGAAACCCATCCACCTTGGTGTTTCCTATTGGTTGTATTCCATGTGAGTCATCATGTGATGATTTTAATAGGTATATATTTCATATGATTTGATTACTAATAAAGGAAAATTTTCTTATTATGTGTGTTTCAATATTAAGATAATGAGTAAATGGTCCGTCCATAGTAGCCTGGCGGGTTACGGCTCGATAACTCCAGATGAAGGACCCAGGTTTGAATCACACCAAAGGCGCTCAGTGAAAAGTAACATGAATTTGATTGGGCATGGGAGGGGGTGACCGGACCACACTCTCTCATGCCTCGAGAGTTTATGTTGTCTGGGGGGGTCACAATTGTGTCGCTTCTACGGGGGCAATTCTCTTGTAAATAAAAAAAGATAATGAGTAAATGTATAATACCCTAAGAATATTTTGGCTCGATGACATATGGTTTGGTTTTAAGACCTAAATATGAGATGATATGTATACTTAAGAGTATTCATTCTCATTATGCCCCTAGTCAATTACTATTTTTGATATTATAGGAAAATTGTATTGCATAAGATGAGAATGGATGGTGAGTGATGACCATAACTTTAGTCATGATATTTAATATCAACTCAGATACATGGGTACTTGTTATAGAACATGTTATACTACATATACCCAATTTGAGAATGACACATGGAAGCCATGTCATGGCAATTCATAGTTATATCATGTGACAGTTGTGTCTATGATCCTCAGACCTGAAGTCACTACACTAGTCATATGTTTAACTATATAATTTAACACTAGCCCAACATGACTCTGAGTATGCATTTCCTTACAGGTGGTAATTGGGTGCGTTGTGACACTTGAGTATTATTAGGAGTGGTGTATATGGAATTTACCCTCCATTGGAGTGATATCCCAGCCACTTGATAAGTGAGACCATAAAATGTGCAGCCATGCTCATGTGTCTTGGTAGGTGATATTGAGGTCACACAATCTCAATAGTTTTCTATAGTCTAGGAAACATAGATTCCATTGTAAGAGGATTAAAAATCCATGTCTCAATTTTAATCTAGTTATATATGGGAAAGGGATTATACTATTATGGTAACAACGTTCATTGTACAGCTTCAAGTTGTTCTCAACTTATTCCAATTACTTGGTACCAATAATATGTTTCCAGACACCACTCTTTACTTGTTTAGTTATGAATATCACTATCACCATTACATGGAACCTACGAGTACGCAAGCATAAGGATTCATAAGGGAATTGAATTCACAATAAAATATATGATTAGATTGGTTCTCAATTATATACATACTAATTTCCTACTCATCAAGTTGACTGGGTGAACCTATTAGTCAAGTGGATGGTTGATTTAGTAAAATGATTGTTTGACCATCAATTGGCTCATTATCACTTTTAGAAAGTGACGAGTTGGGTAACTTGAAATCCTAAGTGGGCAAGTGGACCAGGTCAATGAGAGAAAAAGATAATTGGCTTGATTCAATTTGGAATTAGATTAGACAACAAAATTAGACCAAGATTGATGAATAGGGTGATTGTAAGCCAGTCGGGTAACTATGCATCAAATTTCATCCCAGTAAGGAGACTATATAGTCTAGTTGGGCGACTGAGATTTTTGTTCAACTTTTCCTTTTTTGAGTCTATTTTGTGTTTTGATTAGGAACAAGATTGAATTTTGGAGATTGGAAACCCTTGATTTATCTATATATATGGGTGGATTTTATGAGACAAGTTGTTTGAGTTCTTCCTCTAGGAGAGAGAAAACTCACCCCAAATAACACAACCCACAATAGAAGAGAAGGAGAGTGAGTGATATGAGATTAATTGCACTACAAATCCACTAGGGGAGAAATATTTAGAGCTTAATCTAAATAACTACAATTAATCCACCCACAAGAAAATGGATCAAAAGAAGTATGTGTAAGGTCAAACCCAAAGCTATCAATTTAAAAAATATTTCGATTTAGTTTGGTTGAGAATGATTATTCTAAGAATAGAAATAAAAAATATAATGGAATAATGAATTAAACCAAGGTTGGATCAATCTATAAAGGAATGTTGGGGGTCTAGTGTTCACACCCATAACTTGGGTAGAATTCAAATAAAAAAAACTATTCAAAACAAGCAAATTATTTTAAAATTAGGAAAATTTTCTTCAAAATACATTCTGAAGACCAAGCTTCTCACAAACCCATTGATCCTGGTATTTACAAATCTTTTCCCAATCATCTAATAGGGATTCTTTTGATATCTCATTCAGAGCTCTATGGTCCATTCAGTTGTTCTCAACCTTTACGGTTTGAGGTCTCTTCACCCAAGGCTAACAAATGGTAATATGTTAGTTTAAGTCCTAAAACATGGAGGGAAATGAAAGGAACACGGTCTAACAAGAAAGAGCACATAGTTAAGATAAAAACAAACAAGTATGGGCTATGGGGCTACACCACATGCCGAAATATATGAAACTACATGTTCATTATGAAAGATGATACGAGATCATGAGAAAGGAGAAGAGAAGTCACAAGATAGTGATAATAAAGGAGAATCCAAAAAATATCTGGCTCTGATCTAGAAAACAACTGAATGAATTTCGTCTCTAGTCCTCATCCAAGCATATAAGAAATCCACTAAGAATTACAAGGCTGGAACCACTAATGAGATACAAAAGATGGTTGGACCCTCTAAAGGGAGAGAGATGCATTTTGTCTTTGGAGTCCCCCCTCCTTTTATAGTGGGAAGGGAGGGGCAAAAACCCTAGAAATTGCTTGGTGGCGGTAGTTCATGCACTAGATCCGACGCGTGGGTTGATCGAGAGGGAGTCCATTTGGTCGATTGGCATTATTGCTTCTTTGATTGAAGGTGAGTTTGACATCAATAATGGCCTTCTTATTTTGAATTTTGACTAGATATGGCCGCTAGGTTAATGATTGGGGATCCAGTCAGTCGATTAGCTTTAATGTTTGTGTCAACTTGATAAATCCCTATAATGGATGTTGGCGGAGCATGGCTTGGCTGAGTCTGGGGTGCGGGTCGATCGAATGGGGATTCGAGTCGATTGATTGTGGTTTTTGGGAAATTGGCAATGTTATGCTTTGGTTCAACTGACTATTTGAGTCAGTCAATCTACTAGGAGATTGAGGATGAGAATTGAAGCCTCTAATTCTTTGTCCTTTTAGGGATTTGAAGAGATTGATCATTTTTCCTGCAAAAACCCCATTAAATCAAGTAAAAATTCAATTAATGGGAGAAAAGCTATACTAAGATGGACTAAAACTACATAATAATAATGAAATGCTTATAAAGAGAGATTTTAAATATGCAAATAAGATTGATATTTATGCATTTATCAAATACCCCAAACCTAAACTTTGCTCATCCTCGAGCAATAGTAAATCATAAACAATACCAAATAAATATTCTCATACAGTCCTTCCTCACTTTCATAGCACTATTTGAGTCCTTACCACCTTGTATGGACAGACAATCTTGATTTCCTAGAATCATGGAACATAATTTTCTAATTCCCTGCTAAAAAATGCTCAGGTTTTGCTTCTATTTCAAGACTCGTAAAGAGATAAATTTCATATCCCTTCTACTTTTTGTACTCCCTCATTTCAAAACAAGTTCTTGCATAAGAACAAGGTTATTTGATGATTTGGGGTTATGTAGATCCCCCTGGGTAGAAAACAGAGTAAATGAGGTATGGAAGAAGGTGGTCTCTCCTCTATTCAACTTGAGATTTTTTTTATTGTTGTAATTACATTGGTTGCATTTTTTATGTACTCTTGACATCTTTTCTTGTGGTATACCCCAGCTAAAATTATGAGGGGTATGGAAGAAGTGGTAGAGGGGAAAGGTATACCACCCTAAACTTAGGGTTTGGAATTTTTTTGGCTTCTTCTCTTATTTTGCTTATGGAGAGGTAAGAAGGTGGTGAAATAGGTGTAGAAGCAAAAATTGAAATTTTTTAAAGCTAAACTACAAAACATGATAATAAATGTTGAAAATGAAATATAGGGTGGGTTGAGTGGCTGCGTACTACCCACCTCCACCCTGAGCTTAAAATTGTTCTCATCACGAGCAAAATTGAAATCCAAAATGGAGGGAAGAAAAGTACATAGATCACTAGGTGGTCCTGATAGCTCAAAGAACGTCCACTTGAATGGAATTTTGATGAGGGTTGAGTCTTTATAAATGAAGTTTTATACTAAATCCAATGATTAGGTGGTTGTGGAAGCTCAGATAGGGTGCCTGGTCAATGTTGCATTTTGCCTCATAGTCCCTCAAGTAGGATACATAGGTCTTCCTTCAATAGTGGAGGAAGTGTTATTAATTTATGTGGATTGGGGGATATTGGTAGGTGACAGCCTGGTAGCATATGTAGTGTCGGCTCTGCAAGATCAGATAGAGGATTTGGTTCTGGTTTCCCATGTCATGCAGATCTACATAGAGGAGAAGTGGTTCTGATATGAAAGGAATAACTTATATGGAATTGACATCATAAATCTTTTTGTTCTCCTTGAAAATCATGTCATTAACATTGTGGTCAAAGGTAATAGTTGGTTTCATTGTTGATATAGCATGTGACTCTAGTTCCTATATCCAAAATGTCCCAATTTGTAAGTGGGTTGAGGAGGAATTATAATAGGAATATCATTCTTACAATCAAAGAGATGGGGCATGTGAACTTTTCCTAAATGTTGTGTCTCCCCATCTAGGCCAGCCATATGTGAAATAAAAATTGGCTATGATGGAGTGTAAGGGTCTTGATGAGGAAGCCTTTCTTCAAAAACATCTACCAATTCATTATGGGATAGTGGTTGTTCATTATTTTGAATGGGTTCAACCAAGGATGATTTGTCATTGATAATGTCTGGATCTATGTCAATAATAGGAGGAATTGTTGGAGTTTTAGGATCTATGTACAAACAAGGATGATTTTCTTGCTGTGACATTTCATACTCAAGTAATAAAGCCTCTAGAGAAAGGATCGAAATACCAGTGTACTCATTACATAATGGTTGCAACTCCTTAGTTTGTGATATCTCTGTCAAATCAGGTATAGTTGACATGATGATGGTATCATTATCATTGTCATAAAAAATAATCATCCTACATTGCTCTAACTTCCTTGGGGAATTCTTTGATTAGGCCTCTAGTAAGCAAGTAAGGCTTTTTTATTTTCTTGTATTTCTTGTTGTTCTACTACTATCCCCTCTAGGGCTCTAAGTTTCTCCTCTTGTTGAGGAGTACATTGGTTTTCATAATAAGATTCATACCCCCCAAGTTTTGTTGATCATCTTCACCATACTCCCCATAATATTATTGGTCATAACCCTCTTCATTAGGACATTTATATGTATAGCATAGTTCCTCTTAATAGCCTTTGGAAAATTTTGGGTTATAATTTGAATCATTCCCACAATGATAGGAAGATTCAATATTACAAGGTGCTACCATAATCTGAGGAGACACATTGGGACAGTAAAGGGATGTATTGGTCATAGTAACCACACAACTGACACTGGAAGGAATATTGTGTCAACCACTTCATATAATTAGATCTTGAAAAAAAATGTCTATAACACTCAAGAGAAGGAATTATCTTTGTTGTAAAGACAAAAAAGACAAAAAAATCTAAGATAGAAAGAAAAAATCTAAGCTAGAATAAATTATTAAACAAAACTAATAATTACAAAAAGAAACTAATAATTACATAAACAAGTTAATGTGTCAACAAAAACTATAAATTACAAAAAGAAATAAATATTTATGCAAAACTAAAAATTATAAAGATAAGATAAGAAATTATAAAACAAGATTAAAAATCACAGTATCAAACTAAAATTACAAAAGGTAAAAAAATGTACTACCATAATGAAAACTCAATAGAAAGAGGAGTAGCACTGTCGAAATGGATCTTGGTAGAAAACGAAGATGTAATTATTCAAAGCAATATGGGGTTTGAAAACAAATATATTTTCCCCAGCAGTGACGCCAAAATTTGATGTGAGATTGATTGCACCACGAATCCACTAAGGGAGAAACCCCTAAAGTTAACCTACATAATTGTAATTAATTCACCCGCAAGTGTGCAGATTAAAAGTAGTATATGTCAGGTCGAACACATAGGACAACGTGCATTCAAAATTATCTCTTTGAACAATATTTAGATTGGTTTTCTTGAGAATGATTATGCTAAGAACAAAAATTAATATTGCATTGAAAGATAAATTAAACTAAGGTTGGATCAATCTATAAAGGAATGTTGAGGTTCTAGAGTTCACACCTATAAACTGCATAGGATTCAAATTGACAATAATTATTTGAAACAAGCAAGTTAGATTAGGATTAGGAAAATGTTCTTCCGAACGCATTCTCAAGATCAAGCTTCTCACAAACCTATTGATCTTGGTGTTTGGGGATCCTTTCCCAATCATTCAATAGAGCTCTTTTTGAGATCTCATTCAGATTATATGTGTCCATTTGGTTGTTCTAAACCTTTGGGGGTCCAAGGTCTCTTCACCCAAGGATAAAAAATGGTAATATGATTGGTCAAATCATAAAACATGGTGGGAATTGAATGGAACACGGTCTAATAAGCAAGAACACATAGTTAACATAAAAATGAACAAATATGGGCTATTGGGCTACACTGCATGCCCCAATATAGGAAACTACTTGTTCATTATGAAATATGATACAAAATCATGAGAAAGGAGAAGAGAAGTCATATGCTAGTGATAATAAAGGAGAATACAAACAATATCGAGCTCTGATCTAGAAAGCAATTAAATGAATTTCCTCTCCAATCCTCACCCAAGCATATAAGAAAACCACTAAGAATTATAAGGCTAGAAAAAGAAATGAGATACAGAAGATGGTTGGATCCCCCCAAGGGAGAGAGATGCCTTTTTCTTTGGAGTTACCCCTCCTTTTATAGTGGGAAAGGAGGGGAAAAACCCCTAGAAATTGCTTGGCGGATGCTAACGATGCACTGGATCTGAGCCCGGGTCGATCGACCGGGAGTCCAGTCGATAGAATGGCATATCGCTTCTTTGACCAAAGGTGACTTCGACTGCAATAATGTCCTTCTTTTTTTATTTTGATTGGTTGTGGAAGCGGGTCGATCGACTGGGGATCCATACATTCAATTGAATTTAATGCCTATTTTGGTTCGATAAAATGTTAGAATGGTTGTTGTTGGTGGCTGGCTTGGATGAGTCTAGGGCATTGGTTAATTGAATAGGGATCTAAATTGATTGACTAGGGATTTAAGTCAATGGATTGAGGACTTGAGTTGATCAACTGGGGTTTTTTAAAAGTTGATGATCTTATGATGAATCAATTGATTGGTCGAGTCAGTCGGTCGACTAGGAGGCTGAGGATGAGAGTCAAAACCTATGATTCTTGGGTCTTTTGGGGCTTTGAAAAGATTGGTCATTTTTACTACAAAAACCCCAAGTAAATCAAGTAAAAGCTCCAATTAAAGGGTGAAAATCTAAACTAAGACCAATCAACTCTAAAACTATAGAACAAAAATAAAAATGTTTCTAAAGAGAGATTTGAAATATGCAAATAAGATGGATAATTATGCATCTATCAGTGAGAAACACTAGCACATAAATAATCTCAATTTTCTCTTTCTCTTGGTCACCTAGGTCGTGCACCAAGAGTTACAACATCCATGTGGAGGACAGTAGAGGTCAAGGGCCTTAGGAAGAGGCTTGAGAACAAGCAACTTCTTCTAGAAGAAGATGAGGTATTATTGTGATGGCAAGACAACAACAACAACCACTTCATATCTGGATTCATAAGTGCAAGTAGATACACATAAGATGCATCTAATTATTAGAGAACTAACATGTGCATGGTAAAAGTATCACTTAGATGCCTTTAATGTGCTGACCCTTTATCACCATGACATATTTTTTGGCTTGGGTTTTGTTGGGACACTTTTTTGTATTTTCACTTCTCCTCCCACATATATCCTACATTTTCATCCATCGATCATTAAAACCTTAATCCAACCTTTTCATTATTTGCAAACTTTGCTAATCAAAGCAAATATAATCTTTGTGTTAAGTTCTAGTTCTTGTGTGGTTACTGTAACAACCTCACTTTCAGTGTCCCCCCAATTAAGGAAAGACCTTCAAGTTGATATCCGTTACCTATATTCCCAAAGATCCAGATTTAGCAAGCAACAAATAATAGTAAATAATTTCCATTAACGTCAAATATTGTTTACAAACTGTAGAATGATATTCCTCATGAAATTAATACATATTGAGAATAAGTACCAACTATCTAATCCTCTTCAATATAGCTTTAACGCCTTCATAATCTTTCATCTTATTATTCATGTCCTTTATCATGTGTATCATATACTTAAGACACTAATAAACAAAACTAGGTCAGTATATTGCTATATTATGTACATCTGGTGTATGTAAAAGTGTGTAATTAAACTAACAATATATATTCCATCAAATAATTGCAAATAAAAAATGGCATTTTCTTTATATACTCTTTCTTTATGTGATACTCATAGTGGCATTATAATCGAATAGAATGTAAATAAACATCCAACGGTTTAGTTGTTCAATACTCGAGAAACACTAGGCAAAAATTGGAAAACTAATGCAGGTAATCATAAGAGTAACCACGTACCTTAATGGTGAGCCATGCAGATCACGTAGCTATACTTTAAGAATATTATCCAATCAAGCAATCATCATTTGATATGCATATATGTAAATCTCAAAGTGTCACTATCACATTACTTAGATCAAACTCTACTTGGGTCCTAATCTAGGGTTTAGGTTTCTCATTATTGGGTTATCAATAGAGTCATGTTTTGAAACCCTAATTACTATATCATATATATCCTTTCATGATGATCACTTAAATTCGATTAGTTTCATTTAAAACATAGAAAGTTAGGATCTTTAACCCTAATACTTCAAGCTTAATTATTATCAACATGGTCATGATTATCTTGGATCATCATTATCTTCAACATTATCAGATTATAACATGATTTGAGAGCATTAACATATTTAACAAGTTAATATACCAATGTTTCCATACACTAATCACTTACTAATCAAGTATTAAAAGCACTTTTGAAATAGGAAGCATAATTTGTTGGATCAAAAGGGCTCTAGAAGGGGGGGGTGAATAGAGCTAAAAAGCACTTGAACAAAATTCATTAGACCTTCAGGTTACTTCAAGAGATATACTTGCAAATATGAAATTTGATGTGCAACTAAGCATACATATCAAGGATGAGAGATATTGTGTAAGGACCCTGACCTGCGTTTAGGGTTTACCCTATTTGTTTAGCCTGATCTTGGTGCTTTGGTGCTTGCTAATCACCTTTAGTGGTGATTAGGGTTTTGTTGTGCTTTGTTGAGAGTTGAAGGGGCTACTTGCAAATAAACCAAGTTTAGGGTTTTGAGTGCAAGTTTTCCATCTTGTGAGATGTTTCCCTCTCTTTGCTTCCTCTAGGGTTGAGAGGAAGGCTTGGGCTTGTTGTTTGAGTTCTTTGGGCCGGAGTTGAGCTTGTTTGGGCCTTGAGATGTGTTGTTTGGGCTTGTTTGATCCTTGTGTCGGCCATGGTTTGCCTTGTGTCATCCAAGGTGAGTTTGTGTCGACCTAAGGTGAGTTTGTATCGTCCATGGTGGTCTTGTGTCGTCCAACACAGAGGTGTGTCGCCCAGTAGCTTGTTTGTGTCGCCCAACAGGAGTTGTTGCTTGTGTCGCCCATGTGTCTTGGCCTTGGTTGATGACACTTGGTGCATGGCTTGGAAAAGTGTCTCCTAGTGTGTTAATGTGTTGGCTTGAACCCTAGGACAAGTGTCCCTTGGGTGGATGACACATTGCATGGTTGTACCTTGGTTTCTCCTCCCCTTTCTTCTATATAGGTGGCTCTTCTCCTTGCCTTAGTCTCCTTTGATCTTTTGGTCTCTCCTCCACCTTGAGTGCACGATATACCTCTCCTTCTAGCTTGTGTTGGCCGATACACTCCCTTGGAGTTTAAGTGGTGGCCGATACACCTTCCTAGAGGAGCTTTGGAGGACGATAGCTTGGACCTTGGAGTGCCTTGGAGCTTGGAGCTTAAGGCGGGTTGCATAATTTCTAACCCTAACTCTTTACCTCTAGCAATAACCTTGTTACATGTTAGTAGCTTAGTTTTGTACCTTGCTTGAGTTTCCTTTGGTGGCTGATATACCCTTAGGGTTTAGGGTTTCTAGGGTACCTAGTGATCTAGGGTTTGTGTTGTTTTGAGTTGGAGGTTGATGGTGACCTAGGGTGGGCGATACCCCCCTGGTTGTGGATGTGGTGGACGATATCCTGGAGTTGGATGACATGGTTCCCTTTTGTCTTTGAGTTGTATGATAGGGCATCCTCCTTGGTGGACGATATGGTATCTTGTGATGGAAAACATGATGAGTTCTTGGGTTGGCCGATACCCTACTCATGGGTTGGGCGATAGGGTGAGCAATAGTTTTTGTTGGCCGTTATGGAAAGGTTGAACGTTAACCTTTTGATGGGCGATAGGCTTTAGTCCTTGTGGTGGACGACAGGGCTTTCTTTGTTGAGTTGGTTGAGCTGCACGTTATAGCAAGAAGTGTGACGGCCGATAGCCCTGACGGGCATTGCATCTTGTGGTGTCAGGCGATAGAGAGTGGGGTTGTGACGCGCGATATGAGTAGGCTGTGACGGGCATCAAGTCTTTGGGTTTGGGAGAGTGCCGGCCGTTAGGCCTTGTGAGTAGTTGCATGTTATCAGGAGTGCTTCCCTCTCTCCATTCCTTCTTTCTCTCCTCTCTCTCCTAGCTGTTGTGAAGTTGTTAGATAGGTGTTAGACTAGGATGTCGGGCGATAGGGTTGGTTGTGATGGGCGTTGCCCGATGGAGTGTGTCGCGCGACGTGCGCCACTCTTTGCCTTGTAACGCGGCGTTGCGGGCAGAAGGCTGGGTGCAGTGCAGCGTTGCTGCCTCCCCATGCCCTAGCCGTGTGGGCAAGCTCTAGTGAGGGTTGTGAGGTCTTAGGTGAGGATAGGTAGTCCTTTGGTGATGGACTCTTATGTGATAGAAGTGGACGTCTATGCAACCACAATGTTAGTGATGCCTCGCTCAATAATGCTTATAATGATGATGTTAATGATGATGAGATGATAATGCCTTACTCATAAGTAAAAGTAATAACGGTGTTAATAATATAATGTTGTTGATAACAAAGATGTCAATCATGTTGATGATGGTGATGCTTTGATAGTAGTGGAAGTAATAATAATATTAATAATGATGCTAAGTAACAGTTACATCAACAGTCTGCTTAATGACATAGCAATAAAGGTAATAGTGAATGATGATGCTGATAATAGTAATAATGGTAACAAGAGTAGTAATGACATGATATTGATATGAGTCTTATGCTTAATGGTTAATGGCAATGATAAATGGTAGTTGTATTAATGGTTGCTTGATGATAAAGATAATAATGATGATAGTGGGTAGCAACAGTGATGATATTGGTAACAATAGTGTTTGCTCTATATACCCAACATGCTCTCTATATAAAGTGAATACCTTAAATGTTTGTATAATCTTGAAATAAGGGTAAGCATGAATATGGTTTGTTAATGATGTGCTTAACAAGCTTGATCATCAAATAGTGTAATAATGATGAGTAGAGTATCTTGAGTGATAGTTCATGATTGTGAGCATATTCCTTATGTTGAATCTATGGTTATTGTGTATCCTAACCATGCAGGTGATGTGTAGCCATGAAAGGGCTATGTGACATAAGTGATGAGTAACATTACCTTGATAATTGTTCTATGAGATTATATATGTGATGTTTTTGTCCCATGATGATGATGTGAGCCTTGAGAGGCAGTGAGAGTACATGATGAGGAATTGAGATCCTGTGGTATGTGATGATCCTTGAGATGGATCTGGATGGTTGGCAAGAGGCCAAATGGTAACATGTGATGCTGGATCCTTGTGATGGATCAGGTTGATGAGGTTTCAATAATAATATAATGTTCTTTACTTTCTGTTATATTTTGCATGATAATCAACTTGGTTGAATCCTGCAATCCATCTAAAAGATACTAATTAATTACAGTGGAATTATATCATGTAGTTTGCCCTGGCCATAGATCCATCATCGCCAGGACTTGGTGATGGTGAAACAGGTTCTCCTACGGGTTAACCTGGAAGCGCATATTGTTGAATATGTGTAGGTTTCTCCTAGCCTGAAAATGAGGAGGTAAGAGTGTAACTTCGATTACAGACTCAGATATGTATCTAGAGCATGGTGAATAGGCCCATGTCTCAGGATATGTGATGTGAGGAGCATGAATGTGTTCATGGCTCAGAGCACGGTGAACAGGCTCATGGCTCAGTTTGACTAGCGCCGAGACCTGTACCAAGATGGGCTAGAGTGAGGGTAGCCTATGGAGCTGACCCTGTGGCTTAGACCACTTCAGCATGTGACTGCAGTCCTGCTTGTGTTGTACTTGTGTACTGACCACGAGGTGGGAGGTCGTAGAGTCTGGCTCTTCCATTGACCTTGTATGGCACTGGATTTAGGCTTCGCAGCCAAAGGTTGGATTTGAACGGTACGGTTCAAATCCTCAGGGCATAATAATACGTAATATAGCCGTTTAGTATTTACTTATCATATCAAACATGAAACATTGGTTGAGGCCTTGCTTGTGTAAATAGCTCTGTTATACCTTGCAGGTTATGTGGAAATCTGTCTTATCTTGATAATCAGGTTATGTGACATTATATCTTGTTCTAATAATCATGTTACATAGGGATACATCTTATCTTGCTAATCATATTCCTTGAGATATATCTGGTTATATGCTTTTGTACAGCTAGTAGGATTCTCGGTAAGAATAGCCTTGCTTTATATGGACTGCTCATGTTATATCTGTTGATTACTTATATGTTGTTATAGTTTATTCTTGCTGAGGTTCTGTAGTTGCGGTGGGGAGTTATGTTTCCTGCTGGGACAATTGTTCAATTGTCTCACTCCGCTGGTTTACACCCTTTTTATGTGGTCGAGGTAGACGTGGTCATGGTCGTGGTGTTGCGACTGAGCAGCTTGAGGAGCAGTAGAAGGCAAGAGATGGATATGTTGCTGTTTTGGATGTTTTGTAGTAGAGTCTAGAGTCATCCCTGTACTCTCAGGTCCTTGGTAGTGTTTTGACGATTGTTTCACGAAGACCGATCGATGATGTTTGTATATCCTGCTATTGGCCGGATGCGGGCCTTTATGTATATAAACAGGTGGTGAACTCATGTGATGGATGAACAGCTGTTCCTGAGTTGTAGACACGTATCAGATCTTGTGTATGTATATATATATATATGACATGTTTCTGTGCAGGATGAGGACTGAAAAGTAATAGTTTCACAGTTTATCAGTTTTCCGCAATTGGTTTTAATTAACCCGTGTTTTCAATAATCTGTGGTTATGGTGATTTCCGCACGTTTTCGCATAACACCTCGTTATCTGTGTAATAATGGGATGTGTTGCCACAAGTTTTCGTATCAGAGCTTTAGGTTCGCTGAGTCTACAGGGATTTAGGACTAGGTTGAGTTGTTCTTATGAGTGTCCAGGTTTTCTTACAATATCTTCTACCCTCAGCGGAAGAAAAGTTAAGATGTCTGGAAACCATGAAGAACACTCTGCTGAGTACAGTGATGCTGCATCGGTTGATGGAGCAGATGGACAGGCACATGCAGATCGAGTTCCTGAGGTCCCCCAACCTAACCCAACCATACTTGAACATCCTGCTTACCAACAGCTTATGGGGCAGTTAATGGCTACGATGAATCTCATGGTTGAGCGATTACCAGTGCCTCCTCCGCGAGCACAGGTTCCCCATGGAGAAGCATCGGGTATTGGGAAGACCTTCGAGCGGCTTCGCTGAGTTGGAGATTCGGATTATGCTGGAACGACAGATCCAGCGGATGCAGATCTGTGGATGACAAGTCTCGAGAAGGCTTTCCAGATCCCTGACATCCCCGAAGCGGAAAAATTAAAGCATGTTGTCTACCTTCTGAAAGGTAGTGCTGGTCACTGGTGGACCATCGAGGAAGAGAAGCGGTCTGGTGAGGTGATCTGTTGGGAAGTGTTTCGACGTGAGTTTGTCACCAGATACTTTCCCAAGACGTATCTGGATGAGAAGATCAGTCACTTTGAGAAGTTGCGGCAAGGAACGATGAACATCACTGAGTATGAAGCTAAGTTTATGGATCTGTTGAGGTTCTGCCCTCACATGGCAGCAACAGACAAGGAACGGATCAGACGTTTCGAGAAGGGTTTGAGTGCTGAGTTGACAACCCCAGTGTCTGCGTTGGAGAACCGAGAGCGGTTTGCTATGTTTGTGGAATCTGTTCGACGGATCGAGAGGACAGTAAGGGAGAAAAGAGAGTCTATGTCTTTTAAAATATCTGCTCAGTTTCAAGGACGGAGGTTTGGTGGCCTTAAGAAGCCTAGGTTTTTGGCACCGTCAGCGATGAGGAGTTCTGGTGTACCATCTCAGTGGTCTCCGAGTAAGGGGAAAGGTTATGTTTCTTCACCATCTAAGGTGCACAGTTCAGCCTCTGTGGCAGTGACAGGACCAGCTAGGTCACGGTTTGAGGACAAGGCATGTCATCTTTGTGGACAAGTCGGGCATTTCAGGCTTAATTGCCCGAATAGAGATGTTGAAGTGACACGGTAGCCGAGGTAGTGTTTTCAGAAGTCTGAGAGACCGCAGGCTAGTGGCAGCAGAGGTCGGGGACGCGGTCAAGCGTCTCAGGCTGGATCGTCTGCTCAAGGAAGCAGAGGTCGTGGACAGCAAGCAACGGCTCGATTCTATGCCATGAATCAGCCGGAGGCGATAGTCAACCCGCGAGTGGTGACAGGTCAGATGGAGTTATTTCAGTCTGATATGTCTTCTTCTTGCTTTATATCTGTTCTGGTTGACCCGAGTGCTACACACTCTTTTATCGCCTATAGTATGCTTGAAAACTGTCGTTTAACTGTTAGTTGTAAGAAGGATAGCTTGTTGTTAGAAACCCCTCTTGCTGGTTCCTCTTTGCTTCGAGAAGAGTGTCCATCTTGTGTTTTGTCTTTTTCGGGACATCGTATTGAAGTGGATCTTATACCACTTGATATTCATGGTTTCAATGTTATCCTTGGGATGGATACCTTAGAGAGGTATAAGGTTGTTGTGGACGGTGGTTCCAAGCAGGCAGTGTTCGATGTTACTGGAGAGAAGTGGATCTTCCAGGAAGATAGGAAGATTCTTCCGACGTGTTTGGTATCAGCTATGGTGGCAGATAAGTTGTTACGACAAGGATGTGAGGTGTTCCTAGCTCACGTGGTGGATACCGTTGTGGTTACCAAGGTGAAAGGTCCTGGTCTTGAAGAGGGGCCAGTTGTTCGAGAGTTTGCAGACGTGTTTCCTGAGGAGTTTCCTGGTGTTCCTCCACCCCAAGAGATTGATTTTGAGATCAATCTGGTCCCAGGGACACAGCCAGTTGCGCAGTCAGCATATAGGATGGCTCCAGTAGAGATGGCAGAACTGAAGAAGCAGTTGCAAGAGTTGTTGGAGAAAGGTTTTATCCGACTGAGTACGTTGCCGTGGGGTGCTCCCGTGTTGTTTGTTAAGAAGAATGATGGTTCGATGCAGTTGTGTATAGATTACCGGCAGTTGAATAAGGTCACGATCAAGAATAAGTACCCGTTGCCGAGGATAGATGATCTGTTCGATCAGTTGCATGGTGCTACAGTGTTCTCGAAGATCGATCTATGGTCTGGATATCATCAGTTGAGGATAAAGGCAGATGACATACCAAAGTCAGCTTTCAGGACGAGGTATGGTCATTTCGAGTTTGTGGTTATGACGTTTGGGTTAACCAATGCACCTGCAGCTTTCATGGACCTTATGAACAGAGTGTTCCGTCCGTTCTTGGATCAGTTTGTTGTAGTCTTTATAGATGACATCTTGGTCTATAGTCAGGACAGGCCAGAGCATGAGCAACATCTTCGTCGAGCGTTGACTCTTCTTCGTCAACATCAGTTGTATGCCAAGTTCAGTAAGTGCGAGTACTGGTTGGAAGAAGTGACTTTCTTGGGTCATGTGATATCTGCTGAAGGCGTCAAAGTAGATCCGAAGAAGGTGGAATCCATTGCGGATTGGGAACAACTGAAGACGCCGACAGAAGTTCGTAGTTTCCTTGGTTTGGCTGGATACTACCGAAGGTTTATCAAGGACTTCAGCGTGATCGCTTTACCGATGACGAAGTTGACCAGGAAGGACGTACCTTTTGTTTGGGATGATCGGTGTCAGCGAGCTTTCCAGAGTTTGAAGGAGAAGCTGACCAATGTTCCAGTGGTGATCTTGCTAGAGCCTGGGAAGGGCTATGTTGTCTTCTGTGATTCTTCCAAGAAGAGTTTAGGTTGTGTATCGATGCAGGAAGATCATGTGGTTTCTTTTGCTTCACGACAGCTCAAGAAACATGAGGGGAACTACCTGACTCATGACTTCGAGTTGGCAGCAGTGGTTCATGCGTTAAAGATTTGGAGACACTATCTATATGGGGAAGTATGTCAGATCTTTACGGATCATAAGAATCTGAAGTATATCTTTACGCAGAAAGAGTTGAACATGCGACAACGTCGATGGATGGAGTTGATCAATGATTATGATTGCACTATCGAGTATCGTCCTGGCAAGGCGAATGTGGTAGCTGATGTGCTTAGCAGAAAGTCTTCTTCTCTTTCTTTAAAGAAGGCACAGTTGAGTTCTCTGGTATGCCATAGGCGAGATATGTTTGTTTCTCTGAGATAGATGAATGTGCAGATAGAAGTTTCTTTTTTGTCTGGTCTTTTTCACAGATGCAAGTTAAGCCTACATTGAGACAGCAGATCAAGGATGCACAGCAGACAGATGATGTGGTATAGTTGATTAGATCAGAGTTCGAAAGTGACAAGCGTGATGGTTTTCATGAGTCTGAGGATGGACTAGTTTGCTATCGTGATAGGATGGTGGTTCCAGAGGCTAATGATCTGAGGAAGTTGGTGCTTGGGGAAGCACATACGTCGATGTATGCTATGCATCCAGGTGTCACCAAGATGTATCATAATCTGAAGGACTTATATTGGTGGCCCGGTTTGAAGAGAGATGTAGCCGAGTTCGTGGCGAGATGTGCGGTGTGTCAGCAAGTGAAGGCTGAACATCAGAAGCCGACAGGAACGTTGCAACCCTTTCCGATACCGCAGTGGAAATGGGATCACGTAACCATGGATTTCGTAGTTGGTCTACCCCGGACAACTAGGAATCATGATTCCATTTGGGTGATAGTGGACAGATTGACTAAGTCTGCCCATTTCCTACCAGTGAATACGACGTATACAGCTGAGAAACTAGCTCGAGTATATGTGGATGAGATAGTACGTTTGCATGGTGTGCCAGCGACGATAGTTTCTGACAGAGGTCCTCAGTTTACGAGTCGTTTTTGGGAACAGTTGCACAGAGCATTGGGAACACAGTTGAGGTTCAGTACATCTTTTCACCTACAGACAGATGGACAGTCTGAAAGGACTATTCATATTTTGGAAGACTTCCTTCGAGCTTGTATTTTACAGTTTCTAGGAAGCTGGGATGAACATCTGAGTTTGATAGAGTTTGCCTACAACAACAGTTATCAGTGGAGCATCGACATGACTCCTTATGAGGCTTTGTATGGAAGGAAGTGCAAATCTCCTTTGTGTTGGTATGAATTAGGCGAGTATCAGCTTTTGGGTCCTGAGTTAGTTCAACAGACGACAGATAAGATCAAAGTGATACAGCTACAGTTGAAAGTGGCACAGGACAGGCAGAAGTCTTATGGAGACAATCGTCGACGACCTTTGGAGTTCCATGTAGGAGACAAAGTGTATCTCAAAGTCTCGCCGTGGAAAGGTGTGCTACGGTTTGGACGGAAGGGTAAGTTAGCTCCCAGGTATATGGGGCCTTACTCAGTCAGAGCACGTGTTGGCAAGGTAGCTTACGAGATAGAGTTGCCTCCAGTGTTGCACAGGTTGCATCCAGTGTTTCATGTCAGTATGCTGAAGAAAAGTCATCCGGATTCAGGTACAATGATACATCCGGTTGAGGTAGAGCTTGATGCAGATGTAACCTACGAGGAAGGTCATGTGGTGATCCTTGACAGAAGGATCAAGAAACTGAAGAGAAAGGATCTGGTTCTTGTGAAGGTTCTTTGGCAGTGGCGTGGCGTTGAGGAAGCCACATGGGAGCTTGAGGAAGAGATGAGGAGAAAGTATCCCTCGTTTTTCTCTTTGGATTTTGGGGACAAAATCCCTTAAAGGGGGTTAGCTTGTAAGGACCCTGACCTGCGTTTAGGGTTTACCCTATTTGTTTAGCCTGATCTTGGTGCTTTGGTGCTTGCTAATCACCTTTAGTGGTGATTAGGGTTTTGTTGTGCTTTGTTGAGAGTTGAAGGGGCTACTTGCAAATAAACCAAGTTTAGGGTTTTGAGTGCAAGTTTGCCATCTTGTGAGATGTTTCCCTCTCTTTGCTTCCTCTAGGGTTGAGAGGAAGGCTTGGGCTTGTTGTTTGAGTTCTTTGGGCCTGAGTTGAGCTTGTTTGGGCCTTGAGATGTGTTGTTTGGGCTTGTTTGAGCCTTGTGTCAGCCATGGCTTGCCTTGTGTCGTCCAAGGTGAGTTTGTGTCGACCTAAGGTGAGTTTGTATCGTCCAACATAGAGGTGTGTCGCCCAGTAGCTTGTTTGTGTCGCCCAGCAGGAGTTGTTTCTTGTGTCGCCCATGTGGCTTGGCCTTGGTTGATGACACTTGGTGCATGGCTTGGACAAGTGTCTCCTGGTGTGCTAATGTGTTGGGTTGAACCCTAGGACAAGTGTCCCTTGGGTGGATGACACATTTCATGGTTGTACCTTGGTTTCTCCTCCCCTTTCTTCTATATAGGTGGCTCTTCTCCTTGCCTTAGTCTCCTTTGATCTTTTGGTCTCTCCTCCACCTTGAGTGCACGATATCCCTCTCCTTATAGCTTGTGTTGGCCGATAAACCCCCTTGGAGTTTAAGTGGTGGCTGATACACCTTCCTAGAGGATCTTTGGAGGACGATAGCTTGGACCTTGGAGTGCCTTGGAGCTTGGAGCTTAAGGCGGGTTGCATAATTTCTAACCCTAACTCTTTACCTCTAGCAATAACCTTGTTACATGTTAGTAGCTTAGTTTTGTACCTTGCTTGAGTTTCCTTTGGTGGCCGATATACCCTTAGGGTTTAGGGTTTCTAGGGTACCTAGTAATCTAGGGTTTGTGTTGTTTTGAGTTGGAGGTTGATGGTGACCTAGTGTTGGGCGATACCCCCCTGGTTGTGGATGCGGTGGACGATATCCTGGAGTTGGACGACATGGTTCCCTTTTGTCTTTGAGTTAGACGATAGGGCATCCTCCTTGGTGGATGATATGGTATCTTGTGATGGACAACATGATGAGTTCTTGGATTGGCCGATACCCTGCTCATGGGTTGGGCGATAGGGTGAGCAATAGTTTTTGTTGGCCGTTATGGCAAGGTTGAACGTTACCCTTTTGATGGGCGATAGGCTTTAGTCCTTGTGGTTGACGATAGGGCTTTCTTTGTTGAGTTGGTTGAGCTGCACGTTATAGCAAGAAGTGTGACGGCCGATAGCCCTGACGGGAGTTGCATCTTGTGGTGTCAGGCGATAGAGAGTGGGGTTGTGACGCGCGATATGAGTAGGCTGTGACGGGCGTCAAGCCTTTGGGTTTGGGAGAGTGTCAGCCGTTAGGCCTTGTGAGTAGTTGCACATTATCAGGAGTGCTTCCCTCTCTCTTTTCCTTCTTTCTCTCCTCTCTCTCCTAGCCGTTGTGAAGTTGTTAGATAGGTGTTAGACTAGGATGTCGGGAGATAGGGTTGGCTGTGACAGGTGTTGCCCGATGGAGTGTGTCGCGCGACGCACGCCACTCTTTGCCTTGTAATGCGGCGTTGCGGGCAGAAGTCTGGGTGCAGCGCAACGTTGCTGCCTCCCCATGCCCTAGCCGTGTGGGCAAGCTCTAGTGAGGGTTGTGAGGTCTTAGGTGAGGGTAGGTAGTCCTTTGGTGACAGACTCTTATGTGATAGAAGTGGACGTCTATGCAACCACAATGTTAGTGATGCCTCGCTCAATAATGCTTATAATGATGATGTTAATCATGATGAGATGATAATGCCTTACTGATAAGTAAAAGCAATAACGGTGTTAATAATATAATGTTGTTGATAACAAAGATGTCAATCATGTTGATGATGGTGATGCTTTGATAGTATTGGAAGTAATAATAATATTAATAATGATGCTAAGTAACAGTTACATCAACAGTCTTCTTAATGACATAGCAATAAAGGTAATAGTGAATGATGATGCTGATAATAGTAATAATGGTAACAAGAGTAGTAATGACATGATATTGATATGAGTCTTATGCTTAATGGTTAATGGCAATGATAAATGGTAGTTGTATTAATGGTTGCTTGATGATAAAGATAATAATGATGATAGTGGGTAGCAACAGTGATGATATTGGTAACAATAGTGTTTTCTCTATATACCCAACATGCTCTCTATATAAAGTGAATACCTTAAATGTTTGTATAATCTTGAAATAAGGGTAAGCATGAATATGGTTTGTTAATGATGTGCTTAACAAGCTTGATCATCAAATAGTGTAATAATGATGAGTAGAGTATCTTGAATGATAGTTCATGATTGTGAGCATATTCCTTATGTTGAATCTATGGTTATTGTGTATCCTAACCATGCAGGTGATGTGTAGCCATGAAAGGGATATGTGACATAAGTGATGAGTAACATTACCTTGATAATTGTTCTATGAGATTATATATGTGATGTTTTTATCCCATGATGATGATGTGAGCCTTGAGAGGCAGTGACAGTACATGATGAGGAATTGAGATCATGTGGTATGTGATGATCCTTGAGATGGATCTGGATGGTTGGCAAGAGGCCAAATGGTAACATGTGATGCTGGATCCTTGTGATGGATCAGGTTGATGAGGTTTCAATAATAATATAATGTTCTTTACTTTCTGCTATATTTTGCATGATAATCAACTTGGTTGAATCCTGCAATCCATCTAAAAGATACTAATTAATTATAGTGGAATTATATCATGTAGTGTGCCCTGGCCATAGATCCATCATCGTCATGACTTGGTGATGGTAAAACAGGTTCTCCTACGGGTTAACCTGGAAGCGCATATTGTTGAATATGTGTAGGTTTCTCCTAGCCTGAAAATGAGGAGGTAAGAGTGTAACTTCGATTACAGACTCAGATATGTATTTAGAGCATGGTGAACAGGCCCATGGCTCAGGATATGTGATGTGAGGAGCATGAATGTGTTCATGGCTCAGAGCACGGTGAACAGGCTCGTGGCTCAGTTTGACTAGCGCCGAGACCTGTACCAAGACGGGCTAGAGTGAGGGTAGCCTATGGAGCTGACCCTGTGTCTTAGACCACTTCAGCATGTGACTGCAGTCTTGCTTGTGTTGTACTCGTGTACTGACCACGAGGTGGGAGGTCGTGGAGTCTGGCTCTTCCATTGACCTTGTATGGCACTGGATTTAGGCTTCGCAGCCAAAGGTTGGATTTGAACGGTACGGTTCAAATCCTCAGGGCATAATAATACATAATATAGCCGTTTAGTATTTACTGATCATATCAAACACGAAACATTGGTTGAGGCCTTGCTTGTGTAAATAGATCTGTTATACCTTGCAGGTTATGTGGCAATCTGTCTTATCTTGATAATCAGGTTATGTGACATTATATGTTGTTCTAATAATCATGTTACATAGGGATACATCTTATCTTGCTAATCATATTCCTTAAGATATATCTGGTTATATGCTTTTGTATAGCTGGTAGGCTTCTCGGTAAGAATAGCCTTGCTTTATATGGACTGCTCATGTTATATCTGTTGATTACTTATATGCTGTTATAGTTTATTCTTGCTGAGGTTCTGTAGTTGCGGTGGGGAGTTATGTTTCCCGCTGGGACAATTGTTCAATTGTCTCACTCCGCTGGTTTACACCCTTTTTAGGTGGTCGAGGTAGACGTGGTCGTGGTCGTGGTCGTGGTGTTGCGGCCGAGCAGCTTGAGGAGAAGTAGAAGGCAAGTGATGGATATGCTGCTGTTTTGGATGTTTTGTAGTAGAGTCTAGAGTCATCCCTGTACTCTCAGGTCCTTGGAAGTGTTTTGATGATTGTTTCATGATGACCGATCGATGAAGTTTGTATATCCTGCTGTTGGCCGGATGCGGGCCTTTATGTATATAAACAGGTGGTGAACTCATGTGATGGATGAACAACTGTTCCTGAGCTGTAGACACGTATCAGATCTCGTGTCTGTATATATATATATATATATGACATGTTTCTGTGCAGGATGAGGACTGAAAAGTAATAGTTTCACAGTTTATCAGTTTTCCGCAATAAGTTTTAATTAACCCGTGTTTTCGATCATCTGTGGTTATGGTGATTTCCGCACGTTTTCGCGTAACACCTTGTTATCTGTGTGATAATGGGATGTGTTGCCACAAGTTTTGGTATCAGAGCTTTAGGTTCGCTGAGTCTACAGGGATTTAGGACTAGGTTGAGCTGTTCTTATGATTGTCCAGGTTTTCTTACAATATCTTCTTCCCTCAGCGGAAGAAAAGTTAAGATGTCTGGAAACCATGAAGAACACTTTGTTGAGTTCAGTGATGCTGCATCGGTTGATGGAGCAGATGGATAGGCACATGCAGATCGGGTGCCTGAGGTCCCCCAACCTAACCCAGCCATACTTGAACATCCAACTTACCAACAACTTATGGGGCAGTTAATGGCTACGATGAATCTCATGGTTGAGCGATTACCAGTGCCTCCTCTGTGAGCACAGGTTCCCCATGGAGAAGCATCGGGTATTGGGAAGACCTTCGAGCGGCTTTGCCGAGTTGGAGCTTCGGATTATGCTGGAACGGCCGATCCAGCGGATGCAGATCTGTGGCTGACAAGTCTCGAGAAGGCTTTCTGGATCCTTGACATTCCCAAAGTGGACAAGGTAAAGCATGTTGTCTACCTTTTGAAAGGTAGTGCTGGTCACTGGTGGACCATCGAGGAAGAGAAGCGGCCTAGTGAGGTGATCTGTTGGGAAGTGTTTTGACGTGAGTTCGTCACCAGATACTTTCCTAAGACGTATCTGGATGAGAAGATCAGTCAGTTTGAGAAGTTGCGGCAAGGAACGATGAACATCACCGAGTATGAAGCTAAGTTTATGGATCTATTGAGGTTCTGTCCTCACATGGCGGCAACAGACGAGGAACGGATCAGACGTTTCGAGAAGGGTTTGAGTGCTGAGTTGACAACCTCAGTGTATGCGTTGGAGAACCGAGAGCGGTTTGCTATGTCCGTGGAATCTGTTCGACGGATTGAGAGGACAGTAAGGGAGAAAAGAGAGTCTATATCTCTTAAAAGATCTGCTCAGTTTCAAATATGGAGGTTTGGTGGCCTTAAGAAGCCTAGGTTTTCGGCACCGTCAGCCATGAGAAGTTCTGGTGTACCATCTCAGTGGTCTCCGAGTAAGGGGAAGGTTATGTTTCTTCGCCATCTAAGGCACACATTTCAGCCTCTGTGGCAGTGACAGGACTAGCTAGGTCACGGTTTGAGGACAAGGCATGTCATCTTTGTGGACAAGTCGGGCATTTTAGGCTTAATTGCCCGAATAGAGATGTTGAAGTGACACAGCAGCCGAGGCAGAGTTTTCAGAAGTCTGAGAGACCGCAGCCTAGTGGCAGCAGAGGTCGGGGACGCGGTCAAGCGTCTTAGGCTGGATCGTCTGCTCAAGGAAGCAGAGGTCGTGGACAGCAAGCAACGGGTCGATTCTATGCCATGAATCAGCTAGAGGCGATAGTCAACCCGCGAGTGGTGACAGGTCAGATGGAGTTATTTCAGTCTGATATGTCTTCTTCTTGCTTTATATCTGTTCTGGTCGACCCGGGTGCTACACACTCTTTTATCGCCTATAGTATGCTTGAAAACTGTCGTTTAACTGTTAGTTGTAAGAAGGATAGCTTGTTGTTAGAAACCCCTCTTGATGGTTCCTCTTTGCTTTGAGAAGAGTGTCCATCTTGTGTTTTGTCTTTTTCGGGACATCGTATTCAAGTAGATCTTATACCACTTGATATGCATGGTTTCGATGTTATCCTTGGGATGGATACCTTAGAGAGGTATAAGGTTGTTGTGGACGGTGGTTCCAAGCAGGCAGTGTTCGATGTTGCTGGAGAGAAGTGGGTCTTCCAGGGAGATAGGAAGATTCTTCCGACGTGTTTGGTATCAGCTATGGTGGCAGATAAGTTGTTACGACAAGGATGTGAGGCATTCCTAGCTCACGTGGTGGATATCGTTGTGGTTACCAAGGCGAAAGGTCCTGGTCTTGAGGAGGGGCCAGTTGTTCGAGAGTTTGCAGACGTGTTTCCTGAGGAGTTTCCTGGTGTTCCTCCACCCCGAGAGATTGATTTCGAGATCAATCTGGTCCCAGGGACACAGCCAGTTGCACAGTCAGCGTATAGGATGGCTCCAGTAGAGATGGCAGAACTGAAGAAGCAGTTGTAAGAGTTGTTGGAGAAAGGTTTTATCCGACCAAGTACGTCGCCGTGGGGTGCTCCCGTGTTGTTTGTTAAGAAGAAGGATGGTTCGATGCGGTTGTGTATAGATTACCGGCAGTTGAACAAGGTCACGATCAAGAATAAGTACCCGTTGCCGAGGATAGATGATCTGTTTGATCAGTTGCGTGGTGCTACAGTGTTCTTGAAGATCGATCTATGGTCTGGATATCATCAGTTGAGGATAAAGGCAGATGACATACCAAAGTCAGCTTTGAGGACGAGGTATGGTCATTTCGAGTTTGTGGTTATGACGTTTGGGTTAACCAATGCACCTGCAGCTTTCATGGACCAGATGAACAGAGTGTTCCGTCCGTTCTTGGATCCGTTTGTTGTAGTATTTATAGATGACATCTTGGTCTATAGTCGGGATAGGCCAGAGCATGAGCAACATCTTCGTCGAGCGTTGACTCTTCTTCATCAACATCACTTGTATGCCAAGTTCAGTAAGTGCGAGTTCTGGTTGGAAGAAGTGACTTTCTTGGGTCATGTGATATCTGCTGAAGGCGTCAAAGTAGATCCGAAGAAGGTGGAATCCGTTGCGGATTGGGAACAACCGAAGACGCTGACAAAAGTTCATAGTTTCCTTGGTTTGGCTGGATACTACCGAAGGTTTATCAAGGACTTCAGCGTGATCGCTTTACCAATGACGAAGTTGACCAGGAAGGACGTACCTTTTGTTTGGGATGATCGATGTCAGGGAGCTTTCCAGAGTTTGAAGGAGAAGCTGACCAGTGCTCCAGTGTTGATCTTGCCAGAGCCTGGGAAGGGCTATGTTGTCTTCTGTGATGCTTCCAAGAAGGGTTTAGGTTGCGTATTGATGCAGGAAGATAATGTGGTTTCTTTTGCTTCGCGACAGCTCAAGAAACATGAGGGGAACTACCCGACTCATGACTTAGAGTTGGCAGCAGTGGTTCATGCGTTAAAGATTTGGAGATACTATCTGTATGGGGAAGTGTGTCAGATCTTTACGGATCATAAGAATCTGAAGTATATCTTTACGCAGCAAGAGTTGAACATGCGACAACGTCGATGGATGGAGTTGATCAATGATTACGACTGCACTATCGAGTATCATCCTCGTAAGGCGAATGTGGTAGTTGATGCGCTTAGCAGAAAGTCTTCTTCTCTTTCTTTAAAGAAGGCACAGTTGAGTTCTCTGGTATGCCATAGGCGAGATATGTTTGTTTCTCTGAGATAGATGAATGTGCAGATAGAAGTTTCTTTTTTGTCTAGTCTTTTTGCACAGATGTAAGTTAAGCCTACGTTGAGACAGCAGATCAAGGATGCACAGCAGATAGATGATGTGGTACAGTTGATTAGATCAGAGTTTGGCAGCGACAAGCGTGATGGTTTTCATGAGTCTGAGGATGGACTAGTTTGCTATCGTGATAGGATGGTGGTTCCAGAGGCTGATGATCTGAGGAAGTTGGTGCATGAGGAAGCACATACGTCGATGTACGCTATGCATCCAGGTGTCACCAAGATGTATCATAATCTGAAGGACTTATATTGGTGGCCCGGTTTGAAGAGAGATGTAGCCGAGTTCGTGGCGAGATGTGCGGTGTGTCAGCAAGTGAAGGCTGAACATCAGAAGCCGGTAGGAACGTTGCAACCCTTGCCGATACCGCAGTGGAAATGGGATCACGTAACCATGGATTTCGTAGTTGGTCTACCCCGGACAACTAGGAATCATGATTCCATTTGGGTGATAGTGGACAGATTGACTAAGTCTGCCCATTTCCTACTAGTGAAGATGACGTATACAGCTGAGAAACTAGCTCGAGTATATGTGGATGAGATAGTACGTTTGCATGGTCTACCAGTGATGATAGTTTCTGACAGAGGTCCTCAGTTTACGAGTTGTTTTTGGGAATAGTTGCACATAGCGTTGGGAATGCAGTTGAGGTTCAGTACAACTTTTCACCCGTAGACAGATGGACAGTCTGAAAGGACTATTCAGATTTTGGAAGACCTCCTTTGAGCTTGTGTTTTACAGTTTCTAGGAAGCTGGGATGAACATCTGAGTTTGATAGAGTTTGCCTACAACAACATTTATCAGCGGAGCATCGACATGGCTCCTTATGAGGCTTTGTATGGAAGGAAGTGCAGATCTCCTTTGTGTTGGTATGAATCAGGCGAGTATCAGCTTTTGGGTCCTGAGTTAGTTCAGCTTCATCTTCTCAAGAATATTTATCCTTCACCTTCTCCTTCAACTTGGAGAATCTTTTACCTATATTTGCTTGAAGAAAGGGATTGGGGATAGAGAAGACTGAGAGCTTCACAAGGATTACAATGTAGTATCTCTCTCACAATAACCTATCTCACTCATATGGACGTTTTGATCAGTAAGCAAGAGAGAGAAAGGGGCTTTATGTGGATATAATCACTCAACTATAGCTAGGAACATGAGAGGCAAACTTGGTATGAAGCTCAAGGGTCCCTATTTATAGTTGGGGATGTCCACTATCCACTAGAAGCACTTGGGAATGAATTCTAGTCATTTGGGGAGTTGCAACAAATATATTTTTGATGTTTGCGATACTCCAATGGCTAGAATCACTTTATCTAGACACTCCATACAGTGTAGTTGGTCGAGTTTCCGTAAAGGTAACTCGGCCAATTGCACTATGCGGCAAGCTAATTTTGAGTTGTCGGTCGAGTTTATACTGGATGAAACTCGACCGATGGTTTAATATCAATTTGCATGTACAAGGTGTTGATTGAGCTTATCCGAAGGTAAACTCAGTTGAACCTGGACTTTTTCCAAGACCCATCCTAGGTGTCGGTTGAGTTTATGAGAGGGAAATTAGTTCGAAAAAAAAACCTATGATGCATTTTGAAAATTGTCATAGAAGTGCTCAAATGTTAGAATTAAGTTCTCCTAATTTCCTCATCTCAATTACAAGTCATAACATCAATAAAAATGATTACAAAATTGTTCTAAGTTGTTTAGGGCATATTCCACAAAAGTACATTTGCATTGACTTTGGCTTGTATTTGATCAAGTTGGAACTTGATTGAATTGATCCTTTTCCTATACCTAGTACCTGAAATCAATCTCAAATAGACATATTAGATACATATGAATGGAATGGTTAAGTCATCATCAAAATAAGGACAATGTATAACTATTAGGTCACCATATTTAAGTCTCAATTTTATTTTATTTGTTTTTCTCTCATTTTTTTGATCAAAATAATATATAATCTTTCTATTTTTGGACAAACCTAGCATTTTCTATGATTTAAACAAGATATGTCATTATACCTTAACATACAACCATGTGGTGCCTCAGTGGCCACTCAAGCCCTCTCATTGCCATGTTGGACAAGTGGCCAATGTATACACACATGGGTTTAAGATTGGACCAGTCAGTCCAAGTCAAGATAAAACCCCTAGTTTATTTTCCTTCATCCTCTACCTCGTATGCGAGATCTGTTAGTGTGCACGACGATACGCCTAGCGCCAATCATTAGCACTCACCCTTCCCTAGAGATTGAGTCTTTTGACCACCAATACTTTCCTCCTTCACCGCCATTGTGGTCTAACCCCTCCATGGACCTCCATTTCCAACTTATCCCTCATCTATTCTTCTTTATGACAAATCTACAATGGCTGACATGGAGTCAACGCATCTGACCAAGTCCACTCCAATGAGGAGCAGGCTCAGCTAGCACCCTATGCCCTCTCTCCTCTTGATTGCATTCCATTCAATATAAACAACTACTGGGAATCAGATCCCTTGGGCTTTCCTTCTTCAGTGCCTTTCCCTCCATCCTCTTTCGCCTTCCTGGCAAGGTCGACCATGAGACCATGATCTCCGTCATGGTCAAAACTCTCGGCAATGTGTCCTAAGGAGGTGGCATATGGGTGTTGTAGGTCTTCTACTTTCTATAGGATCTACTGGATTGAAGGCCAGGGAGTTGGATGAAACTCTACGAACTACAGGCTTCTCAAACTATCATCATCCCCCACCTTGGAGTCTGGATCATCCCTAAAGACATGCTCCCACTCCGACCTATGGTCACGAGTATAGGGAAGGCTAGAGATATTTCTTAGAGGGGGAGCCATGGAGACAAGTGGATAATATTGTACCTTACCTTTTTTAGGCAAAACCCTAATGAGTACGAATATTACTCAAAGAGAAGAGATGTGTGTATCTCTCGCAAAGGGTAGTCGCCCCATATATATACTCTTGGTCTTCAGGGAGATCTTCCTTCGAACTCACACCCTCTGTACTCATTTTCCCTTCTAATCTTAATTACTTTAGAATATCCTTGTCCATTGCCATATATCCATGACATTTCTTTTTACCTTCCCCTTCTAATTTCTCTCTCTCTCTCTCTTTCTCTCATGGCTATGGAAAAATACTTTATGGAAAAAGCATGTATAATTTCCAAAAGGAACATATTCAATAGATCCCAACATGAGACACATGTTGACAAATTATTCCCAACTTTTACACCAAAAATCCATAATGGAAAGCATACACTATATGGCACATATAGATAACTTGATCCTTAAATTGTTGGAAAATCTTTATGACTTGAGATCTAGATCATTCCTTGTTTCCTCATAACTCAATTATTCCTATTTCTATGAAACTCACTAATATTCTTTTCAAGTTATATTTACTAATTGGGATTTATTGGGATGTTTTTCCCATACAAAGCTTGCTCTTTTTAAAACATTATTTAAAACAATACCATTGCCCCATGGTTTATCTTTTTCCTCCCAATTTCTAAAATTCTTTCCTTTTGGTTATTATTTTCAAGTATTCCAAAGAGTCATATTGAAATAATGCTAATAAATGTCTCAAAAGATGTTTTGCCAAACTTTCTAGATAATTAATCTTTTAATTATCTAAAACATCACACATCGTATTTTATTTTGGAAACTTGCATATTATCTTACATTTCTATTATCCAATAATTCATAAATCCATTTCTATTTTATTTATACATAAAATTTCTTTTTCCTTTGTCTTGTGCCTTAAGGACATATTTGCAATGAAAATAATCTCATAAGTAGCATTATCATTCTATCAACAATATCATTGGAGAAAATTACTTTTCACTTCATGTATTGCTTTTATATAATTCAATTTTACCAAAATTGAGGATATAACAGTTAACTTTTTCACATGATTCTTAAATAGTTGCGTGCAGGTTTGATCCTAAACTATACTACAATAAGACCCATCCTCTTGTGGGTGGTATTGTCGTACATTAAGTTAAGTTTAAACCTACATATTTCATCCCTAGGGAATTTTCATGTAATATAAATCTTGCACCAAATTATGGTGCCATTGTTGGGGACAACACAATTTTTAGATCAATTTAGCTAACTTGGATTAGTAAGAATTATTATTTTACATTGAGAACATTCCAAATGTTCTCGAGTTCAACTCCACTTCAGTCATCTCACTTGTAATTGTCTGCCCATTCAAGGCAACATTGCTAATGCATGTAAATCTCCTCTACTGTCAATTTCAGACTAGATTTTGACCCTGAGATTGAAATAACCTACCACATGATCTTTCATGAATGTCGAGCCAATAAGGATGATGAAGAGATCAATCATAGAGTGCAAGAAGCACTTGTAGCACAGACGAACATACTCTTGGCATACGCTAGAGATACTATGTAAGAATAGTTGCAAGCAACACAATAAGTGTAAAGACAAAGAGATATATGAGAGTTCTTTATTCCTAAAATTGCATATGTTTGCCACCCGATCATCCAACCTTCCATTAGAGCACAAAATTTCAAAATCAAGACTTAGTGGGTGCAATGATGCAAATCAACAATTTTGCATGTCAAACTAGTGTGGAAGTGCATGATCATTTATAGAATTTCATAGATCTCTATTGACTAACCAAGAAATATGGTCTCTCTTATGAAACCATCAAGGTACGACTATTCTTATATTCCATTAATGACAAAACTAGGGTGGGTAAAACTCCCTAGAGGATGGCATCGACACCACAAGAGAGGAGCTTTAGAACAAGTTCCTCAAGAAGTTCTTTTCACCCTCTACCACTTACCAAACTCAAGGGAAAATTGCTCAGTTTGAACAACTCCCATGGGAAACTCTCTTTGAAGCATGGGAATGATAAGGGGAGTTACTATGAAAATTTCCTCATCACATCATTCACTCACACATCTTATTGATTTTTTTTACAAGGGAGTGTAGATGACATTAAATAGTTGCTTGATGTCGCTTCCAATAGAGATTTAATGAGGTAGAGCATCAATGCTGAATGGAAGGTTCTAAGTAGGGGAACCAAAAACTAGTCTAATTGGGGCACGTCACATGAGAGAGGAGTTTCAAGGCCGTTGTGATAGAATAAAAGTATGATTTAATGGCTATTGTTGAATCTTTGAATGCTCTTTCTCTAAAAAAGGACAACTTTGAGTCATCTTTCCAGAAGTATGGATAGAGATGCACACCTTCTTTTAAAACTAAGGCATCCTAGGAGGTCTTCCAGGTCTACAATGTAGATAGGCACACAAGTTGGAGTGAAATTGCCTCTACCAAGCCATAATTAACATACACTAGCCACATTTTAACAATAGAGTAGTCATTGAAAAAGTCAATGATGTCAACTATATTCTAGAATAGAGATACTATGACCCAAGACGACTGAGAAGCCATCCATGCTTCCAGTGTGAGAACCCATACAGAGCAATGAACACACATCAGCTTAAGCAAGGGCCAAAGAAAAACCAAGTTTTGGTTCCTCCCAGTTTCCAACTAAACCAAATGCCCATAAGAATAATTTCATTCCTAGACATAATACAACAAATTCATTCAAGGAAATAACTATAGTCCAATACAACAACACTGTAATAATCAAGGACAACTTCTTTGAGGAAAATTAGTCAATAGAACATGTCTATCTTTAACGGCCGGGGTCATTTAAATGATGTTGAGAAGATGCTAGAAACTGACATGCATATAATAGAT
Organism: Alisma plantago-aquatica; assembly: GCA_963693085.1. Classification (NCBI taxonomy): domain Eukaryota; kingdom Viridiplantae; phylum Streptophyta; class Magnoliopsida; order Alismatales; family Alismataceae; genus Alisma; species Alisma plantago-aquatica. The sequence goes on from OY856409.1 coordinate 1,793,121,149, forward strand.
CCATGGAGACTTAACTAAAACATATTGCTGCTGTAACATACCAGATTTCGAACCCTACCCTAGAAGTTTTAACCTTTTGGTCTTAGGCCAAACAAGGTTGAGTTTAGGATGATCCTAATAATCTAATGTGTGAATAATGTAATCTAATATGTCATATAATTCATTTGGTGATAATAAGATGATAAATAACTTAATTGGATGCATAATATGGTTAATGGGCCTCTAATGGGCCATATGATGTAATCCATGTAATAAAGCCTCAAATTAAATAATAGACTTCAACTTCATAATCTACACATCAAAATAAGCTTACATGTCAATTTTCATTTAATTTGGACAATCTTGAAATAATATGATAATTTAAGAGAGAGAGAGATTGCCTAAAAGGTGTAATTAATAAATTAATATAATAATTGACTCCAAAAGAGGAAAATAATGTTATATTCGTGATCTACATAATAAACATAGCCTTTAGGTGAATTTTCATTCAATTTGGAGAAAGTTTGCTTAAAAGGTGAAATCAGGAGAGAGAAAGTGTGTAGAACCTTCAAAATATTAATTAAATACTAAAACAACTCCAATATGTAAAATTGATTACAAATTCGTATTCAACACCCTTAATTTAACTTGTGGATGAAGTTACACCTAATTTGGATAATCCATGTGTCATTTATGCACCAGGAAAGAGAAATAAAGAATATGCTAAATAATACATCTAAAGTTTCCAAAAGTGAAATCTAATTATAGATTCGGAATCTAAATGTCTTTATTGGCCTCTGTGCAAATTTTGGTTTAATTTGGAGTTCGTTTGAACCCTCAAATGAAGAGAGAGAAATTCATTTAATACTATGTGTAATTGATTTCGAATTGGATAAGATTTTCCTTATTTGATCTGGCGCGTGGATCGTGACCGTTGGATTTTGATCCGACGATCTGCGGATCGTCTCCTACCCACGGTCGGTCTGCTACAGTGCCGCCGGGTGGGGTGCTCAGAGATTTCCTTTGTTCTCGGTGTATACATGTCCTTTTTCCGCGATTCTTTTTGCATTGAATTCGTCGAGATGTCCCGCACACAACGAACTCTTACACGAGTTCTATTTCTTCGGATCCAAGAAATGCCCAAAGCTCAGACATAATGCTTCTCTCGGCCGATATGATTAAACTCTATTTCCAAACCTCACCTATATATAGTCATATCTGGAGCATTGTCTCATCCTACCTGACCCTTCTATCAACCCAATTTCATCGCATCTTGCGTGTTTTGCCGCCGATAACCAAGTTTTGGCCTTGGCCTTACGGCGCCTCTATCTCGCACCTGGGATCCTCCCCAATCGAATTCAAGGTATGGACCTTTTCGTTTTCCTCTTTTCTTTCCATTGGTTCCGTCGTTTTTGCAATTGGTCGCGTATTGCGAAATACCCCAAATTTTGGTCCGGCTGTAGCTTCACGCTGTGCGGCTGTATCGTGAATGGAGGAGGAAGAAGCTCCTCAGTGCTTTTACGAATTTACCCTTCTCGCTTTCCTCTCTCTTCTCTCTGCTTTTTGCGCGGGGCGTATTGGTCTTTTGGTTTTGTTTGATTTCTTTGGCTGGGGCCAATCGGGCCATCTGCTGGGTGCCAGTGTGCGCGAGACCGCCCTCTCATTGGGCCAGGTCATCGCGGCGTGGGCCCGCCTCTCGTTCTCTCTCTGTCTTTCTCTTGTGATACGCTGACATGGAATTTTGTCATTGGTCGATTTTATAAAATCAATAACTAATAATCTGCTCATCAGAAAAATATGCAAAAATACTCATTGGATTCAGAAAAATAATACCCATCTAATGGTACAGGTTTTGATAACTTAATCCGAAGATTAATAACATGTGTTTTTAATATATCTAATTAAATAAGATAATAACTTGTATAATTCATAACTAATAATTTATAAGTCAGAAAAATATAATAAAATATGTTTTGAACTCAGGAAAATACAATCTAAAATATGGAATCGTTTTGGAAACCTAATTCATATATTAATAAAAAGGTGATTTTTAGGGTTTTAATAATTAATGGAAATCTAACCCTAATTTCACATATATGCTAAATAGGTGTTTTGGAAGCCTAGGCTTGGACCTAGAAGTGGTTTTGGATCTGTTGACTCTGATGTTGAGGTATGTTTGCATCCCATATTATTCTTGTTGAGCAATTATCCTATTTTATTCTTTCTTTTGGTCCTATGGACATTAGCCTACACATTGTCTTGTTCTTTTGAAATCATGCTTCATGAGAAGTATCTTATTTTATTATTGATCTTGTGATCACATATATTCTCTTAGAGTCTTATCTTGTTGCCTTGGTGCAATTTGGACTTTTGATATTATATGCCCACTGTGATGTGGATTCTTACTTATTTATATATGCCCACTTTGAAGTGGATGTGTTTATATGCTTGTGTTGTCCATTGTGTGATGGCAACATTGTATAAATATGACTATACTTTTCTACTTGCCTCTATATTTACATGCTATGTGATTCAGTACCACTAGAGTAATGTAAGTGCATTGGTTTTGTTCTGTTGGGACGGCAAGGAACCTCGTACCTAGGGCAAGATGTGTGTCTTGACCCATTTTATATTTGGGAGTTTGGCGGTGAGTCATTCTCTATCAGGTTTGCAAGGATGTGAAGCCTTGGACGCCAATTGTGTTTATATTGTTCTAGTGTTATGTTTATCTCACATGCATGCATGATATTGATTGTGGGGTGTGTGCCCTACTTGTGCTTTGTTTACCACCATGGTAGTGGATTTATTTATGGCATAATCCTTTTATATGTTGTTTTATGGAAAGTATCCCTTTTTGTTATAATCTTTCACTTGATACCTGTTTGGGTGGTACTTATCTCTTGCATGGGAAGCCTTGTATAATTTGATATCCCTAATTACTTATATTGCTCAAAGTTGCTTTTTAGTATGCACATACCAGCCTTTGCTGATGTCTCCATTTTGTTTCTCTTTTGCTGGGGTATGCTTCCAACCCTAGGTGGAGGACTTGGATGCATAGCATGGTGACCTGGACTTAGTTTGTGAAGCTTGGAGACAATCTTGAGGTGGTTTAGATTTCCTCTACATGGATCCTTATGATGTAAGTTGTAACCCTTTGTTTTATAATTGAATAGTCAAATATTTTCTTCCGCTGCTATACATTGGTCTTTTGATTACCATTATATAAAGATTTGAAAATTTTACACCCACTCCATCATACCTTTTGAGTGTGTTTGGATTGGAGGTTTTATTGTTCAAATTTTTAGTAAGGAAGTGGTTTCACTTTTTTACAGCATGGTATCAGAGCCCATGGTAGTCGGAATCGACTATTTCAATTTTGTCTCCCATTAGAACCCTTGACTTTTCTATTTAGCTCTAAGTTAGATGTTGACCTTAGAGTTGATCAATGATGATCTTTGTATGCAATAAGGTTGGTTTTGAGGATGAGAATGTGTTAGGAGATCTAAATATGGAAATATTGTGACTTGGATCTCGTATTGATTTTAGTGCACATGTTGGATTTGTATCGCAAAGTATTTCATCGACAAAAATTATTTTCAATTATACTACTATATCTACAAAAGTTTTCTCAGATTTATCGATGTTTTCTTGAACTAAGTCACAATGAAGAGAAACTCTAGTTTGAGTAGAATCTAACCCTAGTTTGTAACTAGGATTGAAATAAAGGTATAGTTGACCTACCCTATGACTTTTGGATGATCATGTAGGGTTGATAGGTTAGAGACACAAGGACCTAAAATCTCAACACTAGATGGTGACTTTAGTTGGATACATGAGAAATATTAATCTCTCAAACTTTTACAAACTAAGACATGTGGGTAGATCTAAAAAGTTGTTTAGTTTGACTTGTTAGGTTGAACCCTTTAAGGGGTGGAGAGTAGTTAGTTATTGATGTCCTGATCTATAGATTTTGAGGACGAAATCCTTTTAAGGGGTGGAGTGCTATAACATACCAGATCTCAAACCCTACCCTAGAAGTTTTAACCTTTTGGTCTTAGGCCAAACAAGGTTGAGGTTAGGATGATCCTAATAATCTAATGCGTGAATAATGTAATCTAATATGTCATATAATTCATTTGGTGATAATAAGATGATAAATAACTTAATTGGATGCATAATATGGTTAATGGGCCTCTAATGGGCCATATGATGTAATCCATGTAATAAAGCCTCAAATTAAATAATAGACTTCAAATTCTTAATCTACACATCAAAATAAGCTTACATGTCAATTTTCATTTAATTTGGACAATCTTGAAATAATATGATAATTTAAGAGAGAGAGAGATTGCCTAAAAGGTGTAATTAATAAATTAATATAATAATTGACTTCAAAAGAGGAAAATAATGTTATATTCGTGATCTACATAATAAATATAGCCTTTAGGTGAATTTTCATCCAATTTGGAGAGAGTTTGCTTAAAAGGTGAAATCAGGAGAGAGAAAGTGTGTAGAACCTTCAAAATATTAATTAAATACTAAAACAACTCCAATATGTAAAATTGATTGCAAATTCGTATTCAACACCCTTAATTTAACTTGTGTATGAAGTTACACCTAATTTGGATAATCCATGTGTCATTTATGCACCAGGAAAGAGAAATAAAGAATATGCTAAATAATACATCTAAAGTTTCCAAAAGTGAAATCTAATTATAGATTCGGAATCTACATGCCTTTATTGGCCTCTGTGCAAATTTTGGTTTAATTTGGAGTTCGTTTGGACCCTCAAATGAAGAGAGAGAAATTCATTTAATATTATGTGTAATTGATTTCGAATTGGATAAGATTTTCCTTATTTGATCTGGCGCGTGGATCGTGACCGTTGGATTTTGATCCGACGATCCGCGGATCGTCTCCTACCCACGGTCGGTCTGCTACAGTGCCGCTGGGTGGGGGTGCTCAGAGATTTCCTTTGTTCTCGGTGTATACATGTCCTTTTTCCGCGATTCTTTTTGCATTGAATTCGTCGAGATGTCCCGCACACAAAGAACTCTTACACGAGTTCTATTTCTTCGGATCCAAGAAACGCCCAAAGCTCAGACATAATGCTTCTCTCGGCTGATATGATTAAACTCTATTTCCAAACCTCACCTATATATAGTCATATCTGGAGCATTGTCTCATCCTACCTGACCCTTCTATCAACCCAATTTCATCGCATCTTGCGTGTTTTGCCGCCGGTAACCAAGTTTTGGCCTTGGCCTTACGGCGCCTCTATCTCCCACCTGGGATCCTCCCCAATCGAATTCAAGGTATGGACCTTTTGGTTTTCCTCTTGTCTTTCCATCGGTTCCGTCGTTTTTGCAATTGGTCGCGTATTGCGAAATACCCCAAATTTTGGTCTGGCTGTAGCTTCACGCTGTGCGGCTGTATCGCGAACGGAGGAGGAAGAAGCTCCTCGGTGCTTTTACGAATTTACCCTTCTCGCTTTCCTCTCTCTTCTCTCTGCTTTTCACGCGGGGCGTATTGGTCTTTTGGTTTTGTTTGATTTCTTTGGCTGGGGCCAATCGGGCCATCTGCTGGGTGCCAGCGCGCGCGAGACCGCCCTCTCATTGGGCCAGGTCATCGCGGCGTGGGCCCGCCTCTCATTCTCTCTCTGTCTTTCTCTTGTGATACGCTGACATGGAATTTTGTCATTGGTCGATTTTATAAAATCAATAACTAATAATCTGCTCATCAGAAAAATATGCAAAAATACTCGTTGGATTCAGAAAAATAATACCCATCTAATGGTACATGTTTTGATAACTTAATCCAAAGATTAATAACAGTTGTTTTTAATATATCTAATTAAATAAGATAATAACTTGTATAATTCATAACTAATAATTTATAAGTCAGAAAAATATAATAAAATATGTTTTGAACTCAGGAAAATATAATCTAAAATATGGAATCATTTTGGAAACCTAATTCATATATTAATAAAAAGGTGATTTTTAGGGTTTGAATAATTAATGGAATTCTAACCCTAATTTCACATATATGCTAAATAGGTATTTTAGAAGCCTAGGCTTGGACCTAGAAGTGGTTTTGGATCTGTTGACTCTGATGCTGAGGTATGTTTGCATCCCATATTATTCTTGTTGAGCAATTATCCTATTTTATTCTTTCTTTTGGTCCTATGGACATTAGCCTACACATTGTCTTGTTCTTTTGAAATCATGCTTCATGAGAAGTATCTTATTTTATTATTGATCTTGTGATCACATATATTCTCTTGGAGTCTTATCTTGTTGCCTTGGTGCAATTTGGACTTTTGATATTATATGCCCACTGTGATGTGGATTCTTACTTGTTGATATATGCCCACTTTGAAGTGGATTTGTTTATATGCTTGAGTTGTCCATTGTGTGATGGCAACATTGTATAAATCTGACTATACTTTTCTACTTGCCTCTATATTTACATGCTATGTGATTCAGTACCACTAGAGTAGTGTAAGTGCATTGGTTTTGTTCTGTTGGGACGGCAAGGAACCTCGTACCCAGGGCAAGATGTGTGTCTTGACCCATTTTATATTTGGGAGTTTGGCGGTGAGTCATTCTCTATCAGGTTTGCAAGGATGTGAAACCTTGGCCGCCAATTGTGTTTATATTGTTCTAGTGTTATGTTTATCTCACATGCATGCAGGATATTGATTGTGGGGTGTGTGCCCTACTTGTGCTTTGTTTACCACCATGGTAGTGGATTTATTTATGGCACAATCCTTTTATATGTTGTTTTATGGCAAGTATCCCTTTTTGTTATAATCTTTCACTTGATACCCGTTTGGGTGGTACTTATCTCTTGCATGGGAAGCCTTGTATATTTTGATATCCCTAATTCCTTATATTGCTCAAAGTTGCTTTTTAGTATGCACATACCAGCCTTTGCTGATGTCTCCTTTTTGTTTCTCTTTTGCTGGGGTATGCTTCCAACCCTAGGTGGAGGACTTGGATGCATGGCATGGTGACCTGGACTTAGTTTGTGAAGCTTGGAGACAATCTTGAGGTGATTTAGATTTCCTCTACATGGATCCTTATGATGTAAGTTGTAACCCTTTGTTTTATAATTGAATAGTCAAATATTTTCTTCTGCTGCTATACATTGGTCTTTTGATTACCATTATATAAAGATTTGAAAATTTTACACCCACTCCATCATACCTTTTGAGTGTGTTTGGATTGGAGGTTTTATTGTTCAAATTTTTAGTAAGGAAGTGGTTTCACTTTTTTACAGCTGCATCCATTCTTCCTCCAATGGGCTTATTTTATGGTCTATCTGAAAATAACCCCAAGCATTATAAGGAGCACTTGAAGTTTGTGACTACACGCATGTGCTACTATAACCAACAATCCAGTCACCAACAAGTTGATTCTCGATGAGGATGATGACAAAGAATTCATTCTGGTGGCTATATAGTGGAACTAGTGATTGGAACTCTAGAGACAAGAATCACATTCAATCCTAAAAAGCATTCCAGAAGCTACACCAAGCTCATCTACTGAAGTGATACTTGTCTACAAGTAGTGACTGCATTACTAGATGTGACTAGCTCAGATGTGGCTACACACAAGGTTAATTCATAAAATTTAAGTATGTGATATATAAGATGCATGTTGACATTTCCTTCCATGGCACTCTTGAACATTCCTTTATGAACCAAGTTCTTTAAATGTGTCCATATCGACAAGTACACAAAAGAGGAGTAAGAGATTGTGAAACTAGAGAAGACGTTGTTGAACATTACCAAGAGAAATATGTCACAAAAACTCAAGTATATATGATCCTTTGGAAGCTCTTCTTTCATTGGGGATTCCAAATCTAACCTTGGGACAAGTATCTCTATCATGCCCTACAACTTATCTAAAAGACACAACTCTGCCACCAACACCCTTCTCACTGAAACCTTTGATTCAACTCATTCACTATTCTATGACCACTCTTATGGGGATCATAGAAGAGATCCCTTTGAGAGAGGGAACCAAATATATATGTCCCCTATGATTTTGTCATCATGGTCATCAAGGATGATCGATTGTATCCCCTTTTCTTTGGGCATACTTTCCTTGCAACATATAGAGCCTTTATTGACATCAAAGCTGGAATCTTAAGGTCAAGTATTGGGACAAACATGCTTGACTTCAAAGTCTTGAGAGTTTACATGAGCCTTCTTTCCAAGAACAATGCTTACTCATCATTTGTATTGGAAATATGACATGACTAGGGTAGGAAATATCTAATTCTGAAGATCTGTTGAGAAAACACTCATCAAACCTAAGATGATGAATTGAACATTGAACAAGTGGATCTAATTCTCTTTTATGCAGAAAATATAGAGGAAGACCCTAAATCTGAATTTTTAGTGCCCAAGTCTATCTCCATAATTGACAAAGAAGACAAAGAACCCATTGCATCATAAATGAAGCATGTAACTAAGGGGTTAAAATATGTCTTCCTATACGAGTAAAAGGTTTTCCATGTAATCATCAATGCAAATCTCACCCTTAAGGAATAATACATGTTCATTGAACTTAGGAAGAGGTAGAAGGAATTAGTCTATAATAGGAGTAACCTTAATTGACTTACATAAGCCCTTTGTATGCATAGGATTAATATTATACTCTCCATAGAGCCTCAATGTAAGTTGAACCAAATTTTGAAGGAGGTCGTGAGCATGGGAGTGATAAATCTACTACTTCCTAAGATCATCAGTGTAATGACCCATATCCATCTTAGTCATAATTATGGTTTACTTATATGATTACATGCTTAACTAGATTAATCATTATCTAAGATTTATTAATGATGATAGTATATTTATGATGTTTCAAACTGAAAGAGAAAGTTTAAGCATGCTTTTATTATATATAATTAGGGTTTGAGAAGTGTAAACCCTAGTCGGCCAAAATTAGGGTGTTGACAATATATGAAAATAAAATTTGATTAATACAATGGTTTAGTAAATGATTTCTAGTATTTTGCTTGTAACTATAATTACTTTGAAATATGGATATACTTTGTATAACTATATAAAATTTCCAGAATCATTTAATGTTCTTTGGGCATGTTCATTGGCTGAGATTTCACCTAGGACAAACTAGGTTGGTAATGTATTCAGGCCGAAATATAGCACTCTAATGTTTGATTTTAGTAATTTATTGGCTTTTCTAATTGGGATGAAATTACTTGATTTCATATAATGTGTTAGATTTTCTATTTTTTTGGATTATATCTAACATATGTAGACCCCTTCACCAAATGAGATCTTTACCATGAAAAATCTTGGGTGATGACAAATTCTATTGAAATAAAAATGTAATTAAGAACTTATTTGTAAATGTTCCAAGCACACCAATTGATCTATATTACTAAGACAACACCCTAGTATCTCCCATAGTCTGTTATCCCTATTTGAGATATGGAATTGTTGAGAGAGAGGGTGAGTTAGGGTTTCAGAGGAGAAAGAGGTGGAGTAGATAATCCAGGGTTTTATCTTCATATAATTGATGAAATAAATTAAGTTGATCTTCTTTAGATATATTTTCATGGTGAATCTTCACTATCATATTTAGATGTCATCCTCCCTCAAATTTGAATTTAAAAGATAGAAAAACAACATCTTTTCCCTTTCTTTCTTCTTGTTCTCTTTTTCTAGGGTTTTTGAGTTGGAAGGAAGAATAAAAGAAAGTCATATCTAGAACCTTGATGGATTTCTTGAAATGAAGATTATACGAGACATGTTTAATGTTTTTGGAACCTGAGTGAGTGTATATCTCCTTGTTAAGCTCTATAATCATGTTTAAAGCCTAATCCTATCCAGCTAAAATAATCAAGATCATCCCTTTAGGTAGTATGTGATTGGGTAATCAATTGGGAAGCTTTTAGGGAAATGGATGTTATTGATTTAGATTATTTGTCATTGATTTGTATATGTTTCGTTCTTAATATACTAATTTAAGTTGTATGGAAAATCAAATGGATCAAGAACTATGTTGTTTTATATGCATATTGCCTAAAATTAGCCTACTAGAGGATATGTTTAAGAATTTACTTGGCAAGTATATAATCATGATTAGACTTAATAAGAATGAGTTCTTCAATTGTATTTTCAATTTTCTCTAGAGTTACATATGGAATGAATGTAAAGATCAATATTAGTGCTTGAAAAATAAGTATTTCCTTTCAAGGGTTAATGTTGAGGGGTTGACTCAAATGAGCTAATGAATTGATGCATATTTACAATTTATGGATGAATTGTGTGGATATGGAAACTAGGGTTTCCATGTGTTATAAATATTTGTAATAAAACCCTTTACACATTGATGAGGTATAAGTTTATTATAAGGTATTGCACTCAGCCGACTTCTTGAACACTAGAAATTTTAGTAGTAAGATGAGTATTAGAGATAAAACTTGAAGTTGTAATAAAATTGTGTATATGTGATGAAATGCTCAATTTTACATACTACTTCAACTAAAAATAAGAAACCTTATTAAGATTATATAAGTTGAATGTGTCTACCATCACACACATTTAAGGAATAATGAGTAATTGCCACATCAAAGTAAGTCTTCTCTATAAGTCACATAAGTATGAATGGGAAGATGACTAAAGTGTAAGACCCCTGACCTATGTTTGTGGTAGAACATTATTTCTTATCTTATTTGGATGGTCAAAACCATAATAAACCCTAATATGTGCTTTTATATCATGTGACAGAGCTATGTTTCAAGTTTGGTCCAATTTGGACATTGTTTGAGTAAGTTTTGCATATTTATGTGCTTATAAGGGCTTTTATGCAGTTTTCCCATACCTAGGGGTTTTATTGTAATTTTCACATGTATGTTGTTCTTCATGAGTTTTCATATCATGTTTGATATATTTGCAACTTTGGGAACCTAGTTGCACCATCATATTAGAGGTGTTATCAGCCTTAGGGTTGAGATTTGGGGTTTCTCACCCAAGTTGCCCTAACTCGATGGGTTCCCTTTAATAGCTTGGGAACTTATGGTTTCTTTTGGATGTGTGGGATCTGATGGTCATATTTTCGTGCTTTATATTCGATGGTTTTCTTTGAGGCACCACCTAGGTTCATGGTTTTCATGTGGTGAGCACAACCGATGCTGGTGTTAGGGTTTGTTTTTGTGGCCAAGTGGGGGCAAGATCTGATGGCCCCTTTGATGCTTTATCTCGATGGTGCTCTTGAGGTTGACAACTGATGGTCCCCTAGAATCAAGATTTGATGGTTTACCTAGTTTTGCATGGAAGTGAGGTTTCATCCTTTAGACACATGGCATGCATGTCTTGACACCTCAACCTACCTTTTTCTCTCACCCTATGATTTATATACCTCTCTCCTTCCACCCAAATGAACCCTTTACATACCTTCTAAATCTTCTTGCTTCTTTGGAGGTCTTAAATTCTTTCTTTGTGGAGGAGACAAACTCTATAGGAAGAATTGATTGATCTTGGATGCATGTGCTTCTAGGGATTGGATCTGCCCTCTCTAGGAACATTTGGAGCTTCCTAACCTTGTTCCTTGACCTAAGAAAGTAAGATTATCTTCTTTCATTTGTTTTCCTTCCTTTCCTCCTTCTCTCTTCCTTATTGGATGGATCTATGGTGTTCTTGGTGGAGCATGTGCATGTGGTTGAAGAATACCTTCTTTCCACTCTTGTGACCTAGGGTATCCTTGTTCTTGGAGACATGATCGAACTTGGACGTGTGGAGTGCTCAAGCTAGGGTTTCTTTCTTTTCTCTTTGAGATACCTTGTTGTTTAAACCTTCATCATCTTCTTTTAGGTGAGTTATATAACCTTCTTCAGGTTTATTGCATACTCTTAACTTGCTAAGTATATATCTTGCTCTAAAACATAGAAACATGTAGAAAAATTGATTCTTTGACTAGGGTTTGAGCACATGTTGTAGATCTTGAGTAGGCAATCTTCCTTGATGTACCTATTAACCTTGTGTACGTTTCTTACTTAGAATGAGGAGTTCTAGACCTTGCATGTCCATGAAATGATGGTTTCCTTGTAGTGACAAATGATGGCTTTTCCTCTAGTGTTATGGACTGATTTCTCATTTGACTGATGACTTGATGGTTTGGTTTCTTTGGAGAACCGATGGTTTATATTTAGTTGTTTTTTTGATGGATTTGTTTCATCTTGAGAAATGATGGTCATGTTTCCCTCAAGAAATGATGGTCATGATGCCCTCATCAATTTGTTCAATTAATGGTTTGTTAAACCCTAACAAACAACAATTTTCTTGATGCATAAAATCTATTTTCACCAAGTCATTAACATTTGATGGCTTGCCTATGTTCAAGAACCAATGGTCATGATGCTCCCATCAAGTGTTCCAATTGATGGCTTCACAAGGTTCAAGATCTAATGGTTTCTCTGGACCAATAATCTGATGGTTTCTTTAGGTTCATGATCTAATGGCTTCACATGGTGTATGATCTGACGGTTTTGATTTATGCCCATGATTTGATGGCTCTCATAGTTGCATGAATTGATGGTCTTGCCTACATTAAATCTGATGGTGGTTGAATCCTAAGATCCAGTGGTTTAGTTTGAAGTCTAAGACTTGATGGTTATACCTTGTTTTATGTATGAGATATGCTTGTGCATAGTGTGTAATCCAATGGTTTGTGCTTGATACACATAATTTGATGGTTTTTACTTTTAGGAATCTGATGGTTTTATTTGATAGCCATGATCCAATGGGTACGCTATTTATATGTGTGTGTGTTTTTCTAAGTGTAGGTACAAACTGATGGCTTATCTTTGAGTGCTGATGTGTAATATCAATCCAATCTATCTTGTTGAACCCAACTTAAAGTAATCACATGATGATGGTTAATTATACCTATCTTCCTTGTATGTTCATATAATGGAAGGATACTCTAATAATGTCATGGTAACTCTACTATGTTACCTTTTTGAACGTCATAGCTCTTATGTTTGATGCAATCGTATGCCGAACTTGTGTACCACAACTATGATGATGATTTGTAGAACCTTCTACAAGGTGTTGAAAGACAATGATGTTCTTGTAGGAGATTATGTGAATGGTCTTAATGACCTTTGGGCATGTATTGAGCCCTAGTGGAGGTGTAACCCTCTTCATGTGTGACAAGGAAGGTATCTTTTGACGATGTGATAAGGAATACATCTCATACGTTGTATATCTTTTTAGAGTTGTTATATACCCATGGCTTTGTAAAATTCTTTTAGGGTTTGTATGTAACTTGATTGATGCTGTCTAAACTCACCCAATTGGCATTAACTAATCAAGTGAAACCCTACCTATGACATAGAACTATTCTAGTGTCAGAACTTGTTGGATAGGGAAACAAATATTCTAGAAGGGAAACTTAGAAACGTATATTGTTGAGTATATGCAGGTGCAGGGAGATTGTGTCCATGTCATCATGATTCCAAGGTTATAAGGAATGGTCGAGTCCATGTATGAGATGATTATGAATATGTATATGTTACGTGATTGAGGACAACTGTGATTGTACCTCGGATGATAGGGTTGAATACCCTAGTTTCTAGTGTCATGGTCTATATACCAAGGGTGGACTAGGCTATTTGCAGCTTGACTTATATGTTGTTGTGGTGGACTCGTACTGACCGAGGGGAAGAGATCTTAGGATTTTGAATCTCCTAGATCTTGTAAGAAATAGATTGCAACTTCATAGCAGCCAGTTGGACGTTTGAGTGGTATGCCTCAAACTCCCCCTGGCTTAATAAAGGATGTAATCCATACGTGTAGCATATCTACTAGGGTTAAATGATGATTCACAATGGTTGATAGCCCTTGGCTTGTTTCTTGTAATCTTGATTTGATATATTATACGGTAAGAGAAAACAACTATTTAAAGGTGTTTGATATACATGTTCCTCTTAATATGATGTTAATTACTCTTGTTGTAATATTATTTGCTCTATCTGTTTAATTAAATAAATTGTTGTAATCAATAAGCATTGTTGAAAGTTATATCTCTCGCTGAGACATGTGTCTACCTTGTGGGTCACCACATATTTTTAGGTGATCATCATCGGTGTCATCAGGCTCGTGGTGGTGAGGAAGAGCAGCTTGGAGATCAGTTGGAGCAAAAGGTTGGCTAGTGTTTAGTGTGTCCTAGAGTTTCCCTTGTACTCTTAGGTCCGTGGCAGGGGATGTTTTGTAGATAATATGTACCGACTCAAGTTTTGGAAGTTTGTTGATATTGTATATTGCATGTATATGTGGAATAATGCTTTTATATATAGTTCACACCCGAGGCCATTAGACAGTTGTATAGATACCTGATAAGGTATGTGTTTTGCATAGGATGTTGGACTTATATGTAAATATTCCTAGACATGTTGGTGATGTCTATTTTGATTTTAATTATCCCTTTTCCCGATATGTGGTTAATTAGTGATCAGTCATGTTTTGGGTTTTGAGTAATATCATTTAGTGTGGTAGGTTGCCACATAAAGATTAAGGAGTAAGAATGTACTTCATAAATTAAGAGTTTTATATAGAATAGTTGGATCCTTTTTAATAACCAAAATGCCATTAAAAGTCAAATGGCATGGTACATATAGCTAAATGCTATAGAAAGAAATGGACTAGGTGAAACGAATTGTGTTTTCAAATAATGAAGGAAATTTTACTTCAATAATTATTAGGAGATCTTTTACATATTTACTTTAAATATATTTGAGTCGACCTAAATTAATTGAAATACACTAACAAATAGATTTTGAAAAATCTCAGTGAGAGAGAAGCATTGCATATTAAATGAATTAAGTATGACTGGCTCCAATAATGTAGTGAATGTTAAAATGAAAAAAGTTAAGAGTAAAAAAACTTAAATGGGGAGAAAACCAAGTATTTATCTTGGTGGTACAAAGAATCTAATCCTAACCCTAGCATGATGAGCTATGTGATAAAAATGAATAATGCTCTCAAATGAGGGATTAAGGAATGTATATAAGTATAGTTTAATTCAATTATGAGATGAAGTTCAAGGATGTGAATTGATTCATAAGAATGTGTTCTTGGATTGTAATTGTCTTCTAGAATACTTGTACTATGAGAAAGATCAATACTGAAGGATTTCAAATGAGATAAAATTTGTGTCGAACAATGAGCCAACTAAAAATGGTAAATATTAAAAGAGGACTAGTAAACGTGTCTTGCATGTTAATGCATTGAGATTTATTCATAACTATAGAAATTAGATAGAATAAGTACATGTTGTATGATAGACCAGTTGTGAGCATGGTATATGATATATGATGTATATATGCTTATATAGTTGATAGTTCTAATGTATTTCTCAATAATTGATGAAAATTGTGGTATGGAATGAACTGATAAGAAATATGTTTAAATTTATTTACAACACATTGATTATATTTGAGAAACCCTATTTATGAAAAATGATAGATAATAGATGATGTCTCAGGTTGACATCTGAATAATGATAAGTATGAATGATACGATAATGGAATGAATCATATATGTTGCAAACTACAAGTTTTTGTGCTTATTATTTTCATCATTATCTTTCCTAATAAGCATAATGTGATTCATTTCTTTCTAGTTGCACGAGAATATACACTTATGATAAATGATGATTAGAAATTTCTTTAAGATGAGTAAAAAGGATTGATAACAAGTGAAATGATGACATATCTAATTAGGGGTCCTAAAAACAATGAGTTTCTCCTTAGGTCCATACTAAAAAATGAAATGGATGTCCCAGTAGTAACTAGATAATTATGATAAAGAATTCCAGAGTGTGGATCGACACCTTTAAAGTTAGACTACCAAGATTTAGGAGTGAGTCATCTATTATGATTTTGGTCCTAAATCATCTACTGTGAAAGTCTATGTCCATGAGGAGTAGACTCTTCTAATATAAAAAAATTGTCAAACATGAGTATGAAATGTGATATTTGTTTATTGGTTCCTATCTTGTGTACCCCAGATGAGGACATTATTTTATTTAGGAAACAATGTGGCAGACCAGGGTCTATTGGTAATATCTTAGGGTGGTCAAATAAACCTAAGATAGTGGTAGTGAGTCATTGACATGAGAATTAGGCGTAGGTGACTTCTACTTGGTGAGGTACAAGCCAAGTAGCTTCAGGACAAATGATTAAAAGATGAATAATCATTTAGAATATGAGTTGAATGCTTGTTTCATTCCTTTTACAACTAGTTGATAAATCTATTATGTTGAATATATTTCTTGTTGTGGAAATTAATCATTCTTTTATTAAGATAATAGATTTCCATATTCTTATCTATCTGGTTTGAAATGTGATCTTAAATGTAGACAACTAGTTGGTTTTATAAACTAATATATGTGATAATGATTTTTGACTTACTTTTAGATTTACTTGTCATTTTAATAGTGTTGTTTGGTAGACATGTATTATGTGTACTTCAGCTTAAGCGTTACAGGATATGTTCCTAGCCTGGCTGGTGGGGTGTCACAAAGATGTTGTAAGTGTTATGTCTTGATTGTATTTCCTTACATTTTGTCTTGTAACATTATGAAGTAATATACATATACTAATATATTCATGCATATGCTCCTAAATATATTTTAAATTTGGAATAGACCTAAGTAGATATCTTGTCCAACTGATTATATTATTGTCATAAAAGGATGTGGTAAATTCTAGAATTATCTAATAAACTTGGTAATATCTACAAGTTTCTTATTAGTTTAATATACTAAATCTGATGCTGATGCATGTTCTCATCTTGAGTGGGAGGTATCCACTCAATGGAACTCTATATGAGTATCATGAGGTTGTTTCAAATGTTTTTAGGTATATGCCACCCAACAGAGAGGTCACAGTCAAGAAGATATAAATGGAATGTTCTAGATTAAATTGTCTTTATACACTCTCTCTTTTGAGATGGGTTGTAGATCAAGTTTGTCCTTTTATGCACATGTAACCAATGTAAATTGAACTGCAAATGAGAAATAAAAATTGATTCTAGTTGAAAGGAGCAGAAAAAGATTTATGATAAATGAATATACTATACTTGATGTGACATTGCTCCACGAGGTTTGATGAAAAAAGAAAGGGAAACATTTGCATGTGTTTTTCGTATACCATGTTAATCGTGTTTGTTGAGAATCAAGTATCTTGTTTCTCCATGTATTTATATTTACGGTTTATCTCTAATTGTTTGTAATAAAGGAGAGATCTCGACAATGTGGTATCAGATATTAGGTTATATGATTATGCACGGATAATAGGATCTAGGGATAATTGATAATATAGAGGTTGAATATAACCTGAATATTATGCATATTGACTGAAATTAGTATTCGGCTACTCTAGTCAAGTATCCTAGTATTGGGATAAGATAATACAGAACTGCTAACTTTATTCTTTTTACTGCCTTGACCATGCATCCTAATGAAGACAGTTTGGGAGTATAATAATATGCATGACGCCAACTAAAATGATAAAATGGAGTAAGAGAGAGGATCATATAGTTAAATATGAAACCTAAGACAATTTTGAAATTTTATATGAAAAAGAAAAATGAATCTAATCCATTATAAAGATAATATCTAATGAAATTGAATATGAGTATGAATCTAAAATTGTGAAAAAATATCTAAGAACTAAGAATGATGCCCACAAAATAATAATATTTGGGAAGATTCCAGATGGACATGGATAATATAAATTGAATAATAATCTTGATCCATGGGATATATAATCAAACTTTTATAGAATACAAATGGATGCATTAACAAGATTTTTGAACGAAGTGTTTGTAATACTAAAAGAGATACATGATGATGCTTTAGGATGGAATATCCATCTAGTGTCAACAAATGCAGAATTTCAATGTAGATGATCTAAAATGCACGAATATGATGTAATAAGAAAGATAGATATCTTGAAAATTATTCTAATTATACATTGAGAGTAACACAACATTATATATTATGATCTCGTTCGATGTATTTTATTGGATTTTGGGACAAAATTCTATGAGGGGACATTTGTAATGACCCATTTTCATTTTAGTCATCTAATTATGATTTACTTAGATGATTACATGCTTAAGTAAATTAAATATTATTTTAGCTTGATAAATGATTATAGTCTATTTATTATCTTTTAAACTCAATGTGAATCCTTAAGTATTACTTTATTTTGAATAATTAGGGTTTGACAAGTACAAACCATAGTCAATCAAATTTAGCATTTTGTTAGTATATGAAAGAAGAATTTGATAATATAACAGTGTGGTAAATGACTTCTAATATTTTACCTATAATTTTGGTTTCTTCAAAATTTAGATATACTTTGTATAACTCAAATATATGTGTTCTTGCCAAGTTTAAGAATTTTGAATGTTTTATGCGTCTGTTTATCATCTGAGATTCCACCCAAGACAAACTCGGCCAATGAGGTTGAAATATAGCACTCTGATGTTTATTTTTTTAGTAATTTTTGGATTATCTAATTGGGGTGAAATTTTAAGTCTATATTTATACTTTATTTAATGTGTTAAATTATCTAATTTTTGAAGTATGTTTGACTGATCCAAGACCTTCCTCAGCTGAGATCTTTACTAGGAACAATCTCGGTCAATGACAAATTTTTTTGTAACAAAAATTGTAATTAAGGACTTATTTGTAGATGTTCCAAGGACCTTGATTGATCTACATCACTAAACTAACACCCTAGTAGCTCTCATAATCTTTCCTTCTTTTCTGAGATGTGGAATTCTTGACAGAGAGGGTGACTTAGGGTTTGATAGGAGACAGAGGTGGTGATGATGATCTAGGGTTTTATCTTCCTAGAGTTAGTGAAACGAAGTAAGTTGGTCTTCTTTAGATATATTTTCATGGTGAATCTTATCTCTTGTACATAGATTTTGTCCCCCTATGATTTGAATAAAAATATATAACAAATCACCATATTTTCTCTTTCTTTTTCTCATATTCTCCTTTTCTATAGTTTTCGAGTTTGATGGAGGAAGAAAAGGAGTCGACGACTACAACTGTGATGAATTTCTTGAAATTTAGATTATATGAGAAACTCAAACTATATGGGACTTTTTAACGTTCTTGACACCTAAAGTGAGGCATCCAACTCACAAAAACATGATTAACTAATGCGGAAGCGATCACTAAGCAGCGGATTACCAAAAATCACTAAAAATTAAAACCTTTTTACCAAGAGATCCATCAAAGGGAAACTTTCTTACATAGAACCAAAGTAACACCTTTACATTCTGGTTTAAAGGTACATGTCCTGCATCATCTTTTTCTGTGAATTACAAGCATCAATTGCCCTGTTAAACTAAACACAGGAAGTATAAAATCTCGGGGCACTGAGCCAAAATCTCGAAAGCACAAACTACTACTCTGAGGACCTGAGAGTACAGAGACGACACATAGGACTCTATATACATCTATGCAAGGCAAAATAGCCAGTGTCTCCACCTAAGAATTCACTGTTGTCCTTACTGCTGCTGCTGCTGTTCTTCTCCTACTGAAGGATTCCTACCTCCTCATCCGCGTCCACCTAAAAAAATGTGATTCCCACTAGGGTGAGACAATTGTAAATTATCCCAGCGAGAGATATAACTCTCCTCCAGAAACATTATTATTGTAGTTTAATAGGATAAACCTAGACAGAGGAATCATAATTGATTAACATTAGTTATTTCATTGTTTAACAGATTAGAACATTATTCCTATCTAAAGCATTGCAACTATAACTTGATATAGCAACATGTTACTTATTCATTAAGGAATATGAAGAACATGTATAACATTTGTTCACTATAGAGTTATAACTACAGTATATACTCTCTTCAGGCTTAGATCTCATAGATAATGCCTGGCATTGTCTTTGTGGAGTCATGGCCTATAGCCATATCCTTTTATTTAAAATATTGGGATCTTAATCCCTCATCTCATCAAGTACGTTTCCATTTCTTAACATGTTTATCATCATGATTATAGCATATGGGTATTCAACCCTTAACTCATCATAGAATACTCGTTACCACTTATTAGGTAACTTAATACCTTCAGGTCACTGACCTATGACATTATGATTCTTACTACACAAAGTATTCCACATAATTCATAAGGCTCATATCACCTCTTATTACACCTTAAGAAGCAACAAGGCATATTATGGCTTATGAAGCCCATAAAACATTTTCAATATACAGAGCATCATAGCCCATACCTGGCTATGCACATTATCTCATCATACCTACAAGATTAGTACTCATGATAATAATTATATATATCAGTACCATGCAATACAAGGGTTTTCTTATTACATTCATAACTCATCAATCTGTACTTGAGCTTCACATAGGATTACTCTCTGTTAGGACTTCACATAGCATCACCTTGTATTAGGGTTTCACATAGTATTACCCTGTATTAGGGTTTTACATCATATTACCATGTATTAGGGATTCACATAGTATTACCCTGTATTAGGGATTCACATAGTATTACCATGTATTAGGGATTCGCATAGTATTACCCTGTATTAGGGATTCACATAGTATTACCCTATATTAGGGTTTTCCAGAAATAACCATATAGGTTCTCAAGAACATATTATTAATGATCAAGTCCTATTTCATTGCTTCACACAGCTAGGAATCAATATGGATAACATAAGTATTCAATCATACTTATTTATTCTCATCATTCATCATTAAATGAATTATCAACACAAGGTATGAGTTTCTCTCTCACCTTTACCAGAATATGATTACATCATAGTTTATAGGGTTGGATTAACCTTTTCATAAGGCATGTTAGCCAATACTTATCAAAGTGCATTACATCTCAATGTAACAATTGACATGACACACTTCATGTGTCACACATCCAGATATATATTGGATTTAAAACACATCAAGGTACATCAGTCTTGAGATGTTGGATGTGATATCTATCATATCTTGATATATCACTTCCCTCATCACCTTTATCTTACTTGAGTTCATCCACTTAGCTTGTATTAGGGTATTCCTCATCCTAATACTTTATACACCAGTTCATCACATTTACCATGTAATGTATTGGTCATAAGTCACTTATTTAGAATATATAACCATTTCCAATGATATGGATTCATCCTTGAGTTAGGAATTACTGATATAAGGATATCCATTATCAACCTCTCTAGGTGTTACATTTGTCAATACATTAATCACTACTCCATTATTAGGAACAGGATTTTCCATATTTATAAATTTGAGGTTCACATAGCATCTCCCATACATATTGATTTCACCTAGTATCACTCTTCATTAGAGTTTCACATATCATCCTTCTATATCAGGGTTTCACATAGTATTACCTGAAATTAGGATTTCACTTGACATCTCCCTCAATTAGGGTTTCACCTATCTTTGCCCTAAATTAGGGTTTCACACATAGATTTACCCTAAATTCGGGTTTCACATGGCTTTGCCCTAAATTAGGGTCAAGTCTCATTAATCTTTTCAATGAGGGTAACATGATCTCTTTATTAAGGATCAAACCCTAATTACATATTTTGTTCATAATGAGGGAATTAGAGCTTAATTATACATACATTCCTCTCTCTCTCATCCTCTCTAGTATGTTAAGTACTTCAATATTGATCTAGGTCAGTTCTTCATTTGAGTACACATAGTAGGGTTAACCATTATGATCACCTTTAGTCTACATCATTATCAATCAAGTAGCTCACTAACCTTTAATCATATTAGGTGTCCAAATGGTTTAACTAATTTGAACCTCAAAAAGTCTTGGTCACTAAGTCCCCAAACGGTCTTGGTCACTTAGACCTCAAACGGTCTTGACCAATTGAGTTCAAACGGTTTGAAATCGTTTGGGCACATTGCCCTTGAAACCGTTTGAGCAAGGAATATGTTGAAACCGAATGAGCTTGGGCCTCCAAATGGTTTGAGACCGTTTGGTCCCAAATGGTCTTGATACCATTTGGACTTAAATGGTTTTGAGACCGTTTGGTCTCAAATGGTCTTAAGACCGTTTGGTCCAGACCCTCTCAAAACCGAATGGACCAAAAGGGTCTTCCATCACTTAGTCAATTTAGGGTTTCACTCATTGAACCATCTATTAATTGGACCACTGATTTATTCTTCAAATGAACCATTGAATCACCCTTCAATTGGACCTTCAACTAAGGTTTTGAACCCAATTGAACTAGGGTTTATAATCAAGAAACCATCACTTAGGGTTTTGAATTTGAGGAACCATCAATGGTTGACATTGTTGAACTAATTCGATTATAATCATTGAATAACCACTTAGATAGATCATGAACTGACCTAAAACGGTATTGAGGTCATTTGGATGACCTCCAAATGGTCTTAAGACTATTTTCCCAATCCATCATTAAAATCTATGGAATTCAATTAGGGTTTGCATCATTGAATCAATCATCAATTAAGCTATTGATTGTATTTCAATGTAATATCATTGGATCTTCAACCATCCAATCATACTTCCTCAAAAACTTCCAAATGGTCTTGGTTGACCTCCAAATGGTCTTGAGACTGTTTGGGTTAGTCAACCCAAAGCATTAACTTAAACAATTGCAATTTCAACACTTAGCTGATTAGGGTTTCCACTTGGAGGATTGTCTTTATATTGAATCAATCAATTGGATCCATTGGATCATCATCCAACATGTACTAGGGTTCTGACCTCAAATGTTCAACCCATCCAAATGATCAAGCCTTCCTAATGGTTTGGGGTTCAAAACTCCAAATGGTTTACAAACTGTTTGGTCTCCAAACGGTTTGGTGAAACTATTTGTACCAACTCATTGAAACCGTTTGGTCCAACAATTGAAACCATTTTCCTATGATATTTTTGAGGTGTGTGCTTAGGATTATGTTATCATAATCAAGCTCCAAACCCACGATACTTTCTGTGATTTTCATGGTGATTGCATCAATCAACCAAATAAAATTTCAAGAATGAAGAAAGGATCATCAATTGATAAGGAATTGAAAGCAATAACAATATTAAGGGTTCAAGTTATAAAACCCGCCTCCAATTGAGCTCCAAATCTTCAAGATCACATCAAAAATGGTGTATGTAACTACTTTCACTATCCCAAGGCTTGTCCTCAAGCTTTGAGTGAAAAGGAATGGTTAGAATTGAAGAGGGGATCGAGATATGAAGAATTCATGCATTGATTTTTGATTTCCACCATGGAATCAAGGTGAATGAAGGTCAAGAAGCTTACACACAGGTTGGGGGTTCTCCTCCTGATCCTACAAAGCTCCCTTGGTCGTTTTCCAAGCAAGAAGAAGAAGTGGAATTGGAAAAGCCTTTGATTTGGCTTGTTAAGGGTGTTTTTATAAGAAAATCAATGAGAGAGAAAATGCCTCATAAAAAAATTCTTTTAATTCCAAATTTAGTGCCGCCTCTTCCCCCTCAATTCCTTGGATACGAGGATATCTTCTTTGCCTCTTATTACTCTCAATTATCCATTATTTAAAGAAAAGAAAAAATTAAGCACCTTAAATCATATTATACTAATATCCATAAGTGAGTGGATATTTCTTTTTCTTATAATAATGTGAGTGAGTTATCCACTTCCTTTGGATATTTTCGTGCCTTTGCAATGCACGAGCTCGTCCAACCCCTTCGCAAATTCATCCCTCAACTTTTGGTTGAAGGGCTCTTTAATTATTTTATTTATTTGTGCATTAAATGGAAATAAAGTTCCAATTATTCTTAAATCTTGATTATTTTAATATCAAGATTCTCTCTCCTCCAAAGTGATTCAGATGAGGCGCCACTCTCATTTTTTGCTCTACATGATGTCAAAAAACATTATGGACCTTCTTGAAGTGATAATTTGCATATTGAACCCTAGGTTTTGGGTAAATTGCACATTACACCAAAACTAGGTTTTAATGCACAAACATTGCTTTATCAGCTCTTTCTTGGTACTCAGGCTACCACAAGCCATACCTCTGCATCATCTTCATTCTCATGATGCTTCAACACATGAGGAACATATTATCATGCACAATTTGCAATTTAACCCCTCAACTTGAGTAATTTGCAATTTAGTCCAAAATAAGTAAAACATTATTTCAACATTATTCAAAAAGGATTAAAATTGAAATATAAGTTCCTCTTAAGACTTAATTACTTCTCAAGAGATAAGAGCAAGCATATAATCAACTTTATTAAGTAAAACATCTAGGGTTAAGCATAACCCAGGTCAGGGATGTTACAAATTATAAACCCCTAACAAGGATTTCGTCCCCGAAATCCCAGGAAAAGGAGAGACAAATTTTAATCATTTATCATACTATCAAGTCTCCACATAACATATTAATATCATGGAGATATCATAGATCTTTAATCCACACAAAGTTCCTTCCATTAGTTCAACCTTATTAATGTTTATGTTTATGTAGAGCATAAACCCCTAGCATATGATGTCCATATTATTTTAGGTTACACGATTGATTTCACAGTTGGCTAATATAGATAACCAACATAATCATCTATTATTTCTCAGGTTTCATAATCTTTACTTTGGTATTCATCATATGTGTTGAGAACACATCTCATCCTTATCATATTCATTTCTCTGCTATCACCACTAAAGGTACATGCATAAAGTATTTCTTTTATCTTAGGACATTACTTGTTCCATATATCATTATCTTGGAACCAAAGTCCAAAGCAAACTGATACTTTTCTAAGTATCCATCAACGGATTATTTCTAATCCATTCACATCAAATGTCATAATACTTACTTGATTGCCATGTTAATTGAAAGGAAGAAACACAAAGTAACATACTCCTATCATCATCCAAGATTGTTTATAAAAGGAGAAACATATACATTTAACAGAGGTAATCCACTCAACAATCCTTTATTTATTTGGGAAAGTTCACTTAGCAAACCCTATGTGGTTGGAAAAGTTCACTTAGAAATCCCTATATAATTGCGAAAGTTCACTTAGCACTTCCTATTTAATTGGGAAAATTCACTGAGTAATTCCTATTTAATTGGGAAAATTTACTGAGCAATTCCTATTTATTTGGGAAAGTTCACTAAGCAATTCCTGTTTAATTGGGAAAATTCACTGAGTAATTCCTATTTAATTGGGAAAGTTCACTGAGCAATTCCTATTTAATTGGGAAAATTCACTGAGTAATTCCTATTTAATTGGAAAAGTTCACTAAGAAATTCCTATTTAATTGGGAAAATGCACTGAGTAATTCCTATTTAATTGGGAAAGTTCACTAAGCAATTCCTATTTAATTGGGAAAATTCACTAAGTAATTCCTATTTAATTGGGAAAATTCACTGAGCAATTCCTATTTAATTGGGAAAATTCACTGAGTAATTCCTATTTAATTGGGAAAATTCACTGAGTAATTCCTATTTAATTGGGAAAATTCACTAAGTAATTCCTATTTAATTGGGAAAGTTCATTGAGAAATTCCTATTTAATTGGGAAAATGCACTGAGTAATTCCTATTTAATTGGGAAAGTTCACTGAGAAATTCCTATTTAATTGGGAAAATTCACTGAGTAATTCCTATTTAATTGGGAAAGTTCACTGAGCAATTCCTATTTAATCGGGAAAATTCACTGAGTAATTCCTATTTGATTGGGAAAGTTCACTGAGAAATTCCTATTTAATTGGGAAAGTTCACTGAGCAATTCCTATTTGATTTCATTATACTCTCTAGATTGTTTCAGAATGACTACTTGATCAGAGTAATCAGAAAGATAATAATCTAAGAGTTCCATACTTGCCTTATCTCCAATAATCATATACCTGGCCAGGGTATACAAGTATTGAGATTAGGTAGTATGCACTTTATTTACTATCATGTTCCTCACTCTTCATATCATTATACACACATGATTTTTCATTTCTGGATTTTTCTTCTGGCATCACTTCTATATCTCATCTTTTATCACATAGATAAGTGAGATTATAAAGCATTTTAAAGAATTCTGAGTAAAATGTAAGTTCTCATCTTCCTTGTGTCCTTATAGGACTAGTCAAAGGAAGCTCAAAACAACTACTTTCTTATTTTTAACACATAGAGTCATGAAATGAAATATCAAAACGAAACTATTTCATCTGACCTGTCTGGGACGTCTGTCCACGTCCTCTATTGTTACTAGAAAATTGCCTCCTCTGTAAGCCTTGCTGACTCTACCCCTGGGGTTGAGTCATCATCGAATTCCCATCTGGACAATCCTTTGCTAGGTATCTCGGTTGTCTACATTGGTAACAGATTCTGGGTGCAAAATAATGCCTGTGAGATCCAGTCACCGATGTTGATGCTATGTTAGGGGCTTTACTTGGAGCGTTACTACGATCCCTACCCCTACTTGACATCCATTGCGTCTGGGTATGGAATATCAATGGTGCTGCCGATGTAGAAAATCTCGGCTTCTTATAACTTTCAGATCTTTGTCCTTGAGACTGAGTGTACACCTTCTTGCCACTGGTCTGTCATTTCTCGATTTTAGACCTCTCTATCCTCCTTACTGACTCTACAAAGGTGGAAAACCTCTTCCTGTTCTCTAAAGTAGACACAGGGGTGTTTAGTTCAGTGTTCAACCCTTTCTCAAAATGCTGAATTCTTTCCTCATCACTAACTGCCATTTGCGGAAAAAGCTGCAACAGCTCCATGAACTTAGCTTCATATTCACTAACGTTCATCTATCCTTGTCTGATTCTCTCAAATTGAGAGATTTTCTCATCTAGATATGTCTTAGGGAAGTATCTATTGATGAACTCTCGTCAGAATACCTCCCATCCAATCTCTTCACCTGGTCTCTTATCTTCTTCTATCATCTACCAATGACCATCACTCCCTTTTAGGAGGTACACAACATTTCTTACCTTTTTAGCTTCAGGAATATCAAGGATCCTGAAAGCCTTCTCCATCTCTGTCAGCCACAAATTAGCATATTCTGGATCAGATATTCCAGCATAATATATGGCTCCAACCTGATGAAGCCTCTCAAAAGTCTTACTGGCTCCATATCCCTCATGGTGGGTTGGTGCCCTAGGTGCAGGTGGTGGCATCCTGTCTGCCACGTGTGTCATGGTTGTCAGGAATTTGTCAAATAGAGCATGGAGGGATGGGTTTTCTATCACATCTGGTTCAATCTGGGGCTTTTCAGGTACAAGCCCTTCCCTACTCTGGTCTCTTGCACCTCCTGGTGCAGCAACACTGCTATCAGCAGTGTGTTCTTCGTGCGTCCCAAACATCTTCAAGTTTTTCTTCTCCTCCTATATGAGCAGAAGTCACTATCAGATGAACTGGAAGATACTAGAACAAACTCAACATCTTAGTCCTATGT
Organism: Alisma plantago-aquatica; assembly: GCA_963693085.1. NCBI lineage: Eukaryota > Viridiplantae > Streptophyta > Magnoliopsida > Alismatales > Alismataceae > Alisma > Alisma plantago-aquatica. Next base: position 1,793,148,594 of record OY856409.1, read on the forward strand.
CTCTGTAGACTCAACAAACCTAGCGCTCTGATACCTCTAAATTGTGGAATCCAACTCACAAACACATGATTAACTAATGCGGAAGTGTTCACTAAGCAGCGGATTACCAAAAATTACTAAAAATTAAAACCTTTTTACCAAGAGATCCATCAAAGGAAAACTTTCTTACATAGAACCAAAGTAACACTTTTACATTCTGGTTTAAAGGTACATGTCCTGTATCATCTCTTTCTGTGAATTATAAGCATCAACTGCCCTATTAAACTAAACACAGGAAGTTTAAAATCTTGGGGCACTGAGACAAAATCTCGAAAGCACTAACTACTACTCTGAGGACCTCAGAGTATAGAGACGACACATAGGACTCTATATACATCTATGCAAGGCATAACAGCCAGTGTCTCCACCTGAGAATTCACTGTTGTCCTTGCTGCTACTGCTGCTGTTCTTCTCCTACTGAAGGATTTCTACCTCCTCGTCCCCGTCCACCTAAAAAAATGTGATTCCCACGGGGGTGAGACAATTGTAAATAGTCCCAGCGAGAGATATAACTCTCTTCCACAAACATTATTATTGTAGTTTAATAGAATAAACCTGGACAAAGGAATTATAATTGATTAACAATAGTTATTTCATTGTCTAATAGATTAGAACATTATTCCTATCTAAAGTATTGCATCTATAACTTGATAGAGCATCATGTTACTTATTCATTAAGGAATATGAAGAACATGTATAACATTTATTCACTATAGAGTTATAACTGTAGTATATACTCTCTTCAGGCTTAGATCTCATAGCTAATGCCTAGCATTGTCTTTGTGGAGTCATGTCCTGTAGCCATATCCTTTTATTTAAAATATTGGGATCTTAATCCCACATCTCATCAAGTATGTTTCTATTTCTTAACATGTTTATCATCATGATTATAGCATATGGGTATTCAACCCTTAACTCATCATAGAATACTCGTTACCACTTATTAGGTAACTTAATACCTTCAGGTCACTGGCCTATGGCATTATGATTATTACTACACAAAGTATTCCACATAATTCACAAGGCTCATATCACCTCTTATTACCCCTTAAGAAGCAACAAGGCATATTATGGCTTATGAAGCCCATAAAACATTTTCAATATACAGAGCATCATAGCCCATACCTGGCTATGCTCATTATCTCATCATACCTGCATGATTAGTACTCATGATAATAATTATATATATCAGTACCATCCAATATAAGGGTTTTCGTATGACATTCATAACTCATCAATCTGTACTTGAGCTTCACATAGGATTACTCTATGTTAGGACTTCACATAGCATCACCCTTTATTAGGGTTTCACATAGTATTACCATGTATTAGGGTTTTACATCGTATTACCCTGTATTAGGGATTCACATAGTATTACCCTGTATTAGGGATTCACATAGTATTACCCTATATTAGGGATTCACATAGTATTACCCTGTATTAGGGTTTTCCAGAAATAACCATATAGGTTCTCAAGAACATATTATTAATGATAAAGTCCTATTTCATTACTTCACACAGCTAGGAATCAATATGGATAACATAAGTATTCAATCATACTTATTTATTCTCATCATTCATCATTAAATGAATTATCAGCACAAGGTATGAGTTTCTCTCTCACCTTTACCAGAATATGATTGCATCATAGTTTATAGGGTTGGATTAACCTTTTCATAAGGCATGCTAGCCTATACTTATCAAAGTGCATTACATCTCAATGTAACAATTGACATGACACACTTCATGTGTCACACATCCATATATATATTGGATTTAAAACACATCAAGGTATATCGGTCTTGAGATGTTGGATGTGATATCTATCATATCTTGGTATATCACTTCCCTCATCACCTTTATCTTACTTGAGTTCATCTACTTAGCTTGTATTATGGTATTCCTCATCCTAATACTTTATACACCAATTCATCACATTTACCATGTAATGTATTAGTCATAAGTCACTTATTTAGAATATACAACCATTGCCAATGATATGGATTCATCCTTGAGTTAGGAATTATTGATATAAGGATATCCATTATCATCCTCTCTAGGTGTTACATTTGTCAATACATTAATCACTATTCCATTATTAGGAATATGATTTACCATATTTATAAATTTGAGGTTCACATGGCATCTCCCATACATATGGATTTCACCTAGTATCACTCTTCATTAGAGTTTCACATATCATCCTTCTATATCAGGGTTTCACATAGTATTACCTGAAATTAGGATTTCACTTGACATCTCCCTCAATTAGGGTTTCACTTATCTTTGCCCTAAATTAGGGTTTCACACATAGCTTTTCCCTAAATTAGGGTTTCACATGGCTTTGCCCAAAATTAGGGTCAAGTCTCATTAATCTTTTCAATGAGGGTTACATGATCTCTTTATTAAGGATCAAACCCTAATTACATCTTCTGTTCATAATGAGGGAATTAGAGCTTAATTATACAGGCATTCCTCTCTCTCTCTCTCATCCTCTCTAGGATGTTAAGTACTTCAAGATTTATCTAGGTTAGTTCTTCATTTGAGTACACATAGTAGGGTTAACCATTATGATCACCTTTAGTCTACACCATTATCAATCAAGTAGCTCACTGACCTTTAATCATATTAGGTGTCCAAATGGTTTAACTAATTTGAACCTCAAAAAGTCTTGGTCACTTAGTCCCGAAATGGTCTTTGTCACTTAGACCTCAAACGGTCTTGACCAATTGAGTTCAAACGGTTTGAAACCATTTGGGCACATTGCCCTTGAAACCGTTTGAGCAAGGAATATGTTGAAACCGACTGAGCTTGGGTCTCCAAACGGTTTGAGACCATTTGGTCCCAAACAGTCGTGAGACCATTTGGACTCAAACGGTCTTTAGACCGTTTGGACTCAAACGGTCTTAAGACCATTTGGTCCAGACCCTCTCAAAACCGAATGGACCAAAAGGGTCTTCCATCACTTAGTCAATTTAGGGTTTCACTCATTGAACCATCTATTAATTGGACCACTGATTTATTCTTCAATTGAACCATTGAATCACCCTTCAATTGGACCTTCAATTAAGGTTTTGAACCCAATTGAACTAGGGTTTATAATCAAGAAACCATCACTTAGGGTTTTGAATTCGAGGAACCATCAATGGTTGACATTGTGGAACTAATTCGATTATAATCATTGAATAACCACTTAGCTAGATCATGACCTGACCTCAAATGGTCTTGAGGTCATTTGGATGACCTCCAAATGGTATTGAGACTGTTTTCCCAATCCATCATTAAAATCTATGGAATTCAATTAGGGTTTGCATCATTGAATCAATCATCAATTAAGCTATTGATTGTATTTCAATGTAATATTATTGGATCTTCAAACATCCAATCATACTTCCTCAAAAACTTCCAAACGGTATTGGTTGACCTCCAAACGGTCTTGAGACCATTTGGGTGACCTACAAATGGTCTTGAGACCGTTTGGGTTAGTCAACCCAAAGCATTAACTTAAACAATTGCAATTTCAGCACTTAGCTAATTAGGGTTTCCACTTGGAGGATTGTCTTTATATTCAATCAATCAATTAGATCCATTGGATCATCATACAACATGTACTAGGGTTCTGACCTCAAATGTTCAACCCATCCAAATGGTCAACCCTTCCAAATGGTTTGGGGTTCAAACCTCCAAACGGTTTGCAAATCGTTTGGTCTCCAAACGGCTCGATGAAACTGTTTGGACCAACTCATTGAAACCGTTTGGTCCAAAAATTGAAACCGTTTGCCTATGATATTTTTTAGGTGTGTGCTTAGGATGATGGAATCATCATCAAGCTCCAAACCCACAAAACTTTCTATGATTTTCATGTGGATTGCATCAATCAACCAAATAAAATTTCAGGAATGAAGCACGGATCATCAATTGATAAGGAATTGAATGCAATAACAATAATAAGGGTTCAAGTTATAAAAACCGCCTCCAATTAAGATCCAAAACTTCAATATCACATCAAAAATGGTGTATGCAACTCCTTTCACTATCCCAAGGTTTTTCCTCAAGCTTTGAGTGAAAAGGAATGGTTAGAATTGAAGAGGGGGTCGAGATATGAAGAATTCATGCATTGATTTTCAATTTCCACCATGGAATCAAGGTGAATGAAGGTCAAGAAGATTACCGACAGGTTGGGGGTCGTACTAGTGATCCTCTAAAGCTCCCTTGGTCGTTTTCCAAGCAAGGAGAAGAAGTGGAATCGGAAAAGCCTTTGATTTGGCTTGTAAAGGGTGTTTTTATAAGAAAATCAATGAGAGAGAAAATGCCTCATAAAAAAATTCTTTTAATTCCAAAATTAGTGCCGCCTCTTCCCCCTCAATTCCTTGGATGTGAGGATATATTATTTTCCTCTTATTCCTCTCAATTATTCATGATTTAAAGTAAAGCAAATTAAGCACCTTAAATCATATTATACTAATATCCATAAGTGAGTGGATATTTCTTTTTCTTATAATAATGTGAGTGAGTTATCCACTTCCTTTGGATATTTTCGTTCCTTTGCAAGGCACAAGCTTGTACAACACCTTTTAAAATTCATCCCTCAACTTTTGGTCGAAGGTCTCTTTAATTATTTTATTTATTTTTGCATTAAATGGAAATAAAGTTCCAATTATGCTTAAATCTTGATTATTTTAATATCATGATTCTCTCTCCTCCAAAGTGATTCAAATGAGGCGCCCCTACCATTTTATTTGCCCTAAATGATGTCAAGAAACATGAGGGACCTTCTTGAAGTGATAATATACATACTGAGCCCTAGGTTTTGGGTAAATTGCACATTACTCCAAAACTAGGTTTTAATGCACAAACATTGCTTTATCAACTCTTTCTTGGTACTCAGGCTACCACAAGCCATACCTCTGCATAATCTTCATTCTCATGATGCTTCAAAACATGAGGAACATATTATCATGCACAATTTGCAATTTAACCCCTCAACTTGGGTAATTTGCAATTTAGTCCAAAACAAGCAAAACATTATTTCAACATTATTCAAAAAGGATCAAAATTGAAATATAAGTTCCTCTTGAGCCTTAATTACTTCTCAAGAGATAAGAGTAAGCATATAATCAACTTTATTAAGTAAAACATCTAGGTTTAAGCATAACCCATGGCAGGGATGTTACATAAAGTGAGCGTTTATCTCCCTATCAAGATATGTAATCATGTTGAAAGCCTAGTCCTATCTGGCTAAAATAATCAAGATCCATGTTTTTAATTGTGTGTGATTGGGTAATCAATTGGTAATCAAATTGTACTGATTTTGATTCTTTCTAGTTGATTTCTGTACTTTTAGTTCCTGCTCTATTGATTTAAGTTGTATGAAATCCAACGGATAGATAACTATGTTGTTTTATATGCATACTGCTTGAAATCAGCCAAATAAAGGATATGATTAAGAATTTACTTCACAAGTATCATGTTTGGACTAAATACGAATGAGTTCTTCAATTATATGTTTGTATCTTTGCTAGACTTACATATGGAATGTACATAAATATTAGTATGGATGTTTGAAATATAGGTATTCCCTTAGAGTTAATTTTGAGGGGTTGACTCAAATGAGGCAATGAATCAATGCATACTTACAATTGATGAATGAATTTTACAGAAATGGATATTAGGGTTTCTATGTGTTGTAAATAGCCTTAATGAACCATTCTACACCATGATGGGGTGTAAGGTTATTATGACGTTTTGAACTAAACCTACTTCTACAAAACCTTAGAAATTTCAATATTAAGACAAGTATTAGAGATAAAACTTGAACTTGGATTATATAATCTTGTATGTGTGATGAAATTTTGGATTTTATATATTAATAGTTCAATTTAAGGTTAAAAATCTTATTAAGAGAATCTAAGTTGGATGCATTTTCTATTACACATATTTAAGGAATAATGAGTAAAATGCCACATAGATGTACGTCTTCTCGATAAGTTAGATAAGTATGAATTGAGAAGATGAATATAGATTAAGAGTAAGAACAAGTAACTTTAACCCATGGTACTTACTAAGGTTAAAATTTTGATAATGAACATGGGAACTGATTTTATTAATAAATTCCATTACAAGTCAAATGACACAGTACATGTAGCTAAACACAATTGAATGATTGGATAAGGCTAAAAATATTTGTTTTGATGAATAACGAAGGAAATATTATGAAATAAGTATGAGGAAGTCATTCACATATTTACTTGAGTATATCTGAGTTGACCTAAATTTGATTGAATACACTAAGAATTGGACTTTGATGGAGGTCAGTGAGAGAGATGAACTATATATTAAATGAATTAAGTATGATAGGACTAATAATGTAATGAACATGAAATGACATAAGGAAACAGTAACAAATCTAAAATGGGAAGAAACCCTAATTGTTATCTTGGTGGATCTAAGACCTAATCCTAACCCTAATATGATGAGCTGTGTAATAATGACAAATAATTTTCTTAAAAGAGGGATTAAGGAATATAAATATAGTTCCATACAACCACAAAATGAAATTTAAGGATACAAATCTATTCATAAGGATTTGTTTTTAGATCATAGTTGTATTTTATAACACTTTATTTTTTAGAATGGTTTACTTTGATATATTTCAAATGAGATGAAATATGTGTTGATTAGTAACCCTAACTGAAGAATGGTAGATAGTAAAAGAGGACTGATAAATGTTTTATGCATGTTCATGTGTTGAGTTTTATTCATAACTCTAGAAATTAGATAGAATAAGTATATATGATAAATCTTCTCTGAGCATGATGAATTACATAAGATGTCTATGGTTATGTTGTTTCTAGTTCTAATGTCTCTATGAATAATTGATGAAAATTATGATATGGAATGAATGAATAATAAATATGTTGGCATTGAATTAATATGCATTAGTTATATTTGAGAAAGCCTATTTATGATTTTTTTTATATGGATATGATGTATGACTACTTATATGAATGTTGCAAAAATGGAAAGAATCATATATGTTGCAAATTACATGTTGTTGTGCTTCTTATTTTAACCATTGTATTTCTTAATAAGCCTAATTTGATCCTTGTCATTCTAGTTGCATGAGAATATAAACATATAATAAATAATGATTTATATTTTCTTTAAGATCAGTAAAAAGAATTAATAATCATTAAATTGATGAAACATCTAGTTAGGTATCTGAACATCATCAGTTTCCCATGATGTCTATACTGGGGAAATGAAGAGGATATCCTTGAAGTAATTAGAGAATTATGAGAAGGATTTTTGGAGTGTGTATATATACCATTAAGGATAGACCACTAGGATTTAGAAGTGATTCAAATTCTCTGTGTCTGGGACTAAATCCTTTATTGTGAAAGTCTATGTCCATGACTAATAGACTCTGATAAGATCAAAATTATGAAATATGAAAAATATGATGGTGTGTTATATTTCATTCTATTGAAACCTATCTTGTGTACCTAAGACGAGGATGTGAGCTTCTTGAGGCAACCCTACGATCGACCAGGGGTTGTTGTAGATATCTTAGGGTGACCGGTTAAACCCTAAGGTAGTGACACTAAGTTGCTGGCATGAGAATCATGTGTGGACAACTTATACTTGGTGAGGTACAAGCCAAGTACTGTTAGGGAAAATGGATAAAAGATGACAAGCCGTGTAGGATATAAGTTGAATGGTTGTTGCATTCCTTTTACATCCAGTCGATAAATATAATATTGTTAAATATATTTATTATTGTGGAAATTAACCATTCCCTTATAGTTATAGTTTGTTTTCATATGCTTATATGTCTGGTTTGGAATGTGATTGTATATGTTGACAACTAGTTTTTCTACAATTAGTATCCAATGTGATTATGATTTTGGATTTACTTGTCATTTGAATAGTCCTGTTTGGTAGACATGTCTTATATGTATTTGAGCTTCAAGACTGTAGGATGTGTTCCTAGTCTGGAAGGTGGGGTGTCACGAAGATGATGTTATTGTTATTATTATTTTTTATTATAAATCTTTAAATTTTGACTTGTTACATTCTGAACTAACTAACATCTAATGATCTATTCATAGACATGCTCGTAAAGATGCTTTATAATTAGAATTGGCCTAAATGAATAGATTATATCATTTATTAGATTATTATTATAAATGGATGTGCTAAATGCTAAAATTATTTGATAGAATTAATAATATCTACAAGTTTCTATTTTTTGATGAACATATCTGCAAGTTTCTTAGTAGTTCACTACACTTAATCTGATGTTGATGCATGTACTCAACTTGAGTAGGAGGTATCCACTAAATAGGGCTCTATACGAGTCGTATGAGGTTGATTCAAATATTTTTAGGTATATGACATCTAGTCGAAGAGGTAACGACAAAGAAGATGTAAATGGGATAATATGGATTAGAATCTCATTATACTCTCTCTTTCTCAGTTATTCTTTTATCTACATTTAATTGATATAAATTGAAATATGAACATGCAATAAGACTTCACTAGTATAGAAATGGTCTATAACGTCAGTTTTTTAAGCCTGTAGCGTCACTTTTTAACTGACTCCTAAGTAGTCGTCGCTATAGAATTTGACCTATAGTGTCAGTTTTTTTAATTAAAGAAAACTGACCCAATAGGTTGTAAAAAATGAGAAAAAAATTGGGGCCAAGGTTTTAGGTCGGTTATCAAGCTCAATCTGTAGACATGTAGCATCAGTTTTCTTAAAAAACCGACCTTAGAGTTTCATGCTAAGGTCGGTTTTTTAAGAAAACTGATGCTAATAGGTCTAAAGATTGAGCTTGACAATCTGTAGACCTATAGTATCAGTTTTCTTAAAAGATCGACCTTAGAGGTAACCTCTAAGGTCGGTTTTTAAAGAAAACCGATGCTACAAGTCTACAAATTGAGCTTGACAATCTGTAGACCTGTAGCATCATTTTTTTTAAAACTGACCTTAGAGGTAACCTCTAAGGTCAGTTTTTTAAAAAAACTGATGCTACAGGTCTATAAATTGTAACCACACACGTCCGTGCTACGCGGCACGGCCGTGCTACCATAACCCAACACGGTCGTGCTACACAGAACGGCCGTGCTACCAGAAGCCAACACGGCTGTGCTACGCAGCACAGCCATGCAACCATATCCCAACACAGCGGTGCTACACAGCACGGCCGTGCTACACGTCACCTACAAAGTCAGTTTTTAAAAAAAACCGACGCTAGAAGTTACAATTTTTTTTAAAAAGTTTTGTAGAAATAGTAATAGAACAGAAGAACAAAAGAACCTGGATATGAGAGAGGGGAGCATTGATGCTCAACCATCACCATTCTAAACCACACATTCATAACAAAAATGATTCATATATTTAGTTGTGTTACACATAATCACATCATAATTAACAAAATGATAGATTGCAAGTCTGAGATGATATTAAATGTCGGATACAAAAGTAAATATGAAAGAGTAACCACATACATAAATGGAGCTGGCATATTTAATCCAATGTTATATTGACTTCATTTAGAAAAGCATCTCACCACTCTTCTCGGAATTCATTTAAGTCCTCAAGTGTGTAAGGCTGAGTTGTAAGGATCGGTAATAGAAAATGTACATGCTAATATTTTATAAAATGACTAAAACCACTTGAAAATTTATGATGTTATTCTTTATTACCTGATCTATAGTCTGAACGTCATATGATGCTTGTTTAACAATAGCTTGCATATATTTCATTACATAGTACCCACAAGCCCAATCATTATTTTTTATAGGACACTACAAATAATGAATTATACTTAATGTTAGTAAATTACTATAAATAGGAGTTGAGATAAGAATATAACAGTTGATATATAAGAGTTGAAAATTAATACATATAAGACTAAGCAGTTGTCAAAGTACCTACCTTGACATTTTTTAAAGTCAATGTCTTTAATTTTGTGGGTATTTGTCCTCCACCTTAACGAAAAGCCTTTATAACCCTATCAATTAAATGATAGTTGGTAAAATAGAAATTCTAAATAGAAATATCATGTTGAAGCATTGACTAAATTTATGCTTACTCCATAGTTGGCAATTTCAATTTGTGGCCCCTTTTTGTTATTCCCATTGGGTCAAGATAATAAAGATTCATCAATTTTATTCCCATCCTCATGGTGCTCATGCTCATGCTCAGAATGTTCATCTTCACTCGCCATTTTAGAACCTGCAAGTATACATGATAAAAAAAAAGTGATAATAAAAACACAAGTGATAAGGTATACATGATATATGATGTATATTTAAGAGATTACTTACTTGAATGATAATAAAATAAATAATTCAAAGAATACACGCCTCTAGTATTGGTTGAGTTGTTAGTCAAGTAAATAACCACTCACATATATACCCAGAGAACAAATGAGGAAATACTACTAAAATTTTCTTCAAAACTAAACATACATTATACAGTTACATCCTAAGTGAGATTAAATATCCAAAAACAGTCCCAAACCGGGGACTATCCAAATGATTACATATGTGATTACATATGTGATTGATAACAAAATGTAGATATGAATGAATACATATTTTTATTATTGGTTGATTTACTAGTCAAATAAAATGGCACATTGGGAGAATGAGAATATTATACCTCACTTGTAAGTTGAAGAAGAAATATATGTAAGTCAACAACAAGTCAATAGCACCTGCAACAACACAAATGCACGATTCAATTCTGTTATAATGTATTAATTAGGGGTCAGTATATATCAAATTTATAGGAGCAGTAACAAATTCAAAATTGACAAATTTTGATGATTCTACAACTCAGTCAACACGGCCGTGCTGCCCATCACGGCCGTGTTATCGGGTCAGTTTCTTGAAAGTAAGATGTAAAAGAAAATATTATTTAAAGTGATAATCAGGTAAACACATATTTTAGATATCCTTTGATGTGTTTGTACTACTAAGTGGTGTCACACCTCATTTTTCCCCGCCCCTTGGGCTATGGGGACCGAGTGTCGACCTTATATTTAGAGGGGAGAGGGAGAGAGATGTCGCACTTCATTTTTCCCCGCCCCTTGGACTATGGGGACCGAGTGCCGACCTTATATTTAGAGGAAGAGAGAGAGAGGATTGAGGGAGAGAGAGCATATATCCACTCAGTAGCTACAAACCATCTATATTCTTTTATGTTCTTTAATGTTTTGTGGACCATATACTACTAATACACATCCAAGAATTTATATGCAAACACAAGCATCCAAAGTACATCATATCATTATGCATTCATGAAAACTAGTCTTATACTTAATAAAAACCCACGTACCTGAGTTCAGAGATTCATAAATATCTTTGATCATCTAGACAAACTGGTCAGCACCTGATTAATAATAATAATCATCATTAGTACAATGTTTACTATTATTAATGATATTTAGGTCAAAAGTAGGGTTTTGGTCAAACCTAGGTCAATCTGATGTTAGGATGGTATCTGATATTTTTCTAATGATCAGGAGGTTATAAAAAGGGTCTGGTCCAAATTTTGTATTTTTCTGATAACTGGTCTATTTTCTAGAATTAAAATGAGGTTACAAACATGGAATTGGGTTTTACTGAGAAATGGCCTATTATTTTGACATAATAACTAGATCTGAGTTCATAATTGGTTTCCACATTATATTAGGGTTCAATAATATTTTTATCAGATTTAATTTCCATAATATGCTAATTATACCAATAATATGATATCAAAAGAAGTATTATCATCTACATTAAATATCATCATTAGTTGTGCTTTAAAAGCCTGATCTAAGGATTCAGAAATAAAGGTAATGTTTTTCTAAGACCGTGGGTGTTTTATGCATATTTATTGGCCATGGGAGCTATTTACTAAGCATTTTCTAAGAACAAGTTGTTTTCTGGATATAAAAAAAAATGTTTTACCTTCCATCACTGAGGTGGCATTACTGGATTGGGCCACCTTGGTCGGCCCACCTCCCCAAGTCACGCCCAGCTCATTTGGAGTCAGCACAGGTTTGGTCCGGTTCATTAAGCAACCCTAGCTCTGACCCGGTCTAGCAAAGATTAGACCCGCTCTGCGAGAGTCCATCCCCCCTTCGCGAGTTTGATCTCTCGCTTTGCTGGGGTCTCCCCGCTCTGTTCTCGGTTCCGCTGCCGCCGATGAGAAGGAAGCGCACGAGTGGTGGCTCCCATGGTGTATAGAGGTCCCTTGAAGCTCCATGATTGCTATGGTGACCGCGGATACCATAGCTAGGCGCGGATCAGCCCTTCTCTTCTCGCAGGCGATCACCATCGCGCACAGGTCTCCGATCAAGGCGTCAAGCCGCCGCTGTCATGACTCCGAAGAGCGTGAGCCAAGGCCAGAACTTTCCATGCCCTCCGGAAGGCTCACCATCACACCTCGAAGGTGTTGTGTGCCTAGGATCTATGGACTGGAGTCTCGTGTGGGAGCAGATCAAGCCTGTGAAGATGAGCTTTGGAGCTCCTCGGCGCCTCTGCCTCTTCCTGTGATACAGGTTGCCGTCGTGGGAACGAGATTTGAAGGTCTATTTTCTACAGGTCCACACAACCGCCAACACTTCATATTCGGATTGAGATGTCAGAGGAGATGAATCCCATCGGTCTGCTGGTTGCACCACCGCCGCACCTAAGAGCTCTGGCGTCTGGTTGTGAGCAAGCAACAAGGAATACCATATCTATATCCCTTCTTCTTCCAGCTACCCTTCTGAGCCCTGGATGCATCTCGCAGAAAGCAACCTCACCCAATCCAAACTCAGCCAACAAGGAGCGTGGCCACCTACAAGATAAGAAGAAGACAACCTCCTACACTCTCTGCAACAGGCCTACATGTTGGGGGCGGAGCACTGGGGATCAGGGAGATCAGAATTTCTGTTGATAATCGGCATCACATCCTGCTTCACCCTCCTGGACTCCATATCCAAGGTGTGGAATGATGGAGCTCAGCCTCCTCTACCATACACCATCCTCTCTACTCCTTCACGACTTCTTCCTACTGTAATATTTTGCTGCATACGACAGTGGTGAGGTGAGTGAAATAGGTTGTTGGTATCTCTCTTCTCCCTACCCTAAGAGGCTTGCAAGAGTTTGTTTAGATCTAGGAAGTGTGCAGAGTGAGCGTACTTAGCTAGTCCCCTAGATTCATCGTCATGACTACTTCTTTAAGTGTCTAGATTGAGGCCACCTACTCCTCAGATTTCAGAATTGGCAGATGATGGGAACAAGTGCTCCGTGACCAGTTAAAAAAATTGTCGAGTATATTTCTCATTCCTATGTAATTAAATAATCTAGTATCATAAATCTCCCATCACTAAATCAAAATCTCAATTTGAATTGAAATTCCAAACATATACTCATCTTGTCCTACTAAATCTTTATTCCAAATATCATCATATAGGATTATCACGATTAAAGATAATTATCATTTGATCTATAACTATAGCTGAATAGCTTCAACTCAGTACAATCGTGATGGAAATTTCAGAATCGCTCTTCAACCATTCAGATTTATGTGTATCACTACAACATGTTTCATCTCATAAATACTTAAATTAACCTACAAAACCACCATCCTAGTTGAACTCAATTAGATGTCACAATCATATTCCGCATCTCTGATCAACCCTTATCAATGTAAAAGAGTCTATACTTGAATACTTCATTCCTCAATTTAAATTTTCCCTAAAATTCTAGGTTATCACATTCACCCCACCATATATGGAATTTCGTCCTCGAAATTCAACTAGTTTCACAATCATGGTGATATTAAAAAGTTCAACTTCATATACAACTTCATTGCTTAGGCTCTAAGACCACCATAATTGCATCACACTCTAAGTTGTCAACTTAGGGTCTAGAGATTCTTGGGTGTGTCCACCCCACCTTATATATGTGGAAGCATCCCTTAATGTCTTAGCCATAACATGACTTTATGATATCTTAGGATTACATCACCCCTAAGGATACGGGTTTTGTTAATACTTTTAAAGTTCAAGAGGAATTCATTTATATGACATGGTATTTAGATCGTTCAAATCTAACATCATTAACATCTTACAACAATTTCAACATTATCAGAGACTTATCTTTATCCTTGATATTAAAAAAAAATTTCTACATAAGAAGGGCTTACATAACATGCTTGACCATTAGGGTTTCACCCTATGGTGTGATAGTTATACTCAACTAAGAAGCACACATTGAGAAGGATCAAAGTTACAAACTATATTTCTGATCATATATCCTATGATCCAAAATATCTTTATATCAAGTTCACGAGTTCAAATTTTTTTTTTGGTCTTGCATGTATTATGTGAAGGGAAAAGATAATATACTAAATTTATCCCATGATCTTAGCATCATATCTTTCATGTTTCATATGAAGGGGAAGAGAATATTTTAAAGTCAAACTTATCATGATTTCAATCTTGGGTACTACATGTATGATATAGGGGGGAAATATAGAATAGGTCAAGCTTATAAGAGTGACTCCTCATATATAAATCATCTATATAGCTCAAGTGAGGTTTCTATCATCATATATTAAGAAAGAGAAGAGGAAGGGAGAACATGTATTTTGAGTATCTTTTGCACAAAGCATCATACTCTCATAACTAGAGTTCATATATTACCTCACTTGCAACTAATGATGAGATTCACAAAATATGTCACTCCAGCTAGGTCCTAACTCAGACAAATGATTGACTTTATCATATGGGTCATCTACCCATCCTTTTCTTTTACCCAATTCTCACATATAGATTTGAATCATGCATAAGGACTCAACTCAACACTCGAGAGTAATCTAGTGTAGGACTTTTTTTAACACATATCTCATATATTGGAGGCTACGTCCTATGACCTTCTCCCTATGGGTCTTACTCTCTCTAAAGTTCACCACGTATCTCATCCTACCACTAGATATCCTCCTTGTATAAGAGCTTGAGGCTCATGCACACTCATCTCTATCTTAACTTGGCTTATCTTAAGTAGGAAAAGAGAATGTACTTTCATCATCAAGATTTTGCTTAAATTCTACAAAATTGGATTCAACTAATATACAACTTAAACCTATATAAGGAAACTTATACCATCAGGGATCAAACTTAGATAAGATTTCACATGCTTATTTCAACTGTCATTCTATCATCTGCTCTATGTATCACATATCTTGATAAGGCTCTAGACATCTAATCTAGACCACTCTCTCTTCTAGACTGATGTCACTCCCTTTCACTTAGATTGCATGAACACTAACTACTCTTCAGTGTGAGGGACACATTTTTATATTTACATATATATAATAAAATATTATATAGTTTTTCTTCAAGAAAGAAGACGTCAGAGAAAACACTCGAGGCTCGAGCTGATTGGAAAACAAAACCAAATCAGCAAAACTGAGTGTCCCACACACAGTAGATAGTCTAGTGTCATGTAACCTAGTGAAATGGTGAGAACGAGATGTAGACTAGTGTAGCTACCCAATACATATGAGCTCTATATGGAAAGGGTTTCTCACACTTGTCTAAACCTAGTTCTCGAACATCTAGGTTCTAACTTAGAGGCTAAGTCAAACCTTAATCCTATAGAACAACTTACTAAGTTTCTAAGGTTTAAAGTGAACGGTGAGATTTAGGTTTAATGTTTCATGGTGAGCAATTGTCAGGTGTAGCTACTGTTCATGCTCTGATACCAACTGTGATGTCCCCGGATTTTGGCTTCTCCAAACCCTATTGGGAATGAGAGGTCAGAATCCGAAAACATCATCCAATCATATCAGAGAGCGATGCGGAAGCATAATACACATACATGAACATACAACCATAACATTCTCAACATTCAACATGTATATTTATACAAATGAATTATTACAACATGATTTACAGTTACATATTGAATGAAAATTCTAAAAGTCTGAACATGTATGCTAACAGGATCTTAGACAATAGGTACAACCTGAACACTGCTCACTTCACGTCTTTTATCCCACGCTATCTCTGAACCTAAAACATACGTGAAACAACGAATCAACACACAAGGTGTTGTGCATGTGGGTAGAAAAATACATACTAATATGTTTGCATAATTGAAATAACTTGAGAAAGAAAGAGTAAAAGAAAACATTATTTAAAGCGATAATTAGGTAAACACATATTTTAGATATCCTTTGATGCGTTTGTACTACTAAGTGGTGTCACACCTCATTTTCCCCCACCCCTTGGGCTATGGGGACCGAGTGTCGACCTTATATTTAGAGGGGAGAGGGAGAGAGATGTCGCACTTCATTTTTCCCCGCCCCTTGGACTATGGGGACCGAGTGCCGACCTTATATTTAGAGGAAGAGAGAGAGACAGAGGATTGAGGGAGATAGAGAGAGCATATATCCACTCAGTAGCTACAAACCATCTATATTCTTTTATGTTCTTTAATGTTTTGTGGACCATATACTACTAATACACATCCAAGAATTTATATGCAAACACAAGCATCCAAAGTACATCATATCATTATGCATTCATGAAAACTAGTCTTATACTTAATAAAAACCCACATACCTGAGTTCAGAGATTCATAAATATCTTTGATCATCTAGACAAACTGGTCAGCACCTGATTAATAACAATAATCATCATTAATACAATGTTTACTATTATTAATGATATTTAGGTCAAAAGTAGGGTTTTGGTCAAGTCTAGGTCAATCTGATGTTAGGATGGTATCTGATATTTTTCTAATGATCAGGAGGTTATAACAAGGGTCTGGTCCAAATTTTGTATTTTTCTGATAACTGGTCTATTTTCTAGAATTAAAATGAGGTTACAAACATGGAATTGGGTTTTAATGAGAAATGGCCTATTATTTTGACATAATAATTAGATCTGAGTTCATAATTGGTTTCCACATTATATTAGGGTTCAATAATATTTTTATCAGATTTAATTTCCATAATATGCTAATTATACCAATAATATGATATCAAAAGAAGTATTATTATCTACATTAAATATCATCATTAGTGGTGCTTTAAAAGCCTGATCTAAGGATTCAGAAATAAAGGTAATGTTTTTCTGAGTCCGTGGGTGTTTTATGCATATTTATTGGCCATGGGAGCTATTTACTAAACATTTTCTAAGAACAAGTTGTTTTCTGGATATAAAAAAATGTTTTACCTTCCATCACTGAGGTGGCATTGCTGGATTGGGCCACCTTGGTCGGCCCACCTCCCCAAGTCACGCCCAACTCATTTGGAGTCAGCACAGGTTTGGTCCGGTTCATTAAGCAACCCTAGCTCTGACCCGGTCTAGCAAAGATTAGACCCGCTCTGTGAGAGTCCATCCCCCCTTCGCGAGTCTGATCTCTCGCTTTGCTGGGGTCGCCCCGCTCTGTTCTCAGTTCCGCTGCCGCCGATGAGAAGGAAGCACACGAGTGGTGGCTCCCATGGTGTATAGAGGTCCCTCGAAGCTCCACGATTGCTGTGGTGACCGCGGATACCATAGCTAGGCGCGGATCAGCCCTTCTCTTCTCGCAGGTGATCACCATCGTGTACAGATCTCCGATCAAGGTGTCAAGCCGCCGTTGTCGTGAGTCCGAAGAGCGTGAGCCAAGGCCAGAACTTTCCATGCCCTTCGGAAGGCTCACCAGCACACCTCGAAGGTGTTGTGTGCCTAGGATCTATGGATGGGAGTCTCGTGTGGGAGCAGATCAAGCCTGTGAAGATGAGCTTTGGAGCTCCTCGGCGCCTCTGCCTCTTCCTGTGATACAGGTTGCCGTCGTGGGAGCGAGATTTGAAGGTCTATTTTCTACATGTCCACACAACCGCCAACACTTCATATTCGGATTGAGATGTCAGAGGAGATGAATCCCATCAGTCTGCTGGTTGCACCACCGCCGCACCTAAGAGCTATGGCGTCTGGTTGTGAGCAAGCAATAAGGAATACCAGATCTATATCCCTTCTTCTTCCAGCTACCCTTCCAAGACCTGGATGCATCTCGCAGAAAGCAACCTCACTCAATCCAAACTCAGCCAACAAGGAGCGTGGCCACCTGTAAGATAAGAAGAAGACAACCTCCTACACTCTCTGCAACAGGCCTACATGTTGGGGGTGGAGCACTGGGGATCAGGGAGATCAGAATTTTTGTTGATAATCGGCATCACATCCTGCTTCGCCCTCCTGGACTCCATATCCAAGGTGTGGAATGATGGAGCTCAGCCTCCTCTACCATACACCATCCTCTCTACTCCTTCACGACTTCTTCCTACTGTAATATTTTGCTGCATACGACAATGGTGAGGTGAGTGAAATAGGTTGTTGGTATCTCTCTTCTCCCTACCCTAAGAGGCTTGCGAGAGTTTGTTTAGATCCAGGAAGTGCGCAGAGTGAGCGTACTTAGCTAGTCCCCTAGATTCATCGTCATGACTACTTCTTTAAGTGTCTAGATTGCGGCCACCTACTCCTCAGATTTCGGAATTGGCAGATGATGGGAACAAGTGCTCCGTGACCAGTTAAAAAAATTGTCGAGTATATTTCTCATTCCTATGTAATTAAATAATCTAGTATCATAAATCTCCCATCACTAAATCAAAATCTCAATTTGAATTGAAATTCCAAACATATACTCATCTTGTCCTACTAAATCTTTATTCCAAATATCATCATATCTAGGATTATCACGATTAAAGATAATTATCATTTGATCTATAACTATAGCTGAACAACTTCAACTCAGTACAATCGTGATGGAAATTTCAGAATCGCTCTTCAACCATTCAGATTTATGTGTATCACTACAACATGTTTCATCTCATAAATACTTAAATTAACCTACAAAACCACCATCCTAGTTGAACTCAATTAGATGTCACAATCATATGTCGCATCTCTGATCAACCCTTATCAATGTAAAAGAGTCTATACTCGAATACTTCATTCCTCAATTTAAATTTTCCCTAAAATTCTAGGTTATCACAGGATGTCACCTTTGTAGAGGCGACGTTGCCTTTCTTCGGACGTGGGAGCGGGAACGGGGGGTAGCAGCAGCAACAAATGGAAACCTAAGCCTTACGATCGGGCTTATAAGTGCAATGTAGAAGACCTATAACATCAGTTTTTTGTAAAAAAAAGCGACCCTAAAAGTCTATTAAAAAAATGGTGCCCGGACTTAACCTATAGTGACGATTTTTTAAGATAACCGTCGCTATAGACCTGACCTATAGCGACGGTTATCTTAAAAATCCGTCGCTATAGGTTAAGTCTGGGCACCTTTTTTTAATAGACTTATAGGGTCAGTTTTGCAGTATAACCGACGCTATAGGTCAGGATTTATAAAGTCGGTTATATATAAAAACCGACTCTAGAGTTCTAAAGTGGTTCTCACATTTTTTTGTTGACCCTATAGCATCGGTTATTTTAAAAAACCGACCCTATAGATCGAGGCGTGAAGCTAAAATCGAACGAATTTTCGCCGCGGGAAATCTATAAGGTCAGTTTTTATGATAAAACCGATGCAGTAGTCTATTAGGTCGATTATTCTAGTAAAAACGACGCTATGGGCAGCGACGTTACTGGCCAAAATGTAGTAGTGCTTGATTTTGGTTTCAAAGGAGTTGAAAATTATTTTTAATAAATAAATATGTTCTCCTTGATGTAACATTGGTCTATGAGGTTTTATGGAAAAATATGAAAAATTTACCTTTTTTGTATAAGGTGTTAATCGTTTTTGTCAAGAATTGAGTGTTTTGTTTCTTAATATTATTTCAGATGTAGGGTTTCTATCTAATTGTTGTCATTTATGCTAATCAAAATAGAGGTCCAGTCAATATATCCCATCTTTTATTCACCATGGGTGAGTATCGTGCAAGTAGTACTGAATAAATGAGGCGCTATTGCTATTTGAACAAAAATAATAAGCTTATCCCAACGTACACAATATTTGGGTATCACATCTGCATCAAATATTGCAAATTTAACATTACTACTTGAAAATATCACTTCACACCCATTTCTTGATCTAGAAATTATTCTATTACTTGGATGGAAACTCTAGCTTCTACAAGATCCCTATCTAGTCCAGTGATTATGAAAAGACTACCTTCATGTGCCCCTTTGGAACATATGCCTTCCGTTGGATATCTTTCATATTATACAATGCACATGCCAATTTCTAAGATGTGTGTTTCTATCTTTGACAACCTTACCGAGACAACAATGAAAATATTCATGGATGATTTTTTTATCTATGGATATTCTCTTGATGCATGCCTACACCATCTTTCTCTAGCCCTAAAATGTTGAGAAGAAGCATATCATATACTTAATTGGGAAAAATGACACTTCATAGTGAAGAAGGCATAGTTCCAAAATATCATGTTAGCTCAAAAGGTGTCGAGGTTGACCAGGAAAATATAAAAGTCATCACCAAATTATCTCCTCCAACTATTGTCAAAGAATTTTAGGCATTTTTGGGTCATGCTAGATTTTGTATTAGCTCATTAGTGACTATAGCAAGATTAGTAAACCTCTTAAAATTCTTTTCTAGAGGGATGTGGATTTTATCTCTGACTCTGGCTGTATGAAGAGATTCACTGCCCTAAGAAAGTATCTCATTCTACCTCGATCCTTTATGGTCTAGATTGGTCTCTTCCTTTTGAGACCATGTGTGATTCCAGTGACTATGACGTAGATGCAATTTTGGGTTAGTACATTGACATAAACATCAAGTCATTTACTAGGCCAACAAGATGTTATATAATCATATAGGAATCGTGCAACCACTAATAAGGATCTTATATACATTATCTATTCCTTTGATAAGTTTTCTTCTATCGATTAGGCCAACAATTGATTGTCTACATGAATTATGTTTCTATCAAGTACTTAATGCAAGGGACTTGAAGTCCAGGCTGATCATGTGGGTCATATTATTATAGGAGTTTGACCTAGAAATTATAGAGAAAAAAAGGAAAGTGAGAATGTTGTTGCCGATCATCTTGGCGACTCTGCATGTAAAATATCCAGTCCCTATCATGACTCATTTCCTTACAACCACTTATTGTATGTGACTACTACATTCACCTTGTGGTATGCTGATTTTGTGAAATTTTTTTGTTGCGGGAGTTCTTCATCCCAACTGATCATGAATAAAAAGAAGAAGTTCATGTCAGACATCTACCATTACTGTTGGGAAATATATTCCAGTTTAGCGGCGGATCCAAAAAATCACAGTAGGGGTCCTACATTTTAGATGAATGAAGAAAGAATTTTAGCACATGGATGAATTCTTTTACAAATATTATATTTCTTTATTAGTTGTCTACATCCTTTTAGTTTTATTAACAAAAAATTATTGATATCATATAAATGTCAATTACTTTGAAATATTGATTGTATCATTTGAATTTGTAAAAAAATGATATTGCTTTCGCTGAAAATTACAACCTGCATATCTATGATTAGAGAATTAGTCCTTAACTACTAGTAAAGTGCTTCGGCGGATTGTCAAACTATGGCGGTATCAGATAAGTGGTAGAAGATTGAAAATGAAGATCAAAGAAAATACAATTGTTTTGCAATGATGGAGAAGTAATTCTCTAAGAGCATACTTGGTTTTGTGAATTTTGTCATATGAGATTATATTTTTTTAACTATATGCAAAAATTTATACTTGATTTTGACATTCAGAAATTAAAGTTAATCTCACAATTTTTAGATATAATAGGAATCTGACATTTTGGTTTCCATCAAAAATTTTACAAAACCCAAATTCAGTTGTGGTTGATCGGTGGATCAAGAAAATAAATCATGCACTTTACAAATCTTGAAATCCAAACATAAATGTTTTTATTGAATTTTGGCAATGTAATATTTTAGACATGCATGATAACCTACATGCCAAATTCTTAAAATCTAGCTAATCAAACATGTCTTAAGTCGGTTGATAGTATGTGGCTTTTGCAGACTGATTTCTTGTAATCAATCGTTGTAAAGAAATTTTCACAAAAGGAATATGCTATCAATGGTGGACTCTATAAATCTATCTATGGTGTCTTCCTGTCTGGTTGTGTTTGCTCTTGGAATCATGTAGAACTAAACAAGCCATGATAACGTAGACTACTATAGGACGGACTTTTGAAAATCAGATCGTGCACTTTGGAAATGAATTATCTTATCAAGCAGGCTGATCCACTGGGTGATTTAAATGCCCGTCTGGTGTGTGGGTAGTCGAGGGGTGTTGTGGGTTTACATGGAGTCGGGTCACCGAAGTGGCTCCCCTCAGAGATGGTTCGCAAGTCATCCACAAAATATGTATTGTTTTTATATATTTAATAATACTAATTAATGCATGTGTACTAATAGGACGGACTTTTGAGGAGGATTCAAGCCCCGGCAACTTTCCCATAGTTACTCCCCTACTCCGGTGGAAATGGAACAAGGACATGTTTGGTTGGGAGGAAAACAAACTCAGCGGAATCCAACTAGTAAATTTTTTTTAATGAAAATTGTTTAGTTGTGTGTGGATGCAAGTGTGAGCTTCAATTCCAGCAACGTATTACCGCAAGTAAAAGTAGGAAAATAAACTACACCGAGTCTAGGGAACGTTCCATTTCCCAGCCTTTCCCTCACGCAGCTACCTTGTCACCTGCTATATCTTGTATTCAACGGCTGTACGTGGACAGCAGTTGTTCCCGGTTTCAGAGTTTCTGTACTTTCTGTAACAGCACTTCACGAACTACTACTAACCATATAAAGCCATTCCAATCCCATGAATCAAATTTTCACTCAAAAAAACACAGATGCAGTTCAAACTGATAACTTATCATCCCCTGTTTTTAAATTATAAGGTCGTGTTGGTTCTGGATACAACCAGACGGGCCCTAAAAGTGGGTGCATACTGCACTTAAGAAATAGGTTGACACGATACTGATTGTTACATTCGTTTCAAATAGGTTGACGTATATATTGCTATACTATAGCACGCAAAGGCCGACCCATGTCCTCTGCTCTGAATTTGTTTAACTAAGGCAGTGTTTGGTAACGCGATTAATTCAGATACGGTGGCGGTAGAAGACCAAAAGTCAATTGTGGGTAGTCAAAAATAATAATTTTGAAACACTAGATTGACAAGTAGTAAACTTTTATATAATTTTCATGCTCATCTGACGATTATCCAATTGAGATTATCCACCGGACTAATTGTTCATCTTAGACGTATGACCGTGGTGAAATTAATTGCGTTGCCAAAACAAGTCTAAATATACGTAGACGCGCAGCTGCTGTCTACTGCCTTAAGTTTGACTCACTTGGTCTATTCACTTGAACGGCTTCAGGCAAATAAAGCGAATGATTGACCGCCAATACAGATGACCCATATGTATTAACAATCTTTAAATGACGTGAGTTGGTCAAAACTGACGACGAACATGTCAGACGATCTCCTGCCCCGACTCCCAAAGCAGCAGCTGAGCTTAGGGACGAGCATCTGGTCCAATCATTTTGAATGTTGGCAAGTGTATACTCAAATTTGTATGTTTAACTGGTTTCGTGCCGAGTTTAGATAATGCTTAAAAAATTTGATCCATACTCTACTCACATAATAGAGTTGAGTTTAAGGTCAGGCACGGGCCCGTGCTGAGAACATTGTAAAAGCTGATATTTCAAACACAAAAAGGACAAATATTAACATATTTTTTATCGCTAGTACATATAAACTATGTATATCATAAGAGGAACTAATACACTTACAAATTGTTATATAAATTTAATGGATGAAATATATAGATTAGACATGTTTATAATCACAATTATTCTTATTTATTTATGTGATATATTAAAATCATCCGATCACTAATGAAATTCTTACAAAAACATTGAATGGTCCACATTTTTGTTTCAATTAATGATCTAGTATTGAGCCGATTGAAATGATTTGTGAAAACATGTAATATGAAGCCCATCTCTTAGGTTATATGTTTTATAAATTATAATAAACATGTTAAATACAACATGAATTTTTCATAACCCTGGATTTAGACTAGTGTGTTGCTCTTTTAGTTTTACTAATATGACTAAATAAATATATATGAGTCAAATGTAATTTTGAAAGTTTTGTAGATAAATGCATCTTACATATACATATATTATACAAATATGTTGTTACATACACACATGTATATAATTAATCTCTGGGTTTTTGGGTCTGAATTTACCCTCATCCTAACATCCCATATAAAAATATGGGTCAAAATTTTAGGTCCAGTCCACTCATGTAAATTATGATCCTCCCTACATCGGATTATATGGGTCGGGACATGGTTTGGATCAGCAGGCCCGGTCCGATGCTCATCTCTATTTGAGGTTTTCCAAAGGCGTTTCATTGGCTGACAGCCATTCGAAAGAGTAGATCAGACAATCAAGCCCAATCAAGCTAGTATCAGTGAGCTTATCAATGATATGACTCAGAAGCTGTCCATATTAAGTGACCATTTGACTTGTTTGGCTTTTGGACTGGGGTAACTGTCATTATTTACTGTAATTATGGTTGTTTGGGTGTTTGATTGCATCAGGAATATTGATGGATGCATGATCGGTTGTTCTTAGAGTTAGTTGGCAGTTCATGGATATGCTACCGGAGGTTCGATGGTTCCATTCAGGCGGCCACGAGTGAAATGCAGGACTTTGGAGTTCAAGCTAATAGGTCAGTTTTTCCACTTTCGATTGGTTGTGTACTCACCAATGAATCATGATATACATCACACTATCTACACTAATCTTTCCACCCTAGCCTGGAGACATGTGACATGAATTAAATGCAGCCGTTCGCGCATGATACCGAAGAGACACTCTCACACAGTGCTAGATGAAAACAAGTATTTTGTGAGAAGACGAACAGCCAGTCGGGACTATAAAAACCCTCCCACACCCACTCTTTCTCTCTCTCTCATTTCATCGGTGGTTTTCCCACTTCAGACCGCCGTCAAGCGCGGGCCACCACCGCTCCCCGTCCGTCATTGTGACCAGCACTGCGCCCAGCTCCTAGTCTGCCGTCACGCCCAGGATGAAGTCACGTCATGACCATCTTCACGCCCCGCCACATCCGCGTTCAGCCCTTGTCGTGCCGTACGGGCTGATGTCGGTCCCCGTATGCTTCTATGCCATCGTAGGCTGAAGCTGCGCCATGACCGTCTTGAAGTCCCGCCACATCTGCATCCAGCCCTTGATGCGCGGCGTCCGAGCCACATATATTAAAATCATCCGATCACTAATGAAATTCTTACAAAAACATTGAATAGTCCACATTTTTGTTAATTTCAATTAATGATCTAGTATTACCCACTCTTTCTCTCTCTCTCATTTCATCGGTGGTTTTCCCACTTCAGACCGCCGTCAAGCGCGGGCCACCACCGCTCCCCGTCCGTCATTGTGACCAGCACTGCGCCCAGCTCACTTTCTAGCCCAGCTCCTAGTCTGCCGTCACGCCCAGGATGAAGTCACGTCATGACCATCTTCACGCGTTCAGCCCTTGTTGTGCCGTAAGGGCTGATGTCGGTCCCCGTATGCTTCTATGACCAACACCACGTCCAGCCCGCTGCTATGCCATCGTAGGCTGAAGCTGCGCCATGACCGTCTTGAAGTCCCGCCACATCTGCATCCAGCCCTTGATGCGCGGCGTCCGAGCCACATATGCCATCGGTATACTCATGTTCATGTACTTGTTGTTGTTGCATCTGCATTCACGCCGACGCATCCACGCCACGCCGCCATGCACCCATGCCTACATCATTGCATCCGCATCCATGATGTCGTTACATCCATGCCTACGCCTCCATCACACTAGTGTCCACGTCAACAAGACTCCTACTACTCACGGCGACCATGTTATCATGCCAACAATGTCATCGTGTCCATTGGACATTTGGACTCTACCCTTAGGCCACGTTTGGTTTACCGGAAAGGACTACAATGGGTTGACATATAAGGCAGGATAGGATAGCATAGGACAAAATAGATGATGTAGCTTTACGATCCCATGTTTGGTTGCAATATAATTTTCAAAAGTTAATGGACAAGAAGAATGAGTTTCATGTAGTTGGGCGCCGGTGGTCGCTGCCACCGGACACCACTAATCGCAGTTATGATGAATCTATTTCTCGTTGGTCATTTTGTTCCCTCCTTTCAATAGATTTTTTGAGATGATTTTTACTAGACGAGTAACCATAGCACTGATTTCTAAACAATTAAAAAATGTAACAGTGCTAAACAACACGTCGGGATCCTTTCCTTCGCCGCTGTGGGGCTCATCTTTTTTTTTTCTTTGTCAAAAATGCAATTGAAGCCATGGCTATTCAACAATGGGCATCTATATCAACTTTTCTGCTTGCCTGCTACTAACTGCACCATCAGATGTTCAGGTATAGCGTTCGCTACG
This sequence comes from Alisma plantago-aquatica, assembly GCA_963693085.1. Taxonomy (NCBI): domain Eukaryota; kingdom Viridiplantae; phylum Streptophyta; class Magnoliopsida; order Alismatales; family Alismataceae; genus Alisma; species Alisma plantago-aquatica. The sequence continues at coordinate 1,793,175,117 of OY856409.1, forward strand.
GAATCATCAGACCAGAGTCGGGGTGGAGACTCAAGTGTGGGGCGAAGTGGGTAATCGGAAGACGGAAAACACGAGCAAGGTTTCAGCTTCTGACGTCACACTGAAGAAGAACGGGGAGGAGAGTCTAGGTCAATATCGAAGAGTCGGCCATCGGGAGGTGGGGCTCGACTATATACCGTGCTACTCCCATGGGGGTGCAAAACTTGCCAATCCTACTCATATGGGACTCTAGTCCAGCGTGAATGCTATCCCAACATTATATTTGTGGAAGCAAACGTAGGATGACACTTATCAACGAAATATGAGTCCTATCTTACACATATTACTACAAACTAAACACAGCTTTCGGAGGAAGAGAATGGAAATGTGCATAGGTTGGTTGCTTGGGCATGTAATGCATATATGTCATCATTGTAGTCCGTAATTTTTCTCACTGAGATGTTTAAAAATTAGTCGTGCGAGCTCATATGTGTTTTTTCATTCCATGTAATGAATGTGAGCTTATATGGATCATTAACAATAATGTTGGATCAACTGTAAAAAAATATAAAGGTTATGGTCTTATATTATAATTTTGTAATCATGGAATTTATCTAACTGTAAGCATTGTTTTAGTTTATATTAAGTACAATTATTATTATTTATTTGGTGATACTGTGAATATTAATTAGTATCGTACGTGAAATTACTAGCAACATATGAACAGAAGTAGTCCCTATATTTTGATCAAATATGATCACTGATCAGATATAATATTTTCTACATATTAAATTAAAAAAATGAATAAAAAACAAATGGTCAATATCTTGCAAAATGTGGTGTATTTGGTTAGTTTTTAAAAAAAAGAATAAAAGGGTACTAATAAGCAACTTATCATCTAGTAAACACTGAGCAATTTTATTATATACTAGTTTGAATAGAATTCAGTACTTAGTACTGCCTTGAATACATCTAAGTATTATTGTTTGACTTGTAAGAATGTATTATTTTTTTTATTGCAACATCTACATGCATGCAAGCAATGCAAAGTTCACTAAAATTTCACACTATGGCATGTTATAGGATGACCCCATGAATTTATTTTTTAGTACTATGTTGTTGCATTGTAATATTGTTCTTAGATAAACTGAAATAATAATGTGTACATATTTATAATGAATACAAAAATATATAAACATAATCAACAACCAATTTTGTATTTTAGTTTTCTAATCAAATGAATATCTGAATATACGCACTGTGCTAATTTATATCTAGTATATTTATTGATGACTTTGGACACTGTGGTGAATATATTAAAGTATTGATTATGGACTTAATTGTAAAATATGTACAAGCGTGCATGTAGTCGCATCGGTCATTATATCCTAATAACAAGTGAAAAAAAATTTTGATTTTTTCAAATCCATTATTTTGTTTCCAAGAGGAGTAATAATTGTAAGTAGGTTGTAGTTGTTTAATTGCAGTGGTTACTTTATAGCAGTGGTTGCATACATGCAAAGTGTTAAAAGGAGAATTAAAAAAATGGTCAAGGGGATTAATAATAATGATGCATGAGATGTAGGCGTATTATCGTTTCTTGGTCTAGTGACCCATGTCGCACAGTGCGAAATGCACCTTTCCGAGGCTGGACCGTAGATATTGATGGAACATGTGTTCTATGAATCATTTCCCAAAAAGAAAAGAATGTTGAGACGACCCCATCCCTTAAATGCATACCTTTCATATTCACATCACGATTCTTTTGTCTATATTAGCTTTGGTTAATCAAATACTTACATGGGCATGTTCAAAAGTAGCTGCAGTCAGTATCTACGTGGGGAGTAGAAGAAAAAATAATATTTATCATTTGTACAAATAGAAGAAAAGTTAGTCCTACATTGCCCACATGTAAAATAGAGATCTTATATAGGAAAGTTGCATGCATGTGACATTATTGTCTCAAAAACCTAGGAGAGTGTTATACCTACCTTGGAGTATTAATAATTGCCACCACACACACGCTCTATGCCTAGTGGCAGACCCACATACAAGCGAGGGGCATGTGCCCTACCTTATCTTGTTAGCTATGCAAATAATATACATTAGACAAGCCAGTTATTAGCATGAAAACACTTTGGTGCCCTCCCCAGGCAATGAGAATTGTCTATCATCTCTCTTTACATGAAAAGTTAATTACTAATTATATTTTATTCAAGATTCTAATACTTTCTTAGATCGTTTTGTGAATCTGTAACTAAATCAAAGAGTATCTTTTCGAATTCCTAATATGCATGCACGTTAAGTGGTGGAGCCACATACATGTGGAGGTATGAGGACAAAGACGATAACATACCCTTGTGGAGTGAATAATACATGGATGGTTTACAAACACTAAGAGTGTTAAAGAAATCATATTGTGAGGATGTTTTATCATGAGCTATGTGAAATTTGTAAGTTATGCAAAGTTGAGTTTGATCACCATGAGGATGAGCTCAGAGTTTCTTATTGAAGACAAATTTAGATTTTGAGATGAGATGATAAGTAGAATACATGGAGGTGTATGTCTTAAACATTACCTAATACCTAAGGAGGTGGAGTGGTAATGAATGCTTTGGCTGAGATATAGCTGCCTAGTTTAGCTAGAGGCTAGAAGAAGTTGAGGTTGTTTGGCTAACCCTAAGTTTGGAAAGAAGATGTGTTTTGGCTAACACTCAAATGTAACAAGATATGATGAACAAGTTAATGGTTGTTTGGTTAGCCAGCCTAGTCCTTGATGTGGTAGAAGTATGGTTGTAAAACCTCATATACACTCCTCTAAAAAGGAAGGTGATGAAACCCTGATGAGAGTGGTTTAGGGTTTCTGAGGAATTGATCTTGAGGAATCATGACACGGATGAGATCATAGTTTTAAGATCACAAGACACCGTGATACTATAGGGATAGTAAGAGATAATAGCACTTTGGATGCTTAAGATAAAAAATGCATGTGGCTTGTGGCCATGCATGATAGTGGGTGAAGGACGAACACCAGTAACCCAATGCTTCGACATAGAGGATAAAGAGTCCCCGAGAGGGAGTGGGAGTTCACTACTATGGAAGTTGTGGTAAGTCTCCCCTTGACCAAGAAAGGTCAAGATGCAATATGGGTTATGGTAGATCGCCTTACCTAGATAACATGAGAAAGAAAGAGTATTGTCACGGGACAGATCTGATTGAACTACTTATAAGAGAGAGATGGTTCAACTACACCATGATGCGAGTTCAAAAGTTTTTGAGTATCAGATTCACTTCCATGAGGTGGAAGTAGATACATGAAGAACTTGATGATAAAATAGTTTATCACCCCTAGCTAATGGTTAGTATGATCCAGACTAGAGGGTCTGATGAGATCATGTGTGCTCATTCAGGGTGATACATAGAGACAGCTATTGTCCTTTGTAAGATGTGATGATAACCACCTTAGCCTTTATTGGGATGAAAGAAGTTATAGAAGGAGGTTGTGTTGGTCACCACTTCATTAAGATGATGTTGGTGAAGGAGGCCTCGCGAAGGTCAGAAAATAACCATAGTGGGTGCAGATGAAGTCGCTTTGATCAAGCAATGGCTGAGAGAGAGAGCCCAGAGACGACATGAGTCGTGAGCTGATGCAAAGCAGACTGACATACAGTTCACTGTATGAAAGTATGTAATGTGAAAATCCGACCCCTCTAAGCTACAACTGAGAAAGTTGAGTCCCCGATATATGGGTCCATTTGAGATGGATTAGTGGAGAAGGTTGTGTTTAGCCTTACCCCTCAGGATAACGTGATGAATAATGTGTTCCATGAGTCTGATCTAGAGCACTATGTGAAGTACCCAAGCCATGTGCTGAGTCTTGAACCTATTCAGCTGTTTGAGAGGCTAAAAAGTCCTGAGTCACCTACGAGGGTATGATATGCCAAGGTAAGAAAGAACTCAAATGGAAGAATATGAGATGATGAAGGTTCTTGGGAAGCACCATGGAAAGGGTGAAGCCACATGGGAGCCCTGGTGGACATAAAAAAGGATTGTCTTGTTTGTTTGCTTGCTTGATGGAATTTTGAGGACAAAATTCTTATAAGATGGGAACGATGTTACAACCCCAATTTTGGGTTCATTTGCTGAGAAATGCAATTTCTCATATTAAAGATATTTGGACAAATAATGATACAATTTGTTTTGAATAAATGGATTTCATTAACAATAGCCTTGATGATTGTGTTGTGGGCTTTATTGGCTATTGGGCCCAATAACAAGGAAATTCAATTAGTAAATAAATAATTGAGAAAAGAAAGATGTGGAAACCTTTGGAAGGAAAAAGAACTTAATCTAAAAGTGTATTTCATGCCACATGGGTTCCTTGGGTCCCAAGGAGTCCCAAGTTGCATAGAGAATACAATAAGAAAAGAAAAGATCAATTAAGAATTTCTTTATTAAGAAAGAAATTGAAAACAATGATAAAATGTGGAAAATAAGTGGAAAGAGGTGTAATTGAGTTATCCTTATTGGAGTTTTGTATCCCAAGGATTCCTAATGATAACAAGAATACCAATGAGGAAAATAATAGAGAAATAAAGAGAAATCCTCAAAAAGAGATATTTTAATGAGGAATAAACAAGATTATGGGAAATAATGGATATAGATGACTCTAGAAGGATAATGAGTATCCATTAAAAATTATTTCGAAATATTAGGGTTCCTTGAGGTCCAAGAAATCCAAGAAAATAATTTAATAGCAAAGGAAAAAGAAAAATAGGTGAGGAATATACATAATTGAGTAATAGCTTGCAACTAAAGAAAGGGATCTAATTTCTTTAGATAATGGATCCAAATTCGGCAGAATGAAAGATTAAGTTATTACAAAGCTTCCCTCAAAATTTGGGATCAAACGTTTAAATGATTTGGGAGATACGATTTTTGGAAGTTTTCCTAATGTGGGGAGGAAATCAATAAATGTCACAATTTAATTTAATTGGACCAATTTCCTTTGTTCCTCACGTGGCACGTCAGCCATTGGATCAAAATCTAAGGGTAATGCAGTTGTCTTCTACCCCAGATAGATTAGGAAAGGGAGAGCAATACAATCAGTTTTCCCAAGCAATTTTCTCATGTTTTAGTGCACGAATGAACTTGGAAACGTTTCCACCAAATTCGGGAGTCTGTTCTGAAGACAACGAACCCAATTTATGGGTGGTTTCATAGACATGCCAGGAAGTCCCAAAAATGCTAGACTCTGTCACCGACCCTATATATAGGGAGAGTGCTCAGGGGTACCTGCATTGATGAAACGCACCCTGATATCTGCGGAGGACGTCGTCGAAGCCTTTGGCGATTCCAATCGAGCAAGACACCCCGACCATGCCCTTCATTCCCCGGTCGACCCGCCGAAGTTTCAGCAGCCAGTTCGGAGCAGAGGCACATTGTGGGTGTGCAATTGTTGATCCCTTCAAGTTCGGATGGTGGCGGTGGAACTTTCTGGCCCCCTAGCTTGCTCGCTGGTGGACGATACCCCAAAGTCAACGACGAGGTTGACCGGAGGCTGGCGCTGGCTCGCGAGTAGCAGGTCGCGAGATTGAAGGAAACAGAGAGAAAAGTATCTCTTACCCCTGGCGTACGAGAAGGAGAGCAGGGACAAAAAGGGCAAATGTCTGATCGCTGGAAAAGAGAATAGGAAGGACATGTGGCGCTCTTCCATTAGCCAAGAGGTAGATAATTTACAAAATTCATAGTTAATTATTGGAAGCCCTGATGAAAATAAGTTATACATGAAAATTGATAAAAAAAATGTGAGGAATCCAATAAAATTATAATTGGAACTTAGTATTTCTTGCAATTTAAAAATTACACAAAATTATTACCTTTGATGTTATAAGTTATGGTAGAACCCTAATTGGATATGGAACTCAAAATTAATGACTCTTTTGGGTTAAGTTGATTTGGAACCCTAATTTTGAGAAATATTAACCTATTAAAAATAAAAGGGAGAGTTAATTTTGAAAGAAGGTAGTTTCATGCTTATTTTAGGGTTTTAGGCACATAATTATGTTTAAAACCCTAATTTGGGAAAATATGGGTTTTAATGGGTTAAATCCGAAAATATAATTATAGAACTGAGTTTTCATGGTTATAAGCTATTTCGAGCATTAAAGTTCCTAATTGTGGTTAAATACCCTTAATGTGGAGATTAGGGTTTCCTAGTGGATAAAAGGTGGAATTAATGATAAATAATGTTCATATGAGTATTAGACCATAATGAACTATGAATTGATGATAAACAAGCATAATGACTTTGTCATGGATTAAAAAGGATAAAAGGTAGCTTTAATGAAAAGGAGGCTTAATGGACTTAATTGTGTCCTTGATCCAAAATCAAGGTAATAAGTGGCTAAAAGGTAACCTTAATATCTTTTGTGAAGAATAGATGAGATAATTAGGGTTTGTGAGTAATTGTATAAAATTAGGGTTTAAAATAGTAAAAGTGAAGTAAAACCCTAATTGCAAAGTAAACCCTAAAAAGAGGTAGAAATCCTAAAAAGGAATAGAAACCCTAAGTAGCAAGATGGTTTGGATAGATTTTGATAAAAAGGAATTGAATGTAATTTTAGGATTCAAGTACTTGCTTGATTGGACTATTCTATCTCAGATCAACCTAACAGGTATGTGGTTAATTATGAATAACTGCCTTAGTTTCTCGAGGATTTTCCGAATGGTTAATCGCATTAAATGCAAATTATCAGTTTGGATGGTCATACTTGCAAATGATAAAGTCACTATGATTATCACATTAATAATAGAAGTATGTATTCTCACACCTACATGCCACCCTGATGGATGATGCCAAAGGTCAGGCCCAGATGGGTAGACTAATGGGCACCATGAGTGGTGACCCCAGGCACCAAGCTCGAGAATGAGAAGGTGGCCTATGATTTTGAATGACTACAGGGCACCATGAGTGGTGACCATAGGCACCAAGTTCAGGATTGAGAAGGTGGCCTTAAGTCATTGGCAAAAGAAACCCTAAGGTGGGTATGCCAAGGTTAGGGCAAAAGAGGTGGAGAATGTCATACTGGAAAGCGTAAATTGGCTTGTTAATTAACTTGATTGTGATAATTAGATTGTTATACATATGTGCAAACTTTTGGTTATCCCCACATACCAGTATATTTCTATATGCTGACCGACGTTTTGATTGTCGGCGTTTTAGGTACACCCTGAAATGAACAAATAGTAAAGTGACACATTGTGAAATTAGAAATAAAGTGCAAAGAGGATTAGATAGAGTAGATTCAAGATTGGATAGATAGATTTCCAAAGTTTTAAAAGGTATGCAAAGTTTTATTTTAATACCATATTTCAGTTTAGTTAGTAGAATTTCATAATTATTATTGATTATTTGTCGAACCTTTGATCCGGGTTATTGGATAACGGCTCTGATCTATTGGTCTCCTTTAAGTGGGGGTTATCGGGAGATGGGGTCGTTACAAATTTTGTGCCCTCCGAAGTCGTTGGATAGAAAGATAACTACTAATTATATTTCACTTAAGAGTGTAATACTTGTCTTAATAGTTTTGCTAACATGTTGCTAAATCGAAGAGTGTCTGCTCATATTCCTAACATGCTCTCTTCATATCCCTTATACTTTTACAGCAAAGTGTGTGATTGTGGTGTTCTATATTCCTTTTATGTGAACATGGAATGCTGTGTGTGTGTTGTATATGTGTCCCTTTAAGCACTACTCTCATATATTTGCTTAACCCTAGACGTAGTTGTCCTTCCATAGTATGTGGTCATCAGTCAATGTTGATGCAAAGAAGTTCTCTCCTGTTGGGTGGTGGTACTTAACACTTGCTGATTTATGTTTGGAGTTTTGTTCTTTGTCATCAGTACTCGCATGAGATGGTTGTTTGCCATAGGTTTTTGAGTAAATATTCTAAGAGAACATACTTGACATGTACCAAAGCACTGATTTCTCTAAGTAACATCCATCTTTGAATTGTGTGCTATATATCTGGTTTGGAATTCCTAACTCTATTTATTTTTGTTTCTCCAACTTTAGTTGATCTCATTTTCTTATCAAGATATGGTAATTAGTAGATAAAACATAATAATCTAGTTGTAATTGCTTATTATTAATTTTAAGTATGAATATAATTCTAACAGTCTTAGAGAATTATCTTATTCTCATTAATTAAAATAGATGAACTTGGATATGTATGTCCTCAGGTACAACCAATATGCCTAATTAGTTCATCGAGATAACTTCAAATTGTTGGCAAAGCCAGATGGAAATTTGGCTTATTATGATGGCTTTGATGACCTATAGAAAAATGAAGTGCATACATAGAATATAAGTGACCCTAAGAGTACTAAAAAAAATCATTGAGTTGAAGGAGAAGGATTGTTTGTTGTGTTGACTTTTTACACTATCTCGTGTACTATATGACGTATAGAGTAAACATTATGTCATGATATCAGAGATATTATGGGGTTGTTATATAAGAAAAATAATATTGAGGTATTAAATAGGATTCTATTTTTAAAATTTCTTAAGTTTATATGTTTGAGGATAAACCCAGTTCTGAACAGACATATAAGTTTTAACTCTTCTTCCATGGTCTTTAAGAAGTGGATAAGTAGTTGCATGACATTCTTTTGGGTAATGTCAATCATTGAAAAGTTCACCAACTCTTGGAAGGCCTCTGGCCTAAATCTCAAGTGCAAGAGTGACTTGTCCTTGAATGGACATATGATTGATATTTCAATAGAAGAGGATCTCATTGTGACACCCCGCCATCACCCAGACAACAAGATGACATGCGAAAACGTGCGGAACTAGGATATTACCGAAAACACAGGTTAATTAAAACTAATTGCGGAAAGCATACTTGTGGGAACTTTTGCATTCAGATCCTGTAGAGAAAGCATGTTATAAAAATATTTACAGGCTTTGATATATGTTCACCGCTTATCGGAGCCAGCTGTATCGTTAGCACTAGAGTTCATTACCTGTTTATATATACATAACGGACACATACGACCAGCAGTAGGATTATACAAAATCACAACAGCTAGACATCGTGAAATGTCGTCAAACACCTCCGAGGACCTGAGAGTACAGGGATGACTCTAGGAATCTACTACAAAACCACCAAAATAGCAGCATGCCCATCTCTTGCATTCTACTTCTCTTCTTGTTGCTCGGCCGCAACCTCACGACCACCACCACGTCTAGAGCGATCACCTAAAAAGGGTGTAAACTAGTAGGGTGAGACACATATTCCCAGTGAGAAACATAAGTCCCTGCCGAAACTATAAAACCTTAGAAGGTTAAGACAACAACAGCAGTTAACTGATAAAGCATATAATAAGAGTAGCATACTGAGTAAGGCTATCATTACCATCACTCTTACCAAGATATCCAGGAGGCATATAACCAAGCATTTCTTTGTGGAACATGATTGACAAGATAAGCTTTATAAGAACTTATCACAGAATATAAGGATCATACACGTAACTATAAGGTATAACTAGATCAGCTATATAAGTACAAGGCCTCAATCAATGTTCTGTGTTTTGCTCTAAGCAAGATATACTATTCGGCTGGATTACATTTTATCATGCCCTCAGGAAGTGAGCCTTCCCTGGTCAAATCCAACCATTGGTTGCGAAGCCCAATCCGGTTCCATACAAGGTCTAAGGAGATCCGGACTCCATGACCTCACCTTCTCGTGGTCAGTACACGAATCATCAAGAAAGACCGCAGTCTTATGCTTATAGGGCCTCAGCCTCTGGGTCAGCTCTGCAAGCTACCCATAACTCTAGCTCACCTCATCATAGGTGCTAGTGCATACATTTGAATCATGAACGCATCATGCTCATCATCACATATCTTGAGCCATCGAGTCTGTTCACCATGCTCCATATATCTTGAGTCTGCAACCACAGTTGCACTCAATCCCTCCTATTTTTGGCTAGGGGAAACCTTGCATATTCAACAATATGCACTCTAGGTAATCCCGCAGGATAAACCTGTTTCACAATCATCAAATACTGACGATGATGGATCTATGGCCAGGGCAAACTACATGATATGTTCATCTATAATTAATTAGTATATTTTAAGACAATTGTTGAGGCAATCAAAGTTATAAACATAACCTCATAGAATTACATCATTATTGCCATCATCATACTATCATGGGACCTCATTCCCTCATGATATCAACCACTGCCTCTCAAGGCATCATAATCATGCATCAACATTCTGGGAACGCATCCCTTATCTCATCATTTGAGGATAACACCTCAACTAGGCACTCAACCTTATATCAGGTTCTCAGACCTATAAATTTGTTATCTCATTACCACATGGTGATACTCAAGCACATAAATCTCATAAAATACCTGCATGGTTAGTATACACATCCATAGAGATAACTAAAGCCATCATGGATTAACAGAATTATCATGCTGCTACGTATAAAGCAACATCCATGAGTATATTACACATAAGTTGTGGAAATTATAGTTTTATTATCAATCATAAGCATATATCATGCCCCATACTTGTGATCATCTGCATGTGTCACATTATCATGTGTAGCAACATCATATCCTTCCAAGCTTCCTGGTTCACAACCTATCATCTTAACTCATTATCATATTTGCAAGATTCAAGGTGATTACACCATACCACTTGTGTTAACATTATTAGCCATATACATTCCGAGTTATCAGAACCCTAACCCAAAGCTCATGTAACCCTCACTATAGGTATGGCGGGAAATGCCAACCCTCACCAAAAGATGTATCGTCTAGGGTTCCAAACCCTAAAGCACATGTACCATCAGAACGGCCAACAACACATCATCCTATCGTGCATCAGGGATCCTATCGTGCACTAGGGTTAGGGTTTCTATCGGCCAACCCTCTCAACAAGAAGCATGTCAGAAAGGAGCATGGCGTCCAAGATGCCCTATCATTCAACCATCGCCCATATCGTTCAAAGGACCCTTATGTTGGCCAAGGCACTTTATCGTCCAAGAGCATGGTAACCACTAAGGCACCATATCGACCAACTCACATAGGGTGTGTCAGGAAAACACAACCCCATGCTCAACACAAGGTTACCCATTTTACTTAGGATGTCGCCCACCTATAACAAGCAACACCTAAAGAAGACCTATCATCCAACTAGGTCAAACACCTCATATCGGCCACCACTAGGGCACCATACAGAGTTCCACCATGCACCCACCATATCGGGCAGCACAAGACTACTTCATATCGGCTAAGAGCTATCACAAGGTGTGTTGTACAAAGCATACATCAAGGTGTATCGCCAAAGCTCCAACTCCACAAAGGGTATTGACCAAGCTCAACTAGGCATATCGGCCAAAGGTGCAACCCAAGACATGGCTATCGGGAAGCACTACTCCAAGGTCATATCGTGCAAGGCACATCCCAACATGGTCGTCTTCAACCTCAAGCACAAGGGTACCAAACACTAAATGATCAAGAAGATCGTATCACCTCTCAACAACCAAGAGAGAGGGGTTTTGCACAACCTTTATCACAAATCAGGAAACCACAAGGATCAACCTCAACATAGGTCATCACATATCCAAGAGCTCACTTCTCAAATCCATGGTGAGAGGAGGGTGTTTGCCCAAGCAACTAGAATGTAGACTCACCTCTCAACTAAAATGAGAGAGGGGTATTGCCTACATCACTAGAGCTCAAACTCACTTCTCTAGACCAAGGAGAGAAAGGGGTATTTCTCAACAAGGAAACCCCAAACTATGGTTTGGCCAACTAGGTGTAAAGGCATATAAACCATCAACAACATCAACAACATCATGCTCACTATATCCATAAGATCAAAAACATGTACTAGAACAAGAAACATAACATGCATGGCCGATTATCCACATATATGAATCATGCAACATAGAGAAGGTAGTATATCTAGGGTTAGAAGTTATGTAACCCACCTTAAGAAAACTCTTAAAGCTCCAAAGATCCAAGCTCCAAGCTTTAAGCTCCAAGCTCCAACAAAGAGATAAAAGAGATAAAAGGGGAACCAAGGCAAGCTCCAACAAAGAGATAAAAGGGATTCTAGATGAGGACCAAAGGGGAACTAAGGCAAGGTGTCACCCCTCTTAGGGACGCAAGTTCAACGTCTTGCCACCTTACAAACCACATGCACATGCCATGCCACCCACTCATCAAAGGATAGCCACTTGTCCAAGGTAGGGTGACACAACTAAAGCAAGAAGGTCAAAGAGGTCAAAGGCCGACACACACACCTGGGCGACACACTCCTCTGGGCGACACAACCCTCTTGCCTGACTCAAGGTCCAATAAGGCAAGGCAAGGTCCAAACAAAGCTCAACCAAGCCCAACAGAGCCTCAACAGCTATATGAAAAAGATGATCCAGCGAAGTTCTTCCCAGTCAACAGACATTGAGTAAAGAGGTTCTAAGAAGATGAAGATTTCGTAAGGAGATCCAAGTTGCCCGTGGACGAGGCCGAAGCTGCACCTACTGAAGAAGCATAGTAAGATTTAAAGATGTTGAGCTAATGATAGAAACCACAGTGCTCCTCGGGAGGCAGTCCGAGTTTTACATTCCTAGAATAGGATGTTATTTCATTTTCTTGCGAAGGACACTATGAACACTCTCATTGTAATAAGGCCCGAGTCTGTGCCTGTGCCACGTGCACAAACTCTCTCATTTCTTGGGCCACTGACTTAGTTTTATTGCCTTGAGGTGTAATACTATATGAGGTTGAGGTTTACTCATAGGCCAATGATGTTTTACCCATCAAGTGCCTTCTGATTTTTAATCTTTCACCCTTATTAAGTTCTCATAAGTTCTTTGATAACATATCGAGCATGCACGATATCTTACCTTTGATCAGCATGTCGGGGTTCTTTGATAATGTGTCACCCAACCCATGTTAATGAGTATCGCGCCCAGCCATATTGCCTTTGAAAAGAGTGTCGGGTTTCCATGTCGCCCAACCTGTATCGTCCAACTGAGTATCATGCACCCATGTCTTCGAAGTTGGACGGCTTCCCAGAGATGTGTCGGGCAAGTATGTCACCCAGCGCGATCAGAATGCACCCGTACCGTGCGACGCATGTATCGTGCACACACGTGTCGTGTAAGGAGCACGCCGGGAAATGCATATTGGGCAACACGATCTTACTACCAAACACGCCTGCCATGTGATGCACTGCATTCTCAAAAAGCTTTGTGATGTGAAATGATTAGACGTGATTTACCTTGCTTTGGAAGACGATTCTTGTGCATGCACGACACATGTCCCTATTTTTACCCTCTTTACCCTGCTCGTGGATGGCTATATATAGCAGCTCCAGATTAACCGTGTCGAGTTACCAAAGTTACCACAACTTTTGCTCCTGTATCGTGCATCCCTTGCTAGCTTAAGATCCCATGTCGGTTTCCACCCTATCAACTTTCGTGTCGCGCTCCCAATCTTCCTGCCTAACAAAGGCAAAAACATGTGACGTCCTGCATGTCGTGTAACTGTGTCGCACAGATCGTATCGAACATCCTTATCGTGTGCCCACCATATCGTGTTCTTGTCTGTGTCAGGTAGAATCTTTACGTGTATCAAGTTTTCTATTTATCATGCCAAGCGTATCAGCTTAGTTTTGCATCAGTCATACGCTTGTGTCGCATGACACGAAGTATTGTGTGACACAATGAACTACGCATCTCTATTGGGTAAAGACTTTGAGTGTGTGACGGTAACCTTATTGGTCAGATTGTTTTGCCATGCTTTCATCTGTGTCGTGCGACACAATTCATCACACGTTCCTGACGGGCATGATGTCTATGGCACATCAGTTATCTTATCACTTAGAGATGCTATAGTGCTTTCACCCAAGTTATGTGACATGCATATCGTGTGACATGCTTATCGAAGCATCCATATTGTGCAGACTCTGTCAAAGTATAGTTACTCGATACTCCACGAGCGACGCACATATAGATTTGACCATACTGACTTCACCAATGCATTGTTTTCTCCTCTACCTGATAACGGTTTATTCAGATTATCGTTTGAGGAACGTATCAGTTTTCTCGATATCGGGCACCTACGTATCGCACATCAAGTTTCCATAAGTCCCAACCTGATACTGGTTCTTGTGCGTATCTCCCAACCCATATCGTGTGGCACCCTTACTTTTACTAACTCCCGATATTGGATAAATAAAGTTTTAATCCAACATCTCTTTTTGATTTAATTTCTTTATCCAATCATTGCAGAAAATGGCATGCACCAAGAAGACCATTGTTCAGGTCGACAAACAAGGTTGGAGGATCAACCTCAAGGCCACAGCTGAAGCTACCACTAGGTAGAAACACCCTAACCCAGAGACGACTAGGCCCTCTGAGGCCGAGAAGTGACCCAGAGTAGAAGCAATCCCAGCCCCAACCACTACGGCAGAATCAGAGGTCCTGACCCACTCACCAGGCCAGTTCGTGTCGAGAGATGAGGAGCACCAAAGGCACTACACAGAGTTGGCGGTAAAATTCTACTTCCCAACCCGGTTCTTCCACCAAGCATCTTTCCGGTAGATCGACATCTTTGACAGATTAGAGAATGTCCTAGAAGCTGCCGGACTCCGGAAGATCTGCTTCAGCTTCTCTGCCTCCTATACATAGCTCACAAAGGAGTTCATCTCGTCCCTCTGCCGAGTTCCAAACACACCAGAGGAGAGCAAAAGGTTCGGTGGAGCAGACAGACTGTAAGGGTGCCTCTACAATGACGAGCACGACATAACAGAGAGGCTACTCAACAAGATATTCTCCTCTAGTGAGGTTGAGCAAGAATTTCTCAACAACGGTGCCTGAATCACCGACGAAGATGGCTTTGATCTGGTCAGCCTATGGAGTAAGCTGACGGGTGAGTCCTTAAAGCTGGGAAGTAAGGTGGAGGCGGTCCACTCCTGCTTCTAGAGGATAGCGCACAAGATCGTAGCGAGCCTACTCTTCAGCAAATATGAGACTAGCCATCTCTACACTAAAGAGTTGTACCTAATTTGATACATGATGGAAGGTAAGCCGATCAACATGGGGTGCTTCCTACTAAGATGTCCTCATTCTATAAAGGATGCCACCAAAGAATACAACATTGGAGGAGTCATCAACCTCATAGAGGTAGGGCTTGGGTACCCGAGGGAGTCACCCAGCCTATCACAAACCAGGGGCGATGACAAGGTAGACATAAAGTTCCTCACCAGGGTGAACATAATCAAGAAGGAGGGTCGCCACCTCTTCTACAAGTTTGCAAGGACAAACATCCTCCTACCCCTCCCACTCTGTGTCAACTATGACACAGAGAAGCTAGTCTTTACAATAATAGAGGTCCAAGCTCTGACCGTAGACGCAGCTTATGCTGCCACAACGGCCATCCTAGAAAGGATGGCTACAACAGTGAGGCCCACACCCTCGATGCTCGGCGGGACAAATCATCGGCAGTCATCCTCGAAGACTCGCCAGTCGTCATCACCACCACCACCGAGCCAACCACACCAATTGTTGAACTCGTAGCTGCTACTCCGATGGTCACAACTGCCGCCATCGAACGAGCCGCAGAAACCACAACAACGTCCGTCGTGGCTACAGAAGAAGTGTCGACCATCGGGGATTTCGTTGACACCACCGAGGCCATCAAAACAGGCATCGCCTTGGAAGCCACTTCCGCAAAATTAGTAGCCGCAGTGCCCCAAGCTTCAGCTCTGCTGGAAATGGCAGAAGCCGCAACCATGCCCTTTGTGCGGCCGGATGCCTCTCACAATAGTGATTTTGTATTCATTGAGCTCTTGGAGGTGGAGTTCAGGTCTATCCAACAGACCCTGACACCGCCACCCTCAATGCCAATGATTTCTATGGAGGAAGAAGATGAGAGCTGGGTGGTTGACCAGCATCCGCCCACTCCACCACCTTCTCCACAGCCGCACGTTGAGGAGATAGAGGCGGCCACAAAGGTACCAACATCTCGCCCAAAGGCCACATCCTCATGTACTATCCTATTGGACTTGGCCCCGACAGAAGATGCAAATTCAATGAGCTACACCGCCAATGCGAGCAGCACTACTCGAAGCCGAACCCGATCAGTGGCAGTCCCCTCCTCGTTAGGGCAAGCCTTCAGCTTCGAATTTGACAACTTGTGGGAGGTAAAAAGCAACCACAATGCTACATTTACTTTCCTAATCTGCAAGTTTTAGGTCTTCCAATAGAGGCTAGGTGAGCAGGAGCGTCAGCTGCTGACTCTAGTTGGTCTCCTCGGCCAACTAGAGGTGATGAACAACACAATGCAGACAGTGCTCCAATGCCTAGATGGCATCGAGTGGAGGCTCGATGAGAGGGACGTCAGTCACCAATCAAGGTGCTCCCAGAGATCACATTCACCACTGACGCCCTCCTCTCTGCCATTGTCATCATCATCTTCTTCCACCAACTCATCATCCTCATCCAACACCAGCGGGCCCTCTACAATGCTCGAGGAGGAGACGACAAATAGAACTGCCGACGAGGCCCCCACAGAACAAGGGAGCACTTGCGGCATCATCGTATATGCAACCCCTCAACCTCTAGAGCCAACCAATGTCGCAGAAGAAATGTCTGAAGGCCTAGTGGAGGATTCGTTTGTGGGAGAGGGAGGTGATATGTATAACTCTCTTGCTGAGAAACCCCCAAGAGATAAGACTTCGGTGGCTGATGCATTTTCTGCATCGTTTGAGATCCCAGTCTTCGAGATGGCCGACTTCGATAGGCACACCATCAGCTACCTTACGATTCGGGACCAACAATTGTTGAATATGGTCTTGAGCCCATAGGGGGAGAATAAGCTATCATTTGGAGTGACATGTACTTCTCCGTATGACGCCGAGCACTCAAAGGAATGTTCCGCTTAGAAGCCATCATGGGGAATATTCTGTTTAGGGTTCTGGAAGGCACAATGATAGAGAACATCTCGCTCAGGACAGGCTGGCAATCGATTTACAATGCCACTCCAGCCTTGGCCAGGAGACTGCTAGCAGGGGTGGATAACACACGTCCGGTCGTTGACATGCTGAAGCATATAGAAGAGCACAACCCCGACTTGGAGTTGGCCCCTTACAAGCATAGTGGATACTAATTCCTCTGTGTGGCTGACCTCCGATCCCACGATGTTACTTTGTTGAGCTACTGTAGCACGGAGGTCCCGCACCTGGAGTATATCTTCCTCTATCCTGAAGACACCAACCTTAGGCTCCTACCTCTACATCTCCACCGGGTCATCAAACAAGGCATCTGACGCCACAACGGCATCTGGAACTTCTACGGGATCAAAGACTTCCTAGTTCAACAAAACCCAGGGAGTAGAAATAACGCTTTCATCATCTTACACGCCATAGAGTGGCTAAACATCTTCATATATGTACGGTAGCTCCAAGACACAAACTTCTTTCATCTAAGGAGCATCTACGCATTGTTGCTGATAAAAGACAAGCACTATTTACAAGATGTAGAGCTTCGAGAGGACCTGCTAGAGACAGCCGTTGGTTCTTATTCTGATTCCCATTTTTCTCAACCCAGCAGTCCTCAAAGAAATGAAGTCGAGGGCTCCTATGACGTCTTTAGGATAGGTAAGCATATAGAGCATTTATGATCTGTACTCGCCACTGAAGGCGCTCCTGCTTCACCTGTCGTCCCCGAGTCTGCCATCAACAATTTTGACCGTTTTGCATGCAGCTCTCTATTGCAAGAATAGGTCAACCAAATACTTCTACAACTAGATGATTCTAACACTACAGATGTCATCTACAAGAAAGATAATGCAGTTATCCCCCTTGACGACCTATGAGACCTAGTCAAGGTTGGACGGTATTTAGCTATGACGGTGGCGTCAGCTTACATCCCTATACATCGCCCATCCGATATTGTTCAACGACCTATGTCTGGCTGATGAAATAGGAGTGTGCCAGCTATTCCAGCTTGAAGTAAAGAAGTGTCTTTCATGCATTATATTCTTTCCTCTGTTTCACCACAATCACTGGACGTTCCTGATGATATACACCTGACCCTATGCTGGTTTCTTCTACAACAGCTCAGACGCCAACATCGACTGGCTGACGGAGTGCGCATCTATGCCGGCAACATCCCTCGAGTGATTGGCAAGAAAATACTATACTGAGGTGGTGTCCTTGATACAGCCCTATCTCGAAGATCCGACAGCAACCTGGCATGAGTTGCAATTTTGCCACCGCAGTCTATAATAGGCCCCTCTATCAAATGATTGTGGAGTTTATGTGCTACACTGGATATACAGTGTAGCAGCCCTGACGCAAGTGCCACAGAAGCTCCACAACCTCGACTACCACAGCCAATGAGGAAAATATGTGATGGAGCTCTTATCTGCTACTGGCGCACGCACCCACTGAACCCTCACTTATCTATGCTTATCCCTTCTTCTTTATCTCACTACTCTGGGACAAAGTGTGGGGTAAGTTTGGGGAGTGCTCCATAGCATCAGTGAGGGAGGTACTCTAAAATTTTCTCCCTCTTTATCTTTCCATTTCCTCTCCCCACCATACTCTGTGTATACATGTATATAAATGTTTGATAGAAAGCAATACATACACAATATATACACAATATGTGTAGCTCAAAACTGTAAAAACTACTTTATCATAAATATTTGGTACAACTTCTTCCAGCTTTCTCTCTTTGTATCTAAGGCGGTGGACATTTCTACTATGCTCTCTTAAAAACATAGTCTCAAATGACAAAGTCTATAACTTTTCTATGCCAACTTTGAAAAATAATCTCGCAACAACTAAGAGACGTGCATGTGAAGGAAAAAGCTACCCAAACAACAAACTCCCTTTTCCCTACCCATCAAAATCCCAAAATGAGAGGAAAGCCTTATGAGAGAGAATAAAAGCATAAGAGTTGTGCCAAAAAAAATACTTGTCTTTCCAGAAGTACCCATCTTTAGGCATGGTAGATCCGGGGTAGTGGTACGTAGGATATGAAATCATTGCTCTAAATCCAACTGGCTTGGACTGTAGGGACCACTTGCCTGAGTTGCGCCGATGTTTTAAAGTGGTCCAAGAAGTTATGTGCTCTCATCTTAGGCCGCATCTAGGGTGGAGGGAGAGATGGAGTTCGGGGTAGGTTTTCTGTGCAAACAAGGCCAAAATAGATATGGAAGTTGGTTTGTTGAGCTTTGGGGATCATTTTCAGTGTCCTATATATAGGTTTTGAGATATGAGAGGTAGATTTACTTACGGGGAAAGAAATAGGGGAAATGAGAGAGGTTCCTAGTCAACCCGGGGCTCTAGGGCACAGGGCAATATTAGTTAGGTCTTTAATAAACTATCATTCTCATTATTTTTTTCAAATGATAATCCTCAAGTATCAATTCGTAAAATAGAAACAAATCAATTTTCTAGTGGGTAAGATCCAAAATGATTCGATTATGAACCGACTAGTGCCGTAATAAATAATCAACCATTAAGGTAAGAAATTTGTTAATTGCATCATATGAAATTCTTGATAGATGATATGTACAACTCCTTGCCATAATCATATGCATGCTTCTGGGCTTAGATGCTCTAAGAATCACCAATCTAAGCCTGACCCAATAGAAAACATGATAGATATGCACCCTATGAAGGAAGAACCTACATATCTACCATACCACACAAGGGCGTAACCTGCACTTAGTTGAACAAGCTTTTCATGTGCGTTGCTAATGTAAAGCATCTTAGACTTAATATATTTTTATTTGAGGGATATATATATATATATTGTATCCAAACACCACATATATAGTATGTATCATATACATGCTATATCCCACAATGTAAATATGAAATATAAATAAAAAGTGATGGTTATGGCCATGTCTGTTATAATTCCTTGGAGCCACAAGAAATTACTATCACCTAGGTCAATCATCACATCACATGTATGAACATGTTGTTGGTGTAGATTAATGCTTGCCAATCTGGGTAGATCGGTCAACCCTTTAGTCGGTCGTCTTGCCTCTTGGCCAGTTGGTTGGTCGTCTAGAATGGTCGGCTGACCTCCTATCCAACCAATGTATCGACCCCTTCCAGACGATCAGTTGGGTCCCCAGTCGGTCGTTTGGCCTCCTTTTCAATCGATGTTTTCACTCCTTCCAAATAGTCAGTTGGGACTGTTGGGCGGTCAGCTTGATCCATCATTCTATCTTCTATGGTCCTCCAGGCAGTCATCTTGTCTCATGAACTGGTCATCTTGTGATGATCATCTTTGTCGTCATTGAAGGAAAAGAAATTGTCCTATTGCTATTAAACTTTTTACATGATAGAGAGAAAACTCAAGTTACATTTGAGGGGAACAAAGATATGAAAGAATTAACTTTACATCGGGAATAAGGGGTAGAGGCTCGGTACGTAAACTGAGATAAATAGGAATAAAACCAAACCATACAACCACACATAGACATTGCATTATTGGCCATAACCATGCTATACATCCATATTCACACCATATGCAATAAATAAACAATAAAACCAAACATCTGATCATATGATTATCCTAAAATATAGTAAATTGATGTCGCTCTGATACCACTGTAGGGATATTCAGCATAGAGTATGGCAGTGGAAACAAAAAATTTATCTATTTGTATTCCTATAACAGCAAGACCATGTCAATTACTATGAAATAGGAAGGATGGTTTAACAAGTTTACACCTGGTCCTAGAGCAAGTCCAACAAAAAAACTTGTTGCTATGCAACTATCTTTTAGTTGCTCTTGAATAGTGTATGTGCAGCTCTAGGTCTACTCCACAGACAATGAACTAGACAGCTTCTGTAGCAACTCATGATGTTCACCACAAACTACAGGCTGACATTGTCCTCCTAGCAATAGCCAAAGGACTCATGCATCTAGAGTAATCCACATGAACCAACTAGAACTCATGTCGTTAAACTAGAACTGATAGGAAGGAGTTGTCTCTTCCATTGGCGTATTAGTCACCAACTTGCTCTCCCACAACTATGATCCTCAGTTGTTCTCTCCCTCCCTAGTCAGGTAGGACTTGCTTGGGCTATCTTGGTTACCACAATCAGAAAGGACAACAATTGTCATAGCAACTAATTCTCAATTGTATGTGTTGGGAAGACCCCAATACCCCTCTATTTATAGGCAGAGTTAGGGCCAGGGTTTCTCGTCTATTTGAGATCTGTGTGGGAGTGGAAGGGATCGGAAGATATTGAATTTTCACGACCTACAAAATTTGAAACAGTCATTTCACAACTGAAATTATCGTCTCACATGCGATAAGGTATGCTCATTGAGCCATACAGTCATTTCTCTATGTTTCCCAATCACATATGAATTTGGAAATTTGAATCCAATTAATGCACGACATAACGTCAGCACTAATCCTTAATGCAATAGAATTTCCCCACAAATTGAGCAATCTCGCTCATGCGATACGGTCATCTAGTGAGCCGAGCCGAGCCGGTTGGTTCAACATAATGAATTGGTCAATTCACACCTCGTTTTGAGCAGAGCTTTAGCCAATTCAATTTCTGATCAGCCTGAATCTTTGAACGCCCATCTCAACCTTTAAAATGATCATCTGGCTCTCCAAACAGCCGTCTCACCTTATGATTCGACCGTTTGGTAGTCCAGTTAGCTGATTTGTTATGTGAATTGAATACCTCAATGCTTTATAATCAATCCAATCATTATTTAAGACTAAACTCCTCTTCTAGATGAGTTCCTATGTGTATAACCCTATAGGTCCCATATCATGTAGACATTAAATGTTCATAACTAACTTATGACATCACAAGCAGAGAGCAGTACCTAGTCACACATCAGTGCTACCCAAGTGAATGGAAAGTTGGATAACAACTTCAACCTACAATCTATGTAAGGTGTTGTAGTGATTGTATAATTCTTTTGTCTCTGATATCCAGGATGAACTTGAGGCATGGAATCTTCATCCTTTCAACATCAATCCATGTTCCTTGAACCAAGAGCAGACTCTCTGAGATAATGTGACCTCAGTATCATATTTTGATTCACATGTGCATGTGCATGAATTTCTTAGTCTCGCTTATCAAGTGGCCAGGATATTAAACTTCAATAGGAGGGGAAAATCTCATTTCTATCACTCACAGTCAGTCCCCATGTGTCAAAGCTATGAACTTATCACCTTTATGGCAACATGTATTTCAAGATTACATTTGATGATGTCAAGGTATACCCAACGATATGTGATGAGTGCAGTGATTTCATGTCTAAGAATTACAATCACCACCTTCACTATGAGATATGACTATGACCATGAATGATGGTTTCCATGTGTCACTCACAAGGTAGGTCTATCTGATACATTGTTCCCTAAAATGTATCTGTGTGCTTGGTTTGATATGCCATATCATGACTAATGAGATTATGTCATCAACCAGCCCACACTCTAGCCTTATGTGTTACTGGTGTCTATCTACCTTCCACAGTAACAATCAACTAGGGACATAATAAGAATGTACATACTCTTAGCATTCGTATGATCTCATTCTCCAAATTATGTACTTGAAGACATATGTCATTGAGTATTGTCATTCTCTAGACTTTCATGATGTTTCCTCATTATCTCATAACTCAATGAAACATAATGAATTGGAAGCTTGCCTTTATGAGTATTAATCAAATCCTTTTATGATATGTGCCATGTCAATCATCACATGATTGGCTCTATTGGCATACCTTACCAACAACCTGGATATTCAGGATGAGCATCACTTAGAATCAATGAGAAACATTGATTGGTGAAGTTAGATTTGAAATACCTAAAATTTCAAAGAATCAAGAAAGGTTAGTTAACATCACATCCCTCAAGATACAATTTATATGGACAACTAAATTGAGATATGTGCAACCCTATTATGTGAGGTCCCATGCTCTAGTTGTTAAAAACAATACAAAATTGACTATTAGTTCTAGGATTAAAGATTGCTTATTTTTGTTTCTAAGTTAATCAAGTGACATCTGAGTTTTTCCTTAAATACTTTTTTTATGTGTTAAGAGATTGATATGTAGATTTATTAGATTTAGTATAGTATAAAACCCTAGATTTGGTACTTGTATGAAATCTAGATAGATAAAACTTATAGATATTATAATTCAATAGAGATTAATTACATAATTATAGTACTGATGTCTTGAATGAAATACATATTGAAATAACCCTAACTATTTCAATTGCAAAAGCAATAAATTATTTTGTACCACAAGATCATTAGCTATAATTGAATGATGCTTAATGCACCTCATCTTGGTAATTAGAGTCCTCTATGGGTTCATTTTAAGTATAGGTTATTGAATATCAATTAAGCATCTAGTCACCCAACTAAATGAGAATATTGAATCAACTAGTTAAATCTAGTAATTCATAACTTATCCTAGTCACCCAACATGGAGCTTAAAACAATATAATCTGACCAGTTGTCAGACTAGGATAATCTAATCAATCGGCCTATTCTCCATAAGTAAATTGTTGAAAAGTGGCATCTATCTTTTGTATATTCCAAAATTTATTAGAAATCTTTCATCCCTAATGCTCCTATAAAGAGAGGCACAACAACCAAGTTTTTTGTTACATATTTTGACACCTAAACCCTAGTCGTCATTACCCAAAGAAGAGAAAGAGAAGGAGAAGTTTTACAATGCTAGCACATGTGCCAAAAATAGGTTTCTCCTTCCCCACCGTCTCTTAGAGTGTGATGCGGAGTTCCCATCATCCACATGGATGATATAGTGACACATATGATTTCACAAATACATTTTGAGAACTTCATAGATATTCTTGCATCTTCAGTTCTTTAAGATCAACATTGTAAATTCTGCTCTAAGACAAGGTATATTCACAAACATTCCATCTTGGTTATTTTTTAGGAGATATTCTTGTTGGAACATGAATTTCATTTAATTTTGTTTCTTCCTTTACACAAATTGCCTACATGAATCCCTATAGTGGTATCAGGTCCACATCAATATACGATATATCAAGATCTATGAAAGATATGATTAGATTAGATTTTATGTCATGCTTGCCGCTACATGTGATGTGAGAGATAAAATGTAAATATACATATCCCTCTAGTTCACATGCATTGTAATGATTCATGGGTATTGTCTTATATAAAAAAATGGAATTATATATATATATATATATGTGTGTGTGTGTGTGTGTGTGTGTGTGTGTGATATGAAATATCCATTAATTATACATGTAGAAGTTGTAATATGTTTTGTTTGGTGGATGGTGCATGGATATGGATAAAAGATCCCTTTAAGTATGCATGATTTTGATCTGAATGGAACAAGTAATCAGCTCGCATGTCGAGCCTATTTTATTCCATGTGTAATGGCTTATGTTCCTTCTTACAACACTTGGATGTAGCCCAAGATTTCTACATATCCTGTAAATATTAGATAGGAATAGAAAACCTTTTTTGAAGGACTTGACATGACAAGGAAACCATGAAGATCCAAAGAGATTCCATGGAGTTGTTATTGTGATGCAACACAAATGCATGTTCACAAGTCGATGATGTATATAGTATAATGGACCTTAGGTGGATAGTAATACTTTATGGATCCAAAGAGATACACTAGTATGGACATAAACAATGTTGAATTTTTGTGGATTGTTATTGTTGATATAATGTGCATATCATACATATTATAAGTGTGGTATTTTGGATATGTATATGTTCATAAATAAAAACCTTGAAATAAAATATTTCCTTAGATGATATACAATGAGAAACACACATGAAAACCTTGATAGACTAAGTGTGGGCACACCAAAGTGTGGTGCACTATCTACCTTGGGAAATCATGATAATAGATGTGGGTCTGTCAAGGTAGGGTGCATATTCTATTTGTTGAACTATGTGTCAGACTTAACTAGGTGACTTTAATAGGATTGATCTCCTAGGGACATATAGATGGTTATGACAAAGGGTTGTGTATCTATCTATCAAGATTTGCATTAGATGTAATTGGTAAGTTCTTCCTATAAATAGTCAAGTTGTGATTGATCAGTCAAAGATGACTCATGATTGTATGAAATGTGGATCTTGTCTCACTAGAAGACTGCACACTGTATATCTTCTGAATTAATAGTGAGAGATATCAATTTTAAATAAATTAGTGGGAACAATATATAATCGAAGACCAAATCAATATCTATAAAACTTTTCATATCATATATTAACTCATGCAAATACTTATTTTGATCCATGGCAACCAACAACAACAACTTCTCACTACAATTGGTCCTTGAGAAGGACAACTAAATGGAAATAATTTCCATGACTAATTCAAGACTTTGAGGATTGTTCTCACACATTAGCATAAACTCTATGTCCTAAACACACCAGTACCAAATAAACCATCTCTGAAGGCACCTACTGTGGAAAGGGAAGCTTATAAGAAACATTTTGATGATGTTGTGAATATCAAGTGCCTTATGTAATGCTTGATGAATCATAAGATTCAAAAGCAACATGAGAACTTGGGATTTGTTGATATGATAACATATCTCAGGATCATGTACCAAGAACAAGCAATGCGAGAAAGGCACGGTGTCTCCAATGCATTACTTAAATGCAAAATGGTGGAAGGTGATCCAGTCAGAACCCATGTGCTTAGTTGATTTGGTATGTAGAAAGCCTAACCAGTGTTGGATTTTCTCAAAAAAAAGAGTTGGAAACATATGAGTTCCTACAATCAATTTCATATTCATATAAACAACTTGTCATGAACTACAACATGTACAATTTTGTCAAATTGATAATAGAGCTACTTTTCATGTTAAGAACAACTGAGTGAAAAATTAAAGACAATCCCAATTTCATGTCAATGATCTAAAAATGAAAACCAAAGTCAAAGGGAAAAGGCAAAGCCAAGAAAGGTTCTAAGGATGGCCAGAAGTCTAAGTCTACTGCACCTAAGACAAAAGAAGGAGTGGGTAAAGAAGGAAATTGTCAACCTTTCAACAGGCTCGAAATTGGAAGAGAAATTGTCCTTTCTACCTAAAGGAATTGAAGAACGAGAAGCATGGTATAGAGATCTCCACTTTAGTTATATATGTTATAGAGATAAATTTATCTAATTCTTCATCATGGGTATGAGATACCATATGTGTTGTCAAATATGTTCATATATGCATAATCTAAAAAGTGCACCCTTGAAGAATGTGGAGGTGGAAATATGCATTGCAAATGGAGCAAGAGTAGTTTCCTCTGATGTAGACACCTACTAGTTTATCTATGCCTAGTGGGATTCTAACTAAGATATAGAACTACAATAATTTACCTCCCATAAATAGAACATCATTTCTATCTCATGTTTTGACAAGAATGGTTTTGGATTTCATATCAATAATGGTCCATGTTCTATTTCTAAAGATGATATATTTATGGAAGTGCCCTTATGTCTTATGATATTTATATTTATTAGATGTTGGGACTAATGTGTATAACATAAACAATAAGAAGACTAAAATCAATGACTCCATAAAGATTTATATCCATACTCATTGATTTTGAATCAATTGAGACATGTGAATATTGCAAGATGACAAAACCACCCTTTACTGGAAATAGTGAGAGGTCAAGGGACTAATTAGTACTCATGCATATTGGTGTATGTGGATATTTTAGCACAAATGCCAAAGGTGGTTATCAATACTTCATCACACATGTTGATGACCTTCATAGATATGGTTGTGTGAATTTAATGAAACACAAGTATAAGTACATTAAAAAGTTCAAGGAATTCACAAATGAGGTATAAAAGAACTTGCTAAGAATACTAAAGCACTTTGGTCATACCAAGGTGGTGAGTACTTATGCCAACAATTTGAGGCTCTTATGAGGGATTGTGGTATTGTATCATAATGGACTCCACTTGGAACACCACAACATTATAGTGTATTAGAAAGAAGGAATCACACCCTATTATACACAATCTGATATATGATGAGGTTTTCGATTCTTCCAACTTTCTTCTAGCGATATTCTCCAAAAACCACAACATATATACATAAATACATACCTTCCAAACTGATTATAAAGACAACATATGATATATGGATTTGGAAACGTCCCAATAAGTCTTTTATAAAGATTTTGGGATGTGAAATTTATGTCAAAAAATGGTTCTCTAAGAAGCATGGACCCAAATATGACAATATCATTTTGTTGGATATCCTAAGGAAACCAAGGGGTATTACTTTCATATTCCATCTAACAACAAAGTGCTTGTTTCTTGAGCTGTTGTATTCCTCAAAAAGGAATTACAATGAAATCTATGGAAGGAAAGTATAAATCAAAGAAGTTTGAGCCCTATAAGATAACATAAAACCTATGGAGGTCAATAAGGAACAAGTGAAATCACAAATTTTTGTGAAAAAATCAAGTTCCCCACGTAACACAACAACCTCAAAGGTCTAGCAGGGTATGTCTTGAGCCAGAGATATTTGGATTTATCATGACTTAACAATATGATATGTTGATCATTGATTATGATGAACCAACAACCTACAATGAGGCTATTGAGGGGAAATTCTAAGAAATGGCTTGAAACAATGAGATTTGAGATGGAATCCATGTACACCAACAATGTATGGGCCTTTTTTTATCCACTTGAAGAGGTAAACACCACAGGGTGTAAGTGGATCTTCAATAAGACAACCAATAAGGATAATAATGTACAGATCTGCAAAAGTTGATTGGCAGCAAAAGGTTTCAAACAAGTTCAATTTGTTGACTATGATGAAACTTTTTGACCAGTTTCCATGGTTAAAACCATCAGGATCATACTTGACATTGTATCTAATCATGACTATGAAATCTAGAAAATGGACGTTAAATCTACATTCCTTAGTGGGAGTCTCCTTGGGCATGTGTATATGACATAGCCTAAAAGTTTTATCACTCCATATGAAGTCAAAAAAGATTGCAAGCTACATAGATAATGTACGGATTGAAGCAAGCATCTTAGAGATAGAATCTTCATTTCGATGAAAGAGTAAAACAATTTGGATTTATCCAAAATGAAGAGGAACCTTGTGTTTACAAGAAGGTTAGTTGAAACATAATTATATTCCTCATATTTCATGTTGATAACACATATTGATAGGGAATGACATCCCTACTCTATAGTTGGTTAAAACATGGTTGGAAAACACCTTTCAATGAAGAACTCAAGAGAAGAATCCTATATACTAAGAAATAAGATATATATATATATAGATCTAGAAGGGTTCTAGGTATAAGTCAAAGTACACACATTGACAAAGTTCTTAAAAGTTTTAGCATGCAAGAGTCTAAGAGAGGAAACTTATCCATGTCTCATGGTATAAGTCTCTTAGAGCTCAATGTACCATCTCTTTTGAAGAGAGAGCACACATGTATAAGATTGCATATGCATTTGTAATTGGATTTGTCATGCATGCAATGTTATGTACACATCTTAGCATTTCATATGCTTTGAGCATGACAAGTAGGTATTAGTCAGATCTCACTGAAGGTCACAAGATTGTTGTAAAGAACATCCTTAACTACTTGTGAAAGAGTTTGTTGTAAAATGTTTCTGTGACATAATATTTTAGATAGACAAGGACAATTAGCAACCACAATCAGGATTTGTATTTTTCCTCAATAATAGAGTTGTGAGCTGGAAAAGTTCCAAGCAAGAGATAATGGTTGATTCCACAATAGAGGTCGAGTACATTGTTTCTTCTAATGCATCAAAGGAAGATATATGGACCAAGAAGTTCATTGGTGAACTAAAAGTGGTTCCATCCATTGATGACACCATAAAACCATACAGTGATGATAATGGAACCTTTGCACAAGCAAAAGAACCTAGATCACATAAATGATCCAAGAATTTACTAAGGTGCTACTATCTCAAATGAGAATATTTGAAGATTTGCATAATACCAACTAAAAGCAACATTATTGATTTTGCAATGAAATCACTTTCTAAGCAAAGGAATGATGGTCATGTCAGATCACATGAACTTAGATTTTTGAGTTATTAGCTTTAGTTTGAGTTTGAGACTATTGGTTGTATTACCCAGAGAGATAGTCATAGATGACTATAATGGCACACTTTGTAATTGATTCGATTGTTAATAAAGGAAATTCCAATTATAATGTTTTCTTCAATATGAAAAAATGAATATATTGAATAATGTTTTAATAATGAATGACTCGATGACATGTGATTTTGGGTTGAGGACCTAAAAATGAGGGGTCATGTATATGCTAAGAGTATTCATTCTTGTCTAGGTCCCTAACCGAATATTAGTGTAGAAATTGGGACAAAAATAATTCATCAAGGTTAATATGTGTGTTGACTAGTGACCGCATCTCATTAATCATGATATCGGGTAAGCCACACACATAGATACTTGTTATGAACAAGTGTACTGGACAGACTTCACTTGAGTGTGATAAATGAAAACCATAAATGGTAGTCAAAATCAAATTTCATGCAATAGTGGTGATTGTGATCCTACGACCCAAACTCACAACAATGATTACATGTTGTTCAGTGTACTTTAACACCACCTAATGTGATCTTGTATAAGTTTTGCCATATAGGTGGTGCTTGGGTGTACTATGACATGTGTGAATTATTGTGAGTGATGTAGATGCAATTTGTCCCTTCTATTGGAGTGATATCCCAGATTGTTGATGAGTGAGACTATGAAATGCATGTCCATGCTCATGTGAGTCGACATGCGATATTGGGATCATGTATATCTCAAATAGTCTACTATAGATCATGGAACAAAGATTGAACACTAGGAAGATGACACTTACATGCCTCAGATTCAATCTAGATAACAGAGATAAAGGGATTATATGACCAGTGTGACACTGATCATAATACTAGGTTGAAGTTATTCTCCAACTTCTCCTATTACTTGGGTGGAAGTAAATTCTTGATATATACCAATCCTTGTCTATGAAATCATAATATTTTTATAGATATCACCATGAATGTAACTCGAAGCCTGTAAGGTCACACACATAGTGTAACACCCCTCCCTAGGGTTTCATACGTAACCAGCGGAAGCACAGCCTAATCCCCAGCATTATCCATAATGTGGGGTACTTGGCACATCAGGGAGGGATTGTCACATGCATGATCTCATATCAAGAAATAAACAACACTTGGCATTCATAAAAACCTAGATTCATACATAAAGTTCTTGGGAACAAAGCTACATCAAGCTTCTAAAGGTATACTAAACATAAACTAGATAATACGTAAAAGATTGGATCTCCATAGATGGACGTCCCACCAGGCAACAACTCCTTAGGTCTTTGGGTCCTGGTATTGTTCTCAAGATGATTCCTTCTCTTTAGCTCCAACGTCTGTGGACATCTCGTCCCCAGCCATGCAAAGGATAAACAAACATGGTAAGTAAGCAGCATTGGCATGTTATAAAGCACAAAAATAAAATATACATGTGACTTGACATAAACATGAACATGCATAAACATTAATCATTTCTTGACGTTTTTACATAAAGAAATTGGCTAGAAGTATATGCTCCTCTCTTAATGCCCCATAAGGAGCCCATAATGCTCGGAAAGCCCATAATTGCTTGGAAAACCCATAATGCTCGGAAATCCCATAACAAGGTGCATATCAATCTAAATCAATTTCCATTAATCATGATCTTTCTTAAACTTTACTTATCTTCTTAATAACCTAAACTTGATCTTAATTGGGATTTCTCCCTCTTGAACATAATTGGGATTTCTCCCCATGAAACATAATGGGATTTCTCCCTCTTAAGCATGGATGGGAATCTCTTCCCTCTTAATCTTGGTTTCATGTTCCTTAACCATAATTCATAACATAAATCACGTTCCTATACTTAGACTTAGATTATAGCAATCAAACATCCAATAATCATATCATTTGAAGAAAAGCATGCACTTATCATGACCTTAGTATAAAGTGCATAAACATATCATAATCATTCAATAAATCAAGTTTACAATGCCAAGGGCATGGCCCGCTTACCTTGATCTAAAACACCTAAGTCAAACCCTGTTTGACGGATTGGGTTCCCTTAAACACCTAAAAATAGCATGTTTATCATTCATTATACAACATCAAACCCTAATTTGTTCATATAAAAATTGAGATGTGAAAATAGAGAAATCAGATGATAAAAACCAGGAAATCAGATTCCTTATTGAAAATCCTTTCCAAAACGTATTTATTTATATTTTTCTGAGGTCGTATGCAAAAGTTATGAATTTTGCACTCTGGACCAATCAGAAATTAGGAAATCATAGTGTGACATCATTTAAATCTGTGATTATTTTGATGTAAATAAAAGATGAAATACCGAAACAACCCTAGCACGTGTGACACATGAATTAAACAAGTGGGGGTAAAATTGTCATTTAAGACAAAATAACTCTCGCGGTTGATGGAGAACAAATCGAATGTCGAAATACCTATAGTACCCTTGGGCGATCAGTTAACTGATTGCACTCGTGGGGGCACCATGGTCATCTTGTGACCTGGATTGCTCCCCTTCGCGTCATGGCAGGAGAGCAGCAGTCGATCCTCGACTCCTGGGATCAGGATCGCGAAGCAGTGTCCAACAGGGACAACTAAGAGCATTGTGGCCATCCTGGTTGCCACACGAACTCGACACGCCCAATATGGAGTCTCGCGGTGGCCGGGAGCTCCAGGAATGCTCCTCCACAAAGCAAGAACAGGGGAGGATCTCGGATACTTGAAATCAATGATTCTGAGCCGAGAATCCATGAATGTGAGTCAAAAAACACAGGCGAAGGTCGTGGCGCAATCCATCGAGGCCAAAGGCGAGTTATCTGTGGCCATGGGCAGCCCAGAGCACAACGGAGATGTGCGTCTACAAGCACCATGAAGGTGACCTTGAGGGTACAACAACTGGGACAAGATTGGGGCAAAGAAATGATGTGAAAAGCACCGCGAGGGATGGTATATGCTTACCAGAGAAGGAATTAGGGTGGAGGCACTGCTGGGGGTAGGGAGAAGCCCGTGTCGCCGAAGAAGGGAGGTCGAGCAGGTCGAGGAGAGTCGGGGCTCTCGGGGCAAAATTGGTAGTGGAGAAGGAGAGCTCGGGGGCTGGCGGTGCTCTCTGAATGTTTAGGTGGCGGTGAAGGAGGCTAGGAGGCTGTCTGTGCAAGGGGGGTGCGAGCCCTATATTGGGCGTTTTGCCTACAGCAAGTGAGAGGGGGCGAGTTAGGGCTTGCTCGGATCGGGGTGATGAGTCGGAGGCGTTGGAGAAGAAATCAAGTAAAACAGCCTCGTAATGAGGGAGAGAGAGACCGACGAAGAAACTGTTGTGAAACGTCTCTTGCTCACGGGAAGAACGGAGGTAGTTGATGACCTCTGGGCCGTCCGATCGTGGAGTGATTATAAGGAAGCCGTCAGATTGCGTGAGACCAGGGACACAGCCGCGTGACAAGTAATAAAACTGAAATTTTAGGGGGAAATCAAAGTAATCAAGGAAATCGAATTAAATTCTTGGCCAAACAATATTCAAATTTTTCAAAATCGATTTGAAGGGTCAAACATGGTCCAAAAGAGTTCAAATTTGAACCATAGGTGTATTAGTTGTGGGTTATATTTTATGCTTGTACACGTTTTAGGCCTAAAGTGGCAAAAACCATTATGTGTACTTAAATGGCTATTATTAGTGCATATAAAGTTATTAATTTTTCAAATAAGAATTGCAAAACATGAAAACGTGCACTCAACATTATTTATTTTCAATTAACAATATGGAGGCCATTAAGAAAACAATTTAAACAAGTAAATCACTAATTATCAAATGAGAGAGAAATTTTGATATAAAAACATTTATTTCCATTTTCTAAACAAGAGTGCATAAATGTGCAAGGAAATACTTTCTAAAATTAAACCATGGGTAAAAAAAGTAAGTGAACATAATTTTCTTCACATGAAACGAAATTGTAAAGTTAAAAATGGGAAAATTGCATAAAGGCCCTCAACAATTATACTATTAGAAAAAGAGCATGCAAAGAATAAAATAATTTGGAAATTTTGCATAATGAGATTGGGGTGTTGCAATACTACCCACCTTAAATAAATTTTGTCCTCGAAATTTCCTAGAGTTTCTACCCACCTTAAGGGTTTCACATAAACTTGCAAATTTTCCATAAATTTTTTTTAATTATAAAAGAAGCATACATAAACAAAGCATTATGATTCAACATAAATTACTTAACTACCCTTCCTAAGTCTCATACTTACTCCTTAACATTACACCTAAATCATTACACTTAGGGAATCTATCTCTCACTTACCATGACTACATCTTCATAGTTGTCTAACCTTAGGTCATATATCCTTCATCTCTTTATATGTGGTGATCAAGCACATATTTAGAAATGTTGGATCTCTTTATGCTACATCTCACCAACTCATTTGCAAATGTGTCCCATACCACACACACAATTAAGAAGGTAAGACACATAAAAATTCACATTAAATGACATTTTCATCAAATCTCAATTGGGTGGCCCTTACCATTGAGACAAGGAGAAACATGTCATCATCTAGGGTTTGGTTTCAACTACCTGAGCATGCTAACATGTACTTCTCTAATGACATGAGGGCTCTAGTCATCTTTAGGGTTCTCTAGACATACTAGAATACATAATCATGTTCTCTACTTCTATTTCTTCATCCTAGGGTGACTTGCATGAATCCTTGTTGTTGCCTTAGTGGCCATCTATTTCTTGCTATGATACCATTAATGTAACACCCCTCCCTAGGGTTTCATACGTAACCAGCGGAAGCACAGCCTAATCCCCAACATTATCCATAATGTGGGGTACTTGGCACATCAGGGAGGGATTATCACATGCATGATCTCATATCAAGATATAAACAACACTTGGCATTCATAAAAACCTAGATTCATACATGAAGTTCTTGGGAAGAAAGCTACATCAAGCTTCTAAAGGTATACTAAACATAAACTAGATAATACGTAAAAGATAGGATCTCCATAGATGGACGTCCCACCAGGAAACAACTCCTTAGGTCTTTGGGTCTTGGTATTGTTCTCAAGATGATTCCTTCTCTTTATCTCCAATGTATGCGGACATCTCATCCCCAGCCATGCAAAGGAAAAACAAACACGGTAAGTAAGCGGCATTGGCATGTTATAAAGAATAAAAATAAAATATACAGGTGACTTGACATAAATATGAACATGCATTAACATTAATCATTTATTGATGTTTTTACATAAAGAAATTGACTAGAAGTATATGCTCCTCTCTTAATGCCCCATAAGGAGCCCATAATGCTCGGAAAGCCCATAATTGGTCAGAAAGCCCATAATGCTCGGAAAGCCCATAACAAGGTGCATATCAATCTAAATCAATTTCCATTAATCATGATCTTTCTTAAACTTTACTTATCTTCTTAATAACCTAAACTTGATCTTAATTGGGATTTCTCCCTCTTGAACATAATTGGGATTTCTCCCCATGAAACATAATGGGATTTCTCCCTCTTAAGCATGGATGGGAATCTCTTCCCTCTTAATCTTGGTTTCATGTTCCTTAACCATAATTCATAACATAAATCAAGTTCCTATACTTAGACTTAGATTATAGCAATCAAACATCCAATAATCATATATATTGAAGAAAAGCATGCATTTATCATGACCTTAGTATAAAGTGCATAAACATATCATAATCATTCAATAAATCAAGTTTACTATGCCAAGGGCATGGCCCGCTTACCTTGATCTAAAACACCTAAGTCAAACCTTGTTTGACAGATTGGGTTCCCTTAAACACCTGAAAATAGCATGTTTATCATTCATTATACAACATCAAATCCTAATTTGTTCATATAAAAATTGAGATGTGATAATAGAGAAATCAGACGATAAAAACCAGGAAATCGGATTCCTTATTGAAAATCCTTTCCAAAACATATTTATTTATATTTTCTGAGGTCGTATGCAAAAGCTATGAATTTTACACTCTGGACCTATTAGAAATTAGGAAACCATAGCGTGACATCATTTAAATCTGTGATTATTTCGATGTAAATAAAAGATGAAATACCGAAACAACCCTAGCACACGCGACACATGAATTAAACAAGTGGGGGTAAAATTGTCATTTAAGACAAAATAACTCTCGCGGTTGATGGAGAACAAATCGAATGTCAAAATACCTATAGTAACCTTGGGCGATCAGTTAACTGATTGCACTCGTGGGGGCACCATGGTCATCTCGTGACCTGGATTGCTCCCCTTCGTGTCATGGCAGGAGAGAAGCAGCCGATCCTCGACTCCTGTGATCGGGATCGTGAAGTAGTATCCAACAGGGACAACCAAGAGCATCGTGGCCATCATGGTTGCCACGTGAACTTGACAAGCCCAAGATGGAGTCTCGCAGTGGCTGAGAGCTCCAGGAATGCTCTGTCGCAAAGCAAGAATAGGGGAGGATCTGGATACTTGAAATCACTGGTTCTGAGCCGAGAATCCACGAGTGCGAGTCAGAAAACATAGGCGAAGGTCGTGGTGCGGTCCATCGAGGCCAAAGGCGAGTTATCCATGGCCATGGGAAGCCCAGAGCACGTCGGAGATGTGCGTCGACAAGCTCCATGAAGGTGACCTTGAGGGTACAACAACTGGGACAAGATCGGGGCAAAGAAATGATGCGAAAAGCACCGCGAGGGATGGTATATGCTTACCAGAGAAGGAATTAGGGTGGAGGCACTGTTGGGGGTAGGGAGAAGCCCGCGTCGCCGAAGAAGAGAGGTCAAGCAGGTCGAGGAGAATTGGGGTTCTCGGGGCAAAATTGGTAGTGGAGAAGGAGAGCTCGGGGGCCGGTGGTGCTCTCTGAATGTTTAGGTGGCGGTGAAGGAGGCTAGGAGGTTGTCTGTGCAAGGGGGTGGGAGCCCTATATTGGGCATTTTTCCTATAGC
Source organism: Alisma plantago-aquatica (assembly GCA_963693085.1). Taxonomy (NCBI): domain Eukaryota; kingdom Viridiplantae; phylum Streptophyta; class Magnoliopsida; order Alismatales; family Alismataceae; genus Alisma; species Alisma plantago-aquatica. The sequence goes on from OY856409.1 coordinate 1,793,211,227, forward strand.
AAGAGAGAGGGGGCGAGTTAGGGCTTGCTCGGATCGGGGTGACGAGCCAGAGGCGTTGGCGAAGAAATCAAGTGAAATGGCCTCGTAATTAGGGAGAGAGACCGATGAAGAAACTATTGTGAAACGTCTCTTGCTCGTGGGAAGAAGGGAGGTAGTTGACGACCTCTGGGTCATCCAATCGTGGAGTGATTATAAGGAATCCGTCAGATCGCATGAGACAAGGGACACATCCGTGTGATAAGTAATAAAACTGAAATCTTAGGGAAAAATCAAAGCAATCAAGGAAATCGAATTAAATTCTTGGCCAAACAATATTCAAATATTTCAAAATCGATTTGAAGGGTCAAACATGGTCCAAAAGAGTTCAATTTTGAACCATAGGTGTATTAGAGGGTCTAGAATATTCCTGTGGTGTTATATTTTATGCTTGTACACGTTTTAGGCCTAAATTGGCAAAAACCATTATGTGTACTTAAATGGCTATTATTAGTGCATATAAAGCTATTAATTTTTCAAATAAGAATTGCAAAACATGAAAACGTGCACTCAACATTATTTATTTTCAATTAACAATATGGAGGCCATTAAGAAAACAATTTAAACAAGTAAATCACTAATTATCATATGACAGAGAAAATTTGATATAAAAACATTTATTTCCATTTTCTAAACAAGAGTGCATAAATGTGCAAGGAAATACTTTCTAAAATTAAACCATGGGTAAAAAAAGTAAGTGAACATAATTTTCTTCACATGAAACGAAATTGTAAAGTTAAAAATGGTAAAATTGCATAAAGGCCCTCAACAATTATACTATTAGAAAAAGAGCATGCAAAGAATAAAATAATTTGGAAATTTTGCATAATGAGATTGGGGTGTTACAATACTACCCACCTTAAATAAATTTTGTCCTCAAAATTTCCTAGAGTTTCTAACCACCTAAGGGTTTCACATAAACTTGCAAATTTTCCATAAAAAAATTTTTATTATAAAAGAAGGATACATAAACAAAGCATTATGATTCAACAAAAATTACTTAACTACCCTTCCTAAGTCTCATACTTACTCCTTAACATTACACCTAAATCATTACACTTAGGGAATCTATCTCTCACTTACCATGACTACATCTTCATATTTGTCTAACCTTAGGTCATATATCCTTCATCTCTTTATATGTGGTGATCAAGAACATATTTAGAAATGTTGGATCTCTTTATGCTACATCTCACCAACTCATTTGCACATGTGTCCCATACCACACACACAATTAAGAAGGTAAGACACATAAAAAGTCACATTAAATGACATTTTCATCAAATCTCAATTGGGTGGCCCTTACCATTGAGACAAGGAGAAACATGTCATCATCTAGGGTTTGGTTTCAACTACTTGAGCATGCTAACATGTACTTCTCTAATGACATGAGGGCTCTAGTCATCTTTAGTGTTACGACCCCATCTGAGCTTAACTGGTAAACTAGGGTTTACCTAGACAATTGCAAAGATTAATTGGAATAATCATTCTTGAAATCTAATTAATGACGATAACACAATTAGGATGTTTTAACTATGATAAGAAGTCTAAATGTTCTTTTGTCTTGAGAATTAGGGTTTGAGAAGCATAAACCCTAATCGGCCCAAAATAGGGTTTTGATGATACATGAATACAGAATTTGATAAGTCGAATGTCTCACTAAATGATTTTTAGTATTTTATGTGTAACTATGATTTACTTCAAATTTGGATATGATTTGGATATATAAAATGTGAACAACTTGGAAAATATCAGAATTTTTGAAGAATGTTATGACCTGTTTATCGGTCGAGTTTCAAACTCGACCGATCATATTTCCATATTTATATAGCAGTGTGGTAATTGAATTTTATCTTTTTATTAGTATATCCAATTGATCTAAAATTTTAAATGTGCTTGAAAAACACAGTTTTAGACACTCTGTTAAATTGGGATATTTTTTGGATGACTTTTGATCTCTACAGTGAGGGTGTCGGTCGAGTTCTGTGCAGGACAAACTCGACCGAATCTGCTGCAGACTGCAATATAGCAGTGCACTGTTCTATTTTTAATTATGTTTTGGTAACTCCAAATGATCTCAAATTTTAACTGAAGCTTTATAGATCAATTATAAAAAACTTTATAAATTCCCATAATTGTTGGAGAAGTTTTGATCTCTGAAATAAACGAATTACAGTAACTTTGTATAACTGAATATTCAGCCAATATAATTAAAGTTGAGTGTTGGGTCAATATGCAATTGACCCAAGCAGCTCAAATTGACTTATATGATCGACCACACACACACAGCTCTCATTCTTTGTCATCCACCCCAGAGAAATGAAAATCTAGAGAGAGAGGGAGAGTTAGGGCTTGAGTGGAGAAAGAGGAGGAATTGCTGACCTAGGGTTTTGCGGTCCAAGGAATGGTGAAATCAAGTAAGTTTGGATCCTTTGCATAGACTTTTATGGTGAATCTTCTCTCTCATGTCAAGATTCCGTCCATGCTCTGATTTGATCCAAGATGATGTCGAAATTCCCTCTTTTCTCACCCTTTCTTCATAATCCCTCATTTTCAAGGTTTCCTAGTTGAATGGAAGAAGAATTGGGAGATTTGCTAGGGATTTGATATGAGTTTGAGATCCCCTGAGTTGAGCTGCAGTTTTGAGGTGTTTTTACACCTTAGGGTGAGTGGGTTCTTCCTTCAAACAGTGTAATGCACGAAATTTGATTATAGCATCCAAATCCCTTAATGCTTAGTATATGATTCTAAACTCTGACATGTCCGTATGATTTAAGTTGTTGCAAATTGATATGATATGGATTCCTTCTCTGTTTGAATGACTTCTTGATGGTAGATTCACATCAGAAACGTATACAACACATCCTAGAAAGAATGCATTTCAGATTTATACCATATGATGTAATTAGGGTTTAACCTAATTGAGATATCTCTAGAGTTTCAACCTTATTGAAAAGGACTAGTAATCTTATAAGTGGTTAGGATGTACCTCATGGATTACCTTATTTGAATTTTATCCTTGGTGCATGATATCTCAGTGAATAGCATGGAAACCTAAATTTAGTTCAATTTCCATGGTTTCATACATATATCGATTGTATATGATTTGTTGAAAACAATCTTTATTTAGTGAATGCTTATATCCTATGAAATCCTTATGAGAGCCATGTGACAAGTGAATGAGGTAAATGAAAAGGTGAATGGGGCGAATGAAACCCTAAGAGTAGGGTGTTGGCATGTGATGAATGAATAAGGCAAATGAAACCCTAAGGATAGGGTGTTCAATGAATCATGTTATGGTGACATGAAAGGTCTCGATATGAGATGTGGTGATACTTAACTGTTGAATTGTATGTTTCTAGTGCATTTAACTTTATATGCTTGTTCTCTCTGAGTTGATATCTACATACTGCAGGGCTTCTTATATTTCAATACATATCTCGTAAATTGCAGGTGATGAGATATGACATGCCCTAGAAAGGGATGTTACTGAGACATGGTATATGTTGAATACATGAGCTAAGATGTTTTATATGATATGATATGGCAGGCCGTGTGAGCCTTGTGAGAAATGTAAAATGAGTTATGATTTCTATTTTACATGTATCTATAATATTAATGTTAGACTTAGGTGCCCTGAACACCGTAGAACCCCTTCGAGAGATCTGCTTCTTAGGGGTGAAACTCGTGTTGCAACATTAACCGTGCGGAGTCATGGTGGCACGAGGACAGAGAGGCAGTGTTCAACAATAATCCGTGCGGAGTCACGGTGGCACTGGAGAAAATAGGGGTTATTGCAACAAGATCCGTGCGGAGTCATGGAGGTAACCCCGTAAGACTCTCCGCCTGTGTACTCAGGTTAGAGGAGGAGTCTAGAGCACTCGGAGTTAGTGCATTGAGGTCGGAGAGCCTGTGGTCCTGTAGCAGAACAGGGCTGGCATTCAGACTTAGCATTTCCCGGGTGTGTTGCTAAGTCTTGTACGGTGTGGCCGTAGTGCACTGCGAGTCTCTTATGCAGAGTACACTGCATAAGATCAGGGCATAAGCTAAAATATGATCATATAGGTTCACAGAGTTCCTTATAAATGAAAGAGTTAAGGAAGACTAGAGCATAGTCTTCTAGTAGTTATTCTTTGGATGCAATATTTACATTCTTTGTTATTTCAATTATATTGTTTTAGAACTGCTCAGTGTAGTATTTATTGTTGTTAAATTTCATAACGTTTATTCAAAGTTATATCTGTAATCACATTAGTGCCTTGGACTGTTTCCTTGAAGTACTCATTCACTGAGCGAGTAGGATCACCCCTCTACTCAAACATTTTAGGGTTAACCGCGTGGACTTGAAGATGGTCAGAGCATCAATGTAGATCTTCTATAAGAGTTAAGTACAAGATTAGTTGAGTCAGTCGGTCCTTGTCACTCTAGGTCCTCAGTAAGAGATAAGAGAGAGAGTTGTAATTACGATGTGTAATATTGTTCCTCTTTTGATATGTATGCTAATTAGCAAGTTTTATGTGCATAAGGTGTGAGAGACATCATGAATGTTTATACATGTACCTTTACTATTGAAGTCTGATTAGTAAAAGAAATGTTCAGATTCCTTTGTTAAGATGTTATGTGGTTCAATGTAGGGAAACAAGAGTTTTAAAGAAAAGAAAAAAGTTAAGGGTGTTCTTTGTGTTACATATAAGTCCTATCTTATGCCCTAATCTCATGATTTGAGGAAATTGTAAGATCGGGGTGTAACAGCTTGGTATCAGAGCTTAGGGTGAGTTGTCAAGGACCATTAAGTTAGTAAGTTAGAGTCCTATGTGTGGCAGATAGGAGATGTTTGATGTTAGCTTTGGGGATTTGAGTATTTGGATATCCTGGCCCGATATCTGAGTACTTGGATCAACCAGTACAAGCTACTCTGTCTATTCTCTCACGTATACCCTGGCCAGGTATACAGTGGAAGAATGGGCTAGAGAGGAACCCTAGAAATGTTAGGGTTAGAAAACAAGAAAAGAAACAAGAATTAAGAGCATAAATGTAAAAGGAGATAGAACTTACATTTCATAATGTTGTTTTTGTTGGAAATGTATAGAAATGCTCTTATATGTTTGAATTGAAATATTCAATACTTTGAAATATGGGTCTTTAATATCTGTTGTACACTATGCAGTTGTAGCATTTATTGATTTCATTCTTTGTAACAAGTAGACTAGAATTGACCTTTGAATGAGCTTTTGTTAGTGGATAAGTTTTCTTCCACACTTCTGAGATGAATAGGAGTTGAGTAATCCCTTGTTTCTTGGCTTCAGGACTTCAGGTTTGGCCTGGTCCGGCTGGCAGGATGCGTTACTGGGATCTAATGACTCCTATTAATAGTATAATAAGAATAGACTCTGGATAATTAGACCCACATCAGAGTAAGAATGTACATACAGTAAGATGTTGAAACATATGGGCAAGATCAGAACAACTAAGAATCAGTTGAAATTGGTATCTGAGGTTCAATTTTGGGGCCTCATATGAGAAACCCTTAATTGGGAATAATAGAACATGATATGAAGTTCATAATCAGTCTATTGATTAATATTATCTGAACTATACATATGAAATATAGAAAAGATATGTGAAATGTATGTATGGTTCAAGATAGCAAGAATCAATCATGAAGAAGGAATCATATAATAGAGTATAATTCTTTTATGAACTCTAAAGCAAAGGCTAAGAAGAGAATAGGGTTGAGCATTCAATAGGTCCATAGAAGTAAAGAGTCTTCAAAGGAGTAAAAGTAAAGAAAATCGTATGAACATGTAATTCATAAGACTAGAACAACAAACTAGTTTCAAAGCAAAGAACATAGGTGTAGTTTAACGAATGAATAAGTCATACAAAGGTAGACTGTATTCAGGAGAGAAAAACTTGATTGAAAGAGAAACTATGTTTGACCCATGCATGATCCACTTGATTTAAAAATGAAGAATATGTAATGTATTCAACATGAGGAAAAACTAATAGAGGGACTATTAATTTAGAATGTAAACTTCATAATAGTATATAGATAAAGGAGGAAATATGTGCAACATGGTATACATGACCATACATATGAATAAGCAACATGTTCATAAGAGAAAAATTTAGAATTAAAGATGACGGGTTAAAGAGTAGTATATGGTAAGAGGACTATGAAACGTAAGAAAGGGTTTGAAATATGATGGAAAAGTTATAAATAAAGAGGTTGTGAGATTCAAGCAAGTGCTAATTAATCAAATATCTCTGTTGATAACTAAGTAAATCTACATACGAGAATGTATTAAGGGAATGTTTGAATACAAGTATTCCAAGTCTTAAAATCATCTTCTCTTTCATATATTCCTTAACAATAGCAAGGTGGGAATGAAATGATAAGAAAATGAATCATATATGATGCATAACTACCTTGGTGGGGTCATCTAGTGAATGTAATAGTGACATACATTACGATGGAGTGCGATAAGAAATAAATTCTTGTGTGATAGCAAGGATGATGAATAATCTATTCTTACCTTGAATGTTTTAATGTTAGGGATGTTTATTGTATATGATCAAAATGAGAAGGAGAGGTAGCAAAACATAAGTAGTAAAGAATGAGGAGAGAGATAAAGGAAAACACTAGCTTTGTGTAATAGGTGAACTCATTTTTAGAGGTATGCTTTGTTGAAGGCATACTAAGGTATGTAAGTTGGTTCTATGTATGATTTTAGGGTATTTGTGTAAGCTATATGTTAAATTAAAGGTGTATGATAGTTGTAGTAATTCATACCTGATATGCATCTTACTATTGTGTATTTGTGATATGGTGATACGGTTTGGATGATGTCAGAACACATGGAGAGATACCCTGAACGAGGTAGTCATATTTATCCACTCATATTAATAGAAAGGGATGATAATCAGATTGTCTGGACAAGTAACCCTAATGAGGTGTAGCTTGTTATACCTAGCTCTAATATAACTGAGTGATGGTAATCGAGTATGAATAATGCTTGAATGACTGATACAATTGTGGATTACTTTATTACTGTGGTTGAAACCCTAAAATGATATGATACGATGGTTACACTTTGAATTGTGTGTGGGCCCATAACCCACAGGTCCGAGGATCGAAACAGGATAGTATGGAATGAGGTGGTAATGCTTCACCTCATGCATCCATGACCCAATGGGGATGCCAAGAGTAGTATTGTGCAATTGATTGTTGAATCTAGCCTTTTAATTCAAGACTGTTTTGCTATTTGAATAGCACTTTATTAAAGTTTAAAACAGCATGGTGAACTCATTTTTGTCACTTAAAGGTGATACAGAACAATAGAACTTTATGAGCCGCATAAGTTGAGATAGTTGTATCAGAGTATCATAGTTGCACAACGAAAGCATGGTGGTTTATCCTTGCATTCTATGTTTGACTGTGGCATAAAGAATTTGCTTGATATCATTGAGAACTATTTGAAATATGTTGTGATTTAGTAAAGAATTAAAAAGATCTAATCTTGAAAACTACATTCAGGTATGAAATACAAGAATATAATGACATGGAAGGATTTAGAAGCTTAAAATAACCTTGAATGTATCTTTCTTGTGGGTTTATGTTTCGAGGACGAAACATTCTAAGGGGGGGGAGAGTTGTTACGACCCCATCTGAGCTTAACTGGTAAACTAGGGTTTACCTAGACAATTGCAAAGATTAATTGGAATAATCATTCTTGAAATCTAATTAATGACGATAACACAATTAGGATGTTTTAACTATGATAAGAATTCTAAATGTTCTTTTGTCTTGAGAATTAGGGTTTGAGAAGCATAAACCCTAATCGGCCCAAAATAGGGTTTTGATGATACATGAATACAGAATTTGATAAGTAGAATGTATCACTAAATGATTTTTAGTATTTTATGTGTAACTATGATTTACTTCAAATTTGTATATGATTTGTATATATAAAATGTGAACAACATTGGAAAATATCAGAATTTTTGAAGAATGTTCTGACCTGTTTATCGGTCGAGTTTCAAACTCGACCGATCATATTTCCAGATTTATATAGCAGTGTGGTAATTGAATTTTATCTTTTTATTGGTATATCCAATTGATCTCAAATTTTAAATGTGCTTGAAAAACACAGTTTTAGACACTATGTTAAATTGGCATAATTTTTGGATGACTTTTGATCTCTACAGTGAGGGTGTCGGTCGAGTTCTGTGCAGGACAAACTCGACCGAATCTGCTGCAGACTGCAATATAGCAGTGCACTGTTCTATTTTTAATTATTTATTGGTAACTCCAAATGATCTCAAATTTTAACTGAAGCTTTATAGATAAATTATAAACAACTTGATAAATTCCCATAATTGTTGGAGAAGTTTTGATCTCTGAAATAAACGAATTACAGTAACTTTATATAACTGAATATTCAGCCAATATAATTAAAGTTGAGTGTTGGGTCAATATGCAATTGACCCAAGCAGATCAAATTGACTTATATGATCGACCACACATACACACAGCTCTCATTCTTCGTCATCCACCCCAGAGAAACGAAAATCTAGAGAGAGAGGGAGAGTTAGGGCTTGAGTGGAGAAAGAGGAGGAATTGCTGACCTAGGGTTTTGCGGTCCAAGGAATGGTGAAATCAAGTAAGTTTGGATCCTTTGCATAGACTTTTATATTGAATCTTCTCTCTCATGTCAAGATTCCGTCCATGCTCTGATTTGATCCAAGATGATGTCGAAATTCCCTCTTTTCTCACCCTTTCTTCATAATCCCTCATTTTCAAGGTTTCCTAGTTGAATGGAAGAAGAATTGGGAGATTTGCTAGGGATTTGATATGAGTTTGAGATCCCCTGAGTTGAGCTACAGTTTTGAGGTGTTTTCACACCTTAGGGTGAGTGGGTTCTTCCTTCAAACAGTGTAATGCACGAAATTTGATTATAGCATCCAAATCCCTAAATGCTTAGTATATGATTCTAAACCCTGACATGTCCGTATGATTTAAGTTGTTGCAAATTGATATGATATGGATTCCTTCTCTGTTTGAATGACTTCTTGATGGTAGATTCACATCAGAAATGTATAAAACACATCCTAGAAAGAATGCATTTCAGATTTATACCATATGATGTAATTAGGGTTTAACCTGATTGAGATATCTCTAGAGTTTCAACCTTATTGAAAAGGACTAGTAATCTTATAAGTGGTTAGGATGTACCTCATGGATTACCTTATTTGAATTTTATCCTTGGTGCATGATATCTCAGTGAATAGCATGGAAACCTAAATTTAGTTCAATTTCCATGGTTTCATACATATATCGATTGTATATGATTTGTTGAAAACAATCTTTATTTAGTGAATGCTTATATCCTATGAAATCCTTATGAGAGCCATGTGACAAGTGAATGAGGTAAATGAAAAGGTGAATGAGGCGAATGAAACCCTAAGAGTAGGGTGTTGGCATGTGATGAATGAATAAGGCAAATGAAACCCTAAGGATAGGGTGTTCAATGAATCATGTTATGGTGACATGAAAGGTCTCGATATGAGATGTGGTGATACTTAACTGTTGAATTGTATGTTTCTAGTGCATTTAACTTTATATGCTTGTTCTCTCTGAGTTGATATCTACATACTGCAGGGCTTCTTATATTTCAATACATATCTCGTAAATTGCAGGTGATGAGATATGACATGCCCTACAAAGGGATGTTACTGAGACATGGTATATGTTGAATACATGAGCTAAGATGTTTTATATGATATGATATGGCAGGCCGTGTGAACCTTGTGAGAAATGTAAAATGAGTTATGATTTCTATTTTACATGTATCTATAATATTAATGTTAGACTTAGGTGCCCTGAACACCGTTGAACCCCTTCGAGAGATCTGCTTCTTAGGGGTGAAACTTGTGTTGCAACATTAACCGTGCGGAGTCATGGTGGCACGAGGACAGAGAGGCAGTGTTCAACAATAATCCGTGCGGAGTCACGGTGGCACTGGAGAAAATAGGGGTTATTGCAACAAGATCCGTGCGGAGTCATGGAGGTAACCCCGTAAGACTCTCCGCATGTGTACTCAGGTTAGAGGAGGAGTCTAGAGCACTCGGAGTTAGTGCATTGAGGCCGGAGAGCCTGTGGTCCTGTAGCAGAACAGGGCTGGCAGTCAGACTTAGCATTTCCCGGGTGTGTCGCTAAGTCTTGTACGGTGTGGCCTTAGTGCACTGCGAGTCTCTTATGCAGAGTACACTGCATAAGATCAGGGCATAAGCTAAAATATGATCATATAGGTTCACAGAGTTCCTTATAAATGAAAGAGTTAAGGAAGACTAGAGCATAGTCTTCTAGTAGTTATTCTTTGGATGCAATATTTACATTCTTTGTTATTTCAATTATATTGTTTTAGAACTGCTCAGTGTAGTATTTATTGTTGTTAAATTTCATAACGTTTATTCAAAGTTATATCTGTAATCACATTAGTGCCTTAGACTGTTTCCTTGAAGTACTCATTCACTGAGCGAGTAGGCTCACCCCTCTACTCAAACATTTTAGGGTTAACCGCGTGGACTTGAAGATGGTCAGAGCATCAATGTAGATCTGCTACAAGAGTTAAGTACAAGATTAGTTGAGTCAGTCGGTCCTTGTCACTCTAGGTCCTCAGTAAGAGATAAGAGAGAGAGTTGTAATTACAATGTGTAATATTGTTCCTCTTTTGATATGTATGCTAATTAGCAAGTTTTATGTGCATAAGGTGTGAGAGACATCATGAATGTTTATACATGTACCTTTACTATTGAAGTCTGATTAGTAAAAGAAATGTTCAGATTCCTTTGTTAAGATGTTATGTGGTTCAATGCAGGGAAACAAGAGTTTTAAAGAAAAGAAAAAAGTTAAGGGTGTTCTTTGTGTTACATATAAGTCCTATCTTATGCCCTAATCTCATGATTTGAGGAAATTGTTAGATCGGGGTGTAACATTTAGGGTTCTGTAGACATACTAGAATACATAATCATGTTCTCTACTTCTATTTCTTCATCCTAGGGTGACTTGCATGAATCCTTGTTGTTGCCTTAGTGGCCATCTATTTCTTGCTATGATACCATTAATGTAACACCCCTCCCTAGGGTTTCATACGTAACCAGTGGAAGCACAGCCTAATCCTCAGCATTATCCATAATGTGGGATACTTGGCACATCAGGGAGGGATTGTCACATGCATGATCTCATATCAAGATATAAACAACACTTGGCATTAATAAAAACCTAGATTCATACATGAAGTTCTTGGGAAGAAAGCTACATCAAGCTTCTAAAGGTATACTAAACATAAACTAGATAATAGGTAAAAGATAGGATCTCCATAGATGGACGTCCCACCAGGCAACAACTCCTTAGGTCTTTGGGTCCTGGTATTGTTCTCAGGATGATTCCTTCTCTTTAGCTCCAACGTCTGCGGACATCTCGTCCCCAGCCATGCAAAGGAAAAACAAACACGGTAAGTAAGCGGCATTAGCATGTTATAAAGAATAAAAATAAAATATACAAGTGACTTGACATAAATATGAACATGCATTAACATTAATCATTTCTTTATGTTTTTACATAAAGAAATTGACTAGAAGTATATGCTCCTCTCTTAATGCCCCATAAGGAGCCCATAATGCTCAGAAAGCCCATAATTGCTCGGAAAGCCCATAATACTCGGAAAGCCCATAACAAGGTACATATCAATCTAAATCAATTTCCATTAATCATGATCTTTCTTAAACTTTACTTATCTTCTTAATAACCTAAACTTGATCTTAATTGGGACTTCTCCCTCTTGAACATAATTGGGATTTCTCCCCATGAAACATAATGGGATTTCTCCCTCTTAAGCATGGATGGGAATCTCTTCCCTCTTAATCTTGGTTTCATGTTCCTTAACCATAATTCATAACATAAATCATGTTCCTATACTTACACTTAGATTATAGCAATCAAACATCCAATAATCATATACATTGAAGAAAAGCATGCATTTATCATGACCTTAGTATAAAGTGCATAAACATATCATAATCATTCAATAAATCAAGTTTACTATGCCAAGGGCATGGCCCGCTTACCTTGATCTAAAACACCTAAGTTAAACCCTATTTGACAGATTGGGTTCCCTTAAACACCTAAAAATAGCATGTTTATCATTCATTATACAACATCAAACCCTAATTTTTTCATATAAAAATTGAGATGTGAAAATAGAAAAATCAGACGATAAAAACCAGGAAATCAGATTCCTTATTGAAAATCTTTTCCAAAACGTATTTATTTATATTTTTCTGAGGTCGTATGCAAAAGCTATGAATTTTGCACTCTGGACCTATCAGAAATTAGGAAACCATAACGTGACATCATTTAAATCTGTGATTATTTTGATGTAAATAAAAGATGAAATACCGAAACAACCCTAGCACGTGCGACACATGAATTAAACTAGTGGGGGTAAAATTGTCATTTAAGACAAAATAACTCTCCCGGTTGATGGAGAACAAATTCAATGTCGAAATACCTATAGTACCCTTGGGCGATCAGTTAAATGATTGCACTCGTGGGGGCACCATGGTAATCTCGTGAACTGGATTGCTCCCCTTCACATCATGGCAGGAGAGCAGCAACCGATCCTCGACTCCTGGGATCGGGATCGTGAAGCAGTGTCCAACAGGGACAACCAAGAGCATCGTGGCCATCCTGGTTGCCACGCGAACTCGACAAGCCTAAGATGGAGTCTTGTAGTGGTCGGGAGCTCCGAGAATGCTCTGCCGCAAAGCAAGAACAAGGGAAGATCTCGGATACTTGAAATCACTGGTTCTGAGCCGAGAATCCATGAATGCGAGTCAGAAAACACAGGCGAAGGTCGTGGCGCGGTCCATCGAGGCCAAAGGCAAGTTATCCATGGCCATGGGCAGCCCAGAGCACGGCGGAGATGTGTGTCGACAAGCACCATGAAGGTGACCTTTAGGGTACAACAACTGGGACAAGATCGGGGCAAAGAAATGATGCGAAAAGCACCGCGAGGGATGGTATATGCTTACCAAAGAAGGAATTAGGGTGGAGGCATTGTTGGGGGTAGGGAGAAGCCCGCGTCGCTGAAGAAGGGAGGTCAAGCAGGTTGGGGAGAGTCGGGGCTCTCGGGGCAAAATTGGTAGTGGAGAAGGAGAGCTCGGGGGCCGGCAGTGCTCTCTGAATGTTTAGGTGGCGATGAAGGAGGCTAGGAGGTTATCTGTGCAAGGGGGGTGTGAGCCCTATATTGGGCATTTTTCCTACAGCAAGTGAGAGGGGGAGAGTTAGGGCTTGCTCGGATCTGGGTAACGAGCCGGAGGCGTTGGTGAAGAAATCAAGTGAAATGGCCTCGTAATGAGGGAGAGAGAGACCGACGAAGAAACTGTTGTGAAATGTCTCTTGCTCACGGGAAGAACGGAGGTAGTTGACGACCTTTGGGCCGTCCGATCGTGGAGTGATTATAAGGAAGCCATCAGATCGCGTGAGACAAGGGACACATCCACGTGACAAGTAATAAAACTGAAATCTTAGGGAAAAATCAAAGCAATCAAGGAAATCGAATTAAATTCTTGGCCAAACAATATTCAAATATTTCAAAATCTATTTGAAGGGTCAAACATGGTCCAAAAGAGTTCAAATTTGAACCATAGGTGTATTAGAGGGTCTAGAATATTCCTGTGGCGTTAGATTTTATGCTTGTACACGTTTTAGGCCTAAAGTGGCAAAAATCATTATGTGTACTTAAATGGCTATTATTAGTACATATAAAGCTATTAATTTTTCAAATAAGAATTGCAAAACATGAAAATGTGCACTCAACATTATTTATTTTCAATTAAAAATATGGAGGCCATTAAGCAAACAATTTAAACAAGTAAATCACTGATTATCATATGAGAGAGAAAATTTGATATAAAAACATTTATTTCCATTTTCTAAACAAGAGTGCATAAATGTGCAAGGAAATACTTTCTAAAATTAAACCATGGGTAAAAAAAGTAAGTGAACATAATTTTCTTCACATGAAACGAAATTGTAAAGTTAAAATGGGAAAATTGCATAAAGGCCCTCAACAATTATACTATTAGAAAAAGAGCATGCAAAGAATAAAATAATTTGGAAATTTTGCATAATGAGATTGGGGTGTTACACATAGGATACTTAGGGAAGGGGAGTATAATAATGGACACATGATTAATTGGTTACCAAAAGGTTTAGGAAAAGAATTGAATTTTTAATGGACTGACCAGAAGCCCAATCAACTGATTGGAAATTCCATTCTCTCAACTAGACAGACCAACCAATTGACTAGAAGGACAAGTTGATTGACAAAGTCAAGATCTGTCTAATCGATCAAATGGCTAGCCCAGTTGACCAAATGGACAAGATCATCCAGTTGGTCGACTGGCTGGTCTAGTCACCCCACTGGACTAGATCATTGGATTGACTAATTAGATCTGTCAAGTCTTATCCTAGGCCAATCACCTGACTGGAAGTCCCTGACAGACTGCTGAAAAGAAACCCATCTAGGAAAGTCGCCTGACTAAGCTAATCTAGTCGATCGACCAACTATCCATAAGTGGATTGTTTGGCCCTTGTCTTTTCATTTCCCAAGATTTATTGGAAACCATGCTTCCCTATCTTCCCTATAGAAAGGAGAATAATGGTCATGTTTTTGGTTACATGTTTTTACACATGAACCCTAGCATGCATTACCTAAAGGAGAGAAATAGAAGGACAATTTATGCAACATCAACAAATTGTCAACAAAAAGGTTGCTCCTTCCATGTTGGATCTTAGAGCACAACGCGGAGTTCCCCTCATCTACATGGACAATATAGAAACACTGACACTTTCATGAATGCATTTGGAGAATTCCATGGACATTCTTACGTCTTTTGTTCTTTGTGAGAAACATCACTAGATCTACTCCACTACAATGTATATTCAAAAACCTTCCGGCCTAGTATATCACTGGAGATGAAATCTACTCATGGGAACATTATTTTAAATTAATTTGTGTTGCTTCATTGTGCTTGTCTCCTTCATGACTCCCTACACAACAAAGTGATGTCAAAATTCTTAGTACATTCATAATATAATAGTAATTTGTACATGAAGGTTTCCTATAATTACCATACTATGGGAATCTAGTTATGATTTGATGTACGGTATGGACCTTAAATTATTTCAGTCTTAAGACATTAAGATTTTATAGGTCTTTATTGGCCAAAAATAACATGTAAGAATGTGAAATAGGTCATTTATATATAGACTGAAGTTGTAGAAAATTAATAGTATTATAATTCATTAAATGTTAACTATTTTGACCTCCATAGAATCTATACCAATGATCTACAATTTGATGGAGGAAACAACTTATGGATCAGTTTGGATCATGATTCCAAAGTGCAAACACAACTAGATGTTTCCTCTGGTTGAAGCTTTATGTTTATAATCCTAATACAAAGGAATCCTAAAATGATATCAATCCATTTATAATAATAGGGTAAAACATAAATGAAGGTGGTAGGTTGTTAGATCCTCTAGCCTTGGATTAGATGAACTAATGAGTAAAAGGTGAGTATGGAGTGTATTATGTGTAAATATTGAAACGAAGGTAAAAGTGAAGACTAAGTTTTCCATGAAAAGAAAAAGTGGTAAATGATATGGTTAAATATAGAATATGGGGATATGTGTATTAGGTTTTGCATACCAAGCATACTCACCAAACATGCAAGCACGTGTATACCCATCATCAATACCTCCCCCTCTATAGGGGTCAGTCTTTGGCTATAAGAAAACCTCTCAGAGAGTCATGACCACCGCAATCAGAGTTCACATGGGAAGAATTTCATGGAAAATTTGAAAGGCAAGACTTTGTCTTGTTCACTAATATCTTTCTTCCTGAAATGAGTTCACACTACACATTGGTCCTCTCTTCATAGATTCTTACATTTTCGTATGCATGTAGTCTGAGTTCCTCTAGTTCTCTCAGTTGAATGAAACTCCACTTTCCTACTGGAAAGAAATCCATTTTGAGAGTTTTCATGGTCCAGAAAGCCTTCTGTTGTAGACTGGAGGTATAAAACGTTATTGGTTGTATATCAAGAAGAATGTAGTGGTGCCTACAAGCTTTTTATTCAAATCATGTATGCCCATAGGGCATTGTCTAACTTGGCCTCCTACTATTTTCTCTACTTCAATTGCTCTTTCAATTTTATTAAAGTGAAATGGAAGCCCCTATAATGATGCATGATGATTCAAGGGACTCTGAATCTTGGAAAAATCCTATTAAACATCAAACTCAAAACCTTTGAGCCCACATGGGAGATTCTATAGCTTCCAATTACTTGAATACATAGTGTACCACAACTAAGACATAGTTGTTTTTGTAATAAGATAAAGAAGGTTTCATATAGTATATTACACATACATTAAGAGTATCAACCTCAATACAATAAGCAAGAGGATTTTTATTCCTTTCCTAGATATTTCCAACTCGTTGGCATTTGTCACATGAATTGAGGTGTACATGGTCCTTAATGAAGAAAATTTGATATAGATGGTCAGCTCCCAAGTTCCCTCCATGCAAAGTTTTACAACACTTTTAGAGAATGAATGTGGATTCATCCTTTGGGGTACATTTTCTATGAAGTTTATCAAAACACCTTCTGACAACAGTGGGTCATCCTAATAAAAAAAATTGAGATCTGGGATATCATTCTTCTTCTTGTTATGCATCATATCATGAGGAAACTTCTTACAAGCATGACGATTGCATATGTCACCATACCAAGACATAACCAGTTCAAAATATTGGACAAGCATAAGAGACTCATTTGGGTTTGAGTAATTTACATGATCAACTTTTCTTCTTCAAATAATATTCAAGATAGGTGACTGAAAATGAAGTTATTTGTTCCTTTTTTGTCAACAATTTGTGGGTCAAATTCTTGTTGCAGCCACAGCCACCTGAGAAACCTTGATTTGGCATCTTTGTTTGTCATAAACTACGTGTTTTTGCTACTATTAGTGTAAATTGTCACTTTTGATCAAGTAAGATTAAACAGAACACGTCAAAAATGTAAATTACCTCTAGAATGTCCTTTTCAAGAGTATAATAATTGACCTAGGATTCATGAAGGTGTTTTTCTAGCATAATATATTATGTGTAGTTTCTTGTTTGTCTTATGTCCAAGTATAGGAACAACAACATAGTAACTAGAGTAACACATGGTAGCTCCCAATATAGACTTAAAAGTTAGGAGCAGTGGTTAGAGATTATTTTATATAATGGAAGTCTTTTATACAAGTTTCATGAAAGTCCAAATGCTTATCTTCAATCTATAAGTTAAAAAGGGGCTTTGAGGTCTTGAGGAAATATTTTATGAAGCATTAGTATTAACCAATATGACATGAAAAGCTCATACATCAATGATTGATGAATGTGGGGGTAGTGTAGTGGTGACCTCGACTTCTCGTATTAACTTTGATGCATTTCTCAAAGACCTTTTTCTCCTAGGAAAATTCCTTCATGTACCACAAAATGAAACTGATTCCATTTCAAGATACAACTTTTGAAATTGGAAAGAGGTTCTAAAGGTAGTTGTAAAATGAATATCCACAGACAAAGAAGTCTTATGTGAAGATCTTTGTAATGTCTTTGATAAAAGGTGAGAACATGTCAAACTTGCACCTCTGAAATGTTGTTAGTGTGATGCATAAGACAAAGTGCATCTTTTAACATTCATATAGTATGTGTACCCAAGTAAAGGTAATATTCTCCTAGTCTTAAGGGTGGATAGGAATTTCAAAAGATTTGAACAATCATATAAGTACCATAAATATGTGGTGTGCTAAGCACTCCAACACCTAGTAAATGATAGGAAGAGGGAAGTGATCCTTCTTTAAGGTAGCATTTAGTTTTCTACAAGTGTTACATGTATGCCATGTAGTGAGCATCCTAGAGGCTAACTCTTCCATGTCCACCACTGTAAACCTTTCATTGGAATGACTTGAACTAGGCTAACCCAAGAATTATTGTTAAAGGAAATAAAATTCCAACTTCTAGCATCTTGGAGACACTATTCTTTAAAACATCTTGTATATTATCATTCAAATGCATATTTGATAACACCTCATTTTATACATCTCCCATATATTTTATACCTCCCCTAGCATACCTTTTATAGATTTTTCCACTTATTTTAGAACTTTATGCCAAGTATCTCACTTACACACTCTTTCCATGGTTGTAGGGTCACATCAAGCCAAGGTCACAGTTGACACCTCAACTATGGCCCATTCAACCATTAGGGCCCACCCCAATGCGGCTGAGGCCTCCTAGAATCACCTCAATGCCTCACAGTTGTGACCCCTCACACCTACAGTGCCTCGTGCTCTTCTCACCCGCGATCCACACACCTGCGGCATTAAGCCCACAATTGAGATTTAGATTACGGTCTGACCAAAGGATGCGTCATCTAGGCCGCGACTGAGAAGGTGACTCAACCAACCTCAACCGAGGAGAGAATGGCAGTAAAGCCTCGACCGTGATCAGGCTTCGACCAAGACCAAACCTCGACTGCGGTCGAGAAATTAATTCGATGGAGCACTCCTATAAATAGGCAACCTACATGTCTTATCAAATCATCAGATCTCAAAGGACCATGAAGTGCTGCCATTTTCCAGACTCATTCACATCCATCCAATCAGTCTTGGATCTCCAAAGGTAGAAGTTGAGGAGAGAGAAGACTGAAGGCTCCATCTTCTTTGAGGGAAGGAAAACATCCACGCCATCAACCTCCTAGATTTGGATATGGATCTGAAGAAGTACTTTGTTGTATCACATTCTTCTCTCTCTATATAGATCTATCACTTCCATCTTGTTGTACTTCCCTCATCTCTTTGTGGAACTTGATGTATCTATCATTTTGTAACATTGTTATGATGCTCGTAAACATGTGTGGATAAACTCTTAACTTGGGTTGGGAGTAGCCACTAAGGCTCTTCCAACATGTATATTGTCTCTCCTTTTTTAATATATATATACACTCTCATCAAGACTATCTCCATGCACAGGTTTTAATGCTTCACTCGTATGCTTAGCTACCATCTTGTGATGTTTGATTGTTGGTACCTCAAAAGAGTAGTATCACTAATATCTTGTGTTATGGAGTAGTATGAATGCATGAAAATGTTGGAATGCTAAATCTTATGGTCATATTTTCTCCCTTGTAGTTTTTGATAGTCATCTCAAGAGAGAGGTTGTCCTTAGACTTAGATCTATCCTTATCTTAAGAGAGAGAGGAAATGGCACCTATATGATTGCTTGTAGTCTTTATGGGAGTATATGAGAGGGAGTGGTCACGTTTGCATGTTGGTGAGAAGTCTTAGTAGGTCAAACCCAATCCAAGTTTTCCTTCCATATCTTTGTTTCCACCTTATTTTGTTATGCCTTGTTCTTTTTATCTTTGGTCTATTTCTTTTATTTTGGTTTGAGAACTATCGTTCCTATGGGAACACCTTTCTAAACCATATGTTATCTGGAGTATATGAGTGTGAGACCTTATGTGCTTAATACTTGCTAACCTTGTCCCTATGGTTCGACCCTGATTACTACGTCAGACCCCGTATAATAGTTGTGGGGGCTTGAGTTTCGGCTTACTATCTTAAGAGTCTGACTATTCTGGATCTGCTCCTTTTTGGATGCGTGATTTAGGTTGGTCAACTTTTTGGCACCGTTGTCAGGGACAAGGCAAAACGGCACTGTTAAGAACTTGATTCCACTCACTATGCTCACATGCCTCAAGCTTAGTAGTAAGTTCGACCACGCAGAAACTTTGAATCTACTACCCTGCGTTTGCGTAGAATAGTTCGTTTAGCACGTCCAGTTTACTAACTTGACTATGTGGTCTATTCAGGGAAACCAGAGGGAATCAGACTCGTTCGACTTTTCTCCTCAACCTTGAGTCACCATGCCACCTCGTGTGGATGGTACTCTCACTGGGGACGAGTAGAATATGAGGATTCAACATAACCCCCCACCACTGACAGAGTCGGACGAAGACAGAGATGGTTGTTACTCAGACGGTCATCAATGTGAAGAAGAACGTCAGGAAGAAGATCGTCACAAAGAAGATCAATGCGACGAAGAATGACACTACTGATGCCAAAGAAGGCACCATCACAACCATCATGACAAAGAATGAGAGTGTGATGGTCGGGATAGCGACATCGAGGATGATGAAGAGGGAAAGACTCTTAGAGAACTGGAAGCAACAAGGGCCAATGAATTTAGATGCCTGGTCGTCATCCCACACTTCAACACATCAAACTTTAAGTTGAAACCAGTTGTCAGATTGATGATCATGAATAAACCTTTCCATGGGAATTTGAGGAGTGAAAACCCATACCATCACCTCGATGCCTTTAAAAATATTTGTGATACCATCAACATGAGGGGAGTCCCTCAAGAAGTAATAAATTGTAAAGGCTCCAACTTCTGTCTTAAAGATAAGGCTCTATCATGGTATCTCAACCTTCCTCACCAGTCCATAGATGGATGGAGACCCCTGGAAGATGCCTTCTTTACTAAGTTTTATCCCACGGAGAGGACTATCCGCAACATGCAAAAGATCACTTCTTTTGCACAAAAGTTGGGAGAGAACTTGCACAAAGTATGGGAACGTTTCTAGGAGTATTAGAGGGATTGCCTACACCATAATTACCGTAAGGGATTCCTCGTGACCACTTTCTATAATGGGTTGACTCTTACTGAGAGGACTTCATTGAACGCAGTTGTTGGCAGTGACTTTCTTGGAAAGAAACCGAGCTGAACCATGAAGATAATAGACAACATGGTTGTGCTGCAAGAAGGCATAGACTATGACAGGAATGATAGGGGGTCAATGAAGAAAGTAGGGTCTAAATGACCGTCTATTGAAGCCAAGGCCTTGGAGATGATAACAGCATAGATTCAGAAAATAGAAATTGATGTCAAATAGTTGAAAGAAATGGGAGCTAAGGGAAAGAAGCATACTGAGAAGGTCATGAAGTGTGTTAGCTGTGGAGAAGGAGGGCATGGGATTGATACCTATATCTATACTTGTCCTGACAAAAATGATGAAAGTGAAAGTGAAGAAGAGTCACAGAACATCTCCTATGTTAATTTCAAGCGACAAGACCACCCTGGGTTTAGTTACAGCAACAATGAAGATGTGGAGAACACACATCAGCTGGGTAGTTCATCTAAACATCCCCCAGAGTTTGAGAAGAAAGGGGTGCCAACACAATACACTAAGACTACTAACTACCAACAGAACAAAAACAACTATCAAAGCCAGAACAAAAATGTGAAGGCAAGGACAAGGGCAAGGTCTAGGACCGAACCAAGCAAAAGACAATAACCAAGCTAACATGATTTCTCAACTATTTGTCTTCACAAAGAGGCAAGCATCAGTGAACGATCAACCGGCTCAAAGTGCTCTAACAAATTCGGGAGTGCTAACTAACATGCAAACTCAAATGGTAGATATGCAAACTCATCAGAGACAGATAGATCAGCAACTTGCACAGCTGGTCGATCTCATAAAAAATCCTTCAGGAAAGATCCCGTCAAATACTGAGACTGCCAAAATGGCTACTCTCCGATCTAGAAAAATGATGGAGAATGCTAATACCAACAATGCTAAAGAAGAAAGAAGTCGTGTTGATCAGCAGTCTGAGAATGAAAAAGCAATGGAAGAATCAAGAAGGAAAGAACAAGTAGGACAACCTGAGAAGAAGGAAGGAGAGGAAAAGGACTCACACCCTCTGGGAGATGTTCTTTCAAAGAAAAATTCATATGCCTTAAGAATTCCTTTCCCCTATAAGTTAATAAAAGCACACTTGAAGAAGATGTATAAAAAGTTCATGGAAGCAGTAAAGAAGCTTCACCTAGATGTTCCCTTTCTTGATACAATAGAAGAAATGTCAACCTATGCAAAGTTCTTCAAATATCTGATTATGAAAAGAAGAAGAGGTGACCACATTGAAGCTATCCAGTTAGCAAAGATTTCATATGTTTTTGTTCAAGCAGAGCTACCTACCAAAAAGAAAGATCCCAGAGCATTCAACATGCCTTTCTATGTTGGAGATAACATGGAGAGAAAAGGATTAGCTTAATTGGGAGAAAGAATCAGTTTAGTGCCCCTGACTCTAGCCCAAAGGCTTGGGCTAACGGGCATGGTAAAGATAGGGATGAGGATTGAGTTAGCTGATCATACCTTCACAAGGCCAGTGGGGATAGTTGAAGACGTTTCGATAAGAGTTGGATGATTTTTCATACTATGTGATATAGTGGTAATAGACACAGTCGAAGACTCCAAATGCCCTATAATATTCATGAAGTATTTCCTTGCAATGGAAAGAGCATTGATAGATGTTGTTGAAGGAATTATCACACTACGTGCAGGGAACAATCACTTAGATTTTAGAGTACAAGATGCCATGAGGGTACCATCTCTATCTGAGTCGGACTACTTCATGGACAGCTATAATCAGTATTGCAAAGAAGTGCAAGAAGATAAAGCAATCATAGATACACTAATGTGAGCCCTAAACAGTCGGGATCCTGCCATGGAAAGTCAAGAAGTTGTGGAAATATTAAATTACTTGAACCGACCAGAAGAAGAATTCAGCGATGATGAAGAGATAATTGAAATAGTGAAGTATGCTTCGTTGGAGTAGATAGTCGAGGAAAAGGAAGTGTCGAAGCCCAAACCAACAGTAAAGCCTCTTCCATAAGGGTTGAAATATGAATTCTTAGATGAAGAAGAAAGGAATCCAATAATTGTCAATGCCAACTTATCTGATGACCAAATGGAAAAGTTTCTAGACGAGCTGAGGTTGCGTAGAAAAGCCATAGGATATTCTATGGCAGACATTAGGAGTCTCAACCCAGCTTTATGTATGCACAAAATTCACCTTGAAGAGACAGCAAAGCCACTGGATCAACCACAAAGGAAGCTAAATCAGATGTTGAAAGAGGTTGTGAAGAAAGAAGTTATAAATCTATGAGATGTTGGAATCATCTATCCAATAAGTGAAAACAATTGGGTTGGTCCTATCCATGTTGTACCCAAGAAGGATGGAATGACGGTCATACAAGGGGAAGATGGAGATGAAGTTTCCACGAGGACAGTGACAGGCTGGCGCATGTGCATCGATTACCGCAAGATAAATACAGCCACCAAAACGGATCATTTCCCCTTACCATTCATCGACCAAGTTTTGGAAAGGCTGGCCCATCATGACTATTTTTGTTTTCTAGATGGATATTCAGGATTCTATCAAGTACCCATTCACCCAGATGATCAAGAGAAAACAATATTCGTGTGCATCTATGGAACATATGCGCTCAAAAGAATGTCATTTGGACTGTGCAATACACCCGCAACGTTCCAACGTTGTATGATCTCGATGTTCTCATATTTTCTAGAAGATATCGTAGAAGTCTTTATGGATGACTTCTCAGTCTATGGAACAAGCTTTGACGCATGCCTAAGAAATTTATCTCTAGTGCTGCAAAGATGTGAGGAAAAACATGTCATTCTGAATTGGGAGAAGTGCCATTTCATGGTACGAGACGGAATCGTCCAAGGTCACAAGATTTTGAAGAAGGGAATTGAAGTGGACTTGAGTAAGATTGAAGCTATCTCAAAGCTTCCACCACCAAAGTCTGTAATAGGAGCAAAAAGTTTTCTGGTACATGTAGGTTACTACATGAGGTTTATAAAGGATTTCTCAAAAATTTCAAAGCCTTTGTCTAATCTTCTGCTCAAAGATGTCGAGTTTGAATTCACCAGTGAATGTCTGGATGCCTTTAATACACTAAAAAAGAGCGCTAACAATGGCACCAATTCTTCAAGCACCATACTGGGAATTTCCCTTTGAAATCATGTGTGACGCCAGTGACTATGCAATAGGCATTGTCTTGGGACAAAAAAAGGAAAAGAAACATCATGTAATTTTTTATGTGAGTCGGACGCTTGATGAGGCACAAATAAACTACACAACTACGGAAAAAGAAATGTTGGCCATTATATTTGCCTTTGATAAATTTAGAACATACTTAATAGGATCAAAGGTGAAAGTATATACAGACCATGGGGCTATTAAGTATCTGATGTAGAAAAAGGATATGAAACCATGACTTTTAAGATGGATGTTGTTGTTGCAAGAGTTTGATCATGAAATCATCTACAAGAAAGGGAAGGAGAATGTGGTTGCATACCACTTGTCTAGAATAGTCTTCGACAAAGAGAATCAATTACCAGTGAACGACAATTACGCTTATGAATCCCTACTAATGGCTCAGTTAGATGAGTAGAAACTACCCTATTTTGCATATATCTATAACTATCTAGCCTGTGGGCAGTGGCCACCGGAGATCACATACAACCAGAATAAGAAGTTGTTTTCTGATTTGAAGAATTACTACTGAGATGACCCATTTCTTTTCAGAAGATGCTCTAACAATCTATATCATCGGTGCCTACCAGAAGAGGAGGTGCCATTGATCCTGAAAGAGTGACATTCTTTACCTTATGGTAGACTCCATGGTGGGGATAGGATAGCAGAAAAGGTCCTACAGTCTGGATTTTATTGACCCACACTATTCAAGGATGCAGCTTCTTTTTTCAAATCATGCAAAGAATGTCAGCTAACGAGAAATATAAGCAGGAGGAATGAGATGCCCATCACATACTGGGTAGAAGTTGAGATTGTTGATGTTTGGGGAATTGACTACTTGGGACCTTCTCTGCCATCAAAAGGGAATCAATACATCCTCATTGTTGTTGATTACATTTCCAAGTGGGTTGAAGCAGTCGCTACTCAAACTTGTGATTCCAAGGCCGTGATAAAGTTTTTTGAGAAAACTATATTCCCATGCTTCAGAGTACCATGCACAGTCATAAGCGATGGATGATCACATTTTGGTGAAAAGCAATTTGAAGCTTTGCTAAGAAAATATGGGGTGAAACACAAGGTTGTGACTCCTTACCACCCCCAGACATCGGGGCAAGTGGAAGTATCAAATAGACGGATCAAGCAAATCTTAGAAAGACTATGAGCCGCACAAGGAAAGATTGGTCAATGAAGCTAGATGACGCACTTTGGGCCTGCCAAACTGCATACAAACACCAATAGGGACGACACCCTATAGGTTGATTTACGATAAATCATGTCATCTACCACTTGAACTAGAGTACAAGGCTCTATGGGCCATAAAATTTCTGAATATGGACCTTGATAAGGCTGGACAGAAAAGGTTCCTTCAACTCCAAGAACTCAAAGAATTGAGAATTAACACCTATGAAAATGCAAGGATTTATAAACAAAGAACGAAAGTCTGGCATGATGTGCATTTGAATAACAAAGATGTTCATGAAGGGGACAAAGTCCTTTTATTTAATTCAAGTATCAAGTTATTCCCTGGAAAGCTTAGAACGAGATGGTGCGACCCATTTTTTGTGGTAAAAATATATCCATCAGGGATGATGGAGATATTAGGAGAGAAGACGGGTACTTTTTAAGGTAAATGTACATAGATTAAAAAGGTTTTACTACCAAGATGAAGCATTTGTGAGGAGGTCAGAACTCGATTTGGGGGAGGCCAACTCAGCAACAAATGGAATGAATGAGGCAACAACTACATCTGTGGAAGGAGAATGAAGATAGGATGAAAGAGAAAGTCGAGCTAAAGACTTTAAATAAGCACTTCTTGGGAAGCAACCCAAGCTTTGTTGTTTTTCATGTTTCATGTTTTCCTTTATTTCATACTTTAGTGTTATCAGCTAAGTACCTCTAGTATTCCATATATTTTAGTTTTCCCTTTTCTAAAAGGAGTGTAAATCTTTTATCTTTTGTCCAAATATGGTTTGTTTGGAGGAATGAATTTTGTTTTTTCTTTCAAGGTGTTTTGGTTTGAAGGGATGCGGTCACAGACAAGACCACGATTGTGGTGTCAATATTGCTCAAATAGGACAAACACTGTGACCTACGGCACTTTCTCTCAAGGTCTTGATAGGCCACGGTCGCAGTAATACCATGGAGGAGAATGACCACGGTTGAGGTGTTCCCCACACCTCGGGTCACGGTACCCATCATATATATAATAAAACTCTCAAAACGTCGTTCTTCTCGACCTAATCTCAGAATTTCTCGAACTAACGAACCTATCGCATGTACCTCCTTGACGAGCAAGTCCTCGGGATACATCAAAGAAGTCGAATCAAGCCCATGTGGATGAGGAGCATCTCCGCCACCCCCTGCATCCCCCGCTTTCACCGTGATTCCTAGAAATTTTTCGCTCTGCCGAGGTATTCATTTTTGCTTTCCCTCGATTCTCCATCGTCGATACTTCGATTCCTCATCGTTTGTCTCGAGTATTTAATTACCTTGTTGATTCAAGAACCGCCGCATCAACTATCGTGGCTCTCCCAATTTCTCCATCATCACCGCCTATACTACACTAGGGTTTAAGACCCATTTTAGACATGAAACCTACCCCCACCACCTCAGTCGTGGATGATGACTTACCGAATGTGGTTGTAAACCTCTAGTTCTATCACCACCTTCAACAGAGCATGACCTCTAGTCCTTCATCATCACGATCTTGGTATCTCTTGATGACTGTGGGCCACAGTGTTTATCGAACAAAATGTCAATTGCACACTGACTGCGGGTTGCATTCAAGACCCTATTGATGATCTTTTGATCGCGATCGCAGTCACCCTTGTTTACTTCTTTCATACACAACATCCAGCTATGAAATGGTCATGGGTCGTGGTCATAACTAGGCCACAAATCTTTCAACCATGAGCATGATCGTACTTATTTGTTTCTCGATTGTGGTCCCTCTAAAATCTCTCTCTCTGATCATTACACCTCGATCGTGGTGTGTTTTGTTTCACAAGACGACCAAGTGATGCCTCGATCGCGGCCTGGACCACGGTCAAAGTGGATCTTTTGTTTTAAGGCCACAGTCGCGGTGTTAGTAGAAAAATCAAAAATATAACATGATTATACATACGCATGATAATAGAATAAAATAATTAATGAAGGTGGAATAAAAATTAATATCACCATCATAATGATGCAACTAATTTGAAACTTTTCAGAATGTCAGGCTCAACTGGGCGGCTTATTGCTCAAAAGGGAAACATCACTGAAAGAGATAGAACAAATCATGGAAAAGATAGCAGCAGCCTTAAGAAGCGATACAAGCCTACCTCTAGCAAGGAGATTACAACTACATTTGATAGTGAAAAAGTATCAACAAATTTTGGGTAATCAGATGCCAGAAGAGTCCATCGCAGGGTATGTCTCAGACAGAGACTCGGAGTACCAACCTATAGAGGCTGAACTAAAGAGCCTGGTGAAAAGGAAGGCTCGGCCCAAGGAGGTCAAGTGCCACAAAAAGACAAACATGACTATTGCAAAGGAAACAAAAGGGCAGGAGAAAGAAATAGTTCACATAGAGGAAGAAGAGACTGAGGGATCAATGATAAATCAGAATGGGTCAGCATTTGTGCCAAGGGATGTTGTGCACCAGTCATATTTCGACTGGATGTTGCAAACCAAAGTATTCAGGCCTATGAGGTTTCTCGACATCGATGACTTCAAGAAGATGGGAGTCTATGACAGAGTTATCAAATTCCTAGAGGGTGCAAACCTACACACTATATGCACCTCAAAAGCCCCATCCTTGAAGAAACTAATAGTAGAATTTCAATCTTCTTTGAAGAAAGTCCCAGTAAATGAAGAGGAGCGCAAAAAGGGGGGCGGAGACTTCAAACTGGAGGTGAGACTAGGAGGAAAGTCTCACACAATAACAGAGGCTATGCTCAACACTATCTTCACATGAAAAACGGAAGAAGCACAATCCTACTCCATCGCACTTGGAGAAAAAGAAACTGTCAGATGCAGTAGTCACAAAATATGGAAAGAACTGACAGGAGAAGACAAACATAAATCCAAGAACTCCAAAGCAACCCTGATCATTCATGTTTCATCAAGGTGATGCAGAAGATAACTGCTAATACGATATACATGAGATTGAAGATAGGAGGAGTGACGAAGGGAGACCTTTTCATGATATGGTCTATGCTAAAAAAGAAGCCAGTAAACATAGGAAAAGTCCTAATTGAAAGGCTATCAATAGCCGTGGGAGGGGAATCCAAACAGACCAAAAATTTCTGCATGGGAGGCCAGGTCACAAAGATAGCCCACCACTTTGTGGGTGCAAATGTGTTGATGAAGTACAAAGTAATAAAGGGACATATGAAAATTGACATCAAGTCCCTCATCAACATGAGAATCTTGGTGCATAAGGGAGATAAACTCTACTACAAACAAAACTACTCCAAGAAACTCCTTCCCCTCTCAGAAATGGCATATTATGACGCCCACAAGTTGCGACCCATCCAAGACGACATCGACAAGATGTACTCAGGAGCCATATGCACTACTATGGAGAAGCCATCGGCAGCTGATGAAGAGGGTGATAAAGCCAAATCTACAGAGACAGAGAAGAAGAAGCCAATGGAAAGGAAAAAGCTGGCAGTATGGAAGAAGAAGAAACAAGCACTAGACAAGCCCACAACTCTGAAGGCAACCTCAACCCACATGCATGTGGAAACAATAGTGAGTGAGGGATGCCAACCTAATGAAGAAATACCAGAGCAAGATGGCAGGGTGAATTTGGATGACACGGTGAGGGAAAGTCCATGCCTTGAAGCGACAACAGTAGAACAACAGGCGGTGGGCGAATAAGAACCTGACCTGCAACACAAAGACTCTGAAGTTGTACCTGAACTGCAAATTCCATAAGTGGTTCTACAAATGCTGGGACAGCCAGAGGATAGAGTTCCCAGCGTGATCTTGCTAAATCCACAACTGGAGGAATGAAGAGCATCCACGACATATGTGGAGTCATAGCCACCACATCCTCTACCCTTTGGAAATATACTGGGTAACAAGTTTGATGTACTGTGGAAACACGTGCATCAAACATCTGAATTGAATTCAAATATTAACATAACCTCCACCTTGAGTATGCTAACCATGAAGGTGCGGTCATTGAATGATAGGACTGAAGCGCTACCCCAGTTCATGCAAAGGGTGCTAAACACCCAAAATGCAATGATGGGAGCATTGAAGACCCTCACAGAGGAAATGGCAGCCCTTAGGAGAGAGAGGGATGCCCTATGGGCTGACAGAGAGCACTTAACAAGTGGCTATGAGGCGGTAATGAACAACCTCCAAAGGGAGTGCCAACGCCTGGATGAAGACCGCCAGCAGCTAGAAGCCAAAGACAAAGAGATCGATAGCCAATGGCAGAGGAAGAAGAGCAAGTGTGTGGTAGGCCCCTCAACATCGCAAGCTTCATCAAGCCCTCCAAACCCTGACTGTAATGACAATGACAATGTGGGAGGGACAGGTGCAGGTACAGTGCCAAAAGAAGAAATCCCCAATATAAAGACTGCCTCAACAGTTGAACCTCAAGCAAAGGAAGCAACATCACAGTCGAACACTCCCAAAGACAACAAAATGAAGAAAACTACTACGTTGTCAAGGGGGCTTGATTTGAGAAACAATCCTGAAGAGGAAAAAACAAAATCAGATAAGGGGAAGGGGGAACCAGAAGAAGACCAAACTACCCCGAGTACAGAAAAGGCTACATCAAAAGAACCCACACAGGTCATCATTGCCAGAGCAGAGAGCATAGAAATAGAAGATCTCACGTCAAGAGAAATCAGAGATATAAATAAGTTGATGGACGACCTGACGTCTGGGATGGACATGTTCAGTGGCTTCCTGCAATCCCCAGTCCATAACTAACAGAACGACTATCTTTATGATGGGAAGACGGAGGCAACTTTAGTAGCACTAAATGTTGCCAAACTAGGACAATCGTCTGAGGAAAGCAACGTCAAAGACAATACAGCTGCGGAGGTTTCTACGGACGTTGCAGATAAGGTGACCACCCACATGTCAATAAATATAGAAAGTTTGCATCCAACCAGGGAGGCACCCCTAAAGGCAGCACAGGACGGCATCTCAGACAACGAGGAAGGCGGGCTCGCCACTTTCTTCACAAACAAGCCATCCAAGAAGTGTGGCACACCAGCCAAGTAAGCAGAATTAGGTGTGGCCCCTCCTCTTCCTTGCAAAATGGTGGATATGGACATGACTGCACTATCAAGGACAACATACAGGGATGTCCATATCTTGGTAGATACTCTGGATGACAATCTTCCCATAAGCGATGTTGTATACCACAATAAGGGTAGACATCTCACTAGGGAACACTTCAGAGGAATCTTCATGAAAAGGGCATGTGTACAGAAGAAGATGTTCAAAATACTGTGCGCCACCCTCCTTAAAGAGTTCTTACATATAGACAAGGTGCAACCAGTGTTTAATGACACCACACATCTAGAAGGACTCTTATATAATGAAAACAAAGATGCTAATGTGACTGAGCTAAAACAAGCGGTGAGTAGGAAAGAAACAAAGTTGGTGGTCCTGTCCATTGATAAATGTATATTTATCCCTTTTATTTATATATTTTTTATATTTGTTTAGGATTATTTTGTTATTTATTCTCTTAGTTTCATAATTAATTATTTTATTTTATATTTTTATCTTTAATTGGAGTTTTAATTCTATTTTCTTGGGTTTTGTAGGAAAATTATACAATTTACAGTAGTCCTGAAATTCATATATACCCTCCACCAAAAGTGACATAACTCTTGCATTCGAACTCCAAATTGAGTGAACAAGTATTCATTGGAAAGGGAATTTAATTTCCTAAAATAAAATCCTATTATTTGGACCACTTTTGTACTTTTAACGGGAGAGAAATACGTTCGAAATCGCTGCTACGAGAATCTGCATTAAAGGGAGTTACATGGTCAAGATAATTAAAGACAATCAACTTTCGATTTGACCAGATCCAGAAAATTCAAAAATTGGTCTCTCTCTCTTTTTTCCCCTCTTTTGAGGGCAGCCTACCCCCTCCCCTCCTATAAAAATAGGGACTCTTCACTTGTAAAAGCATTTCATTCTTCATTCTATTTCATCCAATTTTTAGTTGTAGACCACATCTTGTATAATGTTGGATCTCATTTTAGTTTGCATTTCTTGTGGTCTTGTTATGTCTGAGCAAATCTCTTTGGGGAATGGAAGTAGCCCCTTAGCCCGGTTCTATTCAATATAATCAATTATATTCTTCCATCGAACAAATGTCTTCTCTCTGTTTCTTTGTGGTTATTTGGATGATCTGATATATTCATATGGAGTGATATGACCGTAGATCTCTGTAAGAATGAAACAATAGTCCCTTAATTGTGATTATCATCTTTTCGTCTATTTAATCTTATTTTTGTTATAATCTTTAGTGACGCAACCACCTGAGCCTTGGGTTTGAACGCCGGTTTGAATTCACATGCTTTTTGATATGACCGTGGATAATGGCATGTTGGACGGTTGGGTAATGATCCGTGAACGCTGGGACCAACGGGTTCATAGGAAGTCTGACCCTTGTGAGTTTGTTCGTAAGGACATGTAAACACAAGGTCCTGATTTGATCCTTGGAGTTTAGAATTTTATTAGTTGAATAAGAACGTGGTTTTGGTGGTGATCTTCCGGACCCCAGATCTTTATTTTTTAATTAGTTAAACTTTATTTCAGCACTTTTATTTTTATTCTTAGTATTAATAACTCTCTCAAATTGGGATTTAATTCTTGTACTTACAATCAGATTTGGATTTCAACTTTTCTTTTCTGCCGTCCCTTGGATCGATACCTATCTATACTAAGTTGACTTGTTCACAACAAGTTGACAACCGGGTTAGAAGGTTAAACTGTAGGACTTTTCCTAGTGATTGTTGCGTGTACAACGACGTGCATCAATTTGACGTCGTTGCCGGGGATAGCACAATTCTTTTTCAGATCTGGTTGTCTGTATATCTTGTATAATCCTTGTTCATATTCTCTAACTTTCATAACTTCAGTCTTTTTTATAATTTCTTTTAGATTTTTATCATTTCTTTTTGCCTTCCGAGCACAATTCTGGAAGTGTATCTCCTCTTTCTGTTGAGTTTCCATTCCAGCAGTACTGCTTTCTAGTTTTTTTTGTAATTTTTGTTATTTCATAATTTCTTAGATTTATAATTTTTAGTTCTGTTTGTAATTTTGACTAATTTTTTATCTCGCAATCTTTCTTCTCTCATTCGTTGATTGACTTATCTTTCAGGAACTTTTCTTTTCAAATGGAGTGGACATCCCAATATCCCCCACAATGTTATTGTTGTGGTTTGTACCACCATGCATCTCTTGCCTGTCTAACTCTACCCCATGATTATAATAGCACCCCTTTTAATTGCTATCCCTTTCATCCTGGTGGATACAATGTGAATCCACATTTTTCTGAGAACCATTATGGGGAACCTTATTATCCATATTCTAATGGGGGATATGATCAACAAAATTTTGTGGTGTGTAACCAACAAAACCTTGGGGGTTATGAACATGTTTATGAAACCCAATGTAATCCTCAACAAGAAGAGAGACTTAGGGCCTTAGAGGAGATAGCAGTAGAAGGAGAAACAAAACTAAAAGCCAGCCAAGCCTTCTTAACCGCCCTGCTAGAAGCCCAAAACCAAAATATAGATTGTTCAAATATGTTTTCTCATGAATTGGTGACACCTTATAATATTGAATCTTCCTACCAAGATGGACGCAATGGAAATTACAATCTATCGTCTTCTAGAGATTATTATGAGGAGCAATGCCACCCAAAACAATATCAGGAGTACTATGGCCTAGGACACTATGGGGAGTGTGGCGAGGATGACCAAAATTTTGGGGTGTATAAATCCTATGGTGAAATGCAAATTGATCTTGAACTGGAAGAGAGACTTAAGGCCCTAGAAAATATGGTAGCAGAAGCACAAGCAAAACTTGAATCCAGTCAAGCCATGTTAGCTACCTTTCTAGAGGATCAATCACAAACTCCCCCTATAGAGCTTGAGCAACCCAAGATGGTTCTTCCTGACGATGACGATGATGATCCTTATTTTGTGTCATATATGTCAGATCCTGAAGAAATAGAACAAACCATGGAGCCATATTTTGTGTGTGATGAGGACGTTGGTATCCCTATCTTTCCTTTAGCGACTCTATTACTTGAATATGAAATGTCAAAGCAGGAGAGTCATTCTGAAGATCCAACAACTCCTCCCATCCTCAACATAAATCTGAATGATACCATAGACCAATACCCTTCTTTTGAGTCTATTTTGGATAATGAGCATCTAATCCCCTTTATGATTCTTCCCAAGCCGTCACAGCCAATTTCCATCCCACACATGGCTGATCTAGAAGGGGAGATACCACCGTTGGAAGAAGCCCACACACCCCCTTCTGTTGTTTGCAAGGAAGACATCTTCATCCCTCCTAAATACTTGGGGAACCCTTGTACAAAAGTATTAGAGACATATGTTATATCAATAATGAAACTTACCAAACCAAATGTTGATGGCATTAATTTTAAGGAGAAATAAAACACTTTTGTAAATGATTTTAAAATTTTTGTATTAGCATCAATTCTCCCATATGTATGTCATCATGATGGTGGAAAACTTGAACCAGATCCTCCACCCGACTCAGTTCATCATGCTCTACTGGCATTACTAGTCGGGTACCCGTCAACCTCCCCTTATCCACATCCATCTTCAACACTTCCCTTGCTATCGAAGGAAGATCTATGGATATTATTGGAGGGAATGCGAGGTGAAAGAAAATATGAGCACCCCATTGAGCTTCTACAATTACCCTATCATAGGGTACATTATGAAGCTCCTCAGATAAAGGTCCCAGCCCTCATACACATCCCCTTCAGCTGGACATTTTTTAAGCTACCTAAGCCACCTAGAAATCCTCGCTCTTCTCTTCTCTCCATCTCACGTTTTGATTTTGCTCAGGACGAGCAACAATCTAAGTCCGGGGTGGAGGTGGGTGGTATGTTTCTATTCCACCCCCTTATCTTTTTTATTCTTACATTATTTCTACCTTTTTTGTTTTGCATATAGTTACTTTGTTCATGACCATTATCTAGTCGGCCATGTTTTTATTTCTTTTGTTGCAAAATGGCCTTTATCTAGTCGGCCAATATGAATAAATGTTTATCATTGTACCCCTTTGAATTTAGTAAATCTTTTACGAAAATTGTTACAAATTGCCATGTCTGAAACCACCATGTCACCTAGGATCCCAAAATAGCATCACTCCTTGGAAAAGTTGGCAAGCCGTATGGAATCAATCAAAACCAAACACAAATTTTCTCTATTTTTAAACTGTTGATTAACTTGATATAAATCTTGTATAATATGATTGACATGAATGTTCTTTCTGATATAATGATACTTTTAAAAAAAATGTATGAAGTTATAAGCACAAGGACACCTTTTGTTTCCCCCTTATTTTCTTTCTAAAAAAAGAGAAGCAAAGAATCACCACCAGACAAAAATCAAGTCCGGGCTGGCATGCTTCCCATATAAAAATTCCATACCCCACAAAGGGGCATACCATCAAAAGATGCCAAAAGTGCACATTAAAAAAATTGTGACCAATGTAGCCACAACTCCACAAATTTAAATCCCAAGTCGAATAGAGGAGGGATAAAAAAAATTCATCACTTTCTTCTTTGTTTTCACACTACCTAATTTCATCTTGTTCTTTTGCAACAACTCACAAAAAAATATATATTTATAAAAATGAGAGTGTCAAAGCAAAAGTAAGATGAAGCATGTTTTTCTACAAAATCTTGATTTAGAACCAAGATATGATATTTGTTTTTAATAGGAAATATAGAATTTTGTGCTTTGTGGTTTTAAGAGATTGGGTTGCCTGACCAAATTTGGAGGTAAGGAATAAAGTGATGTTACAAGGGTGAGGATAGACATGTTGTTAGTATAAATTGGAATAATTTTTAATTTTAATTGTTTGAGGACAAACAAAGATTCAAGTCTGGGGTCTTTTGATAAATGTATATTTATCCCTTTTATTTATATATTTTTGATATTTGTTTAGGATTATTTTGTTATTTATTCTTTTAGTTTCATAATTAATTATTTTATTTATATTTTTATCTTTAATTGGAGTTTTAATTTTATTTTCTTGGGTTTTGTAGGAAAATTATACAATTTGCAGCAGTCCTGAAATTCATATATACTCTCCACCAAAAGTGACATAACTCTTGCATTCGAACTCCAAATTGAGTGCACAAGTATTCATTGGAAAGGAAATTTAATTTCCTAAAATAAAATCTTATTATTTGGACCGCTTTTGTGCTTTTAATGGGATAGAAATACGTTCGAAATTGCTGCTGTGAGAATCTGCACTAAAGGGAATTACATGATCAAGATAATTAAAGACAATCAACTTTTGATTTGACCAGATCCCGAAAATTCAAAAATTGGTCTCCCTCTCTTTCTTCCCCCTCTTTTGAGGGCAGCCTACCCCCTCCCCTCTAATAAAAAGAGGGACTCTTCACTTGTAAAAGCATTTCATTCTTCATTCTATTTCATCTAATTTTTAGTTGTAGACCACATCTTGTATAATGTTGGATCTCATTTTAGTTTGCATTTCTTATGGTCTTGTTATGTCTGAGTAAATCTCTCTGGGGAATGGAAGTATCCCCTTAGCCCGTTTCTATTCAATATAATCAATTATATTCTTCCATCGAACAAATGTCTTCTCTCTGTTTCTTTGTGGTTATTTGGATGATCTGATATATTCTTATAGAGTGATATGATTGTGGATCTCTGTAAGAATGAAACAATAGTCCCTTAATTGAGATTATCATATTTTCTTCTATTTAATCTTATTCTTATTATAATCCTTGGTGACGCGACCACCTAAGCTTTGAGTTTGAATGCCGGTTTGAATTCACATGCTTTTTTATATGACCGTGGATAATGGCATGTTGGACGGTTGGGCAATGATCCGTGAATGCCGGGACCAACGGGTTCACGGGAAGTCTGACCCTTATGAGTTTGTCCATAAGGACATGTAAACACAAGGTCCTGGTTTGATCCTTGGAGTTTAGAATTTGATTAGTTGAATAGGAACGTGGTTTTGGTGGTGATCTTTCGGACCCCAGATCTTTCTTTTTTGATTAGTTAAACTTTATTTCAGTACTTTTATTTTTGTTCTTAGTATTAATAACTCTCTCAAATCGGGATTTAATTCTTGTACTTGTAATTGGATTTGGATTTCAACTTTTCTTTTCCGCCGTCCCTTGGATCGATACCTATCTATACTAAGTTGACTTGTTGTTCACAACAAGTTGACAACCGGGTTAGAAGGTTAAACTCTAGGACTTTTCCTAGTAATTGTTGTGTGTACAACGATGTGAATCATCCATAAGGAATGTGAAGCACTGGGCACTGATTGTCATTGATTTATATGAGTGAAATACAACAGTGTTCAACTGTTGCACAGTCGAGATGGACAGTACTGCCCTAATATACAAAAACAAGGAAGTCAGGGATATACTAAAAGTTTCACTACATTTGTAGAGAGCAATACAATTAACAAACAACAGATTTAAGGGAATATGAAAATTATTCTCAATCTACAAGAAGGTCCCGCAAGAAGAGGCTGGAACAAGGGATTGTGCCTTCATCATATTACGAATGATGGAAGCCATCAATAAGGGCATCCCACTGGAAGACTTATGCACGAAAGATTTGGACGGGCTGCGTGGTATATACGTGATGGAGGTTATCTATGGCCATCGTTTCTTCAGTGACCTGGTGATGTCTTTGGACACAATGCCGTGAAGACTTCATCAAGAGATCCCTCTATTTGAAAAAGTAACTTGCAGGGAACAAATCAAGACCCTGTGGATTGACCCAACAGAGCCAGCCAGAGCAGCGACATGGAAATAAGGTTGGAAAACTGACACTGGGGTAGCTAGGAAAAGCATGCCAGAACCGGAACCTGAACAGCCTCTAGTGGTAAAACATAAAGAGGAACAACCTATAGTAGGGAAATAGGAGGAAGGTGAAGTAGAAGAAGATGATCCGCCTGAAGAGAAACCAAACGGACTAGTTGGAGAGATAGTACCTACTTTCAAGGGCTTTGATAGATGGAGATATGTCAGCTTATCTTCAGAATCCCTAAACATGATAAGAAGTCCTTAAAAGAAGATGATATGCTGGAAGAGACTATATTTGAAAGGGACAGAATCAGTGTGCTAAAGGACAACCTCTGTGATACGCTGAAAATAGGAGGGTACTTATCAGTCAGCACGATGTCAGCCTACCAAACTATGTTAGGCGACAATATGCCAAACGCATATATGACATGCTTCCTACTGGTGGATGACATTCTAAAGGATAAGAGATCAGGTGAAAAAGAACACATGCAACAACACTTAGTGA
Organism: Alisma plantago-aquatica; assembly: GCA_963693085.1. Classification (NCBI taxonomy): domain Eukaryota; kingdom Viridiplantae; phylum Streptophyta; class Magnoliopsida; order Alismatales; family Alismataceae; genus Alisma; species Alisma plantago-aquatica. The sequence continues at coordinate 1,793,248,829 of OY856409.1, forward strand.
CATCCCTCCCGGACTACATCTTCTTGCCAATTCTTTACAACAATCATTAAACTTTGCTGGTAGTCAACATTATCAAAAGGACTATAGTGTTATACAATAGCTCAGACGCAGCCTTCGCACTAAACAAAAAGACAAACATGACTACTACAAAGACACCAATCAAAGAAAAGGTTGCCACATGCGCTGAAGCAATTGTTGAAATGTTGAAAAGCCACGGCAAAGGGTACAAGCATACAGTAGGCAAAGACTTCAAGAATTGCCACAGAAGCCCTCAGTATGTGCCTTTATCAAATGACTACAGCTTCTTTTGTTTATGCTGGATGATGGCCCTAGCCAATCTGAATACAAAGGTGGAGGGGATGCAATATGAATAGTATCATCCGCTACGATGAGTGTACACAAGCATGCTTCTCAAGTCCAAGTGGGCCTCCAACACTAATAAACCAGAATGAAGAAAGCTTGTTTATACGTCTCACTCAAAGTTTGACACCCTGAGTTGGGGTGAAGGATAAGTTTGGGGGAGGAGATATAAACGGGGTAGAGAGGTACAATTTTTCCACCATTTTACCACTCAATTTTTCAAAATTTTCAAAAACTTTACTTGTACATATTTTAAGCTTTAGTCAAACTGCTCTTGCTTTTTGCTTAAAGAAATCTAGTTATAAGCAACAGCTTTGTGTAGTTACCTTAGAAATTTGTCTATTTTCTTGCTAATGACTGTAGTGCTATTGTCTTATAGAGAGAAAAATACGAGCAACCAATGCATATAAAAGTAATACGAGAAGCATAGAAATACAGCACTATCTCATTCTTGTAATAAGACATTGTGTGTAACAACCTTAAGCTTATGAAACCCTTGAGAATGAAGAACTTCACAAAGACATACTCCTGACCAACCACCCTAACCTAACAGCTCCAACCAGAAAATCCTCATCTCTGTCGAGAAGGAAACATCGACCTCTTTTGAGTCTATCTATCCCCGCTTTGATACTAAAAGAGGCTTGGCCGCCCATAAGAACACATAAATCCCACTAACCCAAGCCAGAGAAGGGATATAAAAAGCCAAAAAGAAAAGAAAAAAATTACAATGATAGTTATGCCCAAAAGATGCCAAACGCTTCCACATGGCTAGTATATTGATGCACTCATGAATGCAGATATGTCATGTCTGTAAGTGGAAGCTCAAAGACAAACTTACCCACTTCCAATCCTGAACAAAACTCACACAACCATCTGACTCTATATCAGAAGCCCGAAGGGCAACACCGTCCCTACGACAATTGTGGGTGAGAAAGTTCAGGAGAGGAAGAAAACACTTAAAGCCTAAAGCTTACCCGAACACATTAGCATAGAGCCAACAGAAAATAAAGAAAGAGTGTGAAAGTCATCCCTCAGGGAGATGTTGTATTGGTACGGCTGGTAACCTAATGCAGGAAGGGGTGATACGTTGAGAAGGAGAGACCTTCTCGACCGAAGGCAATGGCAAGAAGTCAAAGTTGTGCAACTCTGGTTGTAAAGGGGGAGGAATGAGACTTTAGGGTTGAGCAAACATATCACAATTGTCTTGATGCAAGAATGAGATAATTCAGTTGTGTTAAGTTTTGCAATGATTTTGTCACACAAATTTTCTCTTTATTTCTATCTTTTCGAGCCTACACTTAGCCTGAGGACAGGCTTGATTCCAAGTTTGGGGGAGTTGATAACACCTCATTTTATACACTTCTCGCATATATTTTATACCTCCCCTAGCATACCTTTTATAGATTTTTCCACTTATTTTAGCACTTTATTCCAAGTATCTTATTTACACACTCTTTCCATGATTGCAGGGTCACATCAAGCCAAGGTTGTGGTCGACACCTCGACCGCAGCCCATTCGACCATTATGGCCCACCCCACCATGGTTGAGGCCTCCAAGAATCACCTTGATGCCTCACAACCATGACCACTCACACCTGCGGTGCCTCGTGCTCTTCTCACCCACGGTCCACACACCCACGACATGAAGCCCGTGATCGAGATTTAGACCACGGTCTGACCAAAGGATGTGGTATCTAGGACGTGACTGAGAAGGTGACTCAACCAGCCTCAACCGAGGAGAGGATGGAAGTAAAGCCTCGACTGTGATTAGACTTCGAATAAGACCAAACCTCGACCGCGGTCGAGGAGTTAAGTTGGTGGAGCACGCCTATAAATAGGCCACATACACATCTTGTCAAATCATTAGATCGTGAAGGGCCATGAAGTTCTGCCATTTTCCATACTCATTCCCATCCATCTAATCAGTCTTGGATCTCCAAAGGCAAAAGTTGAGGAGAGAGAAGACTGAAGGCTCCATCTTCTTCAAGGGAAGGAGAACGTCCACACCATCGACTTCCTAGATCTACATCTGGATCTGAAGAAGTACTATGTTGTATCACATTCTTCTCTCTCTATCTAGATCTATCACTTCCATCTTGTTGTAATTCCCTCAACTCTTCATGGAACTTGATGTATATATCATTTTGTAACGTCGTTATGCTGCCCGTAAACATGTGTGGATAAATGCTTAACTTGGATTGGTAGTAGCCACTAAGGCTCTCCCAACATGTATATTGTCTCTCCTTTTCGAATATATATACTCTCGTCAGGATTATCTCCATGCATCGATTTTAATGCTTCACTCGTATGCTTAGCTACCATCTTGTGATGTTTGATTGTTGGTACCTGGAAAGAGTAGTATCACTAATATCTTGTGTTATGGAGTAGTATTAATGCATGAAAATGTTGGAATGCTAAAGCTTATGGTCATATGTTCTCCCTTATAGTTTTTGGATAGTCATCTCGAGAGAGAGGTTGTCCTTGGACTTAGATCTATCTTTATCTCAAGAGAGAGGAAATGACACCTATATGATTGCTTGTAGTCTTGATGGGATTATATGAGAGGGAGAGGTGATGTTTGCATGTTGGTGAGAAGTCTTAGTAGGTGAAACCCAATCCAAGTTTTCCTTCCATATCTTTGTTTCCACCTTATTTTGTTATGCCTTATTCTTTTTATGTTTGGTTTGTTTCTTTTATTTTGGTTTAAGCACTATTGTTCCTTTGGGAATGCCTTTTTAAACCATCTATTATCTGGAGTATATGAGTGTGAGGCCCTGCATTCTTAACACCTTATAACCTTGTCCATGTGGTTCAACCTCGATTACTATGTCAGACCCCATATAATAGTTGCAGGGGATTGAGTGTCGGGTTACTATCTTAAGAGTCTGACTACTCTGGACCCGCTCCTTTTTGGACACGCGATTCAGGCTAGTCAATCTTCCCTTGATATTTTGGTGTGAAACACTACTTAAAATGTATATTATGCATACAAGTAGCAAGGTTTATCCCCTTGATATCATCAATGTAATAGTCCAAAGTGTGTCTTCTTAGTTTCACCTTAAAAGGAGAAGTGTTAGTTGATCTCCAGACACATCAATATTTAGCATCAAAAGACATATTTTTTTATCAATCATGGAGCTTGTATCTTAGTTCTTATGGGACTTTCTTTATCTTTAAAGGGTTATAGTCCCATTCTTGTCAATGATATGTCTTTTCAAACATAGATATTTGAAGTGTTTATTTGAATCTCTTCAAAATATCTTGAAATGATTTCTTCATTTTACTCTTATTCCTCCTCGTCAACATCTGGTATGATAGGATTTCCTACACCTTAGGGCCCAAAGTATCACCAGACAAAATTCATTGGGGCTCGCACTAAGGGGTCCACAACATCATTCCTTTCCTAAATTTCAATAGCAAGCATTTTACAAAAGTTAGAAAAATAAATAGATTCCACCAGGGAAGGGCTCCTTATTGTGCATAAGACTTTGAAGTCCATGCGGCCATCTTCCACTCTATGTGTGAGATTCCCATTTTTTTTCACAAATCTGATTTTAAGTATATGTTTATGTGTCCTTGCAAACCTTCATGTGTGGGATAGTTACTCTAAGGTACCTACCTAGACATCATTCATATGTATATCTACTTTACCATAGGCATGTCTCCTTTTTATCAAGAATTCCTTAGTCTTATCAACTATGATTAATTGCTTTCATTGTTCCATTAAAATATTAAAACATCCATAATCAATTTCACATAACCTATGATGTCCTTGGATTACATTATCATATCTATAAAGCAAACGTGTGAGACACTTGGTCATTTTGTGAACATTTTTTGCTAGTTTTTGCAACTTCTCCTGTACTTTCTTATAAATTCATTTTCTAAGTCTTTTCAAACACATGGCATACAAGTATGTAGATATAATATTGCCTTGCCTCAGACCCCAACTATATTAGAATCTAAGTGGGTATTCTATGTACTACACTATATTGGTGTTTCCAATTCTAATGAGTTCATTGTGTAACTGAAAATATTTCTAGGCCATCCCTTTTGGCCGATGATATTCTTGATGTATGACCAATACACATGATTGAAAACCTTGGATAGATCTATATTCATACCCGTATAAGAAGCAAATTTTGGGTTTCTTGTGTTGTGTATCAATTCCTATTTGAGGATGATGTTTTATAAAATTATTTTTATAGGACAAAATTGGATGGAGAGGACAATCTCTATTTTGAAATTTGTTATTTCATTATCATCACTACAACCTTGAAGGTGATCTAGAGACACACTATATTAACTGAAGCTTGAATAATCAACCACAATTCTCAAGATGGGCTACTATTCTCATGGGAACTAGCACCAAGTCCTATTATTTCTCTTAGGATACTGACATGTAAGAGCTCTGCTTAAAATTAAAACATCAAAGTCAAGATAGAATACCACTATGTAATCATGAAACATATATTAACTTTATCATGCTCTACAACATTTGTAAGTGTTCAGTTGTTTAGTTCCTTACATATTTCCAATCATGATGACAACTATTTCGCTTCTTCTAAATTTTATGTGTAAGGTATTTGTTATTTTCCCATATTTGCATTTGTAATGACACTTATATGCATATTATAGGTGATAATCTTAGTGAAATGATGTTTCCAATTTCATTTAATTCAATAGTTTCAAATACAAATCTCCTAGATTCATTACAAATGCATTTTATGATATTTCTTTAAAAATTGATGTAGGTTTGGTAGATCACAGTGCTATTATCCATGTTGCACATCCATTCAAGTCACCTTTTTATCTCTACTTGCCTCTTCATCGTCTAGCTCATACTTATGCTACAATTCAATGAGTAAACCATCAAGACATTATATCCAAGAGAAAGATTTCTCTATTACCAATCAATATCTTGGAGGAGCTCACTCTTATTTTTTCTTACCAACTTTTTATCATATGTCTGGTGTATGGTGGAATTTTTATAATGCTACACCCATGTATAAACCAAACAGTTCTTGTTCTATATGTGTTTTTGAGAAAATCCTTTAGAAAATAATTCTAGTTCCATGATAATTTGGTCTAAAATAGTATATTCCTCTTTTCCTTATTCCTTAATAAAGAAGAGGATGTTATGAACAAAGAAGATCCTAGGGAAATGAGATACATTTAGATCCAATCTATAATAACAACCACCCATTTCAACAGTTCATGAAGGAGGCCCTTCATGAACATGAATTTTGGTCCCTAATATCCGAGGTCAGATAGACTTACTTTGATTATGAATTCATTAAGAAAATTTACATTGAAGTAGTTAAAACAAGTATTTCACAAAGTGTATTTACGTGGTAAATGGGTGTTCATGGTTCTTTTAATGACAAGATATCTCCCATGATTTTTCCAATTTTGATGATGTGTTTCAATTGGTGGGACATTAAGAAGTTGGGGATATCATGCTTCATAGTAAGGAAACTGGTATGGATTGTATGAACCATCATGTAGTTCTTGATCAGATAATTTTAAGCCATGTTTTTTCTATACTTTTGATGCATATAGAATGTTGCTTTTATAATTAATGCATATATTTGTCTGGAGTTTCATATTTGCACGTGGAATGAATTATTTTTCTTATATGTAGAGTTCAAGTTAAATACAATACACATACTTCAAGAACCAATTTAACATAAAGACAACATCAAAACAATGATGAAAACATAAAAACATTCCAAAATATTTAATGACATTATATGATAATAGGTGGGGATAACGTGTGAGACAATAAAGAATGATTCTGCCTTTGCAATCAGAGACATGTTGTGTCACTTTCCAGAAACTATTCTGATTGACTAAAAAAAGTTAACTACTAAGTGGCATGACATATCTAACCCATTATAGTGAGTCACATGCAGACCCTGAAAGGATTTTTTTCCCCTAGAAAATGCACTTGAAATATGTCATGTTCAACTCTATTATGCCTTTTCAAATGGTTTTTAGAAAAGAAAAAAATATATAGGCAATTACAACTAAAAGAGAATTATTTGATTCCTCCCAAAATACTTATAATTAACTATTGTATCTGATGAGCAGCCTTATAAACCCCTAGATTATGAAGGAAATTGATAAGAAAGAGAAGGGAGGCCAAGAAGCATGAATGTGAAGAAGAGGAATAAAGAAAGTTTAGTGTTAGGACTTCTTCACATAGTGACAACACACCATATAAAGATCCCTCAAAATTTGATCTCTCTTCTAAACACCTTCCTTTTTTATTTTTATCCTTTTTTAATGATGTAGTGGTATATCTAGTCATTTCATATTAGTTTGTATTAATTTTTCATTATTACTAGATAAACAAATCTATATGTGCACTTGAGGTATTTCATTTTGAATTAATACTAAAGTCAACTTTTGTTTAGGTCATTTGGATGTTTCTTCTTCTAATGCATGGTTTGTGATGTCTATTTTAGGAGTGATCAATCTATTAGTTGTTTTAGAGTTTTTTCATAAGGACAAGTGTATACTTTCTTATATTATATGTTTGTATAAGTATTTGGTCTCTGCATGAGAATCCAAGAGTATGCTAAGAAAAAAATTACATGGTTGTAATGAGTTATTAATTATGATGACATAGTCACCAGTCATTTATCATGGTTATTTAAGTTTTTCCTGGCCAAAAGACATTAAGAATGTTGATTATAATGACCTAAATTCTTTGTTCTCAAGAGACATTAAGAAATTTTAGTGGAGTGGGTCAAGAATATATCTATGTAATTGAGTTTTTTAATACAAATTTGGATTATCTATTTGTGTGATATGCTTCGAGGTAATATTTTTGATTCAATATGTCTCTATTACTCGATCATAACATTACTTATAAACATTTTTTATATAATGTAAAGAAATCAAGTCCAACAATAAACAGACAAAATAATCACCTTTTTAGGGTTGTCAATGGGGAGGGTATGGGGAGGGTAAGGTTTTACCCTTAACCTTACCCTCTTTGGGTAGTGGGTAAGGGTAAGGGTAATTATCCTTCTTAGCAATCCCCTTACCCTTACCCTCTTCTCCACAGGGTAAATGGGGAGGGTAAAGGGTAAGCGGGTAATTTTGACAAAAAAGAATTTATACACATTGTGTGTTGATTTTTAATAATTTTATAACTAATTTATTGATAACAACATATAAAACATTATATCCAATTCAAAATCATATGCTTCTCCGTGTAAAGTTAAGTCAGTTCACACAATAACAATTTTTTATGCATAAATCATTTTTTTCCTTTGCATAAGTATGCATAACCTTTATATCATGTGCGGATAAAAGGGTAAAAGGGTATGGATAATGTCTATACCTTACCCTCCCCTTATAGTATAGCGGGGGAAAGGGGAACGGGTAAAGGGTAATAAAAATCTCTACCCTTACCCTTACCCTCCAGGATATGGGTAAGGGTAAACGGATAATACCCTCCCCATTGACAGCCCTACACCTTTTTGTAACCAAATTCCTATTAAATGGGGTTAATATAAACTAACTTTCTCCTCATCCCTCAAATATAAAAAAGTTTGGTATTTCACATGTGAATTTCATACATGGCTATTATATAACTAGAGACAATGATTCCTTGTTGATTTTGACCCATCATTATAATAAGTGTGATCCATACTATTATGGGTGAGAAGGACTTGCATTAGAATTTAATTCATTGCACAGTTGCAGGCATCAATTTGTGGGACCTTTTGATTGGTAATTATTCCTATGCAATGATCTTTATATGTTTCTTTCTTATGTTAGAATAGTATCTAAAACATGTTGTGTGCTTTAATTTTTTATAATTGATTTTGTTTTATTGTTTCAAATAAATTTTTCCTTCATACTTCCTGGAAATTCATGGTGAGATGACTATCCACGTCATTACTTGTTGGATTATAATGAGCATCATTCATATTTTACAAAGAAATTAAGGGTGGAACGTTCCTGACATAAAATACATATCTTCATCACTTCAAATGCATAACTTGAAGACAAGTAGTGCTATAAACTTCCACCACCATATCGACCATGAATAAAGGATAGGTGAGTCTTTCATTTCCTCTTTCATTCCTAAAAGGAAAATAAAAGAATGACCTAATATGTAATTTTAGGTTTGTTTAATTTATGTCACATAGGTCTATTTTTGTTTGTCAAATTTTGTAAGTGTATTCTTTAGTTAGTGCATTTGTGAGTTCAATCTTACTTTTAAATTTTTGTTCCTAATGTAGATGCAAATTTTATCAGATATATTTCTTAAAAAATGCTCTCTTTTATGGGCTATCACCTTTAACAATGTTATTAATGTCTATTTTTTAGAACAAAAGAACTTGTGAAAAAATTCTAGAATTGATTGGAACATATATCCACAATTATTCTAATTGTTCTACATGAAAAACAATTGTACTCCATTTTGGAAAGTTGATCTAAATCATTATATCTCTTGATGTTTTGAGTTGTAGTTATTATTTTTGAATGACAACAAGGACACAATATATATTCGTGATCTTTATTTTGTAGGTGATCACAAGTTTGAAATCTAAAATCACATTTTTGTTGTTTAATTTATGATTTTTTGACCTTTGGAAAAATCTAAGTGTGATTCTTTCATAATAAATAAAATGTTAGGATAGTGAATACTATCATATTTTAGGATCTTTAATGTGGAATCCCATTTTTTGATATAAATTACAAAACCCCATAAACAGGATAATATGATTGCATGGACCCCTCATGTGATCAAATATTTGATACCATGTGTCGGTAACTTTAAAAGGATTTAGTTCCCAAAAGACATCTCACATGTGCATAAGCCTCCATGGGTAGCCATGTCGTCTTACCCCTTAAAATAAAATTTCTTGGTTTATGTAAAGTTTTCATTGATGTGTTCTTCATTATCAATCAATTATATAAAAATAAATAAATAATTTTCATAGTCATGTTTAGTTATAATGATCTTATTGTACCCATTGCAGAAACAAAATCTTGATTCCATTTTAGTGATCTTCATATTTGAAACATCAACTCATACTCTTTCTATGATATTTGAAAAAGTGAATCATAACAAAAAAATGAATGAGAAACTTATCGATGCATCTCCTACCTCTTGATTATTTCTCTACTCACTAGTATTTTTCTTGGGGACACCAATCAGTCTAAGTGTGGGTTGATTTTATAAGTGCATTATGTATGATATTTTTGCACTATGTTTGATACATTATATATTATCTCAAGTTTCACATAGATATCATCTTGGACTTATTATTCTTATTCTGTGTATAGTTTAAGTTAAACACACTATACGTATGTCAAAAGACCAATCTAATGCAAACACATTGTCAAGACGATGATGAAAATGCAAGATATGGCCAAAATATTTCATGATATGACATGTCAACATGTGGAAACAATGTGTCAGACAAAAAAAAATCCTTCATTATGACTTTGCAGTGAGTGAAATAACATGTCACTAAAGTGACATGTTGTGTGACTTTCTAAAAACTGTCTATTTTGACTGTAACAATTGAACTAGTAAGTGACATGATATGCCACCTATAGTAGGGCCCCAATTGGTAGTTTTCTCGTTTGGGACGGTGAGGGCACACCATGTTTCACCAGACACACTCCTCGTCATATGGTCATTGGACAAAGATATATATCTAGACATTTACAACTGCATGGAAATCATTCCATTTCACTCCAAAAACTTTGGTTCAACTTTTACTTGTTAAGAGAATCCTCCTAATGCTCTATAATGTGAAGGAAAGGGAGAAGAAAGAGAAATAAACCAAAAATGATGATGAGGAAAAAGAGAAAGAAGAATGCAAGTGAAAAATGCAGACTTTTTCAATAGAGGGATGACTCAATGATGGAATCACATTACTATTTCATTCTCTTTTCCTAAACTCCTTCCTCCTTCATGTTTATTCTATTTAATATTAGTTAGTGGTGGTACTAGTCATTCCATCATTAATTTGTACATTTCTTCATGATTAGAGTATAAATATCATATTTCTGCACTTGACATCTTTAATTCTGAATTTATGTTAAATCGTCATTTTTTGAGTTATTTGGATGTTTCTTCTTGTAATGCATAGTTTGTGGTGTCTATTTTCAGAACTTGTACTTGTTAATTGTTCTAGGGGTTTGCATGTTGAGAGATATGTAAGTTCCTGACCTATGTGCTAGAATAAGTATTGACTCTTTGCATGAGAATTTAAAAGTATGCTAAGACTAAAATTACATGGTTCTAATGAATAATTAAATCACATTATTTAGGCTTGAATCAATTAATCATTTTAACTTGATATCTTAATATGAGAGACATAACAATGCTAATTAGAATGCCCAAATTCTTTGTAGTCTAGAGACATTAAGCATGTCTATTGGAATGGGTCAATATAATATATCCATATAATTGATATGTTCAATGAGAATTGGGAATAATTACATGTTTAATATGTGTATATCAATATTTGTACTTCAAGATTACTATATTACTCCTTTTTCTTGGTTTTAAATATAGATTTGATATCCATATTAAAGTTAAATCCAACAATAAACAAGGAAATTAATCATCTTTATGTAACCAAATTCTAATTTTACTTCTTTAACCAACATGATTTTGTTAAAGATGTTCTCTATGATGTACTCATACACACATGAGTTGCTGCCAAGAAAGAGGCACCTATGAATTTGTTGATTGATCCACATGAAGGGATATTGACACTTAGACCGGCTGATGTCTTAATTTTTGGCTAGGTTGGAGGAAGACATGCATGTGTGAATCTCATTGGGGTTTACCCACTTATGGGTCTGGGAAGTGCGACCTTTACCGCAGGACAAACTGCTCTCAAATCTACCTCAGCCAAAGTATTCAAGTATGAGAAAGCATGTAATAAGAAGCAACATATTTTTATTTTGTTCGATTTTGATACTTTTGGATTTTTAGCACCAGATGTTGTGGGGCTTCTTAAGATGGTCCAAAAAGTTATGCATAGTAACATTATGGCCCCCAAATCAATGGATGTTATATTTCAGAGGATAGGGTTTGTCATCCAGAAAGGATTGGCATAATAGTTTGTTGTATGTCTACCTTCCATCTTGATGTAAACATTTGATTAATGATAAGGTACATTTGATTTCAAATGGATAAGTACCAACTATATGTTACATGTGAACTATAATATTTTTAGTGACTCTGTGTTACATTGGAATCAAAATTATTGCAACATTTTACACATTAGATCTAATTACCTCAATCCTACATTCATCAAAATTCTAAAGTAGTCATATTCCCCGAAAGAACCACTTTTCATCCACACAATGAGAATAGTTGAAGCCCAAATCCTTCATGGTTCTTATAGAATTCTTAGTCAAAATGTGAGGCTCTAGATATAAAATATATATTCATCTTATTCTTATGTAATATCTCATTGAATACACTGCGTGTATTTGATTATAAAAACATTCTAAGTTATACTATCTAAATTTAATAAATAGACTATTCAAGGCATCGTTTGAAAAACTTCTCCTATTGACATGTTGCTACCTTACTATACTCTATACCTCTCTCTATGTATTGTTTGTTGTCTTGTTAGAGAGTATTTTCAGTTGGTATGGAAATACCTTTTATCTTGCTACACATTCATCCATCTTTCTTCTGGTAAAATTTTCATGTGGCATTGCATTGTATCCTTTATCTATCGAAGCGACTACTTCCGTATGTATAAGATAATCCACTTTAGAAACTTCATCTTCAATTATGAGCATGACAAATGTCACTCGCTACATTATCGAAGGAGTGTGTGACATCCCAAAGCACCCTGAACGAGATTTCTTAAAAGAAAGCACAGAACTAAGACTAAACCTCCAGGTTACCAGAGAACATAGAAAATTAAAACCGATTCCACATAAGCACAAAGATTGAAATTTATTACATCTGAGTCCACATGAAGCCACATGTATCATATGTATTACATATGATGCTAAAAAATGATACATATCATTGTTCACTAGCTATCTTGCCACAACCTATTACAAGAGGTAACATGTTCACATATATATACAAACCATACCTCTACAACCATGGCCTATTGACAAACTCGTATCAATATATAAAACCACCAAAAACCTCCCCAAGGACCTGAGAGTACATGGATGAAACATAGGAATCTACTACTAAAGAGTAGCAGCACATCCAACCTTCAATTACTACTGCTCCTCATGCTGCTCAACCTCAACCACACGATCTCTACCACGTCGTGCATGACCGCCTAAAAGATGTGGAAACCCACAAGGTGAGACTAAACGTCCCAACAAGAGATATAACTCTCCACCAAAACTATTATAAGCACAAATAAACTTAAAGTAGCCAGATAACATATATTATTAGGTTGAGTAGATCCAACTAAATGACATGAATTAAGCCATTAACATTGTATAAGTAGTTGAGGCATCTCTAACTAAATAGTATAACATCTTATAACTTTAGAAGGAATATGAAAAACATGTATAAAAGTAAATTTCTCTTATCGATTATATACAAGTAATCAGTATAAAGATAAGGAAAGGGGTCATCCAATGTGAAACATATTTAACCCTAAGAAAAATATACTATACGGTTGTATTACGTCTTTTATTATGCCCTGATGATTTGAGATGTACCACTCAAATCCAACCGACCACTGGAAGTCAAAATCATTCCCATATAAGATCAATGGAAGAGTTGGACTCCATGATCTTCTCTTGTACTACTCGGTCAGTTCAAGTCTGCATTATAGTGATATATAGTCAAACTGCAAAGTCAACGACTTATAGTCAAAACTATAGTCATGTAGAGACAGCAAATCGTAGTCAAGGCTATGCTCCTGTAAAACACCTAGCCCACCTGGTACAGGAAATGCTGCTAGAGACCAGGGTATATATCCCAATCACTAAGGTACAATGGAAGTTGTCCTCTATCACATCATATAACATGCTCATCACTGAGACCTGACCATAGTCATGCTCAAAACACTTGGGATCAAGATGTCAAGGATGCGTAGTCACTTGCACCTCACATACTCAACAGTATGCACTCCAGGTTTCCCTTGGGAGTACCTATTTCACCATCCAGCAAAGTATTGACGTTCAAGATGGATCTATGGCACATGTCATCTACATGATTAGGGGTTTACTTGATTAGTTAAGACAATTGGGTATCTTTTAGCATAAATCAAGTTATAACATATGATTCCTAAACAAATACTACAAAACTAAGGGTATGTTTCAACTCTAGAAGATATAAAATGAATGAGGTATAAACTTGTCACATCATCACATGATACCACTGCCTTACAAGGCCATCAACATTATCACAACACTAGGGTATATCAATCCCTCATCACATCACTAGAGGATAACACCTCACACCATGCATCGAGCCTCTTCTAGGTCATAGGACCCAATCACATAATTCTGGTATCACCTCATCATGTCTCATCATGCCTCATAAAGGCTCACAATCATTGCTTTGTGTCATATAAGTATCACCTCAACATTCACTAGACATGCCATTCATTCACATGCATGGTTAGGATCATAAAAGTAGGATAGAGAAAACATCATCACAATGCTAGTTACTTCAAGCAAGTTTAATAAGTACATTGTGCACTTGTGATCAGGGTTACAATTTTAACAACACATCTGATTAGGGTTTCACTTCACAACACTATCAACAAACCCTAAGTATCTCATCTTCCCACATTCTTGGAACGTATAGGTTAACCATCATAATACTAGGTAATCACACAAGAGCACTTATGTATTCAAGGATCACCTTCGGTCGAAGAAAATATCTTGTCACCAAATCCAAGCGACCGAAGAGAACAACTCAACCCATCAACGGTCGAAGACATCACCCAAAGTCAACGACCAAGACCAGTGAACATAACTATCAAAACATGTCAAATGGTCAAAGGAAATCAGCCCAACAACGATCAAAGCACCACCTAAACCAAATGGTCGAAGGGGAGTCAACATAGCATGCAGTCAAAGAGAATCAGCCATCTAAGTGATTGAATGATACACTCATTCGACCACAGAGAAACTATTCTATGAAACCCAAAACCAAAGAGAGTTATCTCATAGACCAAACATCACAACCAAACTCTCAACAACTCGGAATACATCATATAGAACATCTTAGAGAGAAAACCACTCATCTAGCATGACTAAAATAGGATTATCATCTTGAAACCAAAAACTCAACGGAGGAAAACATTAAGGCATAAACATGCTCAAAACCCTAGAATTCCAATCATGAACACATAAAAAGATCAAACGAAGATAAGGGAAAGGTAACCATACGTTCAACTCATGCTTGGAGAACTAAAAACCTCTATCATATCAAGATGATCGAAACATCATCAAGGAGATCAAAAATCAACACTTTTGGGTATGCATGCAAGCACCAACTTGTCACCATCTTCAAGAACAAAGAAAATGAACTAGGATTTAGGAATAAAGGATAATCTAAGCAAGATTACTTCATAAAAATAAACCCTAGAACAACATGTAATCATCAACAACATCTGATCACTTTTTAACAGTAAGCTTCATGTAAAATTAAAATGTAATAATAGTAGGGGAAGAGAGTTATATAACCTACCTTAGATGATGGTTGCACCACCTCCAAGAAAGAAGCTCCAAAGACAATAGAAAACCCTAGATTTGATCTCCTCCATGATCAAGCTAGTCACCACCTAGAAAGAGAAGAGAAAACCCTAGGTTAAAGGGCAAGAAAGAGAACCCAATACCTCAAGGCCAAAAATAACAAAAGAAGGAGAAAGAGAGAAGATCTTCATCTCACTCAGGTACTACCATGGAGAACCATGGATTCAACCTCTATGGAGAGAAGTTTCTCAAAGGACCACCATGGAAAATCATGGATTTGGCCAAGAGAAGGAGAAATAGGTAGGGATTTGCAAAGAAACGAAATCAAGAGATGGATCACTTACCAAGGATCAAAGAATCACCAAAGATCACCACATGCAAAGGATGTCGACCACCAAGCACCAAATATGAGCTTCTCCTCCACCAAGAACACAAGGGTCAAACTTAAGGAAAGAGAGAGGGATGGAGGTTACAAAAGGATCATGTGCATGAAAGAAGAGGGGTACATATACCCTAGGGTAGAGAGAGACCAAAGAGGTTAGGTGTCATGCACATAAGTGCCACTTATCCACCAAAGAATAAACATACATCCACTAAAACCATGAAAACCACTAACGTCATGAAAAACAAGAAAGGAAAGCATCTCACTTGGTCTTACATGACATCAGTCAAAGGAAACACATGGTCATAGAGAAACCAAATGACCCAAGGCATCTAAAACCCTAGGTCACGCGACCTAAGAGAGAGCTCTACACCTCTGCATCCGTAGGGATGTCAAAGCTCAATCAAAAACTCATTCGACTATAGAGAAAACACCAAGGAACATCAAGGATGGTTGTCAAAAGACCAAGTACTCAAACGGTCAACATATGGTCAACATCAACACAGGGCGTCAAAGCAAACCCTAGAAACCACTCTTAACATATCACCACTTCTCTCCTCATCAAACCAAGGCACAACAAGGTGTGACAAAGCACCATCCTATCTCTCTCATTATGCCAAGGCACAAAGGGCACAACCTACATGTGACAAATTGCAAGATAACCCCTCAAGATGGGTAAATTGTGACTAGGTCTAAAATAAGCAAACATAGCTCAAACAACATCCAAATAGGTCCAAACTAAAACCACAAGCATGTTACATGATATTAAGGAATCTCAAGATATTAGATTAAGGTTATAAGCATCTTATTAAGCAAAGAAATCCCACTCAAGCACTAAGCTAGGTTAGGGGCCTTATAGAGTGAGCTTACTATGCAACTAAGAAACTTTTTGGGATCCTTCCTTGATCTAGATTTTGTGTCTAACAAATCCAATTTAGTAACTTCCTCTTCACTTATGAACATGCCAACAATGTCACCCACTATGTTTTTAAAGGAGTGAGATTACTATGCAGCTGAGGTAATTTTGGGGATCCTTCCTTGATCTAGATTGTGTCTAACATCATTAATCACTTATTGGTTATATATTTGGTGTTTTTTAGCATCTTGTCTATGCAATCTTTCTTCAAGATTTTCGGACTTCATGCCTTTGTTGGCGTTATTTCTGCCAAAAGTATTGAGGTGGGTTACTCCCCTCTCCTAGTTAATTAATACATTATACTTATCTATGATGCCTTTTCCTACATTATTTTTTTTGTGGTGATGACCCCTTTTTCTTTCATTATATTTAGTGTGTACAAATTTATTGTAATGTGCTTGCCATTTTTCCTATTCCTATTTCTAGTTTTATATTAATTTTTATATTTGTTGTTCTTGACGAGTGTCAAATTCCTTGTTTATCCCTTTGCAATCCTCATGTTGTTGCATAGTCTCTCATGAGGTACATATAGCACAACATTTATACTCAACGTTGAACTTTTACTGATATATGAGGATCGAGGGATGCAATACTTTTCTTTCTACTATCTTTACTTACAACCTTACAAGATTACTTCTTCATCATGATTTAATGTATCTATCCACTTGACCTAGTTTCTGCATCATTACCAATCAAACATTAAGGTGTAATACATGTGCAATGGAATGTTCAATTTTCAAACCCTTGTTAAAATCCTCTCTTATATTCCTTGAGTAGGTTGAAAAGTATTCAATTAGGACAATATCACCATGTATCTATTGAATATGAACCATGAAATTCCTCTTAAGACCTTCTCATATTTCTCCTTTTAGTACATTTCTACAATTTTGTAATGCATATTCAACTAACATATTGGGCATCTTCCCACTGACCTCTAAAGTTAATAATTATGCTTATTCACTAGATATATTCAATGTCTCTTTCTATCAGTCTGACTATTATAGCATATTAACAAGGTTCTTTTTAAAAAACTTCAACCTCCAGTGTTTAAATTTTATTTTTTTCTTATTTGGAAATCCTAGGGTTATGGAAAACCTTTATCTTAGTTTATTGTTTTTCTAGTAATATTTCATAATTTACTTCGTAATAAATTATTAATTATAGCCTAAAACTCATTTGGCTGAGTCAATAATATGTTTTATGTACATATAGAAATTAAGCTTAAATATAGAGAAAATTTGCATATATATGTTTCAAATAAATTTCCAACTTAAAAAAAGCATAGGAAATTGATAAATGAAGGGTGGCGTATATTGAAAGGTGCCTTTCTTTGATCTGTGGACCAATGACATGTTTCTTCAAGTTGAAGCACACCATATCAGTAGGGTTCCTGGATCTAAAGGTGGGTTGCATTGATCAAGGTTGAGGGGTTCATCTAGGCTGCTTTAAGATCAGGTGGACCACTTCAAGAATGACCGGCTTGCTTCAATTGTGGTTAGACCAATTTAACCCCTCCCCAATGTGGTTTGGATCATTCATGTATAAAATTAGTTGTATGAATAAATTGATAAGGGTTTCATCCAACCTAGTTCTTCACCTTTGGGAGATCTAGTTGTTTTTATTAAAATGATTGATGGTATATTTTATGTTTTGAATAGATTATGGATAGCTAAAAAGGATTATAATTAAAATTTGGTATCCTTTGTCTGGTATTATGGCTTGGTTAGTCAGTTGTTATGTAGACACGGTCTTCTCAAAGATAGTATCAGGTGTGGTCATCATCAATTAAGGACCAAATACTTTTATATACCCAAATCATCCTTCAGTTTCAAGATATAGGAACCATGAGTTTTTTTATCATACATTTTTTATTGAATGGAGTCCATGCATCCATAATGAATATGTTGGACACATGTTGGATTCATTGATGACATGCTAATTCACTCCATAAATTCAGAACATCATGAAAAACACTTGAAGATAGCCCTACTATTTTTGATACAACATGAGTTGTATGCAAATTTTAGCAAATATGATTTCTAGTTGGCTTAAGTTTCTTTTTATGGGTATGCCAGATAAGAAAAAGGAGTCATTATGGACCTATAAAAGTGGGTTTGTTCTTCACTATAAGAAACCTAAGATTCATACTGACATAAAAAGTTTTCTAGAGATGGAAAGATATAATAAAGGTTCATAAGGTACTTCATGTTGTGTTAAAAACACCACTTATATGTTTGATAATTAAATATATGACCCTTTTTTATTATTAGCTTGTAAGAATTTTTTTCAAAAATTGAAGGAGAGGTTGAACACATCACCTTTTCTAATTATATATGAGAGAAAAAAAGGGTATCTTGTGGTATATGATGCTTCTTGAAAGGTTTAGAATGTGTTTTATGCTTAATGGAAAATAATTAGCGCATGCATCTAGACATATCAAGAATAATGAATAGAATTATCCCACAAATGGTCTTCACCTAGAAGAGGTGGTACAATCTCTAGACACATGGTATTATTACCTTTATGATTATTTATGTCTTGTATTTGCAAACCATAAAAGCTTAAAGTGCATGCTTACTCATAAAGAGCTCAGCTTGAGACACATAGTTTACTAGATTTAATTGAGTATTATGATGTCATTGTCGATTGCAATCCTAATAAGGCTAATTATAGTGGCAGATGCTTTGAGCAGAAGGTCTCCATCTTCAAAGAAAATGTTTTTATGGCTTATATAGAAAGATATCAAAAAAATCAAGTTGACAGAAATGAGAACTAAGTTTAGTGTATCTAAATAGGATAGATTTATTGCACATGCATGTTGGACCTAGTTTTCCTTATTAGATTAAAGAGATTCATTAGAGTGATAGTGATTTGATACAAACCATGCATGAGATGAAAGAAGGTAAAAGAGAATAATTGTAATACTCATGATGGTTGGTTGTATATGTAGGACATATTGTATTTACCAGATAATAAACACTGAAGAAATATTTTCTAGATGAAGCATAAAATTCCATGTATGTAATGTATCTAGAAATTCCAAGAATGTATAAAAACTAAAGGGAATTTATTGATTAATGGGTATAAAGAGAGATGTTGTTGAGTATGTGGCTATACATGGTGTGTTACAACAAGTGAAAACTGAGCACCAGAGTCCATGAGGCACTTTTAAACTATTCCTTATTTCTATTTGGAAGTGGTAAAACATCCCCATGGACTTTTGTTACGACTACCTAGATCATCACATGCTTTTGATCAATTTAGGTGATTGTAGAGAGGGTCATAAATTCTATTTTTTCATCCTTTTAAGTCAACATGGGATGTGCAAAAGCTAAACAGGTCTACATAGGTGAGGTGGTCATTATACATTAAATCCTAGTATCCTTCATCTAATATAGAGATACCAAATTTAATCTAGATTCTAGAATGAGCTCCATAATGCTTTAGGAATAGGCTTGAAATTTATTACAACATTCCATCCCCAAGTACATGGATATTCATAGTAGACCATTTGACGTTAGAGCTACATGTTGAGATCATGTGCATTATAGTATATTGGCAGTATGGATCAACACCTTAGCCATATGGATTTTTACTAAAATATTGTGTTTATCAAGTATTAATGAACAAACAACAAGTTTGTTGCATGAAAATAAAAATGTATGCAACTTAATAAACAAATATAAAATGAACAGCATTCTTTTTGTGCCCAACCACACAAACAATATTATTCTATTTTCTACTTCTCTAATATTGTATTCTACTAGTAACAAAATACTCACATTTTCGACAAAAAAGTTGACTGAAAGTAGATAGCAAAAAAGTTAAAATGAATACTGGTCATGCACATGGTTTAAGGCTAATTTTGAATGATTAATGGGACATTAAATAATTTGATGAGGCTTGTTTCCCAACAAATTGTTTTCAATACAAAATTAAGACTTACCTGTAGATTTTTTTTCTTTTGTCTTATTACATGTAACTAAAGCAAATAACTAATTCATGTATAATATGCGAAAAATATGAAACATAGTATAGATAATTTGGTATATATTAAATATATATCTCAGTCTAGGTCTCCAAGTCCTCGAGTTCATATTTTCCTAGACCCTAACCCAGACCACATTAAATTATGGGCCTAATGTCAAGACTCTAACCCGTACATAGAAAATTGTGGGTCAGGTTTGAATCGGGTCCCATGGTTCAGGTTGTGGGTCGGGTCAAGTTGAACCTAACCTAATGCTCAATCCTAACGGCTACTAGTGCTAAACTACTGCTTCTACTACTACTACTGTTAAAAAAATCGATTATCGAAGTGTTGGTTGTCAAAGTCAATTTTCAAATATGTAGACGTGTTGATTGTCGAATAAATTGTCGAAGTGTTGATTGTTGAAGTCAATTGTCAAAGATATCGAGCTACAGGTTGTATTGGTCAATGACACAACATGTAGACTGTCCTGTTGATAGAGAACTCTACTGTGAATGGAGTTACATGCCATGTAACTAACATACAGTCCATGTAACATGTCATCATGCAATTTTTTTGACCTTTGAAGTAGATCCGACCAAGACTAATGTAATAAACATCAGAAGACTTGTGCCCTATGTCCATGGATGATCTTAGAATAAGTGGCAGATCTTGGCGATGGCAGGCTGAAAGATCATTATATTTAGACATGCTGAGTAGATATAGATGCTTGCTACATGTTGTAGAAGACTTCCACCATGAAAAAGACCATCACGAGATTATTGATATTGGAAAGAACGTCCACTTGTTGGTGCAGTTGGATCTTGATTGACAATGATCCAAGAAGGGTGACAACTAGATTTGTACTTCATGTTTGAGGAAGACAAAAGATAGATTCATGGGTGCTAGATCTGGACTTTGTTCTTGGGGAAGACAAAAGACAGATTCATGGGGGATGATAGAGATCTGGATCAATGATGTAGATATTTGAATCTATAATGTAGATATCTAAATATGTAATGTAGAGATCTTAATTTTGAGTCCTAGATGGAGATGGATGTGATGGAGATGACAACAACCCTCTAGAGATAGGGCACTTGACGGTGATGGATATGGCTCTGCGAGTGACCAACCATGATGACGGTTGTCACCTGTGGAAGAGACTTTCTCTCTAGGGTTAGGATCGTTGGTTTGATACCATGAAGAAGGATTGATCATCTGTTAATGATATGATGATGTGATAGATACAATGGAGACTCCTATACATATACATATACATATACATATATATGTATATATATATATATATAGAGAGAGAGAGGTTAGGCTAGAATACACTTGAGTGTATTCAGAGCAGTATACACTCAAGTAGTGTTTCATTATGCAATATTTTTTTCAAAAATCTAATTCGTTTATCTTATTAAACACCTTGTGAATAGATCATATGCAAAATTTGAGCACATTTGGACATTTATAGGTCATGTTATAAAGACCGCAAAAATTATGCATTTCAAATTAGTTTCGCACTTCGATTTTATTTCCTTGTATGAGTGACTTACACTCATCCAAATCGGCTCAAAATTTGTATGTAGCCTGGTTATAGTATGACGGTGAAGATCAATGGTTCACATTTTGCAAAAAATAGCCTTGATATGCAAACACACTTGAGTGTATTTGTGCGATCTGTACACTCGAGTGTATTCTATCCTGACTCTCTCTCTCTCTCTCTCTCTCTATATATATATATATATATATATAGAGAGAGAGAGAGAGGCTAGAATACACTCAAGTAGTTTTTCATGATGCAACATTTTTTTCTAAAATCTAATCCATTGATCTTCTTAAACATATTGTGAATAGGTCATATATAAAATTTGAGCCCATTTGGACATTTATAGCTCATTTTATAAAGACCACAAAAATTATGCATTTCAAATTAGTTTCATGCATCAATTTTATTTCCCTCGGATGAGTGAATTGCACTCATCCAAATGGGCTCAAAATTTGTATGTATTCTAATTATAGTATGAAGATGAAGATCATTGGTTTACATTTTGCAAAAAAATAGTCTTTATATGCAAACACCACTTGAGTATAGCATGTGATTTGTACACTCAAGTGTATTCTAGCATGACTCTCTCTCTCTCTCTCTATATATATATATATATATATATATTAGGGATGTAAATGGGTACGGGTATACCCGTGTACCCGCAAAACCGTACCCGCCAAAACCCGTCATGGGTCCAGTTTTCCAGACCCACGTACCCGTGTACCCGCATACTCGTATTGTCACGGTTCTCATAATGGGTATAGCTATACCCATACCTGCTAACCCGTGTACCCGCAAAAAAATACATATATATATATATATATATATATATATTGTTAGGGATTACCGGTTTAGGGTTATTACTATTAGTCAGTCGGCTCCCCGCTCCCCTCTTAGTCTCGCCTCTCGGCTCCCCAGCTCCCCTCATTCCGCAAAGCAAGCGGACGGACCGCTAGGGCTAGGGCAGCCGCCAGCAGGCTCCGTCCACCGCGGCACCGCCTCTCCTCCCAAGGCTCATCTCCGCGCAAGCCGCCGCCGCGCCCCCAACGCCGCCTTCGTCATCAGTCTGTGGTGCTCCAGCAAGCCGACTGGCCGAGGAGTTCAAGGAACTGAGGAAGCGGTCCAGCCAGCACGCTCTGCCGCTCTGCCGCTCCAGTGGTCCAGCCAGATCCACCGCGCAAGCCGCCGCCGCCCCCCGACGCCGCGTCGTCCCTCGGCCCAACGCCAGCTTCAAGCAGAGTTCAAGCTGAGGAGTTCAAGCAGAGTTCATCAGTTCAAGCTGACTAGTCTGTGGTGCCGTGCTCCAATGCCAGCTTCACCAAATCACCAGGTACGCCTCTCGGCTCCCCTCACAATAGGGTCTGATTTCTACCTCTCGGCTCCCCTCACAAGCAGATAAATCTGCCATTTAATATCTATTTGCCTTCGGTTTTCTGTCTTCTCAAATCCTCCACCGCGACTAAACAAATCTCTGTATTTGTTTGATTGAGATGTTAAATAATGCCTATGTGTGTGTTATATTTGACCTGTATGATTGAGCTGTTAAATAATGCCTATGCTTCTATCTTTTTTCACATCTGCTATGTGTATGATTGACATGTATGTCTTTGTTTCTGCTTCTATTATTTTTCACATCTGCTATGCGTATGATTGACCTGTATATTTTTGTTTCTGCTTGTATCCTTTTTCACATATGCTATGCGTATGATTGACATGTATATCTTTGTTTCTGCTTCTATCCTTTTTCACATCTGCTATGTCTATGTGCGTGTTATCCATATAATATACTGAGATAATTCTTTTTTGTTAGGTATAATGTCAAATGTTCAAGAAGCAGCACTAGGAGGCACTAGTGGTACTGATTCCACACACAACGTGACTTCTAGTACTCAAATGAGTGCTGATAGAATTGATATTGATATTGATCCTACTGAATCAGAACCTAAAATTGATGATTGCCAGCCAATTAAAAAAAAGGGTAGACAAACTACATCTGGTGTGTGGAAGCATTTTGATAAAGTGTCATTTAATGGAGTACCCAAGGCAAAATGTAAATATTGTGACTCCCTTTTAATGAATAGGCCCTCAGATGGTACTAGCTCTTTAAATAAGCATATTAAAAGGCAACATCCATCAAAATGTGTAGGAACTGTTGGACAAATGTTTATAAATGTTGGGGAAAAGAAGAAAGATGGGACAATGCACTTGAAAATTTTTGTGTTTGATCAGAATATCAGTAGGAGTGACCTTGCTAATATGATAATCTTGCATGAGTATCCATTTTCCATGGTTGAGCATGTTGCTTTTAGAGAATTTGTTAGAAACCTTCAACCACAGTTTCAATTTGTGTCACGAAACACCATTAAGAAGGATTGTGTGATGATTTATGAAAAAGAGAAAGAGAAACTTTATAAAGTGTTAGATAATTTAACTTCACGTGTAACCATGACAACTGACATGTGGACATCTATTCAAAATAAAGGGTATTTTTCTCTTACTGGGCACTACATTGATGATGAATGGAGGTTGCATAAAAAGATTTTGAATTTTTCTGAAATTGATGCTCCTCACACTGTTGATAATCTTACTAAAGCAATTCTTGAAAAACTTTTTCAATGGAACTTAGATAAAAAGTTTATGTGCCTTGTTGTTGACAATTGTACCACGAATGATGTTATGGTTAGGGAGTTGAGTAAAAAACTTACAAGTAGGGGATGTTTGATGGCACAAGGGAAACTAGTTCATGTACGTTGTTGTGCACACATTCTTAATCTAATAGCACAAGAGGGGTTTGATGTCATAAAGTTAGTAACTTCAAAGATTCGTGAAAGTGTAAAGTATGTTAAAGGATCTGTTTTGCGCTCACAATTGTTTAAAGAAGTGGCTTCTCAAGTGAGAGCTCCTCAAAAGTCATTAATTCTTGATGTGTCTACTAGATGGAATTCCACTTTTTTAATGCTAAAACATGCTTTGGAATTCAAAGATGCATTTATTAGATTTGCTGATAGGGATGCTTCATATAAGTATTTGCCAAGTGAGGTTGAATGGGATAATGCTAAGTTGACTTGTGATTGTCTAGAAATATTTTATGATGTCACAAATATCTTTTCGTCAACTTTATATCCATCTGCCAACTATTATTTCAACAATATATGTGTTGTCCATGTTCATCTAAAAGAGTTGAGTAGTAGTGACATATCATTTGTTGCCAAGATGGGGAAAGAAATGATGTCTAAATTCAAGAAGTATTGGGTGTGAGTTGTTTGATATTGTAGGGGCTTGTTGAAGATTTTAGGGAGATTTGATAACCATCTACAAAAGGTACAAGCCACACAACCAACTAGGACTGATTTAGACTTGTATCTTGAAGAGGCTATTCACCCCAAAAAAATAGGTGGAGATAGTTTGGTTGATATTTTACAATGGTGGAAGCTCAATTGTGCAAAGTACCCAGTTGTTGCAAGAATGGCACGAGATATTTTGGCTATTCCTGTCTCCACTGTTGCATCTGAGGCTGCATTTAGCACAGGTGGAAGAGTTCTTGATCAATATAGGAGTTCTCTAAAGCCAAACACAGTGGAAGCTCTCATATGTGCCCAAGATTGGATGAGAAGTAATATGTGTGGTATGTAGATTAAAACTATTTTAACTTATTGCAAAGACTATTGAAGCAATTCTTACTTTATAATTCTTTTGTAGGACAAGATTGTGGAGGTGCAATGCTAGGTTCTGTAAGAAATGATTTGGAAGATGAGCAAGAGCTTGGGGATGTTGTCGTCATAGAGATGGAATGATTGGTATGTTAATTTTAAGTTTAAGTTTTTGACATGTTATGCCCACAATAATCTTTATACTTGTTTATTTATATTGATAAATTGTTTACATTTTGTTTGTAGGTGCTTTGTACTCTTCCTTATCACGTCATCTTGATGAACAACCATTCATTTTCTACATTTGGCGATGTGCATTTGATTGCTGAAAATTGATGTAACAACCTTATTGTTATGAATGTTGGCA
This sequence comes from Alisma plantago-aquatica, assembly GCA_963693085.1. Taxonomy (NCBI): domain Eukaryota; kingdom Viridiplantae; phylum Streptophyta; class Magnoliopsida; order Alismatales; family Alismataceae; genus Alisma; species Alisma plantago-aquatica. The sequence continues at coordinate 1,793,274,708 of OY856409.1, forward strand.
ATAGACAATTGGCCATGATGTATTTTGCTGTGTTGAGCTATCTTTAACAATCCCGTTGATCATTGAACAATATTTCATTCTACTATTGGTGAATTTCTTAATGTTGGCAATAGACAATTGGCCATGATGTATTTTGTGAAGTTGCTAGTTGATTATTGAGTGGTAATATTGATGTAACGGCCTTATTGTTATGAATGTTGGCGATGTGCATTTGATTGTTGAAAATTGCTGGGCTGTTTATAGCACACAACTCATACATTTTACGGTTTCTTTGTGTTCTATTAGTGGGTTTTTCTAGTGCTTAAACCATATATGTGTATGATATGATTTTTTAATAAAGATTTTGGGCCAAAAATTAGGTACTTGAATGGTTTTTAAGTGCACAAAGCATCCCAAACAGCAGCTTTGTGTTACTCTAGCAGCTCACATGTTTTTTTAATAAAGATTTTGGCCCAAAAGTAGGTACTTGAATGATTTTAAGTCCACAAAGCCCCCCAAAACAGCAGCTTTGTGTTACTCTAGCAGCTTATATGTTGAAAATTTCGAACTTCCGTAAATGTATACATTAATTTGGGCTTAAAAACAGGTGCAACCATCAATTTTAATGCTTAAAAAAAATTTGCACAGAACCGTATATCCTTGGAACCGCACCGTGTACCCGCATTATATGCGGTTCCGGGTATGGTGCGGGTCTGGTTACTGAGAAATGTGGGTCTGGACCCGTACCCGTACCCGCAAAAACAATTGGGTACGGTTCTGGGTATGGTCATACCCGCACCGTTTACACCCCTAATATATATATATATATATATATATATATATATATACACACTCACGCACACACACACACACATATATATATATATATAAAAGAGGGTGGACATGATTCTAGAGACTACCATACCTGATTTGACTCTTTATGGACCTATAGACTCTGACCCATATATGATATGACTTATTACTTCTAATACAAATAAAATGCCTCCATTTCATTATTCTTGCTGGTGCATTTGGATTTGGATGAAGTTTCATTACTCATTAAGTAATGAATGGATATCCGTCTTTGGGGTATCACTCATTACACAAATCCCTTGTATGATTTCCTCTTTTTCTTGAGAGTTTCGGTCTACTACAATGACAACAATCAACGGTTCACTGGAACCATAAAGTTGAAGTGTTACAATGCTTGAGATTTGACTCAGATTGACAACGTCATTAGAAGGCAACATGGTAGATCTATTTCTTCATGTTCATATCAAATGCTAAAGGTAGAGTAAGAAGTCACACCCAAAGTCAAAGTTCATATCTTAGAAAGTCAAAGTCAAAGAGAAAAAGATGCTAGACACTAGAGATGGGATTGTAATATCAAGAAGAAATTATCACATAAAATTCCAAAGAACATGAGGATGATTCCAAGGATGCTACATCTATTTTTGTGTGTAGTATGATGGAGAATTTGGTATCTACAATCTAGGGTTACTATTGAAACAGAAAAGATGATCTTGAGTGCGTAAAGGATACAACAACTGATTGTCATGCTTTATCTCACAATAATTTCTGCACAACACATACAAGATGGAACTTTGGCAAGGTGATGATGGGGACTGCTAGCTACTCAAAATCATTAATATTGGGGATATCTCCATTAAAATATATGTTGTGTGTACTATCACACTTGAGGATGTTGTCATGTTCCATACTTCAAGCTCATTGTTATTTTTGGGTTCTTTTTGGACAAGTACATGTGTGGAAATGGCTTGTGCAAGGAGACAAAGGGTCATTGGCGATATCCCAAGGTAAACTGAGATGTAATCAATAGAAAACACTTTCAAAGTGCATAAAAATAAAGTTTTGTTAGTCAAGCTGTCAAAATTGGTTCAAAGGTATACATGGAGTCGTCAAGGAAGATAGATAGGAAATCCTAAGGATATTTGCATTTTTGAGATGTGGGATTCTCTAAAAGATGTTGAAAAGGATGTAAAGGTAAATATATGTAAGCATAAGGAGGTGTTTTATGATGACTCCTAGTCATATGAGGCCATTCCAAATCCTTCTTTAGGACAACAGACATGTGAAAGGAATAAGGGGAGTGTAGTTGATGTTTTCTTGCTACATCCAAAGTGGAGGATCAATCTCGCACATCATAGGATTTATAGACTTTGAAACATGAGTTTATAACTATTTTTTATTAGGGATGGGTCGATTGACTGGTTAGGGTGAGGAAGAAATGTTCTAGGTGTAAGCGTGGAAAGAGATTAACATTGCCAAGTTTCTTCCTCTTAGTTATATAGGATAAAAGTGAAGCCATGGTGGGACTTTTAAGAAGATGGATGGAAATTATAGGATGCCAACATGATTGAGGACAATAGAAAACTATCAAAACCTATCACATGTAGTGATGGGGGTATGGAAACCACTCCAGATGATTGTTGAAGGCAATGTCTCCCTTATCGGGTAGTGGGGTCTGGGAACAACTCCATATGATCATTGACGACATCTCCCTTATGGGCTACAAGGAATATTGTTAGGACAATAAAGGGGTTCCAGCCCATTTCCTTCATGGATTATGACTTAATAAGGGCTTATGCTTGGACAATTCCTAACATGAGTCAAATTCAATAGAAAAGGATATGTATCCATTTTTGCAAAATGAATTGTTATTTGTATTGAATTAAAATTTACTAAATACAGAGGCCCTAATGAGGCCATGAATATCACCCAAACATTCTATGCATATGTGGATCTCTCTTGTAAGAGAGAGGGTCAATGAAATTGCCTTTTGAGGTGATGTAGAAGTTGCAAGTTTGTAGTAAATTGGCAATTCATCAACAACCAACAAAGGTAAAAGATATTTATGGTTGAGTGGTGGGTTGACAAAGTTATACCCGATGTATTCTAATAGAATGAGATCCATAAGCGACAGTGATGTAGGGGACCTCATCAGAAGAAAGGTAGCTCAATCAGTAGTCACAACAACAACCAAAAGGAAAAAACTAAATGAGAACCACAAGCGACAGTGATGTAGGGGACCTCATCAAAAGAAAGGTAGCTCAATCAACAATCACAACAACAACAAGAAGGACAAATCCATGTTTTCTGATCACAAATGATGATGGTGACATCGTGAGGGGGAAATAAGAAGTCTTTGTACAAGCCTGTTATGTTCTTCTTCATCCCTAGATTTATTATTGAGTGGGGGTCTACCAAGATTTAAGGATAAATAGATGTGTGTAGTGTAAGTTGAAATCTTTATTACATACTACGTGTTTGTGAATATTGTGAAGAGACCTTGTAATTAGTGTTTTAATGATAAGAACCTTATCTCCTCTATATATAATATCTCTTAATGCTATTACACTTGTTTTCTTCTTTTTTTCTCATTCTCAATATATCTTCTTAGGGGGTATAACTAAGCTCATTTATAGCTATCTAGGCCCATTCTAGGCTATTGTGCCTTTGCATAAGCATTTATCATACGTTTATAAAATGTAAATAAATATATTGATGATGTTGCATTATAGCATACATGTTTAAGTCCTAATGTGTGTGACGTTAATACATCGCCTTCCTCGCATGTTTGAAAACCACTTACAATTTCAAATATTAAGATTAGGTTTGGTCCAAGAAGAATAAGTTACCCTGCCAGTTTCAAGAGAGTGTTAGGTCGTGTGCAATTGGTTTCCTAGATTTGAGGGATAACTTTAGAGTCATGGTCCAAGCACTGGAGTGGGTCCTACCTATTATATTTTTCTACACCATAAGTTTGGGATCAAATAATGAGTTAGAATAGTTTTTTTTCTAGCCACAAGGGTGGGATTGGGTAGCTAGTTGGGTTCTCAACATGTAATGCAATGTAATCTAGTTGTTCAATGGCACAAGGATTTTTTCCCACCCATGATTCAATATGTACATAAGAAACCCAATAGTGGTATACCATACTTGATATTCTCCACCCTTGAATCTACAGTCCTTTTCTAGGGTTTTGTTTAGTTTTTATTTTTGTTTTGGTTTCTTGTTCTCGACTTGTTTTGTCTCTCAAACTAACTAAAATTAGTGTTTTGCAAGTTATTTTTACAAGCATGACTAAGTGAATGGTCAAGATTCATTCATGTCTTCAACTTACTACTTGAGTTATGTATAGTTGTTGATATTAATGAGTATCATCTTTTCAATAGTAGGCTTTCACTTTGATATTATTTTGGGATCTTTGTGACCTAGAATAGACCCAAATACAAAGATATAAGCAAGTAGGGATGGCCTCCTACTAAGAATCCATTCTTTAAGTGTGTATGATAAGAAAAAATGTTATGAAGATGCTAGATGTGTTTTTGGATATAATAACCATTTACATTAACCTTCTAGTTCCTTAGGCTAGTGACTCATATACTCAAATCTGTGAATAAACTCAACCTTGAATAATACTCTGATCGATGAGATTCAAGTCCTCAATGATTTCATTATTGAAAGAGAGCATACGTATATAGCTGGATGGAGAAGCCATCATTGTTACAATGGAAACTAGGGAACAACAAAGGGTTGATAGTTATATGCCCATTGTAAATTGAATGTGGAGGGATCCTTGCATCCCAGGTTTGGCTGTAATTGGGTTAATTAATCTTGACTTGGATGCTCTGATTGCTGACGGCTTGGATGCTTTGATTGTTGATTGTCTTGACACCCTCCTACAAGCTCGGTCTAAGAGAACCAAAGGCTGAGTTTGAGAGACAGGTTTTAGAAGGAGTGTTTGTCTAAAGCTTTGGTGAAGAGATCAGTGATTTGCTCATGGGTGGAGACAAACTGAGTAACAATGTGACCGAGTAGTACTTTCTCGCAGATGAAGTGATAATCTAATTTAATGTGCTTGTTTCTTGCGTGAAGGATGGGATTGACAGTGAGATAGAGGGCACTGAGATTATCATAATAGAGATTGGAGGGAGAGGGTTGTGGAAGGTGTAGTTCACAGAGGAGCTGAGATAGCCAGGTGAGCTCGACAGCTGTCTGGGAGAGTGAACGGTACTCAGACTCGGTGTTGGACTTGGAGACAGTAGGTTGTTTCTTGGAGGACCATGAAATATAGGTACAACCCAGGATGATGCAGTAACCGTTGGTGTTGTAGTGGGTGAGGGGGCAACCAGCCCAATTGGCATCAGAGAAACTGGTAACTGGGAGTTCACTATCTTTGTAGATCTAAAGACCAAGACGGGTGGTGCCCTTGATGTAACGAAGTATCCATTTTACAAGAGTCATGTGAAGTTCGGTGGGTTGATGGAGGAACTGACAAGCTAGGTTGACATCATAGGTAATATCAGGTCGAGTGAGTGGGAGGTATTGGAGAGACCCAACGATGCGATGGTAATCGTTGTTGTTGGGGATGGGATTGCCCGGGTTGAGAAGGGAGTCACGAAGGAAGGTGGTGTTGATAGGAGTGGGGGTAGGTTTGTAGTCCATCATGTGTTCTCGTTCAAGGACGTAGAGAGCATATTTGCTTTGGTGAAGAAGGAGGCCATGTGAGTTGGATTCGGCTTGAATCCCAAGAAAGAATTTGAGAGTGCCTAGGTTGCGAATGGAGAATTCAGTTTCAATGGATTTGATAGTATGTGTAATGAGAGTGGGGGAGTTACCGGTGATTAGGATTCCATCCACATATAATAGCAGGTAGGCAGTGCATGTAGGAGAGGAGAAGACGAAGAGGGAGGAGTCATCGGTACATGGGTGGAAGCCAAGTTCCTGCAGGAACTGATTTATGTGAGTGTACCAGGCACACAGTGCTTGTTTGAGGCCATAGAGGGATTTCTGAAGAGCACACACATGGTTGGGCTTGGTTGGATCGACAAAGCTAGGAGGTTGATGCTTATAGATGACTATGTCAAGTGTGCCATTGAGGAAATCATTGCAAATGTCGAGTTTTTGTATGGGCCAGTTCTTGGATGTGGCGATGGTGAGAATGGTTTTGATGGTGGCAGATTTAATGACAGGACTGAAGGTTTCCATGTAGTCGACACCTTCCTCTTGGAGGAAACCTTTAGTGACAAGACAAGTCTTGAGTCTGTCAAGGGAACCGTCAGTGTGGAGTTTGGTCTTGAATATCCATTTACAACTGATAACATTCATGGATGGGGTGCATTCTACAAGGGTCTAGGTGTGGTTGTGGTGGAGAGCAGATAGTTCTTGTATCATGGTAGTTTTCCAGCCATCATGGCTGAGAGCACTTCATACAGTCTTGGGGATGGTGTATTGAATAGATGAGTGGAAGGCATAGAGGGGATTAGGTTTGTAGATGTCAGACTTACTGCGAGTGATCATGGGGTGGGTTGGGATCAGGGATTGGGTGATGGTGGTACTGATGGGTGTGGGATTGTCATCAGGTGGAGAGTCTGGGGATGAGGGTGTTGAGGAAGAAGGGTAGTTGACTATGGAGGATGAGACATCAGTTACATGAGGAGGCGATCCATTGATTGGAGAGGGAGCAGAGGTTGAGGTATTGGGTGTAGAAGGGCTAGGTCTGTTAATGAGATCAGTGAATGAGGAGTGTGGGAGATTGTCTGAGGGATAGGTTGGTGGAGACGAGTCTTTAGGTCAACAAGGGAATAGTTCTTCATTGAACACAATGTGTTTTGAGATGTAGAGGCGACAGGTTTTGAGGTGTAGGCATTTGTAGCCTTTGTGTTGCGAGTTGTAACCTAAGAACAGTTAGGGAAGGGGTCAAGTATCTAGTTTATCAGTGGAGTAGTTGTGAAGGCAGGGAAAGCATACACAACCAAAGGTGCGGAGGTGAGTGTAGTTGGGTTTGGATTTATAGAGAACTTCAAATGGACTCTTTATTTGAAGAAGGGGAGTTGGTAGGAGATTGATGAGATACACAACTGTGTGGAAGGCTTCAGCCCAGAACATTTTGGGGAGATGAGATTTGAAGAGCATGGCTAATCCTAGTTCAGTAATGTGGTGATGTTTTCTTTCTACAACTCTATTCTGTGAGGGGTCATGTGGATAAGAGGTTTGGTGGAGGATACCATGGTTGGAGAAGAACTATTTGAGAGTGTGATTAATGAATTCTCCTCCACTGTCGCTTTGGATTGTTTTTACAGAGGCATTGAACTGGTTTTGTATCATATTAAAAAACACAATGAAAATAGAACTAAATTCATGTTTATGTTTCATAAGATAGAGCCAACTAAACTGTGAGTGATCGTCAGTTAGTAGTACATAATATAAGAAGCCATGTTGGGAAGCCAATGGAGCTTCTCCCCAGACATCACAGTGCACAAGATGAAAGGCCTCTTGTGATCTCGCATGTTTGTGACTGACAGGGAGACACTTACTTTTGCTAAGTTTGCAGCTGGTGTAGAGACTATCGAAGGTGGAAGTGGAGGTGATTAACTTTTCATTCAATAGATGGCGGATAATTGACTTGTTGGGATGTCCTAAACACCGGTTCCAGACACCACTAGAGGCTTTGAAGAATCTAGAGTAGAAGAAACCTTGAGAAGGTGATTCCGACGAAGTGGGTAGAAGGTAGATGCCATGATCACATCGGCTCTGGGCCAGTGTTTTGTGAGTCCTGAGGTCCTTCACCATGACATGTTCCTTAGTAAAAACAAAGTAACAAGGAAATTGAGACGTCAATTGTGAGACATAGAGGAGGTGTTGTTTGATTTCAGGAACAATAAGAACATGCCGTAGAGGTATTTGAGAAAATGACAAGTCGTCGGTGTGAGTGATGGGTAGAAAATTACCATTACCAACCATAATTAACTCAGCCCCCTTGTATGCACGGAGGTTATGAAGTTTACCTGAGTTGTGTGTGACATGGTCATTTGCACCAATGTCAACACACCATTCATGAAGGTCAGCTTTATTGAGGTGTAGAGCGGCAAGAGCTGCATTGTCATGGTCAGAGAGATGAGGGGGGATGTTGGTGGCTTGGTGGTTGTTGTCAAAGCGGTACCATCATTGTAAGGCGGTGTACCCTTTCTTCTTGGAGATCTGACATAATGGCAGGTCTTTGTTGTAGTAGTTTAGTGACTGGGATGGAGGTGTCCCTTGTCCACGGGAGGAAGCAGGAGAGGTGTGGTGAGGAGGTGTGTTTTTGAGTACCCCTTGAGTTGCAAAATGGTGGCGGCCTCTCCCGTGAGTGGACATACGCCCTCTTCCACTGAGGTTGTAGTTTTGGAAGGCTGGTGTACTGTCATATGTACTGGAGTGACCTAGGGAGTTGCCCTTGTTGGATAAGAAGATAGTGGGGGTGAAGGATTGGGGTCGGCGTTCCTTTCTTCTCTCAAAATCTTGAAGAAGGGGAAGGACGTCGTAGAAGGATGGGATTGGAGGTTTGAGCATTGCAACAATGAATCCTTCGTAGTCGTTGCTATCGAGATCGTTTAGAAGAGTGAAGACCTTCTCTTGGTCACTGACAGTGTAGTCGATGGCATTCATTTGATCGCATATGTTTTTGAGTTTTCTTGTGTATTCGAGAAGGTTTTCATTGCCCTTGTAGAAAGTTCTCAGTTGTGATTTTAGTTCGAATTCTCTGGTTTGGGAGGCTTCGGCAAATCGTTTGGTGAGTGTGACCCAGACTTGATGAGAGGTGGTACAACTGATGATCTCTCCCATTACCTCCTCTGAGAGGGAGCCAGAGATCCATCCTTTGAGAAGGTGATCAGTATGAGTCCACTCTTTGTGTTTTGGATTTGCATCAGGTAGTCCATCAACATCATTGATGATGAGGGGGGCATTCCTCTGTTCCATCAAGAAATCCGTCCCAGAAGCAGGACTCGGCCAGGGTTTTCACATGTGATTCCCACAACAAGAAATTGTTGAGGTTGAGTTTGAGGGAGATGAAGTTTTAGACATTTAGTCCCACTGTGTAGGGGTAGGTGTATGTGTTTTCTTTGGATGTGGACACAACCATGTTGACAGATCTTCAGTCGAAGAGGATGATGGTTGGTGAGGAAGGTGAGCGGAAGAAGGAAGTTCAGGCAGAAGGATCTGAAGCGCTACAGGCAACGCTCAGAGGGGCTATGATACCATGTGAATAAACTCAACCTTGAATAATACCCTAATCGATGAGATTCAAGTCCTTGATGATTTCATTATTGAAAGAGAGCATACATATATAGCTGGATGGAGAAGCCATCGTTGTTACAATGGAAACTAGGGAACCACAAAGGGCCGATAGTTATACGCCCATTGTAAATTGAATGTGGAGGGCTCCTCGCATCCCAGGTGCGGTTGTAATTGGGTTAATTAATCTTGACTTGGATGCTTTAATTGTTGACATCTTGGATGCTTTGATTGCTGATTGTCTTGACAAAAATGACATACATTTTCCAAACATGTAAATCATACTACTCAAGACAATCTTGTATGTCGTTTGTAAGTTAACCAATATATCTACCTTTTAGCCAAATACAAGGATAATTAGGCAATCAAAAACATGCACAATAGATTATAATAACAAAGATAAGAGAAGCTTCTAAGCATAAGTGTTTCAATTGAATATACAACTTTCTATTGTACATAACATTGAATGGGGTTATTGATCTTGAAGATCAATTACTATTGTATGTTAGGTGCATTACGGTGATAGAAAATCATATTTGTTGTGTCAATGTATTGCAGAAGGGAATGCAAACACTTACTGAACCATCCTTTAAAGGAACAAGGGTTGTTGGTTACTGTAGAGCACACATTATATCCAATATTTTAGTCTACTTGAATCACACCTAGAATTTTAGTTGAAGGTAACACGTGTGTGAAGTTGATGGTGAAAGTGAATTGTATTTGTTGATTCAATGTCTTACAAAAGGATTGTTTTGATCCCTATATAGACAATGGATATCTGACGGCTATTGTTAATTTTTACATCTTATTGGTCTACAAATGTTCTCTTCATTGAGAGGGCATCTATAAATTTTTGAGTGGAGGCAATGAGTCATCAAACCATCAAGGTACACCATTATGCCCCCATTAAGACATGGTCAATGTTTGCAAGTTTGAGAAGATAACATTGCTAAGTAAACCACCAAATTTGTGTATTGATAGTCAACTAGACAACAAAGAACGATTAAGGGACTAAGACTCATTTTTAAGAAGTTAAAAATGTTTGGCGAGCTAAAGATTAATTTGTATGTGTTATATATAGTAAATATCTCATATAAAACCACCATGACTGAAAATACAAAAATCATTTTGGAAAACATTTGTGACTTGGAGCGAGCCGATCTAGCAACGATAACTGCCCATATGTGCATAAAATAGCATGGGGCAACATATTAAAATCAACCTGACTCATGCTCATTATATGTCTTGCTAGCGTTTTGGTTTTATGCTTCAACTTTGGCGTGCTTGGCCAGATTAATAGGATAAGAAACTCATCCTCAACTTCAAAAGACCAAGGAAACAAACATATGTTTGTATCACATGTGAGATTATGTATTTTTATAATGAATACACTATTAGCAATTGTATTATTGGAACAAGTTGACATATCATATGCCTTTTTCTCCCACCTATGAGTAATTCAGTTTGTGTGAAAATCCAAAAGAACTAAAAATCTAATTTGGATATGGTTTTAATGTTCACTTGGGAAAAAAGATATCTCACAAGGTTACCATTTATATTATAGATTCCACATATAAGGGCTATGTTTTCACGATCGCTTTTTCATATTGTTTGTCTTTTGTCTCAACAACTTTATTACATGAGTCATCCTATAATAATCAACGTAGGAGACCAATAGAATCGTGAAGAAATGCATCACAATGGTTAACCTCCTCATTTTTTTATGCGGTCAGTTTGGTAGGATCAACGCTAGAAGATCATTGGTTTCCCACAGAAAAATACATAGGAAGCCTTTCATACTACTGTTTCCACTTTCTTCCATTGCACATGACCCATGCTATTGTCAACCCTTTGAAGATGTACTACTATAATTAGTTCGTAGCAATATAAACATATTATAGTTACCAACTTTAAAAACATAAACCCATTCCATGCATCCTACCGATCTTGGAGTCACCACCATACAGTTAACTCAAAGAATTGATGACGTGATATGTTTTTGGTTCGAATATATATATATACCGACTGGAAGTCTTTAAACAAAATGGGGATGTAGCTCAGATGGTAGAGCGCTCGCTTAGCATGCGAGAGGTACGGGGATCGATACCCCGCATCTCCATTTTCCTCTGAATGCCTCCTGCATTGTTTTGTATTATATAGTTTAGTACAGTCACATAGTATCAAAGGGGATGTAGCTCAGATGGTAGAGCGCTCGCTTAGCATGCGAGAGGTACGGGGATCGATACCCCGCATCTCCAAAAATATTTTTCTTATCTATACTTATAAAATCATATACGACAAAATAAAATTTAAATACATGAACCTGAATTTAAGTTAAAAATGATTAATAAAATTTAGAAGTAAATCCATGTTCTAAAAAATGTCCAAAAAAGTACACCAACATGAAAAGATAAAGAAAAACCTAAATATAATTGCTACACATATATACTACTATAAAAAGAGCGAGTTCATGTTGCACTCTCCTTGATTCTCTCTCTTCTCACAAAATTTTTCAACATTTTTTTATATTTGCTTTTTTTTTTTCCTTTCATGATAAAATCAGTTGCTGCAAACTTCTCCTTCACATTCATTCCTTTAAACGTGATTTTCGAAGTCAATAAACAACACGTTTCCAAATTTTCTACAAAACAGTTACAAGAAGTACCATTATCCTTTTGGCAAATTTTATTTTTCAAATAGTTAATGTAAAATAAACATGTTCAATGGGGCACGTGCATGTGCGCGTGTGTGTTAACTAGTTTCTAAAGAAAAAAGAGTATTAGTATTACAAGAGCGTAAATGAAGTTGACAAGTGGGTTGGAATGAAAATGAAAAACAATATAAAACTTGTGGATAATTTTCGCACAGTTCTAGAAAGAATATAAACTTGTGAATGAAACTTGGACTAGATTTGGGATCATTTTTGTCCCTTTACTTGCTATAGCAAATCTCTATAAAAATCTGATATGCCTAGCTACATACTATGTCTGTATTTTCTGCCAACATCCCCCAGACGTCAGCGTTGTGCGATGGTCTGCCTGGAACAGAGACCACACGACTATTTCCCGATGGCCACTTGGAGGGCGACAACAAGTAGACATAGTTGATGGCAAGATGGTGGTTTGGAGCGTCGAGAGCATCAACAAGTCACAAATGTTGATGAAGGCGAGATGAGGCCTGGAAGGTGTTAGGTGAGTCACACATGTTGCCACTGGGAAGAAGACGACGGCGGCTTGGAGGGTGTCGGGTGTTGTAGACGGGAAGATGGAGGCGGCGTGGAGGGTGTTGGGCATGCAAATGAGAAGATGTGGAAGCGACTCTGAGTGTGTCACGCAAGATGGAGAAAAAAGGGTCGCGCGAGTCAGGCCGGTGGATGTCTTTCCGATCTCAAATTTTTGATTACCAAACATATGATTGAGATGACTAATAGGATTAGAATCATTTCCTATGCCATATACCTTGAACCAAACGAAACCTAAAATGAGATTTAAGGTTCTACAGTCTCCTTGTACAATATAATATTTTAAAAAGAGATGACCGATTTGTAATTCCAAAAAATAAGGAAGAAAATTGCATTCAACCTCTTTACAGACTTTCTTATATGGTACATATGAGTCTCCTTATATAATATATAGTTTTAAAAGAAAAGACAAAAATTTTAGAGGACACACACGAATTGAATGTAATTTTAAATAATAACGGTGAAAATTTCATTCAGACACACACCTACACTAACTTTCCAATTATTAAAAAATAAAGGAGAAAATACCACTTGTTATGCCCCTTAACCTTGAAAAGAGTTTTAAGGTTCTATGTGCCTCCTTGTACGATATAATATTTTAAAAAAGCCATTACCAGTTTGTAATTTCAAAAAATAAAGGAAAAAATTACATGCAACACATTTACAAACTTTCTTATATAGTATATATGAGTCTTCTTATATAATATATAATTTAAAAAGAAAAGAAAAAATTGTTAGATGACACACATGAATTGAATGTAATTTCAAAAAAAAATGGTGAAAGTTTCATTCAGCCACACACCTCCATTGACTTTCTTATTTATATATTTAGATGAGACTCCTTATATAATATATAATTCTAAAAAGAAAAGACAAAAAGTGTACACACAAGGACCAATTTGTAGTTTCAAAAATTAATAAAAAATATTTGCATTCAACCCCCTCCACGTACTTTTCGTATAATATATATGTTATGTTTGGTATGTGGTGAATGAGAATGACAATCAATGGATGGGAGGGGTCACTTTTGTTAGTGTGTTTGGTTACATGGGAAGAAAAATACAAAAAAATATAAATAAAAGATATGTGGAACAATGGTTATATAAAAGTATTTTTACATATATCAATTATATTTATATATTTATTCCCATACATTATTTACAAAAGTTCCTTCATAGAGGCGTGGTCAACAAACCATTTCTAGATTGTCAGTCCATAAATCTAAAAATAAAATTACAAGATGTAGATGTACACACAACATATTATTTTATTTTTTCTGTATTGAAAGCACCACACAATATATGTTTTTTATAAAAGTGAGAATATGAGTTTTTTTTATATTCAAAGTTGTATTTATAGAAGTATTTTTGAATCATAGATGGATGATTGGATGCTCTAAAGGGGGGTGAATAGAGATGAATGAATGTACTTAAACAAAATTCATTAGACCTTCAAGATATATCAAAAGATAATGTTGTTAAATAGGAAGTTTGAGTGCAACTAAAACATACATAGCAAAGGAGAGAGAGATTGAACATACACCAAGTGACAAACTATGTAGAGTGGTTCCATACTTCAAACAAGAACTGAGTCAGTCCACTACCTAGAGAGGTCAACCTCTAAGATTTCTTAACAATTGCACTCTTATATTCATTCATAAGACTTACAATACATGACCACCAAAGGGCTTACATATCCAATACAAAAAGTATCCACCTTACCAAGGACTTACCCACTTTTCAAGAGTCTTCAACCTTCACCAAGGTCTTACCCACTCAAGCACAAGTCTTCCGCCTTTAAGGACTTTTCTACTCTACTTGGATCTTCAACCTTTACCTTTGCTTTTGCCTTTGCCTTCACTTGGAGAAGCTTCTACCAAGGACTTACCCACTTGAGCAAGGAGTCTTCTGCCTTCACCAAGCGCTTACCCACTCTTGCTCCAAGTCTTCATCCTTGATCTTCACCAAGGGACTCCATCCCTTATTCTTCTTCACCTCTCTTAGCCAAGAGAGATAACCTTCATCTTCATAGTTGAAAAGAGAGATAGGAGGTGGTAGAAGTGAGAGCCTCACAAGATATACATGTAGGACTAGCTCTCTTATAGATTTCCTACTCACTCTAATGAATGTAGCAAGTGATTAAGCTTAAAGAGAGAAAGGAAGTTGTAGGAGACACTCAATTATAGACTAGGAACCTCATATAGAGTTTTGCATTAAATGCTCAACCTTGGAATGAAGTCTAGTGTGATTCTGCTAGAGGTGCAACACACTAGCCGATTTGACCCGACTACATGTGCCCCATGAGGTCGCAACACACATGATGGGAATTTGTTTTCGAAATTTAGAAACCTAACTTAAGACCGACTCACACTAAAACACTACACCCGCAAGCGCATGGGGTCGTGTCATAGTATAGGAAGGTGGCAAGTACATGGTCGATCCACAGGGAAAAGAGGGGGTGCTAGAGCTAGGTTAGTTTGGCTAGGTTCCTACTGCGGAGACTAGGGTTAAGGGTTTAAAGGTGATTTGATTGTTAAACTACTATGAACAAATGAGGAATTAAAGACAAGAATGAAATCTATGTTAACCCTATACTAGATTAAGACTAAGCGGGAAAGAAAGGACTAAGCTAGGTATGAAAAGGCAGATTACACTAAGGCAAGCAAGAGAGAAGTAAAAGAGCAATTAAAGAGCTACACTAGCATGAACAAGACAAGAGCAAAGCAAGAAGCTAACTAAGCAAGGAAAGAACTAATTAAGCTAAGCAAGCACAAAGCTAGGGTTTCAAGCAGTAAAGAGATGTGTGGGTTGTTTATGGGTATGAACTTATCACTTAAGTTGGGGGTGACACATGTTCATTATTATTCCATTTAGATTATCCAAACCAAACAACAAGTTAGAGTCTAATGAATTAACCTAAGCTGCTAACTGGCCATGGATATGCTAGGTTGTGTATAGGGGAACTAGTCCCTAACACCCCCTACTACCCTTACGAGGCTCAATTGGGTTAGGGGTTAGGTTCAATTCAATTAGAGTCTAATCAAGTCTAGGCTTCTAGTTTAGGCATTCCTAGGGCAATTAGGGGCCGAGGGTAGGAATGGGGAGGTGAGATTAGGGTTTGGACCCTAATTCCCCCACATTCTAGCCTTGAGAAGGCTCCATGCTAATTGCACTAGAATTACCTAATCTAGCTACTTATATCTCTCACTTAGGTTTAGGGAGATTTATTAGGATGTAGGAAGATGGGAGGCAACCTAGGGATCCAAGAATTGGACCTAGGGGCAAATCCCAAAATTCACACATATAAGCAATTTGCCTAAATTCCTAGGTGATTCCACACACAAACCAACAAGCAATCCATAGAGAATGAGATTCAAATATAATATAATCATTAACAAATGGAATTACAATGTTTACATGTCATTTTCCCCCAACATGGTATCAAAGTAACATAATTTCCCCCAAACAGCCCACCCACAGGGGCCTAGCTACTCATAGAAATGGAAAATATAAAAAGAGAGAAGAAAGAGGTAGAAGAAGCCATGGAGCTCAGTGTAGATGAAGAATTCCTTCTCTCCAGTAGTTGCAGGTCGTCCTCCTCCCTCCTCCAAGGTGCTAGGGTGAAGAATGAAGGGGATTAAGGGTAGGAACTAGTCTAAACTAGTGCTTTGGTGGTGGAAATGGTGAAATGGAGTGGATTTGAGGTGGATATGGAGTGGAATGTAGTGGATGGAGATTTGGGGAGCTAGGAGGTGGTGGAAGGTAGTTGGCCTCGTACCCCAGCCGCCACCTAAGTACATATAGGTGTCTAGGGGTCAAGGGTTAAGTTAGGGGTAAAATGGGGAAAGTAGTAGAAAAGTGGGTGGATTTTGTGAGTAGCACGGCCGTGGTGGGTAGGGTAGACCACGGCCGTGGTGGATGGGGCACAGTCATGGGTTTATTCTATCAAAATTATAGGGTTTTGGTCTGAATGGCCACAACCATGGTGGTGTACCACGGTCGTGGTGGGTTGGATGATGGCGGCTGTGGTGGTGTAAAACGGTCGTGGTGATCTTCTATAGCACGGCTGTGCTAGGTAGCACGGTCGTGGTGGCTGACCCTTACACGACCATTCTTGGCTGCACGGCCGTGGTGTCTGCCCCTTGCATGGTTGTTCTTGTCTACACGGTTGTGGTGCTCTTTGCTTGACTTGGAGTTGATTTGCAAGTGACCTAGCACGGCCGTTCTGTGGTACCACGGCCGTGTTGGGTCCTGGATCAACACTTTGACTTTGTTCTTTGTATTTTCTTAGACATCTTTTCTTCAAATGATCTTTAGCCACTAGGGGTAGGTTGAGGGAGCCGTGGACTTCACTTTGGGTCTCTCCAAGGGCAGAGGAACCCTAGGATCACTCCTTATCTCTCTCTTCCATCAAGTGTGGTCCAAATGCCTAAAAAACACACAAATAATGTCCATAAGTGCATTTTATACAAATAAGCATATTGGGAGGAATGACATGCAATCTAACAAGTATAAATGTGATTGAAGAGTAAAAAGATACAAGATGAAGCCCTAAAATAGGGTTGCATCAAATCCCAAGGGGTCCTATTATAGTTGGGGATGCCTCTTAGCCTCTAAGAGCACTTAAGAACAAAAACTAGCCATTTTGTGGCTTACAACGGATATATTTTCCATTGTTGCAACTCCACAACAGCTAGAAATAATTGTTTGCACTTTTACGTACAGAGAAATCGGTCGAGTTTCTATAAAGGTAACTCAACCGATCCCACTAAGAGTCAAGACAAATTTAGGCCATCGGCCGAGTTTGTCCTGGGGTAACTCGACCAATTCACATAAATTGGTTTTGGTCTACAGAGGGATCGGTCGAGTTCTGTGAAGTGTAAACTCGACCGATCAAAAGTCATTTTCAAGATCCAATCAGGATCGGTCGAGTTTGCAACTCGACCGATGAACGACCTAATGTGAATTTTGGAAAATGGCTTTTGAGTGCTTAAACATTATATCTAAGTGCTCCTGATTTTTTCTAAGCTTAATTACAATTCATACAATCATTACAAGTGATTTACAACATGATTATAATGAATTTACATCATATTCCAAGAATGTGCACTTGTATTGACTTTGACTTGTCTTTTCTCCAATTTGATATGCGCAAGTTAGGGCATTTGGAGTGTGTCTATACCTAATATAAAATCACTCAAGTAGAGACATTAGACACAAATAAGTGGAATAGTTTAGTCATCATCTAAATAAGAAAAGCATTTAAGTAAACTTAGGAGAAACCTAGGGGTTTCAATAGAATTGAGTTCATATGCTCCCCCTCAATTGATGCTAGTGGAGTTCTCATACTCCCCCTCAATTGATGTTATTTCTCCTGCATGGTTAGCTTTTATAACATTTATAGAATACTATGTCTTCTACACATATATGTCTTCTCCCCTTTACCTTCTCCCCCTTACATGGACATACTTCTCTTCTTCATGTAAGCCATGCCTTCTCCCTATTTTGTCAAAAGAAGACATACTAAGACATACCTTTCTCCCCCTTAGTCATTTCAAAAAGTGGGGGTATGAAGAGATAAGAAACACCACTTGTTAAAGGAAAGGAGATAACAAAAAGTTATATAAGGAGAGTAGAAGAGCAAAGATAGGGGCTTGTCCAAGCAAATAATAAAAGCAAGTTAAAGTATGTACTTAAACAACCCAAAATGCAAGAAAAAGTCTTGCAAAAAAACAATAAATCATAATTTTTATCCTCAAGATAATTGAATTCGCCCAAAAAGTGTCAAGGCTCATGGCAATGCGATGAGCCTTTCTCAGAAGGTCGTTTCTGCATTAAAAACACTAGTCTTGCACCAAAAATTGAAACTAGAGTAAAATCTACATGAAATCCAAAAACACACCAATTTCTACATACAATGTAGCTCTATGTACCCTGTTTCACAATGTTATGCAAGCAACTCAAGATAGTAGATATACAATTCAAGGAGCAAGCTTGAGCAAGTATGAAACAAGATACAAGCATAGCATATAGTAGAATACCACTTGATGAACAAGGCTAGAACTACATGTATATGAACTACTAGTAGATGATATCACAAGTTAGAGCTATTAGGCCAAGACCATGTTACAACAGAAGTAGAACAATTGTGGAGCAGAGCACGACCTAGCTACATGTCACCCACAACAACCATGCTACCCAGCACGGTCGTTCTCCCATGCTCCCACCACGACCGTGCTACCCCAGCACGGCCGTGCTACTAGCCTTCATTCCACCATCATCAACCTATAATTTTTGTCATTTTCCACAACGGTCGTTCCCATCCACCACGGTTGTTCCATAGGCCACCCACCACGGTCGTGCTACATACAAACCTATCAGTTGTTTTTGCACTGATTTTCCTATTCTACCCCCACTTAAACTAGTGCTTCCCCCCACACCTATATATACTTAGGTGGTGGTTGGGGTACGAGTTTAGCTACCCTACAGCCACTCTAACCTCCCCATTTTTGTCCTCCATACATTCCCACCTCATTCCACCTCCATTTCACCATTTCCACCATCAAAACCCCACTATCCTTCCATTTCCACCCTTTTCCACCATACATCTATGCCATTCACCTACCTTGGAGGAGGGAGATCGAGCTACAACTTCTAGGAGGTGGAGAAGGAGGAGTCTTCACCGAGCTCATCATGGACTTTCACTCATCTACTCATTCTTTCTCCTTTCTTTTTGTATTTTCCATTTCCATGAGTAGCTAGGCCCCTTTTGGTGGGCTGTTTGGGGGAAATTATGTTACTTTGATACCATGTTGGGGGAAAATGGCAGGTAAACTTTGTAATTCCATTTGATAATGATTATGTTCTATTTGAATCCCATTCTCCATGAATTGCTTGTTGGTTTGTGTGTGAAATCACCTAGGAATTTAGGGAAATTGCTTATATGTGTGAATTTTGGGATTTGCCCCTAGGTCCAATTCTTAGATCCCTAGGTTGCCTCTAATCATCCTAAATCCTAATCAATCTCCCTAAACCTAAGTGAGAGATCTAAGTAGCTAGATTAGATAATTCTAGTGCAAATAGCATGGAGCCTTCTCAAGGCTAGAATGTGGGAGAATTGGGGTCCAAAGCCCTAATTTCACCTCCACATTACTACTCGCGGCCCCTAATTGCCCTAAGAATGTCTAATCTAGAAATCTAGACTTTATTAGACTCTAATTGAATTGAACCTAATCCCTAACCCAATTGAGCCTCGTAAGGGTAGTAGGGGGTGTTAGGGACTAGTTCCCCTATACACAACCTAGTATATCCATGGCCAGTTAGTAGCTTAGGTTAATTCTTTAGACTATAACTTGTTGTTTGGGTTGGATAATCTAAATAGAATCATAATGTTCATATGTCACCCCCAAGTTAAGTGATAAGTTCATACCCCTAAACAACCCATACCTCTCTTTATTGCTTAAAACCCTAATTTTGTGATAGGTTAGCTTAGTTAGCTCTTTCCTTGCTTAGTTAGCTTCTTGCTTTGTTCTTGCCTTGTCCATGTTAGTTTATCTCTTTAATTGCTCTTTTGCTTATCTCGTGCTTGCCTTAGTGTAATTTGTCTTTTTATACCTAGCTTAATCCTTTCTTTCCTGTTTAGCCTTACTCTAGCCTAGGGTTAACTTAGATTTCATTCTTGCCTTTAATTGCTTGTTTGTCCATAATAGTTTAACAATCAAATCACCTTTAAACCCTTAACCCCAGTCTTCACAGTAGGAACCTAGCAAACTGACCTAGCTCTAGTGCCCTCTTTTCTCCCTGAGGATTGACCCCTACTCTTGCCTATCACCTATGCTATAATAGTACCCTGTGCGCTTGCATGTGACCTATTTGGTATTGTGATCGACTATGTTAGGGTTAATATAAATTTTGAAAGATCCACACGTGTGTTCGAGTCTCGTCGAGTGCATCTAGTCACCCCTTTTTGGCTATTGTGTACACCTATGGCTTGACGCACCAAGCTTTCTGGCGTCGTTGCTGGGGAGAAAGGTGTTCGACCTAGCTAGTTAGTTTTGCTTTAACTTTTCCTACTGCCCTCATCATTGCTATTCTTTATTCCTTATTCTTTGAATTCTTTGTGTATATTAGTTGGATGACTTTTTCTCTTTTGTTTGGTTGTGCTTTGTGCATGTGACAAGCCACTCAGGAGGAAACAAGATGGAAGGCCAAAATGCACCCCACAAGCTGCTTCAAGACTACTTTATGACTAGCAACTACAAATCGCTAATTGCTAGAAGGGTTGATCAAATGCCAGGGGAGCAATTCTCTATTCCTCTAGGTCTTCTTGGGCTCCTACCCATCTTCTATGGCTTAGAGAGTGAGAACCCCTACAAGTACTTGGACTCATTTTTTGAAGCATGCTCCACCTTCAGGACGCCAACAGCTAGTGATGATACAATCTGGTTGACCTTGTTCTCTTTCTCCCTCAAAGATAGAGATAAAGATTGGTATGACTCAAGAAGGGACATCATGAGTTGGGAAACAATGAAGAATGTCTTCTTGAGACAATTCTACTCTAGCAAGGTTAATACAAATGCAGTGTGCCATGACAAGATCTAGTCAAATGAGCAATGAGCAGTTTCATAATGCATGGGAGAGATTTAAGAAGCTTTTGAGAGAGTGTCTGCACCATGAGATCCCTTTATGGCAGCTAGTTCAATCATTCTACTCTAATTTGTCTCTAAAGGACCAAGACACAATGGACTCTTCTTGTGGGGGAGTTTTCATGTCTAGGCCACCTGAGGAGATATAGCTTTTGTTTGAGCAGTTGGTTGAAGGATCAAGAATTCGAGCTTCTAGCATGATGAATGAAAGAGGGTGTGCCTTTGGTGTGACAACTCCTACTCATGATTACTCAAGCCCACAAGTGATGAAGATTCTTGGTGACATGGTGAGCTTCATGAAGAACCAGGTGACAAATGTTCCTTTCCACCCGGTCAATTCTATTTAGTTCTATGGTGAGGAAAAGAAGATACCTCACTCCTATAGCTATCAAGAGCCACAAAGTCCAAAAATATAGCTCAAGTTTTAAGGAAGAGTTTCTCTCTAGATTGAAAGTATTTTATGATGTTCAAATAGATGTTGCAAGGTTAGAAGAGAGAATAGAGTAGCTATCTTCCATAATCGCTCTCCAAGAAGAAAAATTGTCTTTAAAACCTATCACAAGCCACCATGAAGCAAGTAGACCTATTCCTTCTTCCCACATTTTCTATAGTCCACCCCCATGCAAGTACATCCCATTCACTCCTTCCAAGTCTATTCCAATCCTTACACTACTCCACCACCTCCCTCACCTCAAATTTCCCAAAACTTCACTTTTCAACCCCAATTCTCTCAACCCCTCAATTTCAACCCCAAGTGTCACCTCCACCTCCTCCACAGCCACAACATGCTCCCTCTCTCTACTATGAGCAAGTTAGTGTTGTGACAGTTCTAAGGAGTGGGAAAACTCTTGAGCATCCCGCAAGTCAAAGAAAGGTTGATAAAGCAAAGCAAAGGCGACCAAGTTATGATAATGTGATTGATATTGCCGAAGATGATGTTGTGATACCGCATGTTGAGTTTGGGATTCCGTGTGATACACCACATATCCCTTTTGTAGGTCCTACCATCCCTAGTTTTCCGCCTCATGCTCATGCAAGTACAGCAAAAACTAGTGATCCTCCATTCATAGAAGCACTATATGAGCCACCAAAATTGAAAAGGAGGCAAAAGCACAATGTTGATATTCTTGAGGTGTTTTGCCAAGTGAAGGTGAACATTCCACTTTTAGATGTTATCAAGCAAATCCCTTCATATGCCAAGTTCCTCAAGAACCTATGCACTGTGAAAAGAAGGTCAACGGGGAGGATTCTAAAGAAGGTGAGATTAACTAAACAAGTGAGCTCCATCATACATCATTCACTTCTTGTGAAGAGAAAAGACCCAAGAGCCCCACTTACACCTAGTTACATAGGGGGACATCGCATAGACATGTCCTTACTTTATTTGGGATCTAGTGTGAATTTGATGTCATACAATGTCTATGTTGAGTTGGGCTTAGACAAGTTGAAGTCGGCACATTTCACTCTCAAGTTGGCGGATAGATCCATTAAAGTGCCTAGGGGTAGAGTGGATGATGTCTTGGTGATGATAGATAAAGAAAAGGCACAATGTTCCCAGAGGATTTCATTGTACTTGATATGGAGCCAGAGGATAGGAAGATTCCCATCATGTTGGAAAGGTTGTTCTTATCTACAACTGATGCCGACATTCATGTGTGCAGTGGCACTATGACAGTCTTGTTCATGGACATGAAGATCAACATCAACATATACAAGACCCCAACCCGGCGAGTCCGAGATAGGGATATTGGACACGATCACTTCACAAGTCCAAATGGGCATTTGAGAGAAGGATACCAAGGTGAAGAAATTGTTGATGATTATTATGATGAAAGGGATGAGGAATGTAGATTGGGTGCAAATGAGGGATGCATGTTTTGCAAGAATGGACACATGAGAATTCCAAACAGATGAATAAAAATGAGGAATCACCAAGAAGCCTAGATGAAGGAAAGAAACTCAATGCTTATGGGAGGAAACCCACTTAGTTTTGGAAATTTTTGACCCAACCTTACATTTTTGATACTTTTGCTTTATTTTTACATTTTTCCAAGAAAACACACACACACACTTGTATTTGATAGTTTTTATGCAGTTTTGAGATGTGCATGTGAGAACAAAGTGAAATGAATAAGAATGGACAACATTTTGACAAAGAATCAATGGAATATCAACTTTAGATCAAAGTCTTGATGTTTGGACAAGATTTAAGTGTCATACTACAGTTACAGCGCCCACCACGGCCGTAGTGACACGGAATGGCTGTTGTAACATCCCTGACCTGGGTTATGCTTTAACCCTAGGTGTTTTAATAAAAAAAAGATGATTATATGCTTAATCTTATCTTGTGAAAAGTAATTAGGGCTCATGAGGAACTTATGTTTCAATTTTGGTCATGTTTGAATAATGTTGAAGCAATGTTTGCTTATTTTGGACTAAAGTGCAAATTACCCAATTTAAGGGGCTAACTTACAAATGTTACATAATAATATGTTCCTATTATTTTGAGACATCATAAGAATGAATATGATGTAGTGGTATGGTTTCTACAAGCTTGGACACCAAGATAGAGCTTGTTGGACAATGTTTGTGCATTAAAACCTAGTTTTGGTGTAAAGTGCAATTTACCCAAAACCTAAGGTTCAATATACAAATTACCACTTAAATAAGGTCCCTAATGTTTCTTTACATCATTTAGAGCAAATAAAATGAGAGGGGCGCCTCATTTGAATTAAGTTGGAAGAGAGAGAATCTTGATATTAAAATAATCAAGATTTAAGCCTAATTGGAACCCTAATTCAATTTAATGCAAAAATAAATAAAATAATTGAAGGGGCCTTCAACCAAAATTAAAATGGTTGGATTCAGATGTGTGTGGACGAGCTTAAGCCTTGCAAAGGCACGAGCATATCCTAAGGAGGTGAAATTCCACTCACCATTATTATAAGAAAAAGAAATTCCACTCAAAAATGGATATTAATATTATAAGGGTTGAGGTGCTTAATTTCTTTTCCCTTTATTCTTGGATAATGAAGAGGTTTTGCAAGAACATGAAGATGGATTCGTGGCCAATAAATGGAGGGGGATTTTGTGGAAATTATTTTGGGAATTAAAGGAAATAATCCCATTTTCTCTCTCCTTGGGATTTCCTTATACATATCCCTTTTTCCACTCACTTAAGGACTTCTTTTCAGATTTCCTTTCTTTCTTTGCCTTGGACGACCCCAAGAGAAGCTCAGGAACAGGAGGAGGACGACCCCAACCTGTTGGTAAGGTTCTTGACCTCTTTTCCCCTTGATTCCATGGTGGAAATTGAAAGTAAATCATTGATTTCTTCTTAATTCAATCTCCTCTTCAACCCTAGCCAAACTTTTCAACCAAAAGCTTGAGGACGAGCCTAGGGGGAGTTGCAAGAGCTTCATCCACCATTGTTGCCGTGATCTTGGAGCTTTGGAGCTCAATTGGAGGCGGGTTTTATAACTTGAACCCTTAATATTGTTATTTCAATTAATTCCTTATCACTTGGTGATCCTTTTTACATTCCCAAAATTTGTTTTGGTTGATTGATGCAATCACCATAGAAACCACATAAGGTTTTGTGAGTTCAGAGCTTGAATATGATAATCACACACCTCTACAAAATATCCAAGGCAAACAGTTTACTTTTGTTGCTCAAATGGTTTCCCAAACCGTTTGG
The DNA here is from genome assembly GCA_963693085.1 of Alisma plantago-aquatica. Taxonomy (NCBI): domain Eukaryota; kingdom Viridiplantae; phylum Streptophyta; class Magnoliopsida; order Alismatales; family Alismataceae; genus Alisma; species Alisma plantago-aquatica. Next base: position 1,793,299,347 of record OY856409.1, read on the forward strand.
GAGCAAACAGTTTCAAACCGTTTAGAAGCAAACAGTTTCACCAAACCGCATGAGACCAAACGGTTTCAGACCATTTGGGGGTGTTGACCAGGGTTGACCATTTGGAGATCTGTTGAAAATGATCTAGGTTAATGACCTATCAATTATGATTGATTAGTTCCAATTGGTTCATGAGTTGAAGGTCCATCAATCACCAAAACCCTAATCGGGTTAAGTGCTGATTTGTAATTTGATTAAGTTGGAAACTTGGGTTGACTGACCCAAACGGTTTCAAAATCATTTGGGGATCACCCAAACGGTCTCAAGACTGTTTGGGGGTCACCTAAGACCGTTTGGAGGTCTAAGGTTGAGTATGGTTAAGTGTTTGAAGATCCAAAGATATGGTATGAACCCTAATCGGCTAAGTGCTGATTTTGCAAGTGATTGAGATGATGTTTTGGGTTGATTGACCCAAACGGTTTCAAAACCATTTGGGGATCACCAAAACGGTCTCAAGACCGTTTGGTGATCACCCAAGACCATTTGGAGGTCTAGGATTAAGTATGGTTGAGCAATTGAAGGTCCAAAGATATTAAGTTGATGTACAATTAATTGCTTATTTGGTGACCAATCCTAGGATCCAAAGCTTAATTGAATGACATGGTTAATGATGATGTGATGGGAAAACGGTCTCAAGACAGTTTGGAGGTCATACAAATGATCCCAAGACCGTTTGGGGGTCACCCAAGACCGTTTGGAGGTCTAGGGTTGACTATGGTTAGGTGTTTGAAGATCTAAAGATACTAAGTTGAAGTGCAATCAAATGCTGGTTTGGTGATCAATCCAATGATCCAAACCCTAATTGGATGACTTGGATTTGAGTGATGAGATGGGCAAACGGTCTCAAGACTGTTTGGAGGTCATCCAAATGACCTCAAGACCGTTTGGGGTCAGGTCATGTTCAATTTGGATGATGGTCCAATAGTTTTAAAGTAACTAGTTACACATTGATTAATGTTGAAGGATCATCGATTCCAAACCCTAATCCAATTGATTCAAACCCTAATTGATGACCAATTGAGGGTCAATTGAGAGTCAAATCAGTTGAAGGATGACCTACTTAACTCAATCAAATTATGTTGATAGGTCCAATTGATGATTAGTTACATGAATACAATGGTTGATGGAATCAACATTGAGAACCCTAAACCGATTGGAGTAGTTGAGACCATCTTTGGTCCATGCGGTTTTGAGGAGGTTTGGACCAAACGGTATCAAGACCGTTTGGGACCAAACGATCCCAAACTGGTTGAATTCATGCAGTTTCAAAAAGGTACTTTAGCAAACGATCTTGAAGGTCACTTTTACCAAACGGTTTCAAACCGTTTGAACTTTGAAAGACCAAGACCGTTTGGGGTCCAAGTAATCAAAATTGTTTGAGGATCAATATGGTTAATCCTTTTAGATACCTAATGTAATTGAGGACTCAATTGGTTAATCCACTTGGATACCTATTGTAATAGAAGATCCAATTGGTCAATTCATTTGAATACCTTATGTAATGGAAGTCCAATGTGATTGAATCTCTTGAGAATTAAGATGATGAATGATCCATTGATCCAATGATGATTATTAAGGCTAGGTACAAAGGTTGAAACCCTAAAGTACCTAGATGATCAATACCTTTAGATTAATTAACCCTAAAAGGTTATGAGAGTAATGTCTTGGTACACTATGTTAACCATAGTTGTATGTACTTGATTGAAGGGTTGATGTGACCTAATCAAGTTGGGAGGAAGATAGAGAGGAATTCATATATGAGTATTGATCACGTGATGATTAGGTTATGATCCTTAATAAAGAGATCATGAAACCCTAATCCAGAAAGTTAATGAATCTTAACCCTAGTTCATGGTAACATAATGTAAAACCCCAATTATGGGAATAAAGAGTGAAACCCTAATTGGGATGAGTATCCCCCATTGATAGGAAAGGAAAAACCCTAATTGATGGTGATGCCATGAGAAACCCTAATTGATGGTAATGCCATGAGAAACCCTAATTGATGGTGATGCCATGAGAAACCCTAATTGATGGTGATGCCACGAGAAACCCTAATTGAGGGTGATGTCATGAGAAACCCTAGTTGGGATGAATAGTAAGTGAAACCCCAAAGCCCTAATAAAGGGTAAAGGTAGGTGAAATTCTAAATGGAGTTATAATATTTAAAGCCCTAACCTTGTGCAATATGTTGACAAACCAGAACCCTGATAATAAAGCAGAGGGTGAAACCTTATAAAGGTGAAATACCTTAAAGGATTGAGTATAGGCAACCTTATTGTAGGCAATGCCTTAACCTAAAATGAGTCCATATCATTAAAGGTAGTTGGACCATTCTTGTGTGTGACCTATGCACTTCATGATGAGAGTGATAGGTCAATAGATGAAAGTATTAAGATGGGAAGTGCCTTAATACAAGATAAGCTGATAACTTAAGGAAGATAGAGGTGATGAGGAAAGTGATATACCTTGATGCATTTCAAATCCAATCTATTTGAGTAAGAAATATATGAAGTGTGTTATGTAAATTGTTACAATAAAATGTAATGAGTTTGATATACCTTGACAAGCATAGGTTAATATACCTTGAGAATAAGGGTAAGCCAAACTAATGAGTATGATGTAATCATACCATGATAAGGATGAGGAATGAACTCATACCTTGTACTGAGAATCATTTAATGATAAATGTTAAGAGTAATGAACATGCCTGAATTCTAAAGATGTGTAATGGCCTTATGAGCCATATGGTTAGATGTTTCCTAGTGAGAGGTGACAAGGTGTTTTATGGGCCTTATGAGCTATGAGGATGGTTGTTGCCTAGTGAGAGGTAACAAAATGTTTTAAAGGTTACACAGGATTGACATAGTTCAATACCTGGAATAATATCACAAGATTGATATAGTTCAATACCTGGAATAGATGCACAGGATTGACATAGTTCAATACCTGGAATGATAACACAGGATTGGTAATAACCCAATACCTAGAATAATAACACAGGATTGGTTAAATCCCAATACATGGAATAATGTCATAGGCTTGACACAGTTCAATACCTGGAATAATAACACATGATTAACATAGTTCAATACCTAGAATAATAACACAGGATTGGTTAAATCCCAATACCTGGAATAATGTCACAGGATTGGCATAGTTCAATACTTGGAATAATAACACAGGATTGACATAGTTCAATACCTGGAATAATAACACAGGATTGGTTAAATCCCAATACATGGAATAATGTCACAAGATTGACATAGTTCAATACCTGGAATGATAACACAGGATTGGCAATAACCCAATACCTGGAATAATAACACGGGATTGGTTAAATCCCAATACTTGGAATAATGTCACAGGATTGACATAGTTCAATACCTGGAATAATAACACAGGATTGGTAATAACCCAATACCTGGAATAATAACACAGGATTGGTAATAACCCAATACCTGTAATAGTTGCACAAGATTGACATAGTTCAATACTTGGAATGGTTACATAAGATTGACATAGTTCAATACTTGGAATGGTTACACAAGATTGACATAGTTCAATACTTAGAATGGTTACACAGGATTGACATAGTTCAATACTTGGAATGGATACACAGGAATAATACAAGTCTAATGCTTGTACTAGTTACATAGGATTGGTGTAATCCAATGCCTGAAATATTTATAAAGGATTGGTATAGACCAATGCCTGAATAAGACATGATGATGTACACTCTCATGTCCAATATAACCAAAAATCTATTTAGCAGATTGGCCAAGGCCAATAAGTTGAATTAAGAATGTCTCATGGGTGACATATCAAGATAATGAGTGTCATAAGAGAAGTTTGACATGATGGTATGATACGAAGGATAAATGATATACATGTTCTTCCTATTCCTTATTAAGTGAATAGTTGATCTATTGTTCTATCATAAATAGTTACAATGTTTTAAGATGAGAATGCTTCAAACTGCATATCCTCTGTCCAATTTTATATATTTAATTGCAATAATGATGTTTTGGCGGAGAGGTATATCTCCTGCTACTGGGACAATTTACAATTGTCTCACCCCCGTGGGATCCAATGTTTTTAGGTGGACATGGACAAGGAGGCAGGAAAACTTTAGCAGAGAAAGAACAACAGCATCATCGAGGACAGCAGTAATATCTCAGGTGGAGATACTGCCTGTATAGTCTTATAGTTAGAAAGTCCTATGTGTCGTCTCTGTACTCTCAGGTCCTCGGAGTCAGTAGTCAGTGTTTTTATTTAATCGATCTGAGATTTTGGCTTGATGCCTCGAGGTTTTTATGTTGTCTGTATATAATGTTGAATAGGACAGCTGATGTTGTAATCCTCGAGAAGAGATAGTACATGTTGTGTACTTATGGAACAAAATGTAAATATTATACTTTGAATCTTGATGAAAAAGATTTCCTATGTGTGGATCTCTTTGCAAAAAGTTTTAATTTTTAGTGATTTTTAGCAATCCGCTGCAAATGATTCGCTTCTACTTAGTTAATCTCGTGTTTTATAAGTTGGATGCCACAGTTGTGGTGGTACACTCACTTTCAATAGGGAAATCATCAGAATTCAAGAAAATAAACTAAGTATAGAATCAGGGCAGAACAGTCGTATGAGGCAGCATGACCGTGCTACCTAAAGCCACCATGTCCGTGCTGCTCAGCACGGCTGTGCCGCAGCCCGATTCCAACAACTTAAGTCAGAATTTTGCAAAATTCCAAGTCACTTGCTCATTTCTCCGAAGAACATAACGGTCGTGCTACGTGCCCTAGCACCTGTACAACTTTCTGCCCACCTTCTCCAACCCTCAAATCTTCACCAAATCACCCCCAAATCATTTCAAATAACCCCCACCATTTCCACTACATTAATCTCCATATTCCACCAATTTCCATCCATAAAATCACCATTTTCTCTCCATTCCACCCCAACAGCCCCATTCTTCAGAGAAGTTCAAAATTTGTTAATTTTACCTCCATTTTTTTAGCAAGGATGAAGTAATTCGCAAAGAAAGCAGTGGAGAAGACTAGGGGTGTCATATCCTATCAAAGGAAACCAAAGAACAACAACCCCCAGTTGATAGAGGTTGAATTGGATGCATTGGTGGATCCTATTACAGAAGAGACCTCCGCACAGCCACAGGGGGGCATTGTGATTGTCGAGAGCATCACAGCCATCGACGTCTACTTCCTGGCCCTCTGTCTCATCTGAGAGACCTTCAACTTCAGCACCACAACCATCCGTTTCTTCGGCAGCGCAGCCGTAGTCAGAGACGCAACCACGACCATGTCAGCAGCTCTTGCTTGATGAGGAAGAGGATGAGGAAATGCCAGATACTGAGCAACATGAGATACCACAACAACACCCCCATCCAAAGCTCAAGGTCACTTTCGGAAGGGCAAAGGAACCTAAGCACCCGGAGTGTTTGACATGCAAAGTGATAGCAACTCGCTATGTGTTCCAAGCAACAATTGAAGCTATGGGCTTCTACGCCTATTTCCAGGTCCTGATGAATAAGATGGGATTATTTGAGATCTTAACATTGCAGCAAGAGTCGTATATTGAGCTGACTTGATAATTCTTTGCTACACTGGAGAAAGCAACTGATGATGGCGAGAATGCCATTAAAGTGATGATTGGGGATAAGAGGTGGAAGATACCCTCAAAGCTTCTGAATCAGATTTTTACCTCGAGTGAAGAGATGGCAGCCCTCCTAGACGGAGTAAAGACGTAGAATGACTCCGGTTCAACATATCCGACAATGTGGAAATACTTCACCGGCCAGAGTACTTTTGTAGCGGGGAAATCCAAGACGAGTGCTATCCATAATCCATTCCGCCGCTATGTTCAGAAGGTGTTAGCAAACACCATCTTTGGCAGGTATGAGAACCAAGGCAGCTGCACAAAGAATGATCTTTTTGTACTTGGTTGGATGACTAAGGAGAAACATATGAACCTTAGAGCTTTGCTAATTGAGCATCTGAGGGCGATCCCTTCCAAGAACGCAAATCCTTTTGTAATGGGAGGGATAGTGACGTTGATAGCCACTACCCGAGGACATGACGTGACAGGTTACACAAAGGCAGATGGAGGAAAGTTGGTTGACTTACATTACTTGGCCCGCTCTTCCATGATCACAGTTGTAGATCAGAAGATCATCTACCAAGTCAACCCACCATACACAAGAGTCCCATTGAAGCTGCCCTACCATGCTCCACCCCTCATGGCACAATATGGACCCACTTAGGATTTTCTAGAGAAATTGAGGAGGTATGAGGAGGAGAACCCTAGAGGAGATGGCATCCCTAAGGTGATTTTTACAGAGGGTCTAGGAGAACTCTCACATGCATCTGAGCAGAGACGGGCGGTAGAGTACAGAGCGGCACAATGAGTGAGACAGAGAGAGGAGAGGATAGGGGCATCAAAGCCACAACATCCCTCAGTGAATGCATACAATATGGGTACCATTCATGCACAGTTGGAGGGCATTTAGGTGATGCAGGATAGGATACTGCAAGTACTGGAGGGTTTTCAGTGGATACATGATGCCATGTGGTTGGACCATCAACATATGCATTACCAGGTCCACCATCTTTACCAGTTCCAAAATGCCCAAGCCCAGTGGAACCCATAGTGGGGTGAAGATTGGTGGAGTTCTTTAGTAGCTTTTTAGGACAGCTATCTGCCTCCACAGTCAGACTAATGGGGTGCCTACTATAGACTTGGAGGAGCACCCCCAACACCACCATAGTGATCATCTACCCTATCATCCTAGACTTTAGTGTCATGCTGAGGACATCATGATTTAAAAGTTTGGGATGGTAGGGCGGTATGCCCTTGTTCCATTTTCACTCATTTTGTATCTCACATGTTGTTTACTTTCTGTTTGTTGTTTTTACCCAGTTTGCTTGTTTTACTATCTAGTTTAGAGTTTACTACTTTGCATACCTGCATGCCATGTAGTTTGATTTCTTGTCATTTTTGCATAATTTTCAAAAAAAATGCTCTTTGTACCATGCATTGCATATCATGTAGATTTTTGGTAATTTGTGCATGTTTTAGCTAGGATTTGCTTATTTGCTATTTTAAGTTTAATAATATAGGCTTAGATGTGATTGGAGGCAACTTGGCACCGTTTTGGCCATTTTTTCCAAAATTTGAGATTTCTTATCTAAAAAGTGTGTTTTGACCCAATCTCTACTGTTTTGAGTAAAAATGACGACCTTTGACAAATGCAAGTGAATTATCATTGTTTGTTGCTAAATGGTATCAATTCTTGACTTTTTACATGTGCATCACCTCTCTTGTATTTGTGGATGATTTAGTTGAATTGTTATTTGAGCAAGCTATGAGCGCTTAGTGCCTATGAAATCACTTGATTGAAATATCAATTTCAGGTTGTTCATTCATGTAGTGTGACATTGTTGGATGAAATGTTGGATTAATTTTCATGCACGATACCTTATGTTGAGAATCATGCCAATGACCCCTCTTTGACCTGACTCTTCACTCACCATCTTCTTACCCCTCTGCCTCATGAAAGGATGCCAAAGTGCACATATCAGTCGTGGCCACCTCCAAAAGTTTGGGGTGGCCACATCTACATCTCACCGCTTCATTCTCATCACCATATGCCCTATCTACTCCAAGGGCAAAGAAAAAGAAAAAAAATGCAAAAAGAAAATAAAAGGATGCTCTTGTTTAAGAGCATTCAAATAAAGAAAAGATGAGTGCTCTATGTAACAACACTCCAAAATCTTACCACAACCCTTTCTTCCATCTTTATACCCATTGAGCTAGGAAATATCAAACCTAGCTCATTTTGCCCTCTTTTGTAGCCACATGGGTCATTTGGTGTGATTTGAAATATAAGGTTGAATGCATGAAGGTGAAACAATATTCATAGTCATCCTTGATTAACGCCATCATGAAATGGTCTACCCAAAACTACATGAAAGAAATATGGATAGCTTGTGTTTTATGCACTATATTTGAAGTACATATGCTTTGTGCTCTTTTCATGATTGGTTTGTGAAAGCATGAGAGGAGAGAGGTGGAATGCATGTACTTAGTCATTTTTTATCCCATTCAGCAGTAATCATTCTTTGCATTGCATTTATCATTTCTTGATTGTGGAAAAATTGCAGAGAGATTGAGTTGGAGCATACTTGAGGAAAAGTATGTTTCAAGTTTGGGGTGGTGATTCAGCCCTATTTTAGAGCTTCATCTTGTGTCATATTGCTCTTCAATCACATCTATACCTATTAGATTACATGTCATTTCTCCCAATATGCTTATTTGTGTAAAATGCACTTATGGACATTATTTGCATGTTTTTCAGGCATTTGGACCACACTTGATGGAAGAGAGAGAGAATGAGTGATCTTAGGGTTTCTCTACCCTTGGGGAGGCCCAAAGTGAAGTCTAATGTTCCCTCAACTGACCCCTAGTGGCCAAAGATTGAAGCAAATATGTCCAAGAAAATCCAAAGAACAAAGTCAAAGTGTTGATCCAGGATCTAGCATGGCCGTGGTACCACAGAACGACTGTGCTAGGTCACTTTCAAATCAACAGAGTCACCCCCAAGTCAAGATGAAATCACCACGGCCATGCCACACATAATGGTTGTGGTGAACTGAGCCAAGGCCGTGTTACAACAGAAGAAGAACAGCCATGGAGCAGAGCACGTCCTAGCTACATGTCACCCACCACAGTCGTTCTCCCATGCTCCCACCATGGTCGTGCTACCCCAGCACGACCGTGCCACCAACCTTCATTCCACCATCATCAAACTGTAATTTTTTTTCATTTGCCACCACGACCGTTCCCATCCACCACGTTCATTCCATAGGCCACCCACTACGGGCGTGCTGCCCAGCACATCCGTGCTACATACAAACCTAGCAGCTTTTTTTGCACTAATTTTCCTATTCTACCCCCACTTAACCCAATGCTTCCCCCACACCTATATATACCTAGGTGGTGGATGGGGCACGAGGTTAGATACCCTATAGCCACTCTAGCCTCCCCATTTTCGTCCTCCATCCATTCCTACCTCATTCCACCTCCATTTCGCCATTTCCACCATAAAAACCCCACTTTCCTTCCATTTCCACCCTTTTCCACCATACATCCATGCCATCCACCTACCTTGGAGGAGGGAGATCAAGCTACATCTGCTAGGAGATGGATAAGGAGGAGTCTTCACCAATCTCATCATGGCTTTTCACTCCTCTACTCATTCTTTCTCCTTTCTTTTTGTATTTTCCATTTCCATGAGTAGTTAGGCCCCTTTTGGTGGGCTGTTTGGGGGAAATTATGTTACTTTGATACCATGTTGGGAGAAAATGACATGTAAACTTTTTAATTCCATTTTCTAATGATTATTTTCTATTTGCATCCCATTCTCCATGAATTACTTATTGGTTTGTGTGTGAAATCACCTAGGAATTTAGGGAAATTGCTTTAATGTGTGAATTTTGGGATTTGTCCCTAGGTCCAATTCTTGGATCCCTAGGTTTCCTCTCATCTTCCTACATCCTAATCAATCTCCCAAAACCTAAGTGAGAGATCTAAGTAGCTAGATTAGATAATTCTAGTGCAATTAGCATGGAGCCTTCTCAAGGCTAGAATGTGGGGGAATTGGGGTCCAATGTCCTAATTTCACCTCCCCATTACTACCCTCAACCCCTAATTGCCCTAGGAATGTCTAATCTAGAAACAAGACTTGATTAGACTCTAATTGAATTGAACATAATCCCTAACCCAATTGAGTCGCATAAGGGTAGTAGGGGGTGTTAGGGACTAGTTCCCCTATACACAACCTAGCATATCCATGGCCAGTTAGTAGCTTAGGTTAATTCATTAGACTCTAACTTGTTGTTTGGTTTGGATAATTTAAATAGAATCATAATGTTCATATGTCACCCCCCCAACTTAAGTGATAAGTTCATACCCCTAAACAGCCTATACCTCTCTTTATTGCTTAAAACCCTAGTTTTGTGTTTGCTTAGCTTAGTTAGCTCTTTCCTTTCTTATTTAGCTTCTTGCTTTGTTCTTGCCTTGTTCATGTTAGTTTATCTCTTTAATTGCTCTTTTGCTTATCTCTTGCTTGCCTTAGTGTAATTTGCTTTTGCATACCTAGCTTAATCCTTTCTTGCATGTTTAGCCTTACTCTAGCCTAGGGTTAACTTAGATTTTATTCTTTCCTTTAATTGCTTGTTTGTCCATAATAGTTTAACAATCAAATCACCTTTAAACCCTTAACCCTAGTCTCTGCAGTAGGAACTTAGCAAAACTGACCTAGCTCTAGTACCCCCTTTTCTCCTTGAGGATCGACCCCTACTCTTGCCTATCACTTATGCTACAATAGTATCCCGTGCGCTTACAGGTGACCTATTTGGTATTGTGATCGATTGTTTTAGGGTTAATATAAAATTTGAAAGATCCACACGCGTTCGAGTCCCGTGGAGTGCATCTAGTCACCCCTTGTTGGCTAGTGTGTACACCTCGGGCTTGACGCACCAAATCTACCCTTGGAGTATACGACGTCTTCTTCCACATGAGAGGATGGAGAGGCTTGTCCCATAATAGCTTCAATTTGAGCCTTCATTCCAGCCTTCTTCATTCTTTTTAGCTCTTTATCCTCTTATCTTGCAACTTCTTCTCTCTTGTCAAGTGTGACATCATGGGCTCGTAGATTTCCAATGAGATCTTCAATGGGAATATCATCAAGAGACCTTATTTCTTCAATGGAAGTCACCTTGGGTTCCCATCTCTTAGGGAGAGTTCTAAGGTTCTTTGAGTTGATCTCTCCTAACTCATAGGAGTCCTAGAATAGAAAGACCATTCACAATGGTGTTGATCCTTGAGTACATGTTGGCTATCTTCTCCTCCTTTCCTATCTTAAAGTTCTCAAGCAACTATTTGAGCATGTAGACTTTACTTTTCTTCACTTGAGTTGTCCCATCATAAGTGATGCATATCTTTGTCCATACCTCATAGGCCATCTCACAAGAGGAAATCTGGTTGAACTCGGTGGAGGTCATGTTGGCATAGAATATGTTGACTGCTCTTACATTCAAGGTGGCTTTCTTTATGGTAGCTTCAACCCATTCTTCTATCTTTGTCACAGGTAGCTTGTATGGATGGTCTACCATTTGTCATAGCTTAAGACTTGATCCTTGGATATAGGATTGTAGCCTTCTTTTCTAATACAGGAAGTTACTCCCATCAAAGATTGGAAGGTTGATGAAGTATCTCCCACCTTGATAGTCACCCATCTTATCTTACTTGTTAAAATATGCTTGAAAAAACCTCCTCTGATACCAATTGTTGGATCCTAGATGGGTGATTGGATGCTCTAGAGGGGGGGTGAATAGAGTTGAATGCACTTAAACAAAATTCATTAGACATTCAAGATATATCAAAAGATAAGGTTGCTAAATAGGAAGTTTGAGTGTAACTAAAACATGCATAGTAAAGGAGAGAGAGATTGAACATACACTAAGTGACAAACTATGTAGAGTGGTTCCACACTTCAAACTAGAAGTGAGTCAGTCCACTACCTAGAGAGGTCAACCTCTAGGATTTCTTAACCATTGCACTCTTATATTCATTCATAAGACTTACAATACATGACCACTAAAGGGCTTACCTATCCAATACAAAGAGTATCCACCTTACCAAGGACTTACCCACTTTTCAAAAGTCTTCAGCCTTCACCAAGGTCTTACCCACTCAAGCATAAGTCTTCCGCCTTCAAGGACTTTTCTACTCTTCTTAGATCTTCACCCTTTGCCTTCACATTCACTTGGAGAAGCTTCCACCAAGGACTTACCCACTTGAGCAAGGAGTCTTCTGCCTTCACCAAGGGCTTACCCACTCTTGCTCCAAGTCTTCAGCCTTTATCTTCACCAAGGGACTCCTTTCCTTATTCTTCTTCACCTCTCTTAGACAAGAGAGAGAACCTTCATCTTCATGGTTAAAAAGAGAGATAGGGAGGTGATAGAAGTGAGAGCCTCATAAGATATACATGTAGGACTAGCTCTCTTACATATTTCCTACTCACTCTAATGAATGTAGAAAGTGATTAAGCTTAGAAATAGAGATGAGGCTGTAGGAGGCACTCAACTATAGACTAAGAACCTCATATAGAGTTTTACATTGAATGCTCAACCTTGGAATGAAGCCTAAGGGGTCCTATTTATAGCTGGGGATGCCTCTTAGCCTTTGGGAACACTTAAGAACAAAAAATAGCCATTTTGTGGCTTACAACAGATATATTTTTCATTGTTGCAACTCCACAATGGCTAGAAACACTTTTCTGTACTTTTCCGTATAGTGCAACCGGTCGAGTTTCTATAAAGGTAACTCGACCGATCCCACTAAGAGACATGACCAATTTAGGCCATCGATCGAGTTTGTTCTGTGGTAACTCGACCGGTTTACTTAAATCAGTTCTGGTCTGTAGAGGGACCAGTCGAGTTATGTGAAGTGTAAACTCGACCGATCTAAAGTCATTTTTAAGATCCAATCAGGATCGGTTGAGTTTGCAACTCGACCGATGAACAACCTAATGTGAATTTTGGAAAATAGCTTTTGAGTGCTTAAACATTCGATCTAAGTGCTCTTGGTTTTTTCTAAGCATGATTACAAGTCATACAATCATTGCAAGTGATTTATAACATGATTCTAATGGATTTACATCATATTCCAAGAACGTGCACTTGTATTGACTTTGACTTATCTTTTCTCCAATTTGATATGCGCAAGTTAGGGCATTTGGAGTGTGTCTATACCTAATCTAAAATCACTCAAGTAGAGACATTAGACACAAATAAGTGGAATGGTTTAGTCATCATCAAAACAAGGGTTTAGTCAATTTAGACCTTTAGTCAAGAATATTTTCTTTTATATTTTTGTTTTCCAACAAACTTTTTTTATGTAGTTTAAGTTCTTACTGACATTCTGATTTTTTGGGTTATTTTTCAAGTCCAACCTATTATTTTTATTTTTATATTTGTATAATAATTCAAAATTTTCATTTTCTTACCAAAATATATAAATGTCTGAGCTTTCTTCTTTATTGTGCATCATTAGTATATACACTTTATGTGTTATCTTGTGTTGTGTATTTTGTTATGCATTATCTTGTGTTTTGTTATGTGATCTAGACTTGTCTTGTCTTTAGCTTTTCTTTTATCTCATAATTCTGTATCTCGCTTCCTCTCTTATCCTATAAAAGAGACTGTATTGTAATTATTTCAATATATAAAATAAAGGTTTTCCCATTTTATACAATATCAGACATATTCGATCCTCCCTAAACCACCCATCGACCCACCCTCTCCTACCATCGACCACCCCACTACCTCCACCTTTTCCACCATTCCCACCACCTAGTCACTCTCTCCCTTCATCACCTTCATCTCTCCTTCCATTGACCACCACCCAGCGACCTCCACCCATCGACCACCACTCATCGATCACCACCCATCGACCTCCATCCATTGACCACCACCCATCGACCACTACCCATCGATCAACCCTTCATCTTCCACCCATCGACCTCCACCCACCGACCTCCACCCATTGATCAACCCTTCATCTTCCACCTATCTACCTCCACCCATTGATCAACCCTTCATCTTCCACCCATCGACTGCCACCCATCGACCGCCATCCATCGACTACCACCCTCCATCCCATCGACCCATCTTTCGTCTATTTCCAGAATAGCAAGTTGAAACCCTTAAAGTATCACCACTTCTCCTGCCTACGCCACATGGTGGAGTGAATCTCATATTATAGCGACATAGGTCTTTTCTTCTTCATAGTGCCCCTATGTAGGTTTCTTGGATCTATTAAATCTGATCTACTTCTACTTTATACTGCCCCTATGTGGGTTTCTTCAATCTATTGATCCAGATCTACTGTTGCTGCTATCTAGTTCCCATATGTGGGTTCTTTGGATTTCTTTGGTTTTGGCTTCTTCTTCCTCTATGATTATGTGGTCTATTTAAAGATCTACTTATCTGCTACTGATCTTTGCGCCCCTATTTAGTTGCATCTTCACCAACTGCAAGTTTCTCAAATTTAGTCATCCAAATCTGCCTTGTCCTACTACTACTACTTCATCTCTCTCTACGCCATCACCCTGGCTTCCATGGTGACTACAAATCCTTCATGGACTTTGTTTGTTATGACCGTGAAACTTGATGGATCAAACTACCATATTTGGGTGGCATCACTAGAACTCTATGTCAAAGCCAAAGGATGGTACTCTCATTTCGCTTCTATTGCTAAGGATCCTCTTAATGGCTCAGTAGATGACAAAGTCAAACATGCCTATAACCAATGGGCTAAAGAGGATTCCAACATCATGATATGGATGGTGAATAGTGTTGAACCAAAGATGAGTCAGTCTCTTCTTTTCCTGCCAAATTCCAAAGTCGTGTGGAATCAATTGTCCCATGTGTACTCACATCAGAAAAATATAAAGAAGGTCTTCTAGATCTTCAAAAAATTGGTTAAAATGATTATTCCATTGGTGACTCTGTTGAAGACTATTACAATAGTGTTCAACACTTTGGGCTAAATTTGAAGTATATCATCCACTCTCCAATGATATAAAAGAAGTTCAACAACAAAGTGACAAATTTTAGCATGTTTAATTTTCGTATGGCTTGCCTCATTCCTTTACAGGTATAGGAGACCAAATCTTATCTAGTGATCCCTTAACTACACTAATGGATGTTCTCAAGCACGTTCAACGCCTTCCTTATATGTCTACTACTTTTGTTGATCACTCAATCCTTGCGGTCTGCTCCTCTGATTCTGATCAAGGACATGGGCATGGCCGTGGTCATGACCGTGGTGGATGTAGTCCTGGACGATGTCCACTTGGTGGATGAGGTCACCCTCAACCTACTCATGCCAACTGCTTCTACAACTTATGTGGGCACAAGAACCACATTGAGGACCACTAGCATGAGAGGATAGGTCTTCTTTGATGTTTGTGAAGACTCCACTACTACTACCTCAAGTTCTACTTAGCCCATGTTTGAGTGGATTCTTGCGGACTTTGAAAAACTCCATCAATCTCAACTATCCTCACCAACATCCATTACTGAAGGGGGTTCATCTGCTTTACTTACATCTCCTGCTACTTATGGTAAAAATGAATGGGTCATCGACTCCGGCGCATCAGCCCATATCTCTAGGTGTTTTAAACTTTTCACTGACTTATTTAAGACTACATGCATCCCTCCTGTGACTGTTGTGGATGGGACTCAGTATACTGTCCATGGCGTTGGAACTATATCTCTATCTAGAAATTTGCCCTTAAATTTGTCTTATATGTTCCACGCTTTCTTCTTAATCCACTATCCGCCAGTAAAACTATTAAGAGCCTTTAGTGATCGATTACTTTTTAGCCTAAGGGTTGTGTGTTTCAGGATCTCTATACAAGGAAGAGGATTGCTTCGAGCCACGAGGGACCGGATGGACTGTACAACCTAGATGTGCCACAAACTCTTGTTGCTCCGCTATCTGCTTTTGTGACTAGTCTCCAATGGCATTACCGCCTGAAGCATCATTTTGCTACTAAAATCTGTTGTTTATTTCCAAACTTTTCTGAAAACAAATTTTGTGTGAATCATGCCAGTTTGGAAAATGAACTCGGGCTTTTTTTCATTAGAAGCAAGAAATTAGTTCTAAAAATATGTTTGATATTGTTCATATTGATATTTGGGGTCTATTTTCAGTTTCTAGCTTGTCTAGATATTGTTATTTCATGACCTTTATTGATGACTATTCCATGACAACCTAGTTGATTCTAGTAAAGGAATGTAGTACTATTTTGTACACTATCACCATTTTTTCTTACTGAGATCCAGACCCAATTCAAAACTACTATCAAAATCTTGTGAATCGATAATGCCTTAGAAATTATGCACAAATCTGTCGATCTTCTTTGTATTTCTTGGGGTACCATTCATCAAACTTCCTGCTCTTACACATCAAAATAAAATGGTGTGGAAGAAAGGAAAAATTGTCATCTACTTGAAGTAGCACACACAAATCTTCTTCACTATCATGTTCCTAAACATTTTTGGCTTGAAACTATTTCTATAACGTGCTATTTAATCAAGCATATGCCATCTTCTGTGTTACATATGCGTGTGTTTTCTATTGCACCGTGTATCTTAGGCAACACTTGTTTTATTAAGAATCTACACATGTGATATCTAAATGTGATCCCTGCTCCATTAAGTGTGTCTTTCTGGGATATTTCCGAACTCAGAAAGGATATCAATGTTATGATCCTGTCAATCGACAATGATGTGTGAGTGCAAATGTTGTGTTCTTTGATAACACGTCGTACTACTCTACGAAGGGTATGCCTTAACTAGTGATCTGGTGGTTCCTACTCCTCTACCCGAGGTAGAGCTGGTAAAAATTGACCCGACCCGAGAAACCCGATCCGTCCTATCCACAAACTGACCCGATTAAACCCGAAGAAAATATAAACTCAAACTCAACCTGACCCGACCCAAATTTACCCAAAACTCAATATGACCCGGAATTGTCTGACCCAAATCTGACCCGACACCTGACCCGATGATATCATGTGACCCGAATCAACCTGAAAAAATCATAACCGACTTGACTCGACTTGATATCAACATGACCTGACATTGACCTGACCCGACGTCAACCCACCTAACACCAACACAACCCAATGTCAACCCGATCCAACACCAACCTGATCCTATATCAACCGACTTGACGTCAAACTGACCTACACTGACCTGACCCTATATCAACCTGACTTGACGTCAGACTGACCTTACACCAACCAATGTAATGTCAACCTGATCCAAAATCAATCCAACAAAACACCAACCCGACACAATGTCAATCTGACTGAGTACTAACGAGTAGCAACTAGCGAGAAGCTGAGAAGTCAAGTTTTAGTTTTACAATAGATTTTTTTATGACTTTATCAGTATATTATTTATAAGAAATAGTTTGCTTGATAATTTGATTGTAAGGAAAAGGAAGGGGGAGCATATGAGATAATGCATAGTAAAAGAAAAAATAACAAGTAAAAAATATTTTCTTTATTTTTTAATTAATGAAACATATTATCCATTACTCATATTCACAACTCACAACGTGACCTGAATGAGGTCCAACTCAAAACAACTTGATTATACAAATATACAACCCAAAAAACCCAACTTGATAACTATCCAATTCAAAATGACTAGATTCAAACTCGAGTTAGCCCCAATAATAAATTGAAATGACCTGAAGTGATTTGACGTGAACCCAAACCAACCCAATAAATGAATCTGAACAAAATTGTACCAAAATTGACCCGATCCGAACACGGGTTGACCCAAAAAAAGCAAAATGAACCGAAGGGACCAAATGGATACTAACCGACTCGACATGAAAGGATAAAATAACCTCAATTATCTTCGACCCATAATGACTATGGCCAAACCTGAACTGACCTGTCTAATTGCCAACTCTCTAATCTGAACAGACTGGGACCCAACCCAAAACAACTAGACCTGAACAAAAAATACAACGCAACAAGACCCGATCTGATTACTACCCAACCTAAAAATGACTCGACCCAAAACCAAAGTAGACTGAGGAAATAGTTCAAATTAACCCGACCTGATATTAAGATGACTCAAAATGATTTGACTTGAACCCGACCCGACACGATAAAGTAACCTAAAAAGTCTATACCTAAATTGACCCGACCCGAACCCGAGTTGACTCGAAATTACAAAATGACCCGAAGGGACCCAACTCGATACTAACCCTACCCAAACGCTACCGACCCGAAAGAATAAAATAACCTAAATTATCTCCAACTTGTAATGACCCGACCTGAAATGACCCGAACAGAACCCGACCCGACCTGCCTGATTGCCAGCTCTAGCCTGAGGCAGTCGAATATGATCACACTGATGAACCTAAAGAGGTGTCCACAAGAAAACCCACGGTTATAGATCCCCTTCTAGCTCCTCGATAACCAATTCCTCCCTCGTCGAAGGGTCACAACCCCCCCATGTATTATATGACCTACATCTTCCTATCAGCCTAAGGAAATGTGTTTGGTCCTGTCCTCAACATCTGATTAGTAACTTCTGCTCTTTCATTAATCTTGGTGCTAGCTTTACATATTTTACAAATGCTCTTTCTACTATTACCGTGCCAAAGAATGATAGACAAGCTCTTTAGCATATTGCATGGCGTCAAGCTATAGAAATTGAAATGACTGTCCTATGAGATTGCAAGACTTGGGATCTTGTTAAACATCCTAAAAAATATTTGACGGTTGGTTGTAGTTGGATTTTTACTGTTAAATATCAATGAGATGGTTCTATTGAACGGTTGAAGGCTTGCCTTGTAGCAAAAGGCTACGCTCAGACTTATGTAGTGGACTGCTTTGAAACTTTCTCTTCTGTGGCCTATCTCAACTCTATGAGAGTACTTATCTCTGTACTTGTAAAAAAATGCCCCCTTTATAAAATTGATGTAAAAACGCCTTCCTGTATGGTGAGCTACATGAGGAAGTTTATATGGAGCAACCACCTAGTTTTACTACTCAAGGGGAGTGTTCTAAAGTCTGCAAGACTCAGGAAGGCAATATATGGCCTAAAACAAAGCTCATGGGCGTGGTTTGATAAATTAAACCAGATGCTTCTCAAGTTCCAATTTCGGTCCTCACATTCTGATCATTCTATTTTCATTAAAAAAACTAGCTCTAGACTTGTTGTGCTTATTGTTTATGTAGATGATACCATTCTATCTGGTAATGATTATGAAGGTATTGCAACTAACAAACAATATCTAGAACAACATTTTATTACTAAAGATCTGGGTAAACTCATATACTTCTTGGGAATTGAAATTTCTAGATTGTCTTCTGGCGTGTGCCTCTCACAACACAAATATGTGCCAGATCTCCTAATGGAAGCAAGGATGCTTGGTTCTAAACATGCTAGTACTCCTCTGGATCCTAATACCAATTGGGATGATGAATCTTCACCTACATACCCTGATAACCATCAATACCGCCTAATGGTTGGTAAGCTTATCTATCTCACTGTGACAAGAGATGGTGTTATTGTTGTTGTTGGACTTGTCAGTATGTATCAGCACACACCTCAACAATGTCATTGGGGTGTTGTTTGTCACATTCTTAAACATCTGAAATCTTCTCCAAGAAAATGTTTACTATATCATAGACATGGGCACTACAAACTTACCGAGCACTCTGACTCTGATTATGCTGGTAGTTTTGTGACTAGAAATCTACTTCTGGTTATTATTCCTTTGTCGGAGGAAATCTGGTCACATGACACAATAAAAAGCAGATTGTGGTTCCCCAGTTGAGTGCAGAATCCAAATACAGGGCAATGGCCCATACTGCTTGTAAATTGTTATGGGTCTAAGGACACCTCAAGGAATTTGAGATTTCAAACTTTGATCCTATTCCTATGCACTGTGATAATAAAACTGTCACTTTTATTGCTAGCAACCCACTTTCCATGAGCGCATAAAGTACATCAAAGTGGATTGCCACTTTGTATGCGAAGCCGTTCTCTCTAGCCACATATGCACTCCTTATCTCAGGACTGGGGATCAAATTACTGATATCTTCACCAAGATACTTCCCAAGACACACTTTGCTACACTGGTGGACAAACTGGATATGTTTGACATTTATGCTTCAGCTTGACGGGGAATATTAATATATACACTTTATGTTTTATCTTGTGTTGTGTGTTTTGTTATGCATTATCTTGTGTTGTGTGTTTTGTTAAGTGCTCTAGACTTGTCTCATCTTTAACTTTTCTTTTATCTCATATTGTATAGTTCTGTATCTCCCTTCCTCTCTTGTCCTATAACAGAGAGTGCATTATAATTGTTTCAATATATAAAATAAAAGTTTTCTCATTTTATATGTATAAATTTTATTTTATTTTTATTCAAAAAAATTCTCTAAGTTTCATCCAATCCTCCTTCATCATTTCATATGTCTAGCCAAGTGACATAAAACATCAGTGACATACTACTTTTCTATTCACACTAGTAGCTATATCTTGCCCACCATGTTATTTATATTTTCTCTCTCCTTTTTATCTTTTTCCCTGATCTTTCTAATATATTTCTTGCCAATTTTTTTTCACTTGTCTCCACTCCAATTTTCTCCACTCCGATTCAATAGGAAAAACTAAGAAAGAAATAGATGAAAATATACTTAATTTGTTCCCCTCGTTTCCTCTCCATTTTCTTATACTCAAATTTCTCCATCATTTTTTCTAAAAACCAAACAAGCCCAAACCTCTTCCCCTCTCATCCATTTCCCATGCACCAAACAGGCCCTTTTATTCTTCTCTCATCGGCTTTTATTCTGCCATATGACCGCCACGCAAAGACGCACTTTGGTCTTCCTTGTAGTTCTACTTCCCCCACTCGCGCGCGCACCTGCACTCACGCCCCCCCTCCGTATCTCTCTCTAATTCCTGTTAATTTCTACTTGCCGGTTGCGCTGGTAGTCGTTGCAGCTCTAACAGAG
This sequence comes from Alisma plantago-aquatica, assembly GCA_963693085.1. NCBI lineage: Eukaryota > Viridiplantae > Streptophyta > Magnoliopsida > Alismatales > Alismataceae > Alisma > Alisma plantago-aquatica. Next base: position 1,793,320,027 of record OY856409.1, read on the forward strand.
TCCGGCTCTAGGACACGGAGCGAGCGGCTCCAACCTATCGCCTGCTGTGCTCGTTTCTTCTCCCAGAAGGTTGAATCACTGCCGCCCCTACTTTTGTTCCGCGAAGCGCCATGAGCGGCACCACTCCTTCGGCTCCTGCCGCGAAGGGGAAGGCCGGAGCGGCGCAGCCCTCTGATACGTCCCTTAAGCGAAAGCGCGGCGTCTTCCAGAAGGATCGTAAGAACAAAACCTAAGTCACTTCCTTGTCATTGTCGCTGCTCTCTTTCCTCCATCAGTTGGCTATGCTTGCGTTGTATGGCTTGACGTTAGTTCCCAATCTGGCTAGCTAGTTCGATTTTTAGATTACTGCATCTGAAGTAATTGATCCCATCCCATTTTTCTTGCAGTGCAGCATATAATGTACGGATTTGGGGACGACGCCAATGTAAGTGTCATTGAAAATGAATACATTGCTCTTTTCTGTTCCTTTTGTCCATTGTACTACTTATTTGTTTGGAATATGTGACGCTAGCAAAGACAAGAATGCATTGTCTTCAAAGTGCATGCAAAATGGAAATTTCATGTTCTAGCAATTCTATTATCAGTCTTGCTGAACAACGGTAAAGGGCAACTTTCTCACTCGTTTACTCTTCTATTCGCAGCCCCTTCCCGAGACTCTGGCACTGGTGGAAGATATTGTTGTTGAGTATGTTACTGATCTGGTAAGTTCCTTATTTTTTTTTTTGTGTATGTCATCTGATTTTTGCTTATTCATTGTTCTTCCTTAATGTGTTTGTAAACTGACCCCTTACACAACTCAAGTCTTGAGGATAACCTAGCTACACTTATAGGGTAAATTCATGCTTGATGCTCATTAAACTCAGCTAGTAGTAACAAATATCGGAGACTTTCTGGAAACAATCAACAGACTTTCACTATTGTTTACAATTTATTTATAGAAAACATTATTGAAGTAATTTCCAGCACTGTTTGGAAAATCTGTCCGCACAATTGCGTATATTCCCGCTTATGCCTAAGCGGTCACACTACCACACCAATTTTTGCTAATTGGTCCACTAAACGGTCATAGGCCGCATATATTCCCACTTGGCCGATTACACGGTTGATTAAATTCCATATTTTGAAAAGCCCGCTACTCATGCCCATTACTTAGATGCATACACACACATACATGTGTGGATATGTACATTTCAATATAGTCATAGTTATCTATATACATTTATAATACATATAACAAATTTTCACACACATTTGTATGTACCTTTTGGTGTATCCATATGTATACATACATATATAATATATCTACATATATATACACACATTCCACACACGATATTTGTGCATTTATGTATACATATTGATTCATTACATTTATACACACGCTCTACACATATTAGTACTTTTTGATATTAGTGCACATATTACACACATTCTACATATACACATCCATAAACATCATACATTCGTATCAATATGTTTAGATATAAATATATATGATTGTATAATCTAAATTTTATATTTGTCATTTTATAAGCTTAATATACATATTATGACTGTATTGTTAGTTTGTGAAAAAAAATTCAAAACCATTTATACTCTCAAATATTGAAGAATATACTCTATGCAGTACCCTCTCAACCCATACACATAATATCTAGGTTAAGCTTTTTTAACTAGTCTGATGGCCTTCTTATGAATTGTGATGTATCCTAGCCGAACCCAACAATACACATCCCCCTTCTTCCTTTCCACGTAATTGTAAAGTTTTCCTTTACAAACTAACGGTCTTTTCCATATTTATGGTATCTTCTGTGTTATGCATGCACACGCGCGCTGCGCACGTACATGCACACACACATGCACATACATGTATATACACACATATCTATATATATAATGATGTATAGAACTGACTTATTCTTGATTTATTCATGAATAATAACCATACTTCTTTCACACTTTTTCCTGATTATTGTTGATTTTCCTCAAATTCCTAATTCTCTTGCAAGCCAAAATTAACGAATCTTGAATTCATCACTATACTGGCATTGGCAAGACCTTGTAGCTGCATAACCATATGTATATTTTCCAAACAAAAGAGGAGAGGAGTCACGTAAGTAGGTATGTCATCCTTGAGAGTGGGTAGCAATCCTAATAACATTACTACTTCCACAAAATATGCTATAACAATCAACTTGCAACTTGCAAGGCGAGAGCAATCTATACTGTGAAATATAAGATTGGATTGAATGCAATGGGATGAATACAAGACTGGGCGCCCTCTCCTTTATATAGGAGAGGGGAGACGCCCTAAGACTTAGGACGCAAGTAATTTAAATGGGCTGAAATACAAAAGCCTAATAACTAATTAACCTATTAACTAAATAGGCTAACATAGACTCTCTAACACTCCCCCTCAAGTTGGAACATGGGTGAAACACATGTCCAAAGCTTGGAGGTTACAAGACTCGATAAAACGATAAAAGAAATGATTAATTAAAGATAAAAGATAAATATCACTCCTCATACAAAAATTGATACTCCCCCTAAACCATGTGGTGACAATGCCTCTCTTCTTTGAAATTGTATTCTGCAGGCTGGAGATCCTCGAGCTTTGAAGGTCTTTGGAGTGCATCTGGAATGAAGAGCATCTGAAATGGAACTTGATACAACAACAATAATTCGCCACTTGGAGCAGGCGATCTTCAACACCATCACTACATCATCTTCATTGGATTACGTACTTATCGCGGTACGAACGCGGGTGCCCAATTTAGATGTAGCAGTAGCAGAGTCTTCGAATTGTCTGAGAAGACGTGCATAACATGGCACGAACACGAACGAACGATGTGCTGGTGATACGATGCAGGTACCATAACTGTGCCGCATGAACCTTGGGGGCTTGACAGGAAATGAGATATCATCCATCAAGGAAAGTCCCAAGAAGATGAACAACAGGTGATGTCGAAATAGCAGATGCAGCTCAGTGAAGACGTGATAAAGCAACTCGGTGAAGATAAACTAGATGAACTATCAACCTTACAGATGTAGAATTGGCAGGCTGAGCTTCTGAAATCTGAAGAAGCACCCAGCTGAAGAAGTACACCATCAACACCTGACGTACATAACGCGGTACGAACGCGGATAGCTCGGTGTTGACGCTGAATGAAGATCCTTCAATGCTGTCTGGAAGTAGAGAACATATGTGCTGAACAATGCAAAGCTCCATGAAGATAATAGCCTGGAACATATATAGCATGAATACATATATCATCTCTTCTCTTACTCTCTCTCTCATACATATTCTCTCTCACTCTCTCTCTCTTCTCATCTCTTCCTCTCCTCTCTCTCCCCCTGCACACCAAATACGACGACAGTGAGTGTTTGGTGTGGATAAATAGATACCCCCCCCCCCCCCCCCCCCCCCCGCACTGTGGAAAGGGATACACACATGATATGGGTGGGTGGGAAAGGAATCGGTGAATTCGAGAGGATTTTGTGATATGGAGATGTGTAATATGTGGAGAATGAAATCGATAACTGGAGAGAATATGCTAAATGGGTCAATGTAAGATCCGAATAGGCATAATGAATATGGGGGGAATTAATAACTGGGAGTAGACATAGATGGGAGGTGATGGTTGAGTGATGAAGATAGCCGGGAAGGTGATGAAGAGCAACAACTTGCGGGATGTAGCAAAAAAAATGGCCGGATTACGTCACTCAATTGATGTAGCACCTGGTCGTAACAGAGGAGATGACAAAGGGTCTCCTGCATGGCTCTGGAGATATGCATGCCAAGAGGATGCATGTATAGCCAAGGGCGGAGCCTCTCCACGAGCGGCGATGAAGGTTGATGCTGAGGACGTCAGAGGATGGCCTGTGCAGAACTCGATACTACCGAGTTGATGTCGCCGTCGATAATTGCGCCTGTACCGAGTTCGATACTACCGAGTTGATGTTGGTAGTAGCGAGATCTTTCTGGGTAGCGGGTAGCAGGTTGGCGGTGGCTGATTGCTGCTTGTGGCGATTATGGCTGCTGCTTCTGCGGTTGGCGTCGCTTATGATGCTACTGCTAGATGGTGATAGTGGCGTCAATAGGCGGCGAAGACGCGGAGATGGCTGCTTGGAGGCCGGCGACAGGATTGCTGCTGGACGAATGTCGATCAGAGGCGCTGAGAATATATCGTCACTGCTGCTATTCGTGGAATACGAGCAACAGAGGTGGAAAGCAGCGGGTAATGATGCAACAATAGCAGTGGATATGTGATAGTCGGAAAGGAGATCACCGGCGGTAAGGTTTGGATTTGGAAAACATAGATCGCAGGTCGGGAATTAGCGTCGACGTACTGATCTATGTGAAAGTGGAAGGAGAGCCATGGAGGTCGGGATTTGCCTGGCGGGCAGTCGGCCTAAGCCATGGCAACGACGGCAGCCGCCCGCAGGCAGGGGTTCTTCCCCTCGGTTGCTCTCTGGAAAAGACGAGCGACGACGGCTAGGGTTGCGTGCGCGTCGGAAAGGAGAAGGAGGAGGGGCGGCGGCGGCTAGGTTTCCCTCAGAAGCGAATGCACTCTGTTCATGTAGGAATTACTATTCACACCACATATTGTTCACGCCGGAGCACTATTCACCGCTGGAGTTACTGTTCACGCCACCGTTACTGTTCACCGTTCTGATACCATGTAGAAAATAAGATTGGATGCAATTGAACACAATGGGATGTAATGGGATACAAGACTGGACACCCTCTTCTTTATATAGGAGAAGGGAGACACCCTAAGACTTAGGACGCAAGTAATCTAAACGGGCTGAAATACAAAAGCCCAACAACTAATTAACCTATTAACTAAATAGGCTAATATAGATTCTCTAACATATACTACATTTAGAGAGCAAGTGAATGTGTTCCACTTTAATAGAGTATTTATCACACCATAGCTTATTTAAGGAACTTGATGTTCTGTTAACGTCTAATTACAATTGTTATGGGACTAGACCAAGCTAAAAGCACCTAATTTGGCAAGGTAACCCAAAATCACAAAACTTTTATTAGGGTCACACTAGGCCATACGTTCTCCTATAAGCAACCATTTGTATTTTATATGTCAGCTTTAAAAATTCATAAATAACTGGTAGCAATTGCAGTGCTAGAAACATGATTTTTTTCTGAATCAATATGTTACAGGGGCCAAAAGAAACCCAACTTTATTTTGGAATATGAAGAACTGCCCTAGGACCTCAAAGCTTTGGGGAGGCTGGTCATGTCTGGAATTGGTAAATGAAGAGGTGGTACAAGGCTAGAACCCACAATATTAATTAGAAAATCACATATCCAATCCCAATCCTGATGTGAAATGAATTAAAGATCTCCTAGTTAGTTACATATTCTACTACTAGTGACCACACCTCCGCAAGCGAGAAATCTGGATTTTTTTTGTGGAACGGTGGAACAAGTATTTGTTCTGAAGGACAATAAAGAAGGAACTTATGAGTTATGCCTGGCATTTGGTTTCCTGATAAGTTCAGGTAATTTGGATGTGTTTAAAGTATGTGCATTTTTCTTGATCTTGCTTTTAGGAAATTTTATTGTAGCTTTCTTTTGGTTGGTAGGTTAGCTTTTGAGAATTCGGCGCTTTTTATGTGTTTTTATTTATTTTGTTTCATTGTAATGTATTGTTGTTTCTAAATGGTATATAGAGTTGCTGTTTGAAACATAGTTATTCTTATTTCTTTTTTAAAAGTAAGCCCAAGCCCAGAATACAAAGGATGTTCTGTTGAAGCCATATGAGCTGCTCTTCGGGTAAGGCTCTCAAGAGAGCTTGTCTCCTACCCACTTAACAGAATCAATGAAAGGAACTTTACCCCCAACCCCATTGAAGCCAACACCCAATGGTCTTATGTTCCAATTATCACTTTTGCACTTGAGAATTTGACTTAAACTTCTTAAGCCTTCATTATAGGTAGAATGCTTGCACCAGAGGCGACCGTTGGAGGACATGACCTCAACCACCCTACCCTCGTTGAAGAATTAATTTAAGATGTTATAAGCAAAATTCTTGAAATAAAACCTGGCTCCACATAGGTATCTTATCTTCAAGTTGGGAGAAAATCAATTCAACTGTTGTTACTGTCAACTGAAACTGTAGACGATATATTCACTGTATGCAAGATACAAGAGAGACCCTCTCCTATATATAGAAGGGTGACTGGACACAAACCCTAAACTTGATGGACTGATTAACTTAGTGGGCTCTATCTCATACGGGATTATAAACACAAGCCCATATTACATGACTAAATATATCCTTTTTACTTCTAATATTCCTCCGTAAGCTCGAGCATGGGAGAATCGCATGACCAGCTAGGACATACACAAGACAAACTAAAAAAATAGACACATGCGAAAAAGAAGACAGACTTTTGCACGACATGTGCTCCCCTGAATTTGCTGTCCTCAGATTATGACATCTTTGACCTTCTCGTCGTCTTTGGATAGGTAGTTGGACCTGAGATAGTTGGAGCTTTGACCACATTGGAACTTGAATAATGAGTAGAAGACGTATGGAAGAACATGCAGATTGATTTGAGACCGAATCACCAACTAGATGATATTGTGGCTAAAGTAGTTTCCATACGAAGACTACTACTAGAATGACACACCATAGTTGTGACAAATCTGTGCTCCAAGGAGACAATGATGCAATAGACAGTCAACATGTTTGACCAGGCACGAACAAACAATCTGAGTGGGAGACAAAAAAATCAAGCTGGGTGAATGACCATCTGTGAAGTACAAATATGGCATATCAACACAACCAAATACACATATTCCAAGATGCTTCCAATGCTAGATGACTAATGCATAGCCTGATTGAGATGACCAAGATGTAGCCAAGGATGAAAGATTCTCCTGACATAGCAAACTGAAGAAGACGAAGACAACCCACATGACAACCATTTTCTCGCCTTGATGACGGACAAAGAAGACCAGTGGATGGCAACTTGGAAGCCATGCGGCGAGACTTGACATCAGCCTTGAAATATAAACTCTGGAGATGCATGGACAACTTGAAGCTCCAAGATGTAGACAACTTGCGTGATATAGAATTAGAGAAATTCCTTCTCCCTTGACTCTTCATCTCTTTTCTTCTCCTCATACTCATTCTTCTCTTCTCGTCTCCTCTATATCTCTCCTGCACACCAACCATGAAGAGGCAACGAGAGTGGTTGGGGTGGACAAAGACAAAGCTAAACTCCCCTATGACAAGTAGAGGATATAAGTTGAGGGGTGACATTTGTGGATGCAGAAGAATTGAACAAGACAAACTTGACTTTGGCAACAACAATGCACTTGAACAGACCAAATACATATGAGTTTTAGACAACAACAATAGTCCAAAACTGGTCATGCTACAAAACTCCGCCGACTACAGTAGCTAGGGCGAATACCAACGCTCTCTCCTCGGAGTACCTATTCTGTGACATTCTGAGGCGACATATCAAGGTTAGGGGTGCCCCTTCTAGACCAGATTTATGGGGGAAAACAACCCTCCATACCTTCTTTGTTGAGGCTGCAATCTGCTGCAATAAAAGGTTGTTGACAACAACCTGATACTCTTTCTAATTTGGAGAAGAAAGGGGGACGTAGCAGCTAGCCGCAAGTACCATATGACAGCTATGACCAAGGGGAAAGAAGTCCCAAAAGGGTAGGACCGGAGTCCTACTGGAGATAGAGCAACAACCACTATACGAGCCGTCATGCTACAGTACGTAACTGTAGCAACAAACGGACAACTTCAAGTTGTTGTTCCTTATGATCGTAGACCTCAAGAAGAGTTCCTTGAAGAGATTGACGGCTCTCTAAGGGAATTCCATGTAGCTTTGATGGAGAAGACGGTTGTGGAAGCACGCTGAAGACCAAACTTGACTTTGACAGAGAGAGGAACAGCAACAACAACAGAGTTGAGAAAAACTGGTGGAGATGGCTTGCTGAAACAGCGGAGGAGACCACGAAGAAGATAATCCTATGGGAGACAACCATATAGCAGATGAAGGACTAGGCCAGCCACTCACCAGCGTAGATGGCCCTGCGGGCAACCAATCGCGACGCGGGTGGCCACCCGTAGGCGGAGAACTCCTTTTTCTCTCTCTACAACCTAACCCTAGGCTCTGATACCATGTTAACTTGAAAGAGTAGAGGATATACTACTATATGTAAGATACAAGAGAGATCTCTCCTATATATGGAGAGATGGACACAAACCCTCGACCTGATGAACCAACTAACTTAGTGGGCTCTATATTATATGGGCTTATAGACAAAGGCCCATATTACATGAAAACATATCTCCTTTTTAGTTCTAACACCCTCTTTAGCAAACTGTAATACGGCGCATGATTTTCCACATATTAGTAGCATTTTGTGTGCTCCCTCTCTCTAATTTTCTATGAGCATCAAGGCAAGATGGAACATTTATAGAGAGTAGTCTTCCTCTTGATCTCCATCCATGCTCCCTTGATCTTGGCAGAATCTCAATAGATCTCCATTGATTTTGATTTGAAGGGGCACCCACTATCATCTTTTTAAAACAATACATAGTGACTAAGAAAGGTATGGTTTCTATATTGCTTATCCTTAAAATGTTGTTCACCAATGTCATACCAAATGAATAAGATTAACAAGGCATATGTAGTGGTTTTAATCATAGTTTAGAATGTCTGATTTTGATGTTGTTTATGATGGTCCAGAAATAGAAACTTACAGAAATTTTGGCAGAAATCTCAAAAACCGTTCCTGTCAACACAAGATTTGGACACACAATTTCAATGACCAAATAAAGGAATTAAGTCATTAAATTTTACCAAGATGATCTACATATATAAGTACACCTAATCGCGCAATAATATCATGCATATTGGGTGGGGTTCCCCTACACATGTGAGTGAAAAGATACAAATATGTTTCGATGAGAATTTCAATTATGCAATATATACTATATATTCTATATATATTCTTATGCAACATGTTATATCTTATATCCTGCATGCAATCAGATAATACATAATTTTCAATTTTTCAGATCTTTATATTTTTTTAATGAGGTTACATTAGGAGAAATGTACGTGAATTTCTATGTGAGGTTGCTTGTGAAAGAAAAAATTTGATCGAAATTTTGGCATTTCAGTTGAAATTTTTAACCACGGTTTTAATATGACATTGACTCATTAGATGTGGTATTTCATTAGTTTGCGTTGGTGTTGCTGGAAATAGTACAATTTATCCATCATAAGAGCATACTTTGTTTCTACTTTTTCTACTTTGTAATAGTGAAAAAGTTGCTTATATTGATTTCACTTTTTGGAACAATTATAATCATATACTGCAAAATGATTCGATCAACACAAGCAGGTGCATAAGGCTCAGGATGTTGCATCTAAGAGGGGAAAGCTTTTGACTGAGGATTTTCTGTTCTTAATACGCAAGGTAGTTGATATATATAAACATTCTTGTTGGATGTGTGATTCATTATTGAAGTAAAAATATGTTAATTGTTGTTGCATTGGTTTGTTTATAAATGTTGATAAGTATTTATAGCTGATTGATTTATTCTCATTTGATTTCCCCCTCTTCCAAGGCATGTTGCTTATGCTAAATGCAAATGCTAATGTAGAGTTGGATTATGATGTGGTTGGTGCTACTAATTTTCCATATACACATGAGTTAATTTTTAGTGAAACGAGGTTGATCTGAATTTTAGTTCACTATTGACCAAAATAGTCATGCACTTGGTGCAATGTGATCTATAATTGCGTCAAATTTGAAGATCCTTTGAAGAAAGGACCCTGGAGTTCTAAATCTTCGTTCCCAAATATTTAAAACTGTATCTGCAAGGACAGAAATGCAGAGTTAGAGTTATATATGTCATAATTAGCACCATCCTTGTTAAGGTGGCAAGGTATTAAGGCAAGATGATTGGGACTTTTGTTTCCTTGGCTCATATTGGTGCCTCTAGTTGCCTTGAATGTTATTATTTTCAGTCTATTTCTCTTGCTATATGTGGTTTTAATGAACATTTCTCTATTTATATGCATTTTTTTTCTATTTTATGGTTAGCCAACACCAAAATAGTTGAGTTTGAGGCTTAGATGACGACCTTGGTGATAGTTATATATATGTATAGAGTATACATATAGACATATTTATTATTCATCATAAAAGTAAGCCCTGAACAAAGGCTGTTGGTCCAATGGTTAAACACTTACAATAGTTTGGGAAAGACGTAGGTTGAAGTCTCGCTTTTGCCTATTAGCCAACCCCAACATTGTTAGGATTGAGGCTTAGATGATGATGGTGGTGTTGGTGTATCTGTGAATTTTTATGTAATATCAATGTCGTAAACAAGAAGAAATTTGTCTAACAATATGATGAAGAAACAATAGTTAAGTTAATTTAAGCTATAATTTTAAGACTTTAAACAACATTATGATATTATTTTATGCCATAGTTCCTCAATAGCTAGCTGAAAAATATTTTATTATTCAGTTTAAACCTTTTCTACAGATATACAGTATGAAATGGGTAATTTAAGTATTGGGGGTTCCTGTTATCCGTAAGAGGAGGTACATGTACTATGGCTTTTGCATTGCTATTGTCAGCGTAATAAGTACTAATTGTCATCAAAACATAAAGTTAATTCCAAGCAAAGACCAAGGTAAACTACAAAATGTGCATTTAGGTTAATCCCCAATAAGATGGCATTGTCCTATTAGGCGCCTAGTATGGACGGGCGGAGAATAATATTTAGTTTGAACATTGGTAACATGTTTGGGACAAGTGGTGCTTATAGAAGAGATTTTCAATCTTTACATCTCCTTGTGAATGTGACCATAACTAAGCTGAATGAGAAAGGAAGGATCTATGTAGCCTCCAATGTGGTTGGGAATGTGCCTTAGATGGTGACAACAATGATGATTGGGACTCGAAAAGAACTAATTTTCCAATTACGGAGCATGGGACTCTCTTTGATTTTTTTGGCAAAAAAGTATGTAGTTAAACTGTTAAAGTGTGTATGTGTGTTACTCCCACAGTTCTATCTATAATGAAGAAAAGTAAAAAAAAAGAAAAGAAGAACACAACTGAATCATCCTATAGGCTGTACAGTGCTTAGATGTCTTTCTAAATTAACCCCAAGAAGAACATTAATACCCATTGTTGAGAGTTATTAGTTAATGGGTTAATAATGTACATGGTCTGATCGGTGGGTCCGCTAGGGTTTGATGCCAAGTCTGTAATTGTCCCCTCTCCTATACATAGGAGTAGGGTATGCGTGTTGTAACATTTCTGTTATCCGCCTATTTACTTTCTAATATCGTATTATTAGAGCAGCCATTCTTGAAAGTTGAGACTGACACCCTAAGGAGAAAGAAAAGGAGAGGGGTGTCTTTGCTCGCGGGTGGCTGCCCGCGAGGCATGCTTTCCTGCTGCAGACTCTGCTGTTTATTGAAAGCCACTGGTTCCCATGCTTCTCTCGGAGTGCGCCCTCAGACCTTCCCCTGCTGATCGCCACATCCAGCGGTTGCAAAGCTCCTATTGCCGCCTCTTCCTTAAAGCTGACAGCGAATACCATCTTCTGCTATCTACAACTAGCCATTACCCGCACCTTCTACTGCCAGTATGCGTTGATTCTCCTTTTTCCTGCAAGTGCCAAAGCCTGTGATCTTCTGCCATGTGTGGAGTAAGAGGGACGCTGAGCCATATCGGTACTGTCGTCTGTTCTAGGCACTCTCGTCTCTGACTAAATCTACCTACTATGTTTGCCCAGTGTAATGTGTACTGTTACTGAAGGAATGAGATTGGCTTGGTCTCTCTCCCGTCTCATCCTCAAAGGCTAAAACGAGAGGAAAGGCAAACGGTGAATAGGTGCCATCTCTCTTTTATCTGTTGGTAATTATTATCTCAAGTGGAGTATGCTGCTTGCGTCAAGTGAGTTGCTGCCTTTTTTTTGCAATATATCCTATTGCTGCAATATGCAGATCACAGGCCGCAGTGAAGCCGACTTCAAAAAATCTTAAAGCCAGCCAAGCTCTTCTAAACTCTTGTTGCTGTGGTTTTACTGTTAATGTTGTGCTGAAATGATCGAACAACGCCATTTCTTTTTCTATGAGTGTCCAGCCTGTCCTTTATTTTCTCTAAACTCCGCTGCAGTACTCTTTCTTAATAAATAGTAAATTGTCTTTGAAAATTATTGTGCCTCCTATTTTGTCCCTCCTGTTATCTACATACACATGACAACATTATCCTTGTTAGAATATTAGCCTATTTAATTAATAGGTTAATTAGTCTATTGTCTACATGGGCCTGTTGCCCATGGCCCATGAGGGTTTCAGTCTGCTTGTGCTTCCTTGTAATTCTCTCCTCTCCTATATATATAGGACATGGGGTGTACATGTCAAGATACAACAACGAATACACTTCTTCACATGGTATCCGAGCAATAACCTAGAGGAGACAACCCTAGCCGCCGCCCCTCCTTCCCTCTCCTCTCGGCGTTCCTTCCAACCCTAGCAACCGCCACCCCTTCCTCTCCTAGAGAGAGCAACAAGGGGAGAGCTTGCATGCGGGTGGTTGCCGCTTCCTTCCATGGCTTAGGCCGACCGCCCGCAACACTTCCCGGCCTCCATGGTCGCATCTTCTTCCCCTTTCACATAGATTTTTATCTACGTGCCGACACCATCCTTCCCGACAATCTATCCTAGTCTATCCATGTCTTTGGACGGTGCCATCCTTCCCGTCCAGATCTATCCGTCAGTCATCATCTTCTCGAGATTCATTCGTCAATCAGCTCCATCCGCCGCTATTGAAGATGCCACGCCAAGCAGATCAACCTTCCGCTCTAGCAACCGTCTTCACCGCCTTGTTGCCCTGTCGTCTTTGCATCGAGCCACCATGCCAGCCATTAAAGCATCCACCCATCTCTCCACTGCTACACCATCTCTTAGGATCTTGGACGACACTAATTCATGTCTAGATCCGGCCGTGGTCAAGCAAAGAGCCACCATTGTTCATGATTAAAGGAGTACAAAAGACGGCGCTAATTCCTGTCAACCCATGGTGCTAATTCCCGGGGTACTTGTCTCCTTAACAGTGTAAATTCTCATTGAGATCGTGCATCTGTCGTTGTCCAAACAACACAGCGTGTCGTGCTCCAGAAATCATCCTCACGGTGTGGACTTTTGTCCAGAATGCAAGAGACGCGACATGTTGCTCAAACAACACGACATGTTGGATTCCAGAACTCTTCTTGACGACAACATACACAATGTGTCTTCCTCGAACACTGCGTGTCGGCAGACATCAGAGTTACGCCTGCGACATCAGACACAACATGTCCACTTGAAACGTGGCGTGTCGACGGAGATTCAGTTTACGCCTCCGACATCCGACACGACGTGCCACATTTCCACACAGCGTGTTGCTGGGAGCCTGTCTTCATCAACCATCAGAGCTACACGACATGTCAGTAACCTCACACGACGTGTCATCAGGAGCCTTCCTCTCACCCTCGACAAGTACACGACGTGTCTAGATCCAAACACATCGTGTCAGAAGCAGTCAGATCACTTCCAAATCTAGTTTTGACGTCCTCAAAGGTCTATCTCTCCTTTAATACTTTGATGATAATCGGGACCTGTTATTTTTTTCGAGTCAAGAAAAGATCCATTTATTTTCTCTCCAGATGTTAATCGGGTTGTTTTTGCATATTGATTCCTGTTATCGGTTTTCATGCCGAGAAACTATTCCGGTAGTGCCACTTCTATTCCTACTGAGCAAAATTCCGGTAGTATATCCTCCTACCGATTTTTCCATTCCGGTAGTCTTTTTGGTTCTTCTCTACATTCTACACCTCTCGTTTTATCTTTCCCCTCTCCCACCCTTCAAACCATCATGTGTGCGTCTTTTCACGTGCAAGGGGGGTCATATTTCCGTTTTTCCACACCATCTACTCACTCTCGTCGTATTTGGTGTGCGGGGGGGGGAATAGAGGAGAGAGGAGGGTATGAAGAGAACATGAGAGAGAGGATATAAGGAGAGAGATATAAAATGAGATGAGATGATATATTCCAGGCTATCTTCATGGAGCTTCATGTTCTTCAGCACATCTGCGTTAGTGATGTCTTTGTGACGCGTCATTCCCACTTAGCATCACTGTACATTTCAGACAACATTGAAGGATCTCACATTTGCAACATTGACACTAAGACTTTCACGTTCATACCACATTATGTACGTCAGGACAAGAGCTGTTGCAGCTAATTTCGGCCTCTAGTCCCTTGGTGTTGATGACGTTCCAGTTGATCATCCATGCTGCGTTGATGGTGTTCCAGATGGTTGCTTCTTTGTCTCTGAAGTTCGTCATCTTCAAGCCTGTGCAAGATTTTGTATCTGCAAGGATTCATCCAAAGTTATCTTCACCGAGCTACTTCGTCACATCTTCTGCGAGTTGCATCTGCTACTTTTACGTGTTAAGACGACACCTCAGCACCTCGTCCAGCGTGTTCGTGCCACATTATGCACATTTGTAGTATTCTGCGTTAATTCTAGTTGGCTACACTTCTCAGACAAGTCAAAGACACCTCTACCGCTACATGGACACTTTACCTCCGCGTTCGTGCCGCGTTGTGTACATGGGATGTGTTGCTGTGCACTTATTCCACTCCACATTCCTCTACAATGAAGATGGCGTAGTCGTGGTATTTATGACTGTCTGCTTCAAATGTTCTTCGTTCTAGATGCACTTCAAGAGAAAGACCTTCAAAGCTCGAACTTCTCCAACATGTAGAACACATCTCAAAGAGGCGTCATCATATCTTTTTAGTTAGGAAGTATTTTTTAAGGGGGAGTAACAATTTTTGTATGGGGAGTGACAAGTCTATCTTTCATATATCGTTTATTTCTTATCATTCAATCAAGTCATGTAACTCCAAGCTTGGACATGCGTTCACCCATGCTCCAGGTTGAGGGGGAGTGTTAGAATATTAGCCTATTTAGTTAATAGGTTAATTATCTATTGTCTACATGGGCTTGTTGCACATGGCCCATGAGGGTTTCAGTCCGCTTCCTTGTGTTTCCTTGTAATTGTCTCCTCTCCTATATATATAGGACATGGGTGTACATATCAATATACAACAACGAATACACTTCTTCACAAACCTCCTATCTTATTTGTGTTTGTCCACCCCAATTACTCTCAATTCTATTTGTAATTGGGTGAGGGGGAGGTGGGATGTAGAGGAAAGGAGAAGAAAGAAGAGAGAAGAGAGAAGAGAGAAGAGAGAAGAGAGAAGAGAGAAGAGAGAGAAGTGAGAAAAGAAAAGAAGATTTTTTTTTTCTGGATCCACTTTTTTCTAGGTTAATTCTTTGTTATGGAGCTTTGGCTTTGGTGTTATTTATGCAATATGGAGTTTCACAACTTATCTAACTATCCATGCAAAACATCATGCATGCTTGTTTGCTCGAAGCTAACATCTCACTACATTTCTTGTCTGCTACTTCGTGCTTTGTTCTGCACGTTGATTCTCTGACCCAACACTTTAGCTATTTGTGTGATTTATGCACATGCCTACTTGCTACTGGGGACCGAAACTCACTGGATTGTCTTTTATCCGTGGTGCCCTATGGTGCATGCTGATTATCTACTACTACTGTGCATAGTCAAAAAATCGGGATTCAGTAATGATTGAACAAGGCTGTAAAAATTGGCATTCAAGAATTATGTGCAAAATTTGGATAATAAAAAAAAATACTGGTAAAAGTTTGATCAACTATACTGAAAAAATTCAGAAAAATTGTGTGCGTATATATATACATATATAGAATCAGGTTAGAATACACTCAAGTGTACGGAGCAGAATACACAGGTAGTTTTTCATGATGCAATATTTTTTTCAAAAATCTAATACGTTGATCTTCTTAAACATCTTAAGAATAGCTCATATGTAAAATTTGAGCACATTTGGACATTTATAGGTCATGTTATAAAGACCGCAAAAATTATGCATTTCAAATTAGTTTTGCGCGTTGATTTTGTTGCCCTTGGATGAGTGACTTACACTCATCCAAATGGGTTCAAAATTTGTATGTAGCCTAGTTATAGTATGACGATGAAGATCAATGGTTTACATTTTGCAAAAAATAGTCTTGATATGCAAGCGCACGAGTGTATTCGTGCGATCTGTACACTCGAGTGTATTTTAGCCTGACTCTCTCTCTCTCTATATATATATTTGTATGTATGTATGTATGTATATATATGGAATTAAGAGAGAAAGATTTCTACCCCCTCTCCCACGCCCGTGGCGGAGGCCGAACGTCCGGAAGGGTGGTAAATCAAGGCGGCAACTGAGATTCGAACCGGGTCCCTTTGTTAGGGGACACCGTGATTAACCACTTGTGCCACTCCTTGTCGGCATATGTATGCATATATGTGTGTGTCGGGGGGGGGAGAGGCTAGAACACACTCAAGTGTATCGAAAATGCAATACACTCAAGTTTTTTTCATCATGGAACAATTATTTTGAAAATCCAAACCATTGATTTTCTTAAACATCTTATGAATAGACTTATCTATAAAATTTGAGCTCGTTTAGACACTTATAGGCACCATAGACAACTGTGAAAAACAATGAGATTTGGAGAGCTTAGGGTTGCACAATGTGTGCACCCTCATATATATAATACTGAAAGAATTACAGAGAGGTCCATATATAAAAGAGAAATAACAAAACAAATAGCAGGCTATGTAAAACAGGAAATATATAATGTAACACTCCCCCTCAAGTTGGAGCATAGATGTCAATCATGCCCAACTTGTCCATTAGTGTGCAGAACTGTTTCTTCGCCAACAGCTTGGTGAAGATATGAGCAACTTGATCTTCTGATCTCGTGAATGGAATGCATATCTTGCCAGCAAGAATAGATTCTCTGATGAAGTGGCAGTCAACTTCAATGTGTTTGGTGCGCTCATGATAGACATGATTATTTGCAATGAAGATGGCAGCTCTGTTATCAAAGTGCATAGGAATGGCCGAAGAAGACTCAATCCCAAACTCTTTCAGGAGAGAACGTACCCACAGTAACTCACAGGCAGTATGGGCCATGGCCATGTACTCAGCTTCAGCACTAGATCTGGCAACGACATTCTGTTTCTTGCTCCTCCAAGTAACAAGATTGCCTCCTACAAAAGTACAGTAACCGGAGGTAGATTTTCTATCAACTTTGCTGCCTGCATAATCAGAATCAGAATACCCTTCAAGAACACAGTGCCCATTCTTTTTATAATGAAGTCCCTTGCCAGGCGACTTTTTTAAGTATCTCAGGACTTGACATACAACATCCCAATGACACTGTTTGGGTTTGTCAAGGTACCTGCTAAGAAGACCCACTGCAGTAGCAATATCATGACGAGTAACAGTTAAATAAATTAATTTACCAATCAACCTCCTGAATTTTTTATGATCAACAAACACAGAAGAGGAATCATCATCCCGATTCACATTGGGATCAAGAGGAGTATCCGCAGGTCTTGCTCCAAGCATACCGGTCTCCTGCAGAATATCAAGAACATACTTTCTCTGAGAAAGCACCAGGGCATTAGAGGTTCTAGAGACCTCTATGCCAAGAAAATATCAAAGTCTGCCCAAATCTTTTGTTGCAAAGTGCTTGCCCAGATGATCTTTGGTAGCCTGAATACCAAGAGAGTCGCTGCCAGAAATAATAATGTCATCAACATATACAATCAGAACAGTAATACCTGCTGAAGTATTTTTTGTTAGCACAGAGTGGTCAACCTGTGACCTCAGAAAACCAAAATCAATCATGATCCTTCTCAACTTATCAAACCAGGCACGAGGACTCTGCTTGAGCCCATAGATAGACTTCTTAAGCCTGCATACTTTGTGAGACTCCCCCTGAGCAACAAACCCAGGAGGTTGCTCCATATACACTTCTTCCTGCAAGTCACCATACAGAAAAGCATTTTTCACATCAAGCTGCAGAAGAGGCCAGTTCAGATTCACAGCAACAGATAGGAGAATCCTGACAGAGTTAAGGCGAGCAACAGGAGAAAAAGTCTCAAAGTAATCAATGCCATATGTCTGAGTATAGCCCTTTGCAACTAACCGTGCTTTCAACCTCTCAACCGTACCATCAGGTTGATATTTTACGGCATATACCCACCTGCAGCCCATAGGCTTACACTGAGGAGGTGGATCCACCAACTCCCAAGTGTCTCTGTCAGTAAGAGCAATCATTTCTTCTTTCATAGCAGATGTCCAAGCAGTACTTTTCAATGCATCCTGAACATTCTTAGGTACAACCACAACAGATAAAGCATATACAAAATTGCTAGAATGAGTATTCAGATGGGCAGTAGATACAAACTGAGTAATGCTATGAGAAGTGCAGGAACGAGTACCCTTTCTGAGTGCAATAGGTATGTCAAGGTCAGAGTGTACCTCAGGTGCAGCAGAACCTTTTGGAGGAGAAGATTGGTTGCCTTGGGGAGTTACTTGCGTAGAAGGTGCTCTATTCCTGCGCTGATAAACAATAAGAGGAGGATCTTGAGTTTCAGTAGTCACAGTGTCAATATTGTCAGGCACACAGTCAGAAATAACAGGTAAAAGAGAGGCAAGAATGTCTGTCTGCAAACTATCTCCTGTCGAAGAATAATACGGTGTATCTTAAAAAAAGACAACATCACTACTAGTAAACCATTTCCTTGTACTGGGATTATAACACTTGTAACCCTTCTGAGTTCTAGAATAGCCCAGAAAAATGCATTTAGCAGCTCGAGGAGACAATTTATCAGAAGTAAGTCCAAGTAATCTGACAAAGCAGGTACACCCAAAAATTCTAGGAGGCACAACAAACAAAGAAGTCTCATGTTGCAAAACATGTATAGGAATCTTATTTCCAATAACAGACGATGGCATCCTATTAATCAGAAAACACGCAGTCAAAATAGCCTCAGGCCAATAGGAGCGGGGCACATGAGAATGCATCATGATAGTCCTGGTAACTTCTAATAAGTGTCTATTTTTCCGCTCAGCGACACCATTTTGTTGTGGGGTATAGGCACATGAAGTCTGGTGGAGCGTACCAACAGATTTACAGAAAACTGCCACTTCTTGCTTAACAAACTCTAAAGCATTATCGGTGCGGAAAACTTTAACAAGCAAACCAAACTGCGTTTTTATTTCAGCAAAAAAATATTTGATAGTAGACAGCACTTCGGACCTACTTTTTAATAGAAACAACCAAGTAGTCCTAGAAAAGTCATCAATAAATAGAATGAAATATTTGTAACCAGACAAACTCGGGACATGGCATGGACCCCATACATCAAAGTGAACTAAATCAAAAATGTTTTTACTGCTCATAGTACTACGTCTAGGATACACAGTACGAGTCTGTTTTCCCAGCTGACAAGATTCACATTGAAAATTACAACTGCCAATATCAGAAACTAAATGACGCAGCTTCTCTGACGATGGATGTCCCAGCCTGTAGTGCCACTACAGTGCAGAAACAGAAGTCGATAAAGCAGATACCATAGCAGCTTTCTCTGATCGCGGTAACTGGTCCAAGTAGTAGAGTCCATCAGCACCTTCATACCCCCCACCAGTCTTCGTCCTCGTGCGAAGGTCCTGAAAAACACATGAACCAGGAACAAAAGTCATGCTACAGTTCAAACTTCGTAAAATTTTGCTGACTGATAATAAGTTCAGAGGAAATCTAGGCACATATAAGGCAGACTTGAGCCAAAATTGAGAAACAATATCACCGACTCCAAAGACCGAAGACTTTGAGCCATCAGCTAGCATAACAGAAGAGTTACAGACAGGTTTAGATAGAGTTTTAAACAGAGATCTATTGCCAGATATATGTGCAGAGGCACCAGAATCTATCACCCATTTGGTATTACCAGAAGTAGAAGGTGAGGAGGAACTCAGGAATGCAGTATCATAACCAGAGTATGCAGCATGTGCTCCAGTAGTAGAAGCAGCAGTCGAAGAGCCAGCACGCTCAAGAAGGAGGCGTTCCACCTCAGCACGAATGTAGTCTGCGGTCGCTCCCGCAGTCGTTGGCTCAGGCTTCAGAGTAACAACCTCAGAAGTAGTAGACGATGAATCTGCAGCAGCATTGGCCCAAGCCGGTTTACCGTACTTTTCCTAGCACTTTTCTTCAATATGGTTAGACCGGCCACAAAAGGTACATACACGCTGTCCTTGCTGAGGACGCGCATCAGCAGGAGGTGAGGCAACAGGAGGGGCTTCTCGTCCAGCACCAGGTCCACGTCCCTGTCCTGCACCCAGGGGAGGACAACCATAAGTGGAACGACCACGCCCGACCCAAGCAGCCAGGGCAGTAGAATCTCCAGTCTCAGGAGACGGTGTAGATGAAGAAAGGCGCTGGAGACGCTGGTAGGCACTCTGCAAAGTAGGGAGCGGATCACTCGCCAAGATCTGATCTACAACGCCAACATAGGATTCTGGCAAGCCACTCAGAAACTGTATCAGCTGTAGTTCCGCCCGATGTTTCTGCATAGTCGCCAGATCAGTAGACAGCGGGTGGTAAGTCTCCAACTCACCCCACAGGCCGAAGGTGGAGAAGTAGTCGGAGATGTCAGATCCCGTGAATTGGAGTCGCCCTAGTTGCTTGGTTATGTCGAAGACCTTCTTGGGATTCTGACTGTGAGAGTAGGTACTGGCGAGCTGATCCCACATCTGCTTCGCCGTAGGTAGCCTAAGTAAAAGTAACACTGATCTTCTCACTGACACTGTTGAGAATCCATGTCATCACAGTCGAGTCTTCACAGACCCAATCATCAAAAGTTTTGACGTCTTTTTCATCCGCGTTCGCTGCAGGCTGAGGCGGACTAGTGCGAATCAGATGAGAGTACTTCCCTTGTGATTTGGCATATATCACAAAGGAGCACACCCAAAGCTGGTAATTGCGCCCGTCAAGTTTAACAGTGGTAACTTGACGGCGCGAGTCTCTCCAGAAGTCATCTCCAGAAGACGCCATGAGAACAGGCAGGAAGGCAGGCACAGGCAAGCAGGCACAGGCAGGAGTAGTCAGCAGTCAGAGGCAGAAGTACAACACATGGACTAGTAGTAGAAGGTAGAAGATCTACGCATGGATTTAAAAAAAAAACCACGTAGGGGTAGCAGATGAAGAGAAAAAACCTACGCCAACATGGAGGATCAATCACTCCACCATGAGGCGTAGGAAGACAGAGAGGATGAAGCCCGTTACGCCATCAACGTGCCAGAACTGGAAAGTTACCGAGGATGTCCGGAGATTTCGGAAAGAGAAATGGAGCTAGACGGAGGGTCCTGTGGTGGATTAGGCCACAAGGATGGAGTTTATTAGGGGATTAGAGGTGGATGGAGGGCTGCGGAGGGGTGGACGGCGATCGGTAGCGGCGGTACTGTAGCAGTACTGTAGCAGCGAAAAAAGGAGATTTCGGAGTGTGGTGGCGGCTAGGGTTGGTGGAGATAGGGATTAGGTTTAAGGTGGATCGTCCCGTTCTGATACCATGTGAAAAACAATGAGATTTGGAGAGCTTAGGGTTGCACAATGTGTGCACCCTCATATATATAATACTGAAAGAATTACAAAGAGGTCCATATATAAAAGAGAAATAATAAAACAAATAGCAGACTATGTAAAACAGGAAATATATAATGTAACAACAACAAATTGATACAGTTGAAATTAGTTGTATGTGATATAGTTATAAATTTATGTTTAGATAACATTAATCACATAAATATTGGAGTAGATCTAAGGTTTGGGGTGTATTTGGTACCTGACCTTTTTTGAGTGAAAGTTTAATAAAATTGAGATAGAGATGTTAGATATGATGGAAAATGGAAGAAAGACACAAACTTACCTTTTTTTAGGCTACTATAGCTCTAATGGCTAAAATCCCTCAAGTTTTCTTTTGCCCCTCCTAAACAATAACAACTCTAGGATTGCAAATATCAGAATTACAAGTGTGATATATATTGCCTGATATCACCACCTTTTGCCTATATGTGGGGGATTCTGCATTGAAACCTTCAAACACTGGTGGGACACCCACCTGTATAAAATCCAATTGAAACGACCACACAATAACATACCTTCGGAATCGGAATGTCCATAAAAACATTTCAATTCCCCCAAAAAAAATCTCTTCCTCGATACCAAGTTGGATCTATTGGATATACCAAACGATGGTAAGTGTTGTTAATTGGGTTCTGTTACAAATATGGATGTGGTGCTCTTGATGATGTATGTCACAATATCATAGTAGGTTGGATGAAATGGTGGAGTGCAACTGTAATAGTATGCAGCCAAGAAGATCCCACTCAGATTAAAAGTATTATCAATCAGGCATATGGCCATCCATGCTATATGGGAGTGGATGTTGGGCACTAAAGAAACAAGGTATCGAGAAGATGAATGTGGCATAAATGCAAATGCTAAGATGGACGTGGGAAGACAAGGAAAAATACTTTTGAGAAATAACTATATTACAAATAGAATGGCGAATGCAAGTATCGGGGACAACCTACATGATGGTCATATTATATGGTATGAACATGTACAATGCAAACAGATGTTCCAAGCAATGTTATTGAATCGAGCTTAATTAAAGGAGTAGAGGCAAGGTTAAATTACTTGGGTAGAGCTTATAAGGAGAGATTTAGAATCTTCTTATTCTTAGAATATGATCGATAATAGAGCTGAATGAAAAAAAGGATCCATATTAGCTGACCCCAAAGATGATGATGATGATGATTTCTCCTTTCTTTGTTTATGTTTTCTGATTGTTTCTACTCCGTTTTCCCTTTTTGTACACTCCATCCCCTTCTAATAAAAGGGCTTGTATTTTTATGTTAATCATGCGAATTAGGACACCTTTTTCTTGGTATCTCATCACCTTCACTCTCTACACTTCCCTCTCTCATGCACCCATCGACATGCTTATCTGATGCCAGTGGACTTTCTGTGTCCAGCTTCCATTATCGACCACCCCTAAAGCTAATGTAGCTGCATGTCGACCACCCCTAAGGTTATTGTAGCTGCATGTCGGCCCCATGCAGCCACTGCTGGCAGCAGTGTATAGGCCATTGTGAGGGCATGTTAACCTCATTGACCATCGTTGTGGGTTTTTGACCTCCCACAAAGGCTGTCCCTAGGGAACACAACTACCTGAGGTTGTAGCTTGTCCATTCTCAAGTTGCAGCCTTGTCTATAATGAAGATACTAGGCATTCCCATAGGCTTTGTTTCTTCCTCATTTGCTATAGTGGTTTGCAGGTGTACTTGTTTGTTTATACTATCTTCCTATTCTACGGCTTCATTGTGTACGGATCTATGTTCATCTCTAAGTCACCTAAATTAGGCTTGACACAGACTTGGTGTCCTTTGGTGTCGATCTTTGCTGATGCCGTAATTTGCATCAAATGCCAAGGCAAATATCATCATCCATCAGATGGTGCTCCTCAAACCTAGGGGATGATAACACAATCATGTCGAAGAGGGGTGTGGGGTTGTAGGAGAAACTTGGAAACTTGCTTGGACCAAGCAAGTGTGTATTGTTGAGGGCTCCTCAAATGTTGGTGCTTTTATGGCTTCTGGTTCTTGTGAAGAACAAAGAGGTGAGTGTACTCTACTGACTAGTGAGTTGTGACTGGGTGATGGGAAAGAGGAAGAACCACATGAGAGATGGAGAAGAGGGGCAAGAGCAAAGAGGCCCATCACAACACAACAACAACAGAGCATGGCACAATAGCAACAACAACTGAGGTGCAGTGTAGTGTAGTAGTAGTGCTAGAGGCAGCATACTAGAAGCAGCAGCGGAGGTGACACACATGCAACAGCCTCCCAAGTCCCAACACGGGTTGAGAGGAGGCTTTTGGATGAGGGGTCCTTATAAGGGAGCACATGCTGCATGCATGGGAGTTGAAGTGGTGGATCAGCAGACCAGGCAGTTGGCCAAACCAAGCCACTGGTTCAACAGTTCGTTGGCCAGTTTTGATTGTTCACAACATTTGGCAGATCTGACGGCTGATTGATGGTTCTGGACGCCGGTTCCCAGTGAAACTGACTGGTTCGATCCAGTTCTCACGACCATGGAGGGTCCATAGCAAAATGCGGTTGACTCTGTGTCTGTCTATAATGAAACACACATCGGACCTTCTTAAAAGCATAGTGACAAGTTCGGGATTTGGCAACTTTTCGGCTGGTCGGAAAAAACCGGAATTCGGAAAAAATCGGAAAAAATCGTGAAAAAGTCGATATATTTCGGTCAACTAATCCGAAATAATCGAGAATAAGTCGGCTATATATATACATATATATACTTATCTATACACATATATACATATATGTATATAAATAATCGAGTATATATATACATATATGGAATCAGGCTAGAATACACTCGAGTGTATTACACTCAAGTAGTTTTTCATGATTCAATATTTTTTTCAAAAATCTAATGCGTTGATCTTCTTAATCATCTTGTGAATAACTCATATAAAAAATTTGAGCACATTTGGACACTAATAGGTCATGTTATAAAGACCGCAAAAATTATACATTTCAAATAGGTTTCGTGCGTCGATTTTGTTGCCCTCGGATGAGTGACTTACACTCATCCAAATGGGCTCAAAATTTGTATGTAGCCTAATTATAGTACGATAATGATGATCAATGGTTTACATCTTGCAAAAGATAGTCTTGATATGCAGACACACTTGAGTGTATCCGTGCGATCTATACACTCGAGTGTATTCTAGCTTGACTCTACATATATGTATATATATACATATTTATACATATGTTTGTATATATACATACATATTAGATACACATGTAACTATTAAGGTCACTATACACAATCTTATTGAGTGAAAAAAGTAGGAAAAGAATTAAAGAATAGTTGAATAATAACAAGTGACTATTGGGAGAGTGGGGGGTTGGAGGTTTAGTGTATATTAGGAATTTTTGTGTACATGGTTTGGTAAAAAAAGAGCAAACGAGTTAAAAGAGAAAAATCGTGAAAAAACGTGAAAAATCACGAACAATCGTGAAAAATTGTATAAATCGTGAAAAAGCGGGAAAAATCGTGAAAAACCATGAAAAATCGGCGAGTGACGTATTAATCGTGGTCAATATTCGGGAGCCTATAAAATCGCAAAAAATCGCCGATTTTTCATAAAATTCGGAGACTTTTGTTACTATGCTTAAAAGACTTTTATGTTCGGAAATTAAACCGACATTTTCTCCCACAAATGAATATAATCTTCAGGTAGACAATTCTGAGTAATTGATGTCAAAAAAGAGCAATTGGTCGTCTTATTATCTCATTGTTAGTGGGCTTTACATGTTTTCATGTTAGCGGCGAGTTATCTGATGGATAAATTCAACAAGTATCATTGAGATGCAAGCCAGGTTCTCTGTCATCTGAATAACTTTCCTGACAAAGCTAACTAAGGAAAAGGGGACTATTATCCTGACAGCCTTTTGGATAGTTCTATAACTGGCTATTTTACTGTTACTGGTGTAATTCTAGTTACACGGGTAAACGGAAAACAGAATAGGAAGCTAGATTTGATGTTGATGTCTAGGAAAGAGCCATGGCCCACTGTACATGTGAACTCTTGTAGATTAATTCTCTGCCAGCTAAGTCTGGCTGCCAGGCTCCGCTATAATTCGGATCACTGTGTCAATCCTCTTGCTACTTTATTGTCGGTAACCATGATTTGTGGGAGGAAACACATTGAATTTGATTGTCATTATGTTGTAGATGTTGTGTTATGGGAGGAAAGGGACTCCTTCCATTTTAGAGACAGGGAAAACGTGTAATGTACATATGTTGCAGCTTGAGGGGGAGTATTTCTTATTTAATATTTATTCTTTCCTTTTCATTCTCCCCCTCCCTGTACTGTGGAAGGTCCATTACCCTATCTACCATAGCCTCCCATTTTTTTTTATCCAAGGAATATATTTAATTATCTATGATTTTATGAGGAAGTTGTCCTAGGAATACTGTTACTTGGATATATATATATATATAGTGAAGCTGGAATACACTCGAGTGTACCAGAGACGCTATACACCTCAATTGTTTTTCATCATTGAGCAATTATTTTGGAAATCTAAACCGTTGATCTTCTTAAATATCTTAAAAAACATATTACATAATAAATTTCAGCTCATTTGGACACTTATAGGTCATGCATCTACAAGAGGTAAAAATCATGCATTTCAAATTAGTTTTGTGCGTCGAGTTTGTTGTTATTTGATGAGTGACTTATACCATACAAATGGACTCAAATTTTGTATGTGGCCTATTATTATTGTAACCTTGAAGATCCATGGATTCAATTTTGCAAAAACATGGTCTACATAGGCAAACATCATTGGGGTATATATATATATATATATATATATATATATAGAGAGAGAGAGAGAGAGAGAGAGAGAGAGATAGAGTCAGGCTAGAATACACTCGAGTGTACAGATCACACAAATACTCTCAAGTGTGTTTGCATATCAAGGGTGTTTTTTGTAAAATGTAAACCATTGATTTTCACCGTCATACTATAACTAGGCTACATACAAATTTTGAGCTCATTTGGATGAGTGTAAGTCACTCATCCAAGGGCAACAAAATCAACGTGCAAAACTAATTTGAAATGCATAATTTTTGTGGTCTTTATAACATGACCTATAATTATCTAAATGTGCTCAAATTTTGCATATGAGCTATTCACAAGATGTTTAAGAAGATCAACGAATTAGATTTTTGAAAAAAATATTGCATCATGAAAAACTACTTGAGTGTATTCTGCTCCGAATACACTTGAGTGTATTCTAGCCTGACTCTCTCTCTCTCTCTATATATATATATGTATGAAACTCAGTCCAAGGATATGATATGAGATATATAAGTGGAAGTTGTACTCTTCCCTCTTGTAGTGTATGAGATATATAAGTGGAAGTTGTACTCTTCCCTCTTGTAGTGTAACTCAACCTTGTCCAATTGCTAAAATCTAAGTCCCAGATGCAAGTCAATTTGATAACTCTAAGATAGGATATGCCAATTGGTCAGTGAACTTTAGCATTTCTTCTGGATTTGCTACCATGGTCAACCTACTCCTAGCACAACCAACGAATATTTGGTTTTTCAATTTTCTGCATAAATCTCTATTTTTCCTTGCCTTGTCATAACGTTTGCAGCATTTGTATGTTGTTTTAATTATTGCCCCAACGCCGTCTGTTTGCCCTCAATGCCACAAAAACTGTGGACAATTACTTTCAGAAGGGTGACTTTGTTCTTGTTTAGGGTTTTGTGTCTTAGGTTTGACAATGAATATGAAGTTGCTTATAGCAATTGAGGTTGAAGAAAGGTAAACAAACGACGTTTTTTTATGTCGTATACTATGTAAAAGAAAAAGAGCGGAAGTGTGGAATAAGTTAGCTAAATTAGCTCATAACGTTGACCATTCCTAGGTGTGCATTGGTGGTCTCAATGCTCCATATGATTAATTTAAATACAAAGGGGTTCTTCAGCTATGGCTAGGAATGAGGGGCCTGGTCATCTTACCAGATTGTGGCAGGCCCATGCCTAAACCCATATCATAAGACCGGTTGGTGGTTGGGTCTAGGCCCAAACAATGTATAAAAAATCTCGGCCCATACATCTACATAATACTAAAATTAAGATATTTTCGAACATACACGCAGAAGCAAATTAGTAATAGACTTTGTGTACCGAACATACATAAAACATGTGTATATCATCTATACAATTGCTACACTTATGCTGTTTATTGAGTGAGTAAAATAGTGTACAATGTAGTCTCTTATATAATATAAGAGAGTAGAGACTAAATCAGGGACGAGCAATATGGGACTAAACTACAGAAGTAAACAACATAAGTGAGGCACATGATATGCACATGACACTCAACAAGACATAACAGAAAAACAACATATCTCTATACTCCCCCTTAAGCTGGAGCGTAGATGTCGAACATGCCCAGCTTGTCAATCAGAGTTAAGAAGCGAGCTTTGGGAAATATCTTTGTGAAGATGTCTGCAACTTGTTAGTACTGAGATATGGCGTACATTTTTTTGCCAGTGAGAACTGCTTCTCGAATAAAGTGACAATCGACCTCGATATGTTTTGTCCTCTCGTGAAAAGTGGGGTTGCTCGCAATAAAAATAGATGCCTTATTGTCACAAAACATAGGAATAGGGCTAGAATAAGATATGTCAAACTCCTGAAGGAGACTCTGAACCCATAACAATTCACAAGTAGTATGAGCCATTGCTCGGTATTCCGCCTCTGCACTGGATCTGGCGACAACAGTCTGCTTTTTGCTTCGCCAGGTGACAAGGTTTCCACCCACAAAAGTACAATATCCTGAAGTTGACTTCCGATCAGAACGACTTCCCGCATAGTCTGAATCAGAGAACCCGGATAGGTTGCAGTGGCCATGCTTTTTATACATCAAGCCTTTTCCTGGAGAGCTTTTAAGATATCTAAGAATATGGCATACAACATCCCAATGACATTGTCGGGGTTTGTCAAGATACCGCCCGATGAATCCGACAGTAGTAGTAAGATCAGCTCGTGCCAGTCAAATAAATAAGCTTGCCTACCAGCCTCCTGAACTGGTGATGATCATCATAGGGAGGAGAGTTTGCATCATCCCAACCCATGTTTGGATCAAGTGGAGTGTTAGCCGGTTTGCAGCCAAGCATGCCAGTTTCCTACAACAGATCAAGTACATATTTCCTCTGAGAAAGACACAGTCCTGCATATGATCTGGAGACTTCAATGGCTAGAAAATATCGAAGTTTTCCCAAATCTTTAGTGACAAAATGCTTCTCTAAGTTTTAGTTTCCAGTATGCCCACTGTGTCACTGCCAGATAATATTATGTCATCCACATAAACAATCAAAATCACAAGTACGACTACTGTCTTTCGAATGAAGACGGAATGGTCAGAATGAGAACGACGAAAGCTAAAAGTGACTAAAATTTGACTAGGCTTGTCAAACCAGGCTTGTGGACTTTGCTTGAGATCATAGATCGCCTTATGCATCTTACAATTTTTGGAGGCAAACTCCCCCTGAGCAACGAATCCAGGTGGTTGCTCCATGTATACCTCTTCTTGTAAATCTCCATAAAGAAATGCATTTTTCACATCAAGCTGATAGAGCGACCAATCTTTATTCACAACTACAGAAATCAGAATGCGAATATAGTTTAACCGTGTAACAGGAGAGAAAGTCTCAAAATAATCAACACCGTATGTCTGTGTGTAGCCCTTAGCAACAAGACGGGCTTTGAGACGTTCAATAGTACCATCCGACTGATATTTAATAGTGAAGATCCAACGACAACCCACTGTAGGGCAAGTAACCGGACGATCCACAAGATCCCATGTCTTGCGTTCACATAGTACCTGCATTTCCAGGTCCATTGCCTTCTTCCATGCTGGAATAGTAAGAGCCTCTGTAGCATTTTTCGGAATACTGACAACAGATAGTGCAGAAGTAAAGCAAACAAAGTTGTTATGCAGATTATCAGTAGTGCAGAAATGACTGATAGGATGCTTAGTACAGGAGCATACACCTTTCCTTAAGCTGATAGGAAGGTGCAGATCAGAATTTACCTCAGTGTTTATTTGATCATCCGCAGATGCAAGAATTGGTTGAGGAGGGACCATGGAAGGAGCACTTGTCTTCGGTCGGCGTTTGTATACTTGCAATGGACGTTCCTCAGGCTGGTCAGAAACAGACAAATTTTCAACAGTCCTGTAGAGGTGTTTGTGCCAACAAGTCAGGAGTGAGGCTGGCTCCATCCTCAGAAAAGAAGGGCATATGCTCAAAGAAGATGACATCCGCACTGACAAACCACTGCCTAAGCATCAGATCAAAGCAGCGATAGCCTTTCTGAGTTCTTGAATAACCCAAGAAAATGCATTTAGTAGACCGAGGGTCAAGTTTCGACAGTCCTGGGCACATATTTTTAACAAAACAGGTACACCCAAAAATGCGAGGTGGTACAGGAAACAGAGGTGCATCAGGAAACAAGATAGAGTACGAGATGCGATTTCGTAGAACAGATGAGGGCATGCGGTTTATAAGAAAACATGCCATAGTGACAGCCTCAGGCCAGAAATAGTGAGGGACTTTGTAATGGAGAAGAAGAGTGCGAGCAACCTCGAAAAGATGGCGGTTTTTGCGTTCAGCTACGCCGTTTTGCTGAGGAGTGTAGGGATAAGTGGTTTGGTGTATGGTGCCATGATTAGAACAAAATGAGGTGACAGACTTTTGCATAAATTCTAGGGCATTGTCAGTACGGAGAATTTTGATAGTTTTATTGAATTGGGTTTTTATTTCTGAGAAGAAAATACGGATATTGTCCAGAACGGTACTACGGTCTTTAAGCAGAAAAAGTCAGGTAGCACGGGAATAATCATCAATAAAAGTCAAGAAATACTTAACACCAGATTGACTCGGGACACTACATGGACCCCAGATGTCAGAGTGAACAATGTCAAACATATATTTAGACCCAATATCAGTCTTTGCAGGAAAAACAAACCTCGTTTGTTTACTCAAAACGTAGGTTTCACAAGAGAATTTATGTTCAACTAAAGCAGGAAATAAAAACTTCATCTTTGCAGCAGACGGATGACCCAGCCGAACGTGCCACTGCAGTCCTGAGACAGATGTAGATAAGAGAGCTGACGCCGCAAGTGGTCCATCTAGGTAGTAAAGTCCATCCGGTCCTTCATGGCCCGAATCAATCCTCGTCTTCGTGCGGAGATCATTCAAAACACAACTAGAGCGATCAAATTTAATAGAGCATTGAAGTTGTTTGACAGTTTTACTGACATATAGTAAATTAACAGGAAACTGAGGTATATATAAAACAGAGTGAAGATTCATCTTGCGAGATAACGGAACCGTGCCAATGCCATGTACAGGTTCTTTCGAACCATTAGCAACGGTGACAGATGGAATATGTGAAGTTTAGATAGGGCAGAAAATAAGTGGAGGTCGCCTGCCATCTGAACAGACGCCCCAGAATCAATACACCACTTTTGGTCACCAGCAGAGGGAGACACCATCATAGCAGAAGAGCTTCCTGTTAATGTTGAGGGTAGTTGAGTCATTCGCTCCTGGAAGAATTTCTTGAACTCAGAGCGAAGCCAGTCAGTGGATTCAGCTGGTGGATCCATGGTTTTAAAAAACGTGCCTCGAGGCTTAAGAGGCGTACGCCTCGAGGCGAGGCGGCCTCCGGTACACCTCGAGGCTTAAGCCTCAATCTGCCAGTGAGAGGCGTGCGCCTCGGTTTTTGCAAGGCGCATCGAGGCGTTAGAGGCATTGAGGCGTTTGTGAGGCGTAAGCCTCAGACTCTGTGTCTAAACAAAGGCTGTATTATCCTATTTTGGGCTTAATAGAGGCTAAATTATCCCAAAATTGTATATATATAGATATATGTATGTGCATATCTATATATGTGTATGTTTGTTTGTTAACAACTATGGATATTTTACTACTTTTATCATTATATGCTGCATGTATGTACACATTCTCTCGTGTATGTGTAATTGTGTATATATATGCATCTGTGTATAATTATAACTATATTTATATGTATAGATATATATCTATATATACATGTGTATTTGTAATAGTATATTTATCTATACATATATATATTTCTGTTTCGGAGATATGTAAATCTGTATAGTTATATATGTAAATCTGTATAGTATAAAACAGAAATCTGTCTATATAGTAATGGTATATTTATATATATCTGTTATATATATGTCAATCTGTATAGCATAAAATAGAAATCTGTCTATATAGTATATACATATATGCATATGTAAATCTGTATATATGACTATATACAATTTCATATATAAATATATGGGATTATATATGTATATGTACATATATATATATTATGTATATGTATGTTTATACATATATGTATATTATTTATATATATATTATATGTGGATATATTTCTATATATTTACATGTACGCCTCGGTACAATCTGAGGCTTATGCCTCGACCGCCTCGAGGCTTACGCCTCGCCTCGCTGAGCTGAAAACGCCTCGATGCGCCTCACACACTTTAAAACCTTGGGTGGATCTGATGCGGCTTCTGTAGTAGCTTCAGTGGATGCCTGGTTTGCCCATGCTGGCTTGCCGTGCTTGATCCAACACATATCTTCAGTGTGATTATCACGACCACACCAGTTGCAGTAGCGAGGGCCAGGGGCTTGACCTCGTCCAGGGGCAGTGGAAGTGCCTCTTCCTCCAGAAGGTGGTGGGCGTCCTCCACGACCACGTCCACGACTGCGGCTACGGCCAGAATCAGTAGTACGAGCAACTAAGGCAGGATGCTCAATAGCTGGTGTAGAGGAAACAGAAGGTAGTCGCTGGACTCGCTTTAGAACATCACAAAGGGTCGGTAGCGGATCACTAGACAATATTTGGTCAACCACACCGGAAAAAGAAGTGGGAAGTGCAGCCAAGAACTGAACCAGTTGGAGTTCATTGCGCTGTTTTTGAGCTTCCTTGATGTCAGCAGTCAACGGGTGGTAGATCTCATACTCGTTCCAGAGAGCGGAGCACTGGTTGTAGAAATCTTCAATAGACGCAACTGAGGAGTACTCCTTTTTGGCAATGCTTTTGAAAATTTCAAAAACCCTCTTTGGATTTTGCTGGTGTGAGTAGACATGTGACAGCTGGTCCCACATTGCTTTGGCATCATGAAGGCATAGGAGAGACTGACTAATGCACGACTCAGTGCTGTTGAGTAGTCAGGACATAACGCCCAAGTCGTCTTTAGACCATTGGGCATAAGCATGTTTGGTCTTGTCGTCAGCAGTAGCAACAGGAGCAGGAGGTGGATCAGAAGTAAGATGGGAGTATCTGCCTTGAGCCTTCATATATAGGACAAAGGATGCCGACCACATATGGTAGTTGGATCCATCGAGCTTGACCGTGGTAACATAGAAGGATATCGAGGAGGCTCCACAGATGCCATACTGGGCAGAGGCATGCAATAGCAGAAATTTGACTTAGCAGCAACATGCAACACGTAAATAACCCACGATAGGCAGCAACATACAGTTTATAATAAACCCGCTATGGGGCAGTAGCAGCAGCAGGGTTCTGACGCATCAGATCAGAAGAACCCGTAGTCGGGAAGAGATAGATGAAGAAAACCTACGCCGTCATGAGGAAATCAATAATCCTTCATGAGGCGCAGGCAGAAAAGGAACCAGAGACGTAGGGGACTCTCAATGTGAGAGGTCTATGGCTGTCCGAAATAGTCGATTACCCGGTAGAAGAAGGATGGATTAGTGAATCAAGGAAGAAGATGGAGGGGGGTGGAGCGGCTACGGCGGCAGCAGGGGGTGGGGTGGAGGTGAGCGGCGGGTGGTAGGTGATGGAAGGAGCGGCGGGTGGTGGTGGGGAGGGCGGCGGTGGCGCTGGGAGAGGAGGGGGTCTGGCGGCGGCCGGGGGGGGGGGGAGGGACTTCAGGGCATGGGGGCAGGGTGGGACAGAAAAACTGGGACCGGGCCTGCTCTTGATACCTTATAGATAAATGAAGGCTTGCTTATTGAGTGAGTAAAATAGTGTACAATGCAGTCTCTTATATAACAGAAGAGAGTAGAGACTAAAACAAGGATGAGCAATATGGGACTAAACTACAGAAGTAAACAACAAAAGTGAGGCACATGCTATGCACATGACACTCAACAAGACATAACAGAAAAACAACATATCTCTATATAAATAATTATAAATACTAGTGAACACACACGCGCACTTGCACATATCATCTTATACATGATGGATTTACCTTAGACAAGTTAAATAATTGAAGAACTTATAAAAGATATTATTTATTCATTGAATATGATTAACACAAGATCCTTTGTATCTTATGCAATCTTTTTTATATAAAGGAGCATTAGATGTAATTTTAAAAAAGTTAAAATAACATATTTCCATTTCATTATAAAATCACTTTGTTATGTAAACTTAATGTGAGATTAGTGTAGCTTGAAGTCAATCCAATGAAAAAATAGCATATAACATCTATGAATTTGGTATCTATAAATATGATGTTTTGTTTCAATAGTATATACACATTAAATAGGTGTTATCAATGAGATGAGGAGACAAAGATTATCTGGAAATTTTAATACACACATGCAATGCACGTGAAAACACATTTTAAGATTTTTTGTATTATTTTTTTTAGAATTTTTGTTTTTAAAAATTTTGGATTCAGTTTTGTTAAAAAGTGGTTTTATAAAAAACAATCTTTAAGTATATGAACATTATATTAGTACTTATTGTGAGATAAAACATTGGTGATAATGTTGTCTGCAATGGTACCTTAATTACATGAAAGTAAGTTATATCAAATTAGTTGAAGGAG
This sequence comes from Alisma plantago-aquatica, assembly GCA_963693085.1. NCBI lineage: Eukaryota > Viridiplantae > Streptophyta > Magnoliopsida > Alismatales > Alismataceae > Alisma > Alisma plantago-aquatica. The sequence continues at coordinate 1,793,354,586 of OY856409.1, forward strand.
CCCATGGCTTTTAGAAGAATTTTTTTTGAACATAGAATACCTTTAGGTTATCGCCATGGTTATCAAAACCGGACCGAATCGGCTGGTTCAACCGGTTGAACCGGGAACCAGTTCACCCCCTACCAAAGCCAGAAATGAAGTCTGACCGGCATCAAACCGGTGAACCGACTGGTTGAACCAATGAACCGGTCCGGTTTTAGCCCAACCGGCCGGTTCTATCACTTAGCAAAAATGTATTGCTGCTGCTAGTTTTCGCTGATTTGGCTGTTGGGTGTTGATTGTATAATTGTTTCTTTTGCCGCTTCAATGGTAATACTTCTATTCTCTATCTACCATTCACTAATCTAATTGTCACATTTGAATTGACATTGATTATCCATGTAGTATCTACACATTTCTTTGATTGCTGTTTGATTTCACATTGCATTATTTAGCATGTAGTGTCCCCAAAATGGCGTTAAAGACTTCCAATATATTTAAGTTATTGTAATTAATTAACACATTGCATTGGGTTGTATTAATCAATTTTGAATACTATATGAATGTTGGCATATGTATGTCCATGAATAGAATGATATATGTTATTTGTTGTTTATCAAGCTATTGTGAACAATTGTGCTATTATTCATGTTTCATAACTTTTGCAGGGGTATTTTCCATAGAGTATCAAATACATTTATATATTGTTAAACTATTAGTGACGTCATGCTGACGTCAATGGTGGAACTGTTCATACCACTGGTTGAATCAGTGAACCGAGAACCAGAGGCCTCATCGGCTCGCTGACCGGTTCGGTTCTGAGAACCTTGGTTATCACATATCTTTGTGATAATGCATAAATTGGATTGAAAATTAGAGAGGAAGGGGGAGAGAAATTTACAATCCAATTTGGGGCTGACAAAGAGTGTAGTTGGCATAGAGGGAACATGAAGGTTAGGAAACCTTAGCGGCTATAGAGAAAATGTTGAAAAAGTAATGGAAAACAAACTCAAATAGCACAGATTGCCTTAGTTATTTACCGATATAGCAGCAATCAGATTTTACTTCCAAAAGTAGCATAGTTATGAGAGAACGCCAACTGGTTTGGCATTTTTCAACTTGTAGCATCCAAAAGGCAAGATGATTTGAATGTAAAGCTCCAATTTTGTTGGCATTTTCATTTCTTCAAGCTGTAAAGCGCCAAAATAATTGGCGTTTTCTATCAAAACTGGGCTGTTTTTGGAATTAAGATCCAATTGCTGTTATAGTGGTAAATAACTAAAGACAACTGTGCTATTTAGGTTTTTTGTCCAAAAGTAATTGCATGTATATACAATCCAATTTTGAGATAATAATATTAATTAAGTTACTAATTAACATATACCACTGGTAGATACATGAGAGAAAATTTGTAAAAGATAATAGATTAGGAGACATGAAGGCAAAAGGACACATCCCATGCTCTTTTGAAATGAAAATCAGTTACTATCGAGAGACAAAGATGTTGGGATAAGTTGTCATGAGCAATAACAACCAAGATGAGTGCTTAATGCGATAAAAGTGTAAATTTGAAAAAGTTAGGAGACATGGGAATTGACATATGAACTGTTACGAAAAACTATGAAGAACATGCTTTAATGGGAGTGTCATTTGGATAAAAGTTTCAATAAAATAATGTAAGACATGATTGTTGAGTTGGAGTTAGAAATGTATGTGGAGAGATAAACTTAGTGATGGTGGGTGAGAGAGTTGTGGATGATGCCATGTAGATAGGCTGGGAGAGAGACAAAGGAAGATGGTGAGACAAATAGAGTGAAGAGAATTGAGGCACTATTTTTTATTTTATGACTTTTTTTTTCTTCTCTTGAGGCTTGGTTCCCTTCCACCTTAGATTTTTTGTAAATTGGAGAGTGAATAGTTAGCTATCAATGACGTCATTTGGGGTTCGACTGGAAGTGTGGGTGAGACTGTTTGAGTTGGGGAGAAGGAATGATTGGTTAAGGAATTGAATAAATTGTGGACTTGAGGAGAGTAAGTGGTTTGGAGGTGAGAGAGATAGAAAGAGTGAATGATTTCTTCCTAAAATTGTGTGATAGATTGGAGCGTAGGAGGATTTGTTGAGACGTGCAAGTGAGTCATTTTCTGGTGATATGTGAGAGAAAAAAGGTAACAAACGTCTAAAAAATATGAGAAAATTGTAAGAGGAGAGAGAGAGACTAAAGGAGAGCACTACATTTCAAAATATTGTGTTCTAATTGTCTGAGAGGGTTAAAAGGGAAAGTACTTGTAAATAGTTTACAAAAACTCCCTTTTTTATAGCAATATAGATATAGAAACTTTTCGCTAACATGGAAACACACTTTCTAAAAATTGATAGATTAAAATTTGTGGATAGTTCTAGTTCCGAATTCATAGTCATTATCATTTCGAATGTATCAATTGTTTATTACCTACATGCATAAATGCATGTCAAAGTTAATCTCTAAGGCATTAGTCATTTTGTAGTTGACTCCATAAAATAGCTATTACCTATGTGATTATATGTTTTCATGTGGATTCCATCACCTTTTGAGCTAAACAAAAGAAGGCAACATATATTATTATCCAATAATTAGACAATATAGTTAGTTTGTATGCACTATCTATTAAATGAATAAAATGATGAGTATACGGTCAAGCAAATGTTCCATTTTCATATTTGTATAAGTTTTTTGTGAAATATTTTAATTTGTCAAGAAACTTTGATAAACTTTATTCCTAATTTATAACAGTAGTTTTGAATTTTGCCTTTTTCAAGAAAAGTTCTTTTTGCTATAACATTGGATCTACTCCAATAATGAAAGGTCGATAGTGCAACTGCGCATTTGAGAAGGGAATACATGTGCCTAGAAGACTCTTAATATAAAGCTAGGATTAGATAAAATAAATTACGTTTTCTTATCTACGAAAGTGCATTTTTCACATTTCACATATAATATTTTTGTTAGGACTCTCTAACCAAGACATTATATGTTTCTATTAGACCTTTCTAAGCATATATCATCTACTATATATTTGGTGGGGGTTGTTGTAATAAGATATTGTGCTGAGTATCTTCACTTTGGGGCTTTCATTTCTAGTCTACAATATAACTCGCTCATTAATATGCTTGTATTAAAGTGAAACGGCCAACTTGATAGATGAAGTAGTTGTCTCAATGCTTAAGTGGGAAGATGGTGCTCATACTCAAGGTAGTCTAGTCAAGTACATTTGATACAAAATTATTTTATTGATATAGAGAAAAAAAAAGTTCCTCATGGAAATGAATAGCCAAAACATGAACTATACACAAACGTATTTGCCTTAGGGGTGTCAAGATTTTGGTTCCGGGTCAAAAAATCTTGTCAGGATTGTTTGACGGTCAAATCCAAACCCAAACCTGGACCCGGATTTTACTCATACCTCTCAACCCGGAACCGACCCAGATCGAAGAATCTAAACCCAGAACTGAACCCGAACTCGGATTTGAAGATGTTTTTTAGAAAAATATTTTTCCAGATAAGTTACACGATTATAAATAATTTCATTATCTAAAATAAACTACCAAAGATGTCAATGATCATATAATATCAAACAAGTGTAATATTATTTTCCCTTCCAGAAAATAATACCAACAGCAAAACATAAATATCACCTAAACACATTGTATTGAAAAACATTCTGAGCAGCCGCTTAATTGGTCAAGAGCTCCAACCGTTTAATATTTCTGCTGAGCGCCCGCTTAGCAGATTTACAAAAAATGTCGTTTTTTGGCCGCTTAACCCGTATTTCACCCATTTTTTGCCCGCTTTTTCCCCTTTTTTGTAAAATACTTTTGTAAACCTCTAACATGAAGTAAATTATATCGTGCAAGTATTATTGACTATAATATATTAAACCTATATATACATTAAATGTTCTATAATAAGCCATACTTCTAATTTAAAATGCATAATTTTTATGTAAGTCGTGATAATAGGAACTGCTGTAATGTATACAAGTAAATTACATGTAACTATCATCTAATTTAGAATGTATTTGGTTAAATATACTGTTGTAATGTATGACTAACTGATGATATGCAAATATAAAAATAAGTTAGTAAGATATCAGTGATAAGTATATCATTTACTGTTTAACTATATCAACATGTGATGCAAATTTTTGATGTATCATGTATGTAGGATGTTTTATCCATGACAAGTCTATTGTTTACTATATTATAGCTACAATCATTATTTTATAGCTGTATTATAAACTATTTGGGTGTTTTATATTGTTGAGTAGTGTGTAGATATATACAAAGTTCCAAAAAGTGTAGTATATATATACATATATGTGTAATTTTGTATAAATTTATATAGAAAACTAAATCCCATTTTTTTTCAAAAATCACCCGCTTACTGCTTAACCAGTTACAAGGTGTTGTCCGCACGCTTACTGCTTAACATTTTTTTAAAATATTGCCTAAACACAAGAGAATTTCGACACAGATGCAACATCACATATGTCATACTAAAATAAAATATATATCACATCTAAATTGTTGCAACTTAACCTATAGCATACCAAAACAACACATATTCACATCAAAATATAGCCTATCAGACCAATCGAGATGATTATACCATACTAAAACAATATTTATCATATCATAACAACATTTGCATAACAAAAGCCATCATTAGTGTTACTGAACACATAAGTAAACTCTTAACACAATAGGAATATCACAATACTACTTAAAATAACCATAAATCACATCAAATAACTAAAATATGCTGTATATTATACCAAAACAACACGTATCTCTTCAAATAGGCTGCATCTCATAACTATAGGTATATAAGTAAGTATTTAGAACTCGGTTTTGTTTGATTGCTAAATCCGGAACCGACCCGATTTAGATTCGGACACGTAATTGTAAACCCGAAACCGACCCGAAACGTCACAATTGAAATCCAAACCCAGTTTTTTCCGGGTCGGACACAATCGGGTTCACAGGTTCGGACAAATTTTGACAACGCTAATTTGCCTCTGATCCTACCATGGATGCATCTATGTCACAACTACTGACAACACAAACACTGAAAGAAGTTCCCAATACGTAAACACCTCAGCCATCACTGCAGGCTAAGACTTTGTTGCATAAGAGTACTTAAAATGTTAAAATGAATGACATTGTAACCAGCGTGCGGTCTCCATCACTGGGCTGGCCTTTATTTTGCTGTAAATCGACATGGATGGTGTAGATGAAGGCCTCAGGCTGCACTTACATGGCCATTGGCAAGTGGGGGCGATAAAACACTTAACAATGAAGTTATACCAAGTGCATGATGGGTTGTTTTTCTATAAAAAAATCGAAACATTCAATTAAACAGCAGCATCGATTATTGTGGTACTTGTGCCAATTTTCCAGATTTTTGTGGTGAACAACAACTCCACCTGGATGAAGCAAAAAACAAATTATCATCATCGTCATCATCTAAGCCTCAGTCCCAACTATGTTGGGGTCGGCTACATGGATCCTTCGTTTCCATTCAGCTCTATCATGGACCATATTCTGGTTGAAAAGCAAAAAACAAATAAGTCGAGAAAATCCTTTCCGTGACCCAATATTATTAAGGAAGGAGGTCGAGATAAGTGGAAGTGAAGGATCAATGATTGTGTTTGGGAGAAAGAGGAAGAGAATGGATGTTACCTGATTCCAGATTTTTTTCTTCTAATGATCAATCCAAATCTAGAGTGCGGCCATGCTTGTTTGAGTTAAATTGTTAATATGAACATTGGTGGGTCGCACTCCTTTGAGAAGAAGTCCCTTGATGGTTTCCGAACAGTTCCTCCGGCATGCGGTATGTTCCAGGGAGGACTCTGGTTCTTTTCCTGACATTTTGTCGTCTTAAGTCTTTATGGGCCAATAATTGAAACTACCATGTCTCAATCATCACATCACGTATAAATGTGTGATCCTATATAACAAATGAGCAGGTGTCATGGATGTCTCAAGGTCTAATTCTACCTGTAGTTGAAAGATGGAAGAAAAGATAGTGATTTTGAATAAAAAATTAATTTCTTACCTCCATGAAGCAGTCACCCGGTGATTAAATAGGTTGTGCAAGCCATCTCAGTTCACATTAACATGTAGATATAAGGAATACTATGTTTACCATGACAAAGATATAATGAACAGTTGCACCTAAAAGATCTCCGATCCCCTTATATAGAGCATCAATGTAAATTTAGTAGTTCTCGTTCGTCATGACGATGCTGAAATTAATATAAGGCAGAGCCAGGATTTAAATCATGATGGAAACTTCTATTCGAGAAGCATTCCTAACGGCTGCAGCAAGATGTTTATGCATGAATAAATACCAAATATCATAGAGTATTTAAAAAGACATTTATCTTGCTACCCCTAATCAGCGGCTGCTATGTAATCACATTAAACTTGTTTCCGAAAGTATCATTTAGCGGCTAACCTCCCTTCCTGCTGCGATAAAATGATAAAATGGAACGTATGAGAAGAAAGATCATTGATTACCTTTTACAAGAGAGAGCTGCGTGTTGAGATGTATGACTTTAGTGCACTTTGCTTTGACAAAATGATCGTGCATGTAGGAACAATGCACCCACTTACTTGATGTTAACGATGATGGCAGTCATGACTACAAGGACTCTTCACATTTCTGCTACTTTTGCATGGTTCTGGACAACGTCTGAAAAGTAATGAATCGTCCTAAGCAGCCTTTCCGCTGTATCTTAATCGCTAGTCCAAACACAAGATCATCAGATGGTAGTAGGAATAGAATGTCGATGAAGATTTGAGAGAAAAAGAAAGAAGAGAACTCCACGTTGTGAGTTTTGGTTACTAATTATTATGCACAAGAGTCCTAAAAAGGGCATCCGGCATTGCAGTTAGGATGAGGGGAGAGATATTAGGGGAGAGACGAAGAGTCCCAAGAGAAGCGTTGTATTGATGAGAGAAAATAAATGAAAATTGAGGATCAGTTTTAATAGGATGATAAAACATAGGCGAGAGTTGAGAAACCATTTTAGGAGAGTGGGCCGGGGGGAGTGGGTGGTGGAATAGGTAGTTTCATGCGTAGGCTGAGAAAATGAGAAATATGGTGGTTGCATAGCGAGGGGAACGAAAAACGTGGTCAATGAAATGCTTGAGGGGAGGCGGAGATATTTGAGGAATCGTTATAATAGAATGAGGTGGTGTGGGTGTTGGTGTGTGTGTGTGTGTGAGAGAGAGAGAGAGAGAGAGAGAGAGAGAGAGAGAGAGTAGAAGATAATAGGAGTTAGTGGGAGATTTGACGAAGAGGGAGCTGTGATAGAGATGAAGTGGGTTTGTTAGAAAATGGAGACATGGACGGACGTGGACTCGTGGAGTGGAGAGTGAAAGACGTGAGATAAAAAAGATATCTAAAATAGTGGAAAAGATGAGAAAAATTGTGAGAAGACAGTGGGCGAAGGAGAGAGCAGCATTTCAAAATAGTGGTTTCGAATTGGCCACAGAAGACAAGTGGCATATTCGGTAATTACTTAAAAAACTCTTTTTTTAGTAGTATAGATGTTAAATATAATATAGGTGCATGTAACTTATATATATAGTCTAATACATTGTTCTTCTAGCCATATTGGTATGACTTAGTAAACATATTTTATATTAGATATATCTTATAAAACATATGTATCATATTTAAACATATAGTTATATGTAAATGTATACGTATCATATTTAAACATGTAGTTATATGTACATATATACGTAATGAAAATGGCTATGGGGGTTTTCGGGCCTGGTTTTACCTTGCCCCTAACCCAGCCTGTATAAAATCTTGGTCAAAATTTTAGGTTATGTCCCGCCCCGTCCATGTAAGCGGTCTGGTCGGGTTATGACTTATGGGGGTTGCGGCATGGGTCAGATTGGGCCAACCCGGTCTGATGCTCATCCCTAGCTACAGCATGGGAAAGTAGGAGACTTTTGCAAGTTGATTTCTAACACATGAAAGAGGGATGTTGGATATACTGGGCTAGCATGTACTGAGTATATTGCAGACAATAGTAAGCCGATTCAGGAGAGGCTTGTGTCTCAACTCCAAAGCCTTGATCTAGATGACTACTGCTCAAATCCATAATTTTGATCTCTCATCTTCGCGCACTGGATAGTAATTACTGGGATCTCGTGATAGATTGAATAACCTCTCTAAAGGCATGTCATAGATGAGCTGTGTGGATCCGACTAACTGTGTTGAAGTTTTTTGTCTGTAGTTACATCTCACCGCTTGTTTGAATTAATTGTTGGCTTTCAATTTACTCTTCTTACATTAGATTTGTGGTATGTATGACGACACTTACATGTATAGGATTTACCAAAGCTTCACCGCTGCACTGAACTGTTGTCCATGAACGAAGAGCTGAAACAAGCCAGAAAAGCATTTGAAGTAGATGAAGAGAAGCTTGCAAGTACAGAATAAAAGCACAGGGAATTGTTTCACTAGACGGTGGCATGATCTTTTCTGAGTTTGGTACAAACATGGCTCCGTATGGGTATCATTCTTGTCAAACCGAGTCCCCTCTGGTATATGAGATTGTTTGTTCCTAGTTTACTGAAATGACAGGCATGTATCATGTGGTACTATAATGTTCAGTAGCTGTAGCACCAAGAACTAAGTTTGAATATATGTAAAGGCTGGAATGCTGTATCTTTCGGTTGCATGGATGGTTAGAGCTCGACTGTGACCATCATTAAATACAAACAAGATAATGGGATCCCCACGTGAGATGATTGTGTTCATCTAAATTGGCAGATTTCATCTGATCAGACGAACTTTTTTCCAGGTGAAGCCCAATAAATTCGTGTATAGTAGATTCATTTTGCTTGCTAGCTAAGTTGACATAATATCTTGGTTTATGGTATATAATTGGAATAAAGAATGAGTCGGATTTGCTTGTTTGGAAAGATATTTTTCAATGACTGTTTTCAAGTGTATGGAACTCAGCTCCAACCTACACCAGGCTTATGCCATTCAAACCGCCAGTTTGACGAACACTATTATCCTAGTAGTAGATAGTTTTCTTAATTCTTGGCCATTTATATGACTGTTTGACAAGCGTTGCCTGTAGGGAAGTTTCTGGTGGTGGTTCTTTAATTTAAATGCTGCAGGGTGTATTCGGAGCCTAACATCCTATTAGTATCCTGTTGCCGTGCCCCTGTAAAGAAAATGGCTAATTGTTAGACTTCGTGGAATCAAGGTTGCTGCTAACGCTAGCAGTAGGAGACGAAAGAGAACGTGGCCAACGACCATATTTGTCGGTGACATGGCTCATTTGGTAGTCCAGCCTCTCCTTCAGCGGAGCATTTGCTCTAGCTATTGGGTATGTTAGAAAATAGCTACACGAGTACTATGAGGGTGAAGCCACTTAATAGTGGTGGGCTGCACTGGTTTGAATCTAACAATGAGCGTAATCTCACCACCATTTCATTGCAGCGTCCAACTACAAATGCGTGTACATTGAAACAACTAATCAGATATTTTTGGCCTATCTCCCAGTCCCAGGTAATAGTTTGTTCTGAGCATTTGTTTTCGTACTATATATTGTTGTTATTTAACATTAGCCTAGTTTTGTTGGCGTGTAATTGATCATAAGATCTTATAATTAGCAAATAGCTTGCATGCCTTCTTGTTTTCTATGTCCATTCAAGAAATTGACTTTGTTTTATTAGGTGAATACTAGTTAAGATGATTTTTGTTTATAGCGTGGTTTCCAATTCTCGTTGTTGGCATTGTTGGTATCCTATTTCACAATTTTTAGTATCGTATGTGATCCTCGTGCTTACAGTCGTGAGCTGTTGATTCCTCGCGGCCTTGTCCTCCCTGTTGACGGAGGTCCCAAATGTATCGATATGAGTCATTATTTATAGCACATACAAGGTCCCAAAACAGAAGATTTAACTGGGTGTGCAATCTGTTCATATAACTGCCCAACTGTGAACTGATAGTTCTAGTGTAAGTCCAATTGTCCAAGTAGTAACAGTGTCAATAACAACCTCTTCTATGGGCTAATAGAATTTTATGCTAAAATGACGAGATTAATGTTAAATTGCACAGTCGAATTGCTTATAGCTGAAGGATCCTTAATAAACATAATTTCCCTCATGTTGTCGATCCTCATGCAAGGGATGCTACGTTGGTCAGTTGTAGACCAAAAACTAGAAGAAGGGTGAGATCGACGTACCAGCTTCACTTTTGCCCATTTATGGCGATGATTGCTTAAATTCCTAATATCATATTTTTATGCTTTCTTCCCATCTTGGACAACTAACTCCAAAAGCGAACTACTTACATACAAGATGACATAAACATAGAAACAATATGAGGTAGCCTTATTACATTTTGTCTCAATTTTAACCAAACGATTGATGGGTATACTATGTGGTGTCGTGGTAGCGGTGTATGGTACTCACGTGATGTTCTTACTTCTAGCATAGACGTCACCCCCTCCAACGTGTGTTCACAGTGATACATTTAAATCATGGTATTCAATAATGCATTATTCAGTGTAATCCTTTTGTATTAGTAAGAAGTGTCTAGCTTTGTTTTGCTCTTTTTGCATGTGTTGATGACCAATGAAATGTAGGTGGATTGTACTTAGATATTGTTAAACAGCCGATTGACTTTCATTAGGTAACTTTGTTGTATATTACTTATTCATTTTTTCCATCCCGTTGCCCCAAAGAAGCATTGTCCTTGTTACTTGCATTGTCATAGAGTACTAGAGTACTACATTGTTAACCATTCCTAATGCTTCAAAGGAACTCCTAAAAATATTCCACATTTTGTTCTGATTACCTCATCCATCATGAATCAAATTATGAAGTTCTAGTTTAACATGTTTGAGGTTTATTGCTTCCATAATCATATAACCGTAGTTGATACTCGGTCTCTCTGTCTTAGCATTTAATTAAGATCATACTCAAAACCATCAATTTCACACCTTGAATAAATACTCCTTAGACCTAGCTAGCTTTCTCTACCATCCGCCTTAGTAGAGGAACTTCATCTCCGATCACTATGGACGTCTACATTAGGTTGTCAATTGTTTAACAATCCTATGATTTATTTTGTGATCCTGTTGGTCTCTCAAAATAGTATTGCTCATGAATTTGGGCCTCATGAGTTGTAAGTTATACTAGTCACACATGTAAACAATTTATGTATGGTTCTTTTGAAAAAATATTATGGTGCATGCTTAAAGATGTTTACAGAGTGGAACCAAAACTCTTTGTAATGATCAAGTTGGAAACACATGATAATGTTGGAAGGACATCCAACTCCATTATACCCTCTTTATAGGTTTTCATCCCCTACATTTATATATCGATGTTTCCACTTAAAAAGAGTAAAAAGGGAAGAAAATATAACAAAACTTAGAGATAAATAATAATGAAGTAAAAGCAACCAACAATAATCTCATATGACAACATCAATAACATTATGAGTGCAAAATGCAATGACGGTTGATTGAGTTTGAGATGATTAAAATGGAGATGAATGTGATGATGAAATGACGATCACATGAAACAACTGAATACATGATCCACAAGCACATGACTAATGACTATTGTTGCGGCACATGCTTCCAGGAAAAGGGGTATCTGAGTTTTGCTCACTTTCAAACACTTAGTATCACTAGCACAAATAATGCATTTTCAATGTTACCCTTCTAGAAAATAGTCATAATTTCATGTACATATATCATCTCTTTCTCATTGACAACCCGCACACATATCAAAACCATATATGCATGTTTCACATAGTGCTGTCTAGAGAAGTCCATTATGCAAGCATGCCATCGGGCTTGTGCATCTATTATCCATGGACTAGTACATGTTACAAAACTTAATAAATATGTTTTGTTACTACGTTTATGAACTATTTGCACTCACCCCGCCTTCTTTTAGTTGTCCTTATTACTTCTCTAGATTTTTTTCTGTCTAGATGTATGAGACTTGTGTGTTTGGCTAAAGATTCTTAATTGGGACTTGTATGTCCATATTATATGCATTGGGTACTAGGAGGAATGTGCATGTAAAAGAAGTAATGGATGATACCAAAGAGCCATAATTAGGGGTGAAAAATGTTGCATCAACAAATTAAAAATAGGGATTTTCTCAAATAAATTTGGGGGGAAATCCCTAGGTATCTCAAATAGGTGTCTAGAACCTTAGACTCTATTGATAGCTGAGTAATGATCCTTATGCCCATCGCTCTGCTAGTTAGATCCTCATCCCTCCACCCTATGTCCCTTCAGTAGAGTTCAAAGGTATTAAATAAACCACATATTCATCTTCACCCGAGAATCATTTGGTTTGGATAGTTCACTACAAATGTATCTGCACAATTATTTAGAAATCGATCATTATTATGAAAATTTCCAAAAATGAGTTCTTACTAACTTCTAGTTCAATCATGAGTGAGAACTTTTATTTGCCTCAACTTTCTCATATAGGAAATAAAATGTTACATGCACTAATCATCAAAACAAATGAACCCTGAAAAATGACAACAAAAAATGTAGTAGTAACATTGATCACTCTCATACCCTTTTAATACATCCATCACCTCATCCAATAATCAATCCAAATGTATCACATCAATTACATAGAGTTTGGAATTACTAGCCATCCACTCAACCTCAGATGACTGGACTCTCGATAGATATGTGTCAAGGATAGTTAGTAGTCTTTTATTTTACTTTGTAAGGAAAAGAAAAGAGATTTTAAATCAATCTTGGCTAAACAAAAACTTTAATCAAATAAATGGAGTCATATTCTACCTCGACGTACAAATTTTGGTATCCCAATCCATCTATATACATCATACACCAAATACCACCATACAAATTTGACAGTACTAGTGGGCTCAACTCAAACTAAATAAATCATAAAGATTTTCCCTTCTAGTCCATTAGAACACCCATTGTTGTTACTTCCATTGTAGAAAAACTAAACATCCATCAACATGAAGTTTGTAGTCGCCCATAGTATAATAAGTCAAAATAAACTTTATAGTTAAAAGGAGAGAAGAAGTGTCATCTCATTTATAGATGTGAAGGACATCAATGAGTGATACCTTGATAGCCATGCACAAAGCAATCTGATTTTTTCAAGTGTTTTTGAAAAATTGTCTTTCTCTGAGCATCCACAAACCCAACAAATAAGTGAAAATGACAATGATCAATCCTTCTCAAGAAATACATTTAGTATGGACTACTCCTCAAGGTGAAATGAAAAGAAGTACTCCATGTACTTCACATTCTTGAGTCTAAGCCACTAAGAACTAGGATGTTCACAATCTTAAAGGGTGTGGATAATCAATTCTTCTTCAATCAAACGTTATGAACGTTAGTATTCCTCCATACATTTCCTTTTTTACTCTTTTCTTACAACTGTAGCATTGTAAATATGAGTTGTAATAATGTATATATGAATTATAACATTAAATCCTATGAAAATATGAAAATTACATAAATTCTTATGCATAGAATCTTTACTTTACCAAAATATAACTTATTGCCCCAAAGTGGCTTCATTTCACGCAATGCACATATAACATACAGTTTCAATCAAATCTTTTTTAAATAAACCACTTCATATGTTTTAGGTATTGCATATAGGTCCATATTCATTGGACTCATATCTTATAGTGTATCATATTACAAGAGACCATTTTAGAATTTGTACGCCCATTTCAGATTCATTTTTATCAAAATAACCATTCAAACTTAATGTGACTAAAATTGAAATGATATAAATCAAGAAAAATGGGTGAATGAATTTTTGCTAAAAAGGATATGTAATTGTATAAGAAAAGGAAACCAAGTTTTAGATGAAGTTATCATGAAAATACCAACTTAGCACATAATTCTCATCCAAAATTTAGACTTCCAAAAATTCCATGCCCAAAGTTGAAAAAATAAATATGTGCATAAAATAAGTAAGTCAAAATTCACTTGTCTAATGATTCATGGAGTCCATGCTAACCCAAGAACCATTTATGGATTCAACATGTTTTTAACACAGACAACTCACATCACGAGCTCCTCATATTTCTTGTCTTTATAACTTTTGGATGACATCAGACTATGAATACTTGAGTATAACATGTATCCACACAATCCATTTGCATGTAGATCATCACTATAAACTTTCAAGAAGATAACAATAAAATTTAGATAAAATGTTATGCATCGTTCTTATTTCTAGCTTAATAACCTTCTTATACCTACAAGATGAATGTCAGCAAAACTCATTTACTTGTATATCGGTATAATGCTTCCACACCCAAATTGTAAAGGTCTCTAGTATAACAAATGTACAAATTATGTACCCCATGTCTCAATAAGATATGGAAATGAGTTAGAATGATGATGTTGAATGATTTATACAATGAATAGAAAATGTTCCCATAAGGTTCAACGTCAACTGATCAATATATCTAACTTAAAATATGTTTGCGTATGTAAGGTACAAGCTCAACGCCATGGCTCAACCATAAAATCCATATGCCAAAGACTGACATGAAATATATACTACCTTGGGTAATGAAATATTGCCAAACCTAGTTGTTGACCACCCCAAGGCTACATTGCTAAATATCATATTTTGGTGATGACTAAACCATTACATTTAATTGTATCTAGTGAATCTATTCAAGATGCTTCAAATTGTTCAATCACACTCCATACACCAGTATTGGAATACCCTAATTGGGGTTACACTTTAGGTTTACAACAAGATCAAAGCAATTGGAGATTGATCAATATTTCTTTTAGTATCTTGTTGTAACATACTTGCAACTCTAATGCCTTATAATAAGCTCATATTTAACTTAATGATGATTAAGAGGATGCATTGACATATTTACAAATCCTAAATTGATACATGTCATCTGATTTTCCTCACACACATATTAGATGGAAAATTGAAAAAGAAGGTTAGTTGATATAGTCATCATAACCTTTTGTCTAAGAAAATCAAACAATGTTGATCCTAATCTAGTAGTTGACGTATTGTTGGATGATTTCATCTTGTAGAAAATCATTGATGGGTTAGGGTATTCTTTCCTACTAGCATCCATTAGTTGATATGTTGGACCTATGGGATCAAGAGGAGTGGATGAATTGATCTATTAAAAACTTAGACCAAATTTGTTAGACCTTCAAATTATATCCCAAAATAAGTAATACAAATGCTAAAAGTAGGGCGAGATTGAAAATGCAAGAAATTTAGAGAGGTTTTACCTCAAAGGATGTATCTCTACTACCTTGTACTAAAGCACAACAGTTACATTGAGAC
Source organism: Alisma plantago-aquatica (assembly GCA_963693085.1). Taxonomy (NCBI): domain Eukaryota; kingdom Viridiplantae; phylum Streptophyta; class Magnoliopsida; order Alismatales; family Alismataceae; genus Alisma; species Alisma plantago-aquatica. The sequence continues at coordinate 1,793,369,950 of OY856409.1, forward strand.
CCCCTGTTTCAAGTCAAGGGATAACTACCTTCCTATTTCCAAGTAAGGGATCCAACAACCTCAAAAGGGACTCATATTTCCTTACATTGGATTAACTGCCCTTAGCCTTGGCCTTCCTTAGCCAAGGAAGAACTTCAAAACCATCATATTTTTGTAGTGGGAATTTGGTATAGGGGAGAGCTTCACAAAGAATAAGTACAAAGACCTCTCTTGGAAATGACATGTTCACTCTAATGAATGAAACATGTAATATAAATCAAGGAGTTATTAGGGGTTGTAGAGGAACAATCTCTCCCATAGCACATGAACATAGAAGGTAACCTTGGAATGAACTCGCGTAGGTCATATTTATAGTTTAGGATGCTTACTAGACATTAGACACAATTAGGACTGATTATATTCATATTTAGGGGATTGATGGGATGTCCAACATATATATATTCACATTTTAGTCAGTTCATAATATAATCATAATAATGATCTAACTTATTCATGACTGTAGAAATTACTAAAAAACTATTTATGTAGCTTTGTTTTATTTAGAGAAGCATACTAAAGTTTCTTATATGTGCAATCTTGTTAAGTGCGGGTATAGTTGCGATGATAATCATGCTCCTACATGTAATGCAGTTAGAAAAGATTAAGGGGAAAAATACTTCCGGTTCCTATTTTTTTTATGTTTGTGTATTGCTTCCTTGTTTGTTGAGCTTTCCATTTAAAGTGCTTTAGTTTTGTGGTGCACATCACTAAGGTTGTGTGTTAGTCTGAACCCTTATGATGGGTGCTACTTTTAGTGGTATCATGGAATAGGTTTAGGAAGTCTATTTAGACTCTGGGAGTGGGTTGGAAGTGTCTCTCTATATTTTATCTAATTGATACAATATGTTTGATGGAACATGATCTCAAACTAGGGATTTGTCCCATGGTTACAGAAGGAAAATAGTTAGAGCTTTGTTTAAGGCTTAGTATGTGGATGAGGAAGGACAGAAACATGATGTTGTGCATGTGAGGCTCTTAAGGTTGATATGTTTTAGGTGTATAAAATTAATACTAGATTTCCTAGTCCATCTTCTATGGATTTTTCTACCATGAGGAGGATGCTAATAACTCCTAAAAATGACTCTGGAACTTGGAAGATACTAAGTTTAAAGGAACTTTGGATCTAGAAGAGGATTTATATGGATAAAAAAATTGGGAAAGACATTTGACATTTTGAAGATTAACAAAAGATGATAAGATATGACACGTGATTTACCCATTGAATGAAATTCGATGCCAGTGATAGGAAATGGAGGAGGCAAAGTGATTTGTTGACCTAAACATATTTTTAGATGAAGTGTTAAGGTTGATGCATACAACTGCCTTACACCATAGATACATTAGGATATTTGGGTATTTAAGTATCAATAGATTATGGTTAATGAGTCGGAAGCACAATTTCTTGATTTTGTTTACTGTTCTTCCCGTTAGAGGCTTCAAGTAAGACAATATTAGACACTTTGATAGTATTACCACATGGTATACTAGAAGATAACCATATTATATTATAGACAAAAGTTCTCAATCTTATATGAGTATTTCAAGAGGATAGAGAGAGATGTTTATAATTGGCATGAGTTTGATTCATGCATGAAAAAGTCTGAGGATGTCGAAGGAGTGAGTAGTGGTACAATCACCATGAGAATAATTCATATTATACATGCTTCATGAGTCATACATATTTTTTGAGGATGACATGTATGAGGATGATAGACCTTGTTATTGAAACGATGGTCAATGTAAGGTTGGCTCTAGTAACAGGAAGGTACCATTCTCTAATGTGCATTAATAGACACGAGGGATACTATTGGGGAGTTAGTTTAAATTGTAATTGCTTTTGTGATCAATGGGACATATGAGTACATAATTCTCTTAGAAGTTTCTCTCTAAGAAGGGGTTGATTCGTCCTGAAGAGGGGTGAATTTGTAATGATTCAATTTGATGCTAGAGTTTTATTTGATTTATTCTAAGATAACTTATAATAAATTACAATTTTTTATATTATGTTCCTAATTGAAGATATGATGTTACATAATGTTGAGTAGAAATCCTAATTTTTTTGCATTAGATGCTTATAGTAGTTAGCATCGATAATAGCTTGATTTTACTAGGAAAACATTGGGTAGTCCAAAAAAATTAATGAGTCAAAAATTTCTAATATTTTATAATTTGATTGGCTAAATTTACTCAAATTATAACTATTAATATGTTGGATAGTAATTACATGATGATTACATTATTCATGGTTGATATAAAACCCTAGTTTCCTAGATTAGGGTTTTGGGTGTTTTGATGTAGTTATATCTTGAAATAGAATGAATCTTAGACTAACTTAAATTTATGTTTTCATTCATAATTTTAATATTCAAGAAGATTGAAAATACCTTATACATAATATATGTTAATCTAGTGCTTGTATCCAACTAGATTTCCAATTCTAAAAATTCATTTGACTGAAAGAACGTTTTCAAATCAAGCTTTGTGGGTTGATTTTTCTTGGAAAGATTAGCTGGCAGAAGATGTTAGAATACCTTGGTCAAGGGATCTATTGGATTTTGAAACTACATGACCATATTTCTTTGGCTAAACGTTGTATGATTGATTGGAATTTTATAGAAAAATCTAATTAGTCACACAAGTCGTAGAAAAGTATAATACATAAGTCTATTTTGTACCTAAGACATTAAATAACATATAATGTCTATGGAAGACCCTAGAAACTCTCATTTACCATCAATACATCCAAAGCTAAGAATTGAGAGAAGAAAGAGTAAATCAAGGTAACAAGGTCTAATTGAAGCTAGGAGGGACTACTAATTTTTCTTGTAAGACTTGGCAGTTCATGGTAATTTTTGTTAGTCACGATTGGAATATGTATATTCCTTGATTATGTGCTCCTTGTTTTAGTCAACATAATCCCTTCCATTCTGCTTCATTCCCTCCTTCACTTATTTTTTACCAACTGAACCTAATAGCTAGAGATGGACACATGTTTATTGGAACTGTTAGTGGTTGTTAAATTGAGGAAGCTAAATATCAAGAAAATTCCATACAATGTGACTGAACACTTCTAGTTGGGGTCATGACCACAACCCTTGTTCTATTTATGGACGCATGAGATGTGACATCAGAAGTTATTGATTGACTAAATATACTTTAGTTGTATAAAATGTGAATGATGAGTATATTTATTGTTCTTCCTTATGTTTTTGTGATAGTGTTCCATTTCATATCGTCAAGTAAATCATATGCTTAATCATTCAATACTACCAATATTTTAGTACTCACATAATATGCTTATCTACTTGGTAAACTATCATGCATGAACAACTCTGGTTTATTAGTTGTATAATATTAACATGCATACTTCTCATAGTAAATTGGTTATTTACTGCCAAGCGGGAAGTTCCCATTATGAGGAAACAAACTCATATGAACTTACTAAAAGTTTTTAGGTACAAAAGAGTATCTGGGTTGATTAATTCATGATTAATCGAGTAGTTCAATACTTTAAATTTCACACTCAGGTCCTAGTGCGGTGTGACGAGATTGTGGTTTCCTATTTGTGCCTCATTGTTGTCAACTTATCTTATACTATCTTCTTGTAGTTTCATATGATGATATATAATTTGTTCTAAATACCAGTCAGATGTAAGTCATTTCATGAATGTGATAGGTACTAAACAGACTATATTTGTATCCTTGATTTACTTTGAGAGATAGAATGAAGTTTTATATAAGTATAATCTAATTAAATGTGAACCCATATTTGATGATAATCATATTCCTACATCTAATGTAATCATAAAAACATTAACAACAATGAACTTTGAACTACGATTTATTACGAGTTTATTGTCACTTTTGTGTTTGTTGAGGTTTTTGTTGCGAGTGGTTTTGGTTTCTTATACAAGCCATTGGATTGTAGGTTAGTCATAGCCCATATGGTGGGTTCTACACGACATAATGTTGAAAATTGTAGTTTCTTGAAGAAGGTGGTGCTACATGACAGAATTTTGAAAATCGTAGTGTCTTGAAGAAGATGACTGCACAAACCTATGAAGGTGGGATATGTATCAAAGTTGTGATATAATTAAATGAATTCATGATCACAAGATCATTTTAAAATTGTTACAACTATTTTGATACGTATTCCACTCAACAACACATATGATAACATAACTCGATCGTGTGTGGGTTATGGATCCATGATATGAAGACTGATCACTCCACCAATAGTTTCTAAAGTCATTCAAGGAGGACTATCATGAAATGATGGATGACTTTGACTTGGCATGAAGATTTGATGTATGTTGGGAACATTCCTAGAAAGAAAGCCAATAATATAAGCAACATGGATATTGAAAACCTAAAGATTTGTTGCATGGTTATTGATGAATGATATGGTACAACACTTCAATTACACATTTCTTTAAACCATCTGACTTCAAGAATATATTGCATGTGTTTCCTCCATGGATTTTTTTGGGTTTAGAAGAACAATGATGGATAAGGCAAAAAATACGGACAATTTTAAGCTCAATTGGCACATATTACTTTAGTGGAAAGGAGATTTGGTTTTGTGTGTAATGACTAGAAAAAATAGTTGAAAACTAAGGCAGCCCACAACATTTCCATTTGGTTTTTTAATGACACTAAATTTTTTGGTTTAGAGTTGATGCAGTTTCATGGAGGTGACTCCTACTTATTGTGTTATCTGCCAAGAGAAGATGTGTTGAATGCATTATGACATTTAACTTAGTCCAAGAAGTGTTGGCTAGGTACATATCTCACGATATCGATGGCCTTCTTCTCCATATTTCACCAAAGTTTCATTCTCCTTGAATGATAACATACAAAAACACTAGCCATTTTAGATGACAATTTTATCGTCTCAAATTATATGATTTGGAAGAAAAGGAACCATGTGATATTTAAAACATTTATAATCAAGGAATTCTCTTACTACCTCAAATACGTAATAATATTATAGTGTGTGCAAATCTATGCCACTATCAACATGCAATGCTAGCCTATCACAATCCAGACCCCACCCTATGGCTCAATAACAACTCTTCCATACCCAATGATTCAAAGACCACTTTGATACAACACAATTCAAGCATATTAATTACCTTCTAACTAGCTCAGTAGTAAGGATAACAAGATAGAATGGTTGCATTTTTGGATCCATGAAGATGGTGCCTGCTAACACACTTGATGATGATGAGCATCAAATGTGGCAAGGTTTATGTAATTCCATTACCATTAGTGACTTGGATTGCTACTGAATTTGACTCAATCATTACAAGTAAGATGTTGAACAATGTAGCTATCTAGGCCCATATGCTGTAAAGTATCATACCAAACTATAATAACCTCAATAAGGGGGTAATTAGTTTTTATCCACTTCAAAGAATAAGTTCTAGCAAGTTAGTTGATTTTTTTTGGCAAAATGGATTTACTCTCATATTTAGTTTTCTATATTTAGCATAAATTATTTTTTCCGTTCTTAAAACCTTTAGTGGACAGTAGTAATAGAGTTTCTATTTCTAATCAATGTACTAGTGTGTGTAAGCAATTGGTATTACTTGCAAGAGGAGTGTTGAAGACTAGATAGCCTCCTGACCTCCCCATTGAAAGAAAATAACAAGAAGAATTGAAGTTTTCCAAATTTATGGTGGCCAAGTGTATAAACTATATTCTGTGGCAAATATGGAATAATATACAAACTACCTTGATGAATCAAATGTTTATCGAGATCTATGTATGATTTTCATTTATTGATGTGTTTATTTCAAGTTTTCGAGATCAACACCTTTGTGTTGATGAGAATGTATATAGTCATATATTGATGGTGGCCTAATAGCTGTCTTATATATATGGAATGGTGTGGAATGGAAATTATGTTTGTATCCTAAACAAACATCATGTTCTCACTTGAACAAATCATATATGTTAGATATCTGAAACTAGTTATCTTATACAATCCTTAGATGACTACTTGTCATCGACTCTCCTTGTTCTTCTTTCTTGTTTGCGGACGTCCTTCTGGATGCTAAACCATTGAAGAATAAATAATCCAACCAAAATAAGATTGTTAATGGAGATGTCTTTGTTGAATATCGGTAATATCATGAACACAAATTCTCCTCTCATGGTCCATATCTGGGGAGGAAGAATGGATATACTAACTAAAAGAGAGTTGGGATGAGATACACGTGGGTGTGTAAGGCTAGTTATACTGTATCTATGTTGGTATCCTAGTTAGTGGTATCATGGGTTAGTGGAGCAAGAGATTTAATGACCACCTTAGGTGTTGGTTGGTTGATTATAGTTGAGGCACCTATCATGTCAACCATGTACGTATGGGCTCTAGAAAGATTTAGTTAAGGCTAAGTATATGGACATGCTAATCTCATAAAATAAAGTTAGATTGGTCAGTCATAAGGGGCCAATACAAAAAACCATGAGGTTTCTAGGTGGGTCACCAGAAGATGACAATCACTTGAAAGACATTATAAAACAAGTTGAGTGGAAAATGACTATGACGGTTTAGTTATACAATTTGTGAAGTAACCATAAAATTTAAATGAGTATTATGGATGATAAAGGTAGCTATACATAGTATAATGCATAATGGAAACATGGATAATTGTATAAGATTTTTGTAATATACATGAGTTGTTCATTTTTTTTGTTATTGTATTATGCTTTTTGTTGTCTATATTTTGTATTTTGGCTGTGTAATTCGTCTGTTTCATTTAAATATGGATATGATAGACATTTTTTTACTATATTGACGTTACATCCAGTTTCCTAGTTACTTCTACTTTATATTTTATTTGTAAATGATAGACAATTAGAAATTATGTTGGTTGTCTACAATGAAAATCAATATCTACTTTTAATACTTATTCTTTCAGTACTTCATTGTGGTTTGGGGAGATTATCATTTGGAAAATGCAATTTGCTACTCATTGAGCTAGTGAATCACCCACCTATTGAATACATTTTTAGGTAGAGTCAAGGATCATAAATAAATACTTGTAGGGTGTATTAACGGGACAAGTATTAAAATATTGTTGTATCTCTTGTAGATTCATAATTTTGGACAATCTATGCTAACATTTTCTAAATTCAAACTATAAAATTGCCCAAAAGATGTAAGTCTTAGATCATGAGCATCAGAGATGCCCCATAGATTGAGTAAGATCACATAGAGGTGGTCTATCTACTTATAACATCCCATGTATAAAAGAAACCCTAGAATCTAGGGTTAAGGTGAAGCTGAGCAAAAAAGAGTTCAAAATGGGGGGAGAGTTTCCCTTACACAACTCACTAAACCAGTAGATTGTCTGACATAGATGGATTTAGTAACAATTCAAGCCTCGGTAGGGTCGCTCAAGGAAGCTGTTTTGATATCTTCATCTAGTTTGAAGTTAATCTACCCTAAAGGAGTTAACACTTCTCATCATCGGTAGTGGAAAACACGCGAGAGACCATCTTAATATTGAGATCCGATGAGGCATCACCTATACAAATAGTTGTATTCCAATCATTCAAACCTTTGGAAATGTTTGATATAATGCAGATCCTAGAAATATTTTCCCACCCAAAATAGTTAATTATTTTAAAATTCCATATATAAGAACGAGTACATGTTATGAAAGTATCATAATTAAGTTTGAATATGGGTCATGTTAAGATTTGTTTCCAATCAACCATAAATGTATGTGAACCTTTGTATATACACCACAAATATTTTCCATGATGTGAATCATGTCTCAAGTGAATAAAGAATTATTAGACATAATTTACTGATAAATTCATATTTATCTATTTAATTTTCATATTTTCAGTCATTCTATAGGAGCATTTGGTTGATTATATACTAATTTTAAAATCAATTTTCTTAGCTTATCTTTTCTCTCTTTAACTGGAGTTTTTATTATATTTGCTTGAATTTTGTAGGATAATACCCCAATCACTTCAAAGCCCGAAGATTTTCAAAAATTGGAAGATGTTTGCACAAATTCCCACAGTGCCTGATATATATATACACATATATACATATATATATGTATATAGTTAGGCTAGAATACACTAGAGTGTATAGATTACACTGTACATGTGACGTCCTCGGATTTTCTAAAACTTAATCTCATGTGTGACGTCCAAATTGAAAACCTCACCTTAGCGAGAATCCCAATTTAAACATCCCACACAAGGCTAAGAAGAAGAAAATCAGAGGAAGTCAAAAGGAAACACAGTAGCACATGTACATGAACAATAATAAAACCATACACACATGTTCACCATTCAACATATAATTACAACATGAATTGTTACAACATTTGATATTACATATTGAACAGCAAACTATACATATACATGAGCTACAACTAAAACAACAGGATCTTAAGACAACAGGTCCACCTGTACATCAGCTCGCCATACAACTCTCACTATCCTGGATCTTCAAAAGCATAACCATAACCTATACAAAAGATTACATGCGGTACACGTCAGCACAATATTTCATGAATATTGTACTGAGTACGCCTACGTGTCTTTTATTTACCTCTCATCATATCTTGGCAATAAGATAAAACTAATACTTGGCAGTAACAGAAGAATATAAGAAAAGCATACACTTGCACAAAGATATTCATTAACAAAAGAGAACACATATTTTAAGCACATTTCCATCATATATCTCGTACATCTGCCCCTTGGGCTTTGATGCTTTTCAGGCCTTATGATCTACTACCAAAGAGTTTGAGATCATTTTACGTGTGATCTACTACCAAAGAGTTTGAGATCTAACACATGTGATCTACTACCAAAGAGTTTGAGATCACTTCAATGCACTGTACTACCAAAGAGTTTAGTGCTATCATATGATGGACCAGATATCTTATGTTTCATGTGTTCATAGTAATAAGTATGGAAAATCATGCAACATATCATACCAGAACAATCATTTCAATCAATACCATATGCCAAGTATTTTACTACTCATATAACACAAGCATATTGTATAATAAGCCAAGTAAGAGGTAATAGCGTACCTTCCAAAGAAACATCCTAATCACATATTCCTGATGTCATCTATATCCTTGGTTAAACCTGATCAAGACAAGACCATGTACTATTATCAGATTCTCATCTTATTATATCTCATCTTAACCCTAATTGTGTTCATTAGGGTTTAGCTTATCTTTTTAGGATATTCTCATCATTACTTGTGTTATCTTCATCCTTATGTGAGATTTTATGTTACTGATGTTATATTCCAGATTAGGATACATAATCTGAACATTATCTTCCATATCATTTTTGTACACATTAATTAACCCTAGGTTACATCATTAACCTAGATTAGGGTTTAAAACCATGTATTACAATTCATCTTCATATAACATGGATTATGTTCATCATTATGATCTCATAATTAATACTGAGGTTCCATATACAGATATGAGCTTACTCTGTAAATTTCATCTTTAATTGATCATTAATGCATTTTCTACATTTCTTTAGGGTTATTAGCCCTAATTAGACAAATTAAGCAAAAATACATGATTTCGAGTATCAACATGACCATAACTGACATCATATGCATTCTATGCATAATTATAGACTTATTGATATTTTTCCATGATTTTATGTCATCATTTGCTATTTATTATCCATTAAACAAGAATTACACATCTTACATGATATTGCTGATATACGTGCATAAAAAGAGTGATATTATAGTCTCATCATGTTCTATACAATTTTCTGAGAATTTCGATATATTATTTGTATTTTTCTGAGCATCGAGCTATTTTCTATGAATTATTGAAGATTTGAGAATTTCTGAGCATTTTCTTACCTTTTGGCCAATGGCACATTGCCACGTGTCCTTGGGCGCACAACTCTAGCCCTTTGCTTGAGTTCGCTCGGTTCTTTGTTGGTTCGTTGCGAGCCGGCCGGTTCTTTGGTTGAGCCGGTCTGGTTCACCAGCTGGACCAACCGGTCCTCCTCCTTTCTCTCACGCGCCCCTGAGTCCCAGCGGGACTCTGTTTCACGCGGGCGCTGCCGTCTGGCCCAGCTCCGGTGAGCAATCCACAGCGACCAAGTCTTCATCGTGAGCTCCTCACGCCACCATCACGTTTGCGCACCTTGAAGTGACCTCCACGGCCACTCGGCTTCAGAGCTATGCCTCCGCCGTTCTAGATCGGCGGGATCTCCGGCGTCGACCTCGCTGCGGAGGGGCAAAAGTGGCGTCTTGCCCCATGATCATTCACGCACCGACCTACAGCTTCCGAAGCTTCGCAGGGTCTCCACGAGTTCATTGCAACCTTTGGTCATGGCGAGAAGCTCTCCCCACAGGTCTCCGAGCCCTTCCCTCATTCTGGTCAGGTTGGCTCCGTCCGCCATGGAACCTCCACCTGAAACCACTGAAACAAAGGCTCACATCCGTCTCCCCTGGCTTCGGCCTTGCTTCTTCCTTCTTCATCTTCCTCAAAACGACCTTCTATTCTTGACTTCACTGTCTTTCTGCCACCTGCACGATGCTGCGGAGAGACCAGGGATTCGCGTGGCTTGTTCTACCTATTGGAATGGTCTCACATCTCCCTTAAGGGGTCTTCTCGCTCCTCTAGTCGAGCCGAACACGACTGCCCACTTCAAGCCCTTCACTGAGCCACGACCACATCGTGGGGCGAGGCTAACTCCTCCCACTCACTGTAACCCCACGATCCCTCGTTTGACTGGAGGTAGGGGATGAAGATCCAGCCGTCAAGGGTACATCTAACGATTATAAATAACTTGCCCAAAGCAAGATCCGGGCTCACTTAAGCAGGCGGTCCCAGCCACAGGATTAGACATGAATGGCCCGGATTTGGCCACACAGGCCCAGCCCAGACCAGGGGCGTGACACTTTATTAAAAGCAAAACTTAGGCTAATCAACCCTAATATTGTACATCAATTCACAAAACATCAAACCTCCATAACTTCCTCTAGGAATGTCCGATTGCCACCAAATTTTAACCACAGCTTTCCTACCACTCAAGCTACCTTCTATTCAAATTTGGTGCTAAAACTCAACTGTTAGGTCATCCAATTAAATTCCTCAAGAAGGCATATAAAGAGAGATCTTAATCATTATATAAATCTCATTCAACATCTCCCCTTTACCAAAACACTTGGAACTCTCATTGTAACTCAAGATATGGATTCTAATATGTTATTGGAGATTTATGGATTTCCAAAACCCACTCCATCACATCCTACACACCTTAAAAGATATTTCGTCCTCGAAATTAAACTAGAAATCCGATCTTTCACATCATATACATCTTAAAAGAACTTTCGTCCTCAAAAGTACACCATACTCATACTTCCAGGGAAAAGCTTATATTTCCTTCATCCGCGTGTAGGCACTATTCTATGTGTAATATATCCACAAAGGTTACCTAGAACCCTGTATCCATAACACTATTAGGGGGTTTACAACCATCTTGGGTGCACAAACACTCCATTCAAGGATGAACTCAAGGTTTTGAAACTCAGATTATGTCATGACATATCTCATATATTAGAGTTGCTTCCTTATCTTTAGCCATGGATTAGGGTTTTCACATGATATTCCATGTTCCAAAGAAGTTAACCAAAGTTAAGCCATTATATCAAGGTATCATCAACATTTTATTGAGCTAATTGTTAGAACATGTTCAACATTAACATATTCCTTTTAGGAGGGAGTTAACTAAAGTCAACCCACTTTATCGATCTTTATCACATAAAGGTGTCATAAACATTATGTTGTGCTAGCTGTCAAACAATATTTTCCATCTTTGTTAAGGACTAAGATTAACACCTCATGGAACATGTTCATTCATAGAGTCTTATTTCATTACTCATAATAGGTTATAACATTTACATGTGATTTCATAGCAAGATTAACCAACATTTTCACATTATCATCATTATTTATGTATGTGGTTAACCATGCATGCATTGATATTTATTAAACCAACTCTAGGTTTCCTTCATATCATATCTGTATGTCACATCTCGAGATTCGATCACATCCTTACATTTATTATATCATGGTTGTACTACACAAACTTATGTGAGTTGCTCTTTAAACATATATCAAACGTCATCTAGTCCAACTGAGGTCCTAACCCTTGTCATGAGAGTAACACCATGCTCAGTCTCTCTGAGCCAACTCAACTCAATGAGTGTCTCATACGTACAAACTATATCTTCCCTCTCGGTCTAGGGTTCTCAGGTTACCTCATTGGAACTAGTGATAGCCTTACAAGCTCTAGCCACAAAAGCACAAACCAGAACATGCTATGACATATTCATCATAGGTCTCTACCCATGAAACATCTTACCCAAAACTTTCTTATATATACCACTAGATTCCTATGTGGGAAACCACCAACCCGAGCATGAGGCTTCACAGAACTAACATAGCTACCTCCTCCAGGGTCTTGGGCTCTCTCCCTCACCCGTATGGCAGGTTCTCATATTTCCTTATTCACATATATAACTAGCCTCTCTCTGACTCTAGGGTTTGGTCCTCCCAAGGACATCTAGGGTTCAAGAAGACTATAAGAATCATACATAAAGCAACTCAACTCAATCACTCAGGAGTAGTCTAGTTTAGGACATATCACATATCTCAAAATTCTCATATCTTGGAGTTTAGGTTCTCTAACCTTCTCCCAATGGGTCTCACTCTCTCTGGAGTTAACCCCGAAACTGGTCCTAACACTAGAGGTCCTCCTTCGTAAAAGAGCTTGAGGCTCATGCTGACTCACAACCTTGTCTCAACTTAACATAACTTATCACATAAAATCCTAGTTACTTGCATCATCAAAACTCATCTCAAATCCTCAAGACTGAACTTGCATCCTCAAAGACAAACATAGATCATCACAAACATCTTATGTCTTCTATATAAGACTTACATCATATCATCGAACTTATTTCATCTATTCCATCTATCATATATATTCCAACAAGGTTCTAGACTTCTAATCTAGAACTACTCTCTCTTCTAGACTGATGTCATTCACTTTCACTTAAGTTACATGACCACCTCCTACTCGTACATGTGTGGGGACACATTTTTGTAATACACATATATAATAAAATATTATATAGTTTTTCTCCGATAAAACAAGCGTCAGAGAAAACTATCACAGATCGATCCGGTTGGAATCCAAAACCAAATCCAGAAAACGAGTGTCCCACACATAGTAGAGAGTACAGTGTCATGAAAACTAGTGAAAAGGGTGAGAACAAGGGGTAGACTAGTGTAGCTACGCTAGACAACGTGCGCAATATGTCTAGGGTTTCTCTTCCCTTGATGCACGCCATTTCCAAATAGTGCAACGTCCCATACCGCTGCACTACAAGGAAAGAACGACATCTAAGGACTTGCTATACAACAAGCACCAGTCTAGGCCTAGTTCTCGGACATCTAGGTGCTAACCTAGAGGCTAGGTCAGATCTAGTCTCTAAAAGACGACTAATCTAACCCTAAAAGATTATTAAGTTCAAGGTTTTCTAGTTTTGAGTTGCATAATGAGCAAATGTTAGGCTTTGCTATTGTTCATGCTCTGATACCACCTGTGACGTCCCCAGATTTTCTAAAACTTAATCTCATGTGTGACGTCCAAATTGAAACCCTCACCTTAGCGAGAATCCCAATTTAAACATCCCACACAAGGCTAAGAAGAAGAAAATCAGAGGAAGTCAAAAGGAAACACAGTAGCACATGTACATGAACAATAATAAAACCATACACACATGTTCACCATTCAACATATAATTACAACATGAATTGTTACAACATTTGATATTACATATTGAACAGCAAACTATACATATACATGAGCTACAACTAAAACAACAAGATCTTAAGACAACAGGTCCACCTGTACATCAGCTCGCCATACAACTCTCACTATCCTGGATCTTCAAAAGCATAACCATAACCTATACAAAAGATTACATGCGGTACACGTCAGCACAATATTTCATGAATATTGTACTGAGTACGCCTACGTGTCTTTTATTTACCTCTCATCATATCTTGGCAATAAGATAAAACTAATACTTGGCAGTAACAGAAGAATATAAGAAAAGCATACACTTGCACAAAGATATTCATTAACAAAAGAGAACACATATTTTAAGCACATTTCCATCATATATCTCGTACATCTGCCCCTTGGGCTTTGATGCTTTTCAGGCCTTATGATCTACTACCAAAGAGTTTGAGATCATTTTACGTGTGATCTACTACCAAAGAGTTTGAGATCTAACACATGTGATCTACTACCAAAGAGTTTGAGATCACTTCAATGCACTGTACTACCAAAGAGTTTAGTGCTATCATATGATGGACCAGATATCTTATGTTTCATGTGTTCATAGTAATAAGTATGGAAAATCATGCAACATATCATACCAGAACAATCATTTCAATCAATACCATATGCCAAGTATTTTACTACTCATATAACACAAGCATATTGTATAATAAGCCAAGTAAGAGGTAATAGCGTACCTTCCAAAGAAACATCCTAATCACATATTCCTGATGTCATCTATATCCTTGGTTAAACCTGATCAAGACAAGACCATGTACTATTATCAGATTCTCATCTTATTATATCTCATCTTAACCCTAATTGTGTTCATTAGGGTTTAGCTTATCTTTTTAGGATATTCTCATCATTACTTGTGTTATCTTCATCCTTATGTGAGATTTTATGTTACTGATGTTATATTCCAGATTAGGATACATAATCTGAACATTATCTTCCATATCATTTTTGTACACATTAATTAACCCTAGGTTACATCATTAACCTAGATTAGGGTTTAAAACCATGTATTACAATTCATCTTCATATAACATGGATTATGTTCATCATTATGATCTCATAATTAATACCGAGGTTCCATATACAGATATGAGCTTACTCTGTAAATTTCATCTTTAATTGATCATTAATGCATTTTCTACATTTCTTTAGGGTTATTAGCCCTAATTAGACAAATTAAGCAAAAATACATGATTTCGAGTATCAACATGACCATAACTGACATCATATGCATTCTATGCATAATTATAGACTTATTGATATTTTTCCATGATTTTATGTCATCATTTGCTATTTATTATCCATTAAACAAGAATTACACATCTTACATGATATTGCTGATATACGTGCATAAAAAGAGTGATATTATAGTATCATCATGTTCTATACAATTTTCTGAGAATTTCGATATATTATTTGTATTTTTCTGAGCATCGAGCTATTTTCTATGAATTATTGAAGATTTGAGAATTTCTGAGCATTTTCTTACCTTTTGGCCAATGGCACATTGCCACGTGTCCTTGGGCGCACAACTCTAGCCCTTTGCTTGAGTTCGCTCGGTTCTTTGTTGGTTCGTTGTGAGCCGGCCGGTTCTTTGGTTGAGCCGGTCTGGTTCACCAGCTGGACCAACCGGTCCTCCTCCTTTCTCTCACGCGCTCCTGAGTCCCAGCGGGACTCTGTTTCACGCGGGCGCTGCCGTCTGGCCCAGCTCCGGTGAGCAATCCACAGCGACCAAGTCTTCATCGTGAGCTCCTCACGCCACCATCACGTTTGCGCACCTTGAAGTGACCTCCACGGCCACTCGGCTTCAGAGCTATGCCTCCGCCGTTCTAGATCGGCGGGATCTCCGGCGTCGACCTCGCTGCGGAGGGGCAAAAGTGGCGTCTTGCCCCATGATCATTCACGCACCGACCTACAGCTTCCGAAGCTTCGCAGGGTCTCCACGAGTTCATTGCAACCTTTGGTCATGGCGAGAAGCTCTCCCCACAGGTCTCCGAGCCCTTCCCTCATTCTGGTCAGGTTGGCTCCGTCCGCCATGGAACCTCCACCTGAAACCACTGAAACAAAGGCTCACATCCGTCTCCCCTGGCTTCGGCCTTGCTTCTTCCTTCTTCATCTTCCTCAAAATGACCTTCTATTCTTGACTTCACTGTCTTTCTGCCACCTGCACGATGCTGCGGAGAGACCAGGGATTCGCGTGGCTTGTTCTACCTATTGGAATGGTCTCACATCTCCCTTAAGGGGTCTTCTCGCTCCTCTAGTCGAGCCGAACACGACTGCCCACTTCAAGCCCTTCACTGAGCCACGACCACATCGTGGGGCGAGGCTAACTCCTCCCACTCACTGTAACCCCACGATCCCTCGTTTGACTGGAGGTAGGGGATGAAGATCCAGTCGTCAAGGGTACATCTAACGATTATAAATAACTTGCCCAAAGCAAGATCCGGGCTCACTTAAGCAGGCGGTCCCAGCCACAGGATTAGACATGAATGGCCCGGATTTGGCCACACAGGCCCAACCCAGACCAGGGGCGTGACACTTTATTAAAAGCAAAACTTAGGCTAATCAACCCTAATATTGTACATCAATTCACAAAACATCAAACCTCCATAACTTCCTCTAGGAATGTCCGATTGCCACCAAATTTTAACCACAGCTTTCCTACCACTCAAGCTACCTTCTATTCAAATTTGGTGCTAAAACTCAACTGTTAGGTCATCCAATTAAATTCCTCAAGAAGGCATATAAAGAGAGATCTTAATCATTATATAAATCTCATTCAACATCTCCCCTTTACCAAAACACTTGGAACTCTCATTGTAACTCAAGATATGGATTCTAATATGTTATTGGAGATTTATGGATTTCCAAAACCCACTCCATCACATCCTACACACCTTAAAAGATATTTCGTCCTCGAAATTAAACTAGAAATCCGGTCTTTCACATCATATACATCTTAAAAGAACTTTCGTCCTCAAAAGTACACCATACTCATACTTCCAGGGAAAAGCTTATATTTCCTTCATCCGCGTGTAGGCACTATTCTATGTGTAATATATCCACAAAGGTTACCTAGAACCCTGTATCCATAACACTATTAGGGGGTTTACAACCATCTTGGGTGCACAAACACTCCATTCAAGGATGAACTCAAGGTTTTGAAACTCAGATTATGTCATGACATATCTCATATATTAGAGTTGCTTCCTTATCTTTAGCCATGGATTAGGGTTTTCACATGATATTCCATGTTCCAAAGAAGTTAACCAAAGTTAAGCCATTATATCAAGGTATCATCAACATTTTATTGAGCTAATTGTTAGAACATGTTCAACATTAACATATTCCTTTTAGGAGGGAGTTAACTAAAGTCAACCCACTTTATCGATCTTTATCACATAAAGGTGTCATAAACATTATGTTGTGCTAGCTGTCAAACAATATTTTCCATCTTTGTTAAGGACTAAGATTAACACCTCATGGAACATGTTCATTCATAGAGTCTTATTTCATTACTCATAATAGGTTATAACATTTACATGTGATTTCATAGCAAGATTAACCAACATTTTCACATTATCATCATTATTTATGTATGTGGTTAACCATGCATGCATTGATATTTATTAAACCAACTCTAGGTTTCCTTCATATCATATCTGTATGTCACATCTCGAGATTCGATCACATCCTTACATTTATTATATCATGGTTGTACAACACAAACTTATGTGAGTTGCTCTTTAAACATATATCAAACGTCATCTAGTCCAACTGAGGTCCTAACCCTTGTCATGAGAGTAACACCATGCTCAGTCTCTCTGAGCCAACTCAACTCAATGAGTGTCTCATACGTACAAACTATATCTTCCCTCTCGGTCTAGGGTTCTCAGGTTACCTCATTGGAACTAGTGATAGCCTTACAAGCTCTAGCCACAAAAGCACAAACCAGAACATGCTATGACATATTCATCATAGGTCTCTACCCATGAAACATCTTACCCAAAACTTTCTTATATATACCACTAGATTCCTATGTGGGAAACCACCAACCCGAGCATGAGGCTTCACAGAACTAACATAGCTACCTCCTCCAGGGTCTTGGGCTCTCTCCCTCACCCGTATGGCAGGTTCTCATATTTCCTTATTCGCATATATAACTAGCCTCTCTCTGACTCTAGGGTTTGGTCCTCCCAAGGACATCTAGGGTTCAAGAAGACTATAAGAATCATACATAAAGCAACTCAACTCAATCACTCAGGAGTAGTCTAGTTTAGGACATATCACATATCTCAAAATTCTCATATCTTGGAGTTTAGGTTCTCTAACCTTCTCCCAATGGGTCTCACTCTCTCTGGAGTTAACCCCGAAACTGGTCCTAACACTAGAGGTCCTCCTTCGTAAAAGAGCTTGAGGCTCATGCTGACTCACAACCTTGTCTCAACTTAACATAACTTATCACATAAAATCCTAGTTACTTGCATCATCAAAACTCATCTCAAATCCTCAAGACTGAACTTGCATCCTCAAAGACAAACATAGATCATCACAAACATCTTATGTCTTCTATATAAGACTTACATCATATCATCGAACTTATTTCATCTATTCCATCTATCATATATATTCCAACAAGGTTCTAGACTTCTAATCTAGAACTACTCTCTCTTCTAGACTGATGTCATTCACTTTCACTTAAGTTACATGACCACCTCCTACTCGTACATGTGTGGGGACACATTTTTGTAATACACATATATAATAAAATATTATATAGTTTTTCTCCGATAAAACAAGCGTCAGAGAAAACTATCACAGATCGATCCGGTTGGAATCCAAAACCAAATCCAGAAAACGAGTGTCCCACACATAGTAGAGAGTACAGTGTCATGAAAACTAGTGAAAAGGGTGAGAACAAGGGGTAGACTAGTGTAGCTACGCTAGACAACGTGCGCAATATGTCTAGGGTTTCTCTTCCCTTGATGCACGTCATTTCCAAATAGTGCAACGTCCCATACCGCTGCACTACAAGGAAAGAACGACATCTAAGGACTTGCTATACAACAAGCACCAGTCTAGGCCTAGTTCTCGGACATCTAGGTGCTAACCTAGAGGCTAGGTCAGATCTAGTCTCTAAAAGACGACTAATCTAACCCTAAAAGATTATTAAGTTCAAGGTTTTCTAGTTTTGAGTTGCATAATGAGCAAATGTTAGGCTTTGCTATTGTTCATGCTCTGATACCACCTGTGACGTCCCCAGATTTTCTAAAACTTAATCTCATGTGTGACGTCCAAATTGAAACCCTCACCTTAGCGAGAATCCCAATTTAAACATCCCACACAAGGCTAAGAAGAAGAAAATCAGAGGAAGTCAAAAGGAAACACAGTAGCACATGTACACGAACAATAATAAAACCATACACACATGTTCACCATTCAACATATAATTACAACATGAATTGTTACAACATTTGATATTACATATTGAACAGCAAACTATACATATACATGAGCTACAACTAAAACAACAGGATCTTAAGACAACAGGTCCACCTGTACATCAGCTCGCCATACAACTCTCACTATCCAGGATCTTCAAAAGCATAACCATAACCTATACAAAAGATTACATGCGGTACACGTCAGCACAATATTTCATGAATATTGTACTGAGTACGCCTACGTGTCTTTTATTTACCTCTCATCATATCTTGGCAATAAGATAAAACTAATACTTGGCAGTAACAGAAGAATATAAGAAAAGCATACACTTGCACAAAGATATTCATTAACAAAAGAGAACACATATTTTAAGCACATTTCCATCATATATCTCGTACATCTGCCCCTTGGGCTTTGATGCTTTTCAGGCCTTATGATCTACTACCAAAGAGTTTGAGATCATTTTACGTGTGATCTACTACCAAAGAGTTTGAGATCTAACACATGCGATCTACTACCAAAGAGTTTGAGATCACTTCAATGCACTGTACTACCAAAGAGTTTAGTGCTATCATATGATGGACCAGATATCTTATGTTTCATGTGTTCATAGTAATAAGTATGGAAAATCATGCAACATATCATACCAGAACAATCATTTCAATCAATACCATATGCCAAGTATTTTACTACTCATATAACACAAGCATATTGTATAATAAGCCAAGTAAGAGGTAATAGCGTACCTTCCAAAGAAACATCCTAATCACATATTCCTGATGTCATCTATATCCTTGGTTAAACCTGATCAAAACAAGACCATGTACTATTATCAGATTCTCATCTTATTATATCTCATCTTAACCCTAATTGTGTTCATTAGGGTTTAGCTTATCTTTTTAGGATATTCTCATCATTACTTGTGTTATCTTCATCCTTATGTGAGATTTTATGTTACTGATGTTATATTCCAGATTAGGATACATAATCTGAACATTATCTTCCATATCATTTTTGTACACATTAATTAACCCTAGGTTACATCATTAACCTAGATTAGGGTTTAAAACCATGTATTACAATTCATCTTCATATAACATGGATTATGTTCATCATTATGATCTCATAATTAATACCGAGGTTCCATATACAGATATGAGCTTACTCTGTAAATTTCATCTTTAATTGATCATTAATGCATTTTCTACATTTCTTTAGGGTTATTAGCCCTAATTAGACAAATTAAGCAAAAATACATGATTTCGAGTATCAACATGACCATAACTGACATCATATGCATTCTATGCATAATTATAGACTTATTGATATTTTTCCATGATTTTATGTCATCATTTGCTATTTATTATCCATTAAACAAGAATTACACATCTTACATGATATTGCTGATATACGTGCATAAAAAGAGTGATATTATAGTCTCATCATGTTCTATACAATTTTCTGAGAATTTCGATATATTATTTGTATTTTTCTGAGCATCGAGCTATTTTCTATGAATTATTGAAGATTTGAGAATTTCTGAGCATTTTCTTACCTTTTGGCCAATGGCACATTGCCACGTGTCCTTGGGCGCACAACTCTAGCCCTTTGCTTGAGTTCGCTCGGTTCTTTGTTGGTTCGTTGCGAGCCGGCCGGTTCTTTGGTTGAGCCGGTCTGGTTCACCAGCTGGACCAACCGGTCCTCCTCCTTTCTCTCACGCACTCCTGAGTCCCAGCGGGACTCTGTTTCACGCGGGCGCTGCCGTCTGGCCCAGCTCCGGTGAGCAATCCACAGCGACCAAGTCTTCATCGTGAGCTCCTCACGCCACCATCACGTTTGCGCACCTTGAAGTGACCTCCACGGCCACTCGGCTTCAGAGCTATGCCTCCGCCGTTCTAGATCGGCGGGATCTCCGGCGTCGACCTCGCTGCGGAGGGGCAAAAGTGGCGTCTTGCCCCATGATCATTCACGCACCGACCTACAGCTTCCGAAGCTTCGCAGGGTCTCCACGAGTTCATTGCAACCTTTGGTCATGGCGAGAAGCTCTCCCCACAGGTCTCCGAGCCCTTCCCTCATTCTGGTCAGGTTGGCTCCGTCCGCCATGGAACCTCCACCTGAAACCACTGAAACAAAGGCTCACATCCGTCTCCCCTGGCTTCGGCCTTGCTTCTTCCTTCTTCATCTTCCTCAAAATGACCTTCTATTCTTGACTTCACTGTCTTTCTGCCACCTGCACGATGCTGCGGAGAGACCAGGGATTCGCGTGGCTTGTTCTACCTATTGGAATGGTCTCACATCTCCCTTAAGGGGTCTTCTCGCTCCTCTAGTCGAGCCGAACACGACTGCCCACTTCAAGCCCTTCACTGAGCCACGACCACATCGTGGGGTGAGGCTAACTCCTCCCACTCACTGTAACCCCACGATCCCTCGTTTGACTGGAGGTAGGGGATGAAGATCCAGCCGTCAAGGGTACATCTAACGATTATAAATAACTTGCCCAAAGCAAGATCCGGGCTCACTTAAGCAGGCGGTCCCAGCCACAGGATTAGACATGAATGGCCCGGATTTGGCCACACAGGCCCAGCCCAGACCAGGGGCGTGACACTTTATTAAAAGCAAAACTTAGGCTAATCAACCCTAATATTGTACATCAATTCACAAAACATCAAACCTCCATAACTTCCTCTAGGAATGTCCGATTGCCACCAAATTTTAACCACAGCTTTCCTACCACTCAAGCTACCTTCTATTCAAATTTGGTGCTAAAACTCAACTGTTAGGTCATCCAATTAAATTCCTCAAGAAGGCATATAAAGAGAGATCTTAATCATTATATAAATCTCATTCAACATCTCCCCTTTACCAAAACACTTGGAACTCTCATTGTAACTCAAGATATGGATTCTAATATGTTATTGGAGATTTATGGATTTCCAAAACCCACTCCATCACATCCTACACACCTTAAAAGATATTTCGTCCTCGAAATTAAACTAGAAATCCGGTCTTTCACATCATATACATCTTAAAAGAACTTTCGTCCTCAAAAGTACACCATACTCATACTTCCAGGGAAAAGCTTATATTTCCTTCATCCGCGTGTAGGCACTATTCTATGTGTAATATATCCACAAAGGTTACCTAGAACCCTGTATCCATAACACTATTAGGGGGTTTACAACCATCTTGGGTGCACAAACACTCCATTCAAGGATGAACTCAAGGTTTTGAAACTCAGATTATGTCATGACATATCTCATATATTAGAGTTGCTTCCTTATCTTTAGCCATGGATTAGGGTTTTCACATGATATTCCATGTTCCAAAGAAGTTAACCAAAGTTAAGCCATTATATCAAGGTATCATCAACATTTTATTGAGCTAATTGTTAGAACATGTTCAACATTAACATATTCCTTTTAGGAGGGAGTTAACTAAAGTCAACCCACTTTATCGATCTTTATCACATAAAGGTGTCATAAACATTATGTTGTGCTAGCTGTCAAACAATATTTTCCATCTTTGTTAAGGACTAAGATTAACACCTCATGGAACATGTTCATTCATAGAGTCTTATTTCATTACTCATAATAGGTTATAACATTTACATGTGATTTCATAGCAAGATTAACCAACATTTTCACATTATCATCATTATTTATGTATGTGGTTAACCATGCATGCATTGATATTTATTAAACCAACTCTAGGTTTCCTTCATATCATATCTGTATGTCACATCTCGAGATTCGATCACATCCTTACATTTATTATATCATGGTTGTACAACACAAACTTATGTGAGTTGCTCTTTAAACATATATCAAACGTCATCTAGTCCAACTGAGGTCCTAACCCTTGTCATGAGAGTAACACCATGCTCAGTCTCTCTGAGCCAACTCAACTCAATGAGTGTCTCATACGTACAAACTATATCTTCCCTCTCGGTCTAGGGTTCTCAGGTTACCTCATTGGAACTAGTGATAGCCTTACAAGCTCTAGCCACAAAAGCACAAACCAGAACATGCTATGACATATTCATCATAGGTCTCTACCCATGAAACATCTTACCCAAAACTTTCTTATATATACCACTAGATTCCTATGTGGGAAACCACCAACCCGAGCATGAGGCTTCACAGAACTAACATAGCTACCTCCTCCAGGGTCTTGGGCTCTCTCCCTCACCCGTATGGCAGGTTCTCATATTTCCTTATTCGCATATATAACTAGCCTCTCTCTGACTCTAGGGTTTGGTCCTCCCAAGGACATCTAGGGTTCAAGAAGACTATAAGAATCATACATAAAGCAACTCAACTCAATCACTCAGGAGTAGTCTAGTTTAGGACATATCACATATCTCAAAATTCTCATATCTTGGAGTTTAGGTTCTCTAACCTTCTCCCAATGGGTCTCACTCTCTCTGGAGTTAACCCCGAAACTGGTCCTAACACTAGAGGTCCTCCTTCGTAAAAGAGCTTGAGGCTCATGCTGACTCACAACCTTGTCTCAACTTAACATAACTTATCACATAAAATCCTAGTTACTTGCATCATCAAAACTCATCTCAAATCCTCAAGACTGAACTTGCATCCTCAAAGACAAACATAGATCATCACAAACATCTTATGTCTTCTATATAAGACTTACATCATATCATCGAACTTATTTCATCTATTCCATCTATCATATATATTCCAACAAGGCTCTAGACTTCTAATCTAGAACTACTCTCTCTTCTAGACTGATGTCATTCACTTTCACTTAAGTTACATGACCACCTCCTACTTGTACATGTGTGGGGACACATTTTTGTAATACACATATATAATAAAATATTATATAGTTTTTCTCCGATAAAACAAGCGTCAGAGAAAACTATCACAGATCGATCCGGTTGGAATCCAAAACCAAATCCAGAAAACGAGTGTCCCACACATAGTAGAGAGTACAGTGTCATGAAAACTAGTGAAAAGGGTGAGAACAAGGGGTAGACTAGTGTAGCTACGCTAGACAACGTGCGCAATATGTCTAGGGTTTCTCTTCCCTTGATGCACGTCATTTCCAAATAGTGCAACGTCCCATACCGCTGCACTACAAGGAAAGAACGACATCTAAGGACTTGCTATACAACAAGCACCAGTCTAGGCCTAGTTCTCGGACATCTAGGTGCTAACCTAGAGGCTAGGTCAGATCTAGTCTCTAAAAGACGACTAATCTAACCCTAAAAGATTATTAAGTTCAAGGTTTTCTAGTTTTGAGTTGCATAATGAGCAAATGTTAGGCTTTGCTATTGTTCATGCTCTGATACCACCTGTGACGTCCCCAGATTTTCTAAAACTTAATCTCATGTGTGACGTCCAAATTGAAACCCTCACCTTAGCGAGAATCCCAATTTAAACATCCCACACAAGGCTAAGAAGAAGAAAATCAGAGGAAGTCAAAAGGAAACACAGTAGCACATGTACATGAACAATAATAAAACCATACACACATGTTCACCATTCAACATATAATTACAACATGAATTGTTACAACATTTGATATTACATATTGAACAGCAAACTATACATATACATGAGCTACAACTAAAACAACAGGATCTTAAGACAACAGGTCCACCTGTACATCAGCTCGCCATACAACTCTCACTATCCAGGATCTTCAAAAGCATAACCATAACCTATACAAAAGATTACATGCGGTACACGTCAGCACAATATTTCATGAATATTGTACTGAGTACGCCTACGTGTCTTTTATTTACCTCTCATCATATCTTGGCAATAAGATAAAACTAATACTTGGCAGTAACAGAAGAATATAAGAAAAGCATACACTTGCACAAAGATATTCATTAACAAAAGAGAACACATATTTTAAGCACATTTCCATCATATATCTCGTACATCTGCCCCTTGGGCTTTGATGCTTTTCAGGCCTTATGATCTACTACCAAAGAGTTTGAGATCATTTTACGTGTGATCTACTACCAAAGAGTTTGAGATCTAACACATGTGATCTACTACCAAAGAGTTTGAGATCACTTCAATGCACTGTACTACCAAAGAGTTTAGTGCTATCATATGATGGACCAGATATCTTATGTTTCATGTGTTCATAGTAATAAGTATGGAAAATCATGCAACATATCATACCAGAACAATCATTTCAATCAATACCATATGCCAAGTATTTTACTACTCATATAACACAAGCATATTGTATAATAAGCCAAGTAAGAGGTAATAGCGTACCTTCCAAAGAAACATCCTAATCACATATTCCTGATGTCATCTATATCCTTGGTTAAACCTGATCAAGACAAGACCATGTACTATTATCAGATTCTCATCTTATTATATCTCATCTTAACCCTAATTGTGTTCATTAGGGTTTAGCTTATCTTTTTAGGATATTCTCATCATTACTTGTGTTATCTTCATCCTTATGTGAGATTTTATGTTACTGATGTTATATTCCAGATTAGGATACATAATCTGAACATTATCTTCCATATCATTTTTGTACACATTAATTAACCCTAGGTTACATCATTAACCTAGATTAGGGTTTAAAACCATGTATTACAATTCATCTTCATATAACATGGATTATGTTCATCATTATGATCTCATAATTAATACCGAGGTTCCATATACAGATATGAGCTTACTCTGTAAATTTCATCTTTAATTGATCATTAATGCATTTTCTACATTTCTTTAGGGTTATTAGCCCTAATTAGACAAATTAAGCAAAAATACATGATTTCGAGTATCAACATGACCATAACTGACATCATATGCATTCTATGCATAATTATAGACTTATTGATATTTTTCCATGATTTTATGTCATCATTTGCTATTTATTATCCATTAAACAAGAATTACACATCTTACATGATATTGCTGATATACGTGCATAAAAAGAGTGATATTATAGTCTCATCATGTTCTATACAATTTTCTGAGAATTTCGATATATTATTTGTATTTTTCTGAGCATCGAGCTATTTTCTATGAATTATTGAAGATTTGAGAATTTCTGAGCATTTTCTTACCTTTTGGCCAATGGCACATTGCCACGTGTCCTTGGGCGCACAACTCTAGCCCTTTGCTTGAGTTCGCTCGGTTCTTTGTTGGTTCGTTGCGAGCCGGCCGGTTCTTTGGTTGAGCCGGTCTGGTTCACCAGCTGGACCAACCGGTCCTCCTCCTTTCTCTCACGCGCTCCTGAGTCCCAGCGGGACTCTGTTTCACGCAGGCGCTGCCGTCTGGCCCAGCTCCGGTGAGCAATCCACAGCGACCAAGTCTTCATCGTGAGCTCCTCACGCCACCATCACGTTTGCGCACCTTGAAGTGACCTCCACGGCCACTCGGCTTCAGAGCTATGCCTCCGCCGTTCTAGATCGGCGGGATCTCCGGCGTCGACCTCGCTGCGGAGGGGCAAAAGTGGCGTCTTGCCCCATGATCATTCACGCACCGACCTACAGCTTCCGAAGCTTCGCAGGGTCTCCACGAGTTCATTGCAACCTTTGGTCATGGCGAGAAGCTCTCCCCACAGGTCTCCGAGCCCTTCCCTCATTCTGGTCAGGTTGGCTCCGTCCGCCATGGAACCTCCACCTGAAACCACTGAAACAAAGGCTCACATCCGTCTCCCCTGGCTTCGGCCTTGCTTCTTCCTTCTTCATCTTCCTCAAAATGACCTTCTATTCTTGACTTCACTGTCTTTCTGCCACCTGCACGATGCTGCGGAGAGACCAGGGATTCGCGTGGCTTGTTCTACCTATTGGAATGGTCTCACATCTCCCTTAAGGGGTCTTCTCGCTCCTCTAGTCGAGCCGAACACGACTGCCCACTTCAAGCCCTTCACTGAGCCACGACCACATCGTGGGGCGAGGCTAACTCCTCCCACTCACTGTAACCCCACGATCCCTCGTTTGACTGGAGGTAGGGGATGAAGATCCAGCCGTCAAGGGTACATCTAACGATTATAAATAACTTGCCCAAAGCAAGATCCGGGCTCACTTAAGCAGGCGGTCCCAGCCACAGGATTAGACATGAATGGCCCGGATTTGGCCACACAGGCCCAGCCCAGACCAGGGGCGTGACACTTTATTAAAAGCAAAACTTAGGCTAATCAACCCTAATATTGTACATCATTTCACAAAACATCAAACCTCCATAACTTCCTCTAGGAATGTCCGATTGCCACCAAATTTTAACCACAGCTTTCCTACCACTCAAGCTACCTTCTATTCAAATTTGGTGCTAAAACTCAACTGTTAGGTCATCCAATTAAATTCCTCAAGAAGGCATATAAAGAGAGATCTTAATCATTATATAAATCTCATTCAACATCTCCCCTTTACCAAAACACTTGGAACTCTCATTGTAACTCAAGATATGGATTCTAATATGTTATTGGAGATTTATGGATTTCCAAAACCCACTCCATCACATCCTACACACCTTAAAAGATATTTCTTCCTCGAAATTAAACTAGAAATCCGGTCTTTCACATCATATACATCTTAAAAGAACTTTCGTCCTCAAAAGTACACCATACTCATACTTCCAGGGAAAAGCTTATATTTCCTTCATCCGCGTGTAGGCACTATTCTATGTGTAATATATCCACAAAGGTTACCTAGAACCCTGTATCCATAACACTATTAGGGGGTTTACAACCATCTTGGGTGCACAAACACTCCATTCAAGGATGAACTCAAGGTTTTGAAACTCAGATTATGTCATGACATATCTCATATATTAGAGTTGCTTCCTTATCTTTAGCCATGGATTAGGGTTTTCACATGATATTCCATGTTCCAAAGAAGTTAACCAAAGTTAAGCCATTATATCAAGGTATCATCAACATTTTATTGAGCTAATTGTTAGAACATGTTCAACATTAACATATTCCTTTTAGGAGGGAGTTAACTAAAGTCAACCCACTTTATCGATCTT
Source organism: Alisma plantago-aquatica (assembly GCA_963693085.1). Classification (NCBI taxonomy): domain Eukaryota; kingdom Viridiplantae; phylum Streptophyta; class Magnoliopsida; order Alismatales; family Alismataceae; genus Alisma; species Alisma plantago-aquatica. Next base: position 1,793,398,311 of record OY856409.1, read on the forward strand.
TATCACATAAAGGTGTCATAAACATTATGTTGTGCTAGCTGTCAAACAATATTTTCCATCTTTGTTAAGGACTAAGATTAACACCTCATGGAACATGTTCATTCATAGAGTCTTATTTCATTACTCATAATAGGTTATAACATTTACATGTGATTTCATAGCAAGATTAACCAACATTTTCACATTATCATCATTATTTATGTATGTGGTTAACCATGCATGCATTGATATTTATTAAACCAACTCTAGGTTTCCTTCATATCATATCTGTATGTCACATCTCGAGATTCGATCACATCCTTACATTTATTATATCATGGTTGTACAACACAAACTTATGTGAGTTGCTCTTTAAACATATATCAAACGTCATCTAGTCCAACTGAGGTCCTAACCCTTGTCATGAGAGTAACACCATGCTCAGTCTCTCTGAGCCAACTCAACTCAATGAGTGTCTCATACGTACAAACTATATCTTCCCTCTCGGTCTAGGGTTCTCAGGTTACCTCATTGGAACTAGTGATAGCCTTACAAGCTCTAGCCACAAAAGCACAAACCAGAACATGCTATGACATATTCATCATAGGTCTCTACCCATGAAACATCTTACCCAAAACTTTCTTATATATACCACTAGATTCCTATGTGGGAAACCACCAACCCGAGCATGAGGCTTCACAGAACTAACATAGCTACCTCCTCCAGGGTCTTGGGCTCTCTCCCTCACCCGTATGGCAGGTTCTCATATTTCCTTATTCGCATATATAACTAGCCTCTCTCTGACTCTAGGGTTTGGTCCTCCCAAGGACATCTAGGGTTCAAGAAGACTATAAGAATCATACATAAAGCAACTCAACTCAATCACTCAGGAGTAGTCTAGTTTAGGACATATCACATATCTCAAAATTCTCATATCTTGGAGTTTAGGTTCTCTAACCTTCTCCCAATGGGTCTCACTCTCTCTGGAGTTAACCCCGAAACTGGTCCTAACACTAGAGGTCCTCCTTCGTAAAAGAGCTTGAGGCTCATGCTGACTCACAACCTTGTCTCAACTTAACATAACTTATCACATAAAATCCTAGTTACTTGCATCATCAAAACTCATCTCAAATCCTTAAGACTGAACTTGCATCCTCAAAGACAAACATAGATCATCACAAACATCTTATGTCTTCTATATAAGACTTACATCATATCATCGAACTTATTTCATCTATTCCATCTATCATATATATTCCAACAAGGTTCTAGACTTCTAATCTAGAACTACTCTCTCTTCTAGACTGATGTCATTCACTTTCACTTAAGTTACATGACCACCTCCTACTCGTACATGTGTGGGGACACATTTTTGTAATACACATATATAATAAAATATTATATAGTTTTTCTCCGATAAAACAAGCGTCAGAGAAAACTATCACAGATCGATCCGGTTGGAATCCAAAACCAAATCCAGAAAACGAGTGTCCCACACATAGTAGAGAGTACAGTGTCATGAAAACTAGTGAAAAGGGTGAGAACAAGGGGTAGACTAGTGTAGCTACGCTAGACAACGTGCGCAATATGTCTAGGGTTTCTCTTCCCTTGATGCACGTCATTTCCAAATAGTGCAACGTCCCATACCGCTGCACTACAAGGAAAGAACGACATCTAAGGACTTGCTATACAACAAGCACCAGTCTAGGCCTAGTTCTCGGACATCTAGGTGCTAACCTAGAGGCTAGGTCAGATCTAGTCTCTAAAAGACGACTAATCTAACCCTAAAAGATTATTAAGTTCAAGGTTTTCTAGTTTTGAGTTGCATAATGAGCAAATGTTAGGCTTTGCTATTGTTCATGCTCTGATACCACCTGTGACGTCCCCAGATTTTCTAAAACTTAATCTCATGTGTGACGTCCAAATTGAAACCCTCACCTTAGCGAGAATCCCAATTTAAACATCCCACACAAGGCTAAGAAGAAGAAAATCAGAGGAAGTCAAAAGGAAACACAGTAGCACATGTACATGAACAATAATAAAACCATACACACATGTTCACCATTCAACATATAATTACAACATGAATTGTTACAACATTTGATATTACATATTGAACAGCAAACTATACATATACATGAGCTACAACTAAAACAACAGGATCTTAAGACAACAGGTCCACCTGTACATCAGCTCGCCATACAACTCTCACTATCCAGGATCTTCAAAAGCATAACCATAACCTATACAAAAGATTACATGCGGTACACGTCAGCACAATATTTCATGAATATTGTACTGAGTACGCCTACGTGTCTTTTATTTACCTCTCATCATATCTTGGCAATAAGATAAAACTAATACTTGGCAGTAACAGAAGAATATAAGAAAAGCATACACTTGCACAAAGATATTCATTAACAAAAGAGAACACATATTTTAAGCACATTTCCATCATATATCTCGTACATCTGCCCCTTGGGCTTTGATGCTTTTCAGGCCTTATGATCTACTACCAAAGAGTTTGAGATCATTTTACGTGTGATCTACTACCAAAGAGTTTGAGATCTAACACATGTGATCTACTACCAAAGAGTTTGAGATCACTTCAATGCACTGTACTACCAAAGAGTTTAGTGCTATCATATGATGGACCAGATATCTTATGTTTCATGTGTTCATAGTAATAAGTATGGAAAATCATGCAACATATCATACCAGAACAATCATTTCAATCAATACCATATGCCAAGTATTTTACTACTCATATAACACAAGCATATTGTATAATAAGCCAAGTAAGAGGTAATAGCGTACCTTCCAAAGAAACATCCTAATCACATATTCCTGATGTCATCTATATCCTTGGTTAAACCTGATCAAGACAAGACCATGTACTATTATCAGATTCTCATCTTATTATATCTCATCTTAACCCTAATTGTGTTCATTAGGGTTTAGCTTATCTTTTTAGGATATTCTCATCATTACTTGTGTTATCTTCATCCTTATGTGAGATTTTATGTTACTGATGTTATATTCCAGATTAGGATACATAATCTGAACATTATCTTCCATATCATTTTTGTACACATTAATTAACCCTAGGTTACATCATTAACCTAGATTAGGGTTTAAAACCATGTATTACAATTCATCTTCATATAACATGGATTATGTTCATCATTATGATCTCATAATTAATACCGAGGTTCCATATACAGATATGAGCTTACTCTGTAAATTTCATCTTTAATTGATCATTAATGCATTTTCTACATTTCTTTAGGGTTATTAGCCCTAATTAGACAAATTAAGCAAAAATACATGATTTCGAGTATCAACATGACCATAACTGACATCATATGCATTCTATGCATAATTATAGACTTATTGATATTTTTCCATGATTTTATGTCATCATTTGCTATTTATTATCCATTAAACAAGAATTACACATCTTACATGATATTGCTGATATACGTGCATAAAAAGAGTGATATTATAGTCTCATCATGTTCTATACAATTTTCTGAGAATTTCGATATATTATTTGTATTTTTCTGAGCATCGAGCTATTTTCTATGAATTATTGAAGATTTGAGAATTTCTGAGCATTTTCTTACCTTTTGGCCAATGGCACATTGCCACGTGTCCTTGGGCGCACAACTCTAGCCCTTTGCTTGAGTTCGCTCGGTTCTTTGTTGGTTCGTTGCGAGCCGGCCGGTTCTTTGGTTGAGCCGGTCTGGTTCACCAGCTGGACCAACCGGTCCTCCTCCTTTCTCTCACGCGCTCCTGAGTCCCAGCGGGACTCTGTTTCACGCGGGCGCTGCCGTCTGGCCCAGCTCCGGTGAGCAATCCACAGCGACCAAGTCTTCATCGTGAGCTCCTCACGCCACCATCACGTTTGCGCACCTTGAAGTGACCTCCACGGCCACTCGGCTTCAGAGCTATGCCTCCGCCGTTCTAGATCGGCGGGATCTCCGGCGTCGACCTCGCTGCGGAGGGGCAAAAGTGGCGTCTTGCCCCATGATCATTCACGCACCGACCTACAGCTTCCGAAGCTTCGCAGGGTCTCCACGAGTTCATTGCAACCTTTGGTCATGGCGAGAAGCTCTCCCCACAGGTCTCCGAGCCCTTCCCTCATTCTGGTCAGGTTGGCTCCGTCCGCCATGGAACCTCCACCTGAAACCACTGAAACAAAGGCTCACATCCGTCTCCCCTGGCTTCGGCCTTGCTTCTTCCTTCTTCATCTTCCTCAAAATGACCTTCTATTCTTGACTTCACTGTCTTTCTGCCACCTGCACGATGCTGCGGAGAGACCAGGGATTCGCGTGGCTTGTTCTACCTATTGGAATGGTCTCACATCTCCCTTAAGGGGTCTTCTCGCTCCTCTAGTCGAGCCGAACACGACTGCCCACTTCAAGCCCTTCACTGAGCCACGACCACATCGTGGGGCGAGGCTAACTCCTCCCACTCACTGTAACCCCACGATCCCTCGTTTGACTGGAGGTAGGGGATGAAGATCCAGCCGTCAAGGGTACATCTAACGATTATAAATAACTTGCCCAAAGCAAGATCCGGGCTCACTTAAGCAGGCGGTCCCAGCCACAGGATTAGACATGAATGGCCTGGATTTGGCCACACAGGCCCAGCCCAGACCAGGGGCGTGACACTTTATTAAAAGCAAAACTTAGGCTAATCAACCCTAATATTGTACATCAATTCACAAAACATCAAACCTCCATAACTTCCTCTAGGAATGTCCGATTGCCACCAAATTTTAACCACAGCTTTCCTACCACTCAAGCTACCTTCTATTCAAATTTGGTGCTAAAACTCAACTGTTAGGTCATCCAATTAAATTCCTCAAGAAGGCATATAAAGAGAGATCTTAATCATTATATAAATCTCATTCAACATCTCCCCTTTACCAAAACACTTGGAACTCTCATTGTAACTCAAGATATGGATTCTAATATGTTATTGGAGATTTATGGATTTCCAAAACCCACTCCATCACATCCTACACACCTTAAAAGATATTTCGTCCTCGAAATTAAACTAGAAATCCGGTCTTTCACATCATATACATCTTAAAAGAACTTTCGTCCTCAAAAGTACACCATACTCATACTTCCAGGGAAAAGCTTATATTTCCTTCATCCGCGTGTAGGCACTATTCTATGTGTAATATATCCACAAAGGTTACCTAGAACCCTGTATCCATAACACTATTAGGGGGTTTACAACCATCTTGGGTGCACAAACACTCCATTCAAGGATGAACTCAAGGTTTTGAAACTCAGATTATGTCATGACATATCTCATATATTAGAGTTGCTTCCTTATCTTTAGCCATGGATTAGGGTTTTCACATGATATTCCATGTTCCAAAGAAGTTAACCAAAGTTAAGCCATTATATCAAGGTATCATCAACATTTTATTGAGCTAATTGTTAGAACATGTTCAACATTAACATATTCCTTTTAGGAGGGAGTTAACTAAAGTCAACCCACTTTATCGATCTTTATCACATAAAGGTGTCATAAACATTATGTTGTGCTAGCTGTCAAACAATATTTTCCATCTTTGTTAAGGACTAAGATTAACACCTCATGGAACATGTTCATTCATAGAGTCTTATTTCATTACTCATAATAGGTTATAACATTTACATGTGATTTCATAGCAAGATTAACCAACATTTTCACATTATCATCATTATTTATGTATGTGGTTAACCATGCATGCATTGATATTTATTAAACCAACTCTAGGTTTCCTTCATATCATATCTGTATGTCACATCTCGAGATTCGATCACATCCTTACATTTATTATATCATGGTTGTACAACACAAACTTATGTGAGTTGCTCTTTAAACATATATCAAACGTCATCTAGTCCAACTGAGGTCCTAACCCTTGTCATGAGAGTAACACCATGCTCAGTCTCTCTGAGCCAACTCAACTCAATGAGTGTCTCATACGTACAAACTATATCTTCCCTCTCGGTCTAGGGTTCTCAGGTTACCTCATTGGAACTAGTGATAGCCTTACAAGCTCTAGCCACAAAAGCACAAACCAGAACATGCTATGACATATTCATCATAGGTCTCTACCCATGAAACATCTTACCCAAAACTTTCTTATATATACCACTAGATTCCTATGTGGGAAACCACCAACCCGAGCATGAGGCTTCACAGAACTAACATAGCTACCTCCTCCAGGGTCTTGGGCTCTCTCCCTCACCCGTATGGCAGGTTCTCATATTTCCTTATTCGCATATATAACTAGCCTCTCTCTGACTCTAGGGTTTGGTCCTCCCAAGGACATCTAGGGTTCAAGAAGACTATAAGAATCATACATAAAGCAACTCAACTCAATCACTCAGGAGTAGTCTAGTTTAGGACATATCACATATCTCAAAATTCTCATATCTTGGAGTTTAGGTTCTCTAACCTTCTCCCAATGGGTCTCACTCTCTCTGGAGTTAACCCCGAAACTGGTCCTAACACTAGAGGTCCTCCTTCGTAAAAGAGCTTGAGGCTCATGCTGACTCACAACCTTGTCTCAACTTAACATAACTTATCACATAAAATCCTAGTTACTTGCATCATCAAAACTCATCTCAAATCCTCAAGACTGAACTTGCATCCTCAAAGACAAACATAGATCATCACAAACATCTTATGTCTTCTATATAAGACTTACATCATATCATCGAACTTATTTCATCTATTCCATCTATCATATATATTCCAACAAGGCTCTAGACTTCTAATCTAGAACTACTCTCTCTTCTAGACTGATGTCATTCACTTTCACTTAAGTTACATGACCACCTCCTACTCGTACATGTGTGGGGACACATTTTTGTAATACACATATATAATAAAATATTATATAGTTTTTCTCCGATAAAACAAGCGTCAGAGAAAACTATCACAGATCGATCCGGTTGGAATCCAAAACCAAATCCAGAAAACGAGTGTCCCACACATAGTAGAGAGTACAGTGTCATGAAAACTAGTGAAAAGGGTGAGAACAAGGGGTAGACTAGTGTAGCTACGCTAGACAACGTGCGCAATATGTCTAGGGTTTCTCTTCCCTTGATGCACGTCATTTCCAAATAGTGCAACGTCCCATACCGCTGCACTACAAGGAAAGAACGACATCTAAGGACTTGCTATACAACAAGCACCAGTCTAGGCCTAGTTCTCGGACATCTAGGTGCTAACCTAGAGGCTAGGTCAGATCTAGTCTCTAAAAGACGACTAATCTAACCCTAAAAGATTATTAAGTTCAAGGTTTTCTAGTTTTGAGTTGCATAATGAGCAAATGTTAGGCTTTGCTATTGTTCATGCTCTGATACCACCTGTGACGTCCCCAGATTTTCTAAAACTTAATCTCATGTGTGACGTCCAAATTGAAACCCTCACCTTAGCGAGAATCCCAATTTAAACATCCCACACAAGGCTAAGAAGAAGAAAATCAGAGGAAGTCAAAAGGAAACACAGTAGCACATGTACATGAACAATAATAAAACCATACACACATGTTCACCATTCAACATATAATTACAACATGAATTGTTACAACATTTGATATTACATATTGAACAGCAAACTATACATATACATGAGCTACAACTAAAACAACAGGATCTTAAGACAACAGGTCCACCTGTACATCAGCTCGCCATACAACTCTCACTATCCTGGATCTTCAAAAGCATAACCATAACCTATACAAAAGATTACATGCGGTACACGTCAGCACAATATTTCATGAATATTGTACTGAGTACGCCTACGTGTCTTTTATTTACCTCTCATCATATCTTGGCAATAAGATAAAACTAATACTTGGCAGTAACAGAAGAATATAAGAAAAGCATACACTTGCACAAAGATATTCATTAACAAAAGAGAACACATATTTTAAGCACATTTCCATCATATATCTCGTACATCTGCCCCTTGGGCTTTGATGCTTTTCAGGCCTTATGATCTACTACCAAAGAGTTTGAGATCATTTTACGTGTGATCTACTACCAAAGAGTTTGAGATCTAACACATGTGATCTACTACCAAAGAGTTTGAGATCACTTCAATGCACTGTACTACCAAAGAGTTTAGTGCTATCATATGATGGACCAGATATCTTATGTTTCATGTGTTCATAGTAATAAGTATGGAAAATCATGCAACATATCATACCAGAACAATCATTTCAATCAATACCATATGCCAAGTATTTTACTACTCATATAACACAAGCATATTGTATAATAAGCCAAGTAAGAGGTAATAGCGTACCTTCCAAAGAAACATCCTAATCACATATTCCTGATGTCATCTATATCCTTGGTTAAACCTGATCAAGACAAGACCATGTACTATTATCAGATTCTCATCTTATTATATCTCATCTTAACCCTAATTGTGTTCATTAGGGTTTAGCTTATCTTTTTAGGATATTCTCATCATTACTTGTGTTATCTTCATCCTTATGTGAGATTTTATGTTACTGATGTTATATTCCAGATTAGGATACATAATCTGAACATTATCTTCCATATCATTTTTGTACACATTAATTAACCCTAGGTTACATCATTAACCTAGATTAGGGTTTAAAACCATGTATTACAATTCATCTTCATATAACATGGATTATGTTCATCATTATGATCTCATAATTAATACCGAGGTTCCATATACAGATATGAGCTTACTCTGTAAATTTCATCTTTAATTGATCATTAATGCATTTTCTACATTTCTTTAGGGTTATTAGCCCTAATTAGACAAATTAAGCAAAAATACATGATTTCGAGTATCAACATGACCATAACTGACATCATATGCATTCTATGCATAATTATAGACTTATTGATATTTTTCCATGATTTTATGTCATCATTTGCTATTTATTATCCATTAAACAAGAATTACACATCTTACATGATATTGCTGATATACGTGCATAAAAAGAGTGATATTATAGTCTCATCATGTTCTATACAATTTTCTGAGAATTTCGATATATTATTTGTATTTTTCTGAGCATCGAGCTATTTTCTATGAATTATTGAAGATTTGAGAATTTCTGAGCATTTTCTTACCTTTTGGCCAATGGCACATTGCCACGTGTCCTTGGGCGCACAACTCTAGCCCTTTGCTTGAGTTCGCTCGGTTCTTTGTTGGTTCGTTGCGAGCCGGCCGGTTCTTTGGTTGAGCCGGTCTGGTTCACCAGCTGGACCAACCGGTCCTCCTCCTTTCTCTCACGCGCTCCTGAGTCCCAGCGGGACTCTGTTTCACGCGGGCGCTGCCGTCTGGCCCAGCTCCGGTGAGCAATCCACAACGACCAAGTCTTCATCGTGAGCTCCTCACGCCACCATCACGTTCGCGCACCTTGAAGTGACCTCCACGGCCACTCGGCTTCAGAGCTATGCCTCCGCCGTTCTAGATCGGCGGGATCTCCGGCGTCGACCTCGCTGCGGAGGGGCAAAAGTGGCGTCTTGCCCCATGATCATTCACGCACCGACCTACAGCTTCCGAAGCTTCGCAGGGTCTCCACGAGTTCATTGCAACCTTTGGTCATGGCGAGAAGCTCTCCCCACAGGTCTCCGAGCCCTTCCCTCATTCTGGTCAGGTTGGCTCCGTCCGCCATGGAACCTCCACCTGAAACCACTGAAACAAAGGCTCACATCCGTCTCCCCTGGCTTCGGCCTTGCTTCTTCCTTCTTCATCTTCCTCAAAACGACCTTCTATTCTTGACTTCACTGTCTTTCTGCCACCTGCACGATGCTGCGGAGAGACCAGGGATTCGCGTGGCTTGTTCTACCTATTGGAATGGTCTCACATCTCCTTAAGGGGTCTTCTCGCTCCTCTAGTCGAGCCGAACACGACTGCCCACTTCAAGCCCTTCACTGAGCCACGACCATATCGTGGGGCGAGGCTAACTCCTCCCACTCAGTGTAACCCCACGATCCCTCGTTTGACTGGAGGTATGGGATGAAGATCCAGCCGTCAAGGGTACATCTAACGATTATAAATAACTTGCCCAAAGCAAGATCCGGGCTCACTTAAGCAGGCGGTCCCAGCCACAGGATTAGACATGAATGGCCCGGATTTGGCCACACAGGCCCAGCCCAGACCAGGGGCGTGACACTTTATTAAAAGCAAAACTTAGGCTAATCAACCCTAATATTGTACATCAATTCACAAAACATCAAACCTCCATAACTTCCTCTAGGAATGTCCGATTGCCACCAAATTTTAACCACAGCTTTCCTACCACTCAAGCTACCTTCTATTCAAATTTGGTGCTAAAACTCAACTGTTAGGTCATCCAATTAAATTCCTCAAGAAGGCATATAAAGAGAGATCTTAATCATTATATAAATCTCATTCAACATCTCCCCTTTACCAAAACACTTGGAACTCTCATTGTAACTCAAGATATGGATTCTAATATGTTATTGGAGATTTATGGATTTCCAAAACCCACTCCATCACATCCTACACACCTTAAAAGATATTTCGTCCTCAAAATTAAACTAGAAATCCGGTCTTTCACAGTACACCTCAATGGTGTTTGCCTATGTAGACCATGTCTTTGTAAAATCTAATCCATTGATCTTCATTGTTGCAATAGTAATAGGGCCTTATAAAATTTGAGCCCATTTAGATGAGTGTAAGTCACTCATCCAAGGGTAGAAAAATGACACATATAACTAATTTTAAATGCATGATTGTTGCCTCCTTTAGATGCATGACCTATAAGTGTCCAAATGAGCTCAAATTTATGATGTAGTATGTTCTTAAGATATTTAAGAAGATCAACGATTTATATTTTCAACATAATTGCTTCATGTTGGAAAATGAATGAGGTGAATAGCGTCTCCGGTATACTCGAGTGTATTCCGGCTTTACTATATATGTGCGTGTATATAATTGCTATATTTTTACATATTTACTCCAAATTTAATGTTCAAATATACATTGGAAAGGGAATCTAACTTTCTACATGAAAAATATATTTTTAGAATGATTTGGAACTTGTGACTGGATCAAAATTTCTGTAAAAAATATATGTAGCGAAGAGGGTCAAATAAGTTAATAAGCGGTCAAAAAAATTAAAGGAAGGTAATTCAATAAATTTCTCTATTTGAGGCAAGAAACTAATATTCTTAAATATTCTCCCTTGACAAATCATAGGGAAAAGTTGGCTAATGACCATGTACTTTTTTATGAAAAAAATAATGTAATTAAGGTCCTTTGCCTGAGAAAAATTGAAAATCTATCAAAACTAGCCTCCACTCCTTCCTATAAAAGGAGGGGGAGTCCAAGCACAAATGTCATCTCTTTTTTGGGGGATCAAACTTCTCCCTTAGAGGAGGATCCGAATGTTTCTTGTATCTCACTTCTAGTTTTTAGCTTTGTAAGATTTAATGGGTTTCTTGTGCGAGTACGAAGCAAAGATTTGAGAAATAGAGTCATACTCTTATTGCTAGATAAAAGTCCGATATTGTTCATGTTCTCTTTTTGTACACCAACCATGACTTTCCTCTCCTTTTATCTGATATTTTATCATCTTTCATAATGAGTGAGTATTTTTATATATCGAAGCATGGGGTGTATCCCTATAGCTCATACTTGTTCCTTTTTATGCTAACTATCTGCTCTTATTTGTTATATCGTGTTTCATTCGATTCTTGCTATTTTATGAATTTATATCTTGTATTACCATAAAAATCTCCAATCCCAGAAGTTTAGAACAATTGAGTGGATGCATAGAGCTCTGAATAAAACCTTGGAAGGAGTTCTGTTGGATGATTAGGCAAGGATCCACAAACATTGGGATCAACAGGTTTGTGAGAAGCTCGATCTTGAGAATATGTTTTAAAAGGAAGTTTTCACAATCCTAATCTAACTTGTTCATTTCAAATAGTTTTTATCGATATATATTCTATGTAAACTACGATGTGAACCCATGACCCCAAATATTCCTTTATAATTTGATTCAACCATAGTTTACATTTTGTCTTTCCATTACAATTTTGTATTTCTGTTTTTAGTATATTCATTCTCAACCAAACTGAATCTTAATATTTTTCAAATGATGAGTTTGAATTGTACGTTTTCCTATGGGTTTGACCATATTTATACTACTTTCAATATGTTCGCTTGCAGGTGAATTAATTTCGGTTATCTAGGTTAAACTCTAGGGATTCTTCCCTAGTGGATTTATTATGCAATTAATCACGTATCAAATTTTGTGTCATTTCCTAGAACAACAACATTATTTTTCAAACCCGAATCACTTTAGATAATTAGGATTTTTTTCTTTTATTCCTACCGAGATCCATTCTAGTAGTAATACCCTTCTTTCTACCGAGTTTCTATTTTGGTAGTACTGCTTTTAGAATTTTAGTTTGGTTTTATAATTTTTAGTCTTGTTTTATAATTTCTTAGATTATCTTGATAATTTTATAGTTTTTTTATAAATTCTTATTTATTTTTGTAATTTCTAGTTTAGTTAACTCCTTAGGCTGTTTTGCAGTTATTAATTTTTCATTTTGTTCAATAATTTCTTCTAACTTAGATTTTTTCTTTTTATGTTATATTCCTTTTTATAATTTATTTCTTTCTGAAAAAAGCCTACCAAGATCCATTCTGGTAGGGCTACCCCTCTTTCTACTAAGTTTTCATTCCCATAATACTATTTTTTCTTTTTGCAGATCGTATTTAATTTTTCTGAATCATGCTTATTTCAAAAATGAGTTTAAATGGAGTGGGTGGGATAATATTCATTTCAATATCAATTATGTGGTTATTACGATGATACATCCCTTGACTGTCCCAATGAGTCCCCTCATATTATAGTAGCACCTTGTAATATCAAATCTTCCTATCACGGTTGGCATGATTCAAATTATAACGCATAATTTTTTGAAGGCTGATACGAGAAACCATGTCACACATATCAATATCCCAATGAAGAGGGTTATGACCAATAATATTACCAAGGGTATGGTAAAGATAATCAATAAAATTTTAGAGGGTATGAACCTTACTGCAAAAATCAATGTACACCTCAACAATAGGAGTGACTTATAGCCCTAGAGAGGATATTAGCAAAATAGTAGGTAATTATAGAAAATCAACAAGCCTTGTTAGCTACTTTACTAGAGATCCAATTAAAGAACATGACGAGGAAGTTAGAGAAACCTAAGATGATTTTTCCTAATAAAGATGATGATGATGATGATGATGATGATGATGATGAAGATACCATCCTTATGTCACTTATGTTGGATCCAACCAAAATATCATAGATTAAGGAGTTGCATCCATCATGTGATGAGCACATTGGTATTTTGACCCTTCCCTTGAGGCTTTATTACTCGAGTATAAAAAGTAGCAACAAGAGAGTTGTCCTTATTTGAATATAGATCCTGAAGCTCCAACAACCCCTCTTATTGTAGACATAAATCTAGACATTATCTATGACCAATCAACATTTATCGAACCCATTCTGGATCAAGAACGACTATCCTTCCATGATGAATCATAGATGTTTTTAGAGAAAGGCTTCCTCATCAAGAGCCTTACACTCCACCTCAATCAATTTTTATTTCACATATGGCTGGTCTAGATGGCGGACACCATCTTTAGAAAAAGTTCATATGCCCCCACTCTTTGATTGTAAGAATGATATTACTATTTTAATTCCTCATGAACCCACTTATGATTTGCGAACCTTTTGCATGGAGAAAATTATGATGCTGATTTAACTGTCATTATTCCTTTTATATTAACATCATTTCTCCTATATGCAAATCTATATAACAGGGGAAACTAGAGCCAGATCCTTCACATGATCTTACACTGCCGATGCTACATGTGCTACCAGACTGGCTCCAATTATACCTTGATCCGATCCTTTCCGATCCACATACACTAACAATACTTCCTCCACTGCTGAAGGAAGATTTATGGATCCTATTGGAGGGACTTCTAGGTGACAAGCACCATCATTTCAAACAACCAGAAAGCCCATTCAAGCTTCCACGACCACCCAATCATTGGGTGCACCATGAAGCTCCTCTATTCAAGGCTCCATCCTCTATCAACATCCCTATCATCTAGACATTTTTTGAGCTACCGGGGCTACCTAGTGACCTCAGAGAAATTCTTCCCTCCATTTTGAATTTAAATTTTACTCACGACGAACAAAACTTTAAGTTTAGGGTGGAGGTGGCTGGTACGTACCCATTCCACCCACTTTATCTTCCTTTTCTGGCATTCTTCATTATGTTATATAGTTTTAATTTAAAATTTTCAAAAAGGTTCTCTTCCTTCCTTTAGTTTTATCCTTTATCTAGTCGGCCATTTATACATGTTAATCAGAAACTCGTTGAACTAGCAAATTTTCTTGTAATTGTTTTCTTGCAATATTTTAAAAAATTGCCCCTTGAAATCATTTGGTCCCCTATGACGTCTATTAACATTACCTAGGTAAGTTGTCAAGCCGTAATGGATAGATAGAAATTAAACAAAATATGTCCCTATTTATTAATTCATGAATATCATGTTAAATCTCTTGATTGCCACAAGTTACATAGAGAAATGAATTGATGCCACACTACCCTCAATGCGCTGAATTCTAAAACACAAGTTGCACAAGTCCAACCTTTTTTACACTTCTTTCACCACCTTCTACCTTCACCATTTTGCAAAAAAAATCTAGAAAAATGTGTCAAGCTTCAAGTTTGGGGTGTCAAAGTATACACAAACAAATGCAATCAATGTAATTGTAAATAATGAAATAAAAAGGTCTTAAATCAAATAGAGAAGAGACCACTTCCTTCCATGCCTGCATTCACTCCACTTTTATACCCAGTGAAACCCACATAACCTCAAATCACCAAATTCATAAATCATGTTCTTGTGCAGAACTTGTGAGATTTTATGGGAATAGAAAAGGCAAAAAGAATAAGAAATCTATTTCTTTGCGGGTCTTGAAATGGAAGCAAGCTGTGAGCAATTTAGAGTAAGAAATTAAGAATTTGTATTCCATGATTCCAGGATATCATGGTCGCTTGTCCATGAAAGGTGGTAAGGATTCAAGTAGTGCTAGGTAAGTGAGGAAGACTAGATGAGAGTATTATTGGGCGCTATTTTTGATTCGATGTTGCTCTAGGATGAGTACCGTTTCAATTTAGAGTTTTGATAAATGCATATTTATTATTAACATCTTTTAGTTCATTCCTTAGGATAATTTTGTTGATTATTCTCTAGTTTTAAAATTAGTTGTCTTAGTTTAACTTTTTTCTATTTATTTGGAGTTTTATTATTATTTTTGGGTTTTATAGGATAACATTTCAATCACTTCAATGCCCAAAGATTCTCAAAAAACTCTTGGAATATGTTCGCCAAATTTCCGCAATACCTGATATATATATATATATATATATATATATACATACATACATACATACATACATACACACATACATACATACATACATATACATATATAGACACACATATACAAACATACACACCACACACACACATATATATATGTATGTATATATATATGTATATATATATATGAGTCAGGCTAGAATAGACTTGAGTGTACAGATTACGCCGTACACCCCAATGGTGTTTGCCTATGTAGACCACATTTTTGCAAAATATAATCTATTGATCTTCATTGTTACAATATTAATAGACCCTATACAAAATTTGAGTCAATTTGGATAAGTGTAAGTACTCATCCAAGGAAAACAAAATCAAAGCACATAACTAATTTGAAATGCATGATTTTTGTCTGCTTTAGATGCATGACCTGTAAGTGTCCAAATGAGCTCAAATTTATTGTATGGAATGTTTTAAGATATTTAAGAAGATCAACCGTTTAAATTTTCAAAATAATGGTATCATCATGGAAAATGATTGAGGTGTATAGTGTCTCTGATACACTTGAGTGTATTCTAGCTTCACTATATATATATATATATATATATATATATATATATATAGAGAGAGAGAGAGAGAGAGAGAGAGAGAGAGAGAGAGAGAGAGTTAGGCTAGAATACACTCGAGTGTACAAATTGCACCGTACATTCAAGTGGTGTTTACATATCTTGACAATTTTTTTGACAAATCCAAGCCGTTGAAGTTCATTCTTATAACAAATACATGCTACATGCAAAATTTGAGCTCATTTAGATTTTTCTAAGTCACTCTTTCATGACCAACAAAACTAACACACAAAACTAAAATCAAATTGCATAATTTTTGTTGACTTTTGATGCATGACCTATAAGTTTCTAAATGAGCTCAAATTTTACATATAGTATGTTGATATGATATTTAAGAAGATCAATGGATTGGATTTTCAAAATAAACATTGCATGATGGAAACAACTTGAGTGTATTCAGTCTCTATTACACTCAAGTATATCTTTTGCATATGAACTCCAAATCTAATGTTCAAATATACATTGGAAATGAAATCTAATTTCCTACAGAAAATATATATTTTTGGACTGATTTAGAACTCATGACAGAATTAAAATTTGCTCGAACTTTGTAACGAAATCTACAACAAAGAGGGTCAAAGAAATTAATGAGCAGTCATAATAATTAAGGAAGGTAATTCAATGAATCTATCCATTTAAGGCAAGCAACTAATATTTTCAAAGATTCTCCATTGGCTGGGCATAAAGGAAAGTTGGCCAATGACCGTGTGCTTTTGTATGAGAGAAAGAATGTAATTAAAGCCCTTTGACTGAGAAATTCCCCATTCCCTCCTATAAAAGGAGGGGGAGTACAAACACAAATGTCATCTCTTTTATGGGGGATCAAATCTCTTGCTTGAGGGAGGATCCATCCATTTCATTTCTAGTTTCTAGCCTTGTAATTCTTAGTGGGTTTCTTATATGGAGAAAAGATTGGAGAAATAGAGCCACATTCTTATTTCTAGATCAGATTCTGATATTTTTTGGATTCTCTTTTTGTATCACTAACCACGACTCTTCCTCTCCCTTCTTCTGATCTTCTATCATCTTTCATAATGAGTAGTAGTTTTTTATATTAGGGCATCAAATGTAGCCTCTTAGCTCGTACTTGTACTTTTTATTGTTAATTATGTATTCTTATTTGTTAGACTGTGTTTCATTCAATTCCAGCTCCATTTTACAAATTTATCTCTCATATTATCATTTTTAACTGTATATGAAGAAAAACCTAGGATCCCAAAAGTTCAGAACAACTGGAAGGATGCATAGAGCTCCAGACGAGACGTCAGAAGGAACACTATTGGATGATTGGGTTAAGATCTGTAAACATCAGTAACAATAGATTTGGGAGAAGATCGATCTTGAGAATGTGAGTCCGGAAGGATATTTTCCTAATCCTAATCTAACTTGTTTGTTTTGAATAGTTTTGTCGATCGAATTCTATGCATGTTACAGTTGTGAGCCCTAGACCCCCATTTCCTTTATAATTTTATTCAACCTTAGTTTCAATTATGTGTTTCTGTTACAATATTTTATTTTTATTCTTAGCATAATCATTCCCAATCGAACGAAATCTAAATATTTTTCAAATGATAAGTCTGAATTGCACATTATCATGTGGGTTCAACCCTATTTGTGGGTGAATTCATTTTGGTTATATAGGTTAAACCTTAGAGATTCTCACATAGTGAACTTGTTGTGCAATTAATCACATATCATTTACACCATACTACTTGCCCCAAGGACAATCTAGTTGGGGTTATTATAAGGTTTGGTACACTTTTTGATGAAATACCTTATGTTGTTACCCCATCTCATTTGTGCAAGAGTCCTCTTAATAAGATTTTTATGGCGGAGAAAAAAGTTTTATCAATTGTGTCCAAAGAGACAAATTTTAATGTTGGATGAATGTGGATATGTGGTATGCACCAATCTATATGTCCCATTGGGGGACCATGAATTAGACCACAAATGTTTTTTTTTGTATTTGTGAGGGTGACCAATATGATATCAACAACAATAAATTGACACTTTTAAACATACTTCCAAAGTGGAGTTTTTTATTATTTATTTTGTAAAGTCATGGTAGAAACTTCATATGGTATTTTTCATTAACATATTCAAAATATGTGCATAGTTCATTTCATATAACATTGAATACAAAACTATTGATATCAAGCATCTTGAATGTAAGTTAAAAGTTATCACTCTATATTTACTTTGTGATTTAGGCTTACAAATGGTATTCCAATCAACAAGGGTCCTAGATGTGAAAATAAGCATAATTCATCCAAGGTATAAAACACGAATGGACTCAAATCCATATACAAAAAACTTTTTATTCATTTGTAAGACCTCAAAAAAAGGATCACCCAGGATCATAGTTTTTTATGATCTTATGGAGTTGTACAATAATAGTATTTTTTTTCCTACATGGAACCCAAAACAATTGAGTGGGGTCATGACAAGTCGACCTAATTATGTTTATCACTAGTATATAATTTTACTATTCATTTTAGATATATATATTTGTGGCTATGTACAATGAAACAATTTAACCTCAAAACTTTATCTTTTCTATATTTAGTAAATTTTAAGCTAGAAGTGAATAAACTGGTACCTTTAACATCTGGTGTTAACACTCACAATTATTTTGAAAATTCCAAAAAGGTTCTTTCATTTTGTAAAATAACGTTGTATGATTTACCATTATTGTATTATTATTTTGAATGTTTAATCTACCTTAGTAATTATTCTTGATAGGTCAATTGGGCCCTAGTTGAAAATATATAAGGTAGTGTTAGGAGAGGAGTGCCATGTGATATGTTTGACTTTCTAGTTTTGATTCTCAATGCTTATAGATTCACCCACAACATCAAACTACATGGAATAAATAGGAATTAAAAGACAAGAGTGTTAGTGACAAGATAAAAAGAACCAAGATAAATAGCAAACGTCCTATGTAGCTAGTAATATTCTAATATCGATCTTTATCCTAAGTCACATTCCCCTTTTCAACCATTGATCCTACTTCAGACCAAGTTCAATTGTAGGGACATAAAATGGACAATTGGTTTCCATTCAACATTGGATGATCCAAGATGGGGGAAAAATCACTATTTTAGCATTAATACATTGGAGGTCTATTATTGAAAAACAACCATTCAGAGTAGTTGATAGGAGTCACACACAAATTCATATGTTTTTATCCTCAAATAAAATATATTTGTATATGTATAATGCTTTAAAACTACTTTGATGAAACATTTATCTCATTTTGATCTATTAGCAGTCTAGTTTACCAATAGGGTTATTTTAAGTCATTGAGATCAATACTTCTATGTTGAAAAGAAATTTCATAGTATCATATTAATGGTGAGATCTCAGTTAACATTGTGGTATGGTGCGGAGTAAACATAGCGTTAGAAAGCAAGTAATAACATTGTGCTCTAGTTTGAACAAAAAAATATTATAATAGACAATTATCATGAATAATTATTTCAAACATATAAGAACTAGGAATTCATAATTGTATGTAAATATTACTACTTCCCTAAACATGGATCCTCCCCTTAGGGCCCAAAACAGGGGGATAAAAATGGAATATTGTTTGTTGAACCAATTCGTCTATCTACAAAATTGGAGGAGACAAATATACTAAGCATTGTTGTGAGGATGTAGTCATCAGTGCATTTTGCTAGATAAACTAGAATCAACAGTGGTGTCCTAGTCAATGTTTAGTATGGCTTAGTGAAGACATAGACTCACTATTGACACCCCATTTTGGTCATGTAAATCAACGATCAAGATCAATTCTTCTCTCTAGACAATGATAGGGATTTGTCTAATGTATTGCACATTTTACTACATGTTTCACTTATTCAGTCCACTCACTTTCAACCATTTACCACATTTCAAGGGTTCACAGACTAAAAAGACCATTTTTTCAGCCTTCAGTGCAACATGACTTTTAGTTAAGCTTTTTACAAGATTTTTTCATAAATTTCCCACAATTATATTATCCATGAACAAAATACTCATACATGACTCCCGTTGGAATTTCTATTGTCTTCTTACCTCTCTTAGAAAACCAATGTCATTATTTTAATGAAGAATATGTTCAATTTAAATGCATATCCTTTCTAAAAAAGAAAGACTTAGGCCTCCATTTTTCATCTCTCCTCTTCCATCCTTTTAATATATAAATTTTATTGCTTAATGATACAATCTTGGATGAATAAAGAAGTTCATGCTCGAGATACACTCATAATCTTCCATAAAATTAAAAACTCGGATAAGAAAAAATCAATTTTCCTATTTTGGGACACCCCAATAGAGCATCATTGTCTACCAATGTGCCATGTGACATTCCTTTATTAGTGCACCCCATAGAAACTAGCATTTTTCAGGGTCCCCTTAGGGAACAAATCCCGATTCTCATTTCCTATTCATGACTGGAAAGTCGAGTCTATTGCCTCAACATGCTTGAATAATGAAGAATGAAAGCTCTACGTCACGCACAATATTATCATGCTAGAGCAACTCTAGCATTCAACAAGAAGGTTCATCCCAGTAATTTTTAGAAGGGTGACCTAGTACTCCACAACATTTACAATGTTGATACCAGGAGAAAGTTGAATCCTAAATTGGAAGGACCCTACATTGTTCATGGAATCTATGATTGGGATGACATGTACTTGAAAAGTATGGATGGGGATATTCATCTTCACCACACAAACACTAACCTTGTTAAATACTACTACTGGTGAGAAAGATATATTATAATCAATCCTCCAACAATGAAAATTGTATGAGAGAAAGCTTCTCCTTTAAAATATATTTAGTTACTAAAATACATGACCGTGTATATCATGTACACATGAAGCAATGAGGGTCAAATACTAAAAGTAAAGGGGCAACAATAGAAGGAACACAATTGTTATCACAAGGCCCTAATAGTTCACCGGCCTAAATTTACCTATAAAATACTCCAACTTTATCTAAAACAAAAGTCATGATTACAACTTAGGCAAAGTAAACTCAATGTTTCTAATCACGATTTAACCAAAGAAAGGACGATGATTAAAATACCCATATCTGGTCAACATATGATTCCTGATAAAAGAGGAATCCTAAATCAATAAGTCCCTAGAGGCGATTAGACCGAATCTACAAGGCTAAGATGTCCCAACAATTTTACAAGGTTGGAACTCACCCATGTTTTTATAAATAGGTATGACATCTTCCTAGGACACACAAAACATGAATATTTGATGGACTAGAGTAGAGGTCAAAATCCCTTGTAGATGTACATGCCTCACCCTCCAAAAGGAAGTTGACAAAACTTCACATGGACCAACTTGGGATCTACAAACTAGGAAACACTTTAATATGAAAAACCCATTCATTCTATAATCACATAATCTAAGCTCACATACTTAGGCCTTGAGCATCAATGTCTAATTAATTTATCAAAATCAAAACACCCAAAATCCCTACCTTGTAGGCACCCTACAAAATCAAAAGGCCTACCCCTTGCATAGGAAAACCTCATACTTTTGCAAACTAGTTTCCATTATGACATTCTAAAATTGGTTATGTGGGTACGATTGACCATTACACTAACATGTGTTAGAATTAGAGCACGGGAGGGTCTCTTTCCCACTTGGTGCCTTAACCCAACTGGGTAGAGAGTTGCCACTTACATGCTTGTTGTATGGAATAACCTAAGTCCCTAGCAAGACATCTAGAGTGAGCCCCAATCCATCTTTCCCCTAGGTGAAGGATCCTCTTGTGGCAAAACATGATACAAACATTCGAAGGGAGGATCAACTTATAAGGAGTAGGGTGAAACATGTGACAAGTTAAAACATTCTTAGGATCCCAGCCCTCAACCTATAATATTAAAAAGAGAAAAAAGGAATGGACCTAACGATTACATTTTCTATCTCTCTAAACCACTAACATACACAAAAACCCTTCTCACATATTATGTGAAAATTAGAAAATCCTGACCAAATTAGGTTGTTCGACTCATGAAGGGGACTCTATCAGCAAATACCTCGACACTAACCAGGAAGATACCACCTAAAGGGATACACCTGATGAACAACATGAAGGGAGTCCCCCCCACATCATGATTGAACATGCTTTAATTTCACTTTATAATAATTTTGAGATAAAACTTTTACCAGTCATGTAAAAATTAACGACATTGTGCTAACAAAATCGATAATATAGAGGATAAAAGCTCTTAAAATACAGAGGCAGCAAGCAACATCACACATTACTAATCATCTCCCTCATCATATCCACAAGTCATCACTACTGAAGGAGATAAACATGTCCACTAAAAGTACTCAAGGGCGTAATCCTTGTTGATGGGAAACACCTCTGAAGTCATTTTATGATAATCAAGACAAATCCTCACTACAATCCCTAGAACTTGTGGGGACCATCATGAAGCCTCTAGTAGAAGGTTAAAAGATCTTATATATGTCATATCTACATTTCCAATGATCAAACTGCCAAATTATAGGCACAGTGTAATCAGAAACACACCATTCAATCCCCATAAGAATGATCGTCCATTGATATCATGACATCGTCATCCTACCAAAAGTGTTATACAAAATCTCATGTAGCAATAGAACACATCCTCATGTGTCAAATGAGACATATCCCAAGATAACTCACCACACTGAGGAACATGACTACCATTCTTGATATGCTTCGAAAAACATTCATGTGTAAAGATATGATGAAGATTCACCATCTCCTAGAAATCAACCAGACAAACACACATCCCTAGATAGATGTAAAAGACCTTGAAAGGCCATCACATCCTCCCAGTCAGTTTGGTCTCATTAACATAATTATACTTGTACTTAAGATCAAGGGTACGACAATTTCACCATACCACACAACTACCATGATGCCTTCTACTGACTTTTACCCCCTAACCAACTAGGTCTTCAAAGAACAAAGGGGGAAGGTATAAGCTTGAATATGAGGCATTGGTAGAGATCGTGTTGTTGACCTATAGGTTATACATTGTCCATATTTTGATAATGACTCAACCATTCCATTCATATGTATCTAATATGTGTATTCAAGATTGATCTCAGGGTTAAGGTACATGAAAAGGATCAATTTACACAAGCCCTATATTGTCAAAGTTCAATTCAAATGCAATGCAAGTGTGCTAATAAGGAAATCCCTTCAAATGATCTTAGAAGAATTTTGTAATCACTTGTATTTGATGATATGACTTGTAACTAAGATGAGAAAAATATGTAGGACACTTAGTACCAAGTTTTAATCAATTTTTATCACTTTAGAAAATTGATCACAGACTGTTGATTGGTCGAGTTTAAATCTCGACCGATCCCTTGGATCATTTTTCTGATGTGTGCATCGATCGAGTTGTGCATTCATAGAACTCGACTGAATGAATTACTGACCAAATGTGATTTTAACTAATCGGTCGAGTTTCCCAGGACAAACTTGACCGATAGTTTGAAAATTGGGTTTGTCTTTTAGCCGATCGGTCGAGTTACCTTTATTGAAACTCGACCGAATGTACTGTGCAAAAAACGTAGAAAAAGTGATTCTAACCATTGGTGACTTGTTTGAATGAAAATAGATCCATTACCTTGAGAAAAAATGGCTATAATTCAACCCTAAGTGTTCCCCAACTCAAGGGAGCACCCCAGCTATAAATAGGACCCCTTTGAGTTCATTCCAAGTTTGCTCATGCACTACACACAAGGTCCTTGCTATAGTTGAGTGTGCTACCAACCCTTGAGCCCCTTTCTCTCTCTAGTTTATACTTCATTTCATGATTTGTGAGTGAGTTAGGATTATTATAAGAGAGATCCACCTTTATGCATGTAAATCTCTCAATCTTCCACTACTTCCCTATCCACTTCTCTCATGAAGAAAAGTTGAAGCAAGCTCCATCAAGTGAAGAAGGAGTTGTAGCTGATCCTCTTCAAGGTTGATGAAGAGGTGGTGATCTTCTCCAGGTGAATGAAAAGGTAAAGGTTGAAGATCCAAGAGGAGAAGCAAAGCCCTTCAAGGCAGAAGACTTGAGCTTGAATGGGTAAGACCTAGGTGAAGGTTGAAGATTCAAGCTAAGTGGGTAAGTTCCTTATTAAGGTGGAAGATCTCCTTGTGGTTGGATGGGTAAGTCCTTTGGTGGTCTATTTCTATAAATCTCTGTGGTGATATAATAGAGAAAAGCACTTGTAAAGTCCTAGAGGTTGACCTCTCTAGGTAGTGGATTGACTCACTTCTAGTTTAGAGTGTGGAACCACTCTACATCCCTTTGTCAAGTGCTTGCTATCAATCTCTCTCATACTTGATGTACTTGTTAGATAGGACTTCAAATTTCCATTAAGCTATTTCTCCTAATTGATATAATTTGAAGGTCTAATCTATTTTGTGAGAAATTTTGTAGCTCTATTAACCCCCCTCTAGAGCCCTTAGATCCAACATGTGTACCCCTACACGTGTGGCTCTTAATGACTCCCAAAGCATAGCAAAATTGAAAAAAAAACCACTAGCAAACAACCACTGAGTAGTTGTAAGATTATTCATGCCAGACATATTGGCCAGCTCACCATTCCAGTTTGACTTCTTCAAGACAGTCGATCAATGACCATGAAGAGTCATATGGGTTGTCTTGGCCACATCCTCTGAAGTGGGAG
The DNA here is from genome assembly GCA_963693085.1 of Alisma plantago-aquatica. Classification (NCBI taxonomy): domain Eukaryota; kingdom Viridiplantae; phylum Streptophyta; class Magnoliopsida; order Alismatales; family Alismataceae; genus Alisma; species Alisma plantago-aquatica. The sequence continues at coordinate 1,793,423,053 of OY856409.1, forward strand.
TCAACACAAAATCCTCAGAGTAGAACATATCACTAAGAGGATCCTAGTAGTGGACAACAACTGACATCAACTCCCTAGTGATGAGTACATACATAAAATGACTAAGGTTTCAAGTCACATCAAAGATGGAAAGCTCCACCTCCTCCATCTCTAATAGATATATGATCTAGTGCCTAGTCAATGATGTATTCATTGGATGACTTTTCAAAAGAGGGACTTGGAAAAATTGATTGTTTGTCAAGAATTCAAGAATCAAGTAGAGCGAGATCCACAGTCTACAGACATATAGCACAAACAAGACATGCTTGGAAAATAAGAGTGAATGATGTTCAATGTCCAAGGGTTGATATGGTCCTTTGGTTCTCCAGTCTTGAGTTTCATTTCATATATATATATATATATATATATATATATATATATATATATATATATATATATATATATATATATATATATATATATATATATATATATATATATATATATATATATATATGAAGACAAAAAAAGTTAAAGATAACAATGAGGTGATCATTCCATAGTTATAGATATCACGAAACAACAACAAAATTAGACAAATACACTTCCGTGTTACCTTTATTGAAACTCAACTGAATGTATTGTACAGAAAATGCAAAAAAGTGATTCTAACCATTGGTGATGTGTTTGGACAAAAATAGATCTGTTTCCTTGAGTAAAATGTCTATAATTCAACTGTAAGTGTTCCCCAACTCAAGGGAGCACCCCCAACTATAAATAAGATCCCTTGGAGTTCATTCCAAGGTTTCTCATTTACTACACACAAGGTCCTTGCTATAGTTGAGTGTGCTACCAAATCTTGAGCCCCTTTCTCTCTCTAGTTTACACTTCATTTTGTGATCTGTGAGTAGGATTATTGTAAGATAGCTCCACCTTTGTACATGTAAAGCTCTCAATCTTCCTCTACTTCCCTATCCCCTTCTCTCATGAAGAAAAGCTGAAGCAAGCTCCATTGAGTGAAGAAGGAGCTTTAACTGATCCTCTTCAAGGTTGATGAAGAGGTGGTGATCTTCTCTAGGTGAAAGAAAAGACAAAGGCTGAAGATCCAAAAGGAGAAGCAAAGCCCTTCAAGGTAGAAGACTTGAGCTTGAATGGGTAAGACCTAGGTGAAGGCTGAAGATTCAAGCTAAGTGGGTAAGTTCCTTGTTAAGGTGGAAGATCTCCTTGTGGTTGGATGGGTAAGTCCTTTGGTGGTCTATTACTATAAATCTCTGTGGTGATATAATAGAGAAAAACACTTGCAAAGTCCTAGAGGTTGACCTCTCTAGGTAGTGGACTGACTCACTTCTAATTTGAAGTGTAAAACCACTCTACATCCCTTTGTCAAGTGCTTGCTATAAATGTCTCTCATCCTTGATGTGCTTGTTAGATAGTAATTCAAATTGCCATTAAGCTATTACTCCTAATTGATATAATTTGAAGGTCTATTCTATTTTGTAAGAAATTTTGTAGCTCTATTCATCCCCCCTCTAGAGCCCTTAGATCCAACAAGTGGTATCAGAGCCAAGGATCTTCTCTAACAATCTCCCACGAGACGAAAAGATGGGAGACAACCTACTTGGTTTACTCAACCTAGAGGGAGGCTTTTCCATGCACCCTTCGGTCTTTGATGGCACCAACTTTCTCTATTGGAAGAGAAGGATGCAATATACATTCAAGGGATGAATTTTAATATATAGAAAGTGATGGTTAAACCTTACAAAGAGCCAACCGGAGCTATTGCATAATGGAGTGAAGCTACTCTCAAGGAGGCTCAACTCAATGCAAAGGCCATTAGAATCCTCTACGCAGCCCTCACTCCCACAGAGTTCAACCAGGTCTCATCATGGGACACCGCCTATGAGATTTGGGACAAGCTGTGCATCACATATGAAGGCACAAAGTAAGTCAAGGAGGCAAAGATATACATGTTGAGCAGCCTCCTAGAAAATTTCAAGATGGAAAAGAAAGAAGGCATTGCGGAGATGTATTCAAGGCTGAATGCCATCATCAACGGGTTGGATGCTTTGGGCACTACTTTGGATAGAGGTGTCATCAACTCAAAGATCTTGAGAACTCTTCCAAAGATATGGGAGTCAAAGGTCACCTCCATTGAAGAAGTGAGAAGCATTGGTGGCATCCCAACTGAAGAACTCATTGGCAATCTTCAAGCCCATGAGCCTAGACTTGACAAGCAAGAAGAAGAAGCTAAGCAAGAAGAGAAGGAAGCCAAGAAGATCAAAGATAGTTCTTTCAAAGCACAAGTGGAGGTTGTTATCCTTCAACAACAACTTACTTACTGGACTTCTTCTCCCTCCTATAGTGAAGATGAAGGCCCTAGTGAGCATGAAGCCAACTACACCAAGGGCAAGCACTTCAAGGGAAAGCAAGCCTCCTCATCCTCTACTCCGAGATGCTACAAGTGTGTTCAAAAGGGGCACTACAAGAGTGAATACCCAAAGTCAAGAAAGTCTCACCACAAGAGTAGCTAAAGGAAAGAAGAGGATTACAATAAGGAGAGAAAGCACAAGAGGAAGGACAAGAAGGAAAAGAGACACAAGAATGCAACCAATGTGGCTTGGGAAGCTTCACCTTCAAGAAGCTCTAGCTCCAAAGAAGATGGAGAGTACCACCTTGCTCTCATGGCCTCTAAAAGTGAAGACATTGGTGAGGTAAGTGAGGTAAGCTTGCATGAATTGCCTAATGAAGCTATTATTTACATGCTTGTTACTACCCATTCTTCTTTTGCTAAATGTAAATCTAAAAGAAAATGGTTAGGAAAAATCATTGATGATCTTTATGCTAAGCTTGAAATTTTGGAATTAAATGAGAAAACAAACCTTGAGAGTATTGATAATTTGCAAGGGCAATACCTTAATATTGAACTCCACTACAATGGGGTTGAATTTGAGAATGATGTCTACCTTAAGAATATTGAAAATCTTAAGGAAGAGAACCAAAATTGCCTAAAAGAACTTGAATTGCTTAAAAATGAAAATGCTGAATTTAAGTTGCTTATTGATGCTTGTAGAGAAGAGAGAGATGTTTATCTTAAAGAGATTCAAATGCTAAAATCTAAAAATTAGGTTGCTTAGTCAAGTAAATGATCTATATTCTAGACCTTTGTTGCCTAGTGTAAATGTTGTTGCTATCTCTTTTGAAAAGGATTCATATCTTACTAAAGCTTTATGTCTTGAGGATAATCTTGTGCATTCTAGGGATGACATATCTAGTTTATCTTCTACTATTGTTTCTTTGAATGATGATAACCATAGATTAAGAGCATCCCTACAGAAATTCCTTAAAGGGAAAAACTCCCTAAATGAAATCCTTGATCATTCTACCCAAAAAAGTGATACTAGTGGTTTGGGATTGATAGGGGGAGCCTCAAAGGGCAAGAGTAAGGACAAATGTAAGAAAAAGAGCAAGGGGATCTCTTTCTTTGCAGGAGAATCTTCGGGCACTAAGAATCCTATGGTTTGTTCTTATTGAAAATGTGATGATCATTATTCCACTTATTGTCCTTACAAGCCTAAGGGGACCAACCCTAAGATGAAATGGGTACCTAATCTAACTCTGGATCCCAAAGTTTGAGTTGGGAACTGACATTCTCCTTTCTTACAGGGAAAAAATGGATGGATTGTTGATAGTGGCTGCACAAAGCACATGACGGGTGATGTAAGCCATTTCAACAATTTCACAAAGAAGAAAGGAGGATTCGTCACCTTTGGGGACAACAAGAAAGGTAAAGTCAAAGGTGAGGGTGATGTAGGTGAATCCTTATGCATTAAGAATGTTCTTTTTGTGGATGGCCTACATCACAATTTAATAAGTGTTAGTGAACTTTGTGATAGTGGTTACCCTGTTCTATTTACTACTTTTGAATGTTTGATTCTAGATTTCCTCACCGACCAAGTCATATATAAGGGAACTAGAAGTGGTAATATTTATGTTATTGTTCTTAAATCTATTAAGCCTGTGGTCGGTAGATTCCTTGTAGCCAACTCAAATGATATTTCTCTTTGGCACCACCAACTTGGTCTTGTAAATATGCATCAATTAAAGAAGTTGAGCAAAAAGGACTTAGTCAAGGGACTTCCTAAATTGGATTTTGAAAAGGATGAGAAATGGCAACCTTGTACACATGGAAAGAAAACCAAGTCCTCCTTCAAATCCAAATGAGTCCTTAGCACTAAGAGAGATCTTTAGCTTCTTCATATTTATCTATTTGGACCAATGAGAACGCAATCGCTTTGTAGTTCCAAGTATTGCCTTGTTATTGTTGATGATTTCTCTAGATATACTTGGACCTTCTTTCTCATTTCAAAGAGTGATACACTTGATGTTTTCTCTAGTTTTTGCAAACGAGTTGAGAATGAAGCTTCTTGCCGGATTGCTTCCATCCGTAGTGACCATGGGGGAGAATTTGAAAATGAGCTTTTTGAGCATTTTTGTCAAGAATTGGGTTATGCACACAACTTTTCTTCACCTCAAACACCTCAAAAAAATGGGGTTGTAGAGAGGAAGAATAAGTCTCTACAGGAGATGGTTACGACCATGCTTCTTGAGTTTAATACTGCTAAGAAGTTTTGGGCTGAAGCTTTCAGTTCCTCTTGTTATGTGCAAAACCGAGTTTTCACTCATCCCTCGCTTAAGAAAACCCCCTATGAACTATGGCATGGTAGGATGCCTTCTATCAAGTATTTCCATGTTTTTGGATGTCCTTGTTTTGTTTTAAATATGAAGGATTCTCTTGACAAGTTTGATCCGAAATTGTAAGGCTTTCTTTCTTGGCTATAACACTACTAGCAATGCATATAGAGTTTATAACGTTGATCTTGCTAAGGTAGAAGAATCTATCAATGTAAAGTTTATTGAGACTAACACCTCTATTCCCAAAGATATTGCTTCAAATGATGATGTTGCAGATGAATAAATTCCTATCCTTAAATAACTCAACATCACCCAAAAGGGAAAAGAGGTGGCCGCTCAAGAAGAAGAAAAGATGATGAAAAGAAGGATCCAACTCCCCGGTTTGCAAAGAATCATCCTAAGGAGCTGATCTTAGGTGATCCATTTGAGAGAGTGAAGACGTGGGCTGCATTTAACAGAAAACAAGCTAACAACATCTTCATCTCACAACTAGAGCCTAAAGATGTCAAGGAAGCTCTTGGGGATGAAGAATGGATTCTAGCTATGCAGGAGGAGCTAGAACAATTTGAGAAGAACAAAGTTTGGACCCTTATGCCAAGACCAAGTGATAGAAAGATCATTGACACCAAATGGGTCTAACACAACAAGCTGGATGAAAGTGGCAAAGTGGTAAGAAACAAAGCAAGTTTAGTGGATCAAGGCGACAATCAATATGAAGGTATTGACTTTGATGAAACGTATGCACCTGTAGCTAGACTTGAGTCCATTCGTATGTTGCTTTCTTTTGCTAGTCATAAAAACTTTCTCTTGTATCAAATGGATGTTAGAAGTGCATTTTTAAATGGTACAATTGAGGAGGAAGTGTATGTTGCACAACCTCCGGGCTTTGAACATGATAATCTACCTAACCATATTTATTTTTTTGCAAAAAGCTCTCTATGGACTCAAACAAAAACCAATGGCTTGGTATGAGAAATTAAAGAACTTTTTGTTAGATCATAGTTATATCATGGGCAAAGTAGATTCTACCTTGTTTCTAAAGCACACTTCTAACAATTTTCTTATCATTCAAATATATGTCGATGATATCATTTTTGGCAGGATTAACCTAGATCTTTGCAAAGAATTTAGTGATCTTATGCAGAGTGAAATTGAGATGAGTATGATGGGTGAGCTCACATTCTTCCTCAGCTTTCAAATCAAGCAAACAAAAGATGGGAAATTCATCAGCCAAGGAAAGTACGCAAATGAACTACTTAAGCACTTTGGGATGGAGAATACCAAGTCGATGGACACACCCATGTCAAACACTATCAAACTTGATAAAGATGAAGAAGGTGAAAAGGTAGATGAGAAGCTCTATAGAGGTATGATTGAAAGTTTACTTTACTTAACTACCTCTAGACCTGACATAGTGTTTAGTGTTGGCTTGTGTGCTAGATTTCAATTAAATCCTAAGAAATCTCATCTTATAGATGTTAAGAAGATTCTAAGGTACTGAGCCAAAACTCAAAATATTAGACTATGGTATCCCAAGTCAAGGGACTTTACTCTTACTGCCTATAGTGATGCCGATTATGCAGGCTGCTTGATTGATAGAAAATGCACTAGTGGCACTTGTTTCCTCCTAGGACCATGCTTGGTGTCTTGGTTCTCCAAGAAATAGAGCACCGTGTCATTATCAACCACCGAGGCTGAGTACATTGCAGCCGAGAGTTGTTGTACCCATGTCCTATGGATGAAGCAAATGCTCCAAGACTTTAACATTCATTTTGATGCTTCTCCTATCTATTATGATAATACTAGTGCAATTAACTTGTCTTACAATCTTATATTGCATAGTAGAGCTAAACATAGAGGTTTGCCATCAATTTCTTCATGATCACATTTCTAAGAAGGATATTTATATTACGCATGTGGACATGCAAAATCAGTTGACAAACATTTTCACTAAACTTCTAGCTAGAGAGCAATTTAATTTTATTAGATCAAAATTACTTATAACTTCTTTGGATGAATTTGATATGCCTTCTAGCTAGTAGTCCTCTATCCTATATGTTTTGCATCTATATTGATCATCTTTGAGTGCTAATATGCTTAATTGTTTTTTTTCATGTTTATTTTGCCTTGTTTTTTTCTCTTGTATTTGGGTATTTTTTGTAAACGCTTATTTTATCACAACATAGTACCCAATGATGAGTGATATGCGCCTAAGTATGTTTAATATACATAATGGGCTTGAAAAATAAATCTAATTAGCATTCAAATGGCTATAAATTAAGTTTGATGGTTTTAGTTCAGGTTGACCATCGATCAAGTTTCCCCCAGGAAAAACTCGACGGATCCATGGCCGAGAGCTTTTTAAAAAGGGACTAATCGGTCGAGTTTCCAACTCACAAAACTCGACCGATCGGCGGGTTGAAGCCAACTTAAGTTGGATTCGGCCGACTATTCTCTCTCTCAACTAGAGAATAGTCGATCGATTCCCCTTCTTCTAGCCCTAAGCTCTCAACCCTAGACCTTCCCTTCCCTAACCTAGCCCTAATCCAACCTAGAGAGACCTTCCTAGACCTTCCCTTTTTCTCAACCTATGTGTGTGAACATTTTTGGTGGATTGGTTTGTGTGTTTGCTCTTTTCTTCTCCTTCTTTTCACCTCCATGGCTTCACATAGAAGAAAGAGACCTACCCCTAGCAATGCACCATCCTCTTCCTCATCTTCTCTCTTGATTCCTTTCGATGAGACCCTTTTTGTCTCAATAGAGGCTGTAAATCAATATAAGGACCTTATTCTTAGGAGGCATTTTCCTTCTAGAGCCCTTTTTGAGCCTATCCCTAGGCGTCAAGCCATCATCAATCAAGTGGCGAGATTGCTTTCTGTTCATCACCTATCCGCCCTGGCTGTCGAGCGTGATTGCTTCCACAATTCTATGTCAAGCACGAAAGTAGTTCACAAATTCTACACAAATTTGTGTTGGAATTACGACTCCCTTGTACTCCCTCTAAATACTCAAGTGATCCTCACTTCTATAATCGCCGGGAAGAAATTCCAAATCTCAAAGGATATCCTGAATGTTTTCTTTTCAGGAACCAATGAGAATGATACCTGGCGTAAGGATTATGGTGAGTATTTTAACCTTTTGGACCCTGAAGGTTTCTACAAGCAAAATGAGAACACTCTTCTTGATATCCATCGCTATATGAAGAAACTTGACATTCCCTACAAGAATTAGAGCACCCTACCCTCCTCATCCTTAGATCTCAAGAAGCGTATATTAGTCCTAGTGGTCAACTGCAACATCCACCCAAAGAAAAATCAAACAGATATTGCAGAGAACACTGCGGTGATAATGTATTGCATCTTAGAGAATGTCAGAGTCAAGTGGTCTAGATATATCCTCCATTACATGACTTGCTTTGACTCTGGAAAGAACACCCATGGCAGCCATCCTCCTTATCCTGCCCTAATATGTGGTCTTTTCCAGTTCACCGATGAGAAATCACTCTTCTCTGACTCCCACTATAGACCTACCAGGAAGGGAGTGTGTATCAGTGAGACCACCATTCATAAATATGTGCCTATCCTTTTCTCCACCACACCCGATACTTCACCGTCTACCTCTGCCTCAGCTGGACCTGCCTCTACCTCTACCCAAGCTCCACCTCCTCATCCTATCCGACCTAGCCATGCCTCGTTTTGTGTGTCTAATGAAGCCCTCATGGGTTACATGATACACCAACAGACATACAACCTCCAAGTCCAGGAGCATTTACATCGGGATTTATGTTCAATCATGTCTAACATGAACTTATCATGTGCACACCCATATCCCACCTACCATCCATACCCCGATAGTGATTATGCATCCTATGCATACAATCACTTCTACCCTGCACATGAGCCTTCCACTGCTTCTCCCACACCCTCTGCTGCTGGTGGTCTTGCTTCTATCTTCTTACCGTTACCTGCTGGCCCCTTGGCCACTCTACTTGCTAGTCTGGGTGATTCTTCTCCCTCCTTCCCTCAAGACAATGAGCTTTGTGCTCTTGGTATGTCTTGGGATGAGCAGAATGCTCATTGACCCAGTCGTGGCTTCGGTCCTTCTGTGGATGAGGAGATGCCTGACCAGGCTGATGCTGAGACTTCTGATGCTGATGAGGTTGTTGATGATGGTGAGGATGATGTTAATGATGGTAATGGATCTGGAGGTGACTCCGGTGTGAAGGTGTTGTTGCTACTGCACCTTCAGACGGAGACGATGACTACAATCCTGATGACGAGGATGATGATGATGTTGTGGACATAGATAGCTTAGATGTCTAGATATTCTTAGTTTTTAGTCTAGTTTGCTGATCATATATATATATCTCTAGGCTATTTTGTATTAAAAACATCTGGGCACATGATATGAGATGTACTATTTTATCCTTAGATTTCGTCGATTCTCGCTTGTAGTTGCTTTTATGAGAACATGCTTCTTGAGTTGTAATCTATTTTATGTGCACTCTTACTCTTTGATCAGTTATATCTTATGAGTTGGTGCCATATTTTACTATTTTTTATAATGAACTAGCATGTGTGTTTCTCTCATATATGTTTGATATATGTTATGAGATTGCATGTTTGTATATCTACTTGGTTGTGTTTGGAGAAAACTGTTTGTATGCTCTTTTACACCCTTCCTTTTGATAATGTCAAAAGGGGGGGGGTGGAACTCAATGTCTTGAAACTCAATCATATTGCTATTATTGCTTATGTGATCCTTTTCTTGTTCTTTATATACTTTATCATGTGACTTGCTAAAGGACCATACAGTACATGCATGTTATATTTCTTTGTGTAGAAAGCGTAACTATGTAGGTTAAAATAAGCATAGATTGAGGGGGAGCAATTCACATTGTTCAAATCTTGAATCCCCCAAATTCACAAGGCAAATGTACACTTTCAATATGTTTGAGGAATGGTTTGTCATTGTCAAAAAGGGGGAAAATGTTGACCTAGAGGTTATACATTGTCCATATTTTGATAATGACTCAACCATTCCATTCATATGTATCTAATATGTGTATTCAAGATTGATCTTAGGTTTTAGGTACATGAAAATAATCAATTTACACAAGCCCTAGCTTGTAAAAGTTCAAGTCAAATGCAATGCAAGTGTCCTAATAAGGAAATCCCTTCAAACGACCTTAGAAGAATTTTGTAATCACTTGTATTGATGATATGACTTGTAACTAAGATGAGAAAAATATGTGGGACACTTAGTACCAAGTTTTAATCACTTTAGAAAATTGATCATAGACTACTGATTGGTTGAGTTTAAATCTCGACTGATCCCTTGGATCAATTTTCTGATGTGTGCATCGGTTGAGTTGTGCATTCACAAAACTCGACCGAATGGCTTACTGACCAAATGTGATTTTAACTGATCGGTCAAGTTTCCCAGGACAAACTCGACTGATAGTTTGAAAATTGGGTTTGCCTTTTAGCCGATCGATCGAATTACCTTTATTGAAACTCGACCGAATGTACTGTATGGAAAATGCAGAAAAAGTGATTCTAACCGTTGGTGACTTCTTTGGATGAAAATAGATTCGTTACCTTGAGAAAAAATGGCTATAATTCAACCCTAAGTGTTCCCCAACTCAAGGGAGCACCCCAGCTATAAATAGGATCCCTTTGAGTTCATTCCAAGGTTGCTCATGCACTACACACAAGGTCCTTGCTATAGTTGAGTGTGCTACCAACCCTTGAGCCCCTTTCTCTCTCTAGTTTATACTTCATTTCATGATTTGTGAGTGAGTTAGGATTATTATAAGAGAGCTCCACATTTGTGCATGTAAATCTCTCAATCTTCCACTACTTCCCTATCCACTTCTCTCATGAAGAAAAGCTAAAGCAAGCTCCATCAAGTGAAGAAGGAGTTGTAGCTGATCCTCTTCAAGGTTGATGAAGAGGTGGTGATCTTCTCCAGGTGAACGAAAAGGCAAAGGTTGAAGATCCAAGAGGAGAAGCAAAGCCCTTCAAGGCAGAAAACTTGAGATTGAATGGGTAAGACCTAGGTGAAGGCTGAAGATTCAAGCTAAGTGGGTAAGTTCCTTATTAAGGTGGAAGATCTCCTTGTAGTTGGATGGGTAAGTCCTTTGGTGGTCTATTTCTGTAAATCTCTGTGGTGATATAATAGAGAAAATCACTTGTAAAGTCCTAGAGGTTGACCTCTCTAGGTAGTGGACTGATTCACTTCTTGTTTGAAGTGTGGAACCACTCTACATCCCTTTGTCAAGTGCTTACTATCAATCTCTCTCATCCTTGATGTACTTATTAGATAGGACTTCAAATTGCCATTAAGCTATTTCTCCTAATTGATATAATTTGAAGGTCTAATCTATTTTGTGAGAAATTTTGTAGCTCTATTTACCCCCTCTAGAGCCCTTAGATCCAACATGTGTACCCCTACACGTGTGGCTCTTAATGACTCCCAAAGCATAACAAAATTGAAAGAAAAAAAAACCACTAGCAAACAACCACTGAGTAGTTGTAAGATTATTCATGCATACATATTAGCCAGCTCACCATTCCAGTTTGACTTCTTCAAGACAGTCGATCAATGACCATGAAGAGTCAGATGGGTTATCTTGGCCACATCCTCTGAAATGGGAGTCAACACAAAATCCTCAGAGTAGAACATATCACTAAGAGGATCCTAGTAGCGGACAACAACTGACATCAACTCCCTAGTGATGAATACATACATAAAATGACTAAGGTTTCAAGTCACATCAAAGATGGAAAGATCCACCTCCTCCATCTCTAATAGATATATGATCTAGTGCCTAGTCAATGATGTATTCATTGGATGACTTTTCAAAAGAGGGACTTGGAAAAATTGATTGTCTGTCAAGAATTCAAGAATCAAGTAGAGCGAGATCCACAGTCTACAGACATATAGCACAAACAAGACATGCTTGGAAAATAAGAGTGAATGATGTTCAAAGTCTAAGGGTTGATATGGTCCTTTGGTTTTCCATTCTTGAGTTTCATTTCATATATATATATATATATATATATATATATATATATATGAAGACAAAAAAAGTTAAAGATAACAACGAGGTGATCATTCCATAGTTATAGATATCACGATACAACAAAAAATAGACAAATACACTTGCTAAGACATTTTAGATCCCTACTATAAGTGTCCCATAAAAAGCATTGTTCTCCACCTAGTATGTGTGCAAAATCGAGTGTTCCATGAGCAGTTGTGTGGGGTACATGATCTTTTTAGCTAGATAAAGATTCCTTTCCAGCATGCCAATATGATAACGAAATTGTTTTTTTGAATCTTGGATTAGGTTTGACTCTCAAACACATACTCAAAATTGAAATTTTTAAATAAAGATTAATTTATTGATAAAATCTTATTTAAAAGTCACATTGACACATAGTTTTCATGTAGGAAATTAAATAATACAAACTACTTAAATAAAGTTACATGAGCATAAATTGGAAATACAACTACTTCTTCAACTTGTTCTTCATCCATCATATCAAGTACTTTGCCAATGGCCTCTATTTAGAAGATGACCTGAAGATCTATTGTAACATCCTAGAAACCAAAGGGCATAATAAATTTATGCCAACTTAGTTTCTAAAAGTTATATAAATAAGCATTAAGACAAAAAGAGCAAGCCTTGTACTATATTTCAAAATATAGTAATTTATGCAAGCTCAACATTAAAAAGAAATTTTCATATCATTTACATGACATGTCGGTCTAATTTTTTTCTAGAAAAGGAGATACTCCTAGTGTTTATACTTTTTCTAGGATCTTTTCAATATGGTATATAAAAGATAATTTATATTCACTCGACTCATTCAAGCTATAGCAAGAAATGGTTTGACATAGTCCAAATGGGAGAAAAATATAAGTGAAATAATATATAAGCATGATTTATTTGAGATGAAATAACAATCACATAATATGTTGATATGAATACAATGAATTCCAAACACAAAGTTCAACAAATAAATTGAATTGGGAGGCATTGATTCCATAGAAGAGTTTTCCTAAAGCTCTTAGAGAGGATGTTTCTTCACCCTAGGTTGAATGTCTTGCAACCATTATGAAAATTTCTTAGCTAAATCTTAAAGTCACATAAGAATTCCAACACATGTAATCACTATAGTACACCCCAACCACTCGTACCCACTACATGCAAACAAATGGATTAGATTAACCATGCAACAAATGGTTGCCTTTCCAAGACCAACAGAGGGTGCTCCTTGCATAAACTATCACTTGGAGTTTCAATATTTAGGATGATTAGTCTTTCTAGGAGACTATTCCCGGTAACTAATCGATCATGTCAGGTTCTACATGATGAACTAAGTGTGGGCCTGAGTATGGTAGTGTCATTGTACTCATCCATCTCAAATTTCAAAGGACTTGGATCTGGATCCCAAAATCTACATAACCCCAGCCAAGACATTACAAGCTCTGATACCAACACATCTCCCATAGAAAGGATCATTATAGAATGACAAATATAAAAGAAGGACACTAGGATGTTCAAAATATATGGAGGTAAAGAGAAATTCATCACATTTTGATTTTTAAGATGGATCTTTTCCTATGACATCTATAATATGATTCTTGTAGTATCATGGTTTCCAATCAGACAAATCTCCAACCATGCACGTGCAAGAGGTTAGTGGGTCCCCCCGTGCAAGCATGAAACCAACTAAGTAACCTTTCCATTATACTGTCTAGAAGCATCAATAAACATGCTTCTAGTCACTTTTGAGATGTCTAATTGAATCCCATTTTCCAACATAATCACATGATTCAATTAACCAGTAAGAATTAAAGGGAATGAAATCAAAATAATGTGTAATATGATTGTAAATATATATAAATGAATGTTTAACTAGAATTTGACCCTATATTTTCAACACGATAATATAAGTGATATCATGGACAAATAAAGGAGGAGATACATAAAAACAAATTTTAACTAGAATTTTTACCCAAGAGTTCAAATAGGATAATATAAGTGTAACAAGGCATGTGAAGGAAGGAAATTCACAAAAGAATTGTTCTAATATATAATTGGTTGAATGTATTATTTAGACAATTGCATACTTATGCTACTTTGTAAAAATGGAAACAATATGGGATATGATAGGATAAAGAAAAGATCATAAAATCATATTTTGTGGTTTTTTTATGATGATATGATATAGATATATAGACAAAGAGCTTGATTCCAAAAATGATTTCAACAATATTTCAAGTTATAGAAGTGTCTTGGTACAAGATAACCTTGATTATATATATATATATATATAGAGAGAGTGTGTGTGTATTCGGTCATCAAATGGATAAAATATGATTACTAGAACGTGGATATGAACCCTAATTTCCACTCACCAATCATTTGAAGCTAGAAGATTCCACCAGTAAATAAATGACCCAAAATAGTTATTTCTTTATAAATAGAATTACATCTTATGGTAGATGAGAGAGAAAATATTTTCTACTTTAGAGATATAAAGAGTTTTTCTAATAATAGCATAGGAAGGGTATAGAAGAAACGTACAAATTTTGGAGTATAATGGAGTAGTAGAGAGATTTGAAGAGTTGTTGCTTGAATGTGTAGAAATGGTGAGGTTTGGGTTCCTTTTATAGTAGTAGAGAGGGGTATCTTGGGAAATGATAAAATGGACAAGTGTGAGTTCGTCCATGACACTTGATAGGGTTACGTATACATGATAAAGGTATTTGAGGACACATAAACCCTATATGGTTCCCATAATGGGTAAAATGTCTTGCTTATTAATCAAGTCATATATTGTAAGAAGAAAAGAAAGGTGAATATGTGGCATGAGGGAGATATTTTTCGAAGGTCATGGAGACCCATGTGGGATGAAGAATTTATGTGCTAAAGTGGTCTTCATAAGTCTTAGAAATTATAAGAAAATTGGAGAATTTATGTGTTAAAGTGGTCTTAATAAGTCATAGAAATTATAAGAAAATCAATTAACAAATTTTCTAATTCATATATAAATTGCATAAAGCATGGATTATGTGGCATAAAGTAGTGAAACACTTGGCTGAGTAGTAGGAGTAAGGGATAAATATATACATCCTTGGTTTGATGAATATTTATTCATAAATATAGTGTATTGTCATTAATCCATTTAATATATTTATTAACTATTTTTTCAGCAGTAAGTTATCATTGAAAATACCATCAACATATTTTTTTAATCAAATAAACTCATTTCTGAGTATTGTTTATTGCTAAAATTCAAAATAAGTAAGTATACTTGATTGCTATTTTTCATAATACATTCACAAAAATCATTTTTTGATGTAAATGAATATATTATTATTATTATTTTGTTAATGCAAGTGTGCCTCCTCTCCTTTTTTCCTTTTTTGTATTAAGAAGTCCGAAACCATACCTATGTACAGAGAAAAGAAAACAAGACAACTATATATCTATACAGAGCCACCAAACAGAGGAATAGGATTTAAGCATCCTAAACCTTACATCAGATCAGAAAAAGAAACACAACAAAAAATATAGGTAAGGCATCCAAGATCAACCATAACAGCCCTCATCTAAAATGATCTCCTCTAGAAAGTAAGAACTATCATCCTCACAAGGGAAACACAAGAAATGCTAAGCTTTGAATAAAGCTTTCCGCCCTCCAAAAAGAAAGCACTAAGCTAGAATAGCAAACTACTAACTGATGTAAATCGTCAGCAAGGAAAGGGCTAAGGTTATCATCTCCCATTTGTAGAGAATCAACCCAACATCACATAAGAAAAAGGAAATTCCCAACCTCCAATTGAGCCAGAAAAAGAACTATCCACATAATAAGAAACCCACCATAGAGTCCAAGAACAGGCCTTGATAGAATCAAACCATCAAACTACCATCAAAGAGGAAACCTAGCAGCCCAAAAAAATAGTCATCACGATCAGCATAGGTGCATCCATCAAGAACATAAGAAAAGCATCCACTCTATCAAAATAGTCAACTAACCATCACCAAGCACCAGACTAGATCAATAGAAATCTAACTGATCAGAGAGTTAGACCATCAAGAAAAGAGTTTTGTCTATCAAAAACTCATTAGTAGAGATACAACCAACATTCCTCGCAAGGGAAGAATAATCTTCCCAACTTCCAACAAACCAGAAAGAATAATAGGGAACACAAGCCTCTCTACATTGACCAACAAAAGCAACAAAGACTGCCAAGCAAAAGGAACTAGCCACTAAAATCATTAAAAGTTTTCTTGATAATATTCTAGACATCCTTTCTACTGGCCCTTCTATCATTCCTCTACAGCCAAATTCCATAAATAACAAAGAAGCACAAAGCCTTATCAGTTTTACTATGTTGGTCATCAATAAAAGACACCAAGTTCTAGAATAAGTCTACTGAAGTCAGCCTCTAGATCTCCCTTACAAATTCACACTAAAAAAAGAGATGATCAATAGACTCTTCCTCAAAGCCACACATATAACAAATAGAAGGAATAGAAACCAAAAGAGTTTAGGACCTCCTGTGTAGGGATTCTACCAAGGAAACACTTCCACATAAAAATCTGATATTTCTTAGGATTTTGACCTTCCAAATCCAAACAGCCCAATCAACATCTTCCACACTCCTCCTACAGTCTTCCCAAGCTTCCCTTAACTTCATATTATTCTTCCTTTTATAAAGAATACTATCCTCACCTCCAATAATAGGAATTGGGTCCTTAAAAGGATTTATATCAAAACTTGTACCTCAAATATCAGGAAAAACCCATTGGTTATTATGAATGATATCAACAACCTTACTCATATTCATACCCCCATGCCTGGTCATAACTTGATGCCCTAAGAGTTCATGTAAAGTCTTCTTATTCGGATGCCAAGGGTCTTTCCACAAATCAAACTTATGACCATTGCCCACTTTGAAGGAAACATTACTTAACAACAAGGATCTCACAGAAAGTAGCCTTCTCCATAACCAAGAACTGTTAGATTTCACAGAGGCACACCAAATAGAGTTATCAATTAAATACTTTTCAGTTCATACTTGACCCAAAGATATTCTTTCTCAGAAGAAATATCCTACAAGTTTTTAAGAACCAACATTAGACCAATCAACAATATGTGTAATACCCAAACCTCCCTCATTCTTAGGAAGGCAAATCTGACTCCAAGAAACAAGATGGATATGTTTCCTATTATCCCAATCACCCAAAGAAAAATTCCGAAATGTTTCTCAAGCTCCTTGATCACATTCATCGGCATAGGAAACACCACAGACTAGAAAAGATTATAAGATGCAAGAGTTGAATTTATCAATTCAAGTCTACCAGTCGTCGTCAACAATTTACCCTTCCAAGAATTAAGTTTTCCCTAAAATGTCAATGATAGGCAAGCACATATCTTTTGTCAACCTACCTGAGAATAGAGGTAGACCCAGATATTTAATAGGAAAATCTTCAACACCTATGCCCAAAATATCAACAACATTGCAATTATGATAACTCTTGCTTAGGAACACACTACTCTTATGACTACTAATGTTCAAACCCAAAACATCACCAAAATCATATAAGATCTTCTTAATAACATAGGCATTATTTTCATTAGCCTTGGAAAAAACCAACAGAATATCTATAAAAATAATATGGGAAACATCAAAAGAAGGTGAAGCTCTCAGAGAACAAACTGAATTACTAGAACTAGCATGGTTCATAGTGGCTGAGAAACCTAACATAGCTATCACAAATAAATAAGGAGAGAAAGGGTCTTGTCTAAGACCATTGAAGAGCCAAAAGGTTTAGAAGGAGTGCCATTAATAAGGATCTAAAAAGAGGAAGTCTCAAAACAAACCATTATCCATTCCAACCAGCAGTTGGGAAACCCATCTTGCCCATAATCATCAAAATATAATTTCTATTGACATTATCATACGCTTTTGCAAGGTCAGCTTTAATGCACATCTTAGGGATACCATAGGAGTTTGGAAAAGTGCTAATAATCTCATTAGCAAGCAAAATGGCATCCCCTATTTTCCTCCCTTTGATAAAAGCAACTTGATTAAGATCAATGATAGTGGGTAGAATAAGTTGCAATATATTAGTAAGGACCTTAGAGATGATCTTGTAAACAACGTTGCATAAAGAAACAGGCCTCCAGTCCTTAATTCTTATAGAATCCTTAGTCTTTGGTAGAAGAATAATAAAGGTCCTATTACATTCCTTCAAAAGTTTAGGGTTATCAAAGAAAGTGAGAATATCCTTACAAGTTACAAACATCCTGCCCAACAATATCCCAAGTCTTAGAGAAGAAAAGATCATTAAATCCATTTGGGCCAAGACTTTTATCCTTTTTAAAGCCCTTAACAACCTTGCAAATTTCACCATGAGTCATCCATTTTCTCAATTCTTGAGATTGCACCTCACTTAAAATAGGAAGAATCCAAGCCCTGTTCCATAAAGTTGGGTTACCCATATTAGAATTAAAGAGCTTCTCAAAGTTATTAACAATATGATCATTGATAATATTTGGACCAGTGCATTCAATATCATCAATAAGGAGAAAATCAATGCAATTAGAAATATGCCTAGTTTTCAAAGAAGCATAAAAGAAACTTGTATTATCATCTCCTTCCTTCAGCCACTGAACCCTAGATTTTCATTTATATAAGACTTCTTCCTGCTCAAGAGCACTAAGAGATTTATCCCTAGCTACAACAAAGGTCAGATAGAACACTCATATAAGTTGGATCCATATCAGATTTTTCTTGCAAGCATCTATCTTCATATTCAATCCTCCTCACATTACTACTAACAATCTCATAAACATTGTTATTCCAACTTATGAGATTGTTCTTTAGCTTGTTAAGTTTAGTATATAGATGAAACTCGAGGGGGGGGCATCCACCACCATCGACCAATTCTCCCTAACAATGCTTAGAAAATCAGAATGATGAGTCCAAGAATTAAGAAAATGAAAAGGAGATCTTCTTTTAGAACCAAAAACAATATTCATCTTTAAAATTATGTGATCACTAAAGATAGTTGAAACAACACCACCCCAAGCACTATAAAAGCAGTTAAGAAAGTCCATATTACAAAGAATCCTATCAATCTTTGAATAAGTAGGAACACCTTTACCTTTTCTACTATCCCAAGTAAAGAAAGGTCCTTATGTTGTCATTTTCAATAGACTAGTATCAGTGAGACAATTATTAAAATCATCCATACTCTTATTGGTAGGAGGACTTTTCTCCACTCTCTCATAAGAGAAATAGACAGTATTAAAGTCCCCTAAAGCACACCAAGGTCCATTAACAAAACCTTTAATCCGAAGAAGAGAATCCCATAGATCATTTCTAATAGTATCAGAATTATCACCATAGACAACCATAAGACAAAAGTTATAATTAAAGGCCCTAACATCACAATGGATCACTTGAGCATTGTCAAAAAACTTCCTCAAAGTAATAGAAGGATTAGACCACATGATAATTGTTGGGTTTAGTTGGGACAGAATAGGCAGCGGAAACAAAAATTTTATCTAACTACAAACCCATAACCAGCAGATCACATCGACAACTATGCAATAGGAAGGATGGTTTAGTGAGATATACTTGGTCATGAGGCTTTCTCAATGACAATACCTTGTAGCTAGTGCAACCTTCAACCACCTAGTCTTCGACGACGTCTATGCAGCTCCTGGTCTTGACCCGGACTGCAGTTGACGGTTGTCCTCCTGAGTGGAAGAAATCTCCCGCCTCTATAGATAGTCCACACGGACTACCGGGAACTCTAGTCATTCTGATGAACAGACTAGAAGGAGTTGTCCCCTTTTGTCAGTGTTCTAATCACCGACACACTCTCCCACAACCAATTGTTGTTCTGCAGTTGTCTTTCACTTGTTGTTCCTCCTTGGATGGGTAGAACTTGCTTGGGCTCTCTCGATTACCAAAACCAAAGAGGACAAAAACTTTGTAGATCAACTAATGTTATGAGTTGTGTATTCTGAGAAGCCTCTTGTAATCCTCTATTTATAGTAGAGGGCAGGGTCAGGATTCCCAATCTATGCGGGAGTAGAAGGGTCTGTATTATCCATGAACTATTTGCACAACGGCAGGTGAACCGGTCGGTTGGCATAGTGAACCGGTCGGTTGGCATAGTGAACTGGGCAGTTCACAAGATAGATCTACTTGCAATTGACTTTCCTAATTTGTTTCTAATTAATTCAAAGATTAATTCTTGTCCTAATCGAATTGAACAAGTGAAATGGGAAACTTTTCTCACGAACTAGGAAACCCAACAATTGCTCATTTGGTCCAAGTGAACCGATCAGTTCACCAGAATGAACCAGTCGTCTCACTAACCATGAGCTAATTGGTTCACCCAATGAATCGGTCAGTCGGTGGTCTAGTTTGTGCATAACTCAGTAAATTTAGTTCTCAATCAATCTGACACTCTAATCAGTTGGTTCAACACTTGAACTTGATGATTCTAAGTCAAGTCTATTGATTGAATGTTTAATTGAGTACCTAAACACTTTGGTAATCAATCTAAACATCATTCATGAATAAAATCCTCTTCTAGGTTAATCCTATGTGTGTGTGATCCTATAGGTCCCATTTCACATTGGAAATGAATCTCAATAACTAACTTATGACTTTACAAGCAGAGAGTGGTGCCTAGTCACACATCAGTGTCACCCAAGTGAAAAGGAAAGTTGGAGAACAACTTTCAACCTACAATTTGTGATTGGTGTTATAGTGAATGTTTAGTTCCTTTGTAGCTGATATCCGGATTGAACTCGAAGCATGGACTTGTATCCTCTACAAACATTTGATCCATTTTTCTTGAACTAGAGCAGACTGTCTGAGATATATGCAAGCTCAATATCATATATTGACTCACATGTACATGGCCATGTATTTCTCAGTCTCATTTATCAAGTGGATAGGATATCATACTCCCTTAGGAGGGACAAATTCCATATCTATCACTCACAGTCAAAACCCCATGTGTTAAAGACACCAATCACCACCTTTATAACAATCCATATTTCAAGACCAGTTTGATGATGTCAGTGTACCCAACAACATGTGATGAGTGCAGTGATTTTAGGTCTAAGAACCACAGTCACCACCAATACTATAAGAGATGATCCTGACTAACCAAGTGTGGTTTCCATGCATCACTCTTATGGTGGGTCTGTCTGATACACTATTCTCTAACATGTATCTATGTGCTTGGTTTGATATCATATATCATGACTGATGAGATTCTATCATCAACCAACACACACTCTAGTCTTATGTATTATTAATGTCTATGGATATTTCCACAATAATAACTGACTAGGGACATAACAAGAATGTATACTCTTAAACATATGTATGATCTCATTATTCATGTCCTTAACCTGAAGACATACGTCATTGAGTAATACGATTCTTTAGACATCTAACATGTTATATCATTATCTCAAAATAGATTAAACATATAGATAGAAATTTCCTTTATTATTATTCAAATCATTTACAAAGTATGCCATTACAATCATCATATGACTGGCTCTATGGGCATACATACCAATAGACTCCCACTTGCACATAGAGCCAATCACCCATGAAGCTCAATCCTTGTGATCTAGCATGACCATCATGCTTCTGTTGTGAAAGTGCCTTAGTCAAGGGATCAACAATATTGTCTTCAGTTGGTACTCTAAAAATATTCACATCTCCTCACTATATGATCTCTCATATGAGATGGAAGCACTTATGTATGTGCTTGGATCACTGATGTGATCTAGGTTCTTTATCTTGTGCAATAGCTCCATTGTTGTCACAATAAAGCTCAATTGCATCACAGATGCTAGGAACCACCCCAAGTTCATAGATGAACTTGTTGATCCATACAACCTCCTTTGCTGCATTGGATGTAGCAATATACTCAGCCTCTATCGTAGAATCCGCAATTGTCTCTTGCTTGGAACTCTTCCAGCTCATAGCTCCGTTGTTGTGGCAAAACACAAATCATGACTGTGATATGTAATCATCTTTATCAGTTTGGAAGCTTGCATCAGAGTAACCCTTTACCAACAACTCTTCCTCACCGCCGTAGATGGGGAACTGATCCTTCGTTCTTCTCAAGTACTTTAGGATGTTCTTCATGGATGTCTAGTGAGCATCTCCAGGATCCGATTGGTATCTGCTCATCATGCTCAGTGCATACGAGACATCGAGACAGGTGCACACCATGTTATACATGATGGATCCAATCGTAGATACATATGGAATCCCACTCATGTGTTCCCTCTCTTCACAAGATTTGGGACATTGAGCTCTAGAGACTAGAAATCCATGTACCAAGATTTGGGACATTGAGCTCTAGAGACGGGAACTCCATGTACCATGGGTATGTTTCCTCTCTTGGAGTTCTCCATGTTGAACCTCTTCAACACTTTGTCAATGTATGTGCTTTTACTTAGTCCAAGAATCCTTCTGGATCTATCTCTATAGATCTTGATTCCTAAGATATAGGATGCTTCTCCTAAGTCTTTCATTGAGAATGTATTTCCAAGCCATGTCTTTACCTTTTGTAAAGTAGGAATGTCATTCCCCATCAATAGTATGTCATCTACATACAATATGAGGAATGTAGTCATGCTCCCACTAACCTTCTTATACACACAAGGTCCATCTTCATTTTGACCAAAGACAAACTCTTTGAGAGCTTTGTCAAATCAAAGATTCCAGCTCTGAGATGATAGATTCAATCCATAGATTGACCTTTGTAGCTTACATACTTTATTTGCATCATTTGGATTTATAAAACCTTCAGGTTGTGTCATGTACACATCCTCGACAAGATTCCCATTAAGGAATGTGGTTTTAGCATCCATCTACCAATCTCATAGTCATAGTAGGTTGTAATAGCAAGCATGATCTTGATGGACTTAATCATGGCAACTGGAGAAAAGGTTTCATCATAGTCAATGCCTTGAACTTGTATGAAACCCTTTGCAACCAATCTGCCTTTATAAGTTTGCACATTGCCATCCATGTCAATCTTCTTCTTGAAGACCCATTTGCACCCTATGGGTTTTACACCTTCAGGTGGATCCACCAAGGTCCATACCTTGTTGGTATACATGGATTCCATCTCAGATCTCATGGCCTCAAGCCATTTCTCATAATTTGGTCCCTCTATAGCTTCTAGATAGGTAGTTGGCTCATCATCTATGACCAACTCACCACTTTCTTGAGTTACAAGATATCCAAATCTATCTATCTCAAGGCATGTCCTACTAGATCTATGAGGTTCCTGTGTTACTTGAGGATTTTGAGATTCTACAACCACTTGTGATTCTCTATTTTCCTCTAGTTCATCTATTGGTTCAATGTTTTCTTGTTGGCCTTCAACTTCTTCGAGTTTCACTTTCCTCCCACTGCTTCCCTTAGAAATAAATTCCTTTTCTAGGAATACAACATTCCTGGAAACAAACACTTTGTTTTCAGTTGGGCGATATAAGTAATATTCCCTTGTTTCTTTGGGATATCCAACAAAATAACACTTATCGGATTTGGGTCCAAGCTTTTTAGGAAATGTTTTCTTGACATGAGCTTCACATCCCCAAACCTTGATAAAAGACACATCGGTACACTTCCCGTACCATATCTCATATGGTGTCTTTTGAACCAATTTAGATGGTACACGGTTAAGTGTAAACACATCGATTGTTAGAGCATGTCCCCCAAAAGAAGTTGGAAGATCGGAAAAACTCATCATAGATCACACAATGTCCAGTAATATGCAATTCCTTCTTTCTAATACACCATTATGTTGTGATGTTTACAATACCATAGGCTCTCAAAAGGTCCTCAAACTCTTGGCTTAAGTATTCTCCACCTCGATCAGATCAAAGTGCCTTAATACTATTTCCAAGTTGGTTTTGTACTTCATTCATGAAATCCTTCAACCTTTCAAGGGCCTCTGACTTATGTTTCATCAAGTAAACATATCCATACCTACTGAAGTTGTCAGTAAAGGTAACGAAGTGCTGATACCCACCTCTAGCACTTGTTCTAAAAGGCCCACATACATCAGTATGTATGAGTCCTAAGAGATCACTCGCTCTCTCACCTTTTCCTGAAAAGGGAGTCTAGATCATCTTGTCCAACATACAAGATTCACATGTCTCCATTGATTCATAATCAAAAGAGTCTAGATAACCATCTTTATGGAGTCTAGATATGCAATTCTCATTTATGTGCCCTAGACGACAATGCCAAAGGTATGTTTTGTTTGAGTTATTGAGTTTTGGTCTTTTGGTGTTTATGTTATACACATTTTTCTGTAGATCTATTAAGTATAGACCATAAGACATTGGGGCACTGCCATAAAAGATCCCATCTTTAGAAATGGAATATTTTCCATTCTTAATAAGAAATTCAAATCCATTCTTGTCCAAACAAGATATACAAATGATATTCCTATTAATGGAAGGTACATAATAGCAGTTTTGTAACTCTATTATCAACCCATTTGGTAGAGATAACTCATAGGTTCCTACTGCACTGGTAGCAACTCTTGTTCCATTAGAAACACGTAGTTCAACCTCACCTTTTGCTAAAGGCCTACTTCTTTTTAGATCTTTCACATTTGAACAAATGTGTGATCCACATCCGGTATCAAGTACCCATGATGAAGAAGCAGTAAAGTTAATATCAATTACGTATACACGAAAAGTAGAGATCTATATCTCTTGCTTCATCTTCCTTGGTTTCCTTAAACCTCTCCATATTTTGAGTGTTGAAGACTTGGACCGTAGCTTGGCTTGAGAACGCTTCTTTGCCTTGCCTATGTCCTTGGATTCCATTCCACTGATCATCATAATGGAACTATCCTTCTTCATTTATGCTTCAACATTTGTCAAAATGTCAAGCAACTCTAATAGTAGTTTAGCCATGTTACACAAGTAGTAATACTTGATAAACATGCTATATGATTTAGGCAAAGATTGCAAAATCATATCTGTGGCCAACTCTTGACCCATACGAATTTCTAGTTTTTCTAGACGTTTAATATGCCCAATTATATTGAGCACATGGGGTCTAACTAGATCTCCCTCTACCAGTTAGCACTCAAACAATGCCCTAGAGACATTATCACTTTCTTGCTTTTCATGCGACTCATAGTCCATATAGGCTAGTATAGAATTCTTTATGTCCATAGCATCATTGGAATGCTTCAAGTAAGCATTCATTTCAGCCTTAGGCAAACATAGAGTGGATTCCATTGGCACTGGTATCTTAGGATCATATAGAACATT
Source organism: Alisma plantago-aquatica (assembly GCA_963693085.1). NCBI lineage: Eukaryota > Viridiplantae > Streptophyta > Magnoliopsida > Alismatales > Alismataceae > Alisma > Alisma plantago-aquatica. The sequence goes on from OY856409.1 coordinate 1,793,448,105, forward strand.
TTTCATGGTCCTTAACCAGATATGGAAATATATCTCAATTAAATTGTCTGATTTCAGTGATGATTTCTTTGTCATTTGATTCTACAAGATAAAACATTTGCATTTTGTCAAAACTCCTTTTGATTTAATTTGATTTCAATAAAGTTGATGATATTTAATTAGGTCTTTAATTAATTATTGCTCACACTATTTTGTTCAAATTGATAGCCCTCAACATCAATTTGGAAGATTTCTGCGTACAACCTTCTAGTGAGCAAGATCTTGATTTCCTTTAAGTCATGAACCAGCTAGGGTTGTCACCCACAACTAGATTCTTGCAGGTAGGCAACTTTTGTCAATTGCATCTTATGCAACTCTTGATAGATGTCATGCACAACTCCTTGTCATGATCCTCTACATGCCTCAAGATGCTTGATCCGATCAAGGTCTCCTAGTTAAGTCCAACCCAAATGTCAACACAATGAATATGCACCCTACTAGGGAAGACCCACATATTCACCATCACACTTCCACGAGATAGAAAGTGCACCATGCTAGTGCATGATATCACTTAGTCGATCAAGTTTTTCATGTGTGCTACTTTTAGAATGCATCTTAAACTTAATATTTATATTGAGGGGTTTGGTATTTATATACATATACATATCCAATCACCACATATATAGTACATATCATATACATGCTATATCCCACAAGAAAACATGTGAAGAGATAAAACAATAATTATGGCCATCCTATTGTAATTCCTTGAGCCACAAGGAATTATGGTCATCTAGGTCTACATCACATGAAACAACCTATTGTTGATGAAGATCTGTGCTTGGGCCATTCGGGATTGATCGGCTCATAGTATGACCGATCGACTCGCCTCCTGGCCGATCAGTTGGTTGTCACCAACTGATCGTCTGGCTCCTCTAGATGGTCGGTTCGTTGGGTCATCGGGCACCTTATGAGTACACCAGCTTCTTTTCTTGTACGTCCAACCAGCCGTCTCAGTCCTTCATCTGTACATCTAGGTGCCCACCATTCTTTGACATAATGGGAAATAAAACAATCCTAATTTTACATATTGCATTGGGAAACCCCGAGTTACAATTGGGGGAGAAAAGGTAGAAGAGAATCTCGAGTTATCTCAAGTTACATTTAGAATAGAAGATAGGACTCGGTACGTAGACCGAGATGCAAACAACCACAACCAACCATACACACATAGGGGTTTACAGGCCATAACCACGCTACACATCCACCATCAAAACCGTTTTAGGGCGACACACATCGATTGCATATATATACCTATCATATATGTATATAGGGATTGTGGTGTTTAATTGGATATGCGCATTATACAGTTAAAGTATTCGCATCGCATGCAATAAATAAATGGAAAAAAACCAAAATCCAATCATATAGATTAATCCTAAAACATAGTATGTTGGCGTGGATCTGATACTAATGTTGGGTTTTGTGGGACAGAACAGGCAGCAGAAACAAATAATTTATCTAACCACAAACCCATAACCAGCAAATCGCATTAACAACTATGCAGTAGGAAGGATGGTTTAGCGAGATATACCTAGTATTGAGGATTGCTAAGTGATAATACCTCACAGCTAGTATGACTTTCAACCACCTAGTCTTCAATGGTGTCTGTGTAGCTCCTGGTCTTGACCCGGACTGCAGTTGACGGTCGTCCTCCTGAGCAGTAAAAAATTCCCGCCTCTATAGATAGTCCACATGGACTACTGGGAACTCTGGTCATTCTGATGAACAAACTAAAAGGAGTTGTCCCCTTATGTCAGCGTATTAGTCACTGACACACTCTCCCACAACCAGTCATTGCTCTGTAGTTATCTTTCCCTCGTTGTTCCTCCCTAGATGGGTAGAACTTGCTTGGGCTCTCTCAGTTACTAGAACCAGAGAACTAGAGAGGACAACAAATTTGTAGAGAAACTAATGTTCTGAGTTGTATGTTTTGAGAAGCCCCCTGTACCCCTCTATTTATAGTAGAGGGCAGGGTCAGAGTTCCCAGTCTATGCCGGAGTAGAAGGGTTCGTATTATCCATGAACTGTTTGCACTATAGTAGGCGAACCGGTCAGTTCACTAAGTGAACCGGTCAGTTGTCATAGTGAACCAGTCAGTTCACAAGCCAGACCTACTTGCAATTGACTTTCCTAATTTGTTTCTAATTAATGCAAAGATTAATTCTTATCCCAATCGAATTGAACAAGTGAAACGGGAAACCTTTCTCACGAATTGGGGAACCAACACTTGCTCTTTTGGTCCAAGTGAACCGATCAGTTCACTAGAGTGAGCCGGTCATCTCACTAACCATGAATAGATCAGTTCACCCAGTGAATTGATCGGTTGGTGGTCCAGTTTGTGCAGAACTCACTCAATTCAGTTCTCAATCAATCTGACACTCTAATCAGTTGGTTCAACACTTGAACTTGATGATTCCGAGTCAAGTCTATTGATTGAATGTTTAATTGAGTACCTAAACACTTTAGTAATCAATCTAAACATCATTCATGGATAAACTCCTCTTCCAAGTTAATCCTATGTGTGTGACCCTATAGGTCCCATTTCACATTGGTAGTGAATGTCCATAACTAACTTATGACTTTACAAACAGAGAGTGGTGCCTAGTCACACATCAGTGCTACCTAAGTGAAAAAGAAAGTTGGATAACAACTTTCAACCTACAGTTTATGATTGGTGTTACAGTGAATGTTTAGTTTCTTTGTCATTGATATCTGAATTGAACTCGAGGCATGGACTTGTCATCCTCGACAAACATTCCATCCATGTTTCATGAACTAGAGCAGACTGTCTGAGATATATGCAAGCTCAATATCATATATTGACTCACATGTATATGGCCATGTATTTCTCAATCTCGCTTATCAAGTGGCCAGGATATCATACTCCCTTAAGAGGGACAATTTCCATATCTATCACTCACAGTCAAAACCCCATGGGTCAAAGCCAACTAATCACCACCTTTATAACAATCCATATTTTAGGACTACGTTTGATGATGTCAAAGTGTACCCAACAACATGTGATGAGTGTAGTGATTTCAGGTCTAAGAACCACAGTCACCACCAATACTATAAGAGATGATCCTGACTAACCAAGTGTGGTTTCCATGCATCAACTCTTATGGTGGGTATGCCTGATACACTATTCTCTAACATGTATCTATGTGCTTGGTTTGATATCATATATCATGACTGATGAGATTTTGTCATCAACCAACACACACTTTAGTCTTATGTATTATTGATGTCTATGGATATTTCCACAATAATAATCGACTAGGGACATAATAAGAATGTATACTCTTAACATCTGTATGATCTCATTGTCCAGGTCCTTAACCTGAAGACATACATCATTGAGTAATACAATTATTTAGACATCTAACATGTTATATCATTATCTCAAAATAGATTAAACGTATAGACGGAAATTGCCTTTATTATTATTCAAATCATTTACAAAGTATGCCATTACAATCATCATATGACTGGCTCTATGGGAATACATACCAACAATAACAATACGAACATAAGAGTAATAATCTAAATTAGAAACATAAGAAGATCCCCTCCATATAGCATTCACTAAGTTATCCAAGTTCTCAGCCTTACATCTCGTTTCTATAATAATGCAAATATCTATAGACAATTGAGAAATTTCTTCCCTCACATGTGAGACTTTCTTTTTTGTCCCTCTCACATTACAGGACATAATTGAAAGAGGACTAGCCATGATCAACTTTTTTTAATTTATTTTTGTCATAATTCAAGGCCTGCTCAACTGCCATTCTTTCCCCTTCCTCTGTGAAGTTCAGAACAGAGAACTAATTTGGCGAGAGATGAACATGCTTTGCATCTTCGTTAGGCACATGCTTAGGTGGTATAACACCTCTTGTGCTAGCACTTGAATTGACTAAGATAGGATTTGAAACTTCATACTGATTTATAGACTGAGAAGGAGTCAAACATTCCCCTTCCTTCATAACAGGAACACCCAAAACAACTTCAGCATGCGGAGCTACAGGAGGAAAAGTATTTAGTTTAGCTTTTTCTACCCATATTGTTGTCACCTTATTCTTCAATTGATTATTCAAACCAAGTACCTTATACGAATAAGACTCTTCACCATGCCCAAACAATTTGCAATATATGCAGCTTTTAGGCATCCACTCATATTCCAAAGACAAAGTATTCTCCACTCCATCATCACTCACTAATGGAATATTCGAAGGGAGTTTTTGAGTAGGAGTGATGAGGGCCTGAAGCCTTGCATATTCCAGCCTCTCCATAGCAGAAGTAGCATCATCAATTTTAACTAGCTTTCCCAAAGAAGAACAAATGATGCCAAATATTTCATCATCCCAAAGTTGAAATGGTAAACCATAAATCTTAGCCCAAACAGGTAACTTAGTAAAATACATCATGTGGAGGGGTTCACCCCTACTCCATCTCTCAAGTATAAGAGGACGCCCAACAACAAACTAGGGTCCCCCTTTAAGCACCCCTTCCAGATCCTCCTCTAGCTCAAAGTTAACAATAATCATACCATTTCCTCTAGATTTTGTTTCAAATCCTCCTTTTATGTTTCAGATCACTTAAAATGGATAGCAAGAGTTTGCTAATGCGGTTTTAGTCCAACAACATACCCTGCCAAAGTTCTACTCCATTTCTCAACATTTGTCATTGTGATCTCCTTAGAGTATATCAACTTCCCTTTAATGATGCCAACCTTCTCACATTGAGGCAACATCATTGTTCTATTGATATCACTATCCGAGAACAGATCTACCCATGACCTAGCATCACCACCATTGAAGGGTTTGCGAGTGGAACCCCCCGACCTCCTCGTTTGAGCAACAACTTTTCCGATCCATGAGGAAACCGATGGCTGTCGTGTGGTCACTTGAGAGTCTCTTGCTAGGTCACCAGACATTGCGCTCTTATTGTCATTATATTTTATTATTATTTTAATATATTATTAACTTATTATGTAAACATATTTTTTTAAATCGGAATAAAAGAGAAGGTTATTACATTCACCACTCCTATGAAAAGCAACATCCTAAAAAATTTCCAAAAGCTTAGCAAAAAGATATGGATGTTTCTTTTGCATCTCAGATTATAACTCCCATGTAGCCTCTTCAAGTCCATGATATTTCCATAATACTTTGACTACATGAATGCTTGTATTTCTGAGTTGTTGTTCTTTTCTATTTGTTATTCTGATAGGTACCTCATTATATGTGAAATCTTCTTGTGATTTCACTGGTTCTAATTGAATGGTATGTGATTTATCATGAATGTATATTTTAATATAGATACATGAAACACATTATGGAGATTGTGGAACATAGGAGGAAAGTCTAGTTTATATGCTTAACAACCTACTTCTCCAATTATCTCAAAGGGACTAACATATCTTGTGTCTAAGCTTTCCTTTCTTTCCCTATCTACTGACTCCTTTAGTTGGTAGCACCTTTACATAGACAAAGTCACCAGTTTTGAATTTCTCTCCTTTTTTCATCAACATATTATTTCTATCTATTATCGACTTCTTGTAGTCTTTTTTGAATTAGCTTCACTTTTTCTACAAATTATTTTACTAGATCAAGTCCTAAGGCCTTAGCTTCCTTGATGTCATCCCAATATATAGGAGATTTGCACGGTCTTCCATATAATTCTTCACAAGGAGCCATTTGTATGCTAGTTTGATAACTATTATTGTAAGAAAATTCAGCCAATGGAAGATGTTCCTCCCAACTTCCTTCCTATTCTAAGGCACATGCTCTAAGAAAGTACTCTTCTAGTATTTGAATCACTCTTTCATATTATTTGTCAGTTTGGGGGTGGAAGGTTGTGCTGAAGTTTAGTTTTGTCCCTAGAACTCATTGTAGTTTATTCTAGAATTTTGATGTGCACATAGTGTCCCAATCAAATGTTATAGATACATGTATGCCATGTAGGCAAATTGTCTCGTTCATATATAATGTAGCAATATTATCCATAAATATGTGATCTTCATAGGAAAAAGGTGAGATGACTTGGTTAGTCTATCCACAATCACCCATATTGTGTCATTTGCTTTCTTTGTTCTAGGTAGACATGTGACAAAGTCAATAGTGGCATGTTACTAATTCCATTTAGGTATTTCTAGTTGTCTCAAAAGTCCTCTAGCTCTTTGATGTTCAACTTTTACTTGTTGGCAATTTATACATCTAAGAACATATTCTACTACTTCTTTCTACATATTAGGCCACCAGAAATACTTCTATATATTTTTATACATCTTAGTAGTTCCATGATGAATTTAACACCTTGTTGAATGTGCCCCATCAAATATATTTTTCTTAAGATCTGATGAACTTGGCATATATATTCTATTATCAAATCAGATTCCTTCTTGTTTCCCAAGAGTCAGTCAAGTACTAGTGTTTTCATATTGCTTTCTCATTGTTTCATATTCAAAGTTTTGTTTTTTTGCTAATAAAACCATCCTTTAACTGAGAATTTATTGTAAGAGTGTTGACTTGGACTTTTTCTATTTCAATCATTGTTTCCACCTTTTCATTTCCTCTAACAACTTCCACTCTTGCATCATCATAGTTGACACAAACACTATTTTCTTTCTATTTAAAGCATCAACCATAACTTTTACTTTCCCTGGATGATAAGATATTATAAGATCATAGTATTTTATGTATTCCATCCATATTTTTTTCCTTAAGTTTAGATATTTTTTAGTCATGATGTATTTTAAACTTTTATGGTCTATAAATATTTCCACATGCACCCATATAGACAGTGACACCATATTTTCTGAGCATGTATCACGACAGCCAACTATTAATCATGTGTATGATAATTGTGCTCATGCGGTTTAAGTTATCTATATGCATGAGAAACCACCCAGTATTCTTTCATAAGAACACATCTTAAGCCAACTCTAGAGGCATCAAAGTATATGATAAATGATTTTCCATCTTGTGGTAAGGTCAAAATAGGAGCGGAGGCCAATTTTTTCTTTATTTCCTAAAAAAATGTCTTCACATTCTTTCATCCATGAAAATATACATTTCCTTGTTAACTTGGTCATGGGATTAGATAGCATTGAGAAATCCCTAATGAACATTCTGTAATAACTAGACATTCCTAAGAAACTTTGAATTTCTGATATTTATTTTGGAGGATTCCAAGTCATCACTGCTTCAACCTTTTCTGGATCCACTATTATTCCACTAACAGATATAGCATCTATCAAGAAATTTACCTTTTCCATCCATAAATCACATTTGCAAAATATGGCATACAAGACATGTTGCCTCAAAGTTTCTAAAACAATTTTGAAATGTCTTTCATGATCCTCTTCGGATAGAGAATATAACAAATGTCACCAATGAAAATTATAACAAATATATCTAAGAAATCCTTGAATACCCAATTCATAAGATCCATGAATTCTACTAGAGCATTAGTCAATACAAATGGTATTATTAAGAATTCATAATGCCAATACCTAGATTGAAATGCAATTCTATGAATGTCAATTTTCTTTATTTGTAGTTGGTGATATTTTGGTCTTAGATCAATCTTAGAAAATAGTCTTGCAAACTTAAGTTGATCAAACAAGTCATCAATTCTAGCTAATGGATATTTGTTCTTAATAGTAACCTAGTTTTTTATTTTTATTTTGAAGGAACCTAGTTTTTTATTCTATAATATGAACATATCCTCATTGGATTATCCTTTTTCTTAACAAATAGAAAAGGAGTTCTCGGAGGAGAAATACTAGGTTGAATGAAACCTTAATGGAAAAATCTTTTATTTTTTAAATTCAACTAATTCTATTGGGGCCATACGGTAAGGTACTCTTGATATTGGTTGAGTTCCAGGGACTAAATCTATATAGAATTGTATCTCTCTTTCTAGTGGTAATCCAAGCAATTCATTAGCAAAAACTTATGGATATTCACATGAAATCTTAATTTATTTGAGACTTTGCCTTTCCGCTTTCCATGACTAATGCTAGAAATCCAGTGCAAAATAATCCTATAATCCTTATGAGTAGATATCAAATTTCTTTGTACATGTTCCTTCTTTCCCTTGATTACTACTTCCTTATATATATGGTGATTGTCTTAAGATGATAATCTATTGTTATTTTATAATTCTATAGCTAGTCCATTCCCAGAAAAATATCTAACCTTTCCATATTCAAAACCACCATATTATATGGAAATTTCATCCCTTCTATAATTAGTGGTATATCTTTTACTATAACAGTGGCAACACCTAATGTTTGAAAGGGTGTTTTCAATTCAAGATCATATCTCATAGAAGATAAAGACAAAGATAGCTTAGTACCACAACATTTTGATATGCCAGAATGAGTGGCACTAGAAGCATATAATATCTTCAAAGGAACTCCATAATAGAAAGAAATACCTTCAATACGTTTATCTAGTGCTTTAGCTTCTTTAGCATTTAGTGCCATCACTCTACCAGTCACTTTATGCTAATTATTGGATGGGGACTTCCATCCTTGATTTTGTTTGAGATGAGTTACATGGTGGTATTGATTAGGATGATGTTGAGTACTCTTATGTTTATTCATGAGCTTTGGGTGATAGAACTTAGTGTGACCTATCTACTTAGTTGCAATGTTGTTCATAAGAACTAGAATATTCTATTGCTTTCCTCTTGTTTTCTGGCTCAACATATTTTTTTATCAAACTTCCTTTTGGTAGACTACGTTTGAGTAGCATATTCAAGTGATATGTGTTTGTTTGATGCCTCTATGTCTAAATCAACACTGATAATTCTATCTATAGACTTTAACTGTAGAGGAACTATTTTAGATTCCAGTTCAGGAAGTAGAGCCCTTCTAAATATAAATGCCTTGATATCTTCATAAATTATAATTCACTTGCACATTTGTCCAATCTTTTGAATCTGGTTGTGTATTTCGCTAAACTCGTTCCCCTTTTTATGTTTAGGATTCATGAATTTATCAAATTTTCTTTCCTTTTTGTGATCAGGAAAATATTGTGTGTTGACCCCAGGGAACATATTTTACACCTTTGAAATTGATAGTGTTAGTTTTATCCCACCATATATTAGCATCACCATGTAGTTTGAAACTAGTAAAGAGAGTTTTACTTTCTTCATGACAAAGAGTACCCTAAATATTTCTTTCATTTCTAATAGTCAAACTTCAGCTCGTTCAGGATCATCTCTCCCATCAAAAGAGTTAGGATTCCTAGTTAAGAACTTCTTCATATTTGGTCTATTTTGATGACTAGGTTAGATTGTGAAATTTCTCCAATTTCCCCACTTCTTTGTTTCCACATAATCTTAGTTAACTATGTGAGCTTCTTCATAAGTTTTATAGCTCCATGTGTTTGCCCCATTGTGTTAATTTTAGATTGAGATCCATTAACCATCTATTCAAACACAAATTACATTAATGTCATGGTCATAATTTTGCCAAAATAATATATGTTCAGATCTTTGAAAGTAATACATATGAATACAATTTCTGAACTTAAACACCTCCACAAGAATATAATCATTCTACAAAAAATAAGTGTGAGATCATATGGTTAAAAAGATGATAAATATGATAAGGGAATTGTGGGTTCATTCTTGTGGGGATCTGAGATCTCATCACGCCAAAAGAGTATATCAACCTAACCAACAATCAAAGAAAAATGGATGGAAAACATTCCTTTACTAAACATTGGAGTCAATTACATCAAATAAGAACATGCTATGGGGCTACTCCCCATGCCCCAGTAGGAAACTACTCAGACATGATAGAAAAAAAGAACCAGAACATGCCCAGTGGGGCCTCTTGGGATAAAAGATGTGATGCCTTTGTTGTTGGAGTCCCCCTCCTCTTTTAGGGGAAAGGAGGGGTAAAACCCCTAGAAATGGCTTGGTGTGGGTTGTTGATTCATTGGATCCGGTGTGCGGGTTGATCGACTGGGCTCCAATCTTTTGATTAGATTTATCACTTCTTTGACTAAAGTTTGACTACAATAATGGCCTTCTTATTTTGAATTTTGACTCGATCTTCCACGGGTCGATCGACTAAGGATTTGAGTCAGTCAATTGGATTTACAATCTGTGTCAGTTTAAGGAAAACCTAGAATGGTTGTTGGCAGTGGCAGCTTGGCTGAGTCAAGGGCGCAAGTCAATCGACTGCAGATATGAGTCGATCGATTGGTGATGTGAGTCAATCGATTAAAAATTTTAGTCGATCGACTAGGAGTATGAGGATGAGAATTAAAGCCTTTGGTTTTTGGACTTTTTTGGGCTTTGAAGAGATTGGCCATTTAACCTACAAAAATCTAAGTAAATCAAGTAAAAAAATTCTAGTTAAAGGAAGAAAATATAAACTAAGATAGATTAACTCTAAAACTAGAGAATAATAATAAGTTTCTCGTAAAGAGATGTATAATACATGCAAACAAATTGGATCAATATGTACTTATCAAAATACCCCAAACTTAAACTTTGGTCATCCTCGAGAAACATTAAATCATAAATAGTGACAAATAATACTCTTGTCCAGTCCCTCCTCACTTGTATAGCACTATTTGAGTCCTTACCACATTATATGGCATGGGATCCTAATTTCTTGGAATCTCAAAACAAAAATTTTTAATTTCCTACTCAGAATTGATAATGACTTGCTTCCATTTCAAGATCTGCAAGAGACAAATGTAGTATCCCTTCTACTTTTAGTTTTCCCTCATTTTCCCACAAGTTCTTGCACATGACTAAGGTTATTTGATGATTTTAAGTTATGTAGATTCCCCTGGCTATGGAAATGGAATGAAGGGAGGTATGGAAGAATATGGTCTCTCCTCTATTTGACTTGAGACCTTTTATTTTGTTTGTCACAATTACATTGATTTTACTTTTTGGTCTTCTCTGATGTGTGTCGTTTGCACACCAAATCACTAGGGAAAGTCCTAGAGTTTAACCTTCTATAAAAAGGTAGTCAACTCGTTACAAGAAACACCTCAGCTTTCTAGTAGTAAGGTATGATCCATGGGATGGGAAATCATAGTTAATATCTAAAACCAAACACGAGAACATGAAGGAAAAATTTGGTTTATTGAGAGTTTGATTATGCTAAGAATAGAAAGTAAAAGTGCGTAAATAAACTATTTAAAATTAATTGATAAAATATATTAGGGTCTGGAGAATCACCACCAAAAACCATGTTCCTACACTAACTGATCCAAGTCCTTATTTTAATGACTAAATCAGGACTATGTGGATTTGTGTCCCATGGGATCACACACACAAATGGAAAACTTATCTCAAACCTGAGGTTAAAAGGTTTGAGGATGCTTGTACAACAATCCAACAAAATTTTGTCAGTTGGTCATGTCAAGAATATGTGATTCTCATTATGATGTTCAAACCCATGGATAAGATGATCACGTCACCATAGGTTATAACAAACAAGATAACTAGGTAAAAAGATCATAATCTCAGTCAGGTGACCATGTCAAAATATTATGTGTTCATTCTTGTTGAGACCTAAGGTCTCGAAATTTCCACAACAATATAATCTTTTTAACTAGAAAATGAGTGCATATCAGAAGGATAAAGGGTCATAAAATCTATCAGGTGATCGTGTCAAGAGACTGTGTTCGTTCTTGTTGGTATCTGAGGTCTCGGTACCCTCACAAGAATATGATTGAATATCCGATGATCGAAGCAAAAATGGTTTGGGAAACATCCTTTCACTAAAATATTAGAGTCAATACAACTAATGCAAAGAATGGGCTATGGGGCTACACCCCATGACCCAAAAAGGAACTACTTAGAAATAATGTAAGAGAATAAGATTACAATATAAAAAACTGAATATGATGATAAAGACATGTCCCGAAAGAAGATATCATTTTTTCTTTAGAGTCCCCCTCCTTTAATAGGGAGAAAGGAGGGCCAAAAACCCTAGAAATGAGGATTGAGGTGGCAGCGGCTGCTGGATCCAGACCGATGGTCGATCGATGATGAATGCATATTCATCTTAATTTTAGTCATCATTTTTTCCCAATTTTACACTTAGAACTCTAATATAACCCTTGAATCTTCTCTTATATAATTTTCCTTAGATTTATGTGAATAGATACGATTTCTATCAAATCCACTGGTTTCCATGACAGGATTAAGCATCACATTATGTGCACCAGCTTAGGAGACAGTGGTCCTGCTACAGTGATAGCCCCCCAAGGGGTTTGTTTCTAAGATCTAACACTCCACAAACCTTGAGATCTGACACTCCATCAAATGTTTAGAATCAATGATCCAACGACCATCAAGAATCAATGACTCAACGACTATTGAGAAGTCCCAACGACCAGCGATCATCAATCTCAGTGATCATCAGTCTCAAAGACCACCATTCTCAAGTACCACCAATCTCGATGACTATTGAGATTCTAGAAACTCAGTTATCACCCATCTCAGCGACCACTAATCTCGACGACCTCAACATCTACACGTATTGATGCCCGCCCAAATCGAGATGCCAATATCTCAGTGATTGTTGAGTCCCCAAGTTCAGGGACCACTGGGTCCCCAAGTTCAGTGACTGTTAAGTCCACAAGTTCAGTGATTGATGAGTCCAAAGGTTCAGTGATCGATGAGGCCAAAGGTTCATCAATTGTCGAAACTAATTCAGCTATCTAAAGATTTGCACCTATAAATACTAGATCACCTCAACATGAAAAGGAACTACTTCCTCTCCATCCATTCCACCATGCTTCCGCTCTATGCCTAGCCAAGGAAGACAATCTTCATCAATCGTTGTCGACGCCCCTATGGTGCTTCATCCATTCCCATCTATTTCTTCATCTCCCTGAACAAGAGCTCGAGAAGAGAAGGAAGAAGGAGGTAGAAGATCCTCCTCACATGACTTTGGTGTTCTTCCATTCCTCCTCCAGATCAACCCCGACATTGAGTACAAGACCTTTTCTCCACCAAGACAAGACCACCTTCTTCACCATGGCTATGGCTAAATCTTCCTTCTTCCTTATTTTCTTAATTGCTATCATGAGGAGCAAGTATTACATCTCGTTGGGGTGTGGGGACTAGCCCCACTACTCATGCTTATATGTTCATATTTTAACACTCCAAGTATTGTATATAACTTTCCATTTTGATGTTAAATGTTTAATGCATGTGGCTTGATCTCCTACATTGCATGATCTATTATATTCCTTGTTGTGAGAATTTCTATACTTGGGATATGAATATCGGTTGCCTTGGTTGATGCCTGGATGAGAACTTCTAAAGGGTTATCTCCAGGGTAGTGAGTGTGTGATCTGTGGGTAATGAGACATCAAAACCATGAAGATGCTTACGCAATCTCTATTTCCTAACATATGGTTTTTACTTTACTCCTTTTGGATAGTTATATCTTGTATGTATATGTTTTTGATGTGTTTGCGTGCATAGAGGTGGTGAAACCCGATTCCACCCTAGTAACTCCCATCATTAATCTAAACCCAGTTTTAATAGTGTACTTTCACTTTCCCTTGCACTTAGTTTAACTAAACTCATATCAACTCTCAGTTCTAAATATTAGTCTTAGTTCAACCGGATACAAACTAAAAAGATTCTTAAAAGTGTTTTCGCCTAGGATTCGATCCTTAACTATATTTTGATAAGATCTATCCACTTGCAAGTGGTACTATTGCACAAGGTTTTGGTAAAAACTTCAGGATTTTAGCTCTAAGTGAATTTGTTAGTGCAGTAAAAGTCACGTCAGTATATTGGGATGACAAATCAATCAACTGGGTTTGGTGGCTATGTTCCCTCAATGTTAGGTCTAACGTTGGCTTATTGAGTCAGTTTTGACTAAAACCCTAGAAAAGATTACTGGTGGTGGCTGGCTTGGCTGAATCTGGGGAGTCGGTCAATTGACTAGAAAGGTGAGTCGATCGATTGGGTTTGATCACTTTCTTTAGCCCAACGTCACATTAGTCAAGCTTTTATCGCATTGATGACTTCCTTGTATTAGCATTTGACCAAGTCTTGGATGTGAATCGGTTGACCAAGATGGTGAGTCAGTCTTCCAAGATGGTGAGTCGATCGACTGGAGAATTGGAAAGCTAGGATCTGAAGCATGTGAGTCGATCAAATGGTGAGATGAGTTGATTGACTCCCAATCCTGGAGGTTGAGGATGTGCAGTTGAAGTCCTCAAATCTTCTATTTCTTTATATATTTAAAGTTTATGAGAGTGAATCCTACACAATGTGAACAAAAGTGTTAAGAATTCTAAATTTATGGGACAAAAGCAAGTGAATTGTAGTTACTTACTAAAATTGGGAATAATCAAGATTATGTCCTAAATCATTGAACTCAAAGATAAGATAAAAAGGGATGAATATGCATTAATCAAAATACCACAAATTTGATTATTTCTCCTCTCGAGCAACATCAAAATAAAACACTACCACAAAATACTTTCAGCCCATCATCCTCATTTGTGTAACACCACTTAAGTCACCTTATATGGCCAAGCAGCCTTGACTTCCTAGATTCATTCAGGAAAACAATTTCATATTCCCTACTTCATGATTATTTTACAGCTTGGTTCCATTTCAAGACCCACAATAAAATAGATTTCATATTCCCTTTGTATTTGGTACTACTGCATATTCTTAAGAATCATTACACAAGAACGTGACTATTTTGATTGGTTGGGGTTTATGTATTTTCCCCTGGGTATAAAACAGATTGAAGGGAGGTATGGAAGAAGAACAATCTCTACTCTATTTGACTTGAGATCATTTTATTTATGTACTATAGTTACATTGACTGTATTTTTTTTCTTTTGTGCTCATTGGCATCTTTTTTTATGGTACACACCAATTAACTACATGGAAGAACTGGAAGACGGAGAAGGTGCTATCCTAAACTTAGGATTTTGGCACTTTGACTTTTTATTTTATATTTTTTTCTTTTGCCGATGGAGAGATAAGAAGGCGATGCAAGAAAAGTGTAGAAAAGGTTGTTCTTTGTGCAACTCGTTTTAATGAATTTAAGTGCATTAGGAGTATCATGCATTGGGTCAATTAATTCTGAGTTATGAAAAATAAAGAAAATTTTCAAGTTAATGTATATCTCTAGATAGGGAAGCATTTATTTTGAATCCTATCAGTTATCTACGGCTTACCATCTTTTCAAGAAATAGTGTTAATTAAGGTCCTCGGTGAAAGGATAATTTCTGTCAACGACGAGTTTTCTAAATTATGTTACAAAAGAAGTTGCATCATTCAAGGGGTTATATTAATAGACATGCATATCATTACGGCCAACTAGATAAAGTTTTATCTGATCAGATAAAGGCCAAAAAGAAATAAAAGAGGTTTTGATTTTTTTTAAATCTAAAGTAAGTAGCATAATGAAAAATGCTAAAAGGGGAAGATTGGGTGGATAGAATGAGTATGTACCATGCACCTCCACCCCGAACTTAAAACCTTGCTCATATTGAGCAAAACTTAAATTCAAAGTGGAGGAAATAGTTTCTATGGGGTCACCAAGTGGGCCCTGGTGACTCAAAAAATGTCCAGATGAATGGAATATTGATGAGGGTTGAAACCTTACATAGAGGAGCTTCATAGTGCACTCGGTGATTGGGTGGTTGTGGAAGGTTGAAGGGGATTTTAGGTAGAGAAAAATGATGTTGCTTGTTGGCCCGTAGTCCTTCCAATAAGATCCATAGATCTTCCTTCAACAATGAAGGAGGGGTTATCAATGTATGTGGGTCAAGAAAGATTAACTCAAGGTGGGGTTTGAGTAAGTCTGGTAACATATGTAGTTTGTACTGTGCAACATCAGGCAGAGGATCTGGCTCGGGTTTCTTCTCGTCACCTAAATTTGCACACAATAGAAGTGGTTCTGATATAAAAGGAACAAATTCAATAAAATTAGCATTATAAATATTTTTTATCTTTAAAAACATGTAATCAACATTGTGGTCAATGGGATTAGTGGGTTTCATTGTTGACATAGCATGATACTCATGTTTCTTCATGTGAGATGTACCTAAGTGGCATGTGGATTAAGGAGGGATATCATTATAATCATTGAAGAGTGGGGGCATGTGAATTCCTTCAAGTGGTGGTGGCTCCTCTTCTGGACCAGTCGTATGTGAAAAAGAAATTGGATGTGGTGGAATGTAAGGCTCTTGATGAGGAAACCTTTCACCAGAACATCTACTGATATATCGTGAAAGGGTGGTGGTTCATCATATAGAAAGGTGTCAACCCAAGAAGATTGGTCATTGATGACATCTGGATCTACGTATATGATAGGAGGAGTTGTTGGAGGATTAGGATAAGGACAGTTCTCTTGTTGTGACTTTTCATACTCAAGTAATAAAGCCTCTACAAGAAGGATTGATATACCAGTGTACTTAATGCATGAACGTTGTGACTTAGGGGTGTAAAATGTGTGGGTATGGTGCGGGTCTATCCATACCTATACCCATACCCATTTAATTTAACATGCATGGTTCTGATTCTGGTTCTGGACCCGCATAATAAAAATGTAGACTCGCACCATACATGTACCCATAATAATAGTGGTATATGGTGTGGGTTTGTGGGTAACATGGTTTTATTTAAACATCATACTTTTTATGTAAGAAAATTTACAACTATGTTCTATATATTCTTATACAATGAGATATTGATATTAGATAAGACATAAACTTGCAATAGTTATATTAAACAATGTAATACTTTGTAGATTTAAGACTGATTGAGTTAATTATTTACATAGTTGCAGTCATCGTCATAGTATTTCAATAATGTAGCATGTCATGCAAGTAATTTGAATGTAAGGTTACATATGTTGCTCATTTATATGTAATTAGAATAGTTAATTCTTAACTAGACGACTAGTCTTAACCTTATTATAATTAGAGTAACATGTAGTATGAAGTATTATATTAATTATACTAGTAATGTGTGATAAAATAACATATTATTTAAGTAATTATTTACGATAGCGGGTCCACGGTTCTATGGGTATGGGTACATGCATACGCATTAGTGACCTTCTTATATGCGGGTCCATGGGTATGCCGGTCCAAGGTTCTACGGGTCAAAAAAATTAGACTTGTGATGGGTTTTTAAAGCGTTCAGATTTGCAGGTCTACAGGTCTACCCGTACCCATTTACAACCCTAATTGTGACTCCTTGATCTATTTTATTTCTTAGGATCCTACATAAATGAAATAAACATGGGATCATCATCGTCATTGTCTAAAAAAGTATCTTAGTCTACTCTAACTTCTCTAGGGGGGCTCTTTGATTGGGCATCTAGTAAAGTATCTAAAAGGGCTTGCAAATTTTCTAGTATTTCTTATTTCTTCACTACTATCCTTTCAAGGGGATTAATCTATTCCTCATGTTGAGGTGTAGACTGGATACAATAAGGTTCATAACCCCTAAAATTTTGATGGTTATCCTCACCATACCTGATATGCACATTCTATATTGACTCTTCACACACTTTTACACACACTTTCAATCCAAATTGTATCACATTTAGCCTCTTATCATACTTGATTCCCCATCTTTTTAGTCGTTTTATTTGTTTCATATTTGTGACCATAGGTACATGATTATGACAAGAAAATGGGGCCGATCCAACTAAAGTCTGGCCTAAGTTGGATTCCCCAGGAGATTGCATACATCACAGAGATTTTCTTTAAGATTATGAAGGAAACACGACGTGTGCTAATTTTCATAGGGCGTGTAAGTTTACAGATGATCCCATTCCCCTCTGAAGAGAAGTGACACAATGTCTCCCTATGATGATAGGGCATGCTACACAGATTAAAAGATACACTTGGAAGTTCTGGTAAAATACACTACATGTGTTTATTAAGACACGCCATTTTCAACCTGATCGGTTTCGACCTTGGACTTAAACAACTCTCAGCTACACAGTGTGTCTCTTAGATAACACACTATGTGCTCCTCAAACAAAATAATTTGTGTGTCAGTTTCACATGAATACATGTCATGCAGACCTCAAACATAGTGTGTCCCAGCCGATTTCTGTAGTTTTGTAAAACAACTGTCCCTCATTTCAAATACAAAAACTCACTTATGGGATGGTTATCTCTTACCATTTTGAAGCACTTTTCGGTCAGAGAATAGTCCAGAGCAGAGGAAAGGAAATTTTAGGGAGGAATAAGTGGTTACTCAAGAGAGAACCTCCATTTTTCTCCATTCTTCTTTAAGGATTGCAGTAGGAGCTTCTCCACCTAGTTTGAACTACTTAGGAGAGAAGTTTGTTGGAGCAGAATCATCATCTAGGGTGGAATTTTGTCTCCTAGTCAAAGTTCTACCTAGTTCCTGCTCATTCCTTGGGTTTCCTTTGTTCTTTTCTTCTCCAGTCATGTTGAACTAGGGGTGAGCATCGGTCTAGAACCAGACCGGACCGTACCGGGACCGAGGATTGAATTTCAACACATTTTTTGACCACAGACCGGACCGTTTTGAAGTTGGATCAGACCAAGACCGAACCATTTCAATGTTGGACCGGACCGAGATCGGATCGTTTGGACCACAATCAGACTTTTTATGTATTTTACAACTATTTTGATAGTAAAATAGATAATATTAATTATTTTTAACAATTATATAATATAGATATCAAATGTGTACACTAATAGTGTTTATATGTGTGATATGTTTGTACTTGTCACATAATATATACTCAAATATCAATGTATTTCACATATAAACCGGTCTACGTCCGGACCGCAGTATGACCGGTTTTAGACCGGACCGGACCGCCTGCCAAACTCCTAAATTTTCTAGACCCTGGACCGGATCGAACTCAGACTAGTCCAAGATTGGACTGGACCGAACTGAACAGTCCGGTATGGCTTTGTGGTCTGGATCATCATTTTCTCACGCCTACGTTGAGCTCTAAAATCTATAACATCTGCTTGTGTTTCATGCCATGTACGAGTAGACTCCCTTTCTTGGGTGTAGGATAGTCACTCCCTCGTCATTGCTCATGTGAACTCAGATTTATTAACTAATGCTAGTTAATTTACTACTACAAGATATTCTATGGTGTTTAATTGCTTGCATGCACTACTGGCCATCTTGCTTACTGTTTTAATGTGTCTTTATGTGATTTAAAAGATGTGTAGAGAAGTAAGGAATAGATATCTTGGCAATGTATCCTTGACCAGGGGAGGTGGTTGGGATTGCATTGAGGATACAAAGTTACAGTTCAAATATTTGCATAAGTATGGGAGTACGATATGGTGATTAGAACTATCTCATATCACTGCGAGGTGTGTGATGACAAAAACCTCCTTACATGTTAATTAGTATGTCAATTTCCATAATTTTGTGAGTAATGGTGTAGAAGTGAAATCCCATAACCAAGATCTTTTAAATATAATCTAAATCTCTCCTTAAGTGAATAGTGTTTCCTGTTTATTTAATTTGCAAAATAGATTAACTATAAACCAAACCAATCTTAGTAAAAGTATCTAGACTGTTGAAAATTAACACGCTTGCACCTAGTTGTACCCTGATCCTTGGATGAATCGAACAACTACATACACCCATATACTTGTTGGGTAGTGCTTGAGTTATAAATTTTAAGACTTGTGCACACGACTAACAAGTTTTTGGTGCCATTTTTGGGAGCATCATTATTATTATGTTAGTAAGAAGTGTTAATTAGTAAGTGATACTAGATCACTCGACCCCCCCCCCCCATTTTTTCATTTATATGATCTATCACATCTTCCATTCTTTGTTAAGTGTTCTCACCTATTTGTGAATTTGTAAGATTGTATGAGGCATTCAAAACGTGGTCTTCAGCCATCTACATACTTAGATCCGGAGATCAAGCATACCTTGAGTAGCTGTAGACAAGCTAGGAGTAAAGACTCTTCAAGCTTGGGATACTCAGAGCCATCATCACTTACATCTTCATTGTCATCTTCACGAGACCACCAAAAACCAATCATGGAATATGATCCTCCTCTCAAGGACATCACCATCCCCACATCCATAAACATAGATGGACCTATCAACAACATATATATCAAGGCAAATAACTTCTCAATCATCCTGACAATAATGTAGATGACTCAGCAGAACCGTTTTGAGGTATTTCCATGGAAGACCTTGATCTTCATGTAGCTTAATTGCAATATTTGAACACTTTCAAGATTGATGGTGTTACTCCTAATGTTATATGTCTACTTTTATTTCCTTTTTATTTGAGGGACAGAGCCAAGGTGTGGCTCTCTTCTTTATCACGAGACTCTATAAATAGTTGGGAGAACCTATTGAAGGATTTTATTTCTAAATACTTTCCACCAAGTAAGACGGCTCAGTTGAGAAGCCAATTGACCAACTTGTCTCAAAGGGATGGAGAGACCTTGTATGATGTGTGGGAAAGGTTCAAAGATCTCCAACGTATTTATCCTCACTATGGTCTCAACAACTAGTTGCTTCTTCAAACATTCTATAATGGGCTTTACTTTAATACCATGATGCATTAGATGATGCAGTCAATGGGGCTTTAATGAACAAATCCTACCGGGAGGCCTACACTATAATAGAAGACATGGCAATCAACCATTTCCAATGGAGTTCTGAGAGGAGTAATCATCCTTCCTCATTGTTGTTGTTTCTAGGAAGCAACTCAGTGTCCATAATGTGATGTCAGTGATCTAATTTCTACCAAGTTAGATGCCTTGACACAAAAGTTTGAGAGGTTGAATACTCAACTGGCTCCCAGTACCCTAATTTATGATGCAAATAAAACATATAATGGAATATTTAAAGTTGAATTATGTTATATTTACAAATGTGTATATCGACTTATACTCTTGACTAAGTGATCCAAAGTTGAGTTCATCACATTCACTTTTAACAGTTAATGCTTTGATATTTTGTGATTATTAAATTGCATTGGCATACTCTTTCGTTATGTTAATATGTTGCATATTACTAGATACTTGAGTGTTTACAATGATCTTGGATGATTATAACCAAATAATGGGAGATTTTTAGATGAACTATGCTACATATACAAATGTTTAATATAGATTTATAATCTTGACTAATTGATCTTAAGTTGAGTTCCTAGCATTCACCATGCATAACTTATATTTTGAGATTTTGGGATGATTAAATTACATTATCATCATTGTTTTATGACTTACACAAATATCTTTTCCATGGGTTAATCAACATAAATTGTTTACACCAATGATTGTACAAAATGATATCTAATAAGATTATAAAAAATTAGAATCTCACAGTTATTATTCTTCTATTTTTTTATAGGTATGTATGACCATATAGATAATTCATTTAAGAACATGTTGCATGTGTGTATGCAATATGGCTTTGAGTCAAGTGAACAAACAACTTGTTGCACCTTGTGTCCTACTAAAATTGTAAGACCATTGACCTGTGTGTTGGGCTAAACCAATTTGTTTTTCTTAATTAAGTTCTTAGAACCTTGACTAACCCTTTGAGATGCTTTTGAAGCTGGTGGAGAGCTTAAGTCTCTAGTTTGAGCTCGTTGGAATGAGGTTTGTGCTTTGTGTGCTTGTTTTGGGCCAAATTGCAATTTACCCATTTGAGAGGGTTATCTTGCAATTTTCTACATCTTGTGTTGGCTAAATTGGACATTATTATAATCCCTTTGTTTCGATGATGACAAACATTTCATTCTTGTGGATCTAACGTGCTACTTGAGTGTTGCAGGAATTAGGTGGATGACAAACAACTTGGAAGATCTATATGCTCAAATTGCTCTAATTCATGATTGTAATCAAATGTAAAAACTTGTACAAGTATATAATGTACAAGTACTTAGATATCATGTAAATCAAGCATTTAGATCTTCCCTAGTCCATCACAACACTTAGATAGGTCATCCCCTACAATAGTATCACAACTGCACACTCATACACACACTTAGTATCTAGTTCAAAATATTGAAACAAGGTCATTCTCGGTCGAAAAACTCTTCGACCGAGACACTCTCGGTCGACAAATTCCTCGACTGAGATTGACCCAAGTAGCCGTTAGACCCAGCAGACAAGGTGGTTGGGAGTTGAAAATGAACGTTGTAAACACTTGCTCCAGGACGTCCCTCGGTCGATAAAACCTCGACTGACTGGGATCTCGGTCGACAATTCCTCGATCGAGAATGTTTCTGTCTGCACTTTTCAGTATTAATTAACTAATCGTTGTTAAAATAATTAATGGATACCTAACGGCTAGTTGAGAACTTAGAACCCCCTAGAAAGTGTCTAGAACATCCTTAAGCATTCATAGGCCATTCCTATAAATAGGACAAGCCTTAGGACACCCTACACACACTTGTGCTACACTTGAGCATTCATACTTGCAATTAACAATTCATTCTTGTGAGCAATTGAGCAATTCCTACATTGTCTATACATTTCAATTGCTCTAAATTCGTGTTCTATAGGCTAGCATCTCCTATCCACAACACCTACACTTCCATATACATTGGTTAGGAGATCAAAACGCTTGATATAGGAAATCAAGCCTTGTGCTACAAGTGGTATTGTAATTTCTATTTTCCTTCTTATTCCTTTATATCTTTTGTACTCTCCTTGCTACTCCTAGGGTTGGAGGCTGCGGATTGGAGAGGGTTTGACTTCTCAGGTGGAGAAGGGTCTTCTCGGTG
The DNA here is from genome assembly GCA_963693085.1 of Alisma plantago-aquatica. Taxonomy (NCBI): domain Eukaryota; kingdom Viridiplantae; phylum Streptophyta; class Magnoliopsida; order Alismatales; family Alismataceae; genus Alisma; species Alisma plantago-aquatica. Next base: position 1,793,470,900 of record OY856409.1, read on the forward strand.
GAGAAGGTGGACTTTGGACTACTTCAAGAAGGTTGTCTCAACGGGAAGCTACTTCAAGAAGAAGGCTACTTCAAGGGGAGCTTGAGGTTACTTCAAGGAAGGCTGCTTTGAGGTTGGTGAGACTACTTCTAGGTGAAGGTTGTCCGAAGGGTTTGGTGAAAGTATTGTAATTTTATGTAACATCCTTGCGAGGTAATAAAATTAAATACTTTCAAAATCCCGGTTGGGTAAGCAACCGGGTAGTGGATTGACTGCCTTAGTATTTGCTAAGGTTAGAACCACTCTAAATCCTTGTCCCCTTACCAATATTTTTATGGTTGCTTGCTTTGGTTAAATTATTATTAAAATATCATAAAACCCTATTCACCCCCCTCTAGTGGTTTTTCAATTGGTATCAGAGTAGGCTTCAAGGAGCTCTAATCAAGTCTTGAAGAATGAAGGGTGGTGGTGTCTACAATCGCAAGCAAAGGAAAAGCATGGACCAATCTTCAACAAGTTGCAATTGGTGCTTAGGAACAAGGCACACTACACCTAGCTGTCCATGGAGGTCAAAGAAGGAAGATATGCATAAAGAATGCCTTATTGCTACAATAAGTGAAGAAGAAGAAGAGGTAAGCCCTTTTGATTTACCTAAAGAAGAGCTAATTGCTAGTCTTGAAGAGACACTTAATAAGTATATTGAGTGCAAGAAGAAATTAAAGAAATCTAATAAAGAAAATGATGAGTTAAATGCTAAAATTCTTGCTCTCACATATGAAAATGAAGATCTCAAAAATGTTATTGAAGATCATGATATTAAGCTAAAATATGTAGAAGCAAATTGCAATCTTCTTTCCCTAGAAAAGATAAATTTGCATACTCAAGTAAATGATCTTAAAAAACAACCTATTTTGTGTACACATCTAGATTATGATATTATTGTGAAAGAAAGAAATTCTTTGTTATCTAATCTAGATCAAGAAAAGTTAGATATCAAGAAGAGAATGGATGAGATTGTTAAGCTGCAACAAGAAGTTAGTAGTCTGAGTAACAATGATATCCTTGATAAAATCTTAAATGGTTCTTATCATCAAATTGGAAGGAGAGGATTAGGTTATAAGCCGAAAGGAAAATCTTACCAAAAACCTAGTTGGAGAAAGACACAAGTGCCAGAAAATCAATCTATGTATGTACCTAGAGGCAAATATACATATGTACCCAAGAAAAACCTAGAACAAAATCATAGAAAGAGATATGAGGTTGATTATATATGTTGCCATTATTGTTTGCGTCTTGGACATTATTCTTTCTCATGTACTTACAAGAAAAAGGATGTTGAGTTAGTATGGGTTCTAAAACCCCCAAACTAAATGAATAAAATTAAGCTGAGATATGACCAAAGACTCTATGTTGTATATCTCTATGTCTATCTCAACTTAACATAATAAGATAACAAATTGATTCAAATCTCTAACTTGAAAATACACATTTTATATAAATCTATAGAGACACATATTTAGAAATTTGTCTTAATTTGGGTTCTCAAAACCTAAAGATTTGAATATTATTAGTTGAGATTTGATCTAAATATTACTTTGATATTTAATGTTTTATCTCAACTAAACTGAGTTTTCAAATTGCATTAAAAATAATCTATGTTTTACTTGGAAATAATTACTGAAAATAGTTTTGAAACAGTACAGAAACATTCTCGGTCGAGAAACTGTTTGACCGAGAACATGGTCGGTCGAGAAATAGTCGACCGAGCAGGTTACTGTTTGATGTCTGCAACAAATCTGATAAAATCTATACAAACAGCAGCATTCTCGGTCGAGAAAAACGTCGACCGAGATAAATTCGATCGACAAACAGTTTGACCGAATCAAGTTCTGCTGAACTTGTTTTCAATTAATCTAGTTTGCTATTATTTTGTTATTAATGATTGATTTAATATGTAAATCAAGAATAAATCTTGAAGACCATCTTTGAAATAAGACATATTGATCTTTTTGCATCATGAATTAAGGTATAACATTATGAATATGAAATCTTTAAACATATTGCAAACGTGTTATATGAAGACTGATTTTGAACAAACCTTATTCATTGATTGAAAAAGTTTACTAAGCATGTTCATTTACATGGTTTGTCTTAAAAATGAAAACTTATGAAAATTAATGAGATTATTTTGGTTTATCCTCTACATGGTTTGGCTTAAAACTAAAAATTATGAACCATGTTGTTTTGAATCAAGGAAATTATTGTTCTATTATAATCCACATGGTTTATCCTAAGTATTCCCTGATCTATCAATATAGGATACATGTGTATTGAAATGATCATGATCATTGTATTTCATGAAATTATATGCTTGTATCTTGATCATTGTATTGTGGATATGCTTCTACTGTTCTATCAAAATCATTAACCATGATCATTGTGTTTCATTTTTACTTGGTTTGTCTAAAATAATCTTTGATCTATATATACAAACCATAAATGGATGATCATTTTGATTCAACACATTACAAATATGGATGATGCTATCATTGAAAATTCCATTTTGCATAATACTAAAACTCTATGGCATAAATGCATCTTGATATAATAGATAATGATTATTGTATGCATGGCTTGTAATAAATGAATGATGATGCAATGACAAGACAAATAGTGTCTCCTAGAACAAGAATATTAATTTTTTATCTAGCTACACCCTTTGGACATTAATCTTGCTTTAAGACATTAATCTTGCTTTCAAGGATATATGTTTCTAAAGAATCTTATGATTAATCTGAAAATAAGGGTACAAGAAGAAATGGGATTTGATATTTATGTACCCATAGCAAAGCTTAGGAGACATCATTCACAATGAATGAAAAACATACATTCTAGGAAAATCAAGGACAAAGACTTCACTGTGATGCCCATATTAAGTTATTGATAAAACATCTTCATAATAGGTATCACTCAAAGTGCTTCAGATTGATATTCATTTAATCAATTTACCTGCAGACATTATACTTCACATATGAGTGTTTAAACTATAAATATGTAGGAAATGCCTCTTCGTCGAAATAAAGTTCAACCAAGGGGCGCTATGGTCGAAGTCAAGGTCGACCTAAAATAAGCTTGACAAAATGCTTATTTGTACATCATTTTACTGCACTTAATCTTAGTATATTGATTCAAAATGTGTTTATCATATTGAAAACATAATTTTAGTGCATAACTCTCATAAAAGGTCAACTTATTATGATCTAATATTGATTGTGAACTTAGAATCCTTAAATTATCTTGACTATAAGATTAAGGGGGAGCTCACACAAAAACTATTTTGATTATAAGATTAAGAAGCTTACAAAACTTTGTAAACATCATTTGAAGCTTGTTATGACCTTAGTATACTTAAAAGTAATTTTGGTAATGAAAACAAAGAAATCTACAATATTCATGAATATGACATATATCTTGTTCTTAATGGAATTATCTAAACAAATTAGGGCTTAACATCCTGTGCATTTGGTTAGAGATACTTTTCATGTACCATACTATAAATCTTAAAAGGTTCTCATATCATTTCAAGGCTTAACATCCTTTGCTAATGATTGAGAAACAAACTGTGTCTAAATTCGACAATAAATGGTTTACATTTATATTAATCCCCATTTTTAAAACTAAATATCTTAGTTAGGGGGAGCATAGCATAAAATTAAGGGGGAGAAATAAAAGTCATACAAAATCATTTTCTTGGATATCTTTTTGAAATGACAAAGGGGGAGAAATAATATAAACCGAAAACATAAAGTAAAATGAGTTTCATAAAACTCGGGCCAGTACACACTTGCAAAACAAGAGAATGGCTACAAAAAGTAAACTTTAGGTATGAAACTCATATGATTTATATTTCCTTATTTTATATTTAGGAAATGTTTGTCATCTTCAAAAAGGGGGAGATTGTTGGCTAAATTGTACATTGTTATAATCCCTTTGTTTCGATGATGAAAAACATTTCATTCTTGTGGATCTAACATGCTATTTGAGTGTTGTAGGAATTAGGTGGATGACAAACAACTTGGAAGATCTATATGCTCAAATTGCTTTAATTCATGATTGTAATCAAATGTAAAAACCTGTACAAGTATATAATGTACAAGTACTTAGATATCATGTAAATCAAGTGTTTAGATCTTCCCTTGTCAATCACAACACTTAGATAGGTCATCCCCTACAATAGTGTCACAACTGCACACTCATACACACACTTAGTATCTAGTTCAAAACATTGAAATAGGGCCATTCTCAGTCGACAAACTCTTCGACCGAGACACTCTCGGTTGACAAATTCCTCGACCGAGATTGACCCAAGTATCCGTTAGACCCAACAGATAAGGTGGTTGGGAGTTGGAAATGAACGTTGTAAACACTTTCTCCAGGACATCCCTCGGTCGACAAAACCTCGACCGACTGGGATCTCGGTCGACAATTCATTGACCGAGAATGTCTTTGTCTGCACTTTTCAGTATTAATTAACTAGTCGTTGTTAAAACAATTAATGGATACCTAACGACTAGTTGAGCACTTAGAAACCCCTAGAAAGTGTCTAGAACATCCTTAAGCACTCATAGGCCATTCCTATAAATAGGACAAGCCTTAGGACACCCTACACACACTTGTGCTACACTTGAGCATTCATACTTGCAATTGACAATTCATTCTTGTGAGCAATTGAGCAATTCCTACATTGGCTATACATTTCCATTGCTCTAAATTTGTGTTCTATAGGCTAGCATATATTATCCACAACACCTACACTTCCATATACATTGGTTAGGAGATCAAAACGCTTGATATAGGAAATCAAGCCTTGTGCTACAAGTGGTATTGTAATTTCTATTTTCCTTCATGTTCCTTTATATCTTTTGTACTCTCCTTGCTACTCCTAGGGTTGGAGGCTGCGGATTGGAGAGGGTTTGACTTCTCAGGTGGAGAAGGGTCTTCTCAGTGGAGAAGGTGGACTTTGGACTACTTTAAGAAGGTTGTCTCAATGGGAAGCTACTTCAAGAGGAAGGCTACTTTAAGGGGAGCTTGAGGTTACTTCAAGGAAGGCTGCTTCGAGGTTGGTGAGACTACTTCTAGGTGAAGGTTGTCCGAAGGGTTTGGTGAAAGTATTGTAATTTTATGTAACATCCTTGCGAGGTAATAAAATTAAATACTTTCAAAATCCCGATTGGGTAAGCAACCAGGTAGTGGATTGACTGCCTTAGTATTTGCTAAGTTTGGAACCACTCTAAATCCTTGTCCCCTTGTCCAATATTTTTGTGGTTGCTTGCTTTGGTTAAATTATTATTAAAATATCATAAAACCCTATTCACCCCCCTCTAGTGGTTTTTCATCTTGTGTGTACCTTCTCTTACTCGGCTTCATGAGATAGAGATAGAGAGTGATGCTTTGGGGTGCCTTAGTTGGGCCTTAGATGAGTGGTGGCATCACTAGATGTGATTAGGGTTTCTAAGGTTTTGAGTGTCTCGACCGTGTGTGCTTGGTTGGAGTGCCTCAACTCTTGTCTCAACCTTGTGATGTGTTTTGGAAGTGTCTCAACCAAGACACCTTATCTAGGTGGCTTTGTCTTGACCATGATGATCTTGGAGTGGTTCGGTCGAGACAGTTTGTCCTTTTGTGGTGTGTATCGTCCTTGAGTGTCTTTGTGACCTTTTATCTCAACCAAAATGTATATGGTGCTATTTGTTTCGACCTCCTTGAGGTGTTGAGATCGAAACCATGTGTTGGGGACCTATGTGGTCGAGACCCAACATTGGTTGTATCACCATCTCATACACGGAAGATTTAAGTGGTTGCATGTGTGTTTCTTTGGTGGACAAGTGTCCCTTTGGTGCTTTTAGGTGTTGACACCTCATACCCACCTTCCTTCCCTCCTCCTTCATGTATATAAACCCTCTTCTCTCCATTCATGTCAACCTTTCATCCCTCTTTCTTCCTCTTCCTCTTTTGCTCATCCTTGGGGCTTGATGGAGCAAGGAGAGCTAATCCTTGGAGCTTTGGTGATTGGATCCCTTGCATGTGGTGATTCTTGCTCATCTTCAACCTTGGTAAGTGTATGTCTTTCTTTTGTGACATTTTGCTTGGATATTCTACCCCATATCCTTCTCTTTTCTTGGCCTTACACCATGGACCATCCATTGTGGTCATTTTGTAGATAAACTCCTCATCACAAGGGTTATAGACCATGTTTTGACAAGGTGGTACCCAAGTGAGAGGAAGTTTCTACTCTCTTTCTCCCTTTTTCTTTTGGTTCGACCTAGGGTTCATTCCCCTCTTTTCTTGAGCTATCTTTGACCTTGACATCCTCTTCTTCTTGAGGTGATCTTGTGACCTAAAGTGGAGCTTCATCCTCCCTTGGTGATCGTGTGCTTGGAGATTGTGATCCTTGGAGTTGATCTTCCTAGAGGCGGGTTATATAACTCTCTACCATCTCTATTATTGCACCTTTCTTTGTTTGCATGTTGTTGTTTCTCTCTCTAAATCATAATCCTAACATGACAGTAGATGATATCATGATCTAGAGCTTGAATGATGGTGGTTATCATGCTTAGCTTGCTTAAAACCTAAAACCCTAATTTGCGGTACCCGGTTTTTGAGATGGTTGTGAAATGGTGGTTTTCTTCCTATCTTTTGATCTTGGTTTTGATCACATGCATGATGTTCATGTACTTTGGTGTAATACAGAGTTTAGGTTCTATTTTGAAGGTGTTAAATGTGTTTTTATATCTCTTGCATGAGGTACTTTCATGGTGGTTTCATGACACATGTGTAATGGTTTTGGTGACCGATTTTATGAGAAGTTTTCCTCCTTGATGATGGTGGTTTTCTTTGAATTTATCTCCTATTTTGGTAGTGATTATCTCCTATTTTGGTCGAGGTTCATCCCTATTTTGATGGTGGTTCTTTGCCTTGGTGGTATCATGACCTTAGTGGTGGATACACCATGTTTTGCCCTTGGGTTGAGACACATGATTTGTGATGGTCGTGAATCTTAGTTTAGTTTTAATCGAGACTGATATTTGTTGTGAGGTTGAGACATACCTTTGTTTTTGAGGTCGAGACATGTTTTGGTTTGAGGTCGAGACGTGCTTTGTGGGTGGTCAAAACCCCAATCCTTGTGGTGGTCAAGACATATGATGTTGTTGTGGTCGAGACATCTAGATCTGTTGCGGTCGAGACACCTTGCTAAAAGGTTATCGAGACACATATGTGATGGGTGGTCGAGACATATACATGAACATATAGTCAACGCGTGTATATGAGTAAGCATGTAATAATTCATATATAGTGTTGTTTGGATGATTGTTTGGTGAACCCTAATCATGTTCCGTAACCCTAATATGCTCCAAGAAAATGGGAGATGGTGTACTTAGGGTTTGGAGATTGAATAAATATTTAAAACCCTAATCGGCTATGAATGTAACCCTAACCCTAATTTCAGACCATGTTTTGTTTTACTTATATCTCTTGTATTGATGACCATATTATAATGATTTCTATCTCTTGGTTATGAGCCCCCAACCATGTAGGTGAAATAAATGCCATGGCTTGTGTATGCTATGGTGATTATTATGTGATACATGGTGATGGCTATAAGCCTTGATGAGATATGATGAGATCACATTGATGTGATGGGTCATATGACTTGGTGAAGGCTTAATGCCTATTGTGAGGTGACATACTGTAACACCCAGGCCCACCACCCAAGGCTCTAGTAGAGTTTCAGGAATGACGACTAGCCCCACAGACCACCACTAGCCTTAACTGCATGCTTTTTCCACACTCACGCACAAGCTAGGATAAACTTCTCGACTGGTCACCCATCCTAGTACTACTCCAAGCCAAGCACGCTTAACTATGAAGTTCTATAGTGATGGGATCTCAAAAAAGGATGTGCACCTTGGTGATATGGGTAGTCCAATCATTCCTTTTAAGATCATTATATCTGAGGCCTCAAATCTTGGGATGTTGCAATCTCCCCCACTTAGACTCTTGACGTCCTCATCAAGGCTCAACTATGTGGCCTCATAATATTTCCCCATTTTAGTGCAGACCCAACATGGACCATGGACACCCAGCTCCCGATCACAAAATACCAGCACAAGGGTGGCTACATCACCATGGATAGCCCATTCCTACATGCCTGGATTGTACGGCTCGAGACTGGCATGCGACATGCCCATGTGGGTCCCACCTACTGGAGGGGAATTGGCTCTGATTCCATATGTAATGCCTAAGCCCACTATTCAAGGCTATAGTAGAGTTTTAGGAATGACGAATGGCCCCACAGATCACCACTAGCCTTAACTGCACGCTTTAATCTCACTCACACGCAAGCCAGGATCAACTTCCCGACTAGTCACCCATCCTAGTACTACTCCAAGCTGAGCACACTTAACTATGGAGTTCTTTAGTGATGGACTCCCAGAAAAGGAGGTGCACCTTGGTGATATGGGTAGTCCAATCATTCCTTTTAAGATCATTTTATCTGAGGCCTCAAATCATGGGATGTTACAATAAATTTTTTTTGGGTCTATCAGACAACCTCATGACCTTCCCCATGCAAGCTTAGAGCAAGCCGGGAATGATCCTCTACAGCCACAGGTGTCACCCCTGAAACCCTGGTCCATTAACCAGACTTCGGGCCCTGACTCCTTTTTACTAAAGGATAGGGTAGTACGAGCCTATAGAACAGATACCATTTAAGTAAGGTTGTACTACCCTATCCTTTAGTAAAAAGGTGACAGGGCCCTAAGTCTGGTTAATGGCCCAGGGTTTCAGGGGTGAGATCTGCGGCTGTAGAGGATCGTTCCCGACTTGCTCTAAGCTTGCCTGGGGAAGTTCATGAGGTTGTCTGACAGACCCACAAATTTTTTATTGTAACATCCTAGGATTTGAGGCCTTGGATAAAATGATCATAAAAGGAATGATTGGACTACCCATATCACTAAGGTGCACCTCCTTTTCTGAGAGCCCATCACTAAAGAACTCCATAGTTAAGCATGATCATCTTGGAGTAGTACTAGGATGGGTGACCAGTCGGGAAGTTTATCCTGGCTTGTGTGTGAGTGTGGAAAAAGCGTGCAGTTAAGGCTAGTGGTGGTCTGTGGGGCCAGTCGTCATTCCTAAAACTCTACTAGAGCCTTGGGCGGTGGGCCCGGGTGTTACAAATGGTATCAGAGCCATCACCCCTCTAGTAGGTGGATCCTACATGGGCATGTGGCATGCCAATCTTGAGCCGTGCGGTCCACGCATGTTGGAAAGGGTTGTCCATGGTTGACGTAGCCACCCTTGTGCTGGTATTCTGTGATCAGGAGCTGGGTGTCCATGGGCCATTTTGGGTCTACACTGAAATGGGGAAATATTATGAGGCCATATAGTTGAGCCTTGACGAGGATGTCAAGATTCGAAGTGGGGGGAGATTGTAACATCCCAGGATTTGAGGCCTCAGATAAAATGATCTTAAAAGGAATGATTGGACTACCCATATCACCAAGGTGCACCTCCTTTTCCGAGAGCCCATCACTAAAGAACTCCATAGTTAAGCATGCTCATCTTGGAGTAGTACTAGGATGGGTGACCAGTCGAGAATTTTATCCTGGCTTGCGCGTGAGTGAGATTAAAGCGCGTAGTTAAGGCTAGTGGTGATCTGTGGGGGCTGTCGTCATTCCTAAAACTCTACTAGAGCCTTGGGCAGTGGGCTCAGGCATTACACATACTCTAGTAATATGATTGAGGGGTTGATATCCCACAGTTATGTGACACTGGTGATGGCCGTGTGAGTGGCATGGCAATAAGTATCATGTGGTTATGAAGTGACTAGTTCACGCCTTATATGTTTAGTGTATAGTTAAGGCTAGTGGTGATATGTGGGGCCAGTCGTCATTCCTAAAACTCTACTAGAGCCTTGGGTAGTGGGCTCAGGCATTACACATACTCTAGTGATATGATTGAGGGATTGATATCCCATAGTTATGTGATATTGGTGATGGCCTTGTGAATGGTAGTGCACTAAGTATCATGTGTTTATGATGTGACTAGTTCATGCCTTATATGTTTTATATCTTCTGGAGTTGCACCTTTCCCTTATATTTGTAGAGTTTGTTTTGTATTTGTACATTGTAACTTGATTGATGCTAAAAGATACCCAATTAGATAAATTAATCAAGTAAAACTCTAATCATGTAGGTTCCATGTGTCATAGATCCATTCTAGTGTCAGTCTTAGTGTTGGATGGTGAAACAAGTCTTTTCTATCGGAAACTCGGAGCACAAATTTTTGGATATGTGGAGGTGCAAGTTGAGTATCTCCTTGTGTCCACAATTACAGGTGGTGTGATACAGCCATGTGTGAGATGCTCTCCTTGTGATATGGATGGCCATGCGTGAGACAATCCTTCTTTTTAGAACGTCCATGCATGAGCCTATTCTTATAGCGTTGTACTTGTACCAATGTGAGCTAGGTGTGATTATATATATATATATATGGATGTCCATGTGTGAGACAATCCTTTAGTTTGATTATATGTCATTGTTGCAGTTGACTGATATGTCTGTGTGGTGTTTTCTCTTGTGCTGACCACAAGGTGTTGGGGAGGTTGTGGATTCTTGCTCTTCCATTAACCTTGAATGGAACCAATTTTGACTTAGTAGTGGTAGGTTGGATTTGAGTGGTATGACTCAAATCTTCATGGAAATAATAAAAGACATAATACAGTTGTGTAGTGTATTTTTCCTAGGGTCAAATGCGAATAACATTGGTTGAGTCATTTGCCTTATCTTTGTACTGATTTCTTGAATTATAAGGCAGTAAGAGGAGTCAATTGTTATACATGTTCTTCATATTCTTTCTTAGAATATTAGTTTTTCTACTGCTCAATGATAACTACTTAGTTTCCTAAACTACTTTATTTTTTAGATACATATCATTTAGTTGAATATGCTCAACCTTCTAAGTACTTTTATCTACCTTCTTAGTCATCTATGCTTTAATAGATTTTGGCCCAAGAGTAATATCTCTCGCTAGGACCTTTGGTCTCACCCCGTGAGTTTTCACATATTTTAGGTGCTCGTGCATGAAGAGGTAGAGATCGTGCAGCTGAGTAAGAGCAGTAGTTGATAAGGTTAGATGTGTTGCTAGTCTTTTAGTGGTAGAGTCCTAGATGTCGTCCTTATACAGTCAGGTCTTTGGGGGTGTTCTCATTGTGTCTCGTGGATAAGTTATCGATATGAGGTTTTTATCCAGTGAGCCATGAATGTACATATATGGCTTATGTATATGTATATATGTGGAACAGATATCTCATGTAACATGTTGATGATAGGAACAATGATGCATAGTGATGTAAGCACTTTATGATATGTTATGTAATGCATGTGACATGCTTGTGGGATTATATGTGATGATTTTTTGGATTAAGGTGCTTATGTGAAATTGGTTTTAATTTCCTATGTTTTTTTGGTAATCTGCATGTTTAGTTATATTTCTACATTTGGTTTCGAGTAATCTCATTTGTGGCGTGTCGGGACGTCATAGTTTGGTTGGTATCAGAGCTTTAGGTTCTCTGAGTCTATAGGGACCTAGGACTAGTATTTGTGTTTGTTCTAGTGTCCTCCATTATATCTTGTAGTGACTTCTAATTATGCAGAAGAAGAAGAAGAAGAAGAAGAGTAAAAAAGGTGTATGGAGAACACGAAGAACACATTGTATAGAACAGTGTTGCTGCTCCCATAGGTGGTGCAAGGTATCAGTGAGAGAAGATCGGGCACTTGAAGTTCCCAGTTTGACCTAGCCATGATGGAAAACCTTGTCTTTTGATTTTGGTTTGGGCAATTTATGGCAACGATGACGCACATGGTAGACAGAATGTCTGCACCATAGCCGAGGACAATTTTTCCCATGTTGAATCTCTGGGCTCTGGGAAGACCTTTGAGAGGTTGAACATGTTGGGACTGTGGAGTATGCTAGTACGGTGGATCCAATGGATGCCAATATCTGGTTGAAAAAGTAGGATAAGTCCTTCAAGATCCTTAACATCCCCAAGGCAGACAAAGTTAAGCATGTTGTATATTTTTTGGGAGTGTTGGCCATTGGTGGGCCATTGTAGAGGAGAAGAGGCCTAGTATTGCTATTGGTTGGGAGGAATTCTAACATGAGTTTGTTAGTCATTACTTTCCTTGGACCTATCTAGATGAGAAGTAACCCAATTTGAGAGGATTCGGTAGGGATCCATGTCGATCAATGAGTATGAAGTGAAGTTTATGGAGTTTTTAAGGTTCTTTCCTCACATGGATGCTACAAATCAGGAAAGGATCAGACATTTTAAGAAGGGTCTGAGTATGGAGATGACGACACCGGTGTCATCCCTAGAGAACAGAGAGAAGTTTTCCACATTTTTAGAGTCATCTAGAAGGATAGAGAGGGTTAGTGGTTGAGAAGCATGAGAAGAGTGCCAATAAGAGACTAGCACAGTACCAAGAACAGTTGTCTGGAGGCTTTAAGAAGCCTAGGTTCTCAGCATTGTCAGCATCGTAGAGGTCAATTACATAGACACAATGGTCACAAAGTAGAGGTAGAGGCCATAGTTTTCCACCAGTAGGAGCCCACAGTATAGATTCAGTGTCAATGACAGGGTCATCTAGGCAATCGTTTGAGAACAAGGCTTGCTACAAATGTGGATAGATCGGGCATACAAAGTTGTATTTCCCTGTAAAAGATGATGAGGTGACCCAACAGCCAAGACAGAATCAGTAGGACTCACAGAGGCAGTAGTTTAGCAGTAGTGGAGGACGAGGATGTGGATAAGAGTCATAGGTTGGTTATTTTGGACAGGCCAGAGAGGATAGGGGTGAATATAGGAAACGACTCAATTCTATACCATAAATCAGTCGGAAGGAGTGGTTAACCCACGAGTAGGGACATGTCAGATAGAGTTATTTCATTCTTATTTGTCTTCTTCTTACTTTATATCTATTTTGGTTGACTCGGGTGTGACACACTCTTTTTTCACTCGAGAAGTGGTTGACATTTGTTCTTTGCATGTTAGTCATAGGCGACATAGTCTTCATTTAGAACCCCGTTAGTTGGTTCCGGCAAGTTGTGGGAGGTGCGCCCTTCATGTGTCCTTTCTTTTTTCAAACACAACATTCAAGTGGATCTCATACCACTTGACATGCATGGATTTGATGTGATTCTTGGAATGGACACCTTGGAGAAATATCAAGTGTTCTTGGATTGTAGTTCCAATGTGTTGATGCTCGTAGATGGTGGTGAGATGTGGATCTTATAAGGAGATAGGAAGATTCTTCTGACATATCTAGTATCGGCGATGGTGGCTGAGAAGTTGATGAGGCAAGGCTGTGATGCATTTTTGGCAAATGTGGTGGATACTAAGGTGAGGAGTCCTAGTATCCAGGAGGTGCAAGTGATCTGTTAGTTTGAGGGTGTGTTCCCCAATGAGTTCCTCGGTGTCCCTCCAGTTTAAGATATTGATTTTGATATCAATTTAGTTCCTGGTATGGAACTGATAGCATAGACACCATACATGATGGCTCCAGTTGAGATGACAGAGTTAAAGAAATAGTTGTAAGAGATTCTTGAGAAAGATTTCATCAGACTGATCACATCTCCATGGGGTGCTCCCGTGTTGTTTGTGAAGAAGAAAGATGGATCCACAAGGCTGTGTATAGACTACAGACAGTTGAATAAGGTGACGATAAAGAACAAATATCCCTTGTCAAGGATAGATGACATATTTGATCAGTTGTGTGGTTCCACGATGTTCTCAAAGATAGACCTAAGATTGGGTTATCACCAGTTGTGGATCAAGGTGGATGACATACCTAAGTCAGCTTTTAGGACAAGGTATGGTCATTATGAGTATGTGGTTATGCTATTTGGGCTAACCAATGTGCCAGCAGCGTTTGTGGACTTGATGAATAGGATGTTTCATCCGTTTCTAGATCATTCATGGTAGTGTTCATAGATGATATCCTGATATACTCCAGAGACAGTGAGTAGCATGAACAACATTTTTGTCAGGCATTGAACTTGTTGAGGTAGCATTAGTTGTATGCCAAGTTCAATAAGTGTGATTTTGGTTGAAGGAGGTGTCTTTCCTAGGATACGTGATATCCTTTGAGGGTGTTTGTGTAGACCCCAAGAAGGTTGAATACATTCTAGAGTGGTAACAACTGAAGACGCTGACAAAGTGTGTAGTTTTCCGAGTTTGGCAGGATACTACAGGAGGTTTGTCAATAACTTTAGCTCAGTGGAATTACCCCTAACAAAGTTGATAAGGAAAGATGTGATTTTTGTCTGGGATGACAAGTGTCAACATACCTTTCAGTTGTTGAAGGAGAAATTGACAAGCTCACCAGTGCTAGTTTTTCCTGAGTAGGGGAAAGGATACATAGTCTTCTGTGATGTGTCAAGTAATGGATTGGGTTGTGTGTTGATGTAGGACAAGAATGTGATCTCTTTTGCGTCATGACAGCTGAAGAAGTATGAGGAGAACTATCCCACTCATGATCTGGAGTTGGTTGTGGTGGTTCATGCTTTGAAGATCTGGAGGCACTACCTATATGGAGAGAAGTGTCAGATCTTCATAGATCACAAGACCTTGAAGTACATCTTCTCACAGCAGGAGTTGAACATGAGGCAACAATGTTGGATGGAGTTAATCAAGGATTATGATTGTACTATTGATTACCATCCAGGAAAGGTGAATGTTGTGGCAGATGCACTGAGCATGAAGTCTTCTCCATCGTCATTTGTGGAGAAGGCACAATTATGTTCCTCGGTGCATAGTAAGAGAGACATGTTGGTCTCCTTGCTTCATATGAATGTGAAGCTAGAGGTTTCTTTGTTGGTGGGGTTGTTCGCACAATTATAGGTGAATCCTACATTGAGATAGAAGATTAGAGAGGTATAATAGAGTGATCCTGTGATACAGTAGATATGAGGAGAGTTTGGTAATGACAAGTGTGATGGTTTTTATGAGGCAGAGGATGGGACAGTGTATTATCACGGCAACGTTGTAATTCTTGATGTTGATAATCTGAGAATGATGGTTTTGGAAGAGGCTCAATCTTTGATGTATGCTATGCACCCAGGTAGCACCAAGATGTACCATAACCTTAAAGATTTGTATCAGTGGATTGGCTTGAAGGGTGGTGTGGTTGAATTTGTGGCCAAGTATGCAGTGTGTTAGAAGCGGAGCATCAGAAGCATGCAGGGACATTGCAATCATTTCCTATACTGTTGTGGAAATGGGAACATGTGAAGATGGACTTTGCGGTTGGTCTACCAAGGACAGCCAAAGATCATGATTCCATTTGGGTGATCATTGATCGGTTGACCAAGTCAGCACATTTCCTCCCTATAAAGACAACGTATACAACAAAGAAGCTCGCTAAGATATATGTCGATGATATAGTGTGTTTGCATGGTATCCCTGCTAGTATCATGTCAGATAGAGGCCCTCAGTTTACAAGTCACTTTTGGGAGCATTTGCACACATCTTTAGGTATACAATTAAGGTTTAGTACTACCTTCCACCCACAAACATATGGACAGTCTAAGAGGACCATATAGACCTTGAAGGATCTGTTGAGAGCTTGTGTCTTGTAGTTTTTGGGAAGTTGGGACATCCACCTCAGCTTGATAGAGTTTGCTTGTAATAACAATTACCAGATGAGCATTGACATGGCATCGTATGAGGTGTTGTATGGGAGATGTTGTAGATCTTTGTTGTGTTGGAATGAGATAGGAGAATATCAACTTCTTTGTTATGAGCTTGTGCAGTAGACAATAGAGAAGATCAAAGTGATTCAACCGTAGTTGAATGCAACACATGACAAGTAGAAGTCGTATGTTGATAAGTGTCACAGACCGTTGGAGTTCCAAGGAGAGATAGAGTGTATCTTAAGGTCTCTCTATGGAAGGGTGTTTTGAGGTTTGGGAAGAAGGGTAAGTGGCCTCCAGGTATGTGGGACCTTACCCTATGGTGGCACATGTTGGGAAGGTGGCCTATAAGTTGGAGTTGCCACCTGATTTGCACATGTTGCATCTGGTGTTCCATGTGTCTATGTTGAGGAAGTGCCACCCTGATACCGAGTTAGTGCTTCAACCTGTGGAGGTTGAGTTGGAAGAACATATGTAATATGTGGAAGGACCCATGTTGATCCTTGATAGAAGAGTGAAGAAGTTGAGCAAGAAGGATATAGTGTTGGTGAAGGATCTTTGGCATCACTGTGGCATTGAGGAAGCCATGTGGGATCTTGAGGAAGAGATGTGTAGGAAGTACCCTCTCTTTTTTCTTAGGATTTAAGGAGTGAAATCTTATTAGGGATTTATGGCTTGTAAGATGCCTGGCCTATGTTTTAGGATAACCCTATTTGTTTTTCTTGATTAAGTGCTTAGAACCTTTCTCTAATCCTTTGAGATGCTTTTGGATCCAGTGGAGATCTTAAGTCTCCAGTTTGAGCTTGTTTGGATGAGGTTTGTGCTTTGTGTGATTGTTTTGGGTCAAATTGTAATTTATCCATTTGAGAGGGTTATCTTATAATTTTCCACATCTTGTATGTATCTTCTCCTTCTTGGCTTCATGAGAGACAGAGAGTGATGCTTTGGGTTACCCTGGGTTGGGTCTTAGATGAGTGATGGCATCACTAGAGGTGATTAGGGTTTCTAGCGTTTTGAGTATTTCGACCATATGTGCTTGGTTGGAGTGTCTCGACCTTGTGATGTGTTTTGAGAGTGTCTCGACTGAGACACCTTCTCTAGGTGGATTTTTCTTGACCATGATGGTCTTGAAGTGGTTGGGTTGAGACAGTTTGTTCTTCTGTGGTGTGTATCGACCTTGACTGTCTTTATGACCTTTTGTCTTAACCAGGATGTATATGGTGCTCTTTGTTTCAACCTCCTTGAGGTGTTGTGACCAAAACCATGTTTTGGGGACCTAAGTGGTCGAGACCCAACAGTGGTTGTATAACCATCTTGTGCATGCAAGCTTTAAGTGGTTGCATGTGTGTTTCTTGGGTGGACAAGTGTCCCTTTGGTGCCTTTAGGTGTTGACACCTCATCCCCACCTTCCTTCTCTCCTCCTTCATGTATATAAACCCTCTTCTCTCCATGCAAGTGAACCTTTCTACCCTCTTTTTCCTCTTCCTCTTTTGATCATCCTTGGGACTTGGTGGAGCAAGGAGATCTCATCCTTGGAGCTTTGGTGATTGGATCCCTTGCATGTGGTGATTCTTGTTCATCTTCAACCTTAGAAAGTGTATGCCTTTCTTTTGTGACGTTTTCCTTGGATTTTCTACCCCATCTCCTTCTTTTTTCTCAGCCTTAGACCATGGACCATCCATGGTTGTCATTTTGGAGAGAAACTCCTCATCACAAGGGTCATAGACCATGTTTTGACAGGGTGGTACCCAAGTGAGAGGAAGTTTCTTCTCTCTTTCTCCCTTTTTCTTTTGGTTTGGCCTAGGGTTCCTTCCCCTAATTTCTTGAGATATCTTTGACCTTCATATCTTCTTCTTCTTGAGGTGATATTATGGCCAAAATTGGAGCTTTTAGTGGAGCTTCATCCTCCCTTGTTGATCGTGTGGTTGGAGCTTGTTATCCTTGGAGTTGATCTTCCTTAAGGCAGGTTATATAACTCTATTCCCTCTATATTATTACACCTTTCTTTACTTTCATGTTTCTATTTTTCTCTCTAAATCATAATCCTAACATTCTGCTAGATGATATCATGATCTAGAGCTTGAATAATGGTGGTTATCATGTTTGGCTTGCTTAAAACCTGAAACCCTAATTTGTGGTACCCAATTTTTGAGATGGTTGTGAAATGGTGGTTTTCTTCCTATATTTTGATCTTGGTTTTGATCACATGCATGATGTTCATGTACTTTGGTGTAATATAGAGTTTAGGTTCAATTTTGAAGGTGTTAAGTGTGGTTTTATATCTCTTGCATGAGGTACTTTCATGGTGGTTTCATGACACATGTGTAAGGGTTTTGGTGACCGATTTTATGAGAAGTTTTCCTCCTTGATGATGGTGGTTTTCTTTGAAGTTATCTCCCATTTTGGAAGTGATTATAACCTATTTTGGTCAAGGTTCATCCCTATTTTAATGGTGGTCCTTTTCCTTGGTGGTATCATGACCTTAGTGGTCGATACACCATGTTTTCCCCTTGGGTCGAGACACATGCTTTGTGATGGTCGTGACTCTTGCTTTAGTTTCGGTCGAGATTGATCTTAATTTTTTAGGTTGAGACATGTTTTGGTTTGAGGTCCAGACACATGCTTTATGGGTGGTTGAAACCCTAATCCTTGTGGTGGTCGAGACATATGATGTTGTTGCAGTCGAGACATCTAGATATGTTGCGGTCGAGACACCTTGCTAAAAGGTGGTCGAGACACATATGTGATGGGTGGTCGAGACATCTACATGAACATATAGTCAATACAAGTATATGAGTAAGAAAGTAGTGATTCATATATAGTGTTGTTTGGATGATTGTTTGTTGAACCCTAATCATGTTCTGTAACCCTAATATGCTCCAAGAAAATGGGATATGGTGTACTTAGGGTTTGGTGATTGAATAAAATTATAAACCCCTAATTGGCTATGCATTTAACCCTAACCCTAATGTTGGGCCATGTGATGTGTTTGCTTCTCTATCTTGGATTGATTATCATATTATAATGATTTATCTCTCTTGCTTATGAGCCCCTAACCATGTAGGTGAAATGAATGACATGTATTGTGTATGGTATGGTTATTATTATGTGATATAGGGTGAGGCTATAAGCCTTGATGAGATATGATGAGATCACATTGATGTGTTGGGTCCTATGACCTGGTGAAGGCTTGATGCCTATTGTGAGGTGACATCCTCTAGTGATATGATTGAGGGATTGATATCCCATTGTGATGTGAAACTGGTGATGGCCTTGTGAATGGCAGTGCTATAAGTATCAAGTGGTGATGATGTCACTAATTCACACCTTATATGTTTTATATCTTCTGGATTTGCACCTTTCCCTTATATCTATAGAGTTTGTTATTTATTTGTATGTTGCAGTTTGATTGATGGTAAAAGATACCTAATTGGCTTAATTAATCAAGTGATATTATAATCATGTAGGTGCCATGTGCCATAGATCCATTCCAGTGTCATTCTTAGTGCTGGATGGTGAAACAAGTCTTTCCTACAGGAAACTCGTAGTGCATATTTTTGAATATGCTGGGGTGCAAGTCAAGTATCTACTTGCATCTATAATTATAGGTGGTGTGAGACAGTCATGGGTGAGCTTCTCTCCTTATGATATGCATGGCCATGTGTGAGTCAATCCTTATTTTTAGAATGGCCATGCATTATCCTGTTCTTCTAGCATTATACCTATACCAAGGTGGGATAGGTGTGATATATATATATATATATATATATATATATATATATATATATATATATATATATATATATATGCCATGCATGAGATAATCCTTCAGTTTGACTATATGTCATTGTTGTAGTTGACTAATATGTCTCTGTGGTGTTTTCTCTTGTGCTGACCAAGAGGTGATGGGGAGGTCGTGGATTCTGGCTCTTCCATTGACCTTGTATGGTACCAATTTTGACTTAGCACTTGTCATTTGGATTTGGGTGGTATGACTCAAATCCTCAGGGCAATAATAAAAGACATAATACAACCATGTAGTGTATTTTTCCTAGGGTCAAATGTGAATAACATTGTTTGATCCATTTGCCTTATCTTTGTATTAATTTCTTCAATTATAAGGTAGTAAGAGAAGTCAATTGTTATACATGTTCTTCATATTCCTTCTTATAATATTACTTGTTCTACTACTTAATGATAACTTCTTAGTTGCCTAAACTACTTTATCTGTTGGATACATATCATTTAGTTGAATCTGCTCAACCTGCTAAGTACTTTTATCTACCTGCTTAGTCATATGTGCTTTAATAGATGTTGGATGAGAGTTATATCTCTTGTTGGGACGTTTGGTCTCACCCCATGGCTTTCCACATCTTTTAGATGGTCATGCAGAAAGAGGTAGAGATCATGCATATGAGGAAGAGCAGTAGCTGATAAGGTTGGATGTGTTTCTAGTCTTTTGGTGATAGAGTCCTAGATGTCATCCCTGTACACTCAGGTCTTTAGGGGTGTTCTCATTGTGTTTCGTGGATATATTATTGATATGAGGTTTTTGTCCTATGAGCCATGGTTTTATAGATATGGCTTGTGTATTTGTATATATGTGGAACAAATATCTCATGTAACAGGTTGATGATAGGAACAATGTTGCACAGTGATGTAAGCACCTTGTGATTTGTTATGTAATGCATGTGGCATGCTTGTGGGCTTATATGTGATAAGTTTTTGGCTTAGGGTGCTTATGTAGGTTTGACATGATATTAGAGCACTCGTAAACCCCGTGTGTGATATAGCCAATAAAGAAAATGCATAATTAGGGGAAAGATATACCACTTCTGGTCCCTTCATTTAAGAAATAGATAGACTCTTCCCCTCTGCTATGGTGCTTGGTAATTGTTCCAGTCCCGATTCAAACTTGCAATTGGTTTTAATTTCCTATGATTTTTGGTAATCGGTATGTTTAGTTATATTTTCACATTTGGTTTCAAGTAATCTCGTTTTTGGCACATCGGGGTGTCACAGTTTGGTTGGTATCAAAGATTTAAGTTTTTCGAGTCTACAAGGACCTAGGACTAGGGTTTGTGTCTATTCTAGTGCCCTCTAGTATATCTTATAGTGACTTCTACTTATGAAGAAGAAGAAGAAGAAGAGTAGAAAAGATGTCTAGAGAACACAAAGAAAATACTATAGAGAATAGTGTTGTTTCACTCAGAGGTGGTGTAATAGATCAGGAGAGAGAATATTGGGTGCCTGAAGTGCCCCAGTTTGACCCAACCATGATGGAAAACCATATCTTTCGATCTTTGTTTGGGCAGTTCTTGGCAACGATGATGTACATGGTAGACAGAATGCATGCACTACAGCCAAGGGTAGATGTTCCCAGTACTGAATCTCCAGACTATGGAAAGACCTTTGAGAGACTGAGATGTGTTGGGCCTATGGAGTATGCTAGTACAGTGGATCCAATGGATGTTGATCTCTGGTTCACAGAGTTGGAGAAGGCCTTCAAGATCCTTAGCATCCCCAAGATAGACAAAGTGAAGCATGTTGTATATCTTTTGAAGGGGAGTGATGGCCAATGGTGGGCCATTGAAGAGGAGAAGAGGCTTGGCGTTGTTGTTGGTCGGGAAGAGTTCTGATATGAGTTTGTTAGTCATTATTATCCTCATACCTATTTGGATGAGAAGAAATCCCAGTTTGAGAGGATCCGACAAGGATCCATGTTGATAAACGAGTATGAAGTGAAGTTTATGGAGTTGCTGAGGTTCTATCCTCACATGGATGCTACAGATCAGGAAAGGATCATATGTTTTGAGAGGTGTCTGATTATGGAGATGATGATGTCAGTGTCATACCTAGAGAACAGAGAGAAGTTTGCCACATTTGTCGAATCGATTAGAAGGATAGAGAGGTCGGTGGTTGAGAAGCGTGAGAAGAGTGCCAAGAAGAGACTGGCACAGTACTAGGGATAGTCGTCTTGAGGCTTTAAGAAGCCTAGGTTCTTGGCACTTGCAGCATCACAGAGGTCAAGTGTACAAACACAATGGTCACCAAGTAGAGGCAGAGGCTGCAATTTTCCACCAGCAGGAGCCCACTATATAGAGTTAGCATCAGTGGAAGGGCTGTCTAGGCCATGGTATGAGAATAAGACTTTCTACAAGTGTGGACAGACTGGGCATACAAAGTTGTATTGCCCTGTGAAAGATGATGAGGTGACCCAACAGCTAAGGCAAATTTAGTAGGGCTCACAGAGGAAGTAGTTTAGCAGCGGTGGAGGCTGAGGATGTGGACAAGAGTCACAAGCTGATTATTCTGGATAGGCCAGTAGAGAATGGGAGAAAAAATAGGCAATGACTCAATTCTATGCCATGAGTCAGTCGGGAAGGAGTGGTCAACCCACGAGTAGTGACAGGTCAGATGGAGTTATTTCAGATTTATTTGTCTTCTTTGTGCTATATTTTTTTTTGGTTGACCCGAGTGTGATGCACTCTTTTGTCACTCAAGAAGTGGTTGACAATTGTTCTTTTCCTATTAGTCATACACAAGATAGTCTTCGTTTAGAAACCCCATTAGTTGGTTCCTCCGAGATGTGGGAGGTGTGTCCTTCCTGTGTCCTTTCTTTTTCTGGACACAACATTCAAGTGGATTTCATACCACTTGACATGCATGGAATTTGATATGATCCTTGGAATGGACACCTTGGAGAAGTATCAGGTGGTTTTGGACTGTAGTTCCAAGGTGGTGGCATTTGTAGATGATGATGTGACGCGGATCTTCCAAGGAGATAGGAATATTCTTTTGACGTGTCTGGTGTCAGCGATGGTGGCTGAGAAGTTGATGAGGAAAGACTGTGAGGCATTTTTGGCACATGTGGTGGATACTAAGGTGAGGATTCCTAGTATCCATGAGGTCTTAGTGGTCTGTTAGTTTGAGAATATGTTCCCCAATGAGTTCTTAGGTGTCCCTCCAGTTTGAGAGATTGATTTTGAGCTCAATCTAGTTCGTGGTATGCAACCGATAGCACAGACACCATACATGATGGCTCCAGCTGAGATGACAGAGTTTAAGAGACAATTGTGTGAGTTTCTTGAGAAAGGATTCATCAAACCAAGAACGTATCCATGGGGTGCTCCCATGTTGTTTGTGAAGAAGAAAAATGGATCCATGAGGCTATGTATAGACTATGGTCAGTTGAATAAGGTGACGATAAAGAACAAATATCCCTTGCTGAGGATAGATGACATGTTTGATTAGTTGTGTGGCACCATAGTGTTCTTGAAGATAGATCTGAAATTGGGTATCACCAGTTGCAGATAAAGGTGGATGATGTACCTAGTCATCTTTTAGGAAAAGGTATGGTCATTATGAGTTTGTGGTTATGCTGTTTGGGCTAACCAATGCACCGAAAACATTCATGAACTTGATGAACATGGTGTTTCTGCCATTTCTGGATCAGTTTGTGGTAGTGTTCATACATGATATCTTGATATACTCCAAAGACAGTGAGCAACATGAACAACTCTTCATCAGGCATTGACCTTGTTGAGGTAGCATCAGTTGTATGCAAAGTTCAGTATGTGTGAGTTGTGGTTGAAGGAGGTGTCTTTCCTAGGATACATGATACCTACTGAGGGTGTCCGTGTGGACCCTAAGCAGGTTGAATCCATGATAGAGTGGGAACAACCAAAGATGCCAATAAAAGTGCACAATTTTTTGGGTTTGGCAGGATACTACAAGAGGTTTATCAAGAACTTCAACTCAGTGGTGTTACCCCTAATGAAGGTGACAAGGAAAGATGTGCCTTTTATCTGGGATGACAAGTATTAATGTGTCTTTTAGTCATTGAAGGAGAAGTTGACAAGCCCACCAGTGCTAGTTTTGCCAGAGTAGGGGAAAGGATACACTGTCTTCTGTGATGTGTCAAGGAATGGATTAGATTATGTGTTGATGCAGGATAAGAATGTGATTTCTTTTGTGTCATAACAGCTGAAGAAGAATGAGGAGAACTATCCCACTCATGATCTGGAGTTGGTTGCAGTGGTTCATACTTTGAAGATCTAGAGGCACTACCTATATGGAGAGAAGTGTTAGATCTTCATAGATACAAGAACTTGAAGTACATCTTCTCACAGTAGGAGTTGAACATGAGGCAGCAACGTTGGATGGAGTTAATCAAGGACTATGACTGTACTATTGATTACCACCCAAGAAAGGTGAATGTAGTGGCATATGCACTGACCAGGAAGTATTCTTCATCGTCATTTGTGGAGAAGGCATAGTTATGTTCCTTGGTGTGCCATAAGAGAGACATGTTGGACTCCTTGTGTCATTTGAATGTGAAACTAGAGGTTTCTTTGTCGGTATGTTGAGATAGCAGATTAGAGAGGTATAGTAGAGTGGTTCATGATACAAAAGATACGAGCAAAGTTTGGCAATGAGAAGCATGATGGTTTTCACAAGGCAGATGTGGGACAGTGTATTATCATAGTAGAGTTGTGGTTCCTGATGTTGATAATTTGAGAAATATGGTTTTGTATGAGGCTCATTGTGACACCTCATCACGCTAAATGAGATTACTCAAAACACAAAATACGATCAACTACTAATTAATTGCATAGTCAAAATGTAGAATAATTAAAACCAATTCTACCAATGTACCTAAACTCTAGAACATTTACATGAAGGTACATCATTTCACTCTCATATACTATAACAAGTATTCACATATGGGTCCAAAGACCTCAGTCACATCCTGCATACAAGAGACATTTCACATGTACATGTCATATATTTACAAACATTGGCATACTACCAAAATCTCATGTCGATATGAGTATATCATCTAGAAAACACATCCCATACCCAGACATGAGAGTACAGGGACAACACTAGGACTCTATTACTAACATCTACAACTAACCAACCTTCTAAATCTATTGATCACCAGGTTGGTTCTCTTCCACAGCGCAACCTCAACCTCGTTAGCCACGACCACCTGAAAAAATTTGGTGACCCACGGGTGAGACCCAATCACAGTGAGAGATATAACTCTCTCCAACATATATTGATTATAACATATTAATCAATAGTAAATACATTGAGCAGTTAGGGTATTGAATAAGCAATATGAATAGATTAAATAGTTTAAGCATACTAAGAAGTTAAGAAAATAAGTTGTAGCATCAAGTAGAATTACTCAATTTTCATAAGTCTGCATCATGTAAGAACTATGTAGTGTAAAGACAAGACAAGGATTAATTAACTAATGTGATACGTATTAAACCCTAGCATTTATACTACACGGCTGGTATTATATCTTTTATTATGCCCTGGGGAGTTTGAGTCATACCACTCAAAGTCCAACTGACCATCGCTTGGTCACAATCAGTTCCATATAAGATCAAGGAAGAACTGGACTCCAATATCTTCTCCATACTCAATCAGTATGACTCTACACTACAATGACATCTCAGTCTAATTGAAAAACAGTGACATATAGTCCTGTAAACAACTACCCCACCTTGGTATAGGTCAAGGTGCTAGAGACCAAGGTATGCAAAGAAAACCTTTATCACATGATAATCATCAAGACACGACCGCAACTATTCTAAAAAAGAGGGCTAGGTATGACCATAGTCATCCTCCATAAGCACTTGGATTCAGGATGAAAAGCACCCCACATACTCAATAGTATGTGCTCTGAGTTTCCATTAGGAATACTCGTTTCACCATCTGGTAAGTTCTAACACTTAGATGGATCTATGGCACATGGCACTACATGATTAGAATTTCACTTAAATAATCATTGCCAATTGGGTGAATTAAGGCTTCATCATACAAATGGACATACAAACCCTAATTCATTTCTATCAAGTGTATAAGCATTACAACTTTAGAAGATATAAAATTGTTGAAGTATAGATCTCAATCATATTACCATATGTCGTCATCCATTGCATTATAATGAACTACATCATCATCATATCATTTCAAGATATCCATTTCTTATCACAAGTTCCAGGATTTCAACCCTTATTGGAACATGAAAATGATTTCACCTCAATCAGGTCTCAACATGCCCAAAGGTCATTTAAGACAATCACATTATTCATAGCAAGGTCATCCTCATTATTCCATGCCTTAAACAAGGCTCAAAAGCTCATAATCAATTATGTGTCCATAGGTATTATTATGGCAAGGCACTATGATATTCAAATAGCACTACATTGTGGTTTCAACACAAGAAGAGTGTAATACATTGCCACATTAATCATTCAAGAGGTATGATTATAACCAATCAATATCATCTAATTACATTGAGGTTAGGTATAACAAACTATATCACATTGGAATTACACATCCACTTATTATAGTGATTTATCAAATATAATTATACAAGAGAAAAGGTAAGACTACAAATTAATGGTATTGAACCATCAAATTCTCATTACTAGGACCCACATATAATACCATGGGGTTTATTCTAATATATTGGATGTTGAGGCATCCAATAGTATTCATTGGGTCGGGTTCATTGTTTAAGGTTACCAATTGAAGTATTAAGTCTAACCATTAGATCAATTGAACCAAGGAACCATTAGTTTGGTTTAGTCAAATCTAAAATTACATTCTTAACTCACCATATGTGTTTATGATCTGATCCACCATTAATTGTGATCATTAACTCATCATTGGTTGCTAGATCAGTAATATATTCATTTAACACCATCATATATTAAGCTAATGTCATCATTGATTGATAGCATCACTAAAATACTTAGTGGATGATAAGTAAACTTCTAATTGAGCCAAAACCTGACCTAAGGGGGTGACCATAGGTTGTCACCATAAAATTTGACACCCTTGATCACGAACATCAGTTTCCAAGATAGCGGTCATCGGTTATGTGATAGGGAAGGAAATAGCTTGAAACCCCTAATTTGAACCATTGATTGTTTTGTACTTAGAACCATAGGTTGTTGTTATCAACCTGTCCCAGATCATATTATACATTAGAAAGGTCATACACATGTTTACAAGTTCATATAGAATTGGAACAGAATAGGGAACACCATAAAAAATTCTTAACCCTAAACAAGCATGGTTTTTGTATGCTTAGATCATCACATTAAAGCAGAAACATGAACTAACAAGCTTCTAGCATTCCATATAAGTGAATAATGTTATATAACACACCTCTATAGAGTAGGTAATATCCCAAGAAGAAAGAATCTTGAGCAAATAAGGCAAGAAAACCCTAGATTCATATCTGAACTTGGCCAAATAGACACTTCTCTCCACAAAGAAGCAAAACCCTAGAAGAAGAAACAAGAAGGATAGATTTTTGAGTTTTAGAGCCACTTTCACCATGGAACAACAAGGTTATGACCTGGAGAAATATAGGAGGAAGAAATAAATGGAGCAAATAAGGTAATACTTACACTTTTAGGTCAAGATCACTAGGAAGGAGCTTTAGGAACCCCTAAAGGAAGTCAATTGCAACCCTAGATTCATTTTCCAAGAAGATCCCCACTTTCTTCATCCTTGGACAGGAACTTTGCAGCAGCACAGAGGGAGAATGAGGTTCCTAGAGAGAGAGAAGTGGTGGAGAGCAAATGGTTCGTTTTGGTGCTTAGGGATAGGTATATAAAACTTTAAGATAAAGAAAAAGAAAAAGTTGAAGTTCTAGTATCTTTCCAAGTATCCATGGCCTTAAACTATTAAGAATATACAAGAACACACACAAAAATATCCCCCACCATACATATAGACCTGATTAGATCTCCTTTTTCAAATTTCCAAGCCAATCAAATAATTCATTAGTTGATAGCTACTAAAGGTATCTCATCCATGAAGGAGTAAACTCTAAAATACCCTTAAGGAAAACACCTTCAAATCACGGATCAACTAGGAGCCCCATGGATAAAAATACTCAATAATGATAATATAACATCTAAGGAACATAATGTATGTGACAAATTGCAAAGAAAACCCCTAAATTGGGTAAATTGTAGAAAAGTCTAAAATGTACATAAAATTGCATAACTTGCTCAAACAGTGTCCAAATTGGACCAAATTTGAAACTTAAGCTTGTATTATGATTTAAAAGCATATAACAAGGTTATATTAGGGTTATAAGCATTAAATTACGGTAATTAAGCTTATTTAACTCATTAAGAAAGTTTAGGGGTCTTACAACTATAAACCCCTAACAAGGATTTTGCCCCCAAAATCCTACGCAAAAAGAGATGGGTATTTTCTACGAATGTCATTATATAGTTACCATGTGTCTTCCTCTATGCCATGGTGATGCCACAAAACTTTCACTAGTATTCTATCTTTTCTCTTCAGCTTTTTCACCCTTCTATCCAGGATCAACACAGGACCCTCAACATAGGAGATATCCTCATCTAACTCAACCTCTACTGGTTGGATTGTGTGCTCGGTATATGGATGGCATTTCCTCAACATAGAGATGTGAAAGGCATTATGCAATCTATGTAGCTCTGGTGGTAGCTCCAACTTGTATGCTACCTTTCCAATAAAAGTTAGGATAGGGTATGGTCCCATAAATCTAGGATCCAACTTACCCTTCTTTCCAAACCTCAACACACCTTTCTAAGGAGAAACCTTAAGATATAATATATCTCCCACTTGGAACTCAAGTGGTCTGTGTCAGTTATCTACATAATATTTCTGCCTGTCCTGGGCTGCTTTCAACTGTTGTTGTAACACTTTAATCTTTTCTATAGTCTGTTATACTAGCTCAGGACTCAAAAGTTGATATTCACCTGTCTCATACCAGCAAAGAGGAGACCGACATCGTCTACCACATAGAGCCCAATAAGGAGCCATATATATGATTCTCTGATAGTTATTGTTGTATGCAAACTCTATCAGAGTCATATGTACATCCCAACTACCAAGAAATTGTAGCACACATTCCCTTAAGAGATCCTCTAAAGTCTGAATAGTCCTTTCAGACTAGCCATCAGTCTGCGAATGAAAAGTTGTGTTGAATCTTAGTTGTGTTTCCATTGTTGAATGCAGACGCTCCCAAAAATGACTTGTAAACTGTGGACCTCTGTCAGAAACTATAGTCCTTGGAATGTCATGCAGACGGACTATCTCATCAATATATATTTGTGAAAAAATTTCTATTATAAATGTCATATTGACTGGAAGAAAATGAGCTGTGTAAGTCAATCTATCTACTATCACCCGTATGGAATCATGATCTTTGGATGTCCTAGGAAGACCAACCACAAAGTTCATAGTAATATGATCCCATTTCCAATGTGGCATTGGCAAGGGTTGTAATGTCCCTACATGCTTCCGGTGCTCAACCTTCACCTGCTGGAAAACTGGACATTTGGCAACGAACTCTACCACATCACGCTTTAGACCTGGCCACCAATACATGTCTTTCAAGTTTTGGTACATCTTGGTACTTCCAGGATGCATTGCATATATGTAGGAGTGAGCCTCTTCAAGTACCATCTTCCTCAACCCATCAACATCAAGAACTATTGTCCTATTATGGTAACAAACTGTACCATCATCTGCCTCATGAAAGCCATCATACTTTTCACTACCAATCCCTGGTCAGATATTTTGTATCACAATATCATTCTATTGTGCATCATGAATCTACTGTCTCAAGGTAGGGTTCACTTATAACTGTGCCTACAATCCTTCCAGCAAGGAAACTTCTAGTTGTACATTCATCTGGCAAAAAGACACTAGCATATCTGTCTTATGGCACATCAAGGAATTTAATTGTGCATTATCTACCATTGATGATGAACATGACTTTCTAATCGATGCATCATCTACCACATTCTCTTTCCCTGGATGGTAGTCTATTGTGAAATCATAATCCTTAATCAACTCTATACATATCCTCTACCTCATATTCAACTCATGTTTTGAGAAGATATATTGTAGATTCTTATGGTCAGTGAAAATCTGACACTTTTCTTCATAAAGATAGTGTCTTCAGATCTTTAAAGGATGGACCACCACTGTAAGCTCCAGATCATGTATTGGATAATTCTCCTTGTGTTTCTTAAGCTATCATGAAGCAAAAGAAATCACATTTTTATCATGCATCAACATGCATCCCAACCCAATCTTTGAAGCATCAAAAAAAGACAATATAGCATTTCCCTTGCTATGGCAATACTAACACCGATCCACTAGTCAACTTTTCTTTCAACAGCTGGACACTTATCATTCCAAGCAAAAGGAACATCCTTCCTGGTCAACCTAGTTAGGGGTAACGCTATAGAACTGAAGTCTTTGATGAACCTCTTGTAGTAACCTACCAGACCTAGGAAACTACGATTCTCTATCGGTGTCTTTGGTTGTTCCCATTCTAGTACAAATTCCACTATCTTGGGATCAACACAAACGCCTTTTGCAGATATAACATGGCCTAGAAAAGACACTTCAGATAACTAGAATTCACACTTGTTGAACTTAGCATATAGTTAATGCTGCCTCAACAAAGTCAATGTCTGGAGAAGGTGTTTCTCATGCTTATAACTATCCTTGGAGTATATCAGGATATCATCTATGAACACGACCACACATTGATCAAGATAAGGTCTAAACACCCTATTCATCATATCCATAAAAGATGCAGGTACATTGGTTATCCCAAATGGCATAACCACAAACTCATAATGACCATACCTAGTCCTAAAAGTTGACTTGGGTATGTCATCAGCCTTAATTCTTAACTGATGGTAACCTCACCTCAGGTCTATATTTGAAAACATAGTGGCACCTCTCAACTGATCAAAAAGATCATCAATCCTCAGAAAAGGATACTAATTCTTTATTGTCACCTTGTTCGACTATCTGTAGTCTATACACAACCTCATTGAACCATCCTTCTTTTTAACAAACAACACGGGAGCACCCCAAGGGAAGTGCTCGGCCTGATAAAACCCTTCTCCAACAGTTCTTGTAACTATTTCTTTAACTCCTACATCTCTTCTGGTGCCATTCTGTATGCTGAATATGCTATGGGTTGTGTTCGAGGAACAATATTGATCTCAAACTCAATCTCTCTAGGAGGGAGGATGCTAGGAAATTCCTCAGGAGAGATGATAACCTCCAATTTTGGATGTTTATCTTCATTTTTTCTTTAGTTTTCAATACTCTTTCTAAATTAAAATTATACATAATCTCCAAATTTTCCCTCTTATTGTAAATATACTATCAGAATAACTTTTCCCTTTTACATATGCAGAAAAACACAAAAAAAGATCACAAAAGACTAACACCGTCCCGAGACCGCATGAAGCCAATCGGTCCCGAGACCGCATGGAGTCACACGGTCTCAAGACCGCATGAATCCAACTGGCCGCGAGACCGCATGGAGTCACACGGTCTCAAGACCGCATGAAGCCAACTGGTCCCAAGACCGCATGGAGTCATACGGTCCTGAGACCGCATGAAGCCAACCGGTCCTGAGACCACACGAAGACAACCGGTCCCGAGACCGCATGGAGTCATACGGTCCCGAGACCGCATGAAGCCAACCGGTCCCGAGACCGCATGGAGTCACACGGTCCTGAGACCGCATGAAGCCAACCGGTCCCGAGACCGCATGGAGTCACACGGTCTCAAGACCGCATGAAGCCAACCGGTCCCGAGATCACATGGAGTCATACGGTCCCGAGACAGCATGAAGCCAACCGGTCCCAAGACCGCATGGAGTCACACGGTCCTGAGACTGCATGAAGTCACACGGTCCCGAGACCGCATCGAGTCACATGGTCCCAAGACCGCATGAAGCCAAATGGTCTTGAGGTCCAAATGATCTCAGGGTCCAAACGGTCTCAGGGTCCAAACGGTCTTGAGGTCCAAACGGTCTCAAGATCCAAACGGTCTTGAGGTCCAAACGGTCTCCAAACCGTTTGGACTTCACTTAAGGCCTATAAATAAGACCCCAAGGGTCCTCCACAAAAGGAGTTTTCAGACGTCCAAAGGTTGTCTCAATCACTCCAGAGCACGTACGACTTCCATCCTCCGCACTGGGGCTGCCGGTCTGAGATCCATACTCCATCTCGAAGCTGCTTTCTCTCTCTCCACCAAAGAAGGTGGGAAGAGGGAGATCTCGTCATCGCACAACTTGTGAAGCTGGTGGATCGTTCCTCTCTCTCCAAGGGGTTGACTTTCCTCTCTCCTTTATGGGGATGATGCTCTTTCTCTCTCTTCTTGCCTCCTTCTTTGTCCTAGTCATGAGCAAGTAGTCTCATTCACTAGGGTGCGGGGAGTAGCCCCGCTACCCATGTTTTCATATCATGCAAATGTAATCCATAGTTTTTAATATAGAGCTCTTATCTTTTCAGTTCAACATCAAACGTTTAATGAATGCATGTTGCTTGATCTCCAACTTGTGTTATCCTTTATCTTTTAGTATGAATTGTCTACGTTTGTACTATTAGATTCGAAACTCGTTTGAATGTTGGTTCTTGGTGCATGTATCCACCATGCATCTATTTCAGTATCTAGAAGTGTCTCTCAAGAAGTGGAGTAAACTCACTATCATTCGTTGCACTTTCATACTATGAAATGGAATCAGTTGACGTATGAAAGTGCAACCTTGGTTAGTCGAGGAACACACTTTGCGAAGGGAATGATGCAAAGTAGGTGACCATTTGTTCGGGAATGGCTGGCATTGCAACATTCCCGCACTTCTCGTGGTTAGTTCTCCGAAAGGAAACTAAGTCTACAGAGATACTAACTGACTAAACTCTTGTTGCAGGTTATGTTTTACTTTGCATGTGTTGATCCATGTGTAGTGGCGGTGAAAAATCGATCACACCCTAGTGACTTTTATCATTTTTTATCTCCTTAGATTTACTTGCTTTCCTTACTTTACATGTTCTTAATTTAAAACAACAAAAACCAACCTTTCGATTTAAGTGCCTGCTATTAAGTGACTAAGTGAAATTCTAACATTTTCCATCTTGTTGCTTGCAACAAGACCGTTGTCCTGAGGATTCGACCCTTAACTATACTACGATAAGACTTCCACGTATCCTAGCATACGTGGGTGGAGTTTTGTATCTAGTATATGCAAGGCTAAACCTAAAGATTTATCATCTTTAGGATTTTTAGTTGGTGCACGCAATTCCACGTAAGTGGAAGCTCCATCAAAAAATTGGCGCCGTTGTCAGGCTAAACCTAAAGATTTGATGCTAGATGGAGTTCTCTATCTAGTATATGCAAGGCTAAACCTAAAGATTTATCATCTTTAGGATTATTAGTTGGTGCACGCAATTCCACGTAAGACCAAAATGTTTTAATTTCATTTAGTACCTTCCTAGTTGGTTAGGGTTTTACACTTTCTTTTTAATCATTAGTCTATATCTTCTTGAAACCATTATATCTTTACCATTATCTAAAAGGTGCTTTCTTTTCTCTACTCAGGTAGAAAATGTGTATGCGAGCATCGCATAACCACAGATTCTCTCGTGATCCGGAGTACGACTCCGAGGTAGAGAAGTTTCCATCGCCGCATTCGACATAATCGCCAACGAGCCAGGCAAATGGCCGAAGATCAATGTCAGGCTGCATTGGTGATGGAGAGGGTCAACGCTGCCATCGTCGCTCAACGGGAACAACTCATTGCCGATACTCGTGCCAAGATTCAAGCGGAGATTTGTGCGGAAGAACAGGCCCGCATCAGAGCTGAAAATGAGGCAGCAAACCAAGCTGCTCAGTTGGAACTAAGGAACAAGCAGCTAAGGGATTATGTTGTCCCAAAGAACTACGAAGACAACCATCCGGTCTGACCTCCGATCATCAACATTCCAAACTTTGAGATCCGGACTCAATGGATTCATCTCATTTTCTGGAGGTTCTGGAGATGACTGCATGGATCATCTGAAGAGGTTTAAGGCACTGTGCCGCCTGGTCCCGCAAGCTGGAGTCGCTTTTGATGCAATAATGCTTCATCTGTTTCACTTCACTCTGTCGGGGAGAGCTCTGAGTTGGTATAACTCACTTGACAGGGAGCCAATAATCACCACCTGGGCTCCCCTGGAAGAAAAGTTCTTGGAAAAGTTCTTTCCTCCTTCATTGACTTACGAGATCAGGGGATAGATCAATCACTTCTCTCAACTACCCGAAGAATCCCTTGCTGAAGCATGGGAAAGGTTCAAAGAACTTTTGTGGAAGTGCCCTCATCATGAAATCTCCCAGAACTAATTAATAGAAACTTTCTATAGGGGAGTAAGTGATGATATCAAACAGTTTTTAGATTCCTCATCTGGAGGAAACTTTATGAGAAAGAATTATGAGGACGCCTGGAAAATTGTTACACTCGGAGCTGAAAATCAGTCCAACTGGGGACGATCAGCCGGAAAAGGTGTCCTCAAGGTCTACAAAGCTGAAGAATCAATAGAGATGAAGGCAATAGCTGAAGCCTTGAAAACCATAGTTCACAAACAACAAGCTCTCGAGACTTCTCTTGGAGAGTTTGATAATAAGAAAAACCCTCTGGTTCAACAAGTCAAGGCCGCCACAGGAACCTGTGAGTCCTGTCATGCTTCTGACCATTCGACCCTTTCTTGTGGTATGCTTTATAATGTGATGATGGATCTGCATCCACCACCACAATCATATGAACCCATCACTGACCAATCTGAAGAACAACTACCCGAACAAGTTAACTCTATCCACTCTATCCCTGGATAAGTTTATTACAATCCTCATCAGCCGAGGAACCATCTAGGATTTCAGTATGGAAACCCTGCTGGGACCGCTAATCCACAGCACCAGACGCAGGGAGGATCCTCTAATAGGGTACCACCTGGATTCCCAAACAATTTCAACCAAAATCAAGGGAACTCCAGGAATAACTTCCCGAGAGTTAACTACCCCAGAAACCCATTTGCTTACTATCAGTATACTCATCCTCCACTCCACCCATAGTTGCACACTCAGCAACCTCAGCTAACGCTACCTACGCAACAACCTCAGCAAGGACAACAGCAAATTCCTCAGAAAACCACTCCTTCTCAACCGGAAGATGAAATGTCTTTGATAAGACAGATGTTGCAATCCCAACAAACTATGATTGCTAATCAACAGGCTTAGCAAAAAGCAGTTGAATCTCAACTTGCCCATATTACTGCACAACTGAAGCCTCCAGCAGACACATTCGCAGGGCAGCCCGAATCAAATCCCAAGCATGGACAGAATAGGCATGAACAGTTGAATGATGTCACCACGAGATCTGGACGCACTTCTCATGAAACTACCAAGATCACTCTTGATAATGATGATACACCTGCTTTTAGGATGAATGAGAGCCCGCAACAAGGAACAGAGAAGCCCACAAAGGGCAAGGACAAAGAACAAGTGTCCGCAGAACCCGAAGTTTTGCAATATAAACCAAGAATCCCGTATCCGGGTAGACTGTGAGAAATGAAGATGGACACCAGGTTTCAGAAATTCAAGGAGGCGATGAAGAAACTATACATTGATATCCCGCTTCTTGATGCTCTCTCTGAGGTGCCATCCTGGAAAAAATACCTCAAAACCTTGTTGTCAAGAAAGTACATCACCGAGGAGCAAGAAACTGTCAAGCTTGCCCAAACCACTTCTGACATCATCTTAAACAAAATGCCAAAAGAGAAGAAGGACCCAGGTTCCTTTGGAATTCAATGTTGCATTGGAAATGCATCTACTAAAAAGGGATTAGCTGACCTAGGGGCCAGCATATCCATTATGCCTTATTCTATGTGCAAACGTTTGGGTTTCACCGAATTGCTGCCTACAGCAATGACAATTCAATTGGCTGACTCCACCATAACCGCACCTCTGGGAATCATTGAAGATATTCCAGTAAGGATAGGCAAGGATGCCTACGTTCCATGCGACTTCGTTATCATGGATATTAAAGAAGACCTGAGATACCCAATTATTTTTGGCAGACCTTTCCTCGCTACTGCCAGGGCGCTTATCGACGTTGAAGCTGGAACCATCATTCTTAGGCTCGGAAAAGAAGCAATTCAATTCTGAGTCCTTAATAGCATGAAAGGCCCCAGCATCCAAGAGGAGGTCTTTCTTCTTGACGCAATACACCAAATGTCTCAGTTAGAAATATCCGAGCCAGCTGACGAACTAGAGAATATCTTAATCAATCCGGATGTCGAATTCTCTGTGAATGAACTAGTTCAGCAGTGTCTGCAACATTTAGAAAAGGCCGAAGAAGCACCAACGGCCACTTTTGAAGAACTTAAAGTTGTTACCATTATAGAAGCAACTGAGCCACCGAAAGCCCCTGAAATGAAGACTTTACCTACAGGGCTTAAACATGTTTTCTTAGATGAGGAGAAATTATGCCCGGTCATCATCAACTCTACCCTTACAAAAGATCAGGAAGAAAGGCTCCTGGATGAGCTGAAGAAGCACAAAAAGGTCATTGGATATAAGATAACTGACCTAACAGGCATAAATCCAGCCCTATGTATGCACAGACTTCCAATGGTTGAAGAATTTAAACCATCTCATGAACATCAGAGAAAACTAAATCCTAATCTCAAAGAGGTAGTTTGCTTGGAGGTCCTCAAATTACTCAAAGCTGGAATAATCTACCCTATCTCTGAATCCCTGTGGGTCAGCCCTGTTCAGGTTGTTCCTAAAAAAGGAGGCACTACTGTCGTGCTTAACGACAAAAATGAGCTAGTGCCCACCAGGACTGTAACAGGGTGGAGGATGTGTATTGACTATAGGAAGCTGAACAAAACCACGAGGAAAGATCACTACCCTCTACCCTTCCTCGATGAAGTCCTGGAGCGTTTAGCTCATCAGAAATATTTTTGCTATCTTGATGGTTACTCTGGGTTCTACCAAATACCCATACATCCATAGGACCAGGAAAAAACTACCTTCACTTGTCCTTTTGGGACATACGCCTTTATAAGAATGCCATTCGGGTTGTGTAACTCACCTGCCACGTTCCAACGGTGTATGTCCACCATCTTCGCCGGACTAACTGAATCCATCATGGAAGTGTTTATGGACGATTTCTCAGTTTACAGAGATTCCTTCGATAACTGTTTAATCAATCTTGGACAAGTTCTGCAACGCTGTGAGGAAACGAACCTTATCCTGAATTGGGAGAAATGCCATTTCATGGAAACGGAAGGTGTCATCCTCAGGCACAGGGTGAGTGACAGGGGGATCGAGGTCGATAAAGCAAAAATTGATGTTATCTCAAAACTGTCGCCACCAAAAGATATAAAGGGGGTAAGAGCCTTCTTGGGTCATGCGGGGTTCTACAGAAGATTCATCAAAGATTTTTCAAAAATAGCAAAACCCATGACCCAACTCATGACCAAGGATGCTGAGTTCATCTTCAATCAAGAATGTATGCAAAGTTTCTTCACCCTCAAGAATGCTTTAGTTTCCGCACCTATTCTGAGAGCCCCAGATTGGTTGCAGCCTTTTGAAATCATGTGCGACGCAAGTGATTACGCAATAGGGGCTGTTTTAGGACAGTGAATTGATATGAAACCTTACGTTATCTACTACGCATCCAAAATGCTAGATGAAGCACAGAAAAACTATACTACCACAGAGAAAGAGTTTCTGGCTGTCATCTACACGTTTGAAAAATTCCGCTCGTATTTGATTGGCTCTAAAGTCATCGTTTATACCGACCACTCCGCCATTCGATACCTGATACAGAAGTAAGACGCCAAACCCAGGCTTATCCGCTGGGTGCTGATACTTCAGGAATTCGACTTAGAAATTAAAGATAAAAGTGGAGTGGAGAACGTTGTAGCTGATCATCTCAGCCGTATCGAGGTTGAAGAAGAAGATAAAATCCCTATCCAGGACTCTCTTCCAAACGACTAGCTTATGAAGGCCACCCATGGATTCCCTTGGTATGCGGATATCTTCAATTATCTAGCCACAGGGATTATCCACCCCTCTGCTTCCTACCATGACAAAAGGAAGTTCCTTCATGACATTAAACAATATTATTGGGATGAACCCTACTTGTTTCACCTTTGTGATGACGGACTTTTCCGTCGCTGCTTGCCAGAAAAAGAAATAACCCCGATCCTAGAGCATTGCCATTCCGGACCCACGGGGGGGCACATGAGTGCTAAGAAAATAGCTTTAAAATTTTTACAATCTGGTTTCTTCTGGCCCACCATACCAAAGGACTCCTACGATTTTGTTAAAGCCTGTAAAAATGTCAATTTTCTGGCAACATATCAAAAAGAGACGAAATGCCCCTCACAATGTGGCAGGAAATTGAGCTTTTTGATGTGTGGGGGGTAGACTACATGGGCCCTTTCCCTTCATCCTATGGCTTCTCTTACATCTTGGTCACGGTGGACTACGTCTCAAAGTGGTTTGAAGTTGTACCCACTGTGTCCAGCGATGCCAAGCCAGTTATTAAATTGTTCAAAGATATTATTTTCCCATGATTTGGAGTCCCCAGAACTGTCATATCAGATGGCGGGACTCATTTCCTGGAACGAAGTTTTGAAGCTTTACTGAAAAAGTACAGAGTCAACCACAAAGTCGCAACACCTTACCATCCGCAGACTAGTGGTCAGGTTGAGGTATCTAATAGACAATTAAAGGCGATTCTAGAAAAAACGATGAACAGAAATCGCACTGACTGGTCCACCAAACTTCCTGATGCCCTTTGGGCATATCGAACAGCATATAAAACACCAATCGGAACAACCCAGTTCGGTTTGGTGTACGGGAATTCATGTCATCTTCCAGTAGAGCTCGAACACAAAGCCTGGTGGGCCATCAAACAATTAAATTTCGATCTCAAAAGTGCAGGAGAGAATAGACAACTCCAGTTGCAGGAGCTAGAAGAGATCCGAATGACTGCCTATCAGAATGCCAGACTCTATAAGGAGTAGACAAAAATGTGGCACGACGGTCATCTCAAAAGGAAAGACATCTCCGTCGGTGACAACATACTCCTTTTCAACTCCAAGCTCAAGTTGTTTCCCAGAAAACTTCGAACAAAATGGTCTGGGCCCTTCACCATAAAGCATATTTATCCAACTGGAGCTGTCATTATTATAGAAAACAACGGAGGAGAAAGGACGATCAACGGCCATCGTTTAAAGAAATACTACACTCCAGAAGATAAGATGCCAAGACAGACCATCAAAATCAAAGACGCCACGACGTCAGATTAAAAACATCAAAGCTTCGTCGAGCCAGCGACGTAAAACCCAGGCGCTACTTGGGAGGCAACCCAAGATCTGAACTTTTGCTTTTATTTTCTATTCTTTTAGATTTATCATCTGAAAATTATAAAATTCACATAACCATAACATTCATAAAAATATAAAATATTAAAATAACCTTAACCCTCCCAAACGGTCTTGAAACCGTTTGGATCCAAACGGTCTTGAAACCGTTTGGAGCCAAACGGTCTTGAAAACCGTTTGGAGTCCAACCGGTCGCCAAACCGTTTGACCTGAGGGTTTTGCAAGGTCAACCCCCCATTTCCTATAAATATTAACCCTCATCCCTTATTCTTCTCTCTTCGACTCCCAAGTTTCCTCACGCAAGTGCTTTTCCATCACTTCTGCTCCTGTTCCCACATAGCCCGTGATTTCCGCCGTCCTCTTTTCCCGGATTCGTGCGTCTTCACGGTGATCGCACCTCGGTCGCCGCCTCTCTTCGCATCACTATCATCATCTCTGACATTTCTGCAAGGTAGTTCAACACGCCGCTCTGCCATCGCCAACGCCTGCCTTACCGCCGCGGTTTCCCGCTCTCCCGTACTGCCTCAGCAACTGTCTTTTCCGCCACCAACATCTTCAACGCCCCCGCAAGCTCTTCCTCTACCACCGCAATTGCCTCCGCCTTCCCCTCTCCGTTTCATCTTCGCCTTTGCCGGCTATTACCTTACATTTCGCCTTCCAAACAATCTTCAAACCGTTTGGGACCAAACGGTCTTGAAACCGTTTGGGACCAACCGATTTTCAAACCATTTGGGACCAACCAGTTTTCAAACCGTTTGGGACCAAACGGTTCTTCAAACCGTTTGGAACCAAACGGTCTAGAAACCATTTGGAACCAACCGATTTTCAAACCATTTGGAACCAAACGGTCCTGAAACCGTTTGGCTTTCTACAATCTCTAAAAATAAAAATAACAACATATATATATATATATATATATATACATAAAACCACATAAATACAAAAAAAATCTAAATTGTTTCTCAACATTCTGTTCTAACTCATGATTTCCCATTTTGTAGATATGGCATCACCAACAAAGGAGGCCATCGGATCTGAAGATGCTCCAACTTGGACAATGGAGCAACTAATGGCAGAACAAGCTAGACTCCAACAGATCAGAGATGATTTCAACAGGACTGGAAAGGCACCTCCAAATGTCAAAATGATGCAAGTCTTGTGCGACCTTGATCGCCTTAACAAGTGCCTAGCTGGGGCACCTGAAGAAGAAATTGAAATTTCTTCCGATGATGATGAAGGCTCGGAATACAAGCCTAACTCCGAGGAGGAATCCCCAGCCGAAAAACACAAGTGGAAGCGCAAGGTCCAGGAAACTACACCAGGACATCCCTCCAAGAAACGGGCAAGAAAACAAGTTCGTCCTACCTCTGTTATGGACCAACCCCTTGTAACACCTACCACCACCATCCCTGTTACAACCCCCACATTCTCAATTCTCACCACCACCAGAAAACCTCTTCATACATACCACCCCCTCCACTGACAAAATTCTCAAACCCACTAAGTACGTTTGCTCCAGCGTACTACTTAAAATGGGGATCCATGATCGAATTTTCAACACACTAGACAAAGCCAACCTCGCCAGGCTGTGTTTAGTACCTGAGATCTCGTATTCCGAACCCACTACTGAATTCTTCACCTATCTTACAAAAGAACTCGTTGATATCATGGATAGATCACGAGATGGAGGTGACAGAAGGTTGGTCACCCAAATCTTCGGCAACAAGGTTGTCTTAACAGAAAACATGTTGAACAAAGTTTTTATTGACAACCAGGAGCAGTTAAATAAGGCCATGGCTGTGGGAACTGAGCACCCTGAGTTCAATAGGCACAAATTTTGGAAATCTCTAACTGGGCTCCACACCTATGATGCTAAGACGTGCAAAGCATCGAACATACATTCTGGGTTTATGCGCACCCTACATAAAATTCTCGTTGGTGCACTTTTCCCCAGGACAGAGGGAGGGAACGTTATAATCTCAGATCTCTTTGTTCTCTGGTCCATCCTAAACGGAAGACCAGTCAACATTGGATGATAAATGATCTAGAAATTATCAGCCTACGCCCTGGGGAAGGAAATCTGCATGGGGGCCATGTCACATCCATCATAAAATACCTCAAGATGAACAGACCCCTAACTCGCTGCACGCAAATAAAGGGCGACATCCTTACTAATGAACAAACTTTGAAGAACTCCTTCATTATTAAGGAAAAGGATGCGAAGCTGCATTATGTCTTTTTCCCTATAGTCAAGTCATCAAGAACCCTCCTCCCGCTTCCGGAGCTTGCAAACTATGACACTGAAAAGCTCCTCTTCTCTGATGAGGATCTTACACACCTTCTAGCTTCAGATAAAGCAACCGAAAAGAAAGCAAAAGCGGGACAGACGGAGATTAGCATCATAGCCCGGCAGCTCGACCATCAAAAATGCCTGTCAAACGACCTTCCAGAAGACAGTTGCAGGCACAACAGCTGTCGGGGACACCAACATCAAGGCCACATCTAGAGGCCGACCCCCACCAAGAAGAAAACATAACCACCTCATCAATCGACTCTTTCATTAAGAGTCTACATGATCAGCTAACCGCCACCACCACTCCACCCTCCACCTTTCCAACATCCACGCAACCATTCACATCCTCTTCTTCACCCCTCTTCCCTTCGGGCTCTCCCTTCTCCACCCCTATGTCCGACTTTACCACTTTCCCATCCACCTCCACAGCCTCTACCCCATCATTATCACTCCCACCACTTTCACCGGAAATACCACCACCTTTCACATCCACCACCACCCCGACGCCAATGATGACTCCATCCATAGTCACCATGCAGCTCGGGGCACCATCAGTGTCTCTTCCGCAAGACACTAACACCATCCCACGCAGACCCCAGTCATCCCACCCTTCCGCTTCTGGGGTCCCATTTTCTAACATCGGTGAGGAATTCGGACGTCAACTCGACGCCGTCCGAAACCTCCTCACTGATCCTTTTAAAATATTACATTCTATTTTTTCTTGTGTGCAGGGTTTATCCAGGCAGGTGGCCACGATCGACGAACTACACCGAGCCTTGCCCAACATCCTCTAAGGTTTTCAACATCGACAAGCTGAGGTGGCTAAGCAAGTTGAGCACATCAACAACCACTACAACAACTTGCCAGAACTGGTCCTTGGAGCGAAACGCCAGCAAGAAGCGACAACAA
Source organism: Alisma plantago-aquatica (assembly GCA_963693085.1). Taxonomy (NCBI): domain Eukaryota; kingdom Viridiplantae; phylum Streptophyta; class Magnoliopsida; order Alismatales; family Alismataceae; genus Alisma; species Alisma plantago-aquatica. The sequence continues at coordinate 1,793,513,110 of OY856409.1, forward strand.
AGCAAGTCGATGAGATCTCTACGCAGACTCAACCTCTGCCCGAGACTCTCCGCGAGCTCCAGCAACAACAAGCAGTTCTGAGCACGCGCCTGGACACCATCAGCAGCACCCTCACACAACTAAATAATCGCCAAAAGGAGTCAACTAATAATGAAATCCAGCAGCTACGTACTCAAATTACAGATCTTACAGCACGTCTCCTCTCCGCCGCGGGCCGATATAATGACATCAGAGAATCCCACGATGCACTGCTCGAAACACACGAGCATCTGCATATGGCTTTCGATGAATTACAAGCCACCCATCGGCGGTGCAAAAAGACCGCAAGCAAAAAGCCAGCAGACAAGGTAGTGGCTGACAAAGATGGCGATAGTGACGAAGACAATGACTCCGACTCCTCTACAAATTCAAACAATGATACCACCTCCTCCGGTGATAAATCTGATGATGGGGAGGACCAAGGTCAAGCAGCAGAACCTTCTCAGAAAGGTTCCGACAAAGGTCAACACAACGGTGGACATCACCCCAAGTCCCTCCGCAATGATAATGTAAACATGTCATATGGGGACCAATTCCTTGACTATTTTGCTCTGGGGTCCATCGGGGAGTCCGCTAAAGACGCGGCTTTCACAGAGTTCCACCAATGTATATTAGGAACCAGCGCAAGCCCACCCACAACAACCGCTCCACCCTTCTCTGCACCTGCCACATCAGTGCCCTTCCCACAAGACCAGGACGAGGCAGAACGAGTGAGTCTAGACACAGATGAAGAACTCGATTATGCCTCCGATTCGGATGATGATCTACAGGGCTATGCAGAAGTCCTAGAGCAACCTCTTTCCCCCCCCTCCGCAGGAGCTTCCCCTACCACCACCTCTACCGCACAAAATGCATGACCTGGACATGGCGGCCATCTCCACTTTAGATGCTCAGGACATTTTTATACTGAACACTATTGTGGACGATGCAAAGGTAGGGGAATACATCATCTACCATAATACAAAAACTAAGCGCAAACTGACACGAGAAGACTTCCGTAACATACTGCGACCACGGTCCACGATGCCAATGGCAATTTTCTGTGTCCTGCTCGCCAATTGTATAGAAGTATACAGAAGCTCTAAGAGGCAGCAGCCAGTTTTTAATGCCTCACCTGCTCTATCTATCGGCCTTTTATACAAAGAAATACGAGTAAAATCCATAGAGCGGATTTGTGCCAGTTTAGCACGGCGGGCACGTTATCTCACAGTGCCCTTCCAAGTTTCGGACCACTGGCTTTTTATGATTGTAGACACCGAGGCACGGGATGCCAAGGTTTATAATTTTTGCGGCACCGAGCTACCTGTCGGTATGATAAACTTTGTTGGTGAAGAAGCAGGTGAAGCCCGATGCATACCTTTCCACCTTCTCAAGCTAATTTGGGCTGCACGCCCATCTCATCTAAACCTAAAGATTTATCATCTACTACAATTCACAAGCAACCCATCGGCTTATCTATACTCTTTCTAAATTAAAATTATACATAATCTCCAAATTTTCCCTCTTATTGTAAATATACTATCAAACTAACTTTTCCCTTTTATATATGCAGAAAAACACAAAAAAAGATCACAAAAGACTAACACGGTCCCGAGACCGCATGAAGCCAACCGGTCCCGAGACCGCATGGAGTCACACAGTCTCAAGACCGCATGAAGACAATCGGTCCTGAGACTGCATGGAGTCATACGGTCCTGAGACCGCATGAAGCCAACCGGTCCCGAAACCGCATGGAGTCACAGGGTCCCGAGACCGCATGAAGTCACACAGTCCCGAGACCGCATGGAGTCACATGGTCCCGAGACCGTATGAAGCCAAACGGAGGTCCAAACGATCTCAGGGTCCAAACGGTCTTGAGGTCCAAACGGTCTCAAGATCCAAATGGTCTTGAGGTCCAAACGGTCTCCAAACCATTTGGACTTCACTTAAGGCCTATAAACAAGACCCCAAGGGTCCTCCACAAAAGGAGTTTTCAGACGTCCAAAAGCTGTCTTAATCACTCCAGAGCACGTACGACTTCCATCCTCCACACTGGGGCTGCCGGTTTGAGATCCATACTCCATCTTGAGGCTACTTTCTCTCTCTCCGCCAAAGAACGTGGGAAGAGGGAGATCTCGTCATCGTGCAACTTGTGAAGCTGGTGGATCGTTCCTCTCTCTCCAAGGGGTTGACTTTCCTCTCTCCTTTATGGGGATGATGTTCTTTCTCTCTCTTCTTGCCTCCTTCTTTATCCTAGTCATGAGCGAGTAGTCTCTTTCACTAGGGTGCGGGGAGTAGACCCGCTACCCATGTTTTCATATCATGCAAATGTAATCCATAGTTTGTAATATAGAGCTCTTATCTTTTCAGTTCAACATCAAACGTTTAATGAATGCATGTTGCTTGATCTCCAACTTGTGTTATCCTTTATCTTTTAGTATGAATTGTCTACGTTTGTACTATTAGATTCGAAACTCGTTTGAATGTTGGTTCTTAGTGCATGTATCCACCATGCATCTGTTTCGGTATCTAGAAGTGTCTCTCAAGAAGTGGAGTAAACTCACTATCATTCGTTGCACTTTCATACTATGAAATGGAATCAGTTGACGTATGAAAGTGCAACCTTGGTTAGTCGAGGAACACACTTTGCGAAGGGAATGATGCAAAGTAGGTGACCATTTGTTCAGGAATGGATGGCATTGCAACATTCCCGCACTTCTTGTGGTTAGTTCTCTGAAAGGAAACTAAGTCTACAAAGATACTAACTGACTAAACTCTTGTTGCAGGTTATGTTTTACTTTGCATGTGTTGATCCATGTGTAGTGGCGGTGAAAAACCGATCACACCCTAGTGACTTTTATCATTGTTTATCTCCTTAGATTTACTTGCTTTCCTTACTTCACATGTTCTTAGTTTAAAACAACAAAAACAAACCTTTCGATTTAAGTGCCTGCTATTAAGTGACTAAGTGAAATTCTAACGCTTTCCATCTTGTTGCTTGCAACAAGACCGTTGTCCTGAGGATTCGACCCTTAACTATACTACGATAAGACTTCCACGTATCCTAGCATATGTGGGTGGAGTTCTCTATCTAGTATATGCAAGGCTAAACCTAAAGATTTATCATCTTTAGGATTTTTAGTTGGTGCACGCAATTCCACGTAAGTGGAAGCTCCATCAAAAAATTGGCGCCATTGCCGGGTTAAACCAAAAGATTTGATGCTAGATGGAGTTCTCTATCTAGTATATGCAAGGCTAAACCTAAAGATTTATCATCTTTAGGATTTTAGTTGGTGCACGCAATTCCACGTAAGACCAAAATGTTTTAATTTCATTTAGTACCTTCCTAGTTGGTTAGGGTTTTACACTTTCTTTTTAATCATTAGTCTATATCTTCTTGAAACCATTATATCTTTACCATTATCTAAAATTTGCTTTCTTTTCTCTACTCAGGAAGAAAATGTGTATGCGATCATCGCATAACCGCGGATTCTCCCCTGATCCGGAGTACGACTCCGAGGTAGAGAGAAGTTTCCATCGCCGCATTCGACTCAATCGCCAACGAGCCAGGCAAATGGCTGACGATCAACGTCAGGCTGCATTGGTGATGGAGAGGGTCAATGCCGCCATCGCCGCTCAACGAGCACAACTCATTGCTGATACTCGTGCCCAGATTCAAGTGGAGATTCGTGCGGAAGAACAGGCCCGCATCAGAGCTGAAAATGAGGCAGCAAACCAAGCTGCTCAGTTGGAACTAAGGAACAAGCAGCTAAGGGATTATGCTGTCCCAAAGAACTACGAAGACAACCATCCGGTCCGACCTCCGATCATCAACATTCCAAACTTTGAGACCCGGACTCAATGGATTCAGATCATGCAGGGTATCTCATTTTCTGGAGGTTCTGGAGATGACTGCATGGATCATCTGAAGAGGTTTAAGGCACTGTGCCGCCTGGTCCCGTAAGCCAGAGTCGCTTTTGATGCAATAATGCTTCATCTGTTTCACTTCACTCTGTCGGGGAGAGCTCTGAGTTGGTATAACTCACTTGACAGGGAGCCAATAATCACCACCTGGGCTCCCCTGGAAGAAAAGTTCTTGGAAAAGTTCTTTCCTCCTTCATTGACTTACGGGATCAGGGGACAGATCAATCACTTCTCTCAACTACCTGGAGAATCCCTTGTTGAAGCATGGGAAAGGTTCAAAGAACTTTTGCAGAAGTGCCCTTATCGTGGAATCTCCCAGAACAAATTAATAGAAACTTTCTATAGGGGAGTAAGTGATGATATCAAACAGTTTTTAGATTCCTCATCTCGAGGAAACTTTATGAGAAAGAATTATGAGGACGCCTGGAAAATTGTTACACTCGGAGCTAAAAATTAGTCCAACTGGGGACGATCAGCCGGCAAAGGTGTCCTCAAGGTCTACAAAGCTGAAGAATAAATAGAGATGAAGGCAATAGCTGAAGCCTTGAAAACCATAGTTCACAAACAACAAGCTCTCGAGACTTCTCTTGGAGAGTTTGATAAGAAGAAAAACCCTCTGGTTCAACAAGTCAAGGCCGCCACAGGAACCTGTGAGGCCTGTCATGCTTCTGACCATCCGACCCTTTCTTGTGGTATGCTTTATAATGTGATGATGGATCTGCATCCACCACCACAATCATATGAACCCATCACTGACCAATCTGAAGAACAACTACCATAACAAGTTAACTCTATCCACTCTATCCCTGAACAAGTTTATTACAATCATAATCAGCCGAGGAACCATCTAGGATTTCAGTATGGAAACCCTGCTGGGACCGCTAATCCACAGCACCAGACGCAGGGAGGATCCTCTAATAGGGTACCACCTAGATTCCCAAACAATTTCAACCAAAATCAAGGGAACTCCAGGAATAACTTCTCGAGAGTTAACTACCCCAGAAACCCATCTACTTACTATCAGTATACTCATCCTCCACTCCACCCACAGTTGCACACTCAGCAACCTCAGCTAACGCTGCCTACGCAACAACCTCAGCAAGGACAACAGCAAATTCCTCAGAAAACCACTCCTTCTCAACCAGAAGATGAAATATCTTTGATAAGGCAGATGTTGCAATCCCAGAAAACTATGCTTGCTAATCAACAGGCTCAGCAAAAAGCAGTTGAAGCTCAACTTGCCCAGATTGCTGCACAACTGAAGCCTGCAGCAGGCACATTCGCAGGGCAGCCCGAATCAAATCCCAAGCATGGACAGAATAGGCATGAACAATTGAATGTTGTCATTACGAGATCTGGACGCACTTCTCATGAAACTACCCAGATCACTCTTGATAATGATGATACACCTACTTTTAGGATGAATGAGAGCCCGCAACAAGGAACAGAGAAGCCCACAAAGGGCAAGGACAAAGAACAAGTGTCCGCAGAACCTGAAGTTTTGCAATATAAACCAAGAATCCCATATCTGGGTAGACTGTGAGAAACAAATATGGACACCATGTTTTAGAAATTCAAGGAGGCGATGAAGAAACTATACATTGATATCCCACTTCTTGATGCTCTCTCTGAGGTGCCAGCCTGGGCAAAATACCTCAAAACCTTGTTGTCAAGAAAGTACATCACCGAGGAGCAAGAAACTATCAAGCTTACCCAGACCACTTCTGACATCATCTTAAACAAAATGCCAAAAAAGAAGAAGGACCCAGGTTCCTTTGGAATTCAATGTTGCATTGGAAATGCATCTACTAAAAAGGGATTAGCTGACCTAGGGGCCAGCATATCCATTATGCCTTATTCTATGTGCAAACGTTTAGGTTTCACCGAATTGCTGCTTACATCAATGACAATTCAATTGGCTGACTCCACCATAACCGCACCTCTGGGAATCATTGAAGATATTCCAGTAAGGATAGGCAAGGATGCCTATGTTCCATGCGACTTCATTATCATGGATATTAAAGAAGACCTGAGATACCCAATTATTTTTGACAGACCTTTCCTCGCTACTGCCAGGGCGCTTATCGACGTTGAAGCTGGCATCATCATTCTTAGGCTCGGAAAAGAAGCAATTCAATTCCGAGTCCTTAATAGCATGAAAGGCCCCAGCATCCAAGAGGATGTCTTTCTTCTTGACGCAATACACCAAATGTCTCAGTTAGAAATATCCGAGCCAGCTGAAGAACTAGAGAATATCTTAATCAATCCAGATGTCGAATTCTCTGCGAATGAACTAGTTCAACAGTGTATGCAACATTTAGAAAAGGCCGAAGAAGCACCAACGGCCACTTTTGAAGAACTTAAAGTTGTTACCATTATAGAAGCAACTGAGCCACCGAAAGCCCTTGAAATGAAGACTTTACCTACATGGCCTAAACATGTTTTCTTGTATGAGGAGAAATTATGCCTGGTCATCATCAACTCTACCCTTACAAAAGATCAGGAAGAAAGGCTCCTGGATGAGCTGAAGAAGCACAAAAAGGTCATTGGATATAAGATAACTGACCTAACGGGCATAAATCCATCCCTGTGTATGCACAGACTTCCAATGGTTGAAGAATTTAAACCATCTCGCGAACATCAGAGAAAACTAAATCCTAATCTCAAAGAGGTAGTTCGCTTGGAGGTCCTCAAATTACTCAAAGCTGGCATAATCTACCCTATCTCTGACTCCCAGTGGGTCAGCCCTGTCCAGGTTGTTCCTAAAAAAGGAGGCACTACTGTCGTGCTTAATGACAAAAATGAGCTAGTGCCCACCAGGACTGTAACAGGGTGGAGGATGCGTATCGACTATAGGAAGCTGAACACATCCACGAGGAAAGATCACTACCCTCTACCCTTCCTCGATGAATTCATGGAGCGTTTAGCTCATCAAAAATATTTTTGCTATCTTGATGGTTACTCCGGGTTCTACCAAATATCCATACATCTGGAGGACCAGGAGAAAACTACCTTCACTTGTCCTTTTGGGACATACGCCTTTAGAAGAATGTCGTTCGGGTTGTGTAACGCACCCGCCACGTTCCAACGGTGTATGTCTGCCATCTTCGCCGGACTAACTGAATCCATCATGGAAGTGTTTATGGACGATTTCTCAGTTTACGGAGATTCCTTCGATAACTGTTTAATCAATCTTGGACAAGTTCTGCAACACTGCGAGGAAACGAACCTTATCCTGAATTGGGATAAATGCCATTTCATGGTAACGGAAGGTGTCGTTCTCGGGCACAGGGTGAGCGACATGGGGATCGAGGTCGATAAAGCAAAAATTGATGTTATCTCGAAACTGTCACCACCGAAAGATATAAAGGGGGTAAGAGCCTTCTTGGGTCATGCGGGGTTCTACAGAAGATTCATCAAAGCCTTTTCAAAAATAGCAAAACCCATGACCCAACTCCTGACCAAGGACGCTGAGTTCATCTTCAATCAAGAATGTATGCAAAGTTTCTCCACCCTCAAGAATGCTTTAGTTTCCGCACCTATTCTGAGAGCCCCAGATTGGTCGCAGCATTTTGAAATCATGCGACGCAAATGATTACGCAATAGGGGCTGTTTTAGGACAGTGAATTGATAAGAAACCTTATGTTATCTACTACGCATCCAAAATGCTAGATGAAGCACAGAAAAACTATACTACTACAGAGAAAGAGTTTCTGGCTGTCATCTACGCATTTGAAAAATTCCACTCGTATTTGATTGGCTCTAAAGTCATCGTTTATACCGACCACTCCGCCATTCGATACCTGATACAGAAGCAAGACGCCAAACCCAGGCTTATTCGCTGGGTGCTAATGCTTCAGGAATTCGACTTAGAAATTAAAGATAAAAGTGGAGTGGAGAACGTTGTAGCTGATCATCTCAGCCATATCAAGGTTGAAGAAGAAGATAAAATCCCTATTCGGGACTCTCTTCCAGACAACCAGCTTATGAAGGTCACCCATGGATTCCCTTGGTATGCGGATATCGTCAATTATCTAGCCACAGGGATTATCCACCCCTCTACTTCCTACCATGACAAAAGGAAGTTCCTTCATGACATCAAACAATATTATTGGGATGAACCCTACTTGTTTCACCTTTGTGCTGACAGACTTTTCCATCGCTGCTTGCCAGAAAAAGAAATAACCCCAGTCTTAGAGCATTGCCATTCCGGACCCACGGGGGGGCACATGAGTGCTAAGAAAACAACTTTAAAAGTTTTACAATCTGGTTTCTTCTGGCCCACCATATCAAAGGACTCCTATGATTTTGTGAAAGCCTGTAACAAATGCCAATTTTCTGGCAACATATCAAAAAGAGATGAAATGCCCCTCACAATGTGGCAGGAAATTGAGCTTTTCGATGTGTGGGGGGTAGACTACATGGGCCCTTTCCCTTCATCCTATGGTTTCTCTTACATCTTGGTCGCTGTGGACTACGTCTTAAAGTGGGTTGAAGTTGTACCCACTGTGTCCAGCGATTTCAAGCCAGATATTAAATTGTTCAAAGATATTATTTTCCCACGATTTGGAGTCCCCAGAACTGTCATATCAGATGGCGGGACTCATTTCCTGGAACAAAGTTTTGAAGCTTTATTGAAAAAGTACGGAGTCAACCACAAAGTCGCAACGCCTTACCATCCACAGACTAGTGGTCAAGTAGAGGTATCTAATAGAAAATTAAAGGCCATTCTAGAAAAAACGGTGAATAGAAATCACACTGACTGGTCCACCAAACTTCCCGATGCCCTTTGGGCAAACCGAACAGCATATAAAACACCAATCGGGACAACCCCGTTCTGTTTGGTGTATGGGAAGTCATGTCATCTTCCAGTAGAGCTCGATCACAAAGCCTGGTGGGCCATCAAACAATTAAATTTTGATCTCAAAAGTGCAGGAGAGAATAGACAACTCCAGTTGCAGGAGTTAGAAGAGCTCTGAATGACTGCCTATCAGAATGCCAGAATCTATAAGGAGCGGACAAAAATGTGGCACGACGGTCATCTCAAAAGGAAAGACATCGCCGTCGGCGACAACGTACTCCTTTTCAACTCCAAGCTCAAGTTGTTTCCCGGAAAACTTCAAAGAAAATGGTTTGGGCCCTTCACCATAAAGCATATTTATCCAACTGGAGTTGTCATTATTATCGACAACAACGGAGGAGAAAGGACGATCAACGGTCATCGTTTAAAGAAATACTACACTCCAGAAGATAAGATGCCGAGACAGACCATCGAAATCAAAGACGCCACGACGTCAGATTAAAAACATCAAAGCTTCGTCGAGCGAGCGACGTAAAACCCAGGCGCTACTTGGGAGGCAACCCAAGATCTGAACTTTTGCTTTTATTTTCTATTCTTTTAGATTTATCATCTGAAAATTATAAAAAATCACATAACCATAACATTCATAAAAATATAAAATATCAAAATAACCTTAACCCTCCCAAACGGTCTTGAAACCATTTGGAGCCAAACTGTCTTGAAACCGTTTGGAGCCAAACGGTCTTAAAAACTGTTTGGCGTCCAACCGGTCGCCAAACCGTTTGACCTGAGGGTTTTGCAAGGTCAACCCCCTGTTTCCTATAAATATTAACCATCATCCCTTTTTCTTCTCTCTTCGACTCCTGAGTTTCCTCGCACAAGTGATGTTCCATCGCTTCTGCTCCCGTTCCCGCGCAGCCTGTGATTTCCGACGTCCTCTTTCCCGGATTCGTGCGTCTTCACGGTGATCGCACCTCGGTTGCTGCCTCTCTTCGCATCACCATCGTCATCTCTAACATTTCTACAAGGTAGTTCAACACGCCGCTCCGCCATCGCCAACGCCTGCCTTACTGCCGCGGTTTCCCGCTCTCTCGTACCGCCTCTGCAACTGTCTTTTCCGTCGCCGACGTATTCAACGCCCCCGCAAGCTCTTCCTCTACCACCGCAATCGCCTCCGCCTTCCCCTCGCCGTTTCGTCTTCGCCTTTGCCGGCTGTTACCTGACGTTTCACCTTCCAAGCGGTCTTCAAACCGTTTGGGACCAAATGGTCTTGAAACCGTTTGGGACCAACCGGTTTTCAAACGGTCTAGAAACCGTTTGGAACCAACCAATTTTCAAACCATTTGGAACCAAACGGTCTTCCAACCATTTGGAACCAAACAGTCCTAAAATTGTTTGGCTTTCCACAATCTCTAACGGTCTTGAAACCGTTTGGGACCAAACGGTCTTGAAACCGTTTGGGACCAACTGGTTTTCAAACGGTCTAGAAACCGTTTGGAACCAACCGATTTTCAAACCATTTGGAACCAAACGGTCTTCCAACCATTTAGAACCAATCGGTCCTAAAACTGTTTGTCTTTCCACAATCTCTAAAAATAAAAATAACAACATATATATATACATAAAACCACATAAATACAAATAAAATCTAAATTGTTTCTCAACATTCTGTTCTAACTCATGATTTCCCATTTTGCATATATGGCATCACCAGTAAAGGAGGCCATCGGATCTGAAGATGCTCCAACCTAGACAACGGAGCAACTGATGGCAGAACAAGCTAGACTCCAACAGATCAGAGATGATTTCAACAGGACTGGAAAGGCTCCTCCAAATGTCAAAATGATGCAAGTCTTGTGCGACCTTGATCACCTTAACAAGTGCCTAGCTGGGGCACCTGAAGAAGAAATTGAAATTTCTTCTGATGATGATGAAGGCTCAGAATACAAGCCTAACTCCGAGGAGGAATCCCCAGCCAAAAAATACAAGGGGAAGCGCAAGGTCCAGGAAACTGCACTAGGACAGCCCTCCAAGAAACGGGCAAGAAAACAAGTTCACCCTGCCTCTTCTATGGACCAACCCCTTGTAACACCTACCACCACCATCCCTGTTACCACCCCCACCTTCTCACTTCTCACCACCACAACACCACCACCAGAAAACCTCTTCATACATACCACCCCCTCCACTGACAAAATTCTCAAACCCACTAAGTACGTTTGCTCCAACGTACTACTTAAAATGGGGATCCATGATCGAATTTTCAACACACTAGACAAAGCCAACCTCGCCATGCTATGTTTAGTACCTGAGATCTCATATTCTGAACCCACTACTGAATTCTTCACCTATCTTACAAAAGAACCCATTGATATCATGGATAGATCACGGGATGGAGGTGACAGAAGGTTGGTCACCCAAATCTTCGGCAACAAGGTTGTCTTAATAGAAAACATGTTGAACGAAGTTTTTATTGACAAGCAGGAGCAGTTAAATAAAGCCATGGCTGTGAGAATTGAGCACCCTGAGTTCAACAGGCACAAATTTTGTAAATCTCTAACTGGGCTCCCCACCTATGATGCTAAGACGTGCAAAGCATCGAACATACATTCTGGGTTTATGCGCACCCTACATAAAATTCTCACTGGCGCACTCTTCCCCAGGACAGAGGGAAGGAACGTTATAATCTCAGATCTCTTTGTTCTCTGGTCCATCCTAAATGGAAGACCAGTCAACATTGGACGACAAATGATCCAGAAATTATCATCCTACGCCCTGGGGAAGGAAATCTTCATGGGGGGCCATGTCACATCCATCATAAAATACCTCAAGATAGACAGACCCCTACCTCGCTGCATGCAAATAAAGGGCGGCATCCTTACTAATGAACAAACTTTGAAGAACTCCTTCATTATTAAGGAAAAGGATGCGAAGCTGCATTATGTCTTTTGCCCTACAGTCAAGTCATCAAGAACCCTCCTCCCACTTCCAGAGCTTGCAAACTATGACACAGAAAAGCTCCTCTTCTCTGATGAGGAGCTTACACACCTTCTAGCTTCAGTTAAAGCAACCGAAAAGAGAGCAAAAGCGGGACAAACGGAGCTTAGCATCACAGCCCCGGCAGCTCGACCATCAAAAATGTCTGTCAAATGACCTTCCAGAAGACAGTTGCAGGCACAACAGCTGTCGGGGACACCAACATCAAGGCCACATCTAGAGGCCGACCCCCACCAAGAATAAAACATAACCACCTCATCAATCGACTCTTTCATTAAGAGTCTACATGATCAGCTAACTGCCACCACCACTCCACCCTCCACCTTTCCAACATCCACGCAACCATTCACATCCTCTTCTTCACCCCTCTTCCCTTCGGGCTCTCCCTTCTCCACCCCTATGCCTGACTTTACCACTTTCCTATCCACCTCCACAGCCTCTACCCCATCATTATCACTCCCACCACGTTCACCGGAAATACCACCACCTTTCACATCCACCACCACCCCGACACCGCTGGTGACTCCATCCATAGTCACCATGCAGCTCGGGGCACCATCAGTGTCTCTTCCGCAAGACACTAACACCATCCCACGCAGACCCCAGTCATCCCACCCTTCCGCTTCTGGGGTCCCCTTTTCTAACATCAGTGAGGAATTCAGACGTCAATTCGATGTCGTCTGAAACCTCCTCACTGATCCTTCTAACATATTACATTCTATTTTTTCTTGTGTGCAGGATTTATCCAGACAGGTGGCCATGATTGACGAACAACACCGAGCCTTGCCCAACATCCTCCAAGGTTTTCAGCAACGACAAGCTGAGGTGGCTAAGCAAGTTGAGCACATAAACAGCCACTACAACAACTTGTCGGAACTGGTCCTTGGAGCGAAACGCCAGCAAGAAGTGACAGCAAAGCAAGTCGATGAGATCTCTATGCAGACTCAACCTCTACCCGAGACTCTCCGCGAGCTCCAGCAACAACAAGCAGTTATGAGCACGTGCCTGGACACCATCAGCAACACCCTCACACAGCTAAATAATCGCCAAAAGGAGTCAACTAATAATGAAATCCAACAGCTGCGTGCTCAAGTTACAGATCTTACAGCACGTCTCCTCTTTGCCGAGGGCCGATATAATGGCATCAGAGAATCCCACGACGCACTGCTCAAAACACACAAGCATCTGCAAGTGGCTTTCGATTAATTACAAGCCACCCATCGGCGGTGCAAAAAGACCGCAAGCAAAAAGCCAGCAAACAAGGCAGCGGCTGACAAAGATGGTGATAGTGATGAAGACAACGACTCCGACTCCTCTACGAATTCAAACAATGATACCACCTCCTCCGGTGATAAATCTGACGATGGGGAGGACTAAGGTCAAGCAGCAGAACCTTCTCAGAAAGGTTCCGACAAAGGTCAACACGACGGTGGACATCACCCCAAGTCCCCCCACAATGATAATGTAAACATGTCATATGGGGACCAATTCCTTGACTATTCTGCTCTGGGGTCCATCGGGGAGTCATCTAAAGACGCGACTTTCGCTGAGTTCCACCAATGTATATTAGGAACCAGCGCAAGCCCACCCACAACAACCGCTCCACCCTTCTCCGCACCTGCCACATCAGTGCCCTTCCCACAAGACCAGGACGAGGAAGAACGAGTGAGTCTAGACACAGATGAAGAACTTGATTCTGCCTCCGATTCAGATGACGATCTATAAGGCTATGCTGAAGTCCTGGAGCAACCTCTTCCCCCCCCCCTCCGCAGGAGCTACCCCCGCCACCACCTCTACCGCACAAAATGCATGACCTAGACATGGCGGCCATCTCCACTTTATATGCTCAGGACATTTTTATATTGAACACTATTGTGGACGATGCAAAGGCAGGGGAAGACATCATCTACCATAACACAAAAACTAAGCGCAAGCTGACACGAGAAGACTTCCGTAACATCCTGCGACCACGATCCATGATGCCGATGGAAATCTTCCGTGTCCTACTCGCCAATTGTATAGAAGTATACAAAAGCTCTAAGAGGCAGCAGCCAGTTTTTAATGCCTCACCTGCTCTATCTATCTGCCTTTTATACAAAGATATATGAGTAAAATCCATAGAGCGGCTGCGTGCCAGTTTAGCACGGCGGGCACGTTATCTCACAATGCCCTTCCAAGTTTCGGACCATTGGCTTTTTATGATTGTAGACACTGAGGCACGGGACGCCAAAGTTTATAATTTTTGCGGCACCGAGCTACCTGTCGGTATGATAAACTTTGTTGGTGAAGAAGCAGGTGAAGCCCGATGCATACCTTTCCACCTTCTCAAGCTAATTTGGGATGCACGCCCATCTCATCTAAACCTAAAGATTTATCATCTACTACAATTGACAAGCCACCCATCGGCTTATCAATACTCTTTCTAAATTAAAATTATACATAATCTCTAAATTTTCCCTCTTATTGTAAATATATTATTAGACTAACTTTTCCCTTTTACATATGTAGAAAAACACAAAAAAAGATCACAAAAGACTAACACGGTCCCGAGACCGCATGAAGCCAACCGGTCCCGAGACCGCATGGAGCCAATCGGTCCCGAGACCGCATGGAGTCATACGGTCCCGAGACCGCATGAAGCCAACCGGTCCCGAGACCGCATGGAGTCACACGGTCCTGAGACCGCATGAAGTCACACAGTCCCGAGACCGCATGAAGCCAAATGGTCTTGAGGTCCAAACAATCTCAGGATCCAAACGGTCTCAGGGTCCAAACGGTCTCATGGTCCAAACGGTCTCAAGATCCAAACGGTTTGAGGTCCAAATGGTCTCCAAACCGTTTGGACTTCACTTAAGGCCTATAAATAAGACCCCAAGGGTCCTCCAAAAAAGGAGTTTTCAAACGTCTAAAGGTTGTCTCAATCACTCCAGAGCACGTATGACTTCCATCCTCCGCACTGGGGCTTCCGGTCTGAGATCCATACTCCATCTCGAGGCTGCTTTCTCTCTCTCCACCAAAGAAGGTGGGAAGAGGGAGATCTCGTCATCACGCAACTTGTGAAGCTGGTGGATCGTTCTTCTCTCTCCAAGGGGTTGACTTTCCTCTCTCCTTTATGGGGATGATGCTCTTTCTCTCTCTTCTTGCCTCCTTCTTTTTCCTAGTCATGAGCGAGTAGTCTCTTTCACTAGGGTGCGGGGAGTAGCCCCGCTACCCATGTTTTCATATCATGCAAATGTAATCCATAGTTTGTAATATAGAGCTCTTATCTTTTCAGTTCAACATCAAACGTTTAATAAATACATGTTGCTTGATCTCCAACTTGTGTTATCCTTTATCTTTTAGTATGAATTGTCTACGTTTGTACTATTAGATTCAAAACTCGTTTGAATGTTGGTTCTTGGTGCATGTATCTACCATGCATCTGTTTCGGTATCTATAAGTGTTTCTCAAGAAGTAGAGTAAAGTCACTATCATTCGCTGCACTTTCATTCTATGAAATGGAATCAGTTGACGTATGAAAGTGCAACCTGGGTTAGTCGAGGAACACACTTTGTGAAGGGAATGATGCAAAGTAGGTGACCATTTGTTCGGGAATGGCTGGCATTGCAACATTCCCGCACTTCTCGTAGTTAGTTATCCGAAAGGAAACTAAGTCTACAAAGATACTAACTGACTAAACTCTTGTTGCAGGTTATGTTTTACTTTGCATGTGTTGATCCATGTGTAGTGGCGGTGAAAAACCGATCACACCCTAGTGACTTTTATCATTGTTTATCTCCTTAGATTTACTTGCTTTCCTTACTTTACATGTTCTTAGTTTAAAACAACAAAAACCAACCTTTCGATTTAAGTGCCTGCTATTAAGTGACTAAGTGAAATTCTAACGCTTTCCATCTTGTTGCTTGCAACAAGACCGTTGTCTTGAGAATTCAACCCTTAACTATACTATGATAAAACTTCCACGTATCCTAGCATTCGTGGGTGGAGTTCTCTATCTAGTATATGCAAGGCTAAACCTAAAGATTTATCATCTTTAGGATTTTTAGTTGGTGCACGCAATTCCACATAAGTGGAAGCTCCATCAAAAAATTGGCGTCGTTGCTGGGCTAAACCTAAAGATTTGATGCTAGATGGAGTTCTCTATCTAGTATATGCAATGCTAAACCTAAATATTTATCATCTTTAGGATTTTTTGTTATGACCCACTTCCTGATTAACTAATAAATACCTCGAATTAGGTAAAACACCTCAGTTAGTGCTAAGCTTTTGTTTAACATCATGAATAATCAAGATAAGACAACATGTGAATCAATAGTCGAGGTTTAATCATCTGAGGCAATTAGTGTTGAGTATCAAATTAAATATCATGGATAATCAAAATAAGTTAATATATGAATCAATAGTTGAGTTTGAATCACCTAAGGCGACTAACGATATCAATGTTGATTAATTAGTTAATTAGGTTGAGTTGAATGTTCAATGATTGCAATTAGTGATTTGACCTGATGTGACAAGCTAGTTAATATGATTTTATGCCCTGGGATGATAGAGGATTCCGTGCTTAAACCGTTGCAAGAAAAATCACCCGAAACCGACTTCCGAGCTAAAAGATATGGGCATCTGAGTGTTCAGGGACCTGGATGTAGTTTTAGATTTTTGCTGGGCAATTTGCACGACAGCCCCTCCGCGAAACCGACCCTTCCTTCCTCTTCTTCGCTCGATAGAACAGAGTTACAACAATTAGTGCCGACAGAGCAGCGAGAGGGGGAAACAGGGGCGATCCATGGGCGATTTCTTCGGCCCTTCAGCTCCGACCAGCCGCACCCAGCCTCGCGTCCTTCTTCTTCCTCCTTCCGTCCTTCCTTCCTCCTCTATTCTTTGCCCTAGCCACGGCCCTACCTGCAGCCGACCTGCAGCAAGAAGCTGCGGCTGCACGGCAGGTGAGAGGTCGGCCAGGAGCCCTTGAGCGCAGCTAGAACCAAGGTAGAAGCACCCTTGACCTCGGCCATGGCCTAGAGCTTAAACCGCAGCTTCCTTTCGTCCATGTTTGCGCCCAACCGTAGGGAAGACCCCATCCATCAAGCTGCAGCGCCGCACCAGCAAGGCTGTTGGCCGCCCAAGCTGCAGTTGCAGCAGTCGCCGGTCAGGGGAAGATTTAGGGCGAGCAGCACCCCAAGTATAGCACCAGCAGCTCCGGCCTTGAGGCCTAGTTCCGGATCTGCAGCCTTTAGCCACGATTGAGCACCCAACCTGGAGCTTCTTTTCAATCTGTACGTGAGAAGAAGATACTGTACATTTGCAATAGTTCTGAATAGATCCAAATCGGAGTTCGAATGGCACATGAAAGAGAAAGGTAAGACCAGCACACAGTTCGGTTTTAAGGATAGGATTAGATTTCTGTTTCTGTGCAGGTGCACGGCGTGCAACTCAGTTTGCACGGCGTGCAAAGTTACAGATATACAGAACAAGTTTCTGCCCAGGTGCACGGCGTGCAGCCCAGATGCACGGCGTGCACTCTGCTGTAAAGGGAAGAATTAGGCGTGGTTGTGGACGTTTTTCGGTGTATACGAACACACCGAAGTGGGTGAGTAGTAGTTCATTTAGAAATCAGTACTTAACTCAATTCAAATGCTTGATTGCTTCTGTATCAATTTATATAACTTCTAAACAGTATAGTACATACAATAGTGTATGTTAGATTTATTGGAAATGAATTTCTTATTATGCTTTGAGAAGATGATAAATTTCCTGTAATATAGCTGCAATGTATTTACTGATTTCAAATAGATGTTTAGCAATTGAAACTGGATATATGATATCGATTCGTGTTTAGTTACGATAAAGGTTATATATGCGCTTCTTGTGATGTTCAAATTGTGCATTATGTATGGAATGTAATCTTCCTGTTATTTGTTTATTGTTTAATCAAGTATAGACCTAGATGCCCTAACGCCGTAGAACCCCTCGTGAGGTCTGCACCTTGGGGTGAAACGACCTACCTAGCGTGTGTCTAGATGGTCGGTGACTCGTGTTCAACAATAATCCGTGCGTGTGTCACGGTGGCACGAGGGCAGAAAAGCAGTGTTCAACAATAATCCGTGCGTGTGTCACGGTGGCACTGGGAAAAAGAAAGAAAACTTGGTTATCTAACACCATTCGTGCGTGTGTCGCGAAGGTAACCCTGTGAGACTCTCCGCCTGTGTGCTCAGGTTAAAGGAGGAGTCTAGAGTACACTCTTTTGAGAGTGCAGTGAGGCCGTGTGAGCCTGAGAGTCCTGTAGCAGACCAGGACAGCAGTCAGACTTAGCATTTCCCGGGTGTGTCGCTAAGTCTTGTACGGTGGGACCGTAGCATGAACTTGTTGCGGATCTTTATATGCAGGGTACACTGCATATATTTAGGGCATAATAATAAAATGAATAAATAATCAAGTAGGTTCACAGTAAATTTATATAACTGTTCATTTATCTGAATTACCTGTTGATGCTTGGAAATGTGCTCATATTCTGTAAATCTGTTATGTTATTAGAACTGCCTTGCCTAGTTCTGCATTTATGTTAATTTCAATTTATAAACCTGATGAGTTATTTATTGATAGTTAAGTGAAATGCTATTCACTGAGCGAGTAGGCTCATACCTCTACTCAAAACATTTTCAGGTTATCATCAGCAGCAGGAGATCAGAAGGATCAATTTATCCTTACGCTTAGTCGATAGAAGGTTCGTAGTTAGTAGTTAGAGGTCTCTTAGTCCCTTCCCCTCGATCTTCGGGACAAGGTGTGAGTGAGAGAGTGAATGTCTGCAGAGATGTAAATTGTCTGTTATGCTTTATTTTATGTCGGATAAATGTAATATGATGTAGACTCTGTTTATCTTGCGAGTCAGTCTAATAAAGATGCTTCCGCAGTTTGTTTAGTTTCATTTTACAGTATAAATCGGATTTTCCTATTAATATCTTTAAAAGGTTTTTAAAAAATGAAGAGTGATTAGCTTATGTGTAAATCCCATCCTGTCGCGTCTTAATCTCGTGGTTTGTGGTTAATGTGAGATTTGGGGCGTGACAATTTTAGTTGGTGCACGCAATTCCACGTAAGACCAAAACGTTTTAATTTCAGTTAGTACCTTCCTAGTTGGTTAGGGTTTTACACTTTCTTTTTAATCATTAGTCTATATCTTCTTGAAACCATTATATCTTTACCATTATCTAAAAGGTGCTTTCTTTTCTCTACTCAGGTAGAAAACGTGTATGCGATCATCGCATAACCACGGATTCTCCCCTGATCCAGAGTACGACTCTGAGGTAGAGAGAAGTTTCCATCGCCACATTCGACTCAATCGCCAATGATCCAGGCAAATGGCTGACGATCAACGCCAGGTTGCATTGGTGATGGAGAGGGTCAACGCCGCCATCGCCGCTCAACGGGCACAACTCATTGTTGATACTCGTGCCCAGATTCAAGCAGAGATTCATGCGGAAGAACAGGCCCGCATCAGAGCTGAAAATGAGGCAGCAAACCAAGATGCTCATTTGGAACTAAGGAACAAGCAGCTAAGGGATTATGTTGTCCCAAAGAACTACAAAGACAACCATTCGGTCCGACCTCCGATCATCAACATTCCAAACTTTGAGATCCGGACTCAATGGATTCAGATCATGCAGGGTATCTCATTTTTTGGAGGTTCTGGAGATGACTGCATGGATCATCTGAAGAGGTTTAAGGCACTGTGCCGCCTGGTCCCGCAAGCCAGAGTCACTTTTGATGCAATAATGCTTCATCTGTTTCACTTCACTCTGTCGGGGAGAGCTCTGAGTTGGTATAACTCACTTGACAGGGAGCCAATAATCACCACCTGGGCTCCCCTGGAAGAAAAGTTCTTGGAAAAGTTCTTTCCTCCTTCATTGACTTACGAGATCAGGGGACAGATCAATCACTTCTCTCAACTACCTGGAGAATCCCTTACTGAAGCATGGGAAAGGTTCAAAGAACTTTTGTGGAAGTGCCCTCATCATGGAATCTCCCAGAACCAATTAATAGAAACTTTCTATAGGGGAGTAAGTGATGATATCAAACAGTTTTTAGATTCCTCATCTCGAGGAAACTTTATGAGAAAGAATTATGAGGACGCCTGGAAAATTGTTACACTCGTAACTGAAAATCAGTCCAACTAGGGACGATCAGCTGGAAAAGGTGTCCTCAAGGTCTACAAAGCTGAAGAATCAATAGATATGAAGGCAATAGTTGAAGCCTTGAAAACCATAGTTCACAAACAACAAGCTCTCGAGATTTCTCTTGGAGAGTTTGATAAGAAGAAAAACCCTCTGGTTCAACAAGTCAAGGCCGCCACAGGAACCTGTGAGGCCTGTCATGCTTCTGACCATCCGACCCTTTCTTATGGTATGCTTTATAATGTGATGATGGATCTGCATCCACCACCACAATCATATGAACCCATCACTGACCAATCTGAAGAACAACTACCAGAACAAGTTAAATCTATCCACTCTATCCCTGGACAAGTTTATTACAATCCTAATAAGCCGAGGAACCATCCAGGATTTCAGTATGGAAACCCTGCTGGGACCGCTAATCCACAGCACCAGACGCAGGGAGGATCCTCTAATAGGGTACCACCTAGATTCCCAAACAATTTCAACCAAAATCAAGGGAACTCCAGGAATAACTTCTCGAGAGTTAACTACCCCAGAAACCCATCTACTTACTATCAGTATACTCATCCTCCACTCCACCCACAGTTGCACACTCAGCAACCTCAGCTAACGCTGCCTACGCAACAACCTCAGCAAGGACAACATCAAATTCCTCAGAAAACCACTCCTTCTCAACCAGAAGATGAAATATCTTTGATAAGGCAGATGTTGCAATCCCAGAAAACTATGCTTGCTAATCAACAGGCTCAGCAAAAAGCAGTTGAAGCTCAACTTGCCCAGATTGCTGCACAACTGAAGCCTGCAGTAGGCACATTCGCAGGGCAGCCCGAATCAAATCCCAAGCATGGACAGAATAGGCATGAACAATTGAATGTTGTCACCACGAGATCTGGACGCACTTCTCATGAAACTACCAAGATCACTCTTGATAATGATGATACACCTGCTTTTAGGACGAATGAGAGCCCACAACAAGGAACAGAGAAGCCCACAAAGGGCAAGGACAAAGAACAAGTGTCCGCAGAACCCGAAGTTTTGCAATATAAACCAAGAATCCCGTATTTGGGTAGACTGCGAGAAACGGAGATGGACACCAGGTTTCAGAAATTCAAGGAGGCGATGAAGAAACTATACATCGATATCCCGCTTCTTGATGCTCTCTCCGAGGTGCCAGCCTGGGCAAAATACCTCAAAACCTTGTTGTCAAGAAAGTACATCATTGAGGAGCAAGAAACTGTCAAGCTTGCCCAGACCACTTCTGACATCATCTTAAACAAAATGCCAAAAAAGAAGAAGGACCCAGGTTCCTTCAGAATTCAATGTTGCATTGGAAATGCATCTACTAAAAAGGGATTAGCTGACCTAGGGGCCAGCATATCCATTATGCCTTATTCTATGTGCAAACGTTTGGGTTTCACCGAATTGCTGCCTACAACAATGACAATTCAATTGGCTGACTCCACCATAACCGCACCTCTGGGAATCATTGAAGATATTCCAGTAAGGATAGGCAAGGATGCCTAAGTTCCATGCGACTTTGTTATCATAGATATTAAAGAAGACCTGAGATGCCCAATTATTTTTGGCAGACCTTTCCTCTCTACTGCCAGGGCACTTATCGACGTTGAAGCTGGCACCATCTTTCTTAGGCTCAGAAAAGAAGCAATTCAATTCCGAGTCCTTAATAGCATGAAATGCCCCAGCATCCAAGAGGAGGTCTTTCTTCTTGACACAATACACCAAATGTCTCAGTTAGAAATATCCGAGCCAGCTGACGAACTAGAGAATATCTTAATCAATCTGGATGTCAAATTCTCTGCGAATGAACTAGTTCAACAGTGTCTGCAACATTTAGAAAAGGCCGAAGAAGCACCAACAGCCACTTTTGAAGAACTTAAAGCTGTTACCATTATAGAAGCAACTGAGCCACTGAAAGCCCCTGAAATGAAGACTTTACCTACAGGGCTTAAACATGTTTTCTTGGATGAGGAGAAATTATGTCTGATCATCATCAACTCTACCCTTACAAAAGATCAGGAAGAAAGGCTCCTGGATGAGCTGAAGAAGCACAAAAAGGTCATTGGATATAAGATAACTGACCTAACGGGCATAAATCCAGCCCTGTGTATGCACAGACTTCCAATGGTTGAAGAATTTAAACCATCTCGCAAACATCAGAGAAAACTAAATCCTAATCTCAAAGAGGTAGTTCGCTTGGAGGTCCTCAAATTACTCAAAGCTGACATAATCTACCCTATCTCTGACTCCCAGTGGGTCATCCCTGTCCAGGTTGTTCCTAAAAAAGGAGGCACTACTATCGTGCTTAACGACAAAAATGAGCTAGTGCCCACCAGGACTGTAACAGGGTGGAGGATGTGTATTGACTATAGGAAGTTGAACAAAGCCACGAGGAAAGATCACTACCCTCTACCCTTCCTCGATGAAGTCCTGGAGCATTTAGCTTATCAGAAATATTTTTTCTATCTTGATGGTTACTCCGGGTTCTACCAAATACCCATACATCCGGAGGACCAGGAAAAAACTACCTTCACTTGTCCTTTTGGGACATACGCCTTTAGAAGAATGTCATTCGGGTTGTGTAACGCACCCGCCACGTTCCAACGGTGTATGTCCGCCATCTTCACCGGACTAACTGAATCCATCATGGAAGTGTTTATGGATGATTTCTCAGTTTACGGAGATTCCTTCGATAACTGTTTAATCAATCTTTGACAAGTTCTGCAATGCTGTGAGGAAACGAACCTTATCATGAATTGGGATAAATGTTATTTCATGGTAACGTAAGGTGTCGTCCTCGGGCACAGGGTGAGTGACAGGGGGATCGAGGTCGATAAAGCAAAAATTGATGTTATCTTGAAACTGTCACCACCGAAAGATATAAAGGGGGTAAGAGCCTTCTTGGGTCATGCGGGGTTCTACAGAAGATTCATCAAAGATTTTTCAAAAATAGCAAAGCCCATGACCCAACTCCTGACCAAGGATGCTGAGTTCATCTTTAATCAATAATGTATGCAAAGTTTCTCCACCCTCAAGAATGCTTTAGTTTCTGCACCTATTCTGAGAGCCCCAGATTGGTCGCAGCCTTTTGAAATCATGTGCGACGCAAGTGATTACGCAATAGGGGCTGTTTTAGGACAGAGAATTGATAAGAAACCTTACGTTATCTACTACACATCCAAAATGCTAGATGAAGCACAAAAAACGATACTACCACAGAGAAAGAGTTTATGGATGTCATCTACACGTTTGAAAAATTCCGCTCGTATTTGATTGGCTCTAAAGTCATCGTTTATACCAACCACTCCGCCATTCGATACTTGATACAGAAGCAAGACACCAAACCCAGGCTTATCCGCTGGGTGTTGATGCTTCAGGAATTCGACTTAGAAATTAAAGATAAAAGTGGAGTGGAGAACGTTGTAGTTGATCATCTCAGCCATATCGAGGTTGAAGAAGAAGATAAAATCCCTATCCGGGACTCTCTTCCAGACGACCAGCTTATGAAAGCCACCCATGGATTCCCTTGGTATGCGGATATCGTCAATTATCTAGCCACAAGGATTATACACCCCTCTGCTTCCTACCATGACAAAAGGAAGTTCCTTCATGACATCAAACAATATTATTGGGACGAACCCTACTTGTTTCACCTTTGTGCTAACGGACTTTTCCGCCGCTGCTTGCCAGAAAAAGAAATAACCCCGTTCCTAGAGTATTGCCATTCCGGACCCACGGGGGGAACATGAGTGCTAAGAAAACAGCTTTAAAAGTTTTACAATCTGGTTTCTTCTGGCCCACCATATCAAAGGACTCCTACGATTTTGTGAAAGCCTGTAACAAATGCCAATTTTCTGGCAACATATCAAAAAGAGACGAAATGCCCCTCACAATGTGGCAGGAAATTGAGCTTTTCGATGTGTGGGGGGTAGACTACATGGGCCCTTTCCCTTCATCCTATGGCTTCTCTTACATCTTGGTTGCGGTGGACTACGTCTCAAAGTGGGTTGAAGTTGTACCCACTGTGTCCAGCGATTCCAAGCCAGTTATTAAATTGTTCAAAGATATTATTTTCCCACGATTTGGAGTCCCCAGAACTGTCATATCAGATGGCGGGACTCATTTCCAGGAATGAAGTTTTGAAGCTTTACTGAAAAAGTATGGAGTCAACCACAAAGTCGCAACGCCATACCATCCATAGACTAGTGGTCAGGTTGAGGTATCTAATAGACAATTAAAGGCGATTCTGGAAAAAACGGTGAATAAAAATCGCACTGACTGGTCCACCAAACTTCCCGATGCCCTTTGGGCATACCGAACAACATATAAAACACCAATCGGGACAACCCTGTTCTGTTTGGTGTACGGGAAGTCATGTCATCTTCCAGTAGAGCTCAAACACAAAGCATGGTGGGCCATCAAACAATTAAATTTCGATCTCAAAAGTGCAGGAGAGAATAGACAACTCCAGTTGCAGGAGTTAGAAGAGCTCTGAATGATTGCCTATCAGAATGCCAGAATCTATAAGGAGCAGACAAAAATGTGGCACGACGGTCATCTCAAAAGGAAAGACATCACCGTCGGTGACAACGTACTCCTTTTCAACTCCAAGATCAAGTTGTTTCCCAGAAAACTTCGAACAAAATGGTATGGGCCCTTCACCATAAAGCATATTTATCCAACTGGAGATGTCATTATTATCGACAAAAACGGAGGAGAAAGGACGGTCAACGGTCATCGTTTAAAGAAATACTACACTCCAGAAGATAAGATGCCGAGACAGACCATCGAAATCAAAGACGCCATGACGTCAGATTAAAAATATCAAAGCTTCGTCGAGCCAGCAACGTAAAACCCAGGCGCTACTTCGGAGGCAACCCAAGATCTGAACTTTTGCTTTTATTTTCTTTTCCTTTAGATTTATCATCTGAAAATTATAAAAATTCACATAACCATAACATTCATAAAAATATAAAATATCAAAATAACCTTAACCCTCCCAAACGGTCTTGAAACCGTTTGGAGCCAAACGGTCTTAAAAACCGTTTGGCGTCCAACCAGTCGCCAAACCGTTTGACTTGAGGGTTTTGCAAGGTCAACCCCCCATTTCCTATAAATATTAACCCTCATCCCTTCTTCTTCTCTCTTCGACTCCCGAGTTTCCTCGCGCAAGTGTTGTTCCATCGCTTCTGCTCCCATTCCCACGCAGCCTGTGATTTCTGCCGTCCTCTTTCCCGGATTCGTGCATCTTCACAGTGATCGCATCTCGGTCGCCGCCTCTCTTCGCATCACCATCATCATCTCCGACATTTCTGCAAGGTAGTTCAACACGCCGCTCCGCCATTGCCAACGCCTGCCGTACCGCCGCTGTTTCCCACTCTCCCGTACTGCCTCTGCAACTGTCTTTTCCGCCACTAATGTCTTCAACACCCCCGCAAGCTCTTCCTCTACCACCGCAATTGCCTTCGCCTTCCCCTCTTCGTTGTGTCTTCACCTTTGTCGGCTGTTACCTGACGTTTCGCCTTCCAAACGGTCCCCAAACCGTTTGGGACCAAACAGTCTTCAAACCGTTTGGAACCAAACGGTCTAGAAACCGTTTGGAACCAACTGATTTTCAAACTGTTTGGAACCAAACGGTCTTCCAACCGTTTGGAACCAAACGGTCCTGAAACCGTTTGGCTTTCCACAATCTCTAAAAATAAAAATAACAACATATATATACATAAAACTGCATAAATATAAATAAAATCTAAATTGTTTCTCAACATTCTGTTCTAACTCATGATTTCTCATTTTGCAGATATGGCATCACCAGCAAAGGAGGCCATCGGATCTGAAGATGCTCCAACCTGGACAACGGAGCAACTGATGGCAGAACAAGCTAGACACCAACAGATCAGAGACGATTTCAACAGGACTGGAAAGGCACCACCAAATGTCAAAATGATGCAAGTCTTGTGCGACCTTGATCGCCTTAACAAGTGCCTAGCTGGGGCACCTGAAGAAGAAATTGAAATTTCTTCCGATGATGATGAAGGCTCAGAATACAAGCCTAACTCCGAGGAGGAATCCCCAGCCGAAAAACACAAGGGGAAGCGCAAGGTCCAGGAAACTGCACCAGGACAACCCTCCAAGAAACGGGCAAGAAAACAAGTTCGCCCTGCCTCTGCTATGGACCAACCCCTTGTAACACCTACCACCACCATCCATGTTACCACCCCACCTTCTCAATTCTCACCACCACAGCACCACCACCAGAAAACCTCTTCATACATACCACCCCCTCCACTGACAAAATTCTCAAACCCACTAAGTATGTTTGCTCCAGCGTACTACTTAAAATGGGGATCCATGATCGAATTTTCAACACACTAGACAAAGCCAACCTTGCCAGGCTGTGTTTAGTACCTAAGATCTCATATTCTGAACCCACTACTGAATTCTTCACCTATCTTACAAAAGAACCCATTGATATCATGGATAGATCACGGGATGGAGGTGAAGAAGGTTGGTCACCCAAATCTTCAGCAACAAGGTTGTCTTAACAGAAAACATGTTGAATGAAGTTTTTATTGACAACCATGAGCAGTTAAATAAAGCCATGGCTGTGGGAACTGAGCACCCTGAGTTTAATAGGCACAAATTTTGGAAATCTCTAACTGGGCTCCCCACCTATGATGCTAAGACGTGCAAAGCATCGAACATACATTCTGCGTTTGTGCGCACCCTACATAAAATTCTCGCTGGCGCACTCTTCCCCAGGATAGAGGGAGGGAAAGTTATAATCTCGAATCTCTTTGTTCTCTGGTCCATCCTAAACGGAAGACCAGTCAACATTGGATGACAAATGATCCAGAAATTATCAGCCTACACCCTGGGGAAGGAAATCTGCATGGGGGGCCATGTCACATCCATCATAAAATACCTCAAGATGGACAGACCCCTACCTCGCTGCACGCAAATAAAGGGCGACATCCTTACTAGTGAACAAACTTTGAAGAACTCCTTCATTATTAAGGAAAAGGACGTGAAGCTGCATTATGTCTTTTGCCCTACAGTCAAGTCATCAAGAACCCTCCTCCCTCTTCCGGAGCTTGCAAACTATGACACAGAAAAGCTCCTCTTCTCTGATGAGGAGCTTACACACCTTCTAGCTTCGGTTAAAACAACTGAAAAGAAAGCAAAAGCGGGACAGACGGAGCTTAGCATCACAGCCCCGATAGCTCGACCATCAAAAATGTCTATCAAACGACCTTCCAGAAGATAGTTGCAGGCACAACAGCTGTCGGGGACACCAACATCAAGGCCACATCTAGAGGCCGACCCCCACTAAGAAGAAAACATAACCACCTCATCAATCGACTCTTTCATTAAGAGTCTACATGATCAGCTAACCGCCACCACCACTCCACCCTCCACCTTTCCAACATCCACGCAACCATTCACATCCTCTTCTTCACCCCTCTTCCCTTAGGGCTCTCCCTTCTCCACCCCTATGCCTGACTTTACCACTTTCCCATCCACCTCCACAGTCTCTACCCCATCATTATCACTCCCACCACTTTCACCAGAAATACCACCACCACCTCGACACCGTTGGTGACTCCATCCATAGTCACCACGCAGCTCGGGGCACCATCAGTGTCTCTTCCGCAAGACACTAACACCATCCCACGCAGACCCCAGTCATCCCACCCTTCCGCTTCTGGGGTCCCCTTTTCTAACATCGGTGAGGAATTCGGACGTCAATTCGATGTCATCTGAAACCTCCTCACCGATCCTTCTAACATATTACATTCTATTTTTTCTTGTGTGCAGGGTTTATCCAGACAGGTGGCCATGATCGACGAACAACACCGAGCCTTTCCCAACATCCTCCAAGGTTTTCAGCAACAACAAGCTGAGGTGGCTAAGCAAGTTGAGCACATCAACAGCCACTACAACAACTTGCCGGAACTGGTCCTTGGAGCGAAACGCCAGCAAGAAGCGACAGCAAAGCAAGTCGATGAGATCTCTACGTAGAATCAACCTCTACCCGAGACTCTCCGTGAGCTCCAGCAACAACAAGCAGTTCTGAGCACGCGCCTGGACACCATCATCAGCACCCTCACACAGCTAAATAATCGCCAAAAGGAGTCAACTAATAATGAAATCCAGCAGCTACGTGCTCAAGTTATAGATCTTACAGCACATCTCCTCTCTGCCAAGGGCCGATATAATGACATCAGAGAATCCCACGACGCACTGCTCGAAACACACGAGCATCTGCAAGTGGCTTTCGATGAATTACAAGCCACCCATCGGCGGTGCAAAAAGACCGCAAGCAAAAAGCCAGCAGACAAGGCAGCGGCTGACAAAGATGGTGATAGTGATGAAGACAATGACTCCAACTCCTCTGCGAATTCAAACAATGATACCACCTCCTCTGGTGATAAATCTGACGATGGGGAGGACCAAGGTCAAGCAGCAGAACCTTCTCAGAAAGGTTCCGACAAAGGTCAACATGACGGTGGACATCACCCCAAGTCCCCCCACAATGATAATGTAAACATGTCATATGGGGACCAATTCCTTGACTATTCTTCTCTGGGGTCCATCAGGGAGTCAGTTAAAGATGTGGATTTCACTGAGTTCCACCAATGTATATTAGGAACCAGCGCAAGCCCACCCATAACAACCACTCCACCCTTCTCCGCACCTGCCACATCAGTGCCCTTCCTACAAGACCAGGACGAGGAAGAACGAGTGAGTCTAGACAAAGATGAAGAACTCGATTCTGCCTCCGATTCAGATGACGATCTACAGGGCTATGCAGAAGTCCTAGAGCAACCTCTTTCCCCCCTTCCGCAGGAGCTTCCCCCGCCACCACCTCTACCGCACAAAATGCATGACCTGGACATGGCAGCCATCTCCACTTTTGATGCTCATGACATTTTTATACTGAACACTATTGTGGACGATGCAAAGGCAGGGGAAGACATCATCTACCATAACACAAAAATTAATCGCAAGCTGACACGAGAATACTTCTGCAACATCCTACGACCACGGTCCACGATGCCAATGGAAATCTTCCGTGTCCTGCTCGCCAATTGTATAGAAGTATACATAAGCTCTAAGAGGCAGCATCCAGTTTTTAACACCTCACCTGCTCTATCTATCGGCCTTTTATACAAAGATATACGAGTAAAATGCATAGAGCGGTTGCATACCGATTTAGCACGGCGGGCACGTTATCTCACAGTGCCCTTCCAAGTTTCGGACCACTGGCTTTTTATGATTGTAGATACCGAGGCACGGGACGCCAAGGTTTATAATTTTTGCGGCACTGAGCTACCTGTTGGTATGATCAACTTTGTTGGTGAAGAAGCAGGTGAAGCTCGATGCATACCTTTCTGCCTTCTCAAGCTAATTTGGGCTGCACGCCCATCTCTCCGCCAAGATTGGAACCAGCCCTGGTTCCAAATAATAAACCCTCAAGTTCAAGCTACCGAGGGATCTGGGGACTGCGCTTTCTGCACCATACGTCACATCCAAGCACTGAACCAAGAAATCCCATTTACTAACCTCGTTGTTGAAGATTTTCACTCCTTGCGAGGGTGTTACGCCATGGAGCTCATCTGTGATAGAAGGTTCTTCAAGGACCTGACAATGGCACCAGATGACGTCCCTCGTTACCTTTTTTCAGTTGTCCAATGCCCACAGAGGTGACCCTTCCGCCACACTCTGAAAGAGTTGGAAAAACCTAAGGAGTCGGCTTTAGCTTCTGAGCAAAGTAAAAGCGCCATCGATCCCTTGTCTGCCATAGAACCAACCTTTCCTAACTTCGATCACAGCGCTTGCAAAGGTCTCTCAGACATCGAACTACGTCTCATTATGGCGCGGCTTTCAGCTGAGAAGGATGAGCTCGTATTCATGTCTAGGGACATTCTAGTTATGGCAGACACGCTTCGAGAGACTTTACATATTAAAGGATCCCTCTCCGTAAGCTTAATTGCCGCTTATCAGTTTCTACTCGGCCAAAATAACCCCACAACATACATGGCGTCCCCATACATGAAGGATGATCTTCTAAAGTTAAAGAATTTTGGCACAACTGAAGTGATGGCCTCATTTCTACAGCACACAATGCTGAAGTTCATCATGTTACCCTTCCTTTATCATGAGCACTGGATGCTCCTGGCAACAAACCTACCAGAAGGAACAACTACAATATACAACAGTTCCGATAGCCAGTACAATCCACGACAGAAGAACTATGTCATGACACCAAGGATGCCAACAGAAGTAGTGGCGAAGGAATGCGCTGACAAATTAATCGCCTTTCTAGGTCAGCATACAAGGGCTTACGACAAAGAGCATTTTCATCGCCCTTCCTTCAGCCACAAATGTCTCCAACAAATCTGAGAATCAAACGACTGCGGCTTCCACGTCCTCCACTGGATGTACACCATCATCGTTCTTCAACGACCAGTAGAAGATATGACTGACGTGGGTTACCACGCTCTACGAGGACAGTTCGCAGCAAATCTACTAGAATCACCAGGGGCAAGTTCAGGGTTAACTTAGCCTACAGCCCTTGTCATCGTACTTCTCCACCTATCACTTTGACACTCTGAGGACAGAGTGAGTGATAAGTTGGGGGGGTACATCAGACAAGGGCGAGGTATCATTTCTAAATCCCTCTTTTTCCTTTCTTTTTTCTCTCCTTTCTCTATTAGTACATATTTTCTCTTCTTTTATTCTACTTTACACAATTCTTTTTTTTTAATAAAGTCACCCCCAACTAACCTTAGAATCATGGTAGTCCCCAAAAGTAAATAGCACTTAGACATTTAATGGCGATTTAATAATGTCTCTCCACTGTTGATTTTCATGCTTTTGCTTCACTTCTTTATATGAATCTCCACAGGTCAATATTAAGACAGAAATAAGCCAGGCTCTCAAGGATGAGAGGGGCATCAGGCAACTTCCAAATCAAGAAGTTTTGCAAGCGGACCACAAACCAAATAAGTGCATGTTGAAAAACTCTAAGAACAACTTTCCTCTCTTCAAAATAAAAGAGGCTTGGCCGCCCAAAATAATTTCCCAAATAAAACCCCAAAACCCAAGCCTGTGAGTTTTCGAATAAAAGCCAGAGAGTTGAATAAAATTATGAGAGTTGTGCTGCCGATGAAGGTCTCACCTGGCCGGCACATTCAGCTACCCTCACAAAGGAAGATGTGTAATGCCCGGTAGTGAAACCCTAAGGTATCTAAATATATGAAAGGCTTATAATTAAAGGACTTACCCGACTGGTACATTCAGCTGCCCTCACAAAGGCATATGTGTCGTGCCCGGTAGTGAGATCCTAAAATCATAGACAACCCCTCCCCCACTTGAAGGGGGATTTACACTTCAAGCCTTTAGCCAACCCTCATACCCTCTCTAGCTTCCAGTAGGTCCTTCAGAGAGGTATAAAGCTGATTAGAGTCAACAACATGCACAGAATAAAGGTGGTCCCGATGCGAGCTACAAGATACGGAAGGAACCTGAGACCTAAGCAACTCTCAAAATTTGAAGGAGTCAAGGCAATCAATAAGTCTTGATATGACCTTAGGGGAACTCAGGTCGAGAATTGAAGTAAGAGTATGGAAATCCCAACTAAATAAAATCGCCTCGCCATTACATGTCTCAGCTCTATCTAACTTGAGGACAAGCTAGACTCTAAGTTAGGGGGGGTGATAACCTCCAATTTTGGATGTTTATCTTAGTCTTTTCTTTACTTTTCAATACTCTTTCTAAATTAAAATTATACATAATCTCCAAATTTTCCCTCTTATTGTAAATATACTATCAGACTAACTTTTCCCTTTTACATATGCAGAAAAACATAAAAAAAGATCACAAAAGACTAACACGGTCCCGAGACCGCATGAAGCCAATCGGTCCCGAGACCGCATGGAGTCACACGGTCTCAAGACCGCATGAAGCCAATCGGTCCCGAGACCGCATGGAGTCACACGGTCTCAAGACCGCATGAAGCCAATCGGTCCAGAGACCGCATGGAGTCACACGGTCCTGAGACTGCATGAAGCCAACCGGTCCCGAGACCGCATAAAGCCAACCGGTCCTGAGACCGCATGGAGTCACACAGTCTCAAGACCGCATGAAGCCAACCGGTCCCGAGACCGCATGGAGTCACACGGTCCCGAGACCGCATGAAGCCAACCGGTCCCGAGACCGCATGGAGTCACACGGTCTCAAGACCGCATGAAGCCAACCGGTCCCGAGACCGCATGGAGTCATACGGTCCCGAGACCGCATGAAGACAACCGGTCCCGAGACCGCATGGAGTCACATGGTCCTGAGACCGCATGAAGTCACACGGTCCCGAGACCGCATGGAGTCACACGGTCCTGAGACCGCATGAAGCCAAACGGTGTTGAGGTCCAAACGATCTCAGGGTCCAAATGGTCTCAGGGTCCAAATGGTCTTGAGGTCCAAACGGTCTCAAGATCCAAACGGTCTTGAGGTCCAAACGGTCTCCAAACCGTTTGGACTTCACTTAAGGCCTATAAATAAGACCCCAAGGGTCCTCCACAAAAGGAGTTTTCAGACATCCAAAGGATGTCTCAATCACTCCAGAGCACGTACAACTTCCATCCTCCGCACTGGGGCTGCCGGTCTGAGATCCATACTCCATCTCGAGGATGCTTTCTCTCTCTCTCCGCCAAAGAAGGTGGGAAGAGGGAGATCTCGTCATCGCACAACTTGTGAAGTTGGTGGATCGTTCCTCTCTCTCCAAGGGGTTGACTTTCCTCTCTCCTTTATGGGGATGATGCTCTTTCTCTCTCTTCTTGCCTCCTTCTTTGTCCTAGTCATGAGCGAGTAGTCTCTTTCACTAGGGTGCGGGGAGTAGACCCACTACCCATGTTTTCATATCATGCAAATGTAATCCATAGTTTATAATATAGAGCTCTTATCTTTTCAGTTCAACATCAAATGTTTAATGAATGCATGTTGCTTGATCTCCAACTTGTATTATCCTTTATCTTTTAGTATGAATTGTCTACGTTTGTACTATTAGATTCGAAACTCATTTGAATGTTGGTTCTTGGTGCATGTATCCACCATGCATCTGTTTCGGTATCTAGAAGTGTCTCTCAAGAAGTGGAGTAAACTCACTATCATTCGCTGCACTTTCATACTATGAAATGGAATCAGTTGACGTATGAAAGTGCAACCTTGGTTAGTCGAGGAACACACTTTGCGAAGGGAATGATGCAAAGTAGGTGACCATTTGTTCAAGAATGGCTGGCATTGCAACATTCCCGCACTTCTCGTAGTTAGTTCTCCGAAAGGAAACTAAGTCTACAAAGATACTAACTGACTAAACTCTTGTTGCAGGTTATGTTTTACTTTGCATGTGTTGATCCATGTGTAGTGGCGGTGAAAAACCGATCACACCCTAGTGACTTTTATCATTGTTTATCTCCTTAAATTTACTTGCTTTCCTTACTTTACATGTTCTTAGTTTAAAACAACAAAAACCAACCTTTCGATTTAAGTGTCTGCTATTAAGTGACTAAGTGAAATTCTAACGCTTTCCATCTTGTTGCTTGCAACAAGACCGTTGTCCTGAGGATTCAACCCTTAACTATACTACAATAAGACTTCCACATATCCTAGCATACATGGGTGGAGTTCTCTATCTAGTATATGCAAGGCTAAACCTAAAGATTTATCATCTTTAGGATTTTTAGTTGGTGCACGCAATTCCACGTAAGTGGAAGCTCCATCAAAATACATCATCAAATTCTCACACAACTAGTACCTCCTGGATACTAGGACCTTTCACCTTGGTATCCACAAAAACCACCCAGTTGTCATAGCTGACATCAAACATGTAGAAAGAATCTTCTTATCATCCTGGAAAATCCATTGTACAACTCCATCATAGAACGTCACCACCTTAGTACCACAGTTCAAGACTACCTTGTATTTTTCCAAGGTATCCATTCCTAGGATTACATCAAAACTATGCATGTCAAGTGGCAAAAGATCCATTTAAATGTTGTGTCTAGAAAAAGAAAGAACGCAAGAAGGGCATACTTCCCGTAACTTGACGGAACCAACCAAAGGAGTCTCTAGCCACATGCTATCAGATCTATGCCTAATAGGTAGATAACAACTATCTATCACCTCTCTGGTGATAAAAGAGTGTGTCGCACCTGGATCTACTAACACAGATACGAAACAAGAAGCAGATAAATTAGAATGAAATAACTCCATCTGACCTATCACGACTTATGGTTTGACCACTGCTTTTGGCTAGGTCATGGCATAGAACCTTGTCATCGCATGCTATCATCTACGTCCTCTGTTAGCCTGTCCAGAGAATCATGCATGTAACACTTGACCATGTCCTCTGCCACTACCAATGCTAAACTATTGTTGTTGTGAACTCTACTGACTCTATCTTGGTTGCTGAGTCGCCTCCTCATTTTTCACAGGGCAATACCACTTTGTGTGTCCCACTTGTCCACACTTATGACATGTCTTACTTTCATACCATGGCTTAGAAGGCCCTATCACTTAAACTAATGATGTGTTGCAGGCTCCTACAGGTGGAAAACTGTGACCTCTACCCCTACTTTGGGTCCATTGGGATGGAGTGAATGACCTCTTCTCACTAAAAGTTGACCTCTTATGTGACTCTGATGGAGTAAATCTTAGCTTCTTAAAGCCTCCAGATGATTGTCCTTGGAATTGAACTGGTCACTTCCTAGCATTAGCTTCACGGATTTCTATGGAAGGCCTCTCAATCCTCCTTATAGATTCTATAAAGGTGGAAAACCTCTTCCTATTTTCTAGGGTTGATGTTGTAGTCAACTCAATATTTAGGCCATTTTTGAACCTACAGATCCTTTATTTGTCAGTGGATGTCATGTGTGGGAAGAACCTCAAAATCTCCATAAACTTTGACTCATACTCATTAATAGTCATAGTCCCCTAATGAATCTTCTCAAACTGAGATATCTTCTCATCTAAATAGGTCTTTGGAAAATATCAGCTAACAAATTCCCTATGAAACTCCTCCCATCCTATCATAATTCCTGGCCTTTTCTCCTCTTCTATAACCCACTAGTGGCCAGCACTACCTTCAACAAGTATATCACATGCTTAACTTTGTCTTCTTCAGTGATGTTTAGGATCTTGAATGCCTTTTTCAGCTCAGTCAATCACATGTCAGCGTCTGCTGGATCAGAAGTACCTACATATTCAATCACCCAACACATCTAAGATGTTCAAATGTCTTCCTGATACCTTGAGACTCCACATTAGAGGCGGCTGCCCTAGCTTGAGGTGTTGGCGCTCTGTCAGTGATATGTGTAATTGTGGCCATCATCTGTCTAAACATATACTGAAATTCAAGATTGGCCATCATTATCGGGTCTAGATGAGGCATTGTGAGATGCTCTATCCCTACTTCTGGCACTCTCTCACCGTGTGTCTGCCTCCCAGCACCTCCTCTTGGTGCGACATAGCTACTCTCAGCGTGTTCTTTATGTCCTCTAGACATATCTGCATAAGCATAAACTATGATCATATATGTTTGATACATAAGAACAGACTCAAACCTAAATCCTATGTCTCTATAGACTCAGTAAACCTAGAGATATGATACCAACTTAACTGTGACACCTCATCACACTAAACGAGATTACTCAAAACACAAAACACGATCAACTACTAATTAATCACATAGTCAAAATTGCGGAATAATTAAAACCAATTCCAACAATGTAAATAAACTCTAGAATAGTTACATAAAGGTCCATCATTCCATTCTTATATATTGTGATAAGTATTCACATATGGGTCCAAAGACCTCAGTCGCATCCTGCATACAAATGATATTTCACATGTATGTGCCATATATTTACAAACATTGGCATACTACCAAAATCTCATGTCGATACAAGTATATCATCTAGAAAACACATCCCATACCCAGACCTGAGAGTATAGGGACGACACTAGGACACTACTACTAACATCTACAACTAACCAACCTTCTGAATCTATTGATCACTAGGTTGGTTCTCTTCTACAGTGCGACCTCGACCTCATTGCCCGCGACCACCTAAAAAAACGTGGTGACCCACAGATGAAACCCAGTCCCAGTGAGAGATATAACTCTTTCCAACATATATTGATTATAACCTATTAATTAATAGTAAATACATTGAGCAGTTAGGGTATTGAATAAGCAATATGAACATATTGAACAGTTTAAGCATACTAAGTAGTTAAGAAAATAAGTTGTAGCATCAAGTAGAATTACTCAGTTTTCATAAGTCTCCATCATGTAAGAACTATGTAGTGTAAAGACAAGACAAGGGTTAATCAACCAATGTAATATGTATTAAACCCCAGCAATTATACTACATGACTGGTATTATATCTTTTATTATTCCCTGGGGAGTTTGAGTCGTACAACTCAAAGTCCAATTGACCACCTCTTAGTCGCAATTAGTTCCATATAAGATCAAGGAAGAGCCAAACTCCAAAATATTCTCCATACTCGGTCAGTACGAGTCTGCATTGCAGTGACATCTCATTCTAACTGCAAAATAATGACATATAGTCATGTAAACAACTATCCCACCTTGGTACAGGTCATGGCTCTAGAGACCAAGGTATGCAAAGAAAAACCTTTATTACATGATAATCACCGAGACATGACCAAATCCATTCTCAAAAAGAGGTCTAGGTATGACCACAGTCATCCTCCCTAAGCACTTGGATTTAGGATGGCAAGCACCCCACATACTTAATAGTATGTACTCTGAGTTTCCCTTAGGAATACTCACTTCACCATCTGGCAAGTTCTAACACTCAGATGGATCTATGGCACAGGGCACTACATGATTAGAATTTCACTTGATTAATCATTGCACCATCTGGCAAGTTCTAACACTCAGATGGATCTATGGCACAGGGCACTACATGATTAGAATTTCACTTGATTAACCATTGCCAATTGGGTGAATTAAGGCTTCATCATACAAATGGACATACAACCCCTAATTCATTTCTATCAAGTGTATAAGCGTTACAACTTTAGAAGATATAAATGTTTTAAGTATAGATCTCAATCGTATTACCATATGCTATCATCCATTGCATTATAATGAACTACATCATTGTCATATCATTTCAAGATATCCATTTCTTATCGCAAGTTCTAGGGTTTCAACCCTTATTGGAACATGAAAATGGTTTCACCTCAATCAGGGCTCAACATGCCCAAAGGTCATTTAAGACCATCACATTATTCATATCAAGGTCATCCTCATTATTACATGCCTTAAACAATGCTCAAAAGTTCATAAGTAGTTATGTGTCCATAGGTATTATTATGGAAAGGCACTATGATATTCAAATAGCACTACATTGTAGTTTCAACACAAGAAGAGTGTAATACATTGCCACATTAATCATTCAAGAGGTCTAATTATAACCAATCAACATCATCTAATGACATTGAGGTTAGGTATAACAAGCTATATCACATTGGAGTTACACATCCACTTATTATAGTGATTTATCAAATATAACTATACAAGAGAAAAGGTAAGACTACAAATTTATGGTATTGAACCATAAAATTCTCATTACTAGGACACACATATAATACCATGGGTTTTATTCTAATACATTGGATGTTGAGGTATCCAATATTATTCATTGGGTTCGGTTCATTGTTCAAGGTTACCAATTGAAGTATAAGTCTAACCATTAGATCAATTGAACCAAGGAACCATTGGTTTAAGGTTTAGTCGAATATACAATTACATTCTTAACTCACCATATGTGGTGATGATTTGATCAACCATTAATTCAACATTGGTTTTTATATCATCAATATATTCATTTAACACCATCAAATATTAATCTAATGTCATCATTGATTGATAGCATCACTAAAATACTTAGTGGATGATAATTAAACATCTAATTGAGCCAAAACCTGACCTAAGGGGGTGACCATTGGTTTTCACCATAAAATTTGACACCCTTGATCATGAACATCAGTTGCCAAGATAGCAACACCATTGGTTGTTGAATGATATGACCATCGGTTGTGTGATAGGGAGGGAAATAGCTTGAAAACCCTAATTTGAACCATCGATTGTTTTGTACTTAGAACCATAGGTTGTTGCTATCAACCTGTCTCAGATCATATTATACCTTAGAAAGGTAGTACACATGTTTACAATTTCATATATAACTGGAATAGAATATGGAATGCCATAAAAAAATTCATAACCCTAAACAAGCATGGTTTCTTTATGCTTAAATCATCACATTAAAGTAGAAACATGAACTAACAAGCTTCTAGCAAGCAATATAAGTGAAGAATGTTATATAACTCGCCTCTATAGAGTATGTCAGAGCCAAAACAGAAAGAATCTTGATCAAATAAGGCAAAAAAACCCTAGATTCAGATCTGAACTTGGCCAAGTAAGCACTTCTCTCCACAAAGAAGCAAAACCCTAGAAGAAGAAACAAGAAGGATAGATTTTTTAGTTCTAGAGCCACTTTCACCATGGAACAGCAAGGTTCCGACCTGTAGAAATATAGGAGGAAGAAAAGAAAAGAAATAAATGGAGGAAATAAGGTAATACTTACACTTTTAGGTCAAGATCACTAGGAAGGAGCTGTAGGAACCCCTAAAGGAAGTCAATTGTAACCCTAGATTCTTTTTCCAAGAAGATCCCCACTTTCTTCTTCCTTGGATAGGAACTTCATAGAATCATAGAGGGAGAATGAGGTTCGTAGAAGGAGGGAAGTGGTGGAGATAAAATGGTTCATTGTGGTGCTTAGGGATAGGTATATAAAACTTTAAGATAAAGAAAAAGAAAAGGTTAAAGTTCTAGTCTCTTTCTAAGTGTTCGTGGCCTTAAACTATTAAGAATATACAAGCACACACACAAGTAGATCACCCACCATCCATATAGACCTGATT
Organism: Alisma plantago-aquatica; assembly: GCA_963693085.1. Taxonomy (NCBI): domain Eukaryota; kingdom Viridiplantae; phylum Streptophyta; class Magnoliopsida; order Alismatales; family Alismataceae; genus Alisma; species Alisma plantago-aquatica. Next base: position 1,793,552,054 of record OY856409.1, read on the forward strand.
AGATCTCCTTTATTGAATTTCCAATCCAATCAAATAATTCATTAGTTGATAGCTACTAAAGGTAGCTCATCCATGAAGGGGTAAACCACAAAATACCCTTAAGGAAAACACCTTCAAACCATGTCTCAACTAGGAGCCCCATGGCTCAAAATACTCAAGAATGATAATAAACATATAAGGAACATAGTGTATGTGAAAAATTTCAAACAAAGCCCTCAATTGGGTAAATTGCATAAAAGTCCAAAATGTACATAAAATTGCATAACTCACTCAAATAGTGTCCAAATTGGACCAAATTTGAAACTTAAGCTTGTCTTATGATTTCAAAACATATCATAAGGTTATATTAGGTTTATAAGCATTCAATTACGATAATTAAGCTTATTCAACTCATTAAGCAAGTCTAAGGGCCTTACACTCAGTCTTCGATGTATGTTATGCACCCAGGTAGCACCAAGATGTACCATAACCTTAAAGATTTGTATTGGTGGCCTAGCTTGAAGTGTGATGTAGTTGAATTTGTGGCCAAGTGTGCAGTGTGTTAGCAAGTTAAATTGGAGCATCAGAAGCTTGTAGGGATGTTGCAACTGTTTCCTATACTGTAGTGGAAATGGGATCATGTGACGATGGACTTTGTGGTTGGTCTCCCTAGGACATCCAAAGTTCATGTTTCCATTCGAGTGATCATTGACCGGTTGACCAAGTCAGTGCATTTCCTCCCTATAAAGACAATGTATACATCAGAGAAGCTCGCTCAGATATATGTTGATGAGATAGTGTGTTTGCATGGTGTCCCCGCTACTATCGTGTCAGATAGAGGTCGGAGCGTTTGCACACAGCTTTGGGTACATAGTTAAGGTTTAGTATTGCCTTCCACCCGTAGATAGATGGACACTCTGAGAGGACCATACAGACTTTGTAGGATGTGTTGAGAGCTTGTGTCTTGTAGTTTTTGGGAAGTTGGGACACCCCCCTCACCTTAATAGAGTTTGCTTATAATAATAGTTACCAGAGGAGCATCGACATGCCATCGTATGAGGTGTTGAATGGGAGATGTTATAGATCTCCATTGTGTTGGTATGAGATAGGAGAATATCAGCTTCTTGGTCCTGAGCTTGTGCAGCACATGACAGAGAAGATCAAAGTGATTCAACAATAGTTGAAGGCAGCACAGGACAGGTAGAACTCGTATGTTGATAACCATCACATACCGTTGGAGTTCTAAGTGGGATATAGAGTGTATCTCAAGGTCTCTCCCTAGAAGGGTGTTTTGAGGTTTGGGAAGAAGGGTAAGTTGGGCCCCAGGTATATGGGACCTGACCCTATGGTGGCACATGTTGGGAAGGTGCCCTATAAGTTGGAGTTGCCACTTGAGCTGCACAGGTTGCATTTGGTGTTCCATGTGTCTATGTTGAGGAAGTGCCACCCTAATATCGAGTTACTGCTTCAGCCTATGGAGGTTGAGTTGGAAGAAGATATGTCGTATGTGAAAGGACCGATGTTGATCCTTGATAAAAGAGTGAAGAAGTTGAAGAAGAAGGATATATTATTGGTGAAGGTTGTGTGGCATCATATTGGCATCAAGGAAGCCATGTGGGAGCTTGAGTAAGAGATGTGTAGGGAGTACCCTCACTTTTCACTTAGGATTTCAGGGGTGAAAACCTTGTTAGGGGTTTATGGCTTGTAAGACTCTTGACTTGTGTTTTGGGCTAACCCTATTTTTTACTTTATTAAGTGCTTAGAACCTTTCTCTAATCATTTGAGATGCTTTTGGAGCTGATGGAGAGCTTAAATATCCAGTTTGAGGTTGTTTGGATGAGGTTTGTGCTTCGTGTGCTTATTTTGGGCCAAATTGTAATTTACCCATTTGAGAGGGTTATCTTGCAATTTTCCACATCTTGTTTGTACCTTCTCTTTCTTATCTTCATGAGAGATAGTGTGATGCTTTGGGGCACCTTGGTTGGGCCTTAGATGAGTGGTGGCATCACTAGAGGTGATTAAGGTTTTGAGTGTTTCAACCATGGGTGCTTGGTTGGAGTGTCTCGACCCTTGTATCGACCTTATGATGTGTTTTGGAAGTGTCTCGACCAAGACACCTTCTCTAGGTGGCTTTAATTGTCTCAACCATGATGGTCTTGGATTGGTTGGGTCGAGACAGTTTGTTCTTTTGTGGTGTGTATTGACCTTGAGTGTCTTTCACACCTTTTGTCTCATTCAGGATGTATATGGTGCTCTTTGTTTCGACCTCCTTGAGGTTTTATGACCGAAACCATGTGTCGGGGACCTAAGTGGTCGAGACCCAACATTGGTTGTATCACCATCTCATTCATGTAAGGTTAAAGTGGTTGTATCTGTGTTTCTTGGGTGGACAAGTGTCTATTTGGTGCGTTTAGGTGTTGACACCTCATCCCCACCTCCTTCCCGCCTCCTTCATGTATATAAACCCTCTTCTCTCCATGCAAGTGAAACTTTCGGCCCTCTTTCTTCCTCTTCCTCTTTTGCTCATCCTTGGGGCTTAGTAGAGAAAGGAGAGATGATCCTTGCAGGTTTGGTGATCAGATCCCTTGCATGTGGTGATTCTTGCTCATCTTCACCACACATGGGTGTCCAAAAAGGATAACTAATCATATGAGCCAAAGATCAAGTTGAGGGTCATCTAACCACCTCTTCAAGTCTCCCGAAAACTCAGCTACAATGGTTGATGTTGAAATTCATCTTTCCTTGATCTAACTTGGGGTTGGAAGCATACCCCACAAAAGAAGAGAAGAAAGAGAAACATTAGTAAAAAGTCGGTATGTGCATACTAAAGAAAACTTGAGAAATATATTGACCAAAGGACATCAAGAATAAATGCTTCCCATGTAAGAGATAAGGACCACCCACAACAACATAAAAGATAGAAATCATCATCATAATAATAAAAAAAGATACTTGTCATAATCAAAACAGTAAAGATTATGCAATACTGGCACATAAAGAAAATAGGGCACACACCCCCACAATCATCCTCAATAACATGCATCAATGTGAGATAAGCATAGCCCTAGAACAATATAATTACAAAGGTGGCCAAGTCTCATAAACTTGAAACCTGATAGAGGAAGGAATACTACCAATCTCACAAATATATAAAATTGAGAATGGAATACTGCCAAACTCAGGTATAGAGAATGGGATATTTCCACTCTCCTCAAGAAATAATAGGGGAATATTGCCCCAAAAACTAATGTAATTTACACTACTCTAGTGCTACTGAATCACATAGCATGTAAAATATAGAGGCAAGTAAAAAAGTATAGTCATATTATACAATGTTGCCATCACACAATGGATAACACATACATCTACATGACAGTGGTCATATATCATCAACAAGTCCAACATGCACCAAGGCACAAGATAGATATCAAGAGAATATCTAAGTTCACAACAAGCAAGATAGTTCACATGAACTAGGATATCAAGAGAATAGATATATGTGTAGGCCAAAGTAGAAAAAATGATAAGATAGGTGAATTGCTCAACATAGAGGAATAGGAGATACATCATACCTCAACTTCAAAGTCTACTCTGTCCAAAGCCAATTCTAGGTCCAAGCCTAGGCCTCCAAAGAACCTATGATGCATATATGTAGAATTAGGGTTAGGTTTCCATTATTTATTCAAAACCCAAAAATCACCTTTTTCAACATATGGAATTAGGTTTCTAAAACCATGCCATATTTTAGTTTATGTTATTAAGAGTTCAAAACATATTTATTATATTTTTCTTACTTATAAATCATTGGTTATGAATTTTACAAGTTAATTCCTATTTAATTGGATTTATGAAAAACACATGTTATTAATAATTGGATTTAGTTATCAAAACTTATACCATTAGTTAGATATTATTGCTTTACCTGCAATTCGAACAAACCAAGAACTCTCGTAGCTTGCCCATGACTCCAAGAGTCGAACCCCACTTCAAGACGCCTCTCCTAAGGCTAGGAGTCTACTGCCTAGGTCTCCGTCGGTGAACCAGGAGGTCAGAGTTGGGGAAGAGGGTAGTAGGGTGAACGGGGCCAAAGAAACTACTGTGAGTAATTGTTGGGTGCTCGGGGATCATGTGGGGGGGGTATTTATAGGAGCTTGCCCAGGGTTCAACGTAGCAACTCCAAAACCAAAAACAAGGGATGATCGGGAAAGTCCCTCTTCAACTGGGCAATTGGGAGAAGGAAACCCAAGGAAAGTCGAGGTCCCCAAAAGAGGACAATCAGGGTGATGGTGAAAAGCAAGTCAGATTGAAATGAATAGGAAAGTTGAGGAAGAAAATTGTGAGAAGAAAACACGAATATTGTTCACGAAAAGTCAGTCTCCTAACCGAGGTAGGAGATGACCTCTGTTTCATCGAATCTTTGATCTGACGATCCACAAGAGGTGTGTGATAAAATAAATTCTGGAAATAAGAACTTTAGTGTGACATAAATGTAAATCTGATAAAAACTAAAGTTTTACTAAATTAATTTTCCTTTTTCTCTCTCTTATTTTGAGGGTGCAAACGAATCACAAATTAGGTAAAATTTTGCACAGAGGCCACTTAAGACATTTTGATTCCGATTATGCACTTACTTTTGTCTTTTGGAAACTTTTAATGTGCTGAATAAATCAAATCCTATTTTATCTTTCCTCATGCATTAATGACATTAGGATTCTCCTAATTTTATGAAACTTCACACACAAGTCATATTTAATGTGTTGGATATGATTTTTCCATCAATTTTATATGTTGGAGTTGTTTGATTATTTATTTAATATTTTGAAGGTTCTACACACTTTCTCTCTCTTAATTTCACCTTTTAAGCAAACTTTCTCCAAATTGTATGAAAATTCACCCAAAGGCTATATTTATTATGTAGATTGCGAATCCAAGATTATTTTCTTATTTTGGAGTCATTTATTGTTTTATTTGATATTTTGGGGAAAACTTAGATCTTTTCTTTTCTAAATAATTAAATTAATTATTATTATGTGAATAATGTGAAACTTGACTCCCAAGGAAATTGGGACCTAAGAAACATGATTTTTAACTTATATTCCATTTTGGTATTTCTTTTAATGAAATATGTCATATGGCCCATTACTGGCTCATTATCCAAAACTACTCATCCAAATGAATCATATGTGATTACTAAGTGTGGATTATCATGTATTTCAGTATATACTTTAGGTGACACATTTTATGTTCCATTATTTGCATAAGTCTAATGTGAGAACATTAGGTTACATTAGGGTGATTTATACATGCATTAGCTCATTAGGGTTATACTAAACCTTGTTTGGCTAAGACCAAAAGATCGAACTTCTAGGGTAGGGTTCGAGATCAAGTATGTTACATTCTACCCCATCTCCTTCTATTTTCTTGGCCTTACACCATGGACCATACATGGTGATCATTTTGGAGAGAAACTTCTCATCACAAGGGTCATAGACCATGTTTTAACAAGGTGGTACCCAAGTGAGAGGAAATTTCGTCTCTCTTTCTCCCTTTTTCTTTTGGTTCGGCCTAGGGTTCCTTCCCCTCTTTTTTTGAGCTATCTTTGACCTTGGTTTTGTATTCTTGAGGTGATCTTGTGACCAAAATTGGATCTTTTGGTGGAGCTTCATCCGCCCTTGGTGTTCGTGCGCTTGGAGCTTGTGATCCTTGGAGTTGATATTCCTTAAGGTGGGTTATATAACTCTCTAACATCTCTATTATTACACTTTTCTTTGCTTGCATGTTGTTGTTTCTCTCTCTAAATCACAATCCTAGCATGATACTATATTATATCATGATCTAGATCTTGAATGATGGTGGTTATCATGCTTGGCTTGCTTAAAACCCGAAACCCTAATTTTGGTACCCAATTTTTTAGATGGTTGTGAAATGGTGGTTTTCTTCCTATATTTTGATCTTGGTTTTAATCACATGCATGGTGTTCGTGTACTTTGGTGTAATACATAGTTTAAGTTCTATTTTGGAGGTGTTAAACGTGGTTTTATCTCTCTTGCATGGGTTCTTTCATGGTGGTTTCATGACACATGTGTTAGGGTTTTGGTGACTGATTTTATGAGAAGTTTTCCTCCTTGATGATGGTGGTTTTATTTGATGTTATCTCCTATTTTGGTCGTGATTATCTCCTATTTTGGTCTAGGTTCATCCCTATTTTTATGGTGGTCCTTTGCCTTTGTGGTAGCATGACCTTAGTGGTTGATACACCATGTTTTCCCCTTGGGTGAGACACATGCTTTGTGATGGTTGTGACTCTTACTTAGTTTCAGTCGAGACCAGTCCGTGTTGTGAGGTCAATACATACCTTTGTTTTTTAGGTCGAGACATGTTTTGGTTTGAGGTCAAGACATGTGCTTTGTGGGTGGTCAAAACCCTATTCCTTTTGGTGAAGGATTAATGCATCTTGTGAGGTGACATACTCTAGTGATATGATTGAGGGATTGATATCCCATAGTTATGGCCTTGTGAATGACAGTGCTATAAGTATCATGTGGTGATGATGTGACTAGTTCATGCCTTATATGTTTTATATCTTATAGAGTTGCACCTTTCCCTTAAATCTGTAGAGTTTGTTTTGGATTTGTACGTTGTAATTTGATTGATGGTAAAAGATACCCAATTGGCTTAATTAATCAAGTGAAACTCTAATCATGTAGGTGTCATGCTCCATAGATCCATTCCAGTGTCAGAATTAGTGTTAAATGGTGAAATGAGGCTTTCCTATGAGAAACTTGGAGTGCATATTTTTTAATATGTGGGAGTGCAAGTCGAGTATCTCCTTGCATCTACAATTACATGTGGTGTGATACAACCATGTGTGAGCTTCTCTCCTTGTGATATTGATGGCCATGTGTGAGCCAATCCTTCTTTTTAGATCGGCCATGCATGAGCCTGTTCTTATAGCATCGTACATGTACCAAGGTGGGCTAGGAGTGATTATATATAATTAAATATGGATGGCCATGTGTGAGACAATCCTTCATCTTGACTATATGTCATTGTTGTAGTTGGTTGATATGTCTCTGTGGTATTTTCTCCTATTCTGATCAAGAGGTGATGGGAGGTCGTGGATTTTGGATCTTTCATTGACCTCGGATCAAGTGGTGGATTGGATTTGGGTGGTATGACTCAAATCCTCAGGGCAATAATAAAAGATATAATACAATTGTGTAGTGTATTTTACCTATAGTCAAATGTGAATAACATTGTTTGATCTATTTGCCTTATCTTTGTATTAATTTCTTCAATTATAAGGCAGTAAGAGAAGTCAATTGTTATACATGTTCTTCATATTCCTTATTATAATATTAGTTGTTTTACAACTCAATGATAACTGCTTAGTTGCCTAAACTACTTTATCTGTTGGATACATGTCGTTTAGTTGAACCTGCTCAACCTGCTAAGTACATTTATCTACCTGCTTAGTCATTTGTGCTTAAATAGATGTTGGCAGAGAGTTATATCTCTCATTGGGATGTTTGGTCTCACCCCTTGGGTTTTCACATGTTTTAGGTGGTCGTGCATGAAGAGGTAGAGATTGTGCAGATGAGAAAGAGCAGTGGTAAGAGCAGTAGCTGATAAGGTTGGTTGTGTTGCTAGTCTTTTGGTGGTAGAGTCCTAGATGTCATCCATGTAAACTCAGGTCTTTGGGGTGCTCTCATTGTGTTTCATGGATATGTTATTGATACGAGGTTTTTGGCATGTGAGCCATGGTTGTACATATATGGCTTGTGTATATGTATATATGTGAAACAGGTATCTCATGTAACAGGTTGATGATAGGAACAATGATGCACAGTGATGTAAGCACCTTATGATATGTTATGTAATGCATGTGATAGGTTTGTGGACTTATATGTGATAAATTTTTGGCTTAAGGTGCTTATGTGAAATCAGATTTAATTTTGTGTGATTTTTGGTAATCTGCATGTTTAGTTATATTTCCGCATTTGGTTTTGAGTTATCTCATTTGTAGCCCGTCGGGGCGTCACAAAAATGATATCTAATGAGATTCTAAAAAATAATCTCACCATTATTGTTCTTATGTGTGTTTACAAGAATGCATGACCTTATAGATACTTTATTTAAACGCATATTGCATGTGTGTATGCAATATGACTTTGAGTCAAGTAAACCGTCAACTTGAAGCACCTTGTATCCTACTATATAGGAATTTTGGTAGAAAACACTAATCATACTTCACCATACGTTGGTTTCAAAATATCAACTCCATAATATTTTGTGAATTATTTATACAATTAGACATTTCTAGCCATCTTATGGGATATGACAATTCTAACATATTTTTGACTTCCCTTGGTGAAACATAGTTAATCATGCTATTTTACTTTATGGCAAACTTTTTTCTAGTGTGATTGGGTATATAATATCTTGACATCATGTTTTACATATGGTGTTTTATGTAGTTGTTCATGTCATTCAATAAGTTTCTTTGTATATGATTCACTTGTGCACTTAATATCAATATGTGTTTTGACATGTTAGATATAAGCTTTATCTTTGTTCTTAGTCTTAATGCATGAACTTATCATTTCATAATACAGTGGCTCTCTTCATAAAGTGTTTGTTGAGCATGTACTCAATTTTAGTTGTTTCTTTACTGGTGTTAGTTTATGTCTGAGTTGTTATTAAATTATACATCTTGTATTAGTTTGACTATTGGATAATTATCTTGAATTGATTGATCACTCATTTTTTTAATGATGGTTTTTGGTCTACATATGATTGATATTCATTGTGGGTAGGCATTATATGTAACATGTTTATGACATTTTACCTTTTTGGTATTAATTTAAGAAACTTTTGAGATTCTACCTTTGTAGTAATAGTTTTATTCAAATAGAGTTTATGATTCATGGACCACCATCTCCATAATATATGTATTAACACTCAATATGTGATCATTCGTAAGCTCTTTATAGGACACTCGTGATACATGATTGTACACTAAGCTACACAACTATTCTTCATTGAGTGTACCCGTCCACCAACGCTCTTGTTAAGAAGAATCTACATGAGACAAGTGATCTATATCTACTTCCCACTCCCATTCGCATAGTAAAATTTAAAGGTTTTAGTATTTATCCTCCATTTTAGTGGCGGAGCCAGCCCAATTTTGAAGGAGGGGCCCAAATATCAATTAACTTTTTTTGATGTAAATTCAATATCTATAAATTTCATACAAGTTGCAAGTATAAAATTCAAGCTATAAGTGTCAAGATATAGTTTATGAGTTTGTAATAAACAAACATTGAACAAATTTTAGAATCTCCTCTTTTTCGTCATCATTTGAAAATACTCCACTATAACACTATTTTAGATAGTGTCAAATATTTCTTTCTTAATGTAAATATTTATGCATAATACTGACGTGCATATTTTAAAACTTTGAAAGAAAGAATTTGTTGTAGGCTACTAGTTAGTAGAAAATTATTCAAAGTGTGTCTATGTTAAAAAATATTACCTAATAATGTGAAAGATTGGACGAAGATGTTATTTATCCCTTTACCACACACCACTAAAAAGGAGGAGAATTCAACAATATGTTGTGGATGAAAAATGTAATGTCTTTATTCTGAATGAAATATTCTTGTATCAAGGAATCAATTTATATACATCAATCAACAATTTAAACATTTGATTTTTATTAAAGACAATAAAAAAATTACCACGATGGAGGACATGAAGTTAGTTTCTCCATGTGATAGCGGCAACAAGGACGAACGTGAATCGATTTTTAAGTCTTGGCTGACAAACCAAGTGACGAGACAAACAACATGCTGCAATGACGAACAAAATTTCTTTCTTAGACGAAAAACGAACAATGTTCACAATGCCATACTATCCACTTATCCGGAGGAAAGCAAAGGCCACGAATATGATGACTAGATAAGTAACTTGAAATTTGTATCTTGCAACTCAAAAATTTGAATCCTTAATATACATAGACGATCCTTATATAACTGCAACGTCTAATATGAAAAGACATGGCCGGCATATGTCTGACGGCAACATAGTGATGAAAAGAATGGAGAGCAACGAAGAGACGCTACCTCAGCCTCCTTGTGGTTAGGGACCGGTACTCCAGAAAAGTATTTTTTTTTTTTGGTAAACTGGGGACAATCTTATTCATCCTGGTCCCTCAGTCCAGGTCCTAACACATCATTACACGACCTGTGGCTCAGTGTAGCTTCCTTCCCCACCACCTCAGTGAGGAAGCTAGGGCACTGGCTCCACCTCCTATAATCAACATCCTGTTTCAGACACCACTTAGCTGCTGTGTCAGCTGCTTTATTACAGACTCTCCTACCATACTTGATCATAACTACATCGAACTCCTTACAAAGCTTATTAATGCAAAAACAAATTGCTTTATACTTAGCTGGAATGAGCATGCTATTATTAAGCATCTGCACTGCCTCATTGTTGTCAGATTCTAGTAGGATCGTCCGGTATTGTGCTCGACAATCCTGCAGACCCAGCTCAATGGCTCTCAGCTCAGCTGCCAAGACGTCCAGTGTAGCTCCCTTATTACATCCTCCCCCTAGCCACCTTCCTTCGTGATCTCTTATGATGAAACCGGTGGCCATGGCCTTCCTCTTCTTCATGACTGCTGCGTCTACATTGACCTTCACTTGCTCCTTCGGCGGATGAATCCACCTATGATCTTCGCCTGTCCTGCTGTTCCTATCTGCTGTTTCCTTCGCGAAAGCCATCTTGCAGAGTGTGACTTCCTGCTTAATGCTGTTGAGCATACCTTCAGCATTCACTTTTAGCTCCAGAAAAGTATTTATTCATGCACCATTTGGATTGGAAAAGTATTAATTCACTTGCCGTTTGAGTTATGGGAAAGTATTATGCACTTGCTTTTTCTTTACGGTTCGAAACGGGACACTTCTTTAGTTAATTAATGATCATACTGCAAGTTAATTAATACTTTCCCATAACTCAAACGTGGGGCACTTGCCCCACATACGTGATGTAAATGAGTTTTGGAAAGGTAAGGTGGGGCACTTGTCCCAGGCTTGCTCCCCCCCCCTTCCGCCGCCACTGCTCCATTTAGTTATCATGAGGTTGATCTTATATAATTTTATAAGTCATTCATTTGTATGCTACTAAGCTCACATGATGCATATTATTATGTAGGTCTTATTCCTCTTGCAATTTGATTCTTGTGTATGATCTTTTGTGTACTAAACTTGCCACAATAATTCTACATTTGTTATTGGCGCATGTTGCATGTCCTGGTGTTTTGGGAAATCTATAGCATAGCTGGAAATGTGTGCCTAGGTATACCTAGTTGTTTCCTACACGTCAAAGACGTCATGGGGGTTACTAGCCGGTGTTAATGTTCCCAATGCCCTGATATGGAAGGAAAAGATAGTTGTCCATACTAGATACAATTATAATATTGTTGTCCATTAATAGTGTCAATATTTGTTTTGAAGTTTGCTTTAAAAAAAATTGTTAGATCCTATGTTACATTTTCGCTTTGTGGTGGGGAAAACATCTTAGTATTATATCAGTGTATGTCTTTCATATTTCAATGTTAACTATATATATGGATAGTAGTGGTGAAAGTATCCTAAAAATAGGTCAAAGCGGCCTTGAAAAGCCATGTTATCTTTATGATGGTTTTAATCACAATATAATATCAAAGTTAGTCATTCTCTTCCATAAGGAATCTCAGATACTCATATGAGTGATTAGTGAAATGCAAGATTAATTTTTACGTGATTCAGGACTTATTTTGATTTTAACCGATAGTATATATACAAAATATGTTTAGAAAGAGAGTTCACACATTATGTATTGGTCATTACATATAACTTACACATACTAGTCATAAAAATATCACATGTATAACCTTTAACTAATCCAACCACATGGAGGGAGATAATATTGTTTATATGTGTCCAAAAATTACATTACTCTATCATGTATACCATGAGATATAACTAACATTCATCTATATATATTTTTATTTTCTATAACTTATCATTGATAAGAAAATGCATATATTATTTCAATGTATGATTTATTTAGGTGAGTTTTGAAATACGTCTAATATAAGTAGTATGCACTCAATCTATACTATTATGTAGTACATTATTGCAAAACTTGTCAAATACAAAATGGTTACATACATATTCTATGTACTCAAAGTACACCATTCTTTGTGTGTGTGTCATGAATGGGTGGGTGTGTGTGCATGACTATGTCTATCGTGTAAATATGTTTATGTCGGTTTTGACCCAAAAGAAATGTTTTTAAGAGAGAAAATGGCATGGAAGGAAAGACGACAAAAAAACAAGTCACATGGACCTTTCAAGCTATCCAAAGTGGTGGCCTTACAACCTTGTCACCCTTACAAGTTTTACCACATATCTCCAACATATATTTCCACATTGCAAAGCATCTTGTTTATTTTTATAATGCTCATTCTAGGTTATTCTCAATTTTATGGTGTCGAAAGGGGGAGGGGAATATTGAGAAGTGATACGATGTAAGGTGAAAAAAGTGTAATCACAACATGTTTTTAGAATTCAGTCTAGTATTTTTCTTTTATTGTCTTTTTAGATGTTTAAGATGTATTCCTATAAACTATATTTGTCAAATACTTGTTAGTGTAATCTTTTTTTTTTGGTGAACCAAGACCTATATTGCTATTTTTGTAAAATTTTGTACAAGAAAAGAGAAAAAGGCCTGTGAGATCAAGAGAGCTCACCAAGCTAACTGTACAGGCTAAAAGCCAAAGAGAAAAAAGAAGCAACAAAAAGAAGAGAGGAGACAGTCAACCACTAAAAATGATTAGCATAGTCCTTCACTAAACGCCAGAGAACAGAAGCCTCCATAGATTTGTCCTCATGAACTCTAGAATTTCTTTCCATCCAAACCAAGTGAATAATAGAAATGCCAATACCATGGCTAACTCTGCTGGATAAAGCAATAAGATCCTCTCTTCTAACAGGAATGCAATTGATTAACTTCTCATTGAAGGCAGAACTCCATAAGAACATAGAGAAAGGACAATCAAACAGGATATGGTGAGTGAACTCGCATTCCTGTCTACAAAGAAAACACATAGATGGGGTAGAGATGCCCATTCTTCTCACATAATCAGTAGTAAGGAATCTCCCATGAGCAGCTTTCCAGGAAGTCAGCTGAAATCTTCTAGGACACCTGAAGCTCCAGACCCAGGAGAAGACAGGATCCGCTGAACCACATACTCTAATAAGATTCTAGACTTTCTTCAGGGTAACTTTACTCTCCTTATCAATACAAATGTTGTCCATACCACCAGAGGGAGAAGGAATATTAGCAAGGAATTTGTACAGAACCTCATGCAGTCTGGAATTAGAGAATCTCCACTGGTTACCATCAACAACAACACTGACTTTACAAGTAAGAGGAAGACCCGATCTAATGATCTCCTTACTCCCAATGCAATCACACAGGAAAAGATTGTGAGGAATCCATGGGTCTTGCCACAACCATGTGTTAGCCCCATCACCAATATTGTAACTAACCAAGTTTTTGAAGTCATCAAGATGCCTGATCAGTTGAATAACATACCAAGAAAGATTACCAGAAATTTCAAGATTCCAAATAGATTTCTTTGAAAGATACTTCTCATGAATCCATTTAATCCAGAGACTATCCTTCTTAGAAGCAATACGCCAGATGTTAAACACAACAGAAGCTTTACAGACCTCTTTGACTTTTTTAATAGCCAGACCACCCTCATCTTTGGGTTTAGTAATATCAGACCATTTGACCAAATGAAGATTACTTCTTCCTTCAGACTGACCCCAAAGGAAGTTCCTTATAGTCCTTTCAATCTCCTCACAAATCGAGCTAGGAAGAGGAAAAGAGGAAGACCAGAAGTGATGAATAGAGGTCAAGGTGGAATTACAAAGCTCTAACCTGCCAGCTAAGGACAGCTGCTTGGTTTTCCAACCATCAAGCCTCTTCTTCAATCTATCAATCAGAGGGAAACAGAACTTCTTGGACAACTTACCAGTAAAGAGAGGGATACCCAAGTATCTTTGAGGCAAGATATCAGGTTGAATGCCCAGGATACCAGAGATAAGATCTTTATCAGCATCAAGACTATAGAAAATAGAACTCTTCTCATAGATGATACACAAACCAGTAATTTTAGCAAGCTTATCAAGAACACTTTTCAAAGAAGTAGCACCAAGGGCATCAGCTTCCATAAAGATCATAAGATCATCAGCAAAAGCAATATGAGAGATACTCAAATCATTAGAAGCACACAAAGGTTTAATATTCCCCAACTTGACCTCCTTGTTAACCAATTGAGTGAAAGTTTCCATAACAATGGTGAAAAGGTAGGGGGCAAGAGGATCGCCCTGCCTAATACCATTAGTAGGCTTAAAAGGGGAAGTAGGCTCACCATTAAACAAAATCTCATAAGAACAAGTATCAAAAATTTCTCTAATCCAAACAATCCACTTCATAGGGAAATTCATAAGCTCTAAGATCTTGAAAAGAGCATGCCAAGAGACAGTATCATAAGCTTTAACAAGGTCCACTTTGACACACATCCTACCTTTCCCTTTAAATTTATTAAAATCATGGATGAGCTCATTAGATAGAAGAATAGCATCTTTAATACTTCTTTCCTTCACAAAAGCACATTGATTAATGCTAATAAGAGATGGAAGAACAACCTGAAGCCTATTTGTGAGGACTTTGGAAATCACCTTGTAAACCACATTACACAAAGCAATGGGTCTCCAATTCTTAATAAGATGACAATCATCATTTTTAGGAATAAGGGTAAGAAAAGTACGATTGGCCTCTTTCAAAAGTCTACCAGAAGAGAAAAAATCCAGGATAGCAAAGATAACATCATTGCCAATAATAGGCCAACTAGTTTTAAGAAACTTTCCATTCATACCATCAGGACCCGGGCATTTATCCACATTAAGCTCATCAATAACAGACATAACTTCCTCTCTACTGACATATCTTCCCAGCTGAAGCTTTTGAACATCAGAGATAGCAGAAAAATTCAAATCAGCAAACTCTTCAGAGCAAGCCTTAAACCCATTGTTGAAAAGATTGTTGTAAAAATCATAGATATAAGCTTTGATGTCCACAAGATTATGAACAAGAACACCATCAATATCCATATATTTAATGTTATTTCTCTGTCTTCGAGTCTTCATAGTAGAATAGAAAAAACGAGTATTAGAATCCCCTTCACGGAGCCATTGAATACGAGATTTTTGCCTAAAGAAGGATTCTTCAGTAATCCGGGCTTCAATAGCAGCTTTCCTACTAATAAGAGCAGAATTACACAAATCTTCATTAGTAGGGTCATTATCAAGAAGAACCTACAAGTCAAAAGCCTCCTTCTCAAGACTAATAGCCCTATCAGAAAAATTACCAACCACATTCTTATTCCACTCAGACAGTCGATTCCTCATCCTTCTGAACTTAGAATAAAGAACAAACATAGGATAACCAGCAACATCAATATCCCAAGAAGAAGACACCAACTCCAGAAAATCATTTCTATCTACCCACGCATTGATAAATCTAAAAGGAGAAAGAACTCTCCTTTTATTTCCAATAATAAGATTCATAATCCTGTGATCACTAGTGATATTAGGAATAAGAACACCATGAAAATTAGGGAAAAAATCCATAAACTTATTATTATAAAGTACTTTGTCAATCTTGGAAGTAGCAAAGTTCAAACCACTCTGATGATTATCCCAAGAGAAGAAAGGACCATTCATAGCAAGTTCAAAGAGGCCACAATTAGTAACACACTCATTAAAGTCGTCCATAGATTTCTTAGTAGGTGGCTCCCTTCCAATTTTTTCATTGAAGTTCCTCACAGCATTAAAGTCTCCAAGGATGGTCCAGGGATCACAAACAGTATTATGAATGATCTCAATATCCTTCCAGAGAGCCTCCCGATCAAGATCAGGGTTATGCCCATAGACAGCAGTAAGATAGAAATATTTATCATCCATAACAACTTTAGTATGAATAAGTTGATCTGACTCAAAAATTTTAGTTAAGGAGCAATAATTACTATCCCAAAGGATAATAGCTCTCCCAAGAACATGACTATCATGATTCGAAACCTAGTTGAAACCAGCAAAGAATTTATTTAAAAGCTTATGAATCTTCCCAGCACGCACCTTAGTTTCATTAAGAACAATAATATGAGGCCTAAATCTTAAAACTTCCTCTTGGACTTTAAAGGCTTTATTATTAAGCCCCCTGACGTTCCAAGAGATGATGCTAAGATGTTGTTCATCCATGGAAACCAGTTGAGACCAGTACTTCACTGGTTTGAGACCTATCCTCAGACTGAGAATCAGAGAGTTTGTCAAATTTATTAGCTAAGGCAGTGTTACCCTCTTCAGAAGCAATCTTCTTACCTTTACCTCCTTGTGGCTTTCTCTTCTTATTACCTTTAGGAAGTTCAAAAGTAGGTCCAGAATCTTTATGTTCAACAGAGTTAGGAGGAGTATCTAAGTTTATAACTTCACCTTCAATAGATATGGCGTCAGGAAAAAGCATAGAATCATCTTCTAAGGGATCCTGAAAGACCTCTTCCTCTGTTTCGACACTTTCAGACATTTCATCATTAAGCTTCAGGGATTCATTTAGCTCACCATTCAGTAACATAGCAGAATGAGATTCATCAGACAATCGACTTGGACCATCCTTTATCTCACCAACCAATGGAACAGTACCAAGAACCTTGCCGACAGGTTCCAGTCCAGCTTTATTGATTAAGTCAATCTGCACAGAAGCCTCAGAAGCGATGGGGGAATTGGAAGGAGATACCCGTAGGTTAGCAATAGCAGCAGTAGTAGATTTCTTGGGGACCCACACCATTTTCTCTGCCAAACCAGGGCAATCGTTATGACCAAATAAGTTACAAGTCGGACATCTGCTAGGAGTCCATTCATACTCCAGCTGGATAGTATGTTTCACCCCATTACTACTAACAACATCCATCGACTCCGGAAAAGTGGAAGAAGAAGGAAGAAGGACCTGCATTCGAGCATATTCCAGCCTGCGATGATCATAAGTAAATCTATCTGTCCGCAGCGGAATGCCCAAGAAGGAACCAATTCTGGAGAACATTTTTGAATCCCAAAGCTCCAACGGAAGATCGTGAACTCTGATCCAGACTAGAATGTCCTCTAATCTGAATCTCGACAACACTGCTCCAGGTTTCCATCTTAGAAGAATCAGTGGTTTACCCCTTACAAACCATTGTCCTCCTTCATCAATAGTTACAAGATCTTCCTCATTAGAAAACCTGATTAAGAAGAAGCCTCTCCCGTGACTCATCACTTCAATAGTACCATTAAGTTTCCAGATCTGAGACAGATATCTTTGCAGTGTCAGAAGATGAACTTTGAAGCCAATCACATAGCTTGCAAGACAATTGTTCCACTTCTTCGCATTCAGATCCGCTTCTTCTTGCGGATATACAAGAGCGTCATCCCTCACCTCAATAACAACTTTCTCCAGTGTCGTGATATCACTATTAGGTTTCTTTATAAGTTTACTCCAGAAACTTGAGGCAGTCGAGTGGACGACAACTCCAGTCGAAGCTGAGGCAAATGAAGGTCGGGAGGGATCACCAGCATCACGATGGTCGCCAGGAGCGCCGCCACCAGGATCGCCAGAGCCTCCGTGCATGGTTTCCATCTTTTCCCTCATAGAATGCTAAATCGTTGTAGTCATCATTGCCATTGTCGTTATGATCATCTAAGCTTCCATCCCAACATGTTCATGTCAGTATATGAATCGTTCATATTCATTTGGCTATATTTCAAGTCTTATCACTATTGACATGCAATGAATAAAAAATTTCTTAATAATTCTAGCCTAGTTGATTCAGTTACATCTCCCCCTGTAGTCATAGGTTGAAACATTATCATGTATTGTCTACTTACTAGTCTATGTCCCCAATGTACAAACTATCTAGGCTCGAGTCACCATTTTTTTTCACTCAGTTATGAGATAATGAGGAAACATAATGAAAATCTAAAGAATGATATTATTCAGTTATGTATGTCGTCAAGTACGTGATTTGAACAATGAGATCATACACATGTTAAGAGTATGTACATTCTTATCATGTCCCTAGTCAGATGTTACTGTGGAAGGTTGATAGATAACATTATCACATAAGACTAGAGTGTGTATTGGCTGAGGACAAAATCTCATCATTCATGAGATGTGACATCAAACCAAGTAGGTACATACTTGTTAGGGAACAATGTATCAGACAGACTCACCTTGAGAGTGACACATGGAAACCATGCTCAGTTCTCATAGTCATCTCTCATAGTGAAGGTGGTGATTCTAGTTCTTAGACCTGAAGTCACGACACTCATCACATGTCCTTCGATGTGCTTGGTCATCATCCATCGTGATCCTGAATAAGGGTTTCCATAAAGGTGATGATTGGGTGCATTGTGACACATGGGGATGATTGTGATGTAGATGAGATTTGTCCCTCCTGCTAGAGTTTAATATCCTGGCCACTTGATAAGAAAAACTAAGAAAAGCATGTGCATGCACATGTGAATCAATATACGAACATGGATCTGCTCTTGGATCAAGGAACATGGATGAAAGGAACATGGATCTGAGGTCACATATATCTCAGACAGTCTGCTCTTGGATCAAGGAACATGGATTGAATATTGAGAGGATGACGATTCCATGTCTCAAGTTCATTTCAGATATTAGTGACAAAGGAATTAGACAATCACTATAACACCTAACACATGTCGTAGGTAGAAGTTGTTCCAACTTTCTTGATTATTTGGTAGCATCGATGTGTGACTAGGCACCACTCTTTGCTTGTGATGTCATACATTAGTTATGGACATTCACTGCCTACATAAATAGGAACCTATGGGTTCACACACATAGGAATTCACCTAGAAGAGGAGTTTAATCATGAATAATAACTGAATTGATTATTAAAGAGTTTTGGTATTCAATTTGAGCAACATATCAACTGAGTGGACTCTCAACTGATTGACTCGTGTGATGAAATGACCGATTGGGGTGTCAAGTTGATTAGAAATTGAATTGGCTGAGTTTTAGTTGAACTGGGGAGCGAACTGACATGTTAACATAGTGAACCAATGGGCTCGAGTCACCAACCGACCGTTTGGTTGGGCGAGACGTCCAATTTATGGAGAATTTTGATTGCATCAAGGATTAGTGCTAACTTCATGTCGTGCATTAATTGGATTTGAATTGCCAATTCATATGCGATTGGGAAACATGGCAAAGCGAATTGATTGGCTCGCATGCCAACTGATCGGTTTGCCACTCGTAGGTTGCAAATATTTTGATATTCCACACAGACTGAGATCCCAGACCCTAACCCCTCCTATAAATAGAGGGGTATTGGGGGGCTTCTTACACACATCAATTACCTTTGATAATTGTTTGTCTTTTCTAGTTGTGGTATCCGAGAGAACCCAAGCAAGTCCTACCTGATAAAGGGAGGGATAGTAAGGGAGAACAATTGTGGGAGAGAAAGTTGGTAACTAGTACACCAACAGGAGGGACAACTCCTTCCTGTCTGTTCTAGTAGAACGACATGATTTCTAGGTGGTCCGTGTGGACTACCGTAGAGGTGAGGTGGTTGTTACCCATCGCTAGGAGGACAATGTCAGTCTACAGTCCATGGAGGAGCTGATGCAGACGTCGTCTGAGTCTGCTGTTCATGGTGGACATTATGAGCTACTGTAGAGGAGTCTCAGTGAAACTAGAAGTGCATGAATACTGCAATGAGTTATAGTCAATAGACTTGCTCCAGGACCATGTATAAACTCATTAAACCATCCTTTCCATTACATAGTTGTTGATACGATCTTGGTGTTCTAGGGAATATGTATTGATAAAAATTTATTTCCACTGCCTACTCTGTGCTCATATTTCCCTACACTAGCAGACATGACAAATAACCTAGAGTTGCTTCACCGTTTGTGAATAGTAGCAACAACTCATTTTTAGACTTCATCAAACCCTTCCCTTTCCACAACAATCCAGCTACATCCACAAACCTTGACAAACACATGGTTGACAAAATCAAATCTACCATCACTGAGGAGATCAGATCCTCGCAAAGTCCAAAACATAAGAGCAAAGGCAAGGTACCAACAATGGTCTTGACATTCAGCTCGTTGATGACTACACCAAAAGGACTTACCAAGAAGAACTATTTTGCTACCGCTGCTATAGATAACAACTCATAACTATGAGTCATTTCTCATCTTAGAGAATTTCCTTTCTTTTCTGAATCACTAGATGAACAAGAACGCAGTATCACCACTGCAGTATTGAAGATATTGCTTCTTGGCCAGACATACATACTTTATCAATATTTTCCAACACACTGGGTATCACCTTTGATACAAACATGACAACCCACTTAGTATTAGATGATATAGAACAATTTATGGGTTGGAGAAATGATAGGCACATCCACAACACTTATACCAATCTGGAAAAACTACACATCTGTCTATAATTTAGACTAGTACACATTTAGTTGTTTCCTTTCCACTCTATTGTGAAGATATTATCATGGAATGCATGTGGTGTGTCAAATGTTAAAATAAGAAAATACATTAGACAACACCTTTAAAAAAAATCAACGACATCGCCATTATTGAAACAAAAACTACCATGACTCCTTTTGCACTGAAATCCATAGGGGGGAACACATCAATCAATGGTTCTAGCTTCCTCCACATGGCTTTAAAGGAGGTACAATCATAGGCATCAACAACAATACCTTTAAGATTACAAAAACTAAATATCATGATTACACTATCACTCTTCACATCACAAATATTATAGATGCCAAGGAATGGATCTTCACAGGACTTTATGGTGAGCATGGCACAAATAAACAACATTACATCACTGAAATTGCACAATCTTCCAAACTTACTCACAACAACCATGGCTTATAGGTGGAGACTTCAACCTTATCACCCATACATTATATAGATTAAATCAAAACCATCCCTCTAGAACATTGACTAGAATTGACAAACTTCTCATAGATAGCATCACTACACACAATATGACCAACATCATACCATTAAATGCTAAGTACACTTGGAATAGACACCATTAATGGGTTAGAATTGACCATTATATTTACTCACCCTTTGAGAAAACCATCTATCCACACTCTAATGTCCTCTTTTACTCACAGACCCATTTTTGACCATTTTCCCATCATATGAGAAACCACAAATCTCATATGGGGACACAAACCATCAAGGATAGAAAACTTCTGCCTCATGGACCCATCTTTTCTACAATTATGTATATAAAACTGGCCATATTACCAATAGACATCCAATGAGCCATGATTTCATACGCATAACAACACCAAAAAAATTAGGACAACACACAAATAATGGCAGAAGCAAAAATATGGCAACATCATGCACATGCTAGTTGATTAAGAACAACAACATCAATATGTGGATAGTGACCCCAACACTGACCCATAATTAATCTTAGCCATCAAGGTAGAGATTTATGTTATTAAAAATTGTATTGACACTATCTGGATTAAAAGAGCTAAGATTAGATGGGCCATAGAAGGTGATAAAACACAATTTTTTTTCACAAATGTTGCAACAACATTGCTAGAAAAAACATCATTACTATAGTCAATATTAATGGGGCTAACACATAAATAAAAATCTTATCACTAAGTACATTGTTGCTCACTTCCAAAACATTTTCAACACGGGACATGAGCCTAGCATTTTCCACTCCACTAATTGGAAACACGTATGTCAGAAAACCATCATGTCCCCACAAAACACCATAGAAAAATTTACCATGGAAGAACTCAAAGTTGATATCTCCACATTAGGGAAAAACAAATCACCATGACCAGACAACCTTAACACAAAATCCTACCTAACCATGTGGGACACCATCAAAGAAGACTTCCTACAACTCCTATGTATGATTTACTTTGATGAAAACATCCATAAACACATCAAAGTTCTAAATCACACCAACATTCCCTTAATCAAAAAAGTAGAACAACCTGACATTATACAAAAATTAAGACCTATCAATCTAATCAATACTTCTTTACAAGATTCTTGCAAAAAATTCTCAGCAACCGCATCAAATCACATTCATAACATATCATAGACAATAATCAAAATGCTTTTCTGAAACACATAAACATTCTTGATTTGTTCATCATGGTTAATGGAACACTTCACCTTTTCTACAAAAACAAGACCCCAGTTTTAGCTATAAAATTGGACTTCAAAAAAGCTTTTGACTGTGTCAACTAGAATTGTCTCATCCACACTATGTAAGGCTATGGATTCCCCACCAAATGGATTAAATGGATTCATGCATGCATATTGACTAACACGTTTACTACCATCATTAACGAGTCACCATTTGGTCACTTCAAAAACACCAACGGATTCAGACAAGGAGACCTTTTATTAGATCACCTCTTCATCATGGTCACATATCTTCTCATGAACATGATAAACCTAGGGCCTTATTCAATCACCACATGAATGCTTTGAAAATACTATTCAATAAATAGATGATACTATGATTCTAGTCAAACCTGAGGATCAAACCATTATTAACAAAATATGTATCATTGGATTATTCTCATACATCTCTGGACTTAGGATCAACCTAGGAAAGTCATCCATTATAGGAGTCAATACACCGCCTAACACTATTCTCAGATACCAAACCCTCCTTAAATGCAAAACTGAGTCCTTCTTGGTTTGGTATTTGGGTCTCCCAATCACACCACATCTAGTACAACACAAATTATGGCTACCCATCATTGATAAAATCAACCATAAAATTACATCATGGATGAACTATTTCCTCAGTTTGGTTGGTAGGATCACCTTACATAACAGTGTCATCACTCCTATTACCACACATTACCTCAGTCGCATACCTTTACCAACTAAAAATAGAAACACGATAGACTCCATTAGAAGAAAATTCATGTGGAACCACTACCACTTGAACACAGAGAAAACCATGCTACACTTGATCAATTGGAAAACCATATGTGCACAGAAGGCTTATGGAGGATGGGGAATCATAGATATCTCTACACATGCAATTTTTCTCATCACAAAAATCATCCATTCTCTCACATCCACTACTTTAAATATCTGGAAGCCATTCATCATTCATAAATACATTAATAAGAAGAACCCACAAAAATAGACTTCGCAAATATATCACATCACCACTGTGGGAATTCATAAATAAACACTCAGACATCATCTTGCATATGATGAACACCCCCCACACCTCCACTAACATTAAATTCTGGAACGATCCATGTCACCACAACAAAATGATTATAGACATGTGCATCAATCTCCATATCCCTTAGAACCTGATCAAAATCAACACGGTCAAAGCTCTAGACCAACTTACTAGCAACAGACATAATAGACTCTGATCATTTATAATACAACATCTTGACTCTAATACTATAGAGGATACCATACACACTCTTGAATTCAATACCAACAACAACATCTATGTATATGGGGAAACAATACTCACCGAAACAAGCATACCACTTCCACACCTATAGAGGACTCATGACAGACCTCACACTTTTCTAGAAAACCATATGGCCACAAAATTTTAAATTGTTTTTTTGGCTCATCTCACACAACAAAATACTCATCGACAACAACCTTAGAGAGAGGGGCTTTGAGGGACCTACTAGATGCTACCTTCACCTATCAAGTGAAGAAACCACAAAACATCTTTTCAAATACTACCCTTTCACATTCCAGATACTCAACGTTCACCACCATTCACCTCTGTTGATGGAATTTTTATACTCATCATCGCTCATTACAAAACTCAGACCAACACAATTTCAACATGAATTGCATTCTCTGATGATTGCTATCCTATGGAATATCTAGTTAACCAGGAATAACAAAAAATACAACAATGCTACACTACCATATAACCGCGTTCATGTTGAGATTGAACACACTTACTCAATACTTTTGCATTACATGATAGACCACATTGACAACTCTATATATAACATGTAAAGACACCCATATGGCCATCTTCGGCAACAACAAGGGCGATGGCAGACACTACACCTTGGAAGATATTTTGGCTTATGATACTAGATTCTATAGCTCGCTCGACAGACTACTTCTAGCTTTCTTCCAATTTTAGTTTATAGTTGAGGCATATTGTTAAGGGGTGCCTCCCCCTAAACATTACAACTACTATCATCTATTTTTCTGCATCATTTATCTATTGATATATGGTTATGCTAGACCAAGTTTACATGGCTAACACACTTATGGTGTTGTTTAGCTATTGTGACCATGTTGTACTCTTCATGTTTGTAGACATTTATGATTTGCAAACATTCTATTGATATATGGAACTTCATATCAAAATATGATCATGTAATCCTCGATCTACTAGATGTAAGTTGTCTCGATGGAGGACACATGTGCGTTGTGTTGTTCTGATAGATGCAAGCAAAAGAGTTGTTGTTGTTATCATCGACCCACTCACCATGTGATCCATAGTGGATTTATTGTGGAAACTTCAGATGGAGCTAATTGTGGCATGAAGTTGTAGTGGAGTATATGGTGTGACTTCAACACTTTTGTTCAAGGAGGCAAGGGTAGGAAAAGATGGAGGTGGATGTGGCTTCATGTCCAGAAGATGGGGTGTCTATCCTGTAATATATATATGTCTTGATTGTAATGTATGAATATCCTCATGTGGTGTTTGGATATTAGTCTTATGTTGAATAAATTGTTATGTAAAGCACAAAGAATGAATCATTTTGAAATCATGTCATTTATATTTGATTTTTGTCATCATTTTTTACGAATGGATGTGAGCATGTATGTAATAGATGCAATAATGTGGCTTATGCATAATGAATTGTCAAAATTATGAAAACATAATGACTAAGTACCATACCAATTTATATCAAGTCTAAATGTTAATTATCTTTTTTATTGTGATAAAAATTAATTAGTATTATTCTTGGGTTGAGTAGCAAAATGATAAGAAATGTGAAATAATGAGTTTAGTATTTGTTACTGTTTTGTGTGGATAAGTGTGAAAAGGTATGGGTCGGATTCAATAATGTGGGTTATGCATAAAAAGTATAAAAATATAATGAATTAGTTATGTGACATTTTATAATAGGTCCAATTGTTGGTAACTTTTATTACTACAATGAGCAACAATTAACATTATTATTGGATTGCAGAACAAAATGTAAAATAATAATATGCACATGATGAGTAACCAACATTTGAATTATATTTCTTTTTCTTGCTAGAGAAAGACTTTCCACATTGTAAAAAAATACATCATGATTGATGAATAACTATTTGGTATGGTGTCATTGAGAAATTGTTATTGCTTTGAAAATATTTAACTACTAGTTTTACGGCTTAGCAACAAAATGTGTAGATATTTGACTATGACTGGGTCAAACATTATATCCAATTGAGAAGTTTAGGAAAAATAGAAAAGAAAGTGAAATTTGAAATTGGATATATTGTGTTAGTTTATAGCTAGTCCCATTGTTGATGACTTTTATGAAGACTCTCCCCCTACCTAATACATAATTGAGGGTTACAAGACCCTAAACTCGAAATTTTTGTTTTATAATGTGATATTGATATCCAATTCAACTGTGCATGATTTTCATTCAGATACATAGTTGGAAATATAAAGGATTTTGTTGAAATTTTGAATGTATAATACTTTTTACTTGTTGAAGCCTAATGCACTAATTTTGATAGCATGTTAATCAGAAATATGATAAAATCAACAATTAAAAAGTAGTGTGATAAATTATTCTAATTATGTTATTGATAGCTCAGATAGTTCTGAAACTTATATTGATTAGACAACTCTCATGTGATGATCTATTAAAATCTTCAGAATTTTTGGTTAAGTGATGGACCTATATATCAGCTGAGTTTTATTAGCAAACATTCAGTAGCACATACTGAAATATGAAATTTTTATCAACATAATATTTGATTTTTAGTATTTTATTGATAAGTCAGGATTAAGTGAAAATATTAATATATGTCTAAAAATGCATTTCATACATCATAAAATTCTATAATTTTAGATAATCATTTAAAGGGTGAAATAATTAATGTCAATTAATATTTTTGACATATAATTCTGCTGAAATAAAATAAATGTAATATTGGGGTTATTATGTAATATCAGGGGTTATTTACAATTGACCCAATCACCTTAATTGATATATATCAATAATCTAACACCCTAGTAGATCTTATAATTCATGATTCATCTCAGAGAAATGAAATCCCTAGAGAGAGGGAGAGTTAGGATTTGGGAGAGGTAAGTAGTGAAGACGTTGTTTTTGGGTTCTATCTTATTAGAAGTGATGAAATCAAGTAAGTTAATGTTCTTTAGATAGGTTTTTATGATGAATCTTCTCTCCTATGTATACATTTCATTTATCCTCTGATCTGAATAAAAAAGATATCAAATCATCTTCTTTTCTATTTCTTTCTCTTCAATCTTCATTTCTATGAATCCTAAGTTGAAATGAGGAAGAAAAGGACTAATTTCTCAAAGTTTGATTTAGATTCAAATAGACTAGTTCTTGAGCCATGTTTTTGAAGTGTTAACATTTGTGATGATTGGGTAAAAGAATCCTTTCAATAATTGCACTATATTAAAGAACTTAAGTTGACATATACAAATTCTCCATATATGATAGTAAATGAAAAGTTATTGTTCTTGAATTCATTTTGCAAAACATTTCATTAAATGTTACAAAATATGATCTGAAAATGTTTATGTCGTGAAATGGATATAGAAGTCCATGTATCTTGAATATTATAGAATTTACAGATTTATTTGATGATTTATCTAAAAAATGAATTTTGATTTTTTTGGTGTTTGAACATTAGTCTAAATGAAATTCAGATAAATGTCCATATGGACAACCCTATGTTTTAAGCTGTAAAAATATGAATTTCTCCATTCATCCCCATAGATATGAGGACTTTATGATTTCCATGAGTATGTTGTGTATGAACTTCCACCATTGAGGAGGTTGAGTGGGCGATGAGGTATAAATTTAAGTGTATCCCTTGTTATATCCTTTGATTGTCAATTCCATATAGAGCTTTGATTGCTTTGTCAATAATTGTATGCTTCTTTTGTGTTTTACCTTTGAATTTAGGGACTAATGGTCTAGTCTGATTTATTGTGAACTAGTTAGGAGGATCTTTGAAGACTGTATGAGCTTTTGGCACTGCATGGATTGGCTCTTCTACATAGAATTGGCTTTGACAACATTTGTAGATGTGGGATAGATATATGAGATACATAGTCATTGGGTTTACACTTTTTTCTGGAGACCATTTCTTTCATTTAGTCACCCATCATAGTTAGTGAGTTCACTAGGATTACCATATTTTATTTTTGAGGTATATTGATCAAGACCTTTCCAAATGGGTCGTCTTGGGGATATGTGTGTCTGCTTCACATTTTGTAAGAAGACCCATATAAAGGAGGTATGACCTCATAGTACAAGGTCAAGTACACATAGTTTCATCATGTATTATTTGGGAAGGAGAAGTGAGGGGTGTATGTGACCTACTATTTTCCACTCGATATTGATGGATTTTTGAAATTTTCATGGTTGTTGGTTGTCTCTTATCCAGCAACGCAATAAACATGGGGGAATCATATGGTTCTTCTTTTTAGTAGGCTATAATATTATTTCTTTGTTTGATTTGGGTGGAGGCGTGTATTCCCACCTAATGCCATGTCCAAGAAGTTGCATTATGGGTGAACTCATTGTGAAGGATGCATTTGTGCCTTAAGAAGTTGTGGAGGCTTCATTGACCTGCTAGATGTATCTTTATAGTTTTTCTACACACTTTTAGATGTCTTGTGACTGATTTCAATGACCTTGAATTTACATCTTTGGGGGTATGAGCACTTATAGATCAATAGGACTCAAACATATAGTGGTATATGTGGTCATTTTGCATTACCCCATTGCTAGTTTCCATTATCGACATGGATATAGTAGTCGATATCTTATGACCTATGGAGAGAGGATCAAGAGAAGTTTTACCTTAGAGAGGTAAGTGTTGCACCATTTACCATTTTTCATTACTTCATTTTGTATTATTGTGCTTTAGCTAATTGTATGTTTTTAATTTCCATGTTAGTTTTGACATCTTCTCTAGATTTCAACTAAGTTTGGTGAGTACATCTTGAGATACCTTCGTCAATTCCATGGACTTGAATGCATGAAGGATCCAATTTGAATCCCTATCAGGGAGTGTGTCATACCTGGATTAGTGTGTTACTCAATAGTGGGAAGGAGTTTGACACATCCCATATGACCCTCTTGTAGGATTGATTCAGTCTAGCACTAGGATTGATCAATTGGCATGGGACATGATGGGTAGCTATGTGAATCATGTCATATACTTAGAGTGTTTTACTAGTTTGGTCAATCACTATTGTTCTCCTAGGGATTCCATCATCATTTGGGGAATCCACCACGTGTAATATTTATGGT
Organism: Alisma plantago-aquatica; assembly: GCA_963693085.1. Taxonomy (NCBI): domain Eukaryota; kingdom Viridiplantae; phylum Streptophyta; class Magnoliopsida; order Alismatales; family Alismataceae; genus Alisma; species Alisma plantago-aquatica. Next base: position 1,793,580,780 of record OY856409.1, read on the forward strand.
CAACATGTGTATCTTGTATCTCTTTACTTTGTTAGAGAAATTTGATATGGGATTGTGCTATTCGCTTGTTCAACTGATTGAATATGATTCAATTGTGGACCCATATGATAATTTCATGATTCACTATTTCCCTATCATCATTGAGAGGGCATCTTTAGGTGACTCCTCCACTATGTGAGTCTTATAGAGAGGAACCTCAAGTGTTTGATGATTTTCTATGGTAGTGACATCATTGGAACTTTAGTGTCAAAGCTTCGAGTCACCTCCATACCAATAGAGACCAATATGTCTCATTCTTCAGTGGAGGTGATTTTAGATGGATCTCATCCAACTATGAGGTTGGTTTTATAAGAAGTGTTTCCAGAGATTTCTTCGGCTTGAGTATCCCATCAAGACATGAGTAGAGTCAATAGTTTATAGGATCTCAGGGTCACCATGGATACATCGTAGGTATGCATAACCTCCACATGGATGATTCAATCTTTATATGGATCCACATGGTTGTGTGGTCACCATGGATCTGCCTTTTGTGACCTTTAATTGAAAACGGCCATGTCGAAAGGACACTTTTTTTGGCATTCTAGAACAAGTCAATGATACACCTTTTAGTCAGCAGTGGTCCGTCAATGTAGTGCATCTAGACATGAGTAGGGAGCATAGATGTAACAATCTACTGATTTTTATTCAAAATTATATATATTATCAATTAATAACATTATAAAATAATAATAAATAAAATAATATTTAACCATTCATTTACTTCACCAAAAAAGAATTTCCTTTTTTTATGAATTGATTCTAAAAACAATAGTAATCAAGTATACTCATTTATTTTGAATTTTTAGCAATTTTCAATACTCAAATTTGAGTTTATTTGATTAAGATAACATACCTTGATTGTATTTTCAATGACAACTCATTGTTAGAAAAATAATAAATAAAGATAATAAATGGATTAATGATAATACAGTCTATTGGTGGATAAATATTCATCAGAATAAGATTTAGATTTTTATCCCTTACTCCTACTATTCAGCCAAGCGTCCCTTTACTTTGTGCCACATATTCCATTCTTTATGTAGGTTATAAATGAATTAGAAAAAATGTTAATGATTTTTCTTTTAATTTTGACCACTTATTAAGATCACTTTAGCACATAAATTCTACAACCCACACGTGTCTCCATGACCTTTCATAAATATCATCCTGATGCCACATAATCACCTTTCTTTAATTTTTAAAGAATGTATTAAATAATAAGCAAACCACCTCACCTGTCATGGACACCACGTAGGGGTTATGTGTCCTCAAAGACCTTTCTAATGTACACCTAACCCCATTAGGTGTCATGTACAAACTCACACTTGTCCTTTTTCTCATTTCCCATGATACCCCTCCTCACTACTATAAAAGGAACGCAAACCTCACCATTTTTACACATTCAAACAACAACTCTCTACTACTCCATTATACTCTGAATTTTGTTTCTTTTGTTCTCTCCCTCTTCACCACAATATTATTAGTAAAATTCTCTATATCTAAAAGAGAAATACTTTCTCTCTCATTCTCCATAAGAAGGAATTATGTTTTGATAAGGAGATCTATTTTGGGTCATTTCTTTGGTGGTGGAATCTACTAGCTTCGAAGGATTGGTAAATGGAAATTAGTGTTCATATCCACATTCTAGTAAACATATTTTAGCCTCTTTATGACCTAATACACACACTCTCTATCTATACAAAATTAAGGTTACCTTGTATTAAGACTTTGTTATAACTCAAAATAATATTGAAATAATTTTGGAAGCAAGCTCTTTGTATATATCTATATCATATCATCATCTTTTTTTAGGGTAGTCAAGGTCTTTCGGTCAAGTTGTCTAGCCCATATCTATTTTTGGGCATCAACTCTTCCAGGATCTCCAAACAATCTATGGCCATGTAGGATCTTCCAGGTGCTTTTAGGAACCACTTAGCTAGATGGTCAGTTGGCTTGTTAGCATTCCTCCCTATCTTCCTTATGTTCACAATAGATATTTCACTTCTAGTAAGTTGAATTCTATTCACAATGGATCTATACTTGCTAGAACACTGAGCCACATTATGACTGAAGTCGATTACTAACTGGGAGTCTGTAATGCTCTCACATTGCCCTCCTCCTCTAGTGCGACAACATTCAAGCTTGTTAATATGGCAAGCAACATTCCTGCATGTGGATTAGAACCCACATGTTTTTAGGCACCTCCTGTGATCCATTTCACGTCCTCATCCCTGAAAATGTAATTGACACTTTGTGAATTGATGGGCTATGCATTGTTGTATCTGCTGCAACTTGAGTTCAACCTCTCGAAGGTGAGGTCCAAAATGCTCTTGGTGTCAGTTGTTGCTTCTGCGTATTGCCTTTACTGGATATCACAATATTTTTTTACATAACTGCTAATATCAACTACAAGTTGTTGCATGTGCACATCCTTATTTTCAAATACATGCAAGTTTTTGGGTTTCCAACACAACATCATGAATGTATTGTGCCATTCCTCATATGTCCCAATTTGACTCAGGTTCTTTAGGATCCATTCTTGCACACTGCTTGAGTTGTAAAAGTTTGGATTTAAACCAAGTTTAAGCAAACCCATAGTGGTTTAATCTTGGGACAATCATGAACCGCATGGAGGCACAATTCCTCTTCAACTCCACATCTTTGGAAGTAGCCATTATCTGTCATTCTCATCACCTTGCACATTTCGTTGGTGAGTAGTTTATTGTGATTCAGGATCCATATATGTGGCTTGATTCTATGTGGGACGATTGCCTCCAGATACTCCCCCAATCGTCAATAGACATGGAGATCTTATCCATTACAAGTTCTTTGCACATCACCTTAACTGAGAACTTCCCATATTGATGACGAGGCCAATAATACTCGTCCTCTCCCAAATCTAACATCGGTTTGGGTTGTGAGAGGATATCTCTTGTAAAATCATCTTCAAAGTAATGGTTGACAAACTCATCATTCTATTGGTCGTCTTGGATCACCAAACTTGATGCCTTCAGATCTTGTAGTTCTTCTTGTATTGCTAAGCCATTTTTCACCACCGGGGGCTGGGCCAATTTTAACCATCTACCTTCCCTTATTGATGTGCCACATCCATTAGCTATTGAAATTGCCATTTTGTCTTGAGCGATCTTTAGGAGACTATGTATCCCTCACCATGTCATAGGTTTTGCTCCCTGATGTGCTTCTGTCTTTCTGTACTTTGCTATCATCAGTGGTTACCATACATAATTTGAGTGACTCACTAGTTTATCCACTATCTTCTTTAGTAGAGTATCTTTGAGCTCTCTTGTAGTACGCATTTGTAGACCACATTCGCGTGGATCCGCTAGTAGTTTATTCCATGCTAGTAAATGAGTCAACTTATTTTCCAATGCTTTACTCCATATGAAGTTCCTAGTAATTTGATCGAGTTCATCGCACACCAAGATTGGAACCTTGGAGGACTAAATATGTGAATAGTTGTTGTCTTCAAAGTTGTTCTAGCTTGTATGGCCCGATCGACGAATAACATGCTTTTTTGGCCCATGATTTTACTTTTTCTTGGAATATATTGATGAAGTCTAAGTATAAGGATTTCACATTCTTCTTGTGCACCACTGGAATTCCCAGATGCTTGCCTAATTCCTGTACCATAGGCATATTTAGTTTCCTATGATCGCCTTCTCTAACCCAAGTGGGATATTCTTAGAAAAGAAGACAACCGATTTCTCACTAGTGATCTGTAGTCCAGATGCCTTTCCAAACTAGTTCTGACATTTTATGGTGCACTTAGCTTGAGTGATCGATGCTTCACCAAATAAGACTATATCGTATGCAAACACAAGTTGTGACACAAACATCTTCGTATTTGTGAACAACGTTGACTTCCATAATCCTTTAGTAACCTCCTTCTGTATATCCTGGCTAAGCCTCTCCATACATGAAACAAAGATGTAGGGAGATAAAGGATTACCTTGCTTAACTCCTCTCAAAGGTTTAAACGGCCTGAGCACCTACTGATTCCAAATTATGGATGACCTCCCTGTAGCGAGGAACTGCATCATGACTTGTATGATAGGTCTAGGTATCATCATCCTTTGAAGAGTATCATGGATGAAGTCCCAACTCAGTTTATCATATGCCTTTGTTATGTCTATCTTGATCACCATGGTAGGTTGTTTGGGCTTCATTTTTCCATTGAATGGACAACTTTTTGCAATAGAATCATGTTATCGTGTAACACCCTTCCTAGAATGAAAATCAACTGGTCCATGGAAATCCAATCATCCAAGAAGGGTTTAATCCTATTAACAATGAATTTAGAAAGCATTTTAATACACATTTTAGTTAGAGAGACGGGGCAGACTTGATTACATGATACTAGGTGATGGGTTTTGGGTATAAGGACAACAGTTGAATCCACTACATTTTTGTCCAGGCACACCCCTACAAAGGGTTTCTTAATGATGTCGATCAAGTTTTCACTGGTTCTTGTCCAATTCTTTTGAAAAAATCAAGCATCCAAACCATCTGGCTCTGAGACCTTCAGGGGTGACATCACAAATAGGGTACTCCTAATCTCCTCCATAGTCGAGGTCCTGCCAAGCATCTCTTCCTACTCATGGGTTAACCGAGGGAAAACACCGATGAATTACACTGCACAAGTGACCCGAGAACCCGAGTTAGGATCTGTTAGCAACTCAAAAAAGTGGTCATATACCATATTTGTCAAATCCTTCTTCTCAGGTATCCAGTCATTGTCATCTGTCTTCAATCTGGTGATTTTAGTTCTCAGACAATGCTCTTTAACACAGGTGTAGAAGAACCACATATTGTTGTCCCCTAGTGACAACCACTCACATTGGGCCTTTTGCCTCCACTCCATATCCTCGAGTCTCAACTCCTCTAGAATTGAAGCTTGGATGTTGATGTTCATGTTTTTAGTACATGGTCATATCATTGAGCAAGTTGCCTCTGGGCAGTCAACAACTTAATCTGCAGGTTTTTTCTTCTTCTTCCATCTCTTGTTTTGGATATTTTGGTCCCATTTCATAGCTTCATTCAAGAAATGTTTTGAGTTTACCAAGAAGCTAACCTTACTATCCTTGCTATTGTGTGGTAGAGTTTGGAAGCTTGGGTGTTCTTTCCAGTGGTCGTATGTTCTATGTTTTCTCATGTAAGGCACTTTTGTAGAGGGGGTGGAGATCAGTATTGAATCATGATCAGAGATGATACACTCAATGACCTCTACTGAGGATCTACTGAATTTGTCGAGCCACTCATTGTTTCTCACAGCCCGATCCAGCAACATCTGAAGGAGCCCTCATTTGAAGGTCATCATTGGTCCACTAGTTTGTAAATTGATCAAACCACAGTCTCCCAATGCTTCAGCAAATTCCTTGTAGCTTGTTGAATCTAGTGTCTAGCCGCCCATCTTCTCAATAGGAAAAATGCACATCAAAATCCCCACACATCACCATGCCTCCTGGAACCCCTGCATAGGTAGAGCACATACGGTCCCACATCAGTCATCTTCTAGATCTTAGGGTACTCTCATACAAAAAGGTCATTAGGACCATGTTGTTAATCCTATAGTGGGCAAATTCCCTGTGGGTTTGGAGGATATTACATTCACAAGGTTGTCATTCCACAACACCGAAATCCCCCATGAAAATCCTTAAGTGTCCACCCCGTGAGAACGTGCAAAGCCTAGGGATTTGATAACCCAATTTACAGTAGCTCCCTTAGACGTGGGTCTATGATGACCATGATGGACAAATGATACTTTTAACCAGTTCCTCAACCATGAGTTGGGTGTCCCTATCAAGAGCACTACATACATTCCAACACATGACTTTTATGGATCACACATTTTGGTCGGATCCTTTTCTTCACCTTAAACAACCTCCTTCTCCAGATCTTCATGGTGAGTTTGTTTCCCTCATTTTTTGGTGTTTGGTCACAAACTATCCCTTGAGTTCACCTTTTTCCTATTCCTCATGTGGACTCCAACTTGAGTATTGTAGCTCATGTTCTGGCTTCGCACCACACTAGATTGCCCTGTTGAGAATTTGATTTTTTTCATTGATGTTGTTGAAGTTCACCTCCTCAAATTCATTGTTGTCTGTAAGATCAACTACACTATGAACCATATTTTCCTTACTCCCTCCCCTAAAATTTATAGTGGTGTCTATATGAGATTCATCATGGTGTTCTCTGTTCTATTGAGAAATAGAGAACATGGTCAAATCTTGATTACTAGTCAAGTTCTTTGTGTTTTGCTTCCTAGCCCACCAATCGATGTTTGGTCCTATGAAGTCGTTCCTTACATTCTGATCTAGTACGAATTCCTGAACCTCCTCCTCATCCTCAGAGTTCTACGATTCTTGAAATTTGTTCATGCTTTATACATGTTCTTGTTCTTTAAGTTTGCCTTTCTCTTTAGTCTTCTTTCTGGGTTCCTTGAAGAATGGTCGAGCATGGATATCCTCAGTAAAAGTTGCTTTTACACCTTGGTTCTCCTTCAGTTTACCCGTATCTATGTCCTTAGTGGTCTTTGTGGCAGTATTAGACCTTACCGACGTGCATTCCTGATCATTGTGCTCTACTTGTCCACAATTCATACAGATGTAAGGTATGTTTTTGTATTGTACAATGTATTTCCTTCCCTGAATAACAATCATAGGTATTAGCAGTTTCCCTATCACAAATTCAACTGCTAGCCTTACAAAATGACCTCTTCTCTGCATGGTGGTATTGATGTCGATTTTGATAGTCTTACCTATCTGATCTCTCACCACATTGAGGAATGTGTCATGTTAGAGGTATATAGGCAAATTGGGAATATGTACCCATGCAATCATTCATTCATAATGGGCTCTTTCTATGTTGAAGAGCATGTTCCATCTCTATACTGAGAGGTAGGACCCCAACAATGGTTGGGGCCACCCATAAGTTCTCGTAGGTAATCTTCCTTCAATTGCAACTTGACGATGAAGTATTCGTTCTCCAGATCCATAAAATCAAACAACCCATTAGGTTTCCACAGTAACCTCGTATTATCCATTAGTGTGAGATATCCTACTTCTTGTGAGATCAGCTTGACCATAATAGAAAACTTCCATGGTTTTAGGAGTCATTAAACACATCATCCCTAATCTCAAACAATGGCATACTTCCATCTACCTTCACGATAATGTCTTCAATTTTGAGTGATGTGCTTATATCAGAGGCTTCAAAAGGATCCCCTTTTTGCATATTATCCACTATATCCTTATAGGATACTCATGAATGGGTGGCTTCTTTGTGGGTATCTAAGCTTCTCATAGTATCAGTTTGATATCATTGCGGCAACTGCCCGGTAAAATTTATGAAACTTCATGTCCTTGGCGGGGACTCCACTTCCATGGTAGCATCATAAAATGGTTCTTCATTGTCCAAGGAGGGGTTTCTGCATTTTCCATTGTAGTTAAACTTTAGCCCTAGATTTCCAACGATCTCTGTCTGGTTGTGTCTTTTGGCATTGTCTCTTGGAAATTTCATGGGTATAGTCCCCATCAAGATCGTTTCAGCCATGCATGTCCCTTCTTGGGCCTTAGGGTCTTCTCCTTCTGGGGGTCTGCCTCCATGATCTTCTCTATTGTAGTTTAATCAGTCGTAGTCAGCACCGCCTCCAAATCCTAGTCCACTCATCATCCCTTTCTAGATGCGATATGGATTCATATCATATCACCATAAAACATCACAAAATGTATGATTTTATGATATTTTGTTACCCTATCACATTCTCATAATGATTCTATTTTGATAAAGTAGCATAAGTATGCAACTGTTACATAATACATTCAACCAGTTATATATTTGAACAAATATTTTTGAGAAACTCCTTCCATTACATGTGCTTATCACACATATATTATTCTATTTGAACTCTGTGGGGACATTGGGCACAAATGTAGGTAGTAGAAACAAAAAAATTCAAATACCTTTTCCCAAAACAGCAAGATCGCGTCAACAACAATGTATCTAGGAAGGAAGGTTGTAGGGTAATATCTGGTCCTGGAGCAAATCCAGTGACATTACCCTTGTAGTAGCAGCTTCTTCTTCAGGCAACAACACCCTCCTTCAGCTACAACAACACTCGAACAATCGTCTTCGTCAACCTCCTCATGTAGCACCATAGACAGTGGTTGACGATGTCCTCATAATGATAGATAACAACCTCCCACCTCTAGAGCAGTCCATGCGGACCACCAGGATCTCCACATTGTGCTACCAGATCTAGAAGGAAGGAGTTATCCCCTTCTATCAATGTACTATTCACTGACATACTCTCCCACAATTGTTATCAGTTGTTCTCTCCCTTGCTATCCCTCCCTTTATCAGGTAGGACTTTCTCATGCTCTCTCTTGGTTACCACAACCAGATAGGACAACAACTGTCAAAGCAACTAATTCTCAATTATGTGTATTGGGAAGCCCCTAGTACCCCCCATTTATATTAGAGGCCAAGGTCAGGGTTTCCAGTCTGTGTGGGAGTAGAAGGGTCTACAATCATGAATTTTCTACAACCTCTACGAACGGCGAACCGGTCATTTCACTTATTGAAAAGTCATTTCATGCAATTTCCTATTCACAATTAGTTTCCAATCAGTGTCCTATGTTAATCCTTATACTGATCAAATTGAACAAGTGGAACGATTCAACTATACTCATGGTTTGGGAAAATCACCAGAAGCTTTGATTAGCTTGACTGAGCTGATTGGTTTACTAGGTGAACCGGTCGTCTCACCAACCTGAGCCGATATTTTCACCCAGTGAGCTGATCGATTGGTGTCCTAAGTCATGTAGAAATCATCCAATTCAATTTTCAATCAACCTAACACTCCAATCAATCATTTCAACACTTTAACTTAATAGAAATGAGTCCAGACAGTTGATCTATTGTTTAATTGAATATCAAAACACCTTTAGTAATCAAATTAAACATCATTCATGAATATACTCCTTTAATCCAAGTGTATCCTATGTGTGTGACCCTATAAGTCTAGAATTATGTTGGTAGTGAATGTCTATAACTAATTCTGATATCACAAGCAAAGAATGGTGCCTAGTCACACATCATTGCTACCCAAGTAATTCAAAGAGTTGGAGAACAACTTCAATCTACAATATATGATTAATGTTACTGTGATTGTATAATTCCTTTATCTCGGATATCCGGATTGAACTCAAGGCATGGGATCATCATCCTCTCAACATTCAATCCTTTCTCCTTGAACTAGATCAGATTTTCTGAGATGCATGTAAGTTCACATATCACATATTAAATCACATGAGTACAATCGTACATTTCTCAGTCTCGCTTATCAAGAGGCCCTGGATATCAATCTCCTATAGGAGGGACAAATCTGATCTACATCACTCACATTCAATCCCCATGTATCACAACTACCCAATCATTACCATTATGGCAATCCTTATTCAGGGTTACATTGGATGGTGTCCAAGTATATTGAACGATGTGTGATGAATGTAGTGACTTTAGGTCTAAGAGCCACAATCATTACTATTAATATGAGAGTTGATTCCGACTACCATTCCATGGTCTCCATATATCACTCTCAAGGTGGGTCTGTCTGATACATTGTTCTCTAACATGTACCTATGTGATTGACTTGATTCACATATCATGACTAATGAGACTCTATCATCAGTCAACACACACTCTAGTCTTATGTATTATTATCGTCTATTTTGCTTCCACAATAATATCTGACTAGGGACATAATAAGAATGTATGTACTCTTAGCATTTGTATGATCTCATTGTTCAAGTCACATACTTGAAGACATACATTATCGAGTGGCATCATTCTTTAGACATTTACTATGTTGTGTCATCATCTCATGACTATGACAAACACAATAGAAGAAATTATCTTATTGATTTATCAAATCATGTATTTAATGCCACATTCCAATCATCATATGATTGGCTCTCTGGGCATACATACCAACAGAATCCACTTGCACTTAGAGCCAATTACCCATGAATGTTATACCAAGTGATCTTAACATGTCCATCATGTTTCTGTTGTGTAAGTGCTTTTATAGCGGGTATAAAAACATTTGCTTTAAGTTGGTATTTTATAAATTTCACATCTCTTCGTTATATGACATATCATATGAGATGGAAGTGTCATAGTATGCTATATGAGATTCCTTGTCTAACAAGTAGCTCTATTGTTGTCATAAGTGTTTCTACTCTGTCATCAATGGTTGGAACCTCACACAAGTTCACCCATATGAACTTCTTGATCCATACAATATCCTCTTTTGTTCTCATGACACAGATATACTTAACTTATTTTGTATATTTAAACCATTGTCATTAGCTCGGAACCCTTTCTAGCTTATAGTTCTCCTTTAAGGTAAAAAATAAACATAGATTGTGATCATTTATTTCTCTTGTCATTTCGGAAGCTTGCATCGATGCAACCCTTTACACCCAACTCTTCCTTATTACCATAACCAAGGAAATCAATGTAACTTTGTTTGTATGTAGCTGCATCTCCTTGGATTTCATCAAAGTGTGTTCCCCAATGTCATCCCAGTGTAGAGGAGATTTGTAGGGTCGAACATAGAGGGTTTCATAAGGAGGCATCCCAATACTCGCCTGATAGTTGTTATTATATACAAACTCATCTAAAGGCAGATAGTGGTCCCACAAGCCTTCCCATTCAAGAACATAAGCCCACATAAGATCCTCTCTATGTGTTTTGACTGCCTGTTTGTCTGCGAATGGTATGATGTATTGAAGTTCAACTTGGTACCCAATTCTTCTTGAACTTGCTTCCACAACTTTGAAGTGAACTTTGGGTCCCTGTCTGAGATAATGGATGATGGAACTCCATGCAGACATACTATCTCCCCTATATAAAGATAGTCCAGCTCAAATACTTTGGCAGTAGTCTTCATAGGGAGAAAGTGAGTTGACTTGGTGAGACAATGCACTACAACCCATGCAACATCATGTCCCTTTCTGGTCCTGGGTAGTCCCACCACAAAATCCAAGGTGATGTGTTCCCATTTTCATTTCGAGATTTCAACGGGTTGCGATAGACCACTCGGCCTTTGGTGCTCTATCTTGATTTTCTAGCATGTCAGATATCTGGACACAAATTCAGCAATATCATGCTTCATGCCCTCCACCGGAACTGATGTTGTGGGTCATTGTACGTCTTAGTTGTGCTGGGATGAACTGTGTATTTTGAACCATGTGAATCATTGAGAATCTTTGTCTTCATACCTAATTTCTCAGGAACCCACATATGGTTCTTGTATCAAAGACCACCATCAAGACTCATAGACAGATGTGTTTTGGGCTTTGACATGAGAGAGGAGATCTCTTCAAGATCAAGTTTAGCTTTCTGTGACTCAAGAAGTTCAAATTGAAGATCAAACATGATGGAGATGTTGTTGACCTAGAGACAATCAGATGAAAAACTATGTCTTCCAGCCCACTAGGTCCTCCATGTTCCTCCACTCGAGAATAGATAAAGATGCACATACTGCCCTTTTTTTGCTAAGAGCATCAACGAGTACATTAATAATGAAATCATAGTCTTTCAAATATTCAATCCATCAACGTTGACGCAGGTTCACGTCCTTCTGAGTCAGAATGTATTTTAGGCTTTTATGGTCGGTGAAGATATCGAATGTTGCCCCATACAGGTAGTGCCTCCAAATTTTGAGAGCATGAATGATTGCAGATAATTCCAAATCATGTATGGGATAATTAAGTTCATTGGGTTTTAGCTGTCTAGATGCAAAAGCCACCACTTTTATGTGTTGTTGCAGGACACATCCTAACCCATTTCTCAAAGCATCAATAAAGATCACAAACCCTTCATTACCAGAAGGTAGAACTAGAACAGGGGCAAATGTCAACTTCTGCTTTAGCTCCTAGAAACTGGACTCATAAGTAGCTGACTAAATGAAATGCTCATTCTTCTGAGTAATCTTAGTCAGAGGAAGTGCAACTTTGGAGAAATTGGGAATGAAGCGACGATGATACCCAACTAAAACCAAGAAGCTCTAGATTTCAAAAGGGTTTTGAGGAGGTTGCCAATCAAGAACAACAAACACTTTTGTGGGATCGACAGGTATGTTACCCCTAGAAATGACATGGCCAAGAAATATGACTTTATCAATCCAAAATTCATATTTAGAGATCTTACCATATAATTTCTGAGCTCAAAGGATTTCAAGGACTGCCTTCAAGTGCTCACGGTGCTTCTCCATAGAGTCAGAATAGATCAAAATATCATCAATAAAGATGACCACAAACTCATCAAGATAAGGTTAGAATACTTTATTCATCACATTCATAAATATGTCTGGTGCGTTGGTCAACCCAAATGGCATTAGTAGAAATTTGTAATGCCCATAATGAGTTCAGAAAGCAATTTTAGAAATGTTAGAGTCTTTGACTTTCAGTTGATGGTATTCATAATGAAGATCAATCTTAGAGAAGACTTTTGCAGTATGAAGATGATCAAAGAAGTCATCAATGTGAGGGAAGGGGTACTTATTTTTAATAGTGGCCTAGTTCAACACATGGTAGTCAATACACATATACAAGAACCATCTTTTTTTTGATAAAAAAAACAAGTGCACCCCAAGGGGAAACACTATGATGGATAAAACCTATGTCAAGAAGTTCTTATAACTGTTTCTTTAACTCCATAAGCTCAGCAGGAGCCATCCTATATGGTGCCCTAGAAATCACAGTGGTTCCAGGAAGATCTATGGAGAGCTCAATGTCTCTATTTGGAGGCAACCCAAGAAGATCCACCAGAAATATGTCAAGAAAGTCATGTACCACCTCCAGTCTTTCTACAAGCCCACTACTAGGACTGGTCTCTGAGACTAATGTGAGGAATATTTACATCCTTTAGAAATGATCTTTTTAGATTTTAGAGATGAAATTATAATAATATTATAGAATCTACTTCCCCTAGGGAGCACTACAGGACACAAATGAGGTTGAGGGAGGACTACTATCTTGTTTCTATAGTCAATCTGGGCATGATACTTGTATAGACAATCTATACCAAGTATAATATCAAAGTCTTCCATATTTAAGAGGATGAATTCAAAGGTCATGTCATGATTTTTGAATTTTAGAGGCAAGACATCAATTTTATATAATGTAGTGAGTATCTTGCCACTAGGAGTTGACACATTAAGAATATATCCCAAGTCCTTTATATGAAGGTGTAACATAGATGCCAGATTTCAAGAAATGAATGTATTTGTAGATCCAGAATCAAATAAAGCTTTAACATGATGATCATTTAGGAATAAAATGTCTACACAGTATAATTGTATCATGAATAAGTTGAAGGCATTGAACAGGATATTAGATATATGAAATAAGTAAGGTTATCTTCAACAAGCTAATTGGGATTTGCCTTAGCTTCCTTTGTAGTCACTGTGAATACTCTGGTATTGTGGTGTCCCTGAGGAGGTGGAGCACCTGTTGTAGGGTTGCCAAAGATGGATGGATTCAAGCAATTGGCGATGAAATGGCCCTCCTTCTTATAGTTGTAGCAGACCGACTTGGGATGACAGCATACCCCACCATGGTATCCCCCACAAGTCTTGCACTTTTAATGAGTTCTCCTCTATTGGTTCTGGTGGTTTTTCTATCCTCCTTTACCTGAACCTCCTCCTTTTTTTGATCCCTTATTATTATGGCTAGGGTGGAGCTTCCTAGACTTATCCTCCTCAGTGGTGGTTAACCCTAGGTATCTCATACTTCAATGCTTCTACAAACCCTGTACCCTTTCTTGCTCAAGAGCCACGTCTAGGGCTTCATCTATGTTTTTGGGATGGGAGGTGATGACTAGGGTTTTCAGATGGGCGGCTAGGCAGTCAACATAGTGCTCTAGGAGGTGATCTTCAGTCTTAATGGGTGCATAATGATCCAAAAGTCTAAACTTCAGGGTGTAGTCAACCACCGAAAGACTACCCTGCTTAATCTCACAGTAATTCTCTCTTTCCTCTTCCTCTCATCTATAGGCATAAAATGGTCAGTGAAGAGGGTTTTGAAGGCTTCCCATTCCATGATATCCATTTCTTCTCCCCTATTCCTGCCATAGTTTTCCCACTAGATTTTAGCCCCTCCCTTAAGTAGATGTGTGGAAAATTTAACCTTCTTTTCATTGGGTACTTCTAGGGTATGGAAAGCATTTTCCATAGATAGGGTCCAGGCTTCAGCCTTATCCATTACCTCAGACTGGTCTTTCCCCCAAAAGGTGTCACGGTTAAGTTTGATGAAATCTAGCACAATCACTTCCTTCTTCCTAGATGAATTGGGTTCGGGGGTTCCTCTTAGGGCAATGGTCTCCATGAAGTCTAGGAGGTTCTTCCCACCTATCCTTGGCCATTTTCTCAGAATCAGGTTCTTAAGGATTTTTGGGTTCTTTTCTCTTCTTAGAGGATGACTCTTCAAAAGCCTTGGAATTACAGGATTTTGGAGGCATCATGAAAATTAGGTGAAATACATTAGATATATCATTTTTCTCATATTAAATTTCATTATTCTTATTTATTAGTTATTAATGATCTTAATGTTATTAGTTGTGGAGGATACCCTAAAATCCTTATCAGTCAGTGCTTAGGACTTCTAAATAGAGTGTCTCTTTTCCTAACCTTATATCGTAGAGATGAGAGGGCAATATTTATAAAATAAAGATGAGAGGAAATTTTTCTATAGAGGAGATAAGAGGGAGTATCTATAGATGAGAAAGGCCATTAAATAAGGTATGCCCAAGTAGTAGGGGACACTTAGGGTATCTTCTAGGTAGACTTATACTTCCATAGAGGTAGCCTCATGATTCTAAGAAAAGTGGCTCGAAGACTTTATCCAGACCCATGACGGATGTTATCATAGTCACCTCCACCCTTCATATCCCTAACTCAAAGACTACCCTAGACTCACAATAGGGTGAATGAGGTTTCATGTTACTATGTTGTGTGAACATTGGCTCTGATACCAACTGTGACGACCCCTAATCCTGTCTACTTTCCATAATGACATTCCTTAGATATGCGTGCACTCATAATATATATGATGTTAAAAGGGAAAATATAAGGGATTGTGATTGTTAACTAGTATATAATAAAAAACCATATCTTTGTTCACAAACATCATTCAAGTAGTCACACAACCATCATTCATAAGATAAAAGGTCATATTACATTATTCAATGGAAGAAGAAATAAGTTCTTAAGGAAACAAAATACATAGGACATAGACTACACATAATCTAATGAAATGAAACAACTAACTAAATAGAAAAATAGGATGAGAGGCAACCATGTATCTAATTATCCTCCATGATCATTATTTAACATCTTTAGGTACTTTGAGATGCATTACATGTTTCTTGTACCTAGAAAATACGAGAAACGAACGATCAATATGGAGTTGGTACGTGGTTGAAAGATACAATACTAAGTTGGCATATTTAAAATATTAAAGAAAGAAGAAAGAAATGAAAATGTTATTTAAGGTGGAAAATCAGGTAAACTCAAGTTATTAATCATATTTCAATGGACATGTATTACTATGGTGGGCTTAGCACAATCAACACGTATATTATTGGGCCCATTCCCTGCTCACCTTGTACCATTAGGGATACCACGTACCATGTACCACTAGGGAGGTGCTAGCCAACATTAATACTTTCCCTCTCTAATAGGGAGATAAATGAACACCATCAATAAATACATTCCACTTTCTTTCCTTAGTGTTCTTTAGTGTTCAAGGCGGAGAAATATAAATATGTATAGATATACATCCAAGAAATATTATACAACTAAATGCAAGCAAGTACTCATAATTATAACATCCAACAACACTAGTCATATAATTATATCCACGTACCTTGAATCTCAGATCTTGATTTCAACAAGGCTAGATTAAGATAGTAGATCACCCTGAAAGAGATATAAAGACCTAATGTCACTATGGGTCCTCAACACCTAATATTAGGGTTTTGGATTAATTAGGGTTATCACTAGAGTCATTGGCTCATATCATAGTATTCAGAGGGGGAATCCTCATTTTAGAGTTTTGAAAGTGGATCAGGTATATTGGATAATTAGTTTTCCTTTAATTACCATTATTGAAAGAGAGAGAAAATATACTATTCATGTGGTATTAGGGTTTTTGAGTCTATTATTGATCAAAAAATTAGGATTTTGAGTCAGAGAACTCAGGGTCATATTTGATATCTCAAGGTTTTAAAAAAATATTGACATCTATTTTATTATTCATTTTCTACAATTTAATATCAAAAAGGACTTAAATCAAAGTCATAAAAGGATACATCGAGGTACATGTGATAATTTATAATGGTTCTCCTTATTTTTTTGAGAACTTGGGTATTTTGTGGGAATTTTTCAAGTATTGGAATCATTTATTATGGATTTTACAAGATCAACCAATCAAAAAAAGGAAAGAGTTTAAAAATAAAAAAAAGGAAAAGTGATTGGGCCTCACAGATCAGAGGAGGAATCCAGCTCCACAGATCCTCCTCTTAACCTGTGACCCAGAGTGGCTAAGGGAGGGTCGAGCGAGGGTGTGAAAGGGGTAGGAATGCCCATGGGATCAAAATTATTGGGCGTGATAGGGTATGGTTGGATCAGGGATTTCATTAACCCAATTCATTTACTGCTCATGCCATGATAGAAGTGCAAGTAGGGTGGAGAGGGGGTGATGATTCAAGGTAGATAGGGGACATTAGGATAGTGTGGAGTCTCGGTTGGCTTTGTGTGGTCTTGTTGGAGTTAACAAGGATGAGATGGCCATAAGAGGTGGACGAAATCTCGAGCTTCAATCAAACACAAGTGAAAATGACAAAATTAGGATCTAGAGTTTTACTTCCCCTCTGATTGGATTGAGGGATGAGTAAACTACACAAAGGTCCAATGGTGGATTTGCAAGCCTCCTGATGCTCAGAGACGTCACCAACCTCGCCGGAGATGGGGGGTCTTGGGCTTGCTTGCATGTGATTTTCATCATGTTCCTCTGGTCCCTTGTTGCTCCAAATGGATTTGCGGTTCTCCTTGTTAAGGTCTCTAAAGTGTACATTCTCAGTTGATTGGAGGGTGGAGGGACCTGGGGTGAGGGAGGTGCTCTGGGTCAGACAGGTGAGGGTGGTTCAGGTTAGGGGTTCTAGGGTGTGCTCTGATGCAATTGAAGGAAGTAGATGACTAAAGGGGAAATGGTGGAGCTTTTGGAGTCCTTAAATAGCCTTAGGAGGGCATGGGCAAGGAATCCCTAAAGTGGGTGCCACCGTCAGGTGAGATTTGTGGAGAAGAAGGGGGTCATTATCAATGGTTCAAGGGTTAGGGGTGACATGTGATCTATCGATTTTTAGTGAGGAGAGTAAAATCATCCTATTGGAATCATGATCGAGAGTGCGGATAAGTCTCGGGTGATCAGGGATAGCTGCTCATGTTGTTGGATCTGAGGCCATGTCTTGTGGGAGGTTGGGGATGTTTTCCTAGCCATTGGATGCTCCCTGGTCCATGACCAAGATAATCAGGAGGCCCAGATGCACAACCGCATAAGTGACCCGTGTCATAGTTTAGATAAGGCATGCTTGACACATGAATGTCCTGTATATTGATCACATAATTAGAAACTTAGGTCTTACATGTTAATAAATGGAATAACACACCTAATTTCTAAAGCTTATATCTCATAAATGGCTTATCAAATTAAAGTGAAATTTTAAATGGAGCTTCATACCAAGGTTATCTAGCTATTGTAAAAAATTGAGTTCCAAATTCAAAGGTAGACTACATAAATTGACTATGTATCATAATACATATAATTCACCTCTATATGAACTAGGGTTTGCATTATAATGAAATTGATAATTCCTTATTGTCAAATTAGTGAGGGAGATGGTTGAGGGTATTATTGGAAATAACAAAATTGTAAGAGAGAGAAAATATATTTAAAAACCCACTTTATCACGCATGCACTCTTCTTCCTCTACTCCAGAAGATCTTCCACCCTTGGCACAAAGTTTCTGTGCAATCAAGTGCAACTCCTCATTTAATATAGAAATCACCTTGGACTCCTCAATACTTTTAACAGACGTTGAGCGTTCCCTTTCTTCTCCCCATGATTGGCTTTTAGCCATATTCTTCAAGATTTCATGACACCCGAATGGCTTGTTGCTGAGGAAGAAGCATGTTCCTACGATGTCCAAAGTGGTCCTTTCCCCCTTATGCAGCCCATAATAGAATATCTTTGCTTAGACATACAAATCAATCCCATGACGAGGGACCTTTCTCAACATATTATAATACCTTTGTAATGCTTTAGAGTAGGATTCTTCTACCTGATATTTAAAGATGAATATTTTCCTAACCAGCTCATTAGTCTTCTGAGGTGGGAAATAACGCTCGAGGAAAGCGTCTATCATTTGGTCCAATGTCTCAACTGACTCAAGAGGAAGGTTGTAGAACCATGACTTGGCATTTTCTGTGTGACACCCCACACCACAAACCACAAGATAACTCAAAACTAACCACAGAAACAAACTTAAACAAATAGATTATCGAAAAACACTAGAAATTAAAACCATTTTCATCACAATCAAAACAACAAAAACCTTTACATATGAGTCCTTTCATGTCACAAGGCACTTACCATCTATGCCATCAGCCTGTTATAAGAAAACCTATCCAGACATATATATACATATCCACTATATCCATACATGAAAAGGACATACAAGTCAAACCACGAATTGAAACACGTCTACAAAACACACCCAAAAACCATCCCAAAGACCTGAGTGTACATGGATGACTTTAGGACTCTAACCACAAAAGGACCACCAATAGCACTTCCAACCTTGTCAGTAACTATCCTTCTTGTTGCTGCTCAACCTCTACTGCACAATCTCTACCTCCTCGTGCACGTCCACCTAAAAGATGTGGGGAACCCACATGGTGAGATTCCAAATATCAATGGGAGATATAACTCTCCACGAACACTATTATTAGCAAAAGTAAGATGATTAAACAACAATAGGAAAGCTACAACCATGATAAACAAGTAATCATTACTAATAGAATAAACAACTACAATTAGATTATGAAACATCTTATCATCATAAAAGGAATATGAAGAACATGTATATTCACTACCAACTATACTATACAAAAGCAAGTAAGGCCTCATCCAATATTTTCATATTTGAACCTAAGAAAGTATGCTACTTGGCTGATTACATGTTTTATTATGCCTCGAGGATTTGAGTCGTACCACCCAAATCCAACCGACCACTACTAAGTCAAAATCGGTGCCATACAAGGTCTATGGAAGAGCCGAAATCCATGACCTCACCCCTTCGGTTAGTGCGAGTGAACCTGTAGTGACATCATTAGTCAAACTACTACCAGAGACATATAGTCCAACTTTACAAATCTAGCTCACCTTGGGACATGTCGAATCTAGTCAATTTGAGCTACGACCCACAACCACACTCCTACCAGGGTATGTCCCACAGCCAATCATGTATCACATGTCACTGAGATATGGCCTGAAGCCGCAATCCTATCAGGGTATGGCCCGTAGCCAATCTTGTATCACATATCCTGGACGTAAGGGGATATTCGTCCTCACCCTGCATTTTTTTTGGGTGCAAATAGGGTGGGGTGCCTCTTTACTAATAAGAAAAGGATAGTTACAAGTTATAACTATCAAGATAAATGGAGATTATGAATCACAACCATCGGGAAATAGAAAACTATACAGAAAAAAGCTATAACACTATCTATACAGACTAGCTAATAACAGGGAACTATCTCTATTGCAACTGGACCAGAATTAATCAAAATCCCTTTGAGTGGCTTCAAAAATCCTACTATTCCTCTCCCTCCATAGCAGGTAGATAATGCAAGCCACAAAAATCTTCTCATCCTTCCTAAGCACCAGCAAATTGGATAAGTTTGAGATTTTAACTCTGTAATTATTGAGAAACCTCTCCCATGCCAAGCTGGCGAACCCACATTCAAAGAAAATATGTGGGATGGATTCTTCACTCTCTTCACAGAAGCAGCACCTAGAGGCCAGCTGGAAACCAATTTTCTTGAGATAATCACAGTTTAGCAACTTGCCTAAGAAGGCCTTCCAAAGAAAAATAGACCATCTTCTGGGAAGCTTATCCGACCAGATCCATTTTCCCCAAGAAACAACCTTTCCCTTTGTCCTGGCTATATCCCAGCCATCCTTCATAGTAAAAGTATCACCACCTCTAAAAAGGATAGTATCTTCCTCATTCATGTTTACAGTCTGATCATTCAAAATATATAAAAGAACTTCAGCTCCTCTAAAGTTAGGAAGAGACTAGACCCCATTGTAAATGCAGCTGGCAACTTTACAGAACTTTCCTTTCCCTAATCTCAGAATGAATTGATGATCAACAAGATCATAGAGTTTATCTTCGTTGTTAACCCAAGGGTTCAACCAAAATAGAAAAGATTTCCCATCTCCCAAATGGAACTCAATGTGTCTCAACAACAGATTCCTATGTTCAAGCAACTTCTTCCAAAACCAAGGAGCATTGGTTTTGGCTTCAATCGACCATAGAGATTCCTCTTTAATATATTTTTCATGGACCCACTTAATCCAGAGACCATCTTTCTTGGTGGCTAGGCACCACAAGTTTTTAAGAAGACCTACAGTAGACCAATCATTTATAGATCTTATGCCAAGACCTCCCTCCTCCTTTGGCCTGCAAATGACCTTCCAAGAGACCGTATGGATATGCTACTTATCATCCAGATCATTCCAAATAAATTCCCTCATCATCTTCTCTATCGTTCTTGTTGTAGACTTAGGCAGAGGGAAGGCAGCAGTCCAGAAAATGCTATAAGTAGAAAGTGTAGAAATAACTAGCTCGACTCTACCTGCTTGAGAAAGAAGCCTACCCTTCCAGGAATCCGGCCTGTTTATGACTTTGTCAATAATAGGAACACAGAGTCTTGGTTAACCTTCCAGTAAATAAAGGAACACCAAGATATTTCACTGGAAGAGAGCTGACTTTAATGTTCAAAATGTTGGTGATATTACTCTTCTCAACCATTTTGCTCAAGAAAATATGGCTTTTCTCATTATTCAACTTAAGGTTTGACACCTTACCAAAGGTTTCCAAGATAAAATTAAGACTAAGGGCATTGCTATCATCAGCTCTAGAAAAAAGAAGCAGGTCATCTGCAAAAATAATGTAAGAGATTGAATTAGAATCTGAGATACCAACAGGTTTAAGATTCCCTTTATGAACTTTAGCATTAATGAAGGAAGAGAACCCCTGCATAGCAATGACAAAAAGAAAGGGGGCTAGCGGATCTCCTTGTTGAACCCCATTAGATGCATAGAATTGTTCAGTTGGTGAACCATTCATGAGAACTTTGTAGGAGGCACTACTAAAAGTTTCATGAATCCAGTTAAGCCAACAATCAGGAAACCCCATCTTTTCCAAAAGGAATAGAATGTAGTCGCGTCTCACTATATCATAAGCCTTGGCTAAGTCAGCCTTAACGCACATCACCTTTTGAGAACTCACAAAATTACTTAGAACATCATTAGCTAAAAGGATAACATCGCCAATTCTTCTCCCATAAACAAAAGCAGCTTGATTAGAGTCAGTAATAGAGAGTAGAATATACTTGACTCTATTAGCCATAATTTTTGTGATAATCTTATAAATGACATTGCAAAGCGAAATGGGTCTAAAATATTTGAGTTCAGTAGCTCCATGCTTCTTGGGAATCAGAGTTATCATAGTGCTATTACATTCCTTGAGTAGCTTCCCAGAACTAAAGAAGTTTTGAACGGCTCTAAAAATATCATCTCCTATAACATCCCAAACAGATTTGAAGAACACAACATTGAAACCATCGAGCCTAGGAGCTTTCTCATCCTTCATTCCTTTAATAACATCTTCTATTTTAGACCTAGAAACAACTTTCCTCAGTTCGTCATAATGAGCAGAAAAGATCGTAGGGATAATCCTCACTCCATTCAACTAAGTCATTTGGAGTACCATTAAACAAGTTCTCATAATAACCTTTAATAGTACTTCAAATAGCTTCAATATCATAGATGTAGTCACCATTCAGGTCATGCAAAACATTAATATTATTCCTCAACCTGTGGTTTTTAATGGAAGCATAGAAGAAGGCTGAGTTCCTGTTGCCAAGCTTTATCCATTGGACCCTACTTTTTTGTTTAAGAAAGCTCTCTTCATCCCTAAGAGCCTGAATAACTTGAAGTCTGAGAGCAGTAAGTTGTTTATGTTTCCCTTCATTAGTCGGATCCGCATCTACAACCTCCTACATAAACTTAGCATGATTTTCAAGCTCCCTAGCCTTAGAAAGAAAATTCCCCACTTCCTCTCTATTCCATTTCCGAAGAGCATTGGTAACAGCATGGAGTTTTTTATAGACTCTGAACATAGGTGTGCCACTACAGTCTGTCTCCTTCCAAGCAGATTCCACAATACTTCTATAAGAACTGATACTAGTCCATGAGTTTATAAAATGAAAAGGGGTGAAACCACTTTTACCTCTATCAAGTCGAATGGCAATGATTCTATGGTCCCCCACAACAGAAGCGATAACCTCACCCCAACAGTGAGGAAAACTATTGAGAAAGTTCATGTCACAGAAAATATGATCAATTCTGGAGAAGGTGCTTAAGCCTTTCTTGCTATGGCTATCCCAAGTAAAGAATTGCCCCTTAGTTGGCATTTCCATAAGATCAGTACAGATTATAGCATGGTTAAAATCATTCATACTTCTGTTAGTAGGTGGGTGTTTACCCAGCCTCTCACTGCTCAGCCTTACTGCATTAAAATCGCCTAAGATGCACCAATTTGCTGGTTTCAGCCTCGAGATGTTAATAATAGAGTCCCAAAGAGTCATCCTATCACCGTCACCATTTTCCCCATAGATGATAGACATTTCAAAAACAATATTGTTCTTCTTAATGACACAGTGCAGAATTTGAACATTCACCAATTTCTTAATAAGACTAATGTCTTTATCCATCCATAACACAATTATTCTCATATATGAATAAAAATCAGAATTATCTACATACTGGGCTCCTTGCCAAACCATATCTATAAAAGACTGAACATCCTTCTTTTGGACTCTCGATTCCAAGATAATAAGAATATCTTCCTTGTTCCCCTTTAACTCCTTTTGAATGTGGGGAATTTTATTTGCACCTCCCCTCACATTCTAGGAGATAATAGTAAAAGGACTAATCATTAGGGGGTAGGTTTGAGCCATCCTCCTTCTCTTCAAAGTTTGATAGGAGTGAATACTTATTCAGAGATGAAGGGATATTCCTGTTGATCATAGACTTTGGAATAACTCACGGAGGAGACTTAGATTTTCTACCTCTCATCTCCCATCCAATCTCAGGTGAAGTGTTAGGGGTAATTGTATCCACCACTTTCACCTTATCTTTCACTACTTCCATGATAGATGTGTTGTATGTTACCTTTGGTCTGCTTTCGATTACAACAACCTAGACTTCACTGTCTCTGGTTACAACAGTAGGCTCAGGTCCAGATATCTCTTTACTTAAGTGATCCACACTAGCTTCCTGAATGATTTCCTCTGCATCAATAAAGATATCACTCTCATCATTCTTACTACTTTTGGAACCCACACTTTCTTTTTAGTTATCTCACTAGACATTTTCTTCACATGAACTTTGTTTGGTACATGCATAGAGCCACAGAGATTTGCCTCATGGCCATAGAGACCACGGTTCAAACACCTATGCAACTTCCACTCATATTCAAAGGAAATGGTATCACTTTGGCCATCGTCACTGATGATTTGAAGCTCTTTGGGAAATGAGAAGTCCAAAGGAATCAAGACTTGCAGTCTAGCATATTCGAGCCTGATAAATTCACTCGTTAGTCTATCCAGTTTTAGAGGGACACCTAGGAATGATCCAATCCTGTTGAACATCTCGACATCCTACAGCTCAAGCGGCAAGTTGAATATCTTTAGCCATATCAGAACTTCAGTGAGCTTCGCCTTCTCCAGGGGTTCACCCCTCTCCCATTTCTTTATGATTAGCGGCTTCCCCGCAACAAACCATGGACCTCCGTCAATAGTTGTAGTCAGATCCTCGTCGTTGGAGAACAATACAATGAAACAACCCCGACCTCTGGATCTCACTTCGATGGAGCCTTTAGCTTTCCAGATTTATGCTAGATGATGAGCTAGAATTGGCCAATTTGGCTCCAGACCGACTACATACCCTGCAGCAGTCCTGCTCCATCTCTCAACATTCCATTCTGTAATGAATTTTGAGTACACCAGCTTTCCATCTAAGACTTCAATATGTGTATTCTTCAGGATGACAGAGTCTCCATTCTTATTCTCCTTGAATAGATCTATCCATGACTTCACCTCTTTTGCAACATAGATGCTACAGACAACCTTCCTTAGATCAGAGGTGACTGGATCAATCAGGTTCGATGAGGCCGATGACCCTCCCGCAGTCACCTCCTCTATCACCTCCTCGTTCGCCTCTACACCCAATATGTGTAGGATCTATCAAAAGATAAGTTAAAGTCGTTTCACCATTCAACAAGTGTTGACACTGAATGGATCTATGGCACAGGGCAAAACTATGTGATTAGGTTCCACTTGATTAGTTAAGTCATTTAAGTGTCTTTTAACATCAATCAAGTTACAACATATAAAATCATAACAAATTCTACAAAAATAAGGCTTAATACTCTTCCAGTAGATATAACATATAAGGTGTGAACTTGTCACAATATCACCACATGATGCCTGGATTATTGCCATTCACAACATTAGAAACAAAGCCACATGCCATGTGATATCAATCCACCAACTCTATCAGTAGGAAACATCCTTTCATGTTAGAACAATAACCACTTGTTAGGTCATAAGGCCCAACCACCATATTCCTGTGTCACCTGTATAATCAGCATGCATCACAAGTGCATATTCAATCATGTCGCCATCATAGAACACATTAGTTATGATAATCAATTCCACAACACCTGCATAATTTGAAGATCATAATCAAGAGAGATAATCACATAACATCAAAACCATCCATGGTAAGGATATAAGCAAGACTTGTTCACTTTTAGGGTTTATGGTTTCCACTTTTTCCGATTAGGGTCCACAAGGTTAGGATCAACCAACCACCCTCCACCATCATGGGGTGTGTTAGGATTAAGCAACATCATTAGAGAAGATTGGATATCATACGAAAGAACATAACACATATGTATGCATGATTAACATTAGATGTTCATACATGTTTCATAATCACCTACCCCTACCACATGTTAACCACTTAGGCACATGGGTCGCGGCCAACCTCCATAGTATGTCGTGACTATGGCATACACCATGGGTATCTCGACCTACTCCCTTACCATGTCACGACCACCTCTTACAAGTCACACCCGCGACATTAGGGTTAGGGTTTCTCTTCACTCTTCAACCATGTGTCGTGACCAAGATCCTCAACCACCCTATGTCACGACTGTGATGCCTCAACACCACCATGTTGCGATTGCAACATCCCCTAATTGTGATTGCCACTCCAAGGGCTATCTCTAGCAAGAAAAGGCAAGGAACTAAGAGTTTCAAGGCTACTGAGCTCCATAGATATCAACCTAACGTCACTAGGTCAAACATCACCATAAGAAGGGACATCTCGACCAAAGCCAACTAGGTCACGACCAAATCAATGGGATATGTCACGATTGTGACACCCATGCCCATGTCTCGACCACCAAACCTCCTAGGTCACAACCACACCAAGGGTAAACACCTAGGTCACCAAAACATGCCCAAAACTAAGCAAGAACCATGATCATCATGAATGGAGACTCAAGCAAGTTGATATCTACAAACCCTAAGGCAAAGGTCCAAGCAAAATCATGACTAAAGGAAGAGAAACCATATACATGATGATTAAAACCAAAACTAACCTCTCACTTACTTCTAGGTGTACAAACACCAAGTAGGGGGATAAGATCAAGGGTCAAACATGGGGAATAAACTCCATACCATCATCTCTACTGAAAATGGATACAAGAAGATTAGAGTTACAAGTTACTTCCAAACCAAGAATGATAACTCTCAAATGAGTTCTAGGGTTAAGATTCATATGATAGCATGATGTAAGATAAAAGATAAAAGATTCATGGAGAGAAGAGGGTTCATATAGCAAAGGAGGAGGGAGGTAAGATAAAAGATGAGGTGTCAACAAGATAGAGCTCTAAAGAAACACTTGTCCACTAAAAAGACCAACATGCAACCACATAAGGTCCACATGCAAGAGATGGTGGTACTCCCTGGGTAGGATATTGACCACTTAAGCAACCATCCCTATGTCACAAATGTGACACACCTAGGGTCCCAAGGTTGCGACACACCACAACATCAGTACAAGATCACGACATCAATATCACCCCAAGAAGCCTAGGTCAAAACATACCTCTCTAACCTATACCTAGACCCAAGACAACCTTGGTTACGACCACCACACCAAGGGGGAATTATCGTAACCACGACACCCCCACAACAGGCCCTAGGTCATGACTTAGGTCAAGGCAAAACAACAAGGTCACAAGGCTCAGGCATGTAAACCCTAGAAAAACCCTAATCTCCACTAAGGGTGATACTACTCAACCAAGATCCAAACAAGGCACCCCAAAGAACCACACTCTCCCTCATAAAACCAAGAGAGAGAAGGAAAAATCTAGAGGTGGCAAATTGAACATCAACCCCCTATATTGGGTAAATTGCAATTTGCACCAAAACTAGCATAGAAAGCACAAACATCATCCAAACAAGCTCAAACTGGAGACATAACCTCTCCACATGCCCTAATAACATCCCAAAAGATTATATCAAGGTTATAAGCACATGATCAATCCAAAACAAATAGGGTTACCCCAAAACTCAGGTCAGGGTCCTTACAGTCTGCCAAAGACGATGGAAACAACTTCAGGTAGATCACAGTAGCCAACACCCTGTCTATCTTGACCATATCATAGCTCCATGAAATTGCTTATATGTGTCATTAGATCTTCAATATTATGTACATGAAAAGCTTGTGACTTGACCAATGACACCAGCCCTGGATCAATCTTGTATCTGCCCACATTTATTGCTTGTCTTTTGATAGGCCCTAACTAAGTTGTTGGGGAAGATGCTTTGATCTTCTCCCAAATAGTCTACTCTTCTTCTGGTTCAGGCATCTTAGCTGGTTCTTCTAGTTCCTATGGTGGAGGTCTAGGAACTTCAAGTGGTGGAGTCTAAATCAGATGTGGTGCAGAACCACTGTATTCTTGTGCTCTGCGCAAGAATTCCTCCTGAAAAGCACTTTGTGTCAATGAGGCTCTGTAGTCAATGCTTCTTGTTTGCACTATACACTAGTACCTGAAATTGTTGAAGACAATTTGAGAACGGATACTAATAATTGATTAAAAGATATTTGAAATTCAACTTTAAAGAGGATGAAAAGAAAAATAAAAAGTGTGGCCTAGAGTGGATGATTACAACACTCGTAGTTATAGATTTGTCGTATCCCCAACAACGACGCCAAAAACTTGATGGGGATTTACTATACACCCTAAAACACAAGTGCACACTATTAGATTAATATAGGCCCATGAGGCTCAGATATCAAACACAGAGAAATGTAATCCAGAGACTATTACTAATTGCAATGTGATTAGCTAGACCGATGAAAACGTGGTTGAATGATTGAATTATATATTGCAGAAAATAAATCTAAATTACTGGTTGTTGATCTTGACTGGAGTGAATTCCTTAGGATTATTGTTTCACCATAGTTAAGATTGCAATTGACAATCATAACATTAATAATTATATGTCCTAACCCTAGACTAAGAGCTTGTAGCAAGAATTACCCGCTCTCACGGTGTAGTTCACTACCTAATCTAATACCAATCCCACTCTCGTATCGATTGTGTTATTAGTTAGGTGATTTAGTGAAAACTCTGGGTATTCTCTTCATGTTCGTAAGACACCTTTCTCAAAGGGTGATATAAAACATGTATTTCTATGAATTTTCCAACATTAATTTTCTTTCTCAAAGCAATTAAAGGTCTAATTAACTACCTATGGTGATCAAGCATGGATAGTTTGTGACAATCCCATATAAATAAATCCAAAAATCAAGATAAATTTATATATTAATGCATAAATGTCAATTACAATGGACAACCGGGATACTCCCGAGTCCTAAGGAAAGAGGGGTTTAGTCCCACATGGTTTCCATTGTCAAAAACTTGGGAAAGAAGAGGAAAAATATGGGAAATATTAGTAAAACTACAGAACCCCTGAAGGACGGTCCAAATGATCCATTCTCACACACACACCGATTTGCTACCTTTCGGATGCAAATATGTCTGCTGGAAGTGTCTGAATCATCCAGAATGTGGTCTTCTTCTTCCTTTTCTCCTCTCCTTGCTCTTGACTACCACCCAACGGGAATAGAACGAGATTCATTGGGTTGGCGCAAATCCTCTAAGTCATATAAGTGACTTAGGGCATACTTAATTGCCAACCTTTGGATTAGACTCTAATTTCAAACCTGCATGATCCCTCTGTGTTAGTACTACTGACTGGGTGTAGGTACAACTGACGCCTTTGATAGTTGTGGTCGCCTGGGAATTCGTTGGTACTACCGAGTTGAGTGTTGGTAGTACCGAAATATCTTGAGTAATTGTGAATAAAATGCTATGATGTTGTCGGTAGTATCGACTTGTGGGTCGGTACTACCGAGTCTTCTCTATTTCAAACTGAGAAAGTGTCAGTACCACCGAATCCAAAGTCAGTAGTACCGAGATGTGTAGTTTTGTGTAAATTACCTGAAATACACAAAAATCAAACATAAGCTCTTGAAATATAATAAATCAATCAGGAAGATTAAAATTTCATTTATTTGATGCAAATAAGTTGCATAGGCTAATGAGAGTAAATAATGCACAAATTAATATGCAAATATACAAACAGTGCACAAACATCAATATAAAATAGCATGTCAGAACAACTTTTATTCAGTGCATCAGCACCAAAGGCTTACATAGGATGGGGCATCATAGATATGTCTACAAATGCAATCTTTATCATAACAAAAATCATCCATGCTATCACTACTTCAAAAATCTAGAAACCATTCATAAATACTACAATAAGAAGAACCCACAGAAGCATAATTTGCAAATATATCACATCACTACTGTGGAAATTCATAAATAGACAATCGAACATAATCTTGTATATGATGAACACCCCACACACCTCCACTAACATTAAATTCTAGAACAATCAATGGTACCACAACAAAATGATTAGAGACATGTGCATCAACCTCCATATCTCCCAGAACTTGATCAAAATCAACACGAGCAAAGCTCTGGACCTACTTACTAGCAACAGACATAACAAACTCTGATCATTTGTAATACATCATCTCGACTCTGATACTATAGAGGATACAATACACACTCTTGAATTCAATACCAATAACAACATCTCATGGATATGGTCAAAACAATACTCACCTATAGAGGACTCATGGTAGACCTCACACTTTACTAGAAAACCAAAATGCCACAAAAATTTTAATTGTTTTATTAGTTCATCTCGCACAATAAAATACCCATCGACAAAAACCTTAGAGAGAGGGGCTTTGAGGGACCTACCAAATGCTACCTTTTCCTATCAAATGAAGAAACCACAAAATATCTTTTCAAATACTACCCTTTCACATTCCAAATACTTAACGATCACTACCATTCACACATGCAGATGGAATTTTTATACTCACCATCCCTCATCAAAGAACTCAGACCAACATAATTCCAACATGAACCACATTCTCTAATGATTGATATCCTATGGAATATCTAGTTAATTAGGAATAACAAAAAATACAACAATGCTACACTACCATCTGACTACATTCATGTTGAGATTGAACATACATACTCAATACTTTTGCATTACAAGACAGACCACATCGACAACTCTGGAGATAGCAGGTGAAGACACCCATGTGGCCGTATTTGGCAACAACAATGACGATGGTGGACATTATGCTCTGGAAGAGATTTTGGCTTATGATACTGGGTTCTAAAGCTTGCTCGACAAACTACTTCTAGATTTCTTCTAGTTTTAGTCTGTAGCTGAGGCCTAATGTTAAGGGGTCCTCCCCCCTGAACATTACAACTACTATCATCTATTTTTCAACATCGTTTATCTTTCTCATATGGTTATGCTGGATTGAGTTTACACGGCTAACACACTTATGGTGATGTTTAGCTATTGTGACCATGTTGTACTCTTCATGTTTGCAGACGTTTATTGTTTGCAAACATTCTATCGATATATGGAACTTCATATCAAAAAATGATCCTATAATCATCGATCTACTACATGTAAGTTGTCTCGATGGAGGCTGCCTATGCGTTGTGTTGTTCTGATAGATGCAAGAAAAAGAGTTCTCATCATTATCACCAACCCACTCGTCGCATGATCCACGTTGGATTTGTTGTGGAAACTTCAAATGGAGCTCATTTGTGGCATGAAGTTGTAGGGGAGTATGTGGTGTGACTTCAACACTTTTTTTCAAGGAGGCAAGGGTAGGGAAATATGGAGGTGGATGTGGATTCATGTCTAGAAGACGGGGTGTCTGTCATGTAATGTATATATGTCTTGATTGTAATGTATAAATATCCTCATGTGGTGTTTGGATATTAGTCTTATGTTGAACAAATTGTTATGTAAACATTTTGAAATCATGTCATTTATATTTGAGTTTTGTCATCATTTTTATGAATGGTTGTGAGCATGTATGGAATAGATGCAGTAGTGCAGTTTATGCATAATGAGTTGTCAAAATTATGAAAACATAATGACTCAGTACCATACCAATTTATATCAAGTCTAAATGTTGATTATTTTTGTATTGTGATAAAAATAATTAGTATTATCATTGGGTTGAGTAGAAAAATGTTAAGAAATGTGAAATAATGATTTTTGTATTTGTTACTATTTTGTGTAGATAAGTGTGAAAAGGTATGGGTCAGATTCAATAATTTGGGTTATGCATAAAAAATATAAAATATAGTGAATTAGTTATGTGACATTTTATAACAGGTCTAATTGTTGGTAACTTTTATTACTACAATGAACACCAATTGATATTGTTCTTGGATTGCATAAAGGAATGTAATATAATGATATGCACATGATGAATGACCAACATTTGAATTATATTTTTGTGTTCTTGCTAGAGCAAGACTTTCCACATTGTAAAAAAGTACATGATTGATGAGTTACTATTTGGTATAGTGTCATTGAGCAACTGGTATTGCTTTGAATATATTTAACTACTAGTTTTTTTTCTGGCTTAGCAACAAAATGTGTAGAAATATGACTATGATCGGGTTAAACATTATATCAAATTGAGAAGTGTAGGAAAAATAGAAAAGAAATTAAATTTTAAAATTGGATTTATTGTGTTAGTTTATAGCTAGTCCCATTGTTGATGAATTTTGATATGACCCTACCCCTACCTAGTAGATAATTAAGGGTTACAAGACCCTAAACTTGAAATTTTAGTCTTATAATGTGAAACTGATATCCAATTCAAATGTGCATTATTTGCATTCAGATACATAATTGGAAATATAAAGGATTTGCTAAAAAATTCTAATGTATAATTCTCTTAGCTTGTTGATGCCTAATGCACTAATTTTGATAGCATGTTAATTAGAAATATGATGATAAATTTAATGATTAAAAAGTAGTGTGATAAATTATTCTAATTATGTTATTGATAGCTCAAATTGTTCTGAAACTTATATTAATTAGACAACTCTCATGTGATGATCTATTAAAATCTTAAGAGTTTTCAGTTAAGTGATGGAGCTATATGTTAGGTGAGTTTTATTAGCAAACATTCAGTAGCACATATTGAAATACAAAATTTTATCAGCACAATATTTGATTTTTAGTATTTTATCGATAAGTCAAGATTATGTGAAAAATTTAATTTATGCCTAAAAATGTGTTTCATACATCATAAAATTCTATAATTTAATATTATCATTTCAAGGGTGAAATAATTAAAGCCAGTTAATTGTTCTGATAGAAAATTCTACTGAAATAAAATAAAATGTAATATTGGGGGTTATTATGTAGTATTGGGGGTTATTTGCAATTGACCCAATTACCTTAATTGATCTATATCAATAATTTAACACCCTACTGGATCTTATAATTTGTGATTGATCTCAGAGAAACGAAATCCCTAGAGAGGGGGATAGTTAGGTTTGGGAGAGGTAAGTAGTGAAGATGTTGATCTTGGGTTCTATCTTCTTAGAAGTGGTGAAATCAAGTAAGTTAATGTTCTTTAGATAGGTTTTTATGGTGAATCTTCCCTCCTATGCATACATTTTTTCCTCCTCTGGTTTGAATAATAAAGATATCAAAACATCTTCTTTTCTCTTTCTTTCTCTCCAATCTTCATTTCTATGAATCCTGAGTTGAAAAGAGGAGGAAAAGGACTAATTTCTCAAAGTTTGATTTAGATTCAAATAGACTAGTTTTTGGGCCATGTTTTGAAGTGTTTACCATTTGTGATGATTGGGTAAAATAATCCTTCCATTAATTGCACTATATTAGAGAATTTTAGTTGACATATTCAAATTCTCCATATACGATAGTAAACGAAAAGTTATTGTTATTGAATACATTTTGCAAAACATTTCATTAAATGTTACAAAATATAATCTAAAAATGTTTCTGTGGTGAAATGGATATAGAAGTATAATTATCTTAAATATTAGACAATTTACAAACTTATTTGATTATTTATTTAAAAATCTAAATTTTGAATTTTTGGGTGTTTGAACACTAGTCTGGCTAAAATTTAGATAAATGTCCATATGGACAACCCTACGTTTTAACTTGCAAAAATATGGATTTATCCATTCACCACCATAGATATGAGGAGTTCATAATTTCCATGAGTATGTTGTGGATGAACTTCCACCATTGAGGAGGTTGAGTGTGCAATGAGGTATAAATTAAAGTGTAGCCCTTGTTATATCCTTTGACTGTCGACTCCATATCGAGCTTTGATTGCTTTGTCAACAATTGTTATGCTTCTTTTGTATTTTATCTTGGAATTTAGGGACTAATGGTCTAGTCTATTTTATTGTGAACTAGTTTGGAGTAGCTTTGGAGACTGTATGAGGTTTTAGTGTTGCATTGATTGGTCTTCTACATAGAATTGGCTTTGACGACATTTGTAGATGTGGGATAGAGATATGAGATACATGGTCAATTGGTTTACACTTTTTTCTGGAGACCATTTCTTTTCATTTAGTCACCCATTAAAGTTAGTGAGTTTACTAGGATTACTATATTTTATTTTTAAGGTATATTGATGAAGAGCTTTCTAAATGGGCCTTCTTTGGGATACGTATGTTTGCTTCACATTTTGCAAGTAGACCCGTATAAAGGAGAATGGACTCAAAGTACAAAGTCAAGTGCACATAGTTACACATTTATTATTTAGGGAGGAGAAGTGAGGGTGTGCATGATCCACTATTTTCCACTCAACATTTATTGATTTTTAAAATTTTCATGGTTGTTGGTTGTCTCTTAGCCAACAACACATTAAACATGGGAGAATCGTATGATTCTTCATTTTGATAGGTTGTAATGTCCTTTCTTTGTTTGATTTGGATGGAGGCATGTATGCTCACCTATTGCCATGTCCAAGAAGTTGCATTATGGGTGAACTCATTGTCAAGGATGCATATGTGCCTTAAAAATTTGTGGAGGCTTCATTGACATGCTAAATGTATCGTTATAGTTTTGTAAACACTTTGAGATGTCTTGTAACTGATTTCAATGACCTTGAATTTACATCTTTGGGGGTATGATAACTTATAGATTGATAGGCCTCAAACATATAGTGGTATACATGGTCATTTTGCATTACCCCAATGCTAGTTGCCATTATCGAGATGGATACAATAGCCGGTCTCTTATGACCTATGGAGAGAGGATCCAAAGAAGTTTTCCCTAGAGAGGTAAGTGTTGCACCATTTGATAACATCCATTTTGTATTATTGTGTTGTAGCTAATCCTATGTTTTTTTCTTTCCATGTTAGTTTTGACATCTTGTCTAGATTTTAGCTAGGTTTGGCGAGTACATCTTGTTCTACCTTCATCGATTCCATGGGCTTGAATGCACGAAGGATCCAATTCGAGTCACTATCAGGGAATGTGTCGTACATGGATTAGTGTTTTACTCAATAGTGGGAAGGAGGTTGACACATCCCATATGACCCTCCTATATGATTGATTCAGTCTGGCACTAGGATCAATCAATTATCATAGGACATGATGGGTAGCTAGGCAATCCATGTTATATACTTAGAGTGTTTTACTAGTTTGGTCAACCAGTATTGTTCTCCTAGGGATTCAATTATCATTTCAGGAATGCTCGACATGTAATATTCATGTTCAACACATGTACCTTGTATCTCTTTACTTTGTTAGAGAAACTTGATATGGAATTGTGCTATATGCTTGTTCAACTGATTGAATATGATTCAATTGTGGACACATATGACAATGACATGATTCACTATTTCCCTATCCTCATTGAGAGGGCATATTTAGGTGACTCCTCTCTGTGAGCCTTCTAGAGAGGAACCTCAGGTGTTTGATGACTTTTTCTGGTGGTGATACCATTAGAACTTTAGTCAAAACTTTGAGTCACTTCCATATCACTAGAGACCAATATCTCTCATTCTTCAATGAAGGTGATTTTAGATGGATCTCATCCAACTATAAGGCTGGTTTTATAAGAAGTGTTGTCAAATATTTCTTCGGCTTGAGTATCCTGTCAGGACATGAGTAGAGTCAACAATTCATACAATCTCAGGGTCACCATGGATGCATTGTAGGTATGCATAAGCTCCACATGGATGATTCAGTCTTTATCATGGACCCAAATGGTTGTGCGGTCACCATGGAGATACCTTTTGTGACCGTTAATGCAAAACCGTCATGTCGGAGGGACACTTCTTTTGGCATTCTAGAGCAAGTCGATGATACACCTTTCGGTCAGCAATGGTCCATCAATGTAGTGCATCTAGATATGAGTAAGGAGCATAGATGTAATAATCTATTTGTTTTTATTAAGAATCATATAAATAATAAATTAATAATATTTTAAAATAATAATAAATAAAATAATATTTATACATTCATTTACTTCACAAAAAGGAATTTCCTTTTTTATGAATTGATTCCAAAAAATAGTAATCAAGTATATTGGTTTCTTTTGATTTTTTAGCAATTTAA
Source organism: Alisma plantago-aquatica (assembly GCA_963693085.1). Lineage (NCBI taxonomy): Eukaryota > Viridiplantae > Streptophyta > Magnoliopsida > Alismatales > Alismataceae > Alisma > Alisma plantago-aquatica. The sequence goes on from OY856409.1 coordinate 1,793,616,358, forward strand.
ATACTCAAATATGAGTTTATTTGATTAAGATAACATAACTTGATGGTATTTACAGTGAGAACTAACTGTTAGAAAAATAATAAATAATGATAATAAATGGATTAATGATAATAAACTCTATTGGTTGATAAATATTCATCATTATAAGATTTATATTTTTATCCCTTACTCCTACTATTCAGCCAAGCATCCCACTACTTTATGCCACATATTCCATTCTTTATGATATAAATGAATTAGAAAAATTGTTAATTAATTTTATTTTAATTTTGACAACTTATTAAAATCACTTAGCACATAAATTCTACGATCCACATGTGTCTCCATGACCTTTGACAAATATCTCCCATGCCACATAATTACCTTTCTTTTAATTTTATAAAAAATGTATTAAATAATAAGCAAACTACCTCAACCATTATGGACACCACATAGGGGTTAAGTGTACTCAAAGACCTTTCTAATGTACACCTAACCTCATTAGGTGTTAGGGATGAACTCATAGTTGTCCTTTTTCTCATTTCCCATGATACCCCTCCTCACTACTACAAAAGGAACACAAACCTCACCATTTCTACACATTCAAACAACAACTCTTTAAATCTCTATACTACTGCATTATACTATGAATTTTGTTTCTTTCATTCTCCACCTCTCTACCACGATATTATTAGCAAAATTCTCTATATCTAAAAGAGAAAATATTTTTTCTCTCATTCACCATAAAAAGGATTTCTATTTTAATAAAGAGATCTATTTTGGGTCATTTCTTTGGTGGTGGAATCTACTAGCTTCAAAGTATTGGTGAATGGAAATTAGTGTTCATGTCCACATTCTAGTAAACATATTTTAGCCTCTTTATTACCTGATATACACACTCTCTCTATCTTTACAAAATTAAGGTTATCTTGTAGCAAGACTCTATTATAACTCGAAATAATATTGAAATAATTTTGGTATCAAGCTCTTTGTATATATATCGATATCATATCATCATCTTTTTATGTGGGTACTCAAGGTCTTTAAATCAAGTTGTCTAGCCCATCTCTGTCTTTGGATATCAACTCTTCTAGGATCTCCGAACAATCTGTGGCCATGTAGGATCTTCCAGATGCTTTTAGGAACCATTTATCTAGCTGGCTGAGTTGCTTGTTCGCATTCCTCCTGATCTTGATTATGTTCACATTAGGGATTTCACTTCTAGTAAGTTGAATCCTCTTCACAAGGGCTCTATACTTGCTAGAGAACTAAGCCACATTTTGACTGATTTCGATTGCTACTCGGATTCTGTAATGATCTCACACTGCCCTCCTCCTTTGGTGCTGATATCATTCAATCATGTTAATATGGAAAGCAACTAGCCTTCAAGTGGATCAGAACCCACATGTCCTGTGATCCATTTCACTTCCTCGTCCATCAAAATGTAATTGACACTTAGTGAACTTGATGGGCTATGCACCATTGTATTTGCTTCCATCTTTCTATACTTTGCTATCATTAGTGGTTTTCATATTGTATTTGATGATGCCTGAATCGCACATCCGAAAGGAGGCAGACTCAGAAGGAATTGAACTTTAAATTTATAACCTGAAACCTTCAAGGACCCCCACAACTTTATTACGGGGTCGAAGTAGATATACAGGGTCAAACACATGGATGAGGGGACGTTTAGGGCGCTTAAGATCTCGCTCTTAAGTCAGGTAAGCCAATCTGATAGTCGATAAAAGTATGGATCTAGAACTAGTCTAGTAGGTTGTCACAAAGTAAAATAAAACAAAGAAAACAAAACAAAACAAAATCCGTAGGATTCTACTAATCAGAGAGAAGGATTTCCTGGCTATGTAACCACAAGTTGGATACTCTATGCACTCGTTCTCGGGCATAGACAACCCTCGAACACCTCATCAAGCAACCTACATCCAAACATAGTATGCATTGTGGTATCTGTTCCTGTGGTGTCATCCCACTCGTTTTCACGCAATGTGACTAAAACCCATCAATGATATGAAACCTCTCTTGAGGATGACAAATCAGCACCCTAGTATATTCTAGATACCCTCTCAGGTCTAGAATATTCTAAGATGCTAGGAATAGGTGTGATATGGGCAGAACCTGGTAGTGGGCCCGATTGTGCCCAGATCTATGATTCTGCATAGATCGCCTTGAACCGTCCTCCTTTTAGATTCCGATCCAAACTACCTTCTCTTATCTATTTCTACAATGAGTATCTCGATATAGGTAGAAATAGAAGTTCAAGGAAGAAAAAGATCAACCAAACTAGCAATCATAACCAGAAAGAGAAGATAGAATAGAAAGTACTAGATCTGAGATAAAGCTGCTTGCTTAAGGTAAAAGTACATAAACATGCCCAAAACGGGCTACATAGCCAAGAAGGAGCTCAACTATCTGTGGACAAGCATAGTTGGCACCGAACAAAGATGGAAGAACATCATTTGTACAGAAACAAAGGAGAAACAAAGGAGAACAATAGAAGAAAGGAGAATAAGAAGAGATTTAGCCCGTAGAGGAGAGGTGGCTCTCATTCCTTAGCCTTCGTGTAGGCTGGATCTCATCTTTGGGTCGTCCTCCTTGGTCTTTTGGACTCCTTGGCCTCCTTTCTCTTTGATTCTGCCACAAACAACAACTTGGTGGGTGTATGGAGGTGGAAGATGGCTGGGAATGGTAGGATATGGGTGAATGGTGGTGGAAAATGGTGGTAGATGGAAGCAAACTGAAGGAACAGACATAGGATGAGCACTTTAGCCTTTTCAGACCTTAAAATTCTCCCATGGGACTCTGGGAACCAAGAATGTGTGGAACCAGAAAAATCTCCAAACCCTTTTCTAGGTCACGAGGGGTGGGTATTTATAGGTGAAGGCAAAAGACGATCGTGACGCCTGCCTTGGTCACCGCCCTGATCTCGGACCAACTGTGCCAGGCTGAGCACGGTCATGCCGAGGGTCGCAGTTGACACAGATGCCACGGTTGAGGCAGATCCTGCGGTTGAGACATATGCCTTGGTCGAGATGGGTCATGCCGCTATCGAGACTGAGGTGTCGCGGTCACGGTCATGGTCACGCTGGATTACTGCGGTCGTGGCCTCGACCTCGGCCTCAGCCCGACTGTGCTGAGGTGGGCCTGATCGTGTCGAGTGTCGATCGACACAACATCTTGGCCGCGGTCGTGGCATTGTCTTCTTGGCCATCGGTCGCGGCATCCTTTTTTGTCACGGTCGTGATGGATCGAAGTCTAGTTGCTACAAAAATCTTGTGTTGGGGTGAAATCTTAGAGAATAGATGTCTTTTCAGATTCAGTGCCTACAAGTCCCAAAATTGTCTAGTTGAGCAACTTTATCTATAAAAAGATATAAATTACTAAAAGATAAGGATCTAGGGTTATTTTGGGCAAATTAAGGCTATAATGACACAAAATCATAAATAAATGCCTAGCATAGATGCCTGAACTTGGGTGTTATCAATAATTTGAATCACTCACTAGTTTATCCACTATCTTCTTTAGTAGAGTATCGTTGATCTCTCTTGTATTATGCATTTGTACACCACCTTTGTGTGGATATTATAGTATTTTATTACATGATAATAAATGAGTTGACTTCTTTTCCAATGCTCCACTCCGTACAAAGTTCCTAGTAATTTTTGAGTTTGTCACACACCAAGATTGGAAGCTTGGAGAATTACATGATGTGAATAGTTGTTGGCTTCAAAGCCGTTCAAGCTAGAGTGACCCGACCATCGAGTGACAGGGTTTTGTTGGCCCATGAGTTTACTTTTGCTTGGAATATGTTAATTAAGTCTAAATATAACACTTTCACATTCTTCTTGTGTACCATTGGAATTCCCAGATGCTTGCCTAGTTCCTGTACCAGAGGCATATTTAGTTTCCACTAATTGCCTTCTCTAACCCAATGGGGTATTCTTAGAAAACAAGATAAACAATTTATCACCAGTGATTTGTAGTCTAGATGCCCTTGCAAACCAGTTCATACATTTTATGATGCACTTAGTTTGTGTGATTGATGCTTCACCAAATAAGACTAGATCATCTACAAACTTAAGATGTGACATGACTATCTTCTTGTTCATAAACAATGTTGGCTTCCATAATCCTCCAGTAACCTCCTTCAGAATATCCTGGCTAAACTTATCCATACATAAAAAAGATGTAGGAAGATAAAGGATCACCTTGCTTAACTCCTCTCGAAGGTTTAAACGGCTTGAGCACCTACCCATTCCACATTATGGAAGACCTCCCTGTAGTGAGGAACTACATGATGAGTTGTATGAGAGGTCTAGGTATCATCGTCCTTTGAAGAGTGTCATGAATGAAGTCCCAACTCAGTTTATCATTTTGCCTTTGATATGTCTATCTTAATCACCATGTAGGTTATTTTTGCTTCATCTTTTACATTGAATGGACAACTTCCTGTGATAGAATCACATGATCATGCAATGTCTTTCCTAAAATGAAAATCATCTGGACCGTGGACATTCCGTCATCTAGGAAGGGTTTAATCCTGTTAACAATGAATTTTTAGAGAATTTAATACATGTTTTAGCTAGAGAGGTGGGATGGATTTGGTTATAGGATACTGGGTGACGGGTTTTGGGTATAAGGACAATGGTTCAACCCACTACATTTTTTTCCAGACGCACTCCTACAAAGGGTTTCTTAATGATGTCAATCAATCTGTCATTGTTTCTTATCCAATGTTTTTGAAGAAACCAAGCATCCAAGCCATCTGGCCCTGAGGCCTTCAGGGGTGACATCACAAATAGGGTACTCTTTATCTCCTCTATAGTTGGGGTCGTGCCAAGCATCACTTATTGCTCCTGGGTTAACTGAGGGAAAATACTAGTGAATTTCACTACATAAGTGATCTGATAACCCAGGTAAGGATATGCTAGCACCTCAAAAAGTGGTCATATATTTGTCAAAGCCTTCTTATCTTGTATTTAGTCATTGTCGTCCATCTTTAATCTAGTGATTTTATTTCTTAAATGACACACTTTAACATAGGTGTGAAAGAACCATGTATTGTTGTCCCCAAGTGACAACCACTCACAGTGGGCCTTTTTCCTCCACTCCATCTCCTCAAGTCTCAACTCCTCTAGAATTGAATCTTGGATGTCGATGTTCATATTTCCAGTACATGGTCATATCATTGAGAAAGTTGCTTCTACGCAGTCAATGTTTTTTCTTCTTCCATCTATTGTTTTGGATCTTCTGGTACCATTTCATAGCTTTGTTTGAGAAATGTTTTGAGCTTACCAAGAAGATGGCCTTACTGTCCTTTCTATTATGTAGTGGAGTTTGGAAGCTTGTATTTTCTTGCCAGTGGTCGTATGTTCTATGTCTTCTTGTGTAAGGCACTTTTGCAGAGGGGGTGGAGATAAGTATTAGAGCATGATCAGAGATTATACACTCAATGTCCTCAAATGAGGAGCTAATGAATTTGTCAAACCACTCCTTATTTCTCAAAGCTCAATCCAACCGCATATGAAGGATCCCTCGTTTGATTGTCATCAATTGTCAACTAGTTTGTAAATTGACCAAACCACAATCTCCTAATGCTTCAAAAAATTCCATGTAGCTCACTGAATCTAGTGTCTTGCTTCCCGTCTTCTCATCAGGAAAAATACACTTCAAAATCCCCACACATCACCATGCCCCTTGGCACCCTGCATAGGTAGAGCACAAACGGTCCCATAGCAGTCGTCTTCTAGATCTTAGGGTACTCCCATACACAAAGGACCTTAGGACCATGTTGTCAGTCCTATAGTGGACAATTTTCCAGTGGTATTGGAGGATATTACAATCACTAGGTTGTCCTTCTATAACACCCAAATCCCCCATGAAAATCCCTGAGCATCCACCCCGTGAGAATGTGTGAAGCCTAGGGATTTTGATAACTCAATTTGTAGTAGCTCCGCTTATATGTGCTTCTACGACTACCATGATAGACAAATGATAGTTCTTACCAGTTCCTTAACCGTGAGTTGGGTGTCCTTATCAAGAGCACCACATACATTCCAACACATGACTTTTATGGATTACACATTTTGGTTGGATCCTTTTCTTCACATGCAACATGCACCTTCTCCAAGTCTTCCTCGTGAGTTTGTTCCCCTCATTTTTTTGTGTTTGGTCACAAACTATCCCCTGAGTCCACCTTTTTTCTATTCCTCAGGTGGACTCCAACTTGAGTATTGTAGTTCATGTTCTGGCTTTGCACTACACTAGATTCCCCCCGCCGAGAATCTAATGTTTTTTCCTTGATGTTGTTGAAGTTTTCCCCCTCAAATACATTATTGTATGTAAGATTGACTACACTATGAACCATATATTCCTTACCCACTCCCATGAAATTCATAGTGGTGTCTACATGAGAGTCATCATGGTGTTCCCTGTTCTGTTGGGAAATAGAGAACAAGGTCGAATCCTGATTATTAGTCAAGTTCTTTGTGTTTCACTTCCTAGCCCGCCAATCAATGTTTGGTCCTATGAAGTCCTTCCTTACATTCTGATCTGGTACAACTTCCTGAACCTCCTCCTCATCCTCAAATTTTTGTAGTTCCTAAAAATCTATTCCTACTTTGTACATGTTCTTGTTCTCTAAGTTTGCCTTTCTCTTCAGCCTTCTTCCTAGGTTCCTTGAAGAAAGGTCAAGCATGTATATCCTCAATAAAAGTTGCTTTTGCACCTTTGTTCTCCTTTAGCTTACCCGTATCTGTGTCCATAGTGGTCTATGTGGCTGTATTAGACCTTACCAACGGGCATTCCCAATCAATGTGCCCTACTTGTCCACAATTCATATAGATGTAAGGTATGTTTTCATATTACACAATGTATTTCCTCCCCTGAATAACAATCACATGTATTAACAATTTCACTATCACAATTTCAACATCTAGCCTTGTAAAATGACCTCTTCTCTGCATGGTGGTATTGATGTTGATTTTGATAGTCTTGCATTTCTGATCTCTTGCCACATTAAGAAATGCATCGTAGTAGAGGTATATAGGCAAATCGGGAATATGTACCCATGCAATCATTCACTCAGGGTGGGCGCTCTCTATGTTGAAGAGCAGGTGCCATCTCTGTACTGAGAGTTAGGACCCCAACAAAGGTTAGGGCCGTCTGTAAGTTCTCATATGTAATATTCCTTTAGTTGCAACTGGACGACGACGTATTCGTTCTCCAAATCCATCAAATCAAACAACCCATTAGGCTTCCACAATAACCTCGTCTTATCCTCTAGTGTGAGATAGCCTATTTCTTGTGAGATTATCTTGACTACAATAGAAAAATTCTATGGTTTCAAGAGTCATCAATGACACCATCCCTAATCTAAAATGCTGGTGTACTTTCATCTACCTTCATGATAATGTCTTCAAGTTTGAGTGGTGTGCCTATATCAGAGGCATCAAGAGGACCCCATTTAGGCATATTATCCGCTATATCCTTATAGGATACTCGTGGATGGGTGGTTTCTTTCTTTGTGTCTAAGATTCTCTCAGTATGAGTCTGATCTCGTTGTGGAAATTTCCCGGTAAGATTCATGAAACTTTATGTCCCTGGCGGGGACTCCACTTCCATGGCAACATCATAAAATGTTTATTCATTAACTGAGAAGGGGTTTCCATGTTTTCCATTATAGTTAAGCTTTATCCCTAGATTTCCTAGGATTTTGGTATGGTTGTGTCTTCTACCATTGTCTCTTGGGGAGTTCATGGGTATATTCCCCACCAGGACCGTTTCTGCCATGCATGTTCCTTCTTGGGCCTTAGGGTCTTCTCCTTATGGGGGTCTGCCTCCATGATCTTCTCTGTTGCAATTTAATCGGTCGTCGTCAGCACTGACTCCAAATCCTAGTCCACTCGCCATCCCTTTCTAGATGTGATATGGATTCATATCATATCACCATCAAACATCACAAAAGGTATGATTTTATGATATTTTGTTACCCTATCACATTCTCATAATGATTCCATTTTGATAAAGTAGCATAAGTATGCAATTTTCTACATAACACATTCAACCAATTATATATTAGAACAAATATTTTTGTGTATTTCCTTCCTTTACATGTTCGTATTACACTTATATTATTCTATTTGAACTCAGTAGGGAAATTGGGCACAGATGTAGGCAGTAATTTTTTTTTAAATGCCTGTTTCCTAAAATAGTAAGATCACGTCAACAACAATCTATCTAAGAAAGGAAGGTTGCAAGGTTATACCTGGTCCTCGAGCAAATCCAACGACATTACCCTTACAGTAGCAGCTTCTTCTTTAGGCAGTAACATGCTCCTTCAGCAACAACAACACTCTAATAGTCGTCTTCATCGACCTCCTTGTGTATCACCACAGAAAGTGATTGACAATGTCCTCCTAGTGACAGGAAACAACCTCCCACCTCTAGAGTAGTCCATATTGCACTATCAGAGCCAACAGAAAGGAGTTGTCCCCTCTGTTAGTGTACTAGTCACCGACATACTCTCCCACAATTATTCTCAGTTGTTTTCTCCCTTGCTATCCCTCCCTTTATTGGGTAGGACTTACTCGGGATCTCTATTGGTTACCAGAACCAGAGAGGACAACAATTGTCAGAGCAACTGATTCTCAATTGTGTGTGTTAGGAAGCCCCCAATACCCCTCTATTTATAGTAAAGGCCAAGGTCAGGGTTCCCAGCCTGTGTGGGAGTAGAAGGATCCAGAATCACGAATTTTCTAAAACATGCAAATGACAAACCGATCATCTCACATAGAGAATTGGTCATCTCATGAGAGAGCCGATCATTCCACAATTTCCTATTCACAATTCATTTCCAATTAATCTCCAATGTTAATCCTTGTACCAATAAAATTGAATAAGTGAAACGATTCAACTATTCTCATGATTCGAGAAAATCACCATAAGCTTTAGTTGGCTTGACCGATCCGATCGATTCACTGGGTGAACCGGTCATCCCACCAACCTAAGCCGACCGGTTCACCTAGTGCGCTGATCGATTGGTGTCCTGAGTCATACAGAATTCAGACAATTCAATTTTCAATCAACCTGACACTCTAATCAATCAATTCAACACTTGAACTCGATAGTTCTGAGTCCAGTCAGTTGATCTATTATTTAATTGAATAACTAAATACCTTTAGTAATCAAATTAAACATCATTCATGAGTATACTACTTTAATCTAAGTGTATCCTATGCGTGTGATCCTATAGGTCCAAAATTATGTTGGAAGTGAATGTCCATAACCAATTATAACATCACAAGCAAAGAGTGGTTCCTAGTCACACATCTTTGCTACCCAAGTATTTCAGAGAGTTGGAGAACAACTTCAACCTACAATCTATAATTAGTGTTACCATGATCGTATAGTTCTTTTGTCTCTGATATCTGGATTGAACTCGAGGCATGGAATCGTCATCCTCTCAACATTCAATCCATGTTCCTTGAACTAGAGAGAACTGTCTGAGATGCATGTGAGTTCACATATTGAATCACATGAGTACGACTGTACATTTCTCAGTCTTGCTTATCAAGAGGCCTTAGATATCAATCTCCTATAGGAGGGACCAATCCCATCTACACCACTTACACACAATCCCAATGTGTGACAGCTACCCAATCATTGCCTTTATGGAAATCCTTATTCAGGGTTACGTTTGATGATGTCAAAGTATACAGGACAACATATGATGAATGGAGTTCCTTCAGGTCTAAGAACCACAATCACCATTATCAGTATGACAATTGATTCTGACTACCATTCCATGGTCTCCATGTATCACTCTCATGGTGGGTCTATCCGATACATTATTCTCTAACATGTACCTATGTGCTTGACTTGATATCACATATCATGACTAGTGAGACTCTATCATCAGTCAACACACACTCTATTCTTATGTATTATTGTCGTCTATTTTTCTTCCACAGTAAAATCTGACTAGGGACATAACAAGAATGTATGTACTCTTAGCATCCATATGATCTCATTGTTCAAGTCACATACTTGAAGACATACATCATCGAGTGACATCATTCTTTAGACATCTATTATGTCTGTGTCATCATCTCATGATTGAGACAAACATCTCTTCAAGTTGATATTTTGCAAATTTCACATCTCTTCGATGTACGACATCTCACATGAGATGGAAGTGTTGTAGTATGCAATGTGGGATTCCTTGTCTAACAAGTAGCTCCATTGCTGTCATCAGTATTTCTACTGTGTCATCTATGGTTAAAACCTCACACAAGTTCACCCATACAAACTTCTTGATCCATACAATATCCTTGGTTGTTCTACAGATTACTTAGCTTATTTTGTAGATTTAAAAATTGTCATTAGCTCAGAACCCTTTCTAGCTTACACTTCTCATTTAAGGTCAAACATAAATATAGATTGTAATCATTTATTTATCTTGTCATTTCAGAAGCTTGCATCAGTGTGACCCTTTACACCCAACTCTTCCTTATTATCATAACCAAGGAACCGATCCTTTTAGTGCTTCACAAGCACATAAGGATGTTCTTTATGGTAGTCCAGTGCCTCTCACTAGCATCTGACATATACCCTCTCGTCATGTCCAATACATACAAGACTGCTAGATAGGTACATAAACATATCCTCTCATCATGTCCAATACATATGAGATAACTAGATATCCTCTCGTCATGTCAAATACATATGAGATAACATGATAAGTACATAACATTGCATTCAAGATATATCCAATTGTGAATGCATATGGCATCTATTCCATGTGTTTATGTTCTTCATAAGAACTGGGACACTAGGATCCTAAAAGACTAACTCCATGGAACATGGACACATTTTCTCTCATTGAGTCTTGCATGCTGAGCCCTTCAACATCTTGCCATGTATGTGCTCTTACTTAGGTTGAGAAGCTTTCCAGATCTATCTCTATAGATCCCAATTCCTATCACATAGGATGCTTCACCTAATCCCTTCATAGAGAAGGTACTTTCCTTTCTATGTTTTAATATTTGTAGGATAAGGACGTTATTCCTCATCATTATGTGGAATGTAAATATGTTTCCACTTAACTCTCTCTCTCTCTCTCTCTCTCTCTCTCTATATATATATATATATATATATATATATATATATAGAGAGAGAGAGAGAGAGAGAGAGAGAGTCAGGCTGGAATACACTCGAGTGTGTCCGGAGTAGAATACACTCAAGTAGTTTTTCATGATGCAATGTTTTTTTATGAAATCTAATCTGTTGATCTTTTTAAACATCTTGTGAATCGCTCATATATAAAATTTGAGCCTATTTGGACATCTATATGTCAAGTTCTATAGACCACAAAAATAATGAATTTCAAATTAGTTTTGTGTGACAATTTTTTTGCCCTCAGATGAGTGCCTTACACTCATCCAAATGGGCTCAAAATTTGTATGTAGCCTAGTTGTAATATGGCAATGAAGATCAATGGTTTACATTTTGTAAAAAAAAATAATCTTGATATACAAACACAACTTGAGTGTAGTGTGTGATCTATACACTCAAGTGTATTCTAGCTATATATATATATATATATATATATATATATATATATATAGGCTAAAAGAATTGTGTACCTGAGTATATGTATCTTATGTGTACCCATCTTCATTTATGATGATTGAACAATTCTTATGAATAATCTAACCTTATAGATGTGTTGCATACCTCTTAGATAATATGTGTATATAATATCACATCAATATTGCATTCGTAGATCATCTAGTTAAAGTAAATGTATTTTCTCTGATCAACGGTAACTTGTTGAAATTACAGGAACCGTCGAATGATATATTGTTATATATCATGATATACATGTGAAATGGTTGTGATATTTTAAACACATTTAATCTAAATAATTTTGACTGCATCCATATAGTTGGATTGGATTAGTGAATTCTCTATATGCCATTTTAATGACCGGTACACATAAGTTGCATGTACCGGCCAGTACACACTTCCTAACCCCATATTTATATATATATATATATATATATATATATATATATATATATATATATATATATATATAGAGAGAGAGAGAGAGAGAGAGAGAGAGAGAGAGTCTGGCTAGAATACACTCGAGTGTGCAAATCGCCCCATACACTCAAGTAGTGTTTGTATATCTAGACAATTTTTTTGACAAATCCAAACTGTTGATATTCATTGTTATAACAAATATAGGCTACATGTAAAATTTAAGCTCATTTAGAATTTTCTAAGTCACTCTTTCATGACCAACAAAATCGACACAAAAAACTTGTTTGAATCATATAATGTTTGTCGACTTTAGATGTATAACCTATAAATGTCAAAATAAGCTCAAATTTTATATGCAGTATGTTCATATGATATTTAAGAAGATCAATGGTTTAGATTTTCAAAATAGACATTACATGATAAAAAAAAGACTCAAGTGTATTCTAGCCTGACAATATATATATATATATATATATATATATATATATATATGTGTGTGTGTGTGTGTGTGTGTGTGTGTATACATATGTATGTATATATATATGTATATATATATATATATATATATACACACACTCGTATATATACATGCATATATATATGTACATATATAGGGTATATGTTCACTGCCCACACAGATAATTAACTTTTGTTACTCATTGGTCTATTTTGTAATAAAAAATACCTAATTGTAATGAGACAACCAAAATTATAATACAAAGACTCATTTTATAAATACAACTTGAAAATGTTATTGCCCTATGAATATAGTTAAAATGATATTTATGACAACAATTTACATAGTGTTACAAAACAACTCTTTCTGTTATATTTTTAATTATCTCATTACAAATATGTCTCTTCCTATTACAAAATAGATATACGGGTAACTAACCTTAGTTACGTGTTGCACTCACGAGGGACTGTCAATGAGATACTGGAGGAAGGTGGGGATGACGTCAAGTCTGCATGGCTCTTTAGGGCTGGGCCACACACGTGCTACAATGGCAATTACAATGGGAAGCAAGGCTGTAAGGCAGAGCGAATCCGGACAAATTGTCGTGGTTCAGATTGTTCTCTACAAGTCGAGTAATGAAATTGACTCTTTCTCCTTCTTGATCTCATCGCCTTTAGGTCATTCGAGACCGGGCCCTTGGGCCCACCAAACCAAACCTCCCGTCTGACGTACTGAGCTTCTTTACCAGTCCAGTTTCAGGTAGTGAATGAATGGATATATATATATATATATATATATATATATATATATATATATATATATATATATATATATATATATATATATATAAAGAGAGAGAGAGTCAGGTTAGAATACACTCGAGTGTATTCATAACAAAATACACTCTAGTTTTTCATGATGCAATACTTTTTTCAAAAATCTAATCTATTGATCTTCTTAAACATGTTGTGAATAGCTCATACGCAAAATTTGAGCACGTTTGAACATTTATATGTCATGTTATAAAGACTGCAAAAATTATGCAATTCAAATTAGTTTCGTGCGTCAATTTTGTTGCCCTTTGATGAGTGAGTTATACTCATCCAAATGGACTCAAAATTTATATGTAGCCTAATTATAGTATGACAGTGAAGATTGATGGTTTACATTTTGCAAAAAATAGTTTTGATATGCACACTTTAGTATATTCGTGTGATCTATACACTCGAGTGTATTCTAGCCTCTCTCTCTCTCTCTCTCTCTCTCTCTCTATATATATATATATATATATATATATATATATACCCTCTTCTCGCTGCCAATTGATAGTGCAATCCACCCTTCACTCATATATTTGACATGCTCGTCCATCCGTCTAGTATGTTGTATCTCATTTTGCCGTAGACCAACAACAGGACTTCCAAAACAGTAAAATAGAAGCAACGAATTCAATCTGCAACCAGATGTTCGGTTACACTAACTGAGGCCGTTCATTTGTTTGCAACCTGTTTGGAAAGACGCAGTTTGCAAATGTACATATACCTTTAATCTCGTGAACTTGCACACAGCTGCTGTGTCACAGAACGGCAGAACATTGTCCCTGCAGAGGTGGGAGACTGTGCTGCTCGTGGAGCAGCGGACATGACAATACCATACTACAACTCATGAATTACATGACAGGATGCCACAGACCTGAAGGTCAGGGCCAGCGTTTGGAGGTACCTTGGATCCAGTACCGTTACAACGTTTTCTAAAAAAGAAATCATAATAAAGAACAACCAGGACCAATAACAACAAAATACTATTATGTTATTCATCCTTGTCTTTGTGCAGCAAATAAGGCCACATTTGAAGGACATGTATCTTCAGAGGCATAGAATCGTGTTATCTAAATCAAAACTTTAGCACTTGATCCTTCAATAAGCTTCGGTCTGGGAACTTTTAAAAACCAGTTACGTCCATGCGTTTCAAGATAGGTCACACATTAGAATTAACTGACCATCTTTCATTTAGCTGCATAAGGTAAAAATGGCAGGAGCCTTCAGTTTAGGCCGACATAACCAGTTTCTTGTAGAGTAATAAAGCACACTTGTCTCACCCTACAATCAGATCAGGTTGTAAACAGAGCAATCATTTTCCACTTAGTCTAGCCTTCATCAAAGAAAGGACTTGCCGGACTTCAGGAGCTCAGGGAGGAGTCAGGTGTACCTACAGATACAGCCAGATAGGCACAAGCCAGCCATTTTCAATACGTTTAACTAGTAATGGAGACTGTATTAGTCGTTTGGTGGACTTGAGCGCCTTTAACTGCACCTCTCACCTATCAAATACAGCAGGGTGCTTTTCACAGATCAGTTCGTAGTCTCATTCCCAAGATCTCCCTAGCGTATACCTTAATGGCTATGCTCCGGTTACTGTTCCTGACTTGAATGGTCAGCTTGATTACTCGAGCTCTTCAGTTCAGGATAGGACCTGTCATCTTCCTCAATACAATGACTGATTTCCTGGCCACCACTGAACTGCAGTTCATAAGCAGGAGAACAATGTGGCTGCACTCTCATCTGCACTGACCTTAGGAGTGCTGTTCGCCTCAAATCTCCAGTGTGGCACATATCATTTGGGGAAGAAGGAAACCGTCCTTCAGATTCGGAGCCACGCTGACGTGAGTTCGTACAGCAAACAGAGGGAAGGGCATATCCAGCTAAAGGGTATGGGTTGCTTGAAGAGACGCTAGTCACGAACTTCTGGTGCCTGTGCGGAGATACTGGACTAATTTGACAGTTAATGAGTTCAGGCTGTGTCATTGCTGCAGTTGGAGAATCATAGTATCTCGAGTCATCAGAATCTTCTGACATGGGGGAATACGGTGAACAGAAATCATCTCTGCAATCACAAAGCAAGATATTTAAGCACATGGCAATTATTCTAACTAAGGCACGAATTTCAATGCAAAGAAACTGCACTGGCCAGGCACGTTTTTTTTAAGTGGAAACTTGATAGAAAAAGCTGAGTCACGAATTGAAGGTCCTGAAACCACAAAACAACTGTTTGGCATAGATATCAATGTAAATTGATTTTTAGTCTAGAAGCAAAAGATAACACACATAAGAACGCTCACTATAAAGGAATATTTGACAATATATTAGCGGTGTCCATTTATGAAGCTTCAGACACGCAAGGTCCGAGAGATCTTTTTGCAGCAGAGTGGCAAGGTCCAAGGGATCCTTTTGCAACAGAGTGGCCTTCAAGGGACGGTTGGCTTGCCTGACACACTTATTTATCCTACTCTAGGATATCCTTTATCAAACTCTAGTTGATAAAGTGGTGAGAATGATTAGATTACCCTTTATCCTTCACATTCATGGATATCCTTCACAGCAGAGTGAACTTCACATATATGGATATCCTTTATCAAACTCTAGTAGACAAATGTGGTGAGAATGATTAGATTAGCCATCAACCTGTAGATTTGTTTGTTCACATGTAGAGATATGAAAATCATTATCCAACTATACCACAGTCGACATTACAACTTCAGTAGCTTGCTGACAAATGAATCAGTCCATATACCACCAACACTTTTGCGTTCCACTTCTTATAAATTAGTTTGTCCACATGTAGATTGTAGAGCCATGGAAAGTCTTTTAACTGTAATTCGTAAATTATCCAGACTACAGGATCCTTTACCAATTCAGTGGCTTGCTGATAAACAGATCAGTCCTACACCATCAGGTTCCACTTCATTATAACAGTACCATAAAAGGAAAGTGATTCATTAATAGTAGCTCTGCTGTGTTTTCTTTTGAAAAAGGAAATAATTAATCAGATTGCAGAGTTTCCAAACTGACATTTTTCTCCACTTTTTACTTCATCTTATTTGTCTCTCTTCCTGAATCGTTGCCTTTTACAGAAAAAAGAACAAATGTTGACCACTTTGCGTTTCCATGCACTATCACTGGTTGATGTCCGTACTTGGGCGAGGCCAGAAATAAGAGATCAGTGTGATAAATCCAAGAGCTATCATGATTGTTAAACCAATAAACCTGACGATCTAAGATGACCTACAAAAGGGAATGTGCTGAAGCTAGATGTCACGAATTATTTATTTTTGCCCCTATTTTCTCCCCCGTCATCCTCGCACTACGAATTGCTTTCCACTTTGCATCATCCATAACAATCACTAAACCACTCACTCCTCTTCTGGCAATCACTCAAAACCCCTAATCGACCCTCCTCTGTAATGCCCTCATTGGTGCAAACGAAGCAGAAGCCACACACATCAACTGTTGATTAAATCATCATGGAAGAAACTTATCATCAAGACCATCCACTTTGCAATGATGCTCTGCTTCCTTTTCAATCCCGTGGGAGCATGCACAATCCAATGTACTACTGGGACACATGCAACATCCTTAGGGAAAGCCTGAAACTAACCCCACAGCATGATAAAAGACCTTTTTTCTCTCTTCTTCTGACATCTCTTCCTTTGGTTCTATATAATTGTCTTCTTCAAGCATCCACCCTGGTGCTTTACCTTGGACGAGAGAAGCAATCAATCACAGTGCATGTGATACAAAGAAGCAAACACATTACACGACACACATTAGTCCCCAGTCAACCAAAGACATCCAACTGAATGGAAGGATCAAGTTGGCTGTCAACCGTGCCTCTCCTATAACTCCTGTCAGCACTGAGATTGACTACCTCGGACTGGTGCCGCCATCTAACGCATGCACCAAATAGAGTCACAACCACCTTGATCATGTTCTGGTCCAGACAAAGAGGTGTCATTCAATCATCCACCTGAGGTGAACAATGTAAATAAGTATGGTAAGATTTTATCGACTCTCCCATTCATTTTTACAACTTGCAGAGATCCAACAATGGCTTGAGACAATCGCCACGAGCATGGTTTATCAAACAGCAATGTTCTTGAATCCTTGGGCTTACACCGGTCATCAAGTGATCACGGTTTATTTTTCTCAAAAACGACCTCATGTATAATTTTTTCAAGAGTATATGAAGACGATATTGTGATCACATGCAGTCTAGGAAGTACGGACACGGACACGGATATGGACACGGACACAGACACGGACACGAAAATTTCCAAAAATATAGGACACGGCCACGGCAGTGGACACGGAAAATATAAATATATATAATATGCTATATGTATAAACAAACAAAATGATCTAAATAGATTATCCACATGGGAAAACAACATGAAATCAAATAAGATATCAGCACATAACATTATATCCACAAGTCACAATATGGATTAAGTCATAACATATCTTAAGATGCTTGATTATAAACTGTTCTTAGCAAAAATAGATGGAATTGTTAAGATTAAGAGCAGTAGAATTTTGGGGACAATGGTTTTAGCGGAAATAATGGCCAACAACTTGTACCATCAAGAGGAAGAAGGGGAGGGGGTGGTCAAATATATTGTTGCTGGTGTGCAGGAGGAGATGGAAAATGAAGGTGCCTTGGAGGTTGAGAGGGAAGAAAAGGAAGGGGAACAAATTAGAGAGCAACTTAAGATGGAGGGGCAAGAGAAGAGGAGGGGAAATGTAGATGTAGAGAAGCAGGAGAAAGAGTAGACGGTAGGGAATAGGGATGACAATATTCTGCTACTTTTACTTGAAGGAGGAAGAAGAGTAGGGGAAGAGTGGCAAGAGAAGGTAGAAAGAGACGCAGAGGAGCAATGTGAAATAAGAGAAGGGGGATAGGGAGCAGTATAGAGACTACTGCTACATTCAAATAGGAAAAAAAGGAGGGGTAGGATTCAAAAGAAAAGCAAAAAGAGAGAACAAAAAAGTAGATGAGGGAGAAGCAGACATAGAGCAAGAAAAAGAGGGGGACAAGAAGAACCAGGGGAAGCGGGAAGCAAAGGAGGAAGAGTTACATGGAATTGGAAGAGAAGACGGTGAATCCAACCCTTTTCCTCCTTGTGGTTGATGTGTCAATTCCTAAATATTGCAGTAGTTGGTGGAGATGATACCACTGATGATGGCTACTATAGTTGCTAAAGAAAGGCGTCAACGGATTGCGTGTAGCAGTTGAAGCTTAATCAACTAATGTTAGTACGACAAGGAGTAATGGAGGACAGGAGGCATGGATTTAGAGAAGACTTGGATTTTTTTCATACACTTATGCTTAAGTGAGTTGGGATGGTGTGTCTTGTATGTGTCCACGGAGTGTCCAAGCCGTGTCTGACACTTCAACACAAGTGGACACGCCGAGGCGTGTCCACTACATGTTCAGGCGTGTTTAAGGTATGTCCATGTTGGACACAGACACGGCAGCCTCTGGGAAGTGTTTGTGCTTCCTAGCATGCAGTGATACTCATAGCATAGTGGCACTTAAAACTTCTCTCGAATCACACTAGCTATTGATGTCCTCATATCCACAAACAAGGTTAGTCTCACTCGAAGTAACTCAATCTGCTTAAAGAAATAGGGATGAGCGAGTCTAGGCCAGTTATTCTCCAATTTGGACTATCATACGAAATCCATTTTTGAATGGGGGAGGTGGTGTTTCCCTGATCCAGAGTTATGTCACCCATTTGTGGGTAAACTCATATATCACTCATCCTAATATCTCCTTTGTAGTAGGCTTAGTCAGTTCATGAGAAACCTCTCCAATGTTGTTGGAGAAGTATCCAGATAATCTTGCGCCATCTTAAAGGGGCTCCTGGAAAAGGGTTGCTATACAAGCGCCCACTCAATAAAGAAATCACCATAACAAGCTATGTTGATGCAGATTGAGCAGACGACACAAAGTGACCAACAGTTAACTTGCGGCTTATGCATATTTCTAGGAGACCATCTTGTCAGTTGGAGAAGCATAAAGCTATCTGTAGTGGCTCGTTCCAGCATTGAAATTGAGTATTGGGCTACGACCCATGCATGTTGTAGCATCTAGTGGGTACTCTCAATTCTTTATGAAATTAGAATTTCAGTCAAATCACCTACAGTACTAAATTGTGACAATCGATCAATATAGCCAAGCACATAGAGATGTGATGCCATTTTGTCAAGGATTTGGTCAAAGCAAAGACCTTTATCAAAATTTACGTAGAGAATTAGAACAAACAGATGAGATCTTCACCGAACCTCTTCCACCCTCTCTTTTCTTTAACATTTGCAACAAATTGGGATTACATGGTGTGTATTCTCTAGCTTTTGAAAAGAGTGTTAGATAATAGATGATGTGGGGCCTATATTGGCCGATTTATTTCACAGCTTGAAGCCAAGGTCTACGGAGCAACAACGCAAGTCAGGGTTAGGCAGAGAAAGCAGTTTTGAATGCTAAAAATCCCTTGACTCCCGTCCTATTTACGCATGATCTCTCGCTTATATATTCGTAGACCTCTTTTGTGTGTGTGTGTTGGGGGGGGGGGGGGGGGGGGGGGGGGGGGGCTCCGCCAACAACATCCCACGAGGGGCGGCCTCCGCTCAACTCTCATCCGTTGAGGGGCAGCAGGACCCCGTTACTGGGGGGGGGGGGGGGGGGGCACCCTCCTAGACACCCAATAGTGCTTGGCTGATTTGTCAAAGAGTCTCATTTGCCATTGTCCACTCGAACCACACTCTTGTTCTCTTTACTTTGTTTGAGGGGGAATATATAGAGAGAATAGAAGATCAATGATTTGTACATGTCCAATTCCCACATATGAATCAGTGCTTTCTTGACACCTGCTAAAGCGTGTCAGCACAACTATTCTGTAACAACACGTCCCAAACATGCTCACCACCTGCTATTCCCATAGCAGTACTGCATCCCAGGCTCCCAGCTACCATGCATCATTCTAGTGTTGGTGTTTCTTGTGGTGAACTGCTAATGGCGACTCAGATGACTTCTATGAATATTTTCAACCATCTATTGCTTTGGATACTCGCTAAAGTTTCAGATATTTAGTATTTTGCTCCTACAGGTCTAGAGATCATCAATTTCGGGGAGAGTCTCATATGTTGTATTGCTTCTACCTTCATCATGGGGAGAAGACCATGCTAACTACCTGCCACACGCAAATCCAGATATGAAGCACTAGTGAATTATGCCCTCATCATTGTCTTAAGGACTCAAAATGAATCACAATATCATGAATTAACACCATCAGTTGCTCTGAGGTGATTGGTTGTCTTTAATTCCTTCTTGAACAACCCTACAACCAATGAACTATACTAAGTTATTTGTCCTTATTTCCTTATTTGAATTTGGAAAATGAAACATAATAGTCTTGTCATCCATTGTCATAGTCATCTTTCTTATTCAAACGAACATAACAAATTCAACAACGAACAAAAATGGCCTTGCCAAGATGAGTGGTGGAAAGACAGAATCGACATTAGTCATGAAATCTTTAGGTAATGAAGATTTGTCTAAATTGACAAGTATCTCTTTGACGATTCCAACTAAACAATTTTCTTAATGATGCAAGTTGAAGGACCATATGAGTACGGGCTTAGGGTTAAACCAAACTTCTCAAAAATGGTAGTGGCATAATAGTGACGCTAGCACCACAATCACAATAACATCATATTACCAATCTACTATTGAGCAAGAAATTTGTGAATCCTAGGATGTTGAGGTTTCTTGGGTAGTTTTCTAGACAACGAGTTTTCTAGACAACGACACATTGCTTTTTTCATTAAGCATCATCATATCATCGCACCTACTCTTTTCTTGCAATTCATTATTTTGTTTATGATTTGTATGCAATAAAGGCAATTTCTAAAAATTAAAGGAAAACAATCACAATTAACCTACTAGGGAACAAGAATATTAGGGACAAACCTAGGAGAAATAATAGGTTCATAAATATAACCTTAGTTGTTAATCTCCTTTTCAATTATTGTGTAGGTAGGAGGAGCATCGGACCAAGTCGGTCTGACCCAACACGTCTTTCCCCGTATAACCCGACCCGAATCCGGTCCAGATAAGTTACATGGGTGGGTCGGGCCAAAAAATTTAACTCAAATTTTTATATGGGTCGGGCTAGTGCCAAGGCAAACCCAGACCCGAAACCCAGATACGCAGATTTGTTAAATATTAATGTATAATAACCACCGATTATTTTAAGTGTAAACTTATATAAGATAAAGTTCGGCACAAACTTCTCAAATTATGATTCTATCTAATGACATATTTGGTTGAAGGTAAATGATATACAAATTTAAAATTTGAAATCAAGAAGCAAGCCAAGGTTAGCTAAGCTGGTGAATGGGATTTTCTTTTAAATCTGAGGTCTTGGGTTCAAATCCCTTGAGGACAAATTTTAGGGAGAAAATCTCCTAGTATATGCACCAGTCTAGGGCTAGGATTGAAACGACATTTCATTGTGCGGGGCTGACTTTTCACTAGGTATTTGGTCTAGCGGTTTACCATACTAGAAGGGGTTCCTCGACATAAAACAATCAAGAAATCAAATTATGTGATTTAGTAATCTAGTTTGTTTGGTTGGTTGAGCATCAATTAAATTAATTATTTGCATTCATTTCCATGACAAGAAGCAAAATCAATGGTATTATTATATTTTCCAACTAAATCTTACATATCATTGGGATGAAGCAGGCAAAACGGACTACAATTTAATTCGTTGCACTTGTATCTCACCGATTGACAATTTAAAGTGGGTCAGACTTATTTTTCTATTCAAGTGTTTGAACGTCTTACCAAACTAAGGAAACAAAATGTGTAGTGTAACATGTTTGGTGTGTGTTTCTATTTTACATTGAACCAACCAATCTCTAACATATTTATGGCTGCCCTTACTAGAAATATGTATCTATATATGATTGTAGAAATCTTTACTTTTGATTTGTTATTTGGCCAGCCTGAACCCAACCCGAGTTCTATATTTGCTGTGTGGTGACTTGGGTATTGGCCGAAATAAAAAAATGGATGGAGGCCCGACCGACAATGCAAACAACAATATGGGTTTGGGTATGGGATGAGCAAAACCAAGTATGACCTAGCCCGATGCTCAGCCGTAGGCCTAGGTATCTATACTCAACTCTTTCCCTTCCGTTGGCCTAGAACGTATTCTTCTTTCCTTTGGATGCATATATCCTTCCATTTCTTGTTTTGATTGTATCGTAGTTCTCTTTCGAATTTTCAGGAGGCTGTTTTGGAAACTTGCATTATTCTTCACTATCTCATTGACATACATGTTGATCCAACTTGACCTGCCAAAGCTTTAATGGATGCTTGTTGATTTTGAAATGTTCCATGAATTGTCTTCATGAATGTTGTAAGAGCATTGGTGATGTTGCCTTCCAAGTGAATAAGTGATCCACTCTCTCCATCACAAGATCTTTCAAAAGTTGCAGTGGATGTGGTTTGTTGTTGATCCATTAGGAATTCAAATGCCCTTTCCAAGGGGGTCGTCACAAGGCTAAAACAGATGTTAAGGGTGTGCATCGGTGCAAAATTGAACTGGACCGAATGAGAAGAAGTTTGATATAAGACCGATCAGGACTGAACCGAATATTATATAAGATCAAACCAAGACTAGAACGATGGCATTGTAGTAGACAACTATATATATATATATATATATATATATATATATATATATATACTGTTTGCTTTCTTAGATAGTGAACAATTATTTTATGCTAATTTAGTCTTGAAGTTATTCAAGTTACTAATTTGCATATACTTTTAACTAAAAACACTTAACTAATATTACCACATGTCCTTTCTTCTTCACATTCTAATTGGTTTATTCACCGCCTAATATATAATTTTGCTAGAATACTAAATGATCCACCATGCTTTCTTTTTTCTTGATGTTGATTGGTCTAGAAACCTATTAGAAATCTAGTTTGTATGTAAGAATAAAAGAATTGATATAATATAATAGAACTACCATGTACTCATGTGTGGGAATGATTATTTGTTCATGTGTGTGCAACAAATACATATTACATCAAATATAAAATCCGATCTTACCTATAAAAAGGAATATGAAATCTCAACAGCCCATGACATCATAAACACAACGGGATCAAGTGAATAAGTTAAGCAACCCCTAAGGTGATTGACGTATTGCATTGTGGTCATCATCTTCATTGATGTTGTCAATAATGGCGCATTGTAAGAACTTTTAGAGCATAATACATGTTGGAAATATGACGAAATGACGATATATTCACAATGTTGTTTGTACAAGAGAGACCCCTCTCCTTTATATAGGAGAAGGTGGACATGACTCTACAGACTCTAGACCTGACTAAGACTAGACTTTATATGGGCCTACAGACTCTGACCCTTATATGATATGACTTATACTTCTAACACTAACACTGCCCCGCTAGTTGGAGCATGGGAGAATCACATGCCCAGCTTGGATGACAAACAGAAAAGACATAAAAAAAGATGACTAAAATATAATAGCCCCTGACTTAGCACGACAGGTGCACTCCCCCACACTTTAATATCTTTGGCATCTCTAACTCTGAAGCTTTCCCATAGATTGTTTAACACTGGATCTTTGAGAGAGATTGATATACACCGAATCTTTGAAACATCTGGAGCTTTGACTAGGTTGGAGGTTGTATCTTGGAGTATGCTGAAGGAAAATGCAAAGATCATCCGAATCACAAACTCAGTTGCTAATGTCGTTGAAGTCGTTTCCAAGATGCCACAAGAAGGCTAGGTTGTAGCAGACGGTCAACGTGCTTGACGAGACTAGGACGAACATCAACATGTTTGACGTGGCACAGACGAATATCAATATGCTTGACATGACATGGACGAACATCAACGTGTTTGACAGGACAAAAATGAACATCAACGTGTATGACAAGGCACGGGCAAACATCAACGTGCTTGATAGGGCACGGACGACCATCAACGTGCTTGAGAGGACACAGACGAACAAGGAGGAAACATTGTCGACGTAGTTGACTGAATGATCTTCTGCAAAAGATAGTGTCGGACCGACACAACCAAATGTGCAAATAATCCAAGATGCTCCAATACTAGAAGACTGAAGTGTTGCCAAAGTGGAATGACCAAGACAAGGCCGATGAAGAAACATTCGCTTTGATGTAAAACGCCAATGACATCCAATTTATCTGACGAATCTACTTCAACTGACAACAAACTGAGAAGATGAATTCTGAATGACAGATCAATGTTGCGTAAATCGGGATTTGAATGGCGAGGATCGACATTAGTCTTGAACTAGACAATGAGATCTGGACAACACATTAAGTACACAAAACTCCATATGTAGAAAATGTTCTTCTTCCTCTTCCTCTTCCTCTTCCTCTTCCTCTTCCCTCAACTCTTCTCCTCATCCTCCTCTTCTCATCTCCTCTATCTCTCCCCCGCACACCAACCACAAAGAGACGACCGAAGTGATTGAGGTGGACAAAGACGAAGAGAAACTCCCCTGTGACATTAGGGGACGTGGGGTGGAGAAGAAAGAAATGGTTGGAGAAGGATTTGCTTGGCATGGCTGGAGAAGTTGTGTTGGGCTGCTCAACGGGCTTAAGAACTTGGCCTCACGTTTAAGAAAACTTGACGCTGTGCTTGAAAGGGATGAATCCTCGCACATTGGAGATGTTAATCTTGTGCTTGAGAGAGAACTGCATCACACATGTGAGTTTAGAACTTCATGGTGCTTCAAAGGTGTTGACTTGGCGAAGGTACAGTAGACGAACTAAAAACCAGATCTGATGTAGTATGTAACTAGATTACATCTAGATAAGAAAATAAATGGATCTTTTTGCAACCTGAACATTTTTTGTAGAGGGCTAGGTCGAAGAGCAGATCCAGTGTTTCAAAAAGTAGTCTGTGCAGCCGCATACAAGGCCGCATACAAGGTTTGGACACCTACCGAAACGCATACTAGAAATCCACACTAAAAGCTGACTTGGCCGCAAAGTCGGCCGCACAGCCGCATAAGAGGCCGATTAATCCCCGATTTTTAGATAAGACATATTTTCATTTCTTCTTTTCCACATTTACATCCATCTATGATTGTTTAGATTTAGACCATAGTGCATGTTTACATTTATTTAAGTTGTAATGATTGCATATTTGCATGATTGCATCCATTATTCTTGTAACTATACAATTTAGATACGCAAGTTCACATATTAATTATGTAAATTCATGATTAATATATATACATAGATATAATAATTAATAAATAAGAAAAATCCTAAACCGCATATACTTCCGCATATGCTCCCGCATACCGCATATACTCTATTCGTGACCTCTCCGAAAGCATAACGCATACCGCTTTTTAAAACATTGAGCATATCCTATAAAGATTGATCTTTCCCTGCTGGAGAGCTTTTGATATGAGCTCTGAAGAAGCATGGAGAACTGATCTGGAAATGCCCTTTGAAGGGTTGAACTTCGTGCTTGGGAAAGACAAAAGACAGATACACGGGGATGCTAGATGACGATGAAGACGATACTTGTCAAGTTTGGATGATTCCAGATGAGATGATGATGACCCTTCAGAGAGAAAGGGCAATGGAGATGACCCTACGGATAGGGATGAGCATCGGGCCGGGTCACCCCGGGTTTTGGCAAGCCCAAATCCATATCCATATTATTATGCGGGCCACAGGCCGGGTTTTGGCCCGGAAAATTTTAAGAAAGACGAGCCCGTACCCGACCCGTATAAAAAATATGGGTTTCGGGTCGGGCTCGGGCCAGCCCGTCTAACAATAGGTTTCATCAAAATGACGTGTTTGATTTACAATCAATGTTGAATTTGTATGTAAGTAGAAAGATATTTGTTGTAGACATATTTATTAAATTTCAGAATGTCGTTGTGCTAGGAATGGTGGTGCTTTACGTGAAGGTTGAACATAATATGAATGAGCAGACAAATTAATAATCTACAATGTTGTTTCTAATTGTTGATTCGTACCGAATAGCTATTAGACTTGTTATTATAACCAACTATTAGGATAGGGGGAGTTGGTTGATTAATATCAATCATTAGATGGTGAATCCTATTATGAAAAAAAAGTTTTAAAATGATATACATATTTGTGTATTTATATTATATGGTATAGATTATTTATGCGGGTCGGGTATCGGGTTTTCGGGTCTGGGTTTATGGTGGCCCGAGCCCGGCCCGGATAAGAAAATGGGCCTAAAACACTGGCCCGGTCCGCCCATTTAGAATACCAGGGTCGGGTCTGGGTCGGGTTTGACGGGCCGGGTAGCGGGTTGGGTCGGGCCGGCCCGGTCCGATGCTCAACCCTACCTACGGAGAGGGTGATGGAGATGGCCTTGCGGACAGCCAGCCATGACGATGGCCACCGCCTGTGGGTGGATACTAGATCGCCTTCTCTCTAGGGTTAAAGTCCCTGGAAAGAAGGCTTTGATATCATGTTGGAAAATAATGAATAGATGATATATTCACAAGGTTGTTTGTACAAGAGAGACCCCTCTCCTTTATATAGGAAAAGGTGCACATGACTCTAGAGACTTCCAGACTTGACTAGATTCTATATGGGCCTACAGACTCTGGCCCATATATGATATGACTTATACTTCTAACACCAAACAAGATATAACAATGACACATTATATTATTAAATATTGATGGAATGGTATCTTTTATATAATTTAAACCGGTTAGCCTATCTAGACCAATTCTAATCGGGGTTTGGACCAGACTAGACCACAAAAATGAATAAGAGAAAAGGGTGGACCGAAATTCAAACAGTATATAGTCGGTCCAAGACCAGAGTGGACTAGTCCAATCTACTGATCCTGACCGATAACTGTATAGCGTTAGTAGTTGGCTTTTCAGCATTTACCATCCCCACAAAATTCATATGTTCTTGGTTGTTAGAAATATCCTCTTGGTTGTACATGTCCATCAAAATCGTTGATTTTTGCAATCAACTCCACTAATAGATGTTTGCTATTTTTTTGCAATAACAAACACCCCTTGTTGATCTTGCTAGCTCCACTAGCTTTAATTCATTGCCATCATCTCAAGTGATCTTTGGGCCACATCTAGTGTCGTATCCATGAAGAACCACCTGCAATAATGATAGTCTTTGTGGTCGCCTCGAGTCCTTCAGAAAACACATGCATTATCATTCAGTCTGGGGTCTTATGATGCAGAGACACCCTAATCAACCCTTAAAAAAATCTCCAGTAACCTCCTATTACCCTTAAAACAAACCCATGCATCTAACACGACTCAACAAGCATTGCCAACAAAATTGTGATATGCAATATGTACGCAACAATCTTGGATGGTGGGAGCCACTTCTTGAGATCTCCCATGTACGATATACCATTGAGTTTGGTTCAATCCTTGGAACCAATTCTTCCCATAGGCAAACATGTTGGCAAACAAGCCTATTTATTGCTATTGCTATTTCTGATTTTGTGGGACAGGCTAAGGGAAAGTCGTCCCAGTGGCTGGCTTTTGCTGCTAGCACCGGTATAATGTGATGGAAGGTCCATCCACTGGGATGGCCATTTGGACTTTGGACTATATTTTTTTTTTGCTATAACAGGTTCTAGCCTCCAAACATGCAGAAACCCATCCAAATAGGTTCCCCTTGGTCTCCATCACCGAAGGTCTTAAATACAAAATATTGGAGATCTCAAGACGAATTTCAGTGTGATAAATGATAGAAAGTATCAACACAATGCAATTAGTGTCAAATGAACAGGAGAAGCACACTTCTTGGAGCGTTTCCACTTTCAAGTAAAGGTTGTTAGCACGAAAAAAAACTACAAACTCCTATCCTAAATGGAAAACTGTTGATAATAATTAACAAGGCATTAATATGACTGATACCATCACTCATGGAAAAAAAAAAGCGTGCCCTGAGGCGCTAGAGGCGTACGCCTCTAGCCGAGGCGCACTCAGGGACGCCCCGAGGCTTAAGCCTCAGTCACTTTTGCAGAGGCGGACGCCTCATTTTTCAAGAGGCGTAAAAAGGCGTTGAGGCGTAACTGAGGCGTAAGCCTCTGTCTGCCACCTAAAACTGATGGTTTGTTGTACTATTTGGACTGCTATTGGGCCCAGCCCAAGTGGTATTTATTCAAATAGAAGATCTCCACCTCCAGGCAACCAGGAAACATCAATCTTTAGGCTGCTCCAACCCTTGCTGGTTGCCGTGGTGGCTAATCCAGCTACTGCTACACGTCAGTGCTATATTGTTTTGTGATTTGATTATTTAGTTATATACTTATATATATAACTTGTATATATAGACATATTAGATATACATATATGATACATATATATACATACATATCCATATATAATTATATATATATATATGTATGTATATATGTCACAATATATATAGATATGTATATACATTGTATATACATGTGCATATATATAATATATATGTGTGTTTGTGTGTATATATATACCTATATTTTTAAGGTATATATTTATTTATTTATTTATTCATACGCCTCGGTACATTCTGAGGCTTACGCCTCGCCTCGCCGAGGCAAAAACGCCTTGTTACGCCTCACGCTTTTTTCAACCTTGCCATCACTTATTGATGTCGTAATGGGAGTTGTCATCTTTTGAGTATCATCTTGAACACGGTGGCATCAAGATCATTAGGATCTCGAAGTGCCTCCCTTTATCTATAGAAATCAACGAGAGGGTAACATTTATCATCACTACATTAAGTAGTAGTCTCCCGCCAAAATTTATTCTTCTTCTGGAAGTGTGTCATCTTTGAAAAAGATGACAGTGTCGTTGTCAACTGATGACCCCTTTCGATAAAAAGATCTACATCCTTTTGTATTGATAGAATGCCCTAGGAAAACGCCTTAATTACAAAGCTTGAAGGTATCAATGTGGTCATGAGAGTTGTCATCCTTTGAGTATCATCTTGCACACAATGACATCAAGGGTGTCGGATCTCAAAGTGTTTGCCTTTACGTACAGATAGGGATGGCAAAATCATTCATAGCCCATGGACCCAACCCGAACCCCAATTGTTTGAGCAGGTGACGGTCTACAGTTTTTTGACCAGACCCGAATTTCACCCAAACCCAAAGAAACATAAATCATTTTAGGGTCGGATTCATATTTGGACTTTAGACCCAAATTAACCCGATTGACTCGAAATTCACAATTGTATATTCAAATAAAATGAGCATTACTAAAATATAACCCTCCCAATGGCCTATAAATGACTAATAGTCTAATACATCCCTCATTATGTTTGCTTGTGACAATTCTACATGGTGTTGTATTAGTTTTGGATTTATTCTTTACATATTTAAATACATAAATTTAACTCCGCCTATGTTTTTGTATGATCTATGCAAATGTAGCCAATCCCAAGCCCGGGTAAAGCAGGGCTGGTGGTAGGTTAACAGTCAACCAGAAAACTTTGTCACCCTTTTTATGACATGAATCCTTAATAAAATTTCATTGGGTGCTACATCAGTTTCTGGGTGTAGTGATAAATATGCAAAGGGTTTCAACACAGCGGCGCCCGGTTGTGTTGAAGGAAAGGGGTTTCCACACCTTGGACAGGTGTGGGTAAAGAAGCTAGTCCCGCTGCATCATTATCCGAATGTAGTGAAAAATGTGCAAGAGTAATTTTTCTAAAAGAGACGTAAAAATACAATATTTGTAAAAACGGATTAGAGTGGGATCTTGGAACATTGGCTCTTTGACAGGAAAGTCTTTGGAGATAGTGGATACCATGATTAGAAGAAAAGTTAATATTATTTGCTTGCACGAAACCAAATGGACAGGGGAAAGATGCAGAGAGATTGGAAACACATGGTACAAAATCTGCTATACGTGTATTGAGAGACGTAGAAATGGCGTTGCAATTATTATTAATGAAATGTTGCAAGATGTAGTCAGGGTTACACAGATGGGCAACAGAATCATAGCTATCAAGGTTGTTCTTGGGGAAAGATTTTTAATATTATTAGTGCTTATGCCCCTTAAGTTAGTTAGTGAGGAGGCAAAGAAGGATTTTTGGAATAATTTAGATGAGTCGATGCAAGGAATACCGATAGAGGAGAAGATCATTATTGGGTGACTTAAATGGCCATGTGGGAAGTAGCAATATTAGATACACGAGAGTGCATGGAGGTTTTGGATATGATAGCAGAAATGACGGAGAGAGGATTTTAGAATTTGCAGTTGCTTATGATATTGTCTTGGCAAATACACATTTCAAGAAAAGAGATCCTCATATTATTACTTTCAAGAGTGGCCGCAATTGTATCCAAATTGATTACTTCCTAACAAGACGGCTAGATCGAAAAGCATACAAGGATTCTAAAGTGATACCTAGAGAAGAACTCACCACCCAACATAGGTTGATAGTTTTGGATGTGAACATGAAGATCAATAAAGGTCAGCATAATAGAAGGAAAGAGATGGAACAAGTGGTAGAATCTTAAAGAGAAGAAATTGGCATTTTATGATAAACTTATCAAGGAGAGAACTTAGAACTTGGAGATTGATGCTAACTATATGTGGCAAAGTATGAGCTCATGCATAACAAAAATTGCCAAAGAGGTTTTGGGAGAGTCCAAAGGGTGGGGGCCTCTACAGAAAGAGACTTGGTGGTGGAATGATGAAGTAGAAGGTTATTAAACTCAAAAGGGAGATCTATAGGAGCTTGTCCAAATCTAGAGATGATGTAACTTTTCAGAGATACAAGCAAGCAAAGAAAGATGCTAAAAGGCAGTTCAAGAGGCAAGGTTCGGATACTTTGATGAGAAGAGACTTGAGTCAAGTAAAGTGCATCAAGAATGAAGATGGCAGAGTGTTTGTGAAGGATGATGATATAAAGAACCAACGAAGAAACCACTTTTATAAGCTTTTCGATGGAGATATTGGGAACAAAGTAAGAGACTCAGGTGATATGAATGCAAGATATATCACTTACAAACGACGAGTTTCACTATCTGAGGTCAAGAATGCTTTCAAAAAGATGAAAATGAAAAAGGTATGTGGTCCACACGATATTCCCATTGGTGTATGGAAGAATATGAGGGATGAAGGAGCTATGTGGTTAACAAATTTCTTTAGCAAGACTATGAAGACGAAGAAGATGTTGGATGAAGTGAGAAATAGTACTATAGTCGCGATCTACAAAAACAAAAGAGATGTTCAGAGCTGCACAAACTACAGAGGTATCAAGCTGATGAGTCGCATTATGAAGCTTTGGGATAATATTACTGAGCAAAGGTTAAGATCTACAACACAGAAATCAGACTACCAGTTTGGTTTTTGCCCGGAAGATCAAGAACACATGCTATTTTTCTGATAAGGAGGCTTAAGTACAAAGAAAACAAAAGAGATCTTCATATGGTGTTCATTGATCTAGAAAAGGCCTATTGACCGAGTACCTAGCAAAGTGTTATGGAGGGTTTTGCATAAAAAGGGTGTGCCTATCCAATACATTGACCTAATTAAAGACATGTAAGATAGCTTAACTGCAGCTCCTGGAGGAGAGAAACTTTTTCATCATTGTTGGGGTACATCAAGGATCGGAACTCAACCCATATCTATTTGTTCTTTGTTATGGATGACTAGACAAAGCATGTTCAAGATAATATCCCTTGGTGTATGTTATTTGCAGATGATATTGTGTTGATTGGTGAAAGAAAAGAAATATTGAATGATGAAGTCAAACTTTGGAGAAATGCATTGAAATCTAATGGATTTATGATCAACAGAAGCAAAAACTGAATATATGCATTGCAACAATGGAGGGGTGCAACTAGAGTAGCATGTGAGCAAAAGATCCCTCTCAAATTATATGGCCAGCCATGCTATATGGGAGTGAATGTTGGGCAGTGAAGAAACAAGGTCTCAATAAAATGAATGTGGCTAAAATGCGTTAAGTTGAGATGGATGTGTGAGAAGACAAGAAAAGATCGTTTGAGGAATGACTATATCAGGAACAAAGTGGGGGTGGTGAGCATCGAGGACAAGTTGCGTGAAAACCATTTAAGATGGTATTGACAAAAAGTGCACCTATTCGAAGCAAGGTTATTGACTCAAGCACAATAAAAAGAAGTAGAGGCAGACTTAAGAGAGATTTTGAATCTTTACATCTTGATCAGAGTATGGCCCATAACAGAGCTGATTGGAAAAGGACCCATGTAGCCGACACCAACATGATTGGGATTGAGGCTTAGATGATGATGATGATATAAATACATAAATTTACATCATTTATTATGCTTATTTCTTTTATAAATTTGTGTTCAAAACTCTTGTATGTGGTGGATTAATTTTTATATGTATTTTTAGTTTTGTTTACTTAAAATGTATAAATTATAGTGTATTATTTTCTAGGATGTAGACAGATAGTGGCTTTACTTGTAAAATTGTTCTCTAAGTTTGTCGTTTTACAAGTCAAACCCAATAACCCAGAAATTATTTACGATTCGAATTACGGTCAACGTTTTTGACCCA
Organism: Alisma plantago-aquatica; assembly: GCA_963693085.1. Classification (NCBI taxonomy): domain Eukaryota; kingdom Viridiplantae; phylum Streptophyta; class Magnoliopsida; order Alismatales; family Alismataceae; genus Alisma; species Alisma plantago-aquatica. The sequence continues at coordinate 1,793,649,303 of OY856409.1, forward strand.
AAAATCCATCTTTTGCAAGTTTGGGGTCTAGCCAATTGTTGACGATTCGAATGACCTAAAATATACTGACAGACATAGTCACAAATTCGGTATACAAGATACATCGATTGAGCTGAAAAAATCAGAATCCTGGAATTATGAGGAAAATTCAGGTAAAAATCGGTCAAACGGTCAACAATTTGGGAAACGTTGACAATATATGTATACATATATGAACATATGAATGCTCATCTATATTATATATACATCTACTACATACATGCATACTGGTTTACACAAACATAATCAAACGAAGTCAGAGTCTTAAAACGGTATAGAATGGGAAAATACGAGGAAAAGTATATAGAATGATAAAAAATGTAATATGCAAATAATATGAAAATCAATCGTAATATTTGGCATCTAGGAGTTATTAAATTGTTTCATGCGTCTGGGGAGAAATTCGTGTTTTAAGCATGACTTTTTCAATGTCAGAATATATCGTGGCCGGGGACGTTAGCACCGTATCAAACCAAATCGACCATTTGAATTTGGAATCAGTGCCTGGAACAGTTTGCTTCAAACATGAACCCAGAAATGATTTCAAATAGCCAAAACAAGTCAACTATCTAGTTGAACCATCCCGAGTTTCTCCAACCAGCCGAGCCATGTGTATACCTTGGCCTCTGTACCCAATTTTATATTTTCTTCCACTTACTCCTTCCATGTTTTCAACCCCCTTTGCTCTTCCATCATAATTTGGCATAGGAAATGTACTGCTTGATTGAGTTATTGTCGCTCCTATGCTAATTTTTTATATTCTTCTAGATATGTTTATTTTTCCTTAATTTTTTAGGTGTACAAGACCTATAAAATTAATTTATGATGTCATCCTGGCATCATTGGTTGAACCAATGAACCGAGAACTAGAAGCATAACCGGCTTGGTCACGACAACCTGGATTGTGACAAGCCTACATAGATCAAGGAGAGAGTACCATTTGTCATGTTATTATATAAAGTAGTAGCCTCCCACTTAAGTTTATTCTTCTTTTAGAAATATGTCCATCTCTAAAGATGACAACCTCAATCACCAATTGATGACCCCTAAGGCTTAAAAAGATCTACATCCTTTCTTGCTAATAAAATATCCCATGAAAGTACCTTATATAGCCTTAGTTACTAAGCTTCAAGATAGTAAAACGGGCTTTTTTTACGTAAAACAATGGACAATGAGGAATAGAATATGTTAGTTGTCCAGCTTGAATTCTTGATAGAATGCAATTTATAATAGTAGTTGCTAGCACATCTCGCCAAGACTTCTTGGAATTGTCATAAATTAAAAAATTTGGGTATCTCTAGTATATCTACATTCTTTCTTTCAAAAATGCTAATGATGTCTTTGTAGACACGAGATATCCATGTATAATTCCTTCCTCCTGAAATAAACTATGGAGTTTATTTATTATGTGCTCGCGTCCATTGTCAATTCTGAGAAATAAACTATTATCTTTAGATTTGTCTAAATAGTAAAATCCCTTCGTAAAATATCTTTACAAGCGCATAAAGTTAGTCGAGATCTCATTAAGTAGGTGTTATATAAATGAAGAAATCATCAAGAAACACAATAAAATATTTGGTCTAGTGCGAAACAACCACATAACTGAACTCCACACATCAAAACGAAGGACAAATATAGCATCGACTTTAGTGATGTGCAAGAAGCAAAATTCCATTATATTTCAAAAATTAACAAATGTTGTATTTTGTTCAGCCAAAATCAGCATAATTAAATCATCATCATCATCATCATCTAAGCCTCAATCCCAACCATGTTGGGGTCGGCTACATGGATCCTTCTTTTCCAATTATCTCCGTTATGGGTCATACTCTGATCAAGATTTCCAACTCCTTAAGGGGTTTATCTAAAAGATTCGCGATTTAAAGATTTAAATTTCTCTTTATAAGCTCTTCCTAAGTTAATTTAGTCTACCTCTGCTTCTTTTAGTTGGGCTTGACTCAATAACCTTACTTCAAATAGGTGCATTTGTCGGTCTGCACTGCACATGTCCATAGCATCTTAGACGACCTTTACGCAACTTGTCCGCGATGCTCACCACTCCCATTTTATTTTTGATATAGTCACTCCTCAAACGATCTTTTCTCGCCTTCTCGCACATCCATCTCAACGTATGCATTTCAGCCACATTCATCTTGTTGAGACTTTGTTTCTTCACTGCCCAACATTCACTCCCATATAGCATGGTTGGTCGTATAGCTATCCTATAAAACTTGTTTTTTAATCTGAGAGGGATCTTCTAGTCACATACGACTCCAGTTGCACTCCTCCACTGCAACCATCCTAATGTGATCTTGTGACAAACATCATCTTGAACCTCATCCTCCCTTTCAATAATAGAGCCCGAGTAACGAAACTTATCACACATTGGTACATCTATTCCATCCAACTTGATTCCACCATTCACAATTCTCGATTGGCTAAAATTGCAATACTTAAGGAAAATGAATTCTATAAATCAAATTTCCCAAGTGATTATGTCACTCTTAAGTTTGATTATATATTGCTCAACAACATCATGCACACTGATCTTTAGAGAAGAGCACTTAGTTATTCATTAAAGCAAAGGTTAAGTGTCCAACTTAGTGTAGCCCCTAAGAGTGTCATTATGCCTAAAAAAACTACGGGTACCTTAACAATTTAGGTATTCTTCCTTGTGGCTAATTAGAAAGCACAGACACTTTGTCAAAGCTCTCATGTCCATGTCCGACACGTACTGGATATGGATGCATAGGACACGCCTTGAAATGAATTGCACACTCATGGTCGAGTGTAGTGTCCTACTTTTGTGACGAACGACAAAAGGTGACAAGGATGTTAGTCTTTCTTGTCAATCTTTTTTACTATTAGTTCCTCCTAGTCACTCACAAGTTCTAAGAAACACGAGTATCAGAATATCCAATAGAATAGATGCACTCATTTCATTTTGAAGCTTGGATGCACATTAGAGGTCATTTCACAACAAGCATTGTCATGTTGTATTCTTTTGCATCAATACTGTAACCAAGGTTTTTAAGTGTGTGAGGCACATCGAGACGTTTTTGTCTCAGTGAGGCGCAAGCCTCAAGGCGGTTGAGGCGTACATATGTATACTATATATATATATATATATATATATATATATATATATATATATAGAGAGAGAGAGAGAGAGAGAGAGAGTCAAGCTAGAATACACTTGAGTAGCTTTTCATGATGTAATATTTTTTTCAAAAATCTAATCCGTTGATCTTCTTAAACATCTTGTGAATAGCTCATACGCAAAATTTGAGCACATTTGGACATTTATAGGTCATGTTATAAAGACCGCAAAATATATGCATTTCAAATTAGTTTCGCGTGTCGATTTTGTTGCCCTTGGATGAGTGACTTACACTCATCCAAATGGGCTCAAAATTTGTATGTAGCCTAGTTATAGTATGACGGTAAAGATCAATGGTATACATTTTGTGAAAAATAGTCTTGATATGCAAACACACTCGAGTGTATTCGTGCAATCTGTACACTCGAGTGTATTCTAGCCTGACTATATATATATATATATATATATATATAGAGAGAGAGAGAGAGAGAGAGAGAGAGTCAGCCTAGAATACACTCGAGTGTATTCGGAGCAGAATACACTCAAGTAGTTTTTCACGATGCAATATTTTTTCAAAAATCTAATCCGTTGATCTTCTTAAACATCTTGTGAATAGCTCATACGTAAAATTTGAGCACATTTGGACATTTATAGGTCATGTTATAAAGACCGCAAAAATTATGCATTTCAAATTAGTTTTGTGCGTCGATTTTGTTGCCCTTGGATGAGTGAGTTACACTCATTCAAATGGGCTCAAAATTTGTATGTATCCTAGTTATAATATGACGGTGAAGATCAATGGTTTACATTTTGCAAAAAATAGTCTTGATATACAAACACACTTGAGTGTATCCGTGCGATCTGTACACCCTAGTGTATTCTAGCCTATATATATATATATATATATATATATATATATATATATATATATACATATATATATATATATACATATATATATATACATATATATATTTGTATATGTAGAAAATATAATACACATATACATATATATAAATAATCTCATATATTTATATATATGTATACATATATGTTCATACATATAGTTACATATACAAATTTATATATATATGTGCATATACTATATAGACACACATATAGTCATATATACATATATAAAATTAGAATATATATATATATATACTATTACGGCTACACACATCATATGGATGCAGATCTATACATACAAACATAGTTAAAAGTATGCACACGCATATACACATATAAGAGTATGTGTGTACATACATGCAACATATAATTAAATAAGTATACAATATATCTACAGTTGTAAACAAACATAAACACGCATATATAGATATGCACATACATACATATATATACATATATAATTTTGGGTTATTTTGACCCCTATTAAGCCCAAAATAGGATGATGTATTCTTTTTTAGACACATGGTCTGAGGCTTACGCCGTCAGCACATCCCATATGCATAACGCAGCACGAACGTGGAGGCGCAATCTCGATGTAGCAGTAGAGGTATCTTTAAATCGTTTGAGTAGTGTAGTCAACTAGAATTAGCACAGACGACTACAAACGTGCATAATGTGGCATGAACACGAACTGGACGAGGTGTTGATGACGAGACCATACTGGTTTCATAAATCTGGCACATGAATGTTAGGGGCTTGACAGGAATGAAGGGCATCGTCAAGGATAAACTCAAGTAGATCAGCAGAAGTGCCATTTCAACACTTAGAAACAACAGATGCAACTCAGAGAAGACATAAATAAAGTAGCTCGGTGAAAATAATATCTGGATGAATCATCAACCTTGCAGATGCCGAATTTGTAGGCTAGAAATTGACGAACTTCTGAGAAGTCTAATGTGAAGAAGCAACCATCCATCTGATGAGAATGTAGCGAGAATGATCAACTAAAACATCATTAACACTACAAGGAACAAGAGGCTAGAATATGCGCAGCAAGCGCTATCCTGACGTACATAATGTTGTATGAACGCAAAAAACTTGATGTCAATGGTTCAACTGAGATCCTTTAATGCATGAAAGTGGTGGCTAACTAGAGTAAGGAAGCGCAGATAGCCAACCTACATGCATATCGTAGCACGAACACGAAGAAGTGCATTGTCATTGGGAATGAAGCGCCAATAATGCACTGGAAGTGTGATACTTACTGGGAATGAAGCGCCACAAAGACATCAAAAAGACGGATATGCTAGGGAACAAGAAGCTCAATGGAGATCAGAATAGCCTGGACTAATACATACGATCTCTCATACTCTTTCTATTCATATTTTCTCTCCTCTATCCCCCCTGCATTCCAATTACAAAGTGATTGAGTAGTTGGTGTGGGGAAGAAACAATACCCCCTTGTACGTAGAAATTGACACACACATGAGGGGGTAGAGGGCATTTTTCAGTGGTAGGAAGAAAAGAACAATGCCCCTTCTTTTGGTGTTTTACAAACTAGCACGGGGTATTTTTTTTTTTTACAATGTCATCGATATAACCGATAATGCGATCAATGTTAACCCAAAAAGTAAATCTGATTAGCAGTAGATATTATGTGTATGAGAGGCAGTTGTTAAGGAAGAGGCATCTGGAGGTGGCGGACAAAGACGGCATTGAAGAATACTCTACATCTTCCAATAAGGGAAGACGGCATGGAAGAGTAGGCGTCGTGGTCAGGCTGTAAGGCTTCTGCACAAGCAAATTTGACAATTGGCAGCAGTATGTCTTTGACTTATGCCTAGTTGAGCGTTGTTCTGATCCCAGGTGACAAGAATGACAATTGCAACCAACCATCTGCATTTAGACAGATCAACGAATATATCAGAACTAACCACCGGTGAGATGGATCCAGGATGGCGGCGTCCTGCGATGATGACATAGGAATTGCCCATGGTGGTGTGGGGTCTGATTGTCACGCGAGAAATCAAACAACCAGAGGACGCCCCACATCAATGATCATTCATGGGCATAGCATATCGCGGCAAATAGTTACAATCGGCAACGAAGACATCCTGGTGGTGGGCTTAAACCAGATCTTGCATTGTGCATGCGCTACAAGGAGGTCCATGCCCTGGATTGTAAGCCGGAAATGTCACCTTTCTTATCCATGCACGTGGCCACAGATTCATCTTTTCAGGGGGGATAGAATACTGGATTTTAATGAAGGCCGAAGCAGTAGTGTCAAGAAGCCACGCCAGACTCACAAGAATTGCATATGGCATCAGAACGGGAGCATAGTCTTTTCAAAGGGCTCTCTCTATTCATTGAGGTACCCAATATTCAGATCTAAATAGCCTTCAAGTTCATGGTGACGTAGTCACTAATTGAGAATCAAATCGAAACGCAACATAGACATGGTGTGACGACTGCCCAAGATTTGCACAGAGGAAGAGGACAGGTAGATGTGGGGATGCCAACGAGATAGATAGGACTCGGGGAGGTGATAACATAGGTGACGGTCGAGAAGGAAAACGCCAGTTTGAATAAAAAAAGATTGGATTTTTATGGAAGAATAAAGGAGAAGAGGACCATGGGGTCAGGATGATGCCTGGTGGGCAGCCAAGCCAAGAAGAGACGACGGTGGCCCGCGATGGAGACGCTCTCCTTTTTCTCCCTAAGTTAGGATCTATGCTCTGGTACCATGTTGAAAATAAGATGGAAGGTTAATGGGATATTTTCTTATTGATAGAAGGAACACTCTGTTTCAATATATAGGAAAGGAGGCAAGTACAAGGGAAGCAAACTTAACCCTAATGGGCCAAGACAATTAAGCCCATCCAACATAATAACAAAATAACAATAATTCTATCACTTCGAATTTCTTCCCCTTGCACGATTGCTTCCTCTTGCTATTCTTCTCCCTTCACTTTCCTTTTCTTCTTATCCACCTCTACAATTACAGTTTCTACCTCCTTCCAACACGCCTTTCTTCCTCTCCCTCCATGCATGCCCTCTTCCTTTTTTCATCCCTTCCATTTACTAGTGTCAGACTCACTATTCTTCTCCCCTCTTCTTCTTCCATTTCCTTCCTCTATTTTTCTTCCCCCCATCACGCCCAATCACTGACTCCTCTCTTCCTCTTCCTCTTCCACTTCCTTGCTATTTTGCATCACTTCATGCCTCCAGTTCCCTTCCTTTTCTTGTCTTCCCTTACACATTCCCCTTTTCCTCCTCTAATTGTCTACTCCTCCATCTTCCTCTTCCAATTATATATTCCTTCCATATTCCTTTTCCAGTTAATGACTCCTCCCCTTTTCCAATATCCCTCCTATTTTTCTTCATTCCTTTTCCCTTTCCTTGCACAATTACTAACTTACTACTCTTTTCCTCCCCTCTTCTTCTTCTATTTCTCCCTACATGCCCATCCTCTTTTTTTGTGTTTTCAATTGTTGGTCATCGCTGACTTACTACATGATTACTTATTGTGCGCCTTTCCTCGTTTCATTATTAAATGGTAATTGTGTGTCATTCTATTTTGTTGATTATTATGTACTTGATGATCGTTCTTGATTGCTATTTGTTTTCTATTTCATTGATTCCCATGCTTAATATAAGTGTTAGTGGCTTCCTTTTGTTCATTATAACAAAAGATTGTTGTTTAGGGTGTTTTTATTATGATCTCTACGATGTTTCTTAATTTTTGTCATGTATTTTATTTATCTTGGTGTGATTTGTTTGATATATTTATTTTGTTTATTACCTTGTAAGCAGTAACTTTGTCTATGTTTTTTACATCCTATGCAAATGTAGCCAGTCCCAAGCCTAGGTAAAGGAGGGTTGGTGGTAGGTTGACAGTCAGCCTTAAAACTTTGTCACTCTTTTTATGACATGGATCCTTATAAAATTTTTGTTTGAGCGTCCCTACCTAGCGATGCGTTGCATCGACACCGGAATGCAGTGATAAATATGCAAGCGTTTTCAACACAGCGGCGCATGGTTGTGTTGAAAGAAAAGCAAAGGTTTTCACACCTTGGACGGGTATGGGAAAAGAAGCTAGTCACACAGCAATATTGCCCAAATGTAGTGAAAAATGTACAAAGACAACATTTTTGACGGAGACATGTAAAGAAGCAAGTTCAACAAAAACGGATTAGAATAGGATCTCGAAATATTGACTCTTTGTCATGAAAGTCCTTCGAGATAGTAGATACCATGATTAGAAGAAAAGTTTAACATTGTTTGCTTGCAAGAAATCAAGTGGACATAAGAACGATGTTGAGAGATTGGAGACTTTGGGTATAAATATGATATACAGGTATTGACCAACATAGAGATGGCGATGGAATTATTGTTGATAAGATTTGAAGGATGTTGTCAAAATCACACAGATGGGAGATAGAATCATAGCTATCAAGGTTGTTCTTGGGGAAAGATTTTTAATATTATTAGTGTGTGTCCCTCAAGCTGGCCTTAGTGAGGAGGCCAAGAAGGATTTTTGGGATAACATAGATGAACTGATGCAAGGAATACCAATAGAGGAGAAGATCATAATTGGGAGCGACTTAAATAGCATGTAGGAAGTAAAGATGTTGGGTGTGAGAGAGTTCATGGAGGTTTTAGATATGGTAGCAGAAATGGAGAGAGGTTATTAGATTTTGTAGTTGCATATGATATGATTTTAGAAAATACACATTTCAAGAAAAGAGATCATCATTTGATTACTTTCAAGAATGGATACAATTGTCGTCAAATTGATCATTTCCTTACAAGGCAATTGGATCTAAAAGTATGCAAGGATTGTAAAGTGATCCTTGGCAAAGAACTCACCACCCAACATAGGTTGGTGATTTTGGATGTAAACATGAAGATCAACAAAGGAAAGCATAACAGAATCCAAGATAGAAGGATCACGTGGTGGGATCTTAAAGGAGAAAAGAAATCATAATTTACAATAAACTTATCAAGGGGGGAATTTAGAACTTGGAACTTGGAGTCTGATGTTAACTCTATGTGGCAAACTATGAGCTCCTGCATAATAAAAATTGCCAAAGAGGTTTTAGAAGAGCCCAAAGGGTGTGGGCTTCCACAGAAAGAGACTTGGTGGTGGAATGGCAAAGTACAATATGCTACTAAACTCAAAAGGGAGATCTTTAGGAGCTTGCCCAAATATAAATATAGAGATATGTTGTGTTTTGTTGAGTGTCATGTGCATAGCATGTGCCTCACTTATGTTTTTACTTCAGTAGTTTAGTTTCATATTGCTCATCTCTGCTTTAATCTCTAATCCCTTATGTTATATAAGAGACTGTATTGTACACCGGTTAAATCATCGAATAAGCAAAATTCTCATTCTTTCTATATGGTATCAAGAGCAGGTCTGTTTCCCCGAGTTGCAAAAACCACCCTGCCCCTATGCCCTAATCCCTTTCCCAGCCCCCCCAGCCCGCCGATGCAGCCTCTCCCTCTTCCCCCCCCCCGGCCGCCGCTGCCACCGCCACCCTCCCCATCTACCGCTGCCTCTACCACCCCCTGCCCCTCCCGACCGCCGCCACCTTCCCCCCCCCCCCGCCGCCCACCACCCGTTGTCGCCCCTCCTCTTCCCTCAACTCGCCGCCGCCCATCTGCTCCTGTTATCCTCCTCTCTTGCTTCCTCTCACTCATTTCTATATAAGAGACTGTATTGCACACCGGTTAAATCATCAAATAAGCAAAATTCTCATTCTTTCTATATGGTATCAAGAGCAGGTCTGGTTCCCCGAGTTGCAAAAGCCACCCTGCCCCTATGCCCTAGTCCCTTCCCCAGCCCGCCGTTGCAGCCTCTCCCTCTTCCTCCCCCCCCCGGTCGTCGCTGCCACTGCCACCCTCCTCATCTGTCGCTGCCTCCACCACCCCCTGCCCCTCCCACCCGCCGCCACCTTCCCCCCTGCCGCCCACCACCCGCTGTCGCCCCTCCTCTTCCCTCAACTCGCCGCCGCCCATCTGCTCATGTTGTCCTCCTCTCTTGCTTCCTCCCGCTCATTTCCGTACGTGCAACCTTCCAGACAGTCATAGCCATCACACGTTGAGAGTCTCCTATCTCTCTGATTTTTTCTGCCTGCGCCTCATGAAGGAATATTGATCTTCCTCATGACGGCGTAGGTTCCTTTATTAATCTATCTGCCCGACACGGGTCTCTTCTGATCTGATGCGTCAGATCTCTGCTGCTGCTACTGCCCCATAGCGGGTTCTTTATCCACTGCATGTTGTTGTTGCGCCGCCTCTTCACTACTACCCTGCCTCTGCTCATCATGGCTTCAGTTGAGCCTCCTCGTTCTCTGTGTTACCACCGTCAAGCTCGATGGCTCTAATTACCATGTGTTCGGCGTCCTTCGTCCTCTATGTCAAGGCCCAAGGCCGGTACTCACATCTTACTACTGATCCCCATGCTGCCCATGATGCTACTGCTGACGAAAAAAGCAAGCAACCTTATGCACAAGGGTCCAAAGACGACTCTGGTGTTATGTCCTGGCTTCTTAATAGCACTGAGCCGCGGATCAGTCAGTCTTTGTTATGCCTTCATGATGCTAAGGCAATGTGGAACCAACTCTCCCATGTCTATTCCCATCAGCAAAATCCTAAACGTGTTTTTGAATTTATTTAAAACCTGGCTAAGAAGGAGTTTTCTTCTGACACTTCTATCGAGGACTTTTACAATCAGTGTTCTGCTCTTTGGAATGAGTACGAAATCTACCATCCCTTGACAACTGGCATTAAAGAAGCCCAAAAGTAGCGCAATGAACTACAAATGGTCCAGTTTCTGGCTGCCCTACCTGCATCTTTCTCTGGCGTGGTCGATCAGATCCTATCTACCGACCCCTTGCCTACTCTTCTCGATGTTCTTAAGCGAGTTCAACGACTTCTGTCGGTGACCTCCAATCCTATTATTGAGCATCTTGCTCTAGCTGTTCGCACTACTGACTCTGGACGTGGTCGCGGTCGAGGCTGTGGCCGTGGCGGACATCTACCTCCTACTGGTGGACGCGGCTCCTCTCCTGCTCCTGGTCAAGGCCAAGCTACTGGGCCTTGTTACTGCAACGGGTGTGGTCGTGATAATTACAACGAAGATAGGTGTTGGATCAAGCATGGTAAACCAACTTGGGCTAACCAAGCATCTACAGAGACCTCAACCGATACTGCATCCGATCAACAATCTGCTCCGCCGTCTACTGAATGGCTTCGCTTGGAGTTCGAGAAGTTTTTCCGGGAGCGCATGACTCAGCTACCGTCGACATCTATTGTGGATTCCTCCGCCATGCTTGCCTCTCCTACTAGTAACAATAAATGGTGCATTGATTCTGGTGCATCCGTCCATATGGCTGGCGACATCCAATTATTTTCAACTCTGACTAAAACCTCTAATATTCCATCTGTCACTGTTGTGAATGGCTCTAAGACTCATGTTCATGGTATCGGCACTATTCCTTTGTCTCGAAAGCTGCATCTTCAATCTGTTTTATACATACCACAATTTCCTGTTAATTTATTATATGTCAGTAAAACCGTAAAACAACTTTAATGCTCTATTAAATTTGATCCCTCTGGTTGTGTTTTGAAGGATCTCCGCACGAAGACGAGGATTAGTTCGGGCCATGAAGGACCAGATGGACTCTACTATTTGGATGGATCGCCTGTAGCATTTTTTTTTTGTCTACATCAGTTACAGGACTTCAGTGGCACTTCCGGCTTGGTCATCCATCCCCAACAAAGTTGAAGTATTTATTTCCTGCATTATCTGAAAAAAAACTTTTCTTGTGCATCTTGTATTTTGGGAAAACAAACGTGGTCTGTATTTCCTGCTAAAAAAGAAATTGGTTCTAAGACACTTTTTGTTATTGTTCATGCGGACATCTGGGGTCCATGTTCTGTTCCTAGTCACCCAAGTGTTAAATATTTTCTGACTTTTATTGATGATTATTCCGGTGCCACTTGGCTTTTTTTACTCAAAGATCGTCGCACTGTTTTGGACAATATCAATATCTTCTTTTCTGAAATTCAGACCCAGTTCAATAAACCCATTAAGATTTTCTATTAGTATATACACTTTACTGCTTTTCTTTACTTGGTGTATTTTGCTTATCGTCTTTTCTCTTTTACTCTTTATCCCATATTGGTTATCTCTAAATCTTGTACACTCTCTTGTCTTATAAAAGAGAGCCCAATGTATTCTTTTTAATCATCCAATAATAAGCAATCTCGTTGCCGACTTCTAGATGGTATCAGAGCGGGCCGATCCACCTTAAACCTAATCCCTCTCACCCCAACCCTAGCCGCCATCTTCTCCACCAACCCTAGCCGCCGCCACCCCCCCTCTCTTTTTTTTCCGTCGCCGCTACAGTACCGCTGCTACAGTACTGCTGATACAGTACCGCTGCTCCAATCTCTCCACCAACCTCCTATCTCCTAGCTACTCCCATCCTTGTGGCCTAATCTACCACAGGTCTCTCTTTCGTGCTCCGTTTCGCTTTCCGAAACTCTCCGGACAGCCCCGGCGTTTTCCAGTTCTGGCACGTTGACGGCGTAAAAGGCTTCACCTTCTCTATCTGTCTACGCCTCATGGTGGAGTGATTAATCCTCCATGTTGGCGTAGGTTTTTTTTCTCTATCTGCTGCCCCTACGTGGGTTTTTCTAAGATCCATGTGTGGATCTTCTGCCCTCTACTACTAGTCCATGCACTGGACTTTTGCTGACTTCTGCTGCCCTATGCGCTTGTGCTTCTGCCTCTGTCTCCATCTTTCGATGGCGACTCCTGATCTTCCACGGACTGTGTGTGTTACCACTATGAAGTTGGATAACTCCAACTATCACCTCTGGGGGGCTTCCTTTGAGCTCTTTGTTAAAGCACAAGGGCGCTACTCTCATCTATCTACCAAGGGAGCGGCGGTCCCCGCTTCTGAGGCTGATGAAAAGATCAAGCAGGACTACGATCTCTTGTCCAAGGAGGACTACGGTGTTATGACATGGATGGTCAACAGCGTCGAGCCAAAGATCAGCCAGTCTCTTCTTTGCCTCCATACTGCAAAGGAGATGTGGGATCAACTTCCCCACGTCTACTCTCATCAGCAAAATCCCAAGAAGGTTTTTGAAATCTTCAAGCAACTGGCCAAACAGGAATTTACTACCATGGACTCTATTGAGGACTACTACAACAACTGTTGTGCTCTCTAGGATGAATTCCAGGTGTATCATCCTCTTTCTACCGACATCATTGAAGTTCAACGTCAACGGAATGAACTTATGCTTGTTCAGTTCCTCGCTGGTCTACCTTCTTCCTTCGCTAGAGTTGTTGATCAGATCCTATCCAGTGATCCTCTGCCCATCCTGCGAGATGTTTTGAAAAGGGTTCAACGTCTGCCATCTGTTTCGCAGCATCTTCCTGACACTTCCGATGGAGCAGCCCTCGCTATTCGTACTGGCGACTCCTTCCGAGGCTGCGGTCGTGGCCGGGGCCGCGGACGTGGACGCTCTACTGCACCTGGACGTGGCTCTGGCGCTGAATCTACTGAACCTCATTTCTGTACCTTCTGCAAGCGGACAAACCACAATGAAGACCGCTGCTGGATCAAGCATGGCAAGCCCGCCTGGGCAAACCAAGTCACGACGGATCAGCCTGAGACTGCTACTACCTCTGCTCCGCCTTCTGCTGATTAGATACGGATCGAATTCGAGAAACTTCTCCAGGCTCGTCTTGCTTCTTCTGCTGACGCCTCTACTGATGGTAGCACCGCCCTCCTGACACAGTCTGGTAAAAATTCGTGGGTGATTGATTCTGGTGCGACATCTCATTTTTCTGGCAATCCTGCTTTATTTTCTAAACTGCAAAATACTTCTATTATACCTCCTGTTACACTGGCTGATGGCTCTAAGACACCTATTACTGGAATTGGTGATATTTGTACCACTGGTTGCCTGCCTCTGCGGTCTACTCTTTATGTTCCTAATTTTCCTATTAACTTGCTATTTGTCAATAGAACTGTAAAGAGCCTTCGTTGCTCGATTACGTTTGATCCGGATGGTGTTATTTTTCAGGATCTGCGCACGAGGACGACGATTGGTTCGGGCCATGACGGACCAAACGGGCTATATTACCTGGACGTTCCGAAGACCGCAACATACTTGACATCTTCTGTGACGGGCATCCAGTGGCACTATCGCTTAGGACATCCTTCTACAGCAAAGCTGAAATAGTTATTACCTGATGTATTAGATTATGTTTTTCATTGTGAGACTTGCCAACTGGGCAAACAGACCCGAGCATCTTTTTCCAAAAAATCATGTATTAGCTCTAAACAGCCATTTGACATTATTCATGCTGATGTTTGGGGACCCTATTCTGTGCCAAGTACTTGTGGATTTCGATATTTTCTGAGTTTTATTGATGATTTTTCTAGAACCACCTGGTTGTTTTTACTCAAAGACAGGTCTATTATTCTTGACAATATCATTGTTGTCTTTGCTGAGATTCGAACCCAATTTGCTAAACCCATTAAAAATTTTCGAACTGATAATGCCTTAGAATTTATGCAAGCCTCAGTCAGCCTCCTTTGTCGAAAACCGGGTACCATACACCAAACTTCATGTGTTTACACGCCACAACAAAACGGAGTCATTGAACGCAAAAATTGCCACCTTCTTGAAGTTGCCCGCACTTTACTGTTTCATTATTATGTTCCCCAACATTTTTGGCCTGAGGCTATCTCTACTGCTTGTTACCTAATTAACTGAATGCCCTCTTCTGTGCTTGGAAATCAAGTTCCATATCAGATTCTGTTTCCGGATGCGCCCCTTTTTTCTGTGCCTCCGCGTATCTTTGCGAGCACTTGCTTTGTCAAAAACCTTCGTCCCAGTCTAACCAAACTTGATCACAGAGCGACTAAGTGTGTCTTCCTAGGGTACTCGCACACTCAGAAAGGGTACCGCTACTATGATCATGTGTCAAAGAAATGGTTTGTATCTGCTGATGTTGTTTTCTTTGAGTATATGCCCTTTTACTCGTCTGCCATGTCGGCTCTTTCTTTGGACTTATTACTGGACACACATTTACCTATCATGGATGATACTGCTGATATTACTGATACTGCCGATACTACTTCTCCTACTGAAAAGCCGCCTCTAAAAAGTATATCAAAGAAGACAGAAGACAGCAACTCCCTCTATGGCCCCTCCAACGTCTTCATCCTCCATGTCAGATCAAACACCACCGTTGGTATTCTCTGATCTTGATGTTCCTATCAGCTTGAGGAAAGGAACTAGAACTTGCACTAAACATCCTATTGGAAATTTCTATACTACTGATAATCTGGGGACTAATTTTGCAAATTTTACTGCTGCTCTTTTTGCTATATCTATTCCTAAAAATGCTTCTCAGGCTCTTAAACATCCTGCTTGGCGACAAGCTATGGAAGCTAAAATGCAGGCTCTTACTGAACGCAACACCTGCCAGCTGGTTGATCCTCCTGTAGATTGTTCTCCAATTGGCTGTCGCTGGGTATTTACTGTCAAATATCAACCGGATGGCACAGTTGAACGGCTGAAGGCGAGACTTGTTGCGAAAGGCTATACACAAACTTACGGGGTCGATTACTTTGAGACTTTTTCTCATGTGGCTCGGCTAAACTCTGTACGGATTCTTATTTCTGTTGCTATTAATTCTGATTGGCCCTTGTATCAACTTGATGTAAAGAATGTTTTTCTGTATGGAGACCTACATGAGGAGGTCTACATGGAACAACCCCCGGGATTTGTGCTTCAGGGGGAGTCCTCTAAGGTCTGCAGGCTGAGGAAGGCCATTTATGGTTTGAAACAGAGTCCACGTGCTTGGTTTGATAAACTGAGTACTATTCTTCAGAAATTTTCTTTTAAACGCTCCCAGTCAGATCACTCTGTTTTTGTCAAAAATACTACCGCTAGCATTGTTATCCTTATTGTATATGTCGATGACATCATTCTCTCAGGGAGTGATCCTACAGGCATTCAGGCTACCAAGTGCTATCTAGAGAAACAGTTTGTTACCAAAGACCTTGGCTCTTTGCGGTATTTTCTTGGCATTGAAGTTTCTCGGTCCTCTTCTAGTCTTTGTCTGTCTCAACGCAAATATGTTCTGGATCTGCTTTCTGAAACTGGACTTCTAGGTACTAAGCCTGCCAGCACACCTCTGGATCCAAATACTGACTGGGATGATGAGAACTCTCCTGCCTATCCTGACCATCATCAGTATCGACGCATGGTTGGTAAGCTTATTTATCTGACTGTTACACGAGCTGATATTACTTCTGTTGTCGAGCTTGTTAGTAGATATCTGGATAAACCCCGACAATGTCACTGGGACGTTGTTTGCCACATTCTTAAATATTTGAAGAGCTCTCCTGGGAAAGGCCTGCTATATAAGAAACATGGTTACTGTAAACTCCTTGGTTATTCTGGTTCTGACTATGCTGGGAGCAAGCTTGACCGATGCTCCACTTCTGGCTACTGTACATTTGTGGGAGGAAACCTTGTTACTTGGCAAAGCAAGAAACAAACTGTGGTTGCTCACTCAAGTGCTGAAGCTGAATATTGCACCATGGCGCATACTATTTGTGAGCTATTCTGGATTCGGAGCTTGCTGAAGGATTTTGGTGTTTCTGACTCCTCTCCTATTCCGATGTATTGTGATAACAAAGTTGCTACGTTTATTGCCAGTAATTCCACTTTTCATGAGCAAACTAAACACATTGAGATAGACTGCCATTTTATTCGCGAAGCTTTCTTATCTGGCCAAATATCCACTCCCTACATCCCTACTTCTGATCAGGTGGCTGACATCTTCACAAAGATTCTTCCAAAGACGAGATTTGCTACTATGACATCCAAGCTGGGCATGATTGACATCTACGCTCCAGCTTGAGGGGGAGTATTAGTATATACACTTTATTGCTTTTCTTTACTTAGTGTATTTTGCTTATCGTCTTTTCTCTTTTACTCTTTATCCCATATTGGTTATCTCTAAATCCTGTACACTCTCTTGTCTTATAAAAGAGAGCCCAATGTATTCTTTTTAATCATCCAATAATAAGCAATCTCGTTGCCGACTTCTAGATTTTCCGTACCGATAATGCCCTAGAAGTTATGCAGAAGTTTGTCACATCTTTTTGTTCTGTTCGTGGCACCATCCATCAAACCACTTGTCCTTATACCCCACAACAGAACAGTGTTGCTGAACGGAAAAATCGCCACTTATTGGATGTTGCTCGCACTCTTCTTCTTCATTATAAAGTCCCTCGCCGTTTTTGGCCTGAGGCAGTTTCTACGGCATGCCATCTTATAAACCGTATGCCATCCTCTGTTTTACATAATCATATCCCTTACACCATTCTATTTCCTGATGTACCTATGTTCTCTGTTCCTCCTCGTATCTTTGGGTGTACTTGTTTTGTCAAAAATTTACGCCCAGGGATGACAAACCTTGATCCTCGCTCCACTAAATGCATCTTTTTGGGATATTCTAGAACCCAGAAAGATTACCGCTGCTTTGATCTGGTTCTCAAGCACTGGTTTGTCAGTGCGGATGTGATCTTCTTTGAGCATATGCCCTATTTTTCTGATGATGAGACAACGCTCTCCAGTGATATGTTGGCACCCACGCCTCTACCAAATGTTGTTGAGGATTTGCCTTCTTCCGACCAGCCTGAAGGTCGCCCTTTGCAAGTGTACAAACGCCGACCAAAGACAAGTGCTCCTTCCATGGCCCCTCCACAACTCATTCCTCCGTCTGCGGATGATCAAACAAACACTGAGGTAACTTCTGACTTGCACCTTCCTATCAGTCTGCGCAAAGGTGTTTGCTGCTGCACTAAACATCCTATCTGTCATTACTGCTCTTCTGCTAATCTGCATAACAGTTTTGCATACTTCACTTCTGCTACTTCTGTTGTCACTATTCCAAAGACTGTTGCAGAAGCTCTAGTTATTCCTGCATAGAAACAGGCCATGGATCAGGAAATGCAGGCGCTATGTGATCGCAAGACATGGGAACTTGTGGATCGCCCTCCTTCATGCCCTACCGTTGGCTGCAGCTGGGTCTTCACCATTAAATATCAACATGATGGAACAATTGAACGCCTGAAAGGTAGGCTTGTGGCAAAAGGGTACACGCAAACATATAGTGTTGACTACTTTGAGACCTTCTCTCCTGTTGCACGATTAAATGATGTCCGAATTCTGAAATCTGTTGTTGTTAACAAAGACTGGCCCATCTTTCAGGTAAATGTTAAAAATGCATTTCTTTATGGAGATCTACATGAGGAAGTTTACATGGAGCAACTACCCGGTTTTGTTGCTCAGGGGGAGTCTGCCTTAAAAGTCTGCAAACTGAAAAAGGCCATCTACGGTCTCAAACAGAGCCCACGTGTTTGGTTCGACAAGCTCAGTCAGATCTTAGTCACTTTTGGCTTCCGTCGCTCTCACTCTGATCATTCAGTCTTTATCCGCAAAACTGTGGTTGGACTTGTCATTCTTATTGTTTATGTTGAGGATATTATTTTATCCGACAGTGATACCGTGGGTATACAGGCAGCTAAAACCTACTTAGAAAAACATTTTTTCACTAAAGATCTCGGAAAGATGAGATATTTCTTAGGCATTGAGGTTTCCAGATCATCTACAGGGATGTCTCTCTCAAAGGAAATATGTACTTGATCTCTTGCAGGATACTGGTATACTGGGTTGCAAACCAGCCAACACTCCCCTTAACCCAAATATGGATCGGGACGATGAAAATTCTCCTCCCTATGTTGATCATCACCAGTTCATAAAGCTGGTAGGCAAGCTTATATATCTGACGGTCACAGGAGTTGACCTCACTATTGCCGTAGGATTCATCAGCAGGTATCTTGATAAACCCCGGCAGTGTCATTGGGATGCTATATGTCACATTCTGCGGTATCTTAAAAGCTCTCCAGGAAAAGGCTTGTTGTATAAGAAGCATGGCCACTGCAATCTATCTGGTTCCTCAAACTTTGATTATGCGGGAAGTCAACTGATCATAAGTCAACATCAGGATATTGTACATTTGTGGGCGAAAATCTTGTTACCAGGCGAAGCAAAAAGCAGATTGTTGTAGCCAGATCCAGTGCAGAGGCAAAATACCGAGCTATGGCTCATAATGCATGTGAACTTCTGTGGGTCCAGAGTCTCCTCCAAGAGTTCGATATATCCTATTCCAGCCCTATACCGATGTTTTGTGACAACAAGGCCTCCATTTTTATTGCGAGCAACCCCACTTTTCATGAGCGGACAAAACATATTGAGGTCGACTGTCACTTTGTTCGAGAAACAGTCCTTTCTGGCCGGATTTGCACTCCATATCTCAGCATTGAAAAGCAAGTTGCGGACATCTTCACCAAGATACTTCCTAAAGCTCGTTTTCAGAGTCTAGTAGACAAGCTGGGCATGTTCGACATCTACGCTCCAGCTTGAGGGGGAGTATAGAGATATTTTGTGTTTTGTTGAGTGTCACGTGTATAGTATAGAAATAATATGTTATTTACTTATTCTGTTGTGTTTTTCCTCCTACTGCTTTATTGTATTAGTCCCATATTGCTCGCTTGTATATGTGTCTCAACTCTCTGTAGCTATATAAGAGAGTACCCTGTAAACCTTTTTACTAACTGAATAAACAACTCATTTACTTTCTACATGGTATCAAGAGCAGGTTCTCCTTTTCCCCACCCATGACGTGAGCATCCCGCCCCCCTGCCCGCGCTCCCTGTGTGTCACCACGGTGAAGCTCGGCGCTGGCTCCAACTACCATCTCTGGTCAGCGTCCTTTGTTCTATATGTCAAAGCACAAGGACGGTATCACCACCTTACAGCAGAATCTCCTGCTGTTCCTACTGCTGATTCGGATGACAAAACCAGACAAAGCTATACCCAATGGTCCAAGGATGATTCTGGCGTCAAGTCTTGGAGCATCAATAGTACCGAGCCTCGAATCAGCCAATCTCTTCTCTGCCTTCATGATGCTAAGGCTATGTGGGAACTGTCCCATGTCTATTCTCATCAGGAGAATCCCAAGGGTGTCTTTGAAATTTTCAAAACTCTGGCGAAGGAGTTCTCTACTGATACTTCCATTGATGACTTCTACAATCAATGCTCGGCTCTGTGGAATGAATTTGAACTCTACCACCCTTTGACGGCGGACATCAAAATTGCCCAGAAGCAGCGCAACGAACTGCAACTGGTGCAATTTTTGGCTGCGCTTCCTGCCTCTTTTTCTGGAGTGGTTGACCAGATCATGTCAAGTGACCCGCTGCTAACCCTTCGAGATGTTCTGAAACGTGTCCAACGTCTGTCGTCCATGACTCCTACACATGTTGTTGAGCATCCTGCGCTTATTGCTCGCTCTGCTGATTCTGGCCGTGGTCGTGGTCGCGACCGTGGCCATGGCGGTCACCCTCCTTCAGGAGGTCGAGGCACATCTACTCCTGGACGTGGTACTGCTCCCGGCCCTCGCTACTACAACTGGTGTGGCCGGGACAATCATACTGAAGATCGTTGTTGGATTAAGCACGGCAAGCCAGCTTGGGCTAACCAGGCTGCTACAGAAATTGCTGCCGACTCTACCCCTGACACACCTGCTGATCCAACTAACACAGACTGGTTACGTTCAGAGTTCGAGAAGATGTTCCAGGAACGTCTCGCACAGATGTCATCCTCGTCTACACCAGGAGCCTCTGCCATGCTTGCCTCTCCATCATCTGGTAACAAACAGTGGTGCATTGACTCAGGTGCATCCACTCATATGGCTGATGATCTTCATCTTTTTTTGAGTCTCCATAAAACTACTCCTATATCATCTGTTATTGTTGCAAATGGATCCAAAACTGCTGTTCATGGCACTGGCACGGCTCCGCTTTCACCAAAATTGCACTTGAAGTCTGTTTTATATATTCCAAAGTTTCCTGTTAATTTATTGTCCGTCAGTAAGATGATTAAACAACTCCAGTGCTCTATTAAATTTGATCCTTCTGGCTGTGTTTTGAAGGATCTCCGCACAAAGACGAGGATTGGTTCGGGCCGTGAAGGACCAGATGGGTTGTATTATCTGGATGGACCTCTTACTGCTGCGGCTATGCTATCTACTTCAGTGACGGGATTACAGTGGCACTTTCGCCTGGGCCATCCATCTGCTGCCAAATTAAAGCATTTATTTCCTACTTTATCTGAGTATAATTTTTCCTGTGAAACTTGTGTTTTGGGCAAACAAACTCGGTCTGTTTTTCCTGCTAAGAAAGTTATTGCTTCTAAAGAAATTTTTGACCTGGTTCATGCTGATATTTGGGGATCGTGCTCTGTATCCAGTCACTCGGGTGTGAAATATTTTATGACCTTTATTGATGATTATTCTCGCACCACATGGTTGTTTTTGCTTAAAGGTCGGGATACTGTGTTAGATACTATTCGCACCTTCTTTGCTGAAATTCACACTCAATTTAATCGACCTATTAAAATTTTTCGTACTGATAATGCACTGGAATTCATGCAACAATCTGTTACATCTTTTTGTGCTGCCCAAGGAACCATACATTAGTCCACTTGCCCTTACACCCCTCAACAAAATGGCGTCGCTGAAAGAAAAAATCGTCACCTTCTTGAGGTTGCTCGCACCCTTCTCATACACTACAAAGTACCCCATCACTTCTGGCCTGAAGCTGTCTCTATGGCATGCTATCTTATTAATCGCATGCCTTCTTCTGTTTTGCAAAATCAGGTCCCGTACGCCATTTTGTTTCCTGATAAACCCTTATTTTCTCTTCCTCCTCGCATTTTTGGGAGTACTTGTTTTGTAAAACATCTTTGTCCTGGTCTCACCAAACTTGATGCTCGCTCAGTCAAATGTGTGTTTCTGGGATATTCCCGTACTCAGAAAGGCTACCGTTGTTTTGATCCTGTTAAGAAACAGTGGTTTGTTAGTGCGGATGTGACCTTTTTTTAGCATATGCCTTGCTACTCTACTGATGGTGCCAAATTGTCGGCTGATATTATGGCTACCACACAATTACCATTAGTTGTTAAGGAATTACCAGCTCCTGATGTACCTCAAGAACGCCCATTACAAGTCTATCAGCGCCGGTCAAAGAACATCAATGCTTCTGAAGCCCCGGCCAAACCAAATCCTGCGTCTGCGGTTGATCCACCATCCACTGAGGTATTTTCTGACCTGGATCTTCCTATAAGTTTAAGGAAAGGTGTTCGCTCATGTACTCAGCATTCTATCAGTAATTTTTGTTCATCTGACAATCTCTGTGGTAGCTTTGCTTGTTTCACTTCTATTTTGTCTGCTGTGACAATTCCTAAATCAGCTGAAGAGGCACTTTGCCATCCTGCCTGGAAACATGCTATGGAGCAGGAAATGCATGCACTTTGTGATCAACAGACATGGGATCTGGTTGATCGTCCCTCTTCATGCCATATTGTTGGATGCCGCTGGATTTTTACTATTAAATATCAACCGGATAGACCATTGAACGCCTGAAAGCCCGATTGGTTGCGAAAGGATATACTCAAACATATGGAGTTGATTATTTTGAAACTTTTTCTCCAGTTGCACGCTTAAATTTCTGTTCGTATTATGATATCTATTGTTGTGAATAAAGACTGGCCTCTGTTTCAACTTGATGTCAAAAACGTTTTCCATATGGAGATCTACAAGAGGAGGTCTACATGGAGCAACCTCCGGGATTTGTTGCTCAGGGGGAGTCTGCTTCTAAATCTGTAAACTAAGAAAGACAATCTATGGTTTGAAACAAAGCCCACGTGCATGGTTTGACAAGCTCAGTCAGATCTTAATTACCTTTGACTTTCGGCGTTCACAATCTGATCATTTTGTATTTATTCGTAAAACTGCAGCAGGGCTGGTCATCCTTATTGTGTATGTTGATGATATTATCCTATCTGGCAGTGATAGTGCAGGGATACAGGCAACCAAAAAGTATTTAGCACAACACTTCATCACCAAAGATCTAGGGAAACTACGATATTTTCTAGACATTGAAGTTGCTAGATCTTCTGCAGGACTATGCCTGTCACAGAGAAAATATGTTCTTGACCTTTTGCAGGAGACAGGCATGTTGGGTTGCAAGACAGCCAACACTCCTCTGGATCCCAATATGAATTGGGATAATGATACTTCTCCTCCTTATGTTGATCATCAACAGTTCAGGAGACTGGTTGGCAAACCTATCTATTTGACTGTTACTAGAGCTGACTTGGCTGCTGCTGTAGGATTCATAAGCTGGTATCTTGATAAACCCCGGCAATGCCACTGGGATGCTATTTGTCACATCTTACGATATCTCAAAAGCTCTCCAGGGAAAGGTCTTCTGTACAAAAAGCATGGCAATTGCAATTTATCTGGATTCTCTGATTCTGACTATGCAGGAAGTCGATCTGACAGGAAATCTACATCTGGATATTGCACCTTTGTGGGAGGAAATATGGTTACATGGCGCAGCAAAAAGCAAACAGTTGTTGCCCGATCTAGTGTAGAGGCAGAATATAGAGCCATGGCTCATACTGCATGTGAGCTCCTGTGGGTCCGTGGTCTTCTGAATGAGTTTGATATCACCTCTTCTAGCCCCATTCCTATGTTCTGAGACAATAAGGCTTCCATTTTCATTGCGAGCAACCCCACCTTTCATGAAAGAACAAAACATATTGAGGTTGATTGCCACTTCGTCAGGGAGAAAGTTATGTCTGGACATATCTGCACTCCATATCTCAGCACTGAGAAGCAGCTTGCAGACATCTTCACCAAAGTTCTACCTAAAGCTCGCTTCCAAACTCTGATTGACAAGCTGGGCTTATTCGACATCTACGCTCCAGCTTGAGGGGGAGTATAGAAATAATATGTTATTTACTTATTCTGATGTGTTTTTCCTCCTGCTTTATTGTATTAGTCCCATATTGCTCGCTTGTATATGTGTCTCAACTCTCTGTAGCTATATAAGAGAGTACCCTGTAAACCTTTTTACTGATTGAATAAACAACTCCTTTACTTTCTACATATAGCATGTGCCTCACTTATGTTTTTACTTCAGTAGTTTAGTCTCATATTGCTCATCTCTGCTTTAGTCTCTAATCCCTTCTGTTATATAAGAGACTGTATTATACACTGGTTAAATCATCAAATAAGCAATTCCCATTCTTTCTATAATAAAGATGATACAATTTTTCATAATACAAACAAGCAAAGAAATATGCTAAGAAAGCAGTTCAAGATGCAAGGTCCAGATACTTCGATGAGATATATAAGAAGTTGGACACTAGAGAAGGGGAAAAGATATATACAAAATGGCTCGTCTAAGAGAAAGGAAAGCAAGAGACTTGAGTCAAGTAAGAGCATCAAGAATGAAGATGGCAGAGTGTCGGTGAAGGATGATGATGTTCAGAACCAATAGAGAAACTACTTTCATAAGTTTTTCAATGGAAATATTGTGAATAATGTAAGAGACTTGGGTGGCATGAATACAAGAGATATCACTTACACACGATGAGTTTTACTGTCTGAAGTCAAGAATGCTTTGAAAATGATGAAAATGAAAAAGGCATGTGGTCCATACGGTATTCCCATTGATGTATGGAAGAGTATGGGATGAAGGAGCTATGTGGTTAATGGATTTCTTTAACAAGGTAATGGAGACAAAGAAGATGTCGGATGAGTGGAGAAATAGTATTATAGTCCCCATCTACAAGAACAAAGGAAATGTTCAGAGCTGCACAAATTACAAAGGTATCAAGTAGATGAGTAACACTATGAAGCTTTGGGAGAGGATTATTGAGCAAAGGCCAAGATCGATAATGTGGATATCAAATGCTAGTTTTCTAATAAGGAGGCTTATGGAGAAGTACAGAAAAAACAAAAGAGATCTTCATATGATTTTTATAGATCTGGAAAAAGCCTATGATCGAGTGCCCAGGGAAATGTTATGGAGTGTTTTGCATAAAAGGGTGTGCCAATCCAATACATTGACCTGATTGAAGACACGTATGATAGCTCAACTACAAGTGGGAGGACTCCTGGAGAAGAGACATCAACTTTTCCTATCATCATTGGGGTAGGTACATCAAGGATTGACACTCATCCCATATCTATTCGTTCTTGTTATGGATGTGTTGAAAAAGCATGTCCAAGATGATATTCCTTGGTGCATGTTATTTGTTGATGATATTGTGTTGATTGACAAAAGAAAAGATATATTGAATGATAAAGTTGAACTTTGGATAAATGCATTGGAATCTGATGGGTTTATGATCAGTAGAAGCGAAATTGAATAGGTGCATTGCAATTTTAGCCAATCTAGAATTGAGGATGGTGGGGTGAAGTTGGATGGAATGGATGTACCATAATGTGATAAGTTTTGTTACTTGGGATCGATTATTAAAAGAAGGGTGATTTTCAAGATGATGTTTATCATAGGATCACAGTAGGATGGTTGAAATGGAGGAGTATAACTGGAGTAGTATGTGACTAGAAGATCACTCTAGGATTAGAAAGTAAGTTTTATAGAACAGCCATACGGCCTGCCATGTGATCTGGGAGTGAATGTTGGGCAATGAAGAAACAAGGTCTCAATAAGATGAATCTGGCCGAAATGCATATGTTTAGTGGATGTGGGGGAGACTAAGAAAAGAGTGTATTGAGGAATGACTATATCAAGAACAAAGTTGGGGTGGTGAGCATTAAGGAAAAGTTGTGTGATCGAAAAATGCACCTATCCGAAGCAAGGCTATTGAGTCAAGCAATATTAAAAGAAGCGGAGGCAGACCTAAATTAACTTGCGAAGAGCTTATAAAGAGATTTTTAATCTTTACATCTTAATCAAAATATACCCATAACATAGCTGATAAGAAAGAAGGATCCACGTAGTCGACCCCAACATGGTTGGGATTGAGGCTTAGATGATAATGATGATGATGATGATGATGATGATGATCTTGTTATCAGTTTAATGGAGAGTTGTGGGCTGGAGGCACTTATCGGCATTAGTATATACCAGTCACAAAAGACACCACAAACATGGTTTATTCCTCTAGTTCAATGTATTCAACATGGAAGTATGCCCTCCTCAAGGATAAAAACGATTCTAGTCGTGTCACTTGTTTACACGCCGCAAACAGTGTTTTAAAAGTGGGAGGCGTGCAGACAGCACCTTGTGGTCCCGCCACTTTTTTAAAAAGTGGATGCTAATTTTCCTATGTGGTTCTGTATAAAATTACACACATAAATTATCATTATGTAAGAACTTTTACACATATCTGAACCACATGATAAAAGTAAACACCCTACACAACTATGTAACTAGTTTATAACATACCTATATTAGAAAAAAAATGTAAAACAATAATAAGAATTTGAGTATTGTTGTAATTGTCGTAAGTAGTAAATTGCATGAATCGTGATAATACTTATATAGTAATACACTAAATGACTAATTCAGTATACACAGCAGTTGTCAGCACATTATATATGATTATAGTTCATCAGCTAGTGGTGCACAGTAAATACAATGGTCAATCACATCCAATTATTTAAGTATAAGTAGTTAAGGACATACGAAGATAATACATACAATGGTCAGTTGCATCTAAATATTAAGTATAAGTAGTTAATTACATCTGGTAGATGATACAAACACAGAAGTAGAAAACAGTACAAGAGATGGGATGTGTGATACAGTAGAATACATTGTTACATTAAAGTTTAAGAATATTAATATAGACAAGTACATAGTATATAATTACATAGGTATTAAGTAATTAAATGTATGTTAGTTGATAGTATACTATGCTATATAGTAGAAATACAAGAGTACAGTATTATATCTCCCCATTCCAGTAGTATATTACAATTTACAGTAGTATATTTTGAATATTACAATAGCATATAGCTATATTGGAATACTACAATATTATATTTGTGGACTGGCAGTCATTGCACCGACAGTTGGGCTTATATTGGTATATAAGCGCCTAAAAATTAAGCAGGTAAAAGCGGGCGCCCGAAGCAGCCTTTGAAACGGCCGCTCAAGCGGGCTGAGCAAACAATATGTGGCCGCTTAACTCCAAGCCGCTTCAAATCCGCCTAAAGCTCCAATTGAGCGGCCAGAACCTTGTGACGTTCAGGCGGCCGCTTAAGCGACCGCTCGGGCCGCTTTTCAAAACACTGGCCACAAAGAAATCAAACGGGGATGAATCGCCTAAAGCAGCACCTAGCTTACATCAAGGGCAATGCGTCTTCATGCCCATAAATGACCCAAGATATCAAGCGGGAAATTAGGCAGAATACGGAGAAGATACAGAAGGAGAAGAATGAGAAAGACATAGCAAGTGTCCGAGAAGGAGCTGACGATATCATGGGCATGGCAAAGATAGATGAAAGAGAAGTCGGTTGGGGGCTTGATTTCTAAGGGCAACTAACACCTCATTTGCGAATTATACAGGTGAGTAGATCATGGGCTTTGTTGGCATTGAGGGGTTGCATCAAAGAAGTGGGTCATTAATAATGTTGTTCATGTTCTAGCTGGGAGTTCGTTGAGTCACATTCTTTGGACCTCAATAGCTGCCCAAGTAATTGGTTTGATTCTTGAGGAGTTCGGCGAACACTTCAGAATGCCATGAAGAAGACTAAGGAGCTCATTACATTCATCCATTCACATCATGACATCCTAAGTTTAATGCACATATTAACTGAAAATGAGGAGAATATGAGGCCTAGAGTCACTAGGTTTCCTACTTTTCTGATATTACAGAGTTTGCTTGACAAAAAGGTTAAGTTAACATTACTATGCAATCTGTTATCCTACATATTTTCAAATATCAGATCCATATTAAGAAGATGAATAGACTTGATGTCAAGAATACGAATGATCTAGACTATGTTGACTTTGAACCTAATTGCAAGAGCAAAGGGAAAGGAAGGACAAAGATCCTTTTCTGACAAGTGATAGGACATATGGCATGGAGTGGATAGCATATGATATTATAGACACAGCTGAGCACGATGAGGTCTTCTTGAAGGACTCGCTTGAGGAAATGTAACACATGCACTGGGAGTTGATGATGTTCTACGACCTGTTGCTATCTGTGCACAAACATGTAGTCTACATGGTTCTATATCATTTCCTCTAGTTGATGAAAATTAACTTCCAGATGGCATGTCTGCTGATGATGATGATGATGTGCATATTATTGTCAAATTTGATGATGGCTTAGATTGATTTTTATCTGTACCATTCACTTTGTGTACTATTTTATTGTATTTTATAGACATGAGTCACATTCTTATTTAATGTCTTTTGTTTTGGACCTTTGGCCCTTTGGGACATGATTTCTTTTTGTATATTTTGAATTTTTATTCATATTCATTGTTGTGTACCTGTGCTAAACCATTTCATGTGTCTTTCATATGAGTTTATGCTTACTTCAATCGTGAATGCATTTTAAATGATGTTTTACTTATTATGGAAACATTATATTTGGACAGTCTCAAGTTTAAGGGTTCAAATATGTAACTTTACAAATTATATATGCAGTTGCATGATATATATATATATATATATATATATATATATATATAAATAATAATCAAATCATTAAAAAAGAATTCCAAAACCACATATACTCTATTCAGTATGACCTCACTGTCAAAGCAGGCCACTTTTCAGAACCATGATCCACTCAGCTTTGCTGATAAAAAGTTGTTAAATAAAAATTATGCTGTGACAACTTTAGCCAGCATGTCCACTGTGACTATTCTTCTTCACCATCCGAGGTTTAGTTTCTTGTTGATAGGCTATGTATATGGTATAGCCCTGTACTAGGGGATCATAGGGAGGAATGTGTGAGGATGGTCTGTATTGCTATCTATCGTGTACCAATACTGATGTTGAATGCTTATCACAATTGGGGTTTCTTTACATGAATTTGAGAGATAAAGTGATTTTCATATTCTTTTTGCTTGAGCAAAAATGGAGAGAGTTACTCTGGTTTTTTAAATAGTTGTCGTGGCTACTTTGAATTTTGGTGACGCGAGGTTAATGTGGGTTTAATTTTTAACCAGTAGAGACCTCAGTTTAATGGGTGTCGAACCAGAAGGCACATTCTTGTGTGAAGAAAGTAACTATAGGTAGTCCCAGATCTTGCGTTTACGAGCTAAAGTCCCCCCCACCCCATCCCCACCTCCAACTAGTGGTTGTTGCATCCAGGAAATTGTGTTATTTCAAAATTAATATTTGAAGTCTAACCAAAGTACAAGTATCTGAAAGAAGGTACAGTAAACTAGTTGTACACTAATTCAACCAGCAAACCTTTGTACACAGGAACTATCCTAGAATCTATCAACACTAAGCATCCGACACAGCAACAGCACTTTGAACAAAGCAGCAGCGACAGTAGCTAACCCGAAAGCAACGGGTGAGTCAACAAGTAAACAGGACCAGGCACCTATTTTTCAATTGTATGTATCAGGACCCCGCTGCCAGCATTAAGCAATACACATTGACCAAGATGCTTCCATTCTTTTTGAAAGAGACGGGAAAAGGCAAACATGAGGAAGGGGGAAGCACACATTTACCTGAAGCTGCAGCACATGGCCTCTGATCTAACTGGCGAGTCCAAGAGATTCTCCTCGAATGAATCGCCAACAGTGAGCCCGTTAAGACTTGTCGCCATCATCTGCGTCAAACCCCAAAACCTCATCTTTCTCAAAGCCCATCTTTATTAAAGTTAGGTAAGGAGGAACCGAAGGTAATAACCGTGACTAATAGCACACCAACGACCGCCGCAAACCAGAAACCGCAGGTGGTTATCGACAAAATGTGGGTAACTGCTCGGAACGAGACCAAATCAAGCGATATTGTAAATGTAATATAGCGAAACTGAACAATGGCCTGCATTACATTGTGACAAGTACCTCGCTAAGATATCTCTTGTGGGAATGGAAGTTGTCGAGGTAGACCTCGTCATCCGGGTCCCTGCCCCTTTTGCCACTCGGGGATCCCGACGCCGACGCAGCTCCGCCGGCGCTGGTGCTTTGCCCGCACGCGCCGGCACTGGAGGGGGACGGCGAAGACGGTTGGGGCGGCGACGCGTCCCGACGCATGAGGCTAGACTGAAGGCGAGAAGGGATGGCTCCAGAAGCACGGATTGTGTAGGGATTCCTCCTCTAACTTGGAATTATCAGGTACAGTGCTCGGCCACTGTCGCAGGTTAGCTGGTGTCCGGCGTGTCCCGGGCCGTTTGAACGAAGCCGAGCAGGTCGTGCCGCTGCGAGGAGCGTGGTGGGAGCTGTAGTCACCGCGAGTGTGGCAACCTCTCGCCCATTCCATTCTACCCGTTCGCCTTACGGCCTTACGGAATACGAGGGAAACAGCGACGCGTAGCGATCAAACTTAGGAATGAAAGGATCACTGATCAGAAAAGGGAAAGCAAAAAGGGGAAGACACGGAAAATAAGGAATTAATTTCTGTGGTTAGTAATTAGGGGCAAGCTTACACGTATCTATCAAACCCTATGCGGCCGGACCGGCTTTGTCTGTTCGTGGCCTACCACTACGGACTGGGCCAAGAATCGTAGATGTGGATCGCACACCTCAAATACCACAAAGAACGACTAGCCCTAGACTAGGATCGTGGACTCTTTTCATGTATATTTTTTTAATATTCTATATGAGCTATTAATTGATAAATAAAAATGAATTTCATCGAGATGGAAGGCACACAAGAAACAAATATCAATCCTCTGAACTATTAGATTTGGGTGTTCATGACGTTACTATTCACAACGTTTTGATGGTTTTTGAGAAGTTTCACATGTTCGTTTTGGTGCTAAGAAACCAAAAGTGTCGAACCCGAAAGGTATAAAAATATGTTGATTGTCAAAGTTCACTTTTCTCATGCTTGGTCACTTTGTATGAGGCAACTTTGAGAGCAGTTTGTTATGCAGTAAATGTGGGCACTCCTTAGGCCCACAAGCAATGGTGGAGCCACATGTGACTCAGGGTGGGCTTGTGACCTACCTCAGTTCATGAATTCTGCAGTGGCATGCATTTCATTGAGTAATAAATGTACAATAAAATTCATTTTTGCCCTCCTCTACCATGATAGATATCTTCACATATTACCTTATAGATGAGCAGTGCCCCCTAGTCAAAAATGTTGGCTCAGCCACTGCCCACAATTGGGGAAACCCCTGTCAGATCTGCATGTGCATGTTTCCTTTTAACCCATTCAAAAATTAAGACATCATCTGGTCTAAGAGTTAGTCTCCCCTCATGCGGATCAGTCAAAAAATAAACATATGTATTTTTTTCAGTAATTTCTACATATCTGAGTACGTCATAGAGAACACGGCATTTCTTATGGAGTATTGATGAGTCTCATTATACAATATAAAATTTTAAAAAGAAAAGATAAAAGTGTAGTGTACAAATATAGGGACCGATTTCTAACTTTTAAAAATTAAAAATTTTCTTATATAATATATATGGTGACACATCACATTTAAGATGTAGCACACATAATTGCCCGTCAAATAATACCCCCTCAACCTACTATTTCTCAGTAAATAATTAAAAATAACAAAATGGTGACAATTATTACATAGATTGGAAATGTAAAAAGGAAAAAAATTGAATTGTGTGTCAAGTAAGCACCCTAACTGCTAGAAAAGCAAGCAGACAGACATGTCAACTGCCTTATTGGAAATGTCAACAAAAATCTAAACTACATGCCAAGCAGGCACCCTAGCCGCTGGAGAAGAAAATATAGAGGTAGGTGATGTGTTAGTGTGCCTGCTTTTCACATGCCTATGTGTTTGTGTAACTACTTGGTTTTTCTCTCTCCTTTGAGTCATAATGCACTCAGTTTGACTCTATGCCTCCCTAATCATCTTTTGGATGTGTTGGAGTTATATATTTCTCAATTAATGAGATATGATTCAGAAATCACAATTTTGAACTAGGTTGTGCTATGTTGAGTACCTTAATAAGACTATGAAACACGAGTAACTTGTTCTAAATATGTGAGAATTAGATAGATGATGAAATTTTGGATCTAATGGTGAAGATGCGGTCATGCCTCACACCCAATAAACGAGCCTGATAGCTCCCTTTCTTCTCTTTATTCATTTCCAACCATTCGTATGTTTGTTTCCCTCTCATTTCTCCCTCTCTCGTGAGCTCCAGTTGAAACGATGCCATCTCCTATGCCCATTTGGGCGTTTCTTTTCCAAGCATCTTCGTCGGCATTCAAGGCCATCAATGGGTCTGCCACTTAATGAGGGAGGTGGTTGGAAGATTTTAAGGCTTTGACACACCCAGATGCTAGCTTTCCAAGGTGCTCCAGCGAGCAGCACCATGGTGTGCCGCCGCACGGGGTGAGGAGCCTGGCCGCATGTGAAACTGGTGGAGAGGGCTAGGTGTGATCATCGAATCGATTGCCAATGGCGCGGATCTCTCAGCCCACTCACAGCCTCCCACAGTCTCTCGATTTCTTGGTGTTGACCAATCAAATGAAGACTGCAGACCCCGCTCCAACTGGCCCCCAGTGTGGCCTAGCCAGACCAACCGTGGAGCGCCACATTGTCCCACCAGTGGTATATATCCTCCCCTCTCGCATATGTATGTTTCAATGTAAAAATTCTATAAAATTATTTGTAGCTCAAAATGGGACATATTATATATGATAATTGATCTACTTGACAAGATATATCCAATGAACTTTGTTTCATAGCCTAATTCCTTTCGTAGCTCATGTTATGTTGAAAATGGTATCACAATGATATCTTTTACATGATTAATGATGTTTAATGCTCAACCTTGATCATATCATGTACCAAGTTGACTTTTTTGACCCTAATCAGTAGGCCATTCTGTCTGTGACTTGTTAATCGAACTTGATCATGTTTTTCCCCTTTAATGACTCTAATTTATGAAATGGACCATGAAAGATGTGTAATATGGACTTTTAATGTTAGGATCTCTTTTGTAACATCCCTGACCTGGGTTATGAGTTAACCCTAGGTGTTTTGCCTAAATATGTAATTAAATCTTTGTGATTAACTCTGGGCATGTAATTAAGTTTCTCAGAAACGTATATTTCAGTATTTGCTCCTTTTTATTTAAAGTTGTAGCATTGTTTTGATATGCAGGCACCTATGTGCAATTTACCCAGCTAAAAGGGGTTAGCTTGCAATTTGCACATGTTGAGATGTTCCTCTGATGTTGAGACATCATGAGAATCTTTTTGGTAAGTTTGAGGGATTTCCCAAGCTAGGGCACCAAGGTGTAGCTGTGGAAGCAATCCCGGTGCTTGAAACCCTAATTTGGGGTAAAATGCAATTTACCCAAATTAAGGGATGCAAATTGTGAAATATGTCATCTAATGTATCTTTTTAGACTCTTGCCATCATTAAGAGAAGAAATGATGAGGAAGTCACCTCGATTGAATTATCAAGTTATGAGATATGCCTTGTGATTGAATAATCAGGGTATATGTGTAATATCTCTTTATGTATGTACCTCATTATTAGCTTGCTCTCCTTTACCTTCTTTTCCTAAGACCTTAAGAGAAGGTTTGTCCTTAGAATAAAGAGGAAGGGACGATCAAGTAAAGAAGGGGGGACCTAGTTGGAATTATGGACAACTTATGAACTAATGTTGAAAATCCTACCCCATGTATATAAGCTCTCCTTCCCTTAGTTGCAAGGGAACTTACCCTTCGTTCCCTTACTGTTTCATTTCACCAAAGACGACCAAGGACTGCCTTGGAGCTAAGGAGGACGACCAAGGGGTGCAAGGTAGGTTTAAACCCCTCTTCTTGCCTAATTCCATGGTTAAAACTCGAATTCAAGGTCATCTTCATGGCTAACTCTTGAAACCCTACCTTTCTAGCCGTCTCTTTTCATCCTTCCTTGGAGTTTTCACCTTGGCCAACCTGTAAGAACTCAAGGACGCCATTAGAGCTTGGAGCTCAAGAAGCAAGCTTTAGGCGGGTTTTATAACTCTAAACCCATGCTTTACTATGTGCATCTTTATATGCGGTTTGATGATAGCTCTTAGTGTTTCCCTACTTTTCCCTGCTATTTTGCAAGCAAACCCGTGGGATATCTGTACTGTTCTTGAGCTAGGAGATGAAGGCGTTATTTTCAAGAAAAACCCACCGCTTTTCACTTTCTTAAACGGTCTCAAAAGTTTGCTCTCTCGGACTCAAGACCGCGAGGTGAGCAAACGGTCTCGAGACCGCGACAGGGAAAACGGTCTCCAAGACCGTTTTTCCCCGTTGACTGAGCATGGACCGTATAAGCAATTTGTTCCTGATTATATAGGCTAATTACCCTCAAAATTTGGGAGGCTAACTCCAAGGGAATCGGGAGATATGACCTTTTTAAGTAACAACTTTATTTGAATTTATTCCTGATTTTCAAACAGTCTGAAATTGCCTTTTTGGGCAAACGGTCTCAAGACCGTGTAAGGTCGTTAAATAAGCATTGACCGTATGAGATTACTGTTCAAAATAATGTTAATTAACAACTCACCAAGTTTGAAGGTCTAATTCCAAACGGGTTAAGAGTTGAAGGGTGAATACTAGGGCTAACCCTAGATAAAATCAGTACTGAAATTATG
The DNA here is from genome assembly GCA_963693085.1 of Alisma plantago-aquatica. Taxonomy (NCBI): domain Eukaryota; kingdom Viridiplantae; phylum Streptophyta; class Magnoliopsida; order Alismatales; family Alismataceae; genus Alisma; species Alisma plantago-aquatica. The sequence continues at coordinate 1,793,684,090 of OY856409.1, forward strand.
GTGACCTAATTAGGGTTTTTAGGGTTGATTGACCTAAACGGTCTCAAGACCGTTTGGGGGTCACCAAACGGTCTCAAGACCGTGAGGGCAATCAACCAAGACCGTTTGGAGGTCTGGGGTCAAGGATAGTTGACCAATTGAAGGTACAATTATACCAAATTACATTGCAATTAAATATTGACATGATCATCAACTCAATAGGTCAGACCTTGATGAATTTGCACTAGAATCCAAAATTGGATGGGCAAACGGTCTCAAGACCGTTTGGAACTCATCCAAACGGTCTCAAGACCGAGAGGACAATCACCCAAGACCGTTTGAAGGTCTAGGGTTAAGTATTTTGACCAATTGAGGACCCAATTGCAAATAAGTTATCAATTGATTAAAATACTGATTTAGTGACCCAATCATGGTTCAATATCTATCAAATCACCTTAGATTTTAATGAAATCTTGGGCAAACGGTCTCAAGACCATGTGGGGTCCACCCACATGACTTCAAGACCGTTTGGGCCAAGTTTGGGCCCAATTGGAGCTCAATTGAAGGGTTCAACCTTGTGTTGATGCACATTGTTGAGTGTTGATGGGTGAACATTGATAGATCCCAATTGAATCGATTTCAATCATAATTGGTCAACAATTGAGGGTCAATTGAATGACCAATTGGTTAAGCATAACCTTAATTAACCCAATCCATAGGTGGTCAACATATATGGGACCTTTTGAAGGCTTCAACCTCAATTGACATTATCAGTTGCATCTTTGAGTCTTGATTGAAGGACCAAGCGGCTGAGACCATGAGAGCCTCGCGGTCTCAAGACCGTGAGAGGGCTCGCGGTCTCAAGACCGTGAGGGGGCTCACGGTCTCAAGATCGAGAGGAGGCTCGCGGTCTCAAGACCGCGAAGGGCCTCGTGGTCCTGAGGTCAAACTAGCTAAACGGTCTTCATGACCCTCGCGGTCTTAACCTCAATTGGAGTCTTCGCGGTCTTGGATGCATGATGGCTCGCGGTCTTGGATGCATGATGGCTCGCGGTCTTGGATGCATGATGGCTCGCAGTCTTGGATGCATGATGGCTCGCGGTCTTGGATGCATGATGGCTCGCGGTCTTGAATGCATGATGGCTCGCGGTCTTGGAGTTAGAAGGAGGCTCGCGGTCTTGGAAAGTCAAAGTGGGCAAACGGTCAACACTTTCAACCGATCTCAACTCAATTGATGATTAATGATTGAAATCAATCAATGTGATTCAAGGTTGACCTCATTCAATCATTTGATGATGTAAATGGTTCAATGTTGCCCAAATCAAACCCTAATGATAATCTAGAATAGTAAGGGGTTAATTAACTAAGGTTTTGACCATAATGATGATCAATGGGGTGAATTACCAAAATACCCCTGAAGGGTCAATTAAGTTATACCTTGCTCAATTCAAACTCTGATTACATGAGAATGATGTTTTTAGTCATAATGACTCTATCCAACTTGATCTAGTCTAATGTTATCATCAACCATTAGTACTCTAGAGAGAGAAAGTACCCTAGAGAGAGAAAGTAACTCTAATCACATAATGGTGATGTTTTTGGCTATGTTAGCCTATGATGACTCAATCCAACCTGTTTTTAGAGTGATGTTGACATCACCTAACATTATGATGAGAGAGAAAGTACTTCTAGAGAGAGAAAGTACTTCTAGAGAGAGAAAGTACCCTTTTTAAGTGGAAACTCAAGTAAAGCATCTCCAATGCACATAAGTGAGCATAATTAGTGTATGGTCCACCCTTGTGAGGTCATAGAAACCCTAATTCTAATAAATGATGAACCTTTACCTAATCCAAGAGCATCAATGAAGATGTTACTCATACATGATGATGTTATGAGCTTAATTCACATTGATGTGAATAGTAAACCCTAAATCAAGGGTAATGACATGTAATGTGAATAATAAACCCTAATTCAAGGGAAATGGCATGCTTTTGAGCATTAAACTCTATTTGATTTGAATTAAAGATTTAACTCTTATGACAAGAGTAGGAAGTGCATTCCTTATTGTTGTATTACCTTTATCAGATGTATTAACCATGCAGGTTCTGATATGAAGGTAATCATATCCAGGTATGGATGTTGATGTTATATTCATTAAAGGCATGATGTTAGCCTTATGAATAAGTAAAGTAATCTGATGCCTTGCCAGTGGCATCCTATGCTGATAATGGGCTATGAGAGCCATGAATACCATCAAGGTCATGCCTTAGAGATGACTTGTGATGAGGATAATGAGAAATGATGATTGATATGAGTTAGGCCTGTTACATTTAGTATTCTTCTTTTATAGCTGCTATGCTACTGTTATTATTTGAAGAACAATGTATGCTGTTAAAGAATATTGAATGTACCTAACTAATCAAGTATAATGTAGAGCCCTGATCATAGATCCATCATTGTCAGAAATTAAGTGATGGTGAAACAGGATTTCCTCAGGGAACTCCTGGAGCACATACTTTTGAGTATGTGGGGTACATGGATGTGTAGAACCTTACATCCTAGTGTAGGAAAGTGATGTAGATGTGGAATCCATCCATCCTTCACTATATTTTCATACCGTATCAGTGGTAGGTAAACATGAAACCTCCTGATGACGAAGAAAGCACAGATATCCGTATCAGTGGTAGGTAAATATGAAACCTCCTGATGACGAAGAGAGTACAGAACGCCACTGTGACTCTAAAATAGCGAAGGACCAGTTTACCCTGGTGAGCTATAGTAGTAGAGACACGAGATGTCCTACAAGAGATCCTCTTACTGACTGAGGAAGGTGAAGGTCATGAGAATCCGGCTCTCTTAATGACCTATGTATGATACTGATGTGACTTCTCAGCGATCAGTTGGAGTATGAGTGGTAAGCCTCATCTCCACAGGGCATAATGTTGTTTGTAAAACATAATCAACCATGTAGTATAACTTGTTAGAGATGACTCCAAGTTAGTTGATTGATGTTACATTGCAATAATGTTTATATTCTCCATATCTCCTAAATTATAGAGATCTTGTTATACCTGCAACTGTTATAGAATACTTTGAAGGCTTTACTGCTTAAAATATTCTTTGATGTTATAATAAAGTTTCTGGCGAAGAGTTATAACTCTTGCTGGGACAATTATGTATAATTGTCTCACCCCGTAGGCTTCAACTTTTTAGGTGGACGTCGGAGACGAAGGAACCAGCCTACAGGTGATCAGTCTCAGCAGCAGCATCAAGGGCAGCAGTAATCTCAGGTGGAGATTGTCCTGCCATACGGTGTAGTTAGAGTCAGTCCTATGTGTTCTCTGTACTCTCAGGTCTTGGAGTCTTTTGTATAGTGATCTTGAGATTTTGTATCTTGATGTATATAATTACTCAAGAAGTAATTATCCTGAGATGTAAACAGTTTACCTCACTTTATGAAAGAAGCTTTTATGGATTCAAGCTCGTGTCACGAAAAGTTTTAATTTCCCGTGATTTTTGTTTTCCGCTGATTACCGATTCGCTTCCGCTAAGTTTTGATCGTGTTTATGTCATGGTTTGGAGATCAGAGCCCACAACTAGTGGTATCAGAGCTCCAGGTTCAGTTGAGTCTATAGAGGCATAGGACTTAGGATGTCAAGTCTACCTTTAGTACTCCTTCCTCATCTAATAGAATCTTTTGCTCCTCAGGAGAAGAAGATACATAAGAATGTCAGAACATCGTGATGAGCACGTGGCAGAGAGTAGTGCTAGTGCACCTCGAGGCGGTGCAAGAGTTCCAAGAATAGAACAACCTGCACCTGAGTCGCCAAGAGAGCCACCCCAGTTCGACCCAGCTGACATGAGTGATCCAGCTGTACAGACGATGTTCGGGCAGTTCATGACTGCCATGACACATATAACCGATAGGATGCCCATTCCTGCACCTAGGGCACCTATCCAGCCTGAAGTACAAGGTATTGGTAAGACATTCGAACGACTTCGTTGTGTCGGAGCTACCGAGTACTTCGGAACTGCCGACCCTGCAGATGCTGACTTATGGTTGACAGAGTTGGAGAAGGCTTTCAGGATTCTTATAATTCCGGAAGCTGAGAAGGTTAGACATGTTGTCTATCTTCTCAAAGGCAGTGCTGGTCACTGGTGGAACATGGAAGAGCATAAGAGACCTGGAGTAGAGTTCTCATGGGAAGAGTTTCGTCGGGAATTTATCAATAAATATTTTCCAAAGACCTTCCTAGATGAGAAGATCTCTCAGTTTGAGAAACTAAGGCAGGGTATGATGAACATTAGTGAATATGAAGCTAAGTTCATGGAGTTGCTGCGGTTCTGTCCGCACATGGCCGCTACGGATGAGGAAAGAATCAGAAGATTCGAGAAGGGTTTGAATTCTGATATGTCAACCCCTGTGTCTGCCTTAGAAAACAGAGAGAGATTCTCTACCTTCGTTGAGTCAGTCCGAAGGATAGAGAGATCTGTGGTTGAGAAAAGACAAACCCATAAAAGATATCCACAGTTCCAGGGTTCTTCATCTAGGGATTCCAAGAAACCTAGATTCTCTGCACCTAACCCTCCACCACCCAGATCGAGTTTTCAAACTCAATGGACACCAAGCAGAGGTAGAGGGCGGAGTCAACCACTTCAAGGGACGCATAGTTCTGCATCAGTGTCAGTTACTGGACCACCCAGACCACAACAACAGGAGAGGAGTTGTTACAACTGTGGTAAGGTGGGACACTTGATGAAGGATTGCCGTTCTAGGCCTGTCAGTGTGACACAACAACCCCCGAGACAGAATCAACATGGATCTCAGAATAGACAACATCAAGGAGCAGCTCGAGGACGTGGACAAGCGTCTCAAGCTGGATCATCAGCACCACCTCAACACCAGGCGACTGCGAGGTTCTATGCTATGAACCCACCTGAGGCAGTGGTCAATCCACGGGTAGTGGCAGGTCAGATGAAACTTTTATATTCTGATATGTATATATCCTGTGATGTATCTGTTCTGATTGATCCGGGTGCTACGCACTCTTTCATCACTCATGAAATAATTCATAACTGCAATGTGACTGTTAGTCATAGAACAAATAGTTTGTTGTTAGAAACTCCGTTGAGTGGGTCTGCCGTTTTGCAGGAGGTATGTTCTTCCTGCATCCTTTTCTTTTCTGACCATCGCATTCAAGTGGATCTTATACCACTTGATATGCAGGGATTTGATATAATCCTTGGGATGGATACCTTGGAAAGGTATAGAGTTGTCTTGGATTGTGAGTCTAAGTTGGCTGTGTTTGCTGACGAAAGCAGCACATGGATCTTTCAAGGTGAAAGAAAGATTCTGCCTACCTGTCTTGTATCAGCTATGGTTGCTGATAAGCTGTTGAGGCAAGGATGTTATGCATTCTTAGCCCATGTGGTAGATGTTACCAAGGGAAGTTCCAATCCTGCCGAAGTTCCTATAGTTAGGGAATTCGAAGATGTGTTTCCTGAAGAACTTCCTGGTATACCACCACCTCAGGAGATTGATTTTGAAATTAATCTGATTCCAGATACGAAACCCATAGCTCAAACTCCGTATAGAATGGCGCCTGCCGAGATGGCAGAACTCAAGAAACAGCTTCAAGAGCTACTTGAGAGAGGTTTTATCCGACTGAGTACTTCACCTTGGGGTGCTCCGGTCTTGTTTGTTAAAAAGAAAGATGGGTCAATGCGGTTGTGCATCGACTATAGACAGCTCAATAAAGTAACAATAAAGAATAAGTATCCTCTGCCGAGGATTGATGATCTCTTTGATCAGTTGCGTGGCGCAACAGTCTTTTCAAAGATAGACTTGAGGTCTGGATATCACCAACTCTGTATTAAGGATAGTGACATATCCAAGTCTGCCTTTAGGACAAGATATGGTCACTATGAGTTCACGGTTATGTCGTTTGGACTAACCAATGCACCAGCTGCATTCATGGAACTCATGAATAGAGTTTTTTGACCTTTCCTTGATCAGTGTGTTGTCGTCTTCATAGATGACATTCTGATTTATAGTAAGGATACTCAGCAGCATGAGCAGCATCTTCGCCAAGCTTTGACCTTGCTAAGAGAACATAAGCTGTACGCTAAGTTTAGCAAATGTGAGTTCTGGCTGCCAGAGGTATCTTTTCTTGGACATGTAATATCCGCCTCGGGAATTCGTGTTGACCCTACAAAGGTAGAATCTGTTCTACAATGGGAACAGCTAAAGACACTGACGGAAATTCGAAGTTTCTTGGGGTTAGCTGGCTATTATCGAAGGTTCATTAAGAACTTTAGTTCTATAGCTTTACCTTTGACCAAGTTAACCCGGAAAGAGGTTCCTTTTTCTTGGAGTGATAAGTGTCAACAATCTTTCCAGCTACTGAAAGAGAGATTGACAAGTGCACCTGTGCTAGTGCTACCTGAACAAGGAAAAGGGTATATAGTTTTCTGTGATGCTTCCAAGAATGGAATAGGATGTGTATTGATGCAGGATAAACAAGTGATTTCTTTTGCTTCCCGACAGCTTAAGAAACACGAGGAGAATTATCCAACACACGATTTGGAGTTAGCTGCTGTGGTTCATGCCTTGAAGATCTGGAGGCATTATCTCTACGGAGAAACATTCCAGATTTTCACAGACCACAAAAACCTTAAGTATATCTTCTCTCAGCATGAGCTCAACATGAGGCAACGTCGCTGGATGGAGTTAATCAAGGACTACGACTGTACAATTGATTACCACCCATGCAAGGCTAATGTTGTTGCAGATGCCTTGAGTAGGAAATCAGCAACATCAACCATGAATAGAGCACAACTAAACTCTTTAGTATGCTCTAGAAGAGATATGCTTATCTCTTTAAGGCAAAACAATGTACAGTTGAAGGTGTCATTGTTAACCGGTTTGTTAGCTGAGATGCATATTAAACCTACTCTAAGGGAGCAGATTAAAGAGGCACAACTAGATGATGTTGCAGTTCAACATATAAGATCTGAATATGGAAATGAGAAGCAAGATGGTTTTCATGACTCAGAAGATCAAGTAGCTTGTTATAATGGAAGAATGATAGTGCCAGATGTGGACAACTTGAGAAAGTTAGTCCTGGAAGAAGCCCATTCTTCCATGTATGCTATGCATCCAGGGACCACCAAGATGTATCGGAATTTGAAAGACCTGTATTGGTGGCCTGGGATGAAGAAGGACGTTGCAGAGTTTGTTCTGAGGTGCCCTGTGTGTCAGCAAGTTAAAGATGAACACCAGAAGCCTGCAGGAACAATGCAACCTTTACCCATATCTCAGTGGAAATGGGACCATGTGACCATGGACTTTGTTGTTGGCCTACCCAGGACAAGCAAAGGACATGATTCCATTTGGGTAATTGTTGATAGGTTGACTAAGACAGCACATTTCTTACCTGTCAAAACAACCTATTCCGCTTAAAGGTTATCAGAGTTGTATGTTCAAGAGATAGTGCGTTTGCACGGAGTTCCTGTCACAATAGTTTCTGACAGAGGTCCTCAGTTTACCAGTCGTTTTTGGGAACAGTTGCACAAAGCCTTAGGCACTAAGCTAAGGTTTAGTACGGCCTTTCATCCGCAGACTGATGGACAGTCGGAAAGGACCATACAGACCTTAGAAGACCTGTTGAGAGCATGTGTTCTCCAGTTCACTGGAAGTTGGGATCTACACCTAAGCTTGATAGAGTTTGCCTATAACAATAGCTATTAGCATAGTATTGATATGGCACCTTATGAAGCCTTATATGGTAGACGTTGTAGATCACCCTTGTGTTGGTTTGAGATTGGTGAGCACCAGTTGTTAGGTCCTGACCTGGTGTAGCAAACCACATAAAAGATTAAAGTAATACAACAAAAGATTAAGACTGCTCAGGATAGGCAGAAATCTTATGCTGACAAACGTCGTAGACCCTTAGAGTTCCAGGTTGGAGACAGAGTGTATCTCAAGGTCTCACCTTGGAAAGGGGTCCTTCGTTTTGGAAGGAAAGGGAAGTTAGCTCCTAGATATATGGGGCCTTATCCAATCATCGAACGGATTGGAAAAGTAGCATATAAACTAGAGCTGCCCCCAGAGTTACAGAGGTTACACCTTGTGTTTCACATTTCTATGTTGAAGAAATGTCACCCAGACACCGAGTCAGTTCTACAACCTATGGAGGTAGAATTGAATGATGACATATCCTATGAGGAGGGACCAGTGTCAATCCTTGATAAACGAATTAAAAAGCTAAAGAAGAAAGATATAAGTCTTGTGAAAGTCCTCTGGAACCATCGTGGTATTGAAGAAGCCACTTGGGAGTTAGAGGATGAGATGAGAAGGAAGTATCCTGCCCTTTTCTCGTAGTATGTTTTATCGATTTCGGGGACGAAATCCTTGTAAGGGGTGGATAATTTGTAACATCCCTGACCTGGGTTATGAGTTAACCCTAGGTGTTTTGCCTAAATATGTAATTAAATCTTTGTGATTAACTCTGGGCATGTAATTAAGTTTCTCAGAAACGTATATTTCAGTATTTGCTCCTTTTTATTTAAAGTTGTAGCATTGTTTTGATATGCAGGCACCTATGTGCAATTTACCCAGCTAAAAGGGGTTAGCTTGCAATTTGCACATGTTGAGATGTTCCTCTGATGTTGAGAAATCATGAGAATCTTTTTGGTAAGTTTGAGGGATTTCCCAAGCTAGGGCACCAAGATGCAGCTGTGGAAGCAATCCCAGTGCTTGAAACCCTAATTTGGGGTAAAATGCAATTTACCCAAATTAAGGGATGCAAATTGTGAAATATGTCATCTAATGTATCTTTTTAGACTCTTGCCATCATTAAGAGAAGAAATGATGAGGAAGTCACCTCGATTGAATTATCAAGTTATGAGATATGCCTTGTGATTGAATAATCAGGGTATATGTGTAATATCTCTTTATGTATGTACCTCATTATTAGCTTGCTCTCCTTTACCTTCTTTTCCTAAGACCTTAAGAGAAGGTTTGTACTTAGAATAAAGAGGAAGGGATGATCAAGTAAAGAAGGGGGGACCTAGTTGGAATTATGGACAACTTATGAACTAATGTTGAAAATCCTACCCCATGTATATAAGCTCTCCTTCCCTTAGTTGCAAGGGAACTTACCCTTCGTTCCCTTACTGTTTCATTTCACCAAAGACGACCAAGGACTGCCTTGGAGCTAAGGAGGACGACCAAGGGGTGCAAGGTAGGTTTAAACCCCTCTTCTTGCCTAATTCCATGGTTAAAACTCAAATTCAAGGTCATCTTCATGGCTAACTCTTGAAACCCTACCTTTCTAGCCGTCTCTTTTCATCCTTCCTTGGAGTTTTCACCTTGGACAACCTGTAAGAACTCAAGGACGCCATTAGAGCTTGGAGATTGAAAGCTTGGAGCTCAAGAATCAAGCTTTAGGTGGGTTTTATAACTCTAAACCCATGCTTTACTATGTGCATCTTTATATGCGGTTTGATGATAGCTCTTAGTGTTTCCCTACTTTTCCCTGCTATTTTGCAAGCAAACCCATGGGATATCTGTACTGTTCTTGAGATAGGAGATGAAGGCGTGCTTTCCAAGAAAAACCCACCGCTTTTCACTTTCTTAAACGGTCTCAAAAGTTTGCTCTCTCGGACTCAAGACCGCGAGGTGAGCAAACAGTCTCGAGACCGCGACAGGGCAAACGGTCTCCAAGACCGTTTGGCTCCGTTGACCGAGCGTGGACCGTATAAGAAATTTGTTCCTTATTATATAGGCTAATTACCCTCAAAATTTGGGAGGCTAACTCCAAGGGAATCGGGAGTTATGACCTTTTTAAGTAACAACTTTATTTGAATTTATTCCTGATTTTCAAACAGTCTGAAATTGCCTTTTTGGGCAAACGGTCTCAAGACCGTGTAAGGTCGTTAACTAAGCATTGACCGTATGAGATTACTGTTCAAAATAATGTTAATTAACAACTCACTAAGTTTGAAGGTCTAATTCCAAACGGGTTAAGAGTTGAAGGGTGAATACTAGGGCTAACCCTAGATAAAATCAGTACTGAAATTATGGTGACCTAATTAGGGTTTTTAGGGTTGATTGACCTAAACGGTCTCAAGACCGTTTGGGGGTCACCAAACGGTCTCAAGACCGTGAGGGCAATCAACCAAGACCATTTGGAGGTCTGGGGTCAAGGATAGTTGACCAATTGAAGGTACAATTATACCGAATTACATTGCAATTAAATATTGACATGATCATCAACTCAATAGGTCAGGCCTTGATGAATTTGCACTAGAATCCAAAATTGGATGGGCAAACGGTCTCAAGACCGTTTGGAACTCATCCAAACGGTCTCAAGACCGAGAGTACAATCACCCAAGACCGTTTGAAGGTCTAGGGTTAAGTATTTTGACCAATTGAGGACCCAATTGCAAATAAGTTATCAATTGATTAAAATACTGATTTAGTGACCCAATCATGGTTCAATCTCTATCAAATCACCTTAGATTTTAATGAAATCTTGGGCAAACGGTCTCAAGACCATGTGGGGTCCACCCACATGACCTCAAGACCGTTTGGGCCAAGTTTGGACCCAATTGGAGCTCAATTGAAGGGTTCAACCTTGTGTTGATGCACATTGTTGAGTGTTGATGGGTGAACATTGATAGATCCCAATTGAATCGATTTCAATCATAATTGGTCAACAATTGAGGGTCAATTGAATGACCAATTGGTTAAGCATAACCTTAACTAACCCAATCCATAGGTGGTCAACATAGATGGGACCTTTTGAAGGCTTCAACCTCGATTGACATTATCAGTTGCATCTTTGAGTCTTGATTGAAGGACCAAGCGGCTGAGACCATGAGAGCCTCGCGGTCTCAAGACCGTGAGAGGGCTCGCGGTCTCAAGACCGTGAGGGGGCTCACAGTCTCAAGACCGAGAGGAGGCTCGCGGTCTCAAGACCGCGAAGGGCCTCACGGTCCTGAGGTCAAACTAGCTAAACGGTCTTCATGACCCTCGCGGTCTTAACCTCAATTGGAGTCTTCGCGGTCTTGGATGCATGATGGCTCGCGGTCTTGGATGCATGATGGCTCGCGGTCTTGGATGCATGATGGCTCGCGGTCTTGGATGCATGATGGCTCGCGGTCTTGAATGCATGATGGCTCGTGGTCTTGGAGTTAGAAGGAGGCTCGCGGTCTTGGAAAGTCAAAGTGGGCAAACGGTCAACACTTTCAACCGATCTCAACTCAATTGATGATTAATGATTGAAATCAATCAATGTGATTCAAGGTTGACCTCATTCAATCATTTGATGATGTAAATGGTTCAATGTTGCCCAAATCAAACCCTAATGATAATCTAGAATAGTAAGGGGTTAATTAACTAAGGTTTTGACCATAATGATGATCAATGGGGTGAATTACCAAAATACCCCTGAAGGGTCAATTAAGTTATACCTTGCTCAATTCAAACTCTGATTACATGAGAATGATGTTTTTAGTCATAATGACTCTATCCAACTTGATCTAGTCTAATGTTATCATCAACCATTAGTACTCTAGAGAGAGAAAGTACCCTAGAGAGAGAAAGTAACTCTAATAACATAATGGTGATGTTTTTGGCTATGTTAGCCTATGATGACTCAATCCAACCTGTTTTTAGAGTGATGTTGACATCACCTAACATTATGATGAGAGAGAAAGTACTTATAGAGAGAGACAGTACTTATAGAGAGAGAAAGTACCCTTTTTAAGTGGAAACTCAAGTAAAGCATCTCCAATGCACATAAGTGAGCATAATTAGGGTATGGTCCACCCTTGTGAGGTCATAGAAACCCTAATTCTAATAAATGATGAACCTTTACCTAATCCAAGAGCATCAATGAAGATGTTACTCATACATGATGATGTTATGAACTTAATTCACCTTGATGTGAATAGTAAACCCTAAATCAAGGGTAATGACATGTAATGTGAATAGTAAACCCTAATTCAAGGGAAATGGCATGCTTTTGAGCATTAAACTCTATTTGATTTGAATTAAAGATTTAACTCTTATGACAAGAGTAGGAAGTGCATTCCTTATTGTTGTATTACCTTTATCAGATGTATTAACCATGCAGGTTCTGATATGAAGGTAATCATATCCAGGTATGGATGTTGATGTTATATTCATTAAAGGCATGCTGTTAGCCTTATGAATAAGTAAAGTAATATGATGCCTTTCCAGTGGCATCCTATGCTGATAATGGGCTATGAGAGCCATGAATACCATCAAGGTCATGCCTTAGAGATGACTTGTGATGAGGATAATGAGAAATGATGATTGATATGAGTTAGGCCTGTTACATTTAGTATTCTTCTTTTATAGCTGCTATGCTACTGTTATTGTTTGAAGAACAATGTATGATGTTAAAGAATACTGAATGTACCTAACTAATCAAGTATAATGTAGAGCCCTGATCATAGATCCATCATTGTGAGAAATTAAGTGATGGTGAAACAGGATTTCCTCAGGGAACTCCTGGAGCACATACTTTTGAGTATGTGGGGTACATGGATGTGTAGAACCTTACATCCTAGTGTAGGAAAGTGATGTAGATGTGGAATCCATCCATCCTTCACTATATTTTCATACCGTATCAGTGGTAGGTAAACATGAAACATCCTGATGACGAAGAAAGCACAGATATCCGTATCAGTGGTAGGTAAATATGAAACCTCCTGATGACGAAGAGAGTACAGAATGCCACTGTGACTCTAAAATAGCGAAGGACCAGTTTACCCTGGTGAGCTATAGTAGTAGAGACACGAGATGTCCTACAAGAGATCCTCTTACTGACTGAGGAAGGTGAAGGTCATGAGAATCCGGCTCTCTTAATGACCTATGTATGATACTGATGTGACTTCTCAGCGATCAGTTGGAGTATGAGTGGTAAGCCTCATCTCCACAGGGCATAATGTTGTTTGTAAAACATAATCAACCATGTAGTATAACTTGTTAGAGATGACTCCAAGTTAGTTGATTGATGTTACATTACAATAATGTTTATATTCTCCATATCTCCTAAATTATAGAGATCTTGTTATACCTGCAACTGTTATAGAATACTTTGAAGGCTTTACTGCTTAAAATATTCTTTGATGTTATAATAAAGTTTCTGGCGAAGAGTTATAACTCTCGCTGGGACAATTATGTATAATTGTCTCACCCCGTAGGCTTCAACTTTTTAGGTGGACGTCGGGGACGAAGGAACCAGCCTACAGGTGATCAGTCTCAGCAGCAGCATCAAGGGCAACAGTAATCTCAGGTGGAGATTGTCCTGCCATACGGTGTAGTTAGAGTCAGTCCTATGTGTTCTCTGTACTCTCAGGTCTTGGAGTCTTTTGTATAGTGATCTTGAGATTTTGTATCTTGATGTATATAATTACTCAAGAAGTAATTATACTGAGATGTAAACAGTTTACCTCACTTTATGAAAGAAGCTTTTATGGATTCAAGCTCGTGTCACGAAACGTTTTAATTTCCCGTGATTTTTGTTTTCCGCTGATTACCGATTCGCTTCCGCTAAGTTTTGATCGTGTTTATGTCATGGTTTGGAGATCAGAGCCCGCATCTTTGATGGACTATATTCAAAGATCTAATCATATTATATAATATTAGTTTGCTCGTATCAAGGTACACTTTATCCTCCTATTGGCCAGACTAGTGGTATTAAAATTGCTTGTATGTCTAAAATATAAGATGCTTGGCTTATAATACTTATTTGAGCTATTATTCCCTATGACTAATATGTTTTGGTCTTGATTACTTATGTTGAACAAACTTGAAAACATAATGATAGATGTCCATTATACAACCTTGTGCACCTGCCTATATTCTCAAGGTAAGAGCACAAGGTTGGGTGTCCTACTTGAGTTGTCATGTTAGGGTAGGCCATGTTGATACAAGGGTTAGCTCTTGACAATGGCCTTGAGGTCCCTTACGAATAGGGTTAAATCTTGACGTTTACTCTGGTGGTCCCTCATGTGGAAATAGGGTAGCTAATCTTGAGCACCCTCACAGATCCCTTCCTTTGAGAAGCTGGTTAAAGGCTTTATGGTATTGTTGGTATAATGGAAATAAACATAAAATATGCTTGCATGTTAATAAGAAAGTCTTTAAATGTTATTGCTTCATTCTTGTTATTTAATTTATGCTTTTTCCAAGCAATATATGTGCTTAAACCTGTGATTATATATGTTTGTATAGCGTACTCAGCCCAGTTGTGTTGATGTGTACCCATTTTATGATTTTAGGTAACAGGTACACTATGAATCTCTCATGATGATAAATGCTTCTGCACTTATGATAATATGCTCGTACTCTGATGATATATAATGACATGCAAATGAATTACACATGGTTGATATATGGGACCTATGATCTTATGTCAGGTATTAGTTTAGAATTCTTTTATGCTTTCTTGTATCATACCTTAGTTGTTGTTTGTGGTTTTATTCATGCATATGTTTATGTGATTTATCCTACAGACAGGCGCTTGAGTCCTCTCACCTTTGGCTTTCTAGACATTAGAAGTGAGTATTTGGGTAACAAATGGTTTCGTGACATATGGTATTAGAGCAATCACGTATCCTCTATGCGTGTTTAACTCGTATGAACCATGGGAAAACCTAAGTCCATAATGGTGAAGCTGAGGTGTCTAGGCAGGTCACTATGTGGGGGATGATGCACCTCCTATCTTCCTAGTTGTGGTGGATGGGGTCTCCCTTGTATACCTACCTGGACAAAGTGAACCCAAGACTAGATTAAGGATTTCTCCCTAAAAAGCTTATAGAGTCTTCTAGCATCTCATCTCTTCATTAAGGACTACCCTAAGCCACCGATTAGATGATGATTAGATAGTTTCTCATTTCATCATGTGACCTCTCTTGTGACAATTAATCACATGATCTCTCGATTATGGGTAGCTTATGTATGGGGAAATTAAAATTCAAATGAATTGGTAAAAATTGATTTAAGATGATAATGATGCCATGATCTGACCTTAATATGAAAACTCAAATATGATTAGTAAAAGTACTCTTGAAGCTAAGTACTCATGTTTAACATCTCAGATCATGTAAACTTGATTTTACCAAATATGACTCATGTGCTCCCTATGTTTGAGGTAAATGATAATGATCCTTAATATGATGAAATAAGGAGAACTTATGCATGATACCTCATGGTTGATGGGGTCCCTATTGATTAAGTCCATGTTGTCCCTATTGTTGATTAAACCTCAAACACGATAAGAAAACCTTTCCCCTATTTGTTGACATGTATATGATCATGCCTTGTAATGACTGTGACTTTGGACTCTCAATATCATGATGAAAAATCTGATACAAGAGGCAAAATCCCCTATTGATTACAATGCCTTATTGTTAAACTCAATTTTGAATAATATGGCAAATATGAGATCTTAATCATACTCGATAATGCTCAAATTAATAGTTGAAAGAGGCTATATTGACTACTCTATTTTTCAGTATCCCCTTGCTCTCAATTTTGAAGGGAAGGGAACGGTATTATGACCTCAAATATGTATAATCTTGAATCTTGGTTGCTCTATTATGATAAATGATCTTTGATCTCATGACCTTGTAAAATACGAATCGATAAATGATGCTCTTCCTATTTGATGGACTTGATAATTCATGACTAATGAGGACAAATGTGATAGCTTAGGGTGGTAGTTTGTTTCATAACTCCCCTAACCTAGGTCACATACTTATTATGATTGCCTCGAAATTTTCATCTTGTTGATTATTTAGAGTTTGGGGAGGTAACCCCTTTCACATGATTTTGATTTCTTGACCTAAGTCTCTAATAGGTCAATCATATGATGATATTGAAACTCAATATTGAATCTCAATTTAATGATGATCTTGAAATATGATGATGTTGACTATAGCTTATGGTTAAGTTTCCTAGAAGGACCTAGGTCTAGATCATTCATCAACCTTGAATATTGTGATAATGAAATTGATGTTGATACCATAAAATGTTACTCGATTGTTGATTATGGATGAATGATCCCACCTATTGTCTAATTAGGAATCTTATACCCTAGCTTCAAAATATTTGGACATATGACTTTTGTTGTCCCAAAATCATGACTCTTGACATTGATATAAAAAATCTTGACTATTGATAACTTGTCTTGATATTGATTCGACTTCTATGATCACCCCGTTTGGATCTTGAGATCACCCTCAATTTATAATTAATGACTTTCATGTTCCCAAATCTTGAAATTTTTGAAATGACGATTATGTTGATTCACTCGATTTATGACTTAGGGATAAGCTCTCATGTGGACTATTGGACCTTCCATCAATTTTGATACGAAACCACGACGTTGAAATATGATGTTTTTCTCAAATTGTTGAAATGTGAAATCTCAATCAAGGATGTATAACCCCACTTATGCCAATGAGGAAGCTAACCCCAAATGTTAGGATTGAAAGTCATGCCTTGCTCTTGAATCAAAGTGTTGTATTCGTTTGACCTGATTGGTGATCTCTCCAAATTTGTGATCTTTTGATGATCTATTAGTATCAGAGTGGCATAGTGGAAGCATGGATATGTTTGGACTTTGATGTTTGGTATATTTATATTGCAATAATATTGATGGTTGAAATATGATGTTGTTATATGTGGATTATTATTCTGAATATGATATGGAATAAAAAGTCCCAATGTCGTTTGAAGATTTGCATAAATTTTCGGGACAAAATTCATTTTTAGGTGTGGAGGATGTAACAACCTAGTTTTTCTCTCTCCTTTGAGTCATAATGCACTCAATTTGACTCTATGCCACCCTAATCATATTTTGGATATGATGGAGTTATATATTGCTCAATTGATGAGATATAATTGAGAAATCACAAATTTGAACTAGGTTGTGCTATGTTGAGTACTTAATAACATTGAAGATGTTTTGAATGTTTGGGACCATGAAACGTGAGTAACTTGATCTAAATATGTGAGCATTAGGCAGAGGATGAAATTTTAGATCTAATGGTGAAGATTTCACCCAAATCTGATAAAAGGAGAAAGATATGGCCTTTACAAGTTTGCCTCTTTTTGTAGCCTTTTTCCTCTTCCTTTTCCTTGATGGGCCTTGACCCATTGTTCTTCTCTTTGTCCTAGTTCCTTGGGCACGCCAAGTGGTATAGTGCAATGGTGCATGTGGACCATTGATCCGTTTATCCACTCCGATCGAACGAAGTCTGTTCATCTTCAACCCCTATCCCCCTAGGGGTATGGTGGGGTGTATGGGCGCCCATGTTGGGCATGCTCCGCCACGCCTCACACCCAATAAATGAGCCCAATAGTTCCCTTTCTTCTCCCTATTCTATTTACAACTATTTGTGTGTTTGTTCCCCTCTCATTTCTCCCTCTCTCTCGAGCTCCAACTGAAGCTCCGTTCATGGCTGCCATCTCCTATGCCCATTTGGGCATTTCTTGTCCAAGCATCATCGTCAGCATTCAAGGCCACCAATGCATCTGCCACTTGATGAGGGAGCTGGCTGGAAGATTTTTAGGCTCTGACACACCCAGACGCTAGCTTTCCAAGGTGCTCCAGTGAGTAGCACCCTGGTGTGCCGCCGCACGGGGCGAGGAGCCTGGCCGCATGCGAGACTGGCAGAGAGGGCCAGGTGTGATCATCAGATCGATTGCTAATGGCCTGGATCTCTCAGCCCACTCACAGTCTCCCATTGTCTCTCGATTTCTAGGTGTTGACCAGTTAAACAAATACCTATGGACCCCACTCCAATTGCCCCCCAGCGTGGCCCAGCCAGACCAACTGTGGAGTGCCACATCGCCCCACCAGTGGTATATATCTCCCCCTCTCGCATATGTATGTTTAAACTTGCAAGAATCCTATAAAATTATTCGTAGCTCAAAATGGGACATGTTATATATAAAAATTGATCTAGTCAACTAGATATATCCAATGAACTTTGTTTTAGAGCCTAATCCCTTTCGTAGCTCATGTTATGTTAAAAATGGAATCACTTTGATATCTTTTACATGATTAATGATGTTTAATGCTCAACCTTGATCATATCATGTCCCAACTTGACTTTTTTGACCCTTATTAGTAGGCCATTCTATTTGTGACATGGTAATTAAATTCGATCATCTTTTTCCCCTTTAATGACTCTAGTTTATGAAATGGACCATGAAAGATGTGTAATATGGACTTGTATACTAATGATCACTAATTTTGATTCTCAACTTGATTATATGGACTCCAAATTGTCATATATGATCTAGATCAGTAACTTATAATTCTTGATGTATCCATATCCTATATGTTCCATACTCAAAATCCATTGCAACTTGATATTATGAACAATGTCATTAAGTGGAACATTTATGGACTTATCCTGATAATCTTTAAAACCTTGTGCTAAATGTTGATCAAATATGTTCAAAGCTATTTTGTGAACATAAAATCAGTAACTTGTTGATATGTATGATACTAAATCAATCTTGATCACTCATGTACTCTAATGATGATGATCTTGCATGATAATGACTCAAAATGACTAATTTGACAATGTTGATACTCATGTTGATTCGCCCTGCTCGAAACTCATGTTTTCTCTATTAAGATCATGAAAACCTAAGTCTGAAATCCCTCATATTGATAAAGATGTTTCACCTTAAGAAAAATGATCATGATGAAATATATGGATTGAAGATGAATATCGCATGAACATTGGAGATGTCGAAACCAATCATTGAGAAATATGGAACTTAGATTAGGTGAAACATCCACCCTTGATGAATATGTTTAAGATGACCTCAGTCTTGTGATACCAATCATATCACACTTGCTTGTAATGTCAGGATCTCTTTGATGGATTCTATTCAAAGATCTAATCATGTTGTATAATGCTAGTTTGCTCGTATGAAGGTACGCTTTATCCTCCTATTGGCCAGACTAGTGGTGTTGAAATTGCTTGTATGTATGAAATATAAGATGCTTGGCTTATAATACTTGTTTGAGCTATTGTTCCCTATGACTACTATGTTTTGGTTTTGATTACATATGTTGAACAGACTTGAAAACATAATGATAGATGTCCATTATACAACCTTGTGCACCTGCCTATGTTCTCGGGGTAAGGGCACAAGGCTGGGTGTCCTACCTGAGTTGTCATGTTAGGGCAGACCATGTTGATATAAGGGTTAGCTCTTGAAAATGGCATTGATGTCCCTTACGAGTAGCGTTAACTCTTGACATTTAATCTTGTAGTTCCTCACGTGGAAATAGAATATGCTAATCTTGAGCACCCTCATAGACCCTTCCCTTGAGATGCTGGTTAAAGGCCTTATGATATTATTGGTATAATGGAAATAAACATTAAACACACTTGCATGTTAATAAGAAAGTCTTTAAATGTTATTACTTCATTCTTGTTATCTACTTTATGCTTTTTCGAAGAAATATATGTTCTTAAACTTGTGATTTTATATGTTTGCACAGCATACTCAATACAGTTGTGCTGATGTGTACCTATTTTATGATTTTAGGTAACATGTACACTATGAATCTCTGGTGATGATCAATTCCGCACTTATGATAATCTGCTCGTACTCTGATGATATATAATGACAAAAAAATGGAATACACACGATTGATATATGGGACCTATGATCTTATGTCAGGTATTAGTTTAGCATTCTTTTATGCTTTCTTGTCTCATACCTTAGTTGTTGTTTGTGGTTTTATTCATGCATATGTTATGTGATCTAACCTACGAATGGATGCTTGGGTACTCTCACCTTTAGCTTTCTAGCCATTAAGAGTGAGGATTTGGATAACAATGGTTCCATGACAGTTTGCTTCTCCAGCGGCTAGGGTGCCTGCTTGACACGTAGTTTAGAAATTTTTTTTGACATCTCCAATAAGGCACTTGGCATGTCTATTTGCTTGCTTTTCTAACAGTTCGGGTGCTTATTTGACACACAATTCAGATTTTTTTTCTTTTTACATTTCCAATTCATATTTTTATACCTAAAGGTAGATGGTGTGCTTGTATGTCTGCTTTTCACGTGCATGTGTATTTGCTTCTACAGCAACTAGGGTGCCTGCTTGGTATGTAATTTAATTTTTTTTCTTTTGACATTTCTAATAAGGCAATTGACATGTCTGTGTACTTGCTTTTCCAGTAGTTAGGGTTCCTACTTGGTGTACAATTCAGCTCTTTTTCTTTTTACATTTCTAATCTATATAATAATTGTCACCTATTTTGTTATTTTTAATTATGTATTAGGAAATAATAGGCTGAGACGGCATTTTCTGACGGACAATTGTGTGTGTCATGTCTTAAATGTGATGTGTCATCATATATAATATATAAGATATTTTTCATCATTTTTAAAATTACAGTTGGTCCTTGTATTTGTACAATACACTTTTCATATTTTTTTAAATTACAAATTGGTCCTTGTTATTAATTGTATAACGGTAGGTGATAGCAAGGACCAATTTGTAATTTTCAAAAATATGAAAAGTGTATTATACAAATACATTGATTGATTGGTAATATTAAAAAATAATGAAAAATATCTTATATTGTATATATGGTAACACATATATTTAAGACACGACACACACAATTGTTCCTTATAAACAATTAAAAATAGCAAAATAAGTGATAATTATTCCACATATTAATAATGTAAAAAGAAAAAGAGTTGAATTATGTGCCAAGCAGAAATCCTAACTACTAGAAAAGTAAGTACACAGACGTCAGTTGCCTTATTAGAAATGTTAAAAGAAAAAATTAAAATTGTGTACCAAGCAGGCACCCTAGTTGCTGGAGAAGCAAACACACAAGTTTGTGAAAAGCAGACACACATGCACATCATCTACATTAATTTATAGGTATAAAGAAAATAACAAATTAGGTGACAAATATTACATAGATTAGAAATGTAAAAAGAAAAGAAAATCTAAACTATGTGCCAAGTAGGAACTCTAGTTGTTGGAAAAGTAAGCACACATGCATGCCAGTTGCCTTATTAAAAATGTCACAAGAAAAAATAAACAATGTGTCAAGCAGGGACCCTAGTTGTTGAAAAAGTAAACACATAAACATGTGAAAAGCAAACACACAGACACATCACCTGTGTATAAAGATTCTTATTGATACAAGTGAATAACTATAAAAATTTGTGATAGTAGTTGGAAAAAACATTTAGATTGCATTAACGTTATTAGCATATATAAATTGTGTCTGGGATGGCTAAGTGGATTTGTACAAGCAATGTCATTGAAGTAATCACGGAACTATAAATGCATAATGGAGGGGCTAAGATTATAAAGGGGGACAGAAAAAATATGTATACACCAATATTTAAACTTGCACTGTGACGTCCCCGAATTTTCGCCTTCTCCAAACCCTATTGGGAATGAGAGGTCGGAATCCGAAAACATCATCCAATCATATCAGAAAGCAATGCGGAAGCATAATACGCATACATGAACATACAACCATAACATACTCAACATTCAACATGCATATTCATACAACATGAATTATTACACAACGATTTACAATTACATATTGAATGAAGATTCTACAATCTATGAACATGTATGCTAACATGATCTTAGACAATAGGTACAACCTATACAACTTGCTCACATCCTATTCTTTTATCCCATGCTAGCTGTGAACCTAGAAAATACGAGAAACAAAAACATCAACAAAAGTTGGTACGTGGAATTAAAGAGCTATACTATGCTGTCATATTGAAAATACTTGAAAAAGAAGAAAGAGAAAAAGAAACATTATTTAATGGCAGAAAATCAGGTAAACCCAAGTTATTAATCATATTTCAATGGACATATATTACTATGGTGGACTTAGCACAAACATAAATTATTGGGCCCTATCCCCGCGTACCTTGTACCATTAGGGATCTCCCGGCGTACCTTGTACCATTAAGGAGGTGCTAGTCAACATTAATACTTTCCCTCTCTAATAGGGAGATTAATGAACCATCAATAACTACATTCCATTTTCTTTCTTTAGTGTTCTTATTGTTCAAGGCGGAAATGACAATACATATAGATCTACATCCAACAATGTATTTCAAGTACAAACAAGCAAGTACATATATTTAACATCCAGCAAATCTAGTCATATAATTATATCCACATACCTGAGTTCAGATATTCCTATTTGTATTCTGGATCATCTACATCTCTGGTCATCACCTGATTAATAACAAAATCATATACTAGCATCATGTTCTCATCATCTTAACCCTAGTTGTGTTCATTAGGGTCTATATTATCTCATTAGGATATTCCAACGTTTACTTGCATTATTGTCTTATATTTATCCTACTGATGTCATTTTCCCGATTATGATTCATTATCTGAACATTAGGTTCCATATCTTTTTTTTGTACACATATTAACCCTAGTTTATATACATTATTCAATTTAGGGTTACAACCCATGTATTAAGGGTGATCTTCATATAATATGCATTCTATGCATCATCATGATCTCATAATTAAATTTGAGTTTCCAAATACAGATATGAGCTTACTCTGTAAATTTCATCATTTATTGAGCATGTGTGTATTTATTACATTTTCTTTAGGGTTAATAGCCCTAGTTAGCCATATAAAGCAAATTACATGATTTCATGTATCAACATCATGATTACTGACATTCGATAGATTACATATATTATTTGTGATTTACTAGTATTTTCTCATAATTTTAGGTCGATGTTTGATATTTATTATCTATCAATTAAGCATTTCACATCTAATAAAATATCACTGAGATTACTGCATCAAAAGCCTGATATTATGCTTCCATGTTGTTCTATGCATTTTTGTGAGAATTTCGGTATATTATACTTATTTTTCTGATGCTCGAGCTAATTATTATGATTTATACAAGATTTGGGATTTGCTGATTATTTACCTTTTTAGACGAATCAGAGTGCGCCACGTGTCTACCAAGGGGCGCTTCCCTTCTTTGGCCAGTGACCCGATGATTCAGGCTAGGGATTGGCGGTTTAGCGTGCCTCGACCCGGTTCAACTTGGCATGCTTTCTGACTGAGCCGAACTGGTTGGCCTCTTCTTTCTCCTTCGCGAGATCGCTGCGCCCGACGCCCGCTCCGTCAGTTCTCAGCGCATGGGACCGCCGCCTCCTGTGATCCTCCTCTCTTCTTCCCAGCGCTCCTACCAGGGCGCCGCCATGGAACAGGGCACCCATGGGGAATCGACATCCCCCCTCTTGCTGCTCTATTAACGACTGCGTGCGTCGTTTCCAGGAAACAGCCGCCGCCAGCTTGGTCTCTTACGAGGAGGAACGGTCGCCCACTGTAGTCGACGCCTCTGTTTTCAGCATGTGCAGGGACCACCGCCTGGCTCTCCTCCTACGGGGGGGATCTGCCTCCATCACCCTCTCATCAAAACCTACTAAGGTTGGGAGATCCGTCCATGCTCCCACAACACCGCTGGCCTTCAGGCTTCTTCTTGGCGTGAGATCGACTAAGATCAGGCGCTTCTCGTCATCCCCTTCGGCCATTACCAGCTACGATGACTTTGGCTTGACCCTCACAGGGTCTCAGGTCTTTCCCCATGTCTCCCACGTTCAACCCCATCTGTCTGCAAGCATCGTCTTCCATGCTAATCTGTGAGGTCTCCAAGAAGCTGGAACCACTCTTACCAGCAAAGAAGGCACTGAGATCCTCTCCAGCTTCATCTGCACCTACAGCAAGGCCGAGGAAGAAGAAGGCCATTGCTTCAGTGCCTCCATGGAGAAGGTTTAGGTGGGTACGATCTGGGGTATTGAAGGGCAACGAGTAGGCTAGAAGTTGTTGGATAGATCCGAACTTGGAGGACGGATGATGGCTACCTGTAGTTCTTGGTTATGATCCCTTTATTTCAAGGCATGGAACTGGGAACTTGGTCTTCAAGTGAACTACCATCTCCGTGAGAAATGGGGGTAGGGGATAACAAATCGATCGCTAGATCAATCCTAGGCCTTAAGGCTTCACGTATGTGAATTAATAAGTCTACCTTGACAAAAACGACCATGTGGTAAGACAAAAATAGTGGTTGTGTCACCCATATCTCGTCATACATCAAACATTATGGCAACCTAGGTTTAGAGTCATCATACATATTATTATCTTATTTATTTCAAACCTCAAAAGAATATGTACGAAATAACTTTGAACCTAAGATTTCAAGCCAAAATTCTTCATAGTGTAATTCACCTTACATATAAATTTGGTACCTAAGATCCATTATTTGACCCTTCAAATAACATACTCCAAAGGGGTACAAATATAAATATAATGATCTTATACTTTAAATCAATTTATCTCTAATATCGAAAATTAAAGTTCAAATCACTTAGTATGACTATGATGCATCTCAAAATTCATTATTCAGTCATTTGAATCCATGTATGCTTAATTCGGTACTTAACTCCAAATGTCCTCAAATCGACTAATAATTAGTATTAATCATCTTCGTGTACATGAAAGGCCTTCGATAGATACTATTTAACCTCTAATGGAATCTGGGTCATACTTGTGGGTAAAACGAAACCATTTTTGAATAAGGGTCACCCTGCCCTAGAATTAACCAACCAGGAATATCCTTGGACCTTAAATACTATATTGGTTTTAGAAATCTTGAAAATCAGGTCATCACATGCACCATCACTATCACGGAAAACATCATCCAATCATATTAGAAAGCGATGCGGAAGCATAATACGCATACATGAACATACAACCATAACTATCACGGAACCAGAATCTCAGTCCCATGAACCAAACGTATACCAAAGGCGAAATGTGGAAGCGTAAAGCTTAGCACACATGAACAGATAACAAGATAAATGCACCAACATAATCTCAACAATCAACAAGATATACTAAGAAACATCATTATATTACATGATTTGAATTACATATTCAAGAGTCACTTTGTACAAGTCTGCTCATGTATACTATATCTGGATCTTACAACAAGTACACCTAGCATAGCTCACCAAGCCCATCAACCTTCTAGCCATCTCTGAACCTAAAAACAACATACGAGAAATGGGTCAACACATGAAGTGTTGAGTATGGGGCCGAAAGATACACATATATATAAGATTTGCATAATTTTGAAAAGATTTCAAGATTAAACGAACAAGAATAAACATGTTAATTGTTTAACAAATGCGAAACCATATTTTATGTCATTTCACTCCATTATACCAACAATATCAAACATGTTTAAGGCCTTTGACCATCTTCCCGTCGGAAGGGTCCGTAAGGGTGCTCAAGCTTAGCTAACCCTTTTATACGAGAGGGACCTCAAGGTCATAACCAAGAGCCCTTTATCAACAATATTATAA
The DNA here is from genome assembly GCA_963693085.1 of Alisma plantago-aquatica. Lineage (NCBI taxonomy): Eukaryota > Viridiplantae > Streptophyta > Magnoliopsida > Alismatales > Alismataceae > Alisma > Alisma plantago-aquatica. Next base: position 1,793,709,551 of record OY856409.1, read on the forward strand.
TGGAGTTCCATATATATATGTGTGTTCAAGTTATAAAACAGACAAAACAAACATCGAGTATGACATAGCAATACTACATGGCAATATTTGAGAAAATAGACAAACAAGCATACAATATATGTCTTTTCAAGCAAGAAAGCGGTAGTCATATAACTAGATAAGGCCCATACCTGATTCAGAGATTCTTAACTTAACACGTCCATTACCATCTAGATCATAAGCCAACCTGATTAACAACAAGATTACATATATGCATTAGATTCTCATCATTAACTCTAATTAGATGCATTTTAGGGTTTTGGCCAAGATGGGTTCCAAGGTTGGTTATTAGTACATTTGATGACCTTATACTGATCTAGAGGTCATCATAGGAGTGTGGTTCAAGTTTCATATTCTTCTGAGGTTCCATGCATTATTTATGACCATTTCAAGGTTCAAGTTCCTTAAGTATATTAAAGGGTCAAAGATTCATAATAGAGTAATCAAGGTCAAAGATAATCAATGAATAAGAGCCAAGCATAAGGGATGGTTTAGATTAGTAATAATAGACACATTCAAAGTAAGGGGATGTCTACTAGTGTTTAGGCGCCATAACCCAACATGGGGTAGCAAAACTCAATTATACATGCAATTATGGGTCAAAAGAATCAACCATATCAAGGGGCATAATATGGATTGATATTAGAGTCAAAGAGAGACATATATTACTGATTTGAAGTTGATTAGGCATTGTTCCATCATTAAGTAGCAAGATTAGCATCAAAAGGGCAATGCACATCATTATAGTCCAATATGGTCGAATATGTACAAAAGGAGTCATGTATGAGCACTAGGGGGAGTATGACCTTCATTTAGTTCAAGGGTGCATAAAAGATACTGATTTCATGATTAGGAGAGTCAAAAGTCATTAAAGATGCAAGATTGATCATAATAGTGTGCTCAAACATGACTAATGTTAGAGTTTTCAAGAAATCAGGGAATAACCATTTGATTTAGGGTCTGGGACTAGGTCCAGTCTGTAGGTCTCATCGAGTTGATCGATTTGATATATTGGTTTGTATCATTTGGCCAACAGGTGAGGGAGTTATGCATTTTAGAAGTTCTTGAATGAAAACTATAGGGTTTTGGAGACATTACCTAATATTATGTGGTCCATCTCAGCCGTCCCCGCCTGATCAAGGGGCGGCGCCATAGAGCAGACTACATACTCTGTTCCCAAGCCGTATCATCCTGCCTTCCAACCTGGGAGATGGTCAACCGCTCGTGGCCGCTGGTTCTCAGGTCTGGGCCCCATGTCTTTTGCCAAGATGTTTGCTCGTTCACCCATCCTACCTCCTAGCGTCCGGCTACCCCAGATCGCCGCTCCGAAGCTGGCCCGATCACACATCCTCTATTTTTCGCGCAGAGATAGGGGAGCAAGAAGGGTCCTGCGCCCCATCACCTCTCGTGGCTGTTGCGCCCGCAAAAGCCTTAAAAGAAGCAGGTTGGTGGGTAGATGTGTAAGGCACGCCGGCAGCCGGGCTTTTTTCCAGTCGTGATCGCCATTGTTGTGGCGTGCAAAGGGGCTGGCTGTCTGCCTTAGCCATCGACCATGGCCAACCTGCCACCTGGGAAAACCGGTGTAAGGAGGAAACGAGAAGGGAGAAGGGGGTCTAGGGTTATACGAAGAGGGGGGGTTTATAAGAGCACTAGGGTTTTAGATTCCAAGCAGTTAAGAGTTCTCCTGGTTTCCCGATTTGGCTGAAGGCGGCGGATGTTCTTTCCCTGCTGTTCGTTGGTTTCCTAAAGAGGAAGGAGAGGGAAAGGAAATTGGGCCACAACGTTGATTTGGGCCTATGTAGGACAGCCCAACAGAGAAAAGGGCATAAAAAGAGCTAAAACAAATTATAAATAGCAGAATATCAAGGTGTCATAACTTGGACTCCGAAGGTCCAATCACTGTGCTTTTTGTTCCGCTGGATTTGTAATTGAATCGTCTACAACATAGTATACAAATGAGAGCAGTATGATCATATTGATGGGGTTCAAAAAGGATTCAATAGGATGATGTAATAAATGATAATACTAAGCTCAAAGTGTTGATTGATGTCACACATTGTGAAAATCATGCATATAGTGATCAGAATGGGTCATCAATAAGACAAGTCATGAAATTGAACTCATACTAAGTGATGTGAGTCACCAATAGAGAGAGGAATGGTATAATAAAGGAGAGAGAAAAATTGAGGTTGTCACAATAACATACTCAACATTCAACATGCATATTCATACAACATGAATTATTACACAACGATTTACAATTACATATTGAATGAAGATTCTACAATCTATGAACATGTATAATAACAGGATCTTAGACAATAGGTACAACCTATACAACTTGCTCACATCCTATTCTTTTATCCCATGCTAGCTGTGAACCTAGAAAATACGAGAAACAAAAACATCAACAAAAGTTGGTACATGGAATTAAAGAGCTATACTATGTTTTCATATTGAAAATACTTGAAAAAGAAGAAAGAGAAAAAGAAAGATTATTTAATGGCAGAAAATTAGGTAAACCCAAGTTATTAATCATATTTCAATGGACATGAATTACTATGGTGGACTTAGCACAAACATAAATTATTGGGCCCTATCCCTGCGTACCTTGTACCATTAGGGATCTCCCCGCGTACCTTGTACCATTAGGGAGGTGCTAGTCAACATTAATACTTTCCCTCTCTAATAGGGAGATTAATGAACCATCAGTAACTACATTCCATTTTCTTTCTTTAGTGTTCTTATTGTTCAAGGCGGAAATGACAATACATATAGATCTACATCCAACAATGTATTTCAAGTACAAACAAGCAAGTACATATATTTAACATCCAACAAATCTAGTCATATAATTATATCCACGTACCTGAGTTCAGAGATTCCTATTTGTATTCTGGATCATCTACATCTCTGGTCATCACCTGATTAATAACAAAATCATATACTAGCATCAGATTCTCATCATCTTAACCCTAGTTGTGTTCATTAGGGTCTATATTATCTCATTAGGATATTCCAACGTTTACTTGCATTATTGTCTTATATTTATCCTACTGATGTCATTTTCCAGATTATGATTCATTATCTGAACATTAGGTTCCATATCTTTTTTTTTGTACACATATTAACCCTAGTTTATATACATTATTCAATTTAGGGTTACAACCCATGTATTAAGGGTGATCTTCATATAATATGCATTCTATGCATCATCATGATCTCATAATTAAATTTGAGTTTCCAAATACAGATATGAGCTTACTCTGTAAATTTCATCATTTATTGAGCATGTGTGTATTTATTACATTTTCTTTAGGGTTAATAACCCTAGTTAGCCATATAAAGCAAATTACATGATTTCGTGTATCAACATCATGATTACTGACATCCGATAGATTACAGATATTATTTGTGATTTACTAGTATTTTCTCATAATTTTAGGTCGATGTTTGATATTTATTATCTATCAATTAAGCATTTCACAATTAATAAAATATCACTGATATTACTGCATCAAAAGTCTGATATTATGCTTCCATGTTGTTCTATGCATTTTTTTGAGAATTTCGGTATATTATACTTATTTTTCTGATGCTCGAGCTAATTATTATGATTTATACAAGATCTGGGATTTGCTGATTATTTACCTTTTTAGACGAATCAGAGTGCGCCACGTGTCCACCAAGGGCGCTTCCCTTCTTTGGCCAGTGACCTGATGTTTCAGGCTAGGGATTGGCGGTTCAGCGTGCCTCGACCCGGTTCAACTTGGCCTGCTTTCTGGCTGAGCCGAACTGGTTGGCCTCTTCTTTCTCCTTCGCGAGATCGCTGCGCCCGACGTCCGCTCCGTCAGTTCTCAGCGCATGGGACCGCCGCCTCCTGTGATCCTCCTATCTTCTTCCCAACACTCCTACCAGGGCGCCGCCATGGAACAGGGCACCCATGGGGAATCGACATCCCCCCCGTGCTGCTCTGTTAACGACTGCGTGCGTCGTTTCCAGGAAACGGCCGCCTCCAGCTTGGTCTCTAACGAGGAGGAACGGTCGCCCACTGTGGTCGACGCCTCTGTTTTCGGCGTGTGCAGGCACCACCGCCTGGATCTCCTCCTGTGGGGGGGGATCTGCCTCCATCGCCCTCTCATCAAAACCTACTAAGGTTGGGAGATCCGTCCATGCTCCCGTAACACCGCTGGCCTTCAGGCTTCCTCTTGGCATGAGATCGACTAAGATCAGGCGCTTCTCGTCATCCCCTTCGGCCATTACCAGCTACGGTGACCTTGGCTAGACGCTCACAGGGTCTCAGGTCTCTCCCCATGTCTCCCACGTTCAACCCCGTCTGTCTGCAAGCATCGTCTTCCACGCTGATCTGTGAGGTCTCTAAGAAACTGGAACCACTCTTACCAGCAAAGAAGGCACTGAGATCCTCTCCAGCTTCATCTGCACCTACAGCAAGGCTGAGGAAGAAGAAGGCCATTGCTTCAGTGCCTCCATGGAGAAGGTTTAGGTGGGTACGATCTGGGGTATTGAAGGGCAACGAGTAGGCTAGAAGTTGTTGGATAGATCCAAACTTGGAGGACGGATGATGGCTACCTGTAGTTCTTGGTTACGATCCCTTTATTTCAAGGCATGGAGCTGGGAACTTGGTCTTCAAGTGAACTACCATCTCCGTGAGAAACGGGGGTAGGGGATAACAAATCGATCACTAGATCAATCCTAGGCCTTAAGGCTTCACGTATGTGAATTAATAAGTCTACCTTGACAAAAACGACCATGTGGTAAGACAAAAATAGTGGTTGTGTCACCCATATCTCATCATACATCAAACATTATGGCAACCTAGGTTTAGAGTCATCATACATATTATTATCTTATTTATTTCAAACCTCAAAAGAATATGTACGAAATAACTTTGAACCTAAGATTTTGAGCCAAAATTCTTCATAGTGTAATTCACCTTACATATAAATTTGGTACCTAAGATCCATTATTTGACCCTTCAAATAACATACTCCAAAGGGGTACAAATATAAATATAATGATCTTATACTTTAAATCAATTTATCTCTAATATCGAAAATTAAAGTTCAAATCACTTAGTATGACTATGATGCATCTCAAAATTCATTATTCAGTCATTTGAATCCATGTATGCTTAATTTGGTACTTAACTCCAAATGTCCTCAAATCGACTAATAATTAGTATTAATCATCTTCGTGTACATGAAAGGCCTTCGATAGATACTATTGAACCTATAATGGAATCTGGGTCATACTTGTGGGTAAAACAAAACCATTTTTGAATAAGGGTCACCCTGCCCTAGAATTAACCAACCAGGAATATCCTTGGACCTTAAATACTATATTGGTTTTAGAAATCTTGAAAATCAGGTCATCACATGCACCATCCACACCACTATGCAAAATACCACTTTAGCTTGCCGCTGGAGGATATGGCGTAGGGATAACTAGTTACATGGATGGAACCATAAATGCACAATAGGGAGTAAGTTTATAAAGGTGACCTGAAAAAAAATATGTATACACCAAGATTGCCGCTAAGGATGCAAAATACCACTTCAGCTAGCCACTATATTTGTTTCATATACTGAAAAACATATCTATATCTACATATTATTAGCATTTCTCATTTATTTATATGTGTATTTTATCATTTTTGGGGGGGAGGAGGGGAGCTAAAGCCCTGGAAGCCACCCCCTAGATACGCCTTTGACTGGCCACAACACGTACCCTTGAGGGTGTACTCTACTATATTGGGATCAATGGGATCCTAACTATAAGGGGATCATGTAAGTTAAAAAAATAACAATGCTAGAGCCAAGTAAAAGGTGACTACTAAGTATGTAGGAGTAACGAACTGAAATTTGGGTATTATTCTCTTTTTGACCTTTTTTCCCATGCTTATTTTTCCTTTCTATCCTTTTTGTCCTTGATGTTGAATTTGTAGAATTATTAGTAGTTTCAGATGAATTTGATCATCATTTATGCCAATATATGGGCTTATGCACAAATATCATAGTGAATGTTTCAATCAGGGTCTAAAATAGAAATATACCACTTATATGAGATAATGATAAAATAAATTTGTTCTAGAACATTCCTTAGTCTTATGGAGAAAGGAAGAGAAAAAGGAATGAATGATAATTCTTTAAACATGTTAATGTGATATTGAACTATTTAATATGATAAATTTTGGTAATAATAGATAGTAGACCAAAATTCATTAAAGAAAGACTAATTGGATAAAGATAACTTGAAATTCATTTTCTTTGGGATAAAGTATACTTGAACGACAAGTTTCATAACTCCAGGATAATAATTATTATATCTCTTTTATTTAGAAAAGAAAAGGTAAATTTTATCCAAAATGTAAAATAAGTCATTAAATGATTCCAAAAATGGCAACTAATATTAAATTCAAAATCTACATGCGAAAATTAGCCTATCAATAAATTTTCAACTAATTTGGACAATCTTAAATATTTTAATTAATTTAGGAGAGAATATAATTTAAAGGAAAAAATATATTAAATAATACGTTGAAAAAAATAATTAATGGTAAAATTGTGTTCCTCACATTTAGTATTACTTATAGGACAACTGTCATATTTTTAGAAAGTTTCTAGATGCCTCTAACTCATTAAAGGGATAAAACAAGTGATAATATTTAAAATATTGAATAAAATATTAAAAGTCTTCAAAAAATAGAATAATACCAAAATCAGTCTGTTCATCTTAAAATTAGCTAACCTACCAAATTTTGATTTATTTGAACTTCATTTGCATTCGTAAATAATTATAGATTTTTTTACATTAAATACATTAAAAGAACAAAGTTGGAAAGTTGAATTAAATGACATCTATCGCAACCCGCATGAACAATAACCGTGAATCAAGATCTAGTATTTTGCACATAACTCACTCATTTATCAAGGAAACTTTACGAAACCAGTTGTATTGGATTGAAAATTGAATTTTGCATCTATCCCCTACTTGAGACCTATAATGGGGAATTCTAGAAATGCCTACACTTGTTCCTTAAGTATTTCGAAGAAACTTCTCGCACACCCCTTAAAACTCAAGTACATATAAATAGGACCATACCCTCATATGAAAAGCACACCCAAAGACTCTTCTTTAGTTTCAATTTCGCCTTGCATCATCATTTCATCCATCGTCGAACATGGTTCATGGTTTGAGTTTGTGGAACCTCTCCCCGATGTCTTGCTTCTTGAGAGCGTAATTAGACCCCAGGTAAACAATTTTGGCACTTGTTCATCATGATCGACTAGTTAGTTTCACGAATGAGTGACAAACTAAGTTTTTTCCAAACTCTTGGACAAACCTCTCCTTGCCCAACTGGGCATGGTATGTGTAGCAGGGAAGGAGATGATCCCTTATGTTTTCCCCTTTTTGCCCCTTGATTCTCTTTTATTTTCTTTTTCTCATTATGAGTATTCTTATAAATCACCACATTTTAATTCAATTTTTCTCACTTGTCATGCTAGCACAAATAATACATTTATACCCTTTCATATCGCAAAATTTTGATATTTGATTTAAGGGCAAATGGTTTCTTGGAACTTAATTTCACAATTAAAATAGTAAATAAATTGAATCTTGTAAAAATCATATTTTTATTGGAAGCCTTGAAAATTATTAATAAATACGTTTTGGAGTTAAAGAAATGTGCTCTATCTAATAAAAATCTTTTCAGTGTCCGCTTTCCATGTTTTTTGAAGGATGATTTTTGGGAAATGAAATATATGCATACACTTCATAAAAATTATAATTTAATCATATTAACTTCAAATTGAATATAAAAATATATTTTCTTAATCAGGAGAATCTAATAAATCAATTAGTGAGGTTTTCAGGGTCAAAATCCGAGTTTTGCTAAAAATGTCTAATTTTGGGTATCTCTACATTAATATAGAATATGGACTCTAATATATGTGAATAACTTGAAAATAGGCAAAGTTGAACTTGGAATCATCTAAAGTGGTGAAAGTTGATAATTGAACTAGGAAAAAGAGGTATGTGCATTCTTACACCCTAAAGTTGAGATATTTGCAAACCTAACCCTAATTTTCCTAATGAGGCATTATATGAACCTTAATCTCTCTATTATTATTTCTTTTGCTATATTTGCCTCAAAATCCATTTTGAAAATATATTTCTTGGGTCTTGTACCCACTGCCATGTTTCAAATATTTGATGCTTCTACTTGCATAGTTTCTCTTTAGCATGTTGATTTTATTAGACTATTTAGCTAATGTAGTGGTACTTTTATACAACTACCCATAGATAAGGAATGTGTTGTTTCGCCCTAGGGAATGTGTTACTCTCCCCCATTATAAAATTTTATGTAGGTGACTGGAATGTGTTACTATCCCTCACCTATTGGTTGAGTCACAGTAGGTTCTCAACCGCACTTAGTTAATATATTCAATATTAATCATGCATGCAAACCTTTTACTACTTTCTTGTTATGGCAAGCATCTATTTGGTTATGCCTCGTACTCTTGATCTCTTCATCTTATGATGAATCTTAGCCTTTATTTTCATGTTATTTCCTTACCTCTTTCTCGTGATCCTCATTTGACACATACCTTGTTCCTCTCTATTACTGGGTGACTTCCCAACCATCCAGGCCTAGGATCAGAGTTGCACAGCAGGAGCATTGAGGACCAGACTAGGATTAGGATAAGGAGTACATGGATTTCAGCATGGACCTAACTCATGAATTTGATGTTTGGAGACAAACTTGTTATGGTTTAGATTTCCCTTTATCAATATCCTTATGTTGTATCTTTCATGTAAACCCTATATGGGAGAATTATGATGTACTTTTGAAAATTTGAATATAGTCATTACTCTTATTTTGCTGCTACACTTTGTTTGTTTTGCATGCCATTATATAAGATTTGAAAATTTTACACATGTTCTAGCATCACCTTTTTGAGTGTGTTTGAAATGGATATTTTATTCTTCAAATTTTAGTAAGGGGGTGATCTCGCCTCTTTGCAGTAGGTATAATTGTATCCAAAATAAAAGAAGACAAATTAAGAATTTTGCAAATGCATTATAAACATTTGACATATGTCTAGCTTTTGTTGTTTCCTATCTTTTCTCAGTTCATTAGATAATACGAAGAAGAGGAAATGTGTGAGTAAGGGTCAAAGTATGGATGCTACTAGTATCTACAAGAAACAACTAGTCTAAAGGGCATCTACTATTTATTGTATTTAGCATTTTCTTGGTCATGGGTGTTTTATTAATGTAACTTATATTCTTTTGGGGGGAGGGTCATGTGTCCCATCTTGGCCTTCCACTGATGTCCTCGTTACCATGTATCATATGTTCAAAATGAAACGAGAAGGGTGTGAAGACCACACAAACCACCATTCAGTTGTCTTTATACTTTTTGTTTTATGACATTATACAAAAAAATTAGTTACCATATGATTAGTTCGTCTTTAATTGACTAAAAATGTGCATAGTGAGTAGTTTGAGAACTAAAAATGTGTTTTCTTCACAAAAACTTAAGGTTCATGATATTTTTTAAAACATCTCTAACTTATAAGTGATAATAGAATTAAGAGTGATGACAGTAGCATTGACTATGGTGGGCGACAATGGTTGTGAAAGTTGTTGTAATTATGTAATTAGTAGTAGTGGTAGTAGTAGTGTAATATCACAACTGGGACAATGAGATGATGATGCCATTAGTGGCGATGACAGAGTTGGTGGTGGCGTGATAGGGTGGTGAAAGAGACATTAACAATGAACTATGTGTTTCCATCTTTGTTCGGTGCCAACTATGCTTGTCTATGACTAGTTGATCTCCTTCTAGGCTATGTAGCATGATCTAGGTATGTTTATGTGCTCTAAGTCTAAGCAAGTAGTTAGTATTCAGATCCAACATATTTTTGTTCTACCTTCAACATTAGTGATGATGATGTTGGTGTATATGCCCTAGAAGCCAATCATTGAGTAATGGATATAGGAGCAAGTTTTACTTTTTATTCGATTAATAAATGCAACTCCATTTATTGATGCACATGTGATTATTTCTACATTAATGTACACAATAAACGACCTTAGAATGATTGGTTCAAAGATATGGGAATTTGATTATATGTTTTGAATGTGAGATCATAATAAATGTTAGGAACAATACTCTTAAACGTTCATGGTCTAGTATTATTGTGGATTGGACAAAAATATTGCACACAAGACTAGTATGTGTGGTAAAAATGACCATGTCTCATGAATCATAGGCATTGGATACAAGTTAGACACATAGGTGCATGTTAGAGAACAAGTGTACTGGACCAACCCGTCTTGAGACCTATAGTAATAATTAGTACTCAAATATGATAGTGGTGTTGTGGTCCTTTGACCTATAGTCAATACAATGGTGACATAAGAATTGTCATGCTTTGACACTGTCTCCAATAAGGTTTCCATAAAGGCAGTGTTTTGGTGTGATGAGAATCATGCTACACATAGTGACTGATGTAGAATAAATGTGTTCCATTTAATGGAAGTAATATCCTAAGACTCTTGATAAGTGAGACTGAAAAACACATGGCTATGATCATGTGAGACAATATGTGATATTGAGCTCATATGTACCTTGCTAGTCTACTTGGATATCAAGGAGCGTGGGTTGCATGTAACAAGGATGATGTGCTCATTCATGTAGTTCAATCTAGATATTTATGACAAAAGGATCATACAACGTCATAACATTGATCATTTATGGTTTAATATGGTGTGACTAATCTAGTTACTTGCTAGAAATGATATGTAGATAGACACCACTCATTGCTTGTAAATCTTAATACTGATTAGTGAATCTGTTGCCAATGTAACGTGGTTCCTACATGGTCACACAAAGATATGGCTTGAATAAAGGTTGATTTGGACTCAATTGTAATTGTTACAAATAGAGGGAACTGAAAGAAAATTTTGAAGACCTGGAATCAAATATGGATCCGGAGTTTGGAAATTGGTTTCTGAAAGTTAGTAACCCAAACCTTCAAGTAAAGAGGCAATTATGTATCACACAATGACTCATGAAATTATGTATTTAGAGAGACCCAAAGCATGAGGGAATTACTTGTCTCATGAGCGCATCTACAACCTGGATATATTAGGGTCTAGAAACCCTACCCTTTCTAGTCCTCTATATATGATATAAGAGGAAGTTATCACTGATCTGTTATTACACTGATCCCAATTCCGCTGCCCGGTTGGACAATGTTAAGGGGATTAAAGCACCCATCTCTAGGTGGCCCAAATATCATACACAATAATAAACAAAAATGAAATAACATTCCACTTTATTGAAATTAAAGCATATAATTTGTACATAGGGCCCCACGGGCAACAAGGAAAGAAAAAGAGAAGATGAATCAATTATTTAGCTAACACTAAATCCTATAAAATTCCTTGTGATGTTCAAATGTGGTGTAGGATCCTTTATTCAAACAGATAATAGATGAAACAACATATGAGTAGGGATGAGTACTCTAGTTTCTTGCATTACCTAAATAGTTAAAATCAAGACACTATCAATTGGATGCATTTGTACGCTTATAAAATAGTTTTTTTGGTGAACAGGCACAAACTATATATAAAGAACCAAAACTTTGGGTATAGACAGAGGATTGAACCCTCGAGACTCAAGATAGAACTAACCTCCTGGACTGACCAGTAACCTAGAGGACACAAAAGGCTAAAATAAGTGAGCCCCAAAGAAAGACTTCCACACAGGGAAGAAAAACTAAAGATAACTAGACAAAAGTCAACATGACAAACAGAAAAATCAAGGAATCAGTTCATTAGCAGAAATACAGGAACTCAGTTTTCATCACCCCAAGACTATAAACCTCACACACCAAGAGATCACTAGCATTAAAATCATCCTCAAAGAGTGACAGTTGGGATGCTTAAGAGAATAGCCTGAAGGAATCAAGAGAGCAAACCCAATCACCTACATCAAAAAAACTGAACATCGAATCCACTGTGCCATCATATATCAGACAGATGCAAGCCCAAAGGAAGAAAATCCTTCAGATAGAGTCGATAATCTTATCAAAGTCAACTCTAGAGACCTCATTAGAGTTTCCCCAAGGCTTCTTCTTCTTTTTCTTGGGTCTAGTACCCTCTTTGACCTTGAACTGTTTCATTAGGTCTGGCTCCAGATCTACAGAGTTGTCAGACAAACCTTCATCCAACTCTCGATCCATGATTTTACGTTGATAATCCAATGATAATACTAAACATTCCAAAAGTTGTCTCACACATCTGGGAGTTCTCTTGATGGAAATAGCAAGTTCCCAGTCAAAATTAAGATCTCCCACCACCATAGCATGTAGACTACAAAACATGTCTAGTTTAGACAAGCAATGAACAAGCGTATTCTCCAGGTTACTGACTTGAGCTTTGGCTCCATCATCAACCAACAGATTAGACTCTACATCAATTGCCTCGCATCTACCAAAATCAACAGAGGGGTTGCGGGGAATTTGAGAGCCTTTTACAACGTTTCCCTCGTCTTCAAGCTCGTCCATTCTAAGAGAAGAATTAACCCTGTCAGAGGAGGATGATTTCTCTTTGGCAATACGTCAAGCAGTTGAACCCTTACCAAACCTGAGTTGTAGCTCGTTAGATGAAATCTTCTTTCTTACCACAATTGGGAAAGAACTCACCCTATGACCAAACTGCTTGCACCTCGAATAGATAATTGGTTTGACGATGAATTCAACTTTCAGGAGATTTGAAGCTCGATCCACTTCAACCATCATCGTCTTGGGGAAGCTAGCTGTGGATTTCATCTCCACACAGATCTTCGCTTCCTCCAAACATCTGGACATGAGGGAGACATCTTCATAATCGAGAGGTCTTCTAATGGTGCTTGCAACTAGGGATAAGCATCGGGTCGGGTCACCCCGGGTTTTGATCGGCCCAAACCCAGATCCATATTTTAAAATGGGTTACGGGCCGGGTTTGGGCCCGGGAAAGTTTTTAAAAAGGAAGTCCATATCTGGCCCACCTTAGAAATATGAGATCAGGGCCGGGCTCGGGCCGGTCCATTTTGCACGATAAGTCCAGAATGCAATAGCTACAGTCAATATCTATTCAGATCGTATTCAAAAAGTACCCTTGCTCTACCCCTATGTGCTATTATCTTACATTTTATCATTTTGTATTTTGCAAAATATGGAATATGAATGCATTTCAAGCAAGCACATAGCAGCTGAGAATTACATTTTATCTGAATTAAATACACACATGGAAAACATGGTTAAGAAAACTATTGTTCCCTATGTTGGTGCATCTCGTATACTACTTCCTTTTCACAATTAGTACAATACAAACACGTGTTACTAATAAAAAAATATATTTTCATTCACATGTGCTTTTCTCATCACACGGATCATCATTAACACATCACATGCATCACCAATCATCGTTTAACACACCACACATCACCATTAACATCACATACGTTCTCATCAGCATTATGTAATTTTTGAGAAGAGATTGTGTAAGAAAGATCAACGTCGATGGATAAAAATTGAACTAAATTCAGCAATAAACTAGCAGGCTAGCAACTAGCAAATTGCACTGCTACTACTGCTATATGGACAGAACACATAGTAAACAAACCTTAAAAGAGAGAGAACTGCAGAAGCCATATACATATAAATCCGTGAACCATACAAAAATGAATTTGCTGCTATATGACAGAAAATATAGCAAAAAAGCCGTTAGTTGGCTGCTACTATTTGCTTATAAATCCATGTTCAAATAGAATGACATCCACACGTAGGTTCACAAGCTAATCAATCAGGAATAAAAATTGTCTACAACCAAATCAGAATTAAGGTTGCGTCACATAATGACATTAGAGTCAGTTACAAAATGTTTGCAGAAAACGTAAACTCTTTGGAATTATCCAAGCTCAGATCTAGCTCAAATGTTCATCCTATGTTCACTTGATTCATTTCCTGCAAGGAAGTGACCCTTTTTCTTATTATTATCGATAGCCGACCCTCTCTCTTTCACCTGTGAGAATGGTCTCAAACCACCGCGTACTCTCGGAACAAGAAGGACTAGAAAAATTACCAAGTGTTGCAGTCTTTTAATTCCAACACTGATAAAAGATTAGGAAGGGGCATGTGATTCCGTAGAGCCTTTGTGATTCTGACGAGTACCGGCTGCGGCAGGCTTACAAGGAAACTAAACGTGATTGCAAAAGGGCACAGGCTACAAAGGGGACGATTGTGGAGGAGGAGGAGATGGAAACCGGGGAAGGAGGAAGAGTTCGGAGCATGAGAAACTGGTCCTGGGTGAGGCGGAGCTTATGGATAGGTGACTTTTTCCATAAGAGAAACTGGTCCTGGGTGAGGACACAAAGATTTGGGGGAGACGAAATGCACCTTGTGAATCTTTCAGCGAGGGAGACCGGAGACTGGAGTGGAGACTACGAAGCTTTAGCTGCAACCGCGCTTCCGTTGCTGGAGACTGGAGACTGGAGCCGTTGCTCACCGCACTTCTGTTGCTGTGTGACTGTGTCCAAGGCTCCAAGGAGAACGATCCTTCACGGAATCGTGCCTAGGGCAAGCCGGCAAGGCCCTGTGGCAAACTGAAAGCATGTAACTCTCTCAGAACAGGCTGAACAGCCAGTGGGTGTGCCGTGTGTCGTGTGCGGCCGTGCGGACGGGGGTCGGGCGGTGCTGTGTCTCGTTTTAGGTATTTAGCCATTTAGGGCAGTTAGTTGATATCAACCATTGGATGGATTGTGATCCTACGGTGAAAAAAAATCAATTGAAAATTATATATAAATAAATAATTCATGTGATAATGCTGGCCGGGTCTCGGGCTTTCGGGTATGGGTTTCTACTGACCCGAGCCCGCCCCACATTATAAAACCGGCCTAAAATGCAAACCCGGCCCACCCATTTTTATCACTAGGGCCAGATTCGGGTCGGGTAGCGGGCTGGGTCGGGCTGGCCCGGTCCGATGCTCAACCCTACTTGCAACTCGAGACATTCTGTCCAGGTTCTAGGGAACACCTGGATTCTTTATTTTCACCCAAACTGGAGCAGAAGGAAAGGATAGGGGGCAAGTTTGGATCATGGTTCCCAAGGTTGGACCACTAGCAATTCTCCATCCATCAACCAAGGAGCCTCATCCAAAACCCGTTCTCTTTCCTTGGAAGATGACATCGAAATGACGAAACCTTCATTCTCTTCTGCAACCACCATGAACTCGCCGCTGGGTCGCCACTGCCTTCTTATCCAACTCGGAATCTGGCCTCAGAATGAATTCCTTCCTGTAGAATGAATGGAAATAAACGTGCTCCAATCTGGGGTGG
The DNA here is from genome assembly GCA_963693085.1 of Alisma plantago-aquatica. Classification (NCBI taxonomy): domain Eukaryota; kingdom Viridiplantae; phylum Streptophyta; class Magnoliopsida; order Alismatales; family Alismataceae; genus Alisma; species Alisma plantago-aquatica. The sequence continues at coordinate 1,793,725,002 of OY856409.1, forward strand.
ACTCACCGTGACTTGAAATGGATGCACATCTGACTCCATTTCTCATTTCTAGATCAACAAACCCCAGAACAGCCACTTCCACCCTGTCCCGACCAGGGCGGCTGGCTGAAAGCCATTCAGTGATAGAAAGTGTGCCAGGAGAACCCTTTGTGCTGTCAAAACTTGGGGGAGGAGGGGATACTAGAGAGGAGGATGGGGAGGAAGCCTCACGATTGCTACATTCACCATTATCTTGAGAAGCAGGTGTTGCAACCGATTTACCTCTTCCATCACCACCTTGCGATAGATCCAAAAAAGTCGTTGGAGAACACGAAGCATGGCTAGAGTCAACCGAAGGTTCCTCTTCATTAGCCACACTTGATCTAGGTGGAATAACCGTGCTCGTCTCCTCTCCACTAGAAATGCCTCTCCTGCTAGGGTTCCGCCCACCACGTCCTTTCCCCCTGCCGCCTCTCCCTTTACCGTGAGCCATATGTTGTTGCTGATGTTGTCCAAGTGCAACTTGCTTATAAAATAGTTAAAGTAGTTTAATATTAGAATAATATACTTGGAAGGACTTATATTGAAATAAATAACAAGTGATTCAAAATTTAATTTACTCGATAAGATTTTTATTATGAGTTTTTCCATTATGATGATATAAACAACTTATATGGATTTACTGTCCCAACAAGATGAGGGAAGTCACCTACATCCATTTGTCCATTGAAAAGGAGGAGGTCACCGGTATGTACATGTTCGACCACTATTACGTGAGGTCACTTGCACCCATTACCAATATTATCATTCATGCAGTCATAAAGGGTGATATCATTTATGTTTGAGTTCTTTTGCAAGATATAATATAACAAATCAAAAGACCAAGGAGCATGACAGTTCAAACAACTACATACCTGAGCATATATTCAAAGGAGTATGTGCAAGTATCTTCAATGCCACTAGTATGTTCAAAGAGGAAGTATAGGCGTATCTTGTAGATGGTTTTAGATTCCTAAAGATCCAATGGGGTTTGGAGTAAGATCGTGGTCCAACAAGATGTGGATTATGGGTTAATATCGGAATATTGAATATCATTATTCTATTATTCAAGGTTAGGGTTTGTAATTCCTGTTTAGACCTTTGGTGTGATCATTCATCTAAAAACTAGCAATATTTCAAGACATTAACATTGATTTCATTTTCAAGTTTATACAAGACGGATGAATGCTCTACTTGGGTGATATATAGGAAAAATAACCCTAAACATATAGTTCAAGATATCATGATCAAGTTCTTGATACATCATCATCATGATCATTAATATTCTAGATATTTGTCATCTATATCCAATAGCATTATTATAAGTCAATAAAGTTTGATATTCCGATAATGGTCTCATGGGATTTTTAAAATACTGAGGTTTCATATAATTAGGTCATTTATTTAGTTTTCATGCATGAACATGTTAAGAACAAATAATATAACGATCTCATAATTACAATCTTGATATTTAGTCATCGTCAATATAATATTTGTTATTTATGTTTCAAAATTTTCTAAGATTTGACATTATCGATCTTTAGGTTAGGAGATCAAGTTTATCAAGAAATGAACATATTTGATTTCCAAATGTCATGGAGAAATTGTTTTAAAATTACAGTATAATAGGATTAGGATTCAGGTCATGGAAGTGATTCCATTAGATTTGTCTCAATTTCTTGATGAAAATAGACTATAATTTTCTATATTTGGAGTTAAGATGCATTTTCTATGAAGATACAATTTGGCAATTACTATCATTTTCTGTAAGAGAGAGAAAAATACATTTAAGTCAATAAAAGCTAAGACCCTTAGATGCATGTTCACCATGGTCCTCAATGGATCACAAAGTTGTAAAGAAACACCACCACTCACGTGATCGAGGGATAGAGGAAGGGAGTCATTGTGATGTAGACTGTTGGATCACGATCACACTTTGACAAACGGTGATCAAGTGGTTTGTGTTTGTCTTCCCCCGAACGGTGAGCCCATAAATTGAATTGCTCATGCAGAAATGTTCATCATCAATGCTCAAAGAAGATGGATGAGAGAGGCTCTAAAGAGCCTTTCAAGGTACAAACTAACCTTGGAGCACCTTTTTGAGGTTGGGGGTATTGACCCGGGCAGGATTAACATAGGAGATCTAAAATACCACCTATAGCTTCGTGAAGATTATAATGAGAAGTGAGGGAATAAGAAGGGTTTTGAGGCCTCGTTGATGATTGTATAGATGTGTATCCAACATGGAAAGGAGTTGCTAAGGTAATAGCGGCTTTTATATGTCATAATGGGGTAATATAGGGTTTTGATATGCTATGGCGGATGAAGTGATAAAAGGGGTGGGGTCACTGAAACAACTACATAGTGTACCAAAAGGGGTCAAAATGGGGTTGATTGAGTATTTAGAGAAGAGATGGTAAGATTGCTAGGGATGTTAGGTCATAACGTGGCCGGGATTGGCAACTTGGAACAAACCAAACTTGTCATCATCTCCTGCAACAAATAGGAGGTTAAAGACAAATTCCTAACCAATCAACCAGGCTACAAATTTGTGGGAGCCTTATCCAAGGGCTAACATGCGTCCAAGCATGCATCCATAGATCATTGAGGTGGAAACTATTAGGTTTTGTGGAGGAGCTAAATGCAATAGAAACAACAAAAGAAAAAAAATCTCCACATATCCTACTAGCAGATATTGTCGACAACAATGTTGTTACACCCACATCCCATGATTACCACTAATCATGAGATTAGGGCATAGGTTTGAGGATTTAAACATAATTTCGATCACCCTTGTTTTTTATCTTTGATTTCAAACTCCTTGTTTATGCACATTCAATCACATAATATAAATATTCAAGGCAATTTAAAACTTGACTACACTAATCTGATGTCAACAATAATGACACATATTTAAACATTCATTCTATTTCTCACACTTCCATGATACAACATGATAATCAGATACATCCTCTCTTATTAAGGAAACAAAGATACACAACATCATCTACAACTTTCTCACTTCTAAACAAGGACCTAGAGTGATGGGAACCTATTGAACTTAACTAATCTCATACTTAACTCCTATGGCAGATCTAATCTGATGCATTGACATCTTTCGTCCACGAGTTGTCCTTAAAAATTGTGAGTAGAGGGGTGAGCCTACTCGTTTAGTGAATGAGTACTTCATATAAACAGTTTAAAGTACTTATATAGTTGCAAATATATATTGTTGAGCAACTTATATTAATTAGAACAACAACAAGCTTTAAAGGAACTAATTATTCACAAATACAAATATGGTAGGATACTATAGATATCTACACGAGTGAATCAATATATAAACATGCTTGATTAATCACAAAGAGAACTAATAATTTAGAAATGTACAAAGAATAATTGAATAACTGCACACACTTGATTAACCTCTCATTCATCTTATTATACCCTGAACCCACATGAGGTGTACCACAACATGTGAAAGAATCGCACCAAGCTACGATCTCACTGTACAATGCTTAGAAGCATGCCCGGTTCCTAAGTCTATTTCTCGAGTAAGACCCCGTCTGTAGTGGGCCTCGGCATGTATGCCTCTAGGCGGCTAATGAGAGTGGCTGAATATCTCAAACTCCACCTCTCAACCTGGGTACTCAAGCGACGAGTCAAAGTCCTCAGACTGATTGTGCATTAGTGGACCAACTAACCACTTATAACTATAAGATGTAACACATGTACCACCGACATCCCCTTTTGGTGTTAGATACCGCACAACTATAAGAAGCCTGTCCTACTAGTGAAGACCCCCACACCCTACTGGTATGCTCTGACTTACCTTGATATGGACTACCTCCAGTTGGGAAACCACTTCCTCCCCACAACACATGCCTCACCCTGTGAGGATTCTATAGTTTTTAGGGAATCTAAATGTATAATTCACTCTTTAAATTTATGATTCAATCATCACACCAACATATCTTAGTTTAGTTTATAAACCATTCATTTCATAAATCATTTGATAATATTTACCACAAAATGATTTGTTAAGCATCAACACATATCATACTGAGAAACAATGATATCATAAAACTTGATTCACTGAACACCCAATCCTTAGGGTTTCATTTACCTCATTCACTTATCACATGACACACATAAGGATTTAATGCGTCATAAACATTGACTGAATAAATATTGCTTTCAACAATTCACATACAATCAACATATGTATGAAATCCTAGAATTGAGCTGAAGTTGGGTTTCCACACCATTGACTGATATAGCATGCATCAATAATAACATTTAATAAATAAAGTCTATGAAATCAAGATAAGCACTTCAAATGTATTTCACAATATCTATTCACAAATTTCTAACTTTCCACTCATCTAGGGTTTCACCCTCTTTACTGAGATATCAAGCAAACACTAATGACATCACACAAAATCCAACATAGTACCTAACATATATGTACTATGTATTTAGATAAACAATCATTCATAAACAAGGAAATTTAGATAGACAAATTTTTGTATACAACAATTTCAGTCGTAGCCAAAAATCCTAAATTTCAGTTTATTCTTATAACCTCTACAATTACTTAGGGAATTCTCATTACTATGGATTATATCCATTTTTAATATGATTTCGTCATCTTATATTCATCACAACATAGGAATAATTCATTCCATATCATTTTGCAAAAACTAGATCAAAAAGACAATTTAGGGTTTGTATTTGCATACTAAGCAATTAAAGATTGTTGAGGATTTAACTCATTTTCATACAATCTACTGTTTCAAGGAAGTACCCATTTACCCTAAGGTATGTAAACACCTTAAAATGCAGCCCATATATGAAAATATTGAATTCATATCAAAACCCTAGTAAATCACATGTTTCTTCTTCCTTTGAACTCGGAAACCCTAGAAATGGAGATTTATGGAGAAAGAGTGAGAAAAGGGGAAGAGTTGATATCATTTTGAATCAAATCAGAGGAGGGGTAGAATCTTGGCATGTTAGAGAAGATTTACCATGAAAGGCTATGCAAAGAAACTAAATTTACTTGATTTCATCATATCTCGGATAGTGAAATCCTAGGTCAACACTCAACCACTTTCTCCTCTCAAAACCCTAGCTCTCCTCGCTCTCTAGAATTTCATTTATCTAGAATGGATAATGAAATATGAGAGATCCTTGGGTGCTAGCTTACTCATATAGAGAAATTGAGGTGCTTGGGTAATTTGCACACTGACCCCTCACTATACTTTCTCTTATTTCAATAGATTTTTCTGTCATAAAAATGTTACTGTAATGTGTTAAATTCAAAGGTCAAACATCTTCCAAAAATTATGAATATTTATCATGATGTGTGAAATGTAATTTTAGATATCCAGTAAAATTTTAGATCATTCTGAGATATCAATTAGATAATTAAAAATCAAATACTACACTATTAAACAACACTCTGTCAGGATGGCCAGTCGAAGTATAGTTCGACCAAGAACCACATTCAAAGAACAACTAAATATTATGAAATTTTGTACTAGAATGCATGATTGAGTTATCCATACCATATACAAAATTTAATTAAATCCAAGTAACATATAAAATATAGAAAATCATTTACCACACTGCTATTCTGATCAAAGTCCATGTTCATGTACTATCAAATTTTGGCAGCTAAGGTTTACATTTCTCAAACCATATTTCTTTAAATTATAAGCATACTTAGAGTTACTTATTAGGTTTGAAACATCATAATTGATCTAACATCATTAATCAAGTTTAAACGATGTTCAATCTAATTAAACATGTTATCATTTAGGTAAACCCTAGTTTACCAATTAAGCACAGATGTGGTCATAACAATTCTACCCCCTTAAAAAGTTCATACCCAAAACATGAATAGGCAAAAAAAAGTACATTTGAGGTTTCTTTAAACTTCTGGAATCTTATGTGTCACTATAATCTTGTATTTCACATTATAATGTTATTTTCGACATTGAATTCTTTGTTTCTCTTCTAATCACAATAGATTTAAAGCAAGCCTTCTCAATGATGCTGAATAATTTTCTATGTCACAATCAATAATAGGAAAGAGAAAGATAAACAACCAATTTTAATCATGCCATACATTGTTGAGGTGTTACCTCAGTACTGGTAATTTGATTCCACTATCTTAATTCATACAGTTCAATCTAGACTTATTTTTCTACATCACATTAGAGTTAATAAAGACAATTCACCTTTCTGTTTTGAATTTATCTATTTTGCCACTCTAATAGAAAAGCACTCATAAGTTGCAAGACTAGAAGTAATAATAATTGTATAAACTGAATCCGACTAGTTATATGAATGATTAAAACCATAACACTCATTCTAATATAATATATTGCTCGCACATGTATAATTTAAGTCATATGTAAAACAATTTTTTATCACTTGATATGCCTTCAACAAACTATACTTCTTTAAACAAATTCACATATTGATGAAATCCATTTGTTTTCTCTTATTTCTTTTCTTATGCATTACAACTTCTTCTTACTTATCCTTCTCATTTTGATCATATAGAATAAACATCCCTAACATTGAAACATTCAAGGTAAGAATAGATTATTCATCATTCTTGCTATCACTGTAAGAATTTATTTTAGATTACACTTTGCTCATATTACACTTCTCCTTTTATTCAAATCACACTTCTTGTATTTCAAATCTATTTCTTATCCTTCGTTCTTACTCATTTGCATATTGTTTATCTATCTTTCACATTTGCAACCTTTAAACCATGAATACTATTATTGCTATTTTCTTCTTATATTGATGATCTCTGGATTTTGTTTTATAGAGATGTTCATGCTCAAGGTCAAATCATTGTTGACATCCCTTGAACTACTACAACCCTAAACTAATCGGGGTTTGATCCTTATCAACAACATTATGTTATTGTGATAATATTTTACTCCCTTATTTTGATATGCAAACCTTTTATCTCTTGAGGTTTACTAAAGTCTTCCTTTTCTTTATCACTGGAATTTTCTTTTCTCATACTTGACATCTCTGATAGGTTACCTTATTTATTTACCATACTAGGGTTTCATCTTCATTTAACGTGTCATTAATACATTCAATAGACATGTCTACCATGGTGGTTATGTAGCATTCAAAATTCATTCTCTTACCACTTCATCCCCACATTGCTCTCATTAGGGAGGATACAAAAGAGAAGGTGATTCTAAGATTTAGAATTCCAATCTCCAAGTATTCACTTAATACATTTCCCACATTTAGGTTTAATTGCCCATCGCCAAGGAGACTAGCTATTTAACATCTTCTCACATCTCCCAATCTCTCTCTTTTATCATCTTATCACTCCCTCATATTTTAACCCCTTCTTTATTTTCTATCATCGACTTCATGTTTGCTACTCTTCCCTATGTCATTATTTACTTTTACTTATGTTTTGTGATCATGTTTCTCACTCTTGTGTATGATTCCATATTCTATGCCATATATACTTTCTTATCACCCTTTTACTTTTATCTAGTTTATATTCTAAATCAATATTCTCCCTACTATTTTCATCTTATGCATAATACATTGCATGTCCTTCATTTTGAATCAAACTGCTCATGCAGGGGTCAACCATGGTTTCCTTTTCAATCAAGTTTTTATGTTCTGAATACAATTTACCTTTATATGAGTTGTTCATTTATTTAACACACCTTTGTTCTTTTTTTGAGAACTGGTTCCATTTCATCACTAGGAACCTATTGAATACACTTGATGTAAACTAGGTTGCTACTATATAGAGACTTTGAATCAAAAGCTAGTAAGGATGAATGCATTAAACTTTATGATAGAAGTGCACATTCCATTCATGTAACCCTCCTTTCTAAATCAAACTCATCATTTCCATCACTTCCTTTTTGTTTCATCTTAGTTTCTTATCCTAGTCTTATAATTTACATGTTCATCGAGTTCTCTTCACTTTCGTTCTTCTGACTTCACTTCTATGTACTTATTATATACTTAACTCTTTTCTCCTATTTTCCCTTAGTTGTAGAGTACATATATACATTTTACTTGATTATATGATCCATTCGTTCTAATTGATTCTTTCTATCTTGGCTTTCCACGTAGTTTTCTCTTATCTTTCCTTGCTTTCAGATTGGGTAAAGTGCCTCAATTAGTTATATAGTTGAGTTCTCTTTATCTATACTTTCTTCTTCATTTTGGGATTAAGAGAGGCATTCTCTCTCCCTCCCCCACGCCCAGGGCAGAGGTCGAACACCCAGAAGGGTGCTAAATCAAGGCAACAACTGGGATACTAATGTATGTCTTGTATCCATGTTCCCTCTTCCTTCATTCCCAATTTAGGGTTTCTTCTCTGAGGCCCCAAAGTTGGATCTTAGATATTAGTTCTAATTGATTCTTAGTTATTCTAGTCTTTCCCTTATATTTCAACATCTTAGTGTATGTACATTCTCACTATGATGTGTGTCTAATTTATCTAGAGTCTACTCTTTTTATATTATTAATAGGAGTCACTAGATCCCAGTAACGCACCCTGCCAGTCGGACCAAGCCAGACCTACAGTCTTGAAGCCAATAGCTACTCAAGATTAACCAACTCCTATTCATCTCAAACATGTAGAGATAATATCTACTTAAGGAAACTCATTTAAACATAACTTTTGGGCTACTTGATACAAAGAATATAAAAAATAAATGAAGCAACTTCATGATACACAACAATCTAAAATAACCATATATATTCTACAAAGTGATAATCTGAATTCAAATATATAAGAGCATTTATATTCATCTCCAATCAAAACAACAATATAAAATGATAGTTATAACTCATTATATCTTTAAGCTCTTACTCCTTCATTACTTTTTGGTCTCCTAACCCTAATATTTCTAGGATTTATCTCTAACCCATCCTTCCTCTTCATACCTGACCAGGGCATCCAGAGAAGAATAAACAAAGTAGCTTGATACTGGTCAACCTAAGTATTCATATGCTAGGCCAGGATATCAAACACTCAGACCTCCTAGACCTAAAGATGCATCACCTCCTAATTACCACACTTATAACTTTGACTTTCTATCCTAATGGTCCCTGACGACTCAACCTAAGCTCTGATATCAATTTGTTACACCCACATCCCACGATTACCACTAATCATGAGATTAGGGTATAAGTTTGAGGATTTAAACATCATTTCTATCACCCTTATTTTTTTCTTTGATTTCAAACCCCTTGTTTATGCACATTCAATCACATAATCTAAATATTCAAGGAGATTTAAAACTTGACCACTAATCTGATGTCAACAATAAAAATACATATTTAAACATTCATTATGTTTCTCACACTTCCATGTACACATGACATGATAATCATATACATTCTCTCTTATTACGGAAACAAAGATACACATCATCATTTACAACTCTCTCACTTATAAACAAGGACCTAGAGTGATAAGACCTACTAAACTTAACTAACACATACTTAAATCCTATGGAAAATCTACCCTGTGCATTGACATCTTCAGTCCACAAGTTACCCCTACAAATTGTGAGTACAGGGGTGAGCCTACTCTCTTAGTGAATGAGTACTTCATAGAAACAATTTATAACACTTATATAATTACAGATATATTTCTGAGCAGTCCAAATTAATTAGAACAACAAAAGGCTTTAAAGGGGCTAATTATTTACAATACAAATATGGTAGGATACTATAGATATCTACAAGAGTGAATCAATATATAGACATGCTTGATTAATCACAAAGAGAACTAATAATTCAGAAATATACAATAATAATTGAATAACTTCACACACTTGATTAACCTCTCATTCATTTTATTATGCCTTGAACACACATGAGGTGTACCACAACATGTGAAAGGATTTTAGTAAACTATGATCTCACTGTATAAGGCTTAGAAACATGCTCGGGTCCCTAAGCATATTTCCTGAGTAATACCCTATCTGCAACGGGCCTCAACATGTCTGCCTCTCAGCGGCTAAGGAGGCATTCTTGTACTAAACTGATAGCTATCATTGTTTATGGATTCTACCAAAGGGAGGTAGTTGTTCAGGAAACCACCCCAATCAAGGACACACAATCTCAAAAATTCTTCTAAAACTAGAATCATCCTTTTAGAATGTCCATATATAAGTATCTGGATCATATGATGTACCAAAGTTTAATTGAGTCCCCAGTTCTTCCTAAATATGTCACCATAAGTGAAAAGTGAACTTTGCATCCAATTTGAATAGTGGATACATGAATATTGTGTAATCTAACTATCTCAATAACATAAAGTTCTGCTACTCTAGAACTTTGTTGGTCATCATAATCAAAACAAAATGGATTGATTTAGTAAAGCAATCAATTACAACCCAAATGGCATTGCTCCCTTTCTTGTTTCTAGGTAAGCCTACCACAAAGGTCATGGTTATGTTTTCTCATTTCCATTCAGGGATAGATAAGGGTTGTATAAGACATCCTATCCTTTTATGTTCACCCTTGATCTATTGGCATGCCATACATTTTGAGATGAAAGCAACTATAACAATCCTAAAAATTCATCCTATAAATAAATGTTCTTAAAAATATTAGTCTCAAAATTTTCTTTATGTTTAATAATTTAAAACCCTTAGTTGACCAAATTTGACTTTCATATATTCTAAGATCTCATTAAGTCATGGATACTCACTAGCACCAACATGATTTAATATGTTCTAAGATATTAGTAAAATCTAAAGTAACTGAAGAACACAATTGCATCATGGTCAAATAATGCACAAAAATAGCTCTAATAATACAACGATGACTGATTACGATTTAGATAGAAAATGACCCTACATATTTGCATAATATGTTATCTTGATTAGTATATAAGTACTTGATAATGTATTGGTTTTTCTCTCAAAATTGTGAAGTGAAACTAAATTAAAATAATTATTAATGCATTAACCTTAGATGTCTAATATTGTAAATCATGTATTTCCATATCTTAAGACAAAAAAATAAGTAGATTATCAAACTAGTTATGTTCTAGTTAGCATACATATCAAATTTCATCAGAATTGGATAAGCCTAGCTATGAAAATTGATGCTAGGAAGAAAGGGAAATGATTACACATCATTTGATCTATTTATCTCCTCAATATGACCAATTAACCAATTTGCATCTAAGTTATCTGATCGAAGCCTATGCTAACCAAATCACACACCCCTTTACCTAAGTAGTAGCCCAGATAATGATCGGATGGCTAACACTCAGTCTCTACTTTTTGCGGATTAATCCCACAATGTCTATACTATTTTCGTTGTCTTTTTAGATATGCCACATATTCATATTTCGACGATGCAAATATTTATAAAATTGTATTACTAACATGTGTATTAGTTGTTTCAGATGATCAAGGAATTAAGTCAAGATCCAATTACAAAGACCTTGCAATTATATTTTTGGATACTTGCAAATCAAGTTGTACTATGTATTTATATATTTATTTTTACAACTTGATAGATGTGATGTAAGGACAAGTGATGATCCTACAAAACCTACCAAAACCCTATCCTAGACTCACATTAAGACTTTAAGATTGATAGGTTTCATATGAGTCATGAATAGGACCTCACATACATTGTAAATCTCTTATACAATGTATTGTCGATCGAGAATTCGATCAAAGAAAAGTTTGACTGAAATAGAGCCATTAGACTGAGAAGATGGACCGACACATAGCCGATAGTGCAATTTGACCCCAGAAGTTTATCCGGTCGATGATATTGTGGACCAAGATTCAATCCGGTTGACAATATTGTGAACCGAGAAATGATCTGGAATCTCTTTTGATTAACGATCAAATTAGTTTTTGCAACCAAATTAATTTCGACCAAATGACTAATTGACCTCTAAGAAAACTCTAGAGACTACTCATAGGTACCCTAACCACTTGTAAACATTTCTTATAAATATGAGTGGTCTTAGGACAACTAAACATTAACTTTGTACACAAATTTAAACATTACATTTGCAACAACATTTGATACATACTAGAGCATACTTGTCATCTTTATCAAAGAGCTTAGGTCTAATAATTCAAGTTTCTATCGTTATAAGCCTAAGCCCTTAGTTCAACTATTTTATCCTCTCAACCAAATACTACTTTGCATAAACCATTTTGAAGTGGATCATCATCACTTGTCCATAAAAGAAGAATTGTATATCTTGTGAGCTTTTTTGGTTTCTTTCTTTCTCCATTTATTTCTTAATTATTGTATTATTCTTGGGCTAATTCTTGGAATGAAGACTGTGCAAGAACCTATAAGAAGAAGGAGTCTTCTCAACTTGGTGCTCGTCTACTGACTGTCAAAGAAGAGGTGAAGAAATGGTGCTCTTTCACGTCCGTCAAAGAAGAATTGAAGAGGGTGACCTACCGCGATCCGTCAAAGAAGGTGTAGTTTCTCCTTGATCTGAAAAGGAGGGTTAGTCTTGTGCCACAAAAGACATCGAAAATTTTTGTGTATTGTGTATCGATATAAAGGAATAAAATACATGATTTAGAAATCCTGGTTGAAAACAACTAGGTAGTGGATTGACGTCTTTTGACGAAACCACTCTAAATATCTGTGTCCTATTGTGGTTGCTTGTTTCTCTCAAATCTCTATGAGCTAAGTTTTTTTATTTGCTTAAAATTAACAAAAAGCTCTATTCACCCCCCTCTAGATCTTTTCATTTCCCTTACACGACTCCCGGGGTTTGTGGGTCTACAATTGTGATGACCTTCCCCTCTCGTGCCCTCTCACCACCACGCATATCAGTTTCTGTCACTACCTCCATCACATTTGTCATAGCTTCCCCAACTCAGTGATCCCCATTTTCACTAGGGTTTGTTCACTAGAACGTTGAAACCCGACTTAGACTCCCCCAATACTCTATTTTGACCTCCATACCGAAAGAGGGATCACCCATGCCCTAAACTATATGCAAACGCATGATAAGGCCATCCATTTACCTCCATAAAATCCATCAGATACTCGATGTATTTTTGCTGACCCTCTAGCCATGTCCCAGAGGTCCACCTTGCCGACAGAGCAAAGTGTGAACCACCGCGGTGCCTACAATGTTCAGGCATCCTTCTTGAGGTGCAGGGAGATCACAGGAACCCTTAAGGACCATAAAAGGCATAAATTTTGCCCCTTCATGATGGTAAGTTGTTTCCCTCTTTCCATCTATTTCTGATCCTTGTCAATTGATTCTCACTTTTCCAATAACCGTTGTCACAAGTTTCTCCAAGTTTACCTTGCTGGACTATTCTGAGTTTGACCCAGTTGTTGAATTTTAGCATCTTTAGTTTCATTTATGCCCCAGTTACCTCCTCCTACTACATCCATGTCAGGAGGTCTTTCCTCTATTCTAGGACTCCACATGACGTAAACTAGGGGTCAATGTGACTATAATACATTTAGGAACTCTATTCACTAGTACAAGAATGGTCTGTAGCGTCGGTTTTTTTAAGCCTCTAGCGTCACTTTTTAACCGGCGCCTAAGTGGCCGTCGCTAGAGAATTTGCTCTATAGGGTCGATTTTTAAATCAAAGAAAACTGACCTTAGAGAGGTACAAAAACCGACCCAAGAGAGGTACAAAAACCGACCCTAGAGAGGTACAAAAACCGACCCTAGAGAGGTACAAAAATCAACCCTAGAGGTCTACAAAAAATGACCCAGGATCCCAACATCTCTAAGGTCAGTTATGTAAAAAAATCGACCCTAGAGATCTCTAACGTCGGTTATATGAAGAAAACTGACCCAAAAGGGTCAGAAGGGTACCTGGAGAGAATTTGCGAAGCTCTTAGGTCGGTTATATTTGAAAACCGACCCTAGAGAGGTACAAAAACTGACCCAAAAGAGGTACAAAAATCAACCCTAGAGAGGTACAAAAATCAATCCTAGAGAGGTACAAAAACCAACCCTAGAGGTCTACAAAAAATGAGCTGTTGATCCTGACATCTCTAAGGTCGGTTATGTAAAAAAACTGACCCTAAAGATCTCTAAGGTCGGTTATATGAAGAAAACTGACCCAAAAGGGTACCTGGAGATTTAATTTGCGAAGCTCTTAGGTCGGTTATATTTGAAAACCGACCCTAGAGATCTCTAAGGTCAGTTATATGAACAAAACTGACCCAAAAGGGTACCTGGAGAGAATTTGCGAAGCTCTAAGATCGGTTATTTGAAGAAAACTGACCCAACAGGGAAGCGAGTACCTGATAAGTTTGCATTGAAGATACTAGGTCGGTTATTTTTAAAAAACCGACACAGTAGGTCTCTAAGGTCGGTTTATTTAAATAACCAACCCTAGAAGTCACATTTTTTAAAGAAAAATTTTGCAGAACAGAAATCTTTAGAACATAAACCTACAGAATAGAAATCTACTTTACACATTTCAAAACATGCAATAGAAATAGACTTGCAAATGCAATGATGCAAGCCAGAAAATGCATTCCAAAGCCATTTGCTAGCTTTTTTGTTCAATCCTTTTTTAATTGATGTATCAATCTCCAAACCACACACATTCATAACAACAATAATTCACATATTCAGTTGAGACATACTCATACACATAGCACATACTAACATTCATGCAAGTCTAAGATAGATTCATTCAGTTAAGACATAGCACATACTAATATACATACACATAGCACATACTAACACCAATGATAGATTGCAAGTCTAAGATGATATTAAAATTTATGTCAGATACAAAAGTAAATTTGATAGAGTTTTAAAACTACATACACAAATGAAGCTATGCATTCAATCCAATTCTATAGTCACTTCATTAAGAAAAGCCTCTGACCACTCTTCTCAGAATTCATTTAACTCATCAAGTGTGTAAGGCTGAGTTGTAAAGACCTGCAACAAAAAATGCACATGCTAATATTTTATAAAATGAGTACATCTCACTTGTAAATTAATGATGTTATTCTTTATTACCTAATCTATAGTCTGAATGTCATTTGATGCTCCTTTGACAATAGATTGCATATATTTCATTACATAGCAGCCACAAGCCCAATCATTATTTTGTATATGACACTACAAATAAAGAATTATACTTAATGTTAGTAAACTACTATAAATAGAGTTGAGATAAGACTATAAGGGTTGACATATAAGAGTTGACATATACATTACTATAAGAGTTGTACATATATAAGACTAAGCTTTCAAAGTAGTTACCTTGATATTTTTCAAAGTCAATGTCTTTAATTTGGTGGGTATTATTCCTCCACCTTCACGAAAAGCCTTTATACCCCTATTAATTAATTGATTATGATAGTTGTCAAAATAGAAATTCTAAGTAGAAATATCACGTTGAAGCATAACAATTGATGTGGTAGAAACTAAATTTATGCTTACTCCATAGTTGGCAATTTCAGTTTGTGACTCCTTGTTGTTATTCCCATTGGGTCAAGATAATAGGAAGTAATCAATTTTGGGACAACCACCACTAGTTCCCAATGTCTAGATCTGAGTAAAATGCATATTGAAAACAAATATTAGAATTATAAATTTAGTCAATATTAGAATTATATTGAATAATAATACTTACTTGACATTAAAAGGAATTAGGATAATTTCCTTTCCCACACTAGCAAAATATTTGAATGCAGTACAGAAGTACTCATTCACATCCTCAATGTGTGTCTCCACTTGACTAGTGATTGAAGGAACTAAGAATCCAACATTCCTTATATCAAAGTTTTTCGTCTTGGTATATAAATGGCTGTAAAACTTTTGTAATCATTTCATATATTAGAAATAAGCTAAAAATGTATATTGGAGTTTTCTATATTGATGAATCCTTACCTTATCCATACTTCTAATATCAAAGTATTTAGCCAATCATACCAAAACAAATCTTTAATATCATCAAGAAAAATAAAATTCTCCAAGTGGTGGTTGTCCCAACAACATCTTCTGTTAAATTGACCAACATATGTGATCTCGAGCTTTGGTTGGCTAAGTATCGACACAAACATTTACATTTGCTTCCCAATTCATCGAATGTAGCTTTGGGAATGAAAGATGGCTTGGGCATAGGAGGACGACTAGTAGAATTTTTACTTTTTAGTTTGCAAACATGTTAATTAAATTACATACTTATATTACATGAGTTCATATATGCAGTCAAATATGAAAAACATGGTACAATTCAAGTATACCTTGTCATTGATAACCAAGTGTCTAGGCCAACCCACCATAGCACCCTCTGCTTCTTCAACTGTACTATATTCGGGATTAGGTATGGGTAGTGGTTTGTCCCCCGTTCTGTCATACACAAGATGGATGGTTACATGACAAATGTCATGAGTAATTTGTTGGCAATACAATGTACCACCAAGGTTGTATACCTTATCCGCTGCCACAACATTATATTCTGGAACCTCCACTGCAAGTTTACAGTTCATACCAACCTAGAATTGAAATAATATAAGTTATATACGAAGCGGTAAACCAGATACCTACTACAACTATATATATATATATAATCATATATATATATCATACTAATAACACAATATATAGAACAAAAAATTACTGCAGATTGTTGTGGTGTGTCATTATGAGTGCTCCCATGACCTTCTATAGTTGGAGCATGGGCTTGTACCTCATCATCTGAGAGACACACAGTTTGAATAGGTTGAGAAGGTTGAGTAGGCTGAAATGAAGACAATATTTCTTTTACTTTTTGTGCTACTAATGATTCAACTTCCTCTTGTGTAAGACCTCCTGCACAACCTCTTTTAGATTGCGAAGGGCCAAAATAAGACTTGAATCCTATGCCATCTCCTAATCCCCTAACACGGCCAGGATGCTCCTCCGTACCAAGAGCAACTGATAGTTCATCCATGCGGCCAGTTGGGATGAACTCTCCTTCCTTCCTTTGCTCATGGAGATTAATCTATTCATAGTTAATAAAAATATTAAATCACAATATCAATTAGATATAAATAAATCTAAGTTTATGGGAGTTACTCTTTACTTAGTTGGGATAAACCTACCATCTTTTGTGCCACCTCCTTAGTTGCAGGGTTGACAATTTCACATGCTCAATTCTTTCTAGCATCAATCCACTGCAAGTGTCAGGGTGGGCGCTCAACTTGAGTTGTACTAGACTCTTCTTCAGAAGAGAGTTGCTTCTCTTGTAGTTGGTGGAAGAAGGCATAACCACTGGGCCCCAAGCGATGGTCATGCACATTTTTGGCCCGTCTTTCCTTTTGGGCCTCATGAACATCCTAATCATTTAAAATGAGGTATTTCAATTTAGACTTGGTAAACATATATAAAAAGATTCTCCTCCTTAATTGTATAAAATTAAAGATTCATACAATACATCACCATCTTTATTACCTAAAACTCTTCCAATTTCCTAGCTACAACAAATCTTTCCCACACCTTAGGATCTATAAATATATATATATATATATATATATATGTTGCTTTCTTCTTTTGTTTAGGATAATCTATAAATTCCCTTTTGAGACATGGCTTAAAAGCCCTCCATCGTACACCACAACGTTGTAGCACTTTTTTCTTGTGATCTTTTTCATTTAGAGGAAAATCACCCTATACATACAAAATAAACAATAATGTGGTCTTAAAAAGGATATGTCTTTCTAAGCAAACTAAATTAGAATCAATAAACAAAAAAAATTATAAAATAATATCACTTCCACTCACAGATATATCTTTCCATATGAGGTCTTTTAAGGCATTAGAAACATCATGCCAATTTTCTATATCTATTGCCACCTTACTGCGTGCGGTCTCCCCTATGTAATGCTTGAAAGTACTAGCATGTTCCCCAATAGGTGCTCCTGTGACATCAAACTGGACTACCAATTTCTCCCCTTTGGCCTTGAGCTCCTGCAACCTACGCATTAGTGTGGGACCTATACTTTTCTTAGCATCACCACTACCATCCTCATGTTGCTCATACTCAGAATGTTCACCTTCACTTACCATTTTAGAACCTGCAAGTATACATGATAAAATAAACATAAGTGATAATAAAAGCACAAGTGGTTGAATGATATATTATGTATATTTGAATTAAAGATTATGTGCTTGAATGATAATAAAATAAATAATTCAAAGAATACATGCCTCCAATATTGGTTGAGTTGTTAGTCAAGTAAAATTCCTTCAGCATGGTATTGACATTTATAGTATTCATCGGTGTTATCTTCAACATTTACACTTGGCAAACCAACTGAGAATGGGCTGGAATCATCATACTTTTTGTAATATTCTTCTTCATTTATAGGACCTACAGTAAACTATCTTTTTCCATGAAGAATGACAAACTGATTTTTATTTGCCAGGTCATCAATAAAGAATACTTATTTTGCATGGTCTTCCATGATGAATGGCTCATCTTTCTCACCAATCTTTTTAAAATTCACCAATTTGAAACCCAACTCATCCACTAAAACTCCTTTGTTGTTGTCAACCCAATTACACCTAAAGATAGGAACTCTGAAATTTGTATAGTCCAATTCCCATATGTCCTCAATGACGCCGTAATATGACATCTCAGCTTCACATGGTCTTTTATCTTTGGCACTAGCAAAATACAACGAACAAGCTTGAACAGTGACCCCACTATTTTGGACAACACTACTTTCATCTTTACGTTTTGTTTAGTATGAAAATCTATTTATGTCATAACCTTCATATGACATGACATCCATTTTTGGCTTAAAGGTGAGCCATTTTATGTTCTCAACAACATTATTCGGTGATTCAGATAGTTGATTAAAGACTTTCTCTTCAAATCACCTAATAAATGTTCGATTATGCTCTCTTGCAAGCCACATTGAACTGGATCAAGGATGATTTCTCTTGATAATATCATTGTGTTCTGTGATGTAGCTACTAACTTCATCGATGTTATGTAAAATATACAAATGTGCTTGTTCCCACAACTCACGACTGATTCCTTTCACTCGTCCTCCCAGAGTTTCTTTGCCACAATAAAATTCAGTGTGATGGGAATTTTTAGATCGCTAGAAGTTTCATTACAATTCAAAAAATAATTGCAAAAGTCCATCACCTCCCTAGCCACATAACCCTCAATAATACTCCCTTCAGGATGATAACGATTCCGAACATCACCTTTAAAAACACTCATGTAGCGTTCAAATGGATACATCCAGTGTAAGAAAATTGGACCCAACATCTTCACCTCCCTTGTAATATGTACTACAAGACGAACCATTATATCAAAAAATGAAGGAGGAAAGTACATTTCAAGCTGACACATGGTAACAATTACATCTTTCTGTAATTTATCGAGAGTATCAGGATGTATCACTTTGTTGCATATTTCATTGAAGAAGAAATATAGTCTTGTGATTACAAACCTTACATGCTTCGACAATATAGATCGAATAGCCACAGGTAAAATTTGTTGCATTAAAGTGTGACAATCGTGAGATTTGAGACCTATCAACTTCAAATCTTTCTTTGATACCAATCTACAAATATTAGAAGAGTATCTTTGTAGAACCTTAATATTATACAAGCACTCATAGAAAGTCTTTTTCTCCTACTTTGACAAAGTGTAACAAGCTGGTGGTAAATATGTGCGGCGACCCCTGATCTCCACTGATAATTCTTTTCTTATACCCATTAATTCTAAATCTTTTCTAGATTTGATGTCGTCTTTAGTCTTTCCTGGTATGTTCAATAGCGTACCAATGATGCTATCATAAACATTTTTTTTCAACGTGCATGATGTCAATGCAGTGTCTAATTGCCAAAGATATCCAATAAGGAAGATCCCGGAATATTGACCTCTTCTTGTATAGAGATTTATCACATGTGAGAGTACAACTACTTGAAATATTTCCAAATTCATTAACAATATGTTTCACCCTATCATATACAACATTTCCTAGTATAGGTTTAGGAGCACTTCGTTCCTCAGTTGACCCATTAAAGGTTTTGTGTTGCCTTCGATAAGGATGCACTGGTGGGAGAAATCTCCGATGACGAAGATATACAATTTTACCACCATGTTTCAGTTGGATTGAATCAGTATTTTCCTCACAAACAGGACATGCTTTTTATCCTTTTATGCTATATCCAGACAAATTTCCATAAGCTAGAAAGTCATTAATCATGCAAAACAACATAGCACGCAAACTAAAGATCTCTTCACATGAAGCATCATATGTCATAACACCTTCTTCCCATAGTTTCATTAGGTCATCAATTAGAGGTTGAAGGTAAACATCAATATCATTTCCAGGTTGCTTGGGCCCTGATATCAATATTGACTACATGACATACTTATTTTTCATACACAACCAAGGAGGAAGATTGTATATAATAATCATAACAGGCCACATGCTACGTTGGCTTCTTAATGTACCATAGGGATTCATTCCATCTGTACAGAGTCTAAGTCTTAAGTTTCTTGGTTCTTTACCAAATTGAGGGTATAATAAATCAATTTTCTTCCATTGTGGTGAATCAGATGCATGTCATAGGATGGCATCATCATTGGCCTTTAACTCCCCATGCCAAGACAAAATTTACACATCTTCTGTATTAGCAAATAAGCGTTGAAATTGTGGTATTATTGGTAGATACCACATCACCTTGGCAGGAGAGCCATTTTTATCCTTAGTTGAATTTGTGGTCTTATACCTTGACGCACCACATTTTGGACAATTTATCAAATTATTATAGTCCTTCTGAAATAACACACAATCATTTTGACATGCATGGATCTTCTTAGCCTCCATTCCCATTGGGCACATTATTTTCTTTGCATGATATGTTGAAATTAGAAGCTCGTTGCCTTCAGGAAGAATTTCCTTTAACAAAGACAACAGTGAAGTGAAACTCTTATCGCTTCACTGGTTTTGAGCTTTAAGAGTATATAATCGCATCACAACACTCAACCTCGTGAACTTAGTACAACCCTTATATAATGGTTTTTTAGCATCATGGACAATGTTTGCAAATAAAGAAGGTGGATCAATGACATTGTCCCGACAACTACGTAGCATCTCATCAACCATATCATCCTGAATCGGGTCATCCTGAATCAGTTCATCATTGGCATTATCATCATTATCTATATCTTCTATGCCACAACTATTAGTATCGACATTTTCTGATCCATAATTAAATTTCTCTCCATGCCAATATCATTCATTATAACCTTGTATGATCCCATTGCATATGACATAATTCTTAATTTCCTCAACAATATCAACTTTCAAATTGTTACCACAATTTCTACATGGACAATAGAACCTATATGTAGGTAGTTTCCTATGTTCCTCAACAAATATGATAAATTCATCAAGACCTTTGGCAAACTCTAGACTGCAACAGTTCTTGATAGACATCCAACTTCGATCCATTTTCTATATCACATTAAAATTAATTATAAAACTAAGCATTTAATATTGACACTATAAGCTGTAAGTTTTTATTGATAGGAAATTCATTACTTTTATACTAAAGTGTACCACCTATCCCATTTTTGAATATTTAATCTCACTAGTAACTGTATAATGTATGTTTAGTTTTCAAGAAAATTTCAGCAGCATTTCCCCTAAGTTCTCCAAGTACACCGATGTAAATGGCAAATAACCACCCACATATGTACCCAGAGAACAAATGAGGAAATACTACTAAAATTTTCTTCAAAACTAAACATACAAATACACTTACATCCTAAGTGAGATTAAATATCCAAAAACAGTCCCATACCGGGGACTATCCAAAATTTACTCTTAATGAATAAATTTTGAACAGGTTTCTAAGTTAATATATAAATGTATTATTGTCATATTTATGCATCAATTGTCTCATCTATAAACCCTAACACAATGTCTACCCTTGTATTTCTAGAATGTATACAATGATTACATATGTGATTGATAATAAAATGTAGATATGAAAGAATACATGTTTTTATTATTGGTTGGTTTACTAGTCAAATAAAATGAAAAAACAATGTAATTGACCTGAGCCGCCGAGATGAAAATGAGAAGACCGTGGGCAGTGGAAGGCGCGCAGGTGGCAAAGTGAAAGAGGATGACTGCCGAGCACCGAAGCTACTGCAAGTAAGAGGATGATTGCCGTGAACGATATGGGTAAATCAAGAGTACTTCCATAGATAAACATTCATTATATGCACTGAATTGAATAATTAATTAGGTGCTCTTGACAAATATAAACAGAAGGGTGTAAGTTAAACATCATGCACGCTCTTTCATAATATATAATAGTAAATCAAAAGTTTGACCATTTCAGATTACTTTTAGTTCGTTAGTTAGTCTTTGATCTTCAAGGAAAACATTTTGTCAAAGTATACATTTATGCAAGAAGAAGTACAATACATGAATGGTCAATCACCTTCATGGTTGCACAATACTATGTGGAAGCACTCATTCAGGTCATACAACCACAAATCACCTGCCCAGTTCAGCAACTGTGCACCCACCCCCGGCGCCTCCGCGCCTAGCACCCCCCCAACCGACGGTCGTCACCCCAACCCATCCTAGTGTCATCAACGACGACGTGTCCAACCCCTATATGACCTCGCCAAGCAAGGCCTTCAGTGGTTCCCGACCCTGTGGCAGCGGCGGCCACTACAACGATTAGGTCAAAAGCAGAGAGCTTGAAATGGGAAATGAACTTACCAATGTATTCGGAGTGGTGGTGGCGTCGACGACCACAACGATGACTCTTCGTTCGGCGGTGGTGGCAATTTTGGAGTGGCAGCGGGAACAGCTTGGGCGTGGCGGCACCAAGAGCTTGGAGAAATCTTGGCGGTGATGGGGGCATCCTTAGAGAGAGTGTTTGGAGAGACCTTGGCGGCGGTAGAAGCTTTGGAGTGGTGGCGGCAAGATCTTGGGGGTGGCGGCGGCAAGAGCTTGCCGTGGGGGGGCGTCCTCTCTTCGTTTTGCTTATCTACTCATGCAAAAACAAACTGGGTTCTCAGCAAACAACCGTGTCTTTGGTTCCATATAAGCGGCCGACTTCTAAGGACGGTTAAGGAGGAAAAACCGACCGTATAGGCCGACCTACTAGGTCGGTTAAAAGAGAAAAACCGTCCCAAGAGGCTAAGGTGCCCGCACTATATCTTCAAGGTCGCTTATTATAAAAAACCGTCCCTAGAGGTCAGCATCTGCAAGGTCGGTTATTATTAAAAAACTTACCCTAGAGGTTAGTAGTCACCAAACCTACTGCAAAGTCGGTTCTCTGGGGAAAACTGACCCAACAAGGCTTGCAAAATTGAACCTACTAGGCCGATTGTATGCAAAAAACCGACCCAATAGAGGTAAGCGGTGCCCGAATTTTTGTGTACACTACTAGGTCAGTTATTTGGCCAAAACCGACCCTATAGATCGACATGTTATGAAGGCACAAAGGAAAAATTGAGCCAATTTCGCCGCGGGAAACGTGTTGGGTCAGTTTTTTGATAAAACTGACGCTATGTTTATGTGTGTGAGCGAAATTTTGATTTCGTGGGTCTTTTGCAGCGTCAATTAGCTTTAGTATAACCGACCTTATACCTCAACCGGTACCCAAATTTTTTCCTAATGACTTGTTGCGTCGGTTTTAGCTTATTAGGTCGATTTTTCTAATATAAATGACGCTTTCATAAGCAATGTTATTGACCAAAAATGTAGTAGTGATTGTAATGGTTTTAGACAAGTTTCCCATCTTCTCTTCATTTTTAGCTTTGAGATTTTGAGCATGCTCTGCTCTTCTTCACTTCCTTGTTTGTGTATGAAGAGAAACATTGCATGCAGTAGGTTCCCGTGGTTGACCTTGGACACACCTTGATGTGTCACATTTAACGCGGTCACTCTGGTCTTTTCAGTCATCCTTTTTTATTATCATCCATGAGTGGAAAGACCATAAATATGCTTATTTTTTCCTATAACACGCATTAGATACCACTCATCATGCAAGGGCACATCAGTCTTCTCCAATCGAGATTTATTTTGATTTCCCAGATTTTCCAGTCTATAGCTTATTTTGATTATCTTGTCTATGATTGATTAGATTTTACACAATCTTAGATAATTCATAGATATTGTTACAAAGCTCATATTATAACAAACCATTCATGGATTTTGATAAGTTCTTTGAGGTCTATCATATGGTCTTGGTTTCAGACTCAAATTCCCAACCTACTTTCGATGCTTTATTGAAAACCCTGAAACCCTAGGTTTAATCATGGAAAATAATGTATTTATATGTTGAACACGACAAACATGGTTGATCAAGATTCAAGTTACAGTTAGTATACCCCTCAAGATCATATGAGTGGTTCATGCACACTGAGTATAATGTTAGGGTTTAGTGTTTTATTATCTGCATATTTAATTATGATGATTCATTTAAAGTACACTTATGCTACTACTCACAATATGCTTATGGAAAATGATAGTCATGTTAAGAAATCAAGTTTTCTATTGTTTTTGTGTCTATTCTTTCAAGTGTAATATTATGTATCATTTTCATGTTAATGAACAATGAAATTAGGATAATCATGTTCAATGAATTAAGAAATTATGAAAACCATGTTCAAGATTTAGAAATCATGTTATGTTGATACAATCCTCTCAATCATGTTTAAGTGAGCCTTCGCTGACCTTATATGAGCTTTAACTGGCCTTATGAGCTCTGTGGGATCATCATGTGAGCCTTAATTGGCCTTATGTGAGCCTTAACCAGCTTTATGTGAGCCTTAAGCAGCCTTATGTGAGCCTTAACCAGCTTTATGTGAGCCTTAAGTAGCCTTATGTGAGCCTTAACCAGCCTTATGAGCACTGTGGTGCATTCAGGAGAGTGACTATATTAACTCAAGATAAAGTACACAAAATTTTCATGTAATAATGTCAATTTACTTAAGTTTTCAAGTAATCATGTTAATCACTCATGTTATAAGTTATTTTCATGTCATTTCAAGTACAAGTTATTTTCATGTATAACTATTCAGTGCCACTCACAAATTTTTATGTTGCTTTGCATGGTTGGGGACAAGATGTGCGCATGTGATGAGCAGAGAAGGACTATGACATCAGGATAAGAATAGGGATGATACAATGAAAAACTAGAGTGCCTTGGTGGGGTGCCATTATCCACCTTAGTTTAGTTTCATATTTGAAGATATAGTTATTAATGTTTAGATCTTTGAAACATGTCATAAGATGTATTCAGTTTCTCTTTTTGTAAACTTTTGAGAATGAGAATGAAAAGTATGTCCTCTATTGGTTATATTTCAATTGCTCTTGATGTATGATATTCAATGTATGTGACTCCCAATAAATATTATGAGTTAGGAATTGATGCTTCCACTCATGTAAACATGTTGATATTTGTGGTGTTATAACAACAATGTTGGTTTTAATATTCCTCCATCAGAACTGATTCTACAAATGTAAATTTTAATCGATCTCTGGTGTACAATGTACCTTATCCTATGATCTTCCTGTAGCACTTTCTATATCATTTAAGAATCTTGTGGTACCCATATGCATTGTTTGTAATAGATTCCACCATACATACCACCCAAAAGATGTGCGTAGGGCTTCTTTAGTAACTTTGTCATCTCTGAAAGATTTTGTTTGTTATTTTTAGGTGAAAAGATCTCATTACCTGGGTTGACATTAATGATGACCGATATGAGGATGTCACCTATATGCCTTGGGGCCAATGGTGGCATGACCTCAGTATTCATCCCCTCGTTGGTGAAAACTGTAGCACACTTAGCATGCTTTCTGCTAAGTGCATCGACCACTACATTTTCCTTACTAGGGTGGTAGGAAATGGTGAGGTCATAATCCAAGAACAAACTCTTATGGTCGGTGAGTATGTCAAAGGTGTAACTATATAGATAGTGTCTCCATATCTTTGTAGCATACATGATGATGACAAGTTTAAGGTTGTGGGTCAAGTAGTTGACTTTGTTTGGCTTTAACTATGGATAGGCAGACACAACAACCTTCCTTTCTTGCATTGGGTCACAACCTAGATCAGGTCTTGATTGTAAATGAAGATTATGAATCCATAATTTCAGGAAGGAAGCATAAAGATGGGTGTGGTGGTTAGCTTCATGTTCAACTCTTAAAAAATAGATCACACTTGTTTGACTTGACATCCATTCTCCCTTCTTTATGAGCTTGGTCAGGGGCAAGGTAGTTTTACTAAAGTTTAGAATGAAGCACCATTAATAACCAACAAGTCCTAGACTACTCCAAGTTTTGTAAGCATTATTAGGGGCATGCCACTCAAGAACAACTGAGAATTTTGTGGGGTCAAATTTTTTTTTCCCACAAAAAATTATGTGGCCAAAATATATAATTTTAGAAATCCAAAACTCAGATTTAGACATATTTACATAGAAATTTTAAGTTTAAAGGATTTAATAACTTTAAAATATGGGTACAATGTCAGTAAATGTCATTCAAATAGATCAATGCAGACAACTACAAACACATCTAGGAACGCCAGGGGCATTGGTCAACCCAAAGGGCATGAGCAGGAATTTTTAGTGCCCATATCTAGTTTGAAAGGTGGTTTTATGGATGTATTCATCCTTAACCTTGAGTATCAATCTTTTGATAAGATGAGAGCATAACAAAATTAATCAAATATGTCAACAATTCTAGGCAATGTATATTCATCTTGGTATATCCTACCATAGTCAATACACATGCAAAGAGACCTATCCTTTTTCTTGACATTTGAGAATATGTGCTTATAAAGGGGGTGTACTAGGGTGGATGAAACCCTTATATAAGAATCCAACAATTCATGTATTGCTTTCTCAATTCAATCTATTTAGGATAAGACATCCGATAGCGTACCCGAAAAATGGGTGTGGTACCCAGTGCCAACTTGATAGAAATTTCAATATCACAATCATTTGGTATCCTAATGATATCCTGAAGAAATACACTTAGATACTCATAAACATTCAATATTTTCAAGGGCACTTGTATCAACATTGACTATAGTTACAATTTCCAGGTATGCTTTACACTCCTTTATATATCTTGGATTGATATTTAATCAAGGAAGTGACAATAATTTGATTTTGAATCTTTTCTTCAGGAATTACAAGGGTAGGGATATTAGGCATAGAAATTATAATTTTGTGGAGCGATAATCAATTACAACATGGTTTTTATACAACCAATCCATCCATTAGAAAAGGTAAAATTCTTCCATGTCTAGGAGAATAAAATCTTATTCTAGATGAATACAACATAAGATATGTGGACTTTTTTGAATATATAGTAGGAGTTTTTAATTCTCCCACTAGGTGTAGCTACATCAAGTATGTCCCCTAAGTCATGTATCTCCATATTACACATAGAGACTAGAATCTTAGACATGAAGGTGTGCGTTGACCTGGAGTCTAAAAGGGTGACTATAGAATCGTCATAGAGATGTATCATATTTATTTATACACATATATCTGGTGTAAGGTGTTTGCACAATTTAATTATGATACATGCACTATGGAAATAATTTCAAATTAAAAGATACCTTCCATCAGCTTGCTCCCATTGGCATTTGCCTCGTCCACATTCACTATGAAGACATGGTTCGGCATGTGGTCTCCTTGTTAGGCCCAAAATGGAAGAGGAAGGGGCAACTGTCTTTGAAATGTCTATCCTACTTATATAAATGGAAAATTGGTGTTGGATACTTGCATTTCTATATGGGGTGACGAATACCATAATTTCAACACCATGAGGCATTAGGATTCTGACCTTACCCTCTATTTGGGTGTAGATTCTTATTTTGAGCAGGAACTCAGTTGTAATTCTAGTTATGCCCTAGTTGTTGTTTTGGGTTGAAGTATTTCTAGGATTTTTGACATTTTTTGTGCTTATTGCCATTATTATGGGGTTTTCCTTTCTATTCAGTCTTTGTGTGCACACCATCAGTGAGTCTTAGGTGGCTTTCCCTGTCCCATCCCCAGGTTTCTCTCTATGGAAAATGCATTGTCATAAACATCTTGAAAAGTGGTGTGTTTGGATGAGGAGAGAAATTCTTTCAAGGTATATGGAGCCCATCAATATAATGGCTATATCATTCTATTTAGTGAAGTTTGTGACATGATGCTCTAGGAAGTCATATTGACAACTATATTCAACTATGGAGTTGTTACCATGGGCAAGGGTAAGGAATTGTTTGTGTTTCTTTTTTCTTTTAGAAGTAAGTAAGAAGTGGACAGTGAAAATAAATTTGAAGGATTACCAATTTACATGGATGACCTATTTTGAGGATATAATTTTCCTACCACAATTTGGCTCCATTCAACTACTAGGTAGCAAAAGGCACTTCGGCTTACTCAAGGCACCTAAAAACCCTAATATTGTTCTCCATGGATACTAGCCAAGCATTTACCTTATCTAGGACATCTCCCACATCCTTTACATAAAGGATATTGGTTTAAGTTTTAGGAAACCCTAGATGGTGATGGGTTTTGGGTTATTTGTGATGAGTTCCCAAGGCACTAATGATGATGTTTGGACTTCTAGGTTTATGCATGGATATCATAAGAAATTTCTTCTATTCTTCCCAATTCCTCATATCTATGGAATTACTGGCATAATCAACCTCTTCCTCATCCTCCCCAAGTCTCTTTCCCTAATCACTCTTAATGATTTATATGGTCCTGCATACATTATTAGTTTATTTTTGGGACCACTTATAAAAGATTTAATTGTTGTACATTTTTTATATTGCAATTTCAATTCAAGTATAAATTGGTTCATAGAAACATTACAAAATGCCAATTTTACGAATGACTTTAAATTTTGCTTCTTCCCCATCCTTATACTATCAAAAATGGAGATTTAGTATGTATCAAGTCAAGACACCCTAAGTAGAGAGAGATTATGAGAAGTTAACCTTATATCTAATAGGTGGTTTAGGGTGGTCTGTAAAGAAGAGATGAGATGTTAGAAGACTCTCCAGGGTTAAAGGAAATTCCTTCAATATATTTTTGGATCCAATACAACCATGTAGAGTGAGAAAATTCAACCACCATATCTAGATAGATAGGAGGTGAGTATTAACCCAGACCTCTCTTGCTCAATCCTAGACACTTCGGTTTTACCATTGTGGACTTTAGGGTTTTCTTGGGTAAAGAAATTGGAAATAATATTTAATTGATGCATATGGAACATTGTGTATGCTCTGATACCCAATATCATAGATATGTTATTATCTTAATTGCAATCCCATTGCTTGAATGGTTGATGTTAAGGGATTATAGTGCTCATCTCTGAGTGGTCCCAATATCACACACTCATATGCAAAAATGAAATGGCATTCCACTTTATCAAAATTGATCATATTATTTATGCATAAGGGCCCATAGTCTACAAGGAAAGGAAAGGATAAGACGATATTAGCTATCTAGTTAAAACTACATCCTATACACATAAAATTCCATGGATGTTCCAATGTGGTATAACATCCTTTATTCCAGTAGATAGTAGATGAAACAACATAAGAGAAAGTACTAGACCTTCAGTTCCTTGCATCACCTAAAATCATTAAAATCAATAAACAACTAATGTGATGCATTGGTATGATTTTTAAAATAGTTAAAATAATTTAGTATCATAGTAGTATACTTGAATTGACTTATTAATTGATATAATAAGAAGTGATTCTTATTATGAGTTTTCCCATTATGTTGATATCAAAAATTTATATGTCTCCATCACCCAACAAGATGGGGGAGGTCACCTAGATCCATGTATCCATTCAAAAAGAGGAGGTCACCAATAAGTACATATTATACCACTCCAACGCAAGGAGGTCACTTGCACCCAATATCAACATTATAATTTAGGTGGTCATAATGGGCAATATCATTTATATTCGAGTTCATTTGCAAGTTATAATATTAAAAATCAAAATACTATTAAGTAGGGAACATGGTAGTTCAAACAAATACATATCCAAGTATATTTTTAAAGGAGTACATATGAATTATCTTCAATATCACTAAGACGCTAAAAGAGAAAATATAAGTACACTCTATATATAATTTCAAATTTCTAATGATCTAAAAGGGATTGATTTGATCCTAGTCAAATAAGATATGGATCAAGGGTCAAGATTGGGATATTAAAATTCACCATTCCAATATTCAAGGTTATGGATCAAGGGTTAAGATTGGGATATTAAATTTCATCATTCTAATATTCAAGGTTATGGATCAAGGGTCAAGATTGGGATATTAAATTTCATCATTCCAATATTCAAGGTTAGGGTTGTTAATTAGTATTTAGACCTTTGGCGTGATCATTCATCTATAAAATATTAACATTTTGATATTTCATCATAGATTTAACTATCAAGCTCATTTAAGATGGATGAATGATCCACCTAGGTCATATATAGGAAAAATAACCCTAAGAAGTTAGTCGAAGATATCATAGCAAAGTTTTGCTACATTATCATCATCTCCACCATCAATATTCTAGATGTTTATTATCTTATTTAAAGATGATTATTATGAGTCAACAAAGTTAGATATTTCACAACATGGTTTGATTAGATGTATAAATATTAGGGTTTAATATTAATAGATCATTTAGTTATTTTTTATGCATAAACATGTCAAGAATATATAATATAATGATTTAATAATTATAGTCATGAAATCTAGCCATCACCAATATAATTGTTAGATGTGTTATTATTTACTTTATTATGTCAAATGCACCTACTTCTCTTGGCTTATTACGGTTAAGTTTTGCTTCCTTGTACTTGCCTCATTTCCTATATATAGGAGATCAATGTGCCATTTATAAAAAAGAAACTATATTATTAGCCTTCCATCTTATTTTCCTCATGATATCAGAGCATTGATCCTACCTAGGAAGAAAAAGAGTGATCCTCATTTTGTGGGCAACCACTGTCTATTTTTGTGTTGGCCGACCACCAGGCATAATCTTGGCCTCCAGTGTCATCTCCTCTCTTCTATATTCATAAAAATCCAATCTTTTTGAACTTATCTGTCAGCATTATTCATCACAACCATCACCAATGTTTATCTGCCTCCCACGAGTATATCTATCTAATCATCACTTCCTCGTATACTCCCCATATCTATCCTATAAATATGACGCCCACACATCTCTAGCCAGTAATAGAAGCCTAATAAGTGTTGTTGCTGCAATCACCACCACCAACAACACAATGGCTGCCAACTGTAGCAGTATGTTTCCAAAGCCACCATCATTACAATAGACACCAACCGTAGTAGCAGGTCATCACCATGGGAAGTATAAACAATACCTGCTCGCCACCAGCTGCATCAAGTAGCCGTTACTGATTTCCTCCTAGCCCTGCTGCTGCCTCTCTATCTATCATGTTTCCCTATTGTTGCTGATTTCCTAGATCTCATACATACTGAAAGTAATCAGATGGCTATCCCAGTGAATAGTCTTGTCTTGGCTATTCTCTAAGGCACCACAAACCTACCTATATCTCTAGAAATTCCCTATTTCCATCCTATTTTTACAAATTGTATTCTTGATCTCGCACTACAAAATGTTGTAGACATTTTCTTGGGGACTCTACCACCAAAACCTCTTGAGGGGTGGCCTCCTTATACTCCCTTCCACTAAGGGGAAATAGGTCCCAATAACTAGGGACACACCCCTAGACCCCCACCAAACTCGACACCATGAACCAACGATTCCCCTTTGCCTCGATGTTCAAATCTACAATAACTCTCCTTTATAAATTTTCTCCCCCTACCACCCTCATGTGTGCATTCATTTCCACGCACAAGGGGTATTATCTCTTTTCCATACTAACTACTCATTCACTTCATAATTGGTGTTTATGGGAAAGAGTAAAGAGTGAGACTAAGGAGGGAGAGAGAAAATGTATGAAGAGGGAGTATAAAAATAAAGAGATAGATGACATGTATCAGTCAAGCTATTACAGTACCCATGGATCTTCTTATTATTGCACACATGCAACCTCTAATGTCTTTGTGGTGCGTCATTCTAACTAAGCATCGCACTTCTAGTGATTCATTGGTGTATCTCTTTTCCAATGATATTGTGCTTCTTCATACTTCAAGTGAAGCATTGATGTATATCTTTATCAATTACATCATGCTTCTTCATTTTCTTTCCACGATATGCACATAGATAGGCAATCTCCACTTCACTTATTCTAGTTGGTTATTGTATTGTGCAATATTAAAGGATTATCAATCACAATGTTGATTACATGTTGGTAAATTTTGTGTTATACTTATTCCGACCTCTTGTTCCTTTTAGAATCAATGTTGTGGCAAACCTACCACATCTCATAAAATGGATGGTTACTTTTAACAAGCTCATCAACATAAAGCCTACAAATAGTAAATCTACAAGGTTGATGAATCGTCTAGATTTTGTCTTCACTGAGCTATTTTGTTCATGTATCCTTGAAGTTTCACCTACTATTTTTTAAGTTCCAACATGGTTCTTCTACTGGGCTACTTGGGCTTTCATTGACAATGTCTTCATTCTATGAAGCACCTTGAGAGTCACACTCTGTATAGATCCACTTTTTCATTCATAAATACCTCATCATATTTGTGTAAAGGAGTGGGACCCACTAAGGGGACCACTCCCTACTCTATAATTTTGAGAACACTATAGCAATTCCCCCAAACAATCATTCATAACATATATAGAAGGGGAGCTAAATCACTCTCAAAATAATATGGAAACATAGAGCACAAAGTCATAACAGCAGAAAATAAGGTTTAATTATTACATGATCTAATTATTTCTAAGAACTTGTCCATGTGGACATAAAGAGAACATAAAGGAAAGTAAGACTAAATGGATTGGTTGTAGAGGGCAACCTACACATCTCAAAATCTTTCACAAACTACTACTGATCAGGTTCCACGAACCCTGTATCCTCAATTACAGGCTCCTCCTCTAAAGTCACCACATGCTCCTCTACACCTCGGTGGAAGGGAACATCACCCAGAACATAGGAAACAAAATCGAGGTTAGAAAAGGCTGAGTATGTACATATATAAAACACTTTGGGCATTATAATGGGTTATAAGTATAAAAGAGATGTTCCCACAAGAAAGGGGGTTGTTTGCAATTAGGTATTCTCAAAAGAATTATAACAAGAGAAATGAGGCATATTAAAATTTAGATTATAAGCATGAGGTAATAGTGTCTTGCCATAACAGTTAACAACAATCCCAATATAAAACATTAACTTTTACATGCATAACAATGTAGACTAAATACCTAAAATAGGGCCATAACACCATAGGATCATGGCCTAAAAGAAATAAGGGTGGAAATGTACACCCCGGGCGGAATACACACACCCTATATAAGTATGGTTGTATATAAGTACCACTATTCTAGATATTCTAGTCAAACATGTAGCATGCATAAAATAGAGAGGCAAGACTAGCACTTCAATCAATTTTTCATAAAAAAGAAATCATAGCAAGTGGGGTCCAAGAACCCATATACACAAGGTCGTCCAGAAACTACATGGATATAATGAGTCAACATCAGGAAATATAATTGTCCAGGAAATTAGATTTTCATTAGGAATAACAATTCAAGAGATGCCTCATTAAGAGAAAGTAGGTTTTAGTCAAATAATGCCCAAATTAAAATAGAGGATGTACATACCTTATGATCAGACCTATATATTCAGTAACACCTCCTAAGCTCAGGGTCAAGATTGTCTCAACCTACTCACAATATATGTGCATTCAATTCATACAATTTACATTGAATCCTTTACTTAGAGAACAACCCTACTGTAACATGGAAATCTGGTCATGAAACCTATCCCATTAAATTAGACACATTTTTTAATTAAAAAATATATATTTGTGTTTTTCTGCTGAACCAATAATTAGTTATGACTTTTATAAGTTAAAATCAATTACTGATTAAATGGAAAATAAGCTACAAAATGACTGTATTACCCCTGAATGAATTGCAATTTACGAACATGAACGTGACACTGAAACTTTGGTTGAAAACCTCTGATCACCCATTGGTCAAACACGGGTCAAACTAGGTTAAAGATGATTTTTACCTTCATGGGTAACACTGACCGAAACATCCATCAAGGTCTAAACTGGAAATATAACACCCGTCTTGCTCTTCCTAAATCACAGAAGGCAGCATCCATGGAGTTTTGGGACCTTGGTCTCTAGCAACAAATGTCAGTGACCCTACCCTTCCTTGCTCCCAAGACCAGTCCAATGGCTCCATCATGGTTATTAAGACCAGGCCACTCCTTTTGCTCAGGCACCACCATGGCCCTAGCTTGCAGGTGGCTCAAGCGCCATTGTCAGGCATCAGTGGCGCCGGGATCATAGGTGAAACAAGGAATCAACGGAGAGTAGTGTCAAAGAAGAGTTAGACATATCGTGTGAGGCTAAAACAAACAGAAGTAGGGTAACCCAAAGGTAGAGCAACAAGAAGGCCCTTGTTCCATCTGGTTAAGAAGAAGGTCGTCGAGGTATATAGTGCCTAGGAGGGCAACTAGAAACTCAAAAGTGACTAGTTCCTGAGAGCATCGACCACTTCAGGAACTCCTTCTGGTATGCACAATGGCATAAGACCATTTTACGTGGGTTAGGGATCATTGAATCCCCTCACAGTGGTGAACTAAAACAAAGGAAACATATGCATTTTTTTGACCTATCAAATGAGACGATTCCATGGTAGGATGAGTACACACACAGAAAGAGAAGGTGTCCAAGATGGTCACCTCAAGTGGAATTGTGCTGAGGTGAGCCCAGTAGTTGGAGCTTCAAGATTTCCTTCAACGTAGGTGGTTTGTTGACAACCCTTCTCAACAACCACAAACAAAATTAGGTGGAGGAAAACGATCAGGAGTCCATGAGAAATCTCCCTGAACTGAAAGGAATGAGGTGGGTTGCTCTGTGGCAAGACAAGGACGAGAGCATCAAGGAGAAGTGGCAGCTGCCTTCGAGGAGATTGGATGTTTCTCATGCGCTACACTCCAAGACCTATATTAGGGCTCATTGGGAATGGAGGAATGAATGGAATTAATTTGTGAAAGAATCACACGGTTTGATTGAGAGTAGCGTGAGAAAACAACACTGGAAATCATCGTCGGATACTGTATGTTCCACACAAAGAATTTGGGGGAAGGGGATGACCAGGTTTGCCCCCTACTTGCCTGAACCAGCACACATGAAAATAAACCGACCCAATAGGCCTTGGTCCAGGTGTGACAAACAATATTAATTAATTTGTTTTCACAACATCTGATTGAGCCCAAATTTGGTGTGTTACACAATTAGGACTTGCTGGATATGAACTTGGACTTAGATATATGATTTGAGGTTAACTAAATTATAATTCTACCATTATGCGTTAATCACTCACTTAATGTAATGAACCTAACCTAATGATCAATTAGGGTGAAACCTTCCACCTTGATTCAAATACTATTTCTCTGAGACCCCAAGAGTATCCTAATGCACAAATCTAGGTTCAAGACATCTAGGTTAGGATTATTACTAATAAGTTTTCCAAATTCAACTGTTATGGTAATAATATCATATGATTTCATCTTCTATGGAACCCTAATGAGTTAATTTAGGGCTTAAGGATCCGAATGCTAACTAGTTCACTCTAGGACATGAAGAATGGTCTTTAAGAGGTGTATATAAAATAAAGGACAAGAAAAGAGAAAAGAAAGGTTTGCGCCTAAAATAGGGGATGTTACAATTTGTTTTTAAATTTACTTGTACTGCTACATTGTTAGATGTGTTTATTGCACTTATCCCAATCCTTTCCATTAAAGATGGCTTAGTCATGGTCTTTTGACTGTCTACTTTAGATTGATAGTGATATTCTTCATTTTATATGCACTTCATAAGACCTTCTCCAAATATCAAGTATATCTAGAATGTAGAACATAACCTCAAACAAGACACCATCAAATTGTGTTTTGGAGAGTCATGTTTGAGGGGAGTGAAAATCTTGTATGGGGAGCGACATTTTTTGTGTGGATATTATAATTTAGTCTTGCAAGTCCAAGCTAGATATGTGTCTCACCCATACTCTAGTTTGAAGGGGAGTGTTAGAGTTATTAATATTTAGTTTATGGTGTTATATGGGCCTAATACTCAAGTCAATTAGGACTAAGTTATGCTTCCTTGTAATTTCCTCCTTTCCTATATATAGATAGGAGTGTGTCGTCTATCAATAAGAAACTATCTCATTAGACTTCCATGTTATTTTTCACAATAATGTTTAAGATTTATGTTTTAGACATTTTCCAAGATCTGACATAATCAATTTTGAGATTGGGAGATCAACATTAACAAAAAATGATCATAGTTTCCAAAAAATCATGAAGAAGCTATTTGAAAAAGTACAATAGAATAGGACCATCATTTAGGTCATATAATTTATTCCACAAGACCCATCTCATTTCCTGATGATTTTATTTGGAGTTAACATGCATTTTCTAGGAATAAATTATGACTAAGACATTTCTTAACATTTTCTATAAGAGATAGACATATACCTTTAAATAAATAAAATTCCAAGCCCTTAGATGTAGGTTCACCATTGTCCTTAGTGGATCAAAGTGTTGTAGCGAAACACCACCACTCACATGATCGAGGAGAGAGGAGGGGAGTCACATTTGATGTGGATTGTTGGATCATAGTTTCACTTTGACCAGAGTGACCGGGTGGATGGAGTTTATTTTCCTCACTAGCCACAAGCCCATAAACTAAGGATCTCATGTCATGGCATCCCTCATTGGTGCTCTAAGTAGATGGATGAGGGAGGCTCTAAGGAGACTTGTGAGGTGTTGAGTTACCTCTAAGCACCCTTGCAAGACTGGAAGGGAGATTGACCTGAGGAGGGCTAGCGGAAGAGATCTGAACTACCACCCATAACGACATTGTGGAGGATGAAGTGAGGAGTAGGGGAAGGAGAAATGATTGGGGGCCTCATAGATGACCAGAAAGAGGTGGAACCAAAAGGGAAAGGAGTTACAGAGGTAATAATGGCTTTTATAGGCCCCAATGGGGTAGATCTAGGCTTTGACATGCCATTGGAGTAAGAGATAGAAAGAGGGGTTGGGAGTTCATTGAAAAACCTACATGGTGCACCACACAAGAGGTTAATCTAGACTTAGTTGAGATCATGGTGAAGAGTTAGGGATATTGCGAGGGATGCCAATGCATGATGTTGTCAATTTTGGCAACTTGGCACCAACCAAGCTCATCATCATCTCCGCCAATGGACAGGAGGTTGAAGACAAATCCCCAACCATTAGATCGGGCCTCAAACTGAGTGTCACGATTGATCAAGAATTGATGAAATAATGAAGTAAGGTCAAGGGTAAACATTATGAAGAGAAAGATAGTAATTTAAACAAAAATAGTACAAAAACTCACTTCATGACATGGGCTCTCCAGTCACAATATCTCATTTTCTCATTGTTGCATCAAAATTTGAGAAACCATAAGAATAAGTAAGAGAGATAGAGGGAGGGATGAGACTATAGACTTGAGACCTACGTCATCAAGTGTCCACACAAATACTATATAGGTGAGTTTTTTCAATGCATTCATTCCGATGAGTGACTTAATAGGTGGTAGACATTCAAAGGAGAAGGTATGCACAATGAAATGACATGTTTGACATAGAGATACATCAATAGAAAATCATGTCCCACAATAGTTTTTCAAACATGGAATGCTATGATCTACTAGATGTGATTTTGGGGTCACATCTTGGGTCAGTAGATCCAATTTTGTGCCCTTGGTATCTACACCCTCTATGGTAGGAGGGGATTCTGCAAAAGACTTTCAAGTGTAGATTCTTGCGTTCTGCCAAAAAAAAGTTTCTAGTCATCTTGAGGCAAATATCAGAGTGACAGAAATACCAGAAATGAGTTGTGATTGCTATTTTGGTGAGATTCCAAAGTGAGGTAGAGTAATGGTCTAGAATTACACCCAAAAACTCAAGTTTAATCTTTAGAAATTCCTCCATGATAAGGTATCAAGTCATAACCCTAACTTGATATATTTGCATTTGATGGATCATGCTCAAGGAATTCTCAAGAAAATATTTTGTTTACATTGCATTTTTTCTGCTCCCAAGAACTCAACAAATGGTAACATTATCAACATGGTGGTGGCAGTGTTGGTTGTATAATTGCAGTGATAGAAACATCAATAACAACAATAATGACAACTACGGATGAGTATGAGGCTGAGTCATATCACTTGTTTTGCATGTACATGTCCAAATATATTCTATTAAGTGGGTTGTGATATGAGTAGGCCCACATGTTATTTGGAATCCATACTTAGCCATTGTAACAAAGATAGTTTTCTGGTTGGTTATAGGCCGTCTGGATAACATGCAAAAATATATATATATATATATATATATATATATTTATCTAAACATATACATAGAAATAAGCTATTACTGGGTTTTGGAAATGGATGTCCACCTTTACATGTAATATATATTATCATTCTTAATAGTATTGTACTTATGACTCACTAGTACAGAAATGTCTTATAACGCCACATTTATAGGCATTAATTGTATACACGAAAATGACGCCTAAACCCTACAACATCGGTTTAATACACAAACCGACATCTCTCTGTGAAGAGTGGCCAGACATGGGTATCACTTTTTATTTAGCGTCGGTTCCTCATTAAGCAACCGATGCCTACAATCGCCCGCCAAATCTAATTTTTCCAGTGCAAAAAAATTACCTCTAAAATTTCACATAAGACATCGATTTTTTACCAAACAACAGACGACTAAAGGGTTTTCGAGAGATAGAAATCGGGCCAACTTTTGTCGTCGGTTTTCGTAGCTGAACCGGCGCTGTTGTGTTTTCGCACGTTGTCCCCGTGAACCCCCCCCCCCCCCCCAAATTGCCCAATTGGCGTCGGTTTTAAGTGGCAACTGATGAGTAGTTTGCTATAGGTGTCGGTTTTTATTATAACCGACGCCAAGTATCTAACCTTAATCACAAAAATAGACTCTCCCAGTTTCTATTTCACTATAATCCCCCCCGATTAGGGCTCTGGTAATTTTCCTCTTCCCCACTGCTCACCGCAACTGCTTGCTGCCGCTAGTGCGTCAAAGCTCACCATCACCTCTGCATCATCTCTAGCTCACCGTCGTTCTCCAGCTGCTCACCACCGCCTCTGCTCGCCACCACCATTCTCTAGCTTCTCGCCACCACCTCTACTCACCACCGCCCTTACTTGCCACCACCGTTCTCCAGCTGCTCGCTGCCGCCTCTGCTCGCCACCGTTGTTCTCCAGTTGCCGCCGCCTCTGTTCACCACCGTCATTCTCCAACTGCTCACCACCACCGTTCTCCAGCTGCTCGCCACCACTGTTCCCCAGGTATATTTTGTCCATATATCTTTTTCTTGAATACAACAAATGCATTATGTGATCTAATGTATTGTATGAATTTTTCTTCAGTCAATTGATCATGTCATTTACTTGGTGAGTTTTATTGATTTCTACTGATTTGTGGTTACTTGGTGATATATATATTTCCATTGAGGTCAATCACTAATGTATATGTTTCAAGATTGTGTAGTTGATTAATATTGGTTAATGATGCATGAATGAACTAACTCAAATAGAATAATGAATTAAATTCAATAAAGTTACATAAAACTTAGAATTGTACTTAATTAATTAGATTTGTACTTAGTTTGTCTAAGATTGTGTTAATGATGCAAAGAACTGACGACTAATATTGTGTTAATGATGCAAAGAACTGACGATTAATATTGGTTAATGATGCATTAATGAACTTAATTAATTAGATTTCTACTTAGTTTCTCTACGATTGTGTAGTTTATTAATATTGATTAATCAGGGTTAATGATGCATGCATGAATTTAATTAATTGATAGTACTTTCTTTCTTTATTTCTTTCATTCTTTCTTTTCGATGATGATGATGATGATGATGATGATGACGATGACGACGACGACGATGATGATGATGAAAATGATGACGACGATGACGATGACGATGACGATGATGATGATGATTGATGATGATGATGATGCTCCAGTCGCCGCCACTGGCCACTGCCTGCACCTCTAGCGACGACCACCTTCACCTCCAGCCCGACCACCTCCACCTCCGGCCGCTGCCACCACATCCTGCTCGATCCACCAGTGCGGTGAGTGGTTAATTAATCAGTACTAGATTTGAACTTAGGATTAATGATGCCACCATATAGTTTATTACTATTGAATAATTAGGGTTAATGATGCATTAATGAACTTAATTAATTAGATTTATACTTAGTTTCTCTAAGATTGTGTAGTTGATTAATATTGATTAATCGGGGTTAATTATGCATGAATGAGGGTAAGTGGTATGGTGGGAGGAGGGTAGGGGTGGGGTAGGGTGGAGGTCCAGGGGAGGGTGAGGGGTGTGGTAGGGTTGGGGGAGGATAGGGGTGGGGTAAGGTGGAGGGCCAGTGGAGGTCACGGAACCAGAATCCCATTCCCATGAAACAAACGTATACCAAAGGCGACATGCGGAAGCGTAAAGCTTAGCACACATGAACAAATAACAAGATACAAGCACCAACATAATCTCAACAATCAACAAGATATATTAAGCAACATTATTAAATTACATGATTTGAATTACATATTCAAGAGTCACTTTGTACAAGTCTGCTCATGTATACTATATCTAGATCTTATAATAAGAACACCTAGCACAGCTCACCAAGCCCATCATCTTTCTAGCCATCTCTGAACTTAAAAACAACATACGAGAAATGGGTCAACACACGAGGTGTTGAGTATGGGGCAGAAAGATACATATATATATATATATATATATATATAAGCTTTGCATAATTTTGAAAAGATTTTAAGACTAAACAAACAAGAATAAATATGTTAACTGTTTAACAAATGTGAAACCATATTTTATGTCATTTCACTCCATTATACCAACAATATCAAGCATGTTTAAGGCCTTTGACCATCTTCCCATCAGAAGGGTCTGTAAGGGTGCTCAAGCTTAGCTAACCCTTTTATACGAGAGGGACCTCAAGGACGTAACCAAGAGTTAACCCTTTATCATCAATATTATAATGGAGTTCTATATATATGTGTGTTCAAGTTATAAAACTGACGAGGCAAACATCGAGTAAGACATAGCAATACTACATGGCAATATTTGAGCAAATAGACAAACAAGCATACAATATATGTTTTTTCAAGCAAGAAAGCGGTAGTCATATAACTAGATAAGGCCCATACCTGATTCAGAGATTCATAACTTAACACGTCCATTACCATATAGATCATAAGCCAACATGATTAATAATAAGATTACATACATGCATTAGATTCTCATCATTAACCCCAATTAGATTCATTTTTAGGGTTTTGGCCAAGTTGGGTTCAATGTTGGTTATAGTACATTAGATGATCTCATGTTGATTTAAGGTCCATCATAAGAGTGTGGTTCAAGTTTCATATCCTTTCGAGGTTTCATCTGGACATGATAAGATTTAGGACACTTATGCTCAAATTAGGTCACGAGACTCATAGTAGGGCA
This sequence comes from Alisma plantago-aquatica, assembly GCA_963693085.1. Taxonomy (NCBI): domain Eukaryota; kingdom Viridiplantae; phylum Streptophyta; class Magnoliopsida; order Alismatales; family Alismataceae; genus Alisma; species Alisma plantago-aquatica. The sequence continues at coordinate 1,793,766,779 of OY856409.1, forward strand.
AAGTTCAACATTATAGTCCAAAGTAGGCACATATGTACAATTGAGGTCATTCATGAACAATGGGTTGATTAGGGCCCTCATTAGGGTCACAAGAGAAAAAGAGCTACTGATTTGATGCTTAGGAGACTATAAGTATATCAAAGATTCAAACTTCATCATAATCATGAATTAAAGTCCATGAACAAGCTACAACATGCATTGGGGACAACCATGGATCAAAAGGGGAGCTTAAGAGCTCAACTTGGTTCATGGTGAATAAATATTACTAATTTCATGATTAGGAGAGTGAATAGTCATTAAAGATGCAAGATTTGATCATAATAGTGAATAAATGTGCTCAAACATGACTAATGTTAGTATTTTCAAGAAATCAGGGAACAAAAATTTTATTTAGGGTCTGGGACTAGGACCAATGTGTAGGTCTCGTCGTTATATGGCTTCCAACCAGGGCCGTGGATCCTCGATCCAAAGGCTGATCCAGGCGCGTACTGCTTCTCATTATGGGCTAGCTCAGAGGCCAGTGGGAGGTGTCTCTCAAACTTGCTGGACCGCTCCGGGGCGACCAACCGCAGTGTGGGGCCTTCATTCATCGCAACCCATCGGGCTAGCGGTTGCCAGCCTCCTCGTTGCCGCGCCCCGCTCCCGCTCCGTGGGATCTCTGTTTCCCAAGCGGGAACAGAGCTCGAATAGGGGACGATGCTTGCAGTGCTCCGCATCTACTGACGGAGAGGGGAAATAGGAGCACAAGGCTCGGGGTGGCTTCCGGGGGCGCCACCTATTCTCAGCTTGGCCTGTGGCCTCATTGGCGCCTCTGGTTGCTGCCCATAATCGGAGGACTACCTCCACATCCTTACAATCAGACAGAAAAGAAGAGGTGAGGGGGAGGCAGATCAGGGAAGGAGGAGTGATGGAGGTTGACCTGAGCACGGAAACAAGGGCAAGCCGCAGTCTATGGTAGGGTTTTTATAGCGTTTCGACGCTATCTTTAGGGTTTGCGAAGGGGGCTCATCTTGGAGAGTTGGTGGCGGGTTTCCTTGGCCTCTAAGGTTTGTTTTTGAACAATTAATAGGTGGAGAAGATTCGAGAAGGTGACGGGAAGAGAATCGTCATAAAAGTGGGGTGAGAGGGGGGGTCCAAGAGAGGGTCAGGTCATGCACTCGAAGAGTCGGGTCTGTGACAGACATGCCATTTTCGGCGCAAGGTAGAAGATGACCTGGCGATGTTGGATCTCCATCTGATGGTCTTTGGGTCGTGTGCCTCGCTCAAGAGGAGGGGGTTGGGTTTGCAACTGGTTCAAAGGATTGAACCCCAGTTCTAAGGCATTAGACCCGGGTCAGATCAGGGAAGCGCCCAAGGGACAAATGGGCCAGGCCCAGTAGGTATAAAAAGGGGAAAACATGGGCTAAAAAGTAGATCTTAGGAAAATCATAACAAATCATAGGAATGTCCAAATGGTCTCAAATTTGGACCATAGATTTATAATAAGGTCTAGAACAAGTGTGAAGAATATAAAATCAAAATAAGCACGTAAGATTAAGAAATTAATCAAAGGGTTCAAGGGTATAACATCACTAACATTTCATGCATATATGTGTATCATATTGACTCAAAATGTGAAATCTTGACTTTGGCAGACATTATAGAGTTATTAAGTCAAAGGAGACATAAATAGTGAGGACTTAAAGTAACAAGAGTAATTATGCACAAATAGGAGAAAATCCACTTTATCACATCCTTCCCTCCTTAGAAGAAATTTCGTAATCGAAATTCATCAGAGATCATATCGAAAAGTCAAAGTCAAAATCTACCGAGTATAGATATACCTCCATGGTTGTCAACGAATTATTCACATGGGATGCACACTTAGGTTACTGCCATCAAGGGTGGTACTCATATCGATGATATACACATTTACTTATTATCCCTCCATATTATGACATCATCATGGCATTAGGGTTTTCCATCGCATAGTATCCATACATTAGGGTTTATGTTCATATCTTTATATGAGACCAAAGGGTATCATCAAAATCTATGTTATCAATTCTCAAATGATTCTGTTCATGGTCATGGCTTTAAACGAGACTATCATCGAGTGTATATCTCATCTTTAATCTAGATTTCATGCATGTTTTTGCTTTTCCACAAAGTTCTACCCACTTTACCCAATCATGTTCATTATTTCTCATTTTTGGATCTGATATAAGCAATTTGTTCATCTTATTTATTAGAAATATCACCCTGAGAGAAACACGTATCAAGTTGATTTGTTTTCATTTGGGGTAATGATATAAGGTTTGCTACCCATGACTTTAAACATCATCATATCAAGTTTAAGATTTTAAAGCTACATATTTCATGTATAGTATGATTTTGTATTAGGTCTAGCTTACAAGAGTGACCATTGCGCATATCAAGATTTTAACTTAAGTGAGATTCTTTCATGTATCGAGCATCATTTGACTTGTATCAGAAAGAGCTCCACAAGCTCAAGCCACTCAAGCTAAGACGTATATATGTCCAACAAGACCTGCTAGCCACAACTTCTACCCATAACAAAAATTCTACCCATCTTTCAAGGAACAAGGTTAACCACTAGACTCCTTTATACACAATTACTAACCCGAGTATGAGGCTCATCATGGATTTCACACATCATGTACATCATCTAAGTGTCTTGGGACATCTCCCTCACCTATATAACAAGCATCAAATTTTCAATTGCCTCTTTCTCTAGGGTTAAAAAATTATTCATAGGACATCTAGGGTTCAACACTTTCAAGGAAACCACACACTAGGTCACTCAATTCATATACTTAGAAGTATTCTAGCTAGGGACTCATCATCAAGTATTTCATCATTTATATTATTCAACAATTCAAATATTTTGGAGTTTAGGTACTCTAACCTTCTCCTGATACGGTCAACTCATATCAACATGTCACCCTATTCATATGTCCCATGCTAGAGGTCTTCCTTTGTAAAGAGATTGAGGCTCGTGTTGGTCTCTCAAACCATATATCATATCTCCACACATATAAGATTAGGTACAAGCGAGCATGTCAACCCACTAGCTATGTTTAGCACATCAACCAAGTCATATGTATCAACAAGGTGCTAGGTCTAGCTAGGGTTGCATGGTCAAACTCATTTCATATCATCAAACTACTTGGCCCTCTTAAGGACAAACTTGGGTCTTATCAACATCAACATCATCATCACTATCATTATCATCATCTTAGGTTTCTAGGTTACTCACTTGCCTAACCTATATCATGGCTATAGACAACTCTAGAGACTATCACTATCATCTAATCTCTCTCATCTAGACTTGATGTTACATCTCTTTCTCCTAGGTCGCATGGAAAATCACTACCTTTCTGTGTGTGGTAACATTTTTCATATGTACATATAATAATACTTGAAATATGTTTTCTCCAACGTTTAAAAAGGCTATAAAAACCACCATACTCCATCTGAATAAAACCAAAACCAAAATGAGTTACCACACTCATTAAGCAGTCTAGTATCATTACACCTAGAGAACTAGCAAGAACATGGTGCCCACTTGTGTAGACATCCTAAGCACATGTCGCGAATCATGACTAGGGAGGTAATTTACACAAGTCTACACCTAGTTATAGAACAGCTAGGTTCTAACCTAGAGGCTAAGTCAACCCAATCCACAAGGATATTTCATTAAGTTTCTAGGGTTGAGATTCAAGGTGAGTTTAGTTTGTGTTTCATGTGAGCAATGTTTGGTGTAGTTATTGTTCATGCTTTGATACCATCTGTCACAGAACCAGAATCCCAATCCCATGAAACAAATGTATACCAAAGGCGACATGCAGAAGTGTAAAGCTTAGCACACATGAACAAATAACAAGATACAAGCACCAACATAATCTCAACAATCAACAAGATATATTAAGCAACATTATTAAATTACATGATTTGAATAACATATTCAAGAGTCACTTTGTACAAGTCTGCTCATGTATACTATATCTGGATCTTATAATAAGAATGCCTAGCACAGCTCACCAAGCCCATCATCTTTCTAGCCATCTCTGAACCTAAAAACAACATACGAGAAATGGGTCAACACACGAGGTGTTGAGTATGGGGCATAAAGATACATATATATAAGCTTTGCATAATTTTGAAAAGATTTCAAGACTAAACGAACAAGAATAAATATGTTAGCTGTTTAACAAATGTGAAACCATATTTTATGTCATTTCACTCCATTATACCAACAATATCAAGCATGTTTAAGGCCTTTGACCATCTTCCCTTCGGAAGGGTCTGTAAGGGTGCTCAATCTTAGCTAACCCTTTTATACGAGAGGGACCTCAAGGACGTAACCAAGAGTTAACCTTTCATCATCAATATTATAATGGAGTTCTATATATATATATATATATATATATATATATATATATGTTCAAGTTATAAAACTGAAGAGGCAAACATCGAGTAAGACATAGCAATACTACATGGCAATATTTGAGCAAATAGACAAACAAGCATACAATATATGTCTTTTCAAGCAAGAAAGCGGTAGTCATATAACTAGATAAGGCCCATACCTGATTCAGAGATTCATAACTTAACACATCCATTACCATCTAGATCATAAGCCAACCTGATTAACAACAAGATTACATATATGCATTAGATTCTCATCATTAACCCCAATTAGATTCATTTTTAGGGTTTTGGCCAAGTTGGGTTCAATGTTGGTTATAGTACATTAGATGATCTCATATTGATTTAAGGTCCATCATAAGAGTGTGGTTCAAGTTTCATATCCTTTCGAGGTTTCATATGGACATGATAAGATTTAGGACACTTATGCTCAAATTAGGTCACGAGACTCATAGTAGGGCAAAGTTCAACATTATAGTCCAAAGTAGGCACATATGTACAATTGAGGTCATTCATGAACAATGGGTTGATTAGGGCCCTCATTAGGGTCATAAGAGCAAAAGAGCTACTGATTTGATGCTTAGGAGGCTATAAGTATATCAAAGATTCAAACTTCATCATAATCATGCATTAAAGTCCATGAACAAGCTACAACATGCATTAGGGACAACCATGGATCAAAAGGGGAGCTTAAGAGCTCAACTTGGTTCAAGGTGAATAAATATTACTGATTTCATGATTAGGAGAGTGAATAGTCATTAAAGATGCAAGATTTGATCATAATAGTGAATAAATGTGCTCAAGCATGACTAATGTTAGTATTTTCAAGAAATCAGGGAACAAACATTTTATTTAGGGTCTGGGACTAGCCTCAATGTGTAGGTCTCGTTGAGTTGATCGATTTGACATATTGGTTTGCATATTTTGAATAAAGTAACTAGGAGATATGTATTTTTGAATGTTGACATGAGAACTTTATAGAATGAACATTAGGGTGTTACCTAATTAATGGCTTCCAACCAGGGCCGTGGATCCTCGATCCAAAGGCTGATCCAGGCGCGTACTGCTTCTCATGCTGGGCTAGCTTAGAGGCCAGTGGGCGGCGGCTCTCGAACTTGTTGGACCGCTCCGGAGCGACCAACCGCGGTGTGGGGCCTTCATTCATCGCAACCCATCGAGCTAACGGTTGCCAGCCTCCTCGCTGCCGCGCCCCGCTCCCGCTCTGCGGGATCTCTGTTTCCCAAGTGGGAACATAGCTCGAACAGGGGACGGTGCTTGCACTGCTCCGAACCTGCTGGTGGAGAGGGGAAATAGGAGCACAAGGCTCGAGGTGGCTTCCGGGGGCGCCACCTATTCTCAGCTTGGCCTGCGGCCTCGTTGGCGCCTCTGGTTGCTGCCCATAATCGGAGGACTACCTCCACATCCTTGCAACCGGACGGAAAAGAAGAGGTGAGGGGGGAGGCAGATCAGGGAAGGAGGAGTGATGGAAGTCGACCTGAGCATGAAAACAAGGGCAAGCCACAGTCTATGGTAGGGTTTTTATAGCGTTTCGATGCTATCTTTAGGGTTTGCGAAGGGGGCTCATCTTGGAGAGTTGGCGGTGGGTTTCCTTGGCCTCCAAGGTTTGTTTTTGAACGATTAATAGGTGGGGAAGATTCGAGAAGGTGAGGGGAAGAGAATCGTCACAAAAGTGGGGTGAGAGGAGGGGGGTCCAAGAGAGGGTCGGGTCATGTGCTCGAAGAGTCAGGTCTGTGACAGACCTGCCATTTTGGGCGCAAGGTAGAAGACGACCTGGCGATGTTGGATCTCCATCTGACGGTCTTTGGGTCGTGTGCCTGGATCAAGAGGAGGGGGGTTGGGTTCATGACCGGTTTAGGGGATTGAACCCCAGTTTGAAGGCATTAGACCCGGGTCAGATTAGGGAAGCGCCCAAGGGACAAATGGGCCAGGCCCAGTAGGTATAAAAAGGGGGAAAACAAGGGCTAAAAAGAGTAGATCTTAGGAAAATCATAACAAATCGTAGGAATGTCCAAATGGTCTCAAAATTGGACCATAGCTTCATAATAAGGTCTAGAACAAGTGTGAAAAATATCAAATCAAAATAAGCACGTAATATTAAGAAATTAATCAAAGGGTTCAAGGGTATAACAACACTAACATTTCATGCATATATGTGTATCATATTGACTCAAAATGTGAAATCTTGACTTTGGTGGACATTATAGAGTTATTAAGTCAAAGGAGACATAAATAGTGAGGACTTAAAGTAACAAGAGTAATTATGCACAAATAGGAGAAAATCCACTTTATCACAGAGTGAGGGGTGTGGTAGGGTGGGAGGAGGGTAGGGGTGGGGTAGGGTGGAGGGCTAGGGGAGGGGGAGGGTGAGGAGGAGGGTGGTGTGAGGAGGGTAGGGGTGGGATAGGTGGGATCATTAATTGAAAATAATGAAAGGAGAGGGAATACTCATTGCGCCGAACATTTTTTTTGTTCTCAGTGTAGAACCATCTTCATTTCAATGTATTTGTGTGAACAAAGTTCCGCATCATTTTCATTAGTTGATTATGTGTCTTATTTCAGGACATAATTTGTAAAATAAAAGATAAATCATTCCTTCAATTTCACTATAAATCTGAAGATTATGTAAAGTTGTATGACGTGCTTATCAAATTTGATGTGCTTATCACTTTCTTTTCAAGATAAACCATTAGTACTTATATTTTTCAGTCTCTGTCTACTACTTTTTTTGAAAATATATAACATTGTTATATATACTTACAATTGTTAGTACTTATATTTTTCAGTCTCTGTCCACCCACAATAGTCACTATGAACTGGGCCTCTATTCCAATGTTAACGTTCCCTAATGAAGAACAATTAAACATTATTCTAGATGACCGTTCCTTAAACCAACTAACCATACCCGAACATTGGCATTTTTTAAATGGAAGACACCACATGCCTGGTGAAGTGACCCTAAATTTTGGCAATTCTTCACAAGTTATCGAGGTTGAGTATGATTTGGTGGGAAATCTTGTATCAAAATCCGATTGGCATGATTGGATTAGAAAGATGCTAGTGGGCCATAGCGAAAAGCTTTTTCTCCATCTAATTGGCCATAATACCATCAAAGTTTGGATAACCAACATCAACAATGAGACACCCGATCATCTACGATGGTATGAGTGCACGATGGACAATATCAGCTCGGACGAATATGATGATGAGGCCCCTGTCAGTTCAGATTTGTCTAAATACAGTGAGGAGCTCCGCGACACAACACAATCATAAAAAAGACCACTGTAGGTCCAATTAACAAATATAATTGTCCTATCTTGTTTTGTGTTTACACTTTTTATCTTAAAGTAATAAATCGTCATAGCTACTTTCTTTTATGAACTTCAGGAGAAGATCAACACAATGAAAAGGCCTCGAAGTTACTGATGCGGGACCATGTTGGTGTAGTATCTAGTTGTCTATCTATCTAGACTTGTCTGTATTAATAGATGCATGCTGTTTGTTTTTCTGAATTTGCTTCTTAGTTGCTTATGGAAGCTACATATGATGTGAAACTTTTATATATACATGTCTGATTGAATTTTCTACATGTGTCTGAATGTGTGAATGTGAAGATGAATACATGAATGTTTCTACATGTGTCTGAATGTGAAAAGAGATGAAATGAATGGAACTGTAGGTTGTTAAATGTGTGTGAAAATGGAGGAAATTTGAAATGGAACTACTAGTTTCTACATGTGTGTAATGAAAAATAATATGAATTAAATGTGCTTATACATGTGTGTGAATCACATATATATAATATTGTCCATCGATCTTGTTAATTTTGCAGGTTGGTGGCATGTTGTTGGCTGATATCAATGGCTGTTGTAAACCTACAGTTCAGAACTGAACTATATGTTCTACATCCTACTGACCAGCCATATAGCAGGCCTGCAAACTGATAAGAAAAAAAATCATAACATAGGCATCAATTATTTGAATAAAACCGACAACAAAGACATACGACATCGGTTGTTAGCCAAAAATTGACGTCTTTATTCCTTCCTGGCGTTGGTTGTCGGCAAGATCCGACGCCTATTGTAGCCAGGTACCACGGCCGTGCTGATAGGGATATGGGCGTCGGTTTTTGTTTACTAACTGATGTCTGTAATCATGCTATAGTGTCGGTTTTCTTAAATAACCGATGCCTATAGTTCCATTGCTGGTGCGTTTTCGGTGGCGGGAAGCGTTTTGGCGTCGGTTATGGAAACGACGCCGAAGGGGTCGATCTTTAGCGGCGCCCACTTGGGTGTCACTTGGAAATTGACACTAAATGCCTTAATTAACCGACACTAAAGGCTTGTTCTGTAGTAGTGACTTCTTAACTAAATATCATGGGTAAAAAATAAATTATCTAGATTATCTATGTTTAAAAAATCCCCATGGTGTATGAAGACTTAACTCCATGGTGTCTGGGAGGGTTCCTAACCCTAACCTTCACCTATAAATACAAGACCCTCTCCTACAGAAAAGGAAATCTTCCATTGATGCTACCATACTTCCACTTTCATTCTAGACCTTCCACCTCCAGAAACCTTTGACCATATCCATCGGTTGACAAACACTCACCATCGTCGACCTGTTGCTTTCTTTACACAATAGTAGATCCAGTTCACAAGGAATAAAACATGACACTTCCATCCCATCCTTAATGAACATGTAGGAGTGTCCTTGTTGTTCCTTGAGGCCTTCATCTCAAGGTCTAAAGAACTACTTTTGCACACCATGGCTACGATTCCTTATCCTTCTATGGTGATGGCCTTCTTTTTCTCTTTTGTTGTTGTTGTTTTTGTTACTACTTTGATGAGCAATTAGTCACATCTCTAGGGTGTAGGGAGTAGCCCAACTACTCAATTTTGTTCTCTTTATTGCATCTATTATTGTACAAAACGTTATATGTTTAGAATCAACCCTTTTATGCGTGTTTCTTGTTTGATCAACATGTTTACATGTTTTTCATGATCTTGCATGTAGATAACTTTGAACCCAATATTGAGGATATCAATTTCTTCTTGTTAAACCTTTGATGAGAACTTTAGATAGATGCTTTGTGAGGCGACAAATGTATGGTCTTAGGTAACTTGACAATGAGATTAAAGTGATATCTGTCAGAGTTTTGATCCTAACACCAAAAGAGGGATTTTCCTGGCCTCCACATATATGTTTTTGTGATTAATATGATGTAGTGAGAGAGTGAAGAATAGGTAGTGGTGGTGAAACCCATTCCACTTTAGTGTTCCCATCCATTGATTAATTTAGACTTGAATCTAGTTTTTTCCACTGGAATCTTAGCATAATCAACAACCAATCCATTCTAGCTTCAAATACTAGTTTTTTCTTGGTTACACTGATAATATTCTTCTTAAATATGTTGTCCCTTGGGTTTGATCCTAACTATATGACCATAAGATCTATCTGCTTGCGGCTGGGATTATCATGTGCTTACTTAAGATAAACTATATGGATTTCATCCTTGGTGAATATGCTTGTGCGGTAAATCTCACATTAGGAACATGGTTCAGATAGGGATGGCCCTGTTTGATACTCATTGCCAACAACATCGACAACAATGATTGCGGTGGTGGTGGTAGTCTTGTTAGTGGCATGGATGATGATAGAGTGGTAAAAGCATAAATACAGATACCAATGGTGGTGACAAGGATGGTGAAGAAAATATAGTGTTGACTTTAGTATCGGTGGAAGTGATATAAAACTATAATAGTTTCAATAATAGTGGTGCAGAAGTCATGGCAGTGAAAAAAATTTGTAGTATTAGCAAGGACTAGGCCACAATGGTTGAGTTATGCTGCAAGCAATGTTGACAATGGTGATGATGGCAGGTGAAGTAACAAAATTACCATTGATATTGTCACAATTACATTGATAATAATGGTGATGCTAAAGGGATTATGGTGGCAAGATATACATGCTATTAGTGGGCATTGTTGTTGTTGGCAGTGGTGAAGTAGTAACCTCTAGAAGTGTGTGAACACATATCATTTGATATGGAGGTGGTAAGATTGGGGGTTTTTGGGATAATGTCTTTCATACTACACTTTATGATACTGTATATTATACTACAAAATTGAAAATCCATCCAAAATCATGTAATTCTTTTTTAATGACGTGGGACCACCCTCCAAGACGGGCCACAATTTTGACCCCCACCCAATAGTGCAAACCCCCATGAAGTAGTCACTGCTAGAAGTGTGTGAACACATATCATTTGATATGGAGGTGGTAAGGTTGGGTTTTTTTGGGATAACATCTTTTATACTACACTTTATGATATTGTATATTATACTATAAAATTGGAAATTCATCCAAAATCATGTAATTCTTTTTTAATGACGTGGGACCACCCTCCAAGATGGGCCACAATTTTGACCCCCACCCAATTATGTAAACCCCCTCCCCCACAACCTCACACATTAGGGGAGCGTACAAACAAACACAGAGGACATGATGTGTGATGAGACTAAGGATCTCTCAAACCACATAATTGGGAATTCATACCCAGAACTCCACTCTAGGGAGCATGTCCTTCACCATCAAGCTACAACCTTAGTGGCCACTCTTACAATATTTGGAGTTGAAGATACTTCTTAGTATTCTCATCTTCACCAATCTTTTTTAATTTGCTTGTATCTTCTCATTATCATTTGTTATATTTTAACTCTATTCTCTCCTTATACCTTATATTGATTGGGCTTGTGTTGCGATGTTTTTTGTCTAGTTCAATGGAGGATATATAAATAAGATTGAAGGTCATAAGCTATGAGCATCAAAATAGACAGCCAAAACAAAGAGGAGAGAATGAAATTGTGATAAAAAATTCTATCCGGTGTGGGAATTATGAGAGATAAACAATTTCTTATAATATTTTGAAATCTCTATAGAATATTGTTGCCCTTTTCACCAAATATGTTCTTGCAACATTTTCTTCATGGTTATTAATTTTTTATTGGATCGTTATTCTTTTGTGTATGCTTGACTTGTATCTCACATAATAAATTTGTTAATTAGGTTGAACCACAAATGTAATACAATGCTACTCAGATCGAAGTACCAAGGAACTACATTCTTAGTCCTAAATTTTATCTCCTAAAAAAACAAGCCCATCTTATCTCAAAACTCATATAACAAAGTGACCTATTGTAAGGAGTGGAACCTACTAAGGGGACCACTCCCTACTCTATAATTTTGAGAATACTCTAGCTATTCCCCAAACATTCAATCATAACATTTAGATAGAAGGGGAGCTAAATCACTCTCAAAAGTATATGGAAAAATAGAACACAAAGTCATAGCATCGGAAAATAAGGTTTAATTATTACATGAGCCAATTATTTATAAGTACTTATCCACATTAACATAAAGGGAACATAAAAGAAACTAAAACTAAATGGATCGGTTGCAGTGGGCAACGTAGACATCTCAGAAGCTTTCACGAACTACTATTGAACAGGTCCCTCGAACCCTGGATCCTCAAGTACATGCTCCTCCTCTAAGGTCACCACAGGCTCCTATGCACTTGGGTGGAAGGGAACATCACCCAGAAGATAGGAAACAAGATAGAGGTTGGCAAAGGCTGAGTATGTACATATATAAAACACTTTGGGCATTATAATGGGTTATAAGTATAAAAGAGATGTTCCCACAAGAAAGGGGGCTGATTGCATTTAGGTAAGTTCAAGAGAAATGTTACAAAAGAAATGAGGCATATTAAAAATTCAGAATAAAAGCATGAGAATAAAAGTGTCTTGTCATAACAGTTTACCACAAATCTCAATAAAAAATAATAACTTTTGCATGTATAATAAAGTAGACTAAATATACCTAAAACAGGGTCATAACACCATATGATCATGGCCTAAAAAGAAATAAGGGTGGAAACGCACACCCCGGGTGGAATACGCACATCCTATATAAGTATGGTTGTACATAAGTACCACTGTTCTAGATATTCTAGTCAAACATGTACCATGCATAAAATAGAGAGGCAAGACTAGCATTCAAGTCAATTTCTCATAAAAAGGAAATCATAAAAAGTGGGGTCCAAGAATCCATATAAACAAGGGTCCAAAAACTACATGGACATAATGAGTCAAAATCGGGAGATAAAAATGTCCAAGAAATTAGAATTTCATTAGGAATAACGGTTCAAGATATGCCTCATCAAAAGAATGTAGGTTTTAGTCAAATAATGCCCAAAATAAAATAGAGGGTGTACATATCTTATGATCAGACTTGGATATTCAGTAACACCTCCTAGGTTTAGGGCCATGGTTGTCTCAACCTACTCACAATGCATTCAATTAATATAAAATACATTTAATTCTTTACTTGGAAATTGACCCTAAATATGACTGAGAAATCTATCCCACTAAATCAGTCACATTTTCTGATTTCAAAAATGTATGTATTTGCATTTTCTGCCGAACCAATAATTAGTTATGATTTTTACAAGTTAAAATCATTTAGTGTTTAAAAGGGAAAATAAAATCGCAAATTGACCAAAATACCCTCAAATGAAATGCAATTATTCACAGGAATGTGATAATGAAACTTTGTTCGAAGACATCTGATCACACCTTGTGGTTAAAAATCGGTCAAATGAGATAAAAGTCAGTTTTGTCCATTGCGGGTAACACTCACAAAAACATCCATTAGGGTCAAAACTGGAAAAATAAACCCGCCTTGCTTTTCCTAAATTATACAAGGCAACTCCATGGAGCTCTGAGACCTTGGGCTCCAGCGACAAATTCCAGTGACCCTACCCTTCCTTGCTCCCAAAACCAATTCAGTGGCTCCATCATGGTCATAAGGACCATGACACCCCTTTTGCTCAGGTGCCACAATGACCCCAACTTACAGGTGGCTTAATCACCATTGTCAGGCATCACTAGTGTCTGGATCATAGGTGAAAGGAGGAATCAATGAAGAGCAGTGTCAAAGAGGAGTTTGAGGGATTGTGTGAGAATTGAGACATGAAGAAACTAGGCAAGGCATGCCCAATACATGACAAGATCAACGGAGTTGTCTGATCAAACTCTGGTGAAAAATGACAAGTGGTAAGGCCAAAGCTATGGAGGATTCTACAACCTCCTGGTAACTCAGAACCCACAGTGTGAGTGTCATGGTGGGTTTATTAGTGTTCTAGGGAAGGGAGGGACCACATGTGTTCATGGCCAGTGGCCCAGGAAGAAGATGACGACGACAACGCTAGTCATTGATGAAAACTGGGAGGTGACAACACCAGACGTTCTGGCTAAACAACAAAAACTTAGGCAATACATGCATTGGGAAAGAAAGATTGGAGGCCATAGATGGTTATCTCGCATAGGATCGCTGGGAGGCGGACCCAATCGACACCGACCCAAGCTCCTTGTTGGAGATGATGATCAACACCGGTAGTGCTCCACGCAAGAACACAAGGCAAATTGGTCAGGGTTCCAACTTCGGGTGATAGCAAAGAAGGCTCCAAGACCACTAGGAATGATGGGCGAGCGCAGATGCGTAGTGATTCAGAGAACTGAGGATATGGCAGTAACTATTATAGAGGGATGATTGTGCATTTGACATATGTTGCACTCCATGGCTAGAGCTAGGGTTCATTGAAAATGGTGGAGAGGAAGGAGTCTGTTGGCAGAGAAAACATGAATAATGAGTCATCCTAGCAAGTGAATGGCCAATTTCGATGCTGAATAGATCACACCCACGAGGAAGCTGGAGGTAGGGGATGACTGAGTCTTGCTACCCGACTACCCAGTTACCCAACCCAAAACACCTGTGTGACACATTGTGACACATGCTCTAAAGTTAGTGGATGCGTGACAATGAGGTTAATTAATTAGATTGAAAACATAGGTCCAAATATATATATATATATATATATATATATATATATTCTTCTAGGGTTAAATTAAGGGTACGAACGACATCCAATTGGACCCAAATTTGGTGTGTTGCATAGTTAGGACGTGATGATTACAAATTCGAACTTAGATTTAGATTTTGAGGTTAACTACTCTTTATAATTTTACCATTATGCATTAATCACCCACTTAAACTAATGAACATAACCTAATGATCAATTATGGTAAAACCCTCCCCTTATCTTGAATCATGTTCTTTTGAGATCCCAAAATAATCCTAGTGTACAATACTATGGTCATATGTTTAGGTTAGTAATATTAATAATTAATTCCCAAATTAAGTATTAAAGTAACAACATCCTTATGATTTCATCTCTATGGAACCCTAATGAGTCAATTTAGGGTTTAAATATCAGAATGCTAACTAGTTCACTATAAAACATGAATAATGTTCTTTAAGAGGTGCCTATTAAAATAAGGGACAAAAAAGAGAAAAGATAGGTTTGTACATGGAATTGGGGATGTTACAACACACCACCCCAAAAAGAATTTTGTCCCTGAAATCTCAAGAAAAGAGGGAGGGGTAGGTCCACAACATCTCTTCCTTCAACTCCCAGGTAGTTTCCTCAAGGCCATGGTACTTACAAAGAGTCTTCACAAGCTCAATATCCTTGTTCATTAAATACTTCATTATGGAGTCTAAGCCCTTCCCTGGAGACTCTTCATAGGATATATCTTCTTGTAAATCAATAGGCTCAATAGTCAACACAAGAGAAGGATCCTTCACATACTTCTTCAGAACAGACACGTCGAACACATTGTGAATCTTGTCATAAGTGAGAGAAATGGCTAAACGGTAGGCACACTCTCCAACTCTATCCAAGATCTTGACTGGTCCCATGCAACGAGGGCTCAAATTTCCTTTGACTTTAGACATTGCTATGTATTGGATTGGCTTTATCTTTAGAAACACATAATCACCAACCAAGAAACTCACATCAGATCTCTTCTTGTCAGCATACACCTTCTGTCGATCTTGGGCAACCTTCATCCTCTTCTTGATCAAACAGATCTTGTCAATCATTATCTACATGTAGGGCTGTAAATGGGTATGGGTAGACCCACGGACCCGCAAATCCGGACCCTTAAAAAACCCGTAACGGGTCTAATTTTTCATACCCGCATACCCTTGGACCCATATACCCTTGGACCCGCATATAAGCGGGTCCAATAATGGGTATGCTTGAACCCAGACCCGCTAGACCCGTGTACCCTCTATACATAAGTAACTACTAAAATAATATGTTATATATCATACTTTACTAGTCTAATTAATATTATTATTGAGATTATATCCTACTCTAAGGTTGAGACTATTCATATAACTAAGAACTAGCTATTCTAGTTACAATAACGAACATCATATGTAAACTTAAAATCAAAATGTCTACTAATCTACATTACTTTCTACATAAATTAATTGTTATGATCATGACTACAAATATGTAAACAATTACTCAATTAATTTTATTGTATAGAATATAACATTGTCTAATATAACTATTACATGTTAATATACTATATTATAATAATATCTTGTTGTGTTAAATATATATAACATAGTCATTTCTCTTACATAAACAATATGATGTTTTATAGAACTGCTTACCCGCATACCCGCTATTATTGCGGGTACAGGTATGGTGCGAGTCTAGGTTTTGTATTATGCGGGTCTAGAACCGGACCCTGACCCGCTAAATTAGATGGGTATGGGTATGGGTATGGCCAGACCCGCACCGTTTACACCCCTATCTACATGTTATCGCTCTTCATCAAATCTCATTCACCCACGTCATCCCAGTGTAGTGGTGAACGACAAGGTTGACCATAGAGTGCTTCGAAAGACGGCATACCAATGTTCGCTTGGTAGCTATTGTTGTAAGAAAATTCAACCAATAGAAGGTAGTTGTCCCAAACACCTCCCCAATCCATAACATAAGCACACAACAAGACCTCAAGAATCTATACTGTCTGCTCAGACTAACCATCCGTCTAAGGGTGGTAAGCTGTGCTGAAACGTAGGTTAGAACCTATCTCCTCCTGTATCTGCTTCCACAAGTGAGAAGCAAACTTAGGGTCATGATCAAAGACTATTGCCTTGGGAACTCCATGTAGGAGAACAACCCAATCCACATATAATTGTTCCATATCAGGAACCTTGTATGTACTCTTGAATAGAAGAAAGTGAGCCGACTTGGTCAAGTGATCGATAACAACCCAAACCACATCATACCCACACTTTGACTTTAGAAACCCTGTAACAAAATCCATAGTGATTTTCTCCCATTTCCACTCTAGTATATCAAGTGGATGGAGAAGACCACGAGTACACTGATGTTCAATCTTCACCTACTGGCACATCAAGTACTTTGCAACATATGTAGCAATAACCTTCTTCACGTTCTTCCACCAGAAACCTTGTTGTAAGTCCTTGTACATCTTTGTGATACCAGGATGAATTGAGTATTTTGACCCATGGGATTCACTCAGAACTCTCTATTTTAGATTAGAAACATTGGGTATCTACATACTATGGTGAAAGTGGATAGCACCATCCACTCCAACAAAAAACTCAGACTGTGGTTTCTCTATTAGCATCTTCATCTCATCAAGCTCAGGACTGTCCAACTGTGCAACAACAACCTCATAAATCAAGGTGTGAGTGACATACAAACTAGCCTCTTCACTCTCATCTTCTCCATAGCAGAGTCATCACTAACATCTGGCATCCCAGGTCTCCATGTCAAAATGTGTTCTAAGCTCCTCCATAAGAAACAACTGATAGAAGCACATGTTGCATCCTTCTTCCTACTCAGGGCATCCACAACAACATTCGATTTACCAGAGTGATAAGTGATGGTAAAGTCATAGTCTTTGAGGTACTCCATCCATTATATCTGGTGCAGATTCAAGTCCTTCTGAGTCATCAAGTAACGTTGACTCTTGTGGTCACATAAGACTTCAAATTGTACCCATACAAGTAGTGTCGCCAAATCTTCAGAGCATAAATTATGGAAGTTAGATCCAAATCATGTGTAGGCCAATTTCCTTCATTCAACTTCAATTAGAAAGAGGAATATGCAATCACTCATCCTTCTTACAGAATGACACAACCCAACCCTAGTTTAGAAGCATTAGCGAAGATAACATAGGGTTTACCCTCAATAGGAAGAGAAAGCACATGAGCAAAAGTCAAACACTTCTTGAACTCTAGGAAGCTCTTTTCACACTCAGGAGTCAAGATGAACTTTGCATCCTTGCATGTCAGATTCGTCATTAGTAGGGCCAACTCAAAGAAATTATGTACAAACCTCCGATAGTATCCTGTAAGGCCTAGAAAACTACATATCTCTGAGGGGTTCTTTGGTGATTGCCACTTCGTTACAGCCACACTCTTAATAATATCAACAACAATATGTCCCACCAAGATAACATGGCCAAGAAACATCACCTCATTGAGCCAAAACTTACACTTTAAGAAATTTTCATAAAGTTGGTGTTCTTGCAAGGCCTGAAGAATAGTACACAGATGCTTGCGGTGCTGTTCCATAGTCTCAAAGTAGATAAGCACATCATCACTAAACACCACCACAAATCTATCAAGGTAAGGACAGAAGACCCGATTCATCAGGTTCATGAAGGCGACATGAACATTGGTTAGGTTGAACGACATGACTAGGAACTCATAATGCCCGTAACATTTGCGGAAGGTCGTCTTCGGTACATCATCATTCTTCACTCACATATGGTAGTATCCACTATGCAAGTCCATCTTTAAGAACACAGTAGAAGACTTCAGTTGTTCAAACAAGTCATCAATGCATGATAGGGGGTAACTATTCTTGATCATTACTTGATTCAACATACAGTAATCCATGCACATCCTCAAGGACCCATCTTTCTTCTCCACAAATAGGATAGGTGCTCCTCAGGGAGAGACACTAGGGCATACAAACCCCATGTCTAGGAGATCTTGTAGTTGCTTCTTGAGATCATCCAGCTCAGTAGGTGCCATGCAATAAGGTGGCTTAGAGATAGGATCCATGCTTGGTATGAGGTTGATAGAAAACTTGACTTCTCATGTGAGAGGAAGTTCATGCATCTCTTCGGGGAAGACATCAGGAAAATCCCGAACTACATCAATGTCATCTAACACCGGTGGCATAGGGTTAAGGAAAACTGATGCCAAGTAGGCTCTACAACCATGTGTGATGAGCTTTTCCGCCTTGAGTGCAGAAATGATGAACCATCGATGTCCTTGCTTCCTTCCCTTGATACATAAACGTTTGCCATCAGGGTGAAACATACCAACCTTTTTATCTTCATAGAAGAGGGAAACCTTGAACTTCTTTATCCAATCCATCCTCAAGATAACATCAAAGGCCATCATATTGAGGATGATGAAGTCCAACTTGAACATCTTGCCACAGATACACAAGTCTATGGTAGGGATTTTTAGGAAAGTAGAAGACATCTTACAAGTAGGAGTTTCAACCTCTAGGATACAGTCCATATGCATAGATTCTAATCCTAACATGGTTACAAGTTAAAGGTATGAATGTGTTTGAGGCTCTAGAATCAAATAATGCTTTTACAGGTTGTTGAAATAAGTATACAATACCTTCAATAACCCCGTTATCATCAGTGGCTTCCACGACGTCCATGGAAAAGACACGTCCTACATGTTTCTCAATAGGTGGGTGATGTCCTTGCTGATTGTTGTTCTTCAGGGGTTGTTGTGGATGTGGTTGTAGCTGCGACTGCTGGGGTGCCTATGGCTGAGCTAGTACGGAAACCCTTTGGATCTTGGGACACTGTGGCCTAATGTTTCCATCCTGGCTACACTCATGGCATGTCAAGTGCCTCACATGTGGCCGAGCTACACGCTACACGGTAGGGCACCATCCAGGAGGATGGTGATGCTGGAAACAATTGTACTTGTCATGATGATCAACACTAAAGTTCTTGTGCTTGTTCGGACTTTGATTCAAGGGTTGAAAACCTAGAGAGGCCTTATCCACCATCTGTTGGAAGGTGAGAGGGAGCTGTGGAATTAGAGCTCGCTTGACTTGGTAGCTCAATCCCTACGAGAAGAGTGTAGCTTTGCGGTCCTCTCCAAGGCCTGTGACATAGCGCTCCAACAATAGAAACTTCTGAACATAAGCAGAGATGCTCAGGGATCTATGCTTTAAGCTGTAAAACTCTTCCTCCTTCTTCCTCAAGGCAGTGACACAAACGTACTTCTGACAAAATAGTGTAAGGAATTGCTCCCAAGACATGTTGGAAGTGATGTGACTGTGGGTGACACCATTCCACCAAATGCATTCTAGCCCATCCAACACGTAGGTGGCAAAGTAGACCTTCTGGTGAGGAGGGTACGCCATGCCCTGGAAGGCACGCTCAATGGCCAACGCCCAGTTATCAGCCTTGTCCACCACCTCGATCTCTCCTTCACTCTTGAAATAGGGTGACTGCATCTTAATGAACTATGTGAGGGTGTACTGTTTGGACTTCGAAGGAGGAGGAGTGGTGTTGAAATGCCCCATCACAAAAGTGGCTAGAAGCTAGCACAGGACAACCAAATCTTGCTCAGGAGTAAGTGGAGGTGGAGGAGGTAAAAGTTCCAAAAAGGAGGAGGTGCAATGACGACATGGTGACCCCCAAACGTGGTCATCAATGACGGTTCCAAGTGTGGAATCCCAAACTGTGGGCTCAGTAGTATAGAATACCCATCTACTAATCTCTCATGGGACTGGGATGACTCACCACTCTTATTCCCAAACATATTGGTTCTCTTGAAAACATAGATAGAGATAAGAATCCTAATAAAAGTTTTGAGATACCACACTACCAACTACTAAGGCTCTGATACCATTTTGTAAGGAGTGGGACCGACTAAGGGGACCACTCCCTACTCTATAATTTTGAGAATACTCTAGCAATTCCTCAAACATTAAATCATAACATTTAAATAGAAGGGGTGCTAAATCACTCTAAAAATAATATGGCAAAATAGAGCACAAAGTCATAGCAGTGGAAAATAAGGTTTAATTATTACATGAGCCAATTATTTTCTAAGTACTTGTCCACATGGACATAATGGGAATAGAAAAGAAACCAAAACTAAATGGATCAATTGCAGTGAGCAACCTAGACATCTCAGAAGCTTCCACAAACTACTACTGAACAAGTTCCTCGAACCCTAGATACTCAAGTATAGGCTCCTCCTCTAAGGTCACCACAAGCTCCTATGCACCTGGGTGGAAGGGAACATCACCCAGAACATAAGAAATAAGATAGAGGTCATCAAAGGCTGAGTATGTACATATATAAAATACTTTGGGCATTATAATGGGTTATAAGCATAAAAGAGATGTTCCCACAAGAAAGGGGGCTGATTGCATTTAGGTAAGTTCAAGAGAAATGTAACAAAAGAAACGAGGCATATGAAAAATTCATAATCAAAGCATGAGAATAAAAGTGTCTTTCCATAACAGTTTACCACAAATCTCAATATAAAACAATAACTTTTGCATGCATAACAATGTAGACTAAATATATCTAAAACATGGCCATAACACCATAGGATCATGGACTAAAAGAAATAAGGGTAGAAAGGCACACTCGGGGCAGAATACACATGCCCTATATAAGTATGATTGTACACATGTACCACTATTCTAGATACTCTAGTCAAACTCTTAGCATGCATAAAATAGAGAGGCAAGACTAGCATTTCAGTCAATTTCTCATAAAAAAGGCAATCATAGCAAGTGGGGTCTAAGAATCCATATAAACAAGATATTCCAAAAACTATATGGATATAATGAGTCAAAATTAGGAAATATAAATGTCGCAGAAATTAAATTTTCATTAGGAATATTAGTTCAAGAGATGCCTCATTAAAATAAAGTAGGTTTTAGTCAAATAATGCCCAAAATAAAATAGAGGATGTACACATCTTATGATCAGACCTAAATATTCAGTAACACCTCCTAGGTTTAGGGCCAGGGTTGTCTCAACCTAGTCACAACATATGTGCATTCAATTAATATAAAATGCATTGAATTCCTTACTTGGAAATCGACCCTACTATAAGTTGGAAATCTGATCATGAAACCTATAGCACTAAATCAGTCACATTTTTTGATTTCAAAAATGTATATATTTGTATTTTTCTACTGAACCAATAATTAGTTATGATTTTTACAACTTAAAATCATTTACTGATTAAAAGGGAAAATAAAACTATGAATTAACCAAAATACCCTCGAACAAAATGCAATTATTAACAGAAATGTGACACTAATACTTTGCTCAAAGACATCTGATCACCCCTTGGTCAAACACGGGTCAAATGAGATTAAAAGATTCCCTTTGTCCGTCACAGGTAACACTGACAAAAACATTCATCAGGGTCGAAACTAGAAAAATAATACCCGCCTTGATCTTACTAAATTGCAGAAGGCAACATCCATGGAGCTCTGGGACCTTGGGCTCCAACAACAAATGCCGGTGACCCTACCCTTCCTTGCTCCCAGAACCAGTCTAGCAGCTCCGTCATGGTCATCAGGACCATGCCACCCCTTTTGCTCAGGTGCCACCATGGCCCCAACTTGCAGGTGGATCAATAACCATTGTCAGGCATCAACGATGCCGAGATCATAGGTGAAACGAGGAATCAACGAAGAGTAGTGTCAAAGAGGAGTTCGAGGTATAGTGTGAGACTTGAGACAGGTAGAAATAGGGCAAGGTAGACCCAAATACATGAGAAGATCAGAGGAGTTGTATGATCAAACTCTGGTGAAAAATGACGAGTGGTAAGGCCAAAGCTATGGAGGAATCTACAGTCTCCTGGTAACTCAGAACCCATAGTGTGAGTGTCGTGGTGGGTTTATAAGTGTTCTAGGGAAGGGAGGGATGACATGTATTCATGGCGAGTGGCCTAGGAAGAAGATGATGATGACAGTTCTAGTCATTGATGAAAATAGGGAGACAACATCACCAAACATTCTGGCTAAATAGCAAAAACTTAGGCAATATATGCATCGGGAAAGAAATATTAGAGGCATAGATGGTTACTTCACGTAGGATCGCTGGGAGGCAGACCCAATTGGCGCCGACCCTAGCTGCTTACTGGAGATGATGAGCAGCGTCGGTAGTGCTCCACGCAACAACTTAAGGCAAATTGGTCAAGGTTCTAGCTTCAGGTGATAGCGGAGAAGGCTCTGAGACCACTAGGAATGATGGGCAAGCACGGATGTGCAATGATTTGAAAACTGATGATATGGTAGTGACTATTGCAAAGGGGTGATTGGGCATTTTACATATGCTTCACTCCATGTCCAGAGCTAGGGTTCATTGAAAATGATAGGGAGAATGGAGTTTGTTGGCAGAGAAAACACGATGAATGAGTCATCCTAGTGAATGGCCAAGAATGGGATTTTGGTGCTGAACAGACCGTGCCTGTGAGGAAACTGGAGGTAGGGGACGACTGAGTCCTGCTACCCGACTACCCAGTTACCTGACCCAAAATGCCCACATGACACATTATGTCATGGGTTCTAAAGTTAGCAGATGTGTGACAATGCAGTTAATTAATTAGATTGAAAACATAGGTCCAAATATGTATATATTCTTCTAGGGTTAAAGTAAGGGTACAAACCACATCTAATTGGATCCAAATTTGGTGCGATGCACAATTAGGACATGCTGATTACGAATTTAAACTTGGATCCATGTTTTGAGGTTAACTAATTCATAATTTTACCATTATGCATTAATCACCCACTTAAAGTAATGAACATAACCTAATGATCAATTATGGTTAAACCCTCCCCTTATCTCGAATCTCGTTCTTATGAGATCCCAAAATAATCCTAATGTACAATACTATGGTCAAGATATCTAGGTTAGTATTATTACTAATTAATTCCCAAATTAAGTATTAAAGTAACAATGTCCTTATGATTTCATCTCTATGGAACCCTAATGAGTCAATTTACGGTTTAAAGATCAGAATGCTAACTAGTTCACTATAAAACATGAAAAATGGTCATTAAGAGCTCCCTATTTAAATAAGGGACAAGAAAATAGAAAATAAATGTTTGTACTTGTAATTGTGGATGTTATACCTATAGGATTATAAATAGAGATGGGCATAGAGTCAGGTCATATTTGATTTAGGTAGGCCCATACCAAAACCATATTTTTAAGCACATTGCATGCCAATCTCGGTGCTACACTAAGGCCTGTCTAAATGAGATGAGTTCCAGGTCATGCTCAGACTGGCTCATATAATAAATTAAGACAAAAATACATTCAAATGCATACACAAAAACAATTTATTAATATAGTTTTAGAATTAAGTACCATAAGATATGCTTAATATATATGTATAATCGATAAAACTATTGCACCCACAACTTGTCCACTTAAAAGAACATTTTATACATGAGATAAGTTAAGTCAAAAACCTTATATCTTATGTATCTATGAGGTATAGTTAAATCCATTTAACATTTTATGGAATTTCTGCAACTTATCATTGCTTACAAAATACATATTTTATTTCAATGATTGGTATAAATTGCCCGATTGAGATGATTAGTAGAACACAATATAAGTAGTATCCAATTTATAATGTTAGGTTATGTTTATAATTGTAAACATATTAAATAAAATGGGTGTATATAAATTAAATGTACTCTAACACATTGTTATTTTACTTTAACATATTGTAGACCAATTACAGTTTTGGAAGTTTGTAGTCAAATACTATTTTACATAAGATATATAGCTATATAGATATACAACTATATTTACACGATTGTATAATTGATTTACGTATCTGGATTTTCGGGCACGAGTATACTTTGGCCCTAATCTGGCTTATAAAAATCTAGGGCAGAATTGTAGACCTAGCCCACCCATATAAACTATATAGTATGAGTCTGGGCCCTGGACATCGATATGCCCAATCCGACACTTATCCCTACTTATGTGCGCTTTATAAAACATGAGCATTCGTGACTCAAACAAATATACGGTTAACTAGTACATTCTCCTTGCATCATGTTATGCACACTTAGGCATTTACTCCCGAAAGAAAACCCCTACTGGACATGTGTATTAACATGATAGTATTAAAGTACACATTTTGTATATCCTAGATGAGCTTAAAGAGAGAGTCCACTCGTTTATGAAAGCTTATATATACAGGTTCAAATTTGTTGCCTAGATGTTGTCCCTTTTAATCTCTATCGAACATGCATCCTATCAAACTTTTTATTGGTGCATTTTTGGATTAATGTATGATGAGAATTTTTTGGGACACAATCATAGCACCAAGTCCGGAACAACAAATTTGAAAGGTAAAATGAAACTGCATAAACATAACATTTGGCATCCGTATACCGAGGGTGATCTCATATGTAAGCCAAAGGTTGATTCGTTATCCATGTTTCATCATCATGAATAATCAGAGAAGATGCCATATACTCCGTTTGAGGTCTTCCACTAAGCATGATAAACCTGAAGTACCATTTACTTGCACTACCTTCCTTTTTATTAAATGGAGTTGATATGACGTGCACCACTTTCCTTTGATCCAATACTACACGTTAATTATTCACTTTAGTTCATCGTTTTGTTTGGACATTATCGGATTAGGTTTCGTTCAAAAGAATATGGTTTGCACACCTATGCTATCACCCTCTCCTAGACCATTCAGCCGCAAGTGCAGGCCATGTGTTCTATAAGGGTTAGGCCCAGAGGCCAGATCCTCGTGCCTCCCTAGTCCGTAACGTAATTCATCCATTGTGACTATCTCACTCGCTCACTGGTCCTAGTTTCCAGTTGCTGCTGGTCCCCAAGGGCTTGTGGGCCGTGCTGAAATTATCATGGTGGCGGACACGACCAATCTTTCCCAGCCCATCCCAGTGGATTTTGGGCCTATGGCTACGGATACTACCCAATTTTAAGGCCTAGTTTGCATGAAATGTTTCCAAATCCCAGTACTTTAGGAGTAAAATCATTTATAAGAGATTAGTTATAGCCGGTAGTTCTGCCTATTTAATCTAACAGCCATACGGTACTTGAGGTATGCCAGATCTGGCAGATTTTGTAACTGTCGAATTCTATTATGGTTTTAATTTTTTTATACTCCGTTACATCTGCCATCAAACTAGGTTGCTGCTGAGAATTAGCACCACTTGCCGTTCAAAATACAAATCGCTTGGATTCTATATGATATGATCCCACTACAATTTTAGCTTGTCTAAGTTTGTCTAGATACCACACGTCCACCAGAAGTTTACCACATCACATTGCTCTCCATCTTACTTGACTTGACATCAATTCATTCATGTAAGGCATGAGTTGCAGTGTTTCCAGTCGCCCAATTGGAATTTCCTATTGTGGTAGTCCCTTTATAGGGTTTCCAGTCATCAGATTGGACAAGCGAGTCAGCAAACCATGTTTTGGGCTATTCTTGTGTCGTTGATGATTCATCATCTTGTCTTGATCACAAACCCTCCAAGGACCATCCTCTTCGGCGTTGACTTCTAATTTTGCCTCCTCTTCACCATGAGCCATTAATGATATTATCAAATTATCCTATTCTAATTGCATATTTAAAATTTACATGGAGAATATACAGAGAGAAGTATGGCATCCAAGCCATATACATGTCACACAACTTTTGATCAAATCAAAACAACCATATTACATGGTTTTGAATCTCACCACAACGACCTTATTGCCATATACACACCCACCAAATAAAGCAATTTTCAAGGTGACACATTGGCTTATATAATAAATATGTATTATATTATATGTGATATTAGGTAATTAACGTGGATACAATTTTGTGCATAACTTGTCCAACAAATCTCTTATAATTCAAAGTAGAGTTTTCAGGAAGGGGATGCAGCGCAATAAAAAAAGTATGCCTTTTGCCCAAGCCTCCAGATTCGTTGTAGCTATAAAATATCAGTGAACAAAAGACATAGAAAGGATAAGATTATGCCGTTGTGCACACTAGTTGTCCAACAACTAGACAAATATTTGTTGGTGAAGGATTCAAATTCTCAGATCAAGATCCGAATAGGCCACCAAGAAATTTGGATCGACTATGAGATGTTGCACGGTTGTTTTCTTCACAACACCTTGTTATCTTCTTGTGAAAAAACTTCTCCAAGCCTCCACATGTGTGCCCTGGCCTTTACTTTGTCCATGTGTATGAGGGATAATGTTGTGCATATCTTGGCCAATAAGTTGAGGCGGAATAGGAGTTTCTAACATGCTTGTCATATCATAACTCCCGTTCTTCTCCTATCTTAGGTAGCCATTCTTAGGGAAACTTTCCCTCTCTTTAAGAGAGAAATATGATGGCAAACATGTCTTTGTCTCAAGTATCGTATCCACCCTTTGGTATGTGTCTCCTTTATATAGGAGACTCATGGGCTTGAAAAACCCTAATTCCAATCCCTTTCCTAATCACAATCTTAAAACAACCTTAAACTTAAAAACTCAGACTAGAATTCAATTGCCTGGTTGGGTCAGTCCAAATATAAATGTGAATTCCCTACTGAATTCCAAGCAACTGACTGGGTTTCCCAATCAATTGGTTGGTTTAGTCCAGATCCAGATCTGAGTTGGTTTCCAAATTGAAACCTTCCTTGTTGAATTGGAATTGCCCATTGGGATTCCCAATCGGCTGACTAGACCAGTCCATAGTAAAAACTAGTCAACAAATCTACAATCAATTGATCCATCCACCTATTGGAGAGTGAAGTAGAAGAGCAATACTAGGGGCTTGTCCAAGAATATAAAGCAAATTTAAACATGCATTTGAACAACCCTAGATGTAAGTCTAGCATATATCAATGGAAAGATATGCAAGCAAGTAACTCAATATGGTAGATAAGCAAGTTAAGAAATAAGATTGAGTATGTGTAATACAAGATACAAGCATAGCATATAGTTGAATACCACTTGATATATTAGATACCACAAGATAAACAAGGCTAGAACTACATGTAAATGATCTACTAGTAGATGATATCACAAGTTAGGACTACTAACGGGATATAGATCATAGCAAAGGATTCACAAGTTACAGAACAAGTTATGAGTAGATGTAGAGGAATATCCAAACAAGAAGATATGAAGTTTTAGAAGCATGTAAGGATATTACTCACTAGCAGCTATGCATCATTATCAAAAGATGATTACCACTAAGAATCTCAAGGTTGCATCACAAGATATAATACTAAATAGATGTAGTAAGTTTGAGCACAGCAGAAGTAATTTAAGACACAACCAAGAGATCCAAAGAGATCATCATCAAAATATGCATAACAACTCTAGACAAGTAATTACAAGATATAAGAATACCACTTGTGGGATACCAAAATATAGTAAATTAAAAGATAGAGGTGTATGCAAGATAGAGAATTTAAATTAAGACAATATACATATTTGAAGTGTCAGTATATTTGATTAGTTGGGCTTAGGCCCGTTGTATTTTTCCTTTTCTCTATTTATCCCATGTACTCTCTGGCTCCTATATATAGGAGACCCAACACTCTTATTTGTTTACTTAAGGCAGATCTTTCTACATGGTACTAGAGCTGTTACCCTAATCCTAATTCTTCCCACTCCTTCCTTTCTGCTCCCTATTTCATACTGGCGACTGCATTTCCCTTTTCTATTTTTTCTCGACGGCTGCATCCAATCTACTTCTCCTACTGGCTCCTCGTGAGAGCATGCTTCTGTAAGCATTCGTGCATCATGATTTGCTGAGTGTGATGATGATTCTTTTCCCTCACTGATTTATGACAGGTCTTCTCCCTCCCCTCTACATTGTATGCAAAAGCAAAGGAAGCAACTAATTGTATTAGTTTCATCCTTCCATGTGCACATCCACATTGGGATAGAGTTGGTGGGCTCTCAATTCATTTCTTTATTTATCTTGCATTTTCTCAATAAAGTAGTGATCTTTACTTTCTAGACCATTATGATTTGTAGAACAAGGCATATTAGTTTAGTTCTCAGTCTCTTGTATATCTAGTCTCTAAGAACAAAAAAAGTAAAAAAAAAAGAGTAGATTTAAAAGACCCTGTGCTAATTTATAAAGTACCAAAACAAAAAGGGACACACTTTTACTTTTTCTTCCTCTCCATGTGGTTCCCCTAATCCACATGGCTGAGTGCTTTTCTTAAAAATTTAGGATTTATATTCTTTTATCCTACTGCGCCACTAATTAGGTAGTGCTTTATGTTTTCCTACAGAGATCCATTCTGATAGTGTCACTCCTATTTATACCGAGTTTCATTCCGGTAGTATTGCTTTCTTCCTACCGAATTCTATTCTGGTAGTGCTGCTTCTCCTTCTATTGAGTTTCCATTCTGGTGGTATTTCTATTTTTGTTCTTTTTGTACTGTGCTACACTCCGGTACATTTATTTTCTATTTGTACTGTGCTACATTCCGGTACATTTACTTGTTTTTGATACCGTGTTACATTCTGATACATTTATCTTTTATGTGTACCATGCTATTATATCTGGTACTTTACTCATGTCATTATGGGTGATGCTGCTAAGCCAACAATTGTTTACAATGATATGCCACACATATCTTCCGTTAAACTTAACGATGACAACTTTCTTTTATGGATGAATGTTTTCTAAACATTTCTTGAGTCCCGAGGTAAACTCAAATGTATCACCGATGACTTACCGGTAGTTCCTGATAATGCCTGGGTGACATGCAACAATCAAATGTTCTCATGGCTCTGGGCATGCATGGAGCCAGAGGTAGTTGTTAAGTACATGTGGCACCAAAATGCCAAGACTATGTGGAGGAGATGAAGCAATCCTTCACTCAGGAGGACAACTACCTATGAATGTACAACATCATCGACTAGATCTTCTCTGAATAATAAGGAGAATGTCCCTTATCCAAGTACTTTGACGCCATGAAGGCCTTAGCAAACTGGATCAACTTCTTCTCTCTGACAAAGTCTGTTGAAGTCACTAAGGAGAGGGAGACTCTCCTCAGTGGGTGATTCCTCAACAAGCTTCATCCTTGATTTGCTTCTATTCGACAACTACTCCTAGTTAGTTCTACTCTTCCATCCATGGACTAGGTGTATGCACGCCTGGCCCAGTCTGAAATGCTTGCTCCTCGAATTTCTCATACTGTTGAATCTGAACCTCTATCAACAATGGCTGCCATGACCAGAGGTCATGGGCGAGGCCCCAAAGTGCACTTATTGTGGCAAGTTGGGCAACAATGAAGATGTCTTCCACTCTAAGCATGGAAATCCATCACACTATAGCAGAGGATGCGACAGAATCTCTGTCCATGTTGCTCAAGAACCTGCCCACATTGGTCAAACATATGTCCCAACAAATGGTCATGCACCTCCTCCACCACATGCACCTTCTAAAGCTTCTCATGTCTCACTATCTCATGATGAATACAAATGCCTTCGCCAAGGTGCTCAATATTATGGGGATTCTCCCCTCCACAATAATATTACTGCTTCTGCCTCTTCAGATTGGAAAGTTGAGGATTTTCCTACAACTGGTTCTTCCGTCCATCTAGCCATCACTTCTCAAGGTAATGTTGGAGCATGAATGCTTGCTTCCAGTTCTAACTGGATCATGGATTTGGGTGCGACTCAACATATGACTGGTATGCCCCATCTTTTTGTTGGTATGTATGCCCTAAGAGCCATTCATGGGATGATTGGTGGGATACATTAAGATTGATTTGATAAACATCAAAGGCAAGCTTCCAATTCATTCTGGTTCAGTCAGTTATGAGATAATGACAGAACATATTGAATGTCTAGAGAATGACATTACTCAATGACGTATGCTTTTAGGTTAAGGACCTAAACGATGAGATCATACGTATGTTAAGAGTATACATTCTTGTTATGTCCCTAGTCGGATGTCATTGTGGAAGGTTGATAGACAACAATGACACACGAGACTAGATTGTGTGTTGGTTGATGACAAAATCTCATTAGTCATGATATAGTGATATCAAACCAAGCACATATGTACTTGTTAGAGAACAAGTGTATCAGACAGACCCACCATGAGAGTGACACATGGAACCATGACTTGGTAGTCACAGTCATCTCTCACATTGATGGTGGCGAATGTGATTCTTTGACCTGGAATTACTACACTCAACACATGTTGTTGGGTACACTTTGACATCATCAAATGCAGTCCTGAAATATAGTTTGTTATAAAGGTGATGATTGGGTGACTTTGACACATGGGGCTTTTGAGGGGTGAGTGATAGATATGGGATTTGTCCCTCTTGAGAGAGTTTGATATCCATGGCCACTTGATGAGTAGGACTGAGAAAGGCATGGACATGCATGTGTGAATCAATATGTGATATTGATATCACACATATCTCATCCAGTCTGTTCTGAGATCAAGGAAGTGAATGAACATTGAATTGATGACTGTTCCATGCCTTGAGTTCATTCGGGATATCAGTGATAAAGGAATTATACATTCACTTTAACACCAATCATAGATTGTAGGATTGAAAGTTGTTCTCCAACTTTTCTTTTCACTTGGGTAGCACTGATGTGCGACTAGGCACCACTCTTTGATTGTGAAGTCATAAGTGTTATGGACTTTCACTGCCAACGTGAAATGGGCCTGCACGGTCACACACATAGGATTTAACTTGGAAGAGGAGTTTATCCATGAATGATGTTTAGATTGTTTACTAAATGTGTTTAAACATTCAATCAATTGACTTGACTCAGAATCACCAAGTTCAAGTGTTGGACTAACTGATTTGGGTGTCAGATTGATTGAGAACTGCATTGACCGATTTCTGCACAACCTGGACTGCCAATCGGCCAGTTCAAACTGCTGAACTGATCGGCTTAGGGTCAAGTGAGATGACCGATTCAAGTGTTGAACCGATCGGTTCAGCTGGACCAAACGAGCCAGTTTGGGAAAGTTAGGTTGGTGAGAAAATATTTTCATTTCACTTATACAATTTGATTGGGACAAGTATTGATCTTTGGATTAATTGGATACGGAAAGAAGAAAGTCAATTGGGAACTGTCTTGGGAAGTGAAACAACTGGTTTATGAATGAATCGATCTGTTCATCTCCCCAAACAACCAGTTCATGAGATGAACCGATCGATTCAGTCCCCAAATGATCGATTCATTTGTGAAACGACTGGTTCACCACCCGCAGTGTATCAATTTGTGGAAATTTCAGACCCTTTTACTCCCACTTTAATCCCGCATTGCCCGGGGATGAGAACCCTACCCTGACCCCTCCTATATATAGAAGGGTACTGGGGGCTTCTCAGACATAACAACTCAGAACATCAGTTGCTCTATAAAGTTGGCCTCTCTGGTTGTAGTAACCGGGAGAGCCCAATCAAGTGCTACGTGACTAGGGAGATACAACGAGGGAAAGATAACTACAGGATGACAACTGGTGGCGGGAGAGTACGTTAGTGACTAGTACGTCGATAGAAGGGGATGACTCCTTCCAGTGTCCTGTAGGACAGGATGACTGGAGT
Organism: Alisma plantago-aquatica; assembly: GCA_963693085.1. Taxonomy (NCBI): domain Eukaryota; kingdom Viridiplantae; phylum Streptophyta; class Magnoliopsida; order Alismatales; family Alismataceae; genus Alisma; species Alisma plantago-aquatica. The sequence continues at coordinate 1,793,798,799 of OY856409.1, forward strand.
TCTCAGTGGTCCATGTGGACTACTACAAAGGCGGGAGATTTCTGCTACTTGGAGGACATCCTTCAATCTGTCAGTCTGGGTGCGACCAAGAGCTGCACGGACACCGTCTAAGACCGAAGGTGAAGATTGCGCTCGCCGCGAGGTTATGTCACCAAGAAAGCCTCAGGATAAGATATGCCTCTACAAACCATCCTTCCTACCGTATAGATGTTGATGAGATCTCTTTGGGTTATGGGTTTTTGGAGATTTTTTTTTAATTTCCACTTCCATCTCTACCTCCCCTAAAACCCAACAGTGGTATCTGAGCCACGTCAACATTCTATGCTTTAGGATAATCGATATGATCGATTTTTAGTTTGTCACCTTTTATTTATTACATACGATGTGAATAATTAATTGGCTTTATGCATGTCCAATATAAATCCACAAAATCCCTACATATACATATATGATATGGTATATAAATGCATTCGATACACGTTACCCTTAAATGGTTTCTGTGGTGATTGTAGTGTGATTGTGGCCATAAACCCTAAATCTATGTGTGGTTGATTGTTGTTGCTTGCATCTCGATCTGTGTACTGATTCCCTACCTCCTATTCCTGATGTAACTCGGGATAACTCGAGATTCTTTCCTACCTTTGCTCCCCCCGAATGTAACTGGAGGTTTCCCAACACAATTGTAAATAGGATTATTTTATTTCCTATTATGTCAAAGAATGGTGGACACCTGGAGGATCAAGACGATCACCTCGGGTGTGATACGATTGGCTGGTGGAGTAAGGCATACAGTTCCTGGAGTGAGACGAGCATGTGAAAACTAAGGAGATGCATGATGACCAGTGAACGGATCGGCTGGAGGCGCCATTCGATCGACTGGTGGCACCCAACCGACCGGCCTGATGGTGAGCCGATCAATCATGGAGATGAGTTGATAAAACCCAGAACGGAAAAGCACAGAGTTCATCTTGTACATGTTGCATGTGATGTGGACCTAGATGACTGTGATTCCTCTTGGCTCGAGGAATCACATTAGGATGTCCATAATCATCGCTTTTATCATTTCACATGTTTTCTGTGGGATATAGCATGTATATGATATGTACTATATATTGTGGTGATTGGATATGTATATGTACCTATAAAACCAAATCCCTCAATTAATATTAAGTCTGAGATGCCTTCCATTAGCGGCACACAAGAAAAACTTGATCGACCAAGTGTAGGTTACGCCAAAGCGTGGTACGCCGTCTATCTCGTGGAAGTGTGATGGTGGACATGTAGGATCTGCCAAAGCAGGGTGTATGTTCATTGTGTCGGCTTTTGGGTTAGACTTAATTGATGATTGTTAGAGAGTCTAAGCCTAGAGGCACATGGATGACCATGACAAAGAGTTGTGCATGGTATCCATCCGAGAGTTGCATATGATGCAATTAGAAATTGTTGCCTACCTAAATAATCTATATTGTGGGTGATCAGCCAAAGCTGACTCATGATTGGATGAAATATGGATCTTGGACCCACTAGAAGGTTGTACGCTGCAATCTTCCAAATTGATGGTGAGGGCTATCAATTTGAACAAAATAGTGGGAGCGATAATTAATTAAATTCCTAATTATATCGTAAAACTGTCAAATTAATCAAATAAGTCAAAAATGAGTTTTTGGACTAAATTGCATATATTTCCTTTTTGTAAGCAATGGCTATAAACAATAATCACTTTATTTGCGATCGATCCAAATGGGAATAATTCCATGACTGATTAGGATGTTGAGAAGTGTTCTCAATCGAAGAGTGAAAGCTCTAAGTCCTAGTTATACCAGAACGAGATGAACTTGCTCCCACCACACCAAAGGCTGAAAGGGATGCTTACTGGAAGCATACCGATGATGTCATTGATGTGGAGTGCTTGATGTTGTATTATATGAACTATGAGTTGTAGATACAACATGAGACATATGATGTCTCTAAGACACTGTCCTAGTATGTCATGACAGAAGGAGATCCAGTTGGTTCTCACACACTCAATGTGATTGGGTATGTGGAAAACCTGACTAGACTGGGATTCCCTCTGAGCCAAGAGTTGACTACTGATATGATACTGCAAGTGTTGCACAGTTCATGATGAACTACAATATGAACAACTTTGACAAGTCGTTGATAGAGTTGTTGGACATGTTGAGGATAGTAGAGGCATAGATGAAGAAAGACAAACCCTAATCTTTGATGTGATCAATGAAGGATAAGTCTTAAAGGTAAGGTCAAGGGCAAAGTAAAGAAGTGTTCTGATGCTAGCCAACAACCCAAGCCATCTTCAACCTCAAGACATATGGGAAGGGTGAACGAGGGAGGAGAAATTACCCTCTATATCTGGAAGAACAAAAGAAGATGAAATGAGGGGATAGAGATCTCCACCGTAGGTATCACGAAATAAAAACTTCTTTATCTAAGGTATATGATACCAAGATGAAGATCTGACATATATGATATACAAGATCTAGAAAGAAGTGATGGCCTTTGTGAAAGGACCAAGAAAGGAGTACTCATCATTGGAGCAAGTGTTGCTACCATAGATAGGAGTACCTTTCAGTTTATTTCAGCCTAAAGGGCATGAAATAGAGTTGAGAACTGCTATTTCAATTTGCCAATAGAAACACTTTATTGTTGCATCTTGTAGTGACAAGATGGCTATCAATATAGTTGATGTTTAAACTTCAAAGATACGATCTTTGTGGTAATGCCTTTCTTTATCTTGTGGTTCTCGGTATGCATAAGATAAAATGATACCTAAAAGTTATTGATAACTCAAACAATGAATTAGCATTATCATGAGAAATTCATTTCTAGTTCCATATTGATGGATAAAGCTAGACTCTTTTGGTTGTAAACCATTAAGAGACATGAATATATTGGACATGATAAATCAATCTTCACTAGTGGTAGTGGGATAATGATTATCCTATTAAGTATAATGCATACGATGTATTTACATACCTATTGGGGCAAATGCTAATACTTCAAATGGTGTTTAGAGAAATACCAATATGAATATCTTGAAGTGTTCAAGAAGATCAATAATGAAGTACAAATTTGGTAAAAGTAATAATTCTTGATGTGATCAATGAATGAGATACTTAAACCAAATGTTTGAGAACCATATGAGTGATTATGATAGTGTATCATAGAGAACTCATGATTAAGGCATAGTGATGTCTAAATCAAGAAGGAGTCATACTCTAAAAGAGTTAGAGGATGATTATCAAATAACTAAATTCTTCTTAATAGAAAATACCTTACACTAATAAAGCATATTAAGAATCACAAAGTGTTGTGAGTTCTCAAATTCCTTAATAGATACACCTCAAATATCTATATGATGAGTTGGTCATATGATGAGTCAACAATCTAGATAATACTAAGGAATCATATTTTGAGTTATGGTTTATGGCCATAAAATCCTAGATGACTACCATGTGAACCATAAGGTATGACCTTGATGGTAGCACCCATTAGGATAAAACCAATAAGTGCATATAAGTCTTAAGCGTTAAGACACATGGATGACATTTTGAGAAGGATCATGCTTGTTGATTGCAACTTAATGACTAAGAGATTTGGCATATGGATATTAAAACCACATTCCTATGAGGAATAAGACGAGGCTGTGTATGTGACATAAGCTATAAGGTTTTATGAATCCATTAATGCAAATTAAGTCTATAAGTTACAATGAACTAATCAATATGATTGAATGAGTACAAGCAACTCAGAGATGGAATCTTTACTTTGATAATATAGTCAAAGGGTTTGACTGATATGACAAAGATAAAGAAGGCATCTGTGATTTAGTGGGAGCATATTTGCATTCCACATGTTGATGAGGAATGAGATGTTCTAGAATGGAATCCTTTGTGGAAATTATCTTTAGGGAAGATAGAGACATTTCCTATGTGATAGGAATAGAGATCCATAGAGATAGTTCTTGAAAACCTCTTGACCTGGAAAAGAGAGAGCATACATTGGAAATTTGTACTGAAGGGTTCAATATACACAAATTCAGTGGGAGAAAACTTGTCCATGTTACATGGAGTTAGTATCCCAAGGCCAAGTGTCCAATTCTCATGAAGAATGGGAACACTAAGAATAGATATGGATCTATCATGTATGTAATCATCCTGTTATCTTGCATGTATGGAAATAACATGAATAAAATGCATTTATCAACTTGTATGTAGGATATGACAATATGATATGCTCATCTTGATAAATCGTATGCGGGACATGATGAGTGGATGTTTGTCTAGTTCCAGAAAGGGTTACTAGAATACCATGAGAACTTGATAAGTACTTGAGAAGTACTAGTTCTATGGAAATAAGGAAGGGTTCACTATAAAGAATTACAATGATGCGAACTTCCAAAAAAGATAGAAAATTTATCACAAAATATATGTGGGATATATAAAAGTGAATATATGTTGAAAAATGGAAACGTTCCAATAAAGCCATTTTAAAAGAAAATGTCGAGTATCTGTGTGTTGGAGAACATTAGTGGATACTATATGGATCTAGGAGTTCATGGAGATGAACTTATAGATATTCCAGTCATTGATGACAAATATGGAGTGCTTGGTCATGCAATGAGGCTAAAGGTTAGCAAAGGAATATTAGATCGCATATTATGACAACTCCATCTCATACGTATGACATACAATAAAGAGATGTGAGACATGCAATAATACCGACTTAAGTAAAATGTTGCCATAACTCACTGCGTTAGTACTAGAGCAAAGTAACATGTGGGACATGTTTGGAGATCACTAAGAATATGATTCAAGGGTGATTGGCTTGTAGTGCAAGTGGGATTCTATTGGTATGTATGCCCTGAGAGCTAATCATGGGATGATTGGTGGGATACATTAAAATTGATTTGATAAACATCAAAGGCAAGCTTCCAATTCATTATGGTTCAGTCAGTTATGAGATAATGACAAAACAAATTGAATGTCTAGAGAATGACAATACTCAATGACATATGCTTTTAGGTTAAGGACCTAAACAATGAGATCATACATATGTTAAGAGTATACATTCTTGTTATGTCCCTAGTCAGATGTCATTGTGGAAGGTTGATAGACAACAATGGCACACAAGACTAGATTGTGTGTTGGTTGATGACAAAATCTCATTAGTCATGATATAGTGATATCAAACCAAGAACATAGGTACTTGTTAGAAAACAAGTGTATCAGACAGACCCACCGTGAGAGTGACACATGGAACCATGACTTGGTAGTCACAGTTAGCTCTCACAGTGATGGTGGTGAATGTGATTCTTTGACCTAAAATCACTACACTCAACACATGTCGTTGGGCACACTTTGACATCATCAAACACAGTCCTGAAATATAGATTGTTATAAAAGTGATGATTGGGTGACTTTGACACATGGGGCTTTTGAGGGGTGAGTGATAGATATGGGATTTGTCCCTCCTAAGGGAGTTTTATGTCCATGGCCACTTGATGAGTAGGACTGAGAAAGGCATGTGCATGCATGTGTGAATCAATATGTGATATTGATGTCACACATATCTCATCCAGTCTTCTCTGAGATCAAGGAAGTGAATGAACGTTGAAAGGATGATTGTTCCATGCCTGGAGTTCATTCAGGATATCAGTGACAAAGGAATTATACATTCACTATAACACCAGTCACAGATTGTAGGATTGAAAGTTGTTCTCCAACTTTCTTTTTCACTTGGGTAGCACTGATGTGCGACTAGGCACTACTCTTTGCTTGTGAAGTCATAAGTCTTATGGACTTTCATTGCCAATGTGAAATGAGCCTACAGGGTCACACACATAGGATTTAACCTGGAAGAGGAGTTTATCCACAAATGATGTTTAGATTGTTTACTAAATGTGTTTAGTAGCTCAATTAAACATTCAATCAATTGACTTGACTCAGAATCACCAAATTCAAGTGTTGGACTAACTGATTTGGGTGTCAGATTGATTGAGAATTGCATTGACCAATTTCTGCGCAACCTGGACTGCCAACCGACCGGTTCAAACTGTTGAACCGACCGACTCAGGGTTAAGTGAGACGACCAGTTCAAGTGTTGAACCGATCGGTCCAGCTGGACCAAACGAGCTAGTTTGGGAAATTTTTTGAGGAGATCTCTTTGGGTTCTGGGTTTTGGGAGAAATTTTTTGTTTCCGCTGCCATCTCTGCCTCCCCTAAAACCCAACACTTTTAACCACATCAAATTCGTTTATTCCTTAATCCTATGTTACCATGGTGGATGGGTCGATTAAACGAGTTACTCAGTGTGGCACTATTCCTATCTCTTCTAAAGTCAAGTTGACTGTTGTTCAGTTTGTCCCGAACTTTTCATACAATTTGATGTCTGTAGCAAAAGTTGTTGATTCTCTCAAATGTTTTGTAACTTTTGGTCCATCTGGTTTTATTTTATAGGATTGGAGGAATTTGACGATGATTGGGTAGGGTGTACGCTCAGGAGATCTCTACTACTTCTCCACCCCACCCTCTAGCTGACCACAAGCCCTTCTTATGTCCACACCACTTCAACTGCTTTTACGCATGGCCATTTACCTTTAGACAAGCTTAAACTATTAGATAGTTCTTTATCTTTGTGTTATTCCATTCATTGTAATGGTTGTCAGCTAGGAAAACATCATCGTGTGTCCTTTTTTACTCGTATCTATAAATAATCATCTCGTATGTTTGACTGAATTCATACTGATGTTTGTGGTCCCTTCAGGACTACTAGTTACAATGGCTACCGATATTTTCTTAGATTCGTGGATGATTTTTTTAGAATGACATGGCTTTACTTACTTTGCACTCGTGATGAAGTCTTTACGTTAATTCATGAGTTTTACAATTTGGTTTTGGTTCAATTTTCAACATCTATTAAGATACTCTGAACCGAAAACGCCCTTGAATATACCCAAAAGGTCATTGCCTCATTTTGCCATGAAGTAGGGATGATTCATCAACACTCGTGTACATACTCTCCACAACAAAACGACATTGCTGAGCATAAAAACCATCATTTACTTGACATTACACGCTCTCTTCTCATTCATGCCAACTCACCTAAGTCTTTTTGGTCTAATGCGGTCCTCACTACTTTCTTTCTTATTAATTGCCAACCTTCCTCTGTTCTCAGGAAGCACACTCCTTTTTCCATTATTTACCCTAAAGACACACCGTTCCCTCTACCACCTTGAGTTTTCGGTTGTGTCTCCTTTGTTCATAATTTTGATCCCTAGGCTGACAAGCTTTCCCATCGAGCTATTTGAACAATTTTTCTGGGTTATCCTTGTTCTCAAAAAGGATACAAATGTCTTGAACCTAACTCTGGTAGAATATATATCTATGTAGATGTCACTTTTCATGAGGATGAAATATTCTTTCTATCCTGGTCTAGTTTCCTTATCCATTCATCCCTCCGATACCAACACAATCTCCATCATCCACAACACCAAACCGACACATGGAAGATGAGTTACTAGTTGCATTAGCTTCATCATTGTCAGTTCTGGACCAATCCAATCTATTAGTGGCTCTACACAAAGGTATACACTCTTGTACTATCAAGCATCCTATTTCCAACACCTATTGTATAGCACGTCTTTCTTCTTCTGCATCATCCTTTGCTACTGCCCTAGACACAACATATGTTCCTAAGTGTCCAATAGATGCTCTGCACCGTCCTGAATGGAAAGATGCCACAATGGAAGAAATATAGGCTCTCCATGTAAATAAGACATGGGAACTTGTGACCCCACCAGAAGGCAAAAAATATTGTAGGCTATCAAATGGGTTGTCTCAGTAAAACATAAGTCAAATGGTTCTGTTGAATGAATCAAGGTGCGTCTGGTTGCCAAAGGATTCACCCAAACCTTTGGCATGGATTACTTTGAGACATTCTTTCAAGTGACAAGGATTACATTCGTCTGCATCCGTATCTCCCTTGCATCTCACCTCGACTGGCCTCTTTACCAACTTGACATCAAGAATGTATTTCTTCATGGAGATCTCCTATAGGAAGTCTACATGTAGCAACTGCCCAAATTTTTTGCTAAGGGGGCATTTTCTCACAAAGTATGTCATCTCCGGCGATCTCTCTATGGCCTCAAGTAGTCTCCAAGGGCCTATTTCAACAAGTTAAGTGATGTCCTAACTCAACTTAACTTTCAGAGACCATCCACAGACCACTCCCTATTCTTCTCCAAGTCCTCCAAAGGCCATGTTCTTGTTGCGATCTATGTTGATGACATCGCCATCACCAGTGATGATATGATGGGGATATCCCAGCTCAAGAAGTCTCTACATGCACATTTCCATACAAAAGACTTGGGCACCATGCGATACTTTCTCAAAATCAAAGTCCTCTGCACAACCTCAGGGATAAGTCTGTCACAATGACGCTATGTATTGGACCTTCTTCAAGAGGCCAACATGGCAGAACCCAAACCAGTATCAACCCCCATGGACTATCATAGGAAGTCTATGCATGAAGGATAACTCTTTGTTGATCTATAGAAGTATCTTCGTATAGTTGGGAAGCTGATTTACTTAACTATTACTCGGCCAGATATTACCTATGATGTTGGGGTAGTCAACAAACACATGAGTGCACCTCTCCAGGTCTACTGGTCCAGTGTTCAACGCATTATTTGCTATTTAAAGAGTGCTCTAGGATGAGGATTGCTCTACAAATGTCCTAATTCCAAGGTAATCTCCATCTCCAGACATGCAGATGCAGATTGGGCTGGTGATTCTAAAGACCGATGGTCTACTTCCATCTATTGTGTCACGATTGGCACTCACCTAGTTCCCTGGTAGAGTAAAAAACAAGCTATGGCAGCTCACTCAAGCACTGAGATAGAATATCGGGCAATGTCTCATGCATGTTGTGATCTACAGTGGGTCCGGTCCATCCTGACTGAGTTTGGAATTCCTTTTCAAACTCCAGCTGCTTTATACTGTGACAACCAAGCAGCTATACACATAGCTAACAATCTAGTCTTCCACGAGCGCACAAAACACATTGAAGTTGACTGTCATTTTGTGTGGGACCTGGTCAAAGCCAAGCAGATCATCACTTCTCACATTAGGATATGTGATCAAGTTGTGGACATCCTTACCAAACCTCTTCCTCCTACTTTATTCAAAATATATGGGCGTCAAAGTTGGGACTCTAAGATATTTAATCTCCAACTTGAGGTGGCATGTCACTATATTTGATTAGTTGGGCTTAGGCCCATTGTATTTTCCCTTTTCTCTATTTATCCCATGTACTCTCTGGCTCCTATGTATAGGAGACCCAACACTCTTATTCGTTTACTGAAGGAAGATCTTTCTTCATGAAGATACCTAAAGGAGTGTCATAGAATAAGACTAATGGTTGAGAAAGTCTAGTTGGGAGGGAAATTCTCATCTAAAAAGCCAACTGTATATTCTGTGCACAGTGTTGTCAGTAGAGTTCTTATTTTGAAAATTTGACCAATAACAATTGTTGGCATTACCCATTGGTGCATGTCGGTCGAGTTTCTAACATGATAAACTCAACTGATATAGCTACTATCAAGAAGAACATATATTTCATAAAAACATATTTAGAGGCATGGTAAAAATATAAGCCATATCCGAACATGTGTAAGAAAGTTAGTAATGCACTATGAAAACATTAGAAATAGTTTTTGAGCAAGAGTGTGAAGAGAATCACAAAATACCACTTTTGACTCAAAAACCACATGTATAATGCACACTAACTTGATAGAAACAAGTTAGGATAGGATATGAGCAAGAATAACATTACCTCTGCTCTTACCATTTCTTTTCCACTTGTTGCTACCCCATACACACTCACCTTTCTTCTTTTACGTGGATTGAAAAACCAATTTGCAAATCCATAGATCAAGTCAATCCATTAGCAAGTGACCTACAAGAAGAAAGATGAAATAGTTCCCAGTCATATTTTTGGGTCCGGAGGGGTTATCTTAGCAACCCAAATCCTATTGATCTTGGGTGCTTTCCTAAAAGGACAATAAGTAGAATGCTGACCAATTTCATTACAATGGTTACATGATCTCTTAGCCTTGGAACTAGAGTATTCTTCATTGAAAATTGAAGGTCCTTTGTCTTTGTTGTTTCTTTGGCTTGAATCAAGTCCAATACCATCTCTACCCATTTGTTCGGTAGTATGGTCTAAGATTTAATTAAGATTCTTTTTATCATCTAATAATATCTGCATAGAAGATCTCAAACAATGATTATCATGCATAAGAGAAGCAATAGTAGAAGACAATTGATTGATATGATCTCTAGCATGCAAAAGATTGATTTCTAAGTAAAGAGAATTGGTCATATAGGAAAAATCTATCAATATGAAGAGCAACAACATTATTCTCTCTACTAGTAAAACTAGAACAAGATTCAAGAACATTGATTTTAGCAAGCAAGGAAGCATTCTCATTTTCAAGAAAAGCAATCTTAGAAAGATAACACTACTTTTATATTCTAATCCTTGCAAAGCAAAATCCTTGTCCTCATTTTTAGTTTTAAGAACATCAATACCAATTATGAGAAAATTCACAATATTAGTATGCTCTGCATTAGAACTAGGCATAAGATGTTGAGCTTCTAGAAATCTAATATTATCAAGCAAACTAGCATTTTCATGTTTAAGAGAGTCTACTTGACTAAGATAATCATTGTTATCATCTAGCAATCAAATATTAGCATGTTCAAGATCATCTATTTCTACATGCAAATTATCAATATTCTAGCAAGCTTTTTCTTTTTCTTTTTAGAAGACTTAAGAGAGGCATGAGTAGCATGAATAATATAAATTAAATATTCTTTATCTAAAGAGTTTAGATTTATCTCATTTCAGTCTTTATTTGTTGAGGCCATAAGAGAAAAATGACATTCTCCTTCATCACTTGAGCTTGATCTAGGTCCTCCACTTGGTTATTCACTTAAGCTTGAGTTGGAGGAGTCTCTTGAGCTTGAGTTGGAGGAGTCACTTGAGCTTTTATGCCATTTCTCCTTCATCTTCTATTTCTCTTCTCTTCTCTTGTGATGATGGGTCTTTTCGCCTTGTGGATAATCTTTCTCGAAGTGACCCTTCTTTCCATACTTGAAGCACCCGATAGAGGAGGAAGACTTGCCTTTGTAGATTCTACCCTTGGAGTACATGGCCTCTTCTTCAACTTGAGAGGATGGAGAAGCTTGACCAACAATAGCCTCAATTTGAGATTTGATTTCAACCTTCTTCATTCTCTTTATATCTTTCTCTTCTTCTCTTTCTTCTTCATCTTGCTTGTCAATTTGACTTCACGAGCTTGTATATTTTTTATGATCTCATCAATAGGAATATGTTATGACCGCATCTGAGCTTAATTGGTAAACTAGGGTTTACCTAGATGATTATATGCTTAATTGGATCGATCATTGCTTAAATCTAATTAATGATGATAATTCAAATATAATGTTTTAAACCTAATAATAATGTTAAGTGTTCTTTTGTTTGAGAAATTAGGATTTGAGAAATATAAACACTAGTTGGCTGAAATTAGGGTTTTCATGGTACATGATTATGGAATTTGATCAGGATAGCAATGTCGTAAATGATTTTTCATATTTTCTACAAATTTTTTATTTAATTGAATTTTGTATATGATATGTATAACTCAATCATGCATATTGGAGAAAATTTTCAGAATATTTGAGTGTTCTTTGAATGTGGTTCTCGGTCAAACTATACTTCGACCAAAATGCTGACAGAGTGCTTTTCAGTAGTGTAGTATTTTATTTTTAATTATTTATTGGTAACTCAAAATAATATTAAATTTTAAATGGAGATATAAAACGCAATCATAAATGACATGTAAAATTTTCATAATTTTTGGATGCGTTTAGACCTTATCAGTAGATGAATTACAGTAACTGACATTTCTGCAAAATTCTGGATAGCAGTGCACTATTCGATTTTTTAATTATTCAATGGAAGCTTAGAATGATCTCTAATTTTAAATGAGGCTTTTTGACTCAATTATACACAACATTCTAAATTTTTATAATTTTTGTAGAAGGTTTGATCTCTGAAATACACGAATTCACAAAAACCTTTTTATGAAAGAAAAATCTGCTGAAATAAGAAAAAGTTTAGTGAGGGGTCAATGTGCAATTGACCCAAGAATATCAATTGCTCTATATGGTCAACCTAACACACAAGGAGTTCTCATAATTCGTGATTCAATCTAGAGAAACAAAATCCTAGAGAGAGAGAGAGAGTTAGGGTTTGAGAGGAGAAATTGATCAAGATGCTGACCTAGGGTTTTGCGGTTCGAGGAATGATGAAATCATGTAAGTTTAGCTTCTATGGATAAAGTTTCATGGTGAATCTTCTCTCACATGTCAAAATTCCATCCCTCCTCTGATTTGATCCAAAATGGTATCAAAACTTTCCCTTTTCTCACTCATTCTTCATAATCCCTCATTTTTAGGGTTTCCGAGTTGAAAGGAAGAAGAATTGGGTGAATTGCTAGGGATTTGATATGGATTTGAGATTTTCAGATACGGGATACGTTCTTAAAGTGTTTTCACACCTTAGGGTGAGTGGGAACTTCCTTTACACAGTATATTGCATGAAAATTGGTTAAATCAACCATAATATTTAATTGCTTAGTAGGCGACTACAAACCCTGAATTGTCTATTTGTTCTAAGTTGTTGCAAAATGATATGAAATGGATTCTTCCTTTGTTTGAATGAATTTCATATGATAAAATCATATTAGAAATGTATATAATGCATACTAATGAGAATTCCCTAAGTATTCGCAGAGGTTATAAGAGTAAACTGAAATATAGGGAATTTGTCTATGACTGAAATTTGCTGTATAAGTAAATAGAGAAAGTAGCTTATCTAGATCCCCTTGGTTTTGAATGATTGTTTATCTAAATTCATAGTACATATATGTCAGATACTATCTTGAATTTCGTTTAAAGTGAGTAGTGTTTGTTTGGTATCTCAGTGAAGAGGGTAAAACCCTAGATGCGAGGATAGTTGGATATTTGCGAATAGATATCGTGAAATCCATTTGAAGGGATTTTCTTGACATGATATACTTTATTTATTCAATGTTATTATTGATGCATGATATCCCAATGAATGGCATGGAAACCCAAATTCAGCTCAGTTATAAGGTTTCATACATATATTGATTTTATATGATTTGTTGATAGTAGTCTTTATTCAGCGAATGTTTATGTCGCATGGAATCTTTATGGGAGCCATAGAAATAAGTTGTTGCCTAGTGAGAGGTGACAAGATGTGTGATGGCCTTGTGAGCCATGAGAATACTTGTACAACCAGTGAAATGAATACCTTGGTCTAAGGATCTAGAGGTAATGGTTACTTGTTACAGAGGTAACAATGCTATGTGATGATCTAAGGGTTTGAATACCCAGATCCAGTAATTATGATAATAATGCGAAGGGATGAGAATTCCCAGTAATGTGATAAGGGATTGAGATACCAAGTATCATGTGTTGTAAAGATGTGAAAAGTATGTGATAGATGTATTACACCTTTCTTTGTAGCATTTGTTGTGATTAAATAAAACCCTAAGGGTAGGTTGTTCAATGAATCAAGTATTATGATATCAATGTTCTCAATCATTATTAATAATTCTTGTCATGATAAGTAATTAACTCTTAATTGAGTTATGAGATTTACAACTCAAGATTTGGGTTGATATGCACGTTCTTTGAGAAATTACAGATAAGTTGCAGGTGCTATTGACGATTACTCATATGTCAAGTAATTAACTCTTATTAGTGTAATAAGATGATAAATTGCACGATTTTAGTGTGTATGTGCCAAGTGGACATGTAATCTGTTTATTTAAGAATTTTAGTCGGCATGCATGTATAGTATGTTGATTACTCAGTATATTATAGTGTTTTAAATATACTGCTCTTTGAAGTTTAGAATGATATACATGTTTTATTATAACTTCAAATAAGTATACACGACACCATAGAGATACCAGAGTCAAGTATAAGTAAGCGAAGGGTACAATGTAGAAAGAGCTTTCTAGGAATAATAAAATAATAGACTTAGGAGCCTTGAACGTCGTAGAACCCCTATGTGTGGTCTGTGCCTTAGGGGTGAAACGACCTAGCCCTGGAAACGTCCAGTATACGGGGGTCAGAACGTGCTATCAGGTGGCACGGGGGACGAAGCCCTAGTGGAAGTCTTCTTAAATTATAATTTGTAGTGTCCAACATCAACTAGAAGTCCTAGTGGTACTAGAGTACAGAAAAGCCAAGAGGTGGCTTGACTCTCCACCTGTGTGCTCAGGTTAGAGGAGGAGTCCATTTTAGGCCATAGAGCCATTTCCCTGTTGCAGACTAGGAGAGTAGTCAGACTTATCATTTCTTGAGTGTGTCTGCTAAGTCTTGTATGGTGTGATCGTAGTGCACAACGAGTCTTCATATGTAGAGTACATTGCATATGATCAAGGCATGATAAAATGAATGAGAGGTCAAACAAGTGTGTACAGTTATTAAATTATTCTTTGTATGTTTATGAATTATTAGTTCTCTTTATGATCAATCAAGTATTTCATATATTGATTCACTCTTATAGATATTTAGAGTATCCTGCCATATTTATGATTGTCAATTATTAGACTCTTTAAAGTTACTACTGTTATAATTGATATCAATTGCTCAAAAGTATATCTGTAATTATATCAGTGCTATAGACTATTTCTTTGAATTACTCATTCACTGAGCGAGTAGGCTCACCCCTCTACTCACAATTTTTAGGGAAATCACATGGACTTGAAGAAGATATCATTGCATCAGAGTAGATCTGCCACAAGAGTTAAGTCTGGGTATAGTTAAGTTCAGTCGGTCCTTGTCACTCTAGGTCCTTGTAAAGAAATAAGAGAGAGTTGTAAATGATGATGTATAACATTATTCCTCTTTTAGCAATATGTGCGAATCATCAAGTCTTATGTGCTTAAAAGTATGAGGAACATAATGAATGTGCATACATGCATTTTTACTATTGAAATTAGATTAAAGAAATCAATGTTTAGATTCCCTTGTAAAGTTGGTTTATGTGGTTCAATGCGATAAAACAAAGAGTTTTGAAAGAGAAGAAAAAGTTAAGGGTGATCTTTGTATTACGTTAAATCCTCAATTTATGCCCTAATGTTATGATTAGTGGAAATTGTGAGATCGGGATGTAACAACTTGGTATTAGAGCTTAGGCTGAGTTGTCAGGGACCATTAAGTTTGTAAGTTAGAGTCATAAGTGTAAAAGATAGGAGATGTTATGATGTTAGCTCTGGGGATTTGAGTATTTGGATATCTTGGCCCGATATCTGAGTACTTGGATCAACCGGTATCAAGCTACTCTGTCTATTCTTTCATGTATACCCTGGCCAGGTATACAGTGGAAGGATGGGCTAGAGAGGTACCCTAGAAATATTAGGGTTAGAAAGAAGATAAGTAACATGAATTAAGTGAATAAATATAAAATGAGATAGAACTTTCATTTCATATTGTTGTTTTATTGGAGATGAATAGAAATGCTTTTATATGTTTGAATTCAGATATTCAGTATTTTGAAATATATATGGGTCTTTAAGATTTGTTGTACACTATGTGGTTGTAGCATTTATTGATTACATTCTTTGTATCAAGTAGACTAGAAATGATCTTTGAATGAACTTTTCTAAGTGGATATTCTTTCCACATGTTTGAGATTAATAGGAGTTGGTTAATCTTAAGTAGCTCTTGGCTTCAGGACTGTAGGTTCGGCCTGGTCCGGCTGGCAGGATGTATTACTGGGATTTAATGACTCCTATTAACAATATGATAAGAGTAGACTCTGGATAAATTAGACCCACATCATAGTGAGAATGTACATACACTAAGATGTTGAAACATATGGGAAAGATTAGAATAGATAATAACCAGTTGGAACTAATATCTGAGACCCAACTTTTGGGCCTCATATGAGAAATCCTTAATTGGGAATAAAGGAACACGACGTAAGGTTCAGATTAAGTTTATTGATTAATATTATATGAACTCTAAATATGAAATATGGAAAAGATATGAGAAAATTATATAAGGGCCAAGGTAGTAAGAATCAATCATGAGGAATGGATTATATAACTGAGTACAATGTTTTTATGTACTCCAAAGCAAAGGAAAAATAGAAGAAAAGAGTTAAGTATACGATAAGTAAATATAAGTGAAGAGTCTTCAGAAGAGTTAAAGTAAAGAGAATTAGATAAATATGTAAATCATAAGACTAGGATAAGAAACTAAGTTAAAACAAAGATAAATGTTGGAAATGATGAGCTTGATTAAGAAATGAGGGTTATGATATAATTGAGAGCATCGAATGTATACCTTTATTAATAAGTTTAATACATTCATCCTTACTACCTTTGGATTCCAAGTCTCTATAGAACAACAAACTAGTTTTAAAAAAAAGAACAAAAGTGTAGCTTAACAAAATGAATAAGTTATACAAAGGTAGACTATACCCAGGAAGGAAAAACTTGATATAAGAGAAACTATGTTTCACCCATGAATGAGCCGTTTGATTTAAAATGAAGGATATGTAATGTATTAAAATGAGTTGAAACTAGTAGAGAGATTATTGATTTAGAATTTCAACTTCACATTAGTAGAAGGATAAAAAGAAATATGTGCAACATGGTATACATGATCATACACATGAATAAGCAACATGATCATAAGAGAAAAGTAGAAGTTAAAGATAACAGGTGGAAGAGTAGTATATGGTAAGAGGATTATGGAAAGTAAGAAAGGGTTTGAAACATGGTGGAGTAATATAGATTATAAAAGAAAGAGGTTAGGAGATTCAATCAAGTGCTAGTTAGTCAAGTATCCTTGTTGATAACTAATTAAATCTACATACAACAAATGTATTAATGGGATGTTTGAAGATAAGAATTCTTAGTCTCAGAACCATCTTCTCTTCCATATATTACTTAATGAGAGAAATGTGGGAATGAAGTGATAAGAAAATGAATCATATCTGATGCATAACCACCATGGTAGAGGCATCTAGTGAATGTAATAATGACACACAATATGATGATGAAACACTAGAAGGGTAAATTGAGAATATAATCTATCTGAATGGCCACTTAAGATGAAATAAATTCAATTGATAAGATAAGGAAGACTTTAGTAAAAACTAGTGAGATCCAACGTTTGAATTTCAAATTAAGGGAGCAAAGTCACACCACAATAACATCATGCTACTGATAAAGGCCAAACCCTAGAATGTTTAGAGTTGTAGTAGTTCAAGGGTTGTCACTAGTGATTTGACCTTGAATACTAGCATCTCTATAAAACAAGATCATGAAATTTTCACTATGAGAAGTAAACTAGCACTGATAGTAATCCTAGCTAATATGAAAAGTAGATAAACAATATGGAAATGATTTAGAGCAAAGGATAAGAAATAGATTTGAAATATAAGAGGTGTGTTTTGAACAAAAGGATAAATACAATACGAGTG
Organism: Alisma plantago-aquatica; assembly: GCA_963693085.1. Taxonomy (NCBI): domain Eukaryota; kingdom Viridiplantae; phylum Streptophyta; class Magnoliopsida; order Alismatales; family Alismataceae; genus Alisma; species Alisma plantago-aquatica. The sequence goes on from OY856409.1 coordinate 1,793,816,418, forward strand.
AAGTGTGATATGAAATAAATTCTTGCAGTATAGCAAGAATGATGAATAATCTATTCATACTTTGTATGTTTCAATTTTAGGGATGTTTAATCTACATGATTAAAATGAGAAGGATAAGTAGCAAAAAGTAAGTAGTAATGAATGAGGAGAGAGATAAGAGAAAACAATGGCTTTTAGTAATATGTGAATTTGTTTTTTTAGAAGTATAATTTTTTGAAGGTATATTAAGGGATGTAAATTGGTTCTACATATAATTTCAGTGGACATGTGCAAGCAATATGTTAATTAAAGGTGTCTGACAATTTAAGTCATTAATACCAGTAATCCATCTTAGTATTGTACAATTGTGGTATGGTGATATGGGTTGAATTATGATGGAACAAATGGACTGTTACCCTGAATAAGGTAGTCTTACCTATTCACTCATATGAATAGAAGGGATGATAACCATATTGTATTGATATGTAACCCTAATGAGGTGTAGCTTGTTAAACCTAGCTTTAATATAACTAAGTGATGGTAATTGGGTATGAATAGTCCTTAAATGACTAATACAATTATGGAGTACTCTGTTACTGTTGTTGAAACCCTAGTATGCTATAACACGATGGTTAGACCTTGAATTATGTGTGGGTTCATACTTGAGAATAGTATGGAATGTGATGGCAATGCTTCACCTTATGCATCCATGATCCAATGGGGATGCCGTGAGTAGTAATGTACAATTGTTGTTGAATCTAGTCTTTTAACTCAAGACTGTTTTGCTATTTGAGCAGCACAATAGTAAAATTCAAAAGAATATGGTGAAATCTCTTTCGTGATTTAGAGGTAATACATAACAATAGTACATATTTAGCAGTATGAATTGAGATAGTTGGATCAGATTATCGATGTTGAGGTAACACCTCAGGAGTATGAAAATATTGAAATGGTTGTTTCTCTCTCTATCCTATGATTGATTGTGGCATAGAGAATTCGTTTGTTATCATTGAGAACTATTTCAAACATGTTGTGATTTAGTAAAGGAATAAAGGACTTAATGTTGAAAACTGCATTCAAGTAATAAATACAAGAATATAATGACATGTAAGATTTCAGAATCTTAAAATAAACCTTGAATGTGCTTTACTTATATTTATATTTCGAGGACGAAACCTTTTTAAGAGGGGGAGAATTGTTATGACCGCATATGAGCTTAATTGGTAAACTAGGGTTTACCTGGATGATTATATGCTTAATTGGATTGATAATTGCTTAAATCTAATTAATGATGATAATTAAATTATGATGTTTTAAACCTAATAAGAACGTTAAGTGTTCTATTGTTTGAGAAATTAGGGTTTGAGAAATATAAACCCTAGTTGGCTGAAATTAGGGTTTTGATGGTACATGAGTATGAAATTTGATCAATATAGTAGTGTGGTAAATGATTTTTCATATTTTCTTAAATTTTTTTATTTAATTTAATTTTGGATAAGATATGGATAACTCAATTATGCATATTGGAAAAAATAATTCAGAATATTTGAGTGTTCTTTGAATATGGTTCTCGGTCAAACTATACTTCGACCAAAATGCTGATAGAGTGCTTTTCAGTAGTGTAGTGTTTTATTTTTAATTATTTATTGATAACTCCAAATGACATGAAATTTTAACTAGAGATCTAAAACTCAATCCTAAACAACATGTAAAGTTTTCATAATTTTTTGATGTTTTTAGACCTTATCAGTAGATGAATTACAGTAACTGTCATTTCTGTAGAATTCTGAATAGTAGTGCACTATTTGATTTTTATTTATTTAATGGAAGTTTGTAATGATATAAAATTTTAACCAAAGATTTTTAACTCAATTATACACAATATGATAAATTATAATAATTTTTTGAGAAGGTTTGATCTCTAAAATACACGAATTCACAAAAACCTTTTTATGACAGAAAAATCTGCTGAAATAAGAAAAAGTTTAGTGATGAGTCAATGTGTAATTAACCAAAGCATCTCAATTGCTCTATATGGTCAACCTAACATACAAGGACCTCTCGTAATTCATGATTCAATATAGAGAAACAAAATCCTAGAGAGAGAGAGAGTTAGGGTTTGAGAGGAGAAATTGATCGAGATGCTGACCTAGGGTTTTGCGGTCTGAGGAATGATGAAATCATGTAAGTTTAGCTTATTTGATATAGTTTCATGGTGAATCTTCTCTCACATGTAAAAATTCCGTCCCTCCTCTTATTTGATCCAAAATAGTATCAAAACTTCCCCTTTTCACACTCTTTCTTCATAATCCCTCATTTTTAGGGTTTTCGAGTTGAAAGGAAGAGGAATTGGGTGAATTGCTAGGGATTTGATATGGATTCGAGATTTTTAGATATGGGATATGTTTTTAAGGTGTTTTCACACCTTAGGGTGAGTGGGAACTTCCTTTAAATAGTATATTGCACGAAAATTGGTTAAATCAACCATAATCTTTAATTGCTTAGTATGCGACTACAAACCCTGAATTGTCTATTTGTTCTAAGTTGTTGCAAAATGATATGAAATGGATTCTTCCTTTGTTTGAATGAATTTCAGATGATAAAATAATATTAGAAATGTATACAATGCATTCTAATGATAATCCCCTAAGTATTCACATAGGTTGTAAGAGTAAACTGAAATATAGGGAATTTGTCTATGACTAAAATTTGCTATAGAAGTAAATAGAGAAAGTTGCTTATCTAGATCCCCTTGGTTTTGAATGATTGTTTATCTAAATTCATAGTATATATATGTCAGATACTATCTCATATTTCAAAAAGTGAGTAGTGTTTATTTGGTATCTCAGTGAAGAGGGTGAAACCTTAGATGCGAGGAAAGTTGGATATTTGCGAATAGATATCGTGAAATCCATTTGAAGGCATTTTCTTGACATGATAGACTTTATTTATTCAATGTTATTATTGATGCATGATATCCCAGTGAATGGCATTGAAACTCAAATCCAGCTCAGTTCCAATGTTTCATACATATATTGATTTTATATGATTTGTTGATAGTAGTCTTTATTTAGTGAATGTTTATGTCGCATGAAATATTTATGGGAGTTATGGGAATAAGTCGTTGCCTAGTGAGAGGTGACAAGATGTGTGATGGCCTTGTGAGCCATGAGAATACTTGTACAACCAGTGAAATGAATACCTTGGTGTAAGGACCTAGAGGTAATGGTTACTTGTTACAGAGGTAACAACGCTATGTGATGATCTAAATGTTTGAATACCCAGATCCAGTAATTATGATAATAATGTGAAGGGATGAGAATTCCCAATAATGTGATAAGGGATTGAGATCCTAGGTATTATGTGTTGTAAAGATTTGAAAAGTACATTATAGATGTATTACACCTTTCTTTGTAGCATTTTTTGTGATTAAATGAAACCATAAGGGTAGGGTGTTCAATGAATCAAGTATTGTGATATCAATGTTCTCAGTTATTATTAATAATTCTTGTCATGATAAGTAATTAACTCTTAATTGAGTTCTGAGATGCACAACTCAAGATTTGGGTTGATATGCACGTTCTTTGAGAAATTACAGATAAGTTGCAGGTGCTATTGACGATTACTCATATGTCAAGTAATTAACTCTTATCAGTGTAATAAGATGATAAATTGTATGATTATAGTGTGTATGTGCCAAGTGGACATGTAATCTGTTTATTTAAGAATTTTAGTCTTCCTGCATGTATAGTATGTTGATTACTCAACATATTATAGTGTTTTGAATATACTGCTCTGCCAAGTTTAGAATGATATACATAGTGTATTATAACTTCAAATTAGTAGATGCGACACCATGGAGATACCAGAGTCAAGTATAAGTAAGACAAGGGTACAATGTAGAAAGAGCTTTCTAGGAATAATAAAATGATAGACTTAGGAGCCCTGAATATCGTAAAACCCCTATGTGAGGTCTGCGCCTTAGGGGTGAAATGACATAACCCTGGCAGCATCCAGTATACGGGGGTTGAAACGTGCTATCAGGTGGCATGGGGGATGAAGCCCTAGTGGAAGTCTTCTTAAATTATAGTTTGTAGTGTCCAACATCAACCAGAAGTACTGGTGGCACTAGAGTACATAAAAGCCAAGAGGTGGCTTGACTCTCTGCCTATGTGCTCAGGTTAGAGGAGGAGTCCAGTTTAGGCCAGAGAGTTGTTTCCCTATTACAGATGAGGAGAGTAGTCAGACTTAGCATTTCCCGGGTGTGTCTTCTAAGTCTTGTACGGTGTGATCGTAGTGCACTATGAGTCTTCATATGTAGAGTACACTACATATGATCAGGGCATAATAAAATGAATGAGAGGTCAAACAAGTGTGTAGAAATATTCAATTATTCTTTGTATGTTTCTGAATTATTAGCTCTCTTTTTGATCAATCAAGCATTTCATATATTGATTCAATCTTATAGATATTTAGAGTATCCTGTCATATTTATGATTGTCAATTATTAGACTCTTTAAAGCTTACTGCTGTTATAATTTATATCAATTACTCAAAAGTATATATATAATTATATCAGTGTTTTAGACTATTTCTTTGAATTACTCATTCACTGAGCGAGTAGGATCACCCCTCTACTCACAATTTTTAGGGAAATCACATAGACTTGAAGAAGATATCATTGCATCAGAGTATATTTGCCACAAGAGTTAAGTCTGAGTATAGTTAAGTTTAGTCAGTCCTTGTCACTCTAGGTCCTTGTAAAGAAATAAGAGAGAGTTGTAAATGATGATGTATAACATTATTCCTCTTTTAACAATATGTGTGAATCAACAAGTCTTATGTGCTTAAAAGTACGAGGAACATAATGAATGTTCATACATGCATTTTTATTGTTGAAATCAGATTAGAGAAATCAATATTTAGATTCCCTTGTAAAGTTGGTTTATGTGGTTCAATGCGAGAAAAGAAAGAGTTTTGAAAGGGAAGAAAAAGTTAAGGGTGATCTTTGTATTACGTTAAATCCTCAATTTATGCCCTAATCTCATGATTAGTGGAAATTGTGAGATCGGGATGTAACAGAATATCACCAAGAGACTTTGTTTCTTTAATGGAAGTCACCTTAGATTCCCACTTCTTGGGGAGAGTTCTAAGGATATTTGAATTGATCTCTCCTCTATCCTTAGGATGACCTAGAATGGCAAAACCATTCACAATGGTATTGAGAATTGAGTACATCTAAGATATCTTCTCCTTCTTTCCCATCTTAAACTTCTCAAGAAGCCCTTTGAGCATGTAGACTATTCTTTCCTTCACTTTCTTTTCCCCCTCATAAGTGATACATAGCTTTCTCCATTCCTCATAGGCCGTCACACAAGAGGAAATCCAATTGAACGCAGTGGAGGACATGGAGGCATAAAGATTGTTAATGACTCTTGCACTCCAAGTTGTTGGATCCTAGATGGGTGATTAGATGCTCTAGATGGGGGTGAATAGAGCTGAAAGCACTTAAAAAAAATTCATTAAACCTTCAAAATATATGACAAGATAAGGTTGCTAAATAGGCAATTTGAGTGCAACTAAATCATGCATAGCAAGGATAAGAGAGATTGAACATGCACCAATTAGACAAGCTATTTAGAGTGGTTCCACACTTCAAACTAGAAGTGTGTCAGTCCACTTGCCTAGAGAGGTCAACCTCTAGGACTTCCAACAATTGCACTCTTATATTCACTTAATAAGACATACAATACATGACCAACAAAGGACTTACCTATCCAATACAAAGAGTCTTCAACCTTACCAAGGACTTACCCACTTTGCAAGAGTCTTAGGCCTTCTCCAAGGACTTACCCACTCTTGCACAAGTCTTCGGCCTTGTAGGAATTACCCACTCTTCTTGGATCTTCCGCCTTTGACTTCACCTTCACTCGGAGAAGCTTTCCACCAAGGTCTTACCTACTTGAGCTTGAGTCTTTTGCCTTCTCCAAGGGCTTACCCACTCTAGCTCCAAGTCTTCTGCCTTGATCTTTACCAAGGGACTCCTTCCCTTGTTCTTCTTCACCTCTCTTGGACAAGAGAGAGAACCTTCATCTTCAATATAGGAAATGAGAGATGGGGAGGTGGTGGAAGTGAGAGCCTCACAAGATATACAAATAATACTAGCTCTCTCTCTTACAAATCTCCTACTCACTCTAATGGATGTAGCAAGTGATTAAGCTTAGAGAGAGAGAGAAGGTTGTAGAAAGCACTCAACTATAGAATAGGAACCTCACAAAGAGTTTGCAATGAATGCTCAACCTTGGAATGAAGCCCAAGGGGTCCTATTTATAGCTGGGGATGCCTCTTAGCCTTTGGGAACACTTGTGAATGAAAACTAGCCGTTTTGTGGCTTGCAACAGATCTATTTTCACTTGTTGCAACTCCACAACGGCTAGAATCACTTTTCTGCACTTTTTCGTACAGTCTGATCGGCCGAGTTTATATAAAGGTAACTCAGCCGAACCACTAAAAGACAAGGCTGAAAGCTAGACTGTCGGCCGAGTTCCTTTGGAGAAACTCAGCCGATCGGTCGACTTTCATCTTGGACCGATCAGTGGATCGGCCGAGTTTCCTAGCTAGAAACTCGACCAAACGGGAATCGGCTGAGTTTGTAACTCGGCCGATTGCAACAAAAATTCCAGAATATATGGATCAGTCGAGTTTGGAATTCGGCCGACAAAATCCCTGTTATGGATATTTTGGAATTTTCGTTTGACTATACAAATGATGGATTTTTGTGTCCCAATAATTTTTCTAAGCTTAATTACAAGTCATACAATCATTACAAGTGGTTACAAAGCAATTCTAAGGTCATTTACATAGAGATCCCAAATTGCACACTTGTAGCTATTTTGACTTGTCTTTTCTCCAATTTGATATGTGTAAGTTAGGGCATTTGGAGTGTGTCTAAACCTAATCTGAAATCACTCAATGTAGAAGCATTAGACACCAATATGTGGAATGGTTAGTCATCATCAAAACAAGGGTTTAGTCAATTTAGACGTGAGTCAACATTGACCTAATTGACCTTGAGTCAACATTCTCCCCCTTTTTGAAGATGACAAACCATTCCATAAATGTATTGAAAGCTTGTACGTAAAATCATACCTTCGGAGAAACCTAGGGGTTTCAATAGGATTGAGCTCATATGCTCCCCCTCAATTGATGCGCATGGAGTTCTCATACTCCCCCTCAATTGATGCTATTTCTCCTGCATGGTTAGCTTTCATAACATTTATAGAAACTATGTCTTCTACTCATATATGTTCTACACATATATGTCTTCTCCCATTTACCTTCTCCCCTTTACATGGACACGCTTCTTTGCTTCATGTAAGACATGCCTTCTCCTTGTTTTCAAAAGAAGACATATCTTTCTCCCCCTTTGTCATTTCAAAAAGGTGGGGTGTGAAGAAACTAAGAAACACCACTTGTTAAGAGAAAGAAGATAACAAAAGTTATATAAGGAGAGTAGAAGAGAACAGATAGGGGCTTGTCCAAGCATAGAAAGAAAAGCAAGTTAAAGCATATACTTGAACAACCCAAAATGCAAGATGAAGTGTTGCAGAAAAACAATAAATTACAATTTTGACCCTCAAGATGATGGAATTTGACCAAAAACCATCGGAGCTCATGGCAAAGCAATGCGTCTTGCTCAGAAGGTCGTTTCTGCATGAAAAGCACTAGTCTTGCACCAAAAACTGAAACTGGAGCAAAATCTGCATAAAAATCCATAAATACTCCAATTTCTACATATCATGTAGATCTATGTACCCTGCATCACAATGTTATGCAAGCAACTCAAGATAGTAGATATGCAATTCAAGGAACAATCTTGAGTATGTATGAGATAAGATACAAGCATAACATATAGATGATCAAAGATGGCAATTTTAAACAAGGCTAGAACTACATGTATATGAACTACTAGTATATGATATCACAAGTTAGGACTACTAGTAGGATCTAGATCATAGCAAGAGATACACAAGATAAAGCAATCTATGAGTAGATATAGAGATATATCCAAACAAGGAGATATGCAAGTTTAGAAGCATGGAAGGATATAACTCACAAGATATGCATCCTTACCAAAAGATGATTACCCCTAAGAATCTCAAGGTTGTATCAAACACAAGATATACACCCAGAAAGATGTAGCAAGTTAGAGCACAACGGAAGCAATTTTTAGACACAACCAAGCGATCCAAAGAGATCATCATCAAAACCTGCAAAACAACTCAAAGCAAGTAATTGCAACATATAGATATACCAATTTAGAGCAATTTGAAAGATAGAGTTGTAAGCAAGATAGGCAATTTAGAACATGGCAGTATGCATATATAAAGGTACCAAATGAGAGTGCCAAAGAATAAGGCTATTGGTTGAGAAAATCTAGTTAAGAGGGAAATTCTCACTCAATAAGCCAAATGTATATTATGTGCACAGCGTAATCGGTCGAGTTCTGTGCATGGACAACTCGACCGATGATAGCTGTTGGCAACACCCATTGGTGCCTATCGGTCGAGTTTCAATAGGGCAAACTCGACCGACAGAGCAGCTGTCAAAAAGCACATATATTTCATAAAAACATATTTAAAGGCATGCTAAAAATACAAACCATATCCAAACATGTCTAAGCAAGTTAGTAATGCACTATAGAAGCATTAGAAACAGTTTTTGAGCAAGAGTGTGAAGAGAAACATAAAATGCCACTTTTGACTCAAAAACCATATGTATAGTGCACACTACCTTGACAAAAACAAGTTAGGATTGGTTATAAGCAATAAAACATTTACCTTTGTGCTTACCATTGCTTTTCCATTTGTTGTCACCCTCTGCACATCTCACCTTTCTTCTTTTATGTGGATTGAGAAGTCAATTTACAATTCAATAGCTCAAGTCAATCCATTTGCAAGTACCTACAAGAAGAAAGATGAAATGGTCCCCAATCATATTTTTGGGTCCGTAGGGGTTAGTTTAGCAACCCAAGTCCTATTGCTCTTGGGTGCCTTCCTAAAAGGACAACACTTAGAATAATGACCAATTTCATTACAATAGTTGCATGTTCCCATAGTCTTGGAACTAGAGGATTTTCCATGGAATATTGGAGGTCCTTTATCTTTGTTGTTCCCTTGACTACTATCATACCCTAAACCATGTCTACCAATTTGTTTAGTAGTATGGTCTAGGATTTGATTAAGATTCTTTTTACCCACTAAGAATCTTTGCAAAGAAGATCTCAAACTATCATTATCATGCTTAAGAGAAGCAATAGTAGAAGACAAATTATTTATATTTTCTTTAGCATGCAAAAGATCATTTTCTAAGCAAAGAGATTTAGTTAAATAAGAATCTCTATCAATATGAAGAGCAGCAACATCATTTTCTCTATTTGTAGAACTAGAACAAGATTCATGCCCATTGATTTTAGCAAGCAAGGAGGCATTTTCTATTTCTAATTCATGCAAAACAAAATCTTTGTCCTTGTTTTCAGATTTAAGAACATCAATGTCATGCATGAGAGAATCAAAAATTAAAGTATGCTTTTCATTTGAACTAGGCATGAGAGGTTGAGCTTCTAGAAATTTAATCTTATCAACTAAACTAGCATTTTCAAGTTTAAGAGAGTCTACTTGGCTAAGACAATCATTTTTATCAATAAGCAAGCAAGAATTTGCATATTCAAGATCATCTAGTTCTATATGCAAATTATCAACAATTTTAGCAAGCTTTTTCTTTTTCTTTTTAGAAGACTTATAAGAGGCACAAATATCATGAATAATAGCAATTAAAGATTCTTTATCTAAAGAGTCTAGATTTACCTCATTTGAGTCTTCACTTGTTGATGCTATAAGAGCAAAATGGCATTCTCCTTCATCACTAGAGCTTGAGCTTGATCCTTCACATGAATATTCACTTGAGCTTGAGTTGGAGGAGCCACTTGAGCTTGATTGCCATTTCTTCTTGTGAAGATGGGTCTTTTTGCCTTGTGGGCAATCTTCTTTGTAGTGACCCTTCTTTCCACATGTGAAGCACCGGATAGAGGAGGACTTGCCTTTGTAGAGTCTACCCTTAGAGTACATGGCATCTTCTTCAACTTGAGAGGATGGAGAAGCTTGACCAACAATAGCCTTGATTTGAGCTTTGATTTCAGCCTTCTTCATTCTCTTGAGTTCTTTCTCCTCTTGTCTTTCTACTTCCTCCCTCTTGTCAAGTGTAGCTTCATGTGCTTGAAGATTTCCAATGAGCTCTTCAATAGGAATATCCCTAAGCGACCTTACTTCTTCAATAGAAGTCACCTTGGATTCCCATCTCTTGGGGAGAGTTCTAAGTATCTTTGAGTTGATCTCTCCACTAGACATAGGATTTCCTAGAACAGCAAGACCATTCAAGATGGTGTTGAGCCTTGAGTACATGTTGGCTATGCTCTCCTCCTTTCCCATCTTGAAGTTCTCAAGCAACCCTTTGAGCATGTAGACCTTGCTTTCCTTCACTTGATCTGTCCCTTCATAAGTGATGCAAAGCTTTCTCCATACCTCATAGGCCGTCTCACAAGAGGAAATCCGGTTGAACTCGGTGGGGGTCATGGAGGCATATAGGATGTGCATGGCTCTTGCGTTCAAGGTTGCTTTCATCAAGGTAACTTCATCCCATTCTTCAATGTTTGTCTTTGGTAGAATGTATGGGCTGTTCACCATTTGCCACATCTCGAGACTTGATCCTTGGATGAAGAATTGAAGTCTTCTTCTCCAATAGAGGAAGTTGCTCCCATCAAAGATTGGAAGGCTGGTCGAGAATCTCCCTCCTTGGTAGTCACCCATCTCCTCCTACTTGTTGAAGTATGTTTGGAGAAGACCCGCTCTGATACCACTTGTTGGATCCTAGATGGGTGATTAGATGCTCTAGAGGGGGGTGAATAGAGCTGAAAGCACTTAAACAAAATTCGTTAAACCTTCAAAATATATGACAAGATAAGGTTGCTAAATAGGAAATTTGAGTGCAACTAAATCATGCATAGCAAGGATAAGAGAGATTGAACATGCACCAATTAGACAATCTATTTAGAGTGGTTCCACACTTCAAACTAGAAGTGTGTCAGTCCACTTGCCTAGAGAGGTCAACCTCTAGGACTTCCAACAATTGCACTCTTATATTCACTTAATAAGACATACAATACATGACCAACAAAGGACTTACCTACTTGAGCTTGAGTCTTTTGCCTTCTCCAAGGGCTTACCCACTCTAGCTCCAAGTCTTCTGCCTTGATCTTCACCAAGGGACTCCTTCCCTTGTTCTTCTTCACCTCTCTTGGACAAGAGAGAGAACCTTCATCTTTAATATAGGAAATGAGAGATGGGGAGGTGGTGGAAGTGAGAGCCTCACAAGATATACAAATAATACTAGCTCTCTCTCTTACAAATCTCCTACTCACTCTAATGGATGTAGCAAGTGATTAAGCTTAGAGAGAGAGAGGAGGCTGTAGAAAGCACTCAACTATAGAATAGGAACCTCACAAAGAGTTTGCAATGAATGCTCAACCTTGGAATGAAGCCCAAGGGGTCCTATTTATAGCTGGGGATGCCTCTTAGCCTTTGGGAACACTTGTGAACGAAAACTAGCCGTTTTGTGGCTTGCAACGGATCTATTTTCACTTGTTGCAACTCCACAACAGCTAGAATCACTTTTCTGCACTTTTTCGTACAGTCTGATCGGCCGAGTTTATATAAAGGTAACTCGGCCGAACCACTAAAAGACAAGGCTGAAAGCTAGACTGTCGGCCGAGTTCCTTTGGAGAAACTCAGCCGATCGATCGACTTTTATCTTGGACCGATCAGTGGATTGGCCGAGTTTCCTAGCTAGAAACTCGACCGAACGGGAATCGGCTGAGTTTGTAACTCGGCCGATTGCAACAAAAATTCCAGAATATATGGATCGGCCGAGTTTGGAATTCGGCCGACAAAATCCCTGTTATGGGTATTTTGGAATTTTCGTTTGACTATACAAATGATCGATTTTTGTGTCCCAATAATTTTTCTAAGCTTAATTACAACTCATACAATCATTACAAGTGGTTACAAAGCAATTCTAAGGTCATTTACATAGAGATCCCAAATTGCACACTTGTAGCTATTTTGACTTGTCTTTTCTCCAATTTGATATGCGCAAGTTAGGGCATTTGGAGTGTGTCTAAACCTAATCTGAAATCACTCAATGTAGAAGCATTAGACACCAATATGTGGAATGGTTAGTCATCATCAAAACAAGGGTTTAGTCAATTTAGACGTGAGTCAACATTGACCTAATTGACCTTGAGTCAACACAAGTTGCTTTCTTCAAAGTAGCTTCATCCAATTCTTCTATCTTTGTCTCTAGTAGCTTGTATTGACGATCCACCTTTTGTCATAGCTCAAGACTTGATTTTTGGATATAGAATTGAATCCGTCTTTTCCAATAGATAAAATTTCTCTCATCAAAGATTAGAATGCTGATGAGGTACCTTCCACGTTGATAATTGTCAATCTTCTCCTACTTGTGGAAGTATGCTTGGAGAAGACCCGCTCTGATACTACTTGTTGGATCTAGGATGGGCGATTTACTCTAGAGGGGGGTGAATAGAGCTAAAAAAACACTTAAACAAAATTCATTAGACCTTCAAGATATATCACAAGATAAAGTTTCTAAATAATAATTTAAGTGCAACTAAACATACATAGCAAGAATGAGAGAGATTGAAACAAACACAGAACACAAGCTATTTTAGAGTGGTTCCAATATCTAAACTAAAGGATTGTCAGTCCACTACCTGTAGAGGTCAACCTTTAGGATTTTTCAACCATGTCTCCCTCCATATATTCACTTATAGGAGTTACAATATATGACCTTCCTTTTCTGGGACAAGGATACCCAACTTTTCCTTTGAGGGGAAGGCAGCCGACAACCTACCAAAGAACTTACCTATCCAACCATATGCACTGAGTTTTACACCTTCACCAATGACTTACCCACTATTACACAAGTCTTCCACCTTTAAGGAATTATCCACTCTTCTTAGATCTTTCGCCTTTGACTTCACCTTTGCTCAGGAGAAGCTTTCACCAAGGGACATCTTCCCTTCTTCTTCTTCTTCACCTCTCTTAGCCAAGAGAGAATCTTCATCTTCATCTTCATGGTATAAATGAGAGATTCGGAGGTGGTGAAAGTGAGAGCCTCATAAGATATACATGCAGGACTAGATCTCTTACAAATCTCCTACTCACTCTAATAGATGTAGCAAGTAATTAAGTTTAGAGAGATATAAGAGACTATAGGATGCAATCAACTATAATATAGGGACCTTCATAATACTTGTCTAACCATGAGATGAAGAACAAGGGGTCCTATTTATAGTTGGGGAAGCCTACTAGCTAGTAGAAACACTTGACGATGAATACTAACCATTTGGGGTGTTGAAACGAATATTTTTTTAGTTTTATATCACTCCAATGGCTATAAACACTTATTATGAACTTTCCGTACAGTGCGATCAGTCGACTTTGTAACTCCATCGAACCTGGGCATTTTCAAAATCCATCAATGGACCGGTTGAGTTTGTAACTCGACTGATTAACAACTTGTAATGAATTTTGGAAAATACCAATAAAGTGCTTAAATATTCAATTTAAGTGTTCTTGATTTTTTAAAGCTTAATTACAAGTCATACAATCATTACAAGTGAATTACAACATGATTCTAATATATTACATCATATTCCACAAAAGTGCACTTGCATTAATTTTGACTTGTCTTTTCTCCAAGTGAGGATGCACACGTTAGGACATTTGGAGTGTGTCTATACCTAGTCTTAAATCACTCAAGTAGAAGCATTAGATACAAATGAATGAAATGGTCAATCATCATCAAAGTAAGGGTTTAGTCAATTTAAACCTTGAGTCAACATTGACTAAATTTTCCTTCAATCAACATTATCCCCTTTTTTAAGATGAAAAATTATTCCATAAATATATTGAAAGCATTTTAGTAAAATTATACTTTTGGAGAAACCATGGGGTTTTAATAGAATTGAGTTCATATGCTCCTCCTCAATTGATGCTCATAGAGTTCTCATACTCCCCCTCAATTGATGCTATATCTCTTGTATGGTTAGCTTTCATAACATATATAGAAACTTTGTCTTCTACTCATATATTGTTCTACACATATGTCTTCTTCTCTTTACATCTCCCCTTACATAAGACATGTCTCCTCCTCCTTTGTCATTTAAGAAAGTGGGGGTTTGAAAACACAACTTATTAATAGAAGGAGATACCACATGTTGGAGAGTGAAGTAGAAGAGCAACACTAGGGGTTTGTCCAAGCATAAAATATAAAACAAATTTAAAGATGCATTTGAACAACCCTAGATGTAATTCTAGCATATATCAAGGGAAAGATATGCAAGGAAGTAACTCAAGATGGTAGATAAACAAGTTAAGGAACAAGCTTGAGTACGTACAAAATAAGATACAAGCATAGCATATAGTTGAATATCACTTGATCTATTAGATACCACACTATAAACAAGGCTAGAATTATATGTAAATGATCTACTAGTATATGAGTTAGAACTACTAGCGGGATCTAGATCATAGCAAAAGATTCATAATTTAAAGACCAAGCTATGAGTAGATGTAGAAGAATAACCAAACAAAAAGATATGTAGTTTTAGAAGCATAAAAAGATATTACTCACTAGCAACTATGCATTATTATCAAAAAGATGATTATCACTAAGATGTATGGGGTAAACGTATGTCTTTCAACTTAAAGACCGCCATTAACCATTGTAAATGTTATGTTTGGTGATTTCTAAAAGGCAGGTAGGTTCACACAGTATATGGGAAAATATGGTGGGTGGTGTGATCCGAGCTACCGAGATGGTAACTCGTAAGAATGCAATGGTATGTTACATGGTAAAATTTTAATAAAGTAGGGTGGAATCGCACAAACTTAACCGATGAAACAGAATGGTAGAGGAGTAAGGCAATCGTGATCTTGAATCCAACATTGGATCCAATCCTTATCTTTGATGAAAGTTTGAAAACGTTAATTTTGTCGGCATGCATGTGTATGAACCAGAGGCTTATTGCCCATTGACGAGAATGCGACGCTAACTGTATGATACATTTAGAATGTAAAGTTGTCTTCTTCCATATCTCAATTTAGTCTCAACCTGGCTGAGAGACATGTGAAGAAAAGACAATGATTGCATTTTAGTGGCCACATCCTTTTCTTGTCGTAAATGGTTAACGTACGCTTGGTGGTGACACGGAAAACCCCCCACCCTATACAATTAGGTCCAATGTTGTGGTTGGACGCCTGGACCCGGATGCAATTATGTTTTTGACGCGTGGTGTTCACAGTGACTTGTGTAGCCGCATGCGGCAGCAATAACAACAGTACTCACTACTCGGGTAGATATCGCTTCATTTCGGGTTGGCTGGTTCAATTGGCTTGGCTCAAATGAACCACATTTTGACATCTCAAAAGCATACTCAACGAACTTATGCCAACGACTGAAATCTCAAAAGCATACTCAACGAACGTATGCCAACGACTGAAATCCTAAACCTAATCAGAAGACACTGACTGTGTCAACCCGCAAGTCCGAAAAAAACCATTATTTGTGGGTTGGGTTGGGTTGGGTCGGGTCGGGTCGGGTCGGGTCGGACAGAGTTTTATTGTCATGCCTAGATCGAGCTAGCCCTCGGCTCGATCGGCCATCCCTGTCCCTCGAATGTGCACACACTTATCAATTGGTGAGCATTTACGTCGACGAAGCAAGGACGGGACGGACTAAGACGTCCCCGCCTGACGAAGTGACAGACATATCAAGATCAAGCTGGCGCTTTGCAGGCGAGGCGTGGAGAAGCGGCCGCAGGCGTTTCACGTCACCGCGCGGTCAGGTAATTGAATTAGCAGGCACATCAGAGGTGTGGCGTGGAAAAGACGACGGAGACTGGTGTGTGCGGATAATGACTTGCCGACGAACGAAGTTGGGAGGAGTTAAGAGGCGGGTGCTCACTGTTTGTAGCCTTCCCTACCTGGTCTGTGGCTACGCTAGCTGTGGAGTGTGGGCATATGAGAGGAAGAGTGGAGATCAGCAGCCAGCAGCTGGTACTGATGAGCAGCATTTAAGGATTATT
Organism: Alisma plantago-aquatica; assembly: GCA_963693085.1. Classification (NCBI taxonomy): domain Eukaryota; kingdom Viridiplantae; phylum Streptophyta; class Magnoliopsida; order Alismatales; family Alismataceae; genus Alisma; species Alisma plantago-aquatica. The sequence continues at coordinate 1,793,832,622 of OY856409.1, forward strand.
GCATGCGTCGCGGTGAGGTGATCAACAGTGGACGGCGACGCACAGCAGTGTGGTCGGCCGGTGATACTCTTTGTTGTGTGACGATGGCTGCAGTGCGCGAAGGACACAACTAGAAGCCTAATTTCTTCAGTGCAAGTGTTTAGTTGGCAGCAAAAGTAGTTATCGGTAGTAATGCTTAGTAGGCCCCGGAGACCTGGATCATCCGCACAGCAGGCTGGCTGACAGTGGACGAGGAGGCAGTGACAGACAGAGGCAGCACGGCGACGTCGGCGAGCGAGCATGGGCGCGGCCCACCGGCCAGTTCTCAAGCATATCATGTGAGCTGCTGCCATCCGTGCGCGACGCCTGAGTAACCAAGGACACAAGACACCCAGGCGGCCCAGCTGCTCAACTTGTTATAATTGGTTGTTTCCACCTAACTACCATATTGGCCATGTGATGCTGGCCAGCCCTGCCCCCGGCTAGCTCACCTCAGCCTCGTCAACCTTGCTAGCAAGTAGCAGATGCCTTAACAACCGTGGTGGTGCGATCCCTTGGCGTACAAATTCAGCGGCGAAAACGCAGCTAGCAGCCGACACCGTCCGGCCGGCAAGGCCAACCACTATCAGCCAGCACCGTCCACGTCCAGACGCGAGTGTTAAGCATGTTGCAGCGTACTGTTGTCGGCTCACTGTTGCAACTACTTGCATCATTGTTACTAATTAAACCTCCCCTGCAGGATGTGTCTAATTATAAAGAGAATGAGAGTAAACGCGGCGATGGTGGATGATGATAAACCCATCTGATCCACGTACGTACTAGCACAGTGCACGTTCACGCGCTTTGGTTACGAATTGATTAGTCTTATTTTCCATAATCATTCCAAGTCTCACTCCCACTACACTTTGCCTCCAAATCAGAGCAAGCATAATTTGCAGTAGCAGGCTAGCGGCAGCACCAATCACAACAGCAAAGCACGTACTCCATAGGAAGGGACAGACACTCTCTAAGAAAATATATACAACACATCATAGGGATAGAAGAAAGAAGAAAAAAATCGAAGATTTTACATATTACTTTTAATCGAAGAAATTTTTTTCGTGCCCTCTGGCTCTGCTCGATGAGAAAACGGATACAACCATTTAGATTGGTATAGTTGTAAATGTGCCGACTGACGAAGAAAAGGACGACAGCCGATCATTGCAGCCTGCATTCCATTGTCGTAAATGTGGTTCCATTCACCACATGCCTGCTGACGCACAGATCCCTTTCCGATTCTTCTCCTTCTCCTTCTCCTTCTTCTTCTCCTCCTGTTCCCTCCTACATACCACCGAACATGCCAAGGCAGATAGCCAAACCCAATAAATTCGCGTAGAAAAATAAGCTCCAGCGGACCATAGGGCTGAGCATGCGACCCCGCATGCGTCTGTCTCAGGGGGGACACGAACAGGAGGAGTTAGTTGATGGGGGAAAGAGAAGGGGTAACTTGCGACCACTCAACTGGTTTCGTCACAGCTCCAAAGAATATCTGCACCACAACTATGCATGATGCCCATACACCAAAATACCATCACAAGTATTGGTGACGATTGATGATACCCTCACACTATCACACTATCAATATACACCTTCCACGGGCTTTACCCGTTCACTTGCAATCTCGCAAGTCAAAACGACAAATGCCGACCCGATTAGCTTGTAATGGAAGAAACAAAAGCTATATTGCTTCTTCATTGATACTAGAGCGATCAAAATAACTTTTGTAGCCAATATTAATACTAGAGATTTAAAACCAAACCACACGTTTTCAGAAAGTCATTACCACCCTGGCACATGTCCAAAATTAGTAACAACATTAGTACGGGTTCTGTATGAGTGCATCATCTGTTTTGACGCATTACATGTCCAAAACTAATAACAACATTAGTACGGATTCTGTTTGAATGTATCATCTGTTTTGACGCATTCACTTCTTGTTGTGAATTCAAAAACAAAATCAATGAACGACACAGACATGACATGGCATGTCATAAAATGACTTTGCACCTATTTTCTACCTATTTATAGGAATGCAGGAAACCATTTGATACACATCCATATTTGAGTACACCAAAGATTTCTGCTACATTCTCTCTTTTATTGAATGCTTCGGAATCTTTGGCCTATTCAAAGGTTTTATTGTTTTATTTCAACCAATCGCTTATCTCATGAGTTATTTGGCAAGGTGGATCAATAATGCAATTGCATGCTCTCATACCCCTAATCCCATAGATAGGATGCTTGCATGCTTAAATATATAGTTTTGACTCAACAAGGATACATATAAACCTTAATGCACTAGTTTGTGAACATTAAACACGCATGTAATGATGTAACTCACGTATATATAATCCTAGCTAAGGTCATATGGAACCCTAACCATACCCTAGAGCTATAGACCATCATATCACGAACAAAATATGGACCTAATCCTAGGCTTGGAGCATAGTGATGTATGTGTAAGGTGATCATGTTTACCCAAATCCTAATTTGTGAGTGGCTAACCTAACCTACCTTAATTTTGTACCTCATGTGATGCTTTAGCATCATTAGGTGTCATGATAACATAAGATGCCTTAATAATCTTAAAATGAATTTAATAACCTAAATTATGTTGTAAAATACTCAATTACAGACATATACGTTATCCACCTTTCTTCTAGGCTCCTATTCATGTACGTTGTTATTCGATCTCCTTTTTTTTTCATTTCTTGTTCTTTATTCAATTAGACACCTTAGGGTACCATAGTTCTCTACTTTAGAATAGAACAGGCTGTGATGGGATGTAATAACCCTAATTGACTCATCATTACACCATGGACATGAAGACAACCCTAATAATTGAAATAAGGGGACTAGTCAATAATATTGCTAAACTATAATCTCGGTCAGAATTGAATACCCTGGTATAACCCTAGAATCTTAGAACGAGGATCTTGGGAGTAATATAAGAGGATTTACCCTATTTGAATATTAGGCTAAGCTAATAACCCGATTTTAAGTTGTTAACAATTTATGGGGTAACAATAACACAAATTTTATCAAAATGCAAAACTAAGTCGGGATTCGTGTTCCTCATGTCTAATTAACTAACCTACCAACTATGGACCTAATCGGATATCAAATACATATCTAACAATGATTTAGAAGATAGGGTATAAGCTTAAGTGTTATTCATGTGATCCATTCTAATTTCATGCCCCTTTTTCCTAAGTTTCCAACGACTCACTTTGTCACATGGGTTAGTGGTCACGTGATGCTATTTCCCACGATCCAATGGCTCTAGATCTGTTTGACACGATCTTAGGAGAGTGGGTCGTCTCCTTCATTAGTGGCCCTGAATCTCATAATACTTTTGCTACTCCTGTGTACAAGGACGCTCTCGATACGATCTTTGGTCATTTTCTCTTCTCTCTTCCTCTCCTACTCTTGGTTCTATATTTCTTTCCTTCCTCCCTCCTTCTTTCTCTTCACCATGTAGCCGCAATAAACCCTAGACACCGCTCACTTCTCCTTTCAATTGTTGACGTCGTCGTCCAATGGTGCAGATGTCGTTGAGGCCACTAGGAGCAATACCAATTACGAGCTTCGTCCGCACTGGGTATGCCTCTGAATTTTGTACCTACTTGCCTTGTTGCCTCCCTTCTTTCCACACTCATACGAACACCACATGGTCGTCGCTCATCCTCCCTCATTCTAGCAACCAGATCAGACAGAGTTATTGCTGTCTTCTTCTTCTTTGGCCGGTAAGGGATCTTCAGATTAGTATTGGCTGCCATTAGTCCCCCATCCCTTCCATAGTGAGATAGGCACTTGTTATTATGATGTCTTCATAGGTTTTTACATTACAACTATGAGTTAAATGACCAGTAATATAAGTAAGGTTTACAAAACCATAAATGTTAAGTTGTGGCACTAGTTTTCACATGTGTCCAGACACAATTTGAAATGAATAAACAACATCATCATCATCTTCCAATTTTGACTTTAGGGCTTTAGAGTGTACCAAATAAAATAAATTAGCAGTCTCATTTGTTGTGTGTGTTTGTATATATAGTTGGTACGGTCATGATTGAATCGAATCGAAACAATTTTTCTACCATACCTAGTGGAGCATGGAGTCTCACTGAGGGTTATTTATGTTTATTGAAATTTATTCTGTCAAATTGATCTGAATAATCCCACAATTTAACAATTGGATACTTGCATATATGCATTTTATATTATATTATATTACTATATATACATGTATGTATATATATATATATAGAGAGAGAGAATAAAACTGGAATACACTCAAATGTACCAGACACACTATACACCTCAATTATTTTCTATCATGAAGCAATTATTTTGAAAATCAAAATAGTTGATATTTTAAAATATCTTAAGAACATATTGTATAATAAATTTGAGCTCATTTGGGCACTTATAGGTCATGCATCTAAAAGATGCAAAAATCATACATTTCAAATTAGTTATGTACGATCGATTTTGTTATCTTTGGGTGGTTGAGCTACACTCATCTAAATGGACTCAAATTTTGTATGTAGTATATTATTATCATAACAATGAAGATCAATGGGTTAGATTTTACAAATACATGGTCTAGATAGGCAAACGCCATTGGAGTGTACGGTGTGTTTTGTAGATTCAAGTGTAGTCTAACTAGACTCTCTCTCCCCGCCCTCTCTCTCTCTCTCTCTCTCTATATATATATATATATATATATATATATATATATGGCTAAAAGAATTGTGTACCTGAGTTGTGCTTGCATCAAGACTATTTTTTTATAAAATGTAAACCATTGATCTTCATTTTCATACCATAAGTAGGCTACATAAAAATATTGAGCTCATTTGGATGAGTACAAGTTACTCATCTGATGGCAACAAAACCAACACACTAAACTAATTTGAAATGAATAATTTTTGTGGTCTTCATAACATGACCAATACATGTCCAAATGAGCTCAAATTTTATATATGAGCTATTCACAAGATGTTTAAGAAGATCAACGGTTTAAATTTTTAAAAAAGATATTACATTATTAAAAACTACTTGAGTATATTTTGCTTGGGATACACTCTGAGTGTATTCTAGCCTGATTTTATATATATATATATATATATATATATATATATATATATATATATATATATATATATATATATGGTGAAGGAATGGTGTACCGACCGGTACATGCAATCTGTGTGTACCAACCACGATGTGCATAAGAAATTGATTACAACTTTAAATCAGGCCACCACATTGATAACATATTAATGGGCTCTTCTGTTTTGTAGCGTGGCAATAAAACTCCTCGTGTGCGTCTGAGTTTTTCTTTTTCACAAATATTGTTTCACCGTGGTAAATAAATGAACACAACTTCTTCGCAGAACCGTAATTCAGATACAATTAATTCAAAAAGTGATAGTAGATTACTGAATGTTTCATGACCAATTAAATTATGCATCAACTGATAAATTATTGACGCCTGTATATGTGATATTTGTTACTATATTGAGAATTAATATATCAAGGTATCTTGAGATAAATATAGTTAAAAAAGAAATCAATTAAATCCATCAACACAAACATAGTTCAATGTGTTGGATCCTAGACGGGTGATTAGATGCTCTAGATGGGGGTGAATAGAGATGAATGCACTTAAACAAAATTCATTAGACCTTCAGGATATATCACAAGATAAGGTTGCTAAATAGGAAATTTGTGTGCAACTATAACATACATAGAAAGGGAGAGAGAGATTGAGCAAACACAAGTAGACAAGCTATTTAGAGTGGTTTCACACTTCAAACTAGAAGTATGTCAGTCCACTTACCTAGAGAGGTCAACCTCTAGGATTTCCTAACCATTGCATTCTTATATTCATTCATAAGACTTACAATACATGACCAAACAAAGGAGTTACCTATCCAATACAAAGAGTCTTCAACCTTACCAAGGACTTACCCACTTTGCAAGGAGTCTTCCGTCTTCTTCCAAAGACTTACCTACTCTTACACAAGTCTTCAGCCTTGAAGGAATTACCCACTCTTCTTGGATCTTCCGCCTTTGACTTCACCTTCACTTGGAGAAGCTTCCACCAAGGACTTACCCACTTGAGCAAGGAGTCTTCTGCCTTCACTAAGGGCTTACCCACTCTAGCTCCAAGTCTTCAGCCTTGATCTTCACCAAGGGACACCTTCCCTTGTTCTTCTTCACCTCTCTTAGCTAAGAGAGAGAACCTTCATCTTCATGACTAAAATGAGAGATGGGGAGATGGTGGAAGTGAGAGCCTCACAAGATATACATGCAGGACTAGCTCTCTTACAAATTTCCTACTCACTCTAATAGATGTAGCAAGTGATTAAGCTTAGAGAGATAGGAGGCTGTAGGAAGCACTCAACTATAGAATAGGAACCTCACATAGAGTTTGCAATGAATGCTCAACCTTGGAATGAAGCCCAAGGGGTCCTATTTATAGATGGGGATGCCTTTTAGCCTTTGGGAACACTTGAGAACAAAAACTAGCCATTTTGTGGCTTGCAATAGATATATTTTCACTTGTTGCAACTCCACAACGGCTAGAAACACTTTTCTGCACTTTTTCGTACAGTGCAATCAGTCGAGTTTCTATAAGGGTAACTCGACCGATCAAGTAACTGACAAGGCCGATACTCAAGTGATTGGTCGAGTTTGTCCTGACAAAACTCGACCGACCATTAGGAATCAAAACGGTCAGTTACTTGATCGGTCGAGTTTTATGTAAACACAACTCGACCGATGCAATCTGCAGAAAGTTGATCAAGGATGATCGGTCGAGTTTTCAGGCTGGGAAACTCGACCGACAAAGTGCCTGTAATCAATTTTCAAAGTTGCATCTAAAGTGATCTAACATTCGATCTAAGTGCTCCTGATGTTTTCTAAGCTTAATTAATAGTCATACAATCATTACAAGTGATTTACAACATGATTCTAATGGATTTACATCATATTACAAAAACATGCACTTGTATTGACTTTGACTTGTCTTTTCTCCAATTTGATATGCACAAGTTAGGGCATTTGGAGTGTGTCTATACCTAATCTGAAATCACTCAAGTAGAAACATTAGACACCAATATGTGGAATGGTTAGTCATCATCAAAACATGGGTTTAGTCAATTTAGACGTGAGTCAACATTGACCTAATTGACCTTGAGTCAACACAATGTACAGCTAATAGCACACCAGTGCTGCGACGAAATGACATAAAAATACAAATAAGATTACAATATGGTTCGTTATTTATGATTTTGGTGTGCCTTTTATGATTTTGTAATAACTTATATCACGAAGAAGTAAATCTGATACATAAATTATATAAACTTACAAATTAAAGTCTGATCGTAGGGGTGTAGATCACGTCAGACTAACACACTTTACAAGTGTTATTCGTTTCGTTTCTATATTCAGTATTAATACACCATGATAGCTTAAGATAAATACAGTTATAAAAAGAGCAAGCTAACGCCGAGCTTTGATTGAGAGAGAGAAAGAAAGAGTGCATTGAAGACAGATGGGCCAAAACTTTCTACAGTGATATTTTTGCGTTCCGTTAACAGAATAGTGCCGTTAAACATGGAAAGTAAATAATAGTGATGCCTATAATAAAGTAATCTTACGAGACCCCACCAGGAAAGCCATATGTCATCCAATGAGAGGTGGATAGTAGTCCAGTACATGGAAGTTGTCTGTACTCAGGTACACCATTCTTTTAGCATATATATATATATATATATATATATATATATATATATATATATATATATATATATATATATATATTATAAAAAGAGCAAGTTTGATGTTGCGCTCTCCTTGATTCACTCTCTTCTCTTCTTTTTTTAAGGAATTTTGCTCCTATAAATATTTATTCTCACACTCTCCTATTAATTTTTATTATCTTTAATTCTGTATTTCTCTGTCCATCCCACAGAAATGGTTCTTTGATTCTCTCCTTTCAAACAACCAACACAAATATCTTTTACCGCAAGGAGTGATCCTTTCACGGACGAGTCCTCTCCCCGCACATTTATAACAAATTTTATATTTCACGTGCATGTGCACGTGTGCGTTCATTGGTATATATATATATATATATATATATATATATATATATATATATATATATATATATATATATATATATATATATATATATGTATGTATATATATAGGAGATTTACTCATTGCCTGCGCGGGTACGGTTGCAATTGCTACTAGTGCAGAAGCGCGGTGGCACTAGTTGTAAATATGACATATCTTAGAATCCTTCTCTCGCTGAACTTGCTCTATCCGCCACATTGTATTGATGTCTTCCGTCTGTGTAATTTCCACCTGGCCGGCCGCTACTCATCAGTGGCAGTCGCTGACGCGCTCAGCCAAGCCAAGTACCTCTTATTGCTCCTCTCAAATTCGCCCCCCACTGCTGTCCGCCGACGTCGGGCATAGGGAAGAAGGTCACAGAAAGGGTCCCAATCCGCTGCCCTTCCCCTACCTCGTCGCACACCAGCAAAGTCTCCACTTGTGGCCCGCCGGCCTCTTGACAATCCATGAAACGCCTGGCCTCGCCTGCCAGGCCGCCACTGTTCCATCGTGCGGCGAGCGGCGTCGTGACCTTCAGTACTGTGTAGTGCCTGGAGCAGGATCTCTGTAATGTAATGCACCTGCTCCCAGACAAGCATCTCCACCTTCTGAGGAAGATGTGTTAGAATACTAATCCCTGGGAAATAAAGGGGGAGCAGGACCCATAGGTCATATTCCGTGCTCTCGCTGCCGCCTTCATCCACCACGATGGCGTTCGCGAAATGCGTCGTGATCGTTGCGGGTCGCTCTGCGGCCATTCCTGGAATCGGAGACGGACGCGGACTCGCCACGAACTGGAGCCTGTTTCTTGGGACCTACGTCGGGCTTCTTGACCGTGATCGCTTTGGGGAAGCTCCATCGCGGAAGAAACACTGGGGAGAGACGGAGCAGGAAATGGGACTAAACCACCAGGTGGGTCGCGGTGCTTTGTTGATGAAAACGGAGCAGGAAATGGGACTAAACCTCCGCCGCTTTGAGGTAGCTCCACTCTAACGCCAGGTCATTACTGCGCGAGTGTTGCTAGTCAACAATCGAGTGACGCAGAGCATAGGGCACATGATGCCTTCCCGCCAACGGAGTCCAGTGGCACGAATTTGGGCAGACAACGGGCACTCGGTCCCACTCCTTTGAAGACGGCGATCTCTTCATCCAGGTTGAAACCTTGTATGTCGTGGATGACACTCCTGTCGTTTTTTGAAGAGGTCCAGATGAGTGACCTTGATGCATAGGTAGAGATCTTGATCGTTCAGGTAGTCACCTATGGAGGCGTTCCTCTTCTTAGATTCAGATGCAGATCATTCTTTACTGCACCACCTCTTGACGTCGTTGGTCATGTTAGTCTGAGATCACAAACCAATAGAGGATATCACTCCCCCAGGACGCCAGAGGAGCTTCATGAAATAGAATGGGTCCTTGATTGCTGGATACAGCCAACAAGAATTTCTGAAGCGTTATCTTTTCTTACTAATTTTTTAGAACTGTTGGCGTCTGTTAATTTAGATCCACAAAGAAATTCAGTTATGTTACTTGAGACATGGTACACGAACCATTTGATGAAATGCGTAACAGGGTATAATAAAAGTTATTAATATTGTGGATGTATGATGTTTTTGTATTGCAACCTTACTCTATATATTCCTAATCTTGCAATTTTAGAATAGATTCATATATTCTGATTGTAGGTTCCTTTAATGGCGATAGGAATGAAATTGGATGGAGTTTGTTTTCTTAGGAGGATAAGGCTTTGGCCAATAATGGATTTTTACTATAAGTGTTTGATATGATATTGAGGAGATGAAGTGATGGTTTCTGGAAGGTCGGCTCCCCTAGATTTCCTATCCTTTCTAGGTGGACAGTACAAGACGTTTAATAGCAACATGTGCTATTTTACAATTTCTGTTATTGATCCATAGATGATACGGTTTGGTCTAGTGAGGTCTTACATCCAGGAAGGTTACATCAATAGATGAACCAACACACTCTGCTAAGCCATTTATCTATCTAGTCTTCTCAGCAATGAGCTCTGCTTCCCCCACTATAGTTAAGGTTTTTGCAATCTGAAGGACTTGCCGGCTGGAACTTAGAGATATGTTAAATCTGAGGAATACTTTGTGAACACTCTCGTTTGTCAATATACTAAGTTTGATAATTTGTTTAGTGCCCAGATGCTATTCTAAGGGATCATGAACGGTAGCTATGTGCCTTGGAATACTGTTTCCAATTTTCCTATTAACTTGACAGCTTATTAGCCTCTTGTTGTGAAAACAAGGTGAACATGGATTTTGGATATCTGCCGCTCAAGAGAATGGAAGTATACAAAGTATAGAAATAATCAAAACAATGGAAGGTTGATCTCACTTGAGCATTAATATTTACGGAGACTATTTAACTAGCCTTTTTGGATTGTCGATTCAGATAGATGATTTAGTTTGGCTTTGCATGCTTGTATGTATATGTGTTTTACTAGTTGCATAGAGGCGACGAGGGTATGCAAGACAACTAAATTTTCTCTTTCTAAAAATGATAGTTCATAAAAGTAATTATTTTAATACTTTTGAGTCATTCATCTCTTTGTAAGTGGTCAAAGAATATTTAATAATTTATGGTCTGAATTTTAGTTAGAGATTGTAAAATTAGTTGGTTGTAGAGTTGAAATACTACATCAATATTGTGCCTTTATAAAAGTAACTATGTGAAAACAAAAGTAATGGCACGATACAAAAAATTAACTATTTAGATCTATATGTAACATGGAAGGGGATGGCAGGTCCCAAGGATCGTACTTGCAGATGTCGACCTCTGTGATAATGGGTACAAGGAATGGAAGATTTATCACACAACATCGGGAGTAGTTGAGGATGAATTCCTATTTGTTGGGTGGAAGAAGAAAATTGCAGGCTTAAGAGGGTATATAGATAGTGGGGCCGCGATCATGGTGAATAGGCGCGGAGGTGGAGGTAGGCAAATGACAGATGATTTAGGAGTTACAAATGACCATGGGCCAATGACGCCTTTAATGGTGATATCGAGGGCATCCATCATCTCAATTCGTACAGTTACCCATAGTGATCTTACAATTACTCTAGTTGTTCTTACAGTTACTCTAGGTGTCCTTACTTTTATGTTGTCACAGTTACTCGTAGTGCTCTTACAGTTACTCTAGGTGTTCTTCTAAATACTTTATCGATGATGAGTTCATCTCTTTTATTTGTCAGTGAGTTCTGATATAGATACTTTTTTTTGGGAATAGAACACTTGCTTTCGTGTTCATACAGTTACTTACAAGATGTCCCTGTTACTCAGTGTTCCATACACATTATTTTTGTGATACATGTTTTACCTTCCTCTGTTAGAGTTACTTTTACAAAGTATAAGAGTTACTTTTTTCAATCGCATGGTTACTTTTCCCTGTTGTCACAGTTACTCTTAGTGTTCTTATAGTTACTCTTAGTGTGCTTACATTTTCTCTTAGTGTTCTTACGGTTACCCATAGTGTTCTTATAGTTACCCATAGTGTTCTTATATATCAATAGTTACTCGTAGTGCTCGTTCAATTACTCGTAGGGTTGTCACAGTTACTCGTAGTGCTTTTTCAGTTACTTGTATTATTTTCACAGTTACTCTAACTGCTATTTGAGTTACTTGTAATGCTCGTCCAGTTACTCGCAGGGTTTTTTCAGTTACTCGTAGGGTTTTTTCAATTACTCGCATGTTTTTTTCAGTTACTCGCAGTGTTTATTCAGTTACTCGCAGGGTTGTGATAGTTACTCACAGTGTTTGTTCAGTTACTCGCAGGTTTGTGACAGTTACTCGCAGTGTTTGTTCAGTTACTCAACCATTACTTGCAGTGTTCAGTTACTCGCAGGCTTGTTTCAGTTACTCGCAGGCTTTTTTCAGTTACTCGCAGGGTTGTGACAGTTACTCATAGTATTTTTTCAGTTACTCCTAGTGTTTTCGCAGTTACTCTAACTGCTATTACAATTACTCGCATGGTTTTTTCAGTTACTCGTATTATTGTCACAGTTACTCACAGTATTATCACAATTACTCGCAGTGTTTTTTTAGTTACTCGTAGTCCTTTTTTAGTTACTCGCAGTGTTTTTTCAGTTACTCCAGGGTTGTGACAGTTATTCGCAGGGTTTTTTCAGTTACTCAACCATTACTCTCAGTTACTCAACTATTACTCTCAGTTGCTCAAGCATTACTCTCAGTTACTCAAGCATTACTTTTCAGTTACTCAAGCATTCTGTTACTTTCAGTTCAGTTACTCGCATGGTTGTATCAGTTACTCGTAGTGGTTTCAGAGTTACTCTTACAACATTCAAAGCATAAAGGTATTTAAAGCATTCAAGAACATAAGCATTCAAACCATAAATGTATTCGAAGCATTCAAGACCAGCTGTACATTCAGTCTTTTTGCAACACACTAATAAATAATCCATTTTAATCAGATGTACATTCAGCCAAAATATAAGGGCAAAATCAATATTGTTCAAGATGAGATGTACATCAAGATCAGTTGTACATTCAGACTTTTCACAGCTGTAACTGTACATTCAGTCTTTTCACAGAGTTTATACATCAGAATAATAGAAGCCTATTATTCAGGCTTTTCACAGAGGTTATACATCCAAATTACAGAAGCCTATTCTACATTCAGCCAAAATACAAGGGCAAAATCAATATTGTTCAAGATGAGCTGTACATCAAGATCAGCTATAAATTTAGGCTTTTTACAGTTGTACATTCAAGAGAAGCTATACATTCAGGCTTTCACAGAGCTTATACAACAGAATAACAGAAGGCTATTGTTCTTATTTTACAATCAAATCAGTAATCTAGCTTTTCAGCTGGATTTTAGCCATTTATCAGGGCTTGTAACTATTTCTTCCTCTGGGATCTGTTCTTCATGCATTTTTTCTACTGTTTCTTCATTCTTCTTTGTTTCTCGGGGTACTAGTACATTCAGTAATGGGTACACAAATAATGGGTACACAAATAGGAACATAATGTAAGTGTAATTAAGTGCTTGCTTGGGGGAGTAAACAAAGAGGTCGCAGGGATGCCGTCGTGTTGTTGTTTCCACCACGCACCAAGCAGCTTTATTGATAGGTACTAACTCATTGATAGTGCATGCTTCTCTTGCCACCTTCGACTACTTTATTTACCAGATTTCTTGCCTCCTCCCATTCCTCGCTTAACACACACATTCCCTCATTCGTTTTCCAGCAACCTTCTCTGTTCTTTCTTGGTATGCTATGTACTGCGGTGAGTGTGGTCGATTCCACTGGATCAAGAACACTTTGTCACGCAATATCCCAATTGGTGTTCTGTAGTGCCGATTCATCTCATGGACCTTTGATTGTTGCAGCTCCAAAGAATACAACCACCACCGACCTTGGGTCTGTAGAGCAAGGCTCCGTCCTTCATGGCCCTGGCGGCCTTCTATCTCTGCTTCGCGCTCCTCACCCTCACACCCGTCTCCACAAAGCCGCTGGTAAGGGTCAACATCAATAAGAGCCCCATGGATCTCTAGTCCCGCTACGCTTCCTGTGATGACGCTGAGGCTACGAAATCGCTCAAGTTGGCCAACACCAAAAAGGGAAAAGAGTATCGTACGATGGACAAGAGTGCCGCCGAACGAGAAAGATTAAAAAGGGGAAAAGGTCAGATAGAGAGGCACCCATACAGATGGACTAACGATTTGAGGAGAAAAAAAGAAAATGAGTGAGTTAGTTTCTATGATCTATGATCTCAGACGGAAGCAGGCCGCAATCTTCTAACCCACTATTGCTGGTTGGTACCATGGTGATTTGAGGGGGACCAGAACAGAGCGTTAGGATCATCTTCCGCTTGAGGGCTTCCAAAACCACTGACTCTTCTTGTGGATGAGTAGCAGATCGATGCCTTATTGTGCTGAGTGAAAGACAACGAACCGCAGTATGCAACAGATCTAGGTTGAAGCTTGTGAGCGAGAGGATGGCTCTCGTTGATCTTCCTCGAACGTGACGGCGGTCGGGCCTCCTTTGTTCCGTCAAATTGGCTCAGTTTATATTTACAAATGTGCCACCATGTTTTTAAGACACGGGTATTGTAACTAAGTTACCCGCACGGGTATTAAAATCATTCTCATATATATATATATATATATATATATATATATATATATATATATGATTATATATATATATATATATATATATATATATATATATATATATATATATATATATATATATGAAAATTAATATGCTGAAACTCTCACACGGAAAAGTTCAGTGTGTGTTCTGCTAAAACCTTAAGTGAATGAGAACGCCACTAATAATATTTTGCTAATCTTATCTTTTTGGAGCGTTGAACTTTGTCATATATAAAGGAATTCGCGGTCCGGTTTGTAGCCAACCTCTAGATGTGTTGCTATGATATTTGTTTTTCCTTGTTCTATTTTGGATATCTATATTCTCAAAGGATCCAATTGTTACATTATGGGAATCTATTCGGATCAAATTGACTGAAGTAGACGAGTATAAGCTCAACGAACTCTTCAATGCAAATTGACTGAAGTAGATGAGAATAAACCCAACGAACCCTTCAATGCGACTTCCGGGCTCCACAACTGTACGATGCAACTGGTTTGAACCTAGCCAGGGATCCATGACGCTCGTCTCTTGGTGACGACTATTGACGTCGTCAAATCTCAATGGACGGACCCCGAGACGAAGAATGCGAGCGAAGGCATGGTTGATTCTCGTGCGCGCAACTTGCAATTCAATATGTTGGTAAATGCTGCAATCCTCTCGCAGCCCACTTCTTCGCCCAAGGGGCATCCGAGGAGTAAAGGGTTTTAATACAACGTGCCTAATCCTAGGCCGATGAACTTGGGCTGCGAGACTTCTCCAAAGCGTAGCGAAAAGATTATCCTCTTGCACCGCGGTGGGCAGCTCCCACTCGAGCAACAAGCCATTTACTCGTACCACATGCTGCAGCAGCGCCATTAACGGGCACCAAAACTACATGCTAACTCCTAGGTCCAAACACAATCATCCGAACGCCTCAAACAATGACAACCTCCCAACTACCCTACTAATCACTCCTAACCAGTAGTCACATGTAAAGCCACCAAATTAGCTATGAGTTACGACTACACACAGTCCCCCTTATACCCGGGTTCCCACCCGTTTTTTAGAAAAATACATCTACAGTATTTGCAGTTGTCTTTGCATTAATACTCATGCAAAGTCCATGTAAAGTCCATGAAAAGTGCAGAGAATGACACAATATGTCTCTCCACTATTCTCTCTAGAATATTAATACTCATGCAAAGTCCATGCAACGCTCATGCAAAGTGTATTAATTCATTTTTTCTCTTGTAATTATTATCTCCCGTTCTAATCCACCCACCTACATTCCCGTATTAGTACAGTACCTACGTAATCCAATAACAATATTAATCTGGAAGCATAAGTACAGTACCTACGGAATTCAGTAGTAACATTTGTCATCTGGACATAAGTACAGTACCTACGGAATCCATGTAAAATAAGTACAATGCCCACTTGTTAATTTCAACTCAGTTTTTTCAAACATAAGTACAATACTTACCAAATTATAAAACCAAGCATAAGTATAGTACCTAACAAATTACAAAATCAAGCATAATTGTATAACTGATCTGGAAGCATAAGGACAGTACCTACAGACTCCAATAACAACATTTTTCGCCTGGATATAATTTTTTTACAAAAATGTAGTGCACATCTGGTCCATAATCAACTATAAAATGCATCTATAAGTATTGTACTCAATTATTAATTTTCAACCCAGTTTGTTCAAATATAAGTACAGTACCTCTTAAATTTATTTGTGAATATATATGTATTTATTGTAGGTACAGTACTTACGTAATCTGTAATGGAGATAAATATGTAATATAATTTTTTTTGTAAACTATAGTGAATTGATATTTGTCATTTGCATGACTGTTGCATGGAGTGAACAGAGTATATGTACCTTACCTGTATTTTACATGTTTTTACATGGATAATAGTATCAAAAACCGGCTGCATGTTGAGATTAATTAAAAAGCACATATTCCTGAGTACCGGGTATGTCATGTGTTACTTGTAGAATTTTTCTTAGCTATTTAGGATGAGGGTAGCAACGCGCAATCGCAATCGCAATCACATGGAAGGATAAGATCATAGAATGGATATCAGCGCGCCGCTCAAGCAGCCCGGACAAATCTACTTGATCTGCGGCGAGCATGTAGTAACGGACTCAGACAGACAAACGCTAAGCGACACCGCGGCGCGGCACACCCAACTGCCACAGGACGTTCGCATATGTGTATGGTACATACACCACCCTACCAACAAATCCACAGCAAACATGGCCTAAAATACGCAAAAAGAAATAAATGCGCCACCTTCCCATCTCCTACTCCCAGCCGTACCGGAGACTACTGCTACAGTGGCAGAAAGCTTGCCCGCTTGTTGCCACCGCCACCACGTCCTGGCGTCCTGCTGCTACCTCAAGCCGGTAGTATAGGACAGCAGTATAGAACGCTTCCTATAGAAATTTTATAGGACAATCAATCACAATAATCTTATTGGATCCCACTACAACTCGTCTTATAGAACAAACGTCGGCTACTACCTTAGCCGCTTACCCCACGTCTCATCTTCACACAGGAAAGAGTCGAAAGACGGTTACTGACCGGGGCTAGGCAGTGACTATCATAGCATTATTTCCCTAGTAGCTGCTGGTTACTTGTTCCAGCCCGTGTCCCTGATGGACATTGCTTAAAGCGTACGAACGGCTTAACATATTACTATTGTTCACTACTTCATTAACCAAATAAGCATCAATATTTCTGTGTCTAACTCAACAAAAAACCTTCAAGCACACCACCAAAAGAAGACCATCTTCAAAGTTCAACACTCATTAATAAATAAATAAAAACCGGAGGACTGTTTTGAGGGGATTTCTTTCCCTTTTTCCTCAACCGGAACGCCGATATTTATAAACATCACATATCATTCTTTAAGCACACGCATACGGTTTAAAGCCGAAAAAAGGCAGAAGAAATCACACCTAAAACAAACACGGGACCAGCATCAACCACTTGGCTAACCTCTCTTTATCTTCCGCCTGAATCAACCCCGGCTAGGAAAAACAACAGGAGCATGCAGTTCACTCAACTAATTTACTATACGGCACAAAGGGAACAGAACCGGCGGCAGAGCTGCGGCCGGTGAACCCTCACCCGTCCTGGCCGTTCACCTCGACGTCACGGTGTTCAGTGTCCGGGCAAGTCCGTTCATGGCGTAGTAGCCACGGGAGCTGAACCCCAGGCAACCAAGGAGTCCTTGACGGTAAGGGAGGAAGGTCTTCCTACGAAGCTCCTCTGCCTGTGCTCGCTTCGCGGCGTAGTGCCTCTCGTGTGGGGATGGAGCAGGCTTCCGACGTTTCTTAACCACGCCGTTGACGGGGCGGTTTGGCGGCGTCGTGGTTGACTTTTTCGACTCATTGTTAGTATCAGCGGAAGTGGATGTAGTCGGGATGCAGGGATCCGGAGTGGCTCTTCCGCTCTGCTTCTTCACCTTCTTCTTCGGCTCCGTGGAAGACTCAGGGGTACAGCCAGAAGCAGGCGGCCCCGTCGGGTCTGTATCTGCGGCTCTTACGGCCTCCTTCGACTTCGCAGCCTTGTTGGAGAAGAACAGCAGCGCTGATGTCTTCTCCTTGGCAGGGGAGAAGGAGATGTTGTGCCAGAACTTCTCCATACCGCTGGCCCTGCCCTCACTCTTGCTCCTGTACAGGAAATCCTTCAGGAACACCCACCGCTTCGAGTTCCTACCCGACGATGCACTGGACGAGGACGAGGAAGAAGAGGACCGAGAGGCGGACGCGGAGCTGGAAGGAGTTGCGGTTGCTTCTTCTTCCTCTCCCTCATCCCTCTTCACGTCTGTCCCCTGTGCCGAACCGCTCACCTCGCCACGAGCACCGCACCGGTCACTTCCCTCTTCTTCCTGTTCATCCTGCCACCCGAATGCCGGCGCACTCCGCAGCGGCGACATGGACCTCGCCCTCCGGTGGACAGATATGCTCCTTAACCCCATCTCCCTCCGCCTCGCACCTCCAGGCTCACCGCATTCCCCTTCCTTCCTCGCACCCCTAACTCCCCCCTCATCCTCCTCCACTTCCTCTTCCTCTAGATCCACCAGCGGCGCCAGAGCCTGCGCCCGCTGCAGGTGGCTCACCAGCCGCATAGGCCTGATCTGGCCGTTGAGGAATAGCTCGTCCGCCGAGATCATCGACCCCGCAGCGGCCGACCCGGCGCTGGGGAGGCCGGAAAATCTAGGGGAAAACTCAAACTCGAAGCTGCCTTCGGCGCCGTCTGAGACGGCGGAAGAGTTATTGTAGGAAGAGGCCGACGACGATGTCAGCATGTAGTGTATGGGGCTAGCCGGCGCGCTGAAGTAGTAACCCGGGTGGCTCCGCCCTGGGCTGGAAGGCGCACTGTAGTAAGGAGTGGAGCACGCGCTGTCTATGTCGTCGGGATACGCCGCCGCCAACGGAGAGCAAGGGAGCCATGCGAGGCCGTCGGAGCAGCTAGGGCTTGTGGCGTCACCGGCCGAGGTCTCGAGCACCTCCATTTCCTCGCTCTGCTCTACTACGCTCACTCACTCTTTCTCTCTCTTCTAGCCTCGCGCCTGTCGAGAAGGCGGTGAGCTCGACGCGGCACTAATAATGGAGCAGGCGCAGTAAGGAAGGGGAGGGAGAGGTTTTTCAGGGATGTGGCAGTGCCAGTGGCAGCCGGAAGTCATTGGTGGCTAGTGACGCCGCCTTAAAAAAGGGCACAAGATCAGGGAGGCGGTCGCCTCTTTGCCACTCGGTTTTGTCGGATTTACAATCCTGGCATTTTCTACTTTTGTCCGTACCGCGGGAACCCCGCTGAAGCGGGTTTGGAGGAATATTCTGAGGTAGGGGCTTTCACGATCGCACCCTTCTCACACCCTCTATGTTTTATCTATCTTCGTTCGGGGTTTCGTGTTGAGATAACTGGATTTCGCTTGCCTTTTGCCCAATGTGGTAAGTTTGACACAAGTTTTTTTTTTTTTGAAAGAGAGTTTGACACAAGTTAAGCGAGCAACAATTTCTCTTTTGGGTGGGGATTGTTTGCGGTTGTGGTCGGATATGATTTTATAGAAAGCTAATTCTGACTAAACTCGGAAATACTGCTCAGACCATACTTATGTTGGTCAGGGTTCAACCCCAAACTCACACTGCAACTCTACTCATTAATCGGATGCATATAACTCAATTGAAACATTGATGAATAAGGAAGAACACGAGTACCTATGATCAACTGTTAGAGGATGTTTTTTTAGTAGGGTAGGTAATTGTGTAGCTCATGACATAGTGAGAAAGGGGATTGGTTGTTTCTTGTTTCAAACACAACATTTCCTGCTTTATATTACACATAATGCAAAATAAGTGACTTGACTTAATGAAATATAGGGAAGAATTTTCAAAAAAAAAAAGACTTGTCCCAATAGGCTTCTAAAGAATCGGAAAAGGTCAAATTTGAATAAGATAGCACATTATATGGTTATGGGTGAAATGACCTAATTATCAAATGAATTTTATAATGTAAGATCTGAATTCAAATATAACTAAATACTATTGAAATTTGGATAATTATTCGACCCAAACTGTGTAAAAATATACAATGGTAATCAACATATTCTATTTGTCAAATATAATACTTATATTGAATCTACATTATAAGTTTATATGTTACATTGATAACTACATATTATTTTATAACAATATATATATATATATATGTATGTATGTATGTATTTTTCATTCTATTTTTTTATAGATCTCATATCCATATTCACATGAGAATAATAGGAGAGAGCATAAATATCATATTACGGAACAGAATATAAGACACTCCAAAGTACTCCAGAAGCATAAAAGAGTTGGTATACATATTTTATACTCAAAATAAACTAGCTATCAACAAATCTAATTTGCCACCTATATTATGAAGGGTACTTTAATGATATCCACCTAGAATGATTAGTTCTCTTTCTCTTCTTTTTTTCTTTTTTTACAACCACATTGGACATCCAAACACGTTCATTCAAAATAGATCCTATCAACTCATGTTTGTTCTCACAATGGAAAAGAACTAATCCAATATTGATGTTTTATTAGTAGATACCCCATCTTTTGGACTACCTTAAGATCAAAATTGTCACACATCAAACCCCATACTTCTCACACCACATGATTACATAGTGAGGTGATCAAGATGGCGAACACGTAGACATTGTGTTGACACCCCATTTGTGCTCACTCAGTAGAAATTCATGAGTAAATGTTAACTGTCTGGATACTTATAGAGTTCATTATATTTTTCCACATTTTCCATATTTTATCCTTTTTCACATTTATTCATATGTTTCATATTTTCTGCCTATTTAGCCCATTCATTTTCACCTACTTTTACCGAATTCGGGGCTTTCTATATAGAAACATCTATTCTAGACTCAAGTATAATTTTCCCATCAGTTTTTCTTTTTTAAAGCCTTTCTCATAAAATTCCTAGTTGAATGATACTAAACAAAATAATTTCTTTTTCCCCTCATATATTCAATTTCCTTTTTCCTCACAAAAAGTACATGTCTTTTGGATAATAATGAAGTATAATCCTAAATTAATACATTTTCTCTTTCCTTCATTATTTTATTTGACTTTAATTCATAATGTGCCTTTTCCATGATATTTTCCAGAACATTGCTAAAATATCCCTAAAATCGAGAAACATACTTTATCTTGCTAGGGAAACTCGACGGGCCAAAGCCATCCTCTATATGCCACATGGCATATTTCCTTAAACTATGAGCCATGCCTCGTGACGCATCAGTGCAGTCTGCCACCTCTTGGAGAACCTTCCAGTAGGGAAATCTAAATCTTAAAATTTACTTATGAATGCCTCCTCACACTCATTGTATTCTAGGCCAATCATACAAGTTTTCTTGATATGGCGTTTCACTTTTTCTTGATCCCCCCTCCACATTAAGCCTAGGTTTATAGGGCTTGTCCTTAGCAATCGTACGAGATCCCTTGATATGGGTTTCTAAAGTTACTTGATACGTTCTTTATGGTGACTTAATTCAAAAAATCATTGATAGAATCCAGAATGCTTTGCACATATGCCATTACAATGGGAAAAAGGTTTTGTGAAACAAAATCTATGATTAGAGACTAAAAAAATGGATTCAAAATCATTGTGGGAACTTGTTCACAATTTTCCACACACAAACATCTCTATATGTCACTACTTTATCTTCCTCATAACATGATTCCATCCATGAGTCAGATATTAACATAAAGGCTAGAACAACACCTAACGATTAGGTTTTGATAGTAGAAAACACAACAAAAATTGGAGCAAAAATGCAAAAAAAAGGAAACCCTAGGGTGTGGTCCACTGATTCACTAATATTGGGATTTTGGTTGTCAATTTTGTAACTTATTATCCAAGAGACTCCTATGAACAAACTTGACGTTGTTGCTTGATTTCCCCAAATTAGAGAACTAGTGTAGTCCATATGTTTTGACCATAACTTTGGTATTTGCAATTTTACCTAACCTTATACTAGTGTAGGATTGTCTGAATCCTCAACTCGGAATGCCTTGTTCCGCATGCCTCTCCTAGTTGTGAAATGCCCAATTCCAAAAAAGAGGGTTTCATGTCTCAGTCATGAAGCAAACAATATCTATTGTTATCAATATCAATCAATGTGCCAATTCTAGCTCACTCCATTCGGTGGGTGACATCAACAATAGAGCATTGCATTCCTCATTGGAGACAATCCCCATCGCTAATGGAATTGTATGTCTGAAACAAGTTAGTCATCCAACTAATCTCCACAATATCTATGTGAGGCCTTAAAGACGGTCTAGTATTGCTAGTCTCCTCCACCCTCATCCTCCTCCTCTTGTAGTTTCTATTAAGGCTCTCAAACATTTAAGGAAGCAATGAGAAATGAGACTACATGTCCAAAAATCTCCCGCACATATCATATATATGGATAAATGGAGTTTTGTTGGTCCCTTGTAGAATGAGGGATTGTCCATGAACTTGGACTCATGTGTTGCCATGTTGTTCTAGTTTTAGTATGGTTTATAGTTCCTATTCTATTAGGAATGGGTCTTTGTCTTATGGAAATCGATTCCCTAAGTCTATATCCATATTCAACTCCAGGTCCTTGAATTATGGTTTTAGTCCCTAGATTATTTCTAACCCTTGACAATAAAGTACAATTCAACCTTTCTTGAAGTTGTTTATATGTCCTCGACCATGTAGCTACATATTATGTTGGCAATAGGTTTACTATTTAATTTTACAATCTATAAGCAATGACAAGTGCCTATCCATACAAAAATTTTATCCAAGTCATAGGATTAGTCAGAGTTATGTCATGTGTTGTGTAGTTTATTATCTATAGATATCCATACCAAAGTAGAGGCATGAGACATTAAACTTTTCATGCTTAATCCAAATTCCTTGGACACCAAGTAGACTGTCAAGAAAAATATGAGCTCAGTATCACATACTGAATCACACGAGCATGGCCACACATTCCTCTAGTTTCAGGAACAAGGAGGCCTTATATATCACTTTCTTTATATGGTAGAGAAAAATCCTTTATAAAACTAGCATTGCATAGCATGACTTACATAACACTCAGTCAATACCTTTGAAACCTTTTATAAGATCACATCGAGTAGTGTCCACCTATGAAGGTCATTATGTTATCTTTGTAGTGACTTCATTTCAAATGACCATGACATGATTGTCGTTTGGAGAGTTAATTATGACTATTATGTAATATTCCACAAATCACTTTCAATGTGGGTTTACCCAATATACATATTTTCTATCAAGTACTTATGTGTTTTACTTGGTATATAATACCTACTATCCATAAGACAATCATTAGTGGCAACAAATACTAGTTTTACATGTATTGTTGTTTTTCCATCCATATTAATACTTTAATAAGAATATTTAGTAAAACTATTCATAGTATATCCACTATGATATCATGTTCAAGTGACATGCTTAAAGTATCATTTCTTCAAATCAATAATTCCAAACAAATTTATCATGTGAACTAATAATTAGTATGATAGAAACAAATGTGATTTGACAATGTAAAGTAGCTTATTAATAAAATTAGAAGTATAATAAATCCCTATAAACATAAATAAATGATGAGATTCTAGGTTCAAACACCAAAAATAACTTATAGAATAGGAAAGAGGTGTATGGTATTCAATTATATGAGCGTTAACTCATCAAGATCCTAAATGTCACCTTATATGATTCTATATCCTCTTTTCATCCTAACATAGACAATATAGGTAGATTCTATGACAAGAATATCATTTGAGAGTTTTCATATAAGACAAAGGTTCTCAGTGTAGAAGGAAATTACTAGAAATAAAATTGTAATCGTTTTATTAATTGCGTACTTTCTCTGAAACCATACTTGTAATGAGTGGAACCAGAAGGGTCATTACTCATTAAAATTTTGAAAAATAGAAACTTTCAAAATTTTAAACATCACACTAAATTTTCAGAAAGGAATGAAACATTACAATATTCAATATTCAAGATTGTTCAAATGAAGCACTAAAGAGAATAACTTATTACCAAATTTCTCAAAGTTTAATATAACTTTACACCCACATGGATGGATAATAACATTAAAATTTACATGTTCTATTATCTATAAATATCCTTAAACTACCCTAGAATGTAGATATAAATATAGTATTATCGTCCATATATTTATATTCTCATGTCATTGCATGGTATCTAAGAAAATAACATTTTGCACTCAATTCGAGTGCAATATGGACATGTCTAGTGATGTCATATTTTCTATTCCAAGTCCTCAAACAAGCATGTGATTAACACAAGAGCCAACGTTAAGCACTTATAGTGAGCCAAAAAATGGCATCCCAATACATTTGAGCAATCATAATGTGACGACCACCGCCACACTAAATGAGATTACTAAAAAAAAGTGGAATTATCACTAATAGCAATACTCCCACAAAATAGGGTAAATTAAAACCATTTTGCAATTCAATATCTCAAGTAGAAGTTTATCACAACAAGCCTTCAACACAGACCATCTATATTTCATATATGATCAAAAGTGGATACATTCCATGATCAAGGATAGCAAACCACAACTGTTACATTTTACATCTTGTTTATATGTACAAGACATTTCTATACAATCATGGCACAAAACCAAAATCTATGTGTTGATAAAACAACAAAATTTCCCAAAAGACCTGAGAGTATAGGGACGACACATAGGACACTACTACAAGACTCTACCAGCATATCCAACCTCTAGATATTACTATTCTCCTTGCTGCTTTGCACCTGCACCACAACCTCGACCTCCTCATCTACGACCACCTGAAAAGTCATGGAACCCATGGGGTGAGACTAAATGTCCCAATGAGAGATATAACTCTTTTCCAACGTCTATTATAAGCATGCCAAGATACTAGAATAAATAAGTAAAGAAGAAAATATTGGTTAACCAATTTAAGTATTTGTAACTGAATAGAGAACAATTTATTCTTTTAAAAGGAATATGAAGAAAATATATAACTGTTATAAATTAAACATTACAAGAAATAAGGTATCAGATCATCCAATGTGATCCGTATTGAGCTTAAGCTAATATGCTACACGGTTGTATTGTCACTTTAATTATTATGCCATGCGGATTTGAGGTGTACCTCTCAAATCCAACTGACCACTGTTAAGTCGAAATTAGTACCATACAAGATCTATGGAAGAGATGGACTCCATGATCATCACCATCACTACTCGATCAGTTTGAGTCTGCAAAGCAGTGTGTTAATATTCTCATTTCTAAACAACAACTTATAGTTATAGCTATAGTTCTATACATATAGCAACTCATAGTCAAAGCTATGGTCCTATTAAACAACTAGTCTATTTTGGTACATGGCACATCACTAGAGGACAAACCCACACTTGGTCGTTCTATAATAAATTATTATCCCACTAGAACAACAATTTAAGGATGTAGGGAGTCACTTCCACTGATACCCTACATATTCAATAATATGCGCTCTGAGTTTCCATAGGAGTTACTCATTTTCCCATCCAACTAGATAGTAACACTAAAGATGGATCTATGGTATAGGGAAACTATATGATTAGGGTGTTACTTGATTAGATATTCCAATTGGGTAACTTTTAATGCATCAATCAAGTTACAACGTATTAACCCTAAACAAACTCTACCAAATTAAGGCTAAGATACGATTTCAGAAGATATAAAACATGTTAAGCGAGAACTTGTCTCATGATCACATCAATATGGAATATCAACCCCACAATTTATACACAAAGCACTTGCTAGGTCATTAGACCAATTTATATAACTCTTGCACTTCCCATATCACAGTATGCATCAACATTACTCATAAGCACCACCATGTATTACATATGGATCAACATAACATACTCAAAGCTATGATATTCATATCACCTACAAGTTAGTGTTATACAAGTAGGAGAGAGAAAGAACAATCATAGAATAACAATCTCTAATTATAGTGAGCACACTTATCGCGTTATCTTTAGATCAGGGTTAAGATATATGCATAGAAAATTAGGTTTCCATAACATTATCTCATCACCAAATCCTAATCCATAACCTCCCATATTGTTGGAGAGTGTAAGTATTAAGTGTTGCTATTAAGGATTAACCATTTCTAATTACAACACCTTAAGTACATTACACCATTTATTGATCATGTACACACTCATATATAGGTGTCTCAACTACTCACAAAACATATGACTCAACCCCTCATAATACATGTGTCTCGACCCTCAACACATGGGTGTCGACCTGACCAGCAATGGGGTGTCGCGACCGGGACACAACACATGTGTTTCAATTGATACACATCCCATTGTCTTGACCATTCACATATGAGTGTTCGACCGATACACTTCAAATTGGTCTTAACCATCATAACGCATGGGCATCTCGATCTATTCAACAACGAGATGCCACAACCTCCCATCTGCAGCCCAGCATCTTGACCACCATATATATTTGGTTACAACCGAGACAACACCTAATCAAAACATCGTGACCGGGACACAAGGTAAATTCCAGCATGGCATTGCGCCCGCAACTCAAGGGACAGGTAATGGGACATCGTGACCACTACACAAGGTGTGTCACAACAAAACCCCCCACGGTGTGTTGCGACCATGATAATCTAAACACATCGTCGTGACCAAGTCATGCAGCATAATGTTACCACCTTGACAACTAGGTATTTCAACCCAAGAACAACCATGTCTTGACTGCTACCAAGACATAGACAAGTATTATGACCTACACTCTTAGCCATTTTGCTTCAACGTTAGCCATCTAAGCCGCAACACTGCGTCATGACCAAACTGATAGGTAGCGACCAATCTAAGGGTTAGGGGGTGTCACGACCAAAACCACCCTTCATCAATGGTGTCGACTGTGATGGAAGGACAAAGGTCAGTCTCGACCACCTACTCAACACCATAGAATATCTAAACCAAGATCAAAATAGATGGGTAATAGTAGGGTAAACCAAACGTCAACAAGGTGAATAACACCCTGGTTCATAGTGTTCATCAACCTTAAAAACATGATGATGGAAGATCATCAAAAGAGATATACTTAGAGAGAGGAAATTGAGATTCTTGTGCACATATAACAGATCAAAACTTTCAAGTGTTCAACTATAACAAGCCATATAGAAAATAGTATAAGATCATGTTTAAGATGCACATAATAGAGGTATGAAAAGTTATAAAACTTGCCTAATCTGAAGAGAAACAAACTCCTATGATCTCAAGATCCAAAAGCTTCAACTAATCTTCAACACCTCGATCAAGGGATCGCCTCCAAGAAGAAGAAGGAAACCATGGTCACAAGGAAGTTCAAGAAAGAAGAAAAACAGACCTAGGCCGAACTAAAGGAGAAAGAAGCAAGATGAGGTCTTCTTCTCCCTCGGGTACTCTCATTTCAACACATGATCTGTGATATTTTTGAAGAAAATATATCCAAAATAAACCACCATGGATGATCCACAACCTAATGTACAAGAAGGAGGAAGAAGATGGAGGAGTTTTAGAAAAGAAATGTGATCCAAAAAATAAGATTACTTACCAAGAAAAGATTCACCAAGAATCACCACCAAGGGTTGCTTCTAGCACAAGATCTTCAATAAAGCAAGATGGATCAGCCACCCAAGGTCCTAGATCCGACCTTCCTTGCTCCTCAAGATCCAAGGATGATCTCAAGGTAGAGAAAGAGTTGTGGGGCAGAAAAGGTTACTTGCTTGTGAAGAGGATGGGTTATATACCCAAAGGAGGAGAGAAGTCGAGATCTTTGAGCTATCAACATATTAGATCATCAAAGGACACATGTTCATCCATGAAATAACATTCCTCCAATCACATGCAAAAATAGAAATGTCCATGTTTATCCAGAAATGTGTCGTGACCTTTAAGGTTGGTTACCCCTCTGTCTCGTTCGAGACACTCTCAAGCACTCCATTGTCTCGACCCAAACCCTAAAACACCATAGCATGGTCGAGACGCTCCATTAGAAGACAATTGTCCTAACCATCCTATCCCTAAATATTCTCAGTCGAGACAACACTACCTAGGGTATGTGTCCCGATCACTAAACTCACCCAAAGGTGGTGTAGGGGTCATAACATCAAACATTAGCTTAATCACCATATCAACTAAGCAAACCCTAGAAACCCTAGAATCACCATAAGGTGTTATATCACCAACTATGATTTCTAAAAGGCATCTCATTGCATCATCTTCTCTCTCATTATGCTAAAGCTTAAAAAACACTATCTACATGTGACAATTTCAAGGTAACCCTCTCTTTTGGGTAAATTGCAAACTAGTCCAAAACAAGCACATATATTACAAAGTAACTCAAACATCAATGAAATTGGATCAAAATGAAAAAGTAATCATGTCACATGATATTAAGATATCTCAAAAGATTAAATTAAGATTTAAGCATCTCTATATGCAAAGTGATTACAATTAAGCAGTAAGCTAGGTTAGAGTGTTACAACTATAAACCCCTAATGGGGATTTCACCCTCAAAATCCTACGCAAAAAGAGACATATACTTCTTCCACATCTTGTCTTCAAGCTCCCACGTGGCTTATTCAATGCCATGATGATGCCATAAAACCTTGAATAACAGAATGTCCCTTTTCTTCAACTTCTTGATCCTTCTATCTAGGATTAGAACATGACCTTCTACATAAGATATATCATTGTCCAACTCCACTTCAACAGGTTGAAGTGTCAACTTCATATTAGTGTGACACTTCCTTAACATAGAGATACGAAACACATGATGTAACTTATGTAACTCAGGTGGAAACTCTAGCTTATAGGTCACCTTCCCTACACGTTCAATCACATGATAAGGTCCCATGTATCTGGGAGCTTGCTTACCCTTTTTTCAAGCCTTAAAAAACCTTTACAGGGAGAGACTTTAAGGTACACCATGTATCCCACTTATAACTCTAAAGCTCTACTACAATTATCTACATAAAACTTCTATCTATCCTGAGCTGCCTTCAGCTATTGTTGAATGAATTTGATCTTTTCTATTGTCTACTACACTAACTCAGGACCTAATAGATGATATTCTCCCATCTCATACAAACACAAAGGAGATCTACAACATTTCCCCATACAATGCTTCATATGGTTCCATGTCGATGCTCCTCTAATTGCTATTATTGTAAGCAAACTCTATTAGACTCAGATGTATATCCTAACTTCCTAATAATTGTAACACACAGGCTCTTAAGAGGTCCTCCAAGGTCTGTATTGTCCTCTCAGACTGTCCATCTGTCTATGGATGGAACCCCATGATTCAGCCCTATCTTAGGGCTTTATCTTGTGTCATTTTGCATTTCAGCCACATCTATACTTGTTAGATTACATGTTATTTCCCCCAATATGCTTATTTATATCAAATGCACTTATGGAGGCTTTTTGCATGTTTTATAGGTACTTTTTCCACTACTTGATGGCATGGAAAGAGGATGGTCCAGTCTAGGGTTTCCTCAGGCTTGGAGGATCTCAAAATGAGGCCAAAACCACTTCCAACCTACCCCAAGTGGTCAAAGAAAGTTTTGAAGCAATACCCTCCATGGATGATCAAGTTCAAGGCTCAAATGCATGGGAGAGACACCACCACGACCGTGGTGAGCCCCCACGGCCGTGGTGGACATGCCCCAAGTACAAAAAATCAGTAAAACTCCCAGAAATTGATGAAAATGGCCAAAACGACCGTGGGGATCAACACGACCGTGGCCATAGGTCCCCACCACGACCGTGGTGACCTCCCCACGGCCGTGGCCATCCATGAACCAATCCCTGTGATCTCCACATTCTAATAAACCCACGACCATGCTCATCCACCACGGCCGTGGTCTACCCTACCCACCACGACCGTGGTGACCCACCACGGCCGTGCTACTCACAAAATCCACCCAGTTTTCACTGCTTTCCCCATTTTGCCCCTAACTTAACCCTAGACCCCCTAGACTCCTATATATACCTAGGTGGTGGCTGGGGCACGAGGTTAGCTACCTTCTATCCCATCCTAGCTCCCCAAATCACCACCCACTCCATTCCACTCCAAATCCACCTAAAATCCACTCCATTTCACCATTTCCACCACATAACCCCCCATATCTAAGCCTTCCATCCACTTCCCACGATCATCCCACTCCATTCCATCCAAGAAGAAGAAGGAGGAGGACCTGCTGCTGCTGGAGGGAGGATTGACAACCACTACTTCGAGCTCCATGGCCACTTCCAACTTCTTCTTCTCCCTTTTTGTATTTTCCATGTATATGAGTAGCTAGGCTCTTTGGGTGGGCTGTTTGGGGTCAAATATGTTACTTTGATACCATGTTGGGGGAAAATGACATGTAAACTTTTTAATTCCATTTGTTAATGATTATGTTCTATTTGCATCTCATTCTCCATGGATTGCTTGTTGGTTTGTGTGTGAAATCACTTAGGAATTTAGGCAAATTGCTTATATGTGTGAATTTTGGGATTTGCCCCTAGGTCCAATTCTTGGATCCCTAAGCTGCCTCCCATCTTCCTACATCTTAATCAATCTCCCTAAGCCTAAGTGAGAGATCTAAGTAGCTAGATTGGGTAATTGTAGTGCAATTAGCATGGAGCCTTCTCAAGGCTAGAATGTGGCGGAATTGGGGCCCAAAACCCTAATTTCACCCCCCATTACTACCCTCGGCCCCTAATTGCCCTAGGAATGTCTAATGTAGAAACCTAGACTTGATTAGACTCTAATTGGATTAAACCTAATCCCTAACTCAATTGAGCCTCGTAAGGGTAGTAGGGGGTGTTAGGGACTAGTTCCCCTATACACAACCTAGCATATCCATGGCTAGTTAGTAGCTTAGGTTAATTCATTAGACTCTAACTTGTTGTTTGGTTTGGATAATCTAAATGGAATCATAATGTTCACATGTCACCCCACAACTTAAGTGATAAGTTCATACCCCTAAACAGCCCACACATCTCTTTACTGCTTAAAACCCTAGTTTTGTGCTTGCTTAGCTTAATTAGTTCTTTTCTTGCTTAGTTAGCTTCTTGCCTTGCTCTTACCTTGTTTATGCTAGTTTAGTTCTTTAGTTGTTCTTTTTCTTCTCTATTGCTTGCCTGTGTAAATTGCCTTTTCCTACCTAGATTAATCCTTTCTTGCCTTCTTAGTCTTAATCTAGTCTAGGGTTAACGCAGATTTCATTCTTGCCTTTAATTGCTTGCTTGTTTATCCTTAGTTTAACAATTAAAACAACCTTTAAACCCTTAACCCTAGTCTCCGCAGTAGGAACCTAGCCAAACTAACCTAGCTCTAGTGCCCCCTCTTTTCCCTGTGGATCGACCCTTTACTTGCCACCTTCCTATACTACAACACGACCCCGTGCGCTTGCGGGTGTAGTGTTTTAGTAGACGTAGGTAGCTAGTTTAGGTCCTATAAATTTTGAAAGCAAACCCCCATCCACCGTGCATTCCGACCTCGTGGGGCACATCTATTCAATCGAGTAGTGTGTTAGCACCACTAGCGGAGACGCACCACCCCATATTGAAGCTCAACTAAGTACCCAACATTGTATGCAAGCATTCCCAAAAGCAAAAAGTGAATTGTGGACCTCTATCTAACACAATAGTAGCTAGGATACCATGTAAATGTACTACCGCATCAACATACACCTATGCAAGCTTCTCAGTCATTTATGTCATATTTGATGATAGAAAGTGGGTTGACTTGTCAATCTGTCCACTATCACCCAGATGGAATCATGACCTTTGGTTGTCCTTGGAAGTCCAACTACAAAGTCCATTGTGACATGATCCCACTTCCACTGAGGTATTGACAATGGTTGCAAAGTTCCTGTAGGCTTCTGTTGTTTGGCTTTAACCTACTGACACATTGCACACTTAGACATGAACTCAGCTACATCCCGCTTCAAACCTGGCCACCAATACAAATATTTCATATTCTTATACATCTTGGTGCTACATGGGGGCATAGCGTACATAGAAGAGTGAGCCTCTTCTTGAACTAATGTTCTCAGATTATATACATTTGGTACAACTACCTTGCCATGATAACACATTGTCCCATCATGAGATTCATGGAAGCCATCACGCTTCTCATTGCTTGGATTTGTTGTAATACAATATCATTCTGCTACACATCTCTAATATGTTGATTTAACATTGATTTTACTTGTAACTGTGCCAATAGTCCTGCTAACATGGACACCTATAACTGGACATTCATCTGACGCAAGGAGATCAACATATCTCTCTTATAGCACACCAAATCACTCAACTATGCTTTATCAGATGATGATGACATAGAAGATTTCCCACATAAAACATCTACCACTACATTCACCTTCCTTGGATGGTAATATATAGTGCAATCATAGTCTTTAATCAGTTCCATCTAGCGTCGTTGTCTCATGTTCAAGTCCTTCTTGGAAAAGATATATTGCAAGTTCTTGTGGTCGGTGAAGATCTAACACTTCTCACCATACAAGTAGTGTCTCCATATATTCAAAGCATGGACCACGACTGCTAACTCTAGATCATGTATCAGGTAGTTCTCTTGGTGTTTCTTAAGTTGTCGTGAAGCAAAAGAAATCACGTCCTTATCTTGCATAAGCACACAACCCAAGCCATTCTTGGATGCATCATAAAAGACAATATAACCCTTTCCATATTCCGGTAGCATTAACACTGGTGCACTGGTCAACCTCTCCTTCAAAATCATAAAGATCGTTGACATTTGTCATCCCAGACAAACAAAACATCCTTCCTAGTTAGCTTTGTTAGGAGTAAGTCTATTGCACTGAAGTTCTTAATGAACCTCCTGTAATATCCTACCAAACCTAGAAAGCTACAAACCTCCACAGGTGTCTTCGACTGATCCCACTCTAGCATTGATTCTACTTTCTTTGGATCCACAAAGACTCCCTTGGCAAATATTACATGCCCTATAAAAGCAACCTCCTTTAACCAACTCACATTTACATAACTTTGCATGCAACTGATGTTGCCTTAGAAAAAACAAAGCCTGATGTAGGTGTTGTTTGTGCTGATGATCATCTCTAGAATAGATCAAGATGTCATCTATAAACACAACTACAAACTAGTCTAGATGGGATCTGAATACCATATTCATCAGATCCGTACATGTTTTCGGTCCATTGGTTAGCCCAAACAGCATAACCAGAAACTCATAATGATCATATGTAGTCCTAAAGGATGACTTAGATATGTTATCTATCTTAACCTACGACATGTGATAACCTGACCTTAGATCTATCTTAGAGAAAATGGTGACACCTCGTAATTGATCAAACAAATCATCTATTTGCAGCAACATATACTTATTCTTAATCATCATCTTATTCAACTGTCGGTAGTCAATAGACAACCTCATTGATCTGTCCTTCTTCCTTACAAAAATAACAGGAGTACCCCAAGGAGACGTGCTCAGCCTAATAAAACCTTTCTCAAATAGTTCTTGCAATTGTTTCTTAAGTTCTTTCATCTTTACTGGTTCCATCCTATACGGTGTCTGTGCTATAGGCTGAGTATCCAGAACTAGATTGATCTCAAAATCAATCTCTCTAGGAGAAGGTACACCTGGAAACTCATCAGGAAATACATCTTCAAACTCATGTACAACTGGCACTTCTTGAATGCTAGGACCCTTTTCCTTTGTATCCACCACATGTGCCAAAAATGCATCACAACCATGTCTCATTAGTTTCTCTATTATCATAGCTGAAACTAGACATGTTGGGAGAATCTTCCTATCACCCTAGAAAACCCACATAACATCACCATCCAAAACATTACTACCTTGGCACTACAGTCCAAGACTACATGATACATCAAATCCATGCATATCAAGTGGTAAGAGATCCACTTGAATGCTATGTCCAGATAAAGATAGAACATAGGATGGACATACTTCATGTAACTCTACGAAACCAACTACATGAGTTTCTAGATGAAGACTATCTTGTATACGCTCAATAGGTAAGAAACAACTAGCTATCACTTCTCTAGTGATAAAGGAGTTAATCGTACCCAGATCAATCAAGATAGATATGAAACATGAATAAGACAAATCATAATGAAATAATTCCATCTGACATGTCTTAACCTGAGGGTTAACAATTCCTTCTGGTTGGCTCATCTCATAGAATCGATTCGTCACCTATTGTTGCCCTCTTCCTCTGCCAACATGTCCTGAGGAACTAGCTTGTGACACTTGTTTGCATCCTCTACTACTACCACTATACTATCTGTGACTCTTGTTAACTCCGCCTCATTTGTTGAGTCACCTCTTCATCCTTCAAATAGAAATACCACTTAGTATGCCCCATTTGTCCACACTTCAAATAGGTCTTGCCCTCATACCATGGCCTAACAGCCCTATCACAGACATTGATGTTGTAATATGAGCTCCTATAGGTAGAAAACAATGACCTCTACCTCTACTCTGTGTACATTGTGACTGAGTCACTGACCTCTGTTGAGACTGAGGTGCTGAGTACTTAGGCTTCATAAAGCCTCCAGATGATTATCCTTGATACTGTTCATGCCTCTTCTTGGCCTTTGTCTCTCACTTCTCTATCACAGATCTCTTCACTCTCCTAACTAATTCCACAAAAGTGTCAAACCTCTCTCTATTCTCTAAAGATGAGACTGGGGTTTTCAGCTTAGAACTCAGACCGTTCTCAAAGTACATGATCATCTCCTTGTCTGTTGCATCCATATGCGGACAAAACCTTAGAGTATCCATAAACTTAGTTTCATAAGCACTAACTAACATATATCCCTATCAAATATACTCAAACTGTACAATCTTCTCATCCAAGTAGGTCTCCAGAAAGTATCAACTCACAAACTTCTGTCAAAATTCTTCCTAAGTGATCACAACGCCCGACCTGTTCTCCTCTTCAATGTCTCATAAGTGGCCAACACTCCCCTTTAAAAAATATACATTGTGCTTTACTTTATCCTATTCGGGGATGTTGAGGATCTTAAAGGACTTTTCTAGCTTAGTCTACCACATATCTATATTAGTTGGATCAGATGTCCCCACATACTCCAATGCTCCTACACGTCGAAGTCTTTCAAAAGACTTCCCAAACCCATGAGTTTTTGCACGGGGAACTACTGCCCTAGGTTGAACTACAGGAATCATATCCATCATACAGTTCATTGTAGTCATAAATTATCCAACCATGGACTCTAAAGTAGGGTTAGCTACATTGACTGGATCCACTTGAGGCATTTTTGGTAAAGCCTCTTCTCTCTCTTATCTCCTAGCACCACCTCCTGGTATAACAACACCGCTTTCAACAACATGTTCTTCTTGTTCTCCAGACATCTTTTTCTTCTCTTCTTCTTCTTCTTCTTCTTCTTCTTCTACATAAGCAGTGACCATAAGATAGACTAGAGGACACTAGAACAGACTCAAACCCTAGTCCTATGTCCCTGTAGACTCAATGAACCTATAGCTCTGATGCCAACTTAACTTGTGATGACCATCATCACACTAAATGAGATTACTCAAAACAAAATGCGGAATTATCACTAGTAACAATACTCCCACAAAACAGGTTAAATTCAAACAATTTTACAATTCAACATCTCAAGTAAAAGTTTATCACAACAAGCCTTCAACATAGGCCATCTATATTTCATATATGATCAAAAGTTGATACATTCCATGATCAAGGCTAACAAACTATAGTTGTTACATTTTACAACCTATTTATATGTACAAGTCATTTCTATACAATCATGTAACAAAACTAAAATCTACGTCTCGATAAAGCAACAAAATCTCCCCAAAGACCTGAGAGTACATGGACGACACATATGACACTACTACAAGACTCTAGCATCATATCCAACCTCTAGATATTACTGTTCTCCTTGCTGCTCTGCACCTGCACCACGACCTTGACTTCCTCATCCATGACCACCTAAAAAGTCATGGAACCCACAGGGTGAGACCAAACGTCCCAACGAGAGATATAACTCATCTCTAACGTCTATTATAAACATGGTAATATATTAGAATAAATAAGTAAAGTAATAAATATTGGTTAAGCAGTTCAAGTACTTGCAACTGAACAAAAGAACAATTTATTCTTTCAAAAGGAATATGAAGAACATGAATAACTATTATAAACTAAAGAGTACACGAAATAAGGTATCTAATCATCCAATGTGATTCGTATTGACCCTAAGCAAATATGTTGCACAATTGTATTATCACTTTAATTATTATGCCATGTATATTTGAGGCGTACCACTCGAATCCAATCGACCACTGTAAACTCAAAATTAGTACCATACAAGATCTATGGAAGAGTTGGAATCTATGATCATCACCAACACTACTCAGTTAGTTTGAGTATGCAATACAGTGTCTTAATAGTCTCACTACTAAACAACAACTTATAATCATAGATATAATCCTTTAGAGACAAAAACTCATAGTCAAGCTATGGTCCTGTAAAACAACTAGTCTACCTTGGTACATGGCACAACACTAGAGAACAAACCCACACTTGGTCATTCTATAACAAAGTATTATACCACTAGAACAATAATTTAAGGATATATGGAGTTACCTCCACCAATACCCTACATATTCAATAATATACACTCTGAGTTTCCCGTAAGAGTTACTCATTTCCCCATCCAACTAGATATTGATGTTGAAGATGAATCTATGGTACATGGAAACTACATGATTAGGGTGTTACTTGATTAGATAGTCAAAATTGGGTACCTTTTAATGCATCAATCAAGTTACAACGTATTAATCCTAAACAAATTCTACAAAATTAAGGGTAAGATACAATTTCATAATATATAAAACATGTTAAGTGAGAACTTGTATCATGATCACATTAATATAGAATATCAATCCCATAATTTATACACAAAGCACTTTCTAGGTCATTAGACCAATTCATATAACTCTTGCACTTTCCATATCAACATTACTCATAAACACCACCTTGTATTACATAAGGATCAACATAACATACTCATAGCTATGATATTCATCTCACCTATAAGTTAGTGTTATACACGTGGGAGAGAGAAAGCACAATCTGTTGGTATGTATGCCCTGAGAGCCAATCATGGGATGATTGGTGGGATACATTAAGATTGATTTGATAAACATCAAAGGCAAGCTTCCAATTCTTTCTGGTTCAGTCATATGAGATAGTGATAGAACAGATTGAATGTCTAGAGAATGACAGTACTCAATGACGTATGCTTTCAGGTTAAGGACATGAACGATGAGATCATACAGATGCTAAGAGTTTGTACATTCTTGTTATGTCCCTAGTCGGATGTCATTATGGAAGGTAGATAGACAGCAATGACATACAAGACTAGATTGTGGTGTTGGTTGATGACAGAATCTCATTAGTCATGATATAGAGATATCAAACCAAACACATAGGTACTTGTTAGAGAACAAGTGTACCGGACAGACCCACCGTGAGTTTGACACATGGAACCATGACATGGTAGTCACAGTCAGTACTCACAGTGATGGTGGTGAGTGTGATTCTTAGACCTGAAATCACTACACTCAACACATGTCGTTGGGCACACTTTGACATCATCAAACGCAGTCCTGAAACATGGGTTGTTATAAAGGTGATGATTGGGTGGCTTTGACACATGGGGCTTTTGAGGGGTGAGTGATAGATATGGGATTTGTCCCTCCTGAGGGAGTTTGATATCCATGGCCACTTGATGAGTAGGATTGAGATAGGCGTGCGCACGCATGTGTGAATCAGTATGTGATATTGATGTCATACATATCTCATTCAATCTACTCTGAGATCAAGAAAGTGAATGAACGTTGACATGATGACTGTTCCATGCCTCGAGTTCATTCGGGATATCAGTGACAAAGGAATTATACATTTGCTGTAACACCATTCACGGATTGTAGGATGAAAGTTGTTCTTCAACTTTCTACTTTCACTTGGGTAGCACTGATGTGTGACTAGGCACCGCTCTTTGCTTGTGAAGTCATAAGTGTTATGGACTTTCACTGCTAACGTGAAATGGACCTGCAGGGTCACACACATAGGATTTAACCTGGAAGAGGAGTTTTGTCCACAAAGCAATGTTTAGATTGATTACCAAAGGAGTTTAGTAGTTCAATTAAACACTCAATCAGTCGATAGCTCAATATCATATTATTCAAGGTGTTGGACATATTGATTGGAGTATCGGATTGATTGAAATCACATTTGACTGATTCTGCACAACCTGCACTCCCAACCGATCGACTCAAGTGTTGAACCGGTCGGCTGAGGTTGTTGAACCGGTCGACTCAAGTGTTGAACCGATCGGCTCATGGTCAGAGTGAAACGAGCGGTTCAAGTGTTGAACCGATCGGTTCAACTGGTGCAACCGAGCAAGTTGGGAAAGTCAGGTCGGTGAGAAATTTCCTTGCATTTCACTTGCCCAATTTGATTGGAACAAGGATTGGTATTCGATACCAATTAGAAACAAAAGAAGGAAAGTCAATCGGGAACTGATCAGAACTGCGAACCGACCGGTTCAGAAGTGAACCGATCGGCTCATGGGTCCCAACCGATCGGTTGGTGTTCCAACCGACCGGTTCACTTGTGAACCGATCGGTTCAGGTTGCGAGTTGGTTGCTTTTGTGGAAAATCTCGAACCCTTCTACTCCTGCTTTTAGTCCCACATTGCCCGGGATGGAGAACCCTGTCCCATGACCCTCCTATATATATAGGGGTATTGGGGGCTTCTGAAAGAACAACTCAGTGCAACTAGTTGCTCTGCAAGTTGTCGTTCTCTCTGGTTTTGGTAACCGAGAGAGAGCCCGAGCAAGTGCTTCCCGTAAAGGGAGGTGCAGCAAGGGAAGGACAACTGCAGTTGCAATTGGAGGCAGGAGAGTGTGTTGGCGACTAGTACGTCAACAGGAGGGTGCGACTCCTTCCACTTCCTTGTGGGACAAGGAGTGTGGAGTTCCAGGTGGTCCGTGTGGACTACTACAGAGGAGGGAGGACACTGCCTCTTAGGAGGACAACTGTCATCCGACAGTCCGGTAGGAGGAGGAGTCGTCAGTCCCGGTGCGACCAGGAGCTGCACAGACGCCGTCCAAGACCGGAGTTGAAGACCGCGCATTGCGCGAGGTATTGTCGCCGAGCAAGCCTCGGGACAAGGTATGATTCCACAAACCATCCTTTCCTATTATATAGACGTTGACGCGTTTCCTCAGTATGGGTTTGGGGGAGAAAATTTTTGTTTCCGCTGCCTTCTCTGCCTCCCCTAAAACCCAACAGTAGTATCAGATCCACGTCAACTGCTCTATATTTTAGGAATATCGATATGATCGATTTTGGTTTGTCACCTTTATTTATTGCATACGATGCGAATAATATTAGCTTTATGCATGTCCAATCCTAAATCCACAAATCCCAAATTACATATATGATATGTATTATTAATGCACTCGATATGTGTCGCCCTTAAACAAGTTTTGTGGTGGATGTGTGTAACATGATTATTGCCTATAAACCCCTATCTGTGTGTGGTTGTTTGTGGTTGCTTGCATCTCGGTCTGCGCACCGATCTTCCCTCTCTTATTCCTAATGTAACTCGAAATAATTCGAGATTCTTTCCTACCTTTGCTCCCCCCGAATGTAACTCAGGGTTTCCCTTTTTAAAGCAATGTAATAAATAGGATAGATTTTTTTATTTCCTGTTATGTCAAAGACCGGCGGACATCAAGACGACAGCTGAAACGATCGCTTCAAGGCGTGAACCGATCGGTTGACATTCCAGACGGTCGGTTCAAGGAGTGAACCGATCGGTTGATGACTAGTTCGAGGAGCGAGACGAGCGGGTGGCGGATATGACGAGATGCACGACGTCCAGGCGAACCGATCGGTTGGAGGAGTCAACCGATCAGCTGGTGGCACCCAGACGACCGGCTGGAGAGTACAGATCATTCATGAGATGAGTTGATCAACTCGGATGGCAAGACACAGATGTTCATCTTGTACATGTTGCATGTGATGTTGACCTAGATGACCGTGATTCCTCTTGGCTCGAGGAATCACATTAGGATGGCCATAATCATCGCTTTTTATCGTTTGTGCATGTTTTCTGTGGGATATAGCATGTATATGATACATACTATGTATTGTGGTGATTGGATATGTATATGTATATAAAAACCAAATCCCTCATTAAAATATTAAGTTTTAGATGCCTTCCAAATGTGACACATGTGAAAATCTTGATCGACCAAGTGTGGGCACGCCCTAGCGTGGTGCACCGTCTATCTCGTGGAAGCGTGAAGGATGAATGTGTGGGTCTGCCCTAGTAGGGTGCATATTCATCGTGTTTGCTTTGGGTCGGACTTAACAAGGTGATCTAGATGGGATCTAGTACCTTGAGGCATGGAGATGATCATTGCAAAGAGTTGTATATGACATCTTATCAAGAGTTACATATGATGCAATTGGCAAGAGTTGCCTACCTGAGAGATCTAAGTTGTGGGTGATCAGCCCTAGCTGACTCATGACTTAGAGAATTTTAAGATCTTGCCCACTAGAAGGTTGTACGCTGCAATCTTCCGAATTGATGGTGAGGGCTATCAATTTGAAGTAAAATAGTGGGAGTGATAATTAATTAAAGGCCTAAATATATCGTCAAACTTTCAAATCAATCAAATAAATCAAAATGAGTTTTGGACTAAAATTGCATATTTTCCTTTTTGTAGTACAAATGGAAAGAAAAAACAACAACTTTTCTTTGCGATCGGTCCTTGACAAGGACAAGCTAAATGGGACAAACTTCCACGAGTGGTATCGGACATTGAGAATCATTCTCACTCAAGAGCGTAAGCTCTATGTCCTGGATACTCCAATTCCAGAGGAACCCGCTCCTAATGCACCAAAGGCAGAGAGGGATGCTTACAAGAAGCATACTAATGATGCCATTGATGCTAAGTGCTTGGTGCTATGTTCAATGAACCATGAGTTGCAGAGACAACATGAGAACATGGGTGTCATTGAGATGATTCAGCATCTCAGGAACATGTATGAGGATCAGGCACGACAAGAGAGATACAATGTTTCTAGAGCGATGTTCAAGTGCGTCATGACAGAAGGAGATCCAGTTGGTCCTCACACACTCAAGATGATTGGGTATGTGG
Organism: Alisma plantago-aquatica; assembly: GCA_963693085.1. NCBI lineage: Eukaryota > Viridiplantae > Streptophyta > Magnoliopsida > Alismatales > Alismataceae > Alisma > Alisma plantago-aquatica. Next base: position 1,793,873,772 of record OY856409.1, read on the forward strand.
AGAACCTGCAAAGACTGGGATTTCCACTGAGCTAAGAGTTGGCTACTGATGTGATACTGCAATCATTGCCAGAATCTTACAGTCAGTTTGTGATGAACTACAACATGAACAACTTTGATAGGCCACTGTCAGAGTTGTTGGGCATGTTGAGGACAGCCGAGATACAGATGAAGAAGGACAAGCCCAAGTCTGTGATGGTGATCACGGGCAAGAAAGTCAAGTCCAAGCGCAAGGGCAAGGGCAAATCTAAGAAAGGTTCTGATGCTAGCCAGGAGCCCAAGATGACTTCAGCTCTTAAGGCCAAGGGAGGCGTGACCAAGAAAGGAAATTGCCACCACTGTCAAAAGCCAGGACATTGGAAAAGGAATTGTCCTCTCTATCTGGAAGAATAAAAGAAGAAGGAGGCGACTGAAGCCTCTACTTAAAGGTGTCATGAAAGTAAACTTGTAACACTTTTTAAGGTATATGATACCAAGATGTAAAGTGTAAAGCACTCATAATTGGGGCAAGTGTTGCCGCCATAGATAGAGTTCTTTAGTTTATTTTCAGCCTATAAGGCATGTAATACAGTTATGAACTGCTATTTCATATATTGCCAAAAGATAGAAACACTTTATTTTGCATATTGTATGACAATGATGGCAATTAATAAAGTTGAGTTTTCAATCTTAAAGATATGATCTTTGTGGCAATGCCTTGTTTATCTTGTGGTATTCGATATGCATAAGATAAAATGATACCTAAAAGTTATTAGATAACTCAAACAATCAAATTAGCATCAATCATGAGAAATTCATTTCTAGTTTCCATGTGATGGATAAATCTAGACTCTTTTGGTTAGAGAACCAGTAAGAGACATGAATATCTTGGACATGATTAATCAATCTTCACTAATGGTAGTGAGAGAATGATTATCCTATTATGTATAATACATGTGATGTATTTACATACCTATTGGAATGAGTGCTAATACTTCAAATGGTGTTTATAGAAATACCAATATGAGTATCTTGAAGTGTTCAAGATTATCATAGATGAAGTACGAATTTGGTAAAGTGTTAATTCTTGATGAGATCAATGAATGAAATACTTGGACCAAATGTTTGAGATCCTTTTGAGTGATTATGATAGTATATCATAGTGAACTCATGATTAAGGCATGGTGATGTCTAAATCAAGAAGGAATCATACTCTAAGGAGTTAGAGAATGATTATCAAATAACTGAATTCTTCTTAATAAATGAATACCCCACACTAATAAAGGACATTAAGAATCACAAGAGTTGTGAGTTCTTATATCCTTAACAGATACACCTCAATTATCTATGAGATAAGTTGTTCATGTGATGAGTCAACTATCTAGATGAATATGAGGAATCAAATTCTGAGTTATGGTTTATGACCATCACATCCTAAATGATATCCATGTAAACCATAAGGTATGACCTTGATGGTAGCACCCATTGGATGTAAATCCATGAGTGCAAATGAGTCTTAAGTGTTAAGACACATGGATAACATTTTCAGAAGGATGATTCTTGTTGGTTGCAACTTAATGACTAAGACATTTGGCATATGGATACTAAAACCACATTCCTGTGAGGAATAAAACAAGGATGTGTACGTGACACAACCTATAAGGTTTATGAATCCACTAATGCAAATGAAGTCTATAAGTTTCCATGGACTAATCAATGTGATTGATTGAGTACAAGCAACTCAGAATTGGATCTTTACTCTGATGATATAGTCAAAGGGTTTGACTGATACATCAAAGATAAAGAGGGATCTGTGATTTAGTGGGAGCATGTTCACATTCCACATGTTGATGTGAAATGGAAATGTTCTAGATTGGAAATCCTAAAGTGGAAATTATTTTAAGGAAGATAGAGATGTTTCCTATATGATAGGAATAGAGATCTATAGAGATAGTTCTCGAAAAACTCTTGACCTGAAAAGAGAAAGCATACATTGGCAATCTGTACTGAAGGGTTCAGTATGCACATATTCAGTGGGAGAAAACTTGTCCATGTTATATGGATATTAGTATCCCAAGGCCAAGTGTCCAATTCTTATGAAGAAGGGGAACACTAAGAATAGATATGGATCTATCATGTATGTAATCATCCCATTGTCTTGCATGTATGGACATAGCAAGAACAAAATGCATTCATCATCTTATATGTATGACATGACAATTTTATGTGCTCATCCTGTTAACTCGTATGTGGGACATGACGAGTGGATGTCTGTCTACTTCCAGTAAGGGTTACTGGAATACCATGAGAACTTGATAAGTACTTATGGAGATAAGGAAGAGTTCGATGTAAAGAGTTACATTGATGCGAACTTCCGAAAAGAAAAAAAATTAATCGCAAAATACATATAGGATATATAAAAGTGAAAGTTTGTTGATAATTGGAAGTGTTCCAATAAAACAATTTAAAAGGAAATGCCGAGTATCTATGCGTTAGAGAACAACAGTGGATATTATATGGATCTGGAAGTTCATGATATGAACTTATATTCCGCTCATTGATGACAAGTCTGGAATCCTTGATCATGCAATGTGGCTAAAGGTTAGTAATGGAATACTAGATTGCATATTACAACAACTCCATCTCATACGTATGACGTACAGTGAAGAGATGAGAGACATGCAATTTAAAACTGACTTTGGCAAGGTGTTGCCATTAAACACTATGTTGACACTAGAGCACAGTAACATGTGGGACATGTTTGAAATATCACAATGAATATGATTCAAGGGTGATTGGCTCACAGTGCAAGTGGGAGTCTGTTGGTATGTATGCACTGAGAGCCAATCATGGGATGATTGGTGGGATACATTAAGATTGATTTGATAAACATCAAAGGCAAGCTTCCAATTTTTTCTGGTTCAGTCATATGAGATAGTGATAGAACAGATTTAATGTCTAGAGAATGACAGTACTCAATGACGTATGCTTTCAGGTTAAGGACCTGAACGATGAGATCATACAGATGCTAAGAGTTTGTACATTCTTGTTATGTCCCTAGTCGGAAGTCATTGTGGAAGGTAGATAGACAGAAATGACACATAAGACTAGATTGTGGTGTTGGTTGATGACAGAATCTCATTAGTCATGATATAGAGATATCAAACCAAACACATAGGTACTTGTTGGAGAACAAGTGTACCAGACAGACCCACCGTGAGTTTGACACATGGAACCATGACATGGTAGTCACAGTCAGTACTCACAGTGATGGTGGTGAGTGTGATTCTTAGACCTGAAATCACTACACTCAACACATGTCGTTGGGCACACTTTGACATCATCAAACACAGTCCTGAAACATGGGTTGTTATAAAGGTGATGATTGGGTGGCTTTGACACATGGGGCTTTTGAGGGGTGAGTGATAGATATGGGATTTGTCCCTCCTGAGGGAGTTTGATATCCATGGCCACTTGATGAGTAGGATTGAGATAGGCGTGCGCACACATGTGTAAACCAGTATGTGATATTGATGTCATACATATCTCGTTCAATCTACTTTGAGATCAAGAAAGTGAATGAACGTTGACAAGATGACTGTTCCATGCCTCGAGTTCATTCGGGATATCAGTGACAAAGGAATTATACATTCACTGTAACGCCATTCATGGATTTTAGGATGAAAGTTGTTCTCCAACTTTCTACTTTCACTTGGGTAGCACTGATGTGTGACTAGGCACTACTCTTTGCTTGTGAAGTCATAAGTGTTATGGACTTTCACTGCCAACGTGAAATGGACCTACATGGTCACACACATAGGATTTAACATGGAAGAGGAGTTTTGTCCACAAAGCAATGTTTAGATTGATTACTAAAGGAGTTTAGTAGTTCAATTAAACACTCAATCAATCGATAACTCAATATCATATTGTTCAAGGTGTTGGACATATTGATTGGAGTATTGGATTGATTGAAATCACATTTGACTGATTCTGCACAACCTGCACTCCCAACCGATCGGCTCAAGTGTTGAACCGGTCGGCTGAGGTTGCTAAACCGGTCGGCTCAAGTGTTGAACCGATCGACTCATGGTCAGAGTGAAACGAGTGGTTCAAGTATTGAACCGATCGGTTCAACTGGTGCAACTGAGCAAGTTGGGAAAGTCAGGTCGGTGAGAATTTTCCTTGCGTTTCACTTGCCCAATTTGATTGGAACAAGGATTGGTATTCGATACCAATTAGAAACAAAAGAAGGAAAGTCAATCGGGAACTGATCAGAACCACGATCCGACTGGTTCAGAAGTGAACCGATCGGCTCATGGGTCCCAATCGATCGGTTGGTGTTCCAACCGACCGGTTCAGGTCCCCAACCGACCGGTTCACTTGTGAACCGATCGGTTCAGGTTGCGAGTTGGTTGCTTTTGTGGAAAATCTCGAACCCTTCTACTCCTGCTTTTAGTCCCACATTGCCCGGGATGGAGAACCCTGTCTCATGACCCTCGTATATATAGGGGTATTGGGGGCTTCTCAAAGAACAACTCAGTGCAACCAGTTGCTCTGCAAGTTGTCATTCTCTCTGGTTTTGGTAACCGAGAGAGAGCCCGAGCAAGTGTTTCCCGCAAAGGGAGGTGCAACAAGGGAAGGACAACTGCAGTTGCAATTGGAGGCAGGAGAGTGTATTGACGACTAGTACGTCAACAGGAGGTTGCGACTCCTTCCACTTCCTTGTGGGACAAGGAGTGTGGAGTTCCAGGTGGTCCGTGTGGACTACTACAGAGGCGGGAGGACACTGCCGCTTAGGAGGACAAATGTCATCTGACAGTCCGATAGGAGGAGGAGTCGTCAGTCCCGGTGCGACCAGGAGCTGTACAGACACCGTCCAAGACCGGAGTTGAAGACCGCACATTGTGTGAGGTATTGTCTCCGAGCAAGCCTCGGGACAAGGTATGATTCCACAAACCATCCTTTCCTATTATATAGACGTTGACGCGTTTCCTCGGTATGGGTTTGGGGGAGAAAAATTTTGTTTCCGCTGCCTTCTCTGCCTCCCCTAAAACCCAACACAATCATAGAATAACAATCTCCAATTATAGTGAGTACACTTATTGCGTTATCATCAAATTAGGGTTAGGATACATGCATAGACAATTAGGTTTCCATAACATTATCTCATCACCAAACCCTAACCTATCACCTCCCATATTGTTGGAGAGTATAAGTATTAAGTGTTTCTATTAATGAATATCCATTCCTAATTACAACACCTTAAGTAGGTCATTACACCATTTATTGATCATGCACACACTCATATATAGGTGTCTCAACTACTTGCAACACATATGACTCAACCCCTCATAACACATGTGTCTCGACCCCTCAACACATGGGTGTCGACCTGACCAGCAATGGGGTGTCACGATCGGGACACAACATGTGTCTCAACCAAGACACATCCCATGGTATTGACCACTCACATATGAGTGTCTAGAGTGATACACTTCAACCTGGTCTTAACCATCATAATGCATGGGCATCTTGACCTATTCAACAATGAGATGTCACAACCTCCCATTTGTAGCCCAACGTCTCGACCACCATCTATATCTAGTTACAACTGAGACACCACCTAAGCACAACATCACGACTGTGAAACAAGGAAACACCAGGATGGCATTGCACCCCTGACTCCTGAGATATGTAATGGTACGTCGCCACCTCTATACAAGGTGTGTCGTGAGAAAAACCCCCTAATGTGTTTCACGACCATGATAATCTAAACACAACATTGTGACCAAGTCATGAAGCATGACGTTTCCACCTTTACAACTAGGTGTTTTGACCCAAGAACAACCATTTCTCAACTGCTACCAAGACATAGACAAGTGTTATGACCTACAATCTTAACCATGCTACTGTAACGTTAGCCATCTAAGCATCAGCATTGCATTGTGACCAAACTGATAGGTAGCGACCAATGTAAGGGTTAGGGGTATCACGATTGAAACCACCCTTCATTAATGTTGTCAACTGTGATGGAAGGCCAAAGGTCAGTCTCAACCACCTGCACAACACCATGGCAGATCTAAACCAAGATTGAAATAGTTGGGTAACATCAGGGTAAACCAAACATCAACAAGATGAATAACACCCTAGTTGATAGTGTTCATCAACCCTAAACATGATGATGGAAGATCATCAAAAGAGATATACTTATAGAGAGGAAACAGATATTCTTAAGCACATATAATAGATCAAAACTTTCTGATGTTCAAGTATAACGAACCATATATAAAATAGTATAAGGTCAGGTTTAAGATACCCATAATAGAGGTGGGAAAAGTTATAAAACCTGCCTGGCCCGAAGAGAAACAAACTCCTATGATCTCAAGCTCCAAAAGCTTCAACCAAGCTTCAACACCTTGGTCAAGGGATCACCTCCAAGAAGAAGAAAGAAACCATGGTCACAAGGAAGTTCAAGAAAGAAGAAAAATAGACCTAGGCTGAACCAAATGAGAAATAAGATAGATGAGGTCTTCTTCTCACTCGGGTACTCTCATGTCAACACATGATTTATGATCCTTATGAAGAAAAGATATCCAAAAGAATCCACCATGGATGACCCACAACCGTGTCTGAGAAGGAGGAAGAATATGAAGGAGTTTTATAAAATAAATGTGATCTAGAAAACAAGATCACTAACCAAGAAAAGATTCACCAAGAATTACCACAAAGGGTTGCTTCTAGCATAAGTACTTCAACAAAGCAAGATGGATTGGCCACCCAAGGTCCCAAATCTGACCTTCCTTGCTCTTAAAGATCCAAGGACGATCTCAGGGTAGAAGAAAGAGTTGTGGGGTTACTTGCTTGTAAAGAGGATGGGTTATATACCCAAAGGAGGAGAGAAGTAGAGATCTTTGAGGTGTCAACATATTAGATCATCAAAGGACACATGTTCATCAATGAAATAACTTTTCCTCCACTCACATGAAAAAATAGAAATGTCCATGTTTATCCAACAATATGTCTTGACCTCTAAGGTCAGTTACCCCTTTGTCTCGGTCGAGACACTCTCAAGCATTCCCTTGTCTCGACCCAAACCCTAAAACACCATGGCATGGTCGAGACACTCCACTAGGAGACAATTGTCTCAACCGTCCTATCCCTAGATTATCTCAGTTGAGAAAACACTATCTAGGGTATGTGTATTGGTCGCTACACTCACCCAAAGGTGGTGTAGGGGTCATAACATCAAACCCTAGCTTAATCACCATATCAACTAAGCAAACCCTAGAAACCCTAGAATCACCATAAGGTGTTATATTACCAACTATGATTCAAACAAGGCACCTCATTGCATCATATTCTCTCACATGATGCTAAAGCATAAGAAGCACTCTCTACATGTGACAATTTTCAAGGTAACCCTCTCTTTTGGGTAAATTGCAAACTAGTTTAAAACAAGCACATATATTACAAAGTAACTCAAGCATCAATCAAATTGGATCAAAATGAAAATGTAATCTTGTCACATGATATTATGATATCTCAAAAGATTAAATTAAGGTTTAAGCATATCTATATGCAAAGTGATTACAATTAAGCATTAATCTAGGTCAGGGGTCTTAAACATACTTAGATATGAGATCTTTGAACCTTAAGGTAGTAGATCACCGCAAGGACCATTCATGCTCATGAATCTAATTATTGGGGTTTTCCATTGACTGGATAGACCCTCAAGATGTTGAACGATCTAAAGTATAAAGCTTGGATATGACCATTGAAAACCAGCCCTTAAAGTTACAATCTTCTTGTCTTAAAAAGGTGTTGACACCCTCATTTGTACTCACTCAACATAAATACATGATTAGTAGATAAAGATGGATTCCATTTCTTATTACATAAATGTTTCATGTCTATCATGTTTTTGAATTTTCCACATTTTTCTGCATATTGAATTCAACAATTGACACCCACTTTCACCCAGTTTGGGGCTTTATGTAAATAAAACCTTCTTTTCAGAATAAAAGTGCAATTTGCTATGCAATGGTGCTTTTTATAAGATCTTTTTCATAAATTTCCTAGTTGAATTATCTTGGATAAAACATTTATTTTTATGGATATTCAATTAAATTTCTTCGATAAATCGAAGGGATAATCCTGAATTTTCTCTCTCCGCAATTTTCTTCATTTTTCTCTAAAACATTCTTAGAATTACAGGAAATTTGAGAAACTAGTTCTCATCCAAACCAGACATCCATGGGTCATTGTGATAATTCTCTACCTATTCCATAACATATTGTGAAGAACCTCAATCCCTAATATCCACCTATAAATACCCCTCATATCATATGTATATCCGGACCCTTTGGTACCTCCTAACAAAAATAATATCGAACTACATCTCTCTTTTATTTCTACGCTATTCATGATTAGAGGATACTTCCCCTAAAAACACCCACCAAGCAGTAGATTATTAAACTAATAATCATAATTGCTATATCAACTCTAACTACTCTACCCTACTATAATTGCTTTGTTTTGTTAATCTATTCTAAATTTGATCTTATTATCATCCTACATCTGATAATCATCTTCTAATCCTATACACTGGTCCTAATCACTCATAAGGGATCTCCTCAATAGAAGGTCCTGAGGTGATTACGACCCCAATTTTACCTAAAACTAGGATTTTAGGGCAATGATGGGAAGGAGATGGGCATCTCTAGCCCTAAAAGCCCGCCTACCAATAAAAATATGGTTTCTTATTTTCATATTGATTTTATCATGAATCTTTTTTTTCTTTGCAAACCGCCTAAAAAGCAGCTAGATAGAAACTTATCAGGTGAGGTGGGAGTGCTAATCCTTTCCTACCCATAATTAGATCATCGAACCCAATTTTTATGGATTTATCTTATTTTTTACTTCCCCATTTATCTGACTCACATGTTGACTCAATTTTCTACCATGGCTTCATCTATTTATCATGTTTTCCATCATTTTCTATATGAACTTGATGGTGACTCCAAAGATTGAGATTTTACTTTTCATGCGACTGTCCAATGAAGTTTCACTAGAAAAAGGATAGGAATCCCTTCCACATTTTTTTAGGCAGGGTGCGACAGACTGGAGACTCTGTTAGAGACACCAAGATGATCTGAATCTAATTCATATTATATTTTGTGAAGATTGCACATCTACAAGACCGTTCATTTTTTTAATTTTTAGTTGGTCCTATTTTCTTGTGTTCTTTTCCTTATTTTTCTAGCTTGTTTCTATCTGGTTGATTTGGACTAGGTGGCACATTCCTCCAATCCTCAAGGCTCTAGCGGTCCCACCCTTTTCTTTGGTTTTTGTCATTTCTTAGTTTTAGCAATTTCTTTTTTGTTTTTATCCCTTTTTCCTAATTGACTTAGGGTTTTGGACATGATTCCAGTTTTAGAATTCATGTTTTCTTACCTTGCGTCTAAAAAGATTAAAAAATTATATGTATATATATATATATCAAAAAATCAAGGATGAATAGCAGATGTAGGTTGGAAACAAGACCTAGTCTTTCTTATCTTCATGTGATTGGTTTTCTTGCTTTACAGACTTGCTTCTAAAAATGCTAGAACTCATCACTTGCACTTTACACTCCTACAACCCATGTGTTGTGGAACTAGTGACAACCTCATTTTGGATCCCGGGAAGTGTTATCATGTGTTAGTAAAGGTATTGACATAACATTAAGCTGGACGTCCAAAGGCCTTGAATACACCCCATTCTCCTAGCACTCGTGACTAATTACGTCTACCGTAGTCACAAGGTGTATTGGGAGCGGTACCCTTATTTGTTGAACCTGGATTACTCCTAGATTAGTGCCATTTACCGGTAGAAAATATAAGGACCAACCCATCCTATTTAGGTCATATTCTAGTAAGAAAGTAATGTAGATCTAAGATCATGGGCTGACAAGGGAGGGTCATTTGCTTCCTATACATATATCTTGATGTTGCTGGTGAGAACTTTGAGATATTGCAAACCTCTTTTCTATGCAGATCAAGCAATCTTTTTAGAACATTAACAATATCAAATCAAGCAGTCTTTTAAGAAGGTTAACAATCCTCTCAAATCAAACAATATTCTAAAAAGATCAACAATGTTTTAAAATCTGAACAATCTTTTTAAGATTAACAATCTCAAATCAAAACTCTTTTCTAGAAGATTGACAATTTCAAAGGAAACAATATTTCTAAGAAGATTAACAATATTTTCAAATCTAGACAATATTTTTGAAAGATTAACAGTTTCAAACCAAACAATACTCCTAAGAAGATTAAGAGTCATCTTAAATCGGACAATCTTTTAATAAGATTAACAATATTTTCAAATCCAAACAATCTTTTTGAAAAAAATTCAAATAAAGCAATATTTCTAAGAATGTTAATAATCATCTGAATTCAAACAATCTTCTTATATTATTAACAATATTTATGAATTAAAAAAATCTTTTAAGATTAACAATCTCAAATTAAACAATCTTTTTAAGATTAACAATCTCAAATTGAATAATCTTTTTAAAATTAACAAACTTAAATCAATTAATCTTTTTAAGGAGAAGAAAATTGTTTTCCAACTCAAAGAATCACTACTACAGAAGTGCCTTTTAGTGTCGGTTGTTTAACCCCCTTTGGCGTCGGTTTCTGAACGACGCCTATGTGGGCGCCGCTAAAAGGTTGGACACTTCAGCGTCGGTTAAAAAACCGACGCCTATTTAACATAAAGGCGTCGGTTTATTATAAAACACCGACGCCAAAAGGGTTCGCGCCACAGAAAACAGCGTCATCTAGGACGCTTTCTGCGTCGGTTATATACTAAACAACTGACGCAGAAAAGTGTCCTAGATGACTCCCATTTCCTGTAGCGCGAACACTTTTGGCGTCGGTGTTCAACAAAAAACCGACGCTGTAAGTCTGTGCTGACGGTTATCGATAAATAACCGACACCTATATCTATTTTTTTTTATAAATCTGTTTGCAGGCCTGCTGTGGCTGGTCAGCAGGATGAGAACCTGCAGTTCAGTTTTCTGAACTGCAGGTTTACGACATCCATTGATATCAGCCTACAAACAGGCCACAAACCTGCAAAATTAACATAAAAAGATTCACACAAGTAGATACATTCAGACATCAATTCAATTGTCACGTTCACACATATAGAATCATTCAAATACATGTTTTAACATTCAGAAACATTCATTTACAAAGTATCATTCATCATCACTATCAACATCCCAATTATATCTTACAGTTGCCACTGTTTGTACAGCTATTGCCCATTCTTCTCTTACTTCATTTAATGCTTCCCTCGTATATGGAGCATGTACATTTTTTAAGCGTTTGCCTATAGTGTGGTCAGTTTTAAACACCTGCAAAGAGAATGATGTATATATATAAGTAATAATATAAAAATAAGATTGATATATTTCATACTAACTAATGAGACTATATATAATACCTCATGTATGGTATCGATGTCCAATGCGGCATGTTTGATAATCATCTGCATAAATCGCATCACATAGTATGCGCATGCCCAGCCATTGTCTTGTGTAGCGCACTATAAATTGAAACATACAAAATAATACAACTAAGCACAATTCACATCAATAATATATACATTGGAGTCGGGGAGTCGGGAACTTACTTTTACGTTCTCCCAAGACAATGGCTGGTTCTTTTTCCTTGGGACCTTTCCTCCAGCATTTTTGAATGCATCTAAACCCCTACATGTTAATATAACACACTAAGTTGCATAAGTAAATAGTAATGTAATAAAAGATGTTAACGGATATAAAAAATGAAATATTTCTCACCAGAATAATGCCATTCTCATTACGTGTCCAATTTTAGTGTTTAATGTACTTCCTGCGGGATCTAGATAATAAACAGTGAACGTCCCGGGGACAATAACTAGTAACTCCCAATGTCTACCACTAGAGGTAAAAAGTTAACAATTAATAACTCAAAATGCAAAATAATAATGGAATTTTCTTAAGTCCAAATTATAAATAAAGCAAACTTACTTGACATTGAATGGAGCTATTATTATCGTCTTCATTTGATGACCAAAAATTGTAAAAGCATCTATACAGTATTGTTGAACACTATCAGGGTCTTTAGCTACCATACTAATCAATGATGGAATCAAAAATCCCACATGATCATATGCAAATTGTTTGCAATGATCTTCGATTAAGTAGCTGCAAAACATATAGACGTATGCATTAATATATAAGAAACTAGATCACCGGATCTTACACAAGGTATATGGATGTATAAATAAGATCTCACCTTATCCATGTCTCTATCATTGATGTATTCAACCAATCATACATAAACAACTCAATAATATCTTGTATAAATAAAGAGTTGTCGTATGATTGACCTGCATAATCTGCATCTAAAGAAACAATTATAGGGCAAAGTATATTATGTGCCCGTAGCCAACATGCCATTCCCCTACAAGCAGGACCTAACGGGTATTGTAGGTCAGTTGGAACCCAAGTTGGTAATGCGGGAATTGGAGGTGGAGGCCTAGGTGCTCCTGGTGTCTTCTTTTTAACATGTATATATAATTTCAGATCAGTTGACATCATATATACACATTAACAGTCTAAATCAATGTAAATTTATCTTACAATTTCAGTCGTGTAGAGGACATCTGCTTTGGGCCACAATATGACCCCACTTTCTGCCTCACCAAGTGTATCAATATCTGGGTGGGCATATGGCAACTCAACTTCCCTCCAATCGGGTAATACATGTATCGGGCTCACACGAATGTAGCCCTGCGGCATTGGAGTCCCATGAAACGTTGCCCCAGGAAGGGACTGGTAAGCTTGCGCCTCTGCAACAACATAGTTTTCCATTCTTCAGCGGCATGGCTTCAATGCCTACAAATTTACGTAAAGAATGTTATACATATATACATATCATCTTGAAAACATATCATCTTGAAAAGACTAGCTACAATGTCATAAACAATACTTACAGCAGACGTGTTAGGCGATGGGTCTCCAGGATTACTTGCAGTCTGTGCACCAGGGGAAGAGTGGGTCGGCATAGGCTGATTGGAAGCCTGAGATGCCTGCCACCGCAGCAATTCTTCCTTGACCTTCTCAGCAACCACATCGTTGAGCTTCTTAGCAACTATATCCTCGACTCTCTTATTCTCCTATACATGGATAAAACAAATATTAGCTTTTTATTAATGAATTTCCTTTTGCAGTAACATTATAAAAATAGAATATGTTACCTCTTCTTGAGAAAGTCCCGCTCTGGGTTTGCGCTGGGATGGCCCAAAGAATGCTTTGATGCCCACACCAGCGCCGACACCTCTAACACGTCCAGGATGCTCTGGGTTACCCAGAGCAACTGTCAATTCATCCCTTGTGCCCTGAGGGATGAACGTGCCTTGTTTCCTCTGCTCGTGCAGCTCCCGCTAATCACCATAAACAAAAATTGGTAAGTTAACACCACAAATAATCAATATTCAAATGATTGCTCTAAGAGTTGTATTTTACCATTTTTGCAGCCGCCTCAGCAGTTTTGGGCTTCTTTATTTCACCCTTCTTGTTTTTCCTGCCAGCTATCCAGATATCATGGCGAGGGAAGGGTGTGGCCGCAGACTCCTGAGTAGTCGCAGACTCCTGAGTAGCCGCAGACTCCGCCTGTAGTCTTTGGCGAACGCTTGCATAGCCTTTTGGACCCATAGTATGGTCATGTACATTCAGTGCACGCCTTGCTTTTTGTGCGTCACTGAGGGCCTAGTTAGTATGCACATTTATAATTAGGTTAGTAGCACTAAATGTTAATCTTGAATAGGTGAATACAATGTATATTAATTAAAATGGGAGTGACGCCTAATACCTTGAATTCTTCAGATTTTCTTGAAGCAACAAAATTGTCCCAATCTTCTTTGTCCAAGAAGTTCCATTGTTCAAGGGCTGACTTCTTCTTCTTATCACCCTGTCTTATGTATTCTCTGTTCAGATTTGTCCTGTAATTCCTAAGCATCTTTCCAGCGCGTTGCATCACACTTTTACGATGCAACATCTCATCCAATGCAAACAGATTCTGTAAAATAGAAATGTTATTAACTAGTACCAAAAATATAATTGCAAATAATAGAATTTGTAATCTACAAAATAGAATTGCAAATAATAATAACTCACGCATAAATCTTTCCATATCAAGTCTTTCTTCGCCTGAGGAACTTTATGTCAATTATCATACTTAATACCACAATGGCTTCGAGTGACAACCCCAAGATAGTTTATAAAATTATTGCGGTTCACTCCAATTGCATTCCCTCCATTATCAAACTCCACAACCAATTTGGATCCACTGCCACTCAGTGCAAGTAACTTTTTCAACAGAGTGATACCCCTTTTCTTGTTAAGTTTTTGTTGCTGCGCATCAAGTTGCTCAATTGCTTCAGTGGGTAGCTGTGCATCATCAACCTAAAATTTGACAAAAATAAACACACTGAATTAAGCCAATATAGAAATACATGATATATGACATAACTAGAAGATAATGAATTTTATAGAAATATGGGATATGTTTTTAGAACTTACGTTGGTATCCTCACCATGCTCGTCATGGACAACATGCTCATCATGGACTTCATGCTCATCATGGACATCATTCTCATCATGGTGAGCCATCTGAAAATTTCATTAAAAAGGAAAACATTTAGCATTTGTATCAACTAGAATAAGGAAAACATTTAGCATTTGTATAAACATACATGTCTCTAAAATTGTGATCTTTTATCAATTAGCAATCCTTCAATGTACAAGTAATATAAAAAACAATGATTGTTCACATTCTAGGCCAACAAACACATGTGATGTCATTCTTATATATAATAAATGTGTACCACCTATCCCATCCTTGAACACCTAATCTCACTAGTAAGTGTATAATGTGTATTGGGTTTTCAAGAAAATTTCGGCAGCATTTCCCCGCTGTTCTCTAAGTACATATGTACTTAGAGAACAAACGGGGAAATGCTACCAAAATTTTCTCGAAAACTCAATACACATTATACACTTACATCCTAAGTGAGATTAGGTGTTCAAGAACAGTCCCAAACCGGGGACTATCCAAGATTTACTCCTAATGAGTAAATCTTGGACGGGTTTCTAGGCCAACAAACACAATAATAGATATCTACAATGAAGCCGGACTCCATACAAACAGTATATAATTTAGTGATTGTTCATTCTAATTTATATCAATGTACAAGTAATATAAAAAACAATGATTGTTCACATTCTAGGCCAACAAACACATGTGATGTCATTCTTATATATAATAAATGTGTACCACCTATCCCATCCTTGAACACCTAATCTCACTAGTAAGTGTATAATGTGTATTGGGTTTTCAAGAAAATTTCGGCAGCATTTCCCCGCTGTTCTCTAAGTACATATGTACTTAGAGAACAAACGGGGAAATGCTACCAAAAGTTTCTCGAAAACTCAATACACATTATACACTTACATCCTAAGTGAGATTAGGTGTTCAAGAACAGTCCCAAACCGGGGACTATCCAAGATTTACTCCTAATGAGTAAATATTGGACGGGTTTCTAGGCCAACAAACACAATAATAGATATCTACAATGAAGCCGGACTCCATACAAACAGTATATAATTTAGTGATTGTTCATTCTAATTTATATCAATGTACAAGTAATATAAAAAACAATGATTGTTCACATTCTAGGCCAACAAACACATGTGATGTCATTCTTATATATAATAAATGTGTACCACCTATCCCATCCTTGAACACCTAATCTCACTAGTAAGTGTATAATGTGTATTGGGTTTTCAAGAAAATTTCGGCAACATTTCCCCGCTGTTCTCTAAGTACATATGTACTTAGAGAACAAACGGGGAAATGCTACCAAAATTTTCTCGAAAACTCAATACACATTATACACTTACATCCTAAGTGAGATTAGGTGTTCAAGAAAAGTCCCAAACCGGGGACTATCCAAGATTTACTCCTAATGAGTAAATCTTGGACGGGTTTCTAGGCCAACAAATAATGTGTTGTCATTCTTATACCTAAAATCCTAGTTCTTCAAATTAGGGTGATTATTGATGTCTTTAAAAGCATGATTGGCAATTTAGGGAAAAGTTCATCATTTAAATTCCAAGCATTCACATGTGTGCATTACAGTTCATCATTAAGCAAGAAGGGTGATTAGGATTCTCAATATACTCAACAATAAAATAAGTTAAACATGTGTGCATTACAGTTCATCATTTACATTCCAAACATGTCACATGTGTGCATTACAGTTCATCATCAAGATATCTATAACTTACTTAAACATTCAATTATGAAGTAAATATACACTTAATTAAGAATAGCATGACACACAAAGTTGCAGTCAACATCATTATGTTTTGTTCTATCATGGACTATCAGATTGGTATATCACATATGTATCAGTACATTATTAAATAAACACAATCAGTAAATAACTTTTAGCAAAAAATCCACTAGACGTGCAGCCTAGACGTGCCCTGGCGCCGCCCAAGCATCTGCCCAGAGGCCTATCTAGGCAGGGCACCTGGGCTTGGGACCCTAGGCGTGCCCTGGCACCTACTTAGGCGCTGCCTGCGTGAGTTCTAGGTTGGCGGTGGCAGAGAAAAGCAAGGCAGAGGACAAAAAAGGTGGTGAAGGTTTGTGGGTTACCTTGCACGAGGACAGCACGAGTAAAGCTGCTTCTACCGGCGGGGGCGGAGGTGACGACGACAGCACCGTAGCTGCTTCTACTGGCGGCGACGACTAGAGGAGAGCAGGGGCGGTGGGCAACGACCGGCGGCGACGAGCGGACAGCAGCAGTAGCAGGGGTGGCGGAGAAGAAGGACGCCGGAGATGGGGCGCCGGAGAGCAGCAGCAGCAGAGAAGCGCCGGAAAGTCGCCGCAACAGGGAAAATCGCCGCAATAGGGTAGCAATGAAACAGCAGAAAGGGGAAGAGTCGGGCGATCGCGGGGGGTTATAAGTTCCCAAATAGTGTCGGTTGTTTACAACAACTGACGCCTAAACATCTTTAGCGTCAGTTGGTTGAAACAACCGACGTCCAATTGGACGATATTTTCATGGAAATTTTTGGCGGGAACCACCTTCAGCGTCGGTTAGAGAGGGATAACTGACGCTGAAAATGACACTATTTTTTTTATCGAAAAATGGATTTCGCGGGCGACTTTAAGCGTCGGTTGTTTATAAAAAACCGACGCTTAATACAAAGTGGTACCCGTGTCTGGCTGGTCTTCGAATATAGACGTCGGTTTTGTTAAACAACCGACGCTTTATATGTTAGGCGTCAGTTTTCCTTAATAACCGACGCCCAGAAAAGCGACACTGAATGCTATTTCTGTAGTAGTGAATCTTTTTAGAAGATTACAATTTCAAATCAAGTAATCTTTCTAAGAAGATTAATGATCATCTCAAATCAAACAATCTCATAAGAAGATTAACAATCCTTCCAAATCTGAACAATCTTTTTTAGATTAACAATCCCAAATCAGACAATCATTTTTAAATATTAACAATTTTAAATGAAAAAATCTTTCTAAAAGGACCAATAATAATTTCTAATCCGAACAATCTTTTTAGAAGATTAATAATTTAAAATAAAAAAAATCTTTCTAAGAACACTAACAATTATCTCAAATGAAACAATCTTCTAAGAAGATTAACAATATTTTCAAATCCATATAATATTTTTAAGATAAACAATCTCATATTACACAATCTTTTTAAGATTAACAATCTCAAATCAAACAATCTTTTTAGAAGATTAACAATTTGAAATAAAAAAATCTTTCTAAGGAAATTACAATCTTTTAAAATTAAATAATATTTTCACATATCAACCAAGTTCTCAGATTCAACAATCATGGAAGCAGTCTTTGAAAGACTAGATGACTTTCTTTTCAAAGGTGTCTTTCTTTCCAAACCTTGTCGAGTGAGATAGTTCTTCAAATTTGACTGAGACAACACTTGTCAATGCCTGAGTCTGCCCAACTTCAAGGGTCCTAGACTATGACCTAAAATTGGACCACCTAGCTCCTTTCATGCCCACATCTAGGGTTTTGGTTCCTAAAGTTGGACCAACCAGATTCATTCATGCGCACATCTATGTTACTGGACTATGACCTGATACTAGACCATCCTAGAATATGAGCTTAAACTGGACCATCTTGTGCTCTTCATGCCTACATTTATGGTCTTGGGCTATGACCTAAAATTGGACCACATCCCATACTCAACACCTCAATCAATAAGAAGATGCCAAGTCGAGGCTACCTCCTTGTCAACTGCTCATTGCTTCCAAGGGGCTGGGACTCAAGGAGAAACTCCTCAAACCAGGGGAAAACTAGGATGTCATTGATGCTGCTAATGGTTTTAGTTTGGAAATCTCACTAGACGAGAACATCCTAGGAGGGAAATGTGATTGATTAAGCATGGTCAATTGCCAAGTAGGGGCTACCTTAGCCCTGATTGACCACTTGTACACCAATCTTCCACTCTCTTCTAAATAATTCTTTCCATCTTTACTTTTTCCTTGCATTGTGTTGGGAAGTATATCTTATGTCAAAGGTGAACAACCTCCTCTATCTCACCCATGATAGGGTAGGTATTGTCATCTAAAAATCAAAAATGAAAAAAAGACTATCATAGTTTTCCTTTGACATGAGAATATTGTAAGAAATAAGGGAACACTCTTTTTTGTATCTCTCAGACAAAGGGGGTAGTCACTTTAATTTCTATATGGATATAATGTGTGAACCATCCCTAAACATAAAGTATCTTCTCATACAATAGTAGACCCTACTTTTGAATCTTGCTAGTGTGAATTTTAAGACGTCGTCAACAGGTCAAGGATCTCAAACTTCACCTAGTCTCATTGATGATCAACCCAAATGACCAAAAGTAGCAACACAGACCAAATATCTAATAGAGGCACCAAGAGATATGCCAGTCACAATAAGAAAGATAAACATGTAGGAGGTGAAAAGCATAAAGAAGCCATAATGGTGCTGGAAATGTATGCTCTCATGAAGGTCTTCCACAGTGCACACCAAAATAGCTAGCTAACATGCCCTTTACACATCCACAAAGCTTAGGATACTTAAAAGGATGACATTATCTAGGATCACTACTACAGAATGGGGATACAACGTCGAGTATATTTTTGCATACAACCGACAATGTTATTTTTCATGTCAATTCTAGGTAGGCAACCATCGTGGGTTT
Source organism: Alisma plantago-aquatica (assembly GCA_963693085.1). NCBI lineage: Eukaryota > Viridiplantae > Streptophyta > Magnoliopsida > Alismatales > Alismataceae > Alisma > Alisma plantago-aquatica. The sequence goes on from OY856409.1 coordinate 1,793,893,079, forward strand.
CCCACCTGATAAACATGGGCTGCACTTTCATTTTTCTGTCAGGTTGTTCTCAAAACAACTATCGTTGTATATCACATGTCAAATTAGAATTTCGTGCAACATTTTTGGGAGCATTTTATTTACCTCTAGAAACCCTATATCGTGGGGGTTTTTCAGCACATCCTCTAGGAGAAATATATGCACACGCCATCTGGCCAGAGGGGAATTAATTGACCTTTGTTGTTGGTTTGTTTATAACAAATTGATGGTGTGTAGATTTAACCTCGTAAAACCCTTACCCTCCTCATTACCCTACCTTTAGTTTCTCTAGAAATTTTCTCTAACAATTCCTCTCTTACTACTCCGCCTCCATCTCCTTCACGTCCAACTCCTCCTCACGCACTTGACTACTCCTCTGCCTCCAGCTCCTCCTCGTTGCCTCCTCTCTGCCACTGATCCTTCCTTTTCCTCTTGACCTCCATCTCCTCCTCAGTGCCACCTCCTCTCTACCACTGCCTCCTCTCTGACACTACTCCTCCTCCTGGTCCTATCCCCTCGCCGCTTCCACAATCGCTAACTCTCTTCCATCAAGATGCTAACATTACCGACTCTCCATCAAAATGTCATCACTGCCGGTTATGCTCCATTGTTGATGTTGCTCGCCTCCGAGCTACTACAGCTGCCAAGCTACTGCGATGTCGATCTACTATTTCCCCCACTCCGCCTCCTCTACTGGTACCCCGAGCTACTACTCCTCGCTTTAGCAGTCTCCTCTTCCTCCTTGGTCGTTGTAGGTTTTCACTCCTCCTCGGGTTTCCTTTCCTCCTCTTACTCCTCCGCCCTATATTTATTATTCATATTTGAAATGTTTTCATGATCATTTTTTATTGAGAATCTTGTATTCTTGTGGCTTGATGCCTTGGACCACTTATATGCATTTTTTTATTAATGCCATTTTTATTGAAATGGTTTTATTAGTCTTAATAGATGAGTTCTTAGGGTTTAGGGTTCAATCTATTATTACCACATCATCATCAATACACCATCATCATCATCATCACCATAGAATCACCAATCATGATGGTGATGATGATGATGATTGATGATTTATGATGATGATGATGATGCAATCACCATCATCAATGATCATCATCGTCACCATCAATACACCACCATCATCATCAATCGTCATCATCAATCATCATCCTCTATCATCATCATCACCATCACTATAAAATTCATCATCATCATCATCAATCATCAATCATCATCACCAGGATCACCATCATCATCATTGATCATCATCATCACCATGATGATGGTGATGGTGATGATGATTGATAATGATGGTGATGATGATGATGATGATGATGATGGTGATAATGATGATTATGGTGATGGTGATGGTGATGGCGGTGATGGTGATGGTGATGGTGATGGTGATGGTGGTGGTGATGGTGATGGTGATGGTGATGGTGATGGTGATGGTGATGGTGATGGTGATGGTGGTGGTGGTGGTGGTGGTAGTGATGATGATGATTGATGATGATGATTGAATCATCACCATCAGTACACCACCACCACCATAATAATAATAAATAAATAAATAAAACAAGCAAAATCTTCACAATTAAAAAAATGAAAACTTCAAAACAAAAAAAAACAATATGAAAACAAATTGTTTTTTTATTAAAGTCAAAAGAAAAAAGATAATCAAAATCCAAAAATCCACTTAATCGACTTAAGTGCATGGATGTGTCCCTCCACACATCTGAAGAAGAAGGGTCAAAGTAGAACCATAGGGCCTAGGATGGAAGGAGCAAGGTCTTTATCTAGAAGTCCTAATGGTTCGCAAACCTAATCTCACTTATAAAAATCACAGAATCAATAAAACCTTGTAAAGCTACAACGGTAGGATCACGTCACATTTCTAAATCAAGTCTTCTTAAGAGTAGTACCCCAGAGGCGAGTTGGAACAAACCCACCAAGTTAGAACATCCTGGAAATAAATTCAGGGGTCACACTCTATATGAACTTTAATGTTTTAACATGACAACAACCTTGCTCACATGGAATGACAAAGACAAGTGGGTTGGAGGATATGTATATTTGGGTCCCTTACGACATCATTCAAATCTCATCAGTTTCCATGATGATCTATCATGCGGAGCACAAATGGGGATCCTTTACTAGGAAATGCCCATGAAGCCATTGTGGAAGTTTCCATCCTAAGGCTTTAAGCATCAATATCCACTACGTCAAAGAATTAACCAAATATATATTAACTATGGAATCCAATGGGAACCCAAACTTGGACATATTATTGTAGTGAATTTCTTATTAAGTATGACATCCAAGATCAATGGAGCGTATAAAATCTCTGTTGGGAGTAAAAAACTCCCATCCAAAGGTTTTGAGCATCAATTCCCACATACTTAAATGGAAATTGATCAAAATGATGAGCAACTAAGTCCAAATGACACTCAACAAAATGGATACATGCTTGTGACAAATTGCATACACAAAGAAGTGTCTACAATAGAGCCCATATGGGTATCTCTTACACTTGGTGAATTAACTCAACTGGGTAGGGAATTGATGCTTGAATGCTTGCAAAATGGCACATCTTGAGTTGTACAAGTATGAAATCAAGAGCAAGTAGAGAATCAAATGTATCCTAAATGAATCTTTCCCTGGTGGTACATTTGGCTATGATCAAACAAGTGAAGAACCAACCTATTTATAGAAGACTTTGGACAACCTTAAACATGCTTGGGGTCTCAAATCACCTTAAACTCCTATACTAAAAAGTGGAAAGTAAGGTGAGAAGGGTAGTTGTCATTTGCCAAGATAAGATACAATGTTTGCATGACCACCCCTCACATCTCATGATAGGCCTCCTGACTAACATGGGTTACCATTAACTTGTCAAAGGGGTCTCAGTCCAAAAAATCTAAATGTTAAACAGTGGCCTGAGCCCAAAAGAAACAAAAAAGAACCTCTAAGGACATGTTTTAACAAATGCCATGGTAATTAACAACATAAGAAGCCATTAACCATGGTATCTCAAATCAAAACATGGTACTTCAAATCAAATTTGAATTTAAATCAACTTCAGAACACTTCTTGCTGACGAACATAATCACATAAATGTCAAAAGAAGAATTTAAAACCTTTAAAACAAAAAATAGGGGATAAATACCACCACCATAACATGATCACCCACAATCCCTTGCCTTTATATAGACTAATTAAGAAGGGAAATCTAGGATGATAGTGTCCCACTTTATGTTGATATTAGTAGACCAATTCAACAACAATAATGTCTCCCTCGACGATCACGATATATCTCCACCAGTAGAGTCCTTCAAGGAACCATTGACAAAAGGTTATAGACAGGATGAATCACCCCGTACAAAGACAGAGTCTAACTCAAATCTAGCTTTAGCAACACTTGCATGTTTCTTCAGAGAAAGTGTCAGACAAGGTTCATCATCTCCCTAGATATTGAAAACCTTACCCACTCTTCAAGATAGACCTACAACGCATTAATGAGGGTGACTTCTTGTCAATTAGCATGACCTCACATGACGTTCTCTCTACACAATAGATATTAAATCATCAAAGGATAAATGGTCCAAATACCCTATATATATAAAACCCAACTATAATGAGCTCATGTCTCCTCCGAACACTTCTCTCACAATAGAGCCAACATGATACGACGTCTACTTATGAAAGCCATAGAGAATCTTCAAGCCTCTACCTTTCAAGCAAGAAGCATTGATTCGATTTCATAGGCCCACCAAAGACCTATAAAAAATGCAGCATCAGAGCCACATCACCAAAGCAGACTGAATGATATGTCATACCTTGATTCTAGACTGTTACCATCATCAACTCTTTTACATTGACTATAATGTCTGGGCCCACTGCCCTAGGCTCTAGTAGAGTTTCAGGAATGACGAGTGACCCCACAGACCACCACTAGCCTTAACTGCACACTTTTTCCTCACTCACGTGCAAGCCAAGATCAACTTCCTAACTGGTCATCCATCCTAGTACTACTCCAAGCTGAGCACGCTTAACTATGAAGTTCTTTAGTGATGAGCTCCCAGAAAAGAAGGTGCACCTTGGTGATATGTGTAGTCCAATCATTCCTTTTAAGATCATTTTATCCGAGGCCTCAAATCCTTAGACATTAGAATCTCCCCCAGTTAGAATCTTGACGTCCTCTTCAAGGATTAACTATATGGCCTCATAATCTGACCCCATTTCAGTGTAGACGCACGATGGCCCATGGACGCCCAACTCTTGATCACGGATACCTAGCGCAAGGGTGGCTACGTCACCATGGACAAGCCTTTCTAACATGTCTGGACCGCATGTCTCAAGACTGGCATGCCACATGCCCATGTGGGCCCCACCTACTGGAGGGGTTTTGGATTTGATACCATTTGTAATGCCCGGGCCCACTCCCCTAGTCTCTAGTAGATTTTTGGGAATGACAACTGGCCCCACAGACCACCACTAGCCTTAACTACATGCTTTTTCCTCACTCACATGCAAGCCAGGATCAACTTCCCGACTAGTCACCCATCCTAGTACTACTCCAAGTTGAGCACTCTTAACTATGGAGTTCTTTAGTGATTGGCTCCCAGAAAAGGAGGTTCACCTTGGTGATATGGGTAGTCCAATCATTCCTTTTAAGATCATTTTATCCATGGCCTCAAATCCTAGGACGTTACATTGACATTCCTTACCTTCAGAATAATTGCAGATGAGGAGTTCAAATTGTAACAACTCACATCAGGCTCATAGATAAAGCATGACCCAGAGTCATTGACCATGTGATTGGTGGAATTACACCTACTTGACTTTTTCCCTCGATTTAAAAGTCCTACACTCTTCTAGGAATCCTCAATCATGACTAATTTTGTGGATGGTTTTTTCCAATTTCTTTTGGGTCCTAGACCATGACGTAAAACTAGACCAATCACAAACTTAAATTCCAATCTCTTTTGGGTCCTGGACTATGGCCTGAAATTGGACCAACCATGTGCTTTATATTTTCAAGTCTATGATCCTAAATCACGACCTAAAACTAAACCAAACCCACAATGATATTTCAAAATTCTTTTTATGGTCCTAGATCATGACCTAAAATGGAACCAAACCTACAAACACATTTCCAAACTTTTTTTGGTCCTAGACTAAGACCTTATACTTGACCACAATCCCTATCTTGATTAGGAACCTTTCCTTCTAACAAAAAAATCCCTACGCTCAGGTAGGCACCTACATTTAGTCCCTATTATAGGCACCCTTTCTCTCAACCCCTATCCAGAATAGGCATTTCATTTCTCAAAGACCTACGTTCATGTAGGAATCTACACAATCCAATACCTACACCATGTAGGCACTACATTCCCTCAAATTCAAGCCCTACATTCAGGTAGGCAACTTCACAAGCCAAGCCCTATTTTGAATAGGAATTCCCCCTAGTCTAAGCCCTACTATTAGATAAGAACCTTTATTGAAAGCCCTACATCTAGGTAGGCATCTTTACAAGCCCTATCTAGAATATGCATTTTCTCTATTCCAATCCCTACATCCAGTAGGCACCTTTCTCCAAGCCCTATTCCAAAAAGGCAATTCCTCCAGTATAAACCCCACATCTGGTAGGCACCTTTGTCCAACCCTTACCCCAAATAAGAATTCCCTCTAGTTTAAGCCCTACACTTAGGTAGACCCTTGCTTCTAATCACTATCATGAATAATAATCCCTCTTGAGAAAAAGCCCTACTTCCAAGTTGGTATTTTAAGTAAACCCTATACTTGTATAGGCATCTATGATAAATCCCTATTCTGAATAGGCATACATTAATGACTTTTATAAATCCAATGTGTTCTATCTCAAATAGGCATTCTTGATGAAACAAGTCCTATCCTAAATAGGCATCCACATTCAAGCCCTATGCTGAATAAGTGTCTCCTGGAACTCAATCCCTATGTAGGCACACTCGACAGAACCCTACATTTGAGTGATCACTCCTACAAAATCCCTATCAACATATAGGAACCTTGATCAAAGCCCTACATGCAGTAGGAAAATATTGCTCTACCATCTTGTTTTCAAGAGAGGATCAAGGGAGCATACAGTTGACAAATACATTCACTAGGTATAAAGGACACTTTAAATCTTGAAAATTTATATAGTGCCCAACCTTATCTATATTGAGCACTTTTTGAAAACAATAAATGCATCGAGGAATAAATAATTGACCAATATAGACAGTTGTCACAAGGCCACCTTTTAGATCTAAAAATCTGTCTGGAGCCCAATCCTATCAACATTATCGATACTGGAAGATGATCTAGGGAGCAGAAAATTGACCGATACAGTCATTGGCCATGAAGGTCACCTTATATTTGGAAACATGACTGATACCTAACGTGTCCATCTTGAGATCTCTTATAGAGAAGTTGAGACTATGCTTTTAAGGTCCTAACAAGCAACCTGGAAGAATGGCATGCCAATAATCCATTAATTCCCATATCTGACAGGACCTTGCCAGTGATCATATAATTCCATTGACATATCTATTAATACTCTTTCAAGACTTCAATAAGAGACTTATAACTTCAAATCTAATCAGACCCAATATCACTTCAAGAACAAACCATTCCTAGTGAAATGTAGTTCAAAGGAAGGTTGATTGAATCACGTAAGAACTAGAGAGTCAGGGATAATTGTTAGTTGACACTCTAGGGGGAGATGATAGACTAGTGGAGGAGCATGTTGTATATGCCCCCTTAACAATGCATAATCACTTGGTTCTCGGTATTTTTTTATCACACTTCCCACAAATTCTATCCTACATGGATTTTACATGCTCTGAGGAACTGACAATAAATCAGACACAACCACTACATTTGAAGGACACCTTAACCCATATATATGTCTAGTTCCCAAACATTCCATCTTGAGCATGTTCAAAGAACTAAAGAAACCAAGGTGATGCTTTCAAATATCCTAACACAAAACCTATAAATATTCGAATAACTGGTTGATGCTTTAAGGAATAGAAAACTAAAGAATACACTCACTAGGTATATAGGCCACCTTAAATTAAAAAAAATCTGAAGTTGAAATATATCTACCTTGAGCACTGTTGAAATTCAAAAATGATTTAAATCTTGATATTTGTCCAATATCAATCTATGGTCCTATATCATGACCTAAAACTGATCTAATTGTGCCTTCCATCTCCAAATCAATCTATGCTCCCAAATCGTGACATGAAACTAAATCAATCTTACACTCATATTTCTAAATCTTTCTATTATCTAAGATCATGACCTAAGACTATGCCAATCATGTCTTGAACACATATCAAGAATTATAATCCCTACATATGGTAGAAGCTTTTGGATGATCACATAATTCTATCATTTCCATATCTGACAATCCTTTCTCAGTAGAGATGTAGTTCAAAAGAAAGTGAATAATCTAGTAAGACTAGAAATTCAGGGATAATCACCCATTGACATTCTAGGGGAATAGATGAAGGACCGGTGGAAGAACACGTCACGGAGGATACCTTGATTCTTGAGGATCACCTAATACCTAATATCAACTTTTCTTAACACTCTTCCTATGAACTTTACCCTACGAGATCACACATGCTCTAGGGAACAAACAATAAACCAACACAATCATTGGAAATAAAGGTCACCTTATCTAGGAATTTGTTTGACACCCCAGTGTTCAATCTTGAGCAAAAAAGCCCTATTGTTGATAGGCAAACTCATCCAATTTTACCTCTTTAGGGTCTTGGTCCTAACACTAAATTGGTGCATTCCTTCACTTACAAAGCAATGATAAAAAAACTAAAACTAGAATGCATAGAAAGAGAAGAGAGATTATGGCTACTTTTCAAGATCTTTACATTCAAGCAGTTTCCACAATTCTCAATGATTACAGACTCTCAATCTTAATATTTTTGACAAACAACAATTTGCATCCACTTTTAACATCCACTTTTTTCTCTAGAAGGCATAAGTCAATGGAGAAATCATACATACACTGGTTTAAGAACTGAAGTAATGATGAGAGTCACTTTTATGGTTGAGAAACCTCTTATTGCTGATTAGAACTTTAGGGGAATGAATGATTGGTCAGATACAGGGGACTTCCTAAGTCGAAGGTTTTCCTTGATAGGAAGAAATAATTTATTCCCAATCTTTTCCTCACCAATTCATCCTTAGAATGAAAAAACATCACCTTCACTTCCCACCATCCACAAGGTTTGTCAAAATAATTTGATGAGTCCAACCTTTTTTGGCCTTTTGTGATAAAAACTGGGGGTTAGACTTGGCTCAAGCCTGTGGTTCTCACTCTTATCTCGAACCTTGCCTTGAGAGGGGTAAATTGTTGACACTCCATTTTTTCTCACCCAACAAAAAATCATACTTAAATGTTATTTCTCTGGCTAATGAAAAAGTTCATCACTTGTTCCACATTTTACTTAATTTTCACTTGTTTTCATCATTTCCCACATTTTCACGTATTTAATCCACTCATTTTTGCCCACTTTCACCCAGTTCAGGGTCTTATGTAAAGAAACCTTCTTTTAAAAAAAAACTACAATTTGTCCTTCAATTTTGTTTTAAATAAGCTACTTTCATAAACTACCCAATTAAATTGTCTGAAATAAAATATTTACTTTTTCAACAACCTTTTCAGAAAGATCTGATAGATAATCCCCATTTACCAATCTATGCAAGTTTTCTCTGATTTTCTCTAGAACATTCATGAAATTACTAACCAAATGATAAATCATCTTTTTATCACCCACCGACACCAGGCGGATCAGAGACATACACCATGTGCCATGTGTTGAAGTGCCTTGATATGCACACCCTCCTATGTGTTGCATCGTGGTGATCCATCGACTCTTTCAGAAGATTTTGCCCAGAACCCTAAAATCCACCTAGAAATAGACTTCCACACCCACCATATTTCTGTTCCCTTTCATCTCTCCCGAAGCCAGAGAAACAACTATCGCCCACTTTTATTTTCTTCAAGTGATCAAAGGATCCTTCTTCTTACACCAACTTCTCTATTCATGCCAATAGGTAGTTGATTTTTCTAATATATTTAGATCAATAACTACTGCTTACTCTAACCTATTCATAATCATTCATATTTGCAAGATCTTTCTCAAATATTTGATTGTTTCCTACTGAATCTATCTCTCTCGCCTCTCTCTACCTATGCATCAGTCCTAACTACCATTGGTAAATATCCACCATGGGAGGTCCGGAGGCAATCAGGACCACAACACCTAAAACTAGGACCGTTAGGGCTATAATGGGAATTACAAAACCATCTCCATACCCAAAGGTCCATCAATATAAAACTCACTTTTTATAGTGTTTTATAGTCATTTTCCTCTACAACAACCTTGATCATTGTTGTTTTTATCTGAGATGACTATAGAGGTTGCAATAATGTTATCGGGTGAGATGGGGGTGTCAATACCTTCCCCACTCACAATAGATCACCGAGTCCGATCTCTGATTTAATGCATACCTTTCTTATATGCCCTTGAGTGGAGTCAAAATTGGTTTTCCTTGTGTTCACTCGCTGATTTAAACATCAACTTCATTTTTTACTTTTATACATATAAAACGAAGTGGCAACTCTAAGCTTTATCCATTTATCATTTTATTCTTGCTTTTACATTATATCCACGACCGTAGGACCATAGGATCCATTAGATTTTCGAGCTGGGTACAACGATAGCCCTTTTTTCTTGGAGGAATATGGATAACTTTTGTACCTCCTTGTCATCTAGCTCCCAATCCATGATTTGGGTGTATATCCATCGCATGTAGCCGTTGGGTGAACAACATGGGATTATATAGGAGATGGTGAACTCCTCTTCTTGGCAGTACCCTAACTCATGTTGTTGATAGGTAGCATATAAAAACAAAATTGGAGATCATCTTCCTTGATGCAATCTATGGTGCAGGGGTTATCGACATGAACTATGGCAATGGCATGTCCCAACTAATACTTTAGTCTTTGGTGTAGTGATGAGGGAACCACCCCATTGTGGTGAATCCATGGCCTCCTCAAAAGCAGGTTGAAGGAGGGACTCAATTCCATGTCCATGAATAGTAGTGTGAATGTATTTGGTCCAATATATAGTTTAAACATGATCTCTCCCACAATGTCTCTAATCACCCCATCGAACGAGGTCTCCTTCTTTGGGGTAGGTTGCAAGTGGGAGGGACCCCTTCCCAGGCTGATGAACATCTTGAGAGGACACATCGAGGCATGAACCATTGTTGATTAAGTAAGAACCTTTATAGATGGTGGTGATTAGAAAGGAATTATGATGTCCTCCTATGGTAGGGATCTCTCATAAAAAAAAGACACAAGAAGTGTGGTTGTGAGTAACCCAATGGTGGCAACAAGTGTTTATGGCCTCACGTATTTAGACATGCAAGCCCCTTCTATTGTCTTTATAACTTCCATGTTTATAAAAGCTCTGCATTAATTATGCTAGTGATATTTCCCCTTTGGGTTCTTCTAGAAATTAGATTATGTAGGAGACTTCATGATTAGATTCCCTACCAACTATTGCATTGGTGGCACCTTCTTGGTGTTCACCACGGGGATAAAGACCTTGCTTGTCTCCTCTTCTGGTGTGCTAGTAGGGACTCCTACGTATCTAGTGGTCTTCTCTTTACCTTTGTTAAGAGATGAGGGAACTTATGATGGGATGGGGTGCGGGTACATTTGTGGGACATCTGGTTTAGATTCAACTTGCACCACTACCACATGATGAGGAATTGTCTTCTACTGATATTTCCTAGGACTGTTATGTTAGGAACTCAAATCTTCCATACTTTCTTCCTATAGTGGTCTTCGCTTTACCCTTGTCAAGGGATGAGGGAACTTATGGTGGGATGTGGTTTTGGTACATTTCTGGCATAGTTCGTTTAGATGCAACTTGCACCACTACCACACAATGAGGAATTGTATTCTATTGATATTTTCCTAGGACCATTATGTTAGGAACCCAAATATTCCATACATTCTTCCCCTAGAAAGATTATAGTGTGCTAACCAGCTATACTTTCTTCCCCTAGAAATCTCCTAGTGTGCTGAACGGTTGTATTTTCTACCCCTGGTGACCTCTCGATATGCTGATCAACCTCCTGGTGCTTAGTGGGATCGTTGATTTCTTCTCTTAGTTTGAAGTGGTGATATTAGTGCTATAAGACTAGTTCTTGATGGCTTGTTCTAGAGGAAGGATGAGTTGTTGGATCTATTGATCATGAGATGACACCCACTATGTTGGAAAATGAAGGCATATCCTCTTATGTGAATGTGATGATCTCACTAGATTTTATCAAGTCCTTAATGCATGCTTGAGCACGAGAGATGAATCTATCGTGTACCCTTTAGCCCAAGGGAAGTCACAAAAGTTATTCGCATTTTAGTTCTTTGGTAGGACATCTAGAACATTCCTTATGTTTGGGAACTTTAACATGTGATTGATGTCTAGAAATATAAAGTTGAGGGATTCTCCCAAAGGAAGTGAACTCTATTTTTGGCTTGGAAGGTTCTTATGATGATGCGGCCTTGGTTGCTAGCTCCAGTTGAGGCACCATGTTGCTCAATATTGGAAGAGTGTCTCCTACTGCTTATTGCATAGGCAGTTGAAAAGGCAGTGGTGCGTACCCACAGTGTAACATTCCAAATTTTCAAGAATAATCTAAGCCTTATAATGTGGTTTTTATTAAACAAAATTCATTGAGGGTCTTAATATAAAAGATTATGAAATAAAATTTCATGGAGGTTAATGAAGTGAGAAGAACAAAATGTGAATCAGAATACTTTTCCCCATTTATGTGTGCATTAGAATTTCAATTAATTTAAAGATCATATACCATTAGTTTCCCTTTTTGTATTTTCTCTCACTCTCCTATCATTCATCATGCTTAAAGGACATAAAAGAGCCAGACAAGAGATTTGAAGTTAAAAATGATATAAATGGTGAGCAATAAGTTATTATCTCACTTTTTTACTCAAGGAAAAGAAATTAAGGGGAAAAATGTACCACATTACACATTCAATGCATTAAAACCAAGTAAAATGACATCTATAGAAATTATGGGCAAAACATGTGAGAAATGAAAATCTAAGGGTATAGGAAGGATCTAGACCCCTTTTTGGGCATGTGCTCCAAATTTGGTAGCATTTTAGTTTAATTTGACCCTTCAAATACATTATGGAAGTTCCCATGTGGTTTTATTAGGATTTGATTAGAAATACATTTAATGTGGCGATTTAAGACTGAAGTCTCAAATTTTTTGCTGTCACGCCTATCTTGTTCTCCCTTCCTTTTCTTGCTTGCACTGTCAGCCATTCATCAACGATCCAATGATTAGAGGATCATCCCCTTCCCTTGACTCTCTCGTTGGTCTATGAACAATTAATTGTGATTCCTTCCTTGGACTCGCCCTCTCTCATTACTCATCCATTTCACAAAGTTCTTTCTCCATGGATCCCGTCTCTCTCTTTCCCAAACATAATGGGCCTTTACTCACCTCCCCTATCAGCCTATGGATAAAATTTTGACGATCTTTTATAGAAAAAACAATTAGATAGATCCTTCACGATCCTCAAATGTTGTGGGTCTCATAACGACTATGTGTCTTGGTGCTCCTTGGTAGAGCTCTAACTCAAGTGGATACTTAATCAAATTTTCAACTACATTGGCTGGTGTGTTCCTACTAGGCTTTGGGTTGAGCAGGGATTCAATCAATTCTGTGACTGCACCTGACTCTTCGGTGTCATGGTGTAGAGTGACCTATGTAAGGCCATCCACTTGACCAAACCTATGTCGATTAGGTCTTAAATGTCATTCTTGTGGGATATACATGAGTCTATTTTGTACGCCTTGTTGCGATAGAAATCATAGTAAGCATTGGAATTATAGCTCTTTGGAAAGGGATTCAGGGGCTTCCTTATAACTGGAAACTTCAAAAGGTTCTCGATCAATGGAAGGATGGTACTACAAGTGGCCTTAAGGGTGTGAAGATTATCTTTGGATTTGGCATTGGAATCTCCTTCTTGACATCCATGGGAGAAATATCCAATTCTGAAATTGCATCCCCTTTCCTCATGCTTTGGAATCGAACTTTATGATCTTCTAGTGGTGACCTATGAAGGTGTTGATTTCTGCTATCTTGACCTCTAGATCTCCCATTTTCTGCATGATTTCTGTCATACTGTGATCAAAAACATTTTGGATCTCTAAGAGAATTGTGGTTTTCATTATTGTGACTAAGTCTAGGTGAGGTGGGTACCTGTATGGTCTCGGGAGTATAGGATAGTTCCAAGATGGCAGTTAAGGGTACATTGTTAGATTGACTGCATAAGGCTTATTCTTCTACACTGGAATTGTAGTTTTTTGACCTTTTGTATCTTTTGGCCTTATGGCTTGATATACAATAAATTCTAATTGTTCATTTTATTCTTCTATTTTATCATCTGCTTGGTTGTTCTATGGAGTGATTATGTGTGTCATAGATGCCACGTGCTGGTGATGCTCATATCTAACATGCTTACACTGGTATACTATTGGTGGGAGTTATAAAAGACGATGTAGTTGTTCACCCTATAGGCTGTTTGGTGATGACAGTTGTGTATGACCTAAAAAGAGGAACCCCTCTATATGTAGCTTTGGATGACCCTAATTAGATTTGACTATTTGCTGACCACTGAACTCAAGTGCCTTTGTGTCCTGTAGTTCATCAACCCACAAATGACTACTGGATGGATTTTGTGTCAATCGGAGCCTTTCGTTCCTCATGGAAGTCTTAAAATAGTGTCTTCATCACCTCATCAGTGTTGGATTGTTCATTAGCAATTGTCATCTCAATAAGCTCTTTTCAAAATTGTCAATAAGTGTTTGTTGCCTAAAACTTTTGTGATGTCCTCTTCTATGCTGAAAGTGGAATGGTTATTTATTAGTATCGAGAAACCAACTGGGAATATGCCCCTTGTGTAGCAAGGAGTTGAAAAAGGAAGAAATGTGGTTGTAAACAAACAACCCCTTGTGTTTGGCAAGAGGCTTTAACATATGACATTCATGTTTTTTGTGTCCCCAAAATTCCCAATAGAATTCAATACAAATTGCCCCTTGTGTATAAGAGGGCCTCCAAAATCGTGATAGAAAAAGGAACATCTCCCTTGCATGGAGAAGGGGACAAACATCATGCTAAAATATGAAAGTTCACCCTTTGTTTGAAAAGGGATTTTTCATGTATCAACACAGATTGTCAGATCTAACGGTATGAGGAGAGGAACATGCCCCTAGATTGGCTGATATAAAATAATGATGCAAGTCATGTCATGAGGTATGTCTTATAACATCATGATAGAGCACATAAATTGTGGTTGTTGGTTATAGAGGGATGAATTTAAGATGGCAAGCATGGACAAGGTGACCCACTTTGGGCCAGAAACTATGGCTGGAGATTGATGTGTGAGGTTTCTATCTCCTTAGTGGGGTTATTACAAGAGAAATCCCCAATAGGAAAAGTCTATATCTAGGGACAAGGTGACCCAATAAAGGCCAGAGATTGTGGCTAAATAAGAGTGTGTGAGATTCCTCTCTCCCTAGGGGAGATCTTATGAGAGAAATACTCACAAGAAAATGGAGTGTTTGGGGATAAGGTGACATGGATAGGGCCAGAGACTGTGTATAGGTATAGGTTATGGGAGATCTTATGAGAAATATACTCATAAGGTAAAGGTGTCCTTTTAGGGGCCATAGGCTGTGGTTGGATCTAGGTGTGTGATATTCCTCTCTCCTTAGGGAAGATCTTATGAGAGAAATGCTCAGAAGGTATAGGGATATCCAGGGACAAGGTGACCCTCTCAGGGATTGTGGATGGATATGGGTGTGTGAGATTCCTCTCTCCTTGGGGGAGATCTTTTGAGAGAAACACTCACAAGGTAAAGGGCATATACAGGGATAAGGTGACCCGCTCAGGGCCATAGAATGTGGCTAGATATGGATAAATGTGATATTCCTCTCTCCTCAAGGGAGATTTTATGAGATAAAGACTCACAAAGAAAAGGGGGATGTTGGCATGGTGATGTCCTAGTTTAAGGAGGTCCATGACTGTATAGATGTGAGTGTGAAAGCTAGGTGATGGCCCACTTTTAGGTCGTAGTTCGAGACCATATAGATGTGAAGGTGAAGGCGTGGTGATATCCAAGTTTTAACTTGTGGTTCGAGACGATATAGATGTCTGCATGAAATCAAGATGATGACCCAATTTTAGGTTTTAGTCTGGGACTTTGGTGTTGGCTAGGAAAAGATGGGTGGACTACGTGCTACTGGGAGACATCTCTAATGATCTGGAAAATCCTTTTGGTTCAAATGGAGTTGGTATACTCAGGGAATGAGTTGATATTTTAGTCAAGATTTGGCAGTTTTATCCAAGATTTGAGGATTGAGTAGTGAATTGGTGCAATGATGAAGCTTTGATATGAAAGGATAAAGTTGAGTTAGAGGCCCTTCAAGGAAGTATATTCTTAAGTAAACATGGGAATAGATAGCTCAATGCTAGAGTGAATGATTCAAGAGTAGATGTGACTTGTTCATAACTTATAGCTAAAATTCAACAACTTTTGATGCTAGGATGAAGGTATCAGAAGGTCAAGGTAATCTAGAGAATCTTCCCAAAAATGATGGTTCTTTGGCTCATCCATGATTGTAGTTGAACATTGAAGAGATTTCAGAGTACTTCAATAATATTTGACGACTTTTCAATAGATGTCAAAGGTTTCAAGCATGATTGGTGGATCATGAGAAGAGACCACAATTAGGTAGCCTTTCAACATGTATCAAGTCAAAAGATTTTTGATAAGGTTGTACAATATTAAAAATACATTTCTTTCTTTTTTTAGAGTCTGGAGAACATTTTCCAACTTTTCCAAAAAAGGCTCAACTTCATTGGTTTTTGAAAGCATTTTTCAACTTTTGAAAGCGGTTCAACTTTTGTTTATCTTTGAAAAGATTTAAGATTGTCTTCTTTATATAAGATTATTCTTTTTGGATAAGATGTGTTCTCTTTTTTTACAAAGATTGTTCTTTTGAAAAAGATGTCTTCTATTTTTTTTGTTGAAAATATTGTTCTTTTTTGGAAAAGATTTATTGTCTTTTTCTAAAATGATTTTTCCTTTTTTGTTCCAAAAAGATTGTTTTTATTTTGAAAATATTTCTCTTTTGGAAAGTTCCTTTTTCATTTTTGAAAGGACTTCTATTTTTGGTTTTTAAAAGATTTTTAATTTTTTTTGGAAAATTTTTTTCCTTCTCTTAAAAAGAAAGAGAAGTTCTTTATTTTTTGGACGATTGTTCAATCAAGATTATTGAATAAAATTGTTGGATACGAGAGATTATTTGTCATTGTTAAAGATCATCAAAAGATCTTTAAGATTGTGAAGATCAGGGATCAAAGATTATTGATGATTGAGATCACTTGAAATCATTTGGCATCCTTTTAGATCATTGGAGATTGTTTGAGATCATGCGAGATGATGAGATTGTTGTTTTGATAAGATTGTTGATTTGAATAGTTGTTTGGATAAGATTGTTTAAACATGAGGATTTAGCAAACAACAGACAAATTGTGCATGATGATTACAATATTAAAGCATATATATTTCAACAATCATAGAATTATGACAAAACAACAATATTAAAAGTTGAAAAAAGCCACCACAAGTTGCATATGTAGAAAATGAAGCCCCCCCCTTTTACCCCATTAGTTTAGATGTGATATTACGTCCTTACTCAAGCATGATTTCTATCAGAGGGAAATGTCCTTACCTTCTCTATGGCTTGATGGAACTCATCGTGGGAATAACTCAGGTTCAACATATACGGGTACTAATTCTGATACACCTAATGACTATGACAATCGTAATCAGTTGTGTGCTAGGAGAGGGAGTGTTTTCAAGGCCTTTGAATGTCCAACTTAATGTTGTGCCAATACCTTTACTGGATGCGTCAGTACCTTTGGTGGAACCCCCAATCCACTTTCAAAGATCCAACGTGAGTGTTGGTATCCATTCCATGACACATAGGTTTGTAGGTCTGCACTATGCAATTGTAAGATTTAGTATCTTCTAATGCAATCCCAAAATAATAAAGCCTGAAAGATAAATGATATGCACATAAGAAAATAATCATGTATCTATTAAGAAAAAGAAGATCTGGCTTAACATGAAGACATCTGACATCCTTTTCTCTCTTTCCTTATTATTTTTTAAAGTAAGTAAAAAAACATGAAAGAAAAAGAAAAGGGGAAGGAAATGAATGCCAACCCTAAAAGAGAAGTGGAGGCCAAACCTGAAAGGGATGCATAGACTAACCCCAAAAATGACGATTGATACAAATCATGGCAGTTTTCTTACTGCCAAAAATCAAAGCAATGTGAAAACCAAAACAATTTTTATTCGCTGATGTAACAAATGATTTTACCAGCATTATTAGGATTTTGAAATTAAAAAGGTGATGATAAAGAAGAAAACCATTCTTTTTGCTGACAGAACAGAGTATTCCACTGGTTTTTAGGGTTAATCTTTTTTTGAACATTTTTTTAAATTATCTGCAGATTCCTGTGCTTTGTTTTTAATTTTTTCAGAAAAACTCTAGATTTCAGTAAAAATAGAAGGAACAAAAGAAAGACGAATGAAAAAAAAAAAACCCCAACTGATTGAGAAACTTGAGATGACAAAAGGAAAATGCAACTTAGATCGTCTGAGTACCCGAAAGCGGAGTTGCCAAACTATTGTACCTGGCCCAAAAAACCCAATGAATCTTATGATCATGGAAAAAAATAAAGAAGCAAATGATAAATAGATAAAGCTTGGAGTCGTCATCCGATTTTATATGTAAATAAGGGAAAAACAAAGTTAGATTTGAATAATCATGAAAACACGAGGAATTCTGATTTTGACTCCACCCAGTGGTAGATAAGAAGTGTATGCATAAATTCAGAGATCAGACTCAGCAATCTCATTATGCGTGGGGAAGGAGTTAACATTCCCATCCTAACCAATATCATGTATTGCAACCTTTTTAGTCATCTAAGACAAAAATAATAGCGAGCAAGGTTATTGTTAGAGAAAATAGTGAAAATATGATAGAAAGGTGATTTTTATTTTAACAAACCTTTGGGGATGTCGATTTCCAATCATAGCCCTAAAGGTCCTAGTTTTTAGATGTGTTGTGGTCCCACGCCTGAGGACCTCCCATGACAAAGATCCATCATTGGTGGTTGGGACTGATGTGTAGGAGAGAGAGATAAGAGGGATAGATTTAGTAGACAAGATCAAATCTTTGAGAAAGAGCATGCATATATGAACGACTATGGATAAAAGTGGTTATTGATATGGATATATTAGAAAAAATAACTTTTACAGCTGAGCAGCCTACCGACATTAGCAGAGTAGTTGGTGTTAGAAGAAGAATCCTCTGATCAAATGTAAAAAATAAAGGAAGATAGACGTTTCTCTGGTTTTAGGAGAAACGAAAGGGGCCTAGAATGTGGTGGGTGTGGGGATCTATTTTTAGGTGGGTTGGGGTTCAAGCTTCTGGGCATAATCTTCTAGAAGCGGCGGAAAATCACCACAATGTGCCACACAGGAGGGTGCACATATTGAGGTATTCCACCATGTGACACGTGCCGAATGGCTCGAATCCACCCCATGCCCCCGAGTGATAAAAAGGAGAGTTTTTATTATCCCAGTAATTTTATGATTGTTCTGGAGAAAATCACAAAAAACTTACAAATAAAGATAAGTGGGGATTTTCTCTCAGATTTTTCTAAAAGGCAGCTGAAAAGGGAAATATTTGATTTCAGAAAACTCAACTAGACATTCTTCAAAGATTTTCTTATTTTAAGTTGAATTGAAGGACATATTTCACTTTTGGTCTGAAAGAAGGTTTCTTTACAGAACGCCAAGAACTGGGTGAAAGTGGGCAAAATGTGTGGATTAAATATGCAGAAAAATGTGAAAAAGGTAAAAATGGATAAAATGTGGAAAATATGATGGACTTATCATTACTAAAGAATTAACATTTAAGCATGGTTTTTTATCGAGTGAGCAAAAATGGGGTGTCAACAGCTACACACGGCCCTAGATCACCAGATGGATGCAATAGTGGAAGCCCATAACATTATGGCCCATAATGATGGACTTGAGCTAAAGAGTCTACCTCAACTATTTACCACAGATTCGAGACCTGAGATGTGAGGCCGGACACATTCTTCTAGAGGAAGAGTGCCATCTCATGATACTGTATTGGTAGGACATCTTCCCTGAGCATAAAGGACCCCATTCATACATTCTTGGACCACAACTATAATAGAAGAAGATGTGAACATTGCCAAGGCCATCATCCATGTGACAATACCTTGCCACATTTAAGAGGTTGATGAAGAAGAGCAGGACAACTACCTATTATTGTAACGAACATCAGAGAAATCACCATGATCAAAGAAGAAAGTAAATTCCTCTGAACTGAGCAGATCAACCAACAATACAAGTACAAGATCATTCCTCCAAATGAGGAAGATATCAAGCTCATGCTTGCCTTGAACGCTAAACAGTCATTCCCCAAGCACCCTGACACTAGATAAAGTAGTAATAAACACAATGATGATCCCATTGGTGAGGTAAAGATTGCTGACCTGACACTTGAAAGGATGGAGGAGCCATCCAATACAATTGGTTACGATCCTCTTTGGATATTCCCTACCTATTAAAACCAAGACAACTCTAACGTTGCAACCCGTGAAGTCATGGAGGAAATTACGAAGTCACATGCGATGATTACAATGACATCTACAACATGATTGAAGGATGGGGCATCAATTCCATCATCAAGAAAGAAGTCATGCATACAAGCCCCATCCTTCTTGTCCTGAACAACGAAGAAGCCCAAATTTTGGTGTGTAGACGTTCACAACATCCAGAGGACAATGTCCCGTCATGTGCCTAAAATATAGCACATTAGAATGGAACCCCAATGTGGTAGAGATCCCCACTCATCCCCATAAAATCCTAAAAAATTGTAAAATCAACAAAATCCCAACCAACTACAAAACTCAGAAAACCCAAAAATATCTTAAGATGAGTAGGATCTCTAGGAGTTTGTTGGATATTTTATTGAAGCAACACATATCTACAATGAGAAAGACATCAAGTTTGAAGACATCCCTATCTTGAAGTATATGATGAAGGAGCATCAACCTTTTCATATTGAAGAAGCAATAGAGATGGTGAATCTCAAATCAAGCACCCAACCACACAAAGTCAAAATAGGTCCACATCTACTACAAGATATCAACGACCTATTGATAGAGCTTCTACGTCGACATGTTTGCATGGAGCTACTCGACCTTCATGGGTTGGATGAGGCAATCAAGGATTCATCGATTACCTATCATCCTCGACGTTTGCCCTATAAATCATATCACTATACGACTAAGGCTATAATGGAGCCTCAGGATCATGGAGGAAGTTTAAAAATCGTACAACGCAAGCTTCTTAGAGCTAGTCCAATATCCTACATGGCTCTAAAAAATTCTACCAATACCAAAGAAGGATGGCAAGGAATGAATGTGTGCAAACTATCACGACCTTATCAAAGTATCTCGAATAGATGACATTTTTCTTCCACACTTGTCGATAACACGTTCGACCATGCAACACCCAACTTCATGGACGGATTCACCGATTACAACCAAATAAAAATGGCCAAAAAAGATAAAGAGAAGATAACATTCATCACAAAGTGGGGAGTATTCTGCAATAGGGTCATGCCATTTGGTCACAAGAATTTTGGAAACTACATATAAAAGGGCACTGGTCTCTCTCTTTCAGGACATGACACACAATGAGGTGGAGTTTTACATGGATGATATGATTGCCAATCAAAAAGTCCCACAGATCACATCACCAAAATCAAAAAGCTATTTCAACTACTATGAAGATTCTCCCTGTGCCTGAATCTAGCTAAATGTACCTTTTGGGTGACATTTAGTTCCTTACTAGGGTACACTATTAGTAAAAAAGGGTCAAAATTAACCCAGGGAAGGCTCGAGTTATTTAGGAGGCATCGTCCCCTAGAACAGAGAATGAGATATGAAACATGCTCAGTTGTCTCCAATACATCATCCACTTCATTGCCAATCTCACTCCAATTTGTGATCCTATATTCAAGCTACTATAGAAGAACTCAAACTCTAGGTGGAACAAGCAATACAAAGAGGTACTCCAAAATCTCAAACACTACCTTGCCAATACTCCAATATCAAGGTCGAAGGTGCCATGATATTCTCTAATCCTTTGTCTATCAATCTATCAAACATCTACGGGAGGAGTCATGATTCAAGCAACAACTAATAGAGAGAATATTGTCTAATAACTTTCTAAGAATCTCAATGATGCCAAATCTTACTACACTAAAATTGAGAAAATACTACCTAGCCTTAATCCATTAAACAAGGAAGTTGCACCACTCTATGATGATGTACCCCCTATATCTAATCGCCAAGCATGATCCCCTCTACTATTTGAGTGTCTGCCTTACCTTAACTAGACGACATGCCAAGTGGCAAGTAATTATGTCAAAGTTTGACATCACCTATCTATCGATGAAGGCAATCAAAACAAAAACTATGACTGATCAGTTAGCAGACACCCCATTCTCAAAACAATCAACACATGATATGAGTTTCCCAAAGAAGACATATGGATTATCAGTATGCTAGATGTGGTTATTCTCCCAGTTCTAAACATATGGACAATTTTCTTTGACAAAGCTGTTAAATAAAAAGGAGTCAGCATTGTAGTGGCCCTCCATAACCCTAAAAGAGAGAAACTACCATTAGTAAGATGGTTGGAGTTCAACTCTACTAGCAATGTGTCTGAATCTAAAGCTTGCATCTTAGGACTCTATCTCACTAGATAGCAAGGGGCACATTACTTACAAGTCTACAGTGACTCCCTTCTGGTAATATCTCAAGCCCAAAACAACTAGAAGACACCATCAAAACCTGGTTGCATACCAAGTTCACATGTGCTTTTTCGCTTGAGACTTTGAGCATGTCTCTTTTCATTTCATTATAAGGAACACAACACATTTTTTGATGCTATGGAAACCTTCACCTTGTGGATTGACATCCAAGGCAACTAGATTTTCTCCTTCTTGGATCAGATGCTCTCTCAACCTTCCTACTGCATGGTCATCGACAACACACCCAACAATAAAGAAAAGACTTGGTTCCACAACATCAAGGCATATCTAACAAATCAAGCGATCCTTGACTCTTGGAGAAAGGAGAAGGTGCTTAGGCAAAAAGCCATACAATAGGTCCTAGGGTCAGAACAACTACGTTGCAGATCCTACAACTAGATCCTCTTGCAATGTATCGAGAAGATGGAAGCATAAACTCTCATAAAGGAGGTCCATGCAAGATGAAACAACACAAATTTGTATGGAGACATGCTAGCCAAGAAAATACAGAGTTTGGAATACTACTAGAACACCATGGACATGTATAACTGTCAGTATGTTTGTGAATGTTGAGCCTACAAAATTCATGGTGACTACATGCATTCACCCACAAATCAAATGTACAACATGACCATGCCTTGGCCATCCTCAGATTGTAGAATCGACATGATCAACAAAATAAATCCTAAGGCACTAAATGATAATTGCTTCATTCTAGTCACCATCAAATACTTTACAAAATGGCAGAAGCAGCATCACCAATACATCATCCCAACTAGTCATCGAGTTCCTCAAGAACAACATCATAAACCAATATTTGGTACCACATGATATTGTCTCTGACAATAGTATAAACTTCATCACCATGATAATTAAAGAGACTCTAAGCTCTTTAAGTATCAACCATCACCGAACATCAACTTATTATCTCCAAATGAATAGAGCCATAAAAGCTGCCAAGATTCTAAAGAAGACTATCATCTCTCATGCTAACTGGCATGAACATCTTCCAATGTCTCTATGGGCATATCACACTTCTATCAAAACATCCATGGAAGTCATGTCATATTCTCTGGTATACAGAATGGAGGTGGTTTTTCCAGTCAAGGTTCAAATCCCTTCACTCTGCATACAATGAGAAGCATATGTTCCAAAGGTATATTGGCTTTAATCTTGAATCTACTACCTCAACACCATTGAATAATGGCGTACAAGCATTTTGCATCATGCATAGTGTTACCAAGAAAGAACATATCGAGTATTTAATAAGAAGTTCCACCCTACAATTTGTAGAAGGGCAACCTGGTGTTGGTGCATCATCTTAAAAACTGATTCAACACCAAATGGGAAGGACCCTACATTATCCACAACATTTAGGGCTAGAGTGGCCTACATATAAGGGACATGGATGGAGACATCCATCTTCATCACATGAATTCCAATCTTGTCACACGCTACCACAACTGATAATCAAGCTTCAATGACAACTAACTCTCTGGAAAGGAGCCTTGTAAGGTAGCTAAAAGCTCTTGACCCTCTAAAAACATCTAAAAATCTACTTAAGTGCATGACCGTGTCTTCTTGTACACCCTAAAGTGGAAAGGTTAAAGTAGAACCTAGGGCCAAGAATGGAAGGATATAAAATGTTATCTTGAGACCCCACTAGTGCTCCAACCTAAAAATAACTCCTTAAATAGGACGAGTTCAATAAAATACACCAAAATGTTCATGATTTCATGAAAGGTTAGGTGAAACCCTAGGAGGTACGGAAGAAGCTTTGAGTCTCTAGAGGAGAGCTAGATCTGATCCTCACAATCAACATCGTGCCACCTATATCTGGTTAGATACCATAACATTGACATATGTGGGCTCAACCTATATGGGGAGTACTATAGGGAGAAAGTAGAAGTTGGAAATCCTTGTGGCTATCCTTCTTTCATCTCTTGAAAAAAGGTGAGATAAGGCTCCACACAAGCTAACCCGAGAGCAATGGGGTGGCAAACCTTCACTAGGAAACCCCCATACATTCCCCTCATAATCCTTTTTTCTCATACTAAGGCCCTAAGCATTAATGTTCAATCAAAAACATCAAAGAAAATATCCAGTACTAGTGGACACGTCACAAGAATTACCCAAAAGCCCTTTAGTTAGGTAGACATATGCTTTTGGTAGATTGTTGACCTAAGACCAGTCGGGAGTGAAGCATACCTGGGTGTCTCTAGGACCTGGCACCTTGGTCCAACTAGGAAGGGAGCTGTTGCTTATACACTTGCAACAAGACATGCCTTCAGCACTTAGCATGATACTCAAATCCAACAAATTTTTAATTTGTCTTCTCCCCTGGAATGAAGATCATCCCACAACAGGAGAGGCCACAAACATTTATAGGGAGGAAACACATGTTATCAAGAGATCAAGATAGGTGGTATCTTAAATATGCTTGGAGTTTCAAGCTTCTAACTTAATTAAGGGAAGTGGATGAGAAGGAGGTGATCATGAAATATGATAGACAAATTATAACCATCCCTGGTTCCCTAAACGCATAGGGATGAGGTATAGATTGATCATGATCACTTAATTCGTCAAGAAGGATCTCATAGAGATATGCACCTCAAGGACCTAAGTCCATATACACGCTTTCAAACATCATGGAGGGAGTACCCATAGACAATGCCACATGACAATAACACATTTTTTATCTCAAAATGATCTACAAAACCTTGGCTCCTCACACCGACAAAAAAGAACATATATATAAAAGAAGAACATATGATTTTGGTTCTCTAGAAGAATCAAATGTTATTATCATTAGAGGCATCGATTCTAGCCACTCCAGACACTCAGGAAAGCAATCTTGACGTACAAGGAAATAATCACATGTCAACTTCTTCTGGTTTAGTGACATATGCGCCACCTTCTCATGTACCTTTTGGGAATCCATCATCATATTCTTGATAAAAGGAGGAAACACTTCATCTTGATACATCACATGAGAAGGGTCATCCTACGCTGGATCCTGGG
The DNA here is from genome assembly GCA_963693085.1 of Alisma plantago-aquatica. Lineage (NCBI taxonomy): Eukaryota > Viridiplantae > Streptophyta > Magnoliopsida > Alismatales > Alismataceae > Alisma > Alisma plantago-aquatica. The sequence goes on from OY856409.1 coordinate 1,793,918,206, forward strand.
GTGGACCATGTCGAGTTGAAGACAAGGAAATATCTTTCTTAAGATTTTTAGGATGCAAATAACACCATTGATAATCAATCAATATTGACAATTGAGTTTGACATGATGCATCAATAAAAATGTGGATAAGAAGAAAATACAATTGGATGTCATGTCCACCAAAGAACCACTAGGAGAAACCTACTAGAGAATTTGAGGTTGAAAGGTTAGAAGAGAACATCTAGTAGAGAAGAAGGTAACAAAAATAATAAGACAATAGAAACATTAAGGAGGAGATATCTTAAGGGCACACAAGGGTGGAAACTGGGATCACAAGGGGAGGAATGTAGAGAGAAATAAAAATGGCTTTTATGGTTCACTTCCTACATATAGAGTTAATTCAAACTCCATGTAGTTGGTTTTACCCATTTTCCAATTTGGAGGATAATTTTGGTTATTTATATTATTTTATGTGTTAGGAACTATACTGTACAAACCTTCATATGATCAACAACATAGCATTACCACAATCATTAAGTAGGGAAATTTAAAGTACAACACTATTTTCATAAATGTATTTAGCAGCAATATTTAAAATTTCACCAGTAATGAACATGTATATAAATCCTTTTATATTACTAGGAAAGCAAATGTTTCCATAATATGTAACTAACAATATAACTGATTCTGATGAATTCAAAAGCTTAACCGTCTTGTCTTCATAATTCAACAACAACCATTGCCGATACAAGCTAACTTCTACAAAATTTGTAATCACTGACAAAACATAATTTATTTATTGGGTTAAAAATAATATAAATGTAAAGCATTTAAATCAATGAAAAGAACAAAGGAATTATAGATTATACTAGTTCATAAACTTAGTTATATACCTTAACCTAGTGATATTCTCCACCAAACTAGATAAGATTTATTTATGGTTCAATTTAACGAGTTACTTTCGAAATTGAGAACTACATACTCACCTGGTTGATATTTTATAGTTAAAATCAAAATGCAGATAGTTTAAAGTCTCGCCTCTTCTTGCCATATAACTCATCACCGGACAAAATCTTCTACACACACCAAAGAGTAGAAGGAGACAAGAGAGAAGGTTAGAATCTATCAGGTTGGAAATTCATCTTAGATAGATACAATGTCAAATTTAGATAAGCGATCTGGAATATGTGAGATGTTTTAAGAAGTTTCAGTTTTACCTATACGTACAAGTCAAATCCTAATCACCTCCTATTTCTCCAAAAAATAACTAAAAAATGGTTTCTAGTTGATGATAAGGTGTTATAGGAGTAGTAATCATTTTAAAGACTTTAGGATAAATACTTGGGGTGAAAACAAAAGATATCCTCATAAATTTTTTTGTTAGGACACACTTGTAATTGGGTCATTTGACATGGCCACACCAATAGCCTTGTGTGATGAAACAAGACCATATTATAGTAAGTCAATCTACATATTGACCATCTTTTGAATGAAGATCATCCACATCAATTGATCTTTACAAAATCGATCAACCTCTAAGCCAATGTCTATCTAAATGATTTCTAACGCCCCATTTGCAATCATGATTATATTATACTTTAAACTTGGATTCTAACACACTTTGTATCATCATCTACTCAGTTAGTCTTCTTCTAGATGATATTGACTTATTGAGTAAATTGTTAAAATCGACCTAGCTAGACCCGAACTCAAGTTTTACAAATGTCCCTTTGCCAAATACTAACGATTCTAACTATTTCACCATTTCTATCTAACTTGTTAGCCCATTACACCACATCACTTCTCATATTTCATTTTCCCGATCGAGATAACTTGTCAAGAATTCTTTAATTGTTAAATCATCGTAGCACGACTATATTCAATTTATGAACTTCGATATGTTAGTGTTTCGAACTGTTACTTTCTAGCTATGAAATTTCTACGTATAGTTAAAGAACTTAAAAAATTGAAAGATTCGGGTTAACGATTAGGTAGCGCTTGGAGTATGGTATCACGTCGAGTCTATCTCTCTACGTCTTTCTGGTATCATCCAACTATGCATAGCCCTATCCTAGGATCATGGGTTTTAAGAGTTTTTGTCTTTACATGATGAAGTTATGACGTGGGTTTTATTGTGAATATATATGGGTTCTCAATTGTAGGTCGTAGCTGAACCCAAATTATACACTAATAAGGCCTGAGTCGATCCTTTTGATTCATTCACATTAACAACTGGTTGGGAGATTCATATTCAAAACTTTGCCAGTAACCCAACTGCTTAGGATTCCATTGATTATTTTGTGGATTTCAATATCTGATATAATTCTACAAGTAGAATGGATAAAACATTCAATAATCTTGGATCAGCAAAGAATCCCCGACATCAGACAGTAAGAAATTGATTTCTCTAGAATCCGGACTCCTCATAATTATTGGAGAATAACGGAATATTTTACACATTGTATGTGGGCCAGGGACAGTATTTTGCTTATACATACACATGATGATAAGGGTTTCTTATTGACGAAAAGAGAATCTATTACGTGGTCCAGCATGTCTGCGGGACTCTGTCATCAAATCATCGGTCAAGCCATCTTAATGCAAGGATCAGGGCAACAAGGGATTCCTGAAGGAAGTCAGAAACTTGTGTACCCAAAGGATTCAGGAATATGGATCTCGTGGCGCCGTGGTCTCCGCCGGCGGCTACCGACTTTTCCGTGGACGATGTCGTCGGCGACGAAGGCGGAGACTGTAGTGCCAACCACACCACGTACCATAACACCAGGTATATATGATGCTGCACATTGCAAGCGTGTAGCGCGCAGAGACAGAGCCCGCGCGGCTCGTATACGGGCTCCTCATCTCACCAGTTTTTCATAAAAAGGGTCAAACAAGATCTCCTTTATTTCTTCTTTTCCCATTTGAATTTGCTATGCGAAAAAGGCCTTTCATTTAGTTCTTTCGATTAGTATACGTCCAGGTGCAGCTCCGGCTCCGTTTACCGTCACGTCTAGGGCCTAGGGAGCGTAGTAGTAGGGCTCTACCATTGAGACAAGCACACTATGAACAAAGACAAGTCGAGCTTTTGCAAGTAACGAGGGGTTTTCTGTTGCAACCGGACGCCTCTGCGCCCTCCTGGAACACAGAAGAACTCATGATTCAGCGGCAAGGCAAGAAAGCAAAGAGGAAAAAGGAGGATCCAAGACTACAGTGCGATGATTTGAGAGGTGATAGATGGGCTTCCTTTCAAGGAGCCTTCTCTTCTCTTCTTCTCCTGCTCCCAGTCTTCTTGATTTCCTCTTTTGACGCTGCTCACACGTAAGGTGAAACAGAAGAGACCCGTCATTTCCATCACCTGACTACCACCCCCACACCCTCTCTCTCCCTGCAACCGCATGATTAATGATGCGTAACATCAGCTGGGGACGGCTGGGTCTTACGCTTTGGACTTGGGTTTGAATCCGAAATTCTACAAGAGCATCAAATAGAAAAGAGCGCTTGAGAAAAGAAGCAACGACAGAAAGAAATAAATAAAGCGTAAATATATTCAAAATTCAGTCAAAGCTTTTTGGACTGGGGGAGCTTTGTTTGAACTTTGAACCAAGAAGGCAAGGAAACATACAAACGCGATCGGACTTTGTGCACGGAGAATATAGCACAGCGCTCGTCGTGAGTGGGAAGAAGGAGTTGTTCGAAATATGTAGAATTTGACAAATAATGTGGAAGTTTTGGAGTTTGTTGTTGCCAGAAAGTCTTTCCGAAATGAGATAATCTATAAAACGAAAAAGGTTATACGTGGCGGTGATAGATTTTATTAGCAGGTCATGTAAACTACATCATGAGAGCGTTTAGAAGGTCCAAGAAATAGGTCTACAGAAAGGGACATAAAGAAATTAAAAGGCCTTGAATTGAGCTTGTCCCAAACCGGGGTAAGGTGAAAATTGGTGGTAGGTTGAAGGCTAATTGTAAAATTTTACCACTCCTTTTTAAAAATTATTATATGCTTTTTGTTGGAGTGTCCCTATCTAGCGGTGCGTTATATGATCATCCAGATGCAGTGATAAATATACAAGGAGTTCTACAAAGTGGTGTCTGATTATGTTGACAAACAAGGATTTCGAGATTTTAGACGAATGTGGGTACATAAGTTGTGGCTGTAAGGTATCATATTATTCATATATCCATCACCCATAGTCTGCATGATAGGACATGGATAATCATACCTTTTTATACACCACTTGTTTACCCTTTACCCGCTTTACTAGCATCTAAAGAGGGTAGGGTAAATGAAAAAACTTTACCTATTTACCCATTATTCTAAAGTTAAATAAATAAGTTTAGATTGTAATATATTTATTAATGCATACTAAATTGAAAACAAACCTCACCACTACTCTTTTAATTAGTACTATCATTTGATTCCAGAAATTTGTCAAACACTTGGAAGATGCTGTACTTTTTAGAAATATATGTTAGAGTAATTTTTTAAAAAGGTAACATTGTTTGTAAAACTATTTTTTAATTAAATATTAGTATTTCAATGTATATCATCAAACGTATAATTATAACTATCTAAAAATAGTACTAGGAGAGTCTTGTTTTTGAGAGAGGAATGTCTCGTATGAAATTATGACTAAAAACATCATATATCAATCATGTCGCTATATCCATTTCTTCCTTACCCTGCCCATTTACCATGTAGGTAAATGTGTACGAGTAAGAGTGGAGTATAGATTTTCAAGGAAAGGGTAATAACCCTACTTGTTATCCATAAATTTGATGTAGGTATGGGTAAGGGTAAGCATTTAGCCTATCCTCTCCTACCCATGCATCACTGTCCATGTACAGTGAAAATGTATAAGAGTACAACATTTTCGATGCAAGCAGGTAAAGAAACTAGTTTAACAAAAAAGAAATTAGAGTGAGATCTTGATATATTTGTTGTTTGACAGGAAAGTCTTTAGAGATAATGAATATCATTATTAGAAGAAAAATCAATATAATTTACTTGTAAGAAACCAAGCGGACATGTGAACAATGCACATAGCTTGGAGAGACATGGTACAAAATCTAGTATACATATATTGAAAAACATACTGATAGCATAGGAATTATTGTAGACAAGATGCTAAAGGATGATATCGTCAAGATCACAGTGAGGAGTGAAAAAATCATGACATAAACATAGTTTCAGGAAAAAAGTTTAATATCAATACTGCTTATGCCACTCAAGTTGGCCCTATTGATATAACTAAAAATGATTTATGGGATAACATGGATGAAATGATGCAAGGATAACTGATACAATAGAAGAGTATTATTGAGATATGATTGAAGTAGCCATGTGGGAGTAGCAATATTGGATAGGACAAAATTTATGATGGTTTTGGATATAATAGCAAAAATGGAGGAGAGAAGATATGAAATTTGTAGTTGCATATTATATAATTTTTGAAAATGCCCATTTCAAGAAAACGATTTCTCATATGTGTACTTTCAAGAGTGGATACATTTTTAGAAAAAAAAGATTACTTACCGACAAGGCGGGTGGATAGAAAAGTATGAAAGGATTCTGAAGTGATCTCTAGAAAAAAATTCACTAGCCAACACAAGTTGATGATTTTGGATATTAACATGAATATCAATGAAAGTAAGCAAAGCAAGAACCAAGATAGAAAGATCAGGTGACAAAATTAATGAAAACAATTTTGCATGATAAAGTTATCCAGGAGGACACTTTAAACGTGGAGTCAGATGTTAAGATTATGTGGCATAATATGTGATCCTACATAAGAAAAAATGCCAAAGTTGTAGAGTCTAAAATATGTGAGCTTCCACACATAGAGATTCAGTGGTGGAATGATGAAGTACAACATGCTATTAAATAAAAAAGGAGATTAAAGGGAACTTATTCAAATCTTGAGATTATACAAATGTTTCGAGATACAAGCAAGCAAAGAAATAACATAATAAAATAGTTGAAGAGGCAATGTATACATATTTTGAAGAGATATATAAGGAATTGAACACTGGATAAGGATATATATATATATATATATATATATATATATATATATATATATACACAAAAAGAATTATGTAGTAGAGTACATGTAACTTACATTTATCGATTTTCATTGATCATGATTATAGAATTATAAAAAAATCCAACCTTATGGATGTGATACATACCCCTTAGATAGCATGTGTATAAAAAATCATTGCAAACAGACATTCTTAGATCATTAAATAAAAAATACATATTTTTGATCAATGGTAAGTTGCAGAAATTGCAAAAAATGTTGAATGATATATTGTTATATACCATGATATACATGAGGTATAAATGTGAATATATATATATATATATATATATATATATATATATATATATATATATATATATATATACATGAGATTAGCTTTAATATTGGGTAGCTATCTGATGTAGAAATAGTTAAATATATATGAGATTAACTTTAATATCTGCACGGGTAGCTATCTTCTATAGAAATAGTTACTTTTTCTACAACTTTTTACTTTACATGTGTACATGATTACATTACTTTTCAAATTATTACATTACATGCATAGTTGTTACATTTCTAATGGATGTATAATTACATATTTATTTCTTAATTTTTACTATATGTTCTATCTGCTTTTGCCTTTTCAGTCGAGTAGTTACTTTTTAGACACATGACGTGGAAAATTATCGCACTAACAAACTCACTTAGGGTTGAAATCCCTAAGCTTTTACCAAAACCTTGTGCAATAATACCACCCACAAATGGACGGATCTTATCACAGTATAGTTGAGGATCGAATCCCAATGGACAAAATTTTTAAGAATCTTTTACTAGTCGAATCTAGTAGAATCAAGACTAATATTTAGAACAAGGTTGGTTGATTTGAGTTTAATTAAACTAAATGCAAGGAAAGTAAAGAGTAGGACTAAAAGTTGGATTAAAGATTAATGATGTGGAATCACTGGGGTGGTCTCGGGTTTCACCACCGCTACACATGCAAACACATCCAATCACAAACATCTAGGCAAGATATAACTATCCAAATAAAGCTACTGCAAAACCCCCCATACGATCGTTAGGTTCGCGTAAGCATCACCTTAGGTATCAAATGTCTCATCACCATCCATATCACATTCTTATGGCTCTGAACATACAGAAATCCAAATGAAGTTGTGGCCCTCCCTGAGGGATGTTTAGGCACACAGAAGCATCACCGTGGGCTAGATGGCTCGTCCCCTCACGGATCATATACTCACGACCTCAAAGAATCCCATTCTATTTCTTATTTGAGAGTCATCTACGTTAATCGACATTCAAATCCTACATATTGAAGTTATCGCAACATAGGAAAGAACAATATAAATGCAAGCAGGTGATCAATCCATAAGCACACATCGATGATTAACAACGAAATGAAAAGTTACATACATGCCATGGAATGTTTAGTAAACGAACATGTAAGTATAGGAAGCGGGGCTAGTCCCTGCACCCCAACATAGTGAGAGAAACAAGAATAACAAGAGAGAGAGAGAAGATTCTACCATGAGCATGGTGAAGAAGGTGATCGCAGCTTGGTGAAGAAATAGTCCTCTACACAACGTCAGGGCAGATCTGGACGAGGAGGGAAGGACACCACGGTAGATGGGGTAGATCTTCGCTCTCCACCTTCTCTCTCTTCTTGCAGTCCTCACTCACAGTAGGAGGAGCAGCTCGAGGACGTAATAGCAGCAGATGGAGCGGATAGATGGATGCAACAGATCTAGATCTAGATGGATGGAGTGGCTTGCACCAGGGGTCGAACGCTTCTTAGGCACAGCCTGGCTATGGAGGAGACCGTCTCCTTAGGCTGAGGATAGACCTGCAGCCTAACGGCATCTGGAGAGAGCCCCTTTTGAGTGAGGGGGTAGGGGCCTATTTATAGGCATGGGCTACCACTGGATCTATCGGTTTTGCACCTAGGTCGAGGTGTGTATGCCTACCCTGGTCGCGGTCTACTTTGTGTGCTTTGGTAACAGATCGAGGTCAGCTCTCTTGGATTGGTCGCGGTCCTTGTTTACACAGAGCTCAGGCGCGGTTTCTGTGATGGGCAGTAGGTCGTGGTTTAGTTTTGCAGGTCGTAGTTCCTTGCTGTAGAGGGGTTGCAGTTCCTTGCTCACAGACCGTGGGATGTAGGAGATGTTGCGGTCGCAGTTACACACACCGCGGTCGTGATGTCTGCTGGGTGATGGCGCGGAGAGGCAGAGGTCATGATGGAAGTTGGTCTTGCAGAGGACGGGGTAGGTCGCGGTGTAAGGAGACGATCACGATCTGTTGAGGGTGAGGCGATGGAGGAGCGACCAAGAGGAGGTTGTAGGTGGAGATGGCGTTGAGGTCGTGCATCACTGTGGAGCGGAAGGTGGTGGCGTTGGAGGAGGCAGGTGCATCGAGTCGTAAACAGAGGAGAGAGGGGAAGCCATGATTGTAGGTGAAGAAGAGGGAGGATGGGGCTTGCGATGATGGGAGAGCAGAGAGGTTGGGAGATGTAGATCGTGATCTGGTGAAGATTGCGATCATGGGAGTAGGTGGATGGAGGACTATGAGAATAGAGAGATCGTGGTTGTAGAGGGGAAGAAGAGGACTACGGGCAGAAGGCAAGCAGTCACGGTGAGGATGAGAAGAAGATCGCGGTCCGTGAGGGACAGTTGGAAGACTGCGGTCTTGTAGATATGGTGCATAGTGTGGGCGATGGAAGAGATAGGTCGCGGTGTAAGCAAAGAGGAGACTAGATCACAGTCTGCTGAAGTGTTGTTTAGGGCAGGTCACAGTTGGTGAAGATAGACCACGATCTCGGTTAGTGGAGAAGGGGTTGCGGTTAGGGTTGGTTGGGAGAAGAGGAGTCACTGACCAATGCTAACTATGTTAAACAAGGCTCCATAATGGGCCAAGAAGACAAGGCCCATTGCCTAAATGACATGCACAAAGGTGCAACAATCCAATAAAAATAGGGAAAATTTCCGATTAAACCAAAATAAGTCAAATGTTAGAAGTTATGGTCGATAAACGCGAGAATGTAAGTAAAACTGGGCCAAATGAGGCGACATAACCCAGATGAATGCACATTCATCAAAACACCCCAAACTTAAATGTTGCTCGTCCTCGAGTAACACAAAATCCGAAACAGACACCAACAAATACTTTCACTCGTGTGACTGCCTCCTTTTCACATCATGATTGCTTTTTTCTCTATACTGTGTGACTAAGCATCTCAACTTCCCGAGACCACTGAACACATCTTACCATATCTTCGTTCCTGAGTTTTTTTTTTCCAACATCACTTCCTCCCTACCTTTTCCAACATCAAGCATGTCTAAGAGTTTCATAAGAGTCCACAGACACCCGCAGAACAATAAGTGTGCACCTGATCTGACACTGGTGTTTTAAGGAATTTGGTAAGCGTAGGCATTCATTGTGCCAGTAGGTGGAAAAGGGAGTGAAGGGTGTTATGGAAGGAAGAAATAAATCTCTCCTCTATTCGACTCGAGATTTTTATTATATTGTTGCAATTTCATTGATTGTATTTTTTTGGATGCGATTCTTTCCTCTATTCGACTCGATATTGCATTTTTGTATGCACATTGGCATCTTTTCTTGGTGGTATGCCCCTATTACATATTGAGGGGTATGGAAGAAGTGAATAAAGAGGGAGGAGGTGTGCCACCCCAAACTTAGGATTTGGCACTATTTTGGCTATTTTTGTTTCTTTTTGATGGACGGAGAGGTAAGAAGATGATAGAAGAAGTGTAGAAGAGAGTTCAGATTACAATGAAACTTGATTTACAATTCAGTGCACCGAGTTGTTCTCCTTATCATACTCTGCTCAAATAATGACTTGATGAGGATCCGATGGAGATTCCATGCTATTGTTCCACTAGTCAGTTAGGAAGCACAATGTGTTTGATCCCTCTCAGTTTGACAGATGCTTGCCATTTTCACTGAACATGATGTTAGGATTCATAAGCTTCACACGGTGATTTCTAACCATTGGCTAGTTTTAGAAATTGTCCCCCTCGAGGCGTCACTTCGAATAAGGAAGGTATAATGATTCAAAATTGCATGCAAAAATGGGATAGCTGAATAGGTAATGGCTTTGATTGAAACAAAAGCGTCAAAACGTCATCAAGTTTCTATACAAACTACTTTGAAAACTTCAAATTTTTTGAAAATTTTTAAAAAATTTGCTCAAAATTGCAATGATGAAATATTAAGTCTGAAACAAATAGGAGTGGGTGGAAAGTGAAGTACGTACCACCCACCGTCCACCCCGAACTTAGAAATTTTTCTCGTCCTGAGCAAACTCTAAATCCGAGATGGAGGGGAAAACTCATGCCGGTTGGTCCACCAGATGTGGTTGCATTCCTTTCGGCGACGCGTCCTCCATCTGAAATCTCAAAAATGGAAACTATCAAAACTTAAGACTACATCTTGTGATGCATTATCTATCGGGTGCAAAATTGTCTAATTCAAAGCTAAAAAGAAAAACTAAGTTAAAGATCAGGTTGCCTCCCGACAAACACCTTTGTTTTTTGTCATTGTCTAGACTTGATTCCTTCAATTTTTGGTCGAAATGTTGGTTTAGAGAGATCCAACATTGCTTCAGTGCCTATGTCGACAGAGGTGAAATATCTCTTCAAGAGTTGACCATTAGCTATAAATTCTCCCGACTCTTCACTCCATAAAGCAAAAGCACCATGCAGGTAGATACTCTTGACAATGTAGGGTCCAGACCATCGAGAACAGACTTTTCTTGGGAATAACCTCAGTCTCGAGTTGAATAGCAGAACTTGGTCTCCCACTTAAATGTCCTTCCTCTTCAGATGACCATCATGCCAAAGTTTCGTGCGTTCCTTGTAGATTCGTGCATTCTCATAAGCTGTCATCCAGAGTTCTTCTAACTCTTGAAGTTGTAGAATCCTAGCTTCACCAACTTTCTTAATGTCAAAATTCAGTTGTTTTATTACCCAACATGCTTTATGTTCCAGCTCCACGGGCAGGTGACATGATTTTCCATAGATGAATCTGAAGGGTGTTGTTCCAAGAGGAGTTTTGATAGCAGTTCGGTAGGCCCAAAAGGCGTCATTGGTTTTCACTAACCAATCCTTTCGATTGCGGCCTACGGTCTTTTCCAGGATAGCTTTGAGTTGACGGTTCAAAACCTCTACCTACCCACTTTTTTGTGGGTGGTAGGGGGAAGCTACCTTGTGTGCAACACCATATTTCCTTAACAGTGCTTCGAAGCTTCTTTCCAGAAAATGAGAACCTCCGTTAGATATCACTGTGCGTGGGACTCCAAAATGGGGAAAGATAATATCTTTGAACATTTTAATAACGGGTTTTGAATCACTAGTAACCTTTGGTATTGCCTCTACCCATTTGGACACATAATCAATTACGATTAGGATGTAGTAAAATCCATGTGAGGATCGGAATGGACCCATGTAGTCCACTCCCCAAATATCAATAATCTCGACTTCTTGTCATAGCTTAAGTGGCATCTCATCTCTTTTTATTATGTTACCCATCCTATGACACTTGTCGCATGATAAAACAAAGTTATAGGTATCTCTGGATACGGTTGGACAAAAGAAACCACATTGCAAAACCTTCAAAGCGGTTTTCTTAGAACTCATATGGCCTCCAACTGGGCCCGAGTGGCATTGCTCTAAAACAAGATGAGCTTCTTCCTTAGCTATACAACGTATGTAGAGACAATCAACACAAATCTTAAAGAGGTATGGCTCATCCACTACTACAGAACACGCCTTTGGCGTCAGTTGTTTAACCCCTTTTAGCGACGGTTCTCAAGCGACGCCTATGTGGGCGCCACTAAAGGTCAAACTCTTCGGCGTCAGTTTTATAACTGACGCCAAAAGTCTTCGCACCACCGAAAATACGCCAGTAGGGCACCTATAGGCGTCGGTTAGGTATAGTAAGCCGACGCCAAAAGGGTTCGCTCCATAAAAAGGGCGCCATCTACGACACTTTCTGCGTCGGTTTTCCAATAAAAACCGACGCCATATTTCCAGACGCCACGGCCGTTCTTCCCTACACAGCCGTGTTTAGTACTATAGGCGTCAGGTTGATACTAATAACCAACGCCATTTCCCACCACGGTCATGCTTCCCTGCACGATCGGGTTGTTTGTCACATTAGGCGGCGGTTTTATCCAATAACCGACGCTGTACGCCTTTGATGATGGTTTTCTATAAATAATCGATGCCTATGTTTTAATTTTTTTTTCTTATCAGTTTGCAGGCCTGCTGTGGCTGGTCAGCAGGATGAGAACCTATAATCCAGTTTTCTAAACTGCAGGTTTACGACATCCATTGATATCAGCCAACAAACATGCCACAAACCTACGAAATCAACATATATACTTTTCACATAAGTAGATACATTGATACATTCAGACATCAATTCAATTCTCACATGCACACATGTAGAAACATTCAAATACATATATAAACATTCAGACATGTATAAACATTCAGAAATATTCATTTACAAAATATCATTCAATATCGCTATCAGCATCCCAATTATATTTTACAGTCCCCACTAAGGTTATATAGATATATAGGCAGCAAGCCATGAAACAATAAAAGAAACCACAATGAAGAGAAACATGATACATATACAATACATAAAGTGCAGCACGCACAAGTGCTTCAGATTCATATAACAACATGACAGACTAACACATATATAGTGCATAACAACAACAACACCGAATTTACATACAAGACTAGCTTAGTACATATATAGTGGGACTAAGGTGACGATCCCACCTGCTAAAATAGGTTACTGACAACTACATGTTATGACTGGGAGGTCGTGATTCAGCAACCGTATGCATTAGCAGGAGGACAAACAAATTTCACCACAAACATACCTTCTTCAATGTTAACTCGTGGTGAAATCTATTTTTCCTCCTGCTAATACATACGGTTGTTGAATCACGACCTCCCAGTCGTAACATGTAGTTGTCAGTAATCTATTTTAGCAGGTGGGATCATCACCTTATTCCCACTATATATGTACTAAGCTAGTGTTGTATGTAAATTCAGCGATGTTGTTGTTATGCACTATATATGTGTTAGTCTGTCATGTTGTTATATGAATCTGAAACACTTATGTGTGCTGCACTTTATGTATTGTATCTGTATCCTGCTTCTCTTCATTGTGGCTTCTTTTGCTGTTTCATGGCTTGCTGCCTATATATCTATATAACCTTTGGCGAACGCCTGCATATCCTGCATAGCTATGTCATGGCCGTCCTGCATAGCATGTAGTCTTTGGTGAACGCCTGCATATCCTCTTGGACGCATTGTGTGGTTGTGCACATTTAGTGCACGCCTTGCTCGTTGAGCATCACTGATAGCCTAGTTAGTAAGCACATTGATTTGGTTAGTAACACTAAAGGTTAATCTTGAATATGTGAATACATAAAAATGTATATTAATTAAATTGGGAGTGGCGCTTAATACCTTGAATTCATCTATTTTTCTTTGGGTAACAAACTCCTCCCAGTCTTTGGGGTCCAAGTAGTTCCATTGCTGTGTGGCTTCCTTCTTCCTATAATTATTTTTCAAAGAGAATACAAACAAAAATTATTAGTGTAGAGTTAGTGAAATACTGATAAATGTCTAGAATTGGAATCAATCAAGAACCTATTCTCAACATCGCGTATGTAATCTCGGGTGAGATAGGTCATATAGTTCCTTAGGAACCTCCCACAACGTTTAGCATTTGTATTAACTAGAAGATAATGAAACATCAAATCAGAAAATGATATTGATATTAAAAAAGAAAACATTTAGCTTCAATAAAAAAATATAAACATGCATGCCTCTAAAATTGTGATCTTTTATCAATTAACAATCCTTCATTGTGATCTCCGTGCACATATAAGTCATCATTAGCTTCAATATTTTGTGGAGTTGGCAACCCAACCTAGAATGGACTGGAGTCATCATATTTATCATAGTACTCTTCTTCATCTATAGGATCTTCAATGAACTGTCTTTTACCATGAAGAACAATCGACCATTTATCATTTGCAGGATCATCGATATAGAATATTTGTTTCGCCTGTGATGCCAATATGAATGGTTCACCCTTCTCGCCAATCTTTTCAAAGTTCACTAAAGTGAAACCCAATTCATCCACTATAACTCCTTTGGTGTTATCAACCCAATTACATTTAAAGAGAGGAATTCTGAAATCTATGTAGTCAAACTCCCATATGTCTTTAATGACACCGTAATATGACATTTTAGCTTCACGTGGACTCTTATCCTTTGCACTTGCAAAATACATAGTCGACGCTTGAAGAGTGACCCCACTGTTTTGGATGACACTCTTATCATCTTGGCGCTTTGTGTAATATGTGAACCCATTAATTTCAAACCCTTCATAAGACATAACATTCGGTTTTGGTTTAAAGGTGAGACATTTGATAGTTTCCGTAATATCATTTGGTGTTTGAGATAGTTGATTTAAGACTTTATTTTCAAACCACTTAGTAAAAGTCTTGTTATGCTCTCTAGAAGGCCACATTGAACTTGCTCGAGGATGTTGTCTCTTGATGAAATTGGTATGTTCCTCGATATAAACACTCACTTCGTCCATGTTGTGTAAAATATACAAGTGACCTTGTTCCAACTGCTCATGGCTGATTACTTTCACCCATGATCCCAAAATTCCTTTGCCCTCTTCAATATTCTTGTCATTAACAGGAGTGTTATTACCACTCAGAAAGTCATTGCAAAAATCCATAACCTCTCTTGCCACATAACCTTCAATAATGCTCCCTTCAGGCAGATAACAGTTTCGAACATCACCTTTAAAATGCTCATGCATCGTTCAAAGGGATACATCCAATGTAAGAAAATTGGTCCCAACATTTTCACTTCCCTAGTCAAGGGGACAACAAGATGTACCATGATATCAAAGAACGAAGGAGGGAAATACATCTCAAGCTGACATAGGGTAACAACCACTTCTCTTTGCAAATTATCGAGAGTATCAGGGTCAATAACTTTGCTGCATAGACTGTTGAAAAAGAAACAAAGTCTGGTGATTGCAAACCTTACACGCTTCGACAATATAGATCGAATTGCCACGGGCAATATTTGTTGCATTAGAGTGTGACAATCATGAGATTTAAGACCTATCAACTTCAGATCTTTCATTGATACCAATCTACAGATGTTAGATGAGTAACCTTGTGGCACCTTAACATTTACCAAGCATTCACAAAAAGCTTTCTTCTCCTTTCTAGACAACGTGTAACAAGCGGGAGGTAAGTATGTTCTTTTATTACCCATTTCACGTAATTTTGTTAATTCTGACCTTATTCCCATTTCACGTAGGTCCAGTCTAGATTTTATCACATCTTTAGTCTTACCTGGTATATTTAACAAAGTACCAATGATGCTATCACAGACATTTTTCTCAAAGTGCATTACATCGATACAATGCCTGACTGTCAAAGAACTCCAATAAGGAAGATCCTAAAATATTGACTTCTTCTTGAATGAAGAATTGTCACTCCGTGTGGCCATACTATATTGTGATTTCTTACCAAATTCATTGACAATGTCTTTTACTCTTTCATAAACAACATCCCCTGGTATAGGTTTAGGTGCACTCCGTTCATCATTCCATCCATTGAATGCTTTGCGCTTCCTACGATACGGATGGAATTTTGAAAGAAACCTTCGATGACCAAGATATACAGTCTTGCCGCCATGTTTTAGTCTTATTGAATCAGTGTTTTCTTCACATATAGGACACACTTTAGCTCCTTTGACACTATATCCAGATAAATTCCCATATGCTGGAAAGTTATTAATAATGCAAAACAACATAGGGTGCAAACGAAATGTCTGTCTTCCTAAAGCATCATAGGTCATCACTGTTGGGTTTTAGGGAGACAGAGAAGGCAGCGGAAACAAAAATTTTCTCCCCAACCCATACCGAGGAAACGCGTCAACGTCTATATAATAGGAAAGGATGGTTTGTGGAATCATACCTTGTCCCGAGGCTTGCTCGGCGACAATACCTCGCGCAATGCGCGATCTTCAACTCTGGACTTCGACGGTGTCTGTGCAGCTCCTGGTCACACCGGGACTGACAACTCCTACTCGAACCGGACTGTCGGATGACAGTTGTCCTCCTAAGCGGCAGTGTCCTCCCGCCTCTGTAGTAGTCCACACGGACCACCTGGAACTCCACACTCCTTGTCCCATAAGGAAGTGGAAGGAGTCGCACCCTCCTATTGACGTACTAGTCGCCAACACGCTCTCCTACCTCGTGTTGCAACTGCAGTTGTCCTTCCCTTACTACACCTCCCTTTTGCGGGAAGCACTTGCTCGGGCTCTCTCACGGTTACCAAAACTAGAGAGAATGACAACTTGCAGAGCAACTGGTTGCACTGAGCTGTACACTGAGAAGCCCCCAATACCCCCTATATATAGGAGAGTCATGGGACAGGGTTCTCCATCCCGGGCAATGCGGGACTAAAGCAGGAGTAGAAGGGTTCGGGATTTTCCACCAAAAGCAACCATCTCGCAACCTGAACCGATCGGTTCACAAGTGAACCAGTCGGTTGGGGACCTGAACCGATCGGTTCACCACTGAACCGATCGTTTGGGACCCTTGAACCGATCGGTTCACTCATGAACCGGTCACTTGGGGTTCCAGGTTGGTTCCCGATTGACTTTCCTTGTTTCTTTCCCAATTGGTATCAAATACCAATATTATTCCCAATCGAATTGGGCAATTTGAAACGAAAGGAAAATTCTCACCAATCCTACTTTCCCAAGTTGCTCGATTGCACCAGTTGAACCGATCGGTTCAACACTTGAACCGGTCATTTCACTCTGTGCATGAGCCAATCGGTTCAACAATTGAACCGATCGGTTCAGCAACCTCAGCTGACCAGTTCTTCACATGAACCGATCGGTTGGGAATGCAGGTTGTGCAGAATCAGTCAAATGCGATTTCAATCAATCCGATACTCCAATCAACACCTTGAACCATACGATATTGAGCCATCGACTGATTGAGTGTTTAATTGAACTACCAAACTCTTTTAGTAATCAATCTAAACATTGCTTTGTGGATAAAACTCCTCTTCCAGGTTAAATCCTATGTGTGTGACCCTGCAGGTCCATTTCACGTTGGCAGTGAAAGTTCATAACACTTATGACTTCACAAGCAAAGAGCGGTGCCTAGTCACACATCAGTGCTACCCAAGTGAAAGTAGAAAGTTGGAGAACAACTTTCATCCTACAATCCGTGAATGGTGTTACATCGAATGTATAATTCCTTTGTCACTGATATCCCGAATGAACTCGAGGCATGGAACAATCATCCTGTCAACGTTCATTCACTTCCTTGATGTCAGAGTAGACTGGAAGAGATATGTATGACATCAATATCATATACTGATTCACACATGCATGCACGCCTTTCTCAATCCTACTCATCAAGTGGCCATGGATATCAAACTCCCTCAGGAGGGACAAATCCCATATCTATCACTCACCCCTCAAAAGCCCCATGTGTCAAAGCCACCCAATCATCACCTTTATAACAACCCATGTTTCAGGACTGCGTTTGATGATGTCAAAGTGTGCCCAATGACATGTGTTGAGTGCAGTGATTTCAGGTCTAAGAATCACACTCACCACCATCACTGTGAGTACTGACTGTGACTACCATCTCATGGTTCCATGTGTCAAACTCACGGTGGGTCTGTTCGGTACACTTGTTCTCTAACAAGTACCTATGTGTTTGGTTTGATATCTCTATATCATGACTAATGAGATTCTGTCATCAACTAACACCACAATCTAGTCTTATGTGTCATTGCTGTCTATCTACCTTCCACAATGACATCCGACTAGGGACATAACAAGAATGTACAAACTCTTAGCATCCGTATGATCTCATCGTTCAGGTCATGAACCTAAAGGCATACGTCATTGAGTACTGTCATTCTCTAGACATTCAATCTGTTCTATCACTATATCATATGAGTGAACCAGAAAGAATTGGAAGCTCGCCTTTTATGTTTATCAAATCAATCTTAATGTATCCCACCAATCATCACATGATTTTCTCTCAGGGCATACATACCAACAGACTCCCACTTGCACTGCGAGCCAATCACCCATGAATCATATTCATAGTGATATTCAAACATGTACCACATGTTACTGTGCTCTAGTGCCATCATAGTGAGTAATGGCAACACCTTGCCAAAGTCTGAACAAATTGCATGCCTCACATCTCTTTGCTGTACGTCGCACGTATGAGATGGAGTTGCCGTAATATGCGATCTAGTATTCCTTTGCTAACCTTTAGCCACATTGCATGATCAAGGATTCCATACTTGTCATCAATGAGTGGAATATAAGTTCATCTCATGAACTTTCAGATCCATATAGTATCCACTGCTGTTCACTAACACCTAGATACTCGACATTTCCCTTTTAAATGGCTTTATTGGAACACTTCCAATTATCAACAAACATTCTCTTTTATACATCTTATATATATTTTGTGATTAATTTTCTGTCCTTTCGGAAGTTCGCATCAATGTAACTCTTTACATTGAACTCTTCCTTATCTCCATAGAACTAGTACTTCACAAGCACTTATCAAGTTCTCATGGTATTCCAGTAACCCTTACTGGAAGTAGACAAACATCCACTCATCATGTCCTACATACGAGTTATCAGGATGAGCACATCATATTGCCATGTCCTACATACAAGATGATGAATGCATTTTATTCTTGCCATGTCATACATGCAAGATAATGGGATGATTATATACATGATAGATCCATATCTATTCTTAGTGTTCCCATTCTTCATAAGAATTGGACACTTGGCCTTGGGATACTAACTCCATGTAACATGGACAAGTTTTCTCCCACTGAATCTGTGCATACTGAACACTTCAGTACAGATTGCCAATGTATGCTTTTTCTTTCCAGGTCAAGAGATTTTCGAGAACTATCTCTATAGATCTCTATTCCTATCACATAGGAAACATCTCTATCTTCCTTAAAGATAATTTCCACTTTTGGATTTCCATTCTAGAACAATTCCATTTCACATCAATATGTGGAATGTGAATACGCTCCCACTAAATCACAGACCCCTTCTTTATCTTTGACATATCAGTCAAACCCTTTGACT
This sequence comes from Alisma plantago-aquatica, assembly GCA_963693085.1. Lineage (NCBI taxonomy): Eukaryota > Viridiplantae > Streptophyta > Magnoliopsida > Alismatales > Alismataceae > Alisma > Alisma plantago-aquatica. The sequence goes on from OY856409.1 coordinate 1,793,937,467, forward strand.
ATATCATCAAAGTAAAGATCCAATTTTGAGTTGCTTGTACTCAATCAATCACATTGATTAGTCCATTGTAACTTATAGACTTCATTTGCATTAGTGGATTCATAAACCTTATAGGCTGTGTCACGTACACATCCTGGTTTTATTCCTCATAGAAATGCGGTTTTAGTATCCATATGCCAAATGTCTTAGTCATTAAGTTGCAATCAACAAGCATCATCCTTCTCAAAATGTTATCCATGTGTCTTAACACTTAAGACTCATTTGCACTTATGGATATGATCCAATGAGTGCTACCATCAAGGTCATACCTTATGGTTCACATGGATGTCATTTAGGATGTAAAGGTCATAAACCATAACTCAAGATTCGGTTCCTCATATTCATCTCGATAGTTGACTCATCACATGAACAACTGATCACATAGATAATTGAGGTGTATCTGTTAAAGATATAAGAACTCACAACCCTTGTGATTCTTGATTTCTTTTATTAGTGTGGGGTATTCATTTATTAAGAAGAATTCAGTTATTTGATAATCATTCTCTAACTCCTTAGAGTATGATTCCTTCTTGATTCAGACATCATCATGCCTTAATCATGAGTTTACTATGATACATTATCATAATCACTCATAAGGATCTCAAACATTTGGTCCAAGTATTTCATTCATTGATCTCATCAAGAATTAATACTTTACCAAATTTGTACTTCATTTATGATAATCTTGAACACTTCAAGATATTTTGTATTGGTATTTCTCTAAACACCATTTGAAGTATTAGCATTTATTCCAATAGGTATGTAAATACATCACATGTATTATACCTAATAGGATAATCACTCTCCCACTACATTAGTGAAGATTGATCAATCATGTCCAAGATATTCATGTCCCTTACTGGTTCTCTAACCAAAAGAGTCTAGTTTTATCCATCACATGGAAACTAGAAATGAATTTCTCATGATTAATGCTAATTAAATTGTTTGAGTTATCTATAACTTTTAGGTATCGTCTTATCTTATGCATATCAAATATCACAAGATGAATAAGGCATTGCCACAAAGATCACATCTTTAAGATTGAAAACACAACTTTATTGATTGCCATTATTGTCATACAATATGCAAAAATAAAGTGTTTCTATCTATTGGCAAGTATGAAATAGCAGTTCATAACTGTATTACATGCCTTATTGGCTGAAAATAAACTAAAGTATTCCTATCTATAAAGGCAACACTTGCCCCAAGTAAGAATTCTTTACACTTTACATCTTGATATCATATATCTCAAAAGTGTTACAAGTTTACTTTCATGACACCTTTAAGTAGAGGTTTCAGTCGCCTCCTTCTTCTTTTGTTCTTCCAGGTAGAGAGGACAATTCCTTTTCCAATGTCCTGGCTTTTGACAATGGTGGCAATTTCCTTTCTTGGTCACGCCTCCCTTGGCCTTGAGAGCTGAAGATGGCTTGGACTCCTGGCTAGCTTCAGAACCTTTCTTAGCTTTGCCCTTGCCCTTGCGCTTGGACTTACCTTTCTTGCTCGTGATCACCATCACGGACTTAGGCTTGTCCTTCTTCATCTGTAACTCGGCTGTCCTCAACATGCCCAACAACTCTGACAATGGCCTATCAAAGTTGTTCATGTTGTAGTTCATCACAAACTGACTGTAAGATTCTGGCAACGATTGCAGTATCACGTCAGTAGCCAACTCTTGGCTCAGTGGAAATCCCAGTCTCTGCAGGTTCTCCACATACCCAATCATCTTGAGTGTGTGAGGACCAACTGGATCTCCTTCTGTCATGACGCACTTGAACAGCACCCTAGAAACATTGTACCTCTCTTGCCGTGCCTGATCTTCATACATGTTCCTGAGATGCAGAATCATCTCTATGACACCCATGTTCTCATGTTGCCTCTGCAACTCATGGTTCATTGAACATAGCATCAAGCACTTTGCATCAATGGCATCATCAGAATGCTTCTTGTAAGCATCCCTTTCTGTCTTTGGTGCATTAGGAGCGGGTTCCTCTGGAATTGGAGTATCCAGGACATAGAGCTTACGCTCTTGAGTGAGAACAATTCTCAATGTCCGATACCAGTCGTGGAAGTTTGTCCCATTTAGCTTGTCCTTGTCAAGGACCGATCGCAAAGAAAAGTTGTTGTTGTTTGTTGCCATTTGAACTACAAAAAGGAAAATATGCAATTTTAGTCCAAAACTCATTTTTGACTTATTTGATTGATTTGAAAGTTTGACGATATAATTAGGCCTTTAATTAATTATCGCTCCCACTATTTTACTTCAAATTGATAGCCCTCACTATCAATTCAGAAGATTGCAGCGTACAACCTTCTAGTGGGCAAGATCCTGAAATCCTCTAAGCCATGGACCAGCTAGGGCTGTCACCCACAACATAGTTCTCTCAGGTAGGCAACTTTTGCCAATTGCATCATATGCAACTCTTGATAAGCTGTCATCTACAACTCCTTGCAATGATCATCTCCATGCCTCAAGGTACTAGATCCCATCTAGATCACCTTGTTAAGTCTGACCCAAAGCAAACACAATGAATATGCACCCTGCTAGGGCAGACCCACACATTCATCCTTCACGCTTCCACAAGATAGACGGTGCACCACGCTAGGGCGTGCCTACACTTGGTCGATCAAGCTTTTCACGTGTGTCGCATTTGGAAGGCATCTAAAACTTAATATTTTAATGAGGGATTTGGTTTTATATACATATACATATCCAATCACCACAATACATAATACGTATCATATACATGCTATATCCCACAGAAAACATGCACAAACGATAAAAAGCGATGATTATGGCCATCCTAATGTGATTCCTTGAGCCATGAGGAATCACGGTCATCTAGGTCTACATCACATGCAACCTGTACAACATGAACTCTGTGCCTTGCCATCCGAGTAGATCAACTCATCACATGAATGATCTGTACTCTCCAGCCGGTCGTCTGGGTGCCACCAGCCGATCGGTTGGCTCCTCCAACCGATCGGTTCGCCTGGTTGTCGTGCATCTCATCATGTCTGCCACCAGCTCGTCTCGCTCCTCGAACCGGTCATCAACCGATCGGTTCACTCCTTGAACCGACCGTCTGGAAGGTCAACCGATCGGTTCACTCCTTGAACCGACCGTCTGAGCAGTCGTCTTGATGTCCGCCGGTCTTTGACATAACAGGAAATAAAATCCTATTCTATTTATTACATTGCTTTAAAAAGGGGAAACCCCGATTTACATTTGGGGGGAGCAAAGGTAGGAAAGAATCTCGAATTATTTCGAGTTACATCAGGAATAAGAGAGGGAAGATCGGTGCGCAGACCGAGATGCAAGCAACCACACACAACCAATCACAGATAGGGGTTTATAGGCCATAATCATGCTACACACATCCACCACAAAACTCGTTTAAGGGCGACGTGTATCGAGTGCATTAATAATACATATCATATATGTAATTAGGGATTTGTGGATTTAGGATTGGACATGCATAAAGCCGATATTATTCACATCGCATGCAATAAATAAAGGCGACAAACCAAAATCGATCATATCGATATTCCTAAAATATAGAGTAGTTGACGTGGCTCTGATACCACTGTTGGGTTTTAGGGAGACAGAGAAGGCAGCGGAAACAAAAATTTTCTCCCCAATCCATATCGAGGAAACGCGTCAACGTCTATATAATAGGAAAGGATGGTTTGTAGAATCATACCTTGTCCCGAGGCTTGCTCGGCGACAATACCTCGCGCAATGCGCGGTCTTCAACTCCAGACTTCGACGGTGTCTGTGCAGCTCCTGGTCGCACCGGGACTGACAACTCCTACTCGATGCGGACTGTCAGATGACAGTTGTCCTCCTAAGCGGCAGTGTCCTCCCGCCTCTGTAGTAGTCCACACGGACCAGCTGGAACTCCACACTCCTTGTCCCACAAGGAAGTGGAAGGATTCACACCCTCCTATTGATGTACTAGTCGCCAACACGCTCTCCTGCCTCCTGTTGCAACTGCAGTTGTCCTTCCCTTGCTACACCTCCCTTTTACGGGAAGCACTTGCTCGGGCTCTCTCACGGTTACCAAAACCAGAGAGAACGACAACTTGCAGAGCAACTGGTTGCACTGAGCTGTGCACTGAGAAGCCCCCAATACCCCCTATATATATAGGAGAGTCATGGGACAGGGTTCTCCATCCCGGGCAATGCGGGACTAAAGCAGGAGTAGAAGGGTTCGGGATTTTCCACCAAAAGCAACCATCTCGCAACCTGAACCGATCAGTTCACAAGTGAACCAGTCGGTTGGGGACCTGAACCGATCGGTTCACCACTGAACCGATCGTTTGGGACCCTTGAACCGATCGGTTCACTCATGAACCGGTCGGTTGGGGTTCCAGGTTGGTTCCCGATTGACTTTCCTTGTTTCTTTCCTAATTGGTATCAAATACCAATATTATTCCCAATCGAATTGGGCAATTTGAAACGAAAGGAAAATTCTCACCAATCCTACTTTCCCAAGTTGCTCGATTGCACCAGTTGAACCGATCGGTTCAACACTTGAACCGGTCGTTTCACTCTGTGCATGAGCCGATCGGTTCAACAATTGAACCGACCGGTTCAGCAACCTCAGCCGACCGATTCTTCACATGAACCGATCGGTTGGGAATGCAGGTTGTGCAGAATTAGTCAAATGTGATTTCAATCAATCCGATACTCCAATCAATGCGTCCAACACCTTGAACCATACGATATTGAGCCATCGAGTGATTGAGTGTTTAATTGAACTACCAAACTCTTTTAGTAATCAATCTAAACATTGCTTTGTGGATAAAACTCCTCTTCCAGGTTAAATCCTATGTGTCTGACCCTGCAGGTCCATTTCATGTTGGCAGTGAAAGTTCATAACACTTATGACTTCACAAGCAAAGAGCGGTGCCTAGTCACACATCAGTGCTACCCAAGTGAAAGTAGAAAGTTGGAGAACAACTTTCATCCTACAATCCATGAATGGTGTTACAATGAATGTATAATTCCTTTGTCACTGATATCCTGAATGAACTCGAGGCATGGAACAGTCATCCTATCAACGTTCATTCACTTCCTTGATCTCAGAGTAGACTGGAAGAGATATGTATGACATCAGTATCATATACTGATTCACACATGCGTGCACGCCTTTCTCAATCCTACTCATCAAGTGGCCATGGATATCAAACTCCCTCAGGAGGGACAAATCCCATATCTATCACTCACCCCTCAAAAGCCCCATGTGTCAAAGCCACCCAATCATCACCTTTATAACAACCCATGTTTCAGGACTGTGTTTGATGATGTCAAAGTGTGCCCAACGACATGTGTTGAGTGCAGTGATTTCAGGTCTAAGAATCACACTCACCACCATCATTGTGAGTACTGACTGTGACTACCATCTCATGGTTCCATGTGTCAAACTCACGGTGGGTCTGTCCGGTACACTTGTTCTCTAACAAGTACCTATGTGTTTGGTTTGATATCTCTATATCATGACTAATGAGATTCTGTCATCAACCAACACCACAATCTAGTCTTGTGTGTCATTGCTGTCTATCTACCTTCCACAATGACATCCGACTAGGGACATAACAAGAATGTACAAACTCTTAGCATCCATATGATCTCATCGTTCAGGTCATGAACCTGAAGGCATACGTCATTGAGTACTGTCATTCTCTAGACATTCAATCTGTTCTATCACTATCTCATATGACTGAACCAGAAAGAATTGGAAGCTTGCCTTTTATGTTTATCAAATCAATCTTAATGTATCCCACCAATCATCACATGATTTGCTCTCAGGGCATACATACCAACAATCACACCTTCAGCCTAAAGTTTCTTTAAGTCATCAATCAGAGGTTCAAGATAAACATCGATATCATTTCTGGGTTGTTTAGGGCCCGACACAACGACAACATAACATACTTATTTTTCATACACAGCCAGGGAGGAAGATTGTATATAACAAGCATGAGTGGCCAAGTGCTATGTTGGCTGCTCAATGTCCCGTACAGATTCATCCCATCTGTACAAAGCCCAAGTCTTAGATTCCTATCTTCTTCACTAAATTTGGGGTACAATAGATCAATCTTCTTCCACTGAGGGGAATTAGACGCATGTCGTAGGATCCCATCATTATTTTTCTTAACATCTGCATGCCACCTCAAATTCTACGCATCTTTCGGATTTGCAAACAAGCGTTGAAACTGTGATATTATAGGTAGATACCACATCACCTTGGCAGGAGAACCCCTTTTGAACTCCCCCGAAGTCGTCAATTTATACCGTGACGCACCACATTTTGGACAATCTTTCAAATCCACATAGTCCTTTTGAAATGATACATAATCATTCAGGCATGTGTGTATCTTTTTGGCCTCCATTCCCATTGGGCACAACAATTTCTTTACCCGGTATGTTGATATTGACAGCTCATTTCCTTCTGGAAGCATTTCTTTCAACAAAGTCAACAATGAAGTGAAGCTTTTGTCGCTCCATCTATTGTTAGATTTCAAACTATACAATCTCAACACAGCGCTAAGCTTTGTAAACTTAGCACAACCTGTGTATAACGGTATCTCAACATCATACACAATGTTTCTAAAGATAGGAGGTGGATCAGTGTGCTCTACCCTACAACTATCCAGCATCGCATCAACGATGTCTACTGGAACTAGTTCGTTCACATTTACGTCATCGGAGGCAATTTCTTCTTACACCCAAACACTTCTATCGACATCCACTGGTTTTGAGTTTGAAATCTCTCCATGCAAGTGCCATTCTGTATAGCCTTGTACAATCCCGCTGCACATGACATGACTTTTGATTTCATCACTAGTGCTGACTTTCAAGTTGTTACCGTAATGCCTACATGGACAGTACAACCTATCTCCAGGTTCTTTCCTATGTTCCTCGGAAAATCTAATAAACTGATCAAGACCAGATATAAACTCTAGGGTGCAGCGATTGCGAATGGACATCCATGATCTATCCATTCTATGATCAAAGAGAAAAACAGTATATATTAGGACACGATTAGGGTCTACGGTTAACAAATACATGTGATGTCATTCTTATATATAATAAATGTGTACTACCTATCCCATCCTTGAACACCTAATCTCACTAGTAAGTGTATAATGTGTATTGGGTTTTCGAGAAAATTTCGGCAGCATTTCCCCGCTATTCTCTAAGTACATATGTACTTAGAGAACAAACGGGGAAATACTGCTGAAATTTTCTCGAAAACCCAATACACATTATACACTTACATCCTAAGTGAGATTAGGTGTTCAAGAACAGTCCCAAACCGGGGACTATCCAAGATTTACTCCTAATGAGTAAATCTTGGACGGGTTTCTAGGCTAACAAAATCATATCATTAAGAGCATGGTTTCATGTTAGGTCATCATAGGTACTGAGGGGACCAGGAAAGAGTGATTTTAATCACTAGGATCATACAAGTAGCAATGTTGATTAAGTCTATGTGATTAAAGATCAAGCAGTGTAATAAAACAGGGTTTTGGGGGATGTTTACCTCTGTTTGAGCCCAGTCGGGTGTCAACAGGGAGAGAGGGCAAGACGGAGGGTAGGCGAGTAGGCAGGTAAGCAGGCAGGTGAGCAGGAAACGGGCAGGGAGATGGCAGGAAGCAGGTAGCAGTAGATGATCAATTAATTCCTGAAACAATACATAAATAAATACAAACATTAGATAAATAAATACAGATCAATTGATAAATAAAGTAATATACAGAAGTAGCCCATAGATGATATATATACACTAGTGGTACATACTACATAGATGATATATACACTAGTGGTACATACTACATAGATGATAAACTCAATTATAACATACTCAATCTAGTAACTAGTAATATATTAAATTAAATATATACAGAAGTAGCCCATAGATGATATATATACACTAGTGGTACATACTACATAGTATATGAATATATAGTAGCATGCAGTACATGCTATATGTAATATGTTATGATTTAGAGGTACATGCTACATAGTATAGAATATGCATTATACAGTAGTAGGCAATACATGATATGTACATTATACCTTTATATGTATTGAAAACTACAAAGTACATCTACATAGATAATACGTTAGTTGAACGCATAACAATACAACAAAAACTAAGGTATGAATGTATGTATAGGTACAAGTATAATATATCAGTAAATATTAGTGGTTGAATTCATAGTACAGTAGCAATGTATGTACAAATGACAAATATGTAATGTAGGTGCAACAGTTCATACATAAATATGTAAATGGGTGCAACAGTACATACATACAAAGCTTAAATGGGTTCATAGTAGGAATGATTTTGATGCATGTACAACTCAATTAAAAATGAGAAGAGGAGGAAGAAGCAGGAAGAGGGGTAGGGGGCTAGGAGTAGGAGCAAGGAGCAAGCCAGAGAAACCCTATTGTCTAAGCAGGAAGAGGAGTAAGAAGGGTACCAGGTGCAGCGATCTGGTGGCCGGAGCTACAAGCCGGAGAGAGGGAGGCAGCGGCGAGTGGGCGGGGACGATGAGAGGGTGACCAGGAGGCGGTGAGAGGGTGACCAGGAGCAGAGCGCCGGCGAGGAGAGAGCAGCGATGGTGAGGAGAGGAGCGTCGGTGGTGAGCGGTCGGGTGACCAGGAGGTAGTGTCGGCGGCGAGCAAGTAGTCGGCCGATGTCAGCCCTGCGTTACAGTAGAAGCGACAGGTGGTGGTGCGTAAGCAGGGGGAAGGAGCGGTAGAGAGCAAGGAGAACGACCGAATAGCGGCGGCGGCAATGAGAATGGAGGCGGCGGGCAGTGGTGCACGGAGGGAGTTTGCTTGCTCACCGGAATCGCCCGACCCTAAAATTGACGTTCGATTGCAATGAAATAGAGGAAGGGTAAAAGTCTTCTTCGCGCGAGTGCTAATAAGTCAACAATCAGCGTCGGTCATTACTCAAAACCGACGCTAAAGCAAAACATTGTCAGTTGTTCGGTAGATGACCGACGCCTATTACTCTTCAGCGTCGGTTGATAGGAAAACACTGACGTCTAATTAGACAATCTTTGCCCTAAATTATTTGGCGGGAACCATTATCAGCGTTGGTTATCAAAGGATAAACCGACACTGAAAGTGGAACTTTTTGTGGAAATATCCTTCTTAAATAGGCGTCGGTGAATATTTAAACAACCGACGCTGTATGTGACACAAAATTTTTTTGCTCAAAATTTGGTTTTCACGGGAAATTTTAGGCGTCGATTTATTATACCCAGCTGACGCTGAATACAAAGCGGTACCCGTGTCTGGCTGGTCTTCGACTATAGACTTCGGTTTCCCTAAATACCCGACGTTGACTATTATAGGCGTAGGTTTACCTTAATAACCAACGCCCAGAAAAGCGACACTGAATGCTATTTCTGTAGTAGTGATCCCAGTGATATTGCCTCACATCATGCATGAATTTCTTTAATGCATTGCCAGTACATTCGGGGTGGATGACACTAGTGGCAAGGTAGTTCACGTAGTATGAGTACCAAGGAGTAGCTTCTGAGACTTTTATGAGATGGTCATCTGGAAGAGAGTCATTAATAAGGGTAGTTTCAGTGTCCAGGGTGTGGATATGACTCAAGTGGTCTGCTACAACATTCTCTATACCTTTATTATCTCTTATCAATAGATCAAATTCTTGCAAGAGGAGAATCCATCTTATCAGCCTAGGCTTTACATCTTTCTTTTTCAGGAGGTAATGAATAGCAGAATGATCTGTATAGACAACAACCTTCGAACCAATGAGGTAGGATTTGAACTTGTCAAAGGCATACACGACTGCTAGGAGTTCCTTCTCAGTAGTTGCATAATTCCTTTAAGCTTTGTCAAGGATCTTCGATGCATAGTAGATGACATGATGTTTCTTTTCTATACATTGACCTAAAATGGCACCCACATCGTAATCACTAGCATCACACATAATTTCAAATGGGTGATCCCAATCTGGAGCACAGATGATGGGTGTTGTTGTAAGAGTGTGCTTTAGGTTGTTGAAACTTTTGATGCATTCTTCATCAAAATAGAAATCAACATCCTTTAGTAAGAAGTTGGTCATAGGCTTGGTTATCTTAGAGAAATCTTTGATAAGCCTTGTGTAAAATCCCGCATGACTGAGGAACGCGTGAATCTCTCTTACATTGGTTGGGATAGAGAGTTTGGAGATCACTTCGATCTTGGCCTTGTCCACTTCAATTCCTCAGTTGCTGACCCTATGGCCAAGGACAATGCCTTCTTTTACCATAAAGTGACATTTCTCCCAATTTAGCACAAGATGTGCTTCTTCACATCATTTGAGGACCAGGGAAAGGTGCTCCAGGCATGAGTCATACGAATCCCCATATACAGAGAAATCATCCATGAAAACTTCCATAATAGTTTCGGTTAGACCAACAAATATGGCTGTCATGCAGCGTTGGAAGGTTGCAGACGCATTGCAAAGCCCAAATGGCATCCTTCTAAATGCGTATGTTCCAAAGGGGCAAGTAAAAGTAGTTTTCTCTTTGTCATCTGGATGTATAGGAATTTGATAGAATCCAGAGTAACCATCGAGATAGCAAAAATATTCCTGATGAGCCAATTGCTCTAAGACTTGATCTAGAAAAGGCATCGAGAAGTGATCCTTATGAGTTGCCTTGTTCAGTTTCCTGTAATCGATACATATCCTCCACTCGGTTACTATTCGAGTGGGGATGAGTTCATTATCTTCATTCTGTATCATAGTAGTGCCACCTTTCTTTGGGACAACATGTACCAAACTCACCCATGGTGAGTCAGATATAGGATAGATGATTCCGATAGTGAGCAATTTGATGACTTCACGATAGACTACTTCCTTTATATTTGGATTAAGCTTTCATTGATGTTCAACAGTCGGCTTGTGGTCTTCCACCATAGGGATCTTATGCATGCAAAGTGCTTGACTGAGCCCAGTGAGATCACTCATCTTGTAGCTGAGAGTTTTCCTTATTTCTTTTAATTCTTTCAGGAGTTTATCTTCTTATTCCATCGTTAGATCAGAATTTATAATAATTGGAAAAACCTTGAGATCATCCAAAAATACGTACTTCAGTCCCTCGGGTAGGGGCTTCATTTCAGGGGCTTTTGGCTTCTCACATGGCTCTTCAGTTGCGTTCACACCCTTGAGTTCCTCGAATTTGGCTTCCAGATCTTCTTCGGCAGTGTTGAGGTGAAGAACACAATCTTTAACTTGTTCGTCAATGGAGTTGTCAGCAGATGGGTTTGTAAGAGTCACTTCTAAAGGATTGTCTTGTTCATACTTCTCTTGTGTAAGGAGTGACGTTTGCTCTATACAATCAATCAAATAGACTTCTTCCTGCATGCTCGGTCTTCGCATGCTTTCAAAAACTTTGAACTCGAGGGTTTCTTTACCTAGTCTGAGCAGCAAGGTTCCTGCTTCAACATCAATAAGAGCTCTTGTAGTGGTAAGGAATGGACAGCCGGTGATAAAAGGGTATCTGGAGTCTTCCTTTATGTCCATGATGACAAAGTCACATGGGACATAAGAGTCTTTTCCTACCTTGACTGGGACATCTTCAATGATTCCTAAGGGAAGAGTCATAGAATTCTGCAAGCTGTATGGTCATGCCGATTGGGAGTAGTTATGCAAACCCTAGCCACTTGCAAAGGCTAAGTGGCATAATAGAGATGCTAGCACCAAGATCGGCCAATCCCTTCTTACATGAAGAGTCATCGATATGGCACGAAATCCCAAAGGATCCCAGATCTTTCTGCTTCTTGGGCATCTTGCTCTGAATAATATCAGAGGTAGTCGTTTCTAACTTCACCGTCTCATATTCTTCGGTTATATATTTCCTTATGAGAAGTGACTTCAAGTACTTCGTCCAGGATGGTATTTAGCCAGCGTATTAAGAAAGGGTATATCAACATGAAGCTTCTTCATAGTTTCATTGAACTTATTGAATCAAGTATCAAGCTTTGTCTGCTTCAAATGAGCTGGGAAAGGAGGATGAGGCTTGTAAACTGGCACATCCAACTCAGGTGTTTCTTCAGCTTTGGTAGCAACATGTTCTTCTAAACTTGCTTTGTCTGTCTTATCAGTGGTCGATGGTACTTTTGGTTGTGATTCATGCACTATAACATCTTGGGAAATCACAAGATCATTGTCCTCCATAACGACCATGGGTGTCTTGACAGGAGGATCAAAATAGTCTTTTCCAGACCTGGTATTGACAGCCTTCAGTTGCTCTGGATGCTTAGGATTATTCTCTGGTTGGCCAACGAAAGCTCCAACATGTGGCTTGAGGCTAGCTGACAGTAGAGCTAGTTGAGATTCAATAGCCTTTTGATGGGCTTGCTGGTTCGCTATCATAGTCTGTTGCGATTGTAACATCTTCTCAATGGCTGAGATTTTGTCATCAGGAGAGATGGGACTGGCTTGCGGTCCTTGTTGTTGATAAGGAACTTGGTTGGAATTCTGGAACTGAGAATTGTTCTGATAATTGTTGTAGTTTCTATTCTGGAAGTTGCCTCTAAAGTTCCCTTGATTTCTAAAATTTTGTTGTTGGTTATATTGGAATCTTGGCGAGCCTCGTTGTTGATTATTTGAACCAAGTTGTCATGAGTTTTCTACTCCAGAAGGATTTCCATATTGAAACTTGGATGGTTCCTATTCTGGTTTGGATTATAATACCCCTGGCCAGGGATGGTGTTGATAGAATTCAGATTTTCCATTTGACCATTATCTCCTTGGGCACAAGTATTGCCCAGAACAACATCATAGAGGATATTACAGGCTAGCGTAGAATGATCGATGCCTTTACATGCTTCATAGAAGAGTGAAGCTGACTTGACTTGTTCTTGTGGTCGAGGGGGCGATCGCCTTCTTTCATAGGCGGCAAAAGATGATTCAAGTTGGTCTTGCTTGGCAACTAGAAGCTTTAAGGACTCAACAATAGACTTATACTCAGGAGTAGCTTTTTCCATAGCAACCTTCAACACTCCTTTACTTACGGGTCTACCCCAGTTAGCTTGATTTTTATCTCCAAGGGTGACAACCTTCCATGCGATGTCATAACTTTGACGCATGAAGTTTCCTCCAAATGAGGAGTCTAAAAACTTCTTGATATCAGAATCCACACCCCTATAAAAGATTTCGATGAGTTGATTCTTAGGAATGCCTAAATGTGTACACTTTCTTAGAAGCTCTTTTGTATCTTTCCCATGCTTCTGCAAGGGTTTCACCAGGGACCTGAGTGAATTGCGTTATTCGGCCCCTAATTTCATAGGCGAGAGAGGGAGGATAGAATTTCTCCAAGAAAACGTTTTGAAGTTGTTCCCAAGTGGTGATGGGTTCGCATTGCAAGGAATTATACCAACTCATGGCTCTATCGACAAAAGAATATTTGAAGAGACAGAGTTGGATGTCATCATCTGTGACTCCATTCTGCTTTGTCATAACACATAGATCTATAAACCTCAGAAGATGTTCTTGACTATCTTCTCCTTGTTTATCATAGAAAGGGCTATTCTGAAGCAGTGTAACCCAATGTGCTCTTATCTCAAAATTCAGAGCGTTGATGGGAGGGGGTTGCACTGGGTGATGAACGTCAGTAGCTTTAGGGATCGAGAATTCTCTAAGGTCCTTTTGTATCTCAGCTTGTTGAGCTGCTGCTTGGGCTGCTTGGATTTCTTCTTGAACTGCATCTCTGGCTTCTTGCATAAGACTATCTCTTTGCGCATTAAGGGCTTGAGCTACCCTTCGAGCAATTTCCTCCTCTTGAGACATTCTTGCTTGGTTCTCTCTATTTTGACGATGAAAGGTTATGTCTATCTCAGGGTCAAAGCTAGCAGAGAGTCCAAGACTGTTCGAATGACGCATACACTAGACCTTGTGGGTACCTAGGATGGAAAGATCTTTTGATAGTACGATGGATAGAGTAGAACTAATTCAAGTATATATGATCGATAGTATCAAAAGGAAAAGAAAATCCTATATTAGTCTTAATAGAACTATATTTAACAAGTTGATTTCGTTGTCCCCGGCAACAGTGCCAGAATTTGACGTGGAAAATTATCGCACTAACAAACTCACTTAGAGTTAAAATCCCTAAGCTTTTACTAAAACCTTGTGCAATAATACCACCCACAACCAGACGAGTCTTATCGCAGTATAGTTGAGGATCGAATCCCAAGGGATAATGTTTTTAAGAATCTTTTACTAGTTGAATATAGTAGAATCAAGACTAATATTTAGAACAAGGTTGGTCGATTTAAGTTTAATTAACCTAAATGCAAGGAAAGTAAAGAGCAGGACTAAAAGTTGGATTAAAGATTAATGATGTGGAATCACTGGGGTGGTCTCGGATTTCACCACTGCTACACATACAAACACATCCAATCACAAACATCCAGGCAAGATATAACTATCCAAATAGAGCTGCTGTAAAACCCCCCATATGGGCGCCAGGTTCTGCGTAAGCATCACCTTAGGTATCAGATGTCTCATCACCATCTAGATCACATACTTACGGCTCTGAAGATATAGAAATCCAAATGATGTTGTGGCCCTCCCTGAGGGATGTTTTGGCACACAGAAGCATCACTATGGGCTAGATGGCTCGGCCCCTCATGGATCATACACTCACGACCTCAAGGAATCCCATTCTATTTCTATTTTGGGAGTCATCCACATTAATCAACATTGAAATCCTAAATATTGAAGTTGTCACAACATAGGAAAGAACAAGATAAATGCAAGCAGGTGATCAATCCACAAGCACACATTGACGATTAACAACGAAATGAAAAGTTATATACATGCCATGGAATGTTTAGTAAATGAACATGTAAGCATGGGCAGAGGGAATAGTCCCCGCACCCCAGCGAAAGGAAACTACTCACTCATAGTGAGAGAAACAAGAATAATAAGAGAGAGAGAAGATTCCGCCATGAGCATGGTGAAGAACATGATCATAGTTTGGTGAAGAAACGGTTCTCTACACAATGTTGGGATAGATCTGGACAAGGAGGGAAGGACACCATGATAGATGGGGCAGATCTTCACTCTCCACATTCTGTCTCTTCTCGTAGTCCTCACTCGCAGCAGGAGGAGCAACTCGTGGACGTAATAGTAGCGGATGGAGCGGATAGATAGATGCAACACATCTAGATCTTGATCTAGATCTAGATGGATGGAGTGGCTTGCACCAGGGGTCGAACACTTCTTAGGCGCATCCTGGTTTTGGAGGAGACCGTCTCCTTAGGCTGAGGACAAACTTGTAGCCTAACGACGTCTGGAGAGAGCCCCTTTTGAGTGAGGGGGTAGGGGCCTATTTATAGGCATGGGCTACCACTGGATCTATCAATTTTGCACCTGGGTCGAGGTGTGTATGCCTACCCTGGTCACGGTCTACTTTGTGCACTTTGGCAACAGATCGAGGTCAGCTCTCTTAGCTTGGTCGTGGTCCTTGTTTGCACAGACCTTGGGCACAGTTTCTATGATGGGCAACAGGTCGTGGTTTAGTTTTACAGGTCCCAGTTCCTTGCTGCAGAGGGGTCGTGGTTCCTTGCTCATAGACCACGGGCTACAGGAGATGTTGCAGTCACAGTTACACACACCGCGGTCGTGGTGTCTGCTGGGCGACGGTGCGGAGAGGCAGAGGTCGTGATGGAAGTTGGTCTTGCGGAGGATGACACAGGTCACGGTGTAAGGAGACGATCACGATCTACTAAGGGTGAGGCGATGGAGGAGTGACCAGGAGGAGGTTGCAGGTGGAGATGGCGTTGAGGTCATGCATTGCTGTAGAGTGGAAGGTGGTGGTGTTGGCGGAGGCAGGTGCATCGAGTCATGAATAGAGGATAGAGGAGAAGCCACGATCGTAGGTGAAGAAGAAGGAGGAGGGGGCTCACGATGATGGGAGAGCGGAGAGGTTGGGAGATGCAGACCGTGATCGGGTGAAGATCGTGATCATGGGAGTAGGTGGACGGAGGACTATGAGAACGGAGAGATCGTGATTGTAGAGGGGAAGAAGAGGACCACGGACAGAAGGCAGGCGGTCACGGTGAGGATGAGAAGAAGATTGCAGTCCGTGAGGGACAGTTGGAAGACCGCAGTCTTGCAGAGATGGTGCAGAGCACGGGTGATGGAAGAGACAGGTTGCGGTGTAAGCAAAGAGGAGACCAGATCGCGGTCTGCTGAAGTGCTGTTTAGGGCAGACCGTGGTTGGTGAAAATAGACCGCGATCGTGGTTAGTGTAGAAGGGGTTGCGATTAGGGAACAGGTTGCGGTGTAAGCAAAGAGGAGACCAGATCGCGGTCTGCTGAAGTGCTGTTTAGGGCAGGCCGTGGTTGGTGAAAATAGACCGCGATCGTGGTTAGTGTAGAAGGGGTTGCGATTAGGGTTGGCTGGGAGAAGAGGAGCCGCTGACCACTGCTAACTATGTTAAACAAGGCTCCATAATGGACCGAGAAGACAAGGACCATTGCCCAAATGACCTGCACAAAGGTGCAAAAATCCAATAAAAAATGGGAACAATTCTGATTAAACCAAAATAAGTCAAATGTTAGAAGATATGGTTGATAAATGTGAGAATGTTAGTAAAATTGGGCCAAATGAGGTGACAGAACCAGATGAATGCACGTTCATCAACACATAGTTATTTTTTTGCCTAGATTGTTACTATTCTAGATGCATGGGTAGAAAAAAACTTAGTCATGTCAACCTTGTCCCACGATTTGAGTAGATGGTAACATATATCGTAAATACCAATTGCACCTAATTTTGAAAAAGATGGTGACATATATGGTAGTTATAATTAATCTGCTAGCCAACTTTCGAGTCAGTGGTGACATATAATGTAAATAAAACCTCGATGACCTGTTGCTTCTATAAATTCAATTGTTATTATTTAATTGATTACCATCTTCAAAATTAATCGTACATAATATGGATATAGTATGTGACATCCAAGTCGTATTATAAGATATCATCCTTGTTTACATTTTTTCTTTCTTTTACAATTTTTTATTCACATTACATAATTTTCCTTTTTAGTACAATTTATTTTATACGAAGGTTCATTCTCTTAGACAGATGATTTGATAAATTGAGACTGGAATACCGTATGTCATCCTTAATTACAACTTACTCATTCTCATTATGGATTCTCAGTTCTCATTACAAATTGTTTATTATAATTTTGATGTACCAGGTTCATTCTCATAGATAATAGATCTTCATGCACCTAGGTTGTATTATAGAATGTCATCATTGGTTACAACTTTCTCATTCTCATTATGAATTCTCTATTCTCATTACAAAGTATATTTCTTATTATTACACCTTTTGATGTATCAAGGTTCATTCTCCTGGATAATAGAATTTGATACATCGAGATTGTATAACAAAATGACATCCTTAGTTACAATTCTTTCCTTTCCATTATGAATTTTCTATTCTTATTACAAACCTTTCCTTCTTATTATAGAATGCCATCTTTCTTTACTTGCCGTTATATCTCACTATATGTCGTCAGAATACTACTTGTTTCTTGCTGCTATTCCTTATAATTTTTTCAACGCCTTTTGAGTCATCTTTTTTATCACCAAACATCTTAGTTATTGTAATTTCTCTTTGCTCATCTCTCCTTATAATATGTTAAATATGGTTGTATTTTAAATTTTGTTTCATAATCATTTTATTTGAGTTTTGAAATTTGATATTTTATTAAAATATTTTTCTACAATATATGTCAACATTATCATATGACTACTAAAATGACAAACCACTTTGCAAAATGTTCTTTTATGTACAATGAGAGGCTCATAATTTACAAAATTATGTTGAAATATAATTTTGACTATCACCTAATAGTTAGTTTATTTATGTTACAAAAGCTCCTTGTTGAGTACAATTTGTTCTTTTATATAATAAATTCTCTTTGCTTGTTATAATATGTCAACTCTCCTTCTATAGTGTTTTTGAATGCATGTACATATGGTTACATTTTTAAAATTTATTATGGGTTCCTTTGTATTCCTTATTTTAGTATATTTTATATTATTATTTGTTATAAGATTTTTTTTTCATTATTTTGCAGTGTGGTATATTTTTTCTAACACATTATTTATTTTAGTTGTTTTATTATAAAATGTCTATTTTGGTTACAATGTGTTCTTTCATAATATGTTTTTCTTTATGCATTACAATTTCTATTTGCTATTTACAATGTGTCATCTCTCCTTACAGAGCAGTCCACTGAACACACAAAATAGATAGACATAGTCTTATATCAAACTTCATTTCAGATCCCGTATGTATTATGTATTTTAAAAAAATTGTGAAATTTTAATTTTTTTATTATATTGAGATATAATACAAGTATGAATATTGGTGTTTCATGTCTCAAAATATCTTACTTTCAATCTTATGTGTCCATCATCGACGAGGTTGTCAACTGCTATTTCTACTCTTGGATTAGTCTTGGACCACTGCTCCATGCATATGTAATTAATTATTTATAATATAATTACTAATAGTGTCATCACTACTTTGTGCATGTAAAGTAGCTACATATATAATTACAATTAGTGCCACTGTGACTCCATGTCAACACAACACAACTTCGAATTGAGAATCGGGTATCTTAGCTTATTTACCCACGCGGGTAGAGAGTGGATAGCTTATACATATACATACATACACACACACACACACACACACACACACACACACACACACACACACACACACACACACACACACACACACACACACACACACACACACACACACACACACACACATATATATATATATATATATATATATATATATAGAGTCAGGCTAGAATACACTCGAGTGTACGGATCACACGAATACACTCAAGTGTGTTTCAATATCAAGACTATTTTTTGCAAAATGTAAACCATTGATCTTCACTGTCATAGTATAACTAGGCTACATACAAATTTTGAGCCCATTTGGATGAGTGTAAGTCACTCATCCAGGGGCAACAAAATCGACGCACGGAACTAATTTGAAATGCATAATTTTTGCGGTCTTCATAACATGAGCTATACATATCCAAATGTGCTCAAATTTTGTGTATGAGTTGTTCATGAGATGTTTAAGAAGATCAATGGATTAGATTTTCAAAAAAAATATTGCATCATGAAAAACTACTTGAGTGTATTCCTCTCTAGATACACTTGAGTATATATATATATATATATATATATATATATATATATATATATATATATATATATATAGTCAGGATAGAATACACTCGAGTATATCTGGAGCGGAATATAGTCAAGTAGTTTTTCATGATGCAATATTTTTTTTGAAAATCTAATCCGTTGATCTTCTTAAACATCTGGTGAACAACTCATACGCAAAATTTGAGCACATTTGGATATGTATAGCTCATGTAATGCAGACCGCAAAAATTATGCATTTCAAATTAGTTTCGCGCGTCAATTTTGTTGCCCTTGGATGAGTGACTTACACTCGACCAAATGGGCTCAAAATTTATATGTAGCCTAGTTATAGTATGACAGTGAAGATCGATGGTTTACATTTTACAAAAAATGGTCTTGATATGCAAACACACTTGAGTGTATTCGTGCGATCCGTACACTCGAGTCTATTCTAGCCTGACTCTCTCTCTCTCTCTCTATATATATATATATATATATATATATATATATATATTGTCAGGTTAAAATATACTCGAGTGTATTCAGAGCAGAATACACTCAAGTAGTTTTTCATGATGCAATATTTTGTTCAAAAATCTAATCTGTTGATATTCTTAAACATCTTGTTAATAGCTTAGATGTAAAATTTGAGCACATTTGGACATTTATAGGTCATGTTATAAAGACCGAAAAAATTATGCATTTCAAATTAGTTTCGCGCTTCGATTTTGTTGCCCTTGGATGAGTGACTTACACTCATCCAAATGAGCTCAAAATTTGTATGTAACCTAGTTATAGTATGACGATGAAGATTAATGGTTTATATTTTACAAAAAATAGTCTTGATATGCAAACACACTTGAGTGTATTCATGCGATCTGTATACTTGAGTGTATTTTGGCCTGACTCTCTCTCTCTCTCTCTCTCTCTCTCTATATATATATATATATATATATATATATATATATATATATATATATATATATATATATATATATATATATATATATATATATATATATATATATATATATATATATGAGATGGCCTTTGTTGCCCGCGCGGGTAACCAAATTGATGCTACCCGTCATAAAGACGTGGTGGCACAGATAAGTGATTATCACAAAGACTAGATGCAGTGACAGATCAGTAAATAATTCAAAACTGAAAAAGCTGAAGTTCGCGAGAAAAAGAGCGGAAAGACTGAAAGTGAAAAAAACCCCATATCGACCGTTTAAACCCTCGTTGTTCTGTGCGGTTACTCCATTTCCCCTAAAATCACCTCCGTCCACCCCCGTATCCAGTTGCTTCGACCGTCGGTGGAATTTCAGTCTCAATCCACTTCGCTTCTCCATCTCTGTTCTCCTCTTTAGGTCTTTCGCCGCCTCTCGATTCTACAGTGCAACTGCTCCGCTCTTCAGACATGGTGAGGATGAAGAAATCATTACGGAAGAGCACAGCAATACCACCATGGAGAAAATCTCTTAAAACCAGAACTGATGACCATGATGACTTCGTGTTGAAGCACTACAAAGTCAACAAGTCGCTGACCAAATAACTGGATGAAGCGGAAAAAGCACCTACTTTGAAAGGGAAGAAAAAAGGGACTGCAACTCCTCCGAGGAGAACATCTTCAACGAAGAAAGGAAATCACAGTAAGATGACTACTATTGGTGTTGAAGGTAATGAAGGTACTGAGAATGAGGAACCTCCACGTGATGAAGTGGAGCATGAAGAAAGACAAGCTATGTTATGTTTGCATGTACATTACAAAGAACATAAATAAAAGACTTCGAGTAAAAAGTAACAATGTCTGATAAAAGAGCAACTGTTATAACAATAGAGTAACTATACGATGCCTAGAGTAACTACATCAATGTTGGAGTAACTATACGATGTCTAGAGTAACTGTAGCAAGGTTGGAGTAACTATGTCAAATCAAAAAGTATCTCGTACACTAGATATAGCAGTTAAATTGGAAAGTATATTTTGTTAAACTAAAGAGTACAATTTTCGAGTAACTGTCTTTATATGCAGGAGAAGATAGGAAAGGGTTGGATGACAATACAAAGGAAAATCTGGAAGGGAATGAGGAAGAAAAAGCTACTGCGGAGGAAGGAGAAGAGTAGAGAAGTAAAAGGAAAGAGAAGGGGAAAGGAAAGGCTGATGAAAGTAAGGAGAAATAAAAGGCTACTAGGGAGGAAGGAGAAGAGGAAAGAAGAAAAAGAAAGAGAAGGGGAAAGGAAAGACTGACAAAGGTAAGGTTATATGCATTTATAATTGTTTAAACTTGCTGTTAATTTCAAAGGACACTTAATACCACACACAGTTTAGTAAGTTGCTATTATAGTAATAGTTAAATTTAAAATGTGATCAACCTATCATCTATAGTAAATTGTGAAAATATAAGAGTAACTGAACCGAATAAAAAGTAATAAGCAAAAAAAACCTAAGATTTACATTTTGATATGTTTGCAGGTGGCATTAGAAGACTATACCACAGATGCTACATCACCATCAACAACAGCGTGGTGTTTACAAAGAATCAAATTAAAATGATGAGGTGCACGACATTTGGAAACATGATCAAGATGCCAAATCTTATAGTAGATATAGTGCTTTTAGAAGATTTGATAGACAAATATGTGGGAGAAGATATATTCTTGTTGGACCATGGGGTAGAATGTAGAATGATAGTTGAGGATGGGGGGTCATTCTAGGTATCCCTAGCAAAGGTATGGATATCATACCTAGAAAGAACTCTGAAATAGTAAGCTCCATATGGCAAGAGTTTGCTAGAGCAACAAGTAGACATGGCAAGGAAGGTGAGACCTCAAAAAAGTTAAAGGAGAAGGATGTCCTACACAAGGACAAATTAGCAAAGCTTTGGCAACAATATGCCAAGAGCGACAACCCCACTGACTACCAAAACATGTGTCGTGCATGGATGTTGCACTTGCTAGAAACATTCCTACTCCCCGATACCAGCTATTGTACCCCAATTTACATAATGCACTACTTGGATGATGTAACTGCCACGAGGCAGTCAAATTGGGCGAAGCTGGTGCATGGGAAAATATTTAAGAATATGAAGATGTTGAAGGAGAATGTTCAGATGAGGAGAAGAGGAGAGAAAGGAAAAACCACACTCTACACAACAGGGTGTGTCATGTGCCTTTACGTAAGTGAATAATTTCATACTTTAGTTTTGTCTAGATTGTTACAATGATACCTAGGGGCAGTTACATATGCATTATATTTTTCTCTGTTAAATGTAGGTTTGGGCATATGAGATAACAAAAATGGCAAAGCCAACGACAGAGAAGGTGGCAGCAAAGCCAATCATTGACAATGGAGTATCCACTGAGAACTCCAACCTAGAAAGAAGAATCCACCACCTCGAGGAGGAGCTATGGATGTAGAAGGAAATCTGCACAAAGATATGGGTTGAAGCATTTAATGACCTGCAACAGGAGAAGAAGAGGCTAGAGAAAAGAATAGATGAACTAGAGGAGGAAAATATAGTTCTAAAGAGGAAGGGGGGGAGATGAAAGTGATAAAGCACAATCACCTGCAAGTGAGTTCACACACTTTGCTGGGGGGTTTGCCTCAGTAAATGTTGATGAACTCAATGATAGGCCTGAGGTGCTTCACAAGAAGGATATGGATATGGCTGAAGAAGAAAAGAAAAAGGGTTTGGAGAAGGGAGACAGACCAAGAAAACCAGGCAAGCTGAGCCTGAAGACAAAATATGTTGAAGAGAAAAGATCAGAGGAAGAGACAGCTGATAAAGAAACTGGTGCTGCAGAGAAAAAGCACAAAGAAGAAGGTGCTGATGGTTCTGCCCAAGTAAAATCTGCACAAGTTGGAGAAGAAAAAGGGATAGAAAAAAGGAACAATAAAACAAATCAAGCAAAGAAGAAGAAGGAAAAAGGGACGATCCCAAAAAAAGATGACAAAAAGAAAGAAGAGGATAGAGCATATAATAGGCAGCATAGAAAAGAACATAAAGAAAAGAAGAGAGGAAAAGGTAAGGTCGCATTTACTTTTAAGTATATTAGTCCTTGAGTATTTGTGTGAACATAAGAGTAACTATGTGAAATAGTAGAGTAACGATAGGAATATAAAAGTAACTATACGATTGATAGAGTAACTATACGATTGATAGAGTAACTATATGTAATATAAGCATTGTGTAACTTGTGAATGAAGATGGATTCTAACATGAACTGCTCTTTGTTGTTGACAATACAAGCTGTCCAATTTCATAGGTTTTGAACATTTCAAAATAAAAGACACCAAGGAAATTTTCCATCACTTCATGGACAACATCGAAGAAATGTGAGAATTGGTTATTTTGTCAAGTGTACAAATACACATTACTTATTTCAATATCTAACTTATATGTATCACATCTATAATAATTGGCAGGTCAAAATGAGAGTGGAGATTCAATGAGGATACTTAGTGCATGGGGAAGGACCTCGTTGCCCTCCTATACAAGGATCAGATGATGCAATCACCTATAAGAAACAAATGTAGTGTAACTGTTTGAAACAATAATTTGGATTGCTAAAAAAGCCTGTGGTTTTTTTCAAGTTCTGGACTGCTTTGTGCAAATGCTCAAGGTGAGCACAAGCAAGCAGAGGAAGAAGGGTTTGTCATGGCACTACTTGAGCACTATGCTCCAGTAAGATAAGAAAACTTGGTATACAAAATTGCATCAAATTATAAGAGATACACACAATGAAACTTAGAGATGTGCATTTTTCAATTCTATATTTACAGTAGATCTGACATTTAATGTTGAGAACATCACCCTAAAACAGATTGACATGATTTCTCCACTCTTCAACATTCCCTTGAAAGAGTGGGACACAATGGACTCTGTGTTCATGATACTAAACAATGACAACCACTGGCACTTGTATGAAGCAAGCTTTAGGGATGGTGCACACAAGTCATATAACTCAATGAGTGGAGATGGGAATTCAAAGAAAGAATTCATTAGATGGGTAAGTGATGAAAAAAGTAACTTTGTTAATAATGGGTTGAAAGAAATAATGTTGGTTGATTGATAATTAATAAAACTTATGTTTTTTTCCTGTAGGTGGGTTTTGTGCACGAATTCTTCAGGGGGGCACCAGACAAAGGAGGCCAACTGTCACAGTAGGAATGGGAGTACCCACTGTGCCCATAGTAAGAAGAAGATTTGGTTGACTGTGGGGTCTTTGTGATGAAGTATCTTGACTGCCTAGTCAATGAAAAGTAGATGAAATTCACTTACAAAGACATGCCAGCAATATGGGGTGTCATTTTCCAAAGAATGATGACAAGGGGACAGCTGCAGCCTGTCTAAGAAGATGAAAAAAATGCAAATGAGGATACCAAAGAAGGTCCCTCTGAACAAGATAAGGAAGAAGCAGATCAGGGACAAAAAAAGCAAGAAAAAGAGCAGAAACAAATAGAAGATGCAGATGTGCAAGGACAAAAAGATATGGAGGAAGAAGCTTTTTTAAGCCTGGACAGATGGCCAAATTCTAACTGAATACTCATTTGTTAAGTGAAATGTAATGAAAACAATTTGGTTCTAGAGTTATGATATGTAACTGCTATAAGACATTAACTGATGTGCTGCAAGCCTGAAATTATATTTACTCTAAATCAGATTAAATAGGAGTATTTCTGGGTTTAGTAGATAACGTTTTATGCTTTATCTATGGTATTCTTTCATGAATAGCTGTTGTGGTTTTGTATGAAGATATATACTTTTAGTTAGACTATCAAAATAAACTAACTAAAAAGGAAGAGTGATGATCTCGTAACCCATAAAGTAATTATAAGAACACTAAAGTAACTGTGACAATAGAAAAGTAACCCTATGATTCAAAAAGTAACTCTTATACTTTGTAAAGTAACTCTAAAAGAGGAAGGTAAAACACATATCAGATATAGCTGTGGTTTTGTATGAAGATAACATTTTATGCTTTATCTGTGGTATTCTTGCATTCATGGGTTTAATAGATAATGTTTTATGCTTTATCTGTGGGGTTAATAGATAACGTTTAGTAGATAACATTTTATGCTTTATTTGTGGTATTCTTGCATGAATAGCTGCTGTGGTTTTGTATGAAGATATAGACTTTCAGTTAGACTGTCAAAATAAACTAACTAAAAAGGAAGAGTGATGAACTCATAATCCATAAAGTAATTATAAGAACACTAAAGTAACTATAACAATAGAAAAGTAACCCTATGATTCAAAAAGTGACTCTTATACTTTGTAAAGTAACTCTAAAAGAGGAAGGTAAAACACGTATCGCAAAAACAATGTATGTGAAACATAGAGTAACAGGGATATCTTGTAAGTAACTATACGAACATGAAAGCAACTATTCTAATCCATAAAGTATCTATATCAGAACTCACTAACAAAGAAGAGTGATGAACTCATAATCCATAAAGTAATTATAAGAACACTAAAAGTAACTTTGACAATAGAAAAGTAACCCTATGATTCAAAAAGTAACTCTTATACTTTGTAAAGTAACTCTTATGGAGGAAGGCAAATTAAAAATACAAAACAGTGTATTGTAAATCACATAGTAACAATTGACATTTTGTAAGTGACTGTATGAACATGAAAGTAACTGTTCTAATCCAAAAGGTAACTATTGCAGAAGAAAAAGTATCCATTGGACACAAAGAGAAATGATATTCTTCAAAGAGTAACATTTTATCATAAATAATTCTTTTTAACATATTCAATTTCTACATACAACTGTTGGACCTCAAGGTAACACAAAATAGATTCAAAACACAAGTCAAATACATGAAGGATTACAATTACTTTCAAAAGACTACACATGAACAACCATTACAAGTAATTCAAATTTGGATATGCCTCACTCACACACTAATCAACTACAACTCCACTAAAGACAACCATCCATCAAGAGCAGTAGTAGCAACAACTCCAACCACATGAGATAAAAAAAAGAACAACACAATTAGTAGCACCAGGATGCTCCAATCAACAGTAGCAGAAGAAGGGTTAGCAGCACCAGTAGATTGAAGAATAGAAATAGGAGCAAAAAAATAAGATAATGAATATACACGTCCAACATCAACAGAAACATGAGTAGCACCAGAGATAATCATTGAGAAGCAAACAGCAACAATACAAGTCCAGAAAGAGTATCTATGAAGAATGAACTACTTTTTCAAAGGGCAGTTTCTGCTATCATGATTGACTCCAAACTCTAAGCAATTCTTACACTGCCTCTCTCTTTTAGACTGAACAATTTCAACTCTAGATTTAAACCCCACATCAGTCGATCTAGGTCTCCCTTTAGTTTTACAAATACTAGGGATATGGACCTTGACAGCAGAAGAAGAAGTTGTATTAGAAGCGGTTACGCCAACACCAACATCAGCAAGATCTAAATCTAAAAGTTCCTTTCACAATGCTAACAATTTTTCATGGAAAAGATCTATATCATTGCTCCTACACGCTATGTTAACAATTGAATTGCAAGCAGAAATAAGCTGAAGTGTCCTACCAGTGGATGGATGCTTAATTGATGCTTTGCCAAGAATCAAAGGGTGTTCTCTATATCCTTTAGTCCATCTCTTTAATATGTATGGCTCGGGAAGAGTGCAAAAGTCATGACTCTTCAAATAAGATAGAATGTGCCTACACGAAAAACCTTTGAATTCCAACTTGAAGCAATTGCACAAAACCATATCACTAGATGAGTCTTTCTTCAAGATACGAGGAGATCCAAAACCACTAACATGATACACCTCAAAGACACCTTCTTATGATGTTTCCTTTACATTATACACCATGTTTTGATGAACCTCAGACTGAAAGATCTTAAAAATGGACTTGGTGTATATACCTCTCATTTGCTCCTCCAGAGACCACAATGATGACAAAGGAAGATTACTGTACTCATCATCAAAATATTTGAAATTTTCAATCTCCCGCATATGAGAGTAAGCAGTCTCTAAGGAACATACAAGTTCAAAAAGAGTCTTCCTACTATTCACATGGCTTCTAATGAATGCATCCAAGCTCTCGCTTCTTTGAGTTGTCCTCATGCCAGCAAAGAAAGAAGATTGCGTATAACACATAAACCAATCCCAACGCATCACATACAAATCACTAAGCCAACTAATGAAAAATAGACCATTCTCTTGAATTATATAATTCCACCTCTCTTAAAAAATGTCGACATCATCTACGTTCCAAACGCAATCATTCAAAGAGCTTATGATCCGATCCTTGTTAGGAACACTACCAAGCTTAGAGGGAAGCTTCTATAGGATGTGCCAGCTACAAAAACGATGCTTACAATTTGGAAACATAGTAACGATAGCAGCATTCATAGCCGGTTCTTGATCCGTTATGATGGAAACTGGCTCTTTGCCAAAACAAAGTAAGTATTACTTGAAAACCCAAACAAAGGAGTCATACTTCTCATCCACCAACAGAGTTGAGACAAACAACACTGTCTTGCGATGGTGATCAACACCACCAAACATTCCAAAAACCATAGAATACTTGTTGGTACGGTAAGTGGTGTCAAACACAATCATATCGCCAAATAACCCGCAATCTTCGACAGAGATAGGATCAGCTCAAAACAAATGTGTCAAGCAACAATCAGGATCATTTTGATAAGTATAAAAGAATTTTGAATCCAAAACCTTCAACCTAGCAAAACGATCCAACACCATGTCAACGTCGTATTTAGTCGACTCTTTCCTCTTACTATTGAGGTGTCCATGAGCTTGTCTACTAGTAAATGTCAAATTTTCATAACCGCCAGACTCGGTTGCTATCAATGCAATTTGTCTCAATACATGTATGTTTGCTTGACTCATGGAAGAAAGAATCTCATTTTGAGTTTCATCAAGAGATGAGTTACACTTAAGGTAACGTAGATGAGCATCATCAATAAGATCATGGTTGTGTTTCTCAACAAAAGCAGTAACAACCCACATGGATGAGGACTTATCTAGTGTGAACCGGATCATGGCTCCACAACCACACCTCTTCACAGAACACACACTTATTGAACAGATTATCTTGTAATTTACCCACTTCATGACAAACGGGGCTCAAAAGCCCTTTAGACCTCTTAGAATGACTGATTTTACGCTGCATGTCACAAACCAAATCTTTAGCAACCAGGTTCTTAGTTCCTCATTCATACATATTGTCGTCTTTGCTGATATTAAAACCAATCAAGCCAGTGTAACTAGAATAGAAGGAGATACCTTCATCTAAACTTCCAAGCTGAAGACCAATTCTAGGGACTTCTGCTGGGGACAAAGTGCAAGCAGCAATAGAAGGAGAAGAATGAGGATTATCATTATCACAGTCGACATTGGCATTACCATCATCTGTATCAAGACTAGGATCCATGACAACTATGTGACAATAACTCTGCAGACAGAAAAGTAACCCTGAAACACAAAAGAGTAACTCTGAGTCATAAAGTAACCACGTATCACAAAAAAGTAACTACATGAAACATAAAGCATGTATGAAAGTTACTACTTCAAAATGAAATCCAGACACATGTTGGATTTCCCACACAAAAATAGAGATGAATACACAATGTGATGAAAAGAAAATATCAGATAGAACTGGTAGAAGTGACGATGAGTATATAAAGTTACCTGGTTGTAGCTTGGACAACTGCTGCTCCTAAATATAGAAAGATCATAAAATTCTCCCCCCTACAGTGTGAGTTTCAGTCAGAGATCTGGAGCATAGATATGACCTGGTAAAGATCAATATCTTCTACTGATACTCCGACGAACGTTAAAGGAGATTCAGATATGGTCCATTCACCTTCGTCCTCCTCTACACAACTGGGAACTGAAAACCTATTCTTGCTATTCGGATATGTAAATTTAGATAGGGGATTGAGATGCTAGAATGGAAATGCAGCATCAAACATCGACGCGACAGAAGAATGGACAAGGTTCATTAAAGGTAGCAGGGCGACCGATGACAGATGGACAAAATTGTGCGATTTGAGCAGGTCGGCGGCAAAACAATACACATGAAGAATGCAGTGGAAGAAAATGCGTGAAGAAGGCGGAATCAACTTGTTTGATTTTTCAATTTAATTACTGGTTATGCCACCGCGTGATTCTGCTGTGATTAAGTTCCAATTATTTACAACTTATGCCACCGCGCCACTTTGGGCGGGTAACTAACTTACTGTACCCGTGCGGGCAATGAATACATAGCCTATATATATATATATATATATATATATATATAGAGAGAGAGAGAGAGAGAGAGAGAGAGAGAGAGATAGAGAGAGAGAGAGAAAGAGAGAGAGAGTTAGGCTAGAATACACTCAAGTATATAGATCGCACGAATACACTCAAGAGTGTTTGCATATATATATATATATATATATATATATATATATATATATATATATATATATATATATATAGTCAGGCTAGAATACACTCGAGTGTACGGATCGCACGAATACACTCAAGTGTGTTTGCATATCAAGACTATTTTTTGCAAAATGTAAACCATTGATCTTCACCGTCATACTATAACTAGGATACATACAAATTTTGAACCCATTTGGATGAGTGTAAGTCACTCATCCAAGGGCAACAAAATCAACGTGCGAAACTAATTTGAAATGCATAATTTTTGCGATCTTCATAACATGAGCTATACATATCCAAATGTGCTCAAATTTTGCATATGAGTTGTTCACGAGATGTTTAAGAAGATCAATGGATTAGATTTTCAAAAAAAATATTGCATCGTGAAAAACTACTTGAGTGTATTCCGTTCCGGATACACTTGAGTGTATTCTAGCCTGACTTTCTCTCTCTCTCTCTCTATATATATATATATAGGCTAAAAGAATTGTGTACCTGAGTACATGTAGCTTACATGTACCTACCTTCATTTATGGTGATTGTAAAATTCAACTAAATAATCCAACCTTATGGATGTAATGTATAACCCTCAGATAAGATGTGTACAAAAAATCACCACAATGTGACATTCATAGATAATTTAACAAAAGAAAATGTGTATTTTCTAATCAACGGTAAGTTGCAGAAATTGTAGAAACCATTGAATGATGTATTATTATATCTCATGATCTATATGAGATATGGTTATGAATTTTTAAACACATGTAATCTATATAGTATTGAATCAATCCATATGGTTGTATTTTATAAACATACTCCACGTGTGCTATTTTAATGGCCGATACACGTAAGTTACATGTACCAGCCGGTACACACTTCCTAACCTCATATATATATATATATATATATATATAGATAGATCGATAGAGAGAGAGAGAGAGAGAGAGAGAGTCAGGCTAGAATACACTCGAGTGTATTCGGAGCAGAATACACTCAAGTAATTTTTCATGATGCAATATTTTTTTTCAAAATGCTAATCCATTGATCTTCTTAATCATCTTGTGAATAACTCATATATAAAATTTGAGCACAGTTGAACATTTATAGGTTATGATATAAAGACCACAATAATTATACATTTCAAATTTGTTTCGTGCGTCGATTTTGTTACAATTTATATGTAGCCAAATTATAGTATGATAATGAAGATCAATGATTTACATCTTGCAAAAAATAGTCTTGATATGCAAATACACTTGAGTGTATCCGTGTGATCTATACACTCGAGTGTATTCTATCCTGACTCCATATATATACATATATATATATATATATTATATTATATATATATGTGGATAAAAGAATTGTGTACCCACATACATGTAGCTCACATGCATCCATCTTCATTTATGATAATTGTAACATTCTACCTAATAATCCAACCTTATGGATGTAAATTATACTTGTTATATAAGATGTCTATAAAAATTCATAACAATCTGATATTCATAGATCATCCAATAAAAGAAAATGTATATTCTCTAATCAACGATAAGCTGTAGAAATTAAAAAATTATTGCATGATATATTGCTATATCTGCTCATCTATGTGAGATATGATTATGATTTTTTTAAACATATCTAATCTACATAGTGTTGGATCAATCAATAATATAGTTGGATTTTATCAACTATACTCTACATGTGCCATTTCACTGGATGGTACATGTAAGTTACATGTACTAGCCGGTACATACTTCCTAACATCCCTCTCTCTCTCTCTCTCTCTCTCTATATATATATATATATATATATATATATATATATATATATATTTATACAAGAAGATATGCACACATATACATACATACATACATACACATTTATATATATGTATGTATATATGTGTGTGTGTATATATATATATATATATGGCTCATCTTTAATACCCGCGCATCTTTTCTGATATTTTTTTAATTTGTTTTTTACAATTGTATAGGAGCATTTTATCTAGCTCCCCAAAAAATTTCATCCAAATATAATATCATTTGCCCCCCCCCCCCCCAAATTGAAAAACCCGTCCATATATTTACTGACTGTATATTTTCTGTGCAGTTACTTTTTTGGTCTTAGAGTTACTTTTGTGTACCATATAGTTACGCTTTTGATCTCAGAGTTACTCTTTTGTATCATATAGTTACTATTTTGGATAGACGGATAGCAAAAAATTAAGCTACCCACGCGGTTAGCGAATCAATTCCTATATATATATATATATATATATATATATATATATATATATATATATTGGGTATATCTTCACTACACGTGCATCCGTTTTGTCATAGGAAGGAATGCATTTGTAATGAGATGATCCAAATTGTAATAGACAGAATAATTTTGTAAATACAGTGTGATGTTTGTATTCTCTGTTTGAAAATAGTAAAATATATATTTATGACTGTAACAACGTTGTAATACAAAACGAGTCTTTGTATTACAATTTTAGTCATCTCTTTACAAATTTGGACCGTCTCATTACAAATGTATGCCTTCCTGTTACAAAACTGATGCACGTGTAGTGAATCTTAGTTACCTGCACGGGTAGTGAAGATATACCATATATATATATATATATATATATATATATATATATATATATATATATATATATATAGAGAGAGAGAGAGAGAGAGAGAGAGAGAGATGAGAGTCAGACTATAATACACTGGGTGTATAGATTGCACAGTACACTGAAATGGTGTTTACATATCTTGACAATTTTTTAACAAATCCAAATCATTGATATTCATTTTTATAACAAATAGAGACTACATGTAAAATTTGAGATTATTTGGATTTTTCTTAGTCACTCATCATGACTAGTAAAACTGACGTATAAAACTAATTTGAATTGTATAATTTTTATCACCTTTAGATGCAAGACCTATAAGTGTCCAAATGAGATCAAGTTTTATATGCAATATGTTCATATGATATTTAAGAAGATCAATGGTTTACATTTTCAAAATAAATGTTGCATGATAGAAAACGAATTGAGTGTATTCGGTCACCAGGACACTCGAGTGTATTCTAGCCTGACTCTCTCTCTCTCTCTCTCTCTCTCTCTCTCTCTCTATATATATATATATATATATATATATATATATATATATATATATATATATATATATATATATATATATATATATATATATATAAGGGTATATAGTCACTACCCGCATGGGTAGCTAACTTCTGTTACCCGTAGATCTATTTTGTAATAGGATGGCACCTAATTGTAATGAGACAACCGAAATTGTAATACAAAAACTCATTTTATAAATACATCATGAAATTTTATTGTCCCTCTAAAAATAGTAAAAGTAATATTTATGGCACCAGTTTATGTAGTATTACAAAATGAATCCTTCTATTATATTTTTTTATCATCTCATTACAATGTTGGTTGTCTCATTATGAATATATGTCTTCCATTTATAAAATAGATGCACGGGTAAGTGGTAACTAACCTTAGTTGCCAGCACGGGTCATGAATGAATGACACACACACACACACACAGATATATATATATATATATATATATATATATATATATATATATATATAAGAGAGAGAGAGAGAGAGAGAGAGAGAGAGAGAGAGAGTCAGGCTAGAATGCACTCGAGTGTAATGATCGCACGGATACACTCAAGTGTGTTTGTATATCAAGACTATTTTTTACAAGAAGTAAACCATTGATCTTCATTGTCATACTATAATTAGGCTACACAAAATTTTAGCCCATTTGGATGAGTGTAAGTCACTCATGTAAGGGTATCAAAATCAACACACGAAACTAATTTGAAATGCATAATTTTTACAAACTTTATAACAAGACCTATAAATGTCCAAATGTGTCAAATTTTGCGTATGAGCTATTCACAAGATGTTTAAGAAGATCAACAGATTAGATTTTTTTTTAAATATTACATCATAAAAAACTACTCGAATGTATTCTGCTCTGAATACACTCAAGTGTAATCTAGTCTGACTCTCTCTCTCTCCCTATATATATATATATATTGTTAAACATAAGTTGCACATTAGATAGTTGAGAGATATCTTGTTTCTTTTGCTGTATGGTGTGGGGCCGTATGTAACTCTTGACCTTCTATATTTTTAAGAGAAATTGGAATATATATTTATATGATTCCGATATATATATATATATATATATATATAGTTAAACATAAGTTGCATATTAGATAGTTGAGAGATATCTTGTTTCTTTTTTTGTATGGTGTGGGGGCATATGCAACTCTTGACCTCCTATATTTTTAGGAGAAAGTCAGAATATATATTTACCTACTTCCGATATATATATATATATATTAATAATAATAATAAGTTTATCTTTAATACCTACCCGGGTACCTACTCACTCCAGAAATAATTGGTTTCATTATATTTTTTTATACTTTACATGTGTATAAGATTGTATTACCTTCCAAATAGTTACATTACATGTATAGTAGTTACAGTTGTAATAGGTGTACAATTATATTTTATTCTAGAATTTTTATTGTGTATTCTATCCTTTTTACCTTTTAGTCGAATAACTACTTTTTTTAAAAGTTAGTTACTTTTTTGTCCTAGATATTTACTTTTCTCACCAAATATTTATTTTTATGGATGCACGGGTTGTGAAATCCTAGATACGCATGTGGGAACAAATTAACCCCCATATATATGTATGAGGTGGGTTTATTCGTTGTTTGTGCAACCCAAAAAGTAACTATTAGGTCAGAAAAGTAACTATCACAATAAAAAAGTAACTTTGTTGTAAAAAATAATAATTATTCTGCTAACAAAGCAAAAAGGAACTGAATACATAGTAAAATTCTAGATAAAATACGTAACTAGAATTTTTACTATGTAGTCTTCTCGTTTTACTTTTTAGTCGTATATTTACTTTTTTTTCCACCATAGTTGCCTTTTATCCATATAGTTAATTTTTTTGACCAAATAGTTTCTTTTCGAGATGTAGGGTAGTGAAACCTTAGTTATCCTTGTGGGTATTAAAGACAAACCTATATATATGTATATATATAACTTGACCTTTCAGTTGTGATGTAAAGAGTGGGATCCGAAAAGGGATCCACTCTTCACTTAATAGACAAACATAAAATTATCCCATTCCATTTACGAAGGAAAGGATAGATTTCATTAATTCTTGATTGTATATAATACAAAATAAGATAATAAATAAGCAACGAAAACAAAAACTATTACAAAGTTACAAGATGATTCATTTACAAGTGTTCTTTCTATAAATGTGGTATAAAAATAGTGAAAGACACATATCTAACAAATCTAATCTCATGTATGACCTATTGCAGAGGGCAACCCGACCATTCCAATCTATCATTGGTTGCAATACCAAGTATATGATCATCGTACATACTTTTCTCCCAATGTACCTACACCTGGGTGGAAGGAAACATCACCTAGAACATAGGAAACAATATAGAGATCAGTAAAAGCTCAGTATGTACATATTATAAATACTTTGGACATTATATTGGGTTAAATGAGCAAAAAGAGATGTTCCCACAAGAAGGGGTCTATTTCCAATAAGGTAAGATCAAAAGAATTATAATAGGAGAAATGAGACATATTAAAATTCAGGTTACAAACATCAAAATACAATGTCTTGCCATATCATTTAATAAAAATCTCAATTTAAAACAATAAACATTTACATGCACAACAATGTAGACTAAATATACCTAAAATAGAGTCATAACACCATATGACCATGGCCTAAAAGAAATAAGGGTGAAAACACACACCCCAGGTGGAATATATGTGTCATTTATAAATATGATTGTGCATAAGTACCACCATTCTAAATATTCTACTCAAACATCTGGCATGCATAAATATAGTGACAAGACTAGCATTATAGTAAATTTCTCATAAAAGACAATCAAACCAGGAGGGGTCCAAAGACCCATTACAAAAGAACAATTCAACAACCACAAGAATTTATATGAACTTAAATCAGAAAATATAAATTTTGAACAATTAGATTTAAGTAAAAGTGATAGTTCAAGAGATGCATCATTAAAAGAATTTAGTTTTGAGTAAAGAATGTCCAGAATAAAATAGAGGATGTACATACCGTATGTCCAGACCTAAGTATTCAATAATACTCCTTAAGCTCAAGGTTGAGACTTTTACAACCTAATCACATTATTTGTACATTTAATTAATATAAATTAGAATGATCCCTCACTTAGAAAATGACCTACTATAAGATAAAAATCAGGCCTCAAAACCATCCCATTAAATCCTTCATATTTTTCTGATTCTAAAAATGTACTTATGTGTATTATTTGGACAACCAATAATTATCTATGGATTTTACAAGTTAAGTTCTTTTTCAGAATAAAAGGAAAAATAGACGCGAAATGACCGTAATATCCTCGATGGAATCAGGTTAATAAACTGAGTTTCTTAACACAAAACTATACTGATATGCCACTGATGTATCTGCGGTCAAAGGCAGGTGAGGATAGGCGAACAGGCATATATACCCATGCGTACGACATTGAATCGTTACAGCCCAACGGGTGTGACAGGACTATCGTCCAGGGATTGAACTCCCTGTGTCGTGTGCCATGAATGTTCAACTAAATCTCGGGACTGGGTGTAACCTCCGATCATCCTTCGTAGCGAGTGGGAGAGCCAAAGAGCTTCAACTCTATCTAGGATGGCTCGGAGATGAGGTAGAAGGTGTTGTTGGGATGTACCAAACGAGATGCCATTCAAAACCGGAGACCAACAAAGCAAGGATATTCACAGTTGTGGCGAGCAGAAAACATTTGGGAAACAAATAGGCACATGCTACTTCCCTTGTGCCTCAACCCTCATGCTCAACGATGGCTCTCAAGGTATCCTGGAGTTGCGGCAAGGTTGTGTGCCCCTGCTCAAGGCTTGATGTCATCGAGCATGGATGCATTACTCCTAGAATTGGGCGGAGCAGAGGAACAAGGGGTTACTTGGGCGTGAGAAGTCATGGTACTAAGAGTACCTGATCTGGAACGAGGATAGGTGAAGGTCCTGAGCGGTGAAGTCCCGTCAGTGTTGGGTCAAACACATTTGGTCGACAATGATTCTGTAACAGGTCACGATATATAGATGGGAGAAACGAGAACTCATTACAAGGCATTATGATTCGATTTTTCCACTAGGTCTGAATCACCAAGGCGTCGTCCAGTCCCCACAATATGTTGGACATGGTTTTCAGGGTCCAAAGACCACTGGTGCCTCACGCCGATGAGCGGCCAGGAAGAAGGAAGCGGCAGGTTCATCGTTGGGGAGAACTAGAAACCCTCAAGGCAAAGCAACAGAACGATATTAATTATTAAAGTATAAAGTGTGAGGTTTTTTACATAGTAAGAAATTGGCCAAATATTGTGGGAATCGCTGAGGATTCGTGATCTCGTCGAAGGATATGGCAAATACCACTAGGGTGCTCTGCGGAAATCCATGTGAAATTGACTGATGAAAACTCCTCAGATGTTCCTAGAGGGGTATTTGGGTCTCATGTGGGTGACAGATAACATGGTGGTTAGGCGTTGCAAGACGGGACAGCGGCGCCTCCCTTGGAGTAGAAGGGCTTTTGGTGTACAGGGTGCCACTTAGAACCATTTAGGATTTTATGGAAACAAAATATGACGTAGAGTTTGATGCCGGAGAAATCGCGAGATAAGGGTGAGCCTAGCGCGAGGGAAATCAGGGAGAAACTACGTCGTTGAGCTGGTCTCCATGATAGAGGGAAAGACGGAGGCGGGAGATGGTGTCTCCCAACCGGTTGCCCAACCCAAGTCAGACCCGCATGATCTACAAGTCACGGCTGATATGCATGACACTACGTAAATTTGGAACCTTGGTAAAAAGAGGGTGTGACATTCCATTAAATCAGAAAATAACCACACTTATATTTTATTTGCTAATCTTGCTTTCAGGGGTGCATTTTATGTCCAATTGAGCCCAAAATTGGTATCTTAGCTAATTGGGATGTGAAGAACACATCATACTCGAATATGCATTTTGAGATTATATGTTTTGTTCTTTTCCCACTATGCACTAATCATATAATCAGAGTATTAGACTTAACATCATGGTCAAATAGGGTGAATCCTTTTGAGTTATTTCCCTCATTCTAACTCTGAGGCCTTAGGGTTATCCTAGATGATCCTATTAGGGTCAAGATTACAAATATATATTACTACTCATAAATTCCCAAAATTCAATTGTTAGGGTTATTACATCTTTATGATTTATGTCCATGAAATATACCTGAGTCAATTACACTTAAAAGATCTTGACAAGTTCAATTCTATCCTTAAATAGGGAATGATGCATACTAAAGCGTATTTGTATGAAAAGGGGTCCGAACGGGAGAAAGAGGGAGATTGAATAACACATAGTTGATTAGTGGCCTAGAAGAATGGAGGATCAACCTATGTGCCTAGGATTCAGTATGGTACATGTGAAATTGAGTTTTTCTAGAACCTCTAAGACACGACGGCTCGTCGAGGGGGAATGGGTGGTTCTAGCACTTC
The DNA here is from genome assembly GCA_963693085.1 of Alisma plantago-aquatica. Classification (NCBI taxonomy): domain Eukaryota; kingdom Viridiplantae; phylum Streptophyta; class Magnoliopsida; order Alismatales; family Alismataceae; genus Alisma; species Alisma plantago-aquatica. The sequence continues at coordinate 1,793,975,826 of OY856409.1, forward strand.
GAGTGGGAATTATGGATGCGGGGGAGGAGGATGAAAGGATGATTATTCCACATTTCTTTCTGATACTACCAAGCCTCCACAAGAGCCAGATTTAGAACATATTTCTCACTATCAACAAGGCAGTTGTACATATCAAAATGTAACTAGAATGGATACTTTGCCTGCCATTCCCCAAGACGAGATACTCTGTAATCTAGTGATCAAGATCATGGCCAGTCTTTGCTTAGTGAATTTGGGATTCATCTATAATATCGTGGTCTATGTGGCTCAATTGAATGTCTTCATATAGTTTCAAAGGACGTTACTACGCAATCTTCATCTCAGGAGGATCATATTCATGATTCACTATATAGGAAAATGAACCATCAATCTGACAGTTCTTCTTACGAAACGAAGTTAGTGGTTACAAAACATAACATGTCTTTTTGTGATGCAACCATTATTTCTATTTTATGAAACCCTAATTCATTTTTTGATGTCAAAACTCCTGAAGAAATTAACCTAGATGATGTTTCATTGGTTGTTGAATGTGGTTTTTATGAAGTATACATTGCTCCATAAGCCTAGTTGCTATGGTTTGCTTTTATAATGAAACTAATTTGGAAGATCATTGGTTATCACACTCTTAGAGATAGAATTCATCTCTTGTGGAAACCAATCGCTAGATGGAAAATGTATGAGTCAAGTATGAATCACTATGCAATTCAACTAACATGTGAAACATATTATCTTAATGGCTTAACTAGAGGTCATTGGTCTATTTTGGGTGCAGTCTGGTGGTGAGTCAGTGGTCAAGTGATTTCATTCCTACAAATGGACTTCCTTATTATATTATCTATTGGGCAAGAGTTATTGATCTTCCTATTCATTTATATAACTTTGTTTTATTCAATCGAATTGTTGATGTCTCGGGATGACTGGTGAATGGACATACTAGTAATTGTTCAAGAAGTAGATTTACAAGGCTGGACATTGAGGTAAATACTTCTAAACTTGTTAAACAGGTTGTCATTATCAATGGCTTTGTATATGAAGTTGAATATGAATCTATACCTTCTATATGTGCCACATGTGGTGTGATGGATCACTCTCGCGAAGAATGTTCCATACAAAATACTACCCTAGATAATGTTGAAGAACCTAATACATCAGATGATGCTAGTATTGATTAGCTTCTAGAAGAGGATGAATGGCATGTTTCATATGGTAGAAATATATACTCCACAAGGAATATACAAAGAAATACTAAACCAAATCTAAAAGTAAAAACTACATCTTTAGAGGATAACAAATATGCTACTCTACAAAATGAGGAAGTGAATAAGTCTGACATTCAGGATATGGGTTGTGTTGTGTCTGCCAATGAGCAACCAGTCACATAAAAATCAACACCTAAAATAAGGATGAAGAAGAGGAAGGATGCTCCTACTGCTACAACATCACTACATATAACTGTTGAGGAGAATTCTATGATCCATAAGGAAATGATCCCCGACTTACTACTTTGCTGAATGATTTTCAACATGCTCATCCTATTGTTGATAATGTTGTTAATATGATGTTAGCATTAGTTACTCATTAATCTGGTACGAACATTTCTCTAAAAGAGTTCCTACATCTATGCCTGAAATCACTGGAGCCATAGATGATCCTCCCATTGTACAACCTCCACAAGTACAGAAACTACCTCTAGCATTAGTTAAAACATACCTACAACATCAGTTAAAAGAGATACCTAAGTGGGTGATAGTAGAGTTATAGGTCTAATACATCGGTTCCTCAGGGATGCAAAAATTGACGACCAAGATATTTAGCCTTTCTTGCTATGATAAAACAAATTGACACATCAAGTGTCATAGCCATCGGTTGTGGAAAAGACTCTGACATTGTTTATTGATACCAAGTCACATTTGTAAATGGAAAATATTTCTTTGTAGTGGGGTTTCATAAGAAACCGACACCTATACTACGCCATAATCATTAGTTGTGGGAAAGACCCCGACGTCATTTATCAATACTAAGTCACATTTATAAATGCAAAAGGTCTCTTTGTAGTTGGGGTTCAAAAGCAACCAACACCTTTTCTACGTGATAGCTGTCAGTTATGTATATAAACTGATGATTAATATATGCAGTGACGGTTTCTTCACAAAAACCGATGACTATGATCTTGTTGCCTAGAATGGTCGTGCGGTCCGACACAACCGTTCTGGTTAGTCCTATAATGTTGGTTTTTCACCATAAACCGCTGTAAAAAAACTTAGTTGTCAATTTTTGTGGAACAATCGATGACTAGCTTTTATTTTTTTAATAGAAGTATGCAGACATGCTGTCCAGATGGTTAGTTGGATGCAACACTTGCACTTGCAGGTTAACAACATCTATGAATTCAACTAAACAACAAACCAACAAGCAACCTGCAAAAATATTCAATATCCATTCTCATCACATGTTCAAGCATAATTATATTCATTCATTTCAACATTCATTGACACACATAATACTTCATTCACACATGATACCTCATTTACATATGCACCAACCCATTCTCAAGACATAAAGAAACACAATTCTCATTGTATTTATTCATATGCACATTCACACACATTATATATTCATACACACACCGATAACTTACTCACATCAAATTTAAAGTTGTACGAAGTCATAAGCACATGTACATGTAAATAATGACATCAAACTTTAGAAAATTCATTCTTTAATCCCAATCAAATTGCAAGCTGACATCCCTAATGAAAGCTTCTACCCATTGTTCTCGTAGCTCATCTAGTTGTTTTGTTGTATAGGGCTTTTGTATGTCATCTAGCTTTTCCATCGTATAGAAGTTCATTTTAAAAACATTCAAAGATAATGTCGTATATAATTTAAAGTTTGATATTTTCATATTATCTAATGAAATTATGTGTACTTATGATGATGAAGACTATATATAGATTACATTTTCTATGCAGTTGATGTCTGCTACCAAATATCTAACAATTATGTCCATATACTGCATCATGTAGTATCCACATACCTAACCATTGTCTTGTACATGGTACTATAAATTTCAACATATAAACCATTGATAAGTAAAAGTAAGCAAAGTTGGAAAAAATATGCATTTGTGTCAGAAAAGTACTTGAACGTTATTACAAACTATCACTTTCTTTTTGTTATCCACCTTTCCTCCATCCTTTTTGAAATATTTTATATCCCTATAAGTTAATGTAACACATTAAATTGCATTAGTAAATAGTCATGTAATAATATATGTTAACATATATAAATATATTAAACTTGCTCATGTGAATAAATCCATTTTCAATTCATGTCCCCCACTGTCTACTTCGTCACCCTTAGGATCTAGACAGTACACATTTAGCATCACACAGACAATAACTAATAACACCCAATGGTTATTCCTGAGGAAAAAGAAGGCAAATAAAATAAAACTCAGAATCAACAATGAAATGTAATTCTTAAGTTAAAATTATAAGCAGAGTAAGCAAACTTACGTAACATTATACGGAGCTGGCATCAAGCTCTTTTTCTTTTTACCAAAATATTAAAATGCGGTAGAGTAGTATTTGGATACAAATGTAGCATCTTTAATTACATGTCTAATCAATGATGGAACTAGGAATGCCACATGGGGCAGTGTAAACTCTGTACAGACCCCATGTAAGTGTCTACAAAACATATATCATGTATGTATTAATATATTAGAAAATGTATCAACCTCTATATAATGAGGTATTTATCTATATAATATCTCACCATATCCAAAGTTCTATCATAGATGTATTCAACCAAGCATAATTAAACATCTCCAAAACATCTTGTAGAAAATACTAGTATTATGAGGTTGACCTACATTGAGAGACCCCTGACCTTACTCAAATTATTGAACCTACTTAACTATCATAATTGAATGTTTATAACGTTAAATATAACCTTTTTATATGCTTTTTAATCATAATAAAAGCTTAAGTTTCAAGTTTGGTCCGATTCGGACACTATTTGTGCAAGTTATGCAATTTCATGCACATTTTGGACTTTTCTGCAATTTACCCAATTTAGGGGTTTTATTTGTAATTTATCACTTTCATTATGTTCTTTGTATGTTCTATCATCATTATTGAGCTTTTTGAGCCATGGGATGCCTAGTTGAACCTTAGTTTGGAGGTGTTTTCCTCAAGGGTATTTTAGGGTTTACCCCTTAATGGATGAGCTACCTTTAGGAGCTATCAAGCAAATGGTTTATTTGCTTTACTTACAAAATTAAGAAACGAGGGATAAGTAGGTATACATGGACATTGGATCAGCTGCTTGTGTGGTTGCTTGTATATCCTTAACAGTTTAAGGTTATGGATGCATGGAGAGCTTTTTAGACACCTCATGCTTCTTCTCTCCCTTATCCTAGAGCTTTATGTATCTATTTTTGAGCTCCCAAATGAAAGTTTTGTTTTTCACCACTTCTCTCCATCTAAGAAACTCATTCACTATCTTTTTTTCTATGGAGCCTATCCAAGGTAGAAGAAGAAGGCAAATTTCTTGGTGGAAGCTCCTAGAGTTTTGTTTTGCTCTCTTTTAGGGTTTAAAAAGTTTCCCTCTAGTGATCTTGACCTAAAAGAGTAAGAATCCCCTTCTTTCCTCCGTTTATTTCTTTTTTATCCTTTCTCCTACCTTTCTCCAGGTCGGAACCTTTCTTTTCCATGGTAAAAATTGCTCTAAAGGTCTAAAACCCTACCTTTCTTGCTCCTTATGATTAGGGTTTGCTCATTTGAAGAAGAAAGGTGCTAGATGGACGAGTTCACAATTTATGCTTGGATTTTCTACACTACCTGCTCGTGTTTTCTTCTGTTTGGGATTTCATCTTCTAATTAGAATCAAGTTTAATAACTTACTCCACATTTATTTCTTGACATAAGCTTGCTAGCTCATGTTCTTGCTTGAAAATGATGATCCACGCACTAAAAAGATATGATTGACTTGGATTTCGATTTTTATAATGTTCCCTATTCTAATTTCAGTTCTAGATGAACCTGTATTCATGTGTACATTCTTCCTAAGGTATATTATGACTTGGATCAGGTTGGTTTGACAACCTATGGTGCTATGCACCTATCAACCAATGGTCAATTTTAGGGTTTTAAGCTGATTTCTTCTATAAACCCATGAGCCGATGATGGTACAATTACAACAACCCTATGGTGTTGTATTAATGACAACTGATGGTGGTGACCAAGGGTGACAACTGACATTCACCCCTTAGGTCATGTTTTGGCCTAATGATAAGATTAATGATCAACAACTAAGTACTGTAATGATGCTATCAATCAATGGTGACATTAGCTTGATATTTGATGGTGATTAATAAATATAGTGTTGATTTAACAACCTATATTGTGTTGATCTGGTGTATTATATGTAAGTGATGTTGTTGAGCCTTTCTATAAGGCATGGAATGATAATGATGATCTTGTAGGGAATAGTATGACGGTCTTAATCACCTTTGGGCATGGTTGAGCCCGGAATGAAGTGTAATACTCTTGTGATGATAAGGGTTGATACCCTGTGATATTGTGAAAAGGATTTATATCTTGTGATAGTATGATGACTAGTGTAGTCTCATGAATGGCAATTGAATAGTACCATGTGAGGATGAGATGAGAAATTGTATTTTACACATTTTATAACTTTTAAAGGTGTGATACTTATATGCTTGCTAAATGTGAATTAGAGTTTGTATGTCCATTTGTTTGATGCAGCCTTAATTCACCCAATTGGCATAACTAATCAAGTGGAACTCTAATCATGCAGTGTCTTGTGCCATTGATCCATATGAGTGTCAAAACTTTCCTGATGGTGAAATGAGTATTCCTAAGGGAAACTCAGAGCGCATACTGATGAGTATGTGGGGTGCTTGTCATCCTAAATTCAAGTGTTTAGGGAGAATGAATGCGGTCATACCTAGCCCTTAGTTTGAGAATGGCGGCGGTCGTGTCTCAGTTATTATATATGTGATGAGATTGGAGGACAACTGTTGTTGTACCTTAGATGGTAGGGTATGCGTACCCACCTCCTTTCACTAGTGTCATGACCTGTACCAAGGACGGACTAGGCCGTAGCAGCTTGACCTTATGTGTCACTGTGGCAAACCCGTATTGACCCAGGGTGGAGAAGATCTTAGGAGTCTGTCTCTTCCTAGATCTTGTATGGCACTGATTGCGACCAAACGGTGGTTAGTTGGAACTTGAGTGATATCCTCAAATTCCTCACTATAAAAAATTTGGCCTTTATTGAAGAACATTTGTGAGGAACCGAAAATCGTGAATAATGATGTCTATTTGTGAGGGATCATCCTTCATACATGGGACCAAATCCCTCAACTGTGTTTTTTACATCCTTAGACCTTTTATGTGAACACTAATCCCTCACAAATACATTACTCACTAATCACCCCGTGAAAAATGCCATGCCAAATATTTCCCTCCATCTCATAACCCTTCCCTCTATTCTAAAACACAACATTTGCAAATCAAAAATAAAAAAAGATAAACCCTCCCCTCCCATGCCGTGCACATCTCCCTCCCGCACCGTGCATGTCCTGATTCATTTTGGAGAGGGTCACGGTGGAGAGGCCGTTCCGTTCCTCTTCCTATCTGCGGTTGTTCCATTCCTTCCTTGCCCTAGCCGCCGACGCCCCCAACATGTCTATGGTCACCGCCGACGCCCCCAACACCTCTACGGTCGCCGCCGACAGGTGCCCTCACCGACTGCCCTCGCCTCCATTGCGCCAACAGCTGCCCCCAACTCCACTACGGTCGCCGCCCACTGACAAGTTCTTCTTTTCATCTATTTCCATCATTCACTATGTGTGGGTTTCCTATTCACATCATTCACTTCAACTGCATCCTCCATAGCCGACATTTTGGCATATAGACTTTGGCACCGTTCGGCAAAGCATCCGAAACGGCCACTCTTCACTGCGTCAAAAGAACGCGGTGGTTCTCATCACTGCCAGATGCTTAAAATACACTGGCTGTTGTATGTGAACTGGTATTGTGCAGCGATGAACTCCACTTGTGTTAGGGAAGTGAGCTATTAATCTGCCCGCACTCGTTTAGGGGATTCCCGCATTCACAGATTTCCACCGGACCCTTGCGGACGCTTTTCCGAATAGAGCCTTTGTCATAAATATCCTGGTGGGAAAATACATAGTCTAGTTGGTGTTAAAATACATAGTTCGATGCAAAATTTATAGAAGGAACAACAATCAATAAGTCTTCAAGTTGATTGTATCCCCTCCAAGACCAGGGCTTACTCCACCTACTCTTGTGAATTTGTCTGCCTTTCTAAACACTGGTCTGTAAATTGTCAAACAGCTTCCATTCATGGTGAACCATGTTACCCGATATGTGAACCATCTTTTATTCATTGTCATCCAGCTTTCGTCTGCTACAATCCATTACTGATGTATTGTTTTGTATCTTCCCTTTGTTTGATCCAGTTATCTTTTTTTTTCACACGCCTGACATCATCATTTTTTTGTGTCATGGACCGAAGAGTCCTGTACTTTTCATCCTCTTTAGTTTGATTCACAATTAGTTTTCAGTCCAAGTTCTCATTTGATACATCTTGGTTATCCAAGTTAAAGTAGTTTAAAAGAGATCGGGTCTTTATATTTCCCTCCCCTAGTAATGTTCTCTTCTTTTCCAATTCATTTTCCATCAAATGTTGGGTGTATGGCTTCCTCTTTGAGTAGAGTACAACATTTGGTCACATTTTTTCTGTATTGCTTTTAGCTGACATATGAATAAAGAGAATGAATATATGTTGAATATAGTGTATGTACCATAAGATTAAAATGTGTAACACAATCATTGAAATGCAAACCTTTACAATCCTTGTATACACATTTGGTTTGTCTTCAATAGAAACCTTTGCAATCCTAAATTCACATTTGGGTCATCTTCTTCCTTACAAATACCACCTTCAATTGGGAATTTGTACAACTACTTGGTCTCATCCACAACTATCATCTCTTTCTCCTCCATGTGGCAATTCCATTCATATATTATTATAACATCAATCCATCTATTGCATGTGGGGAATTCCCCATACCATCTTTATTGTAGATGAAACTGAGTAATTAGAGTCATCTTTTGTAGTTATTAAAACTCCATAAAAGCATAATCTTACCACCAATATATGCATGCCACCAATTTTTCAGCACTTGCAGCTATTGTTAACAAATTTTGACAGGCCCCAAACTAAAAAATCCTTAAAGAAACCTGCCAAATTGTAGTTTCTACTTCCTATAATTGGCTATAAGAAAAGGCGATAATTGACAGAGAGTTCCCAAAAGCTAAATATTTTTAGAAGGTTGCCAATGGAAATGGGGATGTACAACTTTTCAAGGTCATTGATGCAATCGCAGCACATAAACCTATTTTTTCAATGTCCTAACTTCACACAACACATGCAACTTGGTCTTAAACTGAGTTTCTCAACCATTGAGTTAGCTCTTGAGTTATCTTTATGCATGGTAGCATCTACCATTACAACCATTTTTCCATTTGGGATGCCATATATTTTGTGTGCATCCTCCTTGCAGATTGGTAGCATTTTTTCTTTAGGGAGAGGCAGGCTTTCTAATCTAGCATCAAACTTGTAGCATAGAAACTGCAATACAATTCTTGGAAAAGTCTACATTTTGCTCTATAGTAGACCATTGAATCGTGTGTCTTCCAACAATAGTCACACGCCTTTTGTGTCATTCCTTTTATCTATATTTTTTTTATTGCCTTTTCATTTTGGATTCATTAGGTTGCTTCATCACAACAACTAGAAGAATCAAACTCGTAAAGTCCATGTTGTCTCTCCCAAAGTACTTATACACATGACTAGGCACAGAAATAAAGAGTTCAAGCACTCAATTGTCGTATTCATAACATGTTTATTTATCTTGATCATGACTCTTGTCGTGACAATCATCTTACATAAACATTGATACCACACTTGTGACAGACACCCTTTTGATTCAAATCTTAGGTAGTCATTACAGTTGGTAGTTTAATTAAATTAAATTAATATATAAAATAACATAATGCAAAAGCTAAACATAGGGTAAAAATGATTAATTTTATCTTTATTAGAAACATATGTTTCAAATATTTGATCTATAGACAATCTTAATGATAACAAGATATAAATCTTAACACCTAAAAATCCAATTATGTTAAAACCATACTCATATTTTTAATTTCTTAATAATTTGGTGATGAACCTCATTTACATGAAGTTACATCATAATTTTCAATCCTGTCAAGTTTAACACCTTATATATACAAGACTCTGTGTGAGGAAGTTTGGTGCATCACACAATTTTGACAAGGACACACATGGATAACAAATACTTATATTTATTGATTTAGACAACTGTTTCTAGTAGATTCATAAGCACATAGATGGGGACGTGGTATAGGAGGTGTAAGTCAGGGAAAATCCTCAGACAGATATGAGGGCATTAGATCTATGTTTGTTTTATCTAGGTTCTTAAAGCATAGTATAGGGTTTCAAGAGTTCGATCTTTGGGTTTGAGTTAAATTAAGAGTGAACATACAAGAAATTAAAGGGAACGAGAATTAAACCTTAGATTAACCCTACACAATAAAGGCTAACTAACAAACTAAGGGAATAACTACACTAAAGCAATCAACTAGTGACAAGCAATCAACACTATACTAACAAGGACAATCCTAATTAACAACTAAGAGAAGAAACTAGGTAGCAAACTAGGTGAATGTCTTCTTGACTGTGGTTTATTTGAAATGGTCTTGTAGGGTCTATTTTTTACTTGGGATAACCAACAACAGGGATTTCATTTTGCTACCACAAAAATAGACAAAATTCTATACAATGCTAGTTTTCTTACTACAAATGCAAATGTAAATGGCCATATTCTCTCAAACACTGTTAATGAGCATAAAATTCTGTCCCTTCATATTCGTGAACCTAGAAAGGTTATATCTCCTTTTATGTTTGTTAATGCTTGGAATAATCATGAAATTGTTTTTGAATTGGACCTAACTAATTCTGCTCTTAGAGAATGTGTTCTTGTCAAAAAGAAAGTTGTTGCCTAAGCATCACTAAATGAAGAATCCTTCTTCAAGCAAAAGTCAAGGACTCAATGTCTTAGAGAAGGAGATTCAAATGTAAAATTCTTTTATGAGTACATGAAATCCAGGAGATTCAGAAACCAGATTGCTAAGCTTTAGATTGATGATTCTATTTCCTTTAGTCTGGAAGAGATCAAATCCCATTACCAATTTCTACTCTTCCTTATTCAATAATCATTATTCAAGTTTTTCTTGGAAGGGTCATTGGAATGACCCTGTTCTTAATGATGCTTAGAAAAGACTCCTTACTGCTAAAGTTTCTGATAAGGAAATTAATGATATAGTTTCTTCCTTGAAATAGGACAAGGCTCTAGGCCCTGATGGCTTTAATGGCCACTTCATTAAGAAGTCTTGGTCTATCATTGGTCTTCATTTCAAATAATCCTTCTAGGTAGAAAACTAGACCACAACCAAACAGCCCAACCAATGTTCTCACCATTCTCCCTACATACCTGCCAGATTTCGCTTAATTTTGAATCTTTTTTCCCATTAAACCAAACAATGTTTCCTTCCCTTAAAGGTTTCTACAAATAGTTGAAAAACTTACAAGCATCTTCAAAGCCTTGAATAGTAGTAAAAGACCAAGCACCATTAGTAATACATTCAACAACCCTACAGTGGCTACCATCACCAAATCTAGCTAAGAAATGGCAATATGTTATATGTTTTAATAATATCTGATCACACCCTCCATGAACTATAAAACTGCTTCTCACTTCCCTGCCATCGTATTGAAGATACATGGGTAACACTATGTATCGTATTTACAGGAAGCTCTATAATTTGAAAACCAAATTATGCTCTTAGAATTGGAAAACTGTGGGCAATCTTTATGATGTGGCAAAGGTCGCTAATGCTGAGGCTCTCCATGCCGAAATTGTTTTTGAATTGGACCTAACTAATTCTACTCTTAGAGAATGTGCTCTTGTCAAAAAGAAAGTTGCTGCCTAAGCATCACTAAATGAAGAATCCTTCTTCAAGCAAAAGTCAAGGACTCAATGTGTTAGAGAAGGAGATTCAAATGTAAAATTCTTTTATGAGTACATGAAATCCAGGAGATTCAGAAACCAAATTACTAAGCTTTAGATTGATGATTCTATTTCCTTTAGTCTAGAAGAGATCAAATCCCATTACCAATTTCTACTCTTCCTTATTCAATAATCATTCTTCAGGTTTTTCTTGGAAGGGTCATTGGAATGGCCTTGTTCTTAATGATGCTTAGAAAAGACTCCTTACTGCTAAAGTTTCTGATAAGGAAATTAATGATATAGTTTCTTCCTTGAAATAGGACAAGGCTCTAGGCCTTGATGGCTTTAATGGCCACTTCATTAAGAAGTCATGGTCTATCATTTATCTTCATTCCAGTACCTAAATCAGACCTATATCAGGTTACTCGATTATTTATATATATATAATCAAGGAATATAAATACCTAGATAGACTGAAAGGAATATAATCAATATACTATTTGAATTGCATATATATATATATATATTTCTTGTAATGTGTGCTTAACTTATTATATATTTTCCTTCATGTAGATGGATTTTCTAATAGATCGGAGTTGGATGTATAGTGGGAATAGAGTGCGCAGTGATGTATTCAAGGTAGGGTTACGAAAGTTCATTGAGTTTGCTCTTATCCATCAGAGACCAACTAGACAGGGGAAATTAATATGTCCTTGCAAGGTATGTTTGAACAGATACCTTAAAACAGAGGAGGAGGTATTCTCACATGTATTACAAAAAGGATTTGTGCATAGCTATGATGTTCGGACATTTCATGGGGAGGTGATTGGTAGGAGCAATCCTGTTGTGGCACCAAACATGCCTAGCACCGACAATATACATCAAATGCTGGAGGATTTGTTTGGTATGGGTGACACAACAAATGACCACTCTACTGAAGCTACAGAGGAACCTGCAAATGTAGATGCACAAAGATTTTACAAGCTACTAAAAGAGGCGGATCAACCACTCTATAGAGGTTACACAAGTCATTCTAAGCTATCATATTTGGTTGCCTTGCTATTTCTGAAGGAGGAATCTGGATGGTCCAACGATTCTTTCACAAAGTTGTTATAGTTGATTATTTTAGGATTTCTAGAAGAAAATTGTCTATTCCCGGAGACGTACTATGAACAAAATGTGATCGTGAAGGATTTATGACTTGATCATTCTACTATAGATGTATGTACAAATAATTGCATGCTTTTTCGCAAAGATGCAGCTTCAAAAGAAAATTGTGATACTTGTGGTGCTTCAAGATGGAATGAAAAGCAATACAAAACAAAGGGAAAGAAGGTAGACGCTAAGTTCATGTATCACTTCCCTTTGATACTTCGGTTAGAGAGGCTCTATATGTGTTCATCTATTGCTAAAGATATGATTTGGCCATCTGAAGGAAAAGGCAAGGATGGTCGTATTCATCATCCTTCAGACACACCATAATGGTTGTCTATTGATGCCAGGTATCCATTCTTTGCTGTTGAACCACGCAATATTAGATTGGCATTAGCAACAGATGGATTTAATGCATTTGGCAATATGAGTGCATCACATAGCATCTGGCCTGTGTTGGTGACACCTCTCAATCTTCCGCCTTGGCTTCTTATGAAAGAACAATTTATTATGATGTCCCTATTAATCCCAGGTCCACATATGGTTGGCAATGACCTTGATGTATACTTGGAAACAGTAAATGGATTGAAGAACTCCGTCTCCCAAATAATGACTTGGTATAATCAATCATAGGTAACTTAGATTCAGTTGTCTATGTCAATGTAATATATAATTTTTTTTGACATTATTGATCTATTTGTTATAGGATGGCGGTATTAATGTTGATTGTGTAACTGAATACCCCAATCAGAATACTACAAGTGTCTTACACATGCAAAGTGGCACAAATAGGTCGGGTGTGGGTTCTTTTCACATACAAGACAATACAAGTAGTGGTGCAGATGTAGGAATGTTTCCCAGGCAAAATAATTCAAGCGGGGATGGCTTAGGAAGACTTTCTAGACAAAGAAATTCAAGGGAGACTGGAGTAGTCATGCTTTCCATACAAGGCAATTCAAGGGAGAATGGAGTAGGCAGGCTTTCCATACAAGGCAATGGACACCCACTAATCTTTCAGCCACAGGTACCTCATAACAGCTATAGATTATTTTCAATATTCATACACATAAGAATATTAACATGTACACTTTATTAAAGGCTGCAGTTGAAAGTTGGTGCCCTACTTCTGGTAATAATCAAAAAAGTCATCCTTAAATGCATTGCACACCAATCACATCTTCATCAGTGTCTTTCACACCAAGAACTCAGCGTTTAAATCAGGTATTCAATACGTGCTTGATTAAACTTGTAGGGTATCCATCCATATATCTTGTACTTATACCAAATCTGATATATAAGGCCAAATCAAATATATAAGGCAAGAATCTACTTAATGGTTAATGCCCATGTGGTTCTATATTTCCAGAATGAAGACAACGAGTACAGCAAAAACTATGTTTGTGGTTTGGTTGAGTCCTTGGTCGATTTTGGTAAAATTGGCAGTAAAGAGAAGGGTCCTTGGACTGGTCCAGGTCAGTCTAGGCCTGTCTCATGTTGGTCCTATAATGCACATCCCTACTTAACAGTCGCCCACTGGGTCTGATTGGATAGAGGTACAATATATTTAACTACTACTTTAGCTATTCAATTCACTTTTCTCTCCTTATGTATACATATTTTATTTTAAAACAATAACATTCTGATTATATAGTGAAACCACGTTTTTGTAATATTCACAACTGAGTTTGAATGCCAGTTCATATGCTAGAATATTTCTGGTGTAAATTACCCTGACTGTGATTTGAGTACTAGCTCGGTTGTACAAGTTAAATTAACCCAGCCCCAAACTACTGTGACATTCACCAGTTTAATTCAAACAAAAATTAATTACTGTCATAGTTTGGTTTTCGTTCAAGATCTGATGCTAATTCAGTTTCGGCTAGGCCAATAGTTTGGTTTCCTTCATGTCTTGAACTGTTGAAAATGACTAATCCAGAAAACTGCAGCTTGAACTGCAGCTTAAATTGTAGCTTGAACAAAATAACTAATCCAGAAAACTACAGCTTGAACTTCTGAAAATGAAAACTACAGCTTGAATAGTGGAAAAACTAGGTAGATTGGGTGAGTAGCATGGCCGTGGTGAGACACCACGGCCGTGGTGGGTAGGGGTGAGCTCGGTCGTGGTGGAAGAGAACGACCGTGTTGGTTAAAATGGCTAAATGTCAGGTTGGTGGTAAAAAATGGGCCAAAATGGTCACGGCCGTGGTGGGTGGGGGTGAGCACGGCCGTGGTGGAAGAGAACGGCCGTGTTGGTTAAAATGGCTAAATGTCAGGTTGGTGGTAAAAAATGGGCCAAAATGGCCATGACCGTGGTGGGTTGAGGGTAGCACGGCCGTGGTGGGAGTTGGTAGCACGGTCGTGCTGCGTAGCACGGCCGTGGTGGGATCTGGTAGCACGGCCGTGCTGCGTGGCACGGCCGTGGTGGGTGGTCACAGCACAGCCGTGCTGCGTGGCACAACCGTGGTAGAGTATGCTCTACAGCTGCTTCAAAACTGAGATTTTTCATGTGATTTCTTCATTTGCAGCACGACTGTTCTGTGTTACCACGGTTGTGTTGGGGGCTTAGCTTGCACTTTGAGCTTCAAATTTCATTATCCATGGACTTCTTTACTTAAGCTTGACTCTTGGCCACTAGGGGTAGGTTGGGGGAGCTCTGGGGCCTTCTTTGGGCCCCTCCATCTCTCTCGTCCATCCAAGTGTGGTCCAAGTACCTGAAAAACATGAAAATAATGGCCATAAGTGCATTTTATACAAATAAGCATATTAGGGGGAATGACATGCAATCTAACAGGTATATATGTGATTGAAAAACAAAAAGACACAAGATTAAGCCCTAAAATAGGGTTGAATCAATCATCACCCGTCATGCAACTTTTATACACATCCTTGTACTAAGTGCAATCATAATTTTAGTTTACGGGTGCATGTTGCTGCTATGTTGGTTCACTTACATTTATCTCTACTTCACACTCACTCTGATTCCTTTTTGTATTTATATTGATAGGGTAGAATTACTTTTAATGATGGATTTCGACGGACAATGCACCTTGGAGTAGACCAAAACTGAAATATAAGGGTAAGTTGTTTGTTGTACTATGATTTATGTATTAACTTTAAATTCTATTAATATAATGATTTGTCATTTTTAGGAGAAGAATATTCAAGTACCTAACCGTATGAGGCATGGAATTGATGAAGAGCACCATACCATTTGAAGGAATATGGAGACATTATAGATCTTAAGAGTTTCTAGCATGATATGTTGATTGTCATCAATCTCAAATTTTAGAACCATATGTACTCTTTATTTATATCAACGTTGAGCACGCAATGTATGGATAATATTTTGCTTCAATAACAAAAATTGGTTTGAGGTGATTTAACATTTTTATGTGTCATTTTGGTGTTGAATCTTCTTATGATGTCATGTGAATTAGTATAAAAATATTGCTTGAGGTTATGTATTCAAAGTTTTCATTTAAAATTTGATATTCACTATAGTAACAATTAATTAACATTTAATAAATCATTCAATAATTAATAACCAAATCATTTACAGTAGTCCCTCATAAATATATTGATGAAGGTCTAGATTGACCATCAAAATTGCATTGATGACGACCACATAGCCCCTCAAAAATAATATTAATGAAGGCATTATCCCTTCAAAAATATATTCTCCAGGACCATTAAGTCCCTAAAAAATGTCTTTATGAGAACTAAACATGCCCTTAATAATGTTATTATGAAGGCTGAATAGTCCCTCAAAAATGTATTTATGAAGGCTAAATAGTCCCTCAAAAATGTATTTATGAAGGCTAAATAGTCTCTCAATATAACATTCTTGAGGGTCAGTTGGTCTGTGACAATTGTATTCGTGAGGGTCACTGGTATTTGTCATGTGAGTTCTCTTCACGAACCATTTATGAGGGCCAGACTCACAATCGTCCCTATTTGTGAGGGCCTGTAGAGAGGGTTTTGTGATAGGACTCACTCGTGAATAACGACCCAAATTTTACTAGTGCCTCAAGGTTTAATAAAATATGCAATACAACCATGTATCATATTTGTTTCGGGTTATACATGACATTTCACATTGGATGACCCTTGTTTGTTATCTTTACATAAAGATGATGCTTAGTGAAATTAAGAGATAGTAGATATACTTAGGTTGTGGATATGCTTAAGATTGTAGATGCATACATACAATAGCTATGCTTATGTTGATAACTATACTGCTATTGCTAATTATAATCATGATGCTAGCTATCTCATGTTGTTAGTTATGTTTAGCATGCTAGCCGTGCCTTTATAACTAGAGATGCATATACTGCTAATCATGCTTATCCATATTGTTGTGCTTATGTTGTTAGCTATTCTTATGATGTTGATATATTCAACCTATTAGACATGCTAATGTTGTTAGTTATGCATATGATACTAGACTTATTCATGATGTTAGAGATGCTCATGCTGCTAGACTCCTTATACTATTAATAGGGATATGAGAATAGTATGTCTAATGAAGATAGTTATTATCTACTCCTTTATGTATTTTGTTAATCATCAGTGATGTTGAACTTATTTGTTATATATCATTAAACTGCTTAAACTGTCTCATTACCTAAAAATGTTGGAATCAATAAATGTTGTTGGAGGTTATATCTCTTCTTGCGACATGGGTCTCACCCTTGTGGTTTGCCACATTTTTTAGGTAATCGAAAGTAACGAAAACAAACATGTGGCAGAAAAGAGGAGCTATAGTAATGAATCTTTGAGAAATTTGATTAGATGTCTAGTGTATCCCAGTGTCGTCCTTGTACTCTCAGGTCCGGGCAGGAAAAGTTTGTATAAGGTGTTTCAAATGAATCAGAATTGTTAGCATATTAATGCTTATTTGTGTGGCATATACAAATATTGTTATCATGTGTATATATGTTGTGGCTAAGGTGACAGAACAATTTGTATCAAATTCTTGTTCTAGTATGGATACAAGAAAGACATCAGGCTCTTATGCAAATGTTTTTGAGTGGGTGTCGATGTTGAAATCAGTTTTATTTTACCCATATTTTTGGGTATGTTGTTAATTGGTGATTGATTGTGTTTTATGTTTTAAGTAATCTCGTTTAGTATAATGGGTTCTCACATACATCGTCCTCCTTAAGATGAACCATTATAGGTGACCCTTCTTCATTTTTGCCTATCCATTTTGCCACACCCCTGCACTGATGACTTATTGAGTTGAATAGGCTGTTTGTAAGA
The DNA here is from genome assembly GCA_963693085.1 of Alisma plantago-aquatica. Classification (NCBI taxonomy): domain Eukaryota; kingdom Viridiplantae; phylum Streptophyta; class Magnoliopsida; order Alismatales; family Alismataceae; genus Alisma; species Alisma plantago-aquatica. The sequence goes on from OY856409.1 coordinate 1,793,993,395, forward strand.
CAACCAGGTAATTGAGAAGGAGGTGGAGGTGGAGGATGAGCTGTAAGGGGTTCCTTAGGTGCTATGTCATGCATATATATGATCTCATATCTATGATGTCATGTATATGAAGATACAAACTCAATGTAAATTTACCATACATTAGTATAGACATCTCCAGTTTTGGGCCACACGACCATGCCACCTTCTCCATCACCTATTATGTCATGCTCGGAGTGATCATATGGAAGTGTACTCTACTTCCAAGCATCATAGACAAGCCTCACCATCAAGAAAACCACATCAGAGGGAAATGATGCACCATGAATCATGTCACCTTCAAGGTGTGAATAAGCCTCACCTAGTGCAATGACATATTCTTGTAATTTAATACAACATGGCCCCAACCCCTACAAAATTACATAGAGTGTTATATAGATATATACCTAAACTCAAACATATTATACAAATCATTATGAAAGATTGTTATGTCATAAAAATACTTACATCGGATGTGCTAGATGGTGGGTCATTGGGATTACTCCCAACCACCTCTGTCATAGGAGGGTCCACCTTGTATGAAGAGAGGGGTGCTATAGGTACTGTCTAAGAAGAATGATACTTTATCATTACTTCCTCTATATCCTTTGCAATCAGATGTTGTACCTTTTCTAAGAGTCCCATTTTGCACTTATGCTCTGATGGCTCAAAAAAGGCTCTTATACTAATACCAGTGCCAAGATCCATAACACGCCCAGGATGCTCTAGATTTCCTAGGGCAATTATCAATTCATCCCTTGTTCCCTCCAGGGTGAACTTGCCTTATTTCCATTTCTCGTGGAGCTCCCACTAATCATCATACTTAGTAATTACTATGTAAAACATAACAATCATCAATACTAATTTCTCTAAGAGTTGATTTTTTCCATTTTTGCAGCCACCTCAGTAGTTGCAGGTTGGGTATATCTCCAGATTTGGTTTTCCTCCCAGCTATCCATAGATCATGGAGAAGTAGATGTTTAATAGTGTAGAATACTCAACAGTCCCAGGAGTAGGTTGTTGATAAGAAGATTCCTAGAGTAGCTTTTGGTGAAGATGTGCGTAGCCAGATGGACCTATCGTGTAGTTGTACACATTCTTTGCATGCCTTTATCTTTTGAGGCTTATAGTCTGGTTAGTCCAAACTATATGTTACATATGTAATACAATGAATTCAATATGAGGAGTGAGGTTGAATACCTTGAATTCATCTATTTGTCTCTTAGCATCAAACCCTCCCACACCTTTGGGTCAAGATAGTTCTATTGCTTAGTGGCTGACTTCTTCTTCTCAACATCCCGTATGTATTCTCTTGTTAGAGTTGTCCTTTAATTCCTTAGTAGCCTGCCACGATGTTGCATCACCTTTTTATGATGCAGTTCTCATCCAGTTCAATTATGCTCTATAAAAGACACCATATACTTAATGGAATATTCTCAAAAACACAATTAAAAATAGCTTTAAAAATAAAATTGTAAATGATAATATCTCACACATAGTTCCTTCCATATATAGTGTGACGTCCCCGGATTTTGATTTCTCCAAACCCTATTGGGAATGAGAGCTCATAATCTGAAAACATCATCCAATCATATCAGAAAGCGATGCGGAAGCATAATACGCATACATGAACATACAACCATAACATCCTCAACATTCAACATATTTGTATTACAACATGAATTAAAATTTGCAACTTACATTTACATAATTTGAAGAAAAGTTTACAAGTCTATGAACATGTATGCTAACAGGATATTAACACAATAGGTACAACCTGGACAACTTCTCACTTCCTGTCTTTTATCCCAAGCTAGCTCTGAACCTAAAACATACGTGAAACAACGAATCAACACACAAGGTGTTGTACACGTGGGTAGAAAGATACATACTAATATGCTTGCATAATTGAAATAATCTTGAGAAAGAAAGAGTAAAAGAAAACATTATTTAAAGCGATAATTAGGTAAATACATTTTTAGATGCCTTTTGATGCGTTTGTACTACTAAGTGGTGTCACACTTCATTTTTCCCCACACCTTGGGCTATGGGGACCGAGTGTCGACCTTATATTCAGAGGAGAGAGAGAGATGTCACACTTCATTTTTCCCCGCCCCTTGGGCTATGGGGACCGAGTGCCGACCTTATATTTAGAGGAAGAGAGAGAGAGAGATGATTGAGGGAGAGAGAGCATATATCCACTCAGTAGCTACAAACCATCTATATTCTTTTATGTTCTATAATGTTTTGCGGAGCATATACTACTAATACACATCCAAGAATTTATATGCAAACACAAGCATCCAAAGTACATCATATCATTATGCATTCATGAAAACTAGTCTTATACTTAATAAAAACCCACATACCTGAGTTCAGAGATTACTAATCATATCCATGATCATCTAGAACTTTGTCCATGACCTGATTAAATATAATTGAGCATCATTAATACAAAGGTTCATTATGTCATTATTACTTTTGGTCTAGGTTAGGGTTTAGGCCAAACCTAGGTTTAAACTGACCTAAGATTGTCTCTGATATTTTTCTACTGACCTACATGTCATAATTAGGGTCTGGTTCAAGTTTCATAATTTTATGATGGTTGATCTATTTTCTAAAATTAATATAAGGCTAAAAGCATCTAATTATGCATTAATGAGCAAAGACCTAATATTTATCAATAATATTCAGATTATATTCCATAAATTGGTTTCAATAATCATTAGGATTCAATAAGAAATTTCTGAGAATTAATCTCAACTATATATTATTTCTTTCTTTCTATAAACCGTTAAAAGGAGCATTATACTCTAAATTGAATACCATTATTATTTGTTCATCAAAGGTCTGATCTAAGGGTCCAGTAATAAAGGGTACATTTTTCTGAGAATTTGGGTACCTTGTTTGTATTTTTTAGATCATCTAGCTAATTATTATGATTTATATAAGATCTGAGTGTTTTCTAGATATTTACCTGTGCGAGCCTATCATTGTTTGCCACGTGTCCCAAAGTGGTGTTTCTCCTTCCTTGAGCCGGCTGGGTTCAAGACTGAAATGGGCGGTCTGGTCTCTGGTCTGAATCCGGTCTGCTGGTGAACCCAACACTCTCATCTTTGTCACGTTCACGATTTCAGCGCTGCATCCCGATCGCGAGTTCTCAGGAGCCGCGCCTCTGTCTTCCACGAAGGAGGAGGCATCTCAGCGTCGATCTCTGGCGAGCTCCGCCTCACGTGAGTTGGCTGGGTCATCGACATCCATCGTTTCTCTCTCACATGCGGTCATTCTCTCCCAGCATCACGCCTGCTGCCCGTGAGCGCCCACCGCCGTAAGGCTTCTCCTCTCTTGACGGTGTCGCCGCAAGGTAGCTCCTCCGTCGAGCAATCTTGCACGACCAAGCCCTCCTCGTCAACCATTAAGGCTACCCTCGAATGCTTCCATACACACTCGACGCCACTGTCCAGTCGCCCCTCTGCACGCTCCTCCTCCTTGTGAGCTCGAGGAGGCCGCAGGTCACCACCGCGAGAGAGATCTCCGGCGAGCATTACCTCTCTACCCGGTCTTCCTCGTCTGATATGAAGGGCACCATCAGCTTCGTCGACCTTCGGCTCTAGGATATGCCGTCGTGAGGCATCTCTCCGGCAAGCAATGAGTGACTATTGCCATCACGTCACAGGGCTTGGCGGCGTGAAGCGCCTCTGATGGCAAGAGGAAGAGGTTGTTGCTGGTTTCTTTCTAAACCATAAGCACACCGACTACCTTTCAGTCTAAGTCAGGGAAGCGAGGGGTTGTGGAGTCGTGACTTCTCCAGCAAGGCATTACTGGTGTGACCATCTTCAGATGTTCTCCATTTCTCTACTACCTCACTGGTCTCCCTTCACCCCGCCTCCGCCTGCCACTGTGGTTGGAAAGGGCAGCTCCACGAGGGTTCGGAATCCCTAGTTGCAGGACTAAGGATTGGTGTGAGAGGTTGTTAGAAAAGTCCTGACCATGCGGCACGTTGGGATCGCACTTATGTGGTTGATCACCCACTGAATCGTGGAGAGAAGGGCAGCCAACTACGACCAGTTCCCCTCCCGCGTGAAGCGGAGGTAGGTGTTAAGGTTTGCACCGCTAGATCACAGCAAACGGCTGAGATTGAGCCACGCTTCCCATCCATGGACCTCATCCATCTAAAGTCTCGCCCCCACACTTTGAGTGGTCCAGCTGCGTGACATCCTTTGTCACATACCTATATATTGAATAACTAAAACACCAAAGTTCATCTACATGTACATCATCAATGTCCCCGACTTCAAATAGCTACATTTCTTTGTAGCAGTCTCCTAATATTTCGAAATTCTATACATAGGCCCATTATATCTTAGGGTAGCTGCTATCAAAGATTGAGGCACTAATATATATGGTTTGGGAATGCAATAGAATTCTTCAAACAACCTTATAAATATGTGTATTAACTTTGAATTCAATTCACATCATCATAAAATCTTGATCCTACAAGTCCAAAAACACTTGTTATGATATTGATACCTCAAAGTTCACTAATATATCACTTGAGTCCATTGGCACTATTAAACGAGCCCCTTGAACTCATATGTACCCAAATCAATTAATCACCTATTTATCATACTTGAACTCAAATGATATTTGAATTGTCAATTGCATATATAGTTACACTTTTTGGGTGGAAATATACAATGATTGAATAACCAATTCCTCAATTTGGTATCAATCATCTACATGACACCCATGGTTTTAAAATACCATATTGGGTATCATTATCCGAAAATCAGGGTCATCACATTCACCCCACCTTATATGGAATTTTGTCCTCGAAATTCAACTAACCTCATCCTTAAGAGGCTATTTAGGAGTTTAACTACATATACATCATCATTACTTAGGTTCTAAGACCACCATAGTTGCATGCACTTTAAGTGCTCAGCTTAGGGTCTAGAGATTTTTGGGTGTGTCCACCCCACCTTATATATGTGGAATCATCACTTAATGTCTTAGTCATAACATGACATTATGATATCTTTGGGTTACACAACCTCTAAGGGTACATGTTTTGTTCATACTTTTAAAGTTCAGGAGGAGATTCATTTATTAGCCATGATGTTCAGATCATTCAAATCCAACATCATTATTATGTCTTATGATCAACATCTTACAATGATTTCAGCATTAGAGGAGATTTATCTTCATCCTTGATATTAGAATCTTTCTACATAAGAAGGGCTTACGTAACATGCTTGACCATTAGGGTTTCACCCTATTGTGTGATATTCATACTCAATCTAAGTTCATGAGTTCATACTCAAAGTGACGAACTATATTTATGATCATATATCCCATGATCCAAAAATATCTTTATATCAAGTTCATGAGTTCAACTTTTTATGTTTTGCATGTATTATGTGAAGGGGAAAAAAAAGAGAATATGCTAAGTTTATCCCATGATCTCAACATCATATCTTTCATATTTAATATGAAGGGGAAGAGAATATTTTAAAGTCAAACTTATCATGATTTCAATCTTGGGTACTACATGTATGATATAGGGGGGAATATAGAAAAGGTCAAGCTTATACGAGTGACTCCTCATATATAAATCATCTACATAGCTCAAGTGAGGTTTCTATCATCATATATTAGGAAAGAGAAGAAGAAGGGAGAACATGTATTTTGAGTATCTTTTGCACAAAGCATCATACTCTCATAAGTAGAGTTCATACATTACCTCACTTGCAACTAATGATGAGATTCACAAAATGTGTCACTCCAGCTAGGACCTAACTCAGCCAAAGGATTGACTTTATCATATGGGTCATCTACCCATCCTTTTCTTTTACCCAATTCTCACATATAGATTTGAATCATGCATAAGGACTCAACTCAACACTCAAGAGTAATCTAGTGTAGGACATTTTTTCCCATATATCTCATATATTGGAGTCTAGGTCCTATGACCTTCTCCTTGTGGGTCTTACTCTCTCTAGAGTTCACCACATATCTCATCCTACCACTAGATATCCTCCTTGTATAAGAGCTTGAGGATCATGCACACTCATCTCTATCTTAACTTAGCTTATCTTAAGTAGGAAAAGGGAATGTACTTTCATCATCAAGATTTTGCTTAAATTCTCCAAAATTGGATTCAACTAATATAAAATTTAAATCTTTATAAGGAAACTTATACCATCAGAGATCAAACTTAGCTAAGATTCTATATACTTATTTCCTTCATCTTTCTTTTGTCTATCTATGTATCACATAACCTTATGAGGCTCTGGACATCTAATCTAGATCTATTCTCTCATCTAGACTGATGTCACTCCCTTTCACTTAGATTGCAGGAACACTAACTACTCTCCAGTGTGAGGGACACATTTTTATATTTACATATATATAATAAAATATTATATAGTTTTTCTCCAAGAAAGAAGACGTCAGAGAAAACTGTCGAGGCTCGATCCGTTTGGAAAACAAAACCAAACCAGCGCAACGAGTGTCCCACACACAGTAGATAGTCTAGTGTCATGTAACCTAGTGAAATGGTGAGAACGAGATGTAGACTAGTGTAGCTACCCAATACATATGAGCTCTATATGGAAAGGGTTTCTCACACTTGTCTAAACCTAGTTCTCGAACATCTAGGTTCTAACTTAGAGGCTAAGTCAAACCTTATTCCTATAGAACAACTTACTAAGTTTCTAAGGTTTAAAGTGAAAGGTGAGATTTAGGTTTAATTTTTCATGGTGAGCAATTGTTAGGTGTAGCTATTGTTCATGCTCTGATACCAACTGTGACGTCCCCGTATTTTGATTTCTCCAAACCCTATTGGGAATGAGAGCTCATAATCTGAAAACATCATCCAATCATATCAGAAAGCGATGCGGAAGCATAATACGCATACATGAACATACGACCATAACATCCTCAACATTCAACATATTTGTATTACAACATGAATTAAAATTTGCAACTTACATTTACATAATTTGAAGAAAAGTTTACAAGTCTATGAACATGTATGCTAACAGGATCTTAACACAATAGGTACAACCTGGACAACTTCTCACTTCCCATCTTTTATCCCAAGCTAGCTCTGAACCTAAAACATATGTGAAACAACGAATCAACACACAAGGTGTTGTGCACGTGGGTAGAAAGATACATACTAATATGCTTGCATAATTGAAATAATCTTGAGAAAGAAAGAGTAAAAGAAAACATTATTTAAAGCGATAATCAGGTAAACACATTTTTAGATGCCTTTTGATGCGTTTGTACTACTAAGTGGTGTCACACTTCATTTTTCCCCACCCCTTGGGCTATGGGGACCGAGTGTCAACCTTATATTCAGAGGAGAGAGAGAGATGTCGCACTTCATTTTTCCCCGCCCCTTGGGCTATGGGGACCGAGTGCTGACCTTATATTTAGAGGAAGAGAGAGAGAGATGATTGAGGGAGAGAGAGAGCATATATCCACTCAGTAGCTACAAACCATCTATATTCTTTTATGTTCTATAATGTTTTGTGGAGCATATACTACTAATACACATCCAAGAATTTATATGCAAACACAAGCATCCAAAGTACATCATATCATTATGCATTCATGAAAACTAGTCTTATACTTAATAAAAACCCACATACCTGAGTTCAGAGATTACTAATCATATCCATGATCATCTAGAACTTTGTCCATGACCTGATTAAATATAATTGAGCATCATTAATACAAAGGTTCATTATGTCATTATTATTTTTGGTCTAGGTTAGAATTTAGGCCAAACCTAGGTTTAAACTGACCTAAGATTGTCTCTGATATTTTTCTACTGACCTACATGTCATAATTAGGGTCTGGTTCAAGTTTCATAATTTTATGATGGTTGATCTATTTTCTAAAATTAATATAAGGCTAAAAGCATCTAATTATGCATTAATGAGCAAAGACCTAATATTTATCAATAATATTCAGATTATATTCCATAAATTGGTTTCAATAATCATTAGGATTCAATAAGAAATTTCTGAGAATTAATCTCAACTATATATTATTTCTTTCTTTCTATAAACCGTTAAAAGGAGCATTATACTCTAAATTGAATACCATTATTATTTGTTCATCAAAGGTCTGATCTAAGGGTCCAGTAATAAAGGGTACATTTTTCTGAGAATTTGGGTACCTTGTTTGTATTTTTCAGATCATCGAGCTAATTATTATGATTTATATAAGATCTGAGTGTTTTCTAGATATTTACCTGTGCGAGCCTATCATTGTTTGCCACATGTCCCAAAGTGGCGTTGCTCCTTCCTTGAGCCGGCTGGGTTCAAGACTGAAATGGGCGGTCTGGTCTCTGGTCTGAATCCGGTCTGCTGGTGAACCCAACACTCTCATCTTTGTCACGTTCATGATCTCAGCGCTGCATCCCGATCGCGAGTTCTCAGGAGCCGCGCCTCTGTCTTCCACGAAGGAGGAGGCATCTCAGCGTCGATCTCTGGTGAGCTCCGCCTCACGTGAGTTGGCTGGGTCGTCGACATCCATCGTTTCTCTCTCACACGCGGTCATTCTCTCCCAGCATCACGCCTGCTGCCCGTGAGCGCCCACCGCCGTAAGGCTTCTCCTCTCTTCACGGTGCCGCCGCAAGGTAGCTCCTCCGTCGAGCAATCTTGCACGACCAAGCCCTCCTCGTCAACCATTAAGGCTACCCTCGAATTCTTCCATACACACTCGACGCCACTGTCCAGTCGCCCCTCTGCACGCTCCTCCTCCTTGTGAGCTCGAGGAGGCCGCAGGTCACCACCGCGAGAGAGATCTCCGGCGAGCATTACCTCTCTACCCGGTCTTCCTCGTCTGATATGAAGGGCACCATCAGCTTCGTCGACCTTCGGCTCTAGGATCTGCCGTCGTGAGGCATCTCTCCGGCAAGCAATGAGTGACTATTGCCATCACGTCACAGGGCTTGGCGGCGTGAAGCGCCTCTGATGGCAAGAGGAAGAGGTTGTCGCTGGTTTCTTTCTAAACCATAAGCACACCGACTACCTTTCAGTCTAAGTCAGGGAAGCGAGGGGTTGTAGAGTCGTGACTTCTCCAGCAAGGCGTTACTGGTGTGACCATCTTCAGACGTTCTCCATTTCTCTTCTACCTCACTGGTCTCCCTTCACCCCGCCTCCGCCTGCCACTGTGGTTGGAAAGGGCAGCTCCACGAGGGTTCGGAATCCCTAGTTGCAGGACTAAGGATTGGTGTGAGAGGTTGTTAGAAAAGTCCTGACCATGCGGCATGTTGGGATCGCACTTATGTGGATGATCACCCACTGAATCGTGGAGAGAAGGGCAGCCAACTACGACCAGTTCCCCTCCCACGTGAAGCGGAGGTAGGTGTTAAGGTTTGCACCGCTAGATCACAGCAAACGGCTGAGATTGAGCCACGCTTCCCATCCATGGACCTCATCCATCTAAAGTCTCGCCCCCACACTTTGAGTGGTCCAGCTGCGTGACATCCTTTGTCACATACCTATATATTGAATAACTAAAACACCAAAGTTCATCTACATGTACATCATCAATGTCCCCGACTTCAAATAGCTACATTTCTTTGTAGCAGTCTCCTAATATTTCGAAATTCTATACATAGGCCCATTATATCTTAGGGTAGCTGCTATCAAAGATTGAGGCACTAATATATATGGTTTGGGAATGCAATAGAATTCTTCAAACAACCTTATAAATATGTGTATTAACTTTGAATTCAATTCACATCATCATAAAATCTTGATCCTACAAGTCCAAAAACACTTGTTATGATATTGATACCTCAAAGTTCACTAATATATCACTTGAGTCCATTGGCACTATTAAACGAGCCCCTTGAACTCATATGTACCCAAATCAATTAATCACCTATTTATCATACTTGAACTCAAATGATATTTGAATTGTCAATTGCATATATAGTTACACTTTTTGGGTGGAAATATACAATGATTGAATAACCAATTCCTCAATTTGGTATCAATCATCTACATGACACCCATGGTCTTAAAATACCATATCTGGTATCATTATCCGAAAATTAGGGTCATCACATATAGTCTTTCTTGTTTGGATCAACATTATGTCAAGATTCTACATTTAAATTCACCCTTCTATGAGTCAGAACCCCTAGATATGGCACAAAAGAACTATAGTTCTTCCCAAGGTGATTTCAAACTCATTAGCCAGCTTCAACACACTACACCTTTTCTCTAATAACTTGTTCATAATGGTGATGCCTCATATTGTTGTGTGCTTGCGATGTTGCACATCAAGTTCAAAAAGATCCTTCGGGCACACATTCTCATGCTAAAATTGACCAAAAACACACATATGTCATACGAAGATATAACTTTTAAATTTGATAAAACAATACAACAAGATAGAGAACATAAAATGCACATCTTTGAAATAAAATAATACAACTTATAGTAGTGTAAGGGTGATCATCCTCACAATGCACATTGTCAGGGTGCTCATCCTCATAGTAATCATCATCACGATCATCAAACTCATGGTCATACACCATCTAAAATAATGTCATATCAAGGATAGTCAAACAATGAAATATAAGTGATAAAGAATGTAAAATGTTTATCTAACATTTAAAAAAATTAAAAGAATGCTTCTAATATTTGGATCTTGTATCAATTAATATTCCCTCGGTGTGATCTCCATGCATATATAAGTCAAAGTCAGCTTCAATATTTGGTGTTGGCAAGCCAATTGAGAATGGACCGGAGCCATCATACTTGTCATAGTATTCTTCTTAATCTATATGATCTACAATGAAGCCTTTTATCATGATGAACAACCAACCATTTTTCATTTGTAGGTACATCAATATTAAATACTTGCTTCGACTATGATGCTATTATGAATGGTTCACCCTTCTCACCAATCTTTTTAAAATTCACTAATGTGAAACCCAATTCATGTACAATAACTTCGTTGGTGTTTTATCAACCTAATTACACCTAAAGACTATAACTCTGGAATCTACATAGTCAAACTCCCAAATGTCTTCAATGACACCGTAATATGACATTTTAGCTTCATGTGGACTCTTATCCTATGCACTAGAAAAATACAATGAAGATGCTTGAAGGGTGACCCCACTATTTTAGATGACACTTTTATCATCTAGATACTTTATGTGATATGAAAATCCATTTATGTTACGTCCTAAGACATACCATTTATTTTTGGTTCAAAGGTGAGGCATTTGATATTTTCAGCAATATTATTTGGTGTTTGAGATAGTTGACGTAAAAAATTATCTTCAAACCACCTAATAAATGTCTCATTATGATCTATAGAAAGCCACATTGAATTGGCTAGAGGATATTGTTTCTTGATGAAGTTGGAATGTTCGATGATATAACTACTCACTTTGTTGATGTTATGTAAAATATACAAGTGTGCTTGTTACCACAACTCACGACTGATTACTTTTTCTCATGCTCCTAAATTCCCTCTGCCAGAATAGTCCTCAATATTCTTGACATTTACAAGAGCTTCATTACAACTCAAAAAGTCATTGCAAAAGTCCATAACCTCCTTGTCCACATATGTAACATCCCCCAAGTGCAATCCATAAAACAACATCACAAAAGCATGGACCATAAAGATCACACTTGAGGAACGTCACAAATAGCATATATTATTCATTGCAATAATAAAAGTAACTTTACATAGGATACAAATACATTGATTCTCATACATATTTTTTTCATAAAGCTTACAATAAGAGAACCTAATACATAACGAGATTGGAAACTAATTTGATTATCCTTGGATCGTATAGATGGAACCCTACCATGGTCTTATACTTGTACATGTATCCTTGAGATAGTCCTTGCACTTCAGATGGCTTTATCCTCTAAGCTTGCTCCTTACCTGCGGGCGTCATGCCTCCAGCCATGCATTTGACAAACTAATTGTATATGGTTGGGTTTCAGTAGTTATATCAATATAACTTAACATAAAGCTTTAAAAACTGATATGAACTTGCATAACATTTATTATGACATAAGGATGCATTATGAAATACTTAAACATTTTACATCGCTTGAAGATGCATTCTAACTTGATTAAACATTCTTATTAGGGAACCTACTCAATGAGCCATAAACGTACCGAACACACTGAAAGTGAACAGTCTTTTGTACACACCAAAAGTGAACAGAAACATAATGTACCGAACACACTGAAAGTGAACAGTCATCTGAACACACTAAAACTAAACATCAACATAACATACCAGACATAGTGAATGTGTAGAGTCATCTAAACACACTGAAAATGAACAAGAATGGGCTTGAACCTAATAAAATGAAGCGAGCTCATAAGGCACAACCTTCCATAAAAATGTTCATGAGTAGGGTCTAACTATTTGTTCTTAATATAATATTATCTTACATAGGGTTTTCACCCATAATCACATTACTGATCTTAAACATGAAGAGTGGGAAAATTCACTAAACTACTTTGACCAAACTATGTTCTTTTGGCTGATATGGTCTTAACATGAATATTAATGCAGTAAATCTTAAGAATATGTGCATATATAAATACCTCTTAAAACATTTAGGTGCTCACATGATAAGAAATACTTAACATGAACTTTAAACATGATTAAGAAAGCAAAATTGAATGAATGGAATATAAAGAAACCCAAGACACAGACCACTTACCTAGTCCAGTAGGAATAGTTTCTCCTTGATTCCTTATCTTATCTCTTAATCAACCTATGATAAACATCCAAATATTCTTAATTAGGTTTCTAAGCCCTATTACACTAACTCTAATATTTTTTGAAAGCAAATCCAAATCAGGATCTATGACCTATCCCATTGTCTATATCTTAAAATGTTAATCAAAATTCATATATGGTTTGTATTTTTCTCATACATGGACTAATTTCCAGAATTTGTGCAAGGCATGGACAATAAATGAACTAATTAATTGGTTGATTAGCTCATTTGGGTAGGGGGTAGGATCTGCTTGTCTTGACTTTGTCTTTGTAGGTCACGAACGAGGGCCGAATGTCCCCTATTTCCTCTATTTTATAGGGGATCTCGCATAATTTAATTGGGTGAGGAAAGATTGTGGTTCTCCAACCACACCTAGTTCGGAGATGAGCTACACACCCTGAAGTGCCTATGACATAGTGACTGGCCGCAACCCAACCTCTTAGAGTCCTATCTGAGTTGTGGTAGGGTGGCCTGGATTTGGGTGCCGTTGGGGCTGTTGGGTTCTGGCATTGAAATTTATAGACATGATTGCTCAGAGAAGTGAAACCACAACAAACTAGATGTTCTTACCTGCCTCCACAACCATGCTCCTTGTTGAGCATGGAGAAGCTTGAGTACAAGAATCATATTCTCTACCATGTGCCAATGCCCTCGAATCAATCTTAATCGTAACTTGCCATGGAAACAACCATGTCTTGCTTGCATGCCCATCATCATCCCTACAGGTGATGTCACTCATCATTGCATCACTCATCGTTGCACCCAGGATCTCAATTGTAACCATTCATCATGTCTATTCATATGATAATATCCATAATTTTGTCATACTAATTTTGCACCCGCTCTTGTAAAGGCATGTGATAACCTATAAATATCTATCCATAGATCCTTGAGATCCAATACTTTTAGCTTTCTCACAAACCTCCCTATATCTATATTTGACTTCCCTTAAAATCGGGATATTATTGTGTATACTGATTGAAAGACTTAGAGTTAAAAGCCTAAAGACCTGATAGATGTTGGACTGTGCGGAAGTTCCACACCTTTGGGCATAAGTTCCAAAATTGTCCCTGAAGACCCATGTCTGCAAAGGAAAAGTAATAAAAAATGAGGTTTTTTTTGTTTCCTAGACAATGTCATCCGGTCATCCTAAAGTATGGAATTGAGCCACATATTCAAAGTTTTAAAAAATATTTTACATGCCCAAACACTCAGTTCAACATAAAGAATCATGATCAATTTTGTATCCCTTCTCCTTGTCAAGACATTTTTTATTGATTGTCCTTTACACAAAATCCGCTATATAGATTTGATCACCAAAACATAATGTCATAATTTGATCAAGCATAAGAATAGCTCTTTGCAATAACATGATTTCAAGATGCCATGGTTTGGCCAATTAATTTAGTCACTACTAAGAGGTTATTACCATGATTGTATAAACTAATCTTGGTTATCAAAACACCTTCAAATTTACATATATCATATTACCTAGGAATATCCATTTCAACCATTAGGGAAAAGTCTTCTGACAAACATGAGGTTGAACTGAATATTTACTAAACTATGTGAATAAGTATCTAGATGATTTGATCACTTGATACTTGACTTTCATTATCTTACATTTCAATGATCATGAGGTCCATTGATACATGTAGATTTCATTGGTTGAGAAACCCTAATATTTAAAGTGTTATAATTCTACACACCTTATTGAAATTTCATCCTCAAAATTCATATGGTCTATCCACCTTAGTGTTTCACATTTTCTACATGCATTAACTATTGTATTATTCCATAGGATCACTGTCGTACTCAAAGTGTGTCTCCTTTGACTACATAACAGATGGTAGAATATCTAAAAGTGGCTCATTTTATTATGGTTACTTTAATTCTTCACTAGTGTACGTGTTCCATACTACATGCATTCAAAAAGGAGAGATAAGCATTGTAAGCATTCTTATATGCATATAACTTTCCCTTATTAAAAATGAAAGTGGAGATTTAAGACTATTGAGAATGACTCTTTCTTGTAGACATGAAAAAATGCATTAAAATGTATCACATCATTCATTATTATAAGCATGACTTTATTATTATAATTAGTGAGTCAAAAAAAGTGATTACTCCATATAAACTTGCACTAAATTGCGCATTGCTCCCACGAGCCCATTGAACTCAACTCCTCATTGCACCAAGTTCTAATTAACCTTGGAGAATCACTAAATTAACATTTATTTTTGAACCTCAATCTTCAAAACTTTGTACATCCTACCATGGTGCTCTTGTTTAGATAAGCCTAAGGTATATGTAGTCACCATTTTGCCATAAAAATCAAACTTATCGTTAGGAATATTAAATAAAACACTAAACAATCACTTTCTCTAGGCTCTATATTCTATCAACATCATATATATCTTCATACTATGGTGATCCTAGACCACTATTTCACACAACCACATGATTTATACCACACTATATCACGTATCGCCAAATAAAATAATGTTTTTGATGTATACCCTTAAAAGATATTGTGGATGCTCCTCGTAATCATCATACTATCATATTACAAACTTAAACTAAAAGCATAACATGATTAGTATTGTCCTCAAATGGTTCCAAACAAAAAAAGAAGATAACTTGTAACTTAGTCTTATGAAAAATGTTCCTCATTGGAGATAAAATTCAAACACATGGAGAGATTCCTAATCTTCATCATATCTACTCAGAAAAGACTCGATTGATCTCAAATTATTAAATTGGTAACCCAACATGTAACATCCCAATTTCTTAAGAGTAGTTTAAAACCTAGAGCATAGTTTTTCTTAAATAAAAATAGATGAGGGCCTTAATGTAAAAAACCATGAAATTTAAATTTCTTAAAAGATAATGAGAGTAGGAAATTAAAATGAGACTCAAAATGCATTTCATCTTTCCTTTATTTATTATGTGTTGCAATTAACTTGATTTGATAAACATTAGTTTCCCTTTCCTTTTCTCACTCATATGCTTGAAATTGTTTAAAAACAAATAAAGGAAAAATATAAAAGGGATATAATTCAAAAATAGGGAATACATTAACTTGGGAAAGAAGTTTCCCTTTTATAATAAAGTATAATTATCTCTTTTCTCTCTCCTCTAAGAGGTTGCTCAAAAGGCATAAAAATAGATTAAATAACTTTTGAGTGAGTAATAAGTCATTAAATCGAAACTCATGGAGTCATAAAGGGAAGTAGTTTTTGAATTAGCTAAAGGGTTAATGCATTGCATTTAAGTTAAAGGAGAAATATGGAAACTAGGAACACAACTTGTGCAAAATTATCAATTTGAGGCATTTAAGCTAAAAACTATTGTACTAGACTTTTCCTGTGGATAGGTTTAGTGAAGAGAGAGATATTCACAAAATTTGGTTAGTTGATGATAAAGAGATTCAATAATATGAAGAAAATAGACTTCCTTTCTAATTGAGTGTTTTAAGAATTAAAGTTCCCAAAAGGAAAAATTGACTTCAAATTAGTGTTCTTTGGGTTCTTATTAGTCTACCTACCAATTTTGGTTATATTTCTCATCCAATTTAAAAGAAAAAAGAAAGAAATTGAATTCATATCACTTTGTTTGAATACGCATTTAATATGTTGATTTCTCCTAATGTTCGGTCTCATTTTTGCTGTCACGCCCCCCTTTTTCCTTATTTTCCTTTTTACACACGATCTGATGGCTATTTTCTCCCATTTCCTTTTTTTGCGATCCAACTGTCTCCGGATTGTCCTCTACCTCCGACAGTGTCGCGGTATGAAATTAGTTTCACCTATTTTATTCTACCGATCCCTCTCTCTCACATCTCTCCTCCTCACCTCGTGATTTCTCTTCAAGTGTGTTCGTGAGGCTTTCTTGAATCATTCATGCCGTGACACACCCTCTCTCTCCCTCTATATAAGAAATTCCCAATTTAGGGCTTCGACCTCCCTCTCTACAACTTTCCTGTGCCGCCACCATACCTTCTTCCCTCCCTACCTTAGGGTATCGAGATGATGCCTACGCCCCAATTCATCCTCCAATTTGTGCTCATAAGCCTCCAAACGCCCTGACCTACTCGAAGAGCAACTTCGACGACTTTGTCCTCACTTCACCCGCCTCTGCCTGCTTATGTGAAATTAACACTCAGGTAGGCATTACCTTTGACCCTTCAATGATTCTGCATTGTTAGTTTACTCCACACTTTCCCGATTCATCGTGCCCCGTAGGGTATTCACTGGTTTTCCCTGGTGCTTGTTGCTATGTTGTTCCAACGGTCTGCTGGCCTCTGAGGATGGATGGGCATGCTTATAGGGATCTGAGGATCATTTCCCACATCACTTATCCCACAAAATCTCTCCGCACCAACAATTTAACGACTCGTTTTCTCTATTTCTGGCCTTCTCTGTTGAACAGGAAGCTTAAGGACCCTTTTTCTTCTCAAAATGATGGCTTCGCCTTCAGTTTCATATCTGGAGGTTTTTTTGTCCATCATGTTTCTTTGTTTGCACGAGTTCATGATGTTTTCTCCATGGACCTCCCCGTCTCTATCCCACCATGGCAGCGGTAAGGTCTCCGACTCAGGGTTCCCCACAGGGTCCTCAGCAATGGCCCGCCAGGTTCAACATAGCCCGGTGGACCTAGATGGCAAGGTCTTTCCTTGAATGGGCATCGACTTCCCAAAATCTTAACATGAGATCGAGGTTGTAGGAAGAGTTCCTCGCCATGGAGTGAAGGAGAAGAATCAAGCATTTATTTTCTCAAATTTACCCATGCTGGCTCAATAGGGTGATTTTTAACACAAGGGTATTCTCAGGTTTTTGGTGTTTGTTTTGTTCTACCAGCTATGCACATCGCTTGGCCACACGGTCAGATGTGATGGGGCCATGCCAGCATGGATCCTAGACCAGCTGGAACTTTTTAGGTGATATATTCGTACATGTGGCTTTTATCCTTTTCTTGATTGGTCCAATTTGACAAAAATCACCGTAATTCATAGGATTCTTAGAAAAATATAAAAAATTATTTTTTGGAAAGCTTTCAGGATTTTCTATTGATTGGTATTGTTTTCAAACCATGTTTTCCACATTAAATTTCCTCAATAGTTTCATGAACAAAATTAGGGTTTAAGGGATATGAACTTATACATATGTTATGTTTCCAATTTAATTATAAGTGAATAATGAATCAATCAAGTCAGGAGACTTGACGTTAAGGTGGTTTGCTATAGGTAAGCGGGCCATGCATGTTTGGCACAAGTATTCTTAGTTTAATGATTGTTTATGTATGATTATGCACATTACTTGATTTTATGAATTATGAATGTCTTTTCAAAAATGCATCATGTATATGTATCATTGTTTGGTTGATTGTTTATTTATGGTCTAGGTAGAACACTAATTAAGATGATGATTAAGAGTTAATGAGTCATGTTCAAGAAGGGGAAACCCTATTATTATTTAAGAGTGATAAATCCCATCATGGCATTAAAAGGGAGCAATCCCATCATGTTCAAGATTAAGAATAAGAAAAGTTAATGTTTAAGTTAAGATCTAAGTTAATGATGAAGACTAAGGAATTGGCTAAGTTCTTATATGTGTCTCATTTATGGACCTGAAAGGGTCGTTATGGGCTTTCCTAACATTATGGGATTTCTTAGAATCATGGGCTCCTATGGGGTGTTAAAAGTGGTGGCATATATCTACTTTTCCAATTCATCATTTTTAAAGTTATCCAATCAATGCTTAAGATAGTCCATAATCAAGTTATGTCAAATTATTTCATGTCAAGTTTATAAATGTCAAGTTATTATTTTTCTGTCTTATAATGTGCCAAATACCTCTTACTGATGTATTGTTTGTTTTGCATGGCTGGGGACACAATGTTTGCATGATGTGGAGCAAGTGAAGGATAGGAAGAGCGATCAAGGATTAGTAGAACTTCAAGCTTACCCTAGTGGGGTGCCATTTACCAAGTTGATCCGGAGCTTCAAAAATATTTTCCATTATGTTTAGTTATGATAACAAGTAGCTTAGGTCTTATATATGCATGTGATGTAGTTTCCTTTATGCCAAGAACAATGTATGAATCAAGATTTCCCATAAATGCAAGGTGTTTCATTTATTTTATTGCTATGTTTATCGTGTTTTGTGATGTTCCTCCAAGCCAAGTGACCCATGTTATGGACAATGTAGGATTTGCTTCCGCTGTCATGTATGTGCTTGGAGTGGCGTTACACAACATATATGAGACCTATTCCTTAAAAGTATTCCTCTAAAAGTCACATTTCTTATTTTTTCCTCACTTACTATTCTTAATATAAAATTCCACTCACAAACATTAAAATAATGCAACATCTCTGACCATGATTCACTAAATATATTTATGGATGCATCTTCTTGTTATTTAATCATTATATGAAACATATGTAAGTACATCTACACCCAAAATTAATATGATCTGAAACACAACATGGTGCACTAAAATAGGTTGGCCACCATCCTGTGATGTGAGACACCTTAAACATAAGTTGCAATATCCCTACCAAATGATGTCAATGGCTGCAAAGACTGAGTCCCACCACATAGTTCTGTCGCTAAAATCCAGGGTAGAGTCCTATATACAATTGTCTTCATTTACTTAAACTTTTGGATTTTCCTCCACATAAGAATTTATGTTCATGGAACATGATGTTAGACATATGCTACACTATTCTGATCTTAAACGTTAAATATGTAAAAGAACATATACATTTTGTCAAAAGCAATTATTTTCATTAACTTTAGAGGTTAATTATCATAGAATATTCCATAGCTTTTGGACAAATTGACTGACAAAATCTTTCGAGGAGGGCAGCTCGCCACTCCCCGAGGCCAAGGACGGGGTCGAACCGTCATTCCAGGATTTATTCCATGATACATGTAAACCTATTTTGCATAAGTAAGAAACATTATTCTATTTTAATTTTACTCAACAACTATTTTAGGATTTTCATAATCCTCCCTACACCTTAAATTTCCATACATAGAAGTATTATGGTATTCCTCCTTAAGAAAGAATTATATCCTTTCCTTTGAGTTTAAACTTCTTATGTAACAATTCCTTAACATACTTATATATGTCATGGTTTGACATCTCATTTGATTAGAAACCCTTTGGATTAGACATGATTCATTAGTATATATACACTAATTCCTTTTACTGGTTGAAGAAATATAATTGACTTTCCTTTTCATGAATTGCTTATTTATTAACATTTCACAAACACTTCTGGGTAACCTAGAACATGCATTACTAGATGGACAACATATACTAAGGGTCCTACTAATGTAACCTTGAGGTATCCCCAAGCAAGTTTTTACTTGAAGCCAATTATTCTATTCGTTATGCCAAAAAAGCTACTATCAATCATTATTTGTGAATTTATATGTAGTTCTAGTACCATTAGGTGCAAATGACCACATGTATGGGTTCCTAGCATTAACTTTTTATGTTGTCTCTTGACACATACTCATGAATATATGTATCTAGAGATGATAGATCATATTACACTCATCTCCAACATCTCCTGGTACAAGTGTCCCATACCACAAACACCAGTAGAAAGGAATTAGTATAATAAGATTATTTGTCTCATAATATATCCGCTACGGTTCTCAATTTATCTACATCCCATACCACAAACTATTGAGAAACAAAGAGGACATGCTATGA
Source organism: Alisma plantago-aquatica (assembly GCA_963693085.1). NCBI lineage: Eukaryota > Viridiplantae > Streptophyta > Magnoliopsida > Alismatales > Alismataceae > Alisma > Alisma plantago-aquatica. The sequence goes on from OY856409.1 coordinate 1,794,013,938, forward strand.
GCTATTAAGTCATCACTCAAAACCCAATACACATAGACACTTAATCCAAAATGTACTTATCCCTCTTTGGCTCTGGCATTCTATATGTAACAACTTTGATTTGTAAAACATAAAATCCCGATGAAATCCATCTTTCATTTCATCTTCCAAAAGAGCTTAAGAATTGAGAGCTTCGAGAAAACTCAAAACACTTTATGATATAATAATTATCAGAAAATATATTCCTTTCACGATCATAATCAGAATGCTCAAGACAAATGCTAAAATAGTCATAAAATGTGGATTCAAAATCATTATTCGAGAAAATGTAAATCAACAGTGTACATAAATGCTAGCCATGTATCAAAGGTGAGGGATCTCTACCTAAAAAAGATCTATTCACTACTACAGAAACGGCCTTTGGCGTCGGTCGTTTAACCCCATTTGGCGTCGGTTTCCAACCGACGCCTATGTGGGCGCCGCTAAAGGTCGAACACTTCGGCGTCGGTTTTTTAACCGACGCCTATTTAGCCTATAGGCGTCGGTCGTTTAGTAGATATCCGACGCCAAACAGGGTCCGCGCCACAGAAAATGGCGTCAGCTAGGGCACTTTCTGCGTCGGTTATTCATCTCAAAACCGACGCAGAAAGTGCCCTAGCTGACGCCATTTTCTGTGGCGCGGACCCTGTTTGGCGTCGGCTATCTACTAAACGACCGACGCCTACAGTTTAAATAGGCGTCGGTTTGATATGAATATCCGACGCCAATTCCAGGACTGCTTTGGCCACATAAGGCGTCGGTTATATTAAAAAACCGACGCTGTAGGTCTTTGCTGACGGTTTTCGATAAATAACCGACGCCTATTTATATTTTTTTTTTTTCATATCAGTTTGCAGGCCTGCTGTGGCTGGTCAGCAGGATGAGAACCTGCAGTTCAGTTTTCTGAACTGCAGGTTTACGACATCCATTGATATCAGCCTACAAACAGGCCGCAAACCTGCAAAAGTCACAAGCAAAATTCTACACAAGTACATTCATTCAGACATCAATTCAATTCTCACATTCACACATATAGAAACATTCAAATACATGCATTAACATTCACAAACATTCATTTACAAACATTCATTCATTATCACTATCAGCATCCCAATTATATCTTACAGTTGCCACTGTTTGTACAGCTATTGCCCATTCTTCTCTTACTTCATTTAATGCTTCCATCGTATATGGAGCATTTATTTTTTTTAAACGTTTACCTGTAGTGTGGTCAGTTTTAAACACCTGCAAAGAGAATGATGTATATATATAAGTAATAATATAAAAATAATATAAGATTGATATATTGCATACTAACTAATGAGACTATATATAATACCTCATGTATGGTATCGATGTCCAATGCGGCATATTTGATAATCATATGCATAAATCGCATCACATAGTATGCGCATGCCCAGCCATTGTCTTGTGTAGCACACTATAAATTGAAACATACAAAATAATACAACTAAGCACAATTCACATCAATAATATATATATTCGAGTCGGGAACTTACTTTTACGTTCTGCCAATTTATTGGCTGGTTCTTTTTCGTTGGGACCGTTCCTCCAGCCTTTTTGAATGCATCTAAACCCCTACATGTTAATATAACACAATAAATTGCATAAGTAAATAGTAATGTAATAAAAGATGTTAACGGATATAAAAATGAAATATTTCTCACCAGAATAGTGGCATTCTCATTACGTGTCCAATTTTAGTGTTCAATGTACTCCCCGCAGGATCTAGATAATAAACAGTGAATGTCTCGGGGGCAATAACTAGTAACTCCCAATGTCTACCGCTACAAGTAGAAGTTAACAATTAATAACTCAAAATGCAAAATAAAAATGGAATTTTCTAAAGTCCAAATTATAAATAAAGTAAACATACTTGACATTGAATGGAGCTATTATTATCTTCTTCTTTTGCTGACCAAAAATTGTAAAAGCATCTATACAGTATTGTTGAACATTATCAGGGTCTTTAGCTACCAAACTAATCAATGATGGAATCAAAAATCCCACATGATCAAATGCAAATTGTTTGCAATGATCTTCGACTAGGTAGCTGCAAAACATATAGGCGTATGCATTAATATATAAGAAACCAGATCACCGGAGCTTACACAAGGTATATGGATGTATAAACAAGATCTCACCTTATCCATGTCTCTATCATTGATGTATTCAGCCAATCATACTTAAACAGCTCAATAATATCTTCTATCAATAAAGAGCTATCGTATGATTGACCTGCATAATCTGCATCTAAAGAAATAATTATAGGGCAATGTACATTATGTGCCCGTAGCCAACATGCCATTCCCCTACAAGCAGGACCTAACGGGTATGTTAGGTCAGTTGGAACCCAATCGGGTAATGTGGGAACTGGAAGTGGAGGCCTAGGTGCTCCTGGTGTCTTCTTTTTAACCTGTACATATAATTTCAGATCAGTTGACATCATATATACACATTAACAGTCTAAATCAATGTAAATTTATCTTACAATTTCAGTCGTGTAGATGACATCTGCTTTGGGCCACAATATGACCCCGCCTTCTGCCTCACCAAGTGTATCAATATCCGGGTGGGCATATGGCAATGTAGCTTCTCTCCAATCGGGTAACACACGTATCGGGCTCACACGAACGTAGCCCTGTGGCATTGGAGTCCCGTGAAACATTGCCCCAGGAAGGGACGGGTAAGCCTGCGCCTCTGCGACAACGTAGTTTTGCATTCTTAAGCGGCATGGCTTCAATGCCTACAAATTTACGTAAAGAATATTATACATATATACATATCATCTTGAAAACATAACAACTTGAAAAGACTAACTACAATGTCATAAACAATACTTACAGCAGACGTGCTAGGCGATGGGTCTCCAGGATTACTCGCAGTGTGTGCATCAGGAGAAGAGTGGGTCGCCATAGGCGTATTGGAAGCCTGAGATGCCTGCCACCGCATCAATTCTTCCTTGACCTTCTCAGCAACTACATCGTTGACCTTCTTAGCAACTAAATCCTCAACTCTCTTATTCTCCTATACATGGATAAAAGAAACATTAGATTCTTATTAATGAATTTCCTTTTGCAGTAACATTCTAAAAAAAGAATAGGTTACCTCTTCTTGAGAAAGTCCCGCTCTGGGTTTGCGCTGGGATGGCCCAAAGAATGCTTTGATGCCAACACCAGCGCCGGCACCTCTAACACGTCCAGGATGCTCTGGGTTACCCAGAGCAACTGTCAATTCATCCCTTGTGCCCTGAGGGATGAACGTGCCTTGTTTCCTCTGCTCGTGCAGCTCCCGCTAATCACCATAAACAGAAATTGGTAAGTTAACACCACAAATAATCAATATTCAAACGATTTCTGTAAGAGTTGTATTTTACCATTTTTTCAGCCGCCTCAGCAGTTACAGGCTTCTTTATTTCACCCTTCTTGTTTTGCCTGCCAGCTATCCAGATATCATGGCGAGGAATGGGTGTGGTAGACTCCTGAGTAGGAGCAGACTCCTGAGTAGCCGCAGACTCCGCCTGTAGTCTTTGGCGAACGCTTGCATAGCCTTTTGGACCCATAGTGTGGTCATGCACATTCAGTGCACGCCTTGCTTTTTGTGCGTCACTGAGGGCCTAGTTAGTATGCACATTAATGATTTGGTTAGTAGCACTAAATGCTAATCTTGAATAGGTGAATACAATGTATATTAATTAAATTAGGAGTGACGCCTAATACCTTGAATTCTTCAGATTTTCTTGAAGCAACAAAATTGTCCCAATCTTCTTTGTCCAAGAAGTTCCATTGTTCAAGGGCTGACTTCTTCTTCTTATCACCCTCTTTTATGTATTCTCTATTCAGATTTGTCCTATAATTCCTAAGCATCTTTCCAGCGCGTTGCATCACATTTTTACGATGCAACTTCTCATCCAATGCAAACAGATTCTGTAAAATAGAAATGTTATTAACTAGTATCCAAAATAGAATTGCAAATAATAGAATTTGTAATCTACAAAATAGAATTGCAAATAATAATAACTCACACATAAATCCTTCCATATCGAGTCTTTTTTCGCTTGAGGAACTTTATGCCAATTGTCATACTTAACACCACAATGGCTCCGAGTGGTACACCCAAGATAGTTCACAAAATTATTGCGGTTCACTCCAATTGGATTTCCTCCATTATCAAACTCCACCGCCAATTTAGATCCACTACCACTTAGCGCTAATAACTTCTTCAATAGAGTGATGCCCCTTTTCTTGTTAAGTGTCTGGTGTTGCGCATCAAGTTGCTCCAGTGCTTCAGTGGGTACAGGTGCATCAACCTAAAATTTGACAAAAATAAAACACACTAATTTAGCCCAATATAGAAATATAGGATATATGACATAACTAGAAGATAATGAATTTTATAGAAATACAGGATATGTTTTTAGAACTTACATTAGTATCCTCGCCATGCTCATCATGGACTTCATGCTCATCATGGACATCATGCTCATCATGGTCAGCCATCTGAAAATGTCATTAAAAAGGCAAACATTTAGCATTTGTATTAACTAGAAAAAGGCAAACATTTAGCATTTGTATTAACTAGAAAAAGGCAAACATTTAGCATTTGTATTAACTAGAAAAAGGCAAACATTTAGCATTTGTATAAACATACATGTCTCTAAAATTGTGATCTTTTATCAATTAACAATCCTTCATTGTGATCTCCGCGCACATATAAGTCATCATTAGCTTCAATATTTTGTGAAGTTGGCAACCCAACTGAGAATGGACTGGAGTCATCATACTTATCATAGTACTCTTCTTCATCTATAGGATCTTCAATGAACTGTCTTTTACCATGAAGAACAACCGACCATTTATCATTTGCAGGATCATCGATATAGAATATTTGTTTCGCCTGTGATGCCAATATGAATGGTTCACCCTTCTCGCCGATCTTTTCAAAGTTCACCAAAGTGAAACCCAATTCATCCACTATAACTCCTTTGGTGTTATCAACCCAATTACATTTAAATAGCGGAATTTTGAAATCTATGTAGTCAAACTCCCAAATGTCCTCAATGACACCGTAATATGACATTTTAGCTTCACGTGGACTCTTATCCTTTGCACTTGCAAAGTACATAGTCGACGCTTGAAGAGTGACCCCACTATTTTGGACGACACTCTTATCATCTTGGCGCTTTGTGTAATATGTGAATCCATTAATGTCAAACCCTTCATAAGACATAACATTCGGTTTTGGTTTAAAGGCGAGGCATTTGATAGTTTCTGTAATATCATTTGGTGTTTGAGATAGTTGATGTAAGACTTTATCTTCAAACCACTTAGTAAAAGTCTTATTATGCTCTCTAGCAAGCCACATTGAACTTGCTCGAGGATGTTGTCTCTTTATGAAATTGGTATGTTCCTCGATATAAACACTCACTTCTTCCATATTGTGTAAAATATACAAGTGAGCTTGTTCCAACTGCTCACGGCTGATTACTTTCACCCGTGATCCCAAAATTCCTTTGCCCTCGTCAATATTCTTGTCATTATTAGGAGTGTCATTACCACTGAGAAAGTCATTGCAAAAATCCATAACCTCTCTCGCCACATAACCTTCAATAATACTCCCTTCAGGCCGATAACGGTTTCGAACATCACCTTTAAAAACGCTCATGTATCGTTCAAAGGGATACATCCAATGCAAGAAAACTGGTCCCAACATTTTCACTTCCCTAGTCAAGTGGACAACAAGATGTACCATGATATCAAAGAACGAAGGAGGGAAATACATCTCAAGCTGACATAGGGTAACAACCACTTCTCTTTGCAAATTATCGAGAGTATCAGGGTCAATAACTTTGCTGCATAGACTGTTGAAAAAGAAACAAAGTCTGGTAATCGCAAACCTTACATGCTTCGGCAATATAGATCGAATTGCCACAGGCAATATTTGTTGCATTAGAGTGTGACAATCATGAGATTTAAGACCTATCAACTTCAGATCTTTCATTGATACCAATCTACGGATGTTGGATGAGTAACCATGTGGCACCTTAACATTTACCAAGCATTCACAAAAAGTTTTCTTCTCCTTTCTAGACAACGTGTAACAAGCGGGAGGTAAGTATGTTCTTTTATTACCCATTTCACGTAATTCTGTTAATTCTGACCTTATTCCCATTTCACGTAGGTCCAGTCTGGATTTTATCCCATCTTTAGTCTTACCTGGTATATTTAATAGAGTACCAATGATGCTATCACAGACATTTTTCTCAACGTGCATTACATCGATACAATGCCTGACTGTCAAAGAACTCCAATAAGGAAGATCCCAAAATATTGACTTCTTCTTGAATAAAGAATTGTCACTCCGTGTGGCCATACTACATTGTGATTTCTTACCAAATTCATTGACAATGTCTTTTACTCTTTCATAAACAACATCCCCTGGTATAGGTTTAGGTGCACTTCGTTCATCATTCCATCCATTGAATGCTTTGCGCTTCCTACGATACGGATGGAATTTTGAAAGAAACCTTCGATGACCAAGATATACAGTCTTGCCGCCATGTTTTAGTCTTATTGAATCAGTGTTTTCTTCACATATAGGACACGCTTTAGCTCCTTTGACACTATATCCAGACAAATTCCCATATGCTGGAAAGTCATTAATAGTGCAAAACAACATAGCGTGCAAACGAAATGTCTCTTTTGCTGAAGCATCATAGGTCATCACACCTTCAGCCCAAAGTTTCTTTAAGTCATCAATCAAAGGTTCAAGATAAACATCGATATCATTTCCGGGTTGTTTAGGGCCCGATATCAACAATGACAACATAACATACTTATTTTTCATACACATCCAGGGAGGAAGATTGTATATAACAAGCATGACTGGCCAAGTGCTATGTTGGCTGCTCAATGTCCCGTACGGATTCATCCCATCTGTACAAAGCCCAAGTCTTAGATTCCTATCTTCTTCACCAAATTTAGGGTACAATAGATCAATCTTCTTCCACTGTGGGGAATCAGACGCATGTCGTAGGATCCCATCATTATTTTTCTTAACATCTGCATGCCACCTCAGATTCTTCGCATCTTTCGGATTTGCAAACAAGCGTTGAAACCGTGATATTATAGGTAGATACCACAACACCTTGGCAGGAGAACCAGTTTTGAACTCCCCCGAAGTCGTCAATTTATACCGTGACGCACCACATTTTGGACAATCTTTCAAATCTACATAGTCCTTTTGAAATAATACACAATCATTCGGGCATGCGTGTATCTTCTTGGCCTCCATTCCCATTGGGCACAACATTTTCTTTACCTGGTATGTTGAGATTGGAAGCTCGTTTCCTTCAGGAAGCATTTCTTTCAACAAAGTCAACAATGAAGTGAAGCTTTTGTCGCTCCATCTATTGTTAGCTTTCAACTTATACAATCTCAAGACAGCGCTAAGCTTCGTAAACTTAGCACAACCTGTGTATAACGGTATCTCAGCATCATGCACAATGTTTGTAAAGATAGGAGGTGGATCGGTGTGCTCTACCCTACAACTATCCAGCATCGCATCAACGATGTCTGCTGGAACTGGTTCGTTCACATTTACGTCATCAGAGGCAATTTCTTCTTCCACCCAAGCACTGCTATCGACATCTACTGGTTTCGATTTTGAAATTTCTCCATGCCAGTGCCATTCTGTATAGCCTTGTACAATCCCGTTGCACATGACATGACTTTTGATTTCCTCACCAGTGTTGACTTTCAAGTTGTTACCGCAATGCCTACATGGACAGTAGAACCTATCTGTAGGTTTTTTCCTATGTTCCTCGGCAAATCTAATAAACTGATCAAGACCAGATATAAACTCTGGGGTACAACGATTACGAATCGACATCCATGATCTATCCATTCTATGATCAGAGAAAACAAGTATATATTAGGAAACAAGTATATATTAGGAAAAGATTAGGCAACATTTCCCCGCTGTTCTCTAAGTACATATATACTTAGAGAAGAAATGGGGAAATGCCAACAAACACATGTGATGTCATTCTTATATATAATAAATGTGTTCAAGAACAGTCCCAAACCGGGGACTATCCAAGATTTACTCCTAATGAGTCAATCTTGGACGGGTTTCTAGGCCAACAAACACATTTGATGTCATTCTTATATATAATAAATGTGTACCACCTATCCCATCCTTGAACACCTAATCTCACTAGTAAGTGTATAATGGGTATTGGGTTTTCAAGAAAATTTCGGCAGCATTTCCCCGCTGTTCTCTAAGTACATATGTACTTAGAGAACAAACGGGGAAATGCTACCAAAATTTTCTCGAAAACCCAAAACACATTATACACTTACATCCTAAGTGAGATTAGGTGTTCAAGAACAGTCCCAAACCGGGGACTATCCAAGATTTACTCCTAATGAGTCAATCTTGGACGGGTTTCTAGGCCAACAAACACATTTGATGTCATTCTTATATATAATAAATGTGTATCACCTATCCCATCCTTGAACACCTAATCTCACTAGTAAGTGTATAATGTGCATTGGGTTTTCAAGAAAATTTCGGCAGCATTTCCCCGCTGTTCTCTAAGTACATATGTACTTAGAGAACAAACGGGGAAATGCTACCAAAATTTTCTCGAAAACCCAATACACATTATACACTTACATCCTAAGTGAGATTAGGTGTTCAAGAACAGTCCCAAACCGGGGACTATCCAAGATTTACTCCTAATGAGTCAATCTTGGACGGGTTTCTAGGCCAACAAATACAATAATAGATATCTACAATGAAGTCATACTCCATACAAACAATATATAATTTAGTGATTGTTCATTCTAATTTATACCAATGTACAAGTAATATAAAGAACAATGTGGATTATATGGGACATAAATTCATTGTTCATTGTCCAACATTAGGTTCAACACTTGAAACATACATTCATTTACAACATAAAAAATTTGTATCATTAGGGTCCATCAATACCTACTATTAATCAGTAATTAACTAAGTATTCATCAATACCTACTATTAATCAACACTAATCAACACATTCATTTCAACACTAATCAATACATTCATTTCAACACTAATCAACAAATCAGTAATTAACTAAGTATTCATCAATACCTACTATTAATCAGTATCTCTAATCATTAAAATCGGCAAGCAGATGAGTAATTGTAAATAACAAACTACGAATTGTTGAATTAAAGTAATCACTAAAGTAATACTAACCAGTAGGCGAGCTCCCAGCAGTGGTGGCAGTGACCGGCAAGCTCCAGGCGGCAGGGCAGCAGTGGTGGCAGTGACCGGCAAGCTCCAGGCGAGCTCCCAGCAGTGGCCGGTGAGCAGCAATGGCCGGTGAGCAGCAGGGAGCGGCAGGAGGCGGCGGGCAGGAAGGCGGCGGAGAAGGAACAGGAAGCGGCGGCGGCAGAAGGAGAAGGAGCAGGAAGCAGGCGGAGAAGGAGCAGGAAGCAGGCAGGCGGAGAAGGACCAGGAGAGGAAGCGGCGGCGGCGCACAGCGGAGGGTCGGGCAGCGTCGTCGTCGGTGAGCAGCGGCGTCGTCGGTGAGCAGCGGCGTCGTCGGTGAGCAGCGGCGTCGTCGGCGTCGTCGGTGAGCAGGGGCAGGAAGTCGGCGGAGAAGACAATGAAACAGGAAAGGGGACCTAAAGTCGATCGATCGTGCGGCTAATAAGTGCACAAAGGGCGTCGGTTATCTAAAACGCCGACGCCTAAGGTCTTCAGCGTCGGTTCCTAATAACAAACCGACGTCCAATTAGAAAAAATTTGCCCTAAATAAATTGGCGGGAACCACTATCGGCGTCGGTTATCTAAGGATAACCGACACCTAAGCTATAAATTTTCGCGCAAATTTTCATCTTAAATAGGCGTCGGGTTTGAGGTAAATAACCGATGCCGTATGTGACATATTTTTTTGCTCGAAAATTGGTTTTGGCGGGCAGTTTTAGGCGTCGGTTTTTTACCAAAAAAACCGACGCTTAATACAAGCGGTACCCGTGTCTTGGATACAGACGTCGGATGACCTAGATGACCGACGTTGAATGTTATAGGCGTCGGTTTTCCTAAATAACCGACGCCCATAAAAGCGACACTGAATGTTGTTTCTGTAGTAGTGATTCATCATATGGTTATTCATTATTTCATCATCATCACATCTAACTTATTTGATATTTCATCCTACTTGATTTATACTGAATTATCTTCTTAGAAAGGTAGACCTTTTAGTCTAGGGTATAACGACCCCACGAATCAGGATACTCTATATTATCAAAATCCCATGATTTGTTTAAGTAAGGGATTATGATAACACTGACCTATATCTTAAAGAGGATCTTATGACTAATATTTGGTTTGAGTTCACTAATTCCTTACACTTAAGACTCATCTAAGAGGTGAAAACTATAAGAATATGAGAATCTTTCCTGGTGGCCATCTATATTATTTCTTTGATACCACTTTTATAACATCCCCCAAGTGCAATCCATAAAACAACATCACATAAGAATGGACCATAAAGAACACACTCACGAAAGGTCACAAATGGCTTATATCATTCATTGCAATAATAAAAAAAACTTTAGCAAGATAAAGACACATTGATTCTCATACATATTCTTTTCACAAGACTTAATACAACAGTACGTGATATAAAATAAGGTTGAAAAATAATCATATTCTCCTTGGATCGTGTAGATTGCACCCCACTTGGGTCTGGAACTTGTACATAGATCCTTGAGATAGTCCTTGCACGTCATATGACTTTATTCTCTAAGCCCACTCCTTACCTACGGGCGTCATGCCCCGAATGATGCATTTGACAAACCAATTGTAAGTGGTTGGGTTTCAGTAATTATATTAACATAACTTCACATAAATTGTTAACAACTGATATGAACTTGCATACCATTGATTATGACTTAAGGATGCATTATAAACATATTTAAACATTATACATGACTTGAAGATGCATTCTTAACTTGATTAAACATTCTGATTAGGACACCTACCCAATGAACCATGAACGTACAAAACACATTGAAAGTGAACAGTCTTATGAACACACTGAAAGTGAACATGAACATAACATACCGAACACACTGAAAGTGAACAATTATCTGAACACACTAAAAGTGAATAGGAACATAACATACCGAACAAGCTAAAAGTGAACAATCATCTGAACACACTGAAAGTGAATAGGAATGGGCTTGAACACGATAAAATGAGGGGGCTCAAAAGGCACCAAACTTCCATAAAAACGTTCATGAGTAGGGTCTAACTATTTGTACTTAATTTGATCTTATCTTACATAGGGTTTTCACCCATATTCACATTATTGATCTTAAACATGAAGAGCGGAGAAATTCACTGAAGTGCTTTGACCAGACTATGTTTTTTTAGCTTATCTGATCTTAACATGAATCTTAATGCAGTAAATCTTAAGAAGATGTGCATATATAAATACCTCTTAAAACATTTAGGTGCTCACATGATAACAAATATTTAACATGAACTTTAAACATGATTAAGCAAGTAATGGACCGCTTACCTAGTCTTGTAGGAATAATTTCCCCTGGATTCCTTATCTTATCTCTTAATCAACCTGTAATAAACATCAAAATATTATTAATTAGGTTTCTTATCCCTAATTACACTAACTCTAATACTTTTTAAAAAGAAATCTAAATCAGGATCAGTGACCTATCCCACTGGCTTGATCTTGAAAAGTTGATCAAAATTCATATATGATTTGTATTTTTCTGATACATGGACTAATTTCTAGAATTTGTGCAAGGTATGGACAATATATGAACCAATTAATTGGTTGATTACCTCATCTGGGTCGGGGGTGAGATCCTCTTGATTGGGTTCCTCCTTTGTCTTCTCATGTTGTGGATGAGGGCTGCCTATCCCATATTTCCTCTATTTTATAGGGGTTACCGCATAAGCTGATTGGTCCAGGAAATATTATGGCTCTCCAGCCACACCTGGTTCAGAGATGAGCCGCACACCCTAAAGCACCTTTGCCATAGTGACTGGATACAACCCAACCACTCAGAGTCCTCTCTGAGTTGTTGTAGGGTGGCCTGCATCTGGGCACCATTGGGGCTACTGGGTTCTAGCGCCTAAATCTATAGACATGATTTCTCAAAGAAGTGAAACCACAATGGACTAGATGTGCTTATCTACCTCTACAACCACACTCCTTCCTGGACATGCAGAATCTTGAGCACAAGCATCACATTCTCTCCCATGTGCCAGTGCCCCCAAATCAATCTTAATAATGACTTGACATGGCAACAACTATGTCTTTCCTGCATACCCATCATCTTCACTATAGGTGACATCGCTCATCATCAGATCGCTCATCATTACACCCAGGATCTCAATTGTAACCATTCATCATGTCTATTCATCTGATAATATCCATAGTTTTGGCATACTGAGTTTGCACCTGCTCTTGTAAAGATTTGTGACGATATATATATATATATATATATATATATATATATATATATATATATATATATATATCTGTGTGTGTGTGTATGTATGAATGTATATATATATATATATCTGTGTGTGTATATGTATACGTATATATATATATATATATATATATATATAAATATATATATATATATATATATATATATATATATATATATATATATATATAGACACACACACACACACTCATATATATATATATATATATATATATATGATGTTCACTTGCTGCCCATGGGGGTAGATAAGCCAAGTTACTCGAGTCCCAATTTAATGCAGCATTCTGCTGATATGGAGTAGTGGTGGAAGTAATTGTAATTATGAGTGTAGGCTTTACGTGCATGGAGTGGCGGTAGAAGCCTGATCCAGGAGTACAAATAACAGCTGAAAACTACGTCTATGTCACTGTTGGATACATATGATTTGACAAATAGTAGCAGTGGAACTATTAGTAATTATACTATAATTAGTTATGCGTGCATGGAGTAGCGGTGCAAGTCTGATCTAAGAGTAAAAATAGTAGGTATCAACCATTTCAATGACGACTGCATACCAATCTTAAAGTATATCCATGCCTTATGTAACAATTCTAAAACCATTGTAGTGGTATCCTTTTGTGGAGACAAATAAACACATGAAAAATAAAATAATACTTCCAAATTTTATTACAGAACGTCATTTTGAGTTACAAATTTTTCCTTTCCATTACAGATTCTATGTTCTCATTACAATATAAAATCTATCCTTACAGAGTTTTTAAATTCTACAAATGTTATTGCATACAAAAAAGTTTCACACCATAGTTGTATTTTCCATCATATTTGTATAAATACAGATGCCCACAAAAAGAATATGTCTATAAAATAACCAGTTTATAAAAAAATAAATATTATGTAATAAAAATAGATAACCCGAAACAAAATAAATAGCAAAGAGCAACTGTAACAAGAAAAGAGCAACTGTAATAGGTAAATGAAAAATGTAATATGAAAGGGCACATTGTAACTAAAATAGATATTTTGTAATACAAGAAACTAAAATATAATATGCTAGAAAAAATATATTACACTCATAGTAATATGAAATAAAGGAACTCTTATTGTGAAATATTATATATAAGACATACTAAATATGCAACACAAAGAAAACCGTAATAAATTTTACAAATATAACTATATTTACATGCATTCAAAAATACTATGTAAGGAGAGTTGACATACTGTAACAAGCAAAGAAAATTGTAATCAACATAGAGATTTTTTAGCAGAAATAAACTAATTATAAGGTGATAGTAAAAATTGTATTACAATATAATTTTGTAAATTGAAAATACAACCATGTTTAACATTTTGTAAAGAGACTTGAGAAAAGACAAATTACAATGTGGAGAAGATTGTAACTTATGTAGATGTTCGATGATATAAAAGATGACCCAAAAGGTGTTGAAAAAAATTATAAAGAATAGCAGCAAGTAAAGAAGTGGTATTTTGGCGACGTATAGTGAGTTATAAAAGAAATTAAAGAAAGATGACATTATGTAATAAGAAAGAAATGTTTGTAATCTGTACACATAATTTGTGAGGGAAACGAAAAATATGTACATTCGGGATGTATCAAATTCTACTATCCAAGAGAATGAACCTCAATACATTAAAAGTTGTAATAATAATGAATACATTGTAATGAGAATATAGAACTAGTAATGAGAATAAAAAAGAGTTGTAGCCAATGATGACATTCTTTATTACAACCTGGGTGCATGAAGTTTTATTATCTTAGAGAATGAACCCCAGTACATAGAAATTATAATAAGAGTGAATGTTTTGTGATGAGAACTGAGAGTCCATAATGAAAATAAGAAAGTTATAATTAAGGATGACAATGAATATTACAATTTGGATTTATCAAATTTTCTAACTTAGAGAACAAAATTTAGTATGAAGTAAATTGTAATAAGAAGGAACATTATGTAATGCGAACAAAAAATTGTAATGAGAATGAAAAAAATGTAACCAAGTTTCATGTCTTGTAATACAATCTGACTCTATCACATACTATATCCATATTATATATGCTCTGATTAGTTCTTGGCTGTTTGATCACAACCACTATATCTGAAATATAGTTTGAACTATGTACATGACAACTATGTGGAACATCTCCTAGTTATGAGTCAACAGTGAACATGTGTTTAGAATAGACATTATTTAAAGCTCTCATCCTCATTCACTTTTTTATTTACCTAACATGGATACCTCGATGTCTAGATCTATCTTTCCCACTAGTGCATGCACTCATAATTAATTTTCGTCTAGCTACAAATAGTAGCATCACACTCATGCACTAGTAACAAATTTCAAATTAACAAATGATGCCACCGTGTTCCATGCATATGTATTGATATCTACTTAATTATGATAGGAGCCACCACTACTCCATGCATACGTAAATAAATTCTGCATAATTACAATAGATGCCACTGCTACCATGCAACCATAATGGATTTTGATTTAATTACAAATCATGCCACCGCATCTCAATGCACATGTAATAAACTTGGCTACCCACGTGGGCATTCGATACATACTCATATATATATACATATATATATGTATATGTATATATATATGTATATATATGTATATATATATATATATATATATATCCTTGAGATCCAGTTCTATTAGGTTTCTCACAAACTTCCCTATATCTATATTTGAATTCCCTTAAAATCAAGATATTGTTGTATAAAATGAATGAAAGACTCTTATAGTTAAAAGCCTAAAGACCCGATAGACGCAGGAATATGCGAAAGTTCCACACCTTTGGGCATAAGTTCTAAAATTGGCCCTAAAGACCCATGTATGCATAGAAAAAGTAATCAAAACTAAGGTTTTGTTTTTGTTACCTGGACAATGTCATCCGATCATCCTAAAATATGGAATCGAGTCACATATACAAAGTTTAAAAAATATTTTCCATGCCCAAACACTCAGTTCAAGATAAAGAATCATGACCAATCTTGCATTCCTTATCCTTGTCAAGACATTTTCTTTACTGATTGTCCTGTACAAAAATCCACTATGTAGATTCGATCACCAAATCATTATGTCATAATTTGATCAAGCATATGAATATCTCTTTGCAATAACACGATTCCATATATCATATTACCTAGGAATATCCATTTCTACCATTAGGGAAAAGTCTTGTAACAAACATGAGGTTGAACTGACTATTTACTAAACTATGTGAATAAGTATCTAGATGATTTGATCACTTGATCCATGACTTTCATTATCTTACATTTCTATGATCATGAGGTCCATTGACACATGTAGATTTCATTGGTTGAAAAACCCTAATATTTTAGGTGTTACAACATAACCCTCAATAATACTTCCTTTAGGACGATAATGGTTTTGAATATCACCTTTAAAAAGACTCATGTATCGTTCAAAAGGATACATCCAATGCAAGAAAACTAGTCCCCACATTTTCACGTCCCTAGTCAGATTGACAACAAGATGTACCATGATATTAAAGAATGAAGAAGGAAAATACATCTCAAGCTGGCATAGGGTAACAACCACTTCTCTTTGCAACTTATCTAGATTCTCAGGGTCAATAACTTTGCTGCATAGACTGTTGAAGAAGAAACTAAGCTTTATTATTGCAAACCTTACATCCTTCAAAAGTATAGATCGAATTGCCATGAGAAATATATGTTGCATTAGAGTGTGACAATCATGAGATTTAAGACCAGCAGCTTCATATCCTTCATTGATACTAGTCTATGGATATTGGAAGAGTGTCCATGTGGTACCTTAAAATTGAGCAAATACTCATAATAAGTTTTCTTCTCCTTTATAGATAATGTGTAACAAGTAGGAGGTAAATATGTTTTTTGATAACAACTAAATTCTTTTGTTAATTCTTTCCTTATTTCTATTTCACATAGTCCATTCTGGATTTGATGCCATCTTTAAACTTACTTGGTATATTCAATAGAGTACTAATGACACTATCACATAATTTTTCTCAACATGCATTATATCGATACAATGCCTAACTTCCAAACAACTCAAATAAGGGAGATCCCAGAATATTGACCTCTTCTTGTATAAAGATTTGTCACTTTGTGTAGGAGTGGTACATTGTGATCACTTACTGAATGCTTTGACAAAGTCTTTTACTCTTTTATAAACAACCTCCCCTGATATAGGTTTAGGGACACTCTGTTCCTCATTCATCCATTGAACGCTTTACATAACCTTGGGTAAGGATGAACTTTTAGAAGAAACCTTTGATGACCAAGATATACAGTCTTTTTGCCATATTTTAGTCGTATTGAATCAGTGTTCTCTTCATATATAGGGTGTACTTTGGATCCTTTTACACTATATCCAAACAAATTCCCATATGTTGGAAAGTCATTAATAGTGCAAAACAACATAGTATGCAAACGAAATGTCTCTTTACACAAAGAATCATAGGTCATCACACCTTCTCCCTAGAGTTTCTTTAAGTTATCAATTAGAGGTTCAAGATAAACATCAATATCATTGTCAGGTGTTTTAGGCCCGATATCAACAACGACAACATAATGTACTTATTTTTCATGCACAACCAGGGAGGAAGATTGTATATAACAATCATAACATGCCAAGTGATATGTTGTTTGCTCAATGTAATGTATGGATTCATCCCATTGGTACAAAGGCCAAGTCTTAGATTCTTTAATTCACCAAATTTAGGGTACAATAAATCAATTTTCTTCCACCGTGGGGAACCAGACACATGTCATAGGATCCCATCATTCTTTTTATTTACCTTTGCATACCAATTTAAATTCTCCGCATCCATGGGACTGGCAAACAAGCATTGAAACTGTGGTATTATAGATAGATACCACATCATCTTGGCAGGAGAGCCAATTTCAGACTTCCTCAAAGTCATCCTTTTATACCTTGACTCCCCACATTTTGGATTATCTTTCAAATTGACATAATCCTTTTTAAATAATACACAATAATTTAGGCATGCATGTATCTTCTTAGCCTTTATATACAGTGGGCATAACATTTTCTTTGATTCGTATGTTGAGAATGGAAGTTCATTGCCTTCAGGAAGAATTTCTTTCAACAAAGACAACAATCATGTGAAGCATTTTTTGCTCCATCCAGTGTTAGCCTTTAGATTATACAACTCAACACAACTCTCAGCTTTCTAAACTTAGTATAACCTATGTATAACGGTCTCTCAGCATCATGCACAATGTTTCTAAGGAAGGTGGATCTGTGTTCTCTACCCCACAACTATCTAGCATCGCATCAACCATGTCTATCAGAACTGATGAATACACATCTACATCATCGGCGAAAATTTCTTCTTCAACACAAGTACTACTATCGACATCTACTAATCTCATGGTTGGAATCTCTCCATGTCAGTTGCATTCTGTATAGCCCTATATAATTTTGTTGCACATGACATGACTTTTGATTTTGTCAACTGTTACACCCTGACTTTCTTATCACATGAGTGGAATCTATTTTTTTAACTGGGGAGTGTTAGTAACATAATATATAATTACAATAATGATAGAAAAGAACCATTATAGACTATGTGTGAAATACATTCTCATTATATTCTTTGAAAATTAACTTACTTACATCAAACTAGATAATAAAGTCTATATACATAATGCTAAAACTTACTCTGTATTAATATCTTGGTTATGTAGATGGTGCCCCACCAAACGAACCTCTTTAAGTTGTATTTGTATCCTCTTGTCATGACTATCTCTTGAAGTTCTATACTTGCAGACATCTCATCCCCAACCATGCACAAAGGGAAACCTAGGTTAGAGTAAGTGGCATTGAATTTCAAATATGATAAACTTAGACATGATATAACTGAAAGCTGAACTAATATCTGAAAGATGTAAATTTATACTGAATCGATGTGTATTTTATTAATATCCTCTATCTAATTTTTGGCCACCATTATATGATAAGTCCTTCTGAATTGGTGGATCTACACCCTGCATTGGATGAAGTACCTCTAAATTGGTACTACATGCCTCTGAATGACATCAAGGTGTCTCTGAAGTGGCGTGGCTACTCCCTAAATTGTTACTGAAGTACCTCTAAATTGGAGTAAACACTCCTCTGAATTGGCAACAGTTGCCTCTGAATTGTCACAGGACTAACTAAATGAGAATTTATCATATAATGTCTTATGTGAATGTTTGACTTAATTATCTTAAATCTAATCTTAGTGAATTCTAAATCTGAGCTTATTTTATACTAAAACTAAATACTGATAACTGAACATGCACTAAATTTCGAATTTGAACCTGAATATCTGCTTTAAGATTTTTATTTAAATCTAAATATGAGCTTTGAATATAAATATAAATATGTGTCTTAATGACTATATAACTTGTTGGTATGTATGCCCTAAGAGATAATCATATGATGATTGGGATGTGGCATTCGATACCTAATTTGATAATAATAAAGGTAATTCAATCTATAATGTTTGTTTCAGTCATGATTTAATGACATAGACATAAGTAGATGTCTAAAGAATGATGTTACATAATGATGTATGTCTTCAAGTACATGACTTGAATAATGAGATCATATAGATGATAAAAGTACATACATTCTTGTTATGTTCCTAGTTGGAACTAGTTGGATAATACTATGGAAACAAAATAGACAACAGTAATACATAAGACTAGAGTGTGTTTTAGCTGATGACAGAGTCTCATTAGTCATGATATATGATATCAAGTCACTCACACAGATACATGTTTGTGAATATTGTATCATATAGATCAACCATGAGAGTGATACATGGAGACCATGGAATGGTATTCATGATCATTTCTCATAGTGATTGTGGTTCTTAGACATAAAGTCACTACACTCATCACATGTCGTTGGGTATGCTTCGACATCATCAAACATAATCCTAAAATACAGGTTTCCATGAAGGTGATGATTGGGTATCTTTGACACATGGGGATTTGAGTGTGAGTGATGTAGATGGGATTTATCCCTCCTACAGGAGTTTGATATCTAAGGCCTCTTGATAAGCAAGACTGAGAAATGTACGACTGTACTGATGTGGTTCAATATGTGATATGTGATATGTGAACTGATATGCATCTCAGACAGTATGCTCTAGTTCAAGGAACATGGATTGAATGTTGAGAGGATGACAATTCCATGCCTCGAGTTCAATCTAGATACCAGAGACAAACGAACCATACAATCACAATAACACTAATCATAGATTGTAGGTTGAAGTTGTACTCCAACTTTACGAATTACTTGGGTAGCAATGATGTGTGACTAGCCACCACTATTTTTTGGTGATGTCATAAGTTAGTTATGGATATTCACTACCAACATAATTTTGGACCTATAAGGTCACACACATAGGATACACTTGGATAAAAGTATATTCATGAATGATGTTTAGATTGAATGCTAAAGGTGTTTAGGTATTCAATTAAATAATAGATCAATTGACTAGACTCATAATCATGAAGTTCAAGTGTTAGACTGACTGTCTGAAATGTCAGGTTGATTAGAAATTGAATTGGATGAGTTCTGCCAAAACTGGGGCACACGACGACCATCTCACATGAGCGAGACGACTATCTAGCATGATGGTTGTGGGATGACTGTCAGCGAGATGACCAGTTCATGGTCGTGAGACAACCATCTAGCATGAGCTAGACAATTGATTTATGGTCACAAAATGATATGCTCACATGAACGAGATGCCTAGTTCATGGGGAAATTTGATTGCCTCAAGGATTAGTGATGACATCATGTTGTGCATTAATTAGGTTCAAATTGCCAATTTGATTCACAATAAAAAAATGTGCAAAATGACCATCTCATTAAGTGAGACGATTGTCTCATGCATGATATGACCTTTTCTCTATGCGAGACAACCGTCTCATAGTTTGTAGGTTCTACAACATTCATGATTCCATACCATTCTACTCCCACACTAATTGGAAACCTTGACCATGGACTCTACTATAAATAGAGGGGTACTGGGGGCTTCCCAAGACACATAATTGAGAATTAGTTGCTCTGACAAATGTTGTCCTCTCTGGTTGTTGTAAGCAATGAAGAACCCAAGAAAGTCCTACCCATTAAAGGGAGGGATAGAAAGGGAGAGAGAACAACTGAGGATTAGTCGTGGGAGAGCATGTCAGTGACTAGTATGCCGATAGAAGGGGAAAACTCCTTCTCGTTGTCTCTAATAGCACAACATGGAGTTCCCAATGGTCCGCATGGACTACTCTAGAGGTGGGAGGATGTTATCTTCCACTTGGAGGACAACATCAGTATTTAGTCTATAGCAAGACCACAAATGCTACTGCATATGTTGTTCCAGTCTGCTATCTATGGTAAAGACCATGATCTGCACAAACACCGTCCAAGAGCAATTAGACGATAGTTGTGCATCTACAATGATGAGGAATATTTTGTTGGACTTTCTCCAGGACCAGATATATTCTCAAAACCATCCTTTCCATTATATAGTTGTTGACGCGATCCACTGGTTTATGGAAATATGGCTATAAATTTTTTGTTTCCATTGCCTTATCTATCGCCCTATTTTCCTACATAAATGAGATTCGATTTAAGACTCTTATTAAGTATGCAGGTCTAATCTCTAACTACTCATAATGAGTAATCTACATATAAAACCTGAAAATTAGATTCTTGTTGTGTTAATGAATCTTAGTCAAAACTCTTATTTAATAGATAACCTAATTAAATTTTGACATAAGATACATGACACATGAGTATAAAGACTTGAAAAAATAAACCAAACTGAATGTAGAAATACTATCTGAAGGTATCTCAATTAACAAAAACCTAAATTATGATAAACTCACAACATACTCCATCTAAACAAAGTTGGATTACTCAAAGCATCATTGAACATGAAATATTGAATGTCTAATACTAACTTAATCTCTAAATTACTTTATATGAATGTGTAGGTTGAATCATAATAATAATGAAAGTCAATGGACATATCCCACTAACATTGTTTGGAGATCCTTAACATAGTCTTGATTCTTTGGTTCACAATATATTTACTTGGATATCAACAAATGTCTATAAGTCCATGTATATTTCCTTTCTTCATTTCCAATTCTCAACCCCATAATCTTAACCATATATACGAACTTAGGATTCTTATTTACTAAATATAACTCTGATTGAAAGTAAATTTAATGTCTAAACATATATTTAAACTCAATTTACACATTATATAGCATAAATATATTGATATATTCATATATACCAATAAGCATCATATGCACCAATATATGAGTATATACCTCATATACCAAGAGTAAACTGCAAGCATACTCACATATACTTATCTTACTAACTTGTTTATGAAATCCAAGTAGAATACCATTAGATTAATAATATCAAACCTAATTAGGCATATATATCACTTATTGTATCAAGATAGTCATCTATTACTCTATATGATGGCCACTTAGGTCCAAAACTACATACTAATATAATAACACAAGAAACTCCATCAAATCTCTAGGAAAGGTAATCATACGGTGTATTAAGGTCTTGTATGAAAATATCAAGTCGTTTCATAATCATATCATGGATGAAATACCCAAAATGCACTTATTAGGGTTGGCCTTAAAAGTGAAGTAAAAATATCAAACAAGGTAGATCAGGTTTTAGAACCATACTACACATACCAAAATAAGACTACTGTGAAATATTCATAAATTTCTAAAGTTGATTGATATTTTTAGTTCTCAGAATATAGAAATCTTATGTATTTTTGTAATCAAACTTTAATAAATATCAGACATCCAAGACACCCTTCTAATCTATTTTTATAGGATAGTAAATGTCATAAGCTTTCCATGATATCTTATACATCAAAATCTTACATGTGGATCTCAAGATACATTTTTTTAAAATTTACCTTGTATAGAGAGATCCTAGCAATCTGTTTCAGATCTAAGGATTCAGATTAGTGGGTGCTCCCCTTCTTCCTTTCCCTCTTGGTCATGAATCTAGCTAGATCTATCTCCTTCTCTACCCGCTAAGTATGTTCTTTCTCCCGTCTCCTGGGTCGTGTGCGACTATGTTTCCATTGTGAAATAGAGCCCCAACGGTGAATGGCTAGGAAACCAAGCAATGGGATTGAGGTCCTTGGCTTGGTACAAGTGTGAGTTTGTATTAGCTACCATTAGCACCCCTTTACAACTATCCAACCTAGTTGGTGACCTGATTGAGATGAGAGAGTGACTTCCCTATGTGTTGTCGAACGAGCAACTGCTCGCAAGTTCAGAAGTGCTGCCACACTAGACTCTAGGGTTGAGGTCATTTTATCCTACACCTTCCTCACAACATACACACCAGTTTGGAGGGGTTCAAGATCCTAGATTGTGGCCACTAGATACCACTATAGTGCCCCTTTTGTTCTTCTCTCTATGGTATGGCTTTCCTCAGGGAGTAGAGTTCCTCCGTCTGGGAAACTCTGTGGCAGCGCTACCAGTCAATAGTCACTGCCCCACAGATAGCTGAAGAGGTTTCTTTCAGCTACACATGTGCCATCCTTCAAAACCATAATGTATCATTCTACGGTTGCAACCATTTGTTGTGTTCCTCTCATTATACAATAGGTTCTACTATTCCACTGGCCTAATGTTCATGATATATATACCTTCAATCTTCTTGATGAAAACCAGATGAACTAGGATTCCTAGATCCAATTGGGTTGATTCCCAGATCTAATTGGGCTCTGTCATTAACAGACATAGAGATATCCCCAAACCTTTCTCAATTGGAGAGCCTTTTTCCTTCTATGGTTTGCATGCTAAGAAGGAAACTACTTTTTACCTTTATCATCAATATCAATTCTTTTTTAATATTGTAATCACCAAAGAACATGCAACCTCCTAGTAAACCATGGACAAATATTTGTTTGGTATAAAAATTAGAACCAATAGCTCTTGTGCATATCAAAATTACTTTTTTCTTAAATGTCCATAGGTCACATCCTACATCCGATTACCACCAAATCTTGGGCATAGGATTATACAACATTTCTCTTCATATAAAAGTTCCTAATTTCTTATACTCCATATCACTTTCATAGAGTGCCTAACTTCCTCTGATCTACGTGATTATGATTTTATGATCCAACTTAATACATCCTCAAATTGAATGGCCAATTACCTCAAATTTTACCAAAAGAATTATTACCATATATTGTCTAAACACGCATAAGAATATTCTTAAATTTTACATGCACTAATTATTAAACATAAAAAATGATCGAATCATACAAAAAATCCTCTTCTACATATGTTTCCCCCTTCTTCCAAATATCTCTAAAACAACTATGTAGTATGGTCAAGCTACAACTTTAACCCTAAGGTCCCATAATACTTAAATCTAGGTCAGTTGCTTAATATTTGGGCCGATGTGTCTCATGCTCAACCCACAATGACTTCATCAATAACTTTATAATGCTAGATTCCAAAAAAATAGTGTGTGACAATACTCCCATTTTTTTTGTAAATTTGGTCCTTGAAATTTGGCTGACTACAGGAGGCTACCCACCTTAGGGTTTCACATACCTTACATGCACTAACTCTTGAATATTGTTATAAATTACCATAGGAACCTTCAAGGTATAACCTTCACATGGATAACTAACTATGTCCAACAACCTTATCAAACTATGATGTACAACCAAAATGGAAATCTATATGAAAATCTTAAGCATAAATGACCATCCTTTATTTACTTCTTAATTCCTTCATTTTTTGCATATTTCTCTGGAGATTTATACTGTAATACATGGGTCTCATGACCTCCATTAAGGTACTTGGGTCATGTTTCTTGAGTTGGCCCACACTTGGGACTGTATTAACTCCATAGTCTCATTTTATCTCATTTAAGTCTGATCTTATATGAATCTTAATGCATTCTAACCTCATGGTCTTGCCATGATCTTAAATCTTAACACATAGATCTTATATTGGGAATATAATCATATCAGTCATGTCAAGTGTCATGGTCGTGATGGATGGGAGCCTAGCTACTGCAAAAATCATGTGTTGGGGAGAAATCTAAGAGAATAGATGTCTCTTCAGGTTTGGTGCATGCAAGTCCCAAAATTGTCTAGTTTGAGCAACTTTATCTATGAAAAGATATAAATGACTAAAAGATAATAATCTAGGGTTATTTTGGGCATATTAAGTCTGTAATGACACCAAACCATAAATAAATGCTTAGCATAAATGCCTATATTTGGGTGTTATAAACCACCCCAAGCTTAAACCTTTGCTTGTCCTCAAGCAAGACTGTGCTCAAAGAACAAAAAGATAACATCTAAAATAAGCTTGGTGATAAATGCTAAGGTTCAAAAAAATAATTTAAAACATCAATATTCTTGACCCATGTCGTTTCAGAGCAAACCCCCACCAATCGAGCACAATCCTGCTAAAGTAAGATCAAAGAGTGTCCAGGCAAGATTAAGAAAATTCACTACAACCCATTAGTACTCGTGGGGGTTAGAATCATAATTATACAACATTAGAGCATTGTCACATAGGTGATTCGGAGGGTGATGAGTAATGAACTAATACCATGTATTCATGGAGACCAATCAGGAACAATACACCTCCCACTTATTCAGGTCCTAAGAAGAAACAAAATAAAAAAGACTCTAATGACTTATGAGGACTCCGATCTGCATCAGGTTGGTCCATGTAATGAGCAACCGTCCCTGTAGTCCCAGCCAGTTGGCCCAAAGCAGTGAGACGAACTCCTCGCACTGTGCTTTAACCAACCCTACTACTGGGATGATCTCATAGGTCTCCTACAGGTTCCTAGTGACTCTCTAATGAGCTTTTGGGGTGGCACTATCTGATACGACATACCTGCATTCATGGGCACAATCATACATCAACTGGGCACCATCCTCAACTCTCCTAAGAGAAAACAATGCTCATTTATTCATACTCAGGATTTTATTCCCTGCATTCTATTTTGTAGGTTTGGGTGAGAACTATTTTGATATTTTTGGGATTTTGTGGGCAGCCAAGCCTCTCTTGAAAATTTTGAATTTTCATCTTTTTGACTTAATCTAAGGTAAGAGGATGCATAGACCATAAATGAAAAACACTTCAACTTGATTATAGCTCAAAACTCATCATAATCTGCTTGATACATGTGTAAAAGGTAGTAATTATGATTCAAGGATCCTTAGAGTAGAGGCAAGTTCGTGAATAATGCAGCTTGGAGTCTTTGATCAAACTCTAGATCTTTCCAATGGTTCCATATCCTGGGTTTGTCATTCACAACATAAATAAAGGTAAAAATGTTTTAATCTATGAAAGAGGTGCATAACCTTAGATTTATTTCCAAACTTAAGGAAAGAGTCAAAGAGCAAGTCAAGTAAAAGATTAAGCAATTTCATATGAAAATTGTGCATTTAGGCATAAAGTTGAGCATTTAATTCTATGACTTGCATTTCATAGCCTTAATTGCAAAGATACAAAATTACAAAACAAAGTCTTACAAATCTAAAAATTTATGCTAAATGCAAAGCAGAAAATTTATACTAAATGCAAGGAACATAGAAGATGGGATCAAGAGAGAAAGATTTCTCCCCCCACTCCCACGCCCATGGCGGAGGCCGAACGCCCGGGAGGGTGGTAAATCAAGGCGGCAACTGGGATTCGAACCCGGGTCCCTTCATGAGGAGACACCGTGCTTGACCACTTGAGCCACTCCTTGTCGGCAAGGAACATAGAAGATAAACATGCATGCATGCAAGGAAATAAATAAAAGTGAAAGGAGGAATATAGAGGGTGGTGCACCCTGCCACCCCAAGCTTAAATTTTTTACTCATCCTCGAGAAAATCTTAAGCTCTGGATGGTGTGGAAAGAAACTGATATTGATAGTCATTGTTTATATACTGGTTCATATCATCAATGTCACCTAGTGAGTTCTCATTGTCCTAGTGCATTCCCTGTTGAAACTGGAATGACTGTCTGAAGTCCTGCGTCAGCTGGTATAATGACCGGAAGGGTTGTTGGAATGGCTGCTTAAAAGTTGGAGGAGGTGGTGGAGGGAAGACCGTGTTGAACCTCTATCTAAGGCACTACAGATCCTGCTCCAATGCATCAAACCGTATGTTGGAGTCAGCCCTGGAATCAATCATAAACTCATAAAGGTGCATCAAGTTGAGATTTCGGGCATATTGGTCTTACTGAGGAGACTACTGGTAATCTGTTGAAGGCATCTCTGTGTAGGGACCTCCCTAATATGGGATGTCATGGAAGGTTTCCCCTATGTGTTGTTCGACCTCCTGAGTTGCTGGCATTGGTGGTTCTGAAGAAGATCCTCCTACAGTCCCACTTTCCTGATGAATGTTGCCTTGAGCGTCCAGTAGAGAGACGTCCATGACTACTGTCTGACAGGAAAACTCTACATTTGCCGACAGTAGTACCTTGTGCGTATTGTGACCAAAGATATAAAGATATCCGGTGCTGCACTATTTGATCACCCTTGAGTGAATCAAGTGATCCAAGTCCAACTTGGACCACTCAGTCTTTTCCTGCATAAGTGCCAAATGTCCATCCCCAATCCCAATATGGTGCACCATGAAAGTTATAATGCTTGCCATTGGCATGAACTGGACTTGCTTCTTGAAAGAGTTATGAAAGTGGAAGATGATGAAGTTCCCCATATTCATTTTTCTTCCTATTGTTGCACGCCGCAAATTGTAGAGGTCCACTGAACTGAGTGCCCCTTGACTATCCTGCTTCTCTAGGACAAAATTCACGACCACCCGGTGTAGATAACAAAGTGTCAGGTTGTGGATGTGTGAAGCTTTAGCAGCTCAAGAAACATATCTATCCTCCCACACAAGCATCTTCCATGCCTCAGGAGGGTCAAAATCATTGTCCCCTATCTCCACCCAGCCCCTGGACATCTCGACATAGTCCTCTACAAAGCGTGACAACCTACTATTGAGGTGATCCTCAGTGACATGACAGCGCTGGTTCAACAAGTGGAAATGCATGCCATTGTGCTGGTGGTCCTCTGGAGTCTCGAGCGTAGCATAGAACTCACAGGTGAGTCTATGATAAGCATTGCACTATGTGTAAGTAAGGATGGCTAGGCCAACAACTGTAATATATCTATCGATCTAGGCTTGTATCCCAAGCTTGATGAGTGTGGCGGGGTCGGCATATCGTGGGCCCACCAGTCTGTGCTTATCTTTAATTAAGGCTTCAAAATGCTATTTTTACTTCATATTTCTAAACAGGAGAGAGGGGAGGGAGTTTTGATTAACACCTTTAGGAGTAGGGTGGTGTCTGCTCCCCTAGACCGAATCGCATGATGAAGTTGATCGGCATAGAGACGTCGACTGTTCTGTTGATGCTCGACGTCGATCCCCTACAAATGAAGCTTTTTGTGCCCCTGCTACCAATGGGCCCTCGTGATGGCATGTCAAAGTATGGATCTCAGTGTCATGAAATTTTCTGGACCATCTCTCACTTGAGAATTCCTCCAATGAATCACCACTATAAGTGTCCATCAGAGTGGTAGACACGCGGTGGTAGTCTGAATCGGTCTCGTGTGACTTGAACCCTGTCGAAACGAAATGCATTGTCTCATCTTCGTACACCGGGTTCATGGTTCGCATGGAGTGAGGCAGATATTAGCTCTCGTGTCCTGCCAGTGATGAGGAGCTTCCTTCCCCTTTCTTTCATGACACTATCTTCTTGAGCTTTTTGAGACTATTTCTCATTGAGTTCATGGTTCTATTGCGGTGATGATTTTGAGTTGTTCCTTCCAGGAACAGTCGAGCAGAGCTGAGCACGGTCAGGTGGAGCGAAGATGGAGGTTGTGAGAATCAACAGCAGTGTCAAGATGGGCACGGTCATGCCGATGTGGTGGGAAAACTGTAAAAAGGTAGGGAACTTGGTTAAAAGAGGGAAAACTTGGTCAAAAGGCAAAAAAGCCAGTCAAAAGTGTAATGAACGGTAAAAAAGGCCAAAAAGTCAGAGACAAACCGACACGTCAGTCAGTCAAGCTGACAATATTTTCAATTTGCCTGAATTTTGACCATCTGACCAAGGATTGCTTGTGAAAAGAGGCATATCGGGTAGCGTGGTAGCCGACACAATCGTGAATAGCTAGGTACGATCGCGCTGAGGGGAAAATAAAAAAAATGATCCACTTTTGATCATCGACTGGCAAGCGTGAGATCCAGGAAAACATAGAGGAGCGGCCCGACCGTGCCATCCTGGAACGAACGTGCTGAGGCTGGCTCGAGTGAGTGCTAGTTTCAGAGAATATGTATTAAGTGAAAAAAGAGGGTAGAGGGTGTTGAAAATAGTGTCAAAAACAAACACCGCAGGAGAACAACAAGATATACCAAATAACTTCTTTCAAAAAGATAGACCAAAAGAAGTTGTCAGGGTGAAAAGGAGGGAATGCATGCAATAAGGAATAAAATAGTTAGAGGAAATATAGAACTTGAATTGACTTTATTATGCAAGGATTTCAATTTTAAAATTAAAGAAATATTGTGTAGGTAATAGGGTGTAACATACTGAATTTTGAAATTTTGTTTTTCTTGCTCTTTCCCATATTTTCCTTTCATTTCTATCCTTATTGGCCTTTCTATTTAATTAGTGGAATTTATAGTGGTTTAGTGAACATTTATTCACTAATTGTACCAATATAAGGGTTTATGCACAAATACCTCAATGAAGGCTTAATCACCATAATTAAGTGCTCTAAACCTTAATATAACATTTTGATATGATTTGAAAACATAAAATGATCCTAAGTTTCAAATTTGGTTCGATTTGGATTTTTTTGTGCAAGTTATGCAATTTTAGGTACATTTTGGACTTTTATGCAATTTACCCAATTGGGATGTTTTCTTTGCAAATTATCAACTGAATTTTAATCTTTAGATATTCCCTTACCATTAATGAGATTTAAACCATTGGAGCACCTAGTTTCACCTTGGTTTGATGGTATTTCTTTCCAAGGACATTATAGGGATTACCCTCTTTATAAAGGTGCTTATCTTTAAAAGCTATCAACCAATGAGGTTCTTTCTTTCTTAAAAAACGGTGGGAATGGCCTAGAAGGCTCTAGGGTCTCTTAGGATCGACTTTTGATATCCAAGAAGAGTCCATGAGCTGTCCTCTTGCATGGACATCAAGCCCTAGGCTAAAGACACATGGAAAGTCCCTTAAGACACCTTATGCTTCACCTCTCTCTTTATATAGCCATGTATACCCCTTCCCAATTCACAGTTCGAAAACTCTTGCTCTCCATTTCTTTCCTCTAGCTTATCGAATATTTCCTTTTGTATTTGTCCATGAAGTTTCTGTCCCAAGGTAATAGAGGGAGCCTACCTTGGTGAAGAAGGCTCATAGGGCTTCCAAATTGCTCTATTAGGGTTTCTAAAGCTCCTCCTTGGTAATTTCGACCAAAAATAGTAAGTTTCCTCCCTTACTTCCATATTTTAATACTGTTAGTCTTCCTTACACCTTATTTTAGGGCGGAACTATGACCATACATGGTAAAACTCCACTTAAAACCCTAAAACATCTCATCTCCATGCTCTTTTTCTAGGGTTTGCACCTCTAAAGTGGAGAAGGTGATCTTTTCTCAAGAAAGGAGCTTATCTTGGAGCAACCATACCTTATAATCTCAGGATTATTTCTGTTTGGACCTTCTTAAAATCCTAGAGGCAAGTTTTGTTAACCCCCTTCTCATATATTGCTTAGTACATACTTAAAACCCATACTTCTATGTTGATAATCGATGATTTCCATCTCTTTTTACCATGTTCTTCTAAGGTTTTGGTTTCTTGGTATTTTATCTTCTCTAGAATCTCTAGTTTGGTTATGTAAGAAACTTCAAACCTGATCTTGGGTTAAATGGTCTTTTCTCCCTCTCCCTCTCTATTTAATTATCTCGATCATTATGATGATGTGGCAATTTCCTATTGGTCAGTATTGAAAAATTCATATCCAAATTTGACAAATAAATATGTTTTGGAATTGGAAAATTAATATCTATCTAATAAAAATATTTTCAAGGTCTGATTTCATGGTTTGATGAAGGATGATTTTTGTAAAATGAATTTAATGCATAAAATCCGTAAAAATTACATCTTAATCATCATAACTCCCAAATTAACATAAGAATATGTTTTCTTCATCAGGAGAACCTAATAAGTTCATTGGTGATATTTTCAAAAGCTAAATCCGATTTTTTCTAAAAAGTTCTGAAATTAGGGTTTTTATATATTAATGTGTACTATGTACTCTAATACACGATAATACATTAAAAATAGGCAAAGTGGAACTTGGACTCAATTAAAGTAGTGAAAGTTAGTAATTGATATCAGTAAGAGAGGTATGTGCATTCGATACACCCTATGTTGGGATAATTGCAGCCAAACCCTATATTTCCCTAATGAGGCTTAAATGAACCCTAAATAATCTATTATTGAATCCTAATGTTGTTCATGCCTCAAATTAGATTATAATTTCTTCTTATTTGGGTCTTATACCCCACTACCATGCTTATTGAATATTATGACTACTCTTTCCATGACTACTTTTCTAGCATGTCGATTTATGTTCTATTTAATTTAAAGTAGCGGTACTTATGTACAACCACCCACAGAGGGCATGTAAATAATCACCCTGGGGAATGTCTTATTCTCCCCATAATATTCTAGGTGAATGGGAATGTATTATTCTCCCCTCACTTAAGGTTATAGGTACGGTAGGTGCCTCAACCCTACTTAGTTAGGTAGGCATAATTATCTTACATGTAAATCCTTTTTATTATATTTGTTAATGGCAAGCTTCTTTGATATATAACCTCATACTCTTGTTATCTTCATCATATGATAAACCCTAGCCTATTTTTATCTGTTTTACTTATCTTGATATCCTAGACTAGTTTTGTGACACATACTTTTCTTCCCTTTCCCTTTTTGCTGGGTGCCTTCCCAACCACCCAACTGCTGAGTAAGGTGATGGACAAGACAAGGAAGATCTTAGCTTTTGGCTTGGACTCAGTTGATGGAGATGTTTCTTGGAGACAAGATTGTAGTAGTCTAGACTTCCCTCTATCTAGATCCTGATTGTGTGTCTTGATGTAAACCCTAATGGGAGAATTTGATGCATTTTTGTAAACCTTTTATGAAATTGAATATAGTCAGTTATTTTTTTTATTCCGCTGCTTTCTAATGGTCTTTTGTATACCAATGTTTAATAAAATTGAAAAATTTATGCCCATTCCATCATACCTCTGAGAGTGTTTGGAATGGATGTCAATTCTTCAAATTTTTAGTAAAGGGGTGTTCTCACTCTCCTTACAGCATTTACATGGCTCCATCCACCTAATTAAAAATATGGATAATTGACATCCATTCCAAATGAGGACTCCCAGATCCATATGATATCGGCCTGGCCTAAGCTGAAATCAATTGTCCGAAATAGTTTTCTTTTAGGCAATAGTGACCTTAGACATCTATGTTGTATATATTTGTGAATAGTAAGTTTTAGGTGTGTGATGACTTGTTTGAGGATGGATACCAAGATAGCCTCCTTATGTCCCTTGGGGTCACATGTTTGGATAGCTTATCCCTAGAACCAATAATTTGAAGTTTGGAGTTAAGTGAGATGTCAGAGTGCACAGTGGAAGTCTGATGGATCTTGTACATGGTTTAGTTAGACTCATCCTTTAACCCTAGTGTAGTTTGGCTTGATAGGTCAAACTCTTTATGGGGTGGAGTATAGTTAGTTTGATTATGTTGGGTGGTTAGATTTCGAGGAAAAAATCCTCTTTAAGGGAATGGAGCCCTATGACATCTTGAAATCTGTTTACACTATCTTTACAAACCCTAACCCCATACTTAGGAGGTTGTTGTGCTTGAAAAGTTAGT
Organism: Alisma plantago-aquatica; assembly: GCA_963693085.1. NCBI lineage: Eukaryota > Viridiplantae > Streptophyta > Magnoliopsida > Alismatales > Alismataceae > Alisma > Alisma plantago-aquatica. The sequence continues at coordinate 1,794,046,573 of OY856409.1, forward strand.
GGGGTCCAAACAAGTTATAGTTATATCCTTACGTTCTTGTTTATATATTAATGAACATGTAATGACCATCTGAGGAATAATTTATATGTTCAAACCCTAATGAATACCTAATGCACATAATATGAATAAATCACATATTAATCATAATGGATATGCATGGTGTTGCCCATGTCATAAACCAATAATCTCTAATGAAATGACAAGTAAGATGTTTTTAACCTAATCTTGGACTTAATACATGCTAAGTAAAATTTAGTGATCACATTAACCTGAACCCTAAGTTGTAATCATCTAATATTAACATATACATCCTTATTACCTTTCATAATACATTAATGACATTAGGTTTCATAATCAGTTAACATACTTTGCTACACATAAATGATATATATAATCATCTAATCACTTATTAATCAAGTTATCAATATGAAATGCATAGTATGCTATCTTGTTATCTAATACACACACGATTAGTCACTTAATGTGAATCAATTTGTAATATGTCCCACCTTGATCAGTAAAATACATATAATGACTTCAATATGGATAAGTAGTAATTGATTCACATAAAAGTGCATAATCAATCATGAGAACTGAATAAATATGAAAAAAATGATTAATGATGGCATTAATGTGAATAAGAAAGTTAATGTGACAATGTTAAATATAGATATAAGTGATTAATGTGACATTATTTGGATTACTTGTAACAAGTTGGATAAAATGTCTTAATTCATGCAAAACAATTTGTTATAATTCAATATGTTGATAATAGAGACTAAATCCAATTATTAAGGATAATAATCAAGTATATTGATAATTGAGCAAACTGTAATTGCATTTTTTTTAGTTGGCTAAAAACTTTGTTGCTATTAAAATCCAAAACTTTAGGTACAAGAAGACGCACCCCCTAACCCTTTACATGATTACAGATTGAAAACAAAAGACCATATTATAACCGGTCTTGAAACATAAGATTTCTATACAAACAAAACTACAAACCAGAAGGAAATGTCCCAACAAAAACACAAACAAGAAACTGACTATCCATCAGCCTACACAGCTGAGGAGATGCACTGAAAATAAAGACCACCCACAAATTGTACATGCACAGAAGGTAGACTAAGGACACCTAGATTCTATCTATGCACCAAGCAAGGTCGCACTTCTGATTTGGAGTAAATCTGTCTCGAATAGCTACAGATCGCAGTGTCTATCCTTTCAAACCATCTTCTTGTGAAAGACTCCAAAGTCAGTATGATCACACTAGAACAATGACTCATTCAACCATCATATTTCTTCTTCACACATAGCAATATGATCATCCTCTTAAGATAGTGGTCAGAAGACATACAGAGGTTGAAACAAGGCGTCGAATAGTACTGATTAGTGTCTAGGTGAATTCGACGAGCAGATAGAAGCAGAACACACAAGTACTCCAACAAACACCTGAAAGATGTTGCCTTGTCGTAAAAGCAGGGAGACCTAAGGGTGAAGGAACAAGAATGCTCAGCTCCCCAAAGAACCATCCACCGCACAGTAGCAAGTGGTCTGAGGTTAGCACTAGCCAAAGACCCAGCCAGGACTCGATTCCCCTATTTGCACAAAGGCATATCATCGAACACTCTGAGAGTGTTCCATCATGCAGCAGAGAAGAGACAACATGCTACCTCCTGTTTTGCGCCAGCACCACCTTCCATTCAATAGTTGATGAAACGAGACATCTGTGATCCACGGAGGCGCCTCATCAAGCACCTGGAGTGCGTTCAAACTCGTAGCTACAGAGGAGCCACGATAAAATCATCCAGCCAAAAGGATGCGGGAAACAACCGACCACCTGTAGAAGAGCGCACGATAGGAGAAGGCCACCGGAGGGGGGAAACCCCTACGCCAGAAGGAACACCTTCAGAGCCGCGAAACCTTGTAGGACCACGCCACCAATCTACCAGCGATGGATCCATCCGCCGCCAGAAGCACCAGGCAGAATAGGGTGGGGTCGGGAAACCATCGGCATCCAGGACCCTGGATTTGGTCGGAGGAATGGAATGACCAGATCGACACCAATCCTCTGGCCCAGATCTACCCTCGCGGCGCTGTAAAATCCCTCACCAAACTGCACAACTGAGCGAGTAGAAGGAGTGCCTCCATCTACCGCTAGCCATTAAAGCCGCCGATGAGACTGAAGATGAAATCGCAGGTTCTTCATTAACCTGGGAGCAAAGCCACTTTGTAGGAAGGGGAAAGCCCTAGTCTCCCACCATCCTTCGTAGCCTCCTAGAAGGTTGAAGTCGATGTCGAAGTCGAAAGGGGCTTCATCCACCAGGTAGGACCAGGTCTCTCTTGAGAGAAGAGGATGAGGTGTGTGAGAAAAGGGGTACAAACCCCCTTTCACCAGCGGCAACGCAGAGCAACCCGCAACAACCAAGACCAGAAGGGAGCACTCTTTCCATCTTCCTCACTTGGACAAGGTGGAAGTCGACCAAGTCGATGGTGTGAACCACAGATCCAGGCCTTGTCCACGCGATGCTCCGTGCCTCCCATCCAGAACTGCTGAGGAGAAAAACCCGACGAACCAGACGAACTGCATCTCTACCACATGGATCTGCATCACCCCTCACTAGGGTCACTGCCGTGGACGTTGGAGAGCCAGGGGGAGGAAGGCGCCTAGGGTGCTCCCTCCCCCCAGCGGTGGCCGCCAGGAGTAGCTAGAGAGAAGGCAGAGTTGTAACCCTAGAGAGAGAGAAGGCAGAGCTGTAACCCTAGCGTTTTAACTCTAATTGTGTTAAAACTCATAATGAGGTAAATAAGAAATATATATGGTTTCAAGCATACTAATGAAATATAACTCTTTTGGAAACAAAGTAAATATGACATGACACCATTAAAAGAATAATAATGATAATGTGATATCATAATAAATGTAATATTAATGAGCCAAAAATGTAAATAATGTTAAATCTCCTAAAAAGAATATCTAAATAATGGAACCTAGGTGATCCTTGAGAACCTAACCTATGTTGAAATTCTTGTGGAGTATATGTTGATGAATAGTTTGGTGGAAGTTAAGGTTGGATAAATAACCTGATGTTTTGTGATGAGATGTTGCACACTCACCCTTCCCTTCTTTCTTGTGATTTCAGGGACGAAATCCTCTTTAAGGGGTGGAGTGTTGTAACATACCGAATTTTGAAATTTTGTTTTTGTCACTCTTTCCCATCTTTTCCTTTCATTTCTATCCTTATTGGCCTTTCTATTTAATTAGTGGAATTTATATTGGTTTAGTGAACATTTATTCACTAATTGTACCAATATAAGGGTTTATGCACAAATACCTCAATGAAGGCTTAATTACCATAATTAGTGCTATAAAACTTAATAAAACTTTTTGATATGATTTGAAAACATAAAATGATCCTAAGTTTCAAATTTGGTTCGATTTTTATGTTGTTTGTGCAAGTTACGCATTTTTAGGTACATTTTGGACTTTTATGCAATTTACCCAATTGGGAGGTTTTCTTTGCAAATTATCAACTGAATTTTAATATTTAGATATTCCATTACCATTAAAGAGATTTTAAACCATTGTAGCACCTAGTTTCACCTTGGTTTGATGGTATTTCTTTCCAAGGGCATTATAGGGATTACCCTCTTTATAAAGGTGCTTATCTTTAAAAGCTATCAACCAATGAGGTTCTTTCTTTCTTGAAAAACGGTGGGAATGTCCCAGAAGGCTCTAGGGTCTCTTAGGACCGACTTTTTATATCCAAGAAGAGTCCATGAGCTGTCCTCTTGCATGGCCATCAAGCCCTAGGCTAAAGACACATGGAAAGTCCCTGAAGACACCTCATGCTTCATCTCTCTCTTTATATAGCCATGTATACCCCTTCCCAACTCACAATTCGAATACTCTTTCTCTCCTTTTATTTTCTCAATCTTATAGAATATTTACTTCTGTATTTGGCCACGAAGTTGCTGTCCCAAGGTAATAGAGGGAGCCTACCTTGGTGAAGAAGGCTCATAGGGCTTCCAAATTGCTCTGTTAGGGTTTCTAAAGCTCCTCCTTGGTAATTTCGACCAAAACTAGTAAGTTTCCTCCCTTCCTTTCCTATTTTCATACTGTTAGTCTTCCTTACACATTCTCTTAGGGCGGAACCATGACCATACATGGTAAAACTCCACCTAAAACCCTAAAACATCTCATCGCCATGCTCTTTTGCTAGGGTTTGCACCTCTAAAATGGAGAAGGTGATCTTTGCTCACGAAAGCAGCTTAGCTTGGAGCAACCATACCTTATAATCTCGGGATTATTTCTGTTTGGAACTTATTAAATTCCTAGAGGCAATTTTTGTTAACCTCCTTCTCATATATTGCTTAGTACATACTTAAAACCCATACTTCTATGTTGATAATCGATGATTTCCATCTCTTTTTACCATGTTCTTCTAAGGTTTAGGTTTCTTGCTATTTTATCTTCTCTAGAATATCTAGTTTGGTTATCTAAGAAACTTCAAACCTGATCTTGGGTCAAATGGTGTTTTCTCCCTCTCCCTCTTTAATTATCTCGATCGGTTTAATGATGTGGCAATTTCCTATTGGTCAGTATTGAAAAATTCATATCTTCTAAACCGCTTATCCAAATTTGACAAATAAATATGTTTTGGAATTGGAAAATTAATCTCTATATAATAAAAATATTTTCAAGGTCTGATTTCATGGTTTAACGAAGGGTGATTTTTGTAAAACGAATTTAATGCATAAAATCCATAAAAATTACATCATAATAATCATAACTCCAAAATTAATATAAAAATATGTTTTCTTGATCAGGAGAACCTAATAAATTCATTGGTGATATTTTCAAAAGATAAATCCGATTTTTTCTAAAAAGGTCTAAAATTAGGGTTTCTATACATTAATGTGCAATGTGTACTCTAATACAGGTTAATACATTGAAAATAGGCAAAGTGGAACTTGGACTCGATTAAAGTGGTGAAAGTTAGTAATTGATATCAGTAAGAGAGGTATGTGCTATGTATGTGCATTGCTTACACCCTATGTCGGGATAATTGCAGCCAAACCCTATATTTCCCTAACGAGGCTTAAATGAACCCTAAATATTCTATTCTTGAATCCTAATGTTGTTCATGCCTCAAATTAGATTATAATTTCTACTTGTTTGGGTCTTATACCCCACTACCATGCTTATTGAATATTATGACTACTCTTTCCATGACTACTTTTGTAGCATGTGGATTTATGTTCTATTTAATTTAAAGTAGGGGTAGTTATGTACAACCACCCACAGAGGGCATGTAAATAATCGCCCTGGGGAATGTCTTATTCTCCCCATTATATTATAGGTGACTGGGAATGTCTTATTCTCCCCTCACCTAAGGTTAGAGGTCCGGTAGGTGCCTCAACCCTACTTAGTTAGGTAGACATAATTATCTTACATGCAAATCCTTTTTATGATATTTGTTAATGGCAAGCTTCTTTGAATATAGCCTCATACTCTTGTTATCTTCATCATATGATGAACCCTAGCCTATTTTTATTTGCTTTACTTATCTTGATATCCTAGACTAGTTTTGTGACACATACTTTTCTTCCCTTTCCCTTTTTGCTGGGTGCCTTCCCAACCGCCCAGGTGCTGAGCAAGGTGATGGACATGACAAGGAAGATCTTAGATTTTGGCTTAGACACAGTTGATGGAGATGTTTTTTGGAGAGAAGATTGTAGTAGTCTAGACTTCCCTCTATCTAGATCCTGATTGTGTGTCTTGATGTAAACCCTAATGGGAGAATTTGATGTATTTTTGTAAACCTTTTATGAAATTGAATATAGTCAGTTATTTTTTTTTATTTTGCTACTTTCTAATGGTCTTTTGTATACCAATGTTTAATAAATTTGGAAAATTTATGCCCATTCCATCATACCTCTAAGAGTGTTTGGAATGGATGTCAATTCTTCAAATTTTTATTAAAGGGGTGATTTCACTCTTTTACATAGGGGGTGACCGCCCTACAACTCCTATACTTGGATGCCAAATCTGTAGTTTTGCGACCTGCATTACCTGTGTCATGCTGATGGGGTCCTCAATGTATGAGTAAAATAAGAAGAGTTTTAAGACCTTATGAGTTTGAAGAAAAAGAATAAGATATGGTGGCTTGGTGAATTCATCTCTGTGGTGGAACTGATTTGTACTGCATTGAGATGAATTCTTCGACATGTCATCCTCAACGTACTCATCAACGTATGAATCTGAATAGGTAGGCCCTAGGATGTCGACACAGGATGAGATGGAGTGGAGAGGCTGAAGGTATTCTAGAGGACTCCTCTCTTCTCTCTCCTCCTCTAATCTTGAGGTTGGATGCTTAGATAAATAGTCATGTACAGTCTGATTCATGCAATCATCTTATGAACATGAAGTTATTGGATCTAGGGCTCTAGAGGGGGGTGAATAGAGCTTCAAAAATTCTCACAAGATATATTAGACCTTCAAATTATATCAATCAAAACCTATAACTAAAGTTCCATTTGAAGTCCTAACTAACAAGCATAGCAAGGATGAGAGAAAAAGAAAGCAAGCACTTGACAAGGTCGTTTAGAGTGGTTCCACTCTCCACAATAGGAGAGAGTCAGTACACTACCTAGATAGGTCAACCTCTAGGACTTTGCAAGTGGTTTTCTCTATATATTTTCCTATAAGAGTTACAATAAAAGACCACCAAAGGACTTACCCATCCAAACACAAAGAGTCTTCCACCTTACCAAGGACTTACCCACTTTGCCAAGAGTCTTCAGCCTTCTTCCAAGGTCTTATCTACTCTTTTACAAGTCTTCAACCTTCAAGGGTTTACCCACTCTTCTTGGATCTTCAGCCTTTTCCTTCTCCTTCACCTGGAGAGGATCTTCACCTCTTCTATAACCTTGAAGAAGAACAGCAGCAACTCCACCTTCACTTAGATTAGCTTGCTTCACCTTTGCTTCATGGAGGAAAGGGGTAGGGAAGATGTAATGGAATGAAAGATTTACAAGCACAAGGAAGTAGCTCTCTTAAAACTAGCCTATATCACTCATAATCACAAAATGAAGTGTAAATTAGAGAGAGAAAGGGGCTCAAGAAGTTGCAACACACTCAACTATAACAAGGACTTAGAATAACATGAATGAGTAAACTTGGAATGAACTCCAAGGGTATCTATTTATAACTGGGAGTGTTCCCTTGAGTGTGGGATCACTTAAGGTCAAAATATAGCCATTTTCCAAGTTGTAACAGATCTATTCTTTCTCAAAACAACTCACCAACAGTTATAATCACTTTTTCTGTGTTTTCTGTACACTACATTCGGTTGAGTTTCAATAAAGGTAAATCGACCGATCCACTAAATGACAAAGCCAATTTTCAAACTATCAGTCGAGTTTGTTCTGGGAAACTGGACCGATAAGTTAAAATTAGTTTTTCTCAGTGAGTCGGTCGATCGTGTTTTGTGAGTGTCCAACGCGATTGATGGGTCATATTCAAAAAATCTATCACTGGACCGGTCTAGTTTCTAACTCGATCGATAAGTAGCCTGTGACAAATTTTCTAAATTGACATATGAGTGATTAAACCTTAGAGTTAAGCATCCCTAATTTTTTTCCATCTTAGTTACAAGTCATATCATCAACACAAGTGATTACAAAAATCATCTAAGGTCATTTGGAGTGATTTCCAAAAAAGCACACTTGCATTGCTTTTTACTGGAACTTGAACAAGCTAGCACTTGTATAATTTGATCCTTTTTATGTACCTAAATCCTAAAATCAATCTTGAACAAACATATTAGATACATAGGAATGGAATGGTTAAGTCATTATCAAAATATGGGCAATACTCTTAAGCCAACAGATGTATCCCCAGGTGAATTTGTTTGTGGTTCTACCACCCCAAGCTTGTCACATTCTATGGGGTTTGGGGCATCTTTGTGCTCAGCAGCCATGTTGTAGTGGATTGTCCATCCATAGTGGACAATGTCGAATCATGCTTCTCTAGCTCATCATCGTCAGTATACTCATTGCTCCAACTTGAGTAGCTGTCATCATCATCCTCATTGAACAAATTGTTCCAAACCATGATTGCGTACTGCTCAAAGCAAAGAGACAAGTCTCAACATGAGAGGTATCACTATGGTCTAGATCAATGTCTGATTCAGGTTCCTCAAACTAATCCTCAAGTTATGAGGCCTCTTGGCTGCCCTGAGAAGGATAAAAGTCGTCATCATCATCATCATCATAAAACCATCCATGCACATGGCTTGTAGATTGCATTGGTTGATCAACTAAAGCATCTGGATAAAATGAAGGGTTCCCCCAGGTTGGTGTTTCTTCACAAAAAGATCTTGGTGAATTCAATTGATGGTCTGAATAGGATGGTGAGCCATACTCCACATCAGACCCAATGGAATGGTCTATATGACTGTAATGTTCATGGTTGTGTGACGACATTTGCAATTGGATGTTAACCAAATCGATGAGATCTTGAAGTCTCCTTCCTTGTTCAACATCCTTAACATGAAGTTGTTGTACTTGAGCAGCAATGATTTCAAGATCCGTCAATTCTACCATACACTTCTATTGGGAATCTGCTGTATCAAACTGATGCACTTGAATGAATCCTTATTCAACAGTTTGAAGTATACTTCTACTATGGTATGTGATCTCAGTGACTACTTGGAGCTAATGATCATGCTTTTCTAGTAGATACTGGAGCGGATTGACTTTTTCTTGGAGATGAGGAGCTAAGGGGGAGGTGAATGTGTTGAAACTTTCTCCAGCCAGCTCCACTTCTCTAATCAGTTCTTGATCCAATGATAATCGACAATCTCTGTTGCTAAAACTTCTAAGTATGACGACAGTGAAGATGAGTATAGCTTGACTAGCTATAGGGCATGACTTTCAATTATTTGCCAGCACTTAGAACTATGGAAAAACTCAGGGGGACAGGTGGACAAGATGACCTATCTTATAGAAGCAAGGTGCATGACTGAAGAGTATAGAAAACAAAAACTATTTAGTATATATGAACAAGTATGTGCAAAACAAAAGAGGAACTATGAATAAATGTACAAGCTTATGGATGACAAAAAAATCTTTTAGGCGTGTAAGTGAGGAAAACCACATCCCTTGAAAATGGTGCTAAAAGTTGATAGACCTAAATTACACTTCTAAATGGAGGCAGACTCCGAAGGATCAAACTCGAAACCTTCAAGGACCCACACAACTTTATTATGGGGTGAAAGTAGATATACAGGGTCAAACATAGGTATGTGGGGACATTTAGTATGCTTAAGATCTCATTCTTAAGTCAGTTAAGCCAATCCAATAGCTGATGAAAGTATGGAACTCGAACTAGTCTAGCAAAATATCATGAAATAAAACAAAACAATGAAAACAAAACAAAATAGAGTTTGTCGAATTCTACTAATCAAATAGAAGGAGTTCCTGGCTATGTAACCACAAGTTGGGAAATCTATGCACCCATTCTCGGGCATCGATAACCCTCAAACACCCCAACAAGCAACCTAAATCCAAACATGGTATGGATTGTAGTATCTGTTCATGTGGGGTCATCCCACTCGCTTTTGCGAAGCATGACCAAAACCCATCAATGATATGAAACCTCTCTCGAGTATGACAAATCAACACCCTAGAATATTCTAGATACCCTCTCAGGTCTAGAATATATTGAGAGGCTAGGAACATGTGTGATCTGGGTAGAACTAGGTAGAGGGCCCGATCGTGTCGGGTTGGGCCCGGCCGTGCCCAGGTCTACAGTTCTACACAGATCACCTTGAACCATCCTCCTTTCAGATTCTGATCCAAACTACCTTCTCTTATCTATTCCTACAATGAATATTGGTAGTAATAGAAGTTTAAGCAAGAAAGAGATCAACCAAACTAGAAATCATAACCAGAAAGAGAAGATAAAATAGAAAGCGTACTAGATCTGAAATAAAAATGCTTGATTAAAGTAAAAGTACATAAACATGCCCAAAATGGGCTACATAGTCAAGAAGGAGCTCAACTAGCCATGGAAAAGAATAATTGGCACTGAACAAAGATGGAAGAACATCTTTTGTACATAAATAAAGCAGAACAATAGAAGAAAGGAGAATAAGAAGAGATTTAGCCCGTAAAGGAGAGGTGGCTCTCGCTCCTTAACCTCTGTATAGGTCAGATCTCACCTTTGGGTCATCCTCCTTGGTCTTCTGGACTCCTTGGCCTCCTTCTCTTTGATTCTGCCCCAAATAGCAGCTTGGTGGGTGTATGGAGGTAGAAGATGGCTGATAATGGTAGGATATGGGTGAATGGTGTTGGAAAATGGTGGTAGATGGAAGCAAACTAGAGAAACGGACGTAGGATGAGAACTTCAGCCCTTTCAGACTTTGGAACTCTCCCACATGGTGTGGGAACCAAAAATGAGTAGAACCACAATGTGGAGCTAGAAAAATATCCGAACCCCCTTCCAGGTAGCAAGGGGTGGGTATACATAGATGAAGGCAAAGTTTATATGATAAGTGGTTGCGAAACGTGTCTCGGTCGCTACACTTGTCTCGGCATGGCCGTGTCAGGCTTGGCACATCATGTTGAGGGTCACAGTCAAACGGATGTCACTATCGAGATGTTTGCCGTGGTCGGGTCATATGTCACGGTCGAGGCAGGTGTCGCGGTCGACGCAGGTGTCGCGGGAAAGACAGTTGGAGCTAACCCTTTTCCTCAGCACAGTTGTGCCAGGCTCGGCAAGACCATGCCGAGCATACCTATCAGGATAGGTGTTGTGATAGAGGCAAGTGTTGTGGGCACAATAGGAACCATAGTCGTGATAGGTGTCGTGGTCGAGGCAGGTGTCATGAGTAAGACAGGTGTCACAGTCGAGGCAGGTGCAGCTGACCCTTATCCTCAGCACGGCTGTGACGGGCATCTCAATAACGTCAGGTGTCACAGTCATGATGGATGGGAGCCTAGCTGCTGCAAAAACCATGTGTTGGGGAAAAATCTTATAGAATAGATGTCTTTTTAGGTTCGGTGCCTACAAATCCCAAAATTGGCTAGTTTGAGCAACCTTATCTATGAAAAGATATAAATTACTAAAAGATAAGAATATAGGGTTATTTTGGGCATATTAAGGCTACACTGACACCAAACCGTATATAAATGTTTAGCATAAATGTCTAAATTTGGGTGTTATCAGTCTCCAAATTTGGAACTTAGCATAAAAGAAGGTACATGTAGTGCTCACTCTCTTCCTCAGGTTCGACCCTGATGTTCTGCTACTATACTTCTCCTGAGCATGTGTGCTTACAAAATTCCATAAGAGAGTGCCCAAACCAAGTTTTATAAATATCAAAAGACCCAAATGTGCCTAAGGCATGTCAAGCCATGTCGATTGGCTAGGGGTCTCGTGAATGCATCAAGCATTCTGGCATCGTTGCTGGGGTGAATTGCACTTGACTTAGATAGGTTGTTTTTCTTTGACTTTTCCAATTTCCCTGCCCATTTCTATTTATTATTGTTTGAGTTATTTTTGCATCAGAGTTAGTTAACTTGTCTTCTATTACTTGGTTGTGCCTTGTGCATGTGATGCTTAGTGCATGTTTTGAAGTCAATTTCTTTCTATTGACTACTTCTTTGAGGACCCAAAAATAGAGTAACTAAGGAGAAGGAACATAATAAATCAACATTTATAAGCCAAGATGGGAGATCAACATGCTTATCCAGCTAAAAATCTAGAACCACCACCTCCAACACCACTTGTATATGGCCACTCCATGATTATTTTATGCTTGGGAACTAAAATTTCACTCATTGCAACTAGAGTGGAACAAATTCCAAGACATCAATTCTCCTACCCTCCTGGTATTCTATCTACTAGGGTTTGAAAATAAGAATTCCTATAAGCACACAAATGCCTTCTTGAAGACGTGATCTACCTACAAAACACCTACATCAAATGATGATTCCATATAGCTTACCTTTTTCCCTTTCTCTCTCAATGACAAGTCATAAGCATGGTATTCGTCAAAAACTGAGATTGACACATGGGAAACAATGAAAAACAAATTCTTGAATAAATCCTGCCAAATTGAAAATCATACCCAGATGAGAAGATATATCACGTCTTTCATCCAGAAGGAAAAAGAGCATTTCCATGAGACACCGAAGAACTCCCAAAAGATGTTAAGGGATTGTCCCCACCATGAGGTATCTATTTGGGAATATGTGCAATATTTCTATCCAAGGTTGTCTGAAATGGGTCAAGCCATTGTGGACTCATCATGTGGAGATTCTTTCATGGAAATATCCCTTAAAGAATCATGGCCTTTGTTTGAATAACTTGCAAAAAATTCAAGGAACCGAGCCATAAGATAGATAACCAATGTGATAGAAACATGGGATTTGCACCATCTCGCACCAAGGATGATTCTGACCCTCAAATGATAAAGATCTTTGTGGATACAATGAATTTAATAAAGAACATATAGGAGGATCTTCTAGTTGAGTCTCTTTGTGAAGAAGTGCTATCACTCGAATCTTATGCAACCTTAACAATAAAGGTCATATGATCCAATCATACACTATGGAGTGAACAAATCATCATAATTTTTCTTGGAAACAACAAGGAAAAGAGGGACAAGGGCATACAAGGAAACAACAAGGTCACAAGTATAGTTCAAAGTTTGAAGACAAATTTCTTGGAAGACTAAGAAGTCTTAATGAAGTGAAGAAAGATGTGCCCTCCCAAGGAAAAAAACATTAGTAGGCTAGATAGAATAATTGATGAAATCTCATTATCACTTGCACTGCATGAGGAGCAAAGACTTCCTTCCCAAACAATGGTCAAAACCAAACAATGCTAGTGGATCAATGGGTGTTCCTCAAGGAACCTATACTTGGCCACAAGGGAAACTGCAACCTTTGAAACAATTCCAAGGTCCTACAAATCCCTATGCTCCTCCATCTACACATTTCCCTTACAACTTTCAATATTCTCCACAGCCACCACCACCTTATCAGCAACCCAAACAATAACCTCTACAATCACCACCACAACAACATCATACACCCTTAAAAGTTACATCCCACCACACCCACGACCATCTCAAGGACCTCAACATTCACTAGAAGCCCCCTCTTCTTCTTCTTATGATCAAGTGAAAGTTGAGACTATGTTAAGGAGTGGAAAGACTCTAGAGAATCCAAGGAAGCAAGAGCTTTATGGTTATATAAATGATGTTAGAAATTATATCATGATGCATGAATGTGAAATTGTGATGAATAATGATAGAGATGATATTGTTATGTTGGGTGATGATACCATGATTCTTGTGATAAAGGTTGAAGATTCTATTAAAGTTGATATGAAAAGTGAGAAGCTGCCTCCATTTCCTTATGCACTTGAAGAATGTTTTGCTTATAAGAGGAAGAAAAAGAACACAAAGGATATCATGGATACTTATAAGAAAGTGTGCATAAAAACATCACCTTGTATGCTATAAAAAAACCCTCTTATGAAAGGTTCCTCAAGGAGATGTGAACTTTCAAGAGAAAGTCAGTTGGGAGGATACCAAAACAAGTGAAGCTCACTAAGCAAGTGAAAATTCATTTTGTAACACACCACTCCCAAGAGCAAGAAAGATCTTGAGGCCCCCAAAATTCCTTGTTACATGGGTACTCACCTCATAGACCAAGCTCTTTTTGATGTCAGTTCTAGTTTGAATTTGATGACATAGTTTGTATATGCTGAGATGGGTTTGGGACACTTTGAGCCCGCCAACTATACCTTGCAATTAGCTAATCATTCTATGAAGAATCCTCAAGGACCGATTGATGATGTGTTAGTAAGACTTGATGATGACACATCCACCTTATTTCCTACTTACTTCATTGTTCTTGACATGGAGAATGACATAATAAAAAGTTCTTATTATCTTGAGAAGACAATTCTTAGAGGCATACAATGTAGTGATACATGCGAGGACCTACATCACATACATAACTTTATGCACATGAACATCCAATTGAACATTTCCAAAGCATCTCCTAAAGCCTAAGTAATAGGTTCTTCTGAGGAAGATTGATGTCTTGTTGACCACCTTGAGGAAACTATGGAGGAATGTCTACCCATGTGTATTGAATCCACCGCCAAAGGTAAAGGTCTTGATCCTATTGTTGAGCTGTTGGATGGGGACACCAAAAAAAATAATGATCTTTGTTAGTAGTTGCAAGTGAATACTTGCCTTCAATTTATACAAATCCAATGAAATGTTTTGTTGAAGATCCTCCCATTCTTGAGAGTAAATCCCTTCTCAAAGGTTTAAAGTATACATTTCTTGGTCCAAATGACACCCTTCTGGTGATCATTTCCTCTATTCTTTCCCTGGACCAAGAAGATGTCGTTATTTTTGTGCTAAATAATATTTGTGTTCATAGAATCTATCTTGAAGATGATGCTTGGACAAGTAGAGAGATGCAAAGAAGGATAAATCCTAAGTTGAAAGAATGTGTGCCCCAAGAATTTGTGAACCTGCTTACTTATGGGTTCAACTATCCCATTTTTTATAGTCCATGGGTGAGTCCTATGAAAGTTGTGCCCAAGAAGGTTGAGATCACCATTTTACTCTATGAAGATAAGAATATGATTCTTGTAAGAGAACAATCTAAATGGAAGACGTGTATAGATAATAGAAAACTCAATCGAAAGACAAAGAAGGACCATTTCTTTATACCTTTTCTTTATCAAATTCTACAAAGATCGGAAGGATAGATCTTCTATTGATTTCTTGATGGCTATTGAGGATAATTCCAAGTAGTAGTTGTAAATCCTAGGATTTGAGGCCTCAGATAAAATGATCTTAAAAGGAATGATTGGACTACCCATATCACCAAGGTGCACCTCCTTTTCATGGGGCCCATCATTAACTAACTCTATGGTTAAGCATTCTTAGCCCAGAGAGTATTAGGATGAGTGACCAATCGTGAAGTTTACCCTAGCTTGTGTGTGAGTGAGGAAAAAACATGTACTTAAGGCTAGTGGTAGTCTGTGGGGTCAGTCATAATTCCTAAAAACTCTACTAGAGACTGGGGCAGTGGGCTCAGGCATTACAAAAGGTATTAAAGCCAATTCCCCTCCATTAGGTGGGGCCCACATGGTCCTGTGACATGTCGGTCTTTCATTCATGTGGTCCATGCATGTTGGAAAAGGCTATCTGAGTTGATGGAGCCACCCTTGCACTGGTAGTGTCCAAGCATGTTGGAATGGGATATTTTAGATGATGGAGACACCCTTGTACCAATAGTCGTGATTGGGAGATAGGTGTACATGGGCCATTTGGGTCTTTACAGAAATGGGGAAAGATTATGAGGCCATATAATGAGTCGAAGTGGGGGAGATCGTAACATCCCAATTTTTGAGGCCTTAGATAAAATGATCTTAAAAGGAATGATTGAACTACCCATATAACCAAGGTGCACCTCCTTTTTAGGGATCCCATCATTAAAGAACTCTACAGTTAAACATTCTTAGCCCAGAGTAGTACTAGGATGGGTGACTAATTGGGAATTTTATCTTGGTTTGCATGTGAGTGAGGAGAAAGCACATAGTTAAGGATAGTGGTGGTCTATGGGGTCATTCGTCATTCCTAAACCTCTACGAGCCTTGGGTAGTGGGCCCGGGTATTACAACAGTGCACCCCATTGATAAGGAGAAAACTACCTTCACACATCCAACTACTATTTTTTCATACATGAGAATGCCTTTTGGTCTCTACAACACTCCCTTGACATTTCAAAGATGTGTGGCGTCCACTTTCATTGACATGCTTGATTAATCTTTGGAAGTATTCATGGATGCATTTTAAGTTTTTAGAAGTCTTTTTGTGACTATTTTCTCACCCCACTATCATTCTAGAAAGATGTGTGAAGTGACACTTAGTTCTCAGTTGCAAAAAAGTTATTTCATGGTGCCAGAGGGAATTATTCTGGGACATAGTCTCCAAGACTAGGATAGAGGTGGACACAGAGAAAAAGGGACTCATATCCACTTTGTCCATTCCTTCCATAGTGAGGCACATGAGATCCTTTTGGGGAATGCATGATTCTACTTTCAATTCATAAAGGATTTCAAAAAAATTTACAACCACTGTGTCACCTTCTTAAGAAAGATGTATAGTTCTAATTTAGTGATAATTGTGTTCAAGCATTCAATGAGGAGTTAAAGAAAAGGTTGATTTATGTTCTTATCATGCATGTTGTTGATTTCTCTTTGCCATTTGAGACTATGATAGATGATTCTAGTATGGTGGTGGGGCATGTGTTGGGCCAAAGGTTTGACTAGATTCAAAACACAACATACTATGCAAGAAAGATCCTGGATGAAGCCTAAAGTCACTACACAACAACTGAAAATGAGTTTCTTTCTGTAGTATTCACATTTGACAAGTTTTTTTCTTTTGTGCTCTGAAAAAAAAGTGATTATCCATACAATTTATGCTTCTCTCAAATACTTGATGTCAAAGAAAGAGTTGAATCCAATGTTGATCCAGTGGACCCTTCATCTTTATGAATTTGATATTGAGATTGTAGACGATGTGACAATTATGCAGTCAATAATGTATCTCACATAGTGGCCCCATATGATGAATTGCACAAGATTGAGGAGACCATGCCACATGAGTCTCTTTTATTACTTAATTCTACCAAAAAACCATGGTACAAGCACATTGCAAATGTCTTGGTCAATGGGAGAGTGCTCAAGACTTGGGAAAGTGAAGAGAGAACACGATTATATGTAGTTGCATAGAACCATGTTTGGGGTGATCTCCATATTTTCAAATATTGATCTGATCAACTATTAGAAGATGCATGTGGAGGACATCTTGGAGAATGAGGATGGATGAGTACGTGATTTAATACAATATCTTTTATCCAACCTTGTTCAAGGATTCTCATGAACATTGTAAAGGTTTCCTAAAATGCCAAAAAGTGGGTACAATATAAAAGAGGGACATGATGCCTCTATGTACTATTTTAGTAGTGAAGGTGTTTGATGTATGGGCTATTAACTTCATGAATTCATTCCCTCCTTATTTGTGTTTGTAAACATCTTCGTGGTTGCTAACTATGTCTTTAAATGGGCATAAGTTATTGCTACAAGAACCAATGACCACAAGGTGGTCTATGATTTTGTGAAATCTAACAATTCCATCCAGTCTGTAGTTCCAAGGGCCATGATTAGTGATGGTGGTAACCACTTCATCCATAGGAGTTATGAGAGTATCTTCAAAGGACATGGGGTGAATCATTATGTAGCAACCCCCTATCATCTCCAAATGAGTGGACAACTTTAGATTTCTAACCTAGAGGCAAAGCTCGTTCTTGAGAAGATCTAACCTAAAGTTACGTACGTTAGGCAAATCGTAAGGATTGGTCACTATGTCTCAATGATTCTTTATGGGCATTTAGAACCACATTCAAGATCCTAAACAACACCAATTCATTCAAGCTTATCTATGGGAAAGTTTTCCATTTGCCTATGAGCACAAGGAACTATGCACATTGAATGTCATGGATATGGATTTGTAGACGACAATCACTAGAAGGAAACTCCAATTGAATGAAATTGAAAAAATGAGGCATGAAGCCTATGAATTGTCAAAGAGCTACAAAAAGAGAATGAAGTTCATGCATGACAAGATGATTAGAAAGAAGAATAATGAGCGATGACAATGGGTGTGGTTATACAACTCACACATGAAATTGTTTCCTAGAAAGTTAAAGTCAAGGTGGGAATGCTCTTATCAAGTAAAGCATGTGTATCATCTATAGTTGTTGTGATTCAAGAAAAAGAAGGTGCAACGTAGTTCATTGTCAATGGTCAAGGATTGATTTTTTTTGTTGAGGTTGGCCCTCAGAAATCCAATCAAAATTTAGACAATGTAATGAGATTTAAGAAGTTCAATTTGATGAGGAAGTGTGCTTGAATGCATATGAGAAATAAATTTACTATAATGATGATGTTTCTAGACTTTCAAGAGGATGATTGAATAAAATAACACAAAACCTGAGTGGAGGCATTAAAATTAGCACTAGTGGGAGGACCACCTATGTTTAGGATCATTTTCACCCAACATTTTTTTTACTTTTTGGTTGTATCTACACACTTTCTAAAAAATACACTCACACTTATTTTAATATTTTTGTGTAGTTTTGAAGTGCCAAGGAGAAACAAGTTAGGGATTGACAGAAGAGTGCCCAAATGAGTGGAAAACGTTAGATAACATTAAATTTGGATCATGATCTAAAAGTGACACATATTTTTAGATAAATGTGAAATATCCCAAAAATTGCAACTAAGTGGGACAAAATGGTCATGCTACTATGGAATGGTCATGTTGGCATTGTCAAAATATAGGATAACTTCGAGATTTTAAGTCAGCCACAACTTTTGTGTCGGCCATAAAAAGCCATTGTGGCATCTCACAAGAACGAAGAAACTGGTCTTGTCCCAAAGAAATTATGTGCTTAAATTGGGGGTAAAGACGACCTCCTCTCATTCTCAAACCTGCAAAATGAACATTATGTTGCATTGGTGATCTAGGGCAAACCTCCAACCCTCCCAATCCCTAGATGTTCATATACAAGCTTCATCTAAGGTATCTTGACCTCTAGAGAGTATTAATACACCTCCATTTCTCCATTTCACCCCACTTCTATCTCCATTTCTCCACCTATAGCAGATATTTGCTTAGTCCTAGTTTGTTTTGTCTATCCATCAAACTCCACCAACATCAAGGCAAGAATGAAACTTCACTAAGAAGATGAATCAAGGGATACAAGATGGTACCCATTCCATTTCCAGAACTAAAACTGACACCAATAGGGACTCCAACATCACTCCACTATCTCACAACCCTCTCCAAAACCAACTCTTTCTATGTTGGATCTCTTCCACATTTTGCATCTACCAGTAGCTCCTAGCTTTGCTCTTCCTCTAGGTTCCTCAACATGGATCCCACCTATGGCCACAATGAGGAGGAATAAGCACCTTCATATCATGAGACAAATGATTTTGTTAACTCTAGTGATCTAGAAACACAAGAAAGCCAAAGGGGGCATGAAAGCAACAACTCCACCAACTTCACGTGCTCTACCACAACTTACTCCATCAAGACACTCCAATTCATCTGTTTCACTCAGTTATGAGATCATGAGGATACAAAGTGAATGTCGAGAGAATTATATTACTCAATGACGTCTGTTGTCAAGTTACTATCCTTGTGGATGAGATCAGACGAATGTTTAGAGTACATATACATATTCTCATTATGTCCCTAATCGATTATTATTATGGAAGGTTTTTAGACAACAATAACACATACGATTAGAGTCTGAGTTGGTTGATGACTAAATCTCATTATTCATGATATGTCAATATCAAACCAAGCACACAGAAACATGTTAGGGAATAGTGTATCGGACAGACCCACCTTGAAAGTTACACATGGTTGTGGTGGTCACAGTCATCTCTCATAGTGAAGGTGGTGATTGTGATTCTTAAAGCTAAAATCATTAGATTCCTCACATGTCGTTGGGTATGCTTTGACAACATCAAATGCAGTCCTAAAACATGGGTTGTTATAACGATGATGATTCAGTGATTTTGACGCATGGAGATAGGTTGTGAGTGATAGACATGGGATTTGTATCTCCTATTAGAGTATGATATCTTGGCCACATCATAAGTGAGACTGAGAAATGCATGCGCATGCACATGTGAATCAATATATGATATTGAGGTTACATTATCTTAGACAGTCTACTCTTGGTTCAAGAAACATGGATTGAACGTTGAGAGGATGACCTTCCTTGCCTCGAGTTCATCCTGGATATTAGAGACAAAGAAATTGTACAATCACTGCAACACCTTACACAAATTGTAGATTGAAGTTGTTCTCCAACTTTCCATTAACTTGGGTAGCACTGATGTGTGACTAGGCACCACTCTTTGCTTGTAATGTCATAAGCTAGTTATGGACATTCACTATTAACGTGATATGGGGCCTATAGGGTCATACACATATGAACTCATCCAGAAGAGGAGTTGAATCTTGAATGATAGTTGGATTGGTTACTAAAGTGTTTAGGTATTCAATTCACACAATTGATTTCTTGATTGACTACCCAGGTCTGCCAAACAACCATCTCACTGGGTTCGACAGCTGTTTGGGTAGCCAGAAGAGTATCTCAAGATGTTGAGATGACTGTTTGAGGGTTAGGTTGATCAGAGATTGATTTGGCTAAGTTCTACACTTGAACCGACCGACTCATCTCAACTCACCAACATCTTTCTGGGTGAGTGATACTAGCATATCTCCTAGGTGAGATGGCCCAGGTGGCGCCGAACAAAGGTTCAGGATGTTTCTTGAATAGTTTTGATTACATATACTTGTAAAGAAAGTAAAATTAATATGTATATTAATTAGAATCAAAAGTGCCAAATTTGTGCCTGATTGGGAAACTACCAACTGTGTTTTAAGATAATCGATATGATTAAATTTTGTTTTTATCATTTATTAATTGCATATGATGTGAATATTTAAATTGGTATCATATGCGTATTTGATAAAATACCACATAATCCCAAACTAATATATATATATATATATATATATATGTATATATATGTATATATATGTATATATATATATATATATACATATATATATATATATATATATAGAGATATATATATATATATATATATATATATGTGTGATATATATATATATATATATATATATATACATATACATATATATATGTATGCAATTTACGTGCATCACCCTAAAAGTGATTTTGATGGTAGATGTGTAGCGTGGTTATGGACAATACCCTTGATCTGTATGTGGTTGGATGGTTTGGTTCTTATTTATCTCAGTCTACGTACTGAGACTCCACCTCCTTCTTCCCAATGTAAAGTTAATACTTTCCTATCTTTGATTCCCTCAAATGTAACTCAAGGTTTCTCCTATTCAATGTAATAAAGTAGAACAAGATAGTTTCTTTTGTTGTAACAATAAGGAAGATGGTCATCATCGGTTGAGATGACCAATTCATGAGATGAGCCATCCGTCTGGAGGATAAAGGAGGACAAAGTGATGGAACCAGATGACCGCATAGTGGATCCAACCAACTGTCTGGAAGGAGTCCAAACAATGGTTTGATAGGAGGCCAGACAATCATACGAGAAGGCCCAGTCAACATTTTGGAAGGAGTCCAAACATCGGTTGGATAGGATGACCAACCAACCATCCAAGAGGCAAGACGACCAGTTTAAGGTATGAACTAATCTACCCAGATTGGCAAGCACAAATGTACACCAACAATAGGTTTCATACATGTGATGTGATGATAGACCTAGGTGGTAGTAATTCCTTGTGGCTCCAAGGAATTACACGTAGACATGGCCATAACCATCACTTTTTGTTTTATATTGCATGTTAACGTTGTGGGATTTATCATGTATATGATACATATTATATCTGTGGTGATTGGATACAATATATGTATATATATGATATATATACAAACTTCTCATTCAAACATATTAAATCTAAGATGCTTTCCAATAGAAACACACATGAAAAGCTTGTTCGACCAAGTTTAGGTCACTCCAAAGCATGGTGTGCCGTCTACCTCATGGAAGTGTGATGGTAGTAATGCAGGTGCTGCCAAAGTGGGGTGCATTATTATCATATTGGCTATTGGGTCAGGCTTAACTGGTGAATCTCAAAGCGTCTGGGCCCATAAGCATGCAGATGATTATGCCAAGGAGTTACGCATATCGTCTATCTAAGAGTTGCATATGATGCAATTGGCATGATTGCCTACCTAAATAATCAAGTTGTGGGTGATCAACCAAAGCTGACTCATGACTAGATGAAATATGGATCTTATCTCATTAGAAAATTGTTTGCTGCAATTTTCCAAATTGATACTTGAGGGATGTCAATTTCAACATAATAATGAGAATGATAATTAATTAAAGATCTAATTATAATCGCCCAAATTTTAATCAAATCAAATCAAATCAAAATGAATTTTTGACAAAATTGCAAATTATTTTGTAGAACCAAGTGGCAACAACACGCAATAAATTTTCTCTGTGATTGGACCTTGAGAAGGACAGACTTACTAGGAACAAATTCTACGACTAGTTCAGGACCCTACGAATTCTTCTCATACAGGAGTGCAAGCTTTATGTTCTAGAAATGCCAGAACTAGAGGAACCAGCTCAAAATGCTACAAGGGCTGACAAGGATGCTTATATGAAGCATACTGAGGATGAGGTGGATGTCAAGTGTCTGATGTTATGATCCATGAACCATGAGTTGCAAAGGCAGCATGAGAACATGGGAGTGATTGAGATAGAACACATCTCAAGAACATGTACCAAGATCAGACAAGACAAGAGAGATATTATGTCTCCAAGGTGTTGTTCAAGTGCAATATGGCAAAAGGAGATCCAGTAGGTCCTCATGTACTCAAGCTCATTGGGTATGTGGAGAACCTAGATAGATTGGAATTCCCCTTGGGTCAAGAGTTGGCCATTGACATGATTCTACAGACCATGCCAGAGTCATATAGTCAGTTTGTCATGAACCATAGCATGAACGACCTTGACAAAACATTGACAGAGTTGTTGGACATGTTGAGACAAATAGAGATACATATGAAGAAAGACAAACCCAAGTCTAAGATGGTGATCAGTAAGACAAAGGGGAAGTCTAAAGGAAAAGGCAAAGGTAAGAAGAGTTCTAAAGATAGATAGAAGCCCAAGTCTTCATATCTCAAGGAAAAAGGTGGAGTAAAGAAACAAAGAGGCGACTGTCACTAGTTTCACCAGCATGGACATTGGAAGAGAAATTGCCCACTCTGGTTAGAGGAACTAAATAAGAAGAAGGTTGGCATTGAGGCCTCCACTTCAGGTATAAATAATATAAGATAAATTTGATTACTTCTTACATTTTGGTGTGTGATGCCAGATAGAGATATGGCATAATGATGTACAAGATCTGATAAGAAGTAAAAGCCCTCATAGAAGGACAAAGTTGGACAAGGCAGAGCAAGTATTGCGGAAGCCATAGTCTACATTTAAATTTATCTTAGCCCAATGGGCATGTAATAGAGTTATTAGAACTGATATTTCATTATTCCATTAGAATAGAAACATTTTTCTTTATGCATCTTGTATGGACAAGGATGATTATCAATTAAAATTTATTAGTTCTTCTATTTCAAAGATATGATCTGGCATGGCATTGGCCCTAAAACATCTTGCTATATTTATTCAAAATGATCCAAAGATGAATGTTTATAATGTTTGTACCAAAGGATTATAATTGATTACTCAAGACTATCATTAGCATTAGTCATCTTGTGTGAATATGAGAATTGCATGCCTAGAATACATAATGATGTTAATCTAGATTCCCTTGGTTATTGAACCTAAGGAAACATGCACATCTTATTCACACACAATGTTACATTACATCTATCACTAAATGTAGTGGGAGGATAGCCTTTCCATTAGACATCATACATATGATGCATGAAGATCTTATGGAATGAATGCTATAGATAATTACTTATACTACATATTCATTTACTGGTAATATGATTATATGTACTCAATAAAATGGAAATCTCTTGAAATGTTCATTGATATTATAAATGAAGTATGACCTTGATGAAAGTATAAAGACACTTTGATGAGGTCAAATGTTGAAATAGTTTACAATGATACCTTGAGTACCTTCAAGGAAATGAATGTGATAATGTATCACAAGTCAAATCTATCTGAACATATGATGTGTCAGAATGAAGGAACTATACCATGACATGTCATGATATAATTATCAATTAATTTTATCTTCTCATATCCTCATAATTATATACCTAACACTAAATCATGTACCAAATGAATGGTTTAAAAA
This sequence comes from Alisma plantago-aquatica, assembly GCA_963693085.1. Classification (NCBI taxonomy): domain Eukaryota; kingdom Viridiplantae; phylum Streptophyta; class Magnoliopsida; order Alismatales; family Alismataceae; genus Alisma; species Alisma plantago-aquatica. Next base: position 1,794,070,608 of record OY856409.1, read on the forward strand.
GACATCATATATGATATGATTTGGGAATGTCCCAATATGTCTAAGGTATTACAACCTACATTGAGAAAGTGGTTTCTTGAAAAAGGTTTATCCATAAACCATGATTGTTTAAGATTACTATTAATACCAATCCAACAACAAAAGTGCTTTGTTGAAAGGGTAATCGAGTTCCTAAAGAATCAATGTAAGCAAAAGTAAAACTCAAAGTGTTTGAGGTCAACAAAGAGGTAGAATGAGAACTAAGAGAATCACAAGATATTGTAGAATCTCAAGTTCGTCATTCATCATAGAATAAAATAGTTCTAGTAGAACACATATGAGATTGGAGGATTTTGAATCCAACAATTCAGATGGGTTGGTCATAAAGGATGAGCCAACTAGTCAACTAGAAATTATTTTTGAGTATTGGGGGGTTCATGTAAGCTAACAAGGTAGGACCTTGATAATTCCACCTAAAGGGTAGAATAGGGTATTATGATCAAGACCTACATGGATAACATATAAGTACAAATTGGTTGAATAGATCAAGTTCAATATGGTGGACATGATAGAAATTCCTTTACCAATTGTCATGCTTGTTGATGTAGTTAGAATGGACTATGATATTTTGTATATGAAGATGGAAACCAGATTCCTCAAGGGAATACTTTAGAGGATTTGTACGTGACACAACCTAAATGGTTTCATAACTTCATGAATGCAAATAAAATCTATAAGCTACAAAGTTCACTTTGGGATTGAAACAAGTGACTCAGAAATAGGATCTTTTGATTTGATAATATAGTCAAAGAGTTTGACTTGAATTAAGATAAAAGATGAAATCTGTCATTATAAAAGATTTAGTAGGAACATAAATGAATATTCCACATTTGATGAGGAATGACATCTCTATATTGTGAATGTTGAGAACTGGCATGAAAAACACCTTCAGAAATGAAGGATAAGGTGAAACCTCTTTTGAGATAAGGTTTAAGAAAGTTTCACAAATGGAAGTATTAAGAGCATACAATAACAATGTGTTGAAAGAGTTCAACATGGAAGGATTCAATTCGAGAGAATTCATATTAGTCTCTCATGAACCCCATATTTGGATTGTCCTGAAGAATAGAAATATCATGATTAATATTCCACGGGCCAGCCCAACAATGGATCTATCGTATAAGCTATTACCATGCTTATCCCATATAATCTTGTATGTATTGGACATGACAAGATGATATAAATTCCAATAAGGGTTATTGGAAAGTCATTAAAAGATATCAATCAATACTTATTAAGTACTTGAGTATAATTGCTAGTCAGTAAGGATAACAATAAAAGGAAGAGTTGGATGTAAAGAGTTACATCAATGCAAGCTTCCATAAATGACAAAACCAATCACAAATCATATATGTTTGATTTTAAAAGAGAAAAGGATGTTATTCGTTGGAAGGGATCCGAACTAACAATCATTAATTTTATTATACAATAGAAGCTAAGTATACTTATGTTGTGAGCACAAAGTGATACTATATGGATCTAAAAGGTTCATATGATGAACTTATAGATGTTGCAACCACTGATGATTCAGTAGAGATATTGTGATAAAAATGGAGATAATTGTTAGGAAAGGAATATCAGATACCATATTACGACAATTCCATCTCATACGAGAAATTGTATAATGAAGATAACAGGAACATGCAATATCCCGACTATAAGCAAAGTGTTGCTAACCCGCTGAATAAGTACTATCGCAACAGAAGCATGTTGGACATGTTTAAGTCACTAAGTATGAGAACCGTTGGTGATTGGCTCTAAGTGCAATTGGGAGTCTATTGATAAGTTATGTTGATAGAGCCAATCATATGATGATTGACATGGCATAATTACCTAAAAGGATTTGATTAATAATAACATACATATAAAGGCAAGCTTTCACTCAGTTATGAGATAATGAGGATATAGAGTGAATGTCTAGATAATTATATTACTCAATGACATTTGTTGTCAATTTACTATCCTTATGGATGAGATCATATAGATGTTAAGAGTACATATACATATTCTCATTGTGTCCCTGATCAATTGTTATTGTAGAAGGTTGATAGACAAAAATAACACATAAGATCAGAGTGTGAGTTGGCTGATGACTAAATCTCATTAGTCATGATATGGCAATATCAAACCAAGCACACAGATACATGTGAGGGAACAATGTATCAGATAGACCCACCTTGAGAGTGACACATGGTTGTGGTGGTCACATTCATCTCTCATAATGAAGGTGGTGATTGTGATTCTTAGACCTAAAATCACTACACTAGTCACATGTCGTTGGGTACGCTTTGACATCATCAAACACAGTCCTGAAACATGGGTTGTTATAACAATGATGATTCGGTGACTTTGATGCATGGAGATAGATTGTGAGTGATAGAAATGGGATTTGTCCCTCCTACTAGAGTATGATATCTTGGCCGCTTGATAAGTGAAATTGAAAAATGCATGTGCATGCACATGTAAATCAATATATGATATTGAGGTTATGTTATCTCTTACAATCTGCTCTTGATTCAAGAAAGATGGATTTAAAATTGAGAGGATGAACTTCCATGCCTCAAGTTCATCTTGGATATTAGAGACAAAGGAATTATACAATCACTGCAACACCTTACACAGATTGTAGGTTGAAGTTGTTCTCCAACTTTCCATTCACTTGGGTAGCATTGATGTGTGACTAGGCACCACTCTTTGTTTGTGATGTCATAAGATAGTTATGAACATTCATAGCCAATGTGGTATGGGACATAAAGGGTCACACACATAGTAACTCATCTAGAAGAGAAGTTGGATTGATTACTAAAGTATATGCAATCTAAACTATTTGGAAACATCTCGAACATTTTTTTGATTCATGTATGATTAGAAAACTACCAAATGACTATTTGACCGTGCAAGACGACCGTCTCGCACACCAGAAGAGACTCTTGGGGGGGGGTGAAAAGGATTTTTTGGCTATTGTAGGTTGCAAAAGTTCAAGTTCTTCTGTCCTTTCCACTCCTACACAATCTCATACTGATTGGAAACCCCAACCCAAACCCCATCTATAAAAGGAGGGGCACTGGGGGCTTCCAAAGACACGACACAGACAATTGAGAATCAGTTCCTCTAACAACTATTGTCCTCTCTATTTGTGGTAACTAAGAGAGCCCAGGTAAGACCTACCTGATAGGGAGGGATAGCCAATGGGAAAGAATAATTGAGAAGTTGTCATTGTGGGAGAACATGTTGGTGACTAGTACACCAAAAAGTGGGACAATTTGTTCCTATCTGTTCTTGGTGAATGACAAGAGTTCTAGTTGGACTGTGTGGACTACTCTAGAGGTAGGAGTCCTTTGGCTATTGTTCGAAAAGCAAAGTCAATCTACAATCCATGGTCAGACCACCAGAGTCGTTATAGAAGATGTGCAAACAGTTGTTCGTGGTGAAGACCAAGAGTTGCACAACCACCATCCAAAAGCTACTTATCAATAGTTGCAAAGAAGTGAGTTTTGTCACTGGACTTGCTCCAGGACCTGGTATAACTTGCTAAAACCATCCCTCCTATTTTGTAGTAGTTGACATGATCTTGCTATTAGAATACAGATCGATAATTTTTTTTCCACTGCTATACTATGTGTCTGTTTTTCCCAATATTGTGTCGCTTACCTTGAACACAAATTTGGAGGCACATGACTATAAAGAAGATGAAGGAGTGGGTACAAATAATGAAGAGTAAGAAGAGAGAGGGAAGCTATGATCTCTAATTTGGAGGCAAACCAATTGAAGGTGTTTGGAAAGAAACTCAAAGGAGACACATTAGGTAGAGGATCAAAGAGGAAGGTTTTTGTAAGGCCTTTGCATCCCTTGTGTATGACAAATAGAGTGATCCCAAAATGATATGATTGTATCTCAACCATGCAAGTCTTAGGGATCATGTAACATACTAGATTTGATACTAAATTTAATTTTGATCTATTATACATAATCGTCTAGAATTGAAACTTTCTACTACAAAGTTTGCATTCATATTTTCACTTCATTGTATTATCTTGAAACTTGAGCAAAAAATACAAATTATCCCCATTTTAATTTGGTCATCCAATTTCAGACCCAAATTGGATAACTGGACTCAATTACCATTTCTTGGCATTGGAATCACACAAAAATGTAATATTTGTTATTAAATAATTATATTAGTATTAAGTAGGAGAGTACATTTATTAGTTACCTAGAAATCATAAATCAATGGGTTAGTATTTATCGAATTTAGTTCAATACAAAATTAACATAAGATGAAAATTGTAGGTTAAATAGATGGTTAACTAAAGAGATATAAATTTCCCATAATTTAATGAAATCAATGTGTTAATTGGGGATATATACACAAATCACCCAATCAAACGGGGTGTTGAGCATCCCTAACCTTTTGCTAAACATGTAGTGCATGTGGTTATAGACGAAAACAGTGAACATTTCCTCACCTGTCTCTCATTCCTTCCCTTTCTTGATCTAGCTAACTTCACGTTATAAAAAACCCTAAAAACCCTAGCCCCTAATTGGTATAACGTCATCTTTGGTGTGAGCCCAAATGAAGGAAAGCCTACTCCCTCACCAAATCACCTCAATTCCAGAATCATGTCCGCTGCCAGCATAGCTTCAAGTGTCTGATGACCTGCAAATGATAGTAACAATCGTCATCATCTCCACAGCCTACCCTTATAACCTTCCCATAGATTTCTACTACTCCACAACCATCATTCACGGTGACCTAAAACCCATAAGTGATTGTTGACCTCACTTGTTGGAACAACCCTTAGGCCTCACCAAGACACACAACCTCATCCACCGCTATCATCCTCGACATCACATCCACAAACCATCTACAGGATCACCATGCCCACTTGAACTCATGACCTAGCTACCTACTTTAATCATGCAACCAATAGGCTGTCACCGACCATACTACAGATTTTCACCTCAGATATGGGGTGCCACTATCGTGCCTCTACAGATTGCAAGGATTGTCGCCTAGATGCACCCCTCTTCAGACTGAGATTGGGCCTTAATTCTATTATCCGCCGCCCATGCCCTGTTACCCACTAAGCACTCAACCCCAATATCTCTACCTCCTCCTTTCACCATCGACCCAACACCACAACACCACCACCAGAAAATCACTATTGATGGCCCTACATAAACTTCCTTAAAAGCCTTCAACACAACATGTAAACCAGATTTGTCAGCCTAAAGATTTGATTGTGACCTGCCACAACCAACTGCTTCGAACTCTTATTTACACCAGGACCTGAAATGATGTACTCCCTGTAGGTCATGACACTTCCCCTCTTCTCCATCTTACAATCAACATAGATCTCAACCCATAATGAAACACCGACGCATGCCATAAGAAACCCCCCAAAGCTAAGGCTGGAAGACATGTTGTTAAGGGCTCAACTTGAAAAGACCCCTTAATAATGGAAGAATCAAACTTCCATTGGGGACCAGGACGAAATCCAGAGATGTGTAGACCAAACTACTGTCACCTACAATCAAGTAAATAATCCAATCCACCAACGAACCATAGGTAAACTTCATTTCTTATATGTATTTTGAAATCTGAGAAAGAATATAAAAGAAATGATAGATTAATAAAGAAATTGAATACCTAGAATATAAAACTAGTAGTTGTACCATATGGATACATGTATAGCTGACATCTAGTATATGAATTTGGATTAGAAGAAAACAATCAGTTATTATACATTAGAAGATCAAGATACTAATCACAACATGTTGTATACTACCATGATTATAATAATAACCCAGTCTAGTTGAACCATTAAGTAAGCTTTAGTCACATTATTGTATACAAATATGTTAAGCATACGAGTAATAAGTTACTTACCACAAATAATCTACCCTCATTATTGGTACAACCCTTGAATGTGTACATGTTTGAGTAGAAAGAAACATAAGATTTCCTTGTGAACCCCTTTCTACCTAGATCAACCTATCTTAATTGAAACATAGAAAATCACAAAGGATAACCAAATCGATCTTAGATAATATCAAATTTCAAAAAGAAACATGTGATGATATTTACTTATTATATTATACAAGATACTTCTCCATCCAAACACTACTAGTTGTATAATTATGTCCCTATGCATATTGAGACCTAGTTATTAACATATGAATATATTAGTGTCCACATAAATAAGTAAAATCCAAGTACCCATATATGACTAATGTATACTGAGATATTTACCCTAAACCCTAGATAGTCATAATAAGGGCATGAGGATAAGTTATAACTCATATAATGAATAACCTTGACCATATTGACTAAATAGAAACAAAATAGCATTTGAGGACCTAAAAAAAAAAATAATTATTATCTTGAGTATAAAATCTAGATGGGAAAAACCCCTAATCCTAAACAAGCTAAATTGAAACCGACTTGATTCCAAGAAAAGAAACATAAATAACCCTAATACTTTCTCTTTTGCTAGATTCTTGATAAATTGGCATCTTGACTCTTGTGCACACCTTGATTTGGAAATGTTCAATTTGAAAAAGGTACTAAATTTTCTATTCTTTTATTGAACTATTTGCCTCCCTCTTGAGTTTCATATATTAACTTTGTATAAGTGGTGAACACATTTTAGTTTTAGACTTTTCCTTTTTGTTGGAGTCCACCATGACTAACTTGAATGTTGAACATTGTTGAGAAATTAAAAATATTAAATGATTTTGATATTGGCACCAAATTTTGAAATACTGGCTAAGAGCTTTGGCTCACTAGATTTTGTGGGTCATGGCTACCAATCCTCTGCAGTGGATAATAGACAATTAGAGGTACCCCAGTACTGGTTACCCCCATAGGAGAAGTGTTGTTCTCTCATAGAGGGGAGAACTCTACACACATAGCCACTGGCAAAGACAAAATATTAGATCGATTGGGCCAACGAATAAATCTTTGCATTTTGAATAATTGGATATCTTGTTATTAGTTTTGAGAAAAAATGTTCCATTTTGAAATTTTGATATTACTTTATAGAGAAATTGTTCCATTTTGAAATCTTGATATTAGTTTGAGAATCTCTTTATGTATGGTTGCCACTTTTTAACTATGGAATCTTTTTGAAATTAGCATGGCAGCTAGACTATTCTCTTGTTAATACCATAGTCCACCAAGCAATCTTACCTAGATTTGATCTCATAATTCTTTTTTTAAGTAGCTAAATAATTGGATTTAGTACCAGCCTAGTTGACCTTTATTTTCCCTTCAATTGGGTCAATGTGTGGTTTTGTTTCTTTGGGAACTCATGGATAGGTGATACAAAGAAGGGCAAGAAGAGACATGCAGGAGTTGTCCTCTGTTGAAGACTAGATAGGAATAATTCCTTTTTTTTAGTCTTATAATATTATGTTTAAAGCTTCTGCGACTCTTATGTAAAAGCATGGTTGTAATAAAGATTATTTATAATTCTGATATCATTTTGTAAATATTAGACCATAAAGATTGAGTCTTTACAACATGGTATCAAAGCCATAAACATTCAAAACTCATGCACATCTTGTGGAAGTTAGGGTTAGATAACCACCATACTTAGAACTTAGTCAAATAGTTTAGAACCAGCCCTATTTTTGCCAAGTTACATGGAAATAGTAACATAGGTGAAGTTAATTTTCACAAAGTCGTATGACTCACCAATTAGTGAAGATGAAACGTCACCATATTAGTAGAGATGAGTTGAGGTGTCAGGAAATGTGGACAACTTGAGTAGATGAAAGGAAAATAGTGGGAATTGAAACCCTAGTTTTGAAGTTATGAATCCCCTTTTGGTAGAAAATAATATTCTTCCTTCCTAGCATAAGTGAAGTTACTCTAATGACCCTTAAGTTCCATGTAAGCCTTCATTATTGAGTCAAGTAGTTAGTATGATGAATGTTGTTGAGGAGTGATTGTGACTTAGTCATAACATTGATTTTGGCCATTTTCAATTTTGAATCGAGATGTTTTTCCCTCAAAAAAATATTTTTATTATAATATTATATGTAGAAGAAAAAATGATTTCATGGAGTTTGTCGATGATTTCTCAAGTTAAGTCAAAATAAAGAAGGTATGAGAAAAACCTTAGAGGAGAGTCATATGGGATCATTAAAACCTAGAGTTAGGGTCCAAGAGAGTGTAGGATATTATGTTTTGGTTGGCTTGACTATTTAGATGTCTAGTTGAATCCTTTGAGGGGTGGAGTATAGTTACTAAGTAGACCATGGATACATTGATTTTGAGGAAGAAATCTTCTTTAAGGGAAGGAGAGTTGTAACATACTAGATTTTGATACGAAATTGTCCCCATTTTAATATGACCATCCAATTTCAGACCCAAAATTGGATAACTGAACTCAATTATCATTTCTTGGCATTGGAATCACACAAAAATGTAATATTCATTATTACATAATTATATTAGTATTAAGTAGGAGAGTACATTTACTAGTCACCTAGAAATCATAAATCAATGAGTTAGCATTTATAGAATTAAGTTTAGTACAAAATTAATAAACTATGAAAATTTTAGGTTAAATGGATGGTTAACTACAGGGATATAAATTTCACATAACTTAATGAAATCATTGTGTTAATTGAGGATAATCAATGTGTTAATCATCCGATCAGACGGGGTGTTGACCATCCCTAAATTCCTCTAAACCTATAGGGCATGTAGTTACAAACTGAAACGGTAAAAAATTCCTCTCCCATCTATCATTCCTTCCCTTTTCTAATCTATCCACCTTCACGTTATAAACAACCCTAAAAACCCTAGCCCCTAAGCAATATAGCATCATCTTTGGTGTGAGCCCAAATGAAGGAAATCCTACTCCCTCACCAAACCACCTCGGCGTCAAAATCGTGTCTGCCATCACCACATCTTCAAGTGTCTGATGACCTGCAAATGATAGTGACAATCACCATCATCACCTTGGCCTACCCTTATAACCTTCTACTAGATTTCTGCTAGTCTACGACCATCCTCCATGGCGACCTGCAACCCATCAGTGATTGTCAACCTGACTGAAACAACCCTTAAGCCTCACCAAGATGCACGACCTCATCCACCGCTATCCACCTCGACATCATATCCACAGACCATCTACAAAATCACCATGCTGACTCAACCTCATGACCTAGTTGCCTACTTTATCCATGCAACCAATAGGCTTTCGCGATGATACTGTAGATTTGCACCTCAAATATGGGGATGCCATTGTCGTGCCTTGCTAGATCGCAATGAATGTCACTCAGCTACGCCACTCTTCAGACTGAGATTGAGCCTTAATTCTATTACTCGACACCCATGCCCTGTCACCCACTCGACACTTGACCCCAAACTCTCTACCTCCTCCTTTCACCATCGACCCAATAACACTACACAACCACCACAAAATCACCATTGATGGCCTTACATTAACTTCCTTAAAAGCCTTTAAGGCAACCTATAAACCAAATTTGTCAACCTGAAGATCTGATCATGACCTACCACAACCAACTGCTCAGTACTCATATTTGCACTAGGATCCATAATGATGTACTCCCTAAAGGTCATGACACTGCCCCTCTTCTCCAGTCTGCAACAAACACTAAATCTCAAACCATGATGAAACACCGGTACATGCAATCAGAAACCTCCCCAAAGCTAAGGCTGGAAGACATGTTGTCAAGGGCTCAAGGAGAAGAGACCTGACGAAAACCTCCATCGCCATAAAAATTAAGGGTTATCACCAAAAGGTGTTGATATTACTAGAGGAAGGTTTCCATTATTATAGAGAGGGTGAAAGTAATTAGAGTTACTCTAGGTTGAGTCTCAACCATTAAAGTGGTTTGTGGAATAGGAAGAACTATTCCAATTATGGATTCAAACCCTTATTTGGTATTAATCATGCAAAGTATGAACCTCAAAAGTATCCCTAATGTCAACTCACTACCAATTCAAAGCATAGGTATTGTATAAAGGTAGGATAATTAGAAATAGTCAGATAAACTAACTCCTATAATCATGGCAAACTCAAACTTCCATTGGATATCAGGGACATCTCATGAGATGTGTATACCAAACTACTATCACCTACAATTTAGTACAGAAGGCAATTCACCAGCGAACCATAGGTAAATTTCATTTCTTGTATGTATTTCAAAATCTAAAAAATTGAACATATAAAAGAAAGGATAGATTAATGAAGAAACTGGATACCTAGTATATAAAACTATTAGTTGTACCATATGGATACATGTATATTCCACAAGTAGTTTGTGAATTTGTATTATAAGAAAACAATTAGTTAAGACACATTAGAAGATCAAGATACTAATCACAACATGTTGTATACTAGAACAACTATAATAAAAACCTAGTCTAGTTGAACCATTATGCAAGTGTTAGTCACATTATCGTATACATTTATGTTAAGCATATGAGTAATAAGTTACTTACCACAAATAATCTACCCTCATTATTTGTACAACCCTAGAATGTGTACATGTTCGAGTAGAAAGAAATATAACATTTACTTATGAACCCCTTTCAACCTAATATCAAACTATATTAATTGAAACATAGAAAATCACAAAGGAGAACCAAATTGATATTTGATAATATAAAATTACAAAAAGAAACATGTGATGATACTTTATTATTTAGATTATACAAGATACTGATCCATCCAAAAATCAGTAGTTGTATAATTATGTCCCTATGCATACTGAGACCTATTTATTAACATATTAATATATTAGTCTCCACATACGTAAGTAAAATCCAAGTACCAGTATATGACTAGTGTATATTGAGATATTTACCCTAAATCCTAGGCAGTCCTAATAAGGGCATGAGGATAATGTAACATCCCTGACCTGGATTATGCTTTAACCCTAGGTGTTTTGTTTAAGAAAGACAATTATATGCTTTTTCTTATATTTTGAAAAGTAATTAAGGTTCAAGAGGAACTTATATTTCAATTTTAGTCCTTTTTGAACAATGTTGAAATAATGTTTTGCCTATTTTGGACTAAAGTGCAAATTACCCAAGTTGAGGGGTTAAATTGCAAATGATAACTGATAAAATGTTCCTCAAGTATTGAAGCATCATAAGGATGAGAATGATGTAGGGGTATGGCTTGTGATAGCCTGAGCACCAAGAAAGAGCTTATTAAGCAATGTTTGTGCATTAAAACCTAGTTTTGGTGTAATGTGCAATTTACCCAAAACCCAGGGTTAAATATGAAAATTACCACTTAAAAATAGTTCCTAATGTTTCTTGGCATCATGTAGATCAATGAAAATTAGAGGGGCGTCTCATTTGTATCTCTTTGGAGGAGAGAGAATCTTGATATTAAAATAATCAAGATTTAAGCTTAGTTGGAACTTTACTTCAATTTAATGCAAAAATAAATATATTAATTGAAGAGCCCTTCAACCAAAAGGTGAGGGATGATTTTGCAAAATAATGGACGACCATGTGACTTGCAAAGGTACTAAAATATCTAAAGGAAGTGGATAACTCACTCACATTATTAAAAGAAAAAGAATTATCCACTAACTTTAGGATATTATTATTATAAGGGTTAAGGTGCTTAATTTGCTTTTCTTAAAAACATGGATAATTGAGAGGAATAAGAGGAAAAGGAGATAGCCTCGTAACCAAGGAAGGGAAGGGGGAAAGAGGCAAGGAAATGGAGGAGATAATCCCTACTTTCTCTCTCCTAAAATGAATTCTAATAAAAATGCATATAAGCTCATTTATCCATAGCTTGAAAGGGGAATTTCGAATCCACTTTCACTTCTTGCTTGCAAAAACGACCAAGGGAGCTTGGATCAATAGGAGGACGACCCCTAACCTGTTGGTAAGCTTCTTGACCTCTTTTCACCTTGATTCCATGGTGGAAATAAAAAATAAATGATGGATTTCTTCTTTTCTCCATGCAATCTTCAATCCTAGCCATTGCTTTTCACCCAAAAGCTTGAGGACGAGCTTGGGATAGTTGAGAAAGCTTCTTCCACCATTAAAGACGTGGATTTTAGAGCTTTGAAGCTCAATTGAAGGCTTGGTAATTATTTTTGTTACCTACCAAAATTGCCGTTGCTTTCATTACTCGTGTGTGAGCCAATCATTTGACCAAGTTTCAGTTTTTCAAACCAGAATACATAACTCCTTGATGTTATCAGCATATGGGTCGGGCAACTGGGCAAGGTCTGTGCTTGACTGTAATATCGGCTGATGACTCGATCTACTCTATTTCTGGCGGCGATCCTGCCAATTGGTTCCTTCCTGACTACGGACACATGGCTTTATTTGTGTTTTCTTTTCTTGGATTAAGAGGATGTATATATCAAGACACCCGTCTTTTTCTTTGCTACACACACCTCTATCAATAAACTTTGTTATTGATTCCATATATTTATCAATTGTTGATTCCTTCTTCATTCCCAAAATTTTATTTGAATGATTGATGAAATCTCCATGGAAATTACAACAAGTTTCGTGGGTTTGTAGCTTGATGATGATGACATCATCCTAAGCACACACCTCAAAAATATCCTAGGCAAACGGTTTTAAGACCTTGGTCCAAACGGTTTCACCAACCCGTTTGGAGACCAAACAGTTTGCAAACCGTTTGGAGGTTTGGATCCCAAATCGTTTGGATGGGTTGACCATTTGAGGTCAGGACCCTAGTACGTGTTGGATGATGATCTAATGGATCCAATTGATTAATTCAATATATGGACAATCCTCCAATTAGAAACCCTAATAGGGTTAAGTGCTAAAATTTCAATTGATTGATTTAAAATTTTGGGTTGATTAACCCAAACGGTCTCAAGACCATTTGGAGGTCACCCAAACGGTCTCAAGACCGTTTGGAGGTCAACCAAGACCGTTTGAAGGTCTAGGGTTGAGTATGGTTGAGTAATTGAAGGACCAGATATAGAAAATTGAAATGCAATCAATAGTTCAATTGGTGATCAATCCAATGATCTAAACCCTAATTGAATTTCACAAATTTCAATGATGAATGGGGAAAACGGTCTCAAGACCATTTGGAGGTCATACAAATGACTTCAAGACCGTTTGAGGTCAGGTCATGTCATGGTTTGATGATGATCCAATGATTTCAATTGGACTAGTTCCACAATGTCAACGATTGATGGTTCCTCAATTTCAAAACCCTAATTGATGGTTTCTTGATTATAAACCCTAGTTCAATTGGGTTCAAAACCCTAACTGAAGGTCTAATTGAAGGGTGATTCAATGGTCCAATTGAAGAATAAATTAGTGGTTCAATTGATAGATGGTTTAATGATTGAAATCCTGAATTGATAAAGTGATGGAAGACCTTTTTGGTCCATTCGGTTTTGAGAGAGTTTGGACCAAACAGTCTTAAGACCATTTGAGTCCAAATGGTATCAAGACCATTTGAGACCAAATGGTCTCAAACCGTTTGGAGATCCCAGTGGTTTCAAGTATAATTGTCCATACGGTTTCAATTTGTTTTGCTTAAACGGTTTCAAACTGTTTAGAGCATCAATGGTCAAGAATGTTTGGATGTTTAAATGTGATTAAGTCAATTAGAAACCTAAGGTGATGAAAGATAAAATGACCCTATGGTTGTCATTGATTTATCTTAAAGATAATCACTAGGGTTGTACCTTTAAGGTACTAAGTAATTGGTAACCCTAGATGAGTTAATCCATGAAGCTTAAGTAAGCAATATTTTAGTACACTATGCCAACCCTAATTGAATGTATTTAATTAAAGGGTTCGTTGACCTAATTTATCCAAGTTTGACATAGTCAACATCCTAGAGAGGATGAGAGAGAGAGGAATCCATACATGTAGGATAATCATGTAATGGATAAGCCTCAAACACTTCCAAGATTAATAAACTAAGATTTTAGGGTATGATCTTTGATGAAGTGATCATGAAACCCTAATTAAGAAGATTGATGAACATTAACCCTAATCTAGGGAAATTCTAGGTGTAACCCTAATCTAGGGTAAGGATGTAACCCTAATTGAGGGTGATTCTATGAGAAACCCTAATTGAGGGTGATTCCATGAGAAACCCTAATTGAGGGTGATTCCATGAGAAACCCTAATTGAGGGTGATTCCATGAGAAACCCTAGTTGAGGGTGATTCCATGAGAAACCCTAGTTGAGGGTGATTCCATGAGAAACCCTAATGAAGGGTGATGCCATGTGAAATCCTAATGAAGGGTGATGCCCTATGAAACCCTAATTGAGGGTGATGCCATGTGAAACCCTATGCAATGGTATGATGAGGAGCCCTAATATAGGGTGAAGGTATGTGAAACTCTACTTTGGAGTTATAATACATGAAGCCCTAATCTTAGACAATATGATGACAAACCTGAATCCTAATAATAAATAGTGGGTAAAGCCTTATAAAGGTGAAATATCTCAAATGGTTGATTATCGGCAACCTTATAGTAAGCAATGCCTTAACCTGAGATGAGTCCATATCATTGAAGATAGTTGGACAATTCTAATGAGTGTTCTATGACCTATGCACTTTATGATAAAAGTGATAGGTTAGTGAATAAAAATATTAAGATGGGAAATACCTTAATACAACATAAGATGATAAACTTAAGTAAGTTAAAAGTAATAAGGAAGGTAATGCTTCAAGACATCATAGAAAGATGTCATATCCAGCTCTTAAGGAGTGATGTTAATTGTTGCCTAATGAGAGGTGACAAGATGTGATAATATGTGATAAATTGCACAGGGTTGACATAGTTCAATACCTGGAATAGATACACAGGATTGGCATAGTCCATTACCTGGAATAATATCACAGGATTGGTTAAATCCCAATACTTGGAATAATATCACAAGATTGGTTAAATCCCAATACATGGAATAATATCACAGGATTGGTCACAACCCAATACTTGGAATAATGTCACAAGATTGACATAGTTCAATACCTGGAATAACTGCACAGGATTGGTATTAACCCAATACCTGGAATAACTGCACAAGATTGGTCACAACCCAATACCTGGAATAATGTCACAGGATTGTCATAGTTCAATACCTGGAATAACTGCACATGATTGGTATTAACCCAATACCTGGAATAACTGCACAGGATTTATATTAACCCAATACCTGGAATAATTGCACAGGATTGGTATTAACCCAATACCTGGAATAATTGCACATGATTGGTATTAACCCAATACCTAGAATAACTGCACAGGATTGGTATTAACCCAATACTTGGAATAACTACACAAGATTGGTCACAACCCAATACCTGGAATAATGTCACATGATTGACATAGTTCAATACCTAGAATAACTACACAGGATTGGTATTAACCCAATACCTGGAATAACTGCACAGGATTGGTATTTACCCAATACCTAGAATAACTGCACAGGATTGGTCACAACCCAATACCTGGAATAATGTCACATGATTGACATAGTTCAATACCTGGAATAACTACACAAGATTGGTATTAACCCAATACCTGGAATAACTGCACAGGATTGGTCGCAACTCAATACCTGGAATAATGTCACAGGATTGACATAGTTCAATACCTGGAATAGTTGCACAGGATTGGCATAGTCCAATACCTAGAATAGTTGGGATTGGCATAGTCTAATACTTGGAATTGATACACATGAACAATATAAGTCCAATGCTCGTACTAGTTGCACATGATTGGTATAATCCAATGCCTGGAATATTTATACAGGATTGGTATGGACCAATGCCTAAACAAGACATGATGATGTTCACTCTCATGTCCAGTATAAATCAATACCTATTTAGTAGATTGGCTAAGGCCATCAGATAGAAACAAGAAAGAGTCATGGGTGACATATCAGAGCAATGAGTATCATGAGAAAACATGAGATGTTGAGTTAATATAATAGATAAATGATATGCATGTTCTTCCTATTCCTTATAAAGAGAATAGATGTTTTAATGCTCTATCATAGATCGTTGCAATATTTAAAAGATGAGAATAATATAACTGCTTATCCTCTATTCTGATTCATATTATAAACTGCAATAATAATGTTTCTGGCGGAGAGTTATATCTCTCACGGGGGCAATTTTCAATTGTCTCACCCTCGTGGTATCCAACATTTTTAGGTAGACGAGCACAGAGGAGATTGAGAACAATCTTGCAGAGGAAGAATTTCGGCAGCATCAGGGACAACAGTGACAGCTCAGGTTGACTGTACTGTCTATCGTGTCTTGTAGATAGATGTCCTATGTGTCATCTCTGTAGTCTGAGGTCCTCAGAGTTAATAGTTAGTGCTTTTAATGAATCGTTTTGAGATTTTGGCATGATTCCTTGAGGTTCTTATGTTTTCTATGTTTATTTTTTAACAAGGCAGTTGATATTGTAACCCTCGAGAAGAGATGGTACAAAATATGTACTTATGAACCAGGATGTAAATGTAATACATTGGTTCTTGTTGAAAGAGTTTTCCTATGATTGGATCTCTTTGAAAAAGGTTTTAATTTTTAGTGATTTTTAGTAAATCCGCTACAAATGATACGCTTCCGCTTAGTTAATCATGTTTATGTGGGTTGAATGCCACAAATAAGTTACAACTCATATAATGAATAACCTTAACCATATTGAATAAATGGAAAGAAAAAGTATTTGAGGACCTAAAACAAAGAAAATGATTATAAACGTGAGTACGAAATATAGATGGAAAAAAACCCTATCCTAAACAAGCCAAATTGAAACCCACTTGATTCTAAGCAACGAAACATAAAATAACTGTAGTACTCACTCTTTTGCTATGTTCTTGATAAATTAGGATCTTGATTCTTGTGCATACCTTGATTTGGAAATGCTCAATTTGAAAAAGGTACTAATTCCTCTATTCTTTTATTGAACTATTTGCCTCCCTCTTGAGTTTCATATATATAATTTTGTAAAAGTGGTGAACACATTTTATTTTTAGCCTTTTCCTTTTTTAGGTGTTAACCATGATTAACTTGAATGTTGAACATTGTTGAGAAATTAAAAATATTGAATGATTTTGATATTAGCATCAATATTTGAAATATTGGCTACGATCTTTGGCTCACTAGATTCGGTGGGTCACTACCCCCAACCCTACACAGTGGATAATGGATAATTAGAGGTCGCCCAGTACTAGTTACCCCCACAGGAGAAGTGTTGTTCTCTCATAGAGGGGAGAATGCTAGGCACCTAGCCGCTAGCAAAGATGAAATATTATATTGATTGTGTTGATGGATAAATCTTTGCATTTTGAATAATTGGATATCTTGATATTAGTTTTGAGAAAAATTGTTCCATTTTGAAATCTTGATTTAGTTTTGAGAAAAATCATTCCATTTTGAAATCTTAATATTAGTTTGAGAATCTATTTATTATTTTGTAGTTACCACTTTTAAATTATGGCACCTTTTTGAAATTAGCATGGTATCTATACTGTTTTATTATTAATACTGTAGTCCTAGCAATCTTACTTAGACTTGATGCCATAATTCTTTATTTTAAATAGATAAATAATTGAACTTAGTACCGACCTAGTTGACCTTTATTTTCCATTTAATGGGGCCCATGTGAGGTTTTGTTCCTTCGAGAACTCATGGACATGTGATACAAAGAAGGACAAGAAAAGACGTGAAGGAGTTGTCCTTTGTTGAAGACTAGATAGGAGAAAATTCCTTTTTCTTAGTCTTGTAATATTATGTTTAAATCTTCCGCGACTGTGAAGTAAAAGCATGATTGTAAGAAAGATTGTTTTTTATTTTAATATTATTTTTTGAATACCCGACTGTAAAGATTGAGTCTTTACAAAATAACTACAAATTCATACAATACCTAAAGCCCATTGGTTTTATAAAGTTGTGATAGAGGTCCAAGGTACCTGTATTGGACCAGACATGAGTTCTTTGCTTCTTTGAAGAAGTTAAGATATCAACATGAGGATGCCATTGGGTTCAAACTTGGGGATTCTACACATGTGTTAATGAGTACTCACCTTAACAAGATTTTTGCTCCAAGTCCTAAAATGGAAAATAAATTTGATGAGGGATGATTTGATAGGGAAGCAAGGAAAAAAATTATTTAACTGGTTAACATAGGCTCACCAGTCAAGACACCTTTGCAATGGGGAGTCCAAGTCATGTTGTTGCATTGTTGGTATGTATGCCCTGAGAGCCCGTCATGTGATGATTGTAATGGCATAAATGTAAACCATTTGATTATTAATAAAGGCAAGCTTCTAATTTATTTTGTTTGTTTAGTTATGAGATAATGAAATAACATTATAAATGTCTAGATAATAATAGTACTCGATGATGTATGTCTTCAAGTATTAGACTTGAGAAATGAGATCATATGAATGTTAAGAGTACATATACATATTATCATTATGTCCCTAATCGATTGTTATTATGGAAGGTTGATAAATAGTAATAACACATAAAATAACAGTGTGAGTTGGTTGATGACTGAGTCTCATTGGTCATGATATGACTATATCAAACCCATCACATAGGTACATGTTAGAGAACAGTGTATCAGACAGACCCACCGTGAGACTGACACATGGAATCCATCTTCATGGATGTCAATTTCAGGTCTCATAGTGATGGTGGTGGTTGTGGTTCTTTAACCTAAAATGACTACACTCATTACATGTAGTTGGGTACACTTTGACATCATCAAACGCAGTCCTAAAACATGGGTTGTTATAATGGTGATGATTGGGTGGCTTTGACACATGGGAATTGACTATGAGTGATTGATATGGGATTTGTCCCTCTTATGGTAGAATGATATCCTAGGCCTCTTGATTAGCGAGTCTGAGAAAAATACATGGCCATGTACATGTAAATCAATGTGCCGATCTTACATATATATCAGACAGTCTGCTTTGGTTCAAGAAACAAGATTGAATAATAATGAGGGTGATTGATCCATGCCATTAGTTCAATCTAGATATCATTGGAAAAGGAACTATACAAACACTATAACACCATATACAAATTATAGGTTGAAGTTGTTCCCCAACTTTCCATTTACTTGGGTAGCAATGATGTGTGACTAGGAACCACTCTTTGTTTGTGACGTCATAAGTTGTTATGGACATTCACTACCAAGGTAATATGGGACCTATAGGGTTAGACAAATAAGTCTTAACCTAGAAGAGGAATTCAGATCTCGAATCAAAGTTGAATTAAGTGCTAAAGTGTTTAGGCATTTAATCAGGAAACATACAGGATGACAACCCTACCAAACTTCCATCTCAAGTGTTGAGACGGACATTTGGAAGTGCCAAGCGGCCGTATCAAGGGTTGAGACAGGCGTATGGGTGTCAGGCCTGGTTATGAGTTGAAATTGGCAAAGGAACGAACTGACCCAACCAAATGGGCTCGTCTTGGGTCACCAGACAACCATCTGTGTGAACCGAGATGGCCATCTCACATGGGAAAGATGGTTCAGTTCAGTCGAGGAAGGTTCTAGATGTTTCCCTATTCATTTTGCTTGAGCAATACTTGTTGTACAAGGAAATCAATGTCTAACATTGAAGGAAATTGATTTGCCAAATTCGTGCACAACTGGAAACTATGAAACAATAATCTCACAATGTGATACGACCATTTCACATGAGAGACGACCATATGGATTTTCCAAACGATCGTTTCAGCTACCGTAGTTTGTAAAGTTTCCAAAATTGTTGCAAAAATTCAAGTTATTCCGGTCCTTTACACTCCCGCACATTAATCCCATACCGGACAGCAACTGGAAATACTATAAATAGAGGGGAACCAGGGGATTTCCAGGGTACAACACAGGCAACTGAGAATCAATTCCTCTGACAATTATTGTCCTCTCTGGTTGTGGTAACCATGAGAGCCCAAGCAAGTCCTACCCGACAAGGGAGGGATAACCACAGGAGAGAACAACTAAGAGTTGTCATTGTGGGAGAGCAAGTTGGTGACTAGTACACCAACAGGAGGGACAATTCCTTCCTGTCTGGTGCAGTAGGACGACATGAGTTCTAGGTGGTCCGTGTGGACTACCATAGAGGTAGGAATCTGTTGTTTTCCACTTGGACGACAACGTCAACTAGTAGTCTGTGACAAGAGGAGATGTTAAAGAAGACGACTCGTGGCTACAGTCCGTGGTGCAGACCAGGAGACGTAGTAGTCAGACATGTCCAGTGCAACTAGGATTCAGAGTTGCACATCTACAGTGAGAAGAATTGTCGCTGCACTTGCTCCAGGACCAGGTATATCTATAAACCATCCTTCCTACATTATAGTTATTGATGTGATCTACTGATTATGTGGAATATGGTAGATAAATTTTTAAATTCTGCTACTGTGGTGACCCTGAATTTTAGGGTTTTTCATACCCATAAAATATTTTAAGATCATGAATGCTTTTCTTATGGTTGAAATCCAATTGAGGAATTGGGTACTTAGTATGGTTAGTTGCACCTAAAAGGTATACAAATTTATCTATAAGGTTGTTTTAAGAATTTACTTACATGACCAAATAATTGATTTGTGTCTCAAACCTTGATAGAAGAGCCTTTTGGAGATTGTTAGCCTATGTCTAAAATTACAAGTCGTTTAGGGATTGCTACAAAAAGATATAGTCAATTGAAACTGAGGAGACTAATGATTATAATGATGTTGAGCTTTGATAAAACGAACGAATAGGGGACTAAGTAGAAGATTATGGTTACTGAATATATTAATCCATGCCCGTGAAATCGAAGTCATGCTGGTTTATTATGTTTTTGCGTGGGCGTGGCTCGAAGCCTAACTTGGTGGCATGATCTAAGACCTCAACCAGTTGGATCGGACAGCTGGTTCTCATCTGCAACCTCCGACAAAAATGGAGCCAATCCTGACCGAGTTGCTTCCTTAGAACGTGAGCATATGTAGAGCATAAGAGAAACCTTGAATGCTGGAATAGATCCAAAATACTCGAAACTACCTAGCGACTCCTCATAGGTCCCGTTTGGTTCCACAATAATTCAACTATTGCAGTTGCAAGTACGCAGTGAGTTGTAACCCTTTCATTTGGTAGAGTGTGGTCCCAAGCCATGGTGTGGAAACCAACCGCAAAGTGACTTTCAGCTGTATAGAAAACTGATAGTTCTGACCGCACAAAAAAATTGCGTGGTTCCATTTCAAGCTGTCATCCAGATTTTCCTCGGCAGTCTTCACATGTTATTTTTCTTCACCATCTGAGTTTCCTCCAACAATTTTAATGACTTACATGTTACCGCATCGACTAAACTACCTTCAACCAAATGGAAACGAACAAAAACGTAGGGTTGAAGAGACTTGTAACCAAACAATTTGTTTGCAGTTCCGTTTCCAGTTTTTGATTTCTTGTTTTTAATTTCATTGAATGAGTTGCAAGTACGTAGAACCAAATTAGCCCATAGTAAGGCCAACGTGGTGAGATTAGATAGTTTCATCTCTCCACTGTCGCACACAGCAACAACTAGGTGGACAAGGAGGAAGCCCCGGCTGGGGGCGCAAGCAGCATAGTTGTGAGGGAGGAAGAGAGGTAGAGGCTACTGCCTGCCTAAGAAATAGAAGAGGAGATGGAAGTGGCGACCAAGTCCTCAGCTGGAAGGAGATGGAAGCGGCGACCAAGTCCTTCGTTGGACCAAGCGGCATCGGCGCTGAGATCTGTGACGCACGCGGCAGGCGCAATGCTACAGGCTTGGAGATAGCTTCTTGCGTTATGGGAGTGATGCTCACAAACAGATGCAGGTCAGCGTCGAGTGGGCTCGTGGTCACACGAAGCAACGAGGGGAGGCAGTTTGGCCCACCGCAACCAGCCAGACCGGACACCTTTAGGATGCCACGACGACACTTGCGATGCGGAAAAGGCCCCCCAGCGGTGGTCATTATCCAGGAGACGACGCCTACTGCACCCCCATGCCCCACAGCGGCACTCGCACAGATCCCAGGAGGGCGGAGGCACTGTGTGCCAGGCAACAACGCACACTGACGTCGTGTGTTGGGCATCCAGAAAGAGAGAAAGGGAAGAAGGATCGAAAGAGAGGTCGATTCTCGACGGCGTCCATGAAATAGCAGTAGACAAAGTGGATCAGAACCACCTCAGATCTGCTGGACTTGAGTAGATCAGGGAGGAAGGTCAGACCCCTTCCGATCTCTCTCCAGAGCTCTAAGACCTGGGGTAGCGGCAGCTTTTGCAGGTGGTCCAAGATAGGGAGCTCAGACAGCCGTGAAGGTCTAGTCCAAGGGGCCAAAGTTGGTGGTGGCATTGGAATCTGGTGAGGAGCTTCACCGTTGCTCTGATTTCATGTCTGCACCAACCCAAACAGCGGCGGCTCTGTTCCGGACTTGCGTTTGGTACGCGTGGAGTGTGAGAAGGAGATAGCTGAGAGAAGAAAACCGTGAATCTGCCGAATAAACTGGAACTAGGGTCAGAGATTGAAAATCTGCCAAATCAACTGAACTGACCGAAATGCCTCAAGGCCACGTGGCAAGACAGGATTGGCCAAAATGAGGTAAATGTCTTAAACATATGCAAATCTTATATAAATCCCAGAAAATAGCTCTTATGTTCAAAAAATACAAATAATATACCGAATTGCTTAGAAAAATGAGTAGAACAACATAGAATGATAATAACAGACTTTTGATGCTTTAATATCAGTGATATCATGTAAGTTGTATTATAGTTGTTTGATGTATAATAAATAGTAAATGATGACCTAAAATTATGAAAATGCATCAATATCTCTAGGATATGATATATAATCCATATGATGTCAAAGATGGTGGTATTTCAACCTAAAATCATGTAATTTTCTTTATATGGCTATTTAGGGCTAATAACCCTAAATAAAATGCAATAAATACGTACATGCCCAATAAATGATGAAATTTACAGAATACGTTCATATCAATAACTGGAAGATAATATATAAATTTGAGATCAGTTATATACATGAAATTCATGTTATATGAAGAGCACCTTTAATACATGTGATGTAACCCTAATATGGTTAATGAAAGTGACATAATGTTAAATATGTCCACATAATAATGTGACACATGAGTATATCTAGTTGATAAACTGTAATATGAAAAATGACATCAGTAAGATAAATATAAGGTAAGAATACAAGTAATCATGATAATAACATAATGATCTAAGTAAACCCTAAAATGAACACGACTACGGTTAAGATGATCAAAATCTGATGCTAGTATATGATTTTCTTATTAATCAGGTGCTGACCAGATATCTAGATGATCGAGGATGATTAGAAATCTCTAAACTCAGGTACGTGGGTTTTATTAAGTATAAGACTAGTTTTCTGGTTGCCTATGATATGTGATATCTTGAATGCTTGTATTTGGATATGATTGCTTGGTTGAACTAGTATGAGTTATACTTCGCCAAATCTAATAGAACATAAATGAGTATGATGGGTTGTAGCTACTAGAGAACATAGCTTGGTGTGGATGTATGTTGCCTAACATGGATGTATGATTCCTTGGCACATGTTAGATGTATGATGATACTATATTGCCCACACTAGATGTAAGTCAAGTGCAAGTATGTGTAGTACAACCACATCAAAGTGAATGCAATAAAAGGAATGTTTACTTGTTTATCGCTTTACACAATGTTTTCCTTTAATCTTTCTTTCTCAAGTTATTTCAATTATGCAAACATATTAGTATGTATCTTTCTACCCACGTGCACAACACCATGTGTGTTGATTCGTTGTTTCACGTATGTTTTAGGTTCAGAGCTAGCTTGAGATAAAAGACGGGAAGTGAGCAGTTATCCAGGTGGTACCTATTGTCTAAGATCATGTTAGCATACATGTTCAGACTTGTAGAATTTTCATTCAATATGTAACTGTAAATCATTTTGTAATAATTCATATTGCATAAATATGCATGTCGAATGTTGAGTATGTTATGGTTGTATGTTCACGTATGCGTATTATGCTTATGCATCGCTCTCTGATATAATTGCTAATGTTTTTGGATTTTATCTTCTCATCTCCATGGGGTTTTGAGAAGGTGAAAATTTGGGTACATTACAGCTGCCTACTCTGTATCATATTTCCCAACTGTGGTATCAGAGCCAATGTCAATTTACTATAGTATGGGATAATCGATATGATCGGATTTTGGTTTTGTCATTCGATTATTGCTTGCGATGGAAATCATATCTTGTTAAATCCAATACCACAAAAATTGCAAACTATATATATATATATATATGTATATATGTATATATAGACATATATATGCAATTTACACGTGTCGCCCTAAAAGCGGTTTTGATGGTGGATGTGTAGCATGGTTATGGCCAATAACCCCTATATGTGGATGATTGTATGTGGTTGGTTTATCTATTTATGTCTGTCTGCATACTGAGCATCTATCTCATCTTCCCAATGTAAAGTTAATTCTCTTCTACCTTTGCTCCCCTCAAATGTAACTCGAGGTTTCCTTATAATCAAATAAAAGTAGGATAGTTTACTTTCCTATTATGACAAAGATGAAGGCGTCCCAAAGATGAGTCAACCGAATGAAGAACTATGGAGTACATGGTGGACAAGCTAAATCGATCTCATGGTGGGCCCGACTGACAGAAGGACTAAACTACTAGTGATACGATCTAACAATCGTCCAGGAGGCGAGCCAATCAATTTAAGTGTTGAACCGATCAATCCAGATTGGCAATCATAGATCTTCATCAAAAATAGGATTATGCATGTGATGTAGACCTAGATGACCATAATTCCTTGTGGCTCTAAGGGATTACATTAGGACTGGCCATAACAGTCGCTTTCGTTTATTGCATGTTTTCGTGTGGGGTAAAGCATGTATATGATACATACTATATATGTGGTGATTGGATAAAGTATATGTATATACTTAAAAAAAAACTCCCTTAGTTAAATATTAGGTCTTAGATGCTTTTTATAAAGCAACACACATGAAAAGTTTATTAGACCAAGAGTGGGAGCGACCTAGTGTTGTGCGCCATCTATCTTGTGGAAGTGTGATGGTAGATATGTGGGTATGCCCTACTAGTGTGCATAGTCTATCATGTTAGCTTATGGGTTCGGCTTAACTAGGTGATCTTAATTCAATTAAGCACCTAGAGGCATGTAGATAATTATGGCAAGGAATTGTGCATATCATCTATGAAGAGTTGCATATGATGCAATTAGCAAAAGTTGCCTACCTGATAGAATCAAGTTGTGTCTGACAGCCCTAGCTGGATCATGCTTTGGATGAAATCATGATCTTGTCCCACTAGAATATTGTACGCTGCAATATTCTAAATTGATATTGAGGGATATCAATTTGAATAAAATATTGGGAGTGATAATTAATTAAAGACATAATTAGTATTGAGTTTTCAAATCAAATCAAGAGGGCTTTTGATAAATGCAAATTTTCTCTTATAGAATCAAATGACAAACAAATCTACATTGCAATTGGATGAATTAAATGAGATTTATTTCCATTACTAGTTCAGGACCTTGAGAAGTATTCTGCATGATCTTGAAATACCACTGCCAGTATCCACTCCAAATTCGCCTAAGACTAACATGGTTGCTTCTTTGAAACATGCCAATGATGTTGTGAACATCAAGAACCTTATGATGGGATGTATGAACCATGAGTTGCATAAATAGCATGATAAGTATGAAAGGTATAATGTCTCTAAGGCTCTATTTGAGTGCAAACTGACAGAAGGATATCCAGTAGAGACTCATGTGCTCAATATGATGGGGCCTATGAAACATCTTGAGAGACTGGGATCTCCTTTAAGTCAAGAGTTGGCCACATACATGATTTTGCAATCTTTGCCTAAATCATATAGAAGTTTATCAAGTGTTACCTCTTGATTAATGTGGCTAGACTGGTGTCAGAGTTGCTTGACATCTTGATAGGTATTGAAGAACAAATCAAGAAGGAGAAATCTGTGATGATGATCAACAGAGTTGAGTCCAAGGACAAAGTAAAGGACAAGAAGCATTATGTGGCTAAGATAAAGGTCTAAGTCTTCAACACTCAAAATTAGAAGATGGATAAGGGAACCTAGGAAGAAAGAGATTGAGATCTCTACTTCTGGTGCATACGTTATTGAGGTTAACTTCACTACTTCCTCATCATGGGTATTAGATACAGGATGTGGATCACACATTTACTCAAATGTGAATGATCTAAAAAGAAGTATACCTTTAGAAAAAGGTGAGGTTGAACTATGTGTAGCAAATGGCACAAGAGTTGTGTCCAGTGCAATTGGAACCTATGAGTTATTTCTGCCAAGCGGGCTTGTAATATTGTTAGAGAATTGCTATTACGCACCTTCCATTAATAGGAACATCATATATGTATCTTGTTTGGACAAGAACGGATTCAAATTTCTTATAAAGAATGGAAGATGTTTTATTAGAAAAGACAGGATCTTTTTTGCAGTGTCCCTATGTCTTATGGTCTATACTTGATAGATCTAGAAACAAGTGTATATAACTGAAATACCAAAAGACAAAAACTCAATGACTCAAACCAAACATACATTTGGCATTGTCGTATGGGGAACATAAATGAGAAATGCATATTTAGACCCCATAAGGATGGTTATCTAGACTCTTTTGATCTTGAATCAATAGAGACCTGTGAATATTATTTGTTGGGAAAGATGACCAAGACTCCCTTTACTTACAAGAGTGAAAGGTCTATTGGTCTATTAGGACTCATACATACTAATGTATGTAACCCTTTTAGAATAGATGCTATAGGTGGGTACAAGTACTTCTTTACCTTTACTAATTGACTTTAGTAGTATGGATATGTCCACCTAATGAGACACAAGTCATAAACTCTTGAAAAGTTTAGTGAGTTTATGAATGAAGTACAAAACGAGCTTGGCAAAAGTATTAAGCCACTTCGTACCGATCGAGGTGAAGAATACTTAAGCAAAGAGTTTGAGGACCTTCTAAGAGACCAAGGTATTGCATCCCAGTGGATTCCATTTGGAACACCACATCATAATGGTGTATCAGAAAAAAGGAATCACACATTACTTGATATGGTGTGATGTATGATGAGTTTTGTTGATCTTTCGGACAACCTTTTGGGGTTTTTCTCTACAAACCGCCACGTTTATGCTTAACCACGTACCATCTAAATCGGTTCAAAAGACACCATATGAGATATGGTATGGGAAAATTCTCGATGTGTCTTTTGTGAAGATATGGGGATGTGAAGCTTATGTTAGGAAAATGTTTCCTGAAAAGCTTGGCCCTCAGTCTAATAAACATTATTTTGTTGGATATCCCAAAGAGACAAGGGGATACTACTTATTCCACCCAACTGGAAACAAGATAGTTGTTGCCAGAAATGTTGTATTTCTTGAAAAGAAAATTATTTCCAAAGGAGTTTGTGGGAGGAAAGTGGAACTCAAAGAAGTTTGAGACCAACAAGAAAACATAGAACCGATATATGAACTAGGAACTCAGAGAATCACAAAGTGTTGTGGAGACTCAAATTCCTCATGTGACACAAGAAACTCGTAGATCTAATAGGACATCCCTTGAGCCTGAGAGATTTGGATATCTTATGACTCAGGAAGATAGTGAATTGGTCATAGATGATGAGCCAATATCCTATATATAGATGCTATTGAGGGACCAGAGTCTGATAAATGGCTTGAGGCCATGAGATTTGGAATGGAATTCATTTATACCAAGAAAGTATGGACTTTGTGGATCCACCTGAAGGGGTAAAACCCATAGGGTGCAAGTGGGTCTTCAATAAGAAGACTGACATGGATGGAAAGGTCCAAACCTATAAGGGAAGATTGGTTGCAAAGGGTTTCTGAAAAGTTCAAGGTGTTGACTATGATGAAACCTTTTCTCCAGTGGCCATGGTTAAATCCATCAGGATCATGCCAGCTATTGCATCTTATCATGACTATGAGATTTGGCAAATGGATGTTAAAACCACATTCCTTAACGGTAATCTTGTTGAGGATGTGTATATGACACAACCTGAGGGGTTTATAGATACAAAATTTGCAAATAAAGTTTCTAAGCTACAAAGGTCAATCTATGAAGTAAGCATCTCAGAGCTAGAATCTTCATTTTGATGAGACAGTATAAGGGTTTGGCTTTGCTCAAAATGAAGATGAACCTTGTGTGTACAAGAAGGTTAGTGGGATCATAGTGACATTCCTCATATTGTATGCAGTTGACATACTATTGATGGGGAATGACATCCCTATTTTATGAAAGGTAAAGACATGGCTAGGAAATACATTGTCAATGAAAGACTTGGGAGAAGCATCGTACATCTTGGGGATGAAAATCTATAGAGATAGATCTAGAATACTTCTTGGACTAAGTCAGAGCACATATATTGACAAAGTGCTAAAGTGGTTCAACATGGATAACTCAAAGAGAGGAAACATGCCTGCATGTCATGGTGTCCCCATCTCTAGAGCTCAATGTCCCAGTCCTTGTGAAGAAAGGGAATGCATGAGTGTGATTTCATATGCCGCGGAAATCAGATCAATCATGTATGCAATGCTATGTACCCATCCATACGCCTCGTATGCCTTGAGCATGACGAGCAGATGTTAGTCAGATCCAGGTGATGATCACTGAATAGCCATGAAGAACATCCTCAAGTACTTGAGAAGAACTAAGGATCAGTTCTTAGTTTATGGCAGAGAGGAAGAGTTGGTGGCAAAAGGTTACACTTATGCAAGCTTCTAGACTGATCAAGATGATTACAAGTCATAATCAGGATTCCTATTTTGCCTCAACAATGGAGTTGTGAGTTGGAAGAGTTCCAAGTGAGAAATAGTTGTCAATTCTAAAACAGAGGCCAATTATATTACTTCTTAAGTGCAGCAAATGAGTCTATATGGATCAAGAAGTTCATCATAGAACTTGGCATCATCCCTAGCATCAATGAGGCAATCGAGCTATATTGTGACAATAATGGAGCTATTGCACAAGCTAAGGAACCCAGATCACATCAGCACTCAAAGCATATGTAAAGGAGGTATCATCTCATACGAGAAATCATACAACGAGGGATGTAAATATTTGCAAAGTACCAACTGAAAACAATGTTGTTGACCCCTTAACAAAAGCACTTTCACAGTAGAAACATGATGGACATGTAAGATCACTTGGAATATGATTCGTAGGTGATTTGATCTAAGTCCAAGTGGGATTATGTTGGTATGTATGCCCTGAGAGCCAATCATGTGATGATTGTAGTAGCATAAATGTAAACAATTTGATTATTAATAAAGGCAACCTTCCAATTTATTTTGTTTGTTCAGTTATGAGATAATGAAATAACATTATAAATGTCTAGAGAATAATATTATTTGATGACGTATGTCTTCAAGTATTAGACTTGAGAAATGAGATCATACATATGTGTTTTTTTGGTCCACTAAAAACTCCTTTAGCTTTTTTTTGTATTTTAGGGTATAGTATATGTACAAGGCCGAGCAATGTGTATAAAGCACATCCTCAAAAAAAGAAACTATACAAGGAAGAGAAAGAATAAAGAAAGTTGTATACACTCTTCCTAAGAAACAAGAGGTAACTTCAGGGATAAGCAGTAGGGAGTCGGGCTCCACAAGGCCAATAGAACCATGAACAGAGAGAAGACAACGAGACCATCCATCTTCCTGACAAAAGACGAGCAAGGAGCTCCAACCAGAAGCTCTAACAGACAAAGTCAATACCCAAAGCAAAGGTCTGTCATGTTAAGAAGAGTGGTAGTGATAAGAATTAAAATCTTTGAGAATCAACTTCCACAACTCAGCACATGTTCTAGCATTATCATCATGCACACGAGTATTCCTTTCCCACCAAATATAATAAAGGGAGCACAAAGCCAGAAATCTGAATTTGCTGCAAGATCTTCTACTCAGATCAGACCATGAAATAAGGTCAACAGAAACATTCAACTCCAAGCCTACATGATTCCAAATCTGTTTTGAGAAAGGGCAAAGAAAGCACACATGTGTGGAGTCCTCACAATCACACTTGCAGAGAAAACACATAGACGGAGTATAAATACCCCTTCTTCTAGTGTAATCCGAAGTTGGGAGCTTATTGTGAGCTGCTTTCCATGCATGCACTTTATACCTATTTGGGACTTTAGATTTCCAAATCCAGTTGAAGATATCAGACTCACTCAACTTATCTCTGATAGAATTCCATACATTTTTCATATTTGGATGATCACTATTGCAGAACATAATAATATCTTTTTTGTTCAAGGAGTAGGGATGCTTTTCAAGGAAGTCAGTTAGCTTCTTATTTATCCTCAAGGGAGGGACATTCCAATGACCTTCAAAGACAATAGAGGCAACATAGCAATCAGTAGGCAGACCCAGTTTGAGGAAAGAGTCAGCACCAACACAATCCTTCAAAAAATGGTTGCCTGGAACCCAAGGATCCATCCAAAGCTTAATACTCTCTCCATTTCCAATAATATAAGAGACATGATAAATCATAATGTTTCTACTACTAAGAATTCTCAAGAAACTCCAAGACATGTTGGTGTTAGTAGAAACAAGCCAGAAAGAAGACTTTAGAAGATATTTTTTATTTATCCATTTGACCCAAAAGGAATCCTTCTTGTTTGCAATATCCTAGCCATTAGCAAGAGCACATGCCAAAGAAACATCTTCAATTTTCCTAATGCTGAGGCCACCCTCAGACTTGGGCCTAGTAACTTTCTCCCATTTGATCAAATGAAGCATCTTTTTGTTATTTTTACTACCCCATAAGAAATCGCGGCATAGCCTGTTAATCTCTTCCATGATAGATTTAAGAATAGGAAATTAATGGCACCAATGGAGTTAGATAGAACCATTTGTTGAGTTAATAAGCTCGAGTCTTCAAGCCATGGACAAGCACCTAGCTTTCCAACTCTCAAGTCTAGCTTTTATCTTATCAACGAGAGGGGCACAAGCTATTTTGTTAATCTTGCCAATAACCAAGGGAACTCCCAAATACTTAGAAGGTAAATCAGCTACTTTGAACTTAAGAATATCAACAATGGTAGTGCTATCAGATCCTTTACTTAGAATAATCTCGCTTTTGCTAGGATTGGTATATAAACTAGACAAGATGCCAAAGTAATTCCGAATGTTCAGAATATTCTTTGCATTGTCTTTATTGGCTTCCAGAAAAATCATCAAATTGTCAGCAAACACCAAATGAGAGACACTCAGACTCTTAGAAGCTTTAACATGAGAGATAGTCTTATCCTTGACAACCTGATTCATGATAATAGAGAAGGCCTCCATAACAATGACAAAAAGATAGGGGGCCAATGGGTCGCCCTACCTAATACCATTGGAAGGTTTGAAATGCCTTGTAGGCTCCCCATTAATCAGAATTTGGTAGGAGGTTGAATTAAAAATCTTTTCAATCCACCCAATCCAAATGGAAGGGAAGCCCATTTTGT
Source organism: Alisma plantago-aquatica (assembly GCA_963693085.1). Taxonomy (NCBI): domain Eukaryota; kingdom Viridiplantae; phylum Streptophyta; class Magnoliopsida; order Alismatales; family Alismataceae; genus Alisma; species Alisma plantago-aquatica. Next base: position 1,794,102,218 of record OY856409.1, read on the forward strand.
GCATAACAAAATACAAAAATTTCCAGTTCATAGAATCGTACGTTTTCGAGATATCTACCTTGAGACACATCTTAGAGCCAGAAGAAGACCTATTAAAATCATGAACGATCTTGTTGGTGAGTAAGATAGAGTCTTTAATATTCCTTCCTTTCACAAAGGCATTTTGGTTAGCACTAATAATAGAAGGCAGAATATCTTGCAATCTATTAGCCATGATCCTGGATATAAGCGTGTGGACCACATTACACAAAGCAATCAGCCTCCAATTTCTGATTTCAGTGGAGTTGGAGCCTTTGGGAATCAAGGTAATGAAAGTATTGTTAGCCTCTTTCAACATCTTACCATTGGTAAAGAAATCAAAGATAGCAGAAGAAACATCCTATTTGATAATTGGCCAGAACTTCTTGATGAAGAAGGGGTTAAACCCATCGGGCCCATGGGCCTTGTTAGGGTTTAGATTGCTAACCACATCATCGATCTCAGTCTGGGTAACTTTGGAGATAAGATAGACTTTTTGAGAGTTACAGACAGAAGTGTCATTCCAAAGAAATTCACCAAGAAGCCCTGTATTAGAATGGTTATTAGTGAATAGATTGCAGTAAAACTCAAAAATATGCTCCTTGATCATGCTAGGCTCATAGCACATCTCATTATCAATCATGAGACAATTGATATAATTTCTTAATCTTCTAGTCTTCAGAGACGAGTAGAAAAACTTGGAATTCATGTCACCCTCCTTGGGCCATATGATTCTAGACTTTTGTCTAAGGAGGATTTCCTCAGCATATTCAGAAATAGTGAGTTCCCTTCTTAAAAGTTGAGCTTTCTCCACAAGATTAATATCACTAGGGTTACGATCAGCAATAATCTGAGCATGAAGAGCAGCAGACCAGAGACTTTTGACTTCATCATTGTAGTTTCCCACATCCTACTTATTCCACTTGATTAAGTTATCTTTGAGATTACTAAACTTCCTATAGACTTTGAACATCGCACATCCTTCAACATCAGTATTCCACGAAGAAGAAATAATATCAGGAAGAGAAGATTTCAAAGCCCAAGCATTAATGAACTTGAACGGATATTTGACGATTCTAGGTTCACCAATGAAAACATTAAGCTATCTATGATCGCCAATCGTGTTAGAAACAAGCTCACCAGATACATTATCAAATTGTGTCAGAAATTTATTGTTACCAAGAGCCCTGTCAATCTTAGAGGTAATAAACCTATCACCAGGTTGATGATTATCTCAAGAGAAAAAAGGACCTATAAGATCAAGCTCAGCAATTCCATAGTTAAGAAGAAAGGAATTAAACTCCTCCATAGACTTCCTGGAAGGAGGACATTTACCTTCTCTCTCAATATCCTTATGAACAACATTAAAATCCCCTATCATAAGCCAAGATTTATTACAAATTTGAGCAGTGCTTTCAAGAGAGTCCCAAAGACTAGACCGGTCATTGTCCTCAGTATGACCATAGATAACTGACACCCAGAAGTTTAGATCACCCACCACAATATCAAGAAGAATATGTTGGTCAGTCTCCTTCAGTTTAGTAACATTGCAGAGATTGGGTTTCCATAGCACAATAATTCTCTCAAGAACATGAGAATCAATATTAGAAACATAAGAAAATTCAGGAAAAAACTTCATCATTAGCTTATCGATCTTCTTCTTACGGACTTTAGTTTCAATCAAAACAAAAACATGACCGTCAAATTTTCTAACAACCTCCTAGACACCTCTTACCTTGTTAGAGAGGCCCCTGACATTCCAGGAGGTTAACTTGATGGAAATCATTTGGTATCTACAGTTGTTGAGCTGACAGCCTCAGCAGAGTCTTGAATTGATGAGATGATTGCCTCTGTATTTGTAGACGACAAGTGTAGCTCCAGATGAATAGGTGAATACTGAGCATTCTCCACTCTATGATACATACTCACATTTAGTTTCCCCTGACATCTTGGAGGGTCTTTAGGATTATGGATCACAGAGCAGGTAGCAGCGGAACTAGAGGAGGCTTGAGAGCTAGTATCACTGCTAGGAGATGGTATACTATTGCCACAGAGAGGCAAAGGAGTTGAGGGAACAGATCCAGTAACCTCTATAGCATTATGAACAAAGCCTTCATTCACTTCCTTCGATAACCTTAGATCTTCTATGGCTGGAATTTCTTTAGAAAGTTTCTCTCTAGCGCGATTAATTTCATCTATATCTTCAATCTCTTCAATGAACAACAAGTCATCAACCTCTTTACCCACAGGCATTTTACTAAATGGATTTTCAGCACCAACCTTCTTCGCTACCCAGGATTTTCGAGAATCGTCAACCACAATTGGTTTTCATTTCACAACATTAGGGCTTACACGACATTCCTCATGAGAAAACAAACCACATTGGGAGCACTTATACGGTATCCATTTGTACTCAAGACGAACCGTGTGTTCTACTCCTTCTTCACTGTAGAGCGTGAGTTTCTTTGGAAACCTGGAGTCCTTGTTAACCAAGACCTGAATTCTAGCCATATCCAGCCGTCGGAAGCTGTAGGTATCTTCATCCATCTTAACTGGATAGCCAAAGAAGGAACTAATTCTATTAAATGTTCTACTATCCCATAACTCCACTAGTAGATCCAATATATCCACCCATATCGGTACATCCAATAGAGCAACTCTGTTTTGCACTTCGCCAGGCTTCCATTTCCTTAGAATCACATGTTTTCCTCTTACATATAGTTCAACTTTCAACGTTTATTCTAGATCCACTTGGTTCTCAAATCTAATCAGAAAGAATCCTGAACCTCTATCAAACACTTCAAAGGAGCTCCTAGTTTGCCAAACATTATCAAGGTAGGACGCCAGAGTCGAGATATGAGGCTAGAAGTCTATAACATAGCCCAACAGACATTTGCTCCACCTATTTGTGTTTTCCTCAGCCTCCTTACCAAGGTAGACGATTTTGCCATTGTTCAACGAGACATCTACTCTTTTCAGATCTAGCACACTCACATGGGATCTCGGGCGTATCGACACCCAGTTGGACAAAACAAATGTGAACAACTTCCCAGGAACTGGATCTGGGGTCGAGTCTGCCGCGAGTTTAGAATCAACAAGAGCTAAACTAGAATCTACTCCCTTTTGCTGGCGAGCTTCTCTGAGAGACAAACGGAAAGATGTTGTCGCCTCGCCAATCGCCTTGTCACCCACACCAGCGAGTGCCATCTTTTCTTATTCCAATCCTCCAAGTTAGATCATACAGATGTTAAGAGTACATATACATATTCACGTTATGTTCGTGATCGATTGTTATTGTGGAAGGTTGATAGACAAAAATAACACATAAGATCATAGTGTGATTTGGTTGATGACTGAGTCTCATTGGTCATGATATGGCTATATCAAACCAAGCACATAGGCACGTGTTAGAGAATAGTTTATCGGACATACCCACCGTGAGACTGACATATGGAAGCCATCTTCATGGAAGTCATAGTCAGGTCTCATAGTGATGGTGGTGGTTATGGTTCTTAGACCTAAAATCACTACACTCATCACATGTCCATGGATAAACTTTGACATCATCAAACGCAGCCCTGAAACATGGGTTGTTATAACAGTGATGATTGGGTGGCTTTGACACATGGGGATTGACTGTGAGTAATGGATTTGGGACTTGTCCCTCCTATGGGAGAATGATATCCTAGGCTTCTTGATTAGCGAGACTGGGAAAAATACATGGTCATGTACATGTAAGTGAATGTGTTGAGCTTACATATATCTCATACAGTCTGCTCTAGTTCAAGAAATAAGATTGAATAATAATGAGGGTGATTGCTCCATGCCATTAGTTCAATCTAGATATTAGTGACAAAGAAACTATACAAACATTGTAACACCATACACAGATTTTAGGTTGAAGTTGTTCCTCAACTTTCCATTTACTTGGGTAGCAATGATGTGCAACTAGGCACCACTCTTTTCTTGTGATGTCATAAATTGTTATGGACATTCACTGCCAATGTAATATGGGACCTATAGGGTCACACACATAGTTCTTAACCTAGAAGAGGAGTTCATATCTCAAATGACAGTGAAGTAAGTGCTAAAGTGTTTAGGCATTTCATTCAGGAAATAAATAGGCTAACAATACTACCAAACACCCATCTCAAGTATTGAGGCATCCACTTGGAAGTGCCAAATGACTGTCTGAAGGGTTGAGATGGGTGTCTGTGTGTTAACTTGGTTGTGAGTTAAAACTGGAAAATGAATGAACCAACCCAAACAAATGGGCTCGACTCGGGTCACCAGACGACCGTCTAGGCCAACTGAGATGGTCATCTTGCATGGGCGAGATGGTTCAGTCTGGTCGGGGAAGGTTCTAGATGTTTCCCTATTCATTTCGCTTGAGCAATACTTGTCGCACAAGGAAATAAATGTCTAACATTGATGGGAATTGATTTTCTAAATTTGTGCACAATTGGAAACTATCAAATGACCATCTCGTGTGTGAGACAACCTTCTGGCTTTGTGAAATGGCCATTTTGGCTGCTGCAGTTTGCAAAATTTATAGAATTTTTGTGAAAATTCAAGTTCTTCTGGTTCTTTCCACTCCCACACATTAATCCCAAACTGAATAGCAACTGGGAACCTTGACCCTATCTCTACTATAAATGGAGGGGTACTAGGGGCTTCCCAGGGTACAACACAGATAACTAAGAATCAGTTCCTCTGACAATTGTTGCTCTCTCTAGTTATGGTAACCACGAGAGCCCAGGAAAGTCCTACCTGACAAGGGATGGATAACCACAGGAGAGAACAACTGGGAGTTGTCATCGTGGGAGAGAAAGTTGGTGACTAGTACACCAACGGGAGGTATGACTCCTTCCTGTTCGGTCTAGTATGACGACATGAGTTCTAGGAAGTCTGTGTGGACTACCATAGAGGCGGGAAGCTATTGTTTTCTACTTGGAGGAAAATTTCAACCAGCAATCTGTGATAAGAGGACATGTTGAAGGAGACGAAATTTTTGGCTACAGTCTGTGGTGCAAACCAGGAGGCGCAGTAGTCAGATATGTCCTGGTGCAACTAGGATTCAGAGTTGCACATCTACAACGATGAGGATTGTCACTGGACTTGCTCTAGGACCAGGTATATCTATAAACCATCCCATGATCTACTGATTATGGGGAATATGGTAGATAAAATTTTAAATTCCTCTTCCTACTCTGTACCATATTTCCCAACATGCAAAACCTTGTCGTAAGTTATACTTAAAATGTTTTAGTTAACATTTTTTCATGCAGTATGATAACCAAGGTTCATGTGGTCTCCATGATGATTCTATGTTACTATGGCAATCTAGGGCCAATGATGATTGACCATCTATAGACAAGTCACTCCAAGAGTAAGAACCCATTCATAACTAGAGGAATAATTACTACCAAGGTATTGGCTCTAGATTATGCTTTATAGGGCCTAAAAATTAATAAGGGACCAATTTTGTAGAGTTGAACTATCTTGCATGGTCCCAAATTATTTCCCTATGATATGATAAGATTGTATACAACATAAACCTTGAGTACCCTGGCATCATCGTGGAGCTGCCTTGTCATGCTAATTTCTTCTTGCTAATATAGGACCCATAAAAGATTTCATGGGGAAACTTGCCACTGGGTAAGTGAATACCCCCAAGAAGGATATAGGGCACAACCCGTGGATCTACCCAAAGGATAAAGGGAGACTAATGTGCAAAAGTAGTAGCAAACACTACAACAATTGTGACACATTAGAGAAACAAAAGATGATGGATGAGCATACCCTCCTCCAAAAAAATTCTACAACATGTCTACATCCAAGCGCAATTGGAGGGGATCCAAAAGACTCAGGAAGCCGTGTAGTTATATCAACAATGGATGCACAATTAGGTTAACCACATGTACTGATACCGGTATGTTCAAGTAGAAATGAACCTGTAATGGGGAGATGACTTATGGGATGTAGCACAGGACTACACCGTTACATATCCACCCATCTGTTAGACTATTAGGTTGGCTACTACAAGTACCCTCCATCCCAGGGAGGCCCATAAGATCCATCTCCCCCACCACTGTGACAATACCCTATCATTCCTAAGTTTTCATCTTATGTTGAGGACAACATGATTCAAAATCTTGGGGTGGTAGAGTGGTACACCGTCTTATCTCAATCTCATTTTATAGTGCTTATTTCACAATGCTTGGTGATGATGATTTGTGCAAGCACCCTTATCTAGATTTTTTATTGTCTCACAGACATGCAAATTATTTAGTATAATTTCTTGCATTTTTGTGTATTTTTTTTTAAAAAAATCTCTTTTGTCATGCCATCCATTGTATTTGCAATGCATGTAGGTTACTCTGTCTTTTTTCCTGTGTTTGTATTTAGGATTTACTTTCAATATGTTTATTTCTTTCTAGTATAGATCTTAATGTGAATAGGGGCATTTGAGACTATTTTGGGAAAGTTTTTCCCATAAACATGTGTCGAATTAATCTGTATCGCAATAAATTAAATTTGAAGAGTAAGACCTTTGATGAATACAACTCACCTCATTTCATAAGATAGATTAATTGATATACTTGCATGCTTGACTTTACATATGTGTGTCATCTCTGTCCATTTGGAATGAATGGTAATAAATACTCAAAGAAAACACTAGATGCTTAGGTCAAGTTATGAATCATGAAAAAGTATATGGTTGATTAAGTTGCCCATTTTATTATGATTTGTCCATGTTTGTGAAGTTTGTGGGATTAGCATGCATGCAATAACATGTATTGAGAAAGTGCACTACTAATGACCCCTATTAGACTTAGTATCACTTCTTACCTCTCAACCCCATGAAAAGATGCTAAAGAGAACATAAAAAGCCATTTCCACCTCCCAAAAGTGGAAGTGACCATACATATACCTTCTTAATTCTTCCAATCACCACATGTTCCCTCCCTACATATGGGGAAAAGAAGAAGAAGAAAAAGAAGTGAGATATTTCTCTATATAATATAATCTCAAGAAAAGAAAAGATGGATGTTCTATGTAATATCACCCCAACTCCTTTCCATAACCATTTCTCTTCTTTTTATGCCTATTAGGGTTAGGTAAAATCAACCCTAGACTTTCTACCCGACACAAGACAAGTGGATCATCAAGTATGGCCTAAACCTTAGAGGAAAATACATGCATGTGAAAACCACTCACACAACAAGCTTGGACTAAATCTTACAAAATGATATGATTTACTCAGAGCATAGTAGAATGCCACATCCCTTATATTAATTTTGATTCCATATATGTGTAATCTCTATGTTTTATGATCTGTTTATAGTAAGTCATGAATGAAGAGAAGAGAGATGTGAATGCCTTTGTATAGTCAAGGTTGAAGTATATCGACTCAAATTGTCATGTTTCATGTGGGTTAGTGCTTTCATCACTTTTACTTGAATGAAATTGAAGAGAGATTGAGTTGGAGCATACTTGAGGACAACTATGTTTTAAGATTTTAGTGGTGATGCAGCCCTAAAATGGGTCTTCATCATGTGTCAATTTTCCTATTATCCATAGCTAGATGTTTCATTATGCATTTTATTCCCCCCAATAAATGGTTTATAGTCAAATGCACTTATGGACGTTCTTTACATGCTTTTTAGGTACTTGGACCACGCTTTGGATGGAGTCCATAAAAGGAGGAGGATTATAGGATTTCTTCACCCTTGGAGGAGCCCCAACTAGGAACAAGAACTATGCTAACCTGCCCCAAGTTTCCAAAGATCAAGCTAAGGAAACAAACATCATTATTAATCAAAGTGAAGATAAAATGCTACATTGAAAGCCTCCAACATCAATGTGTTACCAAAGATCATCCATGCCAAGGCAGTCAATTCCATAGTGAAATTAGTAAGGAATCTACTCTAAGTAAATCAAGTAGCACAAATGTTCAGGCCATAACAATCATGCCAAGAAGACCCTAACACAACCATTCCAACAAGGATGACAGTGTTTCCAAGCATGCAAGACGACTGTGCCAAGGAAAATGACCCAAGTCCAACCGCTCCAAAATGGGTGTGATACCCAATACGATCATTCTACCTCATATCCACCATGATTGTGCTACCCAACATGACTATGATACCTACCCCCCCCCCCAAAAAAAAACACCCAACATCAACCTGATCATTTTACATTTGCACCATAGTTGTACTCTCTCAGCATGACCATTCTACCATCCACCCACCACTTCCATTCTACCTGAAATGATCATACTACCACCCAAACCCTACTGCTTCTCTTATGTATTTTTACTAAAATGCCCTCACTTAACCATAATCTTCCCAAGCCACTATATAAGCATTGGTGGTGGCTAGGATCACAAGGTTTGCACTTCCTAGCATTCATTGAGGAACTTACTAATTTCCACTTACCTTGCATTGATTTCCACTTCCCCCACCTCAAAACCTTAGATTTATAGGGGTTCAACCATTTCCATCCACCTCTTAATAATTTTCATTCATCAATGAGGGATATGTTCATCCATCTAAAGAAGGAGGTGAAGAAGAAAGAGTTTTCATTAAGATCTACAGTATTTTACTCTTCTAATCCTTATTTTTTCATTTTCTTGTACTACGAGTAGATAAGCCCCTTTTGTTGCCAGTTTGGGTGAAAAAATGTGACTTGATACCATGTTGGGGGAAATAATGTGTCATTTTTTTTGGCATCATTTTCTAGTGGTTATATTCTACTTATTTGTTGTTTCCCATCTACAATTATGTGATTGGTTCTTAATAACACCTAGGTATTGGGGAAATGGGTGATATGTGATTGATTTGAGATTTTTCTCCTAGGTCCAGCTAGTAGATCCCTAGATAGCTACTCTCTTTCTACATATCCAACCATCATCCTACACCTAGGTGAGATATCTAAGTATCTAGTTTGTAAGAACTTAGAGAAAATGGCTTGGGTCTCGATAAAGGCTAGTTGGTAGGTGACGTGAGGGGAAAAACCCTCATTTCCACCCTCCATTACTACCCTTGGCCTCCAAATTCCCTAAGATTTTTCATCCTAGAAACCTAGACTTATTAGGTCATAGTTGAAAACTTATAACCTAGTAATTTGAGCCTTACAAGGTTGGATAGGGGGTGATAGGGATTCATTCCCCTATACATACCCTATTCCACCGTGGATAACTAGTAGTTTAGGGTAATTTTCTATCACTTGTCTTGCTTGTTTGGTTTGATAACATGAATGAATGACTGATGTTCACATGTTATGAAACAGCAAGATAGTTTATTCTCACATTTATCACTAAAGGCCCCCACTTAATGTTAATGGGAAATTTGCTATCCCTTAGCTTGCTTCTTTTTTATTTAGTAAATTTTCTTATTCATGTTAGTTAGTCCATTCTAGAGTATCTAGTGATAGCACTTAGTCTCTTGTTCTAGTTCTTGTTATTCAATTGCTAGTTTAGCTCCCTAGATTCCTTTCTTGGGTGATTTCCAGTTTAGTGCTTTCTCTTTCATTGCTTAGTTAAATTTCTCTCTAGTTTTTTAATCAGGACTACCTTTTTAGTATAGGGTTTATTGTTTTCTTTGTCTTTCTTGCATTAGAGTAATTTCTCTTTTCCTTTAAAAATCTTTTAGTTTTAAACTACTAGGGTTAAGCTAGGTTTTCTTCTTGCATTTCTTCATTGCTTTCTCACTTAGTTTAGTCCTAAAAATCAAGATCTAACTTCCTCTACATTAGGAACCTAGCATAAATGAACATAGATCTAGTTCCCCCTGTCTCTTTTGGGTTCAACCCTAATTTGTCACTCATGTACCACTCCTAATCGTATGCATTTGAAGAATTTCATAAGAGTGTGCCCAAATTGGGCTTGATAAATATCAAAAGACCCAAGTGTGATCCTAAGGCACGTCTAGCCATGTCAATTGGCTAGGGGTTGTGTGGACACATCAGGATCCAAATCCATACAATAATACCTATATCATAGAAGTAGATAAATTTATCACTATTACATATATACCTCAAGTGCAGATCCCTTTCCCCTTCTTGTTATTCAATTCCTCTAGATAGAGAGGACACTTTCTCTTCCAATGTCCATTTTGGTGATAGTGGTACAAAATTCCTTCTTTACCTACTCCTCATTTTTCCTTAAGTACAGAAGATGTAGACTTTTGGCTAGACTTAGAACATTTATTGGATTTTCCATTGCCCTTGGACTTTCCTTTTCCTCTACTGATCATCATCACATAATTGGTCTTTCCTTTTATTGCGCCCCCCACAACTCTTCTCAACATGCCATGTAGCTCTGTCAGTGGCTTAAAAAAATTACTCATGTTGTAATTCATGTCAAATTGTTTATATGAATTCAGAATTGATTGTTGGATCACATCCATGGACAACTCTTAGTATAAATGAAATTTCACTCTAGCTATATTGTCCACATACCCAATTAACTTGAGTACATTGGGTCCATCTAGATCACCTTCCACCATATTGCACTTAAATAATGCCTTGGAGACATCATAACTCTCTTGCCTTTCATGTTCTTGGTACATGATTTTGAGATGTGTTATCATCTCAATAACACATCTGGTATTGATGTATTGTTGTATCCAGGATATAGAGATTATGTTCGTGTGTGAGAACAATTTTTAGCATCCTGAACTAGTTGTTGAAGTCATTCCTATTTAATTTTTCCTGCTCAAGGATCAATCATAGTGAAAAATTGTTGTTGTTGGTTGCCATTTGATCTGAAAGAAATATTTTACAAGAGTTAATATTTGATTTAACAAAAAAATTGATTTTAATTTAATCTTTAATTAAACATTAATGTCACTATTTTACTTCAAATTAATAGCCCTCACTATCAATTTGGAAGAGTGCGCCCTACTTTGGAAGAACCACATATCTATTCTCACCCTTCCATAAGATTGATAGTGAACCATGCTTTGTTGCTCTCACACTTTTTTGATCAAGTTTTTCATGTGTATTCACATTGGAAAGAATCACATAATTTTATTCTTATCTCAGGTTTTTTTTGTATATATACATTGTGAGAACCCATCAAACTAAACGAGATTACTCAAAACTCAAAATATGATTGATCACTAATCAATCACATAGCAAAGAAAATGGGATAACTAAAAGTGATTGAGTAATCCAAACATGTCCAAGAACATTTACATAAAGGCCCAATGTCTTGCATATATTCATATATCATGCCAAGTATCTGCTACAACTGCACAGTGGCCTCAGCCACAACATATACATATAGAAGGATGTTGTCCACACATACCACATGTACCAGCATCAGAATACTAACGAAATCTCGAGTCGATAGAAACATTGTATACAAACTTTCTTGCCCAGACCTGAGAGTACATGTATGACTCTAGGACACACTAGAGATCTAGACAACCTTATCTAATGTCCTACACCACAACTACTCCTTGATTCCAAGGGTTTGTTGTTGCTACTACCGATCACATAAAAAGATGTGGTGACCCATGAGGTGAGACCCATGTCCCAATGAGAGATATAACTCTCAGCAACACTTATTGATTACAACAAATTAATTAATTAAATAGAATAGAAATACCAGATATAAAAACTTCTTGAGAATAGATCTAATCAGAATCTTATCTGTAGTATTGAAAGGTTAACATTATTCTCAGGAGATCAGGTGAAGTTAACATCATGGGAATAACTACCATCATAAGTATGACTAACATCATAAACATAGTTAACATCAATAGTAGGGCTAACTGTATAAGCATAGCTAATGTCATAATCAAATCTAACAACAATTAGCATAGCTAAAAACATAGGCATGACTAACATCATAAGAAAATCTAACAACATATCTACAACATGAGCATATCTTCCATCTCTTATTGCACTGTACATCATATATATGTAAAAATAGAAAACAAGGTTTATCATCCAATGTGAAGTGTTGTATAAAATCCCTAACATATATTCTACATGGTTGTATTACATCTTTTATTAAGCCTTGGGGAGTTTGAGTCATACCACTCAAAGTCCAACTGACCACCACTTGGTCACAATCAGTTCTGTACAAGATCTTGAAGAGTTTGAATCCTAAGATATCTTTCCCTCGATAAGTAAGAGTGAACTGCAGTTATATTCTAGTTAAACTTCCTGCAATGACAAGTAGTCAAGATACTAACACCTAGCATGTCCTTAGTATAGGAGATGACACTAGAAACCAGGGTATACTTAACCCAATCTTCCAAGGTACAACCTCACATGTCCTCCATCACATCACATATACAAGTATCTGAGACACAGCCCCAACCACTCTTAATTTGAGGCATGATTGCAACCATCCTCCATAACCTTGGAATCAGGATGTCAAGGATGTACACTCCCTACACCCGTGCATACTCAACGGTTATGTATGTGACTCCGAGATTCCCTTCGGAATACTCATTTCCCCATCCAACAAGTGTTGACATATAATGGTTCTATGACATAGGGCACTACATGAATAGGGTTTCACTTGATTAGTTATTTCCAATCATCTGAATTAAGGTTGCATCAAACAAGTGGACATACAAGCCCTAAATTTATTTCTAACAAGCATTGATATATAACAAATCTAGAAGATATAAAACATATTAGACATAATTCTTGATCACAACACTACGTGGTACTATTTCATTGCAATTCATGAGACTATACATGTCATCACACCATCTAAGGATATGAATCCTTAAACATTATCCCAGGGTACCAACCCTTATCAGCATCAAGAGAATTACACCCTCATAAGGGCTAAAGACATTCCCAAGGGTCATTAAGACCATCATATCATTTCCTGCATGATCATCATTATCTTTCAACACCTTAAATAAGGTTCAACTGACATCATCAAACTGGTGATACATCAGTACAACATAACATTGCATTAAATAACTATGATGTTCACATGGTAGCATAAAAGAAAGCATCAATAGTAGGACTATGATAACCACCAGTTAACATTTTAGGGTTAAACCAACATTAGAGAGAATATTCATTCATCATATCAGACTAGGAAGCTAATTATAATTAACCATCGTTTCTTAATTGCATTAGGTTAAGTTCATCAAGATAGGTGGAAGTGATATTACAAATCAACACCTCAAATGCCATGGATTCATACACTCACTTAGGTCAAAGTACACCCTCCATACATATCATCCCCATCCGACCAGGGATGCATAAGGTAATGCATTACCATCTAATCCCATACTATCTTCAAGTATGGATTCACTCACGGTGAAACCATCAAATTGTATTAATGTGAGGTCAAAGGTAAGACTACAAAGTTATGGGTATGGAACCATTGATTCTACATCATCAAAACCAAACCATAAAATCATGGGCTTCACCCAAAACCATTGGATATGGGATAAGAAAAATCATAGGATGAATTACAAATAAAACCTTGAACCATTCATCTAGGAAAATCATTGACTCAAGACCTATAAGAATAATCATATATGATCTAGATAGGCCATTAGTTGTTAGAACTAGAAACACAGTCGTTTGATTGACATCAGAAGATCCATCGATTTTGGAATCTAGATCCACAGTCGGTTGTGGAAAGGAAGTCCACCATCAGGTCATGAAACTAGAAGGACTGTTGGTTGACACCGTCAACCTTAGGAACTAATGCAACCATCGTTTGAGGACCATTGGTTAGAGAAACCATTGAGTTAGGAGTCAGAAACACCATCAGTTGATGGCCTAGTGAAGCCATTGGATGTGAACCATTGAGTTTGATAAACCATTGGTTGAGGACTCAGAATAGACATCGAATGAACCAGAATGACCATCGAGTTTGGTCAACCAGTGGTGAAACAAGCTTCAAACTCTAAGTAAAAATCGTCGGATGTGAGGGGAAAGAAAACCATCGAGTCCACCACTTAAAGGGTAACTAATACAATCATTTATTGAGCACATAGAGTTCAATAGAAGCCAAATTAAGACCATAAATTTTTACAAGAAAATTGACCAAAATAGAACCAAGCACAAAACCATTGAGTTCCCTCTCAAGCAGGAAAATCAGCACAAATCCCTAAAATAATGAACCAATGTTTCATGGTGACTCGAGATCATTGGTTGGTGAAGAAGCATGGCCATAGTTTCTTGAAGTAAGATGGTCCAAAACAAAAACTAAGTCAATCCTTCGAATTGCACCAAAGGTTCAAAGAAAACAACACCAAGAACAGTACCATCAGGTTACATCTCAAGAAGGTAAACAACTCAAAACCCTAGGAGAGAGCCATCATTTGATAGAGAAAGCCACCATTCTCTACAAGAATGAAGGTCTAAATATTCCTCTACCAAAGAAGGTCCATGTATAAGAGTAAGGAGTTTATACAAGGATATTAACTACTCAAATCTACCACATAGGTTCAAACCCTATGCATGATAACAACTTTTCACTTAGAACTTCATTTTTAGGGAAAGATCAAGCAAATGCAAGCTTGGAGTAGGCAATAAACATGGAGAAAGTTATATAAATCACCTCTTAGGATGAATATGCATATCTAAAAATCAAATTAGCTTGAATAAAGAGGAGAAGAAACCCTAGCTTGAACACTCCTCACGTCCAAGCTAGCTCTTTTCTTCAAGAACAAGCAAATCCTAGGTCAAAGAAGCATGAAAAAAGGCATCTTCAACCTCTAGATCAAGCTCCACCATGGGTCTGATCTAGAAGAAGAGATAAGAAGGTAGGGAAGAAAAGAAAACCAAGGAAAGGAGGGAGATCTTACTTACTTAGGTCAAGAACAAGCTAAGGAAGCTTCACATGCTCAAAGAGAGGTAGATCTGAAACCATAAGTTACATGCAAGCTAGATCGGCCACCTTCTTTGACCTTGAGCCACTTATTCTCCACCAATAAAGGGGGATGAGTTACAAGCAGCAAGAAGGGAGAGAGAGAGACAAAAGGGGTCACTTGGGTGGAAGGTGAGAGGTATATAAGGCTATGGGTGAGAGAGAAGAGAAGGGTGAGGTGTCTAGCTAAGCTTGCCATGTGTCCAAGGTCTAAAGCATCATGTCCATGAAAACTAGAAGCTCCATTAGTTGTGGGCGTCAGGAGGACCAGTGAATAATGACTCATAGGCCATACATAGACCTTCAACAGTATGGTGACCATCAGATCATGACCCTTTGGTCATAAGGGTGTAAACCCTAGCTCGACCATCAGTTTGCACCACTACTTGGCGAACCATCAATACAAGGAGATTCAAGAGGAGAAATCATCGAAACTCACACCTCAAGGAACCCACATGGAACCACAATAGCATCCAAACACCAAGTGATCACATCAAACAAGGAGAACCATTGAGTTCTAGCCTCCAAGGTAGCTCATCCACGAGAGCAAAGCCTGACTCAACCCTAGATAGATGTCACCATCAAACCAAGGTGCATCTAGGTTCCCCAAGGTACAAACAACTCAAGAATGATAAGAAAACATGTGAGAAACAAAAAGAATTTGAAAAACTTCAAGAAAAACCATAGATATGGGAAAATTGCATAAATTCCAAAACTAGCATATAAATGCACAACTTGCTCAAACAATGTCCAAACCGGACCAAACTTGAAACTTAGGCTTGTCACATGATATCAAAGAAAATATTAGGGTTATATTAAGGTTTTAAGCATCCAATTTTGATAAGAAAAAATGTTCAAACAAAAAGCAAGGTCAGGGATCTTACATACATATATGTATTCAAACACCACATACTTATAGTATGTATCATATACACAATATATTAATACACAAGCACAATACAAAACATAGAACATTTGTTAAGGCCATACCGATTTAAACATTTAGAGACATAAAGGATCACTTTCACCTAAGGTCTATTGCATCATATGCATCATCAACCGGAGAACCTACATATGCATTACATTGCATAAACTTTTGTATGGATGCCCTGTGGATCTTTGTGGTTACCTCATCAGGCCAAATCCTCTAAAACATATTCTAGTCAATTTAGTATTTACATGATATATAGAAACCTCAAGTTACATCCAAGGGGAATTAAAAGGATTATAAATCATTACATATGGAAAAAGTGATGAGGCTTGACATGTAAGATGAATACTTGTCAACCAAAATGATCCATTCAAATACACATCGTGCACACACAGAAGAGGTCTTTAGTCATAACCATGCACACATCCATCAAATATAAAATGTTTTTGATAATGATGTGTATGATTTACAAATACATCATATCTTACACACACACACTCATATATATATATATATATATATATATATATATATATATATATATATATATATATATATATATATATATATATATATATATATTAAAAATTGCATATTTTTCATGCAAGGGAGTTCCCATAATAGATCTTTGATATAAACATAAACTATGAAGGGTACGTATGAGAAGCACCCCTTGCATGGGGTTCCAACTACTCGGTCATTAGATGAGAGTTGATGGGATGTCGCCACTCCTAGGTTATCAGGGGTAGCACCCCTGAAAAGGTATATGGAATTGTACTTATGCAACCATTCTCTAATGCTGATACAATGCTTGTGGATGCAAAAGGTGCAACAGAAAGGAAAAAGTTTAATCTATCCATTATCTCACAAGCAGATCTCATCAAGAATGATATATTAATAATGAAGAAAAGTGAGTTATACCATTATCACATAGTAGATCTAGTGATGATGCACACAAGATTATGGATATAGGATGTTGTCATTGACGTTTCCCCAATGTAGACACCAACTTGTCTATGACTCTATATCATTTGCATATGGGGGTATCTCATGTCATTCTCTAAGACCTAGCAAAGAAGGAGAAACCGTCTCATTAGCAATGTTCTAGCATTCCACAATCTCACCTTTTCTCCCTCTCCTTATTGGAAATGACACTAAGTCTAAAAGTAACCAAAACCCTAAACATCACACCCCTATATACAAGAGAGGTAGGGAAGCAAGGTTTCTAATAAATTATGTGAAATAAAAAGACAGATGTTGCCTTAGTAGCCCGTTCATGGATAGACGGTCAATGGAATGGCTTAGTCTAGTTGATTGAGCGATCAGTTTGGGCTGCTTTTTTTAGTGAATGTCCATACTTCCGTTCCAGTGATTGGCCAACCTAGGTCAAAACATTCTAGATCGATCTAGTTATCAAGTTCAATGGGGAAAATAAATTAACCAATTGATTGATTGGCTGATCTTGTCCAGTCAGGTGACTGGACTGAATAGTCGATTGACTGGTAGATCTCGGACTCTTCAATCAACTAGACCTTCCATTTATCAAATGGGCTATCTAGTCAGGTGACAAGACTTTCCATGGGCTTCTAATTATTCCTTGATGATTTAACTAATTCCCTAAACCTTTTAATTACCAATTAATCATATGTTCATGATTATGTTCCTCTTCCCTATGCATCCTGTTTGTGTGACCTTGTAGTTTCCAAATTACATTGGGAGTGATATCTATAATCACATTATGATAGGTCATGTAATGATTGATATGTATCAAGACTGCATTTCCACCCAAGTAATTGGAGAATTTGTATTACAACTTCAACCTAGTATTGTAAGATGTGATGCATTGATCTTATAATTACTTTGTATCCAATATGCATTCTAGATCTGAGGCATAGAAATGCAATCCTTTTAATGTTGAATTTGTTCCTTGATCTAGATAGATTATTTGAGATACATATGAGCTCATCATCATATGCTCACTCAATGAGAATGCACATGCATTTCATAGTCTCACTCATCAATTGGTCGAGATATCACTCCAACTTGAGGGAAAAATTCCATCTACATGACTCACAATAATTCACATGTATCACAATGCACCCAAGTACTACATGTATGGAAACCCTTATTCAATGTCACATCGAGTAGTGTTAAATTACACCGAACAACATGTGATCATTTTAGTGACTTCAAGTCTAATGACCAAAATCACAATTTTCATGTGAGATATGATTTTGGCTTCTGTTTATGGCTTCCATGTATCGTTCTCGAGGTAGGTCTATCCAACACACTTATTGAAAATAAGTAGTTATGTGTTTGATTTGATATCTAATATCATGGCTAATGACACATAGTCAGTAGTCATATATACTAGTCCCAATGGATTATTGTTCTCCTAATATCCACAATAATATTTGATTAGGTACCAACGCAATAATGGATACTCTCAGCATGCACATGACCTATATTCAAGTCCTCAACCCAAAATCACATGCCATTGAGTCATTCATTCTTAGGACATTATCATATTTATTCATTATCTCATACTTAAGAAAACATAATAATTTGGATTTCCTTTAGTAATAATCAAATAAATTACAAACCATGCCATTCTAATCATCATATGACTATTTCTTAGGGCACTCTACCAACATTAGCCTCTTGAGTCAACAATATCCCCATATTTTAAGAGGCAACCCATTCAAAAGTGTATTGAAAGCTTTCCAAAAAAATCATACATTTAATGAAACCTAGGGTTTTCAATAGAGTTGAGTTTGTATGCTCTCTCTCAAATATGCAATTTTTATTACAAGGCTAGTTTTCATAAAATTTACAAAAACTAGCCAAGGGAGTTGTATCTCAGTGGAGAGGGCACAATCTCCCCAAAGTAGGGACCCATGTTCGAATCCTCATTTGTGCAATTTAGCAATCCTTGATCTAGTCATGTAATTGGCCTCTGTGTGAGTTTACCTTGTGACCCCTATGTGTGGGTAGTTGGGGGGAGCCAGGGGTTTACATTGTTAGGGGGTCACAATTGTGGCTCGTCTTAGGGGGTGGTACCATGTCATCAAAAAAACTTATAGAAACTATGTCATCTCCCTCTTATAATAGACATATCTTTTTTGCACATTAAATAGTGTGTGGGGGTGAAGTTCTAAAACACAACTTGTTAGAAACTGAGGGTAGAAGAGCGATTGGTGATTATCAAACTAACAAATTCCCTTGGGATGAAATCCCTAGAATTTATCCAAACCAAGTGTATGACAATCCCACTCGCAAGTGGATATATCATATCATAATATTGTATTAGGATCGAGCCGAAAGGATTACACATTCTTCTTGATCCTAGATCATACTAGTAGTAAATTGTCCAGTCTGTACTCCCAAGAGAAGCATAATATGTCCAATAATATGCTAGGAAACTCAACCTTGAGGGAGGTTACTACACCCTCGCACTGGTCTTTTATGGATTCAAATACTAATATTGGGAGAGGAAGATGTCAATTTACATTCAAGTAAACAACTTCTTCATGTGGAAGATAATGACCCTCACTTACTCCATGCCCAAGGGGAACTTGAGTAAAAGTGATCAGGAAACAATGTAGAAATCTCAACTGAAGTCCTAAGGTAATAATCATCCTCAACATCACCCTATTCCCTATGTAGTTCAACCGCATCTTATATAGTGATATAATATATAAACAATGGTGGAGGTTGTCCACACCAATGAAGGAACTCTACAAGTCTAGGATTCAAAGATAAACATGTTGCAACATCAACTTGAAATATTCAATATGTCCAATAGTACATCATACAGATGAAACCTAGGTACTTAATCTGTATCAGTGAATTCGGTGTTCTACGGAAGAAAATAGAGTCAAATCAAGTTGTTAAAATCAAAGGCTCCCTCAACTACCAGTTTGAAAATTAACTAAATGACATAGAATAGACATCTAAACCTCCAAACTATTCTAGTTGAAGACATCATATGAAATCTTAAAACCTATGAGATGAAGCTTAATGTAAGAGAGAAGCATGACAAACATGATTCTTTTTCCAAGAAGATATATGTTACTTTTAAAATTGAAGAGTTGTTCACAGATTAACAGTACTCTCAAAGTGATGGGGATTCTTGAGTAGTTTTTAGGATATTAATTTGATTTTATTTTTATTTATTTATTTTATCCAATAAACACAATTATGTGCAAATTTGAAACTAGTGATTAGTTATCAGGATTGTTGGTTCTTGATGTGTGCAATAAGTGTGAGCATAATTCAGATTGATTTAGTTTACAATAAAAATTGAAAATTGAAATGATCATTATATATATGTATATATATGTGTATATATACGTAGATACACACACACACACACACATATATATATATATAGAGAGAGAGAGAGAGAGAGAGAGTGAGAGAGAGTCAAGCTATAACACAAGTGTATAGATTGCGCCATACACTCAAGTGATGTTTACCTATCAAGCCATTTTTTCAAAAATGTAAATTTTTGTTCTTCATGGTTACAACAAATATAATATACATAAAAAATTTAAGTGCATTTGGATGAGTTTAGGTCATTCTTCCAAGGACAACAAAACCATCACATAAAAATAAGTTCAAATGCGTCATTTTTATTGTCTTCAGTTTAGGGTCCAACTGAGCTCAAATTTATACATAGACTATTTGTAAGGTATTTAACATGATCGTCAAAATAATTTTTTCATGATGGAAAATAACTTGGGTATATTGTTCCTCTAGTACAGTCGACTCTATTCTAGTCTAGCTACATGTATATATATACATAGAGAGAGAGTCATACTAGAATACACTCGAGTGTACGGATTGTATGCTACACTCAAGTTGTGTTTGCATATCAAGACTATTTTATTATAAAATATAAACAATTGATCTTCATTTTCATACTATAATTAGACTATATAAGAATTTTGAGCTCATTTGGATGAGTGTAAGTCACTCATCCGAGGGCAAAACAATTGACACACAAAACTAATTTGAAATG
Source organism: Alisma plantago-aquatica (assembly GCA_963693085.1). NCBI lineage: Eukaryota > Viridiplantae > Streptophyta > Magnoliopsida > Alismatales > Alismataceae > Alisma > Alisma plantago-aquatica. The sequence continues at coordinate 1,794,123,056 of OY856409.1, forward strand.
CATATTTTTTTTTGTCTTCATACCATGACCTATAAATGTCCAAATGGGCTCAAATTTTATATATGAGTTATTCACAAGATGTTTAAGAAGATCAATGGATTAGATTTTTAAAAAAGATATTGTGTCATGAAAAACTACTTCAGTGTATTCTACTCTGGATACACTCAAGTGTATTCTAGATTGACTCTCTCTCTCTCCCTCTCTCTCTCTCTCTCTATATATATATATATATATATATATATATATATATCTGTGTGTGTGTGTGTGTGTAAAATAATGCATTTAAAATTAGTTTTGAGCATCAATTTTCTTGCCCTTGGATGAGTGAATTACACTCATCCAAATGGGCTCAAAATTTGCATGTAGCCTGATTATAGTATGACAATGAAGATCCATGGTTTACATTTCACAAACTATTATTGTGATATGAAAACACTACTTGAGTGTACCATGCAATATGTATGTATGTATCAGAATCAGGTAAATATATTCCGACTTCCCCCCTACAAATATAGGGGGTCCAGAGTTACATGTAGGTCCAACCCCATACATCCAGAAAATGTACAAAAACTCTACTAATGTGCAGCCTACATTTAGCACATTTACAAATTTTTGCAGCAATACTATTTACATTGGTGGTTGCACCTCTGTGTCTTTGTGTGTTCCTTTCCTTCCAAATATGGCAGCATAGAGCAGCAAAAAGGATCTTCTTTTTATCACTTTGTTCGCAGCTTGCTAACATGCTTCTTGATTCTTCTTTCAACTGTATATGCAGTCCGTAATCTTCACATATTATTTTCCAAACATCTTTTGTAAATTTGCAGCAGCCTACTAGGTGATTATGAGACTCATTCTCCTCTTTTTATACTAAGAAAACAGCAGCAACTTCGTGATTCCAGCCATATAATTTGTCCAGAGTAGCTAGAGGATTATACAGATAAACACACATACTCCATTTTGGTACATGTATTCCAGTCCATACCTACTCCATTTGCTTGTCTTTTGCAGATCTTGATCTCATGACCTCCCACAGATTAGTCTTCATGTCTTCAAGTCTCCATCCACCTCCCATCTGAGGTTCAAAGATGTGTCTCACTTGTTGCCACATCTCCGTCATGACATTGATATTGTGTGAGTATCCTTCTCTTGTCTGTGATATGAACTCGAGTCCTCTTGGATATCTATCTCTCATCCATTTCGCCCAAGTTGAGGTGCCTTCCTGGTAGACAATGATCCTTTTCATTGTTCCCTACTTTGCTATATCCCTCGGTGATTTAAGGCCTAGGCCTCCTTCATTTTTGGGAAGAGCCATTCATGCATATCTCATTGGGTGGTACCCACCTACCCATAGAAAGTTTGCCATCTTCATCTGTAATCTATCAAGAACTGGACTGGGAATCTCTCCCTCTTGTACCCAGAATGTGAGAAGTCCATCTACAGATGCCTTCAGAAGTGTAGCTCTCCCAGCCATAGATGTTTTGAGTTGGCCATTTGTTAAATCATTTCCTCTAACATATCCATGCGATCAGCAAAAGCCCTAACTTGTAGATTTCCTCCAGCTAGCGGGAACCCGAGGTATTTAGTAGGAAATTTCCCCATATCCACTCCCATAACATCCTTTAATCTATCCTCCATCTGATAGAAATTTTTTGATAGAAAAAGATGGGTCTTTCTTGCATTTACACACAGACCAGTCTGCTTACCAAAATTCTTGAGAAGAAGTTGTAGGTTTACTATTATATTTTGTTTGGTTACAACAAAGACAAGAACATCATTTGCAAAGGTTAAGTGTGTCATCACTTTGGTACCATGCATAGTATATGGCTTGATCTCCTTTTTCCCTTCTGCTTCCAGCATCTTCTGTGTGAAGTATTCCATAACAATAATAAATAGAAAAGGAGGGAGTGGATCACCTTGGTGTAGCCTATTTCCCCCTTTAAACATACCAGTAGAAGTTCCATTAGCCAGTATGGAAAAACCAGTTGTTTCCACACACTGTTTCATCCAGCCAATCCACAGTTTATTGAACCCCATCTGTTCCATGATCCACCAAAATTTTTACCATCTAACTTTGTCATAAGCTTTGGATACATCCAGTTTTAAGCAATCCTTTTCACTGCCTCTCATAGCCTTGTAGTCATTTAGAAATTCCCCTACTAGTACAACACAGTCACTAATGCTTCTTCCCATCATAAAAGCTCCTTGGTTTTTAGAGATGAGGTAGGGAAGCATCAACTTCAATCTGACAACTAAGATTTTTCTGATGATTTTATATTACACTAAACAACAAGCGATGGATCTAAAATCATCTAGGGATGCTATCACTTTCTTCTTAGGAATAAGCACCAGGAAAGAATGATTAACCTGCCTAGCCATGTTTCCCCCTTCCATGAACCAGTTAACATATGCAATCATATCCTCCTTTATAATTTCCCATGTCTTCTTGTAGAAGAAAGTATTGAAACCATCAGATGCTAGGGACTTGTTGTTGCAATACTCCAGACAGCTTCTTTAACTTCTTGTTCATTTGTCTTCCATGTAAGAATGTTGTTATGAGTGCTTGAGAGTTTAAAATTACATGTCATCTCCTCCCTCCTCAGCTCCTCATCAAAGTTCTTATTATAGAGAGAAGAATAGAACTCTACAGCTTGCTCCTCCAAGTCATCCTATTTGTTGACGACATTGCCATCTTTGTCAATAAGTTCGAAAATGGTGTTATTTGCCTCCCTCCTTTTCACTACCGTATGATAGAGCTTGGTATTTTTGTCACCATCCTCCATCCGTTTATCTCTACTTCTCTGCCAATATAATTTTTCCTCAGATTTTTTGAAATCCTCCAGTATTATCTTCAGCTTGCCATCTTTCCTTATTAGATCCTCATTTAGCGGGTCCTTTAGAAGCTTTCCTATGACTTCTCTACATTGTCTTTTTCTATCTGCTAGTAGGTTTGAGATATTCACTTTAGCCTTGTCCCACTTCTTCAGTGCAATCTTTGTATTCATCAGTTTCTTTGCAAACACATACATTGGATTCCCTATTATTTGTGTATTCCAACTCTCCTTAATGATATCATTGAAGCCCTTCCAGTCGGCCTAGTAGTTTAAGAATCTGAATGGCCTCCTTTTCTATTTCTTCTCTATGATTTGCACTGATATAGGAGCATGGTCACTCATTTCAGAACCACCTACTTTTACCTGTACAGTAGGAAATATTTGCAGCCATTCATCATTCACCAGTGCCCTATCTAGTTTATTTGCTATTATGTTCCCAGGATCCCTTTCATTGTTCCATGTGAATATGTCACCCCCAGTCACTAATAGCTCAAACAGTCCTGCCTTGTCTATCGTATGGTTGAAATCATTCATCTCTGAGTACAAAGTTGGTATTTTCCCTTTCTTCTCTACCTGCAAACGGACAATATTGAAATCCCCAATGACTAACCATGGTAGAGAGTGTTGTCTAGAAAGAAAAACTAGGTCCTGCCATAACTCTTATATGTTTTTCACATCATTATGAGCATATACAGCTGATACCCACATATGCAAGCCCCCATTGTTCTTGCACTCAAGTGTGATGTGTTGATTTGACATCTTTATCACAGTCACCTACCACACAATCGATTTCCAGGTCACACAGACTCTGGCCAGCTCTGAGCACTCCACATTAGACACGTGCTCCCATCCCTGTGGAAATAAATACCTAATACTATCTTTATTTTGCTCCTTTATCTTTGTTTCCACTAAAGCAACTAGGGAATGTCCACTAGCAGATATCCACTCCCAAATCTCTTTCTTCTTGTTCTTGTCGCACCCTCCCTTAATATTTCACAATAACATGGACATATTAATAAGTTTTTTTTGGGCTCTGGTACGCCTTGTGGGCTCCTTTTTGTTGTTCTTCTTGCTACCTTCCCTTTCTATCTATTTGATCAGATGTTCTACTTCTTTGTCTGAATCACTCAGAGTTTCAAACATGTTCCCCTTATCAAGAACATCTCCAACACCTCAAGATTTGGGAATACTCACCTTGTGGTTGCTCTTCCTCCTAGGAGATTGTGTGAATTCACCCTCTTCTCTCTGTGTACTTTCTTACTCAACAGCTTTATCCTCATGATGTGTGGCTGAGTTCTCGACTCCATCTTCCTCTTTATGAAATTTTTATCTACCTTATCTAGTCTGCCATTGCTAGACTCTATCATCACCTCAGTTTTGTTTGTTTGCATGTGTATGGCCCTCTAATTCACCAGTATCTTCTGCTTTGCTTCTCAAATCTGGTCTTGGACTGTCTTCCACCTACTACTAGGGAGGCACCCCTTTCTTGGATTTCACAACCCATGCATGACTCTCTTTCTCTGCCCCTTTGTCCATCATCTTCTTCTCATCGTACTAATCATTGTTGCGACCAAAGGCTTGATAGTGGCTACACTTGGGCGAGATATAGTCATACTCCACCATGACTGGGATTGACTCCACTCCTCTGACATTGAGCCAAACCTTCATCAGTGTTGGGCATTCGACTATCAACTCAACTAGGATCCTTGCTTCTTCTCCCTCAAAAGACCTATCATCTATGTACAGGACCCTCCTGACTCCCGTGGCAATGGTACCTGCCACTTTCCTCATCCAAGTTCTTCCAAATGATTAGACTGTGATCCAGGTAGGGATGGTAGAGAATAGCTCCTTCCTTAGCTCGTCGTCGAACCGGTAGTCCTTCACCACTACCAACTGAGAGTCGAACCAGCGAGGTCCCAGGTCCAGGTCCAGGACCGCCTTCTTATCCTCTGAGTTTGAGAACCTGACCAAGAAGACACCCTTTTCTTGTGATAGTAGCTCAAAGCTCCCCTTTGGGTTCTACTTACGTTGTATACATGCTTGTAGATAGGGATAATATGGTCTCCTTTCGACGATGTATACCAGAATAGTGGATTCCCACACGTTCTTCATCTTCTTAAACTCGTGCAGATCTAGTTCAACATGAATGTCGCCCTCCTTCTCAATTGGCTACGAAAAGGACATGTCTTCGTTCCGGTTCCCTGTTGGTTCCTTCAGCATCTGCCACCAAGTCTTATGTGGCATCTTCTTCCCCTCCGTGTCTTTCTCCTCTCTCAAATTAGGGCTTGCCATCTCCTTCTTCTCTCTCTGATCCTGGTTGATGCTAGCAGTAGGGTTAAGGTTGGTGGGTGGGGTGATGGGTGTGGGTGGACACCTGGGGGTGTGGGTGCCATGCCTACTGTCACCGACGGTGTCGCACTCACAATTTCTAGACAAATATATATGTATGTATGCATGTATCAAAATCAAGAAATAATATATTCCAACTTCCTCCTAAAAATATAGGAGGTCAAAGATTACATATAACCCATCACGCCATACCTCAAAAATGAGAAATAACTTACACTCTAGCCAATATGTAGTTTATGTCTAACACATTTACAAATTTTTACAGCAATACTTGTAGCAGACGTGGATATACCACCGTGTCTACGTGCATTCTGTTCCTCCCATATATGATAGCAAAGAGTAGTGAGCAACAACCTCCTTTTAAAATGCTTCCCATAGCTCGACAACATCTGCCACGAGTCCTCTTTTGGCGTAAGATGCAGGCTGAAATCTTCACAAATAATGTCCCACACCTCCTTAGTAAATTTGCAGCTGCCTACCAAATGAGCGTGAGACTCCTCCTCCTCTTTTCATAGAAATAAAATAGCATCCACATCATGGTTCCATCCATGTATTTTGTCTAGAGTCGTTAGCACATTGTACAGAATTTTAAACACACATACTCCATTTTGGAACATGACAACCAACCCACACCTGTTCCATCTGCAGATCTTTCACCACTCTAGTTTTTGTGTATATATGTATCAAAATCAGGTAAATGTATTCTGACTTCTTCCTACCAAATAGTAGAAGGTTAAGAGTTACATGTAGGCCCAACACCATACACTCAAAAATAAAAAGGAGCAACAACTCACACGCTATCTAATGTGTAACTTATATTTAACACATTTACAAATTTTTACAACAATACTCCTTTCATTTGTAGTTGTGCCATGGTGTCTTCTGGCATTCTGTTCCTCCCAAATATGATAGAAGAGAGCGGCAAATAAATTCTTATTTGTGTCCTCTCTTTTACAGCTTGTTACCATTTTCCTCAGGTCCGTTTCCAGCATGAATTGCAGCTGAAACTCTTCACATATAATCCTCCAAGCCTCCTTTGTGAAGCTGCATCCTCCCACTAGATGATCATGGGATTCATCCTCCTTCTTGCATAGCAAACACTACACTAAGACATCATAGTTCCATCCACGTAGCTTGTCCAGGGTGGCCAATGCACTATGCAGAATTTTGTAGACGCACATGCTCCATTTCAGAACAAAACTACCCATCCATATTTGTTCTACACATGTGTCTTTGTTTCTCTTGTCTGCAATATTTCCCATACATTCATCTTTGTGTCTTTAAGCCTCCATGTCCCTTGAGCGTGAGGCTCAAAGAACTATCTAATATGCTTCCATAATTCTATCATAACATTCATAGTACGTGAGTATCCCTCCCTTGTCTTTGGTTTAAAATCCATCCCTCTAGGATATCTCTCTCTCATCCATCTCCCCCATATTGAGGAGCCTTCCTGGAAGATTATGATTCTCTATATTGTCCCCCACTTCACTATATCTCTGGGTGTTTTTAGATTCAAGCCACCTTCCTCCTTAGGTAGAGTCAATCTTGTGTATCTCATCGGGTGGTAGTCGCTTGCCCATAGAAAGTTTGACATCTTCATCTCCATTCTATCCAGAACCGAACTAGGAATCTCTCCTTATTGCACCTAGAAAATAAGAAGCCCCTCTATATCTTCTCGTATCAGAGTTTCTCTCCCCACCATGGATGACTTTTGTGATGACCATTTGTTGATCATTTCCTCTAGTCTATCCATGCAATCAGCAAAGTCCTTTATCTATAGGTTGCCCCCCGCAAGCGGAAAGACAAGATATTTTGTAGGGAACTTTCCTTTCTCTACATCCATTGCCTCCAGTAACCTATCTTCCACTTGGCTGCAATTTTTAGAGAAACAAATGTGTGTTTTGCTTGCATTCACACATAGCCCTGTCTGTTTTCCAAAATCTTTCAGTAGATTCTACAGGCACTCTAGAGTATTTTGTTTTCCTTCTGCAAATACCAACACGTCATCTGCAAATATTAGGTGAGTGAACATTTTTTTGCCATGTACAGTGTAAGGCTTTATATCCTTTCTTTTTTCTACCATCTGCATTTTTTGCATAAAGTATTCCATAACAATCACAAAGAGGAGAGGAGACAAAGAGTCCCCTTGGCACAACCCATTGCCCCCTCTGAACATTCCTACAGATGTGTTATTGACCATAATAGAGAAACTAGTAGTTCCAACACACTACTTCATCTAGCTGATCCACTATTCACTAAATCCCATTTGCCACATGATCCACCACATCTTTTTCCATCTGATGCTATCATATGTTTTGGACACATCCAGTTTGAGACATGTCTTTCTTCTTCCTCTCATGACATTATAATCTAGTAGGAATTATCTAGCCAAGAGAGAACAATTACTAATGCTTCTTCCTGTTACAAATGCTATTTAGTTTGCAGATATGAGATATAGGAGTACCATCTTCAGTCTAGCAGCCAAAATTTTTGCAATAATTTTATATTGTACTGAGCAACATGCAATGGGTCTAAAATCAGTAAGGGAGGAAGTCACCTTTTTCTTGGGAATGAGTACCAACGAAGAATGATTAACCTGTCTCACTGTGTTGCCACCCTCCAAAACCCAGTTGACGTATGCAATCAGATCCTCCTTGATGATGTCTCACGTCTTCTTATAAAAGTAGGCATTGAAACTGTCTGAACCTAGAGACTTATTACTACCATTACTCCAAACTGCTTCCTTGAGTTCCTGCTCATTGGTATTTTTTGTGAGAATATTGTTGTGTGTGTCACTAAGCTTGAATTTACACTCCAGATCATCATCTTATATTTCCTCCAAAAAAAAATTATTATATAGAGAGGAAAAGAAATGTATGGCCTGCTCTTCTAGATCCTCCTATTTGTTGACTACTCTTCCCTCCATATCAATCTGCTTAGAAATAATATTGAGTCCCTTCTTTGAACAATAGTATGGTATAGTTTGGTCGATCCCCATATGCCATCCACTTCTCTCTGCTTCTTTGCCAGTAGAACTTTTCCTCTGCTTTCTTCAAGTCTTATAGCATCATTTTCAGCTTGTCATCCTTCTTTATCAGATCAGCATTGAGTGGGTCACATAATAATTTTCCTCTGACCTCTCTACATTCTCTTTTTGTTTTTGCCAATAGATTTGGGATATTCACTTCATTATTTACCCATCTTTTAAGTGCTTCTTTTGTGTTTTCCATCTTTTTTGCAAAAATAAACATTGGTTTTCCTATCACATGCACATCCCATGCCTCTTTAACAATGTCATTGAAGCCCTTCCAATCAGACCATTAGTTTAGGAACTAGAATGGTCTTCCTTTTGGTTTCTTTTCTATAATCTGGACTGAGATAGGAGTGTGGTCGCTAATAGTTCAAACCCACCTACCTTCACATGCACCTTAGGAAAAATATCTAGCCATTCATCATTCATTAGTGCTCTATCTAGCTTGCTTGCAATTCTATCTTCTGGGCTCCTTTCATTATTCTATGTGAAGATATCGCCACCATTCATTGGTAGCTCAAACAAACCAACTTTATCTATAGTATGGTTGAAAGCATCAATCTCTGCATTTAAAGCTAGTCTTTTGCCTCTTTTCTCTGCCTACATCCGGATGCTATTTAAGTCTCCAATCACCAGCCATGGTAGTGTTACCTGTCTAGAGATAGAAATCAGCTCTTTCCATAGGTCCAATCTAGCCTTTGTATCATTACGAGCATACACCGCTGTCACCCACATCTACAACCCCCCCCCATTATTTCTGTAGTCTACTGTATCATGCTAATATGACATCTATATCACTATCACCTACCAAGCATTCAATTTCCAGGCCACACAGACTCTAGCAACCGCAGTGTATGCTACATTAGATACATGCTCGCATCCCTATGGAAACAAGTATTTAATGATGTTTTTGTTCTTTTATTTTATTTTTGTTTCCACCAATGCATTCAAAGAGTGACCACTAGTAGTAATCCATTCTCAGATTTCCTTCTTCTTGCTCCTATCACTCCCCCTTTAATATTCCATAGTATCATGGACACATTAATGGGTTTTTTAGGATCTGGTTCGCCTGCTCAGCTCTTTCTTGTTATCCTTCCTCTTGTCTTCTTTCTTATTGTTCTTTGGTACAACAACATTTTCACTATCTGAGCCAGTTAACACCTCAAAGCTATTTCTTGTATCCAAAATGTTGCCCACTCCTTGGTTTCTGGGAATGTTGTTCTTCTTGAAGCTTTTCCTCTTTATAGAAGCAACGAACTCTCTTTCTTCCTTCTCAGTGCTTGGGTTACTACTTTCATTTTTCTCATGTGCTTTGTCTGACTCCTTGTGAGGCATTGCTGGCCTTCTTCATTTTGCACTGCTTTCCCTGGGTTGTCCCCTCCATTGCTAGTATGACCATGTTTTGTGCTAGTGTTCTACTCCATACTGGACTCAGGTCTAGGCTTAGTTTTTTCCTTCCATTCTTTCCTAGGACCTTTAGCACCTTTGTCTTCCCCCTTCTTATCACAGTTGCTATCAGTATGCCCAAAAGCTTTACATTCACTGCATTTTAGAGGAATATAATCTGACTGAACCTACACTGGGATGGGCTCATGTCCACGGAAACTCAGCCATATAGTGTTTATCATCTCATCATCAACATTCACTTCAACCAGTACTCTTTCTTCTTCATGCTCGAGCGATCCTCATCAATGTGGAGTACCTTTCCAACACCTACCGCAATCATTCCAGCAGCCTTCCTCATCCACGCTCTACCAAAGGACTTGAGCATTAACCACGTTGGGATTGTAGTGAACGTATCCCTCTTCAGCTCATCTCTGTGATGATAGTCTTTAGCTACCATAAGTTGGGCGTCGAACCATCTTGGCTCCATGTTGAGCACTACCTATTTGTCCACTGCATTGGAGAAGCAAACAAGAAAGATGCCTTTCTCTCTCAACAGCAGTTCGAAGGTTCCCTTTAGCTGCCATATACGTTGTATCCACACATTGAGATAAGGGTAGAAGGGGTCCTTGCCCAGCACATACGCCATCACCGTGAACTCCCAAACATCCTTCATGTGTTTGAATTCCTCCACCTCTAGATCTATGTGGACCTGGACCTCCATAAGCCTTGGCTGTGGGAACTGCACATCCTTGTTGCTCCTCAACAATTGTTTTAGAACTTGCAGCCACACTCTTCTACCTCTGTTGGGCTCTCCTCCATCCTCCACAAAGCCCCATCAGGTGTCGTTCTTTTCATCACCTTGTTGGGTGTCGTCCCTCGCAATGTTGTGTCGGGCATCATCACCTTGTCGGTCGTCGGCCCTCACGACGCTTCGTCAGGTGTCATCCCTTGCAATGTTGCGTCAGGCATCATCCCTTGCGATGTTGTGTCAGGCGTCTTCCCTCATGATGCTACGTTAGGAATTGTCGTTCTCAGCATTGCGATGGCCTTCTTCCATCGCAACGCCTCATCGGGCATTGTCATTCACGACACTATGACAGACATTGTCCTCCTCGCCCTCAATTTCCCCTATGACGCCCCCCATGCTAGGGATATATAGGGCTTCCCCTTACTGTCTTCTTTGGGTCCTCTATCTTTGAACCAGGGTTAGGGTTGGTAGTGGTGGTGTGTGGGGTGGGTTGGGTGGTATGGGGGTGGACGCCCCTGGCCGGGATGGTTGACGGCATGGGCGCCATGCCCAGGTTCGTGATCGCATGAGAATCACCCAGACGTTACCCTAGGGGACGGACACTGTGTTGTATGTTTTGTGTCTTGTGTATGTATGTATGTATGTATGTATGTATGTATGTATCGGAATCAGGTAAATATATTCCGACATCCCCCCTAAAAAATATTAGAGGGGTCAAGATTACATGTAGGCCCAACGCCATACATCCAAAATAGCATTACAACTCACACCTTTAATCTATATGTAGTCTACGTCTAATGCATTTACATATTTTTACAGCAATGTTAGAGGCATTCATAGACTTCCCTTGGTGTCTTCTAGCATTTCTCTCCTTCCAGATATGGTAGCACAGGGCAGCAAACAAAAGATTTTTCTTCACATCTCCTCCCAGATATGTATGTATGTATGTATGTATGTATGTATGTATGTATGTATGTATGTATGTATGTATGTATGTATGTATGTATGTATGTATGTATGTATGTATGTATGTATGTATGTGTGTGTATGTATGTATGTATGTATGTATGTATGTATGTATGTATGTATGTATGTATGTATGTATGTATGTATGTATGTATGTATGTATGTATGTATGTATGTATGTATGTATGTATGTATGTATGTATGTATGTATGTATGTATGTATGGGATTAAGAGAGAAATATTTATCCACCCATCTCCCATGCCTGTGGCGGAGGTCGAATGCCCGAGAGGGTGGTAAATCAAGGCGGCAACTGGGATTAAAACATGGGTCCCTTTGTTAGGGGACACGGTGCTTGACCACTTGAGCCACTCCTTGTCAGTTGTATGTATGTATGTATGTATGTATGTATGTATGTATGTATCAGAATTGGGTAAATTTTATTCTAAAGTTCCTAAAAAAGTTAGGACAAATTACATAATAGCCCCTCACTACTAAACTTATCCAAAAGAAAGAAAACTATACATTAGTCATATTCTTGTAAAATTTACAAATTTTCTTTGAAATGGACTCCACGTTTCTACTTTTGTTGTTATGCCTCCTATCATTTCTTTCTCGCCATATGTGGTAGATGATAGTTGAGTACAGTAGTAGTAGCTTCCTCTTCCAGACTCCATTCTCTTTCCCAAGCATGATGATCATCTCATTTGGGGGCTTCATCTGTAGAAGAGATGGTCATGAGATTCAGTATCATCACAATAGTAGCACTTATTAACAGTACCCGGGTACCATCATTCCAGCTTGTCCATGGTGGGCAAGGATTCATGTGCTACTCTGAACAGGCTGATGGACCATTTAGGGACTTCAAATTCAGTCCAGACGAATCTCGTGTAGTTATTTCTTTCTCCTCTATTGCGGACCAGGTTTCAGATATCCATGTTTGGATCGGTGAGCCTCCATTTGCCATCTTTTAAGTGAAAATAGTACTTGTCTTGTTTCCATAAGGTCATCATTTGTTGATGACTCTATTATACCCCTCTCTGGTGTTCAGTTCATAGTTAAGCCCTTTCGGATACATGCAGTTCATCCATCTTTCCCTAGGTGATATACCCTGGTTGTAGTTGATGACTCTCTTCACAGTGGCCCAGTTTGCAATTTCTAGAGGAGTTTTGAGTCCCACCCCTCCTTCTTCCTTCAGTAGAGAAAGCCTTGAATATTACATTGGGTGTGTGTCTCCCACCCAAATGAAATTGGAGATGGTCATCTCCATTCGTTCAAGTACATCTTTTGGGATTTCCCCTTGATGTACCCATTATATTAGCAGTCCTTCTATTATTGATCTAGTAAGGAAGATCCTTCCCGCCATCGAGGTCTTTGTGAGGGGCCATCTAGCAATCATGTTTTCTAATTTGTATGTGCATTCAATGAAGTCCTTCACTTGGGGGTTGCCTCCAGCTAGTGGGAAACCTAGGTATCTAGTGGGAAGTGCATTTATTTCGATCCCAAGAGCCTCCTCAATGACATCCTTAATGTGCACACTATTTATCGAGACGAAAAGCTGAGTCTTATGCTGGTTAATATGCAGGCCTTCCTACATGCCAAACTTATTTAGAAGGTTTTTTAGATTATGCAGGTAGGTAATTTTTGCTTCTAAAAATACTAGGACATCATTTGCAAAGATTAAATGGCTCCAGGCTTTGGTCCCGTGGACAATGTATGTTTTGATTTCCTTATTCTCTTATGCTACCACCATAATTTGAGTGAAGTATTCCATTAGGATGGTGAATAGGAGGGGTGATAAGGGATCACCCTACCTCAGTCCATTCACACCTTGAAATATGCCATTGGGAGTTTCATCAACTAGAACTGAATAACTAGTCATGCAAACACACTATTTAATCAGTGATATCCAACTAGCTTTGAATACCAGTTGTTCCATTATCCACCATAGCTTTCCCCAACGAACACTGTCAAATGCCTTTGAAACATCGAGTTTCATGCTTATCTTTTTGTGTCCTCTCTTTACATTAAAGTCTGCCATGAATTCCCCTGCAAGTAACCTACAATCAGTTATGCTTCTCCCAGAGACAAAGGCACTTTGTTGTTCAGAGATTAGGAGGGGTAGAACCATCTTCAGCCGCTCTTCTAGGATCTTCTCAATAATCTTATATTGAACATTGCAACAAGCAATCGGCCGATAGTCAGCAAGTGACAATGTGGTCTTTTCTTTTGGAACTAGGATGAGGAATGCATGGTTTATTTGTCTTAGCATTGCACCACCCTCCAAGAACCACTTAAGACTTTTACACAAATCATCTTTTATGGTAACCCAGGCTGCTCGATAGAAGTGTGAATTGAAACCATCAGGTCCCAGGGATTTCCTGATACCAATACTCCAAAGGCTTTTTTGACTTCAGCTTCAGTAACAAGCCTACAGAGAAAATTGTTATGAGTATTAGTTAGTTTATGTTTCCATTTTAGGCCTTCGTCTTCCTCTCGTTGAGTTTCATTGGGCTTGTTATACATGTTTTTGTAGAACTCTATTGCTTGAGTCTCCAATTCATCTTAGCTGTTAACGATCTCTCCCTTGGATGTGACTAGTTCAGTAATGGAGTTTTGAGCTTCCCTTATTCGTACAACATTGTAGTATAGTCTGGTATTGTGATCCCCATCTAAGATCCATTTTTTTCTGCTTCGTTGCCAGGAAAAATTTTCTCCAATAGTTTTTAGATCTTCCAGCATACTTTTAAGACTCAACTCTTCTTTAATGAGTTCATGATTCAAAGGATCAGTTAGGAGATTACTTCGGACCTTGATTAGGTACTTCTTAGTGTCATTTAATATCTTAGGGATGTTGACACACTCCTTCGACCAGACTTTCAATTTCTACTTGAGATGCATTAACTTCTTGGAAAAAATATACAGAGGGTTGCCATCAACCTACAGCTTCCATGATTCCTCAAGAAGTTCAATGTACCCCTTCCAGGTTGTCCAAAAGTTGGCAAATCTAAAAGGCATGGGTTTCCTTTTCTTGTCATTCAATTGCATGATCAGTGGTGTGTGATCACTAATATCTACACTTGTAACTTTAATCTGAACGTAGGTAGTTGGTTAAGCCAGGATGCATTAACTACCACCCTATCGAGTTTGCTAGAAATGTGTTTGTCTAGTTTACCTTCATTGTTTCATGTGTAGGTCCCTTCACCAGTCATTGGAATCTCATATAGTTCAGCAATATTAATGGCATAATTAAAAGACTTGATGCCCGCTTCTGGGACAAGTCGACCTCCTTTCTTTTCTTCTTGAAGCCTGATATTATTGAAATCGCCCATTAAGATCTAGGGTTCATTGATGTTTTTAGAGAGATCCATAACGTCCTTCCATAGATCCATCCTTTGAGTGTGATGGTTGAAGGTGTAGATGGCAGTAAACCATATCTTCAGGCCACCCTTATTAGTGCATTGTGTAGTGATCATTTTCTCCGTCTTTCTTATTACTTGAACCTCCCAAACATTAGGATTCCTACCTAGGCATATCACGTCCCAGGTCCACTTGCTCTAGGTTATTGGTATGTGACCACCTAGTTGGGAAGACAGTCTTCATGTAAATAGTGTTATATCTCTTTATTTTTGTTTCAATTATTGCAACTAGAGAAACTCCACTGGTTTTAAGCCAGTCCCTAACCTCCTTCCTTTTTGTTACTTTGCAGATCCCCTTTATGTTCTAGGCTAATATTGACATTATTAACCCTTTTTGTTGTTCTTGGTTCTCCTAGGGGGCTCCTTCTCCTTCTCCTTCTCTTTACCTTTGGTCTTTGACTTCTCTTTCTCTTTGGGTGGCCTGCTATAACTTTTCTCATTCTCCATAATCTCTTCTTCATCCAGATCAGTTTCTCTTAGGGCACTGAATGGGTTTGTAGTGTCAGCATTGGGTATCTCTCCTTCTTCAGTGTCTTTCCCTCCCACAGTGTTTCCTTCTGGAATACATTTCTCCTTCCATGTCTTTTTAGGGACTCATTGTTGGCCTTTTCCATGTGAGAACAATCATCACTCCCATGTCCACACAACATCGGGAACACTTCTTGGGTATGTAGTCATATTTGATTTGGAATGATATTTCCTCCTTGCCTGGGATGTTTACCCAGATCTTCTCTAGAATATCATCATCCACCTCTATCTCAACTAGAACTATTGCATCATTAGTACCAGAGGTCTCCATCGATCTGGTCTCCACATGTAAAACTTTCCCCGCGCCAGAGGTAATGGTACTCGCTGCTTTCTTCATCCAATTCTTCTAGTTTGATGGGATTCGAATCCAGATTGGAAGAGAAGACATATCATCCTTTACCATCTCTTCTCCAAACATGTAGTTCTTGGCTATGACGAGATGGCTATCGAACCATCGTGGACCGCTTGTCAGTCAGGCCTTCTTGTCAGTGTCGTTGGAGAAGCAGATTAGAAAGAATCCATTCTCCTTCGAGACCACATCGAAATCCCCTTTAGGGTTCCAGACTCTGTGTATCTAAGCTAGAAGATGGGGGTAAAAGGGCCTTTTACCCATGACGTAAATTGACACTACAAATTCCCAAACATCTTTCATATATATGTATTCCTCAACATCCAAGTTCACTATCACTTTACCATATTTTTTGGTTGGTTTAGGGAAGACCAGGTGTAAGCATTCTTTGTCCTGAGTTGGAGTTCTCTTCACGAATTGAGTCCATGGATTCTTTTGGTTCCCATTGCTCTTCTTATTATTGTCCGGTGTAGAGTTCTTATGTGGTGGGCTGGAGGGTGGGGGTTGGTGGGTGAGGTGGGTGGGGTGGGTGGATTGGCCTGGCCTGAGGTGGCCGTCATGGCCACCGGTCCTTCTCAAGATTTCCCCGACTATCGCCAGAAGAACCCTAGGAGACAGAGGGGGTGGGCGTATCCATATGTATATGTAAATACATACATACATGTCGGTAAGGGAATAGCCCGATTGGTGAATTTCGCTGGTCCCCAATGAAGGGACCCGGGTTTGAAACCACACGGAGAAGCATCTCTTGATTTATCACCCTCTCGGGCATCTAGCCTCCGCCACAGGTTATGGGAGAGGGGGGAGAAATCTTTCTCTCTTAATCCTAACATACATACATAAATATGTATGTATGTATGTATGTATGTATGTATGTATGTATGTATGTATGTATGTATGTATGTATGTATTTATGTATGTATGCATATATACACTTGAGAAAATATTTTCATGATATGCAAACACTACTTGAGAAAGATATTCTAGCCTGACTCTACATATATATTTGTGTGTTTATATATATACATTTAAATATATATATATATATATATATATATATATATATATATATACTTATATATATCTATTTACACTTTCAAGCCCTAGAAAACTTTATATATTCCAAAACTAAATAAAATTATATGACTCCAAACTCTAATCTAGAAACTACCAAATGTTTGATGAACTGATAAAGAAACAAAATGTTTGATGAAGATCCCAAGAATTCTATGATATACCATTTACTATCATATTTGTTGGACCCTCAATTAGTATAACTATTTTAACAAAACAATTACACTTGTGAAAGTGGGAAAGATATTTAACATGATATCATATATAAAAATATTACAAATTATCATCACTCATTAAAAATGTATAATTTAAGAACTAAAAATTGACACAAGAAACATATTTGTCAATTTTGTTATGACTAAAAACTTAGTAAGATTGAACCATTACATCATCTCACAAGGATCATCGTTCATTGGTTTAAATACTAGTCAACCTAAAATAAGTCATTCATATCACAATCAATTTGGTTTATTTCCACTTACTTGTTTACATACTACTAACTAATGAAAATATCTATTTTTTATCTATGAAAAACTAGACTATCCTATTTTCTTTTTCCTTTAGTTATTACCTTCTCTTTCTCCCTTCCCCTTAGAACGTATAAATCTTTCTAGATTTATAATACTTGTTTTTTCTTTATCTTTTGTTGCCCCCTCTAGTTGATTTGTTCGCTTGTTCTACTATTGCATAATATACCAGGAGACTCATTTGAAAATGTGGAGATTTATATAGAATTGTGACAGTGATTTTCAAATGATTCATGATTCAAATTTTATGTGTTAGCATCTCCTTGGTTTAACATGGTCCTATACTACACCGATTTAATGGTATGAACATACTATTCTTGAAAGTTAGGGTGACTTTTGTAAATGGTATGGGAAAATGAGAGAAATCACAAGAATGTTATGAAATTGGTAAAACTCATAGATGATTAATTAGAAGAAGAAAAATTGATACAACACTAAACACAATTATAGTTTTGAAGGATATTTTTTTTAAAATGGATAAATAACAAAATGACAACTTGTACTAGTGTCAAGATTATCTTCGTATAGTATGGTTTATGTTGTTCTTTTAGAAAGTAATTTGAGTTTGTAACATACATAGACAAACCATTGGTGTGCTTATATCTATGTTTTTCTGACCCTCCATAAAAGAAATTATGGTTATCATATATATGCTATGAATCGGATTGTCCAAAGATGTCCATGAGCACAAATATTGGATTTGTTTGTACAAGATCTAATAGTGAATGTGATATGTACTTCCTAATCATTCTGATTTGATGCACCTTGGCCTTTGTAAGTTTTTGAATGTGAAAAAAAAAATTCTAAGTGATTAACAAATACATCATCTAATAGCACAAGCACCTACTTCCACATCGATACGATAACCCCCTCCTCTCTATCATGAGGTAGAAATAGGCCACTCAACTCCATCACATCCCTTATCCACCATGATAAAATTGTCTAATTATTTGCGTTGCTATTTTAGCTGCATAAAAAAGTACAATGGAATATATGAAACACAATGCCATCTGAAAAAGCATAATATGAAGTGAATGTGCCTATCTTGAGACTTGAACTAGGAACCTTCAGTTGATGTTTTTAAAAGCTCTTCCTTCTCTCTATAAATATAGCTCCAACTTATATCTTCACTAGGATGAAAATACTTGCAACATCCATTATGTAGTACCGACCACACCACAACATTCACCTCACCATATCCTAGATACAATGAGCTAACTGAAGATCACCTTGTTGGGGAACATCTCTATCTTGGGTTGTATCAGACAACCCCACAACTTCACTTTTGATATTGGTGATATCATTTACTAAAATAGCAACTCCTCGAACCATAAATCTCATCATGTTCTCCAGTATTCTTTCTCTTAGGATTGTCACTCCAACAAAGTACAATGTCAAATTTATTTTAGCTAGTCAACATACATATGGGAGGGCTCATATTGGAATTCTTCTCCATAGTATTTCTCTGATGTTCACCCTACAACATGTTAGAATAATCACATAGGTCTAGAAGAACCTCTAGCACAAATACACTAAGGCACATACACACGGATCGAACTCATTTCTTTGCCACCAACAGAATCTTCATAGATGGTTCAAGAAACAACATTCCTTGACATCACCCTAGATGATAAAACCACCACCTACATCATTATACCTTGAGCATGAAGTTATCTACACTTTGACATGGAGCATGTCAGATCAATATGATGGTAGGAAATAGAATTTTCTATGTTCAGTTCATTTAGGATGAGAAACATAGACTTAAATCCTTCTCGGGTTGGATAGATATGATAACACAAATGAAATTGATCATGGGATGGATCATCCACTTGTGACCATCTGATCACAACATTATCAAGATTTGGATATTGGACGACCATCTAGAGACGTTACCACATATAGCCCAATACTACCATGAGTCAGGTGATTTTGACCTTGTAGGCATGGACTCATTGGACAATCATCTATTTGTGAGAGTCATTTACCAACCACCCCCCCCCCCCAAAAAAAAACATGGAAGTAAATATGATCTAGGAAGATTCATCTACCACTGTAGACTTAGAATCATCACTACAAGATACAACTTCATCACTCCCATGCCACAACCTAAACAGAATCACTAGAGAGAAACAACAATCTCCATTCTAGTACAATGTAGACTTTACACTTTTTATCATATAGATATTTCTTTATTCTCTATGGTTTCTCCTCTTCTGAGTAATCAGGTTTATCCTAAAACTGACCTACAACATACTAAATAGCACACTACACCTAAAATTGATGATTATCTACATCCATCATATCACCTTTTTCTCCTCTACTTTCCCACCCTTATCTCCACTCCATCCCTTTACACATCCCTCTCAGTTGTTGATCGAATCATATCCATTGCTGGTTCTACCATAGAATGGTCCTTGGTTGGTAAAAGACGTAAACTATCACACAAATTGATCAAATGCTCTAAGTGATGTAGGATTGAACTAGAAAAACATCAATGCTCATTTCCCACTCTTTGCTTTCCATGGAAGGGATTAGGTAACTACTACTACTCTTGTCCCAAACCAATCAACCAAACCGCTATCTACAGACAATCTAGATCCATGCAAAACTTACATCGTCCCAAGACATATAGACCCAACTATCATTCCTTTCATCATTACTTTTTCAAACCATGTTTAAATTTCCCCCTTTCATTCCCATATGGTAATTCTCCAGATACACCACTGGACTCAAACACTTTCCACTCTTTTCATCGTCTAGATGAGGTTAGGGACAAACTACTCTATCCCATTGTATCCAAATTTGATGCAAGATGCTCCCCCTGCACCTTGGGTGCAACATGTCACTTCAACCCCAGTAGAACCTTTAAACAATATAAGCCTAGACACTACCACTCATCCCCTCAATCTTCTGGTTCCTGAATTCTTCATTCCATTTATTCCCCCTCATCCTTTATGATGTCCATTTACACCAACATGACCATCCCCACCATTAACTCTAGGATAGGCTTCTCCATTGATCTCTTCCTCAACTTTATGCAACTTTTGGAGGTCTTCACTAGTAGTAGTGTGTTGTCATTATTCAAAATAACATTGATGATCATACTATCAACATTCTTGATGTTACTCGTGTTATTGCACATCTTATTTTAGGACATAATGTCCTTAGACCCAAGATCCTTTCATCGTCTCAGCTCATTTATTTTATCCCTGAAGGGAACAAACTTGACCACATCTTTGGGAAAAACATGACCATTCCATTTAGGGATAGCTTTGTCTAAGATTTTCTAACCAAATGGTTGATAGATCATGGTGCTAACTATGCAAGCTCATGGTGGAATGGGATGGGTTTACATCTCTAATCTACCTCCACATTCATGGCAAATCAACATCTTGAGAGCCATATCACATTCCATTGGGTCCAATCTCCAATTTATCACCCCTGAAACCCTTCAACCTGTTCAGATTCATGGAGGCGAAAAGCATAGAGGACACAATAAAACATTTCTCTAGATATCCTATAAGCAGATCTTGTCGACAACAACATATTTGAAATGAAGGTGATCAAGGTATACCTTGTCTCATAGAAGGTCCAATGACATCCTCCTCGTGTGGTGGTGTGTGACATTCCTCATGTGTAGGGACAATCTTTGTCAATGTCCACCAGATGTAGTCATTCACCGTCGATGTCTCTACATAGTTCATGTGGATGGACTAAAACTCCTCATCGTGCTACTGTGCCAGCGGGAAGGATCATCCTTTGCTCCATGACATACTAGTATCACCCAGTCACTCTCATTCACTCTCTCTCACAGGAATGATGATGCCACATACAAGAGCACGTCTAAAATCCAGCCGTTGTTCCCTTACAAATAAAAAGGAAAGGAAGTAGGGTTTCTCAAAAACCTTGGGAAACAAAAGGTTGTGGTTGCATTTAAAGCGAGATGCTCACATGCTGACAAATAGGCAATTAGAATATTTTGAAATATTTCCTTCGTTAATTAACCAAGTAATAATATTAATTGATTAGCTATTTTTTCATCATTTGGTCTAATCGACTGCTCGAGGTTATCTAGTTAACTTATCATATAAGTAAACAATTTTCATCCAATTAATTAGCATGAACCTTTTAACCAATTAAATTATATTATATTCCAATATTATTCTAGTTGATTTCCTAAACATCTTAGTAATCAATTTGACATAGAATCTTTCTAATCATGTCCACAATTATACTCCTATTCCAATGCATCCTAAGTGTGTGTGATCCTGTAGGCCCCAAATTACATCGACAGTGATATTCATAATCAAACAATTTCACCATCAATGATTGGTATCTAGCAAGATGTAACATCCCAAAATGTAGGATTTTATCCTAATACATTACTAGGATGTTAGTAATCTTGTTTCCTTAGATTTGACCAAACAAGCATAAGCTATAATTCAATGTATGTAATATAGATAAACCAAAGTTAATTTGGACATGTATGGGCTTGCAATAAATGTAACACATTATGTGCAAATAGGTTCTATAATCAACAACACATATCACAATACACACATATTACCATAATAACTCAATCATGTGCAAACATGTAAGGAAACTCATTAAATGTGTCACATGTTTTATCTTTACTAACTAATATGCTAATAATATATAAAATATGTTCAATAAGTGACACAATGTGCTTCCAACATGTATAGTAACAACAATGTGAATTTATATGTCCACTAACATGAATAATATTCCATTACTTAAATAAATATTGAATTAATGAATTAAATAATTTAAATGGTTAAAATATGGAATTTAGTGCATAATAATACAAGATAATTCTTTTGGCAACAATGTGAAGATATTAGGGCTCAAAATAATAAATAATAATGGTAATCATATAATAGTATAATAATATAGTAATTTTGAGCCAAAAAACTAATTGTATTAGAAATTGTAAAAGTAAATATCAAAAGTGAAATATAATATCAGAATCATGATCTTTAGGTCCCAGTTATCTTGGTTGCAAAGCTTCACATTATTTAAAAAAGTCTTGATGCCTTAATTTTGTTAAGGAAGGAAAATGTAAATTAAGTTCCAACATATTAAATTATATAATTAACAACCTCAAAAATAGAAACTAATTGCAAGTTTGATTCATGTCAAGTTTATTCTAGGTGCCAAGTTTGGTTTCCTTTGAACCTTGGTTGAGCCCTAAAATATATAAATAAAGAAAAATAGCTTTCAAATGCATAATATTAAATGAATTTAATTGATATATTTACTTTCCTATAGGTCTTTCCTTTTTCTCTGTCATGCTCTTTTTTTCAAAAATTTTGTTTCTATTTTTAACATGGACCCTTGATCCAAGATCTAATGATGCACCCATCTTCTTCTTCATTTTCCCCTTTCCTTTATCAGTTGCACACAATTTCTCTATTTTTCTCTCCCTCTATTCTCCCTCATCTCTCCACCTTTTCTTGAGATTTTTCCTCCATCAAATTCCTTAGAGAATTTCATACCTACACATACCAAGACATAACCCTAACTCTCTAAAACTAAGAAATTCCCAAATCTGAGTTTCAGGCTCCCCTTCCCACAACGTGCAGATCTATCAACGCCCTCTCCTATACATAACTAATCACACAAAAACCATGATCAACTCTCACAAAACCCTTCTCCATCACCAATTTGGTTTGAGGAAGCATGGGTGCCACCACAAACCCCTTCCACATCTTTGGCCAGATCATCCTTCCCCAACAAGTTTGTGGGCATCTTAAGCCAATAGAACATGTAGTTTCCTCCAACCCTCCTCTTTCAATCCCACTGGTTTACATTGAGTGCAGATCAATGCACCTGTGATTTTGATTTATACCCCCGACACCCATGTTTGTCGGAGAGGACAAAATCCATCTTAGTGTTTTTCTCTCACCCTTTTTGCTTAGTGTTTTTCTATTAACTCTATGAGATCTTTTGAATTCATCTCATGTGTTTTCTTGATCGGTTTGCGCTCTTCTTACCTTTTATAGTTCCTCCATCTCAAGCAGTCATGGAGGAAGAACTCTGGAATGCTTTCAACCACCTAGCTTCACCTACTGGGGGCTCTTCAAGTTCATCTGGTTGATAGAAGGACAATAAACTACTTGGTTTCTAGTTTTTTATTGGTCCTTTCGAAGCTCAACTCGATACACCATCTCTACCATGGTCTGTCTTTTGCAAGCCATGGTCACGATCAATCGAGTAATTAAATTACTGAGGTTTCCCACATATTGCTGGTGTTTTATTGCATAATAGTTGGTCATTTTTGTCTTTTCTCGGTCTTCATCTTGTTTGAACATGATGGGTGGTTCTCTTGGCTTGTGGGAGGGGGGGCCTAACTTAGAGGACCAAACATGATAGGGCCACATCCCTTGTGTTCTAAAAGAAACAGATAATGTTGTTTCACGTATTTTCCCTATTTTCTTATTAGCCCGTGTTTCAAAAATTGATAACTAGTTATTTATAGATCATAAAAATATAATAGAACATGTTCTGGAATTGTTGAACTTTCCTCTATCTAATGGTACTGGTTTCATTGCCTAATTCCAATATATTAAATAAGTGATTTTATATATTTATCTAATTACTTAGATTTTCTAAAAATTCATAGGTAATAATCTATAAGTCATAAAAATAAAAAAAAATGATATGAACTCTGAAAAATATAACCTACAATATGCCATCATTTTGATAAACTAATTCACTAAAAATAAAAAGGTGGTTTTTAGGTTTTATATAATTAATGTAAACCTAACCCTGATCTCATATATGCCTTTAATAGGTTGCTTGTGGAATGAGATGGATTTAAGATTTTTGACCTTAGACGTATGTAGATTTCATGTGAAGTATTATTGCATTCCATATTATTCCTATTGAGAAATAAACATATCTCCCTCCTCTCTCTCGATCCTTTGGAAAACTAGCCCACATAACTTCTCACTCTTCTGAGAATTAATTTCATGTGAAATATTCTATGTTGACTTTGATCTTGTGATCATCTTACTTTGATGGACATTCTTATTTAACTCTTATTTATATCTTGATCATTTTATTCCATGTTGAAACCCTGATATCACAAGTTGTGATCTTTTGTGTATATTAATTAAAGAAATTGTTAGATTTTTATTTATGGGTCCTATGATCCCATTGATATCATTTGGATGGTCTCATCCTTTATTTGAACATGACTATACTTTCTTTCCTTCCTATTTGCATTTCTGAAAACTAGAAGTAGTGACACCATATTTATTTTGGACACTGACATTTTAGTCCTCCTACCACTACACTAAGGTTTTAGTCCTCCTATAATATATTTTATTTTGGGCACTAAGTTTTAGTCCTCATGCTAATGCATTGAGGTTTTAGTCCTCTTGCAAAATTCTATATTTGTTTGGCACTGAGGTTTTATTCATCCTGCCCTTGGTATGGAATATATGGGTTCCTACCCTACTTTTTAGTATATGCTAGTATTTTTATTACTCATCATGCAACTATTTATCAACTGTGATATTATTATTGTGACATTGTTTAGAGGCAAGAAATATATTTTGTATATCATCTCATATTGTTAATTAATATTCTCTTTATAATCCAGTTGGGTGGTAGTTTCCTCTAGTTCGCAATCCCATGTTAATATGCTCATACCGGATTTTACGCTAATAATTTTTCATTTCTATCTTGTATTTTGGGGTATGCTTCCAACTAGGTGTAGGACATGGAGGACATGACATAGAGACATGATACTAGCCTATGTAGATTACTCTTAATGGGAGATAGACTTGAGATAGTTGGATATCCCTATACTTAGATCCTTATGTTGTAACATTCGTGTGAACCCTGTATAGGGGGTTATAATGTACTTTTGTAAAAATTGAACATAGTCATGAAATATTATTTCACTAATATACTTCATCTATTTTGTATATCATCATTTGAGAAATGAAAAAAATACACCTATTCTATTATACCTTTAGAGTGTGTTTGGAATAGATTGATTTATTCCTCAAAATAAATAGGGAGTAGATGCCCCATCGGGTCCCACTCCTTAAACAAGATTTCATTGCTATCTAAGTAATCAGAGAAGTTGGAGAACAATCTAGTCTAGTGTTGTGACGAATGTTGTAGTGATTGCATAATCTCTTTGTCTCTAATATCTAGATAGAATCTGAGGCATGGAAACGTCATCCTCTAAATGTTCAATCATTGTTCCTTGATCTAGAGTAGACTATTGAGATATTGATGAGTTCAATATCATATATTGACTTACATGAGCATGGCCATGAATTCCATAGTCTCCTTCATTATGTTTGCAAGATATCATTTCAATGGGAGGGACAAATTCCATCTATGTTACTCACAATAATCCACATGTGTCACAATGCACCTAAACACTACTTGTATAGCAACCCTTTTCAAGGCCACATTGAATGGTGTTAAACACAGTGAACAACATGCAATCATTGCAGTGACTTTGGGTCTAGGGACCACAATCACAACTATGACATTGAGATGTGATTCAGACTGCCATTATGGGATTCCATCTATCACACTCAAAGTGGATCTGCCCAGTACACTTGTTCATAACAAGTGTCTATGTGTTTGGTTTGATATACAATATCATGTCTAATGATACGTAGTCATCAATCAACACACATATTAGTCTTGATGTATTATTGTTGTCCTGATTTTCACAATAATATATGACCAGGGACTCAGACAAGAATAAGTACTCTTAACATACACATGATCTCATGTTCCAGTCCTCTACTTGAATTCACATGCTATTGAGTCATACATTCTTAGGACATTATTATATTTATTCATTATCCTATCTTGAAAGAAACATAATACTCAAAATGCCTTTTGTTAATAATCAAGCCAATTATAAGATTTTCCATTAAAATCATATGATTGGCTCTCTAGGTGACGCAAATTTATCGTGCGCAGAAATGCAAGTGAACGCGTCGAAGTAATATAGGCCTTGTGAGGCCCGAGTCGAACTCAGGGATACGTGAAATCATCGGAGACTCCTACTAACTACTTGTGATCAGCTAAGCCGATTAAATAGTTGAGAGTTGTTGTCTAAATTAAAAGAAAATAAAAATAAAACAAAACAAGCAAACAATTAAATGTTGGTTTAATCAATTCAAAAGGAGATCTTTAGGATCGCGGTTTCACCGTGCGTTTTCATTGTTTTGAAGTCTATATAGTTACTCAATTTTATCTCTCTATCTGGGTAGTGGCCTGAAATCAGAATTGCCCACTGTCGTGGTACAATTCACTACCTATGTCTAGGTCGGTTCCACCATCGTAGTAACCTATACCCTAAACTAGGTGCATTAAAAATGACCTCTCGGTATCCACCATTAATCTTACACCACCTTGTTCAAGGGATTTGTCAATTAATGTAAATTCCATCTCTTTTCAACCATTAATTCTTCTTTCAAAGCAATTAAGGGTGTTAGATTATTATTATGGTGATCAAGCATAACAATATATTTGAGAAAACGAAATTATACCACGGATTTAAGAGATAATATATGAATTACTATGATAAAATCGTCATACAATAAATTCTCAGGTTACTCCCAGTCCTAAAGATAAAGGGGATTAGCCCCGCATGTTCATCTCAGAATACAACATGGAGAAGAAAAAGGGAAACATGAAGAAAAATTTGATTGAGTGGTTAAACCCAAGAACGGAGAAAATCCAAGCGATCCTTGGCGTGGAATACGCGTTCTCCCACCTTTCGGTGGTGGAAATTGTCTTCTTCAGCGTCCGGATCGGCTGGGGCGTGCTCTCGTGCTCCGTTCTTCTCTCCTTGCTCTCCGGGATGTGTGCAGCGGCTAATGATGTCCTCCCCTCTTGGGCGCCGTCATTAGGTATAATCCCGCAATTAGGTCTCCAATTAATCACGGCCGTCTGATTTAGATCATTACAAAGCCAACAAGTATTTGATGGTGTCGATACCATCGACGCGAGTCGATGGTATCGACCCTGCGTGATAGCGGCAGTTCTCTTTTCTTTTATCTTTACGCCTGATGTCATCTCGATACCATCGACGCGGGTCGATGGTATCGACACTCTAAGGCATCGGTTGTTGTCCTTTTGCGTCACTGTAGCCTCCTGGGTCGATGGTATTGACTTTGTGTCGATAGTATCGGCCTCATTTTTGTCCGCAACCTGATGGTATCTCGATACTCGACATCCCTACCGATAGTATCGACCTTCTCCTGGTCCTTGCGGCTGGGCGCCTGTAGTTGTGTCGATGGTATCGACCACCGTCGATGGTATCGACGGTAGCAGATACTTGTTTTTCCTTCAATTAACACACGAAACCACATAAGCTCACACAAAATATATTCTTTTGATAATTAATACTCAAAATGCTTAGATAAAGGGGATTTGACATAAAGAAGTAGCATAGACCAAAATGAATGAATTATGCAACATTAACCATGAAAAATGACTAATAAATGCATAAAACACATATCAAACAAGTCTATAAATGCGACTCAAAATCATCGCATCAAACTCCCCTAAGCTTGAACATTGCTCGCCCTCGAGCAACTAAACCTTAGAATAGAATTGTCAGAGTCAACTAAAGAACAAAGCATCACAACAAACATCCCATATGACTCCAACCAGACCTTCGCATACAGGCCCTCGCTAACCACAGAATGATAATTACCCTAAAGGCGACAGTAATCATCCATAAAAGATGTTGACCTCAAAACTGATGAACACTATCACATAAGGCAGTTAACATAATAAAATTCGCCGGTCCAGACTTAGTGCATCTTGTGATCTCCTATACTACGTTGCTCGCCCTAACTACCATCTACATGGAAGCAGTTCTCGTGATATTCATTAGTGAGGAGAAATTCATGGTGGCCTACCAATCCGAGCAACGGGTGGATGAAATGGGTGGCTAATGGAATAAGTGGAAGTATTATACGGTTTCAACATGCATAAAATAAAAATGCCCTAACTTATGCAAATGCACACGAAAAATGCCCTAATGCCTAAGATTGAGTGGAATGATGCATGCACTAACAATCCGTCTCAAAACAAGATGGATATCTAATTAAGCTACATCATGTACTCACTCATCTTAAAATGTAGGTGAGATTGTGTTCCTTTCTCCTTCTTATTCTAGTTGCTTCTAAATAACCTTCTTTTTTTTCAGAAATATTTTTTCAGATTTTTCTCTTTTTTTTCAAACCCTTATATCCATAATTGACAATGAATACTTTATTGGGCTTATATTTTCTGCATAACTCGAATATTTGCACTATTTAGAAGGTATGGAACAATTTACTTCACCATTAAAGAATACATGAGGTACATGATATACTTTATGCATAAAAGTTATGAATGCAACTACATGACATGCACCTAAGGATAATGTGCATGTATACCTATTCTATATTTTTTATTTTTCATGCAAAACATATGAAGGTGATTGCAATGCAAGTCCTATCTACATGCCATGCAATCAAAAAGGTTAAAACCGTACTTCACTTCCAAATCTTGGTGGATTGTGAAAAGCAATGAGGTGGACAGATCACAAGACTAATTGACTGAACCTTTGAAAAATATTATGTGTCCCTCCTTACTGACCTGTGTAGTAATTAAGAGGTTTTCTTCTCTTACTTCAAATTAAAGTCTCATTATCATTTGGTCAGTTTAGGCTCAAACAACCAATTTCGTCCACTTTCATGAATCATTAGGAATGTACAGTTGTGATTTTATATTTTAAAGTTGACAAAACCAATCATTTTCTAAGTTAAGTGATCAAAGTTGAACAACACTCAAGCCTGCGAACACTCAAAAAAATTTAGTTTCCCTTAATTCCCATGCACATGCAACTGAGATGACTCAAGATTAAAGACATCCACGATTACACTAGATAGAATGTGGATCCTAAAAACAAACTAAAATTGTAGGAAACAAATGAAAGGAAACAAGAGCAATAAAACTAAAAACAGAGAAAATGAAAGATAGAGCTATTCCAACACCCCCCCTAATCTTGAATTCAACTATGGCCTCATAGTCAAAAACAATCTTAAAGGTTGGAACAGAGATACTGCTTTTACTCTTCAGGTGGAGGCGGGTACTTCGGAGCCGTAGGGTCCCAAGACGGATACTCCCCCTGGAAGTTTGGATCAAACTGGGCCCTAGGTGGGGGTTGTGGATAGCCTCCAAAGTAATTTTGGCTCCAATAGTAGTCGTAAAAGGGCTCCTGTTGCATCTCCATCTATTGCAACCGATCATGAATTTGTTGTTGGTTGTCGAGGAGAAGACGCTCGTTCTCGAACATTACCCTTTGATTGTCTAGTAGCTGGTTTGTAGTGTCTTGAATACCGGCATACATCATCATGTGATGTTGCTGCGTCTGTTGTATGTCTTGCAGCATAGTATACATGCCCTGCATAGAGTAGACATCCTCGCTTGGCTGCGAGGGCGGTGGTGGTGGTGGGGGCTGTGATGATGAAAATGCACCCGGATGCATCCGAGGACACTTCCATGGTGCCACGCGTGCCCAAAGAGGTGTGAATGCTTCCTCTTCCTCTGCAGCCTCGTCGTCATTGTCGTTGCCGTCGTCGTTTCCGCCGTCTTCATCAGAGTCAACGATGGCTATGATAGGCCATCGGAAGTGTTGCGCCCCTTCGATGTTGAAGACTGGATCGGGAAGCGAGCATTCCTGGTAAGCATGGTTGACGTGGCAATGCGCATACGCCAAACCATCGCGAAGAAGTATGAGGTTGGAGCGGTGAAGATGTTGCAAGTTCACCTTGCTCCTGGTGGAGAGAGGAATAAGCTGCTAAAAATTCAACCCAAGGTAGAAGGCCAGCTTGGTGATAAGCCCGCCAAAGTGAATAGGGGCTTTCCATGTACTCCTCTTCACCGCCAAAACTCGCTGTAGAAAGAAGGCGCCCCAATTGCATTCTTGACGTTTCAGAAGTTTATACAAGAAGAATAAGTCCGTCTCCTGAAACTTGCTGAGGGTCAAATCACCCCTGGCAAACAATGTAGAACTGAGCATCCAGTGCAGTATCTGGACGAAAGGGTGCTCAAAATCAGCTACCGCAGCATTATGGTAGCTCACTGACTTGCCCGGCAGCACCGTCACCAGCTCAGCGAAGATGGCATCATCGTCGGTGCGGTTGTCCGGTCGCCGGTAATCATGTTACAAGTGATTCCAGTTGAAGATCTTGTTGAATTGCCGGAGTGTAAGGGTATAGTCGATGTTGTACAGCCGGAAAGACACCCGGCCCTTGATCCACTCACGGTCGGTGGCTACGACGTCGTTGGGTACGACGCAGACGTCCAGTGATGCCATGAACTCAGCCACCAACTCCTTGTAAGTAGGCCACTCGCTGAAGAACGGCTGGCCATCAGCATGAAACTCGAACTCGTCAGGCCGTCTTCCCGTGTGTTGGGCCTGACCCTTCAGGACGTAGTCAAGGTTGGCGTCGAACCCGAGGTTGTGGATGGTTTCCCGTTCAACATAACGGGTCGGCTCAATCTTCCTCTTTAGAATCTCCTCGTATATCTTCTTCACCTCCACGGATGGATGAATCAGCTGCGGGCGTGCAACTGACACGGTCGGAGGTGGCACAAACTCCGGGATGTCCATCGGGTTCGCGCGTGAAGACGACGCACCAGCTACATGCACCATGATTGTGAGAGAAAGGGGAATAGAAAGGGAGCTCGGTGAAGATCGGAGAAGCGAATCTCCGCTCGATGAATAACTTTGCTCGGTGTTACTTGTCGTCGGGCTTGGATAGCTCTGGAACACGCTCGGCACAAGTGAAGGAGAGTTGCACTGAAGGTATGATGTCATCTAACACAAATACTCCTCATATATAGCCGTGGTCGGCGCTACTGTCTGCCCATCGATACCATCGACGAGAGTCGATGGTATCGACTTGGGTAGCATGATCTGTACCTCTACGAGTATCAACGGTTGTCGATGGCTAGATCTGCAGGGCCCGGATTGCTGACGCGTCGATACTATCGACGCGGGTCGATGGTATCGACCCGTCCCTCGGATCGACTTCTTAGTTGCTACGATCGCCGTTGTTCTTTCCTCACGGATCATTGACGTGGCGTGTCGATACTATCGACGCGAGTCGATAGTATCGACTCTCTGATTAGGGAAAACCCTCGTGAGGCCTGGCCGCCGCCTTCTTTGCATGAATGTGTCGATACCATCGACACGCCCTTCGATGGTATCTACTTTCCTGAGACGATTCGTTCTGAAAATCTCCAGAGATCTTGATAGTATCGACACCCATGTCGATACCATCGACCGCTGCTTGTGATCTGCCTGTTGGTATGTCGATACCATCGATGAGGTCGTCGATGGTATCGACGCAATGCGATTCCTGCAGTCGCCAACCTGTACCATGGTCGATACCATCGACCGATACCATCGACACAAGGGTCGATGGTATCGACTCTGCCTCAGCCCTGCACATGTAGAAAATGATCACGGTATCTTGTTTATACTACAAACTAAGTTAAAACAAATCAAACTATGAATGTAAAGGAACTAAACTAAAGTACCAATGGTTAGGTTGCCTCCCAACAAGCGCCCTTATTTAACATCTTAGGCTAGACGACTTGAAGCACATCATGCATCTGAAAGTGAAATGAGTTTGACCTCATTCACCTTCCTCGTGTAATCTTCACCAAAATATAACTTCAACCTCTTCCCGTTCACCAAAAATGTAGTCTCGTCATCGCGCACCATGATTGCGCCATGTGGTTTGACCTCTTCTACCGTGAATGGCCCACTCCATCGGGATTTTAGCTTCCCAGGATACAACTTCAACCTTGAATTGAATAAAAGCACACAATCTCCTTTCTTGAAGGTGCGCATCTAAATGTGGAGATCGTGGACCAACTTAGTGCACTCTTTGTATATCTGAGAGTTCTCATATGCAGTCATCCGCAGCTCATCCAATTCATTTAATTCAAGTAATCTCTTCTCCCCCGCTTCATCATAACTCAAGTTGAGCTTTCTCAACGCCCAGTGTGCTTTGTGCTCTAACTCCACTGGTAAGTGATAGGCCCGGCCGTACGCCAACCTAAAAGGTGTGGTTCCTATAGGTGTCTTGTATGTCGTCCTATATGCTCACAATGCATCCGGTAGTAAGGCACTCCAATTCTTCCTCGTGGAAGCCACTGTACGCTCCAAGATCTTCTTAATTTCATGATTGGAGACCTCCACTTGTCCTTGAGTTTGCGAGTGATACGGGGTACCTATGTTATGTTTGACCCAGTATTTCTTCAATAGTGCCAAGAACTTTTGATTCTTAAAGTGAGTACCCCCATCGCTAATGATCATTCGGGGCACTCCAAACCTGCAGAAGATGTTTTCCTTAATGAACCTGCACACTACAGTAGAATCATTAGTCCTTGTGGGTATTGCTTCTACCCACTTCGACACATAATCAACAGCTAAAAGGATATATAAATTCAAATTGGAGGACCCAAAGGGTCCCATGAAATCTATACCCCATAGATCAAATACCTCAACCTCTTGGAAAACGTTTAGGGGCATCTCTTGTCTCTTTGAAATGTTACCTTCTCTTTGGCAGGAATCACATTGCCTCACGAACTCATAGGCGACTCGGAACAAGGTAGGCCAATATAGGCCACTTTCCAGTACTTTGGCAGCCGTACGAGAGCTCGCATGGTGTCCGCCCGTAGGTAGAGTGTGGAAATGACGAAGAACACTCTTGTATTCCACCTCACGTACACACCTATGTAGGACACCATCCCTGCATTGCTTCAAAAGAATGGGGTCATACCAAAAATAATATCGTAGAGAATGGAAAATTTTCTTCTTCTCTTGATATGTCCAATCATCCGGGATGATCCTGCAAGCAAGATAATTCACGATATATGAAAACCACAGATATTTAGAATTGACTTTCAAAAGTTGTTCATCCGGAAATGTCTCGGTTATGGGTATGTGTATATCTTTTTCATCTACCCTCTCTAACCTATACAAATGATCCGCTACAACATTTTCAATCCCCACCTTGTCTTTGATTTTGATATCAAATTCTTGTAGGAGCAAGATCCACCTAATTAATCTAGGTTTGGCATCTTTTTTCTCCATCAAATATTTAATAGTGGCGTGGTCAGTCCAAACTACTACTTTCGATCCAACTAAATACTGTCGAAATTTTTCAAAAGCGAAAACAACAGCAAGCAATTCTTTTTTAGTAGTCGTGTAATTTAGTTGGGCATCATTCAAAGTCTTAGAGGCATAAAAAATCATGGCGGGTTTATTGTCCACCCTTTGTCCCAATACAGCTCCTACAGCGAAGTTAGATGCATCACACATGAGTTCAAATGGCTTAGACCAATCCGGTGTTTGAACAACCGGTGCGGAAATCAATTTCTCCTTCAGCACGTTGAACGTGTGTAAACATTTGTCATTGAAATAAAAAACGGCATCCTTTTCGAGAAGCTCAGATAGATATTTGGCGATTTTTAAAAAATCTTTTATGAACCGACGATAAAATCCGGCATGGCCTAAGAAGCTTCTTACCCCTTTTACCGAATTTGGTGGGGGTAATTTAGAAATTACTTCAATTTTTACCGGATCTACCTCCAAACCTTTGCTGGACACCTTATGTCCCAGTACTATCCCTTCACTCACCATCATATGACATTTCTCCCAGTTGAGGAACAAATGTGTGTCCTCGCATCTTTGTAACACCTTATCCAGATTATAGAGGCATTCATCAAAAGAAGCACCATAAACCGAAAAATCATCCATAAAGACCTCTAGACAGCGTTCTACCATATCAGAAAAAATGGCTAGCATACAACGCTGAAAAGTTGCTGGTGCATTACATAATCCAAAGGGCATGCGGCGATACACGAAAGTTCCATAGGGACAAGTGAAAGTAGATTTCTCTTGGTCCTTAGGATCAATCGAAATCTGATTGTACCCCGAATACCCATCCAGAAAACAGAAATGTGATCGGCCAGCTAAACGCTCTAGAATTTGATCAATAAACGGTAGAGGAAAATGATCCTTTAGCGTAGCGGCATTCAGACGTCGGTAATCTATACAAACTCGCCACCCGGTTACCAAGCGGGTGGTGACAGGTTCATTTAAAATATTTTGAGTGACAGTTATTCCCCCCTTTTTAGGGACTACCTGCGTGGGACTCACCCATGTCGAGTCTAAAATCGCATAGATGATACCTGTGGAGATAAGCTTGATCACCTCTTTCTTCACAACCTCCATCATGCTCGGATTCAGTCGACATTGCAGTTGAATCACCGGCTTGGCTCCCTCCTCGAGCCGAATCTTATGCTGACACAAAGTAGGGGAAATCCCCTTGAAATCTGCAACAGACCACCCAAATGCTCCCCGGTGGTTCTTCAGCACTATCAACAACTGGTCCTCCTCTTCCGCACTCAGATATGCAGAAATGATTACAGGTAACTTGTCTTCCTCAGCTAGAAAGGCGTACTTGAGGTGTGGTGGCAGTGGCTTTAACTCCAACTCCGGCGGACTGATTAAAGATGATTGAAGCGGTGGGGGAAGTTCACCTAAATCTTCATAATACCTCGCATAGAAGCATGGCAACATCTGAAGCATCTTGGCGCACTCCTTGAGTGATTTTCTTCTCATCCAATCATGAGTGATATTGACTAAACAAGCCTCCAGTGGTAGCTCCGGATATGCATCAAAAACTAAATTTGCTATTGCATCATCCTCCATAGAGGGAGGAATGTCCTCATCCTCATCATTCGGGAACCCTACATCCTTGCAAAGGGATACCACTTTGGTCTGCTCCATGATGTCTACAGCCAAAGTCCCTTTGTCCACCTTGGTCATTACATGAGCCATATCTAGAAATGGCTTCCCTAGACAAAGTGAGATATTGTTATCAAAATGTTTTACCATGTGGCATTGCTCCTTGGATTTAGGTGAAGTGACGCTGGAAGGCATGACCATCTCAAATCGGTCATCGGCTATACCTAAGGTCAAACGACCTCTCCCCATCTCAAGTATCATGTCGGCTGTAGCTTGGAATGGTCGTCCGAGTAATAGCTCATTGCCTTGCTCATCTTGCATCTCCATGACGACAAAATCTGCTGGAAATACAAATCGATCCACTTTCACTAGCATGTCTTCACAAATCCCATATGGCTTTACCACTGAATTGTCCGCCAATTGGATAGTCATGTTGCTTGGATGTGACTCTTTAAATCCCAGCTTTTTGAATGTAGAAAGGAGCATCAAATTAATTCTCGCCCCTGAGTCACATAGTGCTTCACCAAATTTGACTTTCCCGATGTAACAAGAGATGTTAAAACAGCCTGGATCTTGCCTCTTTGGTGGCAATGTGCCCATGATGAAGGCACTCACCTGCTCCGTAAGCACAACAACCTCTATATCTGGAATTTTTCTCTTCTTGGTGATGATGTCTTTCAGAAATTTCCCGTAAGAAGGGATTTGCTCAATAGCTTCCAATAGAGGGATATTGACTGAAAGCTTTTTGAAACTGTCTAAAAACTTTTTGAATTGGGCATCTACCTTCCTTGCCTTAGTGTTGTTCGGATAAGGGACCGGGACAACATGTGCCCTTTGATGCGGTGGCACATAGGGTGTCCTTTTCTGAGGCTCCTCCTCCTCTATAATAGGATCTTCAGTAGCATCCACAGCTGTATCATCAACTGGTTCTGTAACTGGTACGGACAGCTCCTCATTTGCCTCACCTTCATTTTCCACTTGGGGTTTACTTGCTTCATCAACCCTGGGATTTAACAATTTCTTGCCACTTATTAGCAAGATGGCCTTCGCCTGTTGGTTTCCTCCTGGAACATTAGTATTACCCGGAAAGCCTGGGTGCGCCGGCTTCTTCAAACTGGCTATCTCTACTGCCATTTGTGCCATGGATGTCTCTATTGTCCTCATTTAAGCCCCATGGCTCTGCAGTGTCTGCCCAAATTGGTTCATGAACTCCCCTTGTTGCTTTATTTACTGGCCAAAAGTAGTCATGAGTTCTTGATTTTGCTTTATCACTTGATTGAGCAGCTCTGTGCTCTTATCCTCCGCTACTGGATGGGGTTTGGCATCTGGATCCTACAAGAAGTTGTTTGGATCCTTCCAGGAGAACTTCTTGTCTTTCCTCCATGAATAGTCATTATTCCTGTAGCCTTGCTGCTACCTCATGAATTTAACTTGAGCCTCATCCTCGGACTCAATATCCTCCTTTGCATGCAGTTTCTTTATGAGAAGATCCATCTTCTCATTCAGCTCCTTTATTGCTTTAGATTCACCTGCCACTCGAACCTGTTCCACGGCGCCTCTTTTGCCCCACGATTGTTTCTTAGCCATGTTCTTTAAGATTTCCCAACATCTAGTGTCTGTGTTATTCAAGAAGAATCCAGAACCGGCTGAATCGATGTTGCTTCTATCATGCTCGGAGAGAGAAAAATAGAAGATCTTGACCTGTGTCTCCTTATCAAGCCCGTGATGCGGGCATCGCCTGATGATCTGAAACCTTTCCCAGGTCTCAGAATAGGTCTCTCCTACTTGTTGGGTGAAGTTGTGGATATTTCTAATCATGTCATTGGTCTTCTCGGGCAGAAAGAACCTCTCGAAGAAAACCTCCACCATGTGGTCCCAAGACTCCACGTATT
The DNA here is from genome assembly GCA_963693085.1 of Alisma plantago-aquatica. Taxonomy (NCBI): domain Eukaryota; kingdom Viridiplantae; phylum Streptophyta; class Magnoliopsida; order Alismatales; family Alismataceae; genus Alisma; species Alisma plantago-aquatica. The sequence continues at coordinate 1,794,159,987 of OY856409.1, forward strand.
CATCGTCCAAGTTGTGTAGCCATTCGCGCGCATTTCCCGCTAGAGAACTCGGGAAGAGCTTCAAGTAGAGCACATCTTGTGGAAATCTATCAATTTTTATCATATCACAATTCTCCACAAATTGACTTATGTGCGCGACGGGGTCTTCATTTTTGAGCCCATGGAAAGCATTCGACTTCACCAAGTTGATTAAAGCTGGATCAATCTTGTATGTCAGAATATTCACCGCTTGCTTCTTGATCGGCCCCTTGGAAGCGGATGAGGAATAAGCCTTGATCTTCTCCCATATTGTCTGTGGCTCGTCCATCTCTTCTTGTTCAGATTCAAAAACTATATCCTCCAACTGGTCTTGATTATACTCGCCCTCATCTTCCGATCCCGGCAGCGGAACCTCTGGTGCTTGCTTCGTGTAGTCTGTACTACGCATCTGCACCATGCACAGTACCTACAAATAGAAAAATTAAATTTAGTACAGTGCTTGACGATTGCAAATATTTAGAAAATAGATTATGAATTTTTGAAATTATAAAAAAAATGTGGCCTAGAGTGGCCGCTTGTAGCACTCGTAGTGCCAAAAATTCGCCGTATCCCCGGCAACGGCGCCAAAAACTTGACGCAAATTTATCATGCGCAGAAACGCAAGTGAACGCGTCGAAGTAATATAGGCCTTGTGAGGCCCGAGTCGAACTCAGGGATACGTGAAATCGTCGGAGACTCCTACTAACTACTCGCGATCAGCTAAGCTGATTAAATAGTTGAGAGTTTTTGTCTAAATTAAAATAAAATAAAAATAAATAAAACAAGCAATCGATTAAATGTTGGTTTAATCAATTCAAAAGGAGATCTTTAGGATCGCGGTTTCACCGCGGGTTTTCATTGTATTGAAGTCTATATAGTTACTCAATTTTATCGCTTTGTCCGGGTAGTGGCCTGAAATCAGAATTGCCCACTGTCGTGGTACAATTCACTACATATGTCTAGGTCGGTTCCACCATCGTAGTAACCTATACCCTAAACTAGGTGCATTAAAAATGACCTCTCGATATCCACCATTAATCTTACACCACCTTGTTCAAGGGATTTGTCAATTAATGTAAATTCCATCTCTTTTCAACCATTAATTCTTCTTTCAAAGCAATTAAGGGTGTTAGATTATTATTATGGTGATCAAGCATAATAATATATTTGAGAAAACGAAATTATACCACGGATTTAAGAGATAAGATATGAATTACTATGATAAAATCATCATACAATGAATTCCCGGGCTACTCCCGGTCCTAAAGACAAAGGGGATTAGCCCTGCATGTTCATCTCAGAATACAACGTGGAGAAGAAAAAGGGAAACATGAAGAAAAACGTGATTGAGTGGTTAAACCCAAGAACGGAGAAGATCCAAGCGATCCTTGGCGTGGAATACGCGTTCTCCCGCCTTTCGGTGGTGGAAATCGTCTTCTTCAGCGTCTGGATCGGCTGGGGCGTGCTCCGTTCTTCTCTCCTTGCTCTTCGGGATGTGTGCAGTGGCTAATGACGTCCTCCCCTCTTGGTCATCGTCATTAGGTATAATCCCGCAATTAGGTCGCCAATTAATCACGGCCATCCAATTTAGATCATTACAAAGCCAACAAGTATCTGACGGTGTCGATACCATCGACGCGAGTCGATGGTATCGACCCTGCGTGATAGTAGTAGTTCTCTTTTCTTTTGTCTTTACGCCTGATGTCATCTCGATACCATCGACGCGGATCGATGGTATCGACACTCTAAGGCGTCGATTGTTGTCCTTTTCCATCACTGTAGCCTCCTGGGTTGAGGGTATCGACTTTGTGTCGATAGTATCGACCTCATTTTCGTCTGCAACCTGATGGTATCTCGATACCATCAACATCCCTGTCGATAGTATCGACCTTCTCCTGGTCCTTGCGGTTGTGCGCATGTGGTTGTGTCGATGGTATCGACCACCGTCGATGGTATCGACGGTAGCAGATACTTATTTTTCCTACAATTAACACACGAAACCACATAAGCTCACACAAAATATATTCTTTTGATAATTAATACTCAAAATGCTTAAATAAAGGGGATTTGACATAAAGAAGTATCATAGACCAAAATGAATGAATTATGCAACATTAACCATGAAAAATGACTAATAAATGCATAAAACACATATCAAACAAGTCTATAAATGCGACTCAAAATCATCACATCACTAGGCATATCACAAATATAGCCTACAAACTACATGAAAGCTTTTGCATTTCTCTATGAAACATGAGATTGTGATTCCTACCACCCTTACAATTAGAATTGGCTAAATAATGTATTCCATTAAACTGATTATTAAAAGTCCCATGAACATACCCACTACCTTCTTTGACCTTTCAAGTCACCCTACATCTTGGTTTTGCCCTACTAACAATGAAAAACTATCTATACTGGCATCTTTAAGAGACATCAAGAAAGGAAGATGGTATTGGAAATGAACGAAAACCAATCCTATAGATGTCCAACATCACAATGAAATAGCCCAAAAATCCTCAGATGCTCATGTAGTCCCTCTTCAAACCACAAATCCACATATCCAAAAAATTTCTAAGCATGTAACCCCTTTCCATTCAAAATATCACCACTGAACATTCTCCAACATTCCTCAACAAAGAAATAGTTGATCAGTTGAAATCAAAAATTATTGAAGAACTAAATTCTTTAGATAGTTCTATCCAAAAGATACTCACTACCAATGCACCCAATGCGGTCCAACCATTACGATTACCATCACCATCCTACAGTCATACAAAAAGAACTATTTTTCATGTCAGATGACGTAGGTATGAATCCTTCACAAGTAATCTTATCATGATTTGTCATGTCACATTATATACAATATAGATCAACACCCTCAAATTGTACAACACCATAGTACAGAAAGCATTAGATATCTATCATATTGGTCTGACATCTATAGGTTCATAACATTTGCATCCAAACTTGGTATAAAATTAGATAATATGTTAAATGCCCACATTTTTTTATCTAAGCTTGAACACCACATGGGGTGGAACAACACTAGAACAGTCAATATACCTCATTGAATAACTAGTACAACTAAAATATAGAGACATTTTTCTATTGAGTGTTTTCTATTCATCAAATGATTGTAGATTCTTGGAATGTTTGTGGGTGTCTCTGTTGGCAACAAATTAGGGTGGTCACAAGATTCACATATTCCCATAAAGTCAATATCATCACCCTTCAGGAGAAAAGAACCACGCTTTCTCCTCTTTAACTCAAATATATAATCGGTAATCACATTAATGAATGGATACAAATACTACTTGATGGCTTCAATTGTGGTATAGTTATCGGTATTAACAATAGTGATTGGAAACTCCTTCACCACAACTTACAGGATTGTAGTAATATCATCTTAAACTGCCACAAACATCATATCTTGTCATTCACTGGCATATATGGTGACCCTAGTCTTGATAAACAAAGCTTTCTTGACAGACTTAAAGACTTAGAATGCTCTTAAGAAACTACATCATGGTTGATTAGAGGTGACTTCAATATCACTAGAAGTACCATTGAATGCTTAAATTCTTCCACTGTTCTATGACATCACCGTACTAGACATGACTCATCCTCAACTACTTTCTCTATGTTTTTCATCTCCTAGATCTATATGCCTCGAATACTGCTTACACTTGGAGCCAAGAACATCTATGGGAAAATCATGATCGACTTCTTTGATCATATTCTTGGGAGGATCTATACCCCTTGCCTTATCATTTACCTCATCCAGACCCATCTCAAATTACATCTGTGATCCTCATGAATACCCAATACGAGCCTTGGGTACAAAAACCATCCTAGTTTAAGAGATTTTGAGCCTGATAATATGATTTTAAAGACCTTATTATTTGTGGTTATCCCTTACCTCAATATAACCTTGAACTACGATGAAACATCCACACAAAAAATTAACAATATTAGCTAATTTCTCAAAAGTTGGAGGCACACTAAATTTGGTAATATTGATCAAGATCTTAGAGAAAAAAATCAGAACTTATTCGACTAGATAGTGATCCACATGTGGACCTGATGCATGCCCTTGCAATTTTGCAAATATAGAACATCTTCTTCTCATAAATGAGACTATGTGGAAATAGAGTTTCTAAGATTAAGTGGGTGAAAGAGGGAGACAATAACACCAAATTCTTCCATAAATTTTGCAACAATAATAAAATTAAAAACAAAACTCCATATAAAGTCTCAATATCCTTAGTTAGGACACCACCAACAGAGACATTATCACTTCCTACATCATAGAACACTTTGAAAAACTTTTCAACAATAAACACAATATTTCCTCACATTTCCATATCTAGTGTGAAACCCTCCATCATATGAAAATTACTAATCTGGGCAACATGATAGATATTTTCTTGGAATCCAAAATCAACCTAGTTGTTGACCACTTGGGATGAACAAATCACCTAGTCCAAATGGCCTCAGTCTAGACTTCTATTAGCATATATGGTATCATCTATGCTCATATTTTCACAACTTCTTTCAGTACATTAACCTAAATGATGATATCTCTCCCCAGTTGATGTCCTTAACCAAACTCATATAGACATGATAAATAAAGTCATTCTATCCAGCATCGTCCACCCATTCATACCTATGAATATCATCAATGAATCATATAAAATCATTTCAAACACCCTTAGTACTATGATGAAACACCACTTACATGACATCATTGTGAAACAACAATGTGCCTTACTTAAAAATAGAAACATCCAAGATGTAGATGTTATGGTTAGTGAAACGATAAACACTTGTCATTATAAAAACATACCCCATTTGGAGATCAAACTAGACTTTGAGAAATATATTAATTAGAATTATCTCATCCACTACATGAAAATTTACAACTTCCCTAATAGATGGATAGACTAGATCACATCTTGCAACGGAACCTGCCACTTCTCAAGCATTATTAATGGTGCTCCTTTTGGCTATTTCAAGAGTACAAATGGTATAAATCAAGGTGATTATCTATCACCTTATCTATTCATTCTAGTCATCCACCCTTTCTAGGATGGTTAAACTAGGGGGTCAACCACGAACTCATTTATGTCCCTAGTGACTGTAGAAAGTTAGTCTAATATGTATATGGTAACATCATTTTCATTAAACCCAATGACACTAATGTTATTAATACCATCACATCCTTGATCTTTTCTCATATATCCTTGGTCTCAAAATCAATCTACATAATTTTTTTACAATTGAATGCATGTTAAAGTTGAGGACTTTCAACAATACTAATCACTTCTCAACTATAAGATTGAGACATATCCTTTCACATATCTTGGAATCCCCGTTTCACCATAAACCTTGTGTAAAAGTACTTGGAATAATATCATTTACATACTCAAACACCATCTAAGCTCATGGAAGGGAAATTTCCTCAATCTTGTTGACAGACTCCCACCTCTCTTTCCACCTATTTTCTCAGTTGTTGACACGCTTTTTACGTGCGTAGAAACGCAAGTGTACGCGTCAATGTAATATAGGCCTTTGTGAGGCCCGAGTCGAACTCAGGGACACATGAATTATCGGAGACTACTACTAACTACTCGCAATCAGCTAGATCGGTTAAAGAGTTAGAAATTGTTGTAAAATTAAACTAAAATAAAATGAAACAAAACAAAATAATCGATTAAAGGTTTAGTTTAATCAATTCAGGTGGAGATCTTTAGGATTACAGTTTCACCGCGGGTTATCATTGTATGAATTCTATATAGTTACTCAGATTTATCTCTCTATCCTAGTAGTGGCCTGAAATCAGAATTTCCCATTGTCGTGGTACAATTCACTACCTATGTCTAGGTCGGTTCCACCATCGTAGTAACCTATACCCTAAACTAGGTGCATTAAAATCGATCTCTCGGTATCCACCATTAACCTTACACCACCTTATTCAAGGGATTTGTCAATTAATGTAAATTTCATCTCTTTTCAACCATTAATTCTTCTTTCAAAGTAATTAAAGGCATTAGATTATTATTATGGTGGTCAAACATAACAATATAATTGAGAAAACGAAATTATACCACGGATTTAAGAGATAAATGATGCATTACTATGATAAAATTGTCATATAATGATTTCCCGGGCTACTCCCGGTCCTAAAGATAAAGGGGATTAGCCCCGCATGTTCATCTCAAAGCAAAACATGGTAGAGAAAAAGGGAAACATGGGGGAAAACGTGATTGAGTGGTGAAACCCCTGAACGGAGAAGATCCAAATGCTCCTTGGCGTAGAATACACGTTCTCCCGCCTTTCGGTGGTGGAAAATGTCTTCTTCGGCGTCCGGAACGGTTGGGTGTGCTTCTGGGCTCCGTTCTTCTCTCCACACCTTCTCGAGACGTGTGCAGCGGCTAATGACGTGATAGAATGCTCTTGGCCGCCGTTATTAGGTATAATCACCGAGTTAGGTCACCAAATAATCACAGCCGTCGGATTTAGATCGATCTGAAGCAAACTTGTATCTGACGGTGTCGATACCATCGACTCAGGTCGATAGTATCGACCCTGCACTGTATCGTCCGGTCTCCTTTTCTTTTCTTTATCGCGACTGATGCTAACTCCATACCATCGACGAGGGTCGATGGTATCGACTCTCTTAGGCGTCGCTTTTATCTTTTTCCATCGTTGAAGCTCCACTAGTCGATAGTATCGACATAAGCATCGATAGTATCGACTCTCTTTTCGCCAGCAACCTGATGGTGTCTCAATACCATCGACTCTCCTGTCGATAGTATCGACTCTACGATATTCCTTGCGGCTGGCAACCTATGGTCATGTCGATGGTATCGACCATTGTCGATAGTATCGACAGCAGCAGATACTTGTTTATCCTGAAATTACAACACGAAACCACATAAGCCGAAATAAAACATATTATTGTACTCATTTATGCTCAAAATACCAAAATAAGGGAGATTTGACATAGAGAAGGATCATAGACCAAAGTAGATGAATTATGCAATATTAACCACCAAAATGACTAATAAATGCATAAAAACACAAATAAACAAGTCTATAAATGCGACTCAAAGTCATCACATCAAACTCCCCTAAGCTTGAACATTGCTCGCCCTCGAGCAACTAAACCTTAGAACAGAATTGCCAGAGTCAACTAAAGAACAAATCATCACAACAAACATCACCATATGATCCCCACCGGACATTCACATTCCGGCCCTCACTAACCACATAATGATAATTACCCAAAGGCGACAGTAATCATCCATAAAAGATATCCACCTTAAAACTGATGAACACTATCACATAACGCAGTTAACATAATAAAATTCGTCGGTCCAGACTCGGTGCATCTTGTGATCTCCTATACTACGTTGCTCGCCCTAACTACTATCTACATGGAAGCAGCTCTCCTGATATTCATAAGTGAGGAGAAATTCACAGTGTCCTACCAATTCGAGCAACGGGTGGATAGAATGGGTGGCTAATGGAAGAAATGGAAGCATCATACGGTTTCAACATGCATAAAACAAAATGCCCTAAATGATGCATTTGCACATGAAAATGCCCTAATGCCTATAATTGGGTGGAATGATGCATGCACTACATCCCTTCTCAAAATGAGATGGAATATCTAACCGAGCTACATCATGTACCATCTTCAAATGCAGGTGAGACTATGTTCCTTTCTCCCTCTTATTCTACTTGCTTCTCAATATTTTCCTTTTTTTTCTTTTTCCATTTTTTTATTTTATTTTTTTAGGCCCTCATATCCATAATTGATAATGAATTATTTGTTGGGCTCACTTTTTCTGCATAGCTCAAATATTTGAAGCATTTATGAAGGTATGGAACAGGTTAAGCACCATTAAAGAAGAATCAGATACATTATGTACTCTATGCCTAAAAATTATGAATGCAACTAAATGACACGCACCTAAGGGTAATGTGCATGTATAACTATTCTATTTTTTTCATGCAAAACATATGAAATTGGTTGCAATGCAAGACCTATCTACATGATATGCAATCAAAAATATTAAAACCGTAATGTACTTCCAATTCTTATGGTGGATTGTGAAAAACAATGAGGTGGAAAGATCACAAGACTAATTGACTGAACCTTTGAAAAGTATTATATGTCCCTCCTTACTGACTTGTGTAGTAGTTAAGAGGTTTCTCTCTTCTTATTTCAAATTAGAGTCTCATTATTATTTGGTCAGTTTAGGCTCAAACAACCAACTCCGTCCACTTTTCATGAATCATGAGGAATGTACAATTGTGATTTTCTATTTTAGAGTTGACAAAACCAATCATTTTCTTAAGTTATGTGCTCAAAGTTGAACAACACAACCTTGTGAACACTAAAAAAAAAAATTTGTGTTGTTTTTTAAAAAAAAATTATTTTCCCTTAATTCCCATGTACAAGCAATTGAGATGACACAAGACTTAAGACATCCACAATTACACTAGATAGGGTGTGGATCCTACAAACAAACTAAGATTGCAAAAACGAAATGACAAGAAACAAAACAATAAAAACTAAAAAGTAAGAAAATTAAAGGATAGAGTTGTTCCAACACCCCCCTAAGCTTGAATTCGACTATGGCCTCATAGTCAAAAACAATCTTAAAAGTTGGAACAGAGATACCGATTCACTCTTCTGGCGGAGGTGGGTACTGTGGGGCCGTGGGGTCCCAGGATGGGTACTGCCCCTGAAAGCTAAGATCATACTGGGGCATGGGTGGAGGTTGTGGATACCCCCCAAAGTAGTTCAGGCTCCAGTAATGATCATATAAGGGTTGCTGCTACATCTCCATCCTATGAAACCTGTCATGAATCTGTTGTTGGTTTTCGAGGAGGAGGCGCTCATTCTCAAAGATAGCCCACTGATTATCAAGTAATCGGTTCGTCATCTCCTGAACACCGGTGTACACTGTTGTATGATGTTGTTGTGTTTGCTGTATATCCGGCAGCATGGCATACATACCTTGCATTGAGTAGACATCCTCGCTTTGCTGCAAGGGTGGTGGTGGTGGCGGAGGCTGTGAAGACGAAGATGCACCCGGATGCATGCGAGGACGCTTCCTAGGTTCCACTCGTGCACAAAGAGGAGTGTAGGCCTCATCTTTTTCTTCAGCCTCGTCGTCATTATTGTTGTTGTCGCCGCTGTCTTCATCTGAATCAACAATGGCTATGATTGGCCATCAGAAATGTTGTGCACCCTCAATATGGAAGACGGGGTCTGGAAGTGAACACACTTGATATGCTTGGTTGACATGACAATGTGCATATGCCAAGCCATCTCGAAGAAGGATGAGGTTGGAGCGGTGAAGGTGTTGCAGGTTCACTTTGCTCCTATTGGAGAGAGGAGTCAGCTGGGAGAAATTCAACCCAAGGTAGGAGGCCAGTGGTGTGATGAGCCCTCCAAAGTGAATTGGAGCCTTCCGCGTACTCCACTTTACCGCCAACACTTGCTGTAGAAAGAATGCTCCCCAATTGCACTCTTGGCGCTTCAGGAGTTTATGCAAGAAAAACAAGTATGTCTCCTGGAATTTTCTAAGAGACAGATCACCACGGGCGAAGAGAGTGGTACATAACATCCGATGAAGAATCCGCACGAACGGATGCTCGAAGTCTGCTACCGCTACATTGTGGTAGCTCACTGATTTTCCCGGCGGCACTGTCACAAGCTCGGCGAAGATAGCATCGTAGTCGGTCCGGTTGTCTAGACGCCGATACTTCTCTCACCCGTGATTCCAGTTATAGATGGAGTTAAACTGCTTGAGGGTGAGAGTGCAGTCAATGTTGTATAGCCGGAAAGAAACACGACTGTTGATCCATTCCCGATCTGTGACGATGATGTCGTTTGGCACGACACAGATGTCCAACGACGCCATGAACTCGGCGATTAGCTCCTTGTATGTTGGCCATTCACTGAAGAATGGCTGGCCATCGGCATGGAACTCCATCTCATCAGGCCTCCTGCCCGTGTGCCTCGCCTGCCCTTTCAAGACGTAGGTGAGATTAGCATCGAACCCCAGATTATGTATCATGTCATGGTCAACATAACGGGTCGGCTCTATTTTCCTCTTCATGATCTCCTCATAGATCTTCTTGACCTCCGCGGATGGATGAACAATCCGCGGGCATGAAATCGATGCAGTCGGTGGAGGCACGAACTCTGGAATGTCCATCGGGTTGGCGCGTGACGAAGACGCACTGGCTACATGCACCATGATTGTGGAAGAAAGAGAAGTAGAAGAAGGAGCTCGGTGCGGGTCAGAGAAGAAAATCTCCGCTCGATGAAGAACGTGCTCCTGGATGCTCGTCGTCAAGCTCGGATTGCTCTAGAATACGCTCGGCACAGGTGGAGAAGGATTGCTCTGGAGTTGTGACGTCATCTGACCACAATCCTTCTCATATATAGTTGTGGTCGGCACTGCTGTATGCCCGTCGATACCATCGACGTGGGTCAATGGTATCGACCCGGGTAGCACAATCCGTACTACCGCTGGTATCGACGGTCATCGATGGCTGGATGTGGGGGCCCGGATCGCTGACGTGTCGATACTATCGACAGGTGTCGATGGTATCGACCCGTCCCACAGATCGACTCTCTCAGTGCAGCGATCGTCGTTGATCTCCTCTCACGGATCGGTGACGTGTCGCGTCGATACTATCGACACAAGTCGATAGTATCGACCTCTGGTTAGGGCAACACCCTCGCGAGGCTCGGCCGCCACTTTCTGCCTGTAACTGGGTCGATACCATCGACAGGCCCGTCGATGGTATCGACTTCACTGAGACGATTTCTTCTGAAAATCTTCAGAGATCTAGATGGTATCGACATGCATGTCGATACTATCGACCTCGACTTTGTGATCAACCTATTGGTGTGTCGATACCATCGATGAGGCCATCGATGGTATTGACGCAGAGTGATTTCTGCAGTCACCAACCTGTACCCTGGTCGATACCATTGACTCAAGGGTCGATGGTATCGACTCTGCCTCAGTCCTGCACATTGCACAAACGATCATGGTACCTTTTTTTACACTAAAAACAAAGTCATATCAAACCAAAGTACGAATGTGAAAGAAACTAAACTAAACTACCGATGGTTGGGTTGCCTCCCAACAAGCACCCTTATTGAACGTCTTAGGCTAGACGAAATCAAGCTTCTCATCAACTTAGAACTTTGGAGAGTGTGCCCAGGGGATCGTGCGGTAGTTTGAACTCAACTCGATCTTGGCCAATCCCCAAGGTCAATGTACCTCTCCTAATGGCAGTGACAACATCGGTCGTTGCTTGAAACAGCCTCCCCAATAGCATCTCGCAACCTTTAAGCTGTGGCATGTCCATGACGACGAAATCCACCGAAAAGATGAACCTATCTTCCTTGATGAGTACATCCTCGCACACTCTGTATGGCTTTACAATGGACCCATCCGCCAACTCAATAGTTGTCGTTGATTGCTTTATTTTCTCCAACCCAAGCTTTTGAAATGTAGACAGAGGCATAAGATTAATGCTGGCACCCGAATCACATTGTGCTTGTGGAAATAACTGACCGCCTATGGAACATGGAATGTAGAAGCCTCCTGGGTCTTTCCTCTTCTGTAGTAAGCTCCCGTGGATAATTGAGCTCACCATCTCATTTACCCGGCACACGTCCGTGTCTTTAATCCGCCTCTTCTTGTTGATGATGTCTTTGATAAACCTCCCGTAGGTGGGAATCTTCTCTATCATTTCCACTAACGGAATATTGACATGGAGTTTTCTGAACATCTCCAAGAACTTCTTGTAGTGTCGGTGCTCTTTTTTAGGCCTTAAGCTATCCGGACAAGACACAACTACCTCATTCAGACGCTTATGAGGTGGCACGTATGGGCTTTTCGGGGCAAGCTCCCCTAAGATTGCTTCAATGACACCTTCTGACGTGGACTTTGGTAGATCATTTTCAACAGGTGAAAATTGTCATGGCTCCTCTCTCGCAGTGGATGTATCTTCACCTTGACGCATGGCCTTCACCTGCTCTTCTTGCCTAGGTGTGGGAGCGACCATGAAGGGCTCCTGGCAGGCTTTTCTGAATGGTTGATATATGCATGGTAGTCCATAATGATTGTGAGGATACGGTATTTTCGGGGTAGCCGCCGTATCAAAAATCATTTTGCCTTTGCTCTGCACCTCTACCACCGGGGGTTCTGCCTTGGTAATCACAGATATGTATTTTACTTGATGATGTGCTTGAGCAACTTCTGCATTCCCTGCCTGTCTCTGTTGATTAGCATGCTTAATGGCCGCCACTTCATTGGAAATTTGGGTCACAGTCGTCTCTAGAGCCCTCATTTGTGCTCCATGACTTTGCAGTGTTTGTCCGAACTTGGTCAAAATATCACCCTAGGACTGCAGCTGCTTACTAAACATGCTCATCATCTCCTGATTTTGCTGCACAACTTGCCTCAGCAACTCAGTACTTTTATCTTCGGCTCTTGGTTGTGGCTTTGCATCTGGATCTTGTAGGAAGTTGTTTGGATCCTTCCATGAGAATTTATTATCCTTCCTCCAAGCATAATCATTGTTTCTATAGCCATGTTGTTGTATAAATTTGACCTGGGCCTCCTCATCGGATTTTGCATCCTCCTTGGCAAGCAATTTCTTGGCTAAAATATCTAGTTTATCATTCAGCTCCTTGATGGCCCTGGATTCACCTGCGACTTGGACTTGTTCTGATGCATCCCTATCGCCCCAAGACTGCTTTTTTCCATATTCTTTAAAATTTCCCAGCACCTTGTACCGCTGTTGTTCAAGAAGAACCCCGAGCCTACTGAATCTAAGTTACTTCTATCATGTTCAGAAAGAGAAAAATAGAAGATTTTAACTTGTTTCTCCTTGTCCAAACCATGGTGCGGGCACCTCCTCAGCATAATCTGAAAATGCTCCCAGGTCTCAGAGTAGGTCTCTCCTGCCTTCTGGGTGAAATTGTGGATTTTCCTGATCATGTCATTGGTCTTCTCGGGCGGGAAGAACCTTTCAAAGAAAACATCCACCATGTGGTTCCAGGATTCCACATATTCATCATCTAGATTGTGCAACCACTCTTGTGTGTTCCCTGCCAGAGAACTCGGGAATAGCTTCAAGTAGAGCGTCTCTTGTGGAAATATGTCAATATTTATCATATCACAGTTCTCCACAAATTGGCTTATATGCGTGACTGGGTCTTCATTCTTGAGCCCATGGAAAGCATTCGATTTGACCAAGTTGATTAATGCATGATCAATCTTGTAAGTCAGAATATTGATCGCCTGCTTCTTGATTGGCCCCTTTGAAGCAGATGAAGAAGAAGCCTTGATATTCTCCCATATTGTTTGTTCCTCTACCATTTCTTCTTGTTTGGATTTTGAATCTATTTCTTCTTGTTGGTCTTTCTCGTAGTCTTCCTCGTCATCAGGTCCCTCTGGTACCTGTTGTGTGTAGTCAGTACGACGCGTCTGCACCATACACAGTACCTGCAAAATGGTAAATGAAGTTCAGTACCGTGCTAGACAACTACAAGATGCGAAAGATAAGCTATAAATTTTTGGAAATGATTTCAAAATAATAAAAATAAAAAGTGGCCTAGAGTGGCCGCTTACAGCACTCGTAGTGCCGACAATTTTTGTATCCCCAGAAACGGCGCCAAAAACTTGACACGCTTTTTACGTGCGTAGAAACGCAAGTGTACATGTCAATGTAATATAGGCCTTTGTGAGGCCCGAGTCAAACTCAGGGACATGTGAATTATCGGAGACTACTACTAACTACTCGCAATCAGCTAGACCGGTTAAATAGTTGGAAATTGTTGTAAAATTAAAAGAAAATAAAATGAAACAAAACAAAATAATCGATTAAAGGTTTAGTTTAATCAATTCAGGAGGAGATCTTTAGGATTACGGTTTCACCGCGGGTTATCATTGTATGAATTCTATATAGTTACTCAGATTTATCTCTCTATCTGGGTAGTGGCCTGAAATCAGAATTGCCCACTGTCGTGGTACAATTCACTACCTATGTCTAGGTCAGTTCCACCGTCATGATAACCTATACCCTAAACTAGGTGCATTAAAATCGATCTCTCGGTATCCACCATTAACCTTACACCACCTTGTTCAAGGGATTTGTCAATTAATGTAAATTCCGTCTCTTTTCAACCATTAATTCTTCTTTCAAAGTAATTAAAGGCATTAGATTATTATTATGGTGATCAAACATAACAATATAATTGAGAAAATGAAATTATACCACGGATTTAAGAGATAAATGATGTATTACTATGATAAAATTGTCATACAATGATTTCTCGGGCTACTCCCGGTCCTAAAGATAAAGGGGATTAGCCCTGCATGTTCATCTCAAAGCAAAACATGGTAGAGAAAAAGGGAAACATGGGGGAAAACGTGATTGAGTGGTGAAACCCATGAATGGAGAAGATCCAAACACTCCTTGGCGTAGAATACACGTTCTCCCGCCTTTCGGTGGTGGAAAATGTCTTCTTCGGCGTCCAGAATGGCTGGGGCATGCTTCTGGGCTCCGTTCTTCTCTCCACACCTTCTCGGGATGTGTGCAGTGGCTAATGATGGGATATAATGCTCTTGGACGCCGTCATTAGGTATAATCACTGCGTTAGGTCGCCAAATAATCACAACTGTTGGATTTAGATCGATCTGAAGCAAACTTGTATCTGACGGTATCGATACCATCGACTCGGGTCGATAGTATCAACCCTGCACTGTATCGGCTGGTCTCCTTTTCTTTTCTTTGTTGCGACTGATGCTAACTCGATACCATCGATGAGGGTCGATGGTATCGACTCTCTTAGGCATCGCTTTTATCTTTTTCCGTCACTGAAGCTCCACTAGTCGATAGTATCGACATAAGCGTCGATAGTATCGACTCTCTTTTTGCCAGCAACCTGATGGTGTCTCAATACCATCGACTCTCCTGTCGATAGTATCGACTCTACGATACTCCTTGCGGCTGGCAACCTGTGGTCGTGTCGATGGTATCGACCACTGTCGATAGTATCGACAGCAGCAGATACTTGTTTTTCTTGAAATTACAACGTGAAACCACATAAGCCGAAATAAAACATATTATTGTACTCATTTATGCTCAAAATACCAAAATAAGGGAGATTTGACATAGAGAAGGATCATAGACCAAAGTAGATGAATTATGCAATATTAACCACCAAAATGACTAATAAATGCATAAAAACACAAATAAACAAGTCTATAAATGCGACTCAAAGTCATCGCATCAGTTGTGTTCATCTCCCCTCCAACATTCTATAGACCATTGATTGTATTAGAAGGAACTTCCTCTGGAAACATATGGAATACAAAATTCATATGGCACAACTGGAAAAATATGTGCTCCTAAAATCTATGGAGAACGGGGCATAGTTAACACTGAAACACACACCTTATCTCTGATTTGAAAATCAATGCAATATTATGCTCAGACAGATACTAAATTTGGAAAGAACATGTGACAGAAAAACACTATCACAACAAAAGACCATGGTGAAGTCAAACTCCAAGGTGTATCCCCCCATGGAAATACATCAATTGTAACTTATTAATCATCAAATATGACATCCACATCTCCACCACAGTATAGAAACAACAACAAATTATGGATTGATCCTTGATACCACAGGCTCCCCATCAAACATCAAGCCCATCACATTCATATTCCATACATATTATCTCATATTTCAATAGTAAAATCCCTAGAATTGATAGGAAGAAACCACTCAACTTCACATAATAACTCTGAGATCCCATTTCCAACAAGAATCACACATTGACATTCTCCAACAACCCAAATCTAACACTAGCAATTGTGTCACTTGGAGATGGGACACCAAGTACTCCCCAAAACAACCATACCTCTCTATACATACCAAGGATATATTTGCCACACCAATACATTGGAAAGTCACTTTCCCACCAAAAATCAAACTCCTTATCTGTCTTATCTAGTATGAAAAATTATCACAGGTCTTAATATGCACAAAAAAGGCTTTCAAGTTCCTTCCATTTGTCCTATCCACATTGAGAATGAAGATACCACACCTCAAATGTTTTTTATTGTCCCGTATCCACCATGTTAAGAGAGAAATACTTCTACACCAACTCAAATCTATATATAGAAATAGGAGGCCTTCAGCATATAGTCTCTAAAGACAAACCAATACATCTCATTATTATTAACATAAAGAATCACATGACCTCATTGATTTGGAGAATATAAACTGAAACAAATTTTAAGAATATTAGTAATGATAAACATGATATCTCGAGACTTATTAGATACATTTATGATACATATCATATGTTTTTACTTTGCATATGAATAGGATATTGATGCCCTCACTAAAAGTAAATAAGAATCATCCTTATAACTTTGAAGAAGTCGTTGTTTTATAGAGAACTTAGATAGGAAATGAGATTCTAGAGGAGTCCATTGAAGTTTGATGACCATCATATTGTCTTAGAGGCCTGTTGTTGGGGTGCCTCCTCCTTATTATCATTTCCACTATTTTTTCATACATTTTTTCTCACTTGAACTCAAATCACTAAATCCTAGACACTTTTGGTGTGTCTATGATTCTATGATTTTTTTATGACGTCTATGTACTACTAATTAGTATGTGGGTGTATTTTAATCCTTATTTATTTATGAAATTGAACTTTATATCAAAAAATATACATTATATGAAAATTTTCAATCTAATACTGACTTATATCATAACGTTAAATTTTAATTTGGTTAAATAATATACTTTTAGATTCATATAACACCCTATTCAAATAAAGAATTAGCACATCTAAAGTTCATAAACACATTATATGTATTTTTTTGGCTGATACATATATGATATGTATATAGAATACATAGCTTTTCTTTTTAGCTAGGAGGATTTCTTATTCATCCCACCCTCCTCTAGCAAGCAAAGTCAAATTTGAGGTACAACCATTGATGTTTGAATGAGAAGGAAATCTGGTAGTAATACTACCATTACATTTGTCATTATCTTGGCATTTTTTGACTAAGTTTGGTGGTCTAATATACTTAAAAGATTCGTACTTGTTATCGAGATGTTCTTTTGTTGAGCATCAACTATAGTGTTGCATTACCTGTTAGAAAACATGATTATCTACTGTCTCCTCCCCTTCATTTTGCTTTGAATATTGTCGACCCACTTGGCTTAGGATTTACTTTAGGGTTCTTCACTAACATGTCAAAACATGTGGTAGTCTCCACTACCACCTATTGGAACAATTCTTGGTGTCCAATATCTAATTCCATATCAAAGACATTGCACTCAGTCTAAGTGTCATGGGTGTGTGTACAATTTTCCCATATCCAAAGATCCAAATGCCTTCCATATCTCTTACCACAATGATTATAGATGCTCGGCCTTTGCCCCATGCTACATCGGTATTGAGCTTGATTTCTTCACGATATGGATTCCTCCAGGAAAATTTCCGTAGGCTACTCTCCGTGAATTACTTCATTCGCTAAGAATGTATGTAGTTGGTATTTTCCTTTAGAATGAACTAGATCTAACATTCAAATTTATGATGCATTGCTCAAACATATAGTCATATTTCCCCTGCCAAATATACATGCATGCTATCATAATAGTTTGTGGTGCTTGTTTTTGCCTTTCATATTCTTTTTAAGCCATGAAGCAAGATTCATGCTAAAAACTCCTAATATGTAGTATTGGGGAATACTCCTCTATATGTCCTTGACATACTTGCAATCACACACCACATTCATGCTAGGTGTCATCTCTATACAGTGTTCACAAGTATGGTCTATGGCTAGGTGCTATTTATATTGTCTACCATTAGTTAAGACTGCATCATGTGTCAATGTCTACATGATATTTTGACTTTCTCTAAGACTTTGGCAGATCAAATGCACTCCCATTTTCCTACTACACTAATGTCCATGTGTTTGAAAATAAGTGACTAGGTCAATTTGGTACTTAATCTTTCAATTTCACTTTGTTCTTAGGACCTCACATCTTCTGTTCTAGTGTTGCATGGTGGCTCAGTCTTCAAGATGATATTTACAATGTTTCTTGGGAAGCGGTCTTTCATAAAGCTAAAATCCTAATTTCCATTTTACTTCATTAAAATATCTACTTATATATCCCACTTTTCCTTGTGTATATCTTTGAGGGCTATTTTCTCTAGTAGAGAACCCTTATGCCACCATCTGTCTTTCTAGAACTTTTTTGATATGCACTTAATGACATGATATAGGAGTTGTTTAGTAACATACTGAAATTTAGGTACATTCTCAATTTATCCCTTTTCCAAGTATTTCCTTTCCTTTTATGCTTTTTGTCCTTTTGAATTTTTGGAAATCATTAGTTGTTTGGATATAATTTGATCACTATTCATGCCAAAGTATGGGTTTATGCACAAATACCTTAGTTACAATTCCAATCAGAGTCTAAGATGCAAATTTACCATGAGATATTGACAAAACAATTTTGTCCTAGAAACTTCCATAGCCTCGTGGAACAAGAAAGATAAAAAGGGATAAATAATAAAGCCTTAAACATGATAATGTGGCATTAAATAACTTAATGTGACACTTAGTGATAATGAATAGTAAACATGCTAAATATCCTAATATGTGCAAGATAATAAAATATACTTCTAGTTATAGCCAGTTAAGATAAAGATAAGATTAATTGAGAAGTGTGGAGGAAAGATAAATTAAATACTAAAATATATTATGGATAATGCTTTTAACCCTAATTGAGCTAAAACTCATAAAAAGAAAACTCAAAAGATATAGCTAACTTCATATTCGGGGTTCTTTGGGTCCCACTTACCCTAGGAGTACAATTTCACTAAATTTGGATAATCCTAGTTAACTTAAATAATGGAGAGAAGAATAATATCAAAAATATTAATTATCCTAATGAATCCAAATAAGGTTGGATTATTTAATTGTCACACAGACGTTATCTCAGTTTCATCTATAGTCAGCATGTCATACGGGTTGATAAACTAACTCCTACCACGACTGCACGATGTTCATCCAATGGAGCCACATCATCGTCTACCTCACATCAGAGTAGGAAATGTGCCAGACTCTGGACCTTCCCCCTCTTCACCTTGTTTCTCTCTTTGGTGGACAAAATCCCAAAATTCTTTCACCAACAACTTTACTACCGTGAGACACATCAAACTATCTAGAAAACTAACATTAATGTTTGTTGTACACGAAACACCCAATATTCCTCAAGCGTGGACTCTCCACTGGAAGTTGTATGACCTAAACCCTTGAACACCTATAAATAGGACCCCAATATCTCCCTCATAGCCTATAGCAGAATCACAATCACTCAATTTGACTGTAACAATACCCACAGACCCAGTACACCGACAATGAGTTTTAGGACTCTGACGACCTCTGCGGGTAGCAGACAAAGAAAGGGATCAATTGGGCACTTACACACCATATAGGTAACCCTGTATACCAACCTATGACTTCATCTACTCACGCGATAGTCTGGTTTATCATATCGACTAGATACCTTCTTAGTGTGTCCTTATTTGCATTTTTTTCGAGATTTACTGTCATGTCCTTGAACCCACCATCGTGGTTAAGGTTTGTTTGGCTTCATTGAGACTCTTGAGGTGTCTTGGTGCATTTTTGTTGCATGAAACATGTGCATGTGTCCATGTAGAGCCTTCGATGCCATTGGCCTTCGGGAAGGCATGTCGGTCTGGTGGCTCAGTGCACCCCAACCCACAATCCAGGGCTCTTCGGCTTCGGCTGGATGTCATGAAGCTCAAGAGATCTTCACCTACAGTCGAGCATGCTTGGGGTGCAAGATATGCCCCCTCCAAGATGACCATGCCTCGTCCATGGTGGGGAAGGATGAGGAGAAATAATCCTCATGATGAATTCACAATCTGTCTTTGTGTTGAATTTAATTAATGTCACGTTAGGATGAGTATTTTGGTCGTTTCATCTCTAATACAATAATATATCGCATGTTCATTTGATTTTACAATTTTACTCATTTTCCCTATCAGGCATCAAGGTTCCAATGTGTGATGCATGGCCTTTTAGTCTTTGGTGTCATCATTTCAAAATCGATTTTTCTTTATAAATTAGTAATTCAGTTATCTTGCAAAATTCATAACAATTAATTGATCAGAAAAATAAACTAAAATGTGTTTTGGAATCATAAAAATAAGATATATCCAATAAAAATAATTCCAAATTTTGATTCCATTGATTTTGAAAGATGATTTTTGAGAATACATAAAAAGTCCTAAAATTATGTAACTATTTCATATAAACTCCAACCAAAGTAGATAAACATGTTTTCTTGATGAGGATAAAATAAGGAATCATTTGGCATGACTTTTATAACCAAAATCCAAAGTTTTCCAATAAAGGTCTAAAACTAGGGTTTTCCTTTATACTTATATGGATTAAAAACCCGAATGCATGTGTATAAATTTAACTTAGGAAAAGAGATCTTGGAAACAACTTAGTTGGTGAAAAGTGATTGTTAGGACTCTGAATTGAGGTATGTGCATATTACCCTTTAAGTTGGGTATGTTGAAATCCAAATCCTAATTTCCTAATGAGGCATGAACCAAGCCTGAAATTCATATTATTGCACTTTTTGATACAATTGTTTCAATACCTGCTAGAATAACCATTGCTTGGGTCTTGGACCCCACCTTCTCTATTATTACATATTTCTTAATATTGCATTCCCATATGATCCCTTTTAATGCATGATGATTTGTTTGACTTATTAGCTAATGTATTCGTACTATAGACAACCACCCAAAGTTGAGCATATGTTACTTCACCCATGGGAATGTGGTACTCTCCCCCATATATAAATATATTTGTAGGTGAATGAGAATGTGTTACTCTACTCCATTTATAAATATAATGTAGGTGACTGGGAATGTGTTACTTTCCCCTCACCTATTGCTTGAGGTCTGGTAGGTGCTTCATTCCTATTTAGTTAATGTAGTCTAACTAAAATCATACATGCAAAATGCTTATTATATGTTTTGTATGGAAAGAACCTTATTGATATATGCCTCATAATTTTGACCCTATTTTTCCCTTTGTAATATTCTTGATGAATCTATTACATAAGTTTTCCTTTTTGTGCTTAGCTTTGTTATTGTTCCTTGATCTAAAACATACCTTGTTTTCTCCTCTTGCTTGGTGAACCCAACCACCCAGGCCTAGGACAAGGAGTGGAACAATAGCAAGGAGGACCAGCCCAAGAGTAGAACTAGGGATTCATTTCCAAGATGTCTAGGTTGCTGCTATTAGATCCTATAGTTTCCTTTTCTAGTTTATTTTCATGAACTCTTATAGTGAACTTGGAATAAGTTATGTAACAGATTATTCTTTCCTTTCTAGTGCTACTATTGACATTTTTTTATATGAATCATGCTTTTTAAAATGGAATTATGATCCATGCATCCTTCATAATCTATCTCCCTAAAAGTAGATGGGTGACATGTATTTTCCTTTAAATTTTAGTAAGGGGTGATCTCACCTCCTTACAGCATGGCATCAGAGCCTTTAAGTGGCTACTAGGGCATAAGTTGAAAGCAATGTGTCTAGTAAGGATCAGGGTTTGAGAGTTGGAAATATTTTCCTCTGTGTTGCTAGCTTAGTATAAGAAGACTCCCAGATCCACATGATATAGCCCTGGTCTGAACTGATATTGACTGTCTAAAAAAGCATACCTCCAGGCAGTAGTAGCCATAGACATATCTATCAGATACTCTTGGGAATCTATTATGTTGATTGTGTCTTTCAGGAGGGTGACTTGTTTGAGGATATGAATAACACATCCACAGGAGCCTCCCCAAACAACACGAACAATCAGGAGAACCCCGACGACACCTTAGTACGACATGAATCCCCCAGTTATCATTGTGAGCCTTACCATGGAGCAGGCGTTGACCATGTTGCACCATCTACTATCGACTACTCTGGTAGGGCAACTCTCTACTAACGTAGTCACTGTCAACAAGCCTAACTAGTTCAACCTGACGAGCGTCGTCAAGATGCAGCCACCATACTTAAAAGGAGAGAGTGAGCCAAACATGGTGGATAAGGTTGGTGACTAGGTGTTGGCCCTGGAGTGGAGTTTTGAGGGCATGGCATGTCCACCACATCCAAAGGTTCGTTTCATGACTTATTTGTTGGATGGGCCAGCACGCGTATGGTGGAATGACATAGCTTGTACCCATGACACCACCAACATGACCTAGGAGAAGTTCCTTAAGTTGTTCCATAAGAAGTACATATGTCCAGCTTTCTTGAGGAAGGAGTCTGAGTTTTACAACTTGTGATAAGGTGGCATGAGCGTTGATGATTACATTCAATGTTTCCTACTGTTGGAGCGTTACGCCACCAACTCAGAAAGGAACATAGATCGACTATATTCTTGGAAGGAGTCAGCTACAACATTAGACACAACATTGTTCCCCAACTACCTCTCGCATTCCAATAAATGGTGGACAAGGCACTTGCAATCGAGTCCTACCTTGGGTTGGAGTCTTCCGTGAACAACAACAAACAAAATAACTTTGGTGACAATCGAGGTCATGAAAGATGCAACCAAATTTCCCACTTTCATATACCTGGGAGGTGCCCTAAGAGAAATGCCCCGGCCCGCAAAGATGATTGGCACGCACCTATCTTCCATTAGTGCAGCGAAGCTAGACATATTCAACCCAACTATCCTCATATCCAGCAAGGGTAGGGCCCATCTCAGTAGCCATCTCAACAACAACAACAAAATCTACCTCCAAAGAACAATAACGACAAAACAACCTGAACCAGTAGGGACATCAACCGCATGTGGAGAGGCGAAATGGGAGAGTGTTCACCTTGAATTCTAAGGAGGCTAGAGAGTACAATGAAGTTATTAAAGATACCTTACATATCAATATGCATCCTATCAAGGCACTTTTTGATTTTGTATCATCACATGCCTTCATCTCCACCCAGCTTGCTTTGATGTTAGAATTAGAACCAGAACACATGGACCGCGTGTTAGATGTTAAAACCCCTAGCGGTAGAATATACTCTTCTTATCTATAACTCCCACCCTTAGACCTCTATATATCTGGGAAGATGTTTCCTCCAAACTTCATCCTTCTCGACATGACTGCTTTTGATGTCATCGTGGGGATGGAATGGTTAAAGAAGTATGATTTAGACATCTTCTGCCAGAATAAGAAGTTGATCTTATTCCACCATGATGGGGAAAGGTTGTGCATCAAAGGTAGGAAGTGAGAGGATCCATAATTCATCATTTCATCCATAAAAGACAAAAAAAATCTCACAAGGGTGTAGGGCATACTTGGCATCCATCATTCTTGATGCCACACTCCCTGCTCTGGATCATATAGATAGGGATGGCAAAAAGTAAGAAACCGTATCCATGGTCCCCACCCAAACCACACCATTGATTAGAAAAATCAAATGAGCATCTGCTCCATTTGGTTTGGGTGGATGGTATTTTTAGCTTCGGGTACTTATGGGAATCCATTAACCATTTACTCTCCTGCAAACATACACAATAAAAAAAATCTATGCTCCAAGCCACCGTACGTCTTCGGCTGCTGGATCCTTCCATCTTACGTGGTTGGCCACTGGCTAAAGTTTCCTTGTTTGCCTCCACCCTATATGCTAGATGCCTGTTGCCTACACCGCATAGCCGCCGCACTAATATGCACTCATCACAGCCATCACCGCCGCGCTGTCATGCACTCACAACAGCCATCGCCGCCGCGCTGACATGCACTCATCACAGCCATCGCCGCCGCGCTGACATGCACTCACAATAGCCATCGCCGCTGCGCTGACATGCTCTCATCACAGCCTTCGTCGGCGCACTGTCATGCACTCACAACAGCCATCGCCACGTTGACATGCACTCATCACAGCTATCGCCGCCGCGCTGACATGCACTCACAGCCGCACCGACATGCACTCCCAACAGCCATTGCCGCCATGCCGACATGCACTCCCAACAGCCATCGCTGCGCTGACATGCACTCACAGCAGCCATTGTCGCCGCCTCTGTCCCTATTTGCTTGTCTGCTAAAAGCTCTCCCCCTCCACCGCACAGCTACCTCCCCGCTGCCACCACCTTTGTCCCCGTCTTCTGAATGCCTTGTTCCCATTGTCATCACCACCACCGGCGCCTCCTTTCCCGCCAGCCTCCATCTCTGCGGCTTTGCCCTGTCTTGCTAGATATCAGTTGGACTGCACACATCGTTATGGTGACCCATAATTAGGGCGGCGGCTGCGGAGGGGGCGCCATGAAGGTTGAAGTGCGTCTAGTGATGATGGCTGTGGAACGAGCAAAAATATCCATGGTGACAACGGGGTGAGTATGTATGACTGGGACAATTACATTGACGGTTGAGGCGGCACCGGTTGTTCTTGTTATGATGGTGGTGGAAGCAATGGCGGGTCCGCAGTTGTAGCGGGGCTCTTAAAATAAAGACAACTGGTTTGGGTTCCCATTTATATCCACCCCACAAATGTGGTTTTTCTTTCTAACCAAACCATCACCCGAGAGGATGCGTGGTTATACCATATTATGGTACGGGTCGGAGTGGTTTGGTTTGGGTAATGGTTTATGGCTTTTTTTGCCAAGCCTACATATAGATGTGGATAAGGACTTTCCTTATGTGTTTCCTGAAGAGTTGATTGAGTTCCATCCAACACGTTAAGTGGAGTTTTCCATCGAGCTTGCACCTGAGACTTTGCCAATGTCAAAGACTCCTTATCACTTGGCTCCTGCCAAACTCGTTGAGCCTAAGAAGCAGCTTCAGGAGATTCTAGACATGGGTTTTATTCACCCCCAGTATTTCCCCTTCAGGGGCCCTATCTTGTTCGTGAAGAAGAAGGATGGATCATTGTGTATGTGCATGGATTATCGTATGCTTAATCAGGTGAAAGTGAAAAATTGTTATCCCTTACCATGCATCGACGACCTATTCAACTATTTGAAGTCAGCCACTGTGTTCTCAAGGATGGATCTATGAATTAGCTATTATCATATGTGTGTATAGGATATGGATGTTCTGAAGATGACATT
The DNA here is from genome assembly GCA_963693085.1 of Alisma plantago-aquatica. NCBI lineage: Eukaryota > Viridiplantae > Streptophyta > Magnoliopsida > Alismatales > Alismataceae > Alisma > Alisma plantago-aquatica. The sequence continues at coordinate 1,794,185,248 of OY856409.1, forward strand.
TTGAACCCCATATGGGCTTTATGAGTTCTTGGTCATGCCATTAAGCCTGACTAATACCCATGTTGCTTTCATGGACCTGATGAATTGGGTGTTCCATCCCTATCTCGGTCAATTTGTAGTGGTTGTAAGAACCTATCACTCAAAACAAGATTACTCAAAACCCCAAATGTGATCGATCACTAATTAGTCATACAACAAAAAAGGGGATAATTAAAACCGATTTATACATTCCAAACATGTCTGAGAACATTTGTATATAAACTCACATCTTGCATATATTTATATATTATGCCAAGTATCTTTTACAACTACTCTATTTTCTTAGCCACAACATATACATACAGAAGAAAACTACCACATATATCACATGTATAAGCATCAGAATGCTACCAAAACTTGATTTGATTGAAACATCATATACAATCTTTCCCACTCGGCCCTAAGAGTACAGGGATGACTCTAGGCACTAGTACATAACCGACCTTTAGTGTCGGTTATTTAAGGCCTTTAGCGTCGGTTTTAATGTGACACCTATGTGGGCGCCGCTAAAAGCTAAACCGTTAGGCGTCAGTTTTCAAACCGACACCACAACCCTTCGCACGCCACCGAAAATGTGCCAGCAGGGGGTATAGGTGTCAGTTATTAGTTTTGAAACTGACGTCATAAACCTTTGCGCCACAGAAAGGGCGCCATCTGGGGCACTATCAGTGTTAGTTTATTAGTGATAACCGACACCAACTCACCCGCTGCCACGGTTGTCTTGGCCAGCACGGCCGTGTTGTCTGGCCTGCTTCCACGGCCGTGTTGGCCAGCACGGTCGTGGTGTCTGGCCCGCTGCCATGACCGTGCTGGCCAGCACGGCCATGGTGTCTGGCCTCATTAGGGAAATCGACGTCGGTTACTAGTAGGGCAACCGACACTAGAACCATTAGCATCGGTTTATTATTGATAACCGACGTCACATCACATGCATTAGGCGTCGATTATAATTATTCATCCGACGTTGTAATCATTTGTCGTCGGTTTTAAACAAATAATTGATGCCTATTGCATGCTTTTTTTTCTTATCAGTCTGTAGGCCTGCTGTGGCTGGTCACAGGATGAGAAACCTGCAGTTCAGTTATGAACTGTACGTTTTACGACATCCATTGATATCAGCCAATGACATGCCACAAACTTGTAAAATTAACAACATTAATTTTCACACATTTAGCAACCTGCAGTTCCATTCAATTTTCATACATGTAGAAACATTCATGTAGCAATTTGCAGTTCCATTCATTTTCACATTCACACATGTAGAAACATTCATATAGCAACCAGCAGTTTCATTCATTTTCACATTCACATATGTATAAACATTCAAACATATAGAAACATTCACACATATTACAATTCAGAAATTCATTTACAAAATATCATTCTTTAGTCATTATTCGCTATCAACATCCCAATTATATTTTAAAAACTCCACTACTTGTATGGTTTTTGCCCATTCTTCTCTTACATCATTTAATTCTTTCATCGTATAGGGAGCATGTACATCTAGTAAGGCCTTTCCTATAGTGTGGTCAGTTTTAAAAACCTGGAAAGAGAATGATGTATATATATAATTAATAATATATAAATAAGATTGATATATTTTATATTATCTAACGAGACTATATATAATATCTCAAGAATGGTATCGATGTCCACTACGGTGTATTTGATAATCATGTGCATAAATCGCATCACATAGTATGCACATGCCCATCCGTTGTCTTGTGTACCACACTATAAATTGAAACATACAAAATATTAAAAAATACAACTAATTAAGCATTGTTCACATAAAAAATATATACATTGCAGTCAGGAACTTACTTCCACATTCTTCCAAATTATTGGCTGGTTCTTTTTCCTGGGGACCTTTCCTCCAGCCTTTTTGAACTCGTCTAAACCCTTACATGTTAATGTAACACAGTACATTGCATAATAAAATAGTAATGTAATAACATATGTTAACAGATATGCAAATGAAATATGTCTCACCGGAATAATGTCATTTTCATTGTGTGTCCATATTTTGAATTCAATTTAGTCCCCTTAGGATCTAGATAATAGACAGTGAATGTCTCGGGGACAATAACTAGTAACTCCCAATGCATACCACTAGAGGTAAAAAAGTTAAAAATTAATAACTCAAAATCCACGATAAAAATGTAATTTTCTCAAGTCCAAATTATAAGCAAAGTAAACTTACTCCACATTGAATGGAGCTATTATCACCATCTTGTTATTTTGAGAAAAATTTGTAAAAGCATCACAGCAGTATTGTTGAACTGACGAAGGGTCTTTAGCTACTAGACTAATCAAAGATGGAATCAAAAATCCTACATGTTCAAATGAAAAATCTGCACATATCTTGTCCAAGTAGCTGCAAAACATGTATTATGTATGCATTAATAAATAAGAAACCAGATCACCAGATCCTACACAAGGTATATGGATGTATAAAGAAGATCTCACCTTATCCATAGCTCTATCACAGATGTATTCAGCCAATCATATCGAAACAACTCCAAAATATCTTGTATAAATAGTTTACTTTCATATGATTGACCTGCAACATCCGCATCTATAGAAACAGTTATAGGGCAATTTATATCATGTTCGCCTAACCATATTGCCATACCCCTACAATTAGGACCTAACGGGACAGGTAGGTCTTGTGGAACCCAACTTGGTAATGTAGGAGGTGGAGGTGGAGGCCTAGATGCTCTGGGTGTCTTCTTTTTAACATGTATATATATATATATATATAATTTCAGATCAATTGACATCATATACACACACTAACAATTTAACATAATGTAAATTTACCATACAGTTTCAGTATAGAGGACATCTGCTTTTTGCCACAGTATCACTCCGCCTTCTGCCTCACCAAGCGTTTCACAATCTGGGTGGGCATATGGCAATAGAAGATCCATCCAATCCTAGAATATACGTAGCAGGCTCACACGAACCCAACCAGTTGGTAATGGAGACCCATGAAACATTTCCCCTAGTAGGGATGGGTAAGCCGACGTCTCTGCAATGATATATTCTTTACTTTTTATACGACATGGCTTCAACCCCTACAAATTTGTGTAAAGAATGTTATATACATATATACATATCATCTTGAAAAGACTAGTTACTATGTCATAAAAATACATACAGCGGATGTGCTAGGTGGTGGGTCTACAGGATTACTCCCAACCTCTACAGTAGGAGTAGAGTGGGATGCCATAGGTACTGTTTGCTGAGTGGCAGTCAGAGATGCCTACCACTTGCTCATTGCTTCATGGAGTGTCTGATCAACTGCTTCCTTGATTCTCTTATCAACTACTTCATCGACTCTCCTATCAACTATCTTATCTACCTATACATGGATAAAAGAAATGTTAGCTTCTGATTATTGAATTCTCTTTTACAGTAACATTCTAAAGAAAGAATAGGTTACCTCTTCTTATGAAATTCCCGCTTTTGGGACATGTTTGCGCTGGGATGGCCCAAAGAACGCTTTGATGCCCACACCATCGCATGCAGCCCTAACACGTCCAGGATGCTCTGGGTTATCCAGAGCAACTGTCAATTCATCCCTTGTACCCTCAGGGATGAACTTGTCTTGTTTCCTCAGCTCGTGCAACTCCCGCTAATCGCCAAAACAAAATTTTGTAATTAAGTAAACACCACAAATAATCAATATTCGAACAATTTCTCTAAGAGTTGTATTTTACCATTTTTGCAGCCACCTCAGCAGTTGCGGGCTTCCTTATTTCTCTTTTCTTATTTTGCCTCCCAGCTATTCAGACATCATGGCGATGTAGAGGTGTGGTACCTATAGTAGAGGATTCCTGAGTAGCAGCAAATTGAGCAGTAGACTCAGCCTGTAGTCTTTGGCAAATGTCTGCATACCCCTTTGGACCCATTGTGTGGTCATGCACATTCAGTGCACACCTTGCTTTTTGCGCCTCACTGAGGGCCTAGTTAGTATGCACGTTAATGATTTGGTTAGTAACACTAAATTTTAATCTTGAATAGGTGAATACAACGTATATTAATTAAATTGGGATTGATGCCTAATACCTTGAATTCATCAGTTTTTCTTGAAGCAACAAATGCGTCCCATTCTTCTTGGTCCAGGAAGTTCCACTGTTCAGTGGTTGTCTTCTTCCTCTTATCACCTTCTTTTATGTATTCTCAGGTTAGATTTGTCCTATAGTTTCTTAGGACTCTCCCACAACATTGCATCATGCATTTACGATGTAGCTTTTCATCCAATGCAAATATACTCTGCAAAATAGAATTGCTATTAACTAGTATCCAAAAAATTAGTAATATACAAAATAGAATTGCAAATTAATAATAACTCATGCATAAATCCTTCCATATTATGTCTTTCTTCCCCTTAGGAACTTTATGCCAAGAATCTATCTTACAACCGCAATGGCTACAAGTAACATACCCAAGATATGAAACAAACGAATTGTGATTCACTCTAATTGCATTTCCTGCATTATCAAAATCCACAACAAGTTTGGGTCCATTGCCCCTTTGCGCTGTTAACTTCTTCATCATAGTGATGCCCCTTCTCTTGTCAACTTTTTGGTGCTGCTCATCAAGTGCCTCAAGTGCTTCAGAGGGTACATATGCATCATCAACCTAAAATTTGACAAAATAAACACACTTACATGATATAACTATAAATGAACATATAGATATAAATATATGATATTTTGAAAAAAATTACATTATGAGGCGGCGCATTGATGTCCTCATCCTCACGGTAATCATCAGCACGGTCATCAGGAGAATGCTCAGCCATCTGAAAGTTCACATTCATATTGTAAAGTTCACATTGTAAAGTAATTCGCATTATAAAGCTCACATTGTAAAGTTCACATTCACATTGTAAAGTAATTCACATTGTAAAGTTCACATTGTAAAGTAATTCACATTGTAAAATTCACATTGTGAAGTTCACATTCACATTGTAAAGTAATTCACATTGTAAAGTTCACATTCAGAAAAATAAAACATATAAAAAATATAAACATGCCTCTAATATTCTGATTTTTATCAATTAACAATCCTTCATTGTGATCTCTGTGCACATACAAGTCATCATTAGCTTCAATATTTGCTGGTGTTGGCAACCCAACTGAGAATGGACTGGAGTCATCATACTTATCATAGTACTCTTCTTCATCTATAGGATCTTCAATGAACTGTCTTTTACCATGAAGAACAACAGACCATTTATCATTTGCAGGATCATCGATATAAAATACTTGTTTCGCCTGTGATGCCAATATGAATGGTTCACCCTTCTCGCCAATCTTTTCAAAGTTCACTAAAGTGAAACCCAATTCATCCACTATAACTCCTTTGGTGTTATCAACCCAATTACATTTGAAGAGTGGAATTCTAAAATCTATGTATTCAAACTCCCATATGTTTTCAATGACACTGTAATATGACCTTTTAGCTTCACGTGGACTCTTATCCTTTGCACTTGCAAAAAACATAGTCGACGCTTGAAGGGTGACCCCACTATTTTGGATGACACTCTTATCATCTTGGCGCTTTGTGTAATATGTGAATCCATTAATGTCATACCCTTCATAAGACATAACATTCAATTTTGGTTTAAAGGTGAGGCATTTGATAGTTTCAGTAATATCATCTGGTGTTTGAGATAGTTGATGTAAGGCTTTATCTTCATACCACTTAATAAATTCCTTAAATATATACATTCTTACCGCCATGTTAGTCTTGTTGAATCAGTGTTCTCTTCACATATATGACACACTTTAGCTCCTTTGACACTATATCCAGACAAATTCCCATATGCTGGAAAGTCATTAATAGTGCAAAACAACATAGAATGCAAACGAAATGTCTCTCTTCATGAAGCATCATAGGTCATCACACCTTCACCCCAAAGTTTCTTTAAGTCATCAATCAGAGGTTCAAGATAAACATCAATATCATTTCCAGGTTGTTTAGGGCCCGATATCAACAACGACAGCATTACGTACTTATTTTTCATACGCAGGCAAGGAGGAAGATTGTATATAACAAGCATGACTGGCCAAGTGATATGTTGGCTACTCAATGTCCCGTATTGATTCATCCCATCTGTACAAAACCCAAGTCTTAGATTCATGTCTTCTTCACCAAATTTGGGGTACAATAGATCAATCTTCTTCCACTGTGGGGAATCAGACGCATGTCGTAGGATCCCATCATTATTTTTCTTAACATCTGCATGCCACCTCAAATTCTTCGCATATATCAGATTTGCAAACAAGCATTGAAACCGTGATATTATAGGTAGATACCACATCACCTTGGTAGGAGAACCAGTTTTGGACTCCCCCAAAGTCATCAATTTATAACATGACGCACCACATTTTGGACAATCTTTCAAATCCACATGTCCTTTTGAAATAATACACAATCATTCGGGCATGCGTGTATCTTCTTGGCCTCCATTCCCATTAGGCACAACAATTTCTTTACCTGGTATGTTGAGATTGGCAGGTCGTTTCCTTCAGGAAGCATTTCTTTCAACAAAGACAACAATGACGTGAAGCTTTTATCACTCCATCTATTGTTAGCTTTCAGCTTGTACAATCTCAACACAGTGTAAGCTTCGTAAACTTAGTACAACCTGTGTATAACAGTATCTCAGCATCATGCACAATGTTTCTAAACATGGGAGGTGGATCGGTGTGCTCTACCCCACAACTATCCAGCATCGCATCAACGATGTCTACTGGAACTGGTTCATTCACATCTACGTCATCGGAGGCAATTTCTTCTTCCACACAAGCACTGCTATCGACATCCACTGGTTTCAGGTTTGAAATCTCTCCATGCCAGTGTCATTATGTATAGCCTTGTACAATCCCGTTGCACATGACATGACTTTTGATTTCGTCACCAGTGCTGACTTTCAAGTTGTTACCGCAATGCCTACATGGACAGTAGAACCTATCTCCAGGTTTTTTCCTATGTTCCTCGGCAAATCTAATAAATTGGTCAAGACCAGAAATAAACTCTGGGGTGCAGCGATTGCAAATGGACATCCATGATCTATCCATTCTATGATTAAAGAGAAAACAAGTATATATTATCACAAGATTAGGGTCTAGGGTTAATAGGTCAGAGTTTATGCATGGTTAAAACTTTAGTCCAACAAATACATGTGTTGTCATTCTTATATATAATAAATGTGTACCACCTATCCCATTCCTGAACACCTAATCTCACTAGTAAGTGTATAATGTGTATTGGGTTTTCAAGAAAATTTCGGCAGCATTTCCCCATTTGTTCTCTAAGTACATATGTACTTAGAGAACAAATGGGGAAATGCTGCCGAAATTTTCTTGAAAACCCAATACACATTATACACTTACATCCTAAGTGAGATTAGGTGTTCAAGAATAGTCCCAAACTGGGTACTATCCAAGATTTAATCCTAATGAGTAAATCTTGGATGGGTTTCTAGGCCAACAAATACATGTGTTGTCATTCTTATATATAATAAATGTCTATAAACTACAGGCAGCATGGTTAATCCTAATCTATATATCATTATTAAATAATTAATCAAGAAATTAATAGTTTCAAACAAAAGGGCTAGAAATCTCTACTAGACATTATATGTAGCCCTAATCATCATATTTAACATACTACGTTAATATGAACATCCAGATCATATTAAGATCATACTATGTTATAACCATTGGTTTAATAACCCTATTTCTGCATGTACATGTTTATCAACTTTAAAACCCTATAATTCATTGAAATCATTCTAATTCAATTTAAGATGTTGGGATCACATAATTATATAATGACATCAGAATATATAAAAGAATCATAATTAACATGATTAACAACATGATCATCAAACTAGGGTTTTCTTGAATATCATCTAATATTTGTGTACTAACTATACCTTTGTAACAAGAAGAATAATAGTGCTTTAAGTATATTTTATTCACAATCTACGCATTTTTCTGATAAAAATCATATATAATATGTCTATAATTAGAGATAGCATTCATTTCCTATATTATTGGCAATATTAATGTGTGAATCTGACCAGCCATTAATGGTGGTCGAGCAGGAGCAGGGTACCTGCTTGAGGGTGGAGGAAGAAGAGCAGGAGCAGGGTACCTTCGTACGTGGTGGTGCCGGCCTAGAGAGCAAGGAGCAGAGTTGTGGTCGAACCTAGAGAGGAGTTATGGTCGGACCTGGAGAGCAGGGCTAGATGAGTCGCGGCCGGCCTGGATAGCAGCGGCTGGAGAACCAGACGGCGGCGCAGAGTGGGCGATAGCGATGGCCGGAGAGTGAGTGATAGCGACGGTTCGTGGTGGCGGCGCGTGGAGACCGATGAGTGGGTGACGGCGACCAGAGAAAACGGCGGCGGAGGCAGAGGCAGAGGAGCAGCGGCATTAGAGAAATCGTCGGACCAAACCCTCAATCGCGTGAGATGAATGAAATGGAGAAAGGGGGAAGAGTCTGGCTCACACGGGTGTTGTTAAGTTAACAATAAGCGTCGGTTAATAAAAACAACCGACCCTAAAAACTATAGGTGTCAGTTACAAACAAAAAATTGACACTATTGTTCACTTATAGTCGTCGGTTCCAACTAGAAAAACCTACGTTTATCTTTATATGCTGACAAAAATAAATGTTCTCGAATTAAGACCATAGTCGTCGGTTTCCGTATAAACACCGACGCTAAAGGGATGTGAAAATTTTTCGGTTAAGCGTACGAAAACACAAAGGCATCGGTTACTATAAGACAACTGACGATAAAAATTGGGCAAATTTCTATCTCGCGGAAAACCTTTAGTCATCGGTTTCTTTTTTAACAACCGATGTTGTATGTTAAATTTTGGAGGTAATTTTTTTCACTGGAAATTTTGGATTTGGCGGTTAATTTTAGGCGTCAGTTTCTTATTAAGGAACTTACACTGAATAAAATCGATACCCGTGTCTGGTCACCCTTCACAGATAGATGTCATTTTTTTTAATCGACGCTTTATATTGTAGGCGTCAGTGTGTTTATACAACCGACGCCTTTAAAAGTGACGTTATAAGTCATTATTGTAGTAGTGAGGACACACTAGATATCTAAACAATCTTCACTAAAGTCCATTACCATAGATCCTCCTCACTGCCACGGGTCTACTACCGCTACTATCCATCGCCTAAAAAGATGTGGTGACCCACGAGGTGAGACCCATGTCCTAGCGAGAGATATAACTCTCAACAATGCTTATTAATTATGACATATAATTCATTTAAGTAAATTAAATAGATTCAACAATTGAAATAGATCGAGTAGATTATCTAATAAAGTAGAAATACTAGATATAAAACATCTTGGGAATAGTTCTAATCAGAGTTGTATTTGTAGCATTGAAAAATTAACATTATTCTTAGGGGATCAAGCATAATTAACATCATGGGCATTTTATCATCATAAGCCTAACTAGCATCATAAACATAGCTAACAATATTAGCAAGTCTAATAGGATAAGCAGATTTACATCATAAGTAGAGCTAACAGCATAGGCACAACTATCTACATAAGAATGATTAGAAGTATAAGCATATCTAATAATAGAGTCATAGTATAAGCATAGTTAACAACATGAGATAACTATTATCATAAAACAACACCAATAGTAGCAGTATATAAGAACATAATAATGGTTGCTTCTGTTATTGCACTATATATCATCTATATGTGAAAAGAGAAAATAAGGGTTATCATCCAATGTGAAGTGTTGTGTAAAATCTAACATATATACTACACAGTTGGATTAAACCTTTTATTAAGACCGGGGGAGAGTGAGGTATACCCCTTAGATTCCAAATGACCATCGCTTGGTCGCAATCACTTCTGTACAACATTTAGGGGTGTCAACATCGTAAGATCTCACCCCCTCAGTCAATACGAGTGACATGCCAGTCAAGCTGCCTCTAGGGACATATAGTCAAGCGGCTAAACACCGGCCCATCCTTGGTATAAAGGTCATGACACCCAAAACTAGGGTATATACCACCATATCATCAATCACATCACATATACAATTTCTCAAACTGAGGCATGATTGCAACCATCCTCCATAACCTTGGGATCAAGATGTCAAGGATGTACAATCCCTGCAACTATGCATACTCAATAGTTATGTATGTAACTCCAAGCATCCCTTAGGAGTACTCGTTTCCCTATCCAACAAGTCTTGACACTGAATGGTTCTATAGCTCAGGGCACTACATGATTAGGGTTTCACTCAATTTGTTATGTCAAGTGGATGAATTAAGGCTGCATTAAACAAGTGGACAGACAAACCCTAATTCCTTTCTAGCAAACATTGGTATATAACAAATCCAGAAGATATGAAACATGTGAGAGATATTCCTAATCACAATATCATAGTATAAAATTTCAATGTCATCCATGAGATTATACTTGTTATCACACTATCACATGATACAATTCCTTATCACATTATCCCAAGGTACCAACCCTTATCAACATAAAGCGGATTACACCTCCATAAGGGATCAAGACATGTCAAAAGGTCATTAAGACCATCACATCATCTTATGCGAGAAAATTATTATTATTTCATACCTTATAAAAGGTTCATACTTGTGATACACATGTTCAACATAAAATTTGCATTAAAGAGTTAAAATATGTTCACATGATAACTTTGTAGGGCTACCTTATAATTAAGAGCATTCCTTCATCACATCATCATACAAGAAGGCTAGGTATGATTGACCACCATCGTGCTTATAGTGCACATGTTTAACATAAGAAAGTATCAACCATAAGGGTCATGATAACCACCAGTTAACACATTAGGACTATAATCAACATTGAGAGACTATTCCATTATCATACAATTCACAGATGTAAGTTAAGTATGACCAATCATCATCATTGGATTACATCAAGATTAGGTTCAACAATCTAGATTAAGTATGACCATTTATCACCACTTAGTTGTATTAGGGTTTGGTGTATCAAGGAAAGCTAGAGAGAATTATACATCATATCATTATGGTGATCGTAAGTTGACATTCATACGAGGTGAAAGGTAAGACTACATGATAAATGACACATCACCATCAATTCTACATCATCAAAACCAAACCAACATACCATGAGCATCACCCAAAAATCATCGGATGTTGAGTAGGTAAAACCATCGGTTGTGCACAAGAAAGCACATCAGATAAACTATCTAGAGAAGCTAGAAAGTTTTAACCTAGAAAGAGTCACCATCTTAACCTAGTCAATCCATTGTTAGATCACTCAAAGAAAGTGATCGGTTGTAGAAATCATAGGCACCATCGGTTTTTAACGCAACAAAAACCATCAATTTTGGGAAGGCAACTCACCATTAGTTCTAGCACAATGGATCACCATAAGTTGTAGTGTCTAGTGCCACCATCAGTTGTGGTGTGCAGGACCTCCATTAGATCATGGAGTCGGAACCTCCATTGGTTGACACCATCAAGTGTTGAGTCAGTAGAGCCATCGGTTGGTGATCATGGGTCATTGGACCATTAATGTTTGGAGTCATACCAACCATTGGTTGATGGAACAGAAGGGGCATTGGTTGTCAAACTTAATACTCCCATCGATTGTCATCAACCGGTGGTCAAACAAGGCAAAACACAAGGAAGAGCCATCATTTGGTGAAGGGAAAGAAAACCATTGAATGAGGCCATCCCTAGGCACTAAGACCATTGATTATTGAGCACTAAAGAGACCAAAACAGACCTTAAGGTATCACCATTGGTTGAAATGAGGAAAACAAGCAAAACAGCACCAAAAGCAAGTCCATCGATTCTAGCAAGAAGGCAAACCATCAAGTCTATAACTAGGTGGAAAATAGCTCAAAACCCTAAGTAAACCCTTCGTTTGAGAGATACTAAGAGCCAATGTTTGACATACATGCAATCCCTAAAGCTTCATCTACCGAAGGAAGTTCATGCATAAGGATTAGAGCACAAACAAGTAAAAATCACCAAGTAACTAGCACCTAAGTTCAAACCCTAGGCAAAGATAGTATCTTTCTACTGAGAACTTAGTCTTAGAGAAAGATCTAGAGAATGCAATCTATAAGTAAGCAATAAATGTGCAGAAAGTTATATAACTCACCTCGAGGAAGAAGAACAAGATCTAAATAGAAAGGTAGCTCAAACAAGAGAGGAAGAAAACCCTAGCTTAGCGCTCCACACGACCAAGCAACCTTTTTCTCCAAGAAAGAGAGCAAACCCAAGGTCAAGGAAGCAAGAAAGAAGGGTTCTTTAAGCTCTAGGACAAGCTCCACCATGGAACACCATGGTCACGACCAAGAAGAAGAAATAAGGAGGTAGGGAAGAAAAGAAAATGAAGGGAAAGAAGGATATATTACTTGCTTAGGTCAAGAACAACCTTAGGAAGCTCCACAAGCTCAAAGAGAGGGTAGATATGAACCCTAGCCATACATGCAAGGAGATCGGAAACCTTCTTCTACCTTGGGCTCCGTATTCTCCACTAAGCCAAAGAGGACGAAGATATAAATAGAAATGATGAGAAAGGGAGATATAGGTGACTAAATATCTCATTTGCGAGCAAGAAGGGAGGTATATAAGTCTATGGGAGAGAGAGAAGAGAGGGTTTAGGTGTCCTACTATGTTTGCCAAGTGTACATGGACTTAAGCACCCCATCCATGAAAAGAAAAAGCTCCATAGGTTGTGGGAGTCTGATGGGTCATCATTTGTTGACTCCCAGGCCAGCCATTGAACTACAACAACATGTTAACCATGTGATCATGACCCTTTAGTCACAAGGATGAAAACCCTAGCCTACCATCGATTTGCACCTCCACTTGGTGCACCACCAACCCAAGGAGATTTAAGAGGGGAAACCATAGACCCTAAAACCTCTAGGAACCTTCAACACCCAACAAACAAAGGGAACTCATCGAGTTTCACCACACAAGGTAGCTCATCCATGAGAGCAAAACCCCAACACAACCTTAGAAAGGCATCACCACCAAACCAACGTGCATCTAGGTGCCCCAAGATACAAACAACTCAATAATTGTAGAAAACAAGTAAGGAACATAAATCATGTGAAATTTTGCAAGAAAACCTCAGATATGGTTAAATTGCAGAAAAGCCCAAAATGTGCACAAAATTACATAACTTGAACAAAAAGTGTCCAAACTGGGCCAAACCTGACACTTAAGTCACATGATATCAAATAACCTATTAGTGTTATATTAAGGTTTTAATCATCCAATCAATGTAAGAAAGCATGATCAACCAAAAAGCAAGGTTAGAGGTCTCACAACCATAAACTCCTAACAGGGATTTTGCCCCTAAAATGTAAGGCAAATAAAGATGGGTACCTCCTATGAACCACCTCCACTAACCTCCACATGGTCACTTTCATACCATGGTGATGTCACAACACTCTCATATAAATCATGTTCTTCTATCTCAACTCATGTATGTGTCACCTTGGGTCAACATAAAAACCTTCATATCAGAAAACGTCTTGGTGCAACTCCACCTCCATTGTTTGTATTTCTTTCCATGTACAAGAGTGATACTTCCTCATCATGGACATAGAAACTAGTATGTAAATTGTACCACTCTGGGGATGACTCTGGCTTAGAACTCTAACTACCTATCTTGAACTATTCTCATTTGTTGTTGAATCACAATGTTCTTTACTGTAGTCTATTGTATCATCACATCCTTAGGAGTTGTACTTACTTACTTTTACCAATCATGGAATGTCTTGTATCTCTTACCATATGTAACTTCACAAGGTTTCATGTATATGATCCTCTAGTGGTTTTTGTATTAAGAAACGCAATCAATCGGGTGGGTATCCCCTAACTGTTAAGAATTGTAGGGTGTGTGTCCTTAAAAGATTCTCCAATCTCTGAATGGTTGACTGGACATCTATCTCCCATGTAAGGTTATGGTGAACTTCCATTTTATCCTCATCTCCATAGGTTTCTAATGTTTCTTATTGATTCTTTGACAACTATGCACTTGACCATATATGTACCATACCATGTTCCATTCTTGGCTATCACTACACATTCTTCACCTTATGATACATATTTATATTTACTGTATACATCATATGTGTCAAAGATGAGTCCTCTCAGGTATTGTATCACTCAAACTATCAACGTCCGGAACCATTGTCTGGTTGAGGATCATACACTCTCTTGTCATATGACCTATAGAAGCTATCATGCACCCGGTTGTGCTACTCTGATCTAATGTCCGACATCATGATATCATCAACCTGCACTTCTTTAACTAGCTACAATAGTATTGATTTGACTTGTATCTATGTTCACAATCCTGTCAAACCTGAGATACTTTTAACTGTATCCTCCTGTTGAAGCGATGCTAGTATGTCTTGTCTCATGATACTTTGAAGATCATAACTATGTCTTATCTGCACACATTGACAAAGATGACTTCCCGATTGATCATATATTATACTGGCAGTATCCAAAACCATCCCTTAAAGCACTACAAAAGGTGATGTATCCTTCTCTTGGTTCTGGAAACACTAACACTGGAACACTTGTCAAAACTCCTTCAGCATCTGAAAAAATCGCTGACACCAACGATGACACATGTTATTCTATACAAAAAAGAACACCTCTCTAAGTCAACCTTATTAGTGGTAAAGCAACAATGTTGATGTTCTAAATGGACCTTCCTATAGTGTTGTGATAGCCTTAAGAAGCTTCAGATCTCAGTTAGTTTATGGGTTTTCTCCCACTCTGACATTGTCTTCATCTTACTTGGATTTACACAATGTACTTGGAAGACATGTCATAACTATGAGACGACACTTAGTCAACCCTGAACTCACTCTTGCAGATCTTAAAACAGAGTCATTGCAACTCCGACCTTCCTAGGCTTAGCAAAAAAAAATTATGTTGGTGACCATCTTTGAAGTACATTTAGGTGTTATTCTCAAAGCTTGATACAACTCATAGTGGCCATACAAGTAATGGCATCCATTATGATCTTCCTTTGATGGTATCCCAACCTTAGGTCTATCTAAAGGAACACTATAGCACATGTTGACTCATCAGCAAACCATCGATCCTTGGTAGTGGTCTTGTCCAACTTTTGGTAGCTCATATACAACATCAAGGAATCACTCTTCTTCTTTCCAACAACACTTGGAGGATCTCAACATCAAACTCGCATATTATTGGTATATCGTGGATACTAGGACTCATCACCTAGGTATCCACTACATGTGTTATAAGGACTCACATCCCGGTCTCATCCACTTCTCGATCATTATAACCAACTCAAAATGCATAGGAGGAGTCTTCCTAACTCTTGGAAGCTCAAAAAGCATGCTCATCACAAAATATCATGATTTTGGAACCATAGCCCCAGCATCCACGTGCTATATCAAGGTATCCACCTCCAGGGTTGCAGTAAATCCTCTTGTACCAAGTGTAATAAGATCCACTTGAAAGTTGCATCCCGAAAAGAAAGAACACAAGGAAAAACACACTTCCCACAACACTGCAACATTGTCCAGGGGCTACTAGTAAGGGGTTACAAGATCTACCTTCATCGTGCAAGTTACAACTTTTATGTGTAATTTTACCTTTTTCATTTGGGTTCATTGCCATTAGCATAGAAATTATCATGATAATTGTGTTCATTTCTCTTTCTTGCTTACGATTTATTGTTATTCTGTGTGTGTCTGTTCATGTTATCTTGTTCTTAAACCACTTATCAAGGGGGTAGATCGTCATATTTCACATTTTCCTCATTAATTTCCTTTACATGTTATGATAGTTTTATTTTAACACTTTCTTTCATGCATAGTTTGGTTTGATATTAACTCACGTTCCACTCTATTCATCTATCATTGTTCCTATTCATCTTCTCATACCACACTTACCTCAGGAGTTCTCTTATTCATATGTGAGTTGTGTACCTTGAATCTTTTTATTAGCACATATTTATCTGTCTTTTACTTCATTATATTCTAGAATTATAGCTTTAAGAACTCCTATTAATCTTATTTGTTTTTAGATTTAAGTTTCATGGTGTCGTATATTTCTCTTTAGTTACCATGTATTTGAGTTTTTGATAGGTTACGATGTGATTTTCAACTTTCTTTAGGGTAGGGTTAAGATATTTTCACCATGTTTTCTTATTTATTATGATCTTTATATTGTTTCAAACTAACTACTTGATCAAAGTAATCAGAAAGATAGCAATCTAAGAGTTCCACACTAACCTTTTCTTCAATAATTAAATACCTAGCCAGGGCATCCAAATACCAAGATTAGGCAGTATGCATCACATTTTCATGTCATCTTCACTTACTTAGTCATCATCCTAGTTCTAAGTCCTAGTGTCCATGTAGACTCAGCAAACCTAAAGCTCTGGTCCAAACTTGTAAGAACTCATCACGCTAAATGATATTACTCAAAACCCAAAATGTGACTGATCACTAATTAACCATACAACAGAAAAGGGGGAAATTAAAACTGCTTTATACATTCCAAACATGTCCAAGAACATTTGTATAGAAACCACATCTTGTATATATTCATATAGTATGCCAAGTATCTTTTACAACTGCTCTGTGTCCTTAGCCACAACATATACATATAGAAAAACATTATCCACATATATCACATGTAGAAGCATCATAATCCTACCAATACGCAATTCGATTTAAACATCATATATAAACTTTCCCACCCAGACCTGAGAGTACAGGGATGACTGTAAGACACGCTAGACATCTAAACAACCTTTGCTAAGGTTCATTACTGTATCTCCTCCTCATTGCCACGGGTATGCTACCGCTATTGTCGATCACCTAAAAAGATGTGGTGACCCATGAGGTGAGACCCATCTCCCAGTGAGAGATATAAGTCTCAACAAAGGTTATTGATTATGGAAGTTAATTAAATTAAGTAAATTAAATAGATTAAGCAATTGAAATGGATAGAGAAAAATATAATAGAGTAGAAATACCAGATATAAAACTTCTTGGGAATAGTTTTAATCAGAGTCATATTTGTAGCATTGAAAAATTAACATTATTCTCAGGGGATCAAGTGTAGTTAACATCATGGGAATGCTTACCATCATAAGCCTAACTAGCATCATAAACATATCTAACAATATTAGCAAGTATAAAAGGCTAAGTAGATCTACATCCTAAGTAGACCTAATAACATAAGCACAACTATCTGCATAAGCATGACTGGTAGTATAAGCATATCTAACTACACAAGCATGACTAGTAGTATAAGCATAGTTAATAGCATGAGATAACTATTATCATAAAACATAACCAACCATATTAGTATATGTAAAAACATAAGCAAAACTACTTCTATTATTGCACTATACATAATCTATATGTGAAAAGAGCAAACAAGGTTTATCATTCAATGTGAAGCGTTGTGTATAACCCTAACAGATATATTGCATGGTTGGATTACATCTTTTATTAAGCCCTAGGGAGAGTGAGGTATACCTCTTAGACTCCAACTAACCATTTCTTGGTGATCTAAGAGTGCCAGAATCCTAAGATCTCACCCCCTCGGTCAGTACGAGTGACAATGTAATGACATATCAGTCAAGATGTCTATGGTGACATATAGTCAAGCTGCTAAACACCGGCCCATCCTTGGTATGAAGGTCACTACTCCCGAAACCAGGGTATATACCACCCTATCATCAATCACATCACATATATAATTTATCAAATTGAGGCATGACCGCATCCATCCTCCATAACATTAGGATCAGGGTGTCAAGGATGAACACTCCATGCACTAGTGCATACTCAGTGGTTATGTATGTGACTCCGAGCATCCCTTAGGAGTACTCGTTTCCCCATCCAGAAAGTCCTGACATTGAATGGTTCTACAGCTCAGGGCACTACATGATTAGGGTTTCACTTGATTAGTTATGTCAACTGGGTGAATTAAGGCTGCATCAAATAAGTGGATATACAAACCCTAATTCCTTTCTAGCAAGCATCGATATATAACAACTCTAGAAGATATGAAACGCGTGAGACATAATCTTGATCACAATATCATAGTATACAAGTTCATTGCCATCCATGAGATTATACTTGTCATCACACCATCACATGATATAATTCCTTATCACATTATCCCAGGTTTCAAACCATTGTCAACATAAAGAGGATTACACCTTCATAGCACAAAGGTCATTAAGACCATCACATCACCTCCTGCAAGAATATTGTTATTTTTTCATACCTTATAACAAGTCTCATACTTGTGATACATAGGTTCAACATAACATTTGCATTAAAGAGCTAAGATATGTTCACATGATAACATAGTAGTGCTATTTTAGTATTAAGAACATTCCTTCATCACATCATCATACAAGAAGGCTAGGTATGTTTGACCACCATCATACTTATAGTGCACATGTTTAGCATAAGAAAGTATAAGCCATAAGGGTCATTATAACCACCACTTAACAACATTGAGAGACTATTCCATTATCATACAATTCACACAAGGAAGGTAAGTATGATCAATCACCATCACTGGATTACATCAAGGTTAGGTTCAACAAGCTAGATTAATTATGATCAACTATTACCACTTAGTTGTATTAGGGTTTCATGTATCAAGGTAAGCTAGATATCATTACACATCATCTCATTATGGTGATCATAAGTGGACATCCATACGAGGGAAAAGATAAGACTACATGATTAAGGGAACATCACTATCGATTCTACATCATCAAAACAAAACCAACATACCATGAACATCACCCTAAAACAATCGAATGTTGAGTAGTAAAACCATAGGTTGTGCACAAGCAAACACATTGGACAAACCATCTAGAGAATCCTTTGAGTTGTGACCTAGAAAGAGTCACCAACTTAACCTAGTCAAGCCATCCTTTGATCACTTAAATAAATCCATCGGTTGTAGACATGATAAGCACCATCAATTTTTGACTCAAAGAAAACCATCAATTCTGGGAATGCAACCCACCATCAATTGTGGTGTCTAGTGCCACCATCAGTTGTGGTTTGCAAGACCTCTAACAGATCATGGAGTCAAAACCTCCATTGGTTGACACCATCGAGTGTTGAGTCAGTAGAGCCATTGGTTGGTGATCATATGTCATTGGACCATTGACTTTTGGATTTAGAACAACCATTGGTTGATGAACTAGAAGGGCCATTGGTTGTCAGACTCAGTACTCCCATTGGTTGTCATTCTATAGGTGGTGAAACAAGGAAAAGTCGTCATTTGGTAAAAGGAAAGAAAACCATCTGATAAGGCCATCACTAGGCACCAAGACCATTGATTCTTGAGCACTAAAGAGACCAAAATAGATATTAAGGTATAAATATCGGTTGGCATGAGAGAAACAAGTAAAACAACACCAAAAACAAGTCCATCGATTCTAGCAAGAAGGAAAACCATCAAGTCTAGCACAAGGTGGAAACAACTCAAAAACCCTAATTAAACCCATCGTTTGGGAGATACCAAGAGCCATCATTTGGCATACATGCAAACCCTAAAGCCTCCTATACCAAAGGAAGGTCATGCATAAGGATTAAAGCACAAAAGAGTAGATAAATGACTGAGTAACTAGCACCTAAGATCAAACCATAGGCAAAGATAGCATCTTTCTACCTAGAACTTAGTTTTAGAGCAAGATCTAGCACATGCAAGCTATAAGTAAGCAATAAACATGAAGAAAGTTATATAACTCATATCTAGGAAGAATAACAAGCTCCAAACAGAAAGGTACCTTGAACAAGAGATGAAGGAAACCTTATATTAGCACTCCACATGGCCAAACAAGCTTCTTCTCTAAGAAAGAGAGCAAATCCTACGTCAAGGAAGCAAGAAAGAAGGGTTCTTTAATCTCTAGGGCAAGATCCATCATGGAACACCATGGCAACGACCACAAAGAAGGAAGAAGGAGGTAGGGCATCAAAGAAAATGAAGGGAAAGAGGAATAGCATACTTTCTTAGGTCAAGAACAAGCTTAGAAAGTTCTACAAGCTCAAAGAGAGGGTAGATATGAACCCTAGCCATACATGCAAGGAGATCAGCCACCTTCTTCTACCTTGGGCACCTTATTCTTCACTAAGTCAAGGAGGAAGAAGTTATATATATAGAAAGGATGATAAAGGGAGAGCTAGGTGACTAAACAGCTCATCTAGGATCAAGGAGGGAGGTATATAAGGATATGGGAGAGACAGAATAGAGGGTTTAGGTGTCCTACTATGTTTGTCAAGTATCTATGGCCTTAAGAAACCCATCCATGCAAAGAAGCAGATCCATCAATTGTGGGATTCTGATAGGCCACCATATGTTGACTCCCACACCAGCCATTGACCTAAAAGAGTAGGCAAATTATCAGATCATGACCCTTTGGTCACAAGGGTGAAAACCATAGCTCACCATCGATTTGCACCTCCACTTGGTGCACCACTGACCCAAGGAGCTCCAAGAGGGGAAACCATCAACCCTCACACCTCTAATAACCTTAAAGTAACCATCATCCGATCCCAACACCATAGAATCCCAACAAACAAAGGGAAACCATTGAGTTTCACCACACAAGGTAGCTCATCCATGAGAGAAAAACCCAAATGCAACCTTAGAAAGGCATCATCACCAAACAAAGGTGCATCTAGGTGCCCCAAGATGCAAAAAACTCAAGCATGGTTTGAAAAGAAGTAAGGAACACAAAGCATGTAACAATTTGTAAGAAAAACCTCAGATATTGGTAAATTGTAGAAAAGCCTAAAACATACACAAAATTACATAACTTGCACAAAAAGGTCCAAACTAAACCAAACTTGAAACTTAACCTTATCACATGATATCAAATCACCTCTTAGTGTTAGATTAAGTTTTTAATAATATAATCAAGGTAAGTAAGAATGTTCAACTAAAAAGTAAGGTTAAGGGTCTCACAGTGGTGTTCATCAAAGATGTTTTGGTATACTCTGAGATAGATGAACAACATCATGAACATCTATGGATCACGCTCAACACACTAAGAGAGAATCAAATCTATGTTAAATTCTTAAAGTGTGAGATTTGGATAATGGAAGTGTATGTTTTTGGGTAATGTGATTTCTATTGGCCACATTGTTGTTGATCCTGTCAAGGTAGAAGTTGTGACCAAGTGGAAAGCTCTGAAGAGTTCATCCGAGATATGTAGTTTTCTCATATTGGTAGGTTACTACCAAAGATTTATCAAGAGATTATCTGAGATGGCTCTCCCCCTAAAAAAGATGACCCGAAAGGATATCAAGTTAGTGTGGACACCAAAGTGTGAGGACAGTTTCCAGAAGCTGAAGAAGTGTTTGACTTCTTCTCTTGTTCTTGCATTACCCATTGAAGGAAAACCCTATGTCACATACAAAGATTCTTTCAGGAAAGACTTAGGGTGTGTCTTAATGCAAGAAGGAAAGGCGATTGCCTACGCTTCATTCCAGTTGAAAATAAATGAAGAGAATTGGCCTATGCATGACTTAGAGCTAGCTGCCATCATACATGTTCTAAAGATCTGGCACTATCTATATGGAGTCAAGTTTTAGGTATTCTCTAACCACAAAAACTTGAGGTACCTATTGATGCAAAAGGACCTTAACCTGAGACAACGAAGGTGGATGGAGTACCTTACAGACTATGACTTTACCATCTCTTATCGTCCCGGTAAAGCAAACATAGTTGTTGATGCCCTGAGTCGGGAGAAGGACCTAGATTGTGCTTCCATGAATTATTTTGCGTGGAAGAATATGAAGCAATTTTCAAGTTGGCAACCACAACCTGTTGATGTGGTAGACAAAGAAGTTGTCGAGAAGTTGTGTGTTCACACGGCCAGGTTATCCATTACATCGTCTTGGATCTCATATGTCATTGTTGCCCAGTTAGAAAGACCTAAGTTAGAGGAGATGAAGGCCTTATTGGAGAAACCACAATCTAACTTCTTAGTTGGAGTGGACGGTGTTGTTTGTTTCATACATAGGTTGTGTATTCCCTAAGTTAGTGAAATGCAACAGAAAGTTCTGAGTGAAACTCATGGGTCTAAGTACACAATCTACCATGGAACAACCAAGATGTACAAAGACCTACAATGATGTTTCTGGTGGAAGAATATGAAATACAATATTGCATTGTTCATTACAAAGTGTTTGACATGTCATCAAGTTAAGATTGAGCATCAATGACATGGTGGCCTTCTTCATTCAATTGATATTCTGGAATGGAAATGGGAGAAGATTACTATGGACTTTGTTATTGGCTTCCTTAAGTCCAATAAAGGTTATGATGTCATATGGGTAGTGATTGATCAATTTACTAAGTATGCCCACTTCTTTCCTCTCAAACCCATGTATAAGGTTGATGATATGGCCCAGTTGTACCTGGAGTGGATCGTCTGTTTGCATGGTGTACCTAAGGTGATAGTATATGATCGTGACCTCAAGTTCACCTCTAGATTATGGAGTCAGATTCTGGAAGAGATGGGGACTGACTTACCTTCAATATAGCTTATCATCCACAAATTGATGATCAATTAGAGAGGACAATGCAGATTCTAGAAGATCTACTATGTGCTTGTGTTATGGATTGGGG
The DNA here is from genome assembly GCA_963693085.1 of Alisma plantago-aquatica. Lineage (NCBI taxonomy): Eukaryota > Viridiplantae > Streptophyta > Magnoliopsida > Alismatales > Alismataceae > Alisma > Alisma plantago-aquatica. Next base: position 1,794,208,012 of record OY856409.1, read on the forward strand.
AGGTGCATGGGATAGGTATCTACCACTAGAGGAGTTAGCTTACAACAATAGCTACCAAGCTAGCATTGGTATGCCACCATATGAAGATCTCTACATTAGACCTTGTCGTTCTCTATTATACTAGGATGATGTGGGAGAACATGCTCTGGTGAAGACTGATGATATACAAATGATGATAGAGAAGGTTCAACTGATTAAGAAGTGTATAAAAGCTACACAGGACTGACTGAAGATGTATGCAGACAAGAGAAAGTCTGATGTCAGTTTCTTAGTAGGTGACTATGTGTTCCTTAAGATAAAAAAATACGATCAATTGTCCGATCTAAAGTCAATAGAAATCTTAGTCCCTGTTATGTTGGACCATTTGAGATCTTTGATAAGGTTTGAGACTATGCATATTGATTGTCTCTTCATCCTGCCTATGACAAGATCCATAATGTTTTCCATGTATATGTGTTGAAGAAGTATGTGAAAGACCCTTCACACATGATCACAATGGAACCTTTGGAGATCCATGAGAACCTAACCTATGAGGAGTTGCATTTGAAGATTTTGGACTCCCGAGTCAAGTAGTTGAAGAACAAGGAGATCGAGCTAGTGCAATTCTAGTGGAAGTACCATGGATTGGAGGAAACAACATGGGAGCTTAGAGATGAGATGTTGTGTACTCACCCTTCTCTCTTTTCTTGACATTTCGGGGACCAAATCCTTTTGAAGGGGTAGAGAGTTGTAACATACTGACATTTAGGTAAATTCTCTATTTAGCCCTTTTCCAAGTACTTCCTTTCCTTTTATCCTTTTTGGCCTTAATTTTGAATTTGTAGAAATCATTAGGGGTTTGGAGATAATTTGAACACTATTCATGCCAAGGTATGGGTTCATGCACAAATACCTCAGTTAGGATTCCAATTAGGGTCTAAGATGTAAATTTACCATTTAAGTGAGATATTGATCAAACAATTTCGTCCTAGAACCTTGCATAGCCTCGAGGAATAAGAAAGAGAAAAAGGGATAAGTAATAAATCCTTAAACATGATAATGTGGCATTAAATAACTTAATGTGACACTTAGTGATAATGAAGAGTAAACGTGCTAAATATCCTAATTTGTATAAGATATTAAAATATACTTCTGGTTATAGCTAGTTAAGATAAAGATAAGCTTAATTGAGAAGTTTGAAGGAAAGAGAAATTAAATACTAAAATATATGAGGGATAATGCCTTTAACCCTAAATGAGCTAAAACTCATAAAAACTCAAAAGATAAATCTAACTTCATATTCAGGTTCCTTACATCCCAATTACCCTAGGAGTAAAATTTCACTTATTTTGGATAATCCCAGTTAACTTAAATAAAGGAGAGAATAATAATATCAAAATTATTAATTATCCTAATCAATTTAGATAAGGTTAGATTATTTACTTGTATCTCAAACTATAGTCAACTTATCACGCGGGTTGATAACTGGGCTCCTACTGTGATCGCACGATGCTCATCCAATAGTTATGCATCATTGTCTACCTTGTGTCAGAGTTGGAAACGTGTCAGACTTTAGTCCTTCCCCCTCTTCTCCTCATTCTCTCTCTCTCTGGTGGGCGAAATTCCAAAATTCTTTCACCAACAACCTTGTTATTGTGAGACGCGTTAAATGATCTGGAAAACTAACCCAAATGCTTGTTGTACATAGAACACCCAATATTCCCCAACCATGGACTCTCCACTGGCGGTGGTATTCTCTAAACCCCTAAACCCACACCTATAAATAGGAGCCCAGTATCTCCCTCGTAGCCTATAGTACCACCACAACCACTCAATTTGACCGTAACAATGTCCACGGCCCCAGCTCACCATCGATGAGTTTTAGGACTATGACGACCTCCGTGAGTAGCAAACAAAGAAAGGGTTCAATTGGGTTCTTCCACACCATCTATGTAACCCCCTCTAACGACCTATGCCTTCATTTCATCATGCAACGGTCTGGTTTATCATATCGAGTAGATACCTTCTTACTGTGTCCCTATTTGTAACTTTTCGAGGTTTACCATTGTGTTCTTGAACCCACTGTTGTGATTAAGGGTTTTTTGGCTTCGTTGACCCTAGTGAGGTGTCTCGGTGCATGTTTGTTGCATGAAACATATGCATGTGACCATGTAGAGCCTTCAGTTCCATAGGCCATCGTGGAGGCTTATCGAACTGGTGGCTCAGTGTGCCCCAAGTCACGATCTAGGGCTTGTCGACTTCGGTTAGACGCCATGAAGCTCACGAGATCTTCACCTAGGGTCGACCACGCCTGGGGTGCGAGATATGCCTGCTCCAAGCTGATTGTGCCTCGAACATAGCGAGGAAGGAGAAGGAGAAACAATCCTTGTGAGGAATTTCCCAACCTACCCTTGTGTTGAATTTAATTAATGTCACGTTTGGATGGGTATTTTGGTCTTTTTGCCTCCAATACAATAATATATCATGGGTTCATTTGATTTCATGGTTTTCCTCATTTGCGCTATCACACATCAAGGTTTTTATGTGCGATGTATGGGCCTTTTAGTCTCTAGCATCAGTAATTTCAAAATCAATTTTGTTCTATAAATTAATAAATGAGTTATCATGCAAAATTCATAACAATTAATTGGTAAGTCAGAAAAACAAACTAAAATATGTTTTGGAATAATAAAAATATGATATATCCAAAAAAAATAATTCCAAATTCTAATTACATTGTTTTTTAAAGTTGATATTTGGGAATACGGAAAAATCTAAAAATATGTAACTATTATATATAAACTCCAACCAAAGTAAATTATCATGTTTCTTGATCAGGAGAAAATAAGGAATCGTATGGTATTAGTTTTATTATCAAAATCTGAAGTTTTCCAAAGAAAGGTCTAACTTAGGAAAGAGAGATCTTGGAAACAACTTAGTTGGTGAAAAGTGATTGTTAGGGCTCTGAATTGATGTATGTGCATCTTACCCCTTTAAGTTGGTCATGTTTGAAATCCAAACCCTAATTTCCTAATGAGGCATGAACAAATCTTGAAATTCATATTATTGCTCTTTTTGATACAATTACATCAATACCTGCTAGAATAACCGTTTCTTGGGTCTTGGACCCCACATGCTCGATTATTATTACTTGTTGCTTAATATTGCCTTGCCATATGATCCCTTTTAATGTATGATGATTTGTTTGACTTATTAGCTAATGTAGTGGTACTGTGTATAACCACCCATAGTTGGGCATGTGTTATTTCTCACACGGGAATGTGTTACTGTCCCCCATATATAGATATAGTTGTAGGTGACTGGGAATGTGTTACTCTCCCCCATATAAAAATATATTTGTAGGTGACCGAGAATGTGTTACTTTCCCCTCACCTATTGGTTGAGGTCTGGTAGGTGCTTAACCCTACTTAGTGCTTTAGTTTAACTAGAATCATACATGAAAATTTCTTATTATTTGTTCAGTATGGAAAGAACCTTATTGATATATGATTCATACGTTGACCCTCTTTTTTTCTTCGTGATATTCTTGATGAATCTATTCCCTAATTTTTTTTATTTTGCTAAGCTTTGTTATTGTTCCTTGATCTGACACATACCTTGTTTTCTCCTCTTGCTAGATGAACCCAACCACCCAGACCTAGGACAAGGAGTGGAACAAGAGCAAGGAGGACTAGTCCAGGAGTAGAATCAGGGATTCGTTTCCAAGATGTCTAGGTTGTTGCTGCTAGATCCTATAGTTTCCTTTTCTATTTTATTTTCATGAACTCTTGTAGTGAACTTGGAATAAACTCATGTAATAGCTTAGTCTTTCTTTTGGTTGCTACTAATGACATTTTTTGTATCTGAATCATGATTATTTAAATGGAATTATGATGCATGGATCCTTCATAATATAACTCCCTAAACGTCGACGGGTGACATGTATTTTCCTTTAAATTTTAGTAAAGGGTGATCTCACCTCCTTACATGTTCTCAATTATATGCTTTCTACGTAAGACATTTTTCCCAACCTCGAGACATTTTTAGTATTATCATCTGTGTATTCAATATACGTATTCTTCATGAATTTTCACCAGATTAAATATGTGTAAGTATTGATTTCCCACACATTTTTAGTAGTGTTTGATTCTAGTCTCTCATTGTCTTGATCCCTAGACCCCAACTTCCTTCTTGCTAGTCACCCTGTCTCACACAAAGGATGTGCCTTGTCACTATCTCCCCAAAGAAATCATCTAATCAAGCTATCAATTTGATCACAGAGGTTGAGAGGCAGAGTTGCAGTTTGCATAGTGCATGCGAGGATGGTTGTCAAGGTATATTTGATTCTAGTCGGGAAAGGGATAAACATTTAGTAGACCATACTCTTATTCTTGATTCTAGTATTTCCAACACTTCCATGTATGTCCTTCTTGTCGCTATGGGGTGAACTATATACACCCATAGATATTTCCCTAGATTTGTAGTTTGTTTGAATTTGCAAATTATGCATACTTGCCTCTTGATTGTGTGTTGTACACTTGCATAAAAAGGACACTTATGTTTCTGCAACCGAAATGTCTTGGCCCGAGGCAATCTCAAATTTATCAAAGCATGATGGATGGTATCCATTTGTTTCTTTGACGCTTCCCAAACAAGATTAGATCATCGGTAAAACATAGATGTGAGATCTTAATTTCCACTTCGGACCATGGTTGTAGTTTCCACTCTCCATTGTTTACCAAAGTCTGGATCATTTGACTCAATCATTCAATACAGTTAACAAATAGGTATATGGAGAGGGGATTTCCATGTCGAGGACCTCTATTGGCTTTGAAGGATCCTTCCACCTTGTCATTCAATATAATTGAGCATTCCCCTTCAGATATAGAGTTCATGGTGTACCTGATGATATTAGTTGGGAGTCCAATCTTTTCCATGGTATCTTTTAATGAACCTCCATGACATTTTGTCATCATATTTTAAAAGATTGACTTTTATAGCCACTAACCTAATCCTTTCTTTCTCTTCATAGTATGGATGATTTCATGCATGATTGCAATGTTATGGGTTATCTTGTGTCTGGGTATAAAGCTACTTTGTATTAGCAAGACCCACTCTGACGAGTAGTTCTTTAACCTCTTCACTACAACCTTTGAAGCATGTTTGAGGAAAATATCGTTCACAGATATAGGATAGAATTTCTCATAGATTTCTGATTACGCTACTTTGGGTACGATACAGTTGTGGAATTGCACATCTTTTTGTTGAATTTCTCGCTGACAAGGGAATTTCTAATGGTTTATGACAAAACCCTTGATTATGTCCCAATTTTAATTAAGAAAAGACATTCATTCCATCAGGTTTGGCTACTTGCATGATTTCATTGACTTCAATATATAGTACAATTCATTTTCTAAAGGTTTCACTACTATAATGTTAAGTTTATGTACAGATAGTCTTCTAAAGTGATAGAGAACGGAATCACTTCCATCACTATTGGTGGTGGGTGTCATAGATAGAAGTTTGTGAAAGTGATTTCTAATTAGAAATTGTAGAAGTTTGTGAAAGTGATTTCTAATTAGAGATATTAGTTCAAGCTCATCTTCCCCTTCACCATTTCTAAGCATGGATACAATGTTGAATATTTGGCATTATTTCACAAAGTCTAATGACCATTATTTTGTCTTATGGGCCTACTATCGGGGTGCCGATTCATATCTAATTGAAATAAAAAAAGTCTTAAAAAATAATTCCATTTTAGGCTCGAGGACTGGAAAAAATGTAACAAGAAAAGGATATCCATTCATATTTTTCAAGACGACAGACGATCCTTTATTATTTTGACATTTATACCAGATAAAATTAATGGCCTCCCCTTCTTATTATCATTTGCACTATCTTTTTTATGTTTTTTTCTTGACACTAAATCTTTGACACTTCTGGGGCGGTTATGATTCTATAATCTTTTTTCCGTCACATACTAATCAGCATGCAAGTGTATGTTAATTCTTATTTATTTATGCAATTGGACTTTATATAAAGAAAACAAATGTAGTATCTCAAATTGAATATGTGGTCAATCTGATATTTGACAAATATCATAATGTAACATTTGAATTTTGTTAAATCTCATGTTGTTAGGATTTAGATAACATTCTATTCGGACAAAAATTTAGCACATTTGAAGTTAATAAATACAGTAGAAGTATTTTTTGGTCGAAATATATGTGATATGTATATAGGAAGCATAGTTATCTTATTATATCTGCATACTGAATTTTTTATATATCTATTTATAAAATTGCATATGCTAAGTAATATTTGCATACAATCATAAATTGAAATCCTCTTAATTCAATTTTGTATAACAAATTTAATTATTTTTGTTTGCCTTTGTAGTTGCACTCGGATTGCCAAATTCAGATATTTATTTATAGACATATTCACTTCTTAGTGTTCTAATTAACTACCACTTATTGCATTCCAAGATCTCAAATTGGCCCGGTGCATTTTGAATAGATCAGAATATCACGTCAATGGTAAATGAACTGTAATATCTTGAAACATTTGATCACATTATGCTTTTTTGGTAGTTTCGTAGGACGTAAAGTTGCAGCGGTCGCAACCGCTTTTGGTGCGGAAATGGAAGTTGGATTTAAGTGAATTTTGATATCTCCGCCAAGCTTATAATGGTGTCCGTCTATAACATAAGATTCAGCACAAAGAGTATTTTATGCCGATCAGCTTTTTGCTCCCTAGGGTGATGGGTCAAGCTTTATCAACTCAAACCAAAACCCAAACCTGATCTACTATGTGTTGACCTAACGGTTATACATTGTCTATTTTTTTATAATGACTTAACCATTGCATTCATATGTATCTAATATGTCTATTTGAGATTGATTTCAAGTATTAAGTACATGAAAAGGATCAATTTAATCAAGCCGTAACTTGATGAAATACAAGTCAAAGTCAATACAAATACATTTTTGTGGAATATATCCTAAAACCCTTATGATAATTTTTATAATCATTTGTATTGATGCTATGACTTGTAATCAAGCTGAAAAGAAGCTAAGGAACACTTAAAAGAAATGTTTAAGTACTCTAATGACAATTTCTAAAATTCATTACAGGGTGTTTTGTCGGCCAAGTTTCATCCTTGATAACTCGACCGACACCATTGATGGTTTTGGGAATTGTCAGGGTCGGCCGAGTTTCCTCAGGACAAACTCAACCGACACCCCTGCACAGTCAAAATAAATTTAAGTCGTCGAATGAGTTTAATCCATGATAAACTCGATCGACACTTCAAATTGACTTCATTGCATAGTGCTATCGGTCGAGTTTACTTTATTGAAACTCGACCGACCGCACTGTAAGGAGTGTGTAGAAAAAATGTATCTAGTTGTTGGAGCATTGTAAACATCAAAAATAGATCCTTTGCGACACTCCAAATGACTAGAATTCATTCCCAAGTGCTTCTAATGGCCTACAGACATCCCCAACTATAAATAGGGACCCCTGAGCTTCATCCCAAATTCATTTCTTATGTCTTTAGCTATAGTTGAGTGATTTTATCTACTAAGAACCCCTTTCTCTCTTGCTTAATAATCAAAATGTCAATTTCAGTGAGATAGGTTATTTGTGAGAGAGCTACTTACCTTGTAATCATTGTGAAGCTCTCAATCTTCCCTTTCCCAATCACTTTCTTGAAAGGAAAGTTGGTTAAAGATTCTCCTTGGTAAAGGAGAAGGTGAAGGATGAAGATCCTTGAGAAGAGTAGGTCATTCCTTCAAGGTGGAAGATTTGTTTTAAGAGGGGAACTCATTGGTGAAGGTGTCCAGTTTGTTGCAAAAGTAGGCAAGCTCTTGTAGAGGTTGAAGACTCTTGTTCTGAGGATAGGTAAGACCTTGTAAGGTTTATTGACTCCTTTTGATCCTTAAAAAGGAAGGATAGGTATTTTTATCCTACAGTATGAAGATCATATTGTCTATCTTATAATGGAATATAAGTATGTGATGGTTGCAAAATATTAGGTTGACCTCTCTAGGTAGTGGATGTACGCTCTCCTAGTTTGAAATTTGGAACCACTCTACATAGTTTGTTCTTGATCTCATTCAATCTCTCTCATCCTTACTATGTATGTTTGGTTGCACGTCAATTTTCATATTTGCAATCTCTTGAAGAAATTTGAAGGTCTAATGAATCTTGTTTAAGCATTTTAAGCTCTATTAACCCCTCCCCCCTATAATGTTGATTGACCCAACAAGTGGTATCAAATCCACAGTCCTGTCTGATAAGATTTCTCATGAGACGAGAAGATGGGCGACAACCTTCTAGGTTCTCTCAGCTTGGAGGGTGAATTCTCCATGAGACCTCCAATCTTTGACGGCATAAACTTCCTTTATTGAAATAGGAGGATGCAGTTCTACTTTCAAGGGATGAGTTTCGATCTGTGGGAAGTGTCCATCCTTCCCTACAAGGAGCCGAGAGAAGATGTAGCTACTTGGGATGAAGATACATTGAAGAAGGCCTAGATGAATGCAAAGGCCATAAGCATCATTTATACATACCTCACTCCTTCTGAATTCAGCTGGATCTCTTCTAGGGATACTTCCCATGAGATATGGAACAAACTATGCATTACCTGTGAAGGGAATAAGCAAGTCAAGGAGTCCAAGGTCTACATACTCAAATGTCTCCTTTAGAACTTCAAGATGGGTAAAAAAGAGAGGGAGAGATTGAGATGTACTCAAGGCTCAACACCATCATCAATGGACTTTCTTCTTTGGGCCAACCCATGGATCAAGTTACCATCAACTCCAAGATCCTTAGGTCTCTTCCTAAGAGGTGGCAATCAAAGGTGACCTCCATCAAAGAAATAAGAAGCATTGGTGAGGTTGCTACTAAAGAGCTCATTGGGAATCTTCAAGCCTATGAGCCTAGACTTGACAAGCAAGAATAAGAAGAAGAAAATCTTCAAGAGAAGGAGACAAATAAGATGAAGGAGAATGCCTTCAAATCTCAACTATAGGTCATTGTTCTTCAACAACAACTTGTTTGTCGGGTTATTCCTCCTCAAGTGAAGATGAAGCCCCTAGTTATCATGAAGCTAACTACTCCAAAGGGAAGCATTTTAAGGAAAAGCTCTCCTCCTCCTCTACTTCAAAGTGTTGTGAGTGTGGCCAAAAAGGACACTACAAGAATGATTTCCCTAAGGTAAATAAGTCCTACCACAAGAGAAGCTTCAAGAAGAAGGAGAACTACAAGAAGGATAGCAAGTTCAAGAGGAAGGACAAGAAGGAAAGAAGAAGTAAGGATGCATTCCATACCGCATGGGAGGAGTCTTATTCTAGTGATTCCAGCTCCAGTTAGGGAGAATGTCACCTTACTCTCGTGGCCTTGGCTATTGAAGACATATGTAAGGTAAAAGGAAAATGATTGTTGATACGGGTCGCTCCAAGCATATGACCGGTTAGTAAGCCACTTCAACAATTTTGTAAATAAGAAAGGAGGATTGGTGAATTTTTGTGATAACAACAAAGGTAAAGTTATAGATGAGGGTGATGTTGAAAATTCACTATGTATCAAGAATTTATTTCTTATGGATAACCTACATCATAATTTAATTAGTGTTAGCCAATTATGTGATAATGCTTGCTTCTAGATTCCCTCTCCTATAATGCTATATACAAGGGAACTAGAAATGAAAACATTTATGTTATTCTTCTTGATTCTCTTAAGCCTATTCTTTGTAAATGCCTTGTTGTTGATAAAAGTGATATATCATTGTGACACCGTAGGCTTGGTCATGTAAGTATGCACCAGTTGAATAATTTGAATAAAAAAGAATTGGTCAAAGGACTTCCTAAACTAGACTTTGAGAATGATGAGGAATGCCAACCTTATACACAATGAAAGCAAACCAAATACTCCTTTAAATCCAAAGGAGTCCTTAGTACCAAGAGAGATCTTGAACTTCTTCACATTGATCTACTTGGACACTTGAGAACTCAATATCTTCGTGGTAGAAAGTATTGCCTTGTGATTGTTGATGATTTTTCTCTCTATACTTGGGCCTTCTTTTTAGTTTCAAAAAGTGGCAGTCTCAACATTTTCTCTACTTTATGTAAACGAGTTAACAATGAAGATTCTTTCCAAATCATCTCTATCTGTGGTGACCATGTGGGAGGATTCAAAAATGATATGTTTGAAAGTTTTTGTGAGGTATCTGATTATGCACATAACTTTTCTTCCCCTCGTACACCTCACTAAAATGGGGTTATAGAGAAAAAGAATAAGTATTTACAAGAAATGGCTAGTATCATACTTCTAGGGTATGGTACTCCCAAAAAGTTTTGGACCGAAGCCATTAGTTTTTCATATTTTCTACAAAATCGGGTTTCACTCATCCTTCTTTAAAGAAAATCCCCTATGAGTTATGGTGTGGAACAAAACCCTCTATCAATTTCTTTCATATTTTTTATTATCCTTGTTTTGTTCTAAACACCAAGGATTCTCTCGACAAGTTTGATGTGAAATCATACAAGGCTTTCTTTCTTGGCTACAGCACTACTAGTAAAGCATATAGAGTGTTTAATACTGAATTATCTAAAGTAGAAGAATCTATCCATGTTAAATTTGTTGAAACTAACCCAGATGTTTTTAAGAATATTGTGAGTGATGATATTGTAGATGATGTGATTCCTAGAATGAAAGATATCAACACCATTGACAAAGGAAAAGAGGTGGTAGTAGATGAAGAATAGAAAGAAGCAGAAAAGAAAGATCCAACTCCCCGATTTGCTAAAGATCATCCCAAAGAACTCATAATTGGCAATCCTTTTGAAAGGGTGAAGATACAGGATGCCTTCAATAAAGAACAAGTCAACTGTGCCTTCATCTCAGAACTTGAGCCAAAGAACATGAAAGAAGATCTCAAGGATGGTGAATGGATCCTAGATATGCAACAGGAGATGGAGCAGTTTGACAAGAACAATGTGTGGACCTTAGCGCCAAGACCAAATGATAGGAAAATTATTGGCACCAAGTGAGTATACCGCAACAAGCTAGATGAAAGCGGGAAAGTGGTAAGAAACAAAGAAATATTAGTAGCTCAAGGGTATAGACAATAGGAAGGTATTGATTTTGAAGAAACTTATGCACCTGTTGCTACACTTGAATCTATTAGAATGCTACTTGCTTTTGTGAGTTACAAAAATTTATTGTTTTACCAAATGGATGTCAAAAGTGCATTTTTGAATAGTATAATAGAGGAGGAAGTATATGTGGCTCAACCTCTTGGCTTTGAACATGACAACATTCCTAACCATGTTCATTTCTTACGAAAATCTCTCTATGTACTCAAACAAGCCCCTAGAGCTTGGTATGAGAATTTAAAGAACTTTTTGTTAGACAATGGCTATGTCATGGGAAAAGCTAATTCTACCATCTTTCCCAAACACACTTCTAGAAACTTTTTTATTATTCAAATATATGTTGATGATATCATTCTGGTGGAATTGATCTTGATCTTTGCATAGAGTTTCATTCCCTTATATAGAGTGAGTTCGAGGTGAGTATGATGGGGGATATCACTTTCTTCCTTGGGTTCAAAATCAAACAAAGGAAGGAAACTTCATCAAGCAAGGCAAGTATACAAGTGAACTCCTAAGTGCTTTAGGATGGAGAACACCAACCTGATGGATACCCCCATATCAAACACCACCAAACTTGATAGAGATGAAGAAGGTGAGAAGGTAGTTGAGAAGCTCTATAGAGGTATGATTGGTAGCTCACTATATTTGACTTCCTCTAGACCTGATATTATGTTTGGTGTTGATTGTGTGTTAGATTTCAATAAAGCCCTAAAAATCACATCTTATTGCAGTTAATAGGATTCTAAGGTACCTAGACAAAACCCAAAACTTTGCTCTATGATGTCTCAAGTCAATGGACTTTACTCTTACTGCTTATAGTAATGTGGATTATGCAGGGTGCTTAATTGATAGAAAGTGCACAAGTGGCACTTACTTTTTCCTAGGACCATGCTTAGTTTCTTGGTTCTCTAAGAAACAATGAGTTGTGTGTCTTTCAACTACCAGGCTAAATACATTGCACCTGGGATTTGTTGTGCCCAAGTCCTATGGATGAAGAGAATGCTCTAAGACTTTAATGTTTGTTATGATGCTTCTCCTATCTTCTATGATAATACTAGTACAATCAATCTTTCTTACAATCCTAAATTTCATAATAGAGCTAAACATATAGAGGTCATCCATCACTTCCTTCCTAACCACATTGCCAAGAACGATATCCATATCATACACGTGGACATGGAAAATCAACTTGCAGACATCTCACCAAACCTCTAGCTAGAGAGCAATTTACTTTCACTGGATCAAAATAACTAGACTGACAACTGACCTAAGGACTGAACACACAATAGTGCCGGCCGAGTTTCCTAGATCTCAAACTAGACTGAAAACATTATTGTGCGGAAATATATAGAGAGTGTCGGAAGATTTTCTCCCTCTCAACTAGAGAAAAATCGGCTGAGTCTTCTCTCTTTGGGCTTCTCCTTGAACCCTAGGTCACCAAATCCCCTTTCCTAGCCCTATCCAACCCCATTTTAATCTTCTCCTACCTCTAACCTAGCTTGGGTAACATTCTTCTTGTGTTCTCTTCCACGTTTGGTGCCATTTTCAGTTGATTCTCTCTCCATGGAATCCAACAGCGTAAGAGAACTAGTCCTCAAGGTGTACCTTCATCTTCCATAGCCATTAGGCATCTCTCTTACAATGGTACTTCCTTTTTCTCCAATAAGGCTATCAACCGGTACAAGGAGTTGTTTCCTAGGAACCCTTACCCCTTTAGGCCTCTATTGATTCCTACCAATGAGCTTCTCAAAGAGCTTAAGAAGCTCTTTTCTAACCAAATGCTTGATGCTCTTTGCTATGAATGTTGGACCTATAACAACTCCTTGTCGAGCAAGAAGGCAATGCACAAGTTCTACGGAAATCTAATGTGGAACTACACCACCTTGGCGCCTCCTCCTAACACCCAAGTCGTTTTGTCATCCATGATAGGGGGAATCAATTTTTCTATCTCTGAGCAATCCTTGAATACCTATCTATCTTGCTCTTCTCCTAGTTGGATGACTCCCTATCCTACCTATAGAGACCTCCTTGACCCTGAATCCTTCTATAAGAGTTTTGACCCTGAGTTATCTCTTCTGGATATCAATAGAACTCTTAAAAAGCTTGAGGTTCCATATAGGAAGAAAGTCATCTTTCTATCTTATTCTCTAGATATCAAGACACATTTGGTTGCTCTCCTTGTTAACTACATCATTCATCAGAAAAAGAATCAAATAGATATTGCAAAAAACTCAATTGTGGTCATGTATTGTCTTATTAAGAATATTGGTTTCCAATGGGCAAGATACATTCTTCACCACTTGACTTGATTTGACACTGAGAAGAATATTAGACACTCCCACCCGCCCTACCCTACTCTGGTTTGTAGTGTCTTTCAAGATCACACTGGTCAAACCCTTTTTAAGGATCTTGGTTAGAAAGCCAGTAGGAAAGGAGTTTACATCAGTGACACCACGGTGAAGAAATCCTTTCACCCCACTTCTTCTACCCCCCGTGCTTCGACCTCCACCCAGGCTCCTCCACCTCCTCCTAGACCTGATCGTGCCTTTTTCTCAGTGTAAATGAAACCTTGATGGGCTACATGATGCACCAATAGGCATACAACCTACAGGTCCAGGAGCTCCTCCACCAGGATATAGTTCAGATAACGTCTACTATGAACTTGTCATGCACCAATCCTTGCCTCCTACTCACCCTACGCAGCTGCTGACTATGCCTCCTATGCATACAATCAGTTCCACCCTGCCTACTAGTTTGTTGCTTCCTTTGTACCCCCTACCTTTGATGGTGGATCTGCCTCAACATCTTTTCCTCAGCCAAGTGCCACTCCTTTACCTGCTCTTCCCCCTAGACCTGCCTTCACCTTGCTTGCTGGTTTTGATGGGGTTTCTACACCCAGTTTTGAAGAAGCAAATGCATTGCATACATGTGGTATGTCTTTGGAGGAGCAACATGCCAAGTAGCCTACTACTCGCTCCTTTGGACCATCTGAGGATGAGGAGATAGTTTATGATGATGTTGAGGATGATGATGTTGGTGATGATGATGAGGATGGTTTTGATGGATCTGGTGATGATGAATATGGCGGTGAGGCTACACTTGTTGCCCCAGATGCACCCTATGATGATGATGATGACTACTAGTTGGATGACAAAGCGGAAGTTGACATAGATGCCATTGATGTTTAGTTCTTAGGCATTAGAATGCCCATACATCTCTTTTGTAGTTTGTCATATACTGGACATTTGGGCATTGTATTTGAGGTTAACTTTTTCATATCTTGTTGCTTTTCTTCGTTATTTTGTAGTTTTCATCTAGAGAGGACATATCTTTTGTTGTAATCTGATTATATGTACCTTAACTCTATGCTTGGTTATATTTTACGAGTTTTGGGTATGTGCTTCCATATTTTGATTATGACTCTAGTATGTCTTATTCTCTCTTATTTTTTGGTTGGTGTTTGCATATGGTGGTTGTTTGTGTAGTTTGTGCCTTTGGATAAGACGTGTTTTGGCTCTTCTACCCCCATCTCAGTACATATTGAATTGTGATCCTTTTCTAGTTAATTCTCTGAAATATCATGTGACTATGTAAGAGGACTTAATAGTATATATGTGATATGGTTATGCTTTTAGGAAAAACTAACCATACAGGCAAAGTAAGCATGAATTGAGGGGGAGAAATCTCTATTGTTCATTCGTGTATCCCCTTAAAATTCACAAGGTAAAAGTTTAAATTCTAAGCCCTTTTCAATATGTTGAGGAATGGTTTTTCATCTTCAAAAGGGGGGAGAATGTTGACCTAACAATTATACATTTTCCATATTTTAATGATGACTTAACCATTCCATTCATATGTATCTAATATGTATATTTGAGATTGATTTCAGGTATAAGTACATGAAAAGGATCAATTGAATAAGCCCTAATAGCTTGACTTGTGTCAATTGAAGTACCATTATTCAAACTTATCCATCTCTGTGTGGGATAGTGATCTTATGTCACATACATGAGTTAATATAGACTTTGATGCTAAGGTCAATAATCAAACTCCTCAATTATGCATATATGATATAAAACAATAACCTTTGCTACGTTTTAAACCAAGAATCAAACTTGATCACCATATGATGCCTAAACATGATCTCATGCTTATGTAAACTTGAAAATGTGAGTTTACATGTACTTTGGATGATAGATCTAAACCCTATTCTGATTTTAATCTAATCAAATACAAGCCAAAGTCAATGCAAATGCAATTTTGTAGAATATGCCCTAAAACCCTTAGGACAATTTTGTAATTATTTGTATTGATGTTATGACTTGAAATCAAGCTGAAAAATCAGGAGCACTTTAAACAAATGTTTAAGCACTCTAATGGCAATTTCTAAAATTCACTACAGGGTGTTTTGCCGACCGAATTTCATCCTTAATAAACTTGACTGACACCCTTGATGGATTTGGGAATTGTCAGAGTTGGTCAATTTTTCCCAAGACAAACTCGACTGACACCCCTGCACAGCTAAAATAAATTTAAGTCTTCGGTCAAGTTTCATCCACGATAAAATCAGTCGACACTTCAAATTTACTTTGTCGCATAGTACTATCAATCGAGTTTACTTTATTGAAACTCAACCGACCATACTATACAGAGTGTTCAGAAAAAGTGTTTCTAACCTCTAGAGTGTTGCAAACATCAAAAATAGATTTGTTGCAGCACCCCAAATGACTAGAATTCGTTCCCAAGTGCTTCTAATGGCTAGTAGACATCCTCAACTATAAATAGGGACCATTGGGCTTCATCCTAAGTTTGCTTCTAGCCATTGTTAAGTGATTTTTTCTAAGAGTATGTTTCTCTCTCTTGCTTACTAATCAAAATGTCAATCTAAGTGAGATAGGTTACTTGTGAAATAGTTATTTCCTTATAATCATTGTGAAGCTCTCAATCTTGCCAATTCCTTTCTTGAAAGCAAAGTTGGTGAAAGTTTCTCCTTGGTGAAGGAGAAGGTGAAGGCTGAGGATCCTTGAGAAGTGTAGGTAATTCCTTCAAGGTGGAAAACTTATTGAAAGAAAGGAGCTCCTTGGTGAAGGTGTCCAACTTATTGCAAAAATAGGTAAGCCCTTGTAGAGGTCAAAGACTCTTGCTCTAAGGATAGATAAGACCTTGTAAGGTTTATTGGCTCCTTTTAATCCTTCAAAAGGAAGGCTATGTATCCTTGCCCTGCAAAAGGAATGTCTTATTCTATGTCTTATAATGGAATATAAGTATGCAATGGTTGCAAAATCCTAGAATTTGATCTCTCTAGGTAGTAGATGTACACTCACCTTATGTAGAGTTTGGAACCACTCTACATAACGTGTTCTTAATCTCAGTCAATCTCTCTCATCCTTGCTATGTTGTTTAGTTACACACCAAAATTCCATATTTACAATAGTCCAATGAATCATGTTTAAGTGTTCAAGCTCTACTCAAACCAACACCACCACCCCCCAACGTTTTAGAGCTCATTGATCCAACACTATGAGCTTTGGAATTAGCTGGTATAGCACAATCCAAAACATACATTCTCGACACGTCCCAACACTCGATATTTTTCTTAAGGAATCAAGTGGTATTTAACGTTAAAAAAAACTTATTACAATTTGAAAGATATAAGCATGAACAATTTTATATCTATTCTTTTTCTCTTTCTTGTACTTTCAACCATTTCCTCTCACTCCACTATTTATTGCTTATTACAGTCCACTAAAAATGGTGTATTCTCTTTCACTGACTCCGACTATTTGAGAGTGAAAATAAGGTACCAAACCAAGTTCAAGAGGGGTGTTGCATAGCATTTTCCTAAAAATATCCACATATTTTGGGAGCAATGCTACAAATTCTTTTCTCCACTCACATGTACACCCCCAATTTCTTGAAAGCTTAATAAGAAAATAAAAAGGTATGAAGTCTAGATTAAAAGTGGGTGGAAGCCTAAGTGTAGTCGTATCTAAGTCGTCGAGTTAAAATCTGATATTGGCGTGTAAATATATGTTTCTTTTCGGATATAATTTGAACGAAAAGGAAGTTGTAGCATCCATGTTGTCAATATTTGTTTGGTATTATCTGTGTGTTTTAGTATAGTCTGTTTACTTTTATCATACCAAATAGTACCAAAATATACGTGTAGCAGTACTAAAATAAAAACATACAAGAAAAAAACAGACAAAATCAAAAAAGCATTTCCCTCTCTTTTTTACTACTTCCATTTTTCTTGGCACTATTGGTACAAAAATAAATGGGTACAATACAAAAAAAACTACTTTTCCCCAATCTTTTTTTACTTCCCTGCTTTTCAACTTCCGTCCTCTTTTGTATGGTGGTACTGGTAGTTCATCTTTATATGTAATGGAATTGAGAGAAAATATGGCATGCATAAAGCTTATTCTTACATGTATTTTGCATGGATAAATTTATCTTTTGCATGGCGTGCAGCTTGGGGCAGAAAATAATGTGATTTCTGAATGCCCAAGTGTACAAATGGAGATGAAAAACACTATGTCAAGGATTGCTTTGTATCTTGAGAAGATGACATAGCGGGGAAAGGAGTAGGTGACACCGTGCTAGATGCCAGATCTATTATTTTACTGCTATAGCGAGCGCGGCTAACATGAGCGGACAGGCATACCGTCGTATCGGTAAAACCCAACCCCAAAAGAAAAAATCCAAACCCATAAAAAGCTCTAATAACTAAGATTTTTTAAGTCATGACTGATTGGCCAGATCGGGGCAGGTTGTTTTGCCATGCACACCTTGGACTCCCAGCTAATCTGTCTGGTTCAATCTCTCTAAAATGGTCCTTGTACCCTATTTCCTCAACTATAGTTAAACACGTGGAAAACCTGGGACTGTTATAGGTCAAATTGCTCTCTATGGTTGATCGAGCCAGTACCTCACTCTAGGCCCACCTCTCATGAATATTCAGCTACCACTTGCAAATAAACAAATCAAGGAAGAATGGAGAACTATATAAGAGTGGGAAAAAAATTGATTTGCAATTCACAAACAAAATTACTTTCGTAATGTATTGGACTCTGCCGATTCTGCCTTTTGGGAGATTCATTATGATACCTCTACCCACTCTTGACATATAGGATGATCTATGGCAGCCACAGCTAACATATGTAGACGGATTTCAAAAGTTAACAGCAAAATCAGTCAAGTTTCTAATTTGTTTGTGGAAAGCAATTAAAGCCTCTAGAACAGGACCATGGTTCAAATGTTCATCAACACAACTACAAGGCCCTTAGCTGTAGCTCAGCGAAACTTAGCCTGGAAATGCCCCTTTTTATTCAAACAGATGACCCCATGGAAAACGCATTTTTGACTATATTTACAGATACACTAAGATCAGCACCACCTATCAATCTGCACCATGGACAATAAGACAAAATCGGCGACTGATCGCAGAAGAGTAGTTATAGTTTCATGGAGTCGGGACTAACAGCCACACTGATACATCATTTTTTTATAATTATTCGTCAACCGGAGTGTCCATATTGACAGTAAACCCCTTGCCAGCCGGTGAAGCTTCCCCTCCGTAGTGTCCCATCCGGGATTTGATGAGGCGCACTGTCTGGCAAGGCTCACCAGTTGCACTGACAAGTATACACTGATACATCATATGTTATGTGCAATTATGTCTTGAATAAAACAAACGTGGACCTTCCCTGATGCAGTATAGACTCTATTGCAACAGCAAAATGCAGCTATCTAATCTCATTAAATTATGAAACAGCGGAATTTCTTGGCCTTGCTGTGATAATTGTTGCAGGCTGTTACGACTTGCTTTGTGGTGTTGCTATTTGTTGAGTGTAGGATGCTCAAGCAAGTCATGTTCAACACGGTGATTTTTTTGGCTACCACTGAGCTGCAGTACTAATGCAGCAGAACAATGTCTCCGTGCTCTTATTTTGCACTAACATCCAGTGTTCACTGTATATATGAAGTGGCAGATAGTCCGTGGTGGAGCATGGCCTCTTGGCGACAATAACACCAGTGCAGCATACAACAGAAGATGAAAACTTTTGGATTGGAAGGGCATGGGATAGGGAAGAAAATCTTTACAACCATTGTTTATTTTGAGCAGAATCTAGCCTAAGTGGACTCAAAACTGCCATTGCAACATGCAGACCATCACAGTTTCTGAATTCTCCTGAATCCTCTGACCAAAGGAAATGTGGCAATATATCTCTGCATGTCTGAAGATGTACAGATGTAAGTTGATGCAGCTATTATCATCAACAAAGCATAAGTTTGAGAGCAATAAAAAAAGGGCAAGACATGCAAACTTGTTAGTAATTCAAAATATACAACTTATTTATACAGTTCTGCTCACTGGTTATGACCTGTGTCCTCAAAATCATACTACTATCTGTTATCCATGTCTATGCAAACTATTTATGAGTCTCAGCTCTCAAGCGTCAAGAAACAAAAAATAGGATACTCAATTATACAGGGATAAAAGAAAAATAAAAACTCAAGCTCACTTTGGCAAAACCTACAACTTGAAACACCCTAAATGTACTATTTATATCATAGAACCGCCCAGAATTATGGGATTCGGTTTTCAGAGAACTTCTTTCATCATTCAAAGCACTTGTTCATTGCTACTGAGTTCCCTGTTGGCTCTCATGAAAGACTTTCATTTGCCCACATGGGGATTGTTTCATTTGCCTCCGTGCATTGATCTGTACCCAACCCAACCCCAACTTATTCAATTCCGAATTTAATTATATGGTACTGAACTTCGAAATCCATATTAAAAAAATTTATTAGCCTTATAATGAAATCGTCTGGAGTCTTTTGGAGCTAGATATTAACTCAATGCTTGTTTTGGTTTAAAGTTCACATATGAATAATTCAGGGTATCCAAGCCATCTACTGCTCCACGTTCGACTTCCAGTACTGCAACTACAATAATCAAAAACCTGGATAGGGTAATGCTTACTAGAAAAAACAACATAACCCACAAAAACCAGCAGCTTAAAAGAGCATCCTCTAGTAAGTACTTAATGTAGAAAACAAGGGGGAAAAACCTATACCTGGAGGGATACAATTCCATTGCTTATGGCTAAGAGAAAAAGAGCACCTTACTAGGGGATAATGGGGAAGGCGACAAGTTTACCTGTATTAGTTCATATCACAAGTTTTCAGCTTCAGGGAGATTAATGAGACCATAAATTAAACACATCACATTTGAGGAGTAATAACAAGATAACAATTTGCTATGTGATTCATACTCAAGACAGTTAATAATTGTCAAAATTGTGATGTATTGAAATCAAGAAACAGAATCCAAGCCTACAGTGGAATATAGCTTGTGTGTTATCCAATAGTTGGGATCCGGTTTAGAAAAATTAGAATTCAGATATGACCCCATGCGAAATAGCACCTATCTAGATTATCTGCTAAACAACAGAATAAAAGGAAGCACAAACACGAAAAAAATCATATTTTGAAGATAGCAATGTGTTTCAATGTTACTGAGAAATGATTGAAAGTACAGGTAGAGGGAAAGAAAAACTGAAGATAACGTAAAACATCGCCCCCTTCCCAAAAGTCGGAAGAACCTAGCATCACTCGTGTATCCAAATACTCAATCCAGCTTCACATCAAATATTTCCCAAAGCTCTCATTACCTGGTTCTATTTTCAGACCCTGGTACACCCTTCCCCCTGTTCTTAAGCAATCGTTTAAGTTCCAAACCCTATGATGCCCAACACGACAAATTTCATTCAACACCATCATCAGACATTAGAAACAAATGTATTAAAAATATGTACAAAAAATGATAAACCAGAGTGAATTACCGACACATTATTCAGTTCATAATGATGGTAAACAAATGAACACAATTTTTAAGATTATTCGTTGTTAACAGCAAATTATTAGACCAGCACATAATCATCACTCTGCAATTCTGAATGATGGTAATGTCTTCAAATGGATATGAAATTCATCAATTATAACACTGATTTCAGTCACTGCAAACAACCTCTAGAAGATATCGGTAAACATGAAGCCAGAACTGATGTTAATATTAGTTTGTACTGCAACAAGAGATGCCATTACAGAAATAACTAGTGTTAGGCCTAGTTTGGTTGAACGTAACTTCAACCCGCACCTAAAGTTGTAAAACGAGAATCGAAATGTGATTAGTTGAAACTGTAACTGCTTTATTTGGTTCAACATAGTTTCAGATCATTCACTTTGCTTGCAATCCGTCTGGTACGATGCAGTTTGCCAATGGATGATACAAAAATGCGTTAACACGTCAGAATCTTAGTTACCCTGTACACTCATCTCATGAGTCGTTGGTGTGGAAAATGAACCGTGCCCTATTGCAGCGCGGTTCGTTTTCTTCAATTTTCTGTAGAAGTTAACGGGACGCTGCAGTTTGTTCCCCGCTGCGTGTTGGAAGTACGTACAACCAGACGATGTTAGTTCAAAAACGCAATGTGTTGGAACTGCATGAATTGGAGTTCGGTCCAACCAAACGAGCCCTTACAAAAATAAATCCAAGAAGAGAGCACAGGCATTACCGTATAGAACAGTTGTTGACTTGACAGGAGCCTTTGATGCCGGAATACGGAGAAACCAGCACAAATTGTAACATCATAGCATAATAAATTGCTTTGTTCATATCTTTTGTCACGTCTTCGGTAGCTCATTTTTTGCTGGCTTCCATTTACAGACCCAGTTTTCTTGGTCTGGGTGGTCTAGAATGTGGTAATGAAACCTTAGACCCAGGCATTGAGATTTGTTGCTGTTGTTTTGCCTTTTTCTCCCTATCCTTTTCTTTGTTTAGCTTTTCCTTTTCTTCTGATTCTTTCCTCAAAAGTTCCATCTCTTGTTCCATTGCTGTCTTCTCTAGCTTTTGTTTCTTCTTGTGCTCTAACATTGAAGTATCAGAATCCTTTACTGAGAAGAACATCGGCCCCAATTCTGCTAGCCATTGTGCCTCTACTGCAGTGACACATTGCATGTATTCTTTTGTGGTTAATATCAGCTCATGATATACAACATAATCTGGTGTATACCCTAGACCGTAAAGTGCACTGCTGGGATGCAAATGGCAAGGTATGCCATTTCTGGCATGAACGTATTCTCCAACACCTTTTAATCTTGCTGCATTATGGAAGTATGCAGAGCAAATAGCCTTTCTTACAATGTCCCACTCCATATCACATGTTGTCAGAGGAATCTTTAATGATTTTAAGATATCAAGTAATTGAGACCTAACTTCCCTTGCTTTCCTAAGCCCCTTCACATGCAAAAAATGATCATTACACCAACCCCCCTTATAATCATTCGCCTTCCATTGTTTATATACATTGAGAAGAGTTAGATGATCTGATTCTGGTACAAAGAATTTCTCCCTCGCAGCATCACTCTCCTCCGCTCTATCTTTCGGGCGAAAGAAAACAGAGGGAACTGATAACATTGAAACAATTGTCAGAACTTCATCTAAACATTGCAGTTGTTCCCCCATCAGTAACATTTTTGCAAGTGGTGGATCCAAAGGAAACTCTACCATTTTCCAACCAATTTCTGCAAGCCCCCCTACATTGTTTAATGCACCCAAAACCCAGAGCTGATACATTGAGTTGAGAATGTTTTCCTGTGGAGGGGGATCCATAAAATCAAAATCCAATAGATTTTCAATTTTCAATGACTTCAATAGAAGAACAACATTTCCCAGATTAGTTCTCTGGATCTCAGGAACAGGGTTGGGGAGCATTTCATTTTGGTATGCTGTATCAGTGTACAAGCGATAGCAAGTACCTGGGCCTGTTCTTCCTGCTCTACCAGCTCGTTGATCAGCAGCAGCTCTACTAACTGGAAAAACCTGTAAGGCATCCATACCCATTTTTGGATTATATACTTTCAATTTTCCATATCCAGTGTCTATGACATAATAAATCCCATCTACTGTAAGTGATGTCTCAGCAATGTTGGTAGCAACAATACATTTCCTAGCTCCTTCTTCAGCTTTCTGGAAGATTTTTGCTTGTAAGTCAGCTGGTAGTTGAGAGTAAATTGGCAATATCAGAAGCTTAGGAATTGCTTTGTTTGTTGAAGAAATAAGTTGTTCCATCCGTTCAGCAAGAGCGTAGCAAGTTGCTTCAATTTCATCCTGCCCGGTCATAAAAATAAGAATGTCACCAGGAGAACTAGTAATATGGATTGTCATGGCCTGCTTTACTGCTGCTTCAACATAATCCTCACAAGGTGTTTTACTGTAGAGTATGTTGACAGGAAATGTTCGACCAGGGATGTGGAAGATAGGTACACTGTGTTGCAGCAAATAAGAAGAGATATTATTGTTAATTCAACAGAAAAAAGAAATATGATTATACAATAACGCACAAGATTTACAATCCTAACCTTCCAAAGAAGTTAGAAAATTTCTGCGCATTTAGAGTGGCAGATGTCACTATAAGTTTGAAATCACGACGTCGGGCAACAACTTTCTTCAATATCCCAAACAACACATCTGTGTTTAGTGATCTTTCATGTGCTTCATCCATGACGATAACTCTGCAGCAAGATTGTAATTACAAGTTATAAATTTCTTTGCTAAAAATTGTGAAATTACAAGTAAATGTAACTAGAGCCATAATCCCCAATAGCACTGATTCACTATAACATTCATGACGGCACTATGATTATCTACCACAAAAAAATGAAAACAACATCCTGAAATAATTCCATCAGCAAGAAAATTCTACAAGCCGCAGTTAAAAACCAATGCAATCAACATATAGGGTGAAGTACCCAACCAGGTTCTTGTAGGTAAGGAAGACAATAAGTTTACATGAGCAGTTGAACCTAGACCACAACATCCTGGGTTGTCAAGGTGTGTGCCTAGGTGGCTTCCTTGGCCAACGCCTTGACTTATGTGCACCTCGAGTCACTTCATAAGTTTTCGACTTTATCCCATTCTAGGTCATACTATTTCGATTAAAGATTGAATCCATGTTAAAAGCCTAATTTCTCTATTTTGAGGGCTTTCTACCATTTATGCTAAATTTTTAGATTTATTTTGAACTGCATTTTGAACATGTTTCCCTTGTTGAGGTTCCATCTTAGGGCATCTTTTGGGGATGAGCTATGAAATAGCGTGTAAACCTATGTATATCTTTATACAATTGAAAAAGACTTATAATGACAATAAAGTACATATAAATAATAGGAAAATAGTATGAAATTAAAAATTGTCCCAAGTGCACCTTATCGACCTAACAAAATCGGAAAGGGATCCTGTTGGCTAAATGGACAACTATAAAATCCCTTTGTTTTGATTATGACAAACATTTCATTCTTATTTATCTGACGAGCTACTTGAGTGTGCAGGATGACAAACCTATAAGGGAAATTCAACAAGAAGTATTTATATTTTCATGCAAATGTAATCATTGTAAAAACTTGTACAGAAATATAATGTACAAGTACTTAGAATCGCATGTAAATCAAGCATTGGATTTTCCCTAGCTAAACACCTTAGTCATCCATTCGATAGGATCACCTATGCACACTCACACACATAATTAATGCCTAACTTGAAATCTTAAAACAGGATCTATCTCGGTCGACCAACTCCTCGACCGAGACACTCTCGGTCGACAAACTCCTCGACCGAGAAAGATCCAAAGTAGCCGTTAGACACAACTGACAAGTTAGTTGGCAGATGAAAATAGACGTTGATCCAGAGAGCCTGTCGGTCGACAAAACTTCGACCGAGTAGGTGTCTCGGTCGACAATTTCTCGACCGAGACGATCTCTGACAGAAACTGCAGAGTAAAGTAATTAGCCGTTGCAAAAGCAACAAACTTGTACCTAACGGCTAGTTAAGCACTTAGAAACCCCTAGAAGTTATCTAGAACGTCCTTAAGCATACTTAGGCCATTTCTATAAATAGGACAAGCCATAGGACACTAGGACTCACTTGATACACTTGCTATACTTGAGAAAATACTTGAGCCCTCTTGTGCAATCTGTTGTGAATTGAGCATTGTGATAAATTGGCCACTTTCCTCTTAGCTCAAGCTCGTCCTATAGGCTAGATTTTCCTAACCCTAAGCAATCACAAGTCCATCATCTTGGCTAGGAAAATCCAAACGCTTGATCTAGGCTAATCAAGCCTTGAGCTTCAAGGATAAGTTGTATTTTCTCTTATTTCTTTCTTGTTCCTAGTATTCCTTGTACTCTTCTTGCTACTCCAGGTAGGAGGCTGCGGATTGGAGAGGGTGAAGCTCTTCGTGGTGAAGAGGAGGAACTTTGGACTACTTCAGAAGGCTGTCTTGACGGGAAGCTACTTCGGGAGGAAGGCTACTTCAAGGGGGAGCTTGAAGTTACTTCAAGGAAGGCTGCTTCGAGGTTGGCAAGACTACTTCAAGGCGAAGGCTGTCCAAAGGGTGTTTGGAAAGTATTGTAAATTTTATGTAATATCCTTGTGAGGTAATAAAATTTAGTACTTTCAAAATCCCGGTTGGGTAAGCAACCGGGTAGTGGATTGACTCCTTAGTATTTGCTAAGGTGGAACCACTCTAAACACCTGTGTTCCTCTTCTTAATCTTTACTTTGGTTGTTTGAGTTTAAATTACTTTAAAATCTATATAAAACTCTATTCACCCCCCCTCTAGAGGTTTTCAATTGGTATCAGAGCAGGGCTTCAAGGAACCTTAACACGGTCTTGAAGAAATGGGTGATGGAGTGCTCAACCACCTCAACATTGAAGGAACGCTCGTTGCTAGACCTCCGGCATTCGACGGGACAAACTATCAATACTGGAAGAGAAGGATGCAATTCTACTTCCAAGGAATCAACTGGGATCTTTGGAGAATGGTATCTACACCATACACACTCCCACAAGACGATTTCGCAGTATGGGATGCTAATACGGTAAAAATGGCCCAAATGAATGCAAAGGCAGTAAGCATTTTATATTGTTCCATTTCAGTAGGTGAATTTAATAGAGTATCAAACTGTGATACCGCATATGAGATTTGGCATAGATTATCTATAACATATGAGGGTACCGTTCAAGTTAAAAACTCTAAAGTTAGTTTGCTTAAAACCAAGTTTGAACATTTTCGTATGGATCCAAACGAAACTATTAGTAAAATGTATTCAAAATTTTCTACTATTGTTAATGGTTTGAGTGCTTTAGGGAAACCTGTTCTTGAGGAGGATCAGGTATCAAAAATACTTCGATCTCTTCCTCCAAAGTACAAACCAAAGGTGACAGCTATTGCAGAAGCAAACGACCTCACTCGCCTCAAAATGGAGCAGCTCATCGAAAACTTAGAAGCTCATGAGGCAGACCTAGAAGAGGAAGAGAGAAGAGAACATGAGCATCAACGTGGGCCAAAGAAAGACGTGGCTCTCAAAGCATCAAAAGCTCTCTCACAAGAGAGTGAGGAATCCAGTGAAGAAGAAGGAGAAGAAGCATTGATAGTCAACGGTAAGAAATACAGAAGGTTTAAATCTAATAAAATTTCTAGTTCTTCTTCCACTCCCAGGTGCTTCGAATGTGGAAAGAAAGGACATTTCAAAAATGAATGTCCCAAAGCTAAGAAGGGAAAGAAAAGCTCACATAAGAAGAAAGAAAAAGCTTATAAAGCGGCATGGGATGAAACGAGTGAAAGTGAAAGTGGAGATGAAAATGTGGAATGTCTAATGGCAAGAGAAGACAATGAAGACTCTCAAGAGGTAAGCCTTATTGATCTTCCTAAAGAAGAGTTAATTACTAGTTTACAAGAAACTCATGATAAGTATGTTGATGCCAAGAAGAAACTAAAGAAAGCTATAAAATCAAATAATGAGCTCATTGCTAAATTAGATGAACTTTCTTATGAAAAGAACAACATTGATCTTGAAAATGTATCTTTAAAAACATCTTTAGATGATTGCACTAGAAAGCTACTCGATTTGGAAACCAATGTTGATCTTCTATCAAAAGAAAAGACTGATTTGCTAGCTAAACTACAAGATTATCAAACTCAACCTATCTTGTGCAACCATTCAGACTATGATAATATTGTGAAAGAAAAAGATTCATTGTCTTCTGACTTAGACCAAGCAAGAAAAGATATACATAAGAAGATGAATGACATTGCTACATTACAAAGAGAACTTTATAAGTTAAGGAGAAAAGATATTCTTGATAACATATTGAAAGTTGGAAATGTCTTCAATGGAAGAAAAGGTTTGGGATATGTTCCAAAGAAAAACCAACCCAAAAAGACCCAAACTATGTTTGTACCCAAAAACACAATGGCTAGAAAGAGAAATGAAGTTGATTCTATTACTTGTCATTTCTGTTTACGTCTTGGACATTACTGTTTTTCATGCCCCTACAAGACTAAGAAGTCCAACTTAGTTTGGACCCCAAGATCCCAAACTTAGAAGAATGGAATGTAGTTGAGATATGACAAAATACTTAATTTTTGCTATTTATATTGTTCTATCTCAACAAACGATGCTATGCTTATTGGTATTAATTTTTCTGCATTGCTGTACTAAAACAGAAACTTCGTCGGTCGAAGTACTGTCGACCGAGCTCTGGGTCGGTCGAAGTATTGTCGACCGACTGGATGTCTGTAACAAATCGAAAATCTTCCAGTACTTATTTCGGTCGAAAATTGGTCAACCGAGAAATTTTCTGTGTTTTTTATTGTAATACAGTAACTTGCTCGATCGACAAATTGTCGACCGAGAATGATATCGGTCGAACAATTGTCGATCGATTGGTTTTCTGTATCAGAACTTTTATACACATAAGCAAATTAAAAGTTTCTAACCTTATCGGACCATCACATGGGTACCAAAATCTACATTCTAATGCAGGAATGGGTCGTTGACAGTGGCTGCTCCAAACATATGACCGGAAACAAGGATGCATTTTCAACTTTTGAAGAAAAGAAAAGTGGAACGGTCACTTTTGGAGACAATGGTAAGGGCAAAATCGTTGGAATAGGTAATGTTGGAACAAATCTTGAAATCAAAAATGTTCTACTTGTTGATGGATTGCATCACAATTTAATTAGCGTAAGTCAACTATGTGATAGTGGTTATGATGTGTTATTTAACAAAACCTGCTGCAAGTTGTTGATAGAAAACACTACAAATGTCATTTATGAAGGAAATAGAGTTGGAAATCTTTATATCCTTAAACCAAACTCTATGAAATCAGTAATAGGCAAATGCTTGCTTGCAAATGAAAATACCTTACAGCTATGGCATAAAAAGCTAGGACATGCTAGTTCACACACTATTAAAAAGTTAGTGAAATATAATCTTGTTCGTGGATTACCTGCTCTGTCTTTTGATCAAGCTGAAAACTGTGAACCTTGCACAATGGGAAAGCAAACCAAAACATCTTTTAAATCAAAACATGTACTTAGCACCAGTAGATCCTTAGAATTAATTCATATGGACTTATTTGGACCAATGAGGACACAATCTATTGGTGGTAAAAGATATTGTTTTGTTATTGTTGATGATTATAGTAGATTTACATGGGTACATTTTATTGCAACTAAAGATGATACTATTCATGTCTTTATGCAATTTTGTTCTAAGATTGAAAATCTTTTACAACATAAAATATGTACCATTAGAAGTGATCATGGTGGCGAATTTGAAAATCATACATTTGAGACCTTTTGTACATCTCAAGGGTATACTCATAATTTTTCTGCTCCACGTACCCCACAACAAAATGGTATAGTAGAACGGAAAAATCGATCCCTACAGGAAATGGCTAGGACCATGATGCTTGAACACAACACACCTAAAACTTTTTGGGCTGAAGCCGTAAACACTGCTTGTTATGTGCTTAATAGAGTAACTATTCACTCTCATTTGAAGAAAACTCCATATGAAATACTACACTCTAAGAAACCTCGAGTTGACTACTTACATACTTTTGGCTCCACATGCTATATTTTAAATACCAAAGATGATAGAGACAAGTTTGATTCTAAATCACACAAAGCATTCTTCTTGGGATATTCCACTTCTAGCAAAGCCTTTAGAGTATATAACACTATATCTAGAAAAGTTGAGGAATCCATTCATATCTCTTTTCATGAAGAATCAAAATCTGAAAATCTAGATATCATTGATCTCACTAATCAATTCGAAAATACAACCATTTCCAATGATAGTGAGAAAATTTCTATATCGGAACCCCAAGTTGAAACACAACCTACACCTAGGCTTATCAAGGATCATCCCCAAGAACAAATTATTGGAGATCCAAATGATAAAGTCAAAACTCGGTCTTCTTTCAAAGATGTTGTAAACATGGCTTTCGTTTCTATCATTGAACCTAAGAAGATATCCGAAGCTCTTAAGGATGATTACTGGATAATAGCCATGCAAGAAGAATTAAATCAATTCACTAAAAATGATGTATGGGATTTAGTTCCTAAACCACAAGACAAAACCATCATAGGAACTAAATGGGTTTTTAGGAATAAGCTCAATGAAGCAGGAGAAGTCATAAGGAATAAAGCTCGATTAGTAGCACAAGGATATAATCAACAAGAAGGAATAGATTTTGATGAAACATATGCACCCGTAGCTAGACTTGAAGCCATTAGGATGTTACTAGCTATTGCTGCCCATAAAAACATTAAGCTATATCAAATGGATGTCAAAAGTGCATTTCTAAATGGCATCATACAAGAAGAAGTTTATGTTGCTCAACCACCGGGCTTTGAAATACCAGAAAAAGGTGACCATGTTTATAAACTTAAAAAGGCACTTTATGGTCTAAAGCAAGCACCTAGGAATTGGTATGAACGGCTCAAGACATATCTTTTTGATAATGGTTTCTCTATTGGAAATTCAGATTCCACTTTATTCTTCAAAACATATGCATCTGATTTCCTAGTTGTGCAAATATATGTTGATGATATTATTTTTGGAGCTTCAAATGATTTATTATGCACACAATTCAGTGACATTATGCAAAAAGAATTTGAAATGAGCCTTATGGGTGAATTAACATTTTTTCTTGGTTTTCAAATTAAGCAAACGCCTGCAGGAATTTTCATAAGCCAAGAAAAATACACTAAAGAACTTTTAAAACGCTTTGGGATGGATCAATGCAAACATGCTACTACTCCTATGGCTACTTCTATCAAAATTGATAAGGATGAAAATGGGGAACCTATTGATGATTCCTTATATCGAGCTATGATTGGTAGTTTGCTATATTTAACCGCTTCTCGACCGGACATCATGTTTTTCGTTGGTCTTTGTGCTCGATTTCAATCTCAACCTATGCAATCTCATTTTCTTGCGGTTAAACGAATTCTTCGATATCTAGCTGGCACTACTTGTTTCGGTTTATGGTATCCAAAAGGACAATCCTTGGATTTTAAAGCATATACTGATGCGGATTATGCTGGTTGTCGACTTGATCGCAAAAGTACTAGTGGTGGATGTTTCTTATTAGGAAGAGCCTTAGTATCTTGGTTTAGTAAGAAACAAAATACGGTTGCCCTATCTACAACTGAAGCTGAATATATGGCAGCCGGGTCTTGTTGTGCTCAAGTACTTTATATGCAACAGGTTTTAAGCGATTATGGTTTTAAACTTTCATCTACACCTATCTTTTGTGATAACACGAGCGCCATAAACTTAGCACATAATCCTATTTTACACAGCCGGGCAAAACACATTGAAATCCGTCATCACTTCTTAAGGGATCACATATCAAAGAATCATGTTTCCCTTCATCATGTTGATACGGAAAATCAATTGGCTGATATTTTTACAAAACCGCTTCCTTTAGATCAATTCAACAGCATTAGGAAGCAACTGCTTATTACTCCTTTGGAAGATGTTTTCTTTGATATCTGCGGTTCTTAACACGAATACTTGTTTAATTGTATCATTTTGGCTTTTCAATGGACATTTTTTTTTAGATTTGATGGGATATCTAATTAAGGGGGAGCTTTTATTAAAATGGTTATCTTTTTGAAATGACAAAGGGGGAGAGATATATAAAACTATAACTTAGTATTTATGACAAATTCAATCAATGAGTTTCATAAATATACTCTTGGCTTTACATTGAAAGTTGCTATATTCCCAAATGAACTGGATTTCATGTTCCATAATTCATTGGGAATAATAAGCACACATTTTATAAACAAGAGGAAAAGTTACAAATGGCAATCTAAAAGTATGACATTTATATGTTTTATATTTCCTTTATTTATATTTTGGAAATGTTTGTCATCTTCAAAAAGGGGGAGATTGTTGGCTAAATGGACAACTATAAAATCCCTTTGTTTTGATTATGACAAACATTTCATTCTTATTTATCTGACGAGCTACTTGAGTGTGCAGGATGACAAACCTATAAGGGAAATTCAACAAGAAGTATTTATATTTTCATGCAAATGTAATCATTGTAAAAACTTGTACAGAAATATAATGTACAAGTACTTAGAATCGCATGTAAATCAAGCATTGGATTTTCCCTAGCTAAACACCTTAGTCATCCATTCGATAGGATCACCTATGCACACTCACACACATAATTAATGCCTAACTTGAAATCTTAAAACAGGATCTATCTCGGTCGACCAACTCCTCGACCGAGACACTCTCGGTCGACAAACTCCTCGACCGAGACACTCTCGGTCGACAAACTCCTCGACCGAGAAAGATCCAAAGTAGCCGTTAGACACAACTGACAAGTTAGTTGGCAGATGAAAATAGACGTTGATCCAGAGAGCCTGTCGGTCGACAAAACTTCGACCGAGTAGGTGTCTCGGTCGACAATTTCTCGACCGAGACGATCTCTGACAGAAACTGCAGAGTAAAGTAATTAGCCGTTGCAAAAGCAACAAACTTGTACCTAACGGCTAGTTAAGCACTTAGAAACCCCTAGAAGTTATCTAGAACGTCCTTAAGCATACTTAGGCCATTTCTATAAATAGGACAAGCCATAGGACACTAGGACTCACTTGATACACTTGCTATACTTGAGAAAATACTTGAGCCCTCTTGTGCAATCTGTTGTGAATTGAGCATTGTGATAAATTGGCCACTTTCCTCTTAGCTCAAGCTCGTCCTATAGGCTAGATTTTCCTAACCCTAAGCAATCACAAGTCCATCATCTTGGCTAGGAAAATCCAAACGCTTGATCTAGGCTAATCAAGCCTTGAGCTTCAAGGATAAGTTGTATTTTCTCTTATTTCTTTCTTGTTCCTAGTATTCCTTGTACTCTTCTTGCTACTCCAGGTAGGAGGCTGCGGATTGGAGAGGGTGAAGCTCTTCGTGGTGAAGAGGAGGAACTTTGGACTACTTCAGAAGGCTGTCTTGACGGGAAGCTACTTCGGGAGGAAGGCTACTTCAAGGGGGAGCTTGAAGTTACTTCAAGGAAGGCTGCTTCGAGGTTGGCAAGACTACTTCAAGGCGAAGGCTGTCCAAAGGGTGTTTGGAAAGTATTGTAAATTTTATGTAATATCCTTGTGAGGTAATAAAATTTAGTACTTTCAAAATCCCGGTTGGGTAAGCAACCGGGTAGTGGATTGACTCCTTAGTATTTGCTAAGGTGGAACCACTCTAAACACCTGTGTTCCTCTTCTTAATCTTTACTTTGGTTGTTTGAGTTTAAATTACTTTAAAATCTATATAAAACTCTATTCACCCCCCCTCTAGAGGTTTTCAGATCCAATTGAAAAAGACTTATAATGACAATAAAGTACATATAAATAATAGGAAAATAGTATGAAATTAAAAATTGTCCCAAGTGCACCTTATCGACCTAACAAAATCGGAAAGGGATGGCTTTTAAAGAAGGGTTGGATGAGATAGGATGTGAAAAAGAAAGGATATAAAGAGCACCCAATGTTGTTCAAGTATGGGATAGGATCCAACTTTCATATTCCGCAACAAGTATATCAGCATGTGTTTGTCAATAGGTCCTATGGGTCATCACCTTTTGCATGCATCTGGTGTGTGCTAGGAGATTTGGTTCATAAATGACATTGTATCGGTTACATATAATGTTTCATGTCATTATTTGGGAGAGCCCCAACACAATGCCTCCAATGCTAGTTTTGCAGGCTCTACCATTTGGCATGCAACTCAACAACCGTAGTAATCACATTGTGTCAGTGACATTTCAGCATGGTAGATCCAGAGGAATTGAGTCACCAGCATCGGGTCAGCAATGACAAGTGACAACAGGGGATGGGGTAAGGTGGGTGGTCGGTCTGGAGCTTCTAAGGAAGATAACAGTCTAACATCCTAATTTTTAGGGTTTCAAGTGTTCAACCTAATGGGGTCATAGCATATCAGTACACCTCATCATATTTGAAACCCTAGCCAAGGTTGGATCAAGGGTGTTTTTAGGTCCTAAAACCCTAAGGCGTCGTTTGGGCCAACTCGTTCAAAATCCCAATTGTTGTATATTAAAAATTGTCAATCTTACTGCCTGATAAATATCCCTAGCATTTGTACTAATAGATAAACGACATTCATAATCTCGCCATGTTCAGCAAGGTTCTAAAGCATGTGTGATGTTGTCTGTAGGGGTGAGCATTCGGTTAATTCAGTCGGTTACGGTTAATTTAGTTCAGTTAAATGGTTAATTTGTGGTTTAAGATTTTAACCGTTAACCCAACCAAATTAGTGTCGGTTAGTTCGGTTATGGTTAATCGGTTAATGGTTAATTCCGTCGGTTAATTTGGTTAACCAAACAACACTCTTATAATAATATTGTGTGAAAAGAATTATAAAATTTTGAATAGTTATTATATTATAGTAATATTACATATAAACATAGTGATATATAGTTCATAAAAGCTTGATTAGTTTATAAACGGGATGGTTTTTTGAAATAAAAGTAAAATTATATACGTATATATATGAGCAAGATATTTCTTTTTGAATAAATTGTGACTATTCGGTTAATTCGGTTAACCAAACACAAAATATTTTTAACCGACAAATTAACCATTTAACCAATTAACCGAAATAAGTTAACCAAATTGACCATTCAGAATTAACCATTCAGTTAATCGGTTATTAACCGAATTCTGCTCACCCCTAGCTGTTTGTGTTGCATCCTACCCTGCTCTCTGGCTAACAACTGGTTTTCTCCCGTCACGGGCTAGGTTCCTCAAACTTAAGTGCCACTTTATACAGCAGAGCACCACTATTCTAAAAGAGTGGGGCCAAACAGCCCCTAAAGGGGTGATCTCGACATATATACAATAATATAATTCTTCACCAAACAATAAGATGATCTCAGGGTATTTTAAAATGCTTGTGTAATGTTAGGAAGTTATATAGTTAAATGTCCATGTACTTATGGCTAAGTGAGAAGTTGGACTTCTTAGTAAAACTTATATGATTACCAAGATGTATTATGATGCCCTAAAGCTATTGCGGAAATTTGAGGATTTTATATGACTTTTAGTAACGCTTACCCTATCCATCTAAGTTATGAGATGATAATGTTCATGTATGGAATGGAGTGACAAACTGGAATTATTGGTACCCATACTCATTAAGGAGTCTTGACTCCTAGGTGTCACCTTTGCAACTTTAGTAGTATTAATTTCAGTACCCATTTACATGTGTACACATTTTTATTGAATACTATTGACCTTTCCCCCCTTGTGTACATATAGTTTGTGGTCATGTACGTAGGTATACATATAATAGCGGTCATCCCCTCATATACATATTCCAAACGGATAATCAATTTTACATTCTAATATTTTCTAATGATGAAGAACAATACGAATCATGAAACTTGGATTAACATTAATAAACAATAGAAAATTGATATTTGGCACATAATATAAACAATTTTATATATGTTGAGCAATAAGATTATATAAATATAAAACAACATGAAAAGCCATTAGCATGAAGTAGGACCTACAAAATTACACAAGGCGAGAATTTCGGCGAGGCGCACCCTCCAGAGGCGGCCTTAGTGTGCACTTTAACAAGTATGCTATGCCGGTACCTGACAGTGTCGCCAATCTGTACATTAAGGTTTGTTATTAGTTTTTGGAGCCTCTTGGTAATTCTGGGAATTTTCAGATGTGCTGCTTTAATTCCATTTTATGATGAGCCTTTAGAAAAATTAGTTGAGTATATGCATGATCTTATTTTAGGTTAAGAGTTGATGGGAGTTAGATCTTATAACTGTAAAGCTTATGTTAAAATTTCCGGGTTTTTGGATAATGCAATTGAGTTATTTTACTTTGAAGACAATAGATTATCTTGGTTTATCTTGAGATTATTTGGTTGCTTTTCGGTATTAGTTGCACAGATGGCAACTTCCAGAGCATTGGATTAACATCCAACTACCAACCCATATGAAGTTGAGGGTATGCAGGCCTCTGTTCCATGGAGGTGACGTAGTCGTCAGCCAGCTCCAAGATCCAGAACTGATTACTTACAGTACATCTAAAAGGGGGAGCAGCTAATGATGGTGATTGGTGAGGGAGAGATCTAGAGTCGGCACTAACCCGGATTCTGTGGATTACTTGAACCTAATAGGCTCCACGAGATCCATGAACTTGGGGAGCCTTTATTCAGAGTTTCTCGTGGTCTATAGAGGGAGAACAATCCCTCTGTTTATGGGGTCTATCCATCAACTCCGGCATAAGGAAGGTAGCCCTATACATGGTAAAAAACAAGGTCATGTTGGGGGAATCTATAGAAGGTAAACAATCCTAGGACTTCAAAGGAACAATATAAAGGACATTAGGGTGTCGCCATTGTGGTTTTAGTGGCTAACCAACCCAACGTTGGTCGCGAGAAGGTTTGGGTTTGACTTTGAGAGTCACGCTCGGCGCAACACCGACCTTAAGAGGAACCTCCCTTTGAGTTAGTGGTAGATTCAAGATCCTCTGTGAAGCATCTTTGCAAAATCTATATCCTCTCTCCAATTCTGCTTCCATATCCAAAACCGCCATGAACTTCTCATATCCAGTGTTGCTACTCCCCACATGGCCATTTAAATTACTCTCAATAACGATCTTCTCCTCTATCGGTATTCCTTACACCAATTCTTAGCCTCCTCGCCAAGGCCAACTTGGGGGGCATAAGCGCTAATAATGTTAAAAATCATTCCCTCAAGAACAACCTTGATAGCGAAGGATTCTATCTCCCATCCTTGTGATCTTATCAACATCATCCTTCAACATCTTATCTACAATAATACCTAAAACACTTCTATGTTTGTCAATACTTGTATACCAGAATTTGTACCATGTGTCTCCAATCTCTTTGCATCGTTACCCTATTTACTTGGTATCTTACAAGCAAGTTATATTGACTTTTCTTCTAATCATGGTATCCACTATCTCCCAGACTTTCTAGTCAAAGAGCTAATATTTCAAGATCCTAATATAATCCTTCTTTATTGAACTTGCTTCTTTACATGCCTCCGTCATAAATGTTATCATATCTATGTAAAAAAATAAAAATCAGCAAAAAACCTAGAAATGCCTAGGCTCAGACCTAGGGCCACCTTGGGAAAAGGGAACGCCTAACCGCCTAGACAACTATGGCAGGAATAGCTTCGGTGGAAAGTAATATAATCCTTCTTTGTTGAATTTGCCTCTTTACCCGCCTCCGTCGTAAATGTTATCGTATCTATGTAAAAAAAAAATCAGCTTAACACCTAGAAATGCCTAGGCTCCCACCTAGGCACACCTTGGGAAAAGGGAACGCCTAACCGTCTAGACAACTATGGCAGGAATAGCTTCGGTGGAAAGTAATGTAATCCTTCTTTGTTGAACTTGCTTCTTTACCTGCCTCCGTCGTAAATGTTAACATCTCTATGTAAAAAAAAATCAGCAAAACACCTAGAAATGCCTAGGCTCCCACCTAGGCACACCTTGGGAAAAGGGAGCGCCTAACCGCCTAGACAACTATGGAAGGAATAGCTTCGGTGAAAAGTAATTTCCTATCTGACTTGCACTCGCCCAAACTTGGCAAATGCTCAAAGAAACATAGCATAAGAATACAATAGCTACCATGACATCAAAAGGAATGGATTTTGAAGAAGGATTGGATTGGATAGGAGCTGCATAAAGAAAGGGTATAAATAGCAGCATCCTATGTTTAAGTTTGCATAGGAATTGGCTTCCGTGTTCCCAAACAAGTTATATCAGCTTATGTTTTGTCAAGAGGGTTATGTGGGTCACCATTTTTTCCTGTAGTAGTCAAATGCTAGGAGATCTAGGTTCAAAAGTGTCATCATATTGTATATTTCAATTCGTCAATTGGTAGAGCCTCAACAAGATTATAGTTGGACTCAACGCTAGTCTCGCATGCAACCACTTGGTATGCATCTCGACAACTGTGGTAATCACATTGCTTCAACAACATTCGACATGGTAGATCAAGTAGAGCTGAGTCGTTAGAATAGATCGGTGAAGACGGGGTGAGGTGGGTGTGCGGTAGAGTTACGAGTGACAACAAGATGGGGATAGATAGCAATGTTGGGTGAATGAGACTGTTTCAGCTTTGTTCATCATGAACAATGACCATCTGAGACAATTAAGAAGCCACAGACACATGTGATGGGAATGAATTAATTGAAACCAATATAAGGTGTCTTTCTTTAATTATGAGTGTGAAATTATGTGTGTGCAAGAATAGCTTCTGATGGGAAACAATTTCCCATCTGACAAGTGGTTGCCGAAACATGGGAAATGCTCAGGCTGGATATAATATCTGATCTCGACATTATATCATGTCAACCTAATGGAATGTAAGAATTAATTATTCCCCATAGTCATAAGAAGAGACTAAATAAAAGGTGGAGAAAATATTCAGTTCCACTGATAATGTAGAGAAAATGAAATATATCAGAACAACTTTGCATAATCCAAAATCACATGATATTACAGACTAGGTACAACTAAGTGTCGACTGAGAAAAAATCCAACTACATGATGTAACCACTACTCTGTATCACGTAAGGAATAAGTGCAAATAATTAAAAACTAAATTGATCAGTATTTTTAAGAGCAATTAATACTGAGAATCAAGCTGATGTTTCCTGCAAAGTTGCTTTAACAACATGACCAAACAGAACTCGTGACACGATATATATGAAACATGAGCATCATTTCTGGAAGAAATAAAAGGGGATGACTTTACCGATATTTGTCAAGATCAGCATCCTTCAAAGTTTCCCGTAAAAGTACTCCATCAGTCATATACTGCAAGTCAGCTTCTATATCAGCAACTTCCATAACAAAGGTTAAAACACACAATGAAGCAGCAGAGAAAAAAGAACTCTCCTCCCCGTGGCACCATATAAACATGGAAAATGGATACATATTCCATTCAAAACAGCATAAAGGTCAGCATATAAGAGAAACCGTGAATTTATATATAGAAGCTGATTCTCAACATGATTCTTTTTCATCAATTGTCACAATGTCACATAGGACCCTGTTTTGACCAAGGATTTTGATGGTAATAAACATTATGCGATTTTCAAAAACATATAGAAGATGCATTCGTATAGATAAGGTACAAAAGAACTCTGTATTCTACTACCCCCCATATTCTCAAATACAATTGCAATTTAGAGACAACAACCAAGCCCAATGCAATTTTTTATTTTCTTTTCCTTCTTCAGAATGTAGGAACACATATTCATGGATCATGGTGTTGATTTTTGCAAAAATGGCATTCAACTACTGGTTTGAGGCTTCAATTCCCTTATTATCTATGTTGACGGCTCCTTGAGGTAGGCAATATTGTTTAAGGCATTAACTTCCATTGTAATTTGAGGTCCATGTGGGCAGAGGGTTGAGGAGATTCATTTGGCATACCAAACTCTAATACCAAATAGGTAGGCCATGCGATCAGGAAGCAGACTCAATTTTGAGACGTCTAGCGGAATTCATTATTGAATAGGACGACTCTATGTATTATAGGAGAGTAGCAAATCAAATAGACAACTAGGATAAGAGAATTAAAATCCCATCTGATCATTAATACTATATTACAATCCTCGAAGGAAAAATGTTGGCTGAGATAGTGATAATGAAGTTCGGGACTAGATTGGAGCCCTACAAAGTACTATGGGCCACAACTCATAAGGGCCTGCAAGGCTAGTAGTGAGTCTACAAGGTGGCCCTATCAATTGAGAAGTATGATACCGCATCCTCATCAATGATCTCTACCTGATACCCTATTTTGTATCAATTAATCTTCTAAACCTAATATTTAAAACCTTACTATATCAATATTACACATCGATCTCATGGTAGAAATATTCTGGCACTCACTAATGACTAATCTCTTGAAATAAGGATCACTGAATTCTTGTAAGTTCAAAAGACAGCTAAACATGTCTACTTTCAGGCCAATAGCACACTTTCCATCCAGTATTTTGAAAAAAAAGGTCGCACGTTTTACAGAAATATTTACCTTGATAAAAGTATTTGGACCAGTAACATCCTCGAATCGAATTGCATAACCAACTTTCTCTCCTAATTCAGTTTCCATCTCTTCACTAACACGTTTTGCAACACTCATAGCTGCAACACGTCTTGGTTGAGTGCATCCAATAATTCCAGTAGATGTATATCCATCTTCATGAAGATACTGTACAGACATAAGGGAAGAATGATACCAGATTCTTGTTCAAGAAAAGCAGAGTATACCATGAAGACTTACCTGTGTAAGTTGAGTCGTTTTTCCTGAACCAGTTTCTCCAACAACAATAATAACCTGATTTTCACGCACTACCTGGAGAGATGGTCAAATGAGAAACTAGTATATTAAAATGATCACAACTGATGATGATAGCTAAAACTTGAAAATATGAAATTTGGGAACGCATATTATTTAGAGAATGCCACATACAGCATAATTAAAGATGTTTAGGTGCAGATATATCAAATTTCAGGAAAAATCTTCAGTTGCAAAATCAGCCACGTTCAGTGCATTGAACCTTGGTGCAGACAGGTTATACCTGCCAGCTAATCCAATCCAGAAGTTTACAACTCAATCAATCAATCACCATCATCTAAGCCTCAATCCCAACCATGTAAGGGTAGGCTAGAACTTTGCATACAGTTCTACTTTTGGGTCAGTTGTCATCAACATGTAGTGCAAAAAATTAAACCCATGTGTTGTAGTTATGGCGCTACTATGTCATATATCTCGTCTATCCCTTATGAATAGAAAGAGGCATACAATCAATCAAAAACTTGTCATTTGGGAATTGTTCAGTCAAGCTGAACTCTGGGAATTTGACAATGCATAACCTATCCCCGTGGATAGGGATTGGACCAAAACTTTAAAGATAGTGCATTTAATTTATTTCATGCATAATACAATATATAACTTATATTAAAATTAGGGGTTAACAAGGTACTTCACAGTTTCATACGTCGAATAAGGACTTTCCTATTTTCAATACTGTGATAGGTTGCATAAGAAAAGTTAAGCTTGCCCACAAGGGTGTGTAGTAGTGCTCGTACTACGGCACTATTCATGAGGTCTCAGGTTCAATTTTACGTTAGAATGCGTTTATCAGATTCTCTGGTTAATATGATAGTTGGTGCCAGATTGCATTGCATTACACATTGATTTACATTCCCTACATACAAAAGGGCCTCTACAAGGCTTTGGTGTCCTAGGGGATGTTCTTCCCTCCTTGGCTTTGAAGGAAAAGAGAAGAAAAAAGAGGTAATCTTCAAATACATAAACTAACAAGAAGTATTCACTCATTTCACTAGCGATTAAGGAAAATATATTTAGTGATGACATGGCAAACGACAATATTTGGAGGGCAAAAAGGTAATAGAATATCTGAAATCATTACTTGCTTAACATGCATTTACACCAATTATATTCCGACCCGAGGGCGGAATAACTTTAGGCCCTTTCTCATATTCCAAAATCTAATCTAACTCTTATTCATTACCACAAATTGTATTTATAATCCAAAAAAATATCTAATTTGACAAAAAAAGACACAAGGAATACAGTACCTAACAAGCACTACATAATGTATTTACATTTAACAGCTTTCCTACAGAAAAAATTAGGTTAAACTGCATTATAATGTATCAAATATAAAGTGGTTATAGGACTAAAAGATAAAATAAGGCCTCAGTTGGATAGCATATTTTAAAAGGCAGACGGATTTCAACGCATCAGTACTAGATAGCTGAAGCTAAAATGTTATCTATGGCAATGACAAGTACTGCA
Source organism: Alisma plantago-aquatica (assembly GCA_963693085.1). NCBI lineage: Eukaryota > Viridiplantae > Streptophyta > Magnoliopsida > Alismatales > Alismataceae > Alisma > Alisma plantago-aquatica. The sequence continues at coordinate 1,794,249,438 of OY856409.1, forward strand.
ATGGGTTAAAAATTAACAGGGGTTGACCTGTTTCTAAAACATGTTGGTCAACACTAATAAATTTAGTATTTGATGATTAAAAACAAGCATAGACCCTCTCCTTAGATAGGATAGGAGAAGTCAGTTATTACAAAGCTCACCCATATGGGATAAAAGACACGATAACAAAAAGACAAAGTACATAAAAAATACTAAATACATTAACACTCCCCCTCAAGCTGGAGAACAGATATCATGCATGTCCAGCTTGTTCACCATAGAGATGAATCTTGTCTATGGCAGAGGTTATGTAAAAATGTCAACAAGCCGCAGTCTTGATGTATGGAGTGGGTATGCGTCTGGACAGAATAGACTCCCCACAAAGTGGCAGTCCACTTCAATATGCTTGGTACTCTCATGGAAAGTGGGATTGATTGCATGGAAGATAGAAGCTTTGTTATCACAGTACATAGGTATTGACTCAAAATCACAGATTCCAAATTCTTTTAATAGGTATGGGCTCAAAACCACAAATTCCAAATTCTTTTAAGAGGCCTTGAACCCATATCAATTCACAAGTAGTATGAGCCATGGCTCGATACTCAGCGTCAGTACTAGATCTAGCCACAATAGTTAGCTTTTTAGTTCTCCAAGTGATAGCATTACCACCTACAAAGGTGTAGTAACTTGAGGTAGATTTACGATCAACCCTCTCGGCATAGTCACAATCAGAACACCCACTAATCTTGAAGTGCCCATTAATATTGTAAAGAAGACATTTTATAGGGGAACTTTTCAGGTATTTGTGGCATTGTCGAGGTTTGTCTAGATACCTACTGACAAGTCTAACATCATATGTAAAATATGCTCATGTAACACTTAAGTAAATGAGCTCATCAAGTAGTCTTCTACATTGTCTGCTATTAGGATATGAAGGAGAAGAATCGTAGTCCCAATTAGTGTTGGGATCGAGAGGAGTGCTCACTGCCTTGGCACCCAACATGTCATTTTCCTACCGTGGATCAAGAATATACTTCTATTGGGATAGACAGACTCTCTAGGAGTAATGTGTTGCTTCAATTCCCAAAAAATAGCACAGTTTAACTAGGTCTTTAGTGATAAAGTGTTACTCAAATATTCCTTGATTGCTTAAATACCAAGATGGTCAGTGCAAGAAAGGATGATATCATTCACATATACAATCAGAATTACTAGCCCAGCATTATTTGTTTTCACAAACACTGAATGATCAAAATGGGAGCGTTTAACATCAAACTTAGTAAGAATCTAACTTAATGTATCAAACCATGCTCTGGGGCTTTGTTTCAATGGATAAATTGCTTTCCTAAGACGGCAAACTTTGGAACACTCCCCTGGGCAACAAATTTGGAGGGTTGCTCCATATACACCTCATGTAGGTTGACGTACAAGAAAGCATGTTTGACATCTAATTGAAATATAGGCCAACTTTTATTGACAATCACAGAAATATGTACATGCATAAAATTAAGACGGGCAATAGGAAAAAAGTTTCAAACTAATCTACCACATATATGTAGCCTTTAGCAGCACGACGAGCCTTAAGGCATTGGCATATGGTTTATGTTTAGCAGTAAAAAAACCATCTACATCCTACAGGAGAGGCATGGGCAGGAGGATCTACCAAGTTCCATGTACGTTGAGTATGAAGAGCATTCATTTCCATCTCCATGGCACGACGCCAGCCAAGATGTGTTAGGGCTTCAGCAGCAGTCTTTGGATCAAAGACAGTGGAAAGAGCAACAGTAAATATACAAAACTAGAACCTAGATGAGCATCAGAACAAAAGTTGCTCATAGGATGTAAAGTACAAGATCGCACCACTTTTCGTAAGTGAATCAGAAAATCCAAGCCAAAAGTGACCTAATTGGCCTCGTGATCTATAGACGAAGATGAATTGGTTGAAGGAGGGGCCATAGAGGGAGTTGTAGTCTTATTGCACCTTTGGTAAACTTTGAGAGGAACAATAGTAGACTCTTGAGAATCCGGCTAAACAGTTATAGGAAGAGGGTATAACTAGCAAATATGTGGATAGCGTCGAACCCATATCACAGCAGCTCTTCTAAAAACATCACATTATCATTGGGTCATAGCATTTGTACCCAATCTGAGTTCTAAAGTACCCCAAGAAAATACATTTTGTAGATCTTGGGTCAAGTTTGGTTAATGCAGACTGAAGATTTTAGACAAAAGCAAGTACTCTCAAAAATATGAGGAACAGAAAACAGTAGAGCCTCAAGATATAGAATACTATATGGGACTTGGTTATTCAAAATAGATGAGGGCATTTTGTTTATCAGAAGCAGACGGTTAGAACAACATCAACCCAAAAAATTTAGGAACATGATCGTGAAACAAAATCGTCCGAGCAACTTCTAGAAAAGGATGATTCTTCTATTCGGCAAACCATTTTGTTGAGGTGTACGAACATGAGTTTTGATGAATAGTGCCCAGATTTTTACAAATAGTTTTGACAATGTTGCATAAATTCAAAGACATTTTCTGTCCTAAAGATTTGTATAGGCTTATTAAATTGGGATTTAATTTCAGCAAAGAAAGCAGTAACGTGTCAAGGATGTGTGCCTTGTCCTTAAGCAAAAAACCTAGTCCGAAAGTAATTATCAATAAAGGTCATAAAGTAACGGAATCTTGTCACTCGTCACAGAACATGGTCCCAATATATCGGCATGCACAATATCAAACACAGATTTTGAAGAAAGATTTGTTTTTCTAGAAAAGATACATCTTGTTTGTTTGTCCAGTTGGCATGCTTCACATTTAAACATAGTTTTAGTCGTTTAGATATAGTTGGAATTAAGTGCTTGAGCTTTGAGGCTGAAGGATGGCCCAGGTGATAGTGCGACTGAAGACCAGAAACAGATGAAGATGACAGTGCTATGGCTTGTGGAGCGTCAAGATAGTAAAGTTGTCTGGTCCCTCATGGCCTGAACCAATCCTCATCCTCATGCAGGGATCCTGAAAGACACCCATCAGGATCAAACGTAATAAGGCATTGAAGTTTTTTACAATTTTGCTAACTGAAAGTAGATTAAGAAGAAATCGAGGAACAGATAAGGCCGATCCAAGCAAAAAATTATTCAATGTGCAAAAATTTCTAACCCCATGCGTAGGGGATTGGGTGGCATCTGCTACAGTAATAGGATGAATAGTAAAGGTAGCAGTCATATCTGAAAAGAGTGTAGAATACCCATAAACATGAGTAGAAGCGTCGGAGTCGATGATACGTTTATTTTGACCATAGCGTTGAGGAAGCTAGGAATGTAGAATCGCAATCAGGCCGATCAACCACAGTCTAAGCAGGGTCAGACGATAGAGGACGGCAAACCTCAAACTCGTCCTAGAGTGAACTATCATTAGAAAATTCCTTTTTAGCAAGATTTTTAAATTTTCAAACACTTTTGGGGGTTTGTAGATGAGAATAAACATTAGACAACTAATCATGCATGGCATTCGCAATCCGAAGGCAAAGAAGTGAATGACTTGTTTTGGTATATGCATTGTTCACCATCCATGTCATTACTCGCTAGTCATCCTTAACCCAGAAATCGTATGATTGTTTGGTTTTCTCATCAGCAATCTCAATAGGAGTAGGAGGTGCAGCAGTAATAAGATGAGAGTACCTAATGGGGAACCGAATGATTAAAATCTAAACTACTTATCAAGATTTAAACTAATCTAAAAGATTAATCAATGAGAATAATAATTCAGCAAAAGATTGCAATCATCAAGTATGCCCTTCTGAAGAGCCTTACAAAGACTATATATAGGTGTTTAAACCCAACTCACTAGACAACTAGCCAATGTGGAACTAAACCACAGGCTTTACAAGACAAACGGGGAAAATATCAAATGACCCTTAAAACACAAGGCAACTGATAAAACATTATAAATACTACTTAATAAGACTATTTAAAAGGATATGCTCATCCTACATTAGTACCGACCTTGAGCCTTGGCGTACAACTCAAAAGATGCAGACCAAGTATGGTAGTTGGAACCATCTAGTTTTAATGTGGTCACACACAATGTCTGTAAATTATCTGTAAAGGTCAATATGGAATCAAGTTCATGCTTAGACCACATAAGACAACAGAAAGAAGTTGTAGTAGAGTAGCATAATGGAAAGAAGGGGTGTGAAGCATCACCCCAAATAGCAGCAGTAGTTTCAATAAACCTAATACATGGGTAGTTGTAGAGGATAGGAAACCAACGTCACGTCGTCAATTAGGCAAACATGTGACAAAGAACGTGAGGGAACAAGTCCCCAAGTCGTAAAGGCGAACCGAGTTAGGGGTGTTTTATACAAGGGACAGCATGGGAGGTCGAATCAAATCAGGATCACAAGGTGATATGGACGTGGAAGGAGGGCATGGGGAGAGGTGGAGGACGGGTGGAAGGGAGGTGGGCAGTAGAGGTTGTGTTGTACATGCGTCGCGACGGGTGGAAGGGAGGTGGGCAGTAGACGTGTTGTACAGGCACCCGCCTGGGCGGCGCCTAGGCTTAAGTCAGCCCGCCTCAAACTAGGCGCCCAGCTTCCTAATTGACCTAAGTTGTTGCCTAAGGCCTTTTGAGGCCCAAATTAAGTCAATTCAAGGCTAATTTAGCACAAATTAGATCTGAATTTGATCAAATTGAGTCATTTTATGGTTAAATTGGGGGGTAAAAAACCAAAATAGCACACTTTAATAAAAATATGTACCCAAATAGCACCAAAGCCTTCTTATTTCCCAAAGTAGCCCACTTTCTGTGGAAAGCGCCAACAGTTTTGACGTTTTACCGAATTCGGGAGCAAAAACGCCAACAGCTTAACTGAAGGCGCCACATTTTTGGCGTTTTCAACTGAAGGCGCCACATTTTTTGCGTTTTCAACTGAAGGCGCCACATTTTTGGCGTTTTCAACTGTAGTTTCAGGATTTTGGGTGTGTTCCGTCTTCCTCCTCCCACCGTCGTCTCCTCCCCACCCTTCATCCGATCATGATCGTCCTGATCCACTTGCGTCGAGTAAACTAATGCCACTGCCCCCCGCCTCTAGCACCCTCTTCTCGTAAAAAGGGAGCCACAACCACCTTGCAGAAGCCACAACCCAGCACCACTGTGCTCGCTAACACCGATTTTGATCTCGTAGATCGTTGCTACCTAATTTCCCCTCCCCTCTCTCATTGCCTTCTTCCTCTCTCCCCGTCGGTACTCCTCAGGCGACGATCGGCTCGCAAGCCGGAGTTCATCCGCGCGAGAGGTAGGACCGCGGCTGTGCTGGTGCCAGCGAGCACGCGGCGTTTTCCCAGCTTTTCCCGGTTCCACTGCCTCCTCTGTCGAGGACTTCACGGGACGATCAGGTAATCAGTTTACCTCCCCTCTCCCTTAGGAATTAGGATCCTTACTCCTTACTTTGGGTTCCTTGAAAAACGCCAAAAGTCTAGCACCTTTAGTTGAAAACGCCAAAACGTTGGTGCCTTTAGTTGAAAACGCCAAAACGTTGGCGCCTTTAGTTGAAAACGCCAATACTGTGGCGTTTTTGCTCCGGGATTCGGTAAAACGCCAAAACTGTTGGCGCTTTCCCCAGAAAGTGGGCTACTTCGGGAAATAAGAATTCTTTGGTGCTATTTGGGTACATATTTTTATTAAAGTGTGCTATTTTGGTTTTTTACCCTAAATTGGGTCTGATTTATCTCAAACGGGGTCAATCTGGGGTAAATTGGTCTGAATTGGGGGGAAAATGCCTAATTTGGGGGAATTAGGTCTGATTGGGTCATGTAAGGCCCGTTTCGATCAACATAGGGAAATTTAGGGTTAGTTAGATTTGATTTGGTCATGTTATGCTAATTAGGTTTGATTTTAGGCCAAATTATGTCAAATTTGAGCAGATTATGTCTGATTTGGAGAAAACAAGTTTGATTTTGGGGAAATGGTCTGATATGGTGAGAGTAGGTCTAATTTGGCCAAATTAGATATTGTTTAGGTCAATATAGGGAAATTTTGGGTAAATTAGGTTTAATTGGATCATAATATAGAAAATTTGGCTTTATTTAGGCCAAATCATGTCCAAATTGGGCACATTAGATCTAATTTAGGGGAAACAAGTATGATTTGGGGAAATTGTTCTAAATAATGACTAGGCCTTTTTTGGCCAAATTTTGTCTCATTTAGGTGAATATATGAAAAAATTATGGAAATTTGGATTGATTAGATCATGGTATACAAAATTAGGTCTGGTTTAGGCAAAATTTAGGGTAAATTAGGTCAAATTTGATCAAATTTGGATCAAATGAGTTCAAATTAGGGCCAATCAGTTCTAGTTTAGGCCTTGTTAGTTTTGATTTAGCCTAAATTCTACATAATAGTATTATATTATGTACATTGATTGCATATTTATCATGTATATTTATGTGTAAGGATTGTACTTTCAGGAATTTTACATATATCTGTTAAAATAAAAGAAGAATATATAAAAACGCCTGGAAACGTGTGGGCCTCTGCTTGGGCGCCTAGGCTGTTTGGGCATCCCCCTGGAACGCCTGGCCGCTTATACAACCATGAGTGGAGGAGAGAGGCTAGTGATTGGACAGAGGAGGACAAGGGAGTGGCAGGTTGAGCGGCGGGAGGGGTATGCGGGGGAGAGGTTGGTTACAGGAGGTGGAAGGAGGGCTAGAGGGCTACGCTGGGTGCGACAGCATGAGGGAGAGTAGGGAGGCGGCAGCTTCTGGTCAAGCGTTTTAGGTGGCGGCAAGGTGGTCTATCGGCGGCATGGGGAGAAAGAGGAAAAGCGGTGGTAGCAAGAGCCTGGAACCACGGTTGTATAGGCGGCCAGGCGTTCCAAAGGGAAGCCCAGACAGCCTAGGCACCCAGGCGGTGGCCCAGGTATTTTTATATATTTTTTATTTTAACAAATATATGCAAAATTCCTAAAAAATACAATCCTTACACATAAATATACATGATAAATATGCAATCAGTCTACTAGCATCGTATGAAGAAAGCAACAAAATCATTAGATATTGGATTGAAATGTGGAAGTTTTACTTAAACAAAATTCATAGAGAAATCAGAAAGCTAAACATGTATTATGTTGGTAGCCAAAACCTTTATAATACTATTATGTAGAAGTTAGGCTAAATCAAAATTAACAAGACCTAAACTAGAATTTATTGGCCCTAATTTGAATTAATTTGATCCAAATTTGATCAAATTTGACCTAATTTACCCTAATTTTTGCCTAAACCAGACCTAATTTTGTATACCATGACCTAATCAATCCCAATTTACTTAAATTTTTCATAAATTCACCTAAATGAGACAAAGATTGGCCAAATAAGACCTAGTCATCCAATTTAGAACAATTTCCCCCAAATCATACTAGTTTCCCCTAAATTAGACCTAAGGCGCCCAATTTTGATATGATTTGGCCTAAATAAAACCTAATTTTGTATATTATGATTCAATCAGGCCTAATTTCCCCAAATTTTCCCTATATTGACCTAAACAATACCAAATTTGGCCAAACTAGATCTAATCTCACCATATCAAACCATTTCCCCAAAATCAGACTTGTTTTCCCCAAATCAGACCTAATATGCTCAAATTTGACATAATTTGGCCTAAAATCAAACCCAATTTGCATAACATGACTAAATCAAACCTAACTAACCCTAAATTTCCCTATGTTGATCTAAACGAGGCCTTACATGGCCGAATCAGACCTAATTCCCCTAAATCAAGCATGTTTTCCCCAAAATCAGACCTAATTTACCCTAAATTGACCCCGTTTGGGATAAATCAAACCCAATTTAACCATAAAATGACTCAATTTGATCAAATTCAGATATGATTTATGCTAAATTAGCCTTGAATTGGCTAAATTTGGGCCTCAAAAGGCCTTAGGCAACAACTTAGGTCAATAAGGGGGTTGGGCGCCCAGTTTGAGGCGGGCTGACTCAAGCCTAGGCGCATGTACAACACAGCCTAGAACGGGCCATGGGGGGTGGTGGCTGGGGTGGGGGCTGGAAGCATAGAATTAAATTTTCAAATTTTGATGTCATGTCTGATGGCCAAATATAGAAATTTATCGAAATTTTGGTATTTACGGCCGTAACGATTTCAACGACCAAATAAGCGAATTAAATCATGAAAATTTACCAGGATGGTCTAAACGCCAAGATCTATTCAAATATGCAATAATATTTAATATTGGATATGTGGGGGGTCTCCCACATTTGTAAGTGAAGGGAGCTGAACAATTTTGACAGAACTTCAATGGCAATTTTGATGACAAAATGAAGGAATTAAGTTATGAAATTTTGCAAACACGATGTTTAGACATAGACACACTGGATTATATAATAAATTTATATGTTTAGAGGTTAGGGTGAGATCCATGTCTTGATAAGTGCACAAATGAACAGAAATGTCAAGTCTGTTAGACAGTTAGACTGTTACAAACTTGCAAACTTCAAGTTAAAATAACTAGAGTACTAGACTTTAAAACTTAGTTACAACTTACAAGTTACATTATTGTAGGTTAATATATTTATTGTATAAGTGAAAAATACAAAAATATAAGAACTCTCATTAAAAAACACTTTTTCAGCCATTTTATGTATAAATACGAAATAAATTGATTAGATTTTCAAAATAAATCATTGAAAAAATATTTTTTAACCATTTTGTGTATAAATACGAAATATATTGATTAGATTTTCAAAATAAGTATAGATATACGTATTTCACACTATTGTTTCTTAGATCTACAAGTTTCACTATTGTTTCATTTACCTATGACTGGTGATATTGATTTATCGGATACAACTATTGCACTGACTCCTCCGCTGAAAGTATATCAATCATGAAAGAAACTGAAGAAATTAAGAAAACATACCTTAATTAGGGCTAATTTGAGCTCCAAGGAAAGAAATCGCCCAAAATATCCAACTTTCTTCACTCCAGCAGCAGCAGTAGACGCAAGTTTGCAAATGTCGGTAGGTCGGGGCGGCATACCACCGGTATCGCCCCTTAAGTGGGACATTTTGCAGCGGTACCCCCTATCTTCAGCGACATAGAGCAGCTTCAACGGTAAGCCCACTGGATTACAAAAATTGCAATCCCAACAACAAGTTTGTGTGAACCGATACCCAATGCCATCGATATCAGTATACAGGTCAGTATATCGACGGTATCGTCAGTATCTTCTTCATTGTTTCCTCGATGTTTCCACAAATTTCCACTTCCACACCTGTCGAAGTCGACTTAAAGTCGAAGTCATGTTCCATGCATGTATCCATACATATTTGTATTTGTACTTCATAGCTTGGCATGGATGTTATATTCTTCTTAGGGTTAGGATTGTTTTGATACCTAGTCCCCTAGCTCATGAACCTATAAACCATCCTCTACAACCAAGCTAGGTGTATAATAATGACCGAGAAAAGGTACTTCCATAATTTTATGCAAAAATAAGTTTAATGATTGATAAGGTCATGCTACTTCCCCAAGTGAACGAAGCACATATAAAAGACTTTTGGTTAGATGTGCAAAACTAAGGGGTGGTTTGGGTACCGACTTCCTGAATCCCGGTAATCTGACAGTTAGCTGGTAATTTTTACATGCCAGTTCCGTGGTGTTAGGTGGTGTCAGTGTGACGAGCTGCAGACGAGCAGCGTGAGGTGGTGTGAAAAAGGTAACAGACAATTGAGGACCGTGGCAGTTCTCAGTCTCTCCGGTATCGGGTTATTTGTGAAATCTGCATTTTCTACTAAGTTTATCAGTATACGGTAGTCATCAGTTCCAAAATTGATACGCTATACTGGTCTTTCATATGGCAAGTACCGGGATTTTGGATGAGTTCATCCATACGGGGGCCTAAAAGAGCTAGTCAAATACACAAACAGCTTTAACAAATCACATCCACCTCACGCATGAGGACCATATAGTGACAGGGTAATAACGGCATGTCACTCTAATTACAACTAGGTAGGTAGAATTTTGTATGTTTGCTTTCATTAAATGAAATTCTATAAGATTTAGGACATTTTAGTTTAACAAACTTCAGATATTCCAATATGTTTTCATATTTCATATACCCAAACATTTATTTCAGCCAGATAAGGTCCCCCTCCCCTCTCCGTATGCTAAAACATGTATTCAAAAGTAATTAGTAGATAATACCATATAAAACCCATACAGGAGGGATGAACACAATTACCAATTTGACGAAATAAGAGAGAATATGATACAAGACCCTATAGATTATGACCCATCACACATGTCAAGGCGAATAAACATCCCCCCATCTGGGAGCTGCAATTCATTTTACTTATACAGTTTTAGTTTTGTTATATTATATTATACATATATTGGTTTTTTCTAAGCTAAATCAATCCTAAGTGAAACTAAATCACATCTAACATGACATAAAGTTGACCTAATTACCCCTAATGTGTATGTGTGTCATGGTTTAAAATGTCGATTTGGACACAAGCATTTCCGATGGTCCAACACAGCAAATTTAAAACCATATCAATAAAGAGTGTTCTCTTAAAAATAATGCATGATCATGAATAAAAAACTAACCTGCAGCAAATCATCCCGTACAGAAAAGATAGGAAGGTACTGTCGTTGCTGAGCTAATGATTTTGATATGGCAAAGTCACTAACTGCTTCATTCTTATCTTTTAAGTGTTGTGCAAATTTTGCATCTTCCTTGAAATCAATTTCACCTTGCTCGCCTACTTCAGCGGTATCAGCATCTACCTGCAGATCGTCATGACAATGTTGTGGCTCAGTACGAGAAAATACTATTCAGCATGTGTCTGAAAAATGTGTCTATCTATCAACCTGCTCAGCTGACTTTTCTACACCCAATATATCTCCAAGCTTTGATCCTGCGAGCTCCCAAAATCTCTGCCTTGACTTGTTCATGCTTTGTTTTTCATGGATTTGCCTAACTAAAGTTGATCCTTTCCGTGCTATTATTGCCATATCTGATGTTGGATCTTTCAGTGGCATCACTGGCTCTGCCTGCTTTGTAAATACTACTCTTCCATCAAGGAAAGGTGGCTTTGTATCTGTAGATATAAATTGATAGCCAATATAAATTAATCTGCCATCATCTAAGTGTAAATAAAATATGCAGGTTGAGGTACAACACAAAACGAAAGCAGATTCGTTTTTTATGCACCAGAATAAAATGACCACATCTGTTTTGCATATGTAAAATATCCAAAGAATATTTTTGGTTGATACAGATGAACTTGTTGGTTACAAAAGCTTCCAAATTATACAGTACACGTAAAAATGGTTAAATGGAAAAATATGTTAACCCAAAACAAAATTACATTTTTACCAGGAAACAAATGATATTTTTAAAACCCTGAAAGAAATAGGATGAAATTCAAACTAGAGTTCTGGGTTTGCAGTCGTTTACTTTGGACCTTTGGATTATATGCTTCATAAAACATGTGGGTCGACTGAATTACGTTGGTGTAAATCATTTTGTAAGGTTCAACCTACATCATGTAGGGAACGGCTACATGGATACTTATTTTGCATCCAGCTCTGTTTTAGGTCATATTTTGAAGCAGACAAATTCTCAAAATCAGACTCATTCATCTAATTCAACCTGCCGGAGAGTACCCCCGGGCATGGATTTATAAAGATAGCTCACAGGAAGCTCCATCGGCCTATTTCCCTTAACGACCCAACTTAAACAGGAATTAAACTCATAAATTTGAAAATTTTACAAATAAGTCCCAAATATTACATGCAGCTCCCAATACCGAAACAATTCTGATCAAATCCTAAGACGCGATAACATAAGGAAATAATTAAGCCTAATTGGATGCGCTCTCATGCTTTTGGATCCAGGACTGTCACTTCTCCCGCATCAGTGGCTACTGTCGTGATTTGTCATACATCGTATTTTCATTGAGATGTAATGAAAACCGATCTCTTATTATCAACTCTTCTCATATAAACAAACCACATTGAGAACTCTATCTAAACTTGCAGAATTGAGTCACTGCGACAGAGGAGGTAGAGGCGGTAGTAGATTCAGCATCTAGCTATGTAGCGGTCACTTGATTAATCCAACTTTCCTTTTTCCAGCACTTGTCCTCCATGTGGTAGCTACATTTGTAGAAAGTACAATATTGTGGACAGTTAGAGGAAGAATGGAAGATCAAACATCTGATGATGATCCCACAAAAAGTGTCCCCGACCTCCGCCACATCCATGGCTACTTCCATATAAAGGAAGCAGATTCAGCAAGAGGCTATGTACAACCCTAGGCAAGCTTCCATGAACATCATCCAAAATATACCCAAAATCTGGGATTTTTCCGCTGAGCCGATTGACATAGGACAGGTTGCTCAGCAGTAAAGCCTAGATAGGGTACGGCACCTCTTGATTACAGTGCGTCAGAGTCTTTTCTATATTTGTTTTTGTTTATCTGTTGTCATTTTATTGGTTCATGTTTACAGTTTTGTTAGGAATTATTGCAATATCAAGAGTAGTGTGTAGCAGCTAGGGACTTGTTTGAAAATTCTCAATTGATTTGTTTTATTTCTTAATTCACTAGGTTCATAAGCATACTTGTTGAGTCGGGTGACTAGTCACCACCTAGTCGCCGATTAGTCAACTGATCGCCAGAGGGCTGACAAGCCAGTTGTCCATAAATGGGCTTCGACTTAGTGCCTAACTGCCTACTGGTCGCCTAGTTAAACGACTGGCGCGACTGGACGGCCCTGGGCAAGGCTGGGTGGCCGCTTAATCAGGCCAGGGCCCAACGACCTTAAGTTTTTTTTTTTTGCAATCTAATTCTACCCCCTCACTCTTTTATTGTATAACTCTAATTTCAGTTGCAAAAATCCAACCATTTCACTATTTTCAACTTTTGAGCACTGAGTAGGTCATCTTTAGACTTCCTAACCTTCTTTAGTTAATTAAAATTTGTTGAATGTATACATTATATAACCAAGGAACGAGATATCATCGGTGATATTTCGACAAGAAATACCGATATAGACCCCATCGAATATGGAAACATGTGCGTGTTCCGATAGGCTCGCAAATATCGGGTATAATGCTGATATCGACATGTTTTATGGTTTCGGTGCAATATGCACTACTGACTTCAATGTACTGACCGAAATCGACGACATATCGACGGGTATACCGTTTCTTGCGAGAAGGATTATTGTTACTTCTTGGGAGGAAGAAAAGGTGTATTTGGGTGATTTTTGGCGATTGGAGCTAATATCAACCCAAATCAAGGTAAGTTTACTAATCCCTTCCATTTTCTACCATCTGCAACCTCTCCATCTCTTTTTTCTGCTATATTCTTCCACTATCACGTAAAAAATGATTTTCTACTACCAAAACCTAGAATTACTCCAATTTTGATATTTGATGTCAACTATACAAACATCCATAAGTGCATTATGTAGATCTACAATATTATCACTAGATCCACCTAATTACAACACTATTAATTACTATTATCATGCAATTTATCTAATCACTAGTACTATTATTGTATTAGAATAAGTATTGTTATGATTAGTTACTTGTTTATGTTTAGTAGAAGACGTTCTACTAAAGAGTAATTTGAACATATATAAAAGAAAATATAGTAGAACAATATATATTTTTTTACAAGTAATATAAATTGAGTAGTTATTTAGTTTTCTATATATTTGTGTGTATTAGTGTTGTATAAGTTAAAGTTATTATTTGATAAGCTTTCAAAAGTGTTTTTAATCATTAAATAACACCTCTTCATTATTTTCTGGCAACTAGAAACATCGCCAACACAGACCATGGTGCACAAAGAGGAATTGGCACCAAGTTGTAGAAATCGAAGGTTGTCTGGAAGGCAAAAGAGTGGTTCGACCGCCTCAAGGACTTTGATTCAAGGCATGCAACAAGAGATGACACTTGCATGCAAAAGCACCCTAAACCATGTCGTCCACCACCTCATGAGCCTTTCCCCAACATGATCAATTGCTTAAGATTGATGTTCCAGAATTCAATGACACAAGTGACCCCGACGTATTATATCCCTAGGCTGACATCATGGGGTCATTCTTTGATTGGTGGCGGCTTGGAAAGAATCGCAAGATCTAATGCGTAAAAGCCAACTCTGTGGCACCGCACTTAGTTAGTGGAAGTGAATGTGTATGGTTCGTCGAATAAAACTTGGACATAGATGAAAGCTCACACGGATTCCTTCGTCCCTGTGAATTACAAACAACAGTTATGCCTCAAGCTATCTGACTTACAGAAACTTGATCTACAAGGCATACGCATAGTAGTGAAAAACACTTTTGAGCGTCTATGCGTCGAGGCAAGGCTATCCTTTTTGCACTTCAAGGCATATACCTCGTTGTCCTGGATTGAGGCTTAAGGCTCAAAATATCTAAGGCTCGCCTCAAGGCACTGAGGCACAAGCCTCGTTCTGGATGATAATGTCTTATGTTAACCCCCAAGTTTTCCGCTTCTAAGAAGATTGCATATACTTCAAATAAATATATTCATACTTGTTGTAATTGATAATCATTCTCCCATTAGTGAATTTACGGACTTATCATTAGAGAGGCTGGTTAATTTAGTTAATTACATTATTTGAGTCTCTTTGTATGTAGGCCCAAGTGTGTCTTAGCCCATCACGGTTTAGTCTAAAGTTTGTATGCTTCCCCCTTCTCCTATATATAGGAGGGGGGTTCCTCTTATCAAATATATCACAAAGCCTTCTTTTACTTTACCACACTTATATACGTTCAAAGAATTAAAACTTAAATTAATCTAAAGTTTGATGTATCAATCTTCGTTAAAAAATTGAGTTAGTGTCACATTCTCTATTCACTATGTTAGTGATTTTCAAATTTCATTTTTTTCTCTTTTATTGAGGGGACATATTCATTTTGAGTTGTTTTGGTTTCTAGATATTCTAAATCACGCAAACTAAAATCTCTGTCTATTTTAATATAGGATCTATTAGTAGGCGTAGCTATCTGATTATCCGCTACAGTTTTATTTTATTATTTAAGCAATCTTTGTTATCAACTTTTACCCTTAATAACTTAGGTAAAAAAAATTCTATTTAGTGCTTGTACACACATTCATGATACACATGCATACACATATAAATACATATAAATAGGTACATATTATCTATTTATGAATGCAACTACATATTTTGAGGCTTATGCCTCGCCTCACTGAGACAAAAAAGCCTAGACATATCTCAACCACTTTAAGACCTTGGCAATACGTCACCTAGGATACTACCATGAGATCCCCATGTTCTGTTGCGGGCCCAATTCAATTATCACCATAGCACTGACTACCCTACAAATTCCTTCTGTGGACGATGTAATCATGGCTATGTAGATAGAACATGAGCAATATCGTGCACGAACAACTCCACCTCTTAGTGATGTTTTTCAACATCAGTTACATCTAATGACACCATTACGGTCACAATGACAGTCACGCCAACACCTTTTGCGACACTTCTGTGCAAGGGGTTTTGGGCATTGCTCCAACCACTGCCATAAGCGATTGATGATCACGACTTGAAAGCCAAAGGAAGACGATCAAGAACAGTAGGACGTTGTTCCAAGAAGTGAGTCGAGCGACAACGGGCCAGATGAGGATAGGCCTCAACACACCATGTTCATTGGACATATGCTACCCACGTCAGACGGGCAAGGAGTATCCCAGTGAGATCCCTATTTTCCTGAGGCTTGCTTTGTCCATCACAGGGGACTGATGTAAGGCAGGCTGCTCACCCACAACTTGGTAGGGTCTTTCATCGGTTGCTACCTTCTTTATCGTATAACAGCTCCTTGTGTCAGGAGTGAGGTTAAAGACTATATGTTGGGAGACAGACCTCGGACAGATCCGAGTCTCGCTACCGACTCTTCGCCTCACGGATGCCGCCTCTTGATTATAGTGTGACGGAGTCGTCCTTTATATGGGTTTGCCTTTTAATCGGTTTTCTTTTTATTGGTTTCCTTCTAGGGTTTTATTCACAAATGCTTCAATATTAGGAGTTATGTGGAATAGAAGAGGAATTGTTTGAAGGTTCTCAGTTAATTACTTTTTTATAGAATAGGGTCACGAGTGGAAATAGGCCAATAGGGTTTCTCACACTCATCTATAATTTACCTATGCTTGAGGGTATTGTTCAGCGGTTGACTATAATGAACGAATTAAGCTTTGCAACGTGATGTATAACTTCATATCTAGAAATGTGTAATATTATGTGTAGATTTTAGTCCTTATGTTATATCTCTAAATGTATAATACATACAATTTACACATTAGATTATACATACTGAATGTTAAAGACAACTTTTTATATGCATGTTTCAAGTATTTTATAGTATGTAAATAATGAAACAATGTCTACATATGTAATAATATACTGTTGTAGACTTATAAGTAAACACATATATGTATCCATTTAAACTATGGACTTTATTAGAAAGTCCGGTTAGTTTAGTTAATTAAGTTATTTGAGCCTAATTGTATATGAGCCCAAGTGTGTCTTGGCCATTAGGGTTTAGTCTAAAGTTTGTATGCTTCCCCCTTCTCCTATATAAGGAAGGGGGTTCCTCTTATCAATACATCGATTAGCCTTTTACTTTTTAGCATGGTACCAAAGCAGCGATCCAACCTAACCCTAGAAGAGACAAAAATATATTTCTTTCGTCTGCAGGCACAGACCTTCTTCCCCTTCCCTTTATTCCTTCCACTTTAGTCGTTGTTAACCATATCACCACTTCCTATTGTTGTAAAAGCAATCTCCATGGCTTCCGATAAGCACCATCCTCCTGTAATCTCCAACCCCCCTCCTGTCTAAATCCTTCTCTCACCACAAATACCAAGACCCCTTCCCGTTGTCGTTAACCCTCCCCGCCATGTCCTACTTGTCGTCCCAGCGGCAACCCTATGGAGAACTTTTGTCAGAGAAGCTCGCTCTTCAAGGAAGAGGCCAGATCCACTACGTACCCTACAGCACGACTAACCTGCAAGGGATGTGCAACCAAGCCTACGATGCTACAATGGCACGATACTAATAGATGGCATGTTCCAGATTTGCACAAGTGATATCTATCTTCCGCAAGATCCAATCGCAATAGCAAACTGCATTGGATATGTCACAACCCGAGACTTCTGCTCATCGCATGTGTGAGATCCGTCTCCGACTCAGCATATCTTATATTGTTCGACGCCACTCGCATCTACAGGAGATATTCCACTTTCCTGATTAAGACGGCGCATCATTTTTCTTGGCGCCATAATCATTCACGATAATGAATGTTGATCGGGCGACCGCCGCTCCTTTGGATGTGAAGATTGGGAACTCCCGTAATTACTATGAATCATGTAAGGTGAATAGGAATATCAACCTTGGAGGGACTATGCTTCGTTGTCCTCTTAGTCTACCAATAATTTCTCGTGACTGGCTAGTGCAAATTTAGAAGGATTTTTTTCCCGTCATAGTATTACTCTTTATGAAGATTTTTGCTTGATTTCTCTTCAAAAGTCATTGTATACCTTTTTTTCCCGGTGGCTTTGCCCCCGAGCCCCTGCGAGGGGCGGCCTCCCCTCGACTCCAACCCACTAAGGGGCAGCGGGACCCCCTAATTGGGAGGCCATGCCCCCCAAACCCTCCAACAGTGCTACAGCTTATTTTTCTCTGGGGTGTTTCTTCATAATTGTCCACCCCAACCACTCTTGGTTCCTTCCGTGATTGGTACGAGGGGGAGAAACAGAGGAGAGCTGAGATGGAGAGGAAGATTATATTGGTTGCTTTATATTTTTGTGGATCTTGATGTACTTCTTGAAGAACTTGTAGACTTCTACTATTGATATTTACTGCTATTTGCTTCTTGAAGCACTTACTATCTAGAGCTTCATATCTACTACTTGCTTTTTCAAGTTGATGGTCTTCTATCCGGCTACGTCGACTCTACTGTCTACTTTTTGTTTATGCTTTATTTGCACGTTGACATTGTCCATCCTTGGCATATGTTGACTCTTTGCGTGTCTGTGCTTTCTTTGCATGTTGACTACTACTATTGTGAACCAACACTCCCTAGCCTTTTCTATTGTGAACTAACACTCTCTAGACTTCTCTGTTGTGAACCAGCACTCTCTAGCCTTTTCGATTGTGAACTGGCGCTCTCTAAACTTTTCTATTGTGAATCAGCACTCTCTGGCCTTTTCTACTGTGAACCGGCACTCTATCGACAACACCTATAGCGATTGTGATGAAGACTCTGACGCCTTCTTGATGTTGTTTACTTGTTTACTACTACTCCAGTCACATCCTTTTGATCAAGAAGATTCTGCTACCTATTTGCAACCTGCACCTACACCTTCACAAGCGACATGCTACCTATTTGTGACATGCACCTGCAACTTGAAACATGCTTCAGATTCAGATTCTATCTACTTACATATTTTCTTTGGATTATCTATTTGAGGGGGAGTATTTTAGTGATGAGTACTTTATTGTAATCCTAAGGGGGAGAAATTCTTATAAGGGCTCGGTTTATCTGTTTATTTTGTTTCTTTCTTTTTAGTCTGTTTGTCTGTTTGCAAGCTGACTTGAGATTCTTCCAAGCTTCAGTATGAGGTGGGGTATTAGAGAGTCTGGTTAATTTAATTAATTAAGTATTTGAGTTTGGTATATGGCTAATTTTACCTCTTCTAAAATTGATAGAATCCTTTTTAACAATGAGTTTCTGGATTTCTGGTCTAACTATTTGGGTGAGTTACTCGTCTATCTTTAGTGATCACAAAATCCTCAGATTTTGTTGGGGAGTATATTAGTGATGAGTACTTTATTGTAATCCTAAGGGGGAGAAATTCTTATAAGGGCTTGGTTTATCTTTTTATTTTGTATCTTTCTTTTTGGTCAGTTTGTCTGTTTGCAAGCTGAGTTGAGATTCTTCCAAGCTTCAGCTTGAGGTGGGGTATTAGAAAGTCTGGTTAATTTAGTTAATTAAGTATTTGAGTCTGGTATATGGCTAATTTTACCTCTTCTAAAACTGAGAGAATCCTTTTTAACAATGAGTTTCTGGATTTATGGCCTAACTATTTGGGTGAGATTTACTCGTCTATCTTTAGTGATCACAAAATCCACAGATGGATGTTAAGTTCTAGTGGAAGGAAGAGGAATGTCCCCTTTCGTTTTATTAACGCCTGGACTGAAAAAGAGGGATTTCTTAATGAAGTCGATGTGGCTTGGAAGTATGATACTGATGCGGTTCCTAAATCGCGCGTCCGAAAGGAGGCGGACTCAGAAGGATCGAACTTTAAATTTAGACCCGAAACCTTCAAGGACCCCAGCAACTTTATTACAGGGTCGAAGTAGATATACGGGGTCGAACACAGAGACGTGGGGACGCTTTGGACGTTTAAGATCTCGCTCTTAAGTCGGATAAGCCAATTCGATAGTCGATAAAAGTAAGGAGCTAGAACTAGTCTAGCAGGTTGTCACGAAATAAAACAAAATAAAGAAAACAAAACAAAACAGAGTCTATAGGATTCTACTAATCGGAGATGAGTTCCTGGCTATGTAACCACAAGTTAGGCAGTCTATACACCCGTTCTCGGGCGCAGACAACCGTCAAACATCCGAGCAAACAACCTACATCCAAACATGGTACGTATTGTGGTATATGTTCCTGTGGGGTTATCTCACTCGCTCTCGAGCAACGTGACTAAAACTCATCAATGACATGAAACCTCTCTCGAGGAAAGACAAATCAGCACCCTAAAATATTCTAGATACCCTCTCAGGTCTAGAATGTTCTGAAGTGCTAGGAACATGTGTGATCTGGGCAGAACTATGTAGTGGGCCCGACCGTGCTCAAATCTACGGTTCTGCACAGATCACCTTGGATCGTCCTCCTTTCAAATTTCGATCCAAACTACCTTCTCTTATCTATTTCTACAACGAATCTCTCGATATAGGCAGAAATAGAAGTTCAAGCAAGAAAGAGATCAACCAAACTAGCAATCATAACTAGAAAAAGAAGATAGAACAGTAAACATACTAGATCTGAAATAAAACTGCTTGTTTAAGGTAAAAGTACATAAACATGCCCAAAACGGGCTACATAGCCAAGAAGAAGCTCAACTAGCCATGGACAAACATAGTTGGCACCGAACAAAGATGGAAGAACATCATTTGTACAGAAACAAAGGAGAGCAGTAGAAGGAGAGCAAGAAGAGATTTAGCCCGTAGAGGAGAAGTCGCTCTCGCTCCTTGGCCTCCATATAGGCCGGATCTCGTCCTTTGGTCGTCCTCCTTGGTCTTCTGGACTGCTTGGCCTCCCTTTCTCTCTAGATTCGCTCCAAACAGCAACTTGGTGAGTGGATAGAGGTGGAAAATGATAGTGGATGGTAGGAAATGGGCGGAAATGGGCGAAAATGGGTGGATGATGGTGGAAAATGGTGGAAGATGGAAGCACACTGAAGAGACAGGCGTAGGGTGAGCACTTCGGCCTTCTTGGACCTCTGGACCCTCCCACGGGGCTCTGGAAACCTCCAAATGTCGGAACCTAGAACTCCCGATATTGGAACCCCCCTCCAGGTTGTGAGGGGTGGGTATTTATAGGCAAAGGCGGAAGGTGGTCGGGGCACCTGCCTCGGTCACGGTCGACTCCGCGGTCGCAGTAGGTCCCGCGGTCACGGTGGTGGCGTTGCCATCTCGATCGCGGTCGCGATCGACTCCGCGGTCGCAGTATCAGGGCTTGAACCCACCCCCATTGGGGGGAGCTATTACTGGTGGTCGAGGTGCCCGCGTCGATGAACCTTCTGATTTACAAGGATGTATTCTGATAATGGAGTGGCAATCGAAAATAGGGTCTCAGAAATCAAAAGTTTCTTGGGCCCGCTAGTCAGTTAGCGAGACCACCGTCTCCTAAGCTGGTGCACATAGTGCGATGCTTAGTCCACCACGGTCGTGACGGATGGAAGCCTAGCTGCTGCAAAAATCATGTGTTGGGGAGAAATCTTAGAGAATAGATGTCTTTTCAGGTTCAGTGCCTGCAAGTCCCAAAATTGGCTAGTTGAGCAACTTTATCTATGAAAAGATATAAATTACTAAAAGATAAGAATTTATGGTTATTTTGGCCATATTAAGGCTATATTGACACAAAACTATAAATAAATGCTTAGCATAGATGCATAAATTTGGGTGTTATCAACCACCCCAAGCTTAAACCCTTGTTTGTCCTCAAGCAAGACTGTGCTCAAAGAACAAAAAGATAACATCAAAATTAAGCTTGGCGATAAATGCTAAGGTTAAGAAAGATAGTTTAAAACATCAATTCTCTTGACCTATGTCATTTCACAACAAACCCCCACCAATCGAGCACAATCATACTAAAGTATGATCAAAGAGCATCCAGGCAAGATTAAGCAAATTTACTGCAACATGTCGATACTAATGAGGGTTTGAATCATAATTATAAAACATAAAAGAATTGTCACATAGGTGATCACACGGGTAGTGAGCAATGAGCCATCATCATGTATTCATGTAAACCAATCGGGAACAACACGCCTCCCACTTATTCAGCTCCTAAGAAGCAACAAAAGCAAAAAGACTCTAATGACTTCTAAGGATCCCGATCTGCGTCAGGTTGGTCTATGTAATGAGCAACAGTCCCTGCAGTCCGAGCCAGTTGGCCCAAAGCAGTGAGACGAACTCCTCGTACTGCGCTCGAACCATCCCTGCTACTGGGATGATCTCATAGGTCTCCTAGGGGTTCATAGTGACTCTCCAATGAGCCTTAGGGTGGCACTACCAAGCACGACATACCCGCGTTCATGAGCGTAGTCATACATCAACTGGGCACCATCCTCAACTCTTGTAAAAGAGAAAACAACGCTCATTTATTCATACTCAGGCTTTTATTCCCTGCATTCTATTTTTATAGGCATGGGTGAGAACTATTTTGATATTTTTTGAATTTTGTGGGCGGCCAAGCCTCTTTTGCATATTTTTAAATTTTTCATCTTTTTGACTCAATCTAAGGTGAGAGGGCACGCAGACCATCAAGGAAAAACACTTCAACTTGATTATAGCTCAAAACTCATCATTATCCGCTTGGTACCCGTGTGTAAAGATAGTAATTATGATTCAAGGGTCCTTAGAATAGAGACAAGTTTGTGAGAAACGCAGCTTGGAGTCTTTGATCAAACTATAGATCTTTCCAATGGTCCTTTATCCTGGATTTGTCGTTCACAACATAAATCGAGGGAATAATGTTTTAAGCTATGAAAAAACATAAATCAAGGGAATAATGTTTTAAGCTATGAAAAAGGCGCGTGACCTTAGATTTTATCACCAAACTTAAGGAAAGAGTCAATAGCTGGTCAAGTAAAATATCAAGAAGTTTAAGATGAAAAATATGCATTTAGGCATAAAGATAAGCATTTAGTTCTAAGATTTGTATCACATAGCTTTAATTGCAAAGCTACAAATTACGAAACAAAGTCTTACAAAGCTGAAAATTTATGCTAAATGCAAGGAACATAGAAGATAAACATGCATGCATGAAGAATGAAGAGATAGAATGGCGAATAGCCTACCACCCCAAGCTTAAAACTTTGCTCGTCCTCGAGCAAGTCTTGAACTTGAGATGGTACGAAAGGAATGCATGGATGTACAGGAAGGAAATTTATTAAAAGTCCCAGTATGATGCATGTATGCAAGGATATGTTTAAGCAGTTAGAGGAAAGAAACTATCTCAGCAAGAACGTGAAGAACAAAAATTATTTTTAACAAAAAGAGAAAAGAAAGGAGTAAGAGGGGGTGGCTGCCCCACGATTCTGACACTGGGATCCCAAATCCTAAGTTTTGGGACAAGTGTCACTTGTGTCTTGTCGATGGGGTCCGCCATGTAGGAGAACAAGGGGCGGAGATCTGAGACCTTCTAAGTCTGAAGTAGAGGAATAGAATCTGATGACTCAGTGAACTCATCCTTGTGTTGGAATTGTCTTGAACTGCACTGAGATGAATTCTTCGACAAATCATCCTCAAGGCACCTTTCAATGTATGAATATGAATGGGAAGGCTCTAGGATGTCGACACAGGATGAGATGGAGGGGAGAGGTTGAATGTTTTCTAGAGGACACCTATCTTCTCCCTCCACCTTTGAACATGAGGTTGGATGCTCGGACAAATTTTTATATATAGTTTGAGTCATCCAATCATCATCGAAACAAGAAGTATCCCCCTTTGAATTTGTTTGCAGTTCTACCACCCCAAGCTTGTCACCTTCTATGGGGTCCGGGGTATCTTCATGCTCAGCAGCCATGTTGTGATGGATTGTACATCCTGCTCCTCCGATGTCTACCAAGCCTTGTAAGGGAATGGTAGCGCATATCTGCTCGTACTGCTCTAGCTCGTCGGCATCAGTATACTCACTCCACTGAGATGAATAGCCGTCGTCGTCATCCTCATCGAACAAATTGTTCCAAACCATGGTCGGTGTACTGCTCAAAGTGAAGTGACATGTCTCAATATGAGAGAGATCACCTTGGTCTGGGTCAATGTCTAATTCAGGTTCCTCAAACTGACCTCCCAGTTGCAAGGTTGTTTGACTTCCCTGGTAAGGATAGGAGTCATCACCATCATATAACCATTCATGCATATGGCTTGTATGTTCCATTGGTTGATCAGCTGAATCATCTGGATGGAATGAAGGGTTCCCCTGGATGGGCGAGTCTTCACCAAAAAATCCTGGTGAATCCAACTGATAGCCTGAATAGGATGTTGAGGTATGTTCCATATCAGGCCCAATGGTATGGTATTGATGACTGATGTCTTCATGATTGTGCTCTGGCGCTTGTAATCGTGTGGTGACTAAATTGATGAGCTCTTGAAGCCTCCTGCTCTGCTCAACATCCTTTTCATGAAGTTGTTGTAGTTGAGCAGCAATGCTTTCAAGATCCGTCAATTTCACTATGCACCTCTTTTGGGAACCTGCGGCATCAAACGGATGCACTTGGACAAATCCTTGTTCAACAGCTTGAAGTATACTTCTACTGCGGTCTGCGATCTCAGTGGCTACTTGGAGCTGATGATCTTGCTTTTCTAGTAGCTGTTGGAGGGCATCGACATTTTCTTGGAGATGAGGAGCTAAGGAGGAGGTGAGTGCTTTGAAACTTTCTCCAACTAGCTTCACTGCTCTAATCAACTCTTGATCCCACGTCAATGTGGAAGTCGAGGGTTGATCCGCCATCTCCTTTGTTGGAATTTCAACATATGACGACGGTGGCAGCGAGTATAGCTCCACTAGTTGTAGAGCACGGCTTTCAATTATTTGCCTGCAGTTGGAACTGCGGGAAAATTTAGGAGGACAGGTGGACAAGATAACTTGTCTTGCGGAGGCAAGATCCATAGCTGGAAAAGTATAAGAAAAAGGAAAGTTATTCAGTATATACGAACAAGTATGTGTAAAACAAAAAGAAAACTATGTTTATATATACAGGCTTATGGATGACAGAACAAAATCTTTGGGCGTGTAAATGTGGAAAACCACGTCCCCGACAACGGCGCCAAAAGTTGATGTGGTTCCTAAATCGCGCGTCCGAAAGAAGGCGGACTCAGAAGGATTGAACTTTTGAATTTATAACCCGAAACCTTCAAGGACCCCCGCAACTTTATTACGGGGTCGAATAGATATACAGGGTTGAACACAGGGGCGTGGGGAAACTTAGGACGCTTAAGATCTCGTTCTTAAGTCGGATAAGCCAAGCCAATAATCGATAAAAGTAAGGAGCTAGAACTAGTCTAGCAGGTTGTCACGAAATAAAATAAAACAAAGAAAACAAAACAAAACAAAACAGAGTCTGTAGGATTCTACTAATCGGAGAGAAGGAGTTTCTGGCTATGTAACCACAAGTTAGGTAGTCTATGCACCCGTTCTCGGGCACAGACAACCCTCGAACACCCGAGCAAACAACCTACATCCAAACATGGTACGTACTGTGGTATATCTGTTCCTGTGGGGTCATCTCACTCACTCTCGCGCAGCGTGACTAAAACCCATCAATGACATAAAACCTCTCTCGAGGAAAGACAAATCAGCACCCTAGAATATTCTAGATACCCTCTTAGGTCTAGAATGTTCTGAAGTGCTAGGAACAGGTGTGATCTGGGCAGAACCAGGTAGTGGGCCCGACCGTGCTCAGGTCTACGGTTCTGCACATATCACATTGGACCGTCCTCCTTTCAGATTTCGATCCAAACTACCTTCTCTTATCTATTTCTACAACGAATCTCTCGATATAGACAGAAATAGAAGTTCAAGCAAGAAAGAGATCAACCAAACTAGCAATCATAACTAGAAAGAGAAGATAGAACAGTAAACATACTAGATCTGAAATAAAACTGCTTGCTCAAGGTAAAAGTACATAAACATGCCCAAAACGGGGCTATATAGCCAAGAAGGAGCTCAATTAGTCATGGACAAGCATAGTTGGCACCGAACAAAGATGGAAGAACATCATTTGTACAGAAACAAAAGAGAACAGTAGAAGAAAAGAGAAGAATAAGAGATTTAGCCCGTAGAGGAGAAATCACCCTCGCTCCTTGGCCTCTGTATAGGCCGGATCTCGTCCTTTGGTCGTCCTCCTTGGTCTTCTGGACTCCTTGGCCTCCTTTCTCTCTAGATCCACCCCGAACAGCAGCTTGGTGAGTGGATGGAGGTGGAAAATGATAGTGGATGGTAGGAAATGACCGGAAATGGGTGGATGATGGTGGAAAATGGTGGAGGATGGAAGCACACTGAAGAGACTAAGCAACTTTATCTATGAAAAGACATAAATTACTAAAAGATAAGAATCTATGGTTATTTTGGGCATATTAAGGCTATATTGACACAAAACCATAAATAAATGCTTAGCATAGATGCCTAAATTTGGGTGTTATCAGATACTAAAGGTTGTCCCATGTACAGATTAGTTAAGATACTTAAGGAGACCAAGCAAAGGCTAATTTCCTGGAATAAGAAGAGTGTTGGGAATCTTGTGGACGAAGCTAGAAGATTGGAAGATGAGGCTATGGATGCCCAGGTTTTGGCTGATAAAAATCATGGGAAAGATCTTCTTGGAGAGCAAGCTATAAGTAAAAGGTTGGAGGCTTTGAAAGCTCTTGAGTTGGAGGAATCCTTGATCAAACAGAAGTCCAGGGTTCGTTGGCTCCATTTGGGAGATGGTAATAACAAATTCTTTTATAATTCCTTGAAAACTAGAAGGCAGAGGAATAATATCAATATGCTTGTGATTGACAGTGTCCAAATGACTGAAGCTAGCTCCATTAAAAACCATATCGTGGCTTATTATAGTAATCTTTCCAAGGAGATGGATAATTCTGCGGTAACTTGGAATGTTGATTGGACCTTGCCTAAATTGAATGACAGTCATATTCGGTGTTTAAATGCTCGAGTGACAAGACCTGAGATTGATGAGGTAGTTGCTAAGTCTGATGGTGGGAAAGCTCTTGGGCCTGATGTTTTCAACGGTCATTTCTTCAAAACTTCTTGGCACATCATTGGTGATTCTATTTCCAAAGTTATTCTGGATTTTTTTGATAAAGGTAAATTTCTGAAAGAGATGAATAGAACTTTCATTACTCTCATCCCTAAATGCAAAAATGTCTACACTTTGAAGGAGTGGAGGGCAATAGCCCTTTGTAATTTTGCTCAGAAGATTATATCCAAGATTTTAGCGAACCGTTTGAGTACCATTCTGCCTGACATTATTGACATTAGTCAGTGTGCTTTCGTTCGAGAGAGGAATATAAAGGATGCTATCTTAACTTCTAATGACCTGCTAAGTAACTTCTTTTTTTGGAGCAGAAAGGTTGCAAGGGGTTCTAAATTTTGTGTGAAGGCTGATATCACTAAGGCTTATGATTCGGTTAATTGGTCCTATTTGTTGAAGATCATGGAGTCCATGGGATTCCCTCATTTTTTGTGTGATTCGATCTATGTTATTTTGGATATTGTCTCTTATCAGGTGCTTATTAATGGTGAACCATTTGTTCCTTTCAAGCCATCTAAAGGGTTGAGGCAAGGTGATCCCCTTGCTCCCCTGTTATTTGTAATCTGTATGCAAGGGTTTTCTAGCATTATCAACTATGAAGTGAGAAACAAAAGATTTAGACCTATTAAATTCAATTGTTCCAATATGGAGATTTCTCATATTCTTTTCGCAGATGATCTGATGATTTTTGGGGAAGCTTCTGAGGCTAACATTGTTGCTTTGAATTCTATTATTCAGACTTTTGGTTTGTTATCTGGGCTGCATCTTAATCAAGGGAAAAGCTCTGCATTTTTCAGTAAATTGGCTATGAATCGCAATTTGGCAGATAAGCTTGGGATTCCTGTTGGAGATCTTTCAGTAAACTACCTTGGCGCTCCTCTATTCTTTGGGCGTCTCACTAAAAGTCTGCGTTATCCTTTGATTGACAAGCTTAAAGGTAAACTGGATTCATGGAAATGTAAATGCCTTTCTTTGGCTGGTCGGGTGGAATAAATAAGATTAACACTCACTGCTCTCTACAGTTTTTGGGCTAATGTTTTTCCTTTGCCTATTTCGGTTTGTAATGAAGTGGATAGGATTTGTCGTGATCTGTATGGGGTGATAAGAAGGAAAAGAAACATATTCATTCGATGGCTTGGGATAAGGTTTGCAAACCTAAAAGAGAAGGGGGTTTGAATGTTAGACTTGCTAAAGATGTATATCTATTGCTGGTCTCATGATAAATTTCTGGAATGTTGCTAATAGAAAAGAATCTTTATGGGTTCGGTGGATTCACAGTAAGTATTTAAAAGGCGACTCTCTATGGAAAGCTAAAAAGCACTTATAATTACTCCTGGATGTGGAATAATCTGGTGAAACTCAAGAGTTTTATGTTAGAACATACTAGTTTCATTATTGAATATGGTGACAAGTTCATGTTATGGAGGGATCCATGGATTGGAAATGGCAAGTTCCTGGATGATGTGGTGGATTTTTCCCTTTGTCTCAAGATGGGTAAAGGGAAATTCATTAGAGTCAGCAGCATTATTTCGGATGGGGAGTGGTGTATTCCGGATTCTAGAACCTGCGTGACCTGAAAATCTTTTTAGAAGATAATATCTATCCTTCTGTTCATGAGGATCAAATTCTGTTTGATGGCAGGGAAGGTGTTAGTTTGAAGTCTGCCTGGAATGCTATTAGAGCCTCTAATCCTGTGGCTGATTGGTGGAATTGGGTATGGGGTTTGAATGATCCGATTAGGTTCAAGTTGAATGCCTGGAAAATTATGTCTGGTTGCCTTCCTACTGCTGATAACCTAAGAAGAAGGGGCATTTATCTCACTTCAATTTGTCTGTTATTCTGTTCCAGCTGATCATTTCTTCTGTGAATGCAGTTTTGCGATTGGTATCTGGAATCGGGCTGTGGTTAATGGTTTCATTGGTTTCAGACCTCAGTTTCTCATGGATTTGCTGAAGATGAAGAGTTTCAGACATTGTGGTTGCTGTTTGACGATTTTATATCATATCTGGAAGTATAGAAATCTTGTTTTTTAAAACAGGATTCCTTGTATAGATGATTGTTGGAATTTGATAGTTGTCGATTTTACAGCTTTGTACAGCTGATGTATAGGATCTAGATAAATACTTTCTTTGTACAAGAACTTTGTGGAAGTGGTGTTGGACCCTTCCCCTATGCTTGATAATAAAAAGGAGGAGCATGCTTGAGTGATCAAAATTATAGTATACATTGAAAGGAGTGCCTACTTATCTACAGCATACAAGAAAAGTCATTGAGGGTTTATTCTACAATTTTTCTTCTATTTCTCGGAATTACAAAAGAGTCATTATATTCTAATCTATGTTGTACAGGAAATAGTGTGGGAGGTATCATATGCAAAATAAATTGATACTTATAGTTACAAACTAATCATTTATTCTAATAACGCAGCAGCATATTTGAATGCAAATTTTTATTTTAGTTTTTGAAATTACAAACTAGTGCTTGTGTATTTCCATAAGGTTATATAAGGTGTAGAGGGGTTGAATGTAATTTTTTAGTCTTTGGTTTTCCAAGATACAGATCGATCCTTGTCTTACTATATATGAAAGGTCGTGGGAAGAGTTGCATGCAATTTTTATCTTTAGTTTTTTGAATTATTAATTGGGCCTTGTTTATTCTGATAAGGTTATATGTACCTCTGTAGTCGGAATTAACTCCTACCGTCTCCGCACTTGCATTGTCGTGTGGTTGTGCAAACAAGTTTGGAGGAGGTAGAGAATGCGGTCGCTCTGACGTGAAACCGAGAAGGATATGTGTGGTGACGTTGCCGATGGCAAGAAGTTATTATTAATTGCATCCCTTGTTTCTCTTTATAGTGATCTTCATCTCCTTAACAATGTGTCCGGTACAACATTAGTCGAAACAAGATTCCACGTCTTTTCCTTTCATCCTACCTTACTTACAACGTAGTGCCTATTAACTCTAATCTTATTTCCTTTTTTCTTTAGCTGGATAAGGTGACGCAAGATCGATTTCGGACTTCAAAGTAATCTAATATTTTCAAATCCATGCTATGGACATGATATGTCTAGTTTATATGTATAAAGGGAAGCAAATTAACCTCGATTACAAGATGTGGGATAGAAGAAAAAAGACAAGTAGTGGCATGACTTATTAACTTAGATAAATAAAGTAAATGATATTTATATAATATCTTCATCCAAAAGTTTTCCGAAGTAGTTCTCAATTGATTCTTGATATCATCATCCTTTACCAACACTCTACCATCTTCATTATTAAAGAAATTCACTTGGCCCATATCTCTTCTCTTATGTGAGCCATCTGACAGCTTCATTTTCCTCTTTCTCTAGCATCCATCTTAAATATCTCCTCAAAAATCTAGCTCTAGCCTCGCTAGCTGCCTTCATAGCTTCCTTCTTTGCTAGATTGTATCTTTTGAACATAGCACTGTCTGTAAGCTATAAATGTACCTTTTTTAAAAATTAATGTCTTTTCATACTACACTCCATTATGTATCACTATTTAAGAAGGCCCTTTACGTTTTGAATCCCCTATCTAACAATTCTTTTTAATTCAAAACTCGTCAAATTGCATTGTATTTACTTCACCTTTTGCCTCTCATGCTTCCATTACTGATTCTTCTATTTCAGGCATTGTTATATTTCCATCAATAATTCTTAATGTTGTAATCAAATACCACCACCAACCTATGTTGAATTGTGAGTTTTGGGGTTGTACATCGGTCCAAACCCAGACTGGACCGGATTGGACTAGACCGGACCAAAACCCAAATAAGAAAATTTTCTTGCATCGAGGACCGCCCCTAATAAAACCTGATCGGTCGAACCGAGAAAATCAAGACCGGACTGGGACTGGACTGAGACCGGACCCAATTACTAAGATTCTCGTTAGTCAGAAAATGTAAAGAAATGAAAGTCGGATAAGTCATTTAATTTCGTCATTATATTGCTTCTACGTAAATACATGCCCGCTAAAAATACAATTTAGTCTAAGATTGTTGCTTTCTACAACAAAAAATCCAGCCATTCATTTATCCCATTGCCGGAAAGCTTCAGTTGTTTCAGTGTCAGCCGACGGCTAGTTGCACAATGTAATTGAAGAGCTCAAACTCTAATTCATCGCTACGCCGTTGACAAAGCCAGCGCTATGAACCTAGCTGAGTTTTCCGGAATGTAAAGACAAGCTAATAGTTATTATGTAAAGAACAGCTCATATTGTTGACATCAGTTGTTAGTATATCGTAAAGTCAATAACTTCATTAATATACTCATAACAGCCAATAACACCCCAACGTTAATGTATTTGCTGCAGTTTCTACAATGATTGAGCAGGCCATACAAGTCACAGGTCATAACCTCTCACAAACATTAGATTTAATTTATAAATATAAAATATAGTTAAATTATTGGATCTAACCAGTCCGGACCAGTTTGTACCGGATTTGGACCAATGACCGGATTAAGGAAATGAAAAGATCGTGGGTCAGACTGAAATTGAATTCGGTGCAAGTCCGGACAGGACTGGATAGCCAGTCTGGTCTGCTCCACCGGTATATGTACACCCTAGTGAGTACGCTTGGGTCACTTTGCTATCCTTAAATATCTTTCCAACTACTCTGCTTGTAATGAAGTAATCTATTTGGTTACAATTACTTAAAAAATTATAAGGATAATATATTAAAGTTAATTACAATAATAAACTTATTGTTTGCACCCACAAAAGCATTTTAGTTTTCATATATAGAAAGCTTTCCTCTTAGAATCATAATTTCATGCAGTTAAATGTTACAAAATTTAAAAAGAACTGATATGAATGTTATGAGATCTTACATTTCCTTTCTTCCACCGTCTTTTGCCACGATCACGACAATCATGGGAACTTCATTCGTAAGCACTCGCACTATCACTCGTATAACCTCACTTTGCTTTCTCTTCCACCTCTTACGTCCACCATTTGTTGCCTCTCCATTGGCCAAATACCAATGCAAAGGCAGACAATTTTTTTTTGGGAGGGGGGGGAAGAGAAAGTGAAGAGGATTCGTAGCCAGTGGTGAGGAATGAGACTACAAAATGTTGGAAGACTCCAAGAGAGGAATGAAGAATGCTAGTAACAATGATCATAAGAGCCTACGGCCATTAAGATGGAGATAGGAGAGGAGCGAGAGAAGGGGAACGGTTGATAAATAGAAAGGGAATAGATGAAGCGCAACCAAGAGCTACTTGACAGTGGTAAAGCACAAAGAAAGGATGAAGACATGCGAGAGAGGCGTAAAGGATGAAGAGAAGTAGACTTTGGCCATTGTTAAGGCACTTGTCCATGGAGGGAGCAGGAAATGTGGACCATGGTTGTATAGGCGGCCAGGCGTTCCGGGGGATGCCCAGACAGCCTAGGTGCCCAGGCGGAGGCCCAGGCGTTTCCAGGTGTTTTTATATATTTTGTATTTTAACGGATATATGTAAAATTTCTGAAAAATACGATCCTTTGTTCCTTACACATATAAATATACATGATAAATATGCAATCAATGTGCTAGCATCGTATGAAGAAAGCAACAAAATCATTAGATATGGATTGAATTGTGGAAGTTTTACCTAAACAAAATTCATATAGAAATCAGAAAGCCAAACATGTATTATGTTTGTAGCCACCAATGTTTTAAAAAGCGCGAAGCGGGAGGCGTCCGGACAACACCTTGTAGCGTTTTTTGAAAAAGCGGATTCCTATATTCTTATATATTTTTATACAAAATTACACATATTTGTATATAAAAAATATATTTCTATGGAACTTATATACATATCTAATCAGTAAATCAGTAATTAAAACTAAGTATTAATCAATACTTTACTTATCAATATTTCTAATCACAAAAATCAGCAAACAAAACAATAATTGTAAATAACCAACTATGAATTTATTATTAAACTCTAAACGACTAATCGATAGTACTAATAGGTAAAATAAGCAAGAATAACAGTAAATCAGTATTTAATTAAGCATTTATTAACACTTACCACCAAACATTATTTCTAATAATCAAGTAAATCGGTAATTGTAAATAACCAACCATAGTCATATACTCTGTTATTTTTCAAAAAAATAACGTATTATTCACCCGCCGTATATGACAGCCGTTTTAAACTCTAAACCGAATAATACGTTTTAAACGTGTTTTATTCGTGTATTGCGTTTTAAACGTGTTCAATACATTTTTTTTGTCGTTTTATACAGTTATGTACTTTTGCTTCACATTTGTTTTTTCCACGTCCTTTTTACTTGCAGCAGGGTTCCACTAAACCGTCCAACCTTCCTCTATCCCTCGGCACACCCTGATCCTGGAGGAGTAACCTTCAACATTATACATGTATGCTCCATCTTCCTCCTCCATTCTCCCCCCTTTTTCCCTGATTTGTGCATGTTGCTTGTTGCTCCCACGTCTTCCCCTTCTTCCAATATTAGGGTAATCAGTTTGATGTTTTGCCATTTAAATCATTAAATGTGTGTAAATATATGTTTGTATGTGTTTGTGTGTGTGTGTATATGTATATGTATATATATATATATATATATATACATATAGTCAGGCTAGAATACACTCAAGTGTATTCGGAGCAAAATACACTCAAGTAGTTTTTCATGATGCAATATTTTTTTCAAAAATCTAATCCGTTTATCATCTTAAACATCTTGTGAATAGCTCACACGCAAAATTTGAGCACATTTGGACATTTATAGCTCATGCTATGAAGACCGCAAAAATTATGCATTTCAAATTGAGTTGCGCGTGTTGATTTTGTTGCCCTCGGATGAGTGACTTACACTCATCCAAATGGGCTCAAAATTTGTGTGCAGCCTAGTTATAGTATGACGGTGAAGATCATTGGTTTACATTTTGCAAAAAAATAGTCTTGATATGCAAACACCACTTGAGTGTAGCGTGTAATCTGTACACTCAAGTGTATTCTAGCCTGACTATATATATATATATATATATATATATATATATATATATATATATATACACACACACACACACACACATATAATCCTTTTTTGTTGACTTTTTTCCGAATAGTTGACCGAACTTTTACCGTACGTTGACCGATTTTTATCCGAATTTTAAACATAATTCCCGATTTCAGAATTTTTCAGCTTAACCGTACGTATCCCGAATACCGAATTTGTGACTATGTAACCACTATGAGTTAATTATTAAGAACTTACTACTAATCTGTAATATTAATCAAATAATCAATATTGTGCCAAAAAAAGTAATACTAATCAGTAATACCAATCAGTAATCAGTGAAAGTAGCAAGGAAATCAATAAAACTAATTATTCAATAGAAGTATAATAGACTAATATTCATTCAAGTATACAATCAGCAAAGAAATTCCAGTATCATGGCTCTAGGAGCCGACTTTTACTTAAGCGAGTCAAAGCGGCCGCCTAAAACAGGTGTTGAAGCGGCCAATTAGGGGGGCTCAGCGGCCCAAAAGCGGACGCTTAATGGTCCAAGCGACAGGCGGACGCCTAAGGCAGAATTACAACGGGACCTGTGAACGCTTAAGCGGTCGCCTGGGCCATTTTTTAATTCACTAGTAGCCAAACATGTATAATACTATTATGTAGAATTTAGGTTAAATCAAAACTAACAAGACCTAAACTAGAACAGATTGACCCTAATTTGAACCCATTCGGTCCAAATTTGATCAAATTTGACCTATTTACCCTAATTTTGTATACCATGACCTAATCAATCCCAATTTCCATAAATTTTTCATATATTCACCTAAATGAGACAAATTTGGCCAAATAAGACTTAGTCATCCAATTTAGAACAATTTCCCCCAAATCATACTAGTTTCCCCTAAATTAGACCTAATGTGTCCAATTTTGACATGATTTGGCCTAAATAAAACCTAATTTTGTATATTATGATCCAATCAGACCTAATTCCCCAAATTTTCCATATATTGACCTAAACAATATCTAATTTGGCCAAACTAGACCTAATCTCACCATATCAAACCATTTCCCCAAAAGCAGACTTGTTTTCCCCAAATCAGACTAATCTGCTCAAATTTGATATAATTTGCCGTAAAATCAAACCTAATTTGTATAACATGACCAAATCAAACCTAACTAACCCTAAATTTCCCTATATTGATCTAAACGAGGCCTTACATGACCAAATCGGACCTAATTCCCCCAAATTAGACCTAATTCCCCCAAATCAGACCTAATTTACCCTAAATTGACCCCGTTTGGAATAAATCAGACCCAATTTAACCATAAAATGACTAATTTGATCAAATTCAGATCTAATTTATGCTAAATTAGCCTTGAATTGGCTTAATTTGGGCCTCAAAAGGCCTTAGGCAACAATTTAGGTCAATTTGGGGGCTGGGCGCCTAGTTTGAGGCAGGCTGACTTAAGCCCAGACGGACGCCTGTACAACACAGATGTGGACAGTAATTTATTTTGAAAATAGCGATACGAAGTTCAACTATAAGACAGTCATGATCATTTAGAATTATCCAAGTTCTGTCGTAAGATAGTATTGACCATTTAAGGTTACCTAGATTTTATGGTAAGATAGAATGATCATTTAAAACTACCTATGTTTTTCTAAGTCTATATATTGCAAATGCTAGAACATTTTTAATGCATGGTGCAAATGGTAGACCTATAAATGTAATACACGCTAAAAGTAAAAATAATTGTCATTCAAATCAAGTGCTCATGATGGTTTTTTATGAATGAAAAAACAGCCAAGAGTATTTCAAATAAGAACAAAAAAACACAGCAAGATAGTGATTATCAAGTTGGTTCAATCATGAGTCTTGCAGAATTTGATTGTAGGGCAATTTCAACATTTTCTATATCCAGCCCAAACAGGAGATTACCAACTAGGCGTGGCTTTTTAAGTTGAAGAATAAATATATACAAACGCATAATGGTTATTTTGCAAAAATTATGCAGTGGAAGCTCATACAGAACAGTCATTGGACCATTAAAAGCATGGTTGGTTACTTTGAATTATCGAAAAGTGCAAAGAGAGATGGCTGTGATCAAGACCCTGTAACTGATTAAACATTAGTCAGATGATCAAATGGGAACTTTTTACCCTAGACCGCCTAGTCCAGCATTATACTTCAAATTGGGAGCCCAGGCAGCTGCTAGTTGTATTTTTAATTCAATGGTCCTTTATATAAAAGATCTTCGCGTACTAATTCACTGGAGAAAGAGTATATATGGCCCAATTCATGTTTAGCATATATGATGAGATGTAAAACTTAACAACAGCACGGAACGTTTTCCTCAGTCACCACAACAAAATATAACAATAAGGAACAGAAAGACAATAAGAAAAAGGCATACCATGAACAAGAAGTATAATTTTACGTTCGTCTTCTTCATCAAAATCCATTTGTACCTCTGTCCCTCTAACAGCCCCAGATCGTAAAAGTTGGCGATCCTCCCATTGAGCATTGTCAGCAGTGAGTTGAGATAATTTCTTACTCTGAGCAAGAGTCATTAGGGACCCATCTCTGCGAGTCTACAATTTAGATAAAACGATTAATATTCAAACCAAGAAAAAAAAAGTTAACATTTAACTATTTAACAAATGTGATATGCCTTAAAACGGTAGAATTGAAATTTACTTGTGCTATTCTAACATATAAGATGTGAATATATTAACATTAGACTATTTAAGTATAGAACATACACAAATAAATCCTCCAATTCCTTCAAACTATATATATATATATATATTGAGAGATACCGTGTATGCTTTATTAGAATGAACTAATGATGTAGGACAGTATGCCTCGGCTCATCATCAGGCTTGGTATCCCCCGTGAGATCCCGAGGCAACTAAGTAGTAGTCATTTAGTATGTTTCCATTGAATATCCAATATTTATTGTTATTCCAAGGACTTAATTGTGAGCATAGTAACAAAACTCTCCGAATTTTACAAAAAATCGGTGCGATTTTATAGGCTCCCGAATATTCACCACGATTAATACGTCGCTCACCAATTTTTCACGACTTTTCACGATTTTTCCCGTCTTTTTGCGATTTATACGATTTTTCACGATTCTTCATTACTTTTCACATTTTTTCACAATTTTTCTCTTTTAAGTCGTTTGCTCTTTTTTTACCAAACCATGTACACAAAAAATCCTTATATACACTAAACCTCCAACCCCCCACTCTCTCAACAGTCCATTGTTATTACTCGACTATTATTTAATTCTTTTCGTACTTTTTTCACTGAATAAGATTGTATGTATAGTGAATAGCTACATGTGTATCTAATATGTATGTATATATATACAAACATACGTATATATATGTATATATATACATATATGTGTATAGATAAGTATATATATGTATATATACCGACTTATTCTCGATTATTTCCGATTAGTTGACCGAACTTTGACCGAAATATATCGACTTTTTCACGATTTTTTCCAATCTTTTCCAAATTCCGATTTTTTCCAGCCAGCCGAAAAGTTGCCAAATCCCGAACTTGTCACTATGATTTATCACAATTTTTCATGATTTAACTAGTCTAATCTTATTTTTCACAAAACCATGTAGAAAAACTCTTGATATATGTTGAACCACCAACCCCCACTCTCCTGATGGTCCATGTTGCTACAGCATCCTTTCTCCCCTCTTCTCCTTCTCTAATGTTGTGTATGCATCCTTGACTTAATATCCTTCTCTTCAATCAGTCATCTGGCCCTCTTAATTTTCATTACTTTTTTCATATTTGCATCTTCTCTAATATGACCAGTATTCTCAATGTTTAATTAATGAATAGTGTTGTTTAGCATGTTTCTGTCAAATTGTTATATACATTACTATTGTTCAACTTTTCTATAATTCATTTCCTGCTTTTCTCACTATATATAGCTTGCTTCTCCCGATTATTCTCAAATAGTTGACCAAAAATTATCAAATTTTCCCATATTTTTGGATTTTTGATTTTTTTCGGCCTGGCAAAACAATTATCAGATCACAAATTTGTCACTAAGCCTATTGGCCTCTTCTGTTCGCATTCTCAATCAGTTAACATCTCGAGGTGCACCATAACTCGCTAGAGGCTTGTCTTTTACACTGATACATGACAAATTACGTTCTCCGCTCGTCACTAGGATTGACATCCCCTGTTAGAGCATAAAACTAACCAATTTGAAGTCATTCACTAAATTTAGGGCCTTCATTTAATTGCACAAACCTCTTACTTAAACATTAAAGTACTTAATTGTTATTTTTACGACTTGATTGTAAGTACTAAAATCATTTTTTTAATGATTTGATTTGGTTATTACTTAGGAAGTACTCACAATAATTTCTTTACAGGCGTTTCAATCAATTTTGTTGCAATACTAGCTAGCCCTCCAGTATATGTCCGTGCATGCTACATTTTATCGACTGATCACTTCGGGTATTTGGTGTCCCGTCACGTATGGCACCAACGTTGAATGATATTTATTTTCTAGTTGTTATCATAAATGAGCCCATACACATAAGTCTTATGATATATACTTTAAAAGCTCATTTGAACGATATTTGAAAGACATCCTATCTAAGAAATGAACATATTCATACAAATAGACTAAGTATAACAGCGGTAAGTAACAATTGGAAAATATCTTCCAATATTGGGGTTTATAGTCCCTATCCCATATATATATAAAGATGTGCACTCGTACAATGGAACCTAAAATGAATATATGTAGTAACTTTGGAGCTGAATGGACTTGTTAAGACAACTTGTGTAGCCTCAAAAGTCAAAAAGCACTATACCTCAAAGGAATAGACACAATTCTAGTGTAGCCTCTGTGTTTGGATGTGTGTGTCCCCTACTTGGTGTTGTTGAATAGTTTTACAATATGCATTTTAGTAATTAGGTGTTAGTTATCAAAAAATCACTAGGCAAAATGAATACATTAAGTTGGTCCTAGGATGTGTTTTTATACAAGAGATGGGACCAAATCCATTGTTATGATCCAGTCAGAGCTTCGTAAGTAAACTGGGTAATGAAACCCTAATAATGGTTTAATTATGTTTTCCATGATACTAAATACTTCTTCATCATCAAAGCCTCAATCCCACCCACGTTGGGTTGACTACATGAATCTATCTTTACCAATCAAATTTGTTGTGGTCGCTCATATTCTAATCAAGATGTAAAGATTCAAAATCTCTCTTAAAAGCTCTTCGCAGGTTCATTCAGGATTGCAGCTTCTTATTTTATCCATGCTCGACTCGATGGCATTGCTTTGAATAGGTGAATTAGTCGCTCTGTTTTCCACATGTGCATGCCATCTCAGACGGCCCTTATGCAACTTGTCGTCAATGCTCACCACCCCCACTTTGTTCTTGATATAGTCATTTCCAATGTAATAAAAAATGGGCTGAGTGGCCGCTTAAGTCATCTACCCATCCAGCCACTTAATTTAGCCCCTACAAGAGCTGCAAAAAGCAAATGCTCAGGGCCCACTTAATCTGCCTAAGCGGCCGCTTAGAATGTGTCAAAAAGCTTCTGCCTTGGCCCGCTTAATGAAAAGATGCCAAACAGGCCCATTAGCAAGGCCCAACCCATTCAATTTAGTTCATATCAGTACTTTGTATTTCAAATATAATTCTCAGTTCAGTTCTTAAGTGTTATTAGATGACTTACTATTAATCCAATACTAGCTTACTGTTGCATGAGTATATCTATAATTTCATACAGAACATAATTATAATATACATTTCTGTGCATAAATTAATATATTATATAAGTTTAATGACATATAAATAATTAAACATGAAACACAAAGCTATTCTATTGTTATTAACGTGATTCCCTTGATGGGTAATATTTATTGGAGGGTTACCAAATTTTTATTAATCGTTGGTAGTTCCCTTTACCATTGTCCACCCCAACCACTCTCTTGTTCTCCATGGTTGGTGTGAGAGGGGATATAGAAGAGAAAAGAAAAAACGACCATTCATCCGACTATGTTGTCTGATTCCAACTTATTTGTATGTGCTTTGTGTTAGAATATAGCCTATTTAGTTAATAGGTTAATAATCTATTGTCTACATTGGCCTGTTGCCCATGGCACATTAGGGTTGAGTCGCTTCCTTTGTGCTTCCTTGTAATAGCCTCCTTTCCTATATATAGGACGGGTGTACATATCAATAGAACAACACAACATTATTGTATACACTTCTTCACACTTTGTAGGCACCTACTGCAATGCATCTTTTCAGTGGCAGTGCATATGTTTCAAGCATGTTGGCCGCCTGCTGTAACACAATGTTCCTATAGCAATGCTCTTATTCTGACTGCCATCCATTTCTGTAGTAGTGCTTCTTGTTGGGACTATTTCGATAACAATGGCGACGCAGATGACTTCTACAAATGCCTTCTAGCTTCTTCTGCTCCACATGCACGCCAAAGTTTCAAATGTTTATTCCTAATTGCACCTACTGGTCTGGACTACTAACTCTGTGTCTCTTCACCAAGAGAAGAAGACCTTTCTACCGGTTGTGTCCTTTCGATCTCAGGGAGAGTGTTTGATTATTTTCTTGCAAGATTTAAGGGGAGATCAGTTTATACAATGGGCTATTGTTATCTCTTTTGTAGTCTTTTTTTTTCTTTTTCAGTCAATCTTAGCAAGTTGTGCATGTGTTTCACCCACGGTCCAGCTTCAGGGGGAGTGCTAAGAGTTATTAGTTATTGAGTTTATTATGTGTATGCACCTAAGCATGTTTGACCCATAGTGTTTGAGTTTAAATCTTAAGTTTCCCAAGCATGTTTGACCCATAGTGTTCGAGTTTAAATCTTAAGTTTCCCCCTCTCATATAAAGTAGGGTTTTGTCTAATAGAATCATCCTATTGCCTCCCTTACTATATTATGTATATGCGCCTAAGCATGTCAACCCCATAGTGTCTGATTTTAAATCTTAAGTGTCCAAGTTCTTCTTCTTCTTCTCCCATTTCTCAGTCATATATATGTTTTAGATTAACCCTAAGCATGTTGGGCCCAGTGTTTCAGTCCTAGTTTTAAGTGTCCCTGTCTCCTAGATATAGTAGTAGGCTTTTTTCTGATAGAATCATCATATTGCCTCCTACCTTACTTTCCACACTTCTATTCTCGTTAGAGTATGTTTTTAGTTTTATCTTCTTCCTACCCCAGGTATTCTGTTTTTTCTCAATAATGGCAAGAACCTTCTTTGTCTCCTATTTATCCTCCATTTCTTCCTCTCAAGTCTCAAAAGCAACCTTATGGGTACTTCTTGCTCCTCTTGATCCCTTACATGCTTCTTTCCTCCTCGCTCATCTTCTTCCATTTCTCAGTCATGTCCATGTTTTAGAATAACCCAACTTGGCTTTTATATGAGTACTCACAAATTAGCCATCACCACCTGTTTTACATTTACATTCAATTTCTATTGTATGTTAATGTTTAACAATTCTAATGCAATTGCAAACTTGCATATATTACAATTATTTATATTAAGTTACATCAATTTCTCTCTTATTTACTTGTATACATTTAAATCGCCTGAAGCAGCACTTATCTGACGTAAAGGCCAATCCGTCGTCATGCATTGAAGATAACTATGATATTAAGTAAGAAATTAGGCAAATTATTGAGGATATACACAAGAACGATGAAAACAGAAAAGTCATAGCAATTGTACAGAAGTTGTCATTGCTATTGCTAAGATGAAAGAGACTGATGAGTATCACAGCATCACCACCCCTGGATCGCATTAGTCAATGCGCCAAGTAGGGATAAAGGAGGTCATAGACAAGAAAGAAGGAGAACCAGTGAATAAGTTTATGTGCAGATATTTTTTCCTTTCTCTTCTTCCTTCTCGTCCTGCTGGTGCCCTCTCTTCTTCCTGCTTCTTTTTTTCTCATATGGCAGAAAAGTTCTTCAGCCACTCAAGCAAGTAAATCCTACTGGTGTACCAAACACCACCTATGTTTACTTGGCCAAAATCTCCATCAAGACATTATTGTTATATGACTAAAGAATAGATTGACTATTAGGAGAGTTCTTGTGCATCTATGCAAGTGTATCAGTTCCCTTATTGAAGGAATGTAATACGAATATATTCCCGTATTCAACTCCCCATGTACTGCCAGTTAGATTCCAAAATATACCATATACACAGTAAGCACTATTTGACCTGTCTGACGTTGGCAATGTACAGATATATCGTTAAAGTCATTTTTCAAATTCCATGGGCTTGAATGACTTAAATCCTTCAAAAACTAAGGCATGTTCCTCAATTTTTTTTTTATGAAAATGTTTTAAATGAAGTTCTAGAAATGTTTGAAGATCTAGTTATTAGTATATGTGCTTTATTGTGTTATGTTATTTCTTTTGTTATGGGCTTTAGAATTGTCTTGTCTTCAGCCTTTTTCTTTTATCCCATATTGCCAAACTCTGTCTGTTGGTTCACTCTTTTGTCATATAAAAGAGAGTACATTGTATTTTGTTTTACATATCAAATAAACATTTTACCACTCTATATGGTATCAGAGCACTATGATCCCTTTAACCCTAGCCGTCATCTTCTCCCTCCCTAACCCTAGCTGCCGCCATCTCATCTTCCTCCTTCCACCCGCCGCCCGTTGTCGCCCCTCCTCCTTCCGCCAATGCTTGCTGCCCCTCCTTTCCCTTCTGCCACCGCACGCCACCGCCCCTCCTACTGCTACATGCGGCCGCCGCCCACCTTGTTGCCGCCGTCACCCACCATCACCACCCGTCGCTAACCCTCCCACCACCACCACATGTTGCCACCTAAGAAGCACGGATACGGATACGTATCCGATACGGGTATGGGTACGGGTACGGATACGAGGATACGACAATTTTTGAAAATATAGGATACGGGTACGTCATGGATACGGCAATTTTTAAATATTTATTTTAATATTTTTAAAAATATAACCAGTATATTTATTTTAAAAATAGATGAAGACAATCAAATTTCATTCAAAAATCTCAATATTTCTAAAGAAAATGGAAACCAATACCTTAATATCAAACAATGATTTAAAAAGGGGCCTTTCATTCATATTAATGTGAGACAGAAGTTACAAAAAGACATGATAATATCATATTTTAAACCTTTCACATTTCATGTATTATGTAATGTTGTGTTGTAAAGTGAGTTGTGTCATATGTGATACCAAACTATCTTCTGTGATGTATGGCTAGCTACTATAAAGCAGGGATATAGATACAGAAATGAATACGGGTACGGTACGGGGAAACGACAATTTTGAAAATATAAGATACAAGTACATGGATACAACAACTTTTCTAATGTTTATTTTAAATTTTGACAGATATACCAATTTCATTCTCAAATCACAATACAACAGGGGGAGTCGAGAGTTGGAAGTCACACGGTTTTGGGATTTTGAGGGATCACACG
Source organism: Alisma plantago-aquatica (assembly GCA_963693085.1). Lineage (NCBI taxonomy): Eukaryota > Viridiplantae > Streptophyta > Magnoliopsida > Alismatales > Alismataceae > Alisma > Alisma plantago-aquatica. The sequence continues at coordinate 1,794,292,546 of OY856409.1, forward strand.
AGTGGGGTGCTCTCTTGGCTGCTAAATGGGTTGGTTGTATCCTAGCTGCATTGAGGTCCTATCCTGCTAATAAAAAAAGGAATACGACTTAAGAAGTATTTGGTATCTATTAGAGAGTATCTAGGGAGGATTAGTATCAGATATGCATTAAGTACTGGTAGGACACCTATTTTGGAGTATTGGTGCTTGGAAGTTATTTAAAAAGTGAAATCCCAAAAAACATAGGAGGTACAAACAATAAAGAGAAGAGGGAAGATTGGCATTTAGCAAGAGGAATGGTGACTAACCTTGAACTACTTCGAGGAAGCAACTATGACAGCCTTGCTGCAAGCTACTACTTAGCAGAGAGGGTTGAGACATGAGCAGGTATCAAATGTTAATCAAGCAATGTCATGCCCAAATTTTTTTTTCTAGTTTTTACAGACTGGATACGGCTTGGATACGGATGGATACGGATTAGGAGTATCCGATACGTATCCAGGAGTATCCACGGAGTATTGGTATCCGATACGTATCGGATACGGGTACGGCATCTGTTTTGGAGTATCTGTGCTTCATAGGTTGCCACCCAACCCCCTCCCATATGCCATGCCGCCTCCACCACCCATCCACAGCCCGCCGTCGTCGACCTGCCACCACCCTTTCCTACAATCGTTGCCTCTCACATCCATCCTTCCCGCCTACCGCCACCGTCACCCCCTTCACTTCACTCGCACACCACCATCTCCACCATATAGCCTCTTACATCCTATCATTCCCTCCTTTCTAGACTATTGGTGTCTCTAGATAATTTTTAAATATAGCACATTGGCGTTCTAAACGTTCTTCGTTTCCTATCTGTCTGCGCCTCATGGTGGAGTGACTTTCTCTCCATGATGGCATAGGTTTTTCTCTGATCGCTATTACCCCTCTACGAGTTTCTCTGATCTGATGCTTCAGATCTATTGTTGTTGCCTTCTACCTCGTTGTGGGTTTCTTCGGATATGTTGATCCCGACCCTGTACATCCCATGAGTTGGGTTACTACTTCGACTACTACATGTTGACTACTGCTATTGCCTACTGACTACTACTACTGCCTGTTGTTGCTCCTGAGTTGTGTCCCTTTTATCTGCTTCTGCTTCTTGTCGTCTTCTGACATATCCTTTTGATGGCTTCCGCCGACTCACTTCGGACGCTATGTCACTACCATAGTAATATAGGCTCCCGCCTAGGCCCCCTAGGCATTAGGTGGGTCATCTTAAACTGTGCGCCTAGGCTTTCAAATAACTAAAGTGAATGCCTAAGCCCTTTTAGGCTCCAATTAAGAGACTTAAAGACCAAATTCACATGGATTACATCTGAATTTGGTCAAATTACATCTAGTTTAGTTGTTTTAGGGAAAAAAATAGATCTGATTTAGGCCAAATCAGATCTAATTTGGGCAGATTAGGTCTGATTTCATGGGAAATATGTCTGGTTTGGGGAAAACATGACTTATTTGGGGGAATTTGGTATGATTTCTCTAAATTACGACTCATTTAGATCAATGTAACACGAATTAGGGGATATCACGTCTGCTTAGGTCACATAATGTCGAAATCGGTCCGACTTAGGCCAAATTGAGCAGACTAAGTTAAATTAGGTCCAATTTAGATCATGTTAGGTCAAATCAAAGCCGAATAGGTCTAGCTTAGGTCATGACAAGTTTGATGTAGTTGAACTTATAATTCATTAAGCTTAGGGATAACCAATAAAAATGTACATAGTGATGTACATAATTGAATATAGCTAAATGTATGTGCAAAATCGTTATACATACATGTGTGTGTGCAAGTATAAACAAATATGAAGAACGACTAGAAACACCTAGGCCCCCTAGGCTTGCCTTGGGTGGGAAGGATCACCTAGCAGCCTAGACAAGTACGGTCAGTACGGTGAAGTTGGATTGCTCCAACTTTCACACTTGGTATGCAGCCTTCGAGCTCTATGTTAAAGATCAAGGTCGTTATTCGCATCTTATATATGATGGTTCGGCTGTACCTGCTGACATTGTCGATGATAAAACCACACAAGCTTATGATTTATGGGTTAAGGAAGATTTCGGCGTCATGACCTGGATGCTCAATAGTTCTGAGCCTAAAATCAGTCAGTCACTTCTTCTCATGCAGACTGCCAAAGTCATGTGGGACCAGCTCTCATATATTAAGTGTTTGAAATTTTTCATACAACTGGCTAAGGAGTATTCTACTACCGACTTTGTAGAGGATTATTACAAATAATGTTGTGCTCTCTGGAACGAGTTCGAGGTCTATCACCCTCTGCTGATATCACTAAAATACAGCACCAGCTCAGTGAACAGCAATAGGTGCAATTTCTTGTGGGCTTACCCCACTCATTCTCTGGAGAGGTAGATCAGATATTGTCCGGCGACCCGTTGCCTACTCTGTGTGACATCCTCAAAAGGGTTCAACGACTCCCTTCAGTCTCCTCATTGTCACACGACCACTCTGATGTTGCTATGGTTGTTCGCTCAGGAGACTCCTTTTGTGGTCGGGGTCGGGGTCGAGGTCGTGGTCGCGGTCACTCTGGATCTAGTCGTGGTTATTCTTCATATGGTCTTAATTCTTCTGAATCACGCTATTGTAACTATTGTAAGGCACCAACCGTAGTGAGGACCGTTGTTGGATCAAGCACGGTAACCCTGCATGTACAAATCATGCATGTGCAAATCAGGTCACTACTGATTAACCTGATTATGCATCATCCTCTTCATCTCAGCCCTCTGCGGAGTGGAATCGCTCCGAGTTTGAAAAGTTGCTTTAGGCTTGTCTCGCTCCCTCCACTGTTGATTCTTCTACTGATGGAGATTTTGTTCATCTTGTATCCTCTGCACCCTAAGAAGCACGGACATGAACACGGGGCACGACAATTTTTAAAAATCTAGGACACGGACACGATGTGGGACACAAAAATATATATACATATATACATACATATATTTACATAAATATATACAGTTAAACACACACACATATATATATCATCATCATCACCTAAGCCTCAGTCCCAACTATGTTGGGGTCGGCTACATGAATCCTTCGTTTCCATTCAGCTCTATCATGGGCCATATTCTGGTTGAGGTGTAGAGAATCAAAATCTCTCTTTATAAGCTCATCCCATGTTAATTTAGGTCTTCCTCTTCTATTTATTGTGCTTAACTCAATAGCATTGCTTCGTATGGCTGCATTAGTCGGTCTGTGTTGCACATGTGCGTGCCATTTGGGTCGGCCCTCATGGAACTTGCCCTCAATGCTCACCACCCCCATTTTATCCCTGAAATAATCATTTCTCAAGCGATCTTTTCTAGTCTTCCCACACATCCATCTCAACATACGCATTTGAGCCACGGTCATCTTGTTGAGACCTTGTTTCTTCACCACCCAACATTCACTCCCATAGAGCATGGTTGGCCGTATAGCTATTCTATAAAACTTACTCTTAACCTGAGAGGGATCTTACGATCACATAATACTCTAGTTGCACTCCATTTCAACCATCTTGCAGTGATCCTGTGACAAAACATTATTTTGGACATCCCCATCTATTTGAATAATAGAACCCAAGTAACAAAATTTATCACATTTTGGTATATCTACTCCATCCAACTTGGCTCCATCATTCACACTGCGGGATTGGCTGAAATTGCAATGCATATATTCAGTTTTGCTCCTGATAATCATCAATTCATTTGATTCCAATGCCTCTCTCCATTGTTCAACTTTATCATTTAATCCATCTTTAGTTTCGTCAATCAATACAGTATCATCAGCAAATAACATAAACCAAGGAATATCATCTTGAACATCCTATGTCAGTTCATCCATAACAAGAACGAACAGATATGGGTTGAGTGTGGACCCTGTGTACCCCAAATGTGATAGGAAAAATTGGTATCTCTCCTCCAGGAGTCTTCACACTTGCAGTAGAGCTATCATGCATGCCTTTGATCAAGTCAATGTATTGGATTGGCACACCCTTTTTCTTCAAAACCATCCACAACACTTCTCTGGGTACTCGATCATAAGCCTTTTCCAAATCAATAAACACCATATGAAGATCTCTTTTGCTTTCTCTATACTTCTCCACAAGCCTCCTTATCAAAAAAATAGCATCTGTTCTTGATCTTCCAGGCATGAAACCAAATTGGTTGTTTGATATCTGCGTTATAGATCTTAGCCTCTGCTCAATAATCCTCTCCCAAAGCTTCATTGTATGACTCATCAACTTGATACCTCTATAGTTTGTGCAGCTCTGAACATCACCTTTGTTCTTGTAGATGGGGACTATAGCACTATTTCTCCACTCATCCAGCATCTTCTCGGTCTTCATGATCTTGTTAAAGAACTTTGTTAACCACATAACTCCTTCATCCCCCATATTCTTCCATACATCAATGGGAATATTGTTTGGTCTGCATGCTTTTCTCATTTTCATCTTCTTCAAAGCATTCTTAACCTCAAATGGTGAAATTTATCATTTGTAAATGATATCTCTTGTATACATGTCACACGAGTCTCATATATATGTATATAATTTATTTGTAAACAGAGGAAGCTCCAGAATTCTTAACAACAAGAAGAAACAAAGGTCACCATGATATCCACTTTATATTCACAATTGTATTCAAACCCACTATGCTAATCGATATCAAATTTAGCATACAAAATGATATATTAAATTATTATAATATCCAAGAATGATGGACTGCAAGAAAATCTTTAGAACTTAATTACACAATGATTTGAAGGTTCCAATACCGATGGAGGTGTGGAGTAATGGGAAGAGGAGGGGAAGCAGTAGCAATAGAGGGGAGATGTGTATGGGTGTTGATGATGGTGGTGAAGCAAGAGGATAACATGTTTAGTAGTCATGTAGGAGTGGAGGGTAGAGGGAAGAGACAAAAATGAAACATAATTGCATGTTAGTATGAGGAAAAGGAGTGAAGGAGAGGTTTTGATATAGTAAGAAGAGGTGGGTGGAGGAGTGGACACATTAGAGGACCAACAAAGTAGGAAGAAGAGGAGAAAAGGAACTAGATAAGAAAATCAAGAGGAAGAAGAGGGAAGGAGTTCCTAAAAAGGGAAGGAAGTTGCTTCTAATGGCTGCTCTAGGTGTTGGCAGCTCCTGCTGCAAATGGTTGTCGCAAACGGCTGCTGCTTATGGTGGCTTTAGCTTCTAGTGGTTGTTGATGCAAAGGCTGCTTGTAGCAGCTCCATCTCTTTATGATAGCTGCTTGCAGCAACTTCAGCACCTAGCTACTACTTGCAGCAACTGCTACAAGAGGCGGTTTCATATGTTCTCTCGGGAACAACAATTAGAGGGTGACACTTGTTGGTTACCTTTCGAGGGAAGGGATGATGGTTTTGGTGAGTTGAGATTTGGTTGAGGAGTTTACGGGGTTGGGTCTTATTTTCTCTTTTCTTTTAGTTAGATCTTATGTGGGCTGGGTTGCCAGTGTCCACTAAGCGTCCTATATGTGTCTACGCCGTGTCCCGCTTGCAAACAAAAAAATGAAATTGGACAAGCTAGAGAAGTGTCTGCCACGTGTCCACGTGTGCCCAAAGAGTGTCCGGGTTGGACACGTGTTGGACACGGACACAGCAGCCTTCGGGAAGTGTCTGTGCTTCCTAGTTTGCACCTCATGGTAAAAAAAAATGGGTGATTGATTCTGGCACCACCTCTCATATATCTGGCAATTCTGCTTTGTTTTTTGAACTTCATAAAACGTCTTCTGTTCCACCTGTTACACTTGTTGATGGTTCACAAACACCTATTTCTGGCATCAGGAATATCTGCACTCTTGAAAATTTATTATTGCATTCAGCCTTTTTTGTTCCAGAATTTCCTTTGAATTTGTTATCTGTTAGTAGCACTGTGAAGATCATGTGGTGCTCTATTACTTTTGATTCGAACAGTGTTGTTTTTCAAGATCTGCGCACGAGGATGAGGATTGGTTCGGGCCTTGAGGGACCAGACGGGTTATACTACTTGGATCCGCCAAAGACAACTGCTCTGTTGACTGCGTCTGTCACCGGGCTCCAATGGCATTATAGACCTGGGCATCCATCTACTACTAAATTGAAGCATTTAATTCTTGTTATTTCAGATTCAATTTTTCATTGTAAAACTTGTCATTTGGGCAAACAAACGTGTACTACTTTTTTGGGTACAAGCAACCTTTTGATATTGTGTGTGTTTACGTTTGGGGTCCCCATTCTATTCCAAGTATTTCTGTCTTTCGGTAATTTATGAGTTTTATTGATGACTTTTCTTGAACTACATGGTCGCGCCCACATGCTAGACACCATCACTTCCTTTTTTGCTGAGATTTGTACCCAGTTTGACAAATCTATCAAAGTTTTTCACACTAATAATGCTCTAAAATTTGTGCAATCGTCTGTTAGCCAATTTTTCCGCAAGTTGGATCCTACTCATCAAACTTCATGTTCATACACTCTGCAACAAAACGGGGTTGTGAAGCGCATAAATCGGCATCTCCTAAAAGTTGCATGCACCTTTCTTTTTCATTATCATGTACACTAAACTTTTTGGCCTGAAGCTATATCGACTGCTTGTTACCTGATTAATCGCATGTTCTCTTATGTCCTTGGCAATCAGATACCTTATCAAATACTATACCCCAATGCCCCACTTTTCAGTGATGCCTCAGACTTTTGGCAACACTTGTTTTATCAAAAACTTTCATGTTGGTTTGACTAAGCTTGACCCACGGTCTACCAAATGTGTGTTCTTGGGTTACTTTGGAACTCAGAAAGGTTATAAGTGCTATGATCCCTCTGCGAAGAAATGGTTTGTTAGTGCTAATGTGGTCTTCTATGAGCATATGCCATACTACTCTACAGCAGGCTCTACACTGACATTTGATCAGTTAATTGATACACCTCTACCTGTGATGGTTGGCATCGACCTTCCTCATCCAGATGTGGCCCCATGCATGCCTCTTATCAACGACGCTCGAGAACTACAACTCCCTCCATGGCCCCTCCATCTCCAATTCATCCATCCTCGTCGGTAGATCCACCTCCACCTCAAGTATTTTCTGATTTGGATGTTCCTATTAATCTAAAGAAAAGGGACAAGGTCTTGCACTCGGCATCGTGTTGGTAATTCTTGTTCAACTGCAAACATGGACATGAATTTTGCCAATTTTAACTCTGCTTTATCTGCTATATATATTCCTAAGAAGGTTGCTCAGGCTTTATAGCATCATGCGTGGAACTAAGCTATGGAAACTAAAATGCGGGCCCTTACTGATCGGCATGTGGGATTTGGTTGATACCCCTGTTGATTGCTCGCCTGTCGGGTGTCGCTGGATCTTTACTGTAAAGTATCAACCCGATGGCACAATTGAACGTTTGAAAGCTCGCCTTGTTGCCAAAGGTTACACTCAAATGTATGGGGTAGATTACTTTGAGACTTCCTCTCCTGTTGCACGTCTGAAATATGTTCATGTTCTTATATCTGTGGATGTAAACTATGATTGGCCTATGTCTCAATCAGTGTTTTAAAAAGCGTTTGGAGCAGCCACTAGCGACCCCGACCCTCTGCCGCCTGAAAATGGCCTTTAGTGCCATCTGATCGGGCTAGCAAAAAGCAGCCGTTTTGACCCGCTTAGTTGAAAAGCACATACTTGACCCAAAATAATGCCCAAACTTGTTTTTGGCCCAATAGGGGGATTAAAAAAGCTTATGGAAAAGTAATCCCTGCTTCATTTATTCACTGTATTTACCTCATACGCTTGTAACATGTTCTTTACGTTGCACCTATACTAGGAGGTACATTGTTTGTAAATCAAGGTACATGTATTTGTACTAATTATAGACCTTTATACCTAACTAATTTATATATGTATATAAATGTTGCACCTATACTAGGAGGTACATTGTTTGTAAATCAAGGTACATGTATTTGTACTAATTATAGACCTTTATACCTAACTAATTTATATATGTATATAAATGGCATGTATGCATGTACTAATGCTCTACAATGTACTATTTATGTACTACATGTCTGTTTGTATATATGTACTACTCTATGTACTAGTATACGTATGTAATAGTTATATACTTTATGATATGTATGTATTTATATACTATATGATATGCATGTACTATTGATGTATTACAGTTTGTCTGTATGTATGTACTAGTTCTCTACTATGTACTAGTATGTGTATGTACTAGTTCTATACTATATACTATAAATTCATATATGTATAAAAGTCCCTACATAATGATAATTTATACATGAATGTGTAATTTTATACAAAATTACATAGGAAAATAAGCATTCGCTTTTTTAAAAAGCGACCATTGAGCACTCGCCTGGCGCTCAAGCGGCCATAAGGTGTTGTCCGCTCACCTCCCGCTCCCGCTTTTTAAAACATTGGTTTCAGTTAGACGTTAAAAATGCCTTTTTAAATGGTGATCTGCATGAGGAGGTATACATGGAGCAAACACATGGATTTGTTGCTCGGGGGGAGTGCTCCAAAGTGTGCAGGTTGCGCAAAGTGATCTATGGACGGAAATAGAGTCCCCATGCCTAGTTTGACAAACTGAGTAGTATTCTTCAGAAATTCAGTTTCCGCCGCTCTCGTTCTGATCACTCAGTGTTCATCAAGAAAACTTCATTTGGACTTGTCATTCTGATTGTTTATGTTGATGATATAATTTTATCTGGGAGTGATCAAGCAGGCATCCAGGCTACTAAAGAGTATCCAAAAAAATACGTTGTCACTAAAGATCAAGGAAAATTAAGATATTTTCTAGGTATCGAAGTCTCTTGCTCTTCCTCATGTATTTGCTTATCTCAAAGGAAATATATTCTGGATCTTTTGTCGGAAACTGGAATGCTTGGAACAAAACCCACTACTCCCTTGGATCCTAATACAAACTGGAATGCTTGGAACCAAACCCACTACTATTCCCTTTCATGAGTGAACTAAACATATTCAGGTGGATTGCCATTTCGTCAGAGAAGTTATCTTGTCTGGCAATATCTCTACTCCATATACTCACACTTCTGATCAAGTTGCAGACATCTTCACAAAACTTCTTCCCAAGGCTAGATTCACTACCATGATTGACAAGTTGGGCATGATTGATATCTATGCTCCAGCTTGAGGGACGATATTAGTATACGTTCTTTATTGTGTTATGTTATGTTATTTCATTTGTTATGGGCTTTAGACTTGTCTTGTCTTTAGCCTTTTTCTTTTATCCCATATTGCCTAACTTTGTCTATTGGCTCACACTATCTTGTCCTAGAAGAGAGTCCATTGTATTTTGTTTTACATATCAAAAAAGCATTTTACCACTCTATACTAGTAAACATATCTACAACTAGGGACACCTGGAGAGATATATCAAACCAAATTTTAATGGAAAAAATATGAGAACTGAGGAATATATAGGAAAAGTGATAAATAAAACAAAGAATCTTTCAGGAAACATAAACAAATACAAATGTATATCATTGATATTAATCATCTACAAATGTTAATCGATGGATTGATCATGGTTACCAATTTTTTTGCCAATTCTGCTTCCTTTTTTTGGTTTGACTTTTCATCCCCGAGAAAGAATGAGGACATATCACCCTCAAACATTGTATTGTGCTCTTCCCGGTCATACCTACAAACAGACACCGAGAAAAGAAGGTAAGATGCAGAAAGAGATGCAATTTAAAGGCGTCCTTGTAGAGACTTAGATTTTAAGTAAGATATGAAGACAGAATTAGTTACGATTATAAGGTGTCAAAGTAAAATTAGCTACAGACTACAGTTTGGCGTTGGTTTAAGGTGCTTTGAATCGTGATCAGAGTAGTCAAGGAAGCTAGATGGTGGCCTCCTAGATGTGTATGTGTATGGGATCTCTCTCTCTCCCCCCTCTGCCTATCCCTCTCCCTCTCCCTCCCTCTCTATCTATCTATCTATCTATCTGGCCAATGCACATTGCATGCAGCCGGTATCCCACCTTCCTCCACATTCATGATGTCAATAGCAAGGGTTGTGTAGATCTCTCCATCCTACTTTCGACCAAGGTAGTGGGCCTTTGTGGTCTACCCTCCCCAAGTTGCCCCTACCTAAGGAAGGGGTTGGTGAGATTGATTGAGGTCACAACCCCTCTTGTGGCGCCCCTACAGCAATCATCTAGGTCTTTGTCTGCACTGTAGCAGAAGACTGCTAACAATAAAGCAATTTTTTTGGAGAATTTGATCTCTAAAGAGAATGAATCTATCATTTAGCCCCTGCAAGACACCAACAACCTCCATCCAAGTTCTTTAGGGGCAAGCCCTCCTCTAGCTCGGGTTCTCCTGCGATTCTGTATAGGACTGCACGCCCTTCTATATATTTGCTCAAGATCCTTTTTCTACTGCTCTGCTATTGTTATACTTTGTTGTGATGTCTTTCACACTAGATCACCCCCACAGTTTGGTTACCATTGTGTCTTGATAGGAAGAATACTTCATGTTGCATAGATCTCTCGAGGTCTATTTCATCATTCAATTAAAACGGTGTATCTCAATGAGGTTGTGCCACTCTAGCTATTGTTGATGATGAAGACAATTCAAATTGGATCACATGCATAACGGGTCAAAAATGACTCTTGTCATGAATTGGATTGCATATAGCGTTGAATCTGGCACCATCTCTACTTTACCCTAAAACTTCCAAAGCAATGTGGGACCACTCTGGTTGTTTCTATGCTCACACACAAAATCCCAAGAAAGCTTTAGTAATTTTAAGGAAATTGAAACGACTTTGTTTACTCTTGACACTGACATACAGGATCACTATGCCTACTTCAAAACTTTTTGTGATGATTTATAATTAGATATGCTTTGACCACTAAGTGGTGATTTTACTGAAGTACAACAACAACGTCAGGTCTGATCCTTCAACAAGGATCCTTCGTTTTGAATCAGCTCCTCAACAGATCACACATCCTATTATTACTCTAGCCCAAACACGCTTAACTACAAAAGTTCTAATGGGATTTGATACATTCATGCTGGTGTGATCACACCTTTGCATGATCTATCATCTAAACGATAAAATACTCTCGATGTTTGTATCGTGTGATGTACATTTAGAGAGTTGTAGGATTTATTCCAATTTGGTGCCTTCTCCTGTTTGAGATGTTGTAGTCTTCAGTCCAACCATCCAATGTGTTTCTCTAATTCTTTTAGAAGCTAGGTACTTTTCTCACATGCAAAGATTTATCAAGGTGTGTCGCGTGCTCACGGTTTTTTATCTTAAAATTCATGTTTCATGGGAGTGGTATCTTTGAATAGGTATCAATTGAATCCTCTTTTTGACTCCAAGCTATGCATGGTGTAGTAGGGTAGACACTACATCCGTGTACTTATGAATGCAAACGTCGCGATCTGACACTCATTAGACTTTTTTGGCTTATATTTTCTTTATTTAGGTTGTGTGTTGTTTCCCTTTAATTTAGGCTTTCTGTAAAGCTTGAGGTTTAGTCCCACTTTGGCTACCGCGTGAGTTATCTTGTTTTGTGTACCTATATAGAGGTAGTAATATGTTAGTAGAAAATACACTTAAAGAAGATGAGTCCATGCCTTTTGCCATTAGCTGTGTCTTAATTATTTTTTCAAGAAGGCTTACATTAGTTGGTATGATAGGCTAATCATGAGTTCTCAGTTAGTTCTGCTCCTGCTTTCCCCCATAGATACCATCTTTCAACATCCTTCAGAACCTAACCCTAAGCCTTCCTAGGGTTTGGATCCAATAGCCCTATTTCCTCCTTATATCAGCCGTCCAATCTTCCATGTCACCTCTTTCTCCCTTGGGTGCTACCACCACCAGCAACAAGCAGCAGCCTCCAAGGATGTCATCGCATACCCCTTCATAGACATCACTGCCACCCACAAATTTCCATATCGCCACCAATAGCAAACAACTGCTAGTGTTGACATACAGCTAGCCATTGCTGACTTCAATGGGATTCCTGGATCGAGGACACGCATTACACTTCCAAAGGCATCATCAACCTCATCATCATCTAAGCCTCTATCCCAACCATGTTGGGGTTGGCTACACGGATCCTTCTTTTCATCAGCTCTGTCATGGTCATACTCTGATCAGGATGTTAAGATTCATGATCTCTCTTGATAAGCTCTTCCCAAGTTAATTAGGTATGCCTCTACTTCTTTCAATTGTGTTTGACTCAATAACCTTGCTTTGTATAGGTGCATTTGTCGGTCTCTGTCGCACATGTCCATACCATCTTAGACGGCCTTCACGCAACTTGTTCTCAATGCTCACCATCCCCACTTTGTTCCTGATAGGGTAAAGGAGGGTTGATGGTAGGTTGACAGCCAGCCATAAAATTTTCACTCTTTTTATGATAGGGATCATCAACCTCAACGAAAAAAAATCCAAGAAGAAAAGCAAATCAGGATAGGTTTTGTTTCGATTTGGGTAGTATTTCTTCGCTTGATTACTTGTACTTCTACTTATCTACTATAGATTTAGTACACTTGCAATAAGTTACATGTAGTGTTTGTTTTCCTACCACAAAAATTGCCAATTCTCATTTTGTGCAAGGTTTTCCTTGTTTCGAGTGTTGCTTTACTCTCAGATTTTCCATTCACTTATTTTCTTTTCAGAGTATTGTGTTGCACTTTTGCAAAGGTTATTTTTACATTGTAGCACTTTTGCTTATTTTGTTGTGCAATTATAGTGTCTGGAGAAAGATCTAAAAACCCAATTTCATTATCGAATCTGGATGCCGCCACTCAATCTTCGCAACCCAATTTTTTGTGGTCATGTTCTCCTTCCTCCTAAAAAGGATGGTAGTTGGACGTTGGGCCTTGAATGTTGACCTATCAACAAAATCATTGTCAAGTACCGCTTGTCCATTCCTGATTTGATGGCATGTTAGATTTGTTGATTAAATCCAAATGGTTCTTTAAAATAGATGTATGCAACGGATACCGCAAAAAATGCATCAAGCAGATGCATGAATGGAAGACAACTTTAAAAGTCCTAACGGATTGTATGAATGGTTGGTCATGCCCTTCGGCTTGTCCAATGCCCGAGCACGTTCATGAGAGTCGTGAACAATCTTCTTCAACCATTTCATTGGAAAGCTTTTGATGGTATACTTTGAGGACATTCTACTCATTAGCAAAACCAAGAAAGACCATATTACGCATCATCATCTTGCTTTTAAACTTTGGAAATATTGTACATAAACTTGAAGTGCTCCTTTCTTCAAAACAAGGTCGTCTTCCTAGGTTTCATCATTTCGATGTTGGTGTTGTTGCCAACCCAGAGAAAGTTAGAGCCACCACAGACAAAGCAATATTTTTTAGCTTTGTAGTTTCCATTTGCAAGCCACCTTCTATAGTCTCTTTATTTAGGGTTTTAAAACAATCCTAACTCTCACTCATCGAACTTCTCAAACATGACAAATTGACTCGGACGACACAAGCCTTGCAAAAATCAAACAAAAAATGACAAAAGCATGTATTCTTTGCCTTCCTGATTTTTCTCTTCCTTTTGATGTGTCGTGTCATTCTTCACGTATGGGAATCAGTGATGTGTTGAGCCTAGAAAGCGACGTCATTGCCTTCTTTGGTGAGGAACTCAACGATGCTACATGCAAGTATTCTACTTACAAGGAGTTATGTGTTGCCATTCAGTCTTTGTGTCATTAGCATTCCATTGGGAATTCATTATGTGGCTGGTTATCAAGCCTTGCACTTCTTGAACTCCCAAAAGAGCTCGAGTGTCCGTAAAGCCAAGTGGTGTGAGTTTCTCATAGGGATAAACCTTCGTTCTCAAACATTAATTGGTGTTGAGAACAAGGCGATCAATGCTTTGAGTAGTTGCATGACGACTCTTAGCTCTATGAGCGATGAAGTTGTCAGGTTTTACCACCTAAAGGATTAGTACCCCTTCTTGCCCTGAATTTGGAGTGATCTACTCAGAGCTTTTTGATAGCCATTCTATCCATTCTTCTAATTTTGTGCTTCGACAAGGATTCCTCTTCCTTGCAACCCAACTATGTATTCCCAATAATTTTCTTCGTGATTTTCTTATTTAGGAATTACATGTAGGCTTAGTGTAAGGCTCTACACATGGCGCCTCAAACTAGTTGCCTTGCTTATTAAGTGTATTAAGTGAGCGTCTAAGGCCTTTTACACTCAAATTCAGCCATTTAAAGGCTAAATTAGCATGAATTGAGTGTGCATTTTGTCAAATTAGATCACCCTGAATAATTTTATGGTTGAAATAGGTCTTATTTAGGTCAAATCGGGTCAAATTTTGGCAAATTAGATCTAATTTAGGGAAAACATGACTGGTTTGGGGGCAATACGTCTAATTTGGAGAAATTAGGTTCGATTTAGCTAAATTGGGTCTCATTTAAATCAGTATAGGGTAAAGTCGGGAAAGCAAGGTTGTATTAGGTCATGTTATGCAAAATTAGGTCTAATTTAGGCCAAATAAGGTTTGGTTTGGGGAAAACATGGGGGAAATACATTTGATTTGGGAAATTTAGGTATGATTTGGCCAAACTTGGTTCTCATTTAGGTCAATATAAGATAAATTGAAGGAAGTAAGGTTTCTTTAGGTCATGTCATGCAAAATTAGGTCTGATTTTGGTCAAACCAGGTCAAATTTGAGCAATTTAGGTCTGATTTGGGAATATTTAGTCTGATTTTACCAAATTGGGTCTCATTTGAGTAAATATAGGATAAATTGGGGAAAGTTAAGGCCTAAGAAGTTGCACTATGCAAAATTAGGTTAGATTTTGGTAAAATTAGGTCAGATTAGGTCCATTTCGTGAAGATGTGTCAGATTAAGGCCAATCACGTCAAGTTAGGTGTGATGCAGGTCAAATATAATTGTTACAACTTAGATAATAACCATTAGAGAGATACATAGTAATGTATGTATTTGAATATAGTTAAGTAAATATATGTAAATGTTACTGTATAGATGTAAATGTGACTATATATATATATATATATATATATATATATATATATATATATATATATATATATATATATATATATATATATATATATATATATATATATATATAAAGTTAAAAGATAAAAAAAGCCTAGAAACACCTAGGCACCCCAGGCACCCGTACCAGGGAAAAAGGGACCGCCTAGCCAACTACGCATGTTGGAGGTCTAGCTGGTCATTTTTGTAAGAATTAGACCATTGATTTTGTCTTTGGCATGTTTTATTGGCCTTCCCTATATCGTGATGTTGTGTGTATCGTTTCTCAGGTTGTATGTGCCAATTGGCAAAAGCCAAAAGGCAAAATACAGGTTCGTACACTCCCCTCCCTATTACCCATGAGCCTTGAAAAAAATTGGGTATCGACTTCATTCTGGCCTTCCACGTACTTCTCGAGGCGAGGACTTTGTTTTTGTGGTTTTTGATCTTTTTTCCAAAATGGTTCACTTCATCATGCACAACAAGACTTTTGATTCCTCGCATATTGTCTGCCTTTTCTTTAACTAGGTAGTCAAGCTACACGGTCTCCCTGTGTCCATAGTGTCTTATTCCAAATAAATAAAGAGCAGTGTGGTGGTTGCTTCCAATCTACTTTCTCGGTAGTTGATCGCCCGCTCTTTTTTTTCTTTTGCATTTGGTTTGATTTTATTTCCGCAACATATATATCTTTGTGCTCGGTTATCTTCTTTTCAAAGTTTGTGTTTATCTATTGAAGGCATAGTTATCTATTCAGCGTGTATGTTTGCCTGATTAACGCTTTTCGATAGTTCATATTTATTTCTAAAATGAATAGCTAGCTTCCACCTGGATGAACCCTTTTGCCAAAAAAGTTTCAAAAAACTTTTTCATTTTGTAGTATTATTGGTTGATTTATAATTTTTGTAAAATCCAATTTTTCAGTGGTGCAATGCTTATCCTTTTTGTCTGGAACATGTTGACAAGTTAATCTGGTTGATTTTCTTTTACAGGCACTCTTTATAATCTCGAGCGCTTCAAAAAAAAATTTTGTCTGCTAATCAAATAGAATCGGTTTATAATTTTTGCAATGTATTAGAAAGCGGGAAGCGGGAGGCGTGCGGACGGCACCCTGTAACCGATTAAGCGGTAGGCGGGCAATTAAGCGGGCGATTTTTGAAAAAGCGGGTGTCTAAATTTTATATATTTTTATACAAAATTACATTTGTGTATATAAAAAATATATTTATAAGGAACTTCTATACATATCTAATCAGCAAATCAGTAATTAACTAAGTATTCATCAATACTTACTATTAATCAGCATCTCTAATCACTAAAATCAGCAAGCAGATCAGTAATTGTATATAACAAACTATGAATTATTGAATTAAAGTAATCACTAAAGTAATACTAACCAGCAGTACCAATCATTAATCACTGAAAGCAGCAAGGAAATCAGTAAAACTAATCATGCATTACTAGTATAATAGAGCAATAGGATATTTACTTAGATGCATTACAGCAGTACCCAATTATTACAGCTTACACACAAAGTATGCATTCTAAATTAGGGCTAGCTATATCATAGAACATTTAATGTATACAAGTTTCGTATATTATAGTCAATACTACTTGGCTATGTAATTAATTAATGTTAGATGCTTACTATTAGTATATAGACTTTCCTGTGTTTTTACTTAGTCTATTTTTCTCTTTTCCTTGTTATTTCTATGTCTTGTTTTATCCCACATTGGTTATATCTAAACCATGTGTCTTTCTCTTGTCTTATAAAAGAGAACCCCTGTACTCTGTTTTTAATCATCTCAAAAGTAAGACAATTAGTCTCATATTCTAGATGGTATCAGAGCGGGCCGATCCACCCTAGCCTTTTTTTTCTTAACCCTACCCTAGCCGCCACCCACCCACCTTCACGCCGCCGCCGGCCACCCCAGCCACTGCTGCCGCCGTCCCTTCCTCCCTCTTCTCTTCCTTCTCCACCCTACCTCCCTTTCTCTAGCCTCCCTGCCCCTACCCGCCGCCAACCCCTTCTTCTTCCCCCTGTTCTGCCGCCGGCAGAACCTGCTGCCGCCGCCACCCTCTCATCACCACCACCACCAACAGCCATCTCCACCCCCTAATCCCACCACCCCTATCCCTCTCCCTTCCCTCTGTATCCTAAGCCCATCTATACTTGTGGCTTAGACACCCAAAGGCTCTCTCTTCCGTCTCCGTTCTTCTTCCGACAGTCTTACGTACAGCCGGAGCACTTTCCAGTTCTGGCACGTTGAGGGCGTAAATTTTTTTTTCCGGTTCTGACTGCCTGCGCCTCATGGTGGAGTAATCTCTTCTCCATGTTGGCGTAGGTTCTAGTTCTTTCTCTCTGCCCTATGAGGGTTTTTCTGAGGTCCATGCTCGGATCTCCTGTCTACTGCTACTAGTCCATGTGTTGGACTTCTACTGCTGTCGACTACTGCTGCTGACCTCTACCCGGATCTGTGCTCGTGCTGCCTTTTTTTTTCGTCAGTTCCTGCTACAATGGCGACTTCCGATCTCCCGTGCACTCTTTGTGTTACTACAGTGAAGTTGGACCACTCCAACTATCATCTATGGGCTGCCTCCTTTGAGCTCTATGTCAAATCCCAAGGACGCTACTCTCACCTGACTACCAAGGGCCCTGCTCTTCCTGTTGCTGACGCTGATGAGAAAACCAAGCAAGCCTATGATCTCTGGTCCAAAGAGGACTATGGGGTCATGACATGGATGGTGAATAGCGTTGATGCAAAAATCAGCCAGTCCTTGCTTCGACTTCAGACTGCCAAAGAAATGTGGGACCAGCTTTCCCATGTTTACTCTCACCAGCAGAATCCGAAGAAGGTCTTCGAGATATTCAAACAGCTTGCCAAACATGAGTATTCGGCCACCGACTCCATTGAGGACTACTACAACTCCTGCTGTGCTCTCTGGGATGAGTTCCGGGTATATCACCCCCTGACTGTTGATATTGAAGAAGTGCACCGACAGCGGAATGAACTTATGTTAGTTTAATTCCTCGCCGGCCTACCTGCGTCTTTCGCTGGTGTTGTGGACCAGATTCTCTCCAGCGACCCTTTGCCTACTCTCCGTGATGTTCTCAAACGGGTTCAGCGTCTACCCTCTGTGTCTCAGCCTGTGCCTGACTCCTCTGACGGTGCTGCTCTTGCTGTCCGCTCTGGTGATTCCTTCCGTGGTCGTGGCCGTGGCAGAGGTCGTGGTCGCGGAGGACGGTTCTCTACTCCTGGTCGTGGAACTGGATCTGATCAAGTTGAGTCCCGCTATTGCACTCACTGCAAACGTACCAACCATAATGAAGATAAGTGCTGGATCAAATATGGCAAACCTGAGTGGGCTAACAAAGTGACAACTGATGAACCTGCTCCGCCGACAGCTGACTGGATCCGCTCCGAATTTGAAAACTCCTACAGGCTCGTCTGGCGTCTTCTACTGAGGCTTCAAATACTGGTAGTGCTGCTCTTCTGACTACGGCTGGTAAAAACTCCTGGGTCATTGACTCTGGTGCGACTTCTCATATATCTGGCAATCCTGCTTTATTCTCTAAACTGCATCATACTTCTTTTATACCTCCTGTTACCTTAGCTGATGGTTCTAAATCACCTGTTACTGGCATTGGTGATATTTGCCCTACTGGTCGTCTGCCTCTGCGCTCTACACTTTATGTCCCGAAATTTCCTATTAATCTTCTTTCTGTCAGTAAAACTGTGAAGAGCCTTCGTTGCTCCATTACATTTGATCCGGATGGTGTTTTGTTTCAGGATCTGCGCACGAGGATGACGATTGGTTCGGGCCATGAGGGACCAGATGGACTCTACTACCTGGACGAGCCAAAGACAGCTGCATATTTGACATCATCAGTGGCCGACATCCAGTGGCACTATAGATTGGGACACCCTTCTATTGGAAAGTTAAAAGTCATGTTACCAGATATAGTTAGTTCTGATTTTCATTGCGAGACATGTCAGCTTGGCAAGCAAACTCGTGCTACTTTTTCGAAAAAATTTGTATCAGCTCTAAAGCACCTTTTGATATTATACATGTTGATGTTTGGGGTCCATGCTCTGTGACAAGTACTTCCGGTTTTAGATATTTTCTGAGCTTCATTGATGATTTTTCTAGAACAACATGGCTATTTTTACTTAGAGATAGATCCACTATCCTGAAAAAAATTACTGACTTTTTTACTGAGATACGCACTCAATTTGCTAAGCCTATCAAAATTTTTCGTACTGATAATGCTTTGGAATTCATGCAAGCATCTGTTAGCTCTTTCTGTCGTCGCCAGGGCACAATCCATCAAACCTCCTGTGCTTACACCCCACAACAAAACGGTGTTGCTGAACGCAAAAATCGTCACCTTCTCGAGGTTGCTCGTACCCTTCTCTTTCACTATCATGTTCCCCAAGCCTTTTGGCCCGAGGCGATAGCCACTGCCTGTTATCTAATTAACCGCATGCCATCATCTGTGCTCGGCAATCAGATTCCTTTTCAGATTTTGTTTCCCGATGCATCTCTTTTCTCTGTTCCGCCTCGCATTTTTGGGAGCACCTGTTTTGTTAAGAATCTTCGGCCAGGCCTTACTAAATTGGATCCTAGAGCAACTAAGTGTATTTTCCTAGGATATTCTCGCACTCAGAAAGGGTATCGGTGCTATGATCTTGTTTCTAAAAAGTGGTTTGTCTCTGCGGATATGGTGTTTTTTGAGCATATGCCTTTCTACTCCACGGGTGGTTCTGCGCTCACTTCAGATTTACTTGCTGATACACCTTTACCTGTGGTGGACGATGTACCTGATATTTCTGATGATCTGATTGAAAAGCCACCTCTGAAAGTTTATCAAAGAAGACCGAAGCCGACAGCTCCCTCCATGGCCCCTCCATCGTCCTCTTCCTCTGTGCCAGATCAAACATCGTCGCAGGTATTTTCTGATCTTGATATTCCTATTAGTTTGAGGAAAGGGACCCGCACTTGTACTATGCATCCGATTGGAAATTTCTGCTCTACTAATAATTTGAGTGCTAATTTTGCTAACTTCACTGCGGCTCTCTCTGCTATATATGTACCTAAGAATGTTGCTCAGGCTCTTAGCCATCCTGCATGGCGTCAGGCTATGGAAGAAGAAATGAAGGCTCTTACCGACCGTCATACATGGACCCTAGTTGAGCCACCTGCTGATTGCTCTCCAGTTGGATGCAGATGGGTATTCACTGTCAAATACCATCCAGACGGTACTGTTGAACGGCTTAAGGCGCGACTTGTGGCAAAGGGGTATACCCAGACCTATGGAGTTGACTACTTTGAGACTTTCTCTCCAGTAGCGCGCCTGAATTCTGTCCGGATTCTGATTTCTGTTGCTATCAATTCTGACTAGCCTCTGTATCAACTTGATGTCAAGAATGCTTTCCTGTATGGTGATCTTCATGAAGAGGTATACATGTCACAACCTCCCGGTTTTGTGTGTCAGGGGGAGGCTTCCAAAGTCTGCAGGCTAAAAAAGGCTATCTATGGCTTGAAACAGAGCCCTAGAGCGTGGTTTGACAAGCTCAGCAATATTCTTCAGCAATTTTCCTTCCGGCGTTCCCAATCTGATCATTCTGTTTTTGTGAAAAATACTTCTGCGGGTATTGTTATTCTTATTGTTTATGTTGATGACATTATTCTCTCTGGAAGCGATCCTGTTGGTATTCAGTCTATAAAGCGCTATCTGGAGAAACACTTTGTTACCAAGGATCTAGGCTCACTTCGGTATTTTCTTGGGATAGAAGTGTCCCGGTCTTCTTCTGGTCTCTGCTTATCTCAACGGAAGTATATCCTGGATCTCTTATCTGAATCTGGTCTTCTAGGTGCTAAACCTGCTAGCACACCTATGGATCCAAACACCAACTGGGATGATGAGGAGTCTCCTGCTTACCCTGACAATCAGCAGCATCGACGAATGGTGGGGAAACTCATATATCTTACTGTTACCCGGGCTGATATCACTGCTGCAGTTGGATTGGTTAGTCGCTACCTAGACAAACTTCGGCAATGCCATTGGGATGTTGTCTGCCATATTCTGAAATATCTGAAAAGTTCTCCTGGAAAATGTCTGCTTTACAAGAAACATGGGCATTGCAAACTCCTTGGCTATTCTGACTCTGATTATGCTGGCAGCAAGGTTGACCGTCGGTCTACTTCTGGCTACTGTACCTTTGTGGGAGGTAACTTTGTCACTTGGCGAAGCAAGAAGCAGTCTGTAGTTGCTCGCTCTAGTGTTGAAGCTGAGTATCGTGCCATGGCACATACTACTTGTGAACTGTTCTGGATTAGGAGCTTGCTGAAGGACTTTGGCATTTCTGATTCGTCTCCTATTCCAATGTATTGTAACAACAAAGCAGCTACCTTCATTGCTAGTAATCCTACTTTCCATGAGCGGACCAAGCACACTGAGGTGGATTGTCATTTCGTTCGCGAAGCTGTTCTATCGGGTCAAATCTCTACTCCCTATATTCATACATCTGATCAGGTGGCTGATATCTTCACAAAGATTCTACCAAAGACGAGGTTCACTGCTATGACATCCAAGCTGGGCATGCTAGACATCTACGCTCCAGCTTGAGGGGGAGTATTAGTATATAGACTTTCCTGTGTTTTTACTTAGTCTATTTTTCTCTTTTCCTTGTTATTTCTATGTCTTGTTTTATCCCACATTGGTTATATCTAAACCATGTGTCTTTCTCTTGTCTTATAAAAGAGAACCCCTGTACTCTGTTTTTAATCATCTCAAAAGTAAGACAATTAGTCTCATATTCTAGACTTACATTAGGATTTTTAAACAAAAGCGGGAAAAAAGCGAGTAAAAAGCGGGAAAAAAGCGGGAAAAAGCGGGTGAGGCGGGCAAAAAGCGGGCGATTTTGTTCAAAATGATTAAGCGGGCGATTAATGGCAAAATTAAGCGGCTGGGGGTCATGGGCGCTTAAGCGGCCCGCCTGGCCGTTTTTTATTTCACTGAATTTTTGCCAAGTCCAGCGGTGCAATTAGTGCATTTATCTTTTTGGTCTGGAAATGTTGGCAAGTTAACGTGGCCGGTTGTCATTTGTAGGCACTCTTTATAATCTCGAGCAATATGCAATTTTTTTTACTTTTTGTCCGCTAATCAAATAGAATAATTCAAAACAACAGCAGCCTTTGTTTTTTGGCGAGCATACTTCAACTAGTTTTTTGCCAATCTTTTTTTACAACGTGCTTTTTTTATATTTTTGGGTCCGCTGATCAAAGCAGAATAATACAAAAAGGTATTACCTTTTGTTGTTTGATCATTTTTTTATATTTTTTTTAATAAATGTGACGAAAAAGGTTGGTGTTGTGCTATATAAATCAGTTGGTTTAATGCAGCTAAATTCCATTAATTTCAGTTATGTTGTTTTTTTTGTCAGCAATTGTTCGAGCATCTTATTGTTACTAATAATTTTTAATAAATCGTTAAGTGTTATCGAAATAGCTTAGTTATGCTAATTACTTTTAATTTTTATCAACTATTATTCGAGCATCTTAGACGACATCTTTGGAACGAATAGCTAGCTTCCGCCTGGGTGAGCTTTTGCCGGAAAAATTCAAAAAACCTTTTTATTTTATAGTATTATTGGTTGGTTTATAATTTTTGCAAAATCTATTTTGTGGTGCATCCCAACAGTCTGTGTCTGCTCATCGGCATGTTAGGGTGTTTGCTTCACATCATTCGCTTGAATCGCTTCGCCCACGTGTAGCAGAAACCAAGCCGATAAATGGCAGCGGGCCACAAACCAGCTAACAAAAAACGATAGTCGGTCTTCCTGTTCATCTTGTTTACGTGCCTTGACAATTTTTTCAGTTATAGATTGTCGCCAATAGTTATAGTTAATTTTGCATATTTTCCGTCGCAGGTACTGAAATTCATTTTAATTTTGCATAACAAAGCGGAGTCCTAAGGCTGACCTTGATATGGGAAATTTAACATGTAGATTACAGAGGTCTCTAAACTTTATTTCATGGCACCCCCCTGACAAAAAAATTTTACAAGATTTAACTTTTTTCCCTGGCGACTCATTTAGGGTACGGCAGGTCAGAGCAGGATTCTTTTTCATAGTGTCTTAAGTACAATCCAGGTTGTTTGGGGTTTAGACATTACAATTCGTCTATGTTAAATGTTGACTGCTAGTCTAGAGCAGAGTTAATTTTAGTAATCAAGCACTACATGTTGCAGGGAGTCATGTTGTTCTCTTTAAACGAATTTACGTGAATTGTTGTATGTACTAATTATATATTCATCGGCAACAGACACATGCCTAAAAAAGAGAATCATATGTGATTTTACTAATGGCGCGCTATAAGTTGGAGTCATCTCACAATTAATCAAGTTGTTCTCTTTTAGTGAATATATAAATTATTAGGAACTGATTATATATTAGCCATCAGTTGGCATATGTTCAAGAAGAGGAGCAAGTCTGTATTTAGTAATGACATGCTATAGTTAAAGGGAGTCGGCTGATATTTAAGCGAGTTGTTATGTTTTAGCAAGTTGTATGTAAATCACCGTGACTACTACTATATCTTAGCTGTCAACAGACACTCTCAAAGGAGGGCAAGTGTAATTGTGGTAATACGCTACATGTTGGAGGGAGTCAGCTGACTATTAATCGAGTTACTCTCTTTTAGTGGGTTGTATTTAAGTTATTTTGTGTCAACCCTACACAAAAGGAACGTATGTGGTATAAGTGTATTTTTTACCATTCTTCTTGCCATTTTTTTCCATTGTTCTGTGAGTGTAACTATGAATTCATAGGAAAATTAATTTTGTGTTTAAGTTTTGTCAATCAGCAATGAGTTCACCGGTTTATTTGGAAAAAAAAGGAAGTTTTTTTTTTAAATGGAAGTTGATGTTCAAATTGATATTGAATCATATGAAACATTTTGACAGCCAATATATTTTTGACAATTGTTTTTTTTATCGTATAGTTAAAGATAACAATAAAAATATAAGAGATTGGTGCTTCGTACTCATATAATAGATAAATTAATTGCTGAGCACGTGCGTTGTGCTAGTTAATAGAGATGTGAAACTAATGTGGTCAATAAGTAACCTTTTACGATGTGCAGTCATTCGGAATATCTGGATTTGCTTTTCCAACTACCGAATTTGCCTAAAATATGTATGTAAATAGGTCAACTGGGAAGAGTCCCTTTGAAGTTATCCATAGTTACAAACCTCGTCAGCCTATTGACCTCATTCTCCGACCTACCAATGCCCACCCTTCCCACAGTACAGAAACTTGTGCTTGGCACATTCATGATTTACATGCCAAGATTTACCAAAAACTCACATTGTCTTATAAAAATTACAATATTTTTGAAGAAGCACGCCGCAAGTTCTAGGAATCCAAAGTGGTAGTGTGTGATAGTTTGTGCGCGCCCTTAACGCTATCTTAAGAATTCTTTTAGCAAACTACACGCCAAAGCGTTAGGCCCCTTCGAAATAATCAGTCGGCAAGGACCCAATGCATGTGTACAGGGTATGCCAGCAAATTAGAGTGTTAGTGTTGTATTCAATGTAAGAGACACATATCCCTATCATGGTACGTTTGAACCCCCTCCACCACCTATTGGAGCTTCTACATATCATTCCAACAACTCCCTGGCTTCAACAGCTGAATCTCGTATGCCTCAATTTGCGCAGTAGTCACATGAGTGCCTTGACACAGTTCTTGTAGACCAGACAATATTCACCAGTCGGGGCACTATGTCACACTTCCTAGTTTGATGGCATAACTGCACATGCCAACAACATCGCCGAGGATGACTTTTGCCACATTGATGACGATATTTTGACGTAGTACCTTGGTGACGACTCAAAGGAGTTGAGTCTTTTGCGACCAAGGGGTTGATGTAGTACAAACACCACATCTACGTAATTATAAAGGCAGATGTCGACCATATGATACTCATTAGACCTTTTTTTTTATGTTTTTTATTTAGGTTGTGTTTTATATCCCTTTGATTTGGTCTTTTTCTAAACCCATGTATGTGATTTAATCCCACATTGGTTATCACCTGAGTTTTCTTGATGTGAGTCTATATGAGGGTTGTACTACATAAGCAGAAAACACACTTAAAGAATATGAGTCATTGCTTTTTGTCATTAGTTGTGTTTTAATTATTTCTCCATCAAAGCTTACATTACAGTCTTCCCCCTGTACATGTTGGAGGGAAGTGTTTGATAAGTGATTATGTGTCTTGTATTTGGTCGAGGAAAATAGCACATTAGTTTGGAAGCCCAAAGGAGGAATGACTCACTCTAAGACCCAAAAGCCATAGAAAGGCTCGTTACATGAAGGATAGGAAAAGAATAACCAATTCGTTAGTCATAATGTCCATCTATGAAATTAACAACCAATGTCAGAATCTTATGCATGCCCCCTCTGTTGAATTTTAGGTAATGAATATTTAGATGTCAACATAACAAATATGTGAAATGAAAAAAGGCTTGAGCGGCCGCCTAAGCGGCCACTTAATCGGCCAAGCACCTCGGCCGCTTAAAAAACACCTTGACCGCCAATTAATCGATCTGAAGAAGAAAAAAAATCAGTCGGTTTTTTACCGCTTAACCCATTTTTTCCCACTTTTTGCCCTTTCTTTAATATACTACATTAAGCCTATAACATTTAGTAAATCATATGGTCCAAGTGGCAAGTATTATTGACTATAATATATTAAACTTATATACATTATGTTCTATGAGAAGCCATAGTTCTAACTTACAAAGCATAGTTTGTATGTAAGCTGTAATAATAGGGTATCGTTGTAGTGTATTCAAGTAACTATTATCTAATTTGTGTGTGCATACTTTGATTAAATGTACTGATGTAATGTATGACTAATCGATGATACATAAATGTAACAATAAGTTAGTAAGGTATCTATCATAAGTCTTTTGTTTACTGTTTAGCTAGCAGAATTTTTGGTATATCCCATATGTAGGGTGTTTTATAGTTGTTATAAACTATTTGACTGTTTTACATTGTTGGGTAGAGTGTCTACTACCCTATAACTAAAGCTAAGTGACCGGTTTGCTCATCCCTCCAGTGAGCCTGGTTGCTTAGCTATTATTTCTTTTTTATTCTACCACCTCACACGAGAACTATCTACTAATTGATCATTTGCTCAGAATAAGAAGAGGGTACTTGGTTGCTTTTACATTTTTCCTGTGAGAATAAGACGCAGTAAGTTATTTGTTCGTGCATTTATCTTCTGGTGTTCTCCAGCTGTCATCCGGTAGCTAGATAAGAAACACTGTGTGGTCACAGAATAAGTTTGTGTGTGTTCCAATAGTCTAGTCATGTGTTCATTTGCCGGGTATGTATATGTGTTCCCCCAGTCTGTTTGTGTACTAATCAATCCAGTCATTATAGGTTGGAGGAAGTCAGTTTATTGTTAATCGAGTTGCTCACTCTTAGTGGGATGTATGTAAATTGTGTATATGGATGTGTTGTACTAATCATGGGTCCAGCAAAGATATCGATTTTGGGTGGAAAGGAGTTCCATTAATCTGTTTATGTGTTCCAACAGTCTGTTTGTATGTTTGTTGGAGCCTGGTTGCTTAGCTATTATTTCTTTTTTATTCCACCGCCTCACACGAGAATTATCTACTAATTGTCCATTTGCTCAGAATAAGAAGTGGTTACTTGGTTGCTTTTACGTTTTTCCTGTGAGAATAAGAGGCAGTAAGTTATCTGTCCGTGTGTCTATCTTCTGGGGTTCTCCAGCTGTCATTCCGATAGCTAGATAAGAAACACTTGTGTGGTTACAGATTTAGTTTCTGCATGTGTTCCAATAGTTTAGTCATGTGTTCATTTGCCTGGTATGTATATGTGTTCCCTCAGTCTGTTTCTGTACTAATCAGACCAGTCATTATAGGTTGGAGGAAGTCACTTTACTGTTAATCGAGTTGCTCACTCTTAGTGGGATGTATATAAATTTGTGTGTATGGATGTGTTGTACTAATCATGGGCCCGGCACAAATATTAATTTGGGATGGAAAGGGGTTCCATTAATCTGTTTATGTGTTCCAACAGTCTGTTTGTATGTTCGTTGTTTCAATATGTCTGTCTGCTTACATGTTGGAGGGAGTCAATAGACTGTAAATCAAGTTGATTTCTATTGGGTGGGTTGTCTATAATTACTATATAGCGATGTAGTACTAATCATGAGTCGTACAGAAAAAATTAGTTTTAGGTATACATTTTGGTAATTATGGTAATGATATGTTATATGTTGGGGTGAGTCTATTGTGTTAATCACATGCACACAACATCCATTTTTTTGCAGCTACTATTCGAGCAGATTGCTTCTGTTATTCTTAAGCATGTGTTGTAGACAGTATAAAGGTTATGTATTCTACATCATATAAAACTAATAGAAAAAAAATCTAAATTGTCGACATATGCCACCACATTTTATTTAGTTCGAATGAACTTTACCGGTTAACGTCACATACGACCAACCTCAACAGAGTAGTTCTGAAACCATAGTGGAAAATCACCATGTTTAAGAATTAAGAGCACGTGACTACTATTCAAGCAACTTGCTTTCAAATTTTCCACATAAGCGGTGAAAACTGCTCTTTGAGCAACAATTTTTTTCTTCAAAAGAAGATATGACAAAAACCGCATTGGGCATTACGGTTTCAGTCAACTGATAAGTAATTGGTTTATTTCAAATTTAATTATTGAAAACATTTTCTGATCAACTTTAATGCAATTTCAACTGTAATTCACGTGCTTAGCACTTGCTTTTTACTAGTTTAGATATATAGTAAAGTTCCAAAAAGTACAGTATTTATATACGTATATGTGTAATTTTGTATAATATTATATAGAAAACTAAAACCCTTTTTTTTTTTAAATCACACGCTTACTGCTTAACTAGTTACAAGGTGTTGTCTGCATGCTTACCGCTTAATGCTTTTAAAACATTGTAACAAATTGATCCCCTCTTTTGTCAGACAGAAAAAAAAGTTAGGCAAACCAAAAACGAGTGCTAGCAAAATAAAAATGTAATAAGCCATAGAGGAGTCTTTTGAAACATTAAAGCAATGATTGTACTATAAGACATTCCAAGTGCTTAAAAGATAGAAGAAACGATCAAGTACCACGCACGATCAGCATCATACTCCATCTCAAGTCGCATTTCTTCGGTGATTTCAGTACTTTCTGTATCCAAAGAGCCTTTAACATTGGCCTGATATTGAAACGGTTACTAAGAATTGGATAAGGCAACTTTAAGAAATGTGATTTCAATCATATGGCAGATCAAGCTCATTTTTAAAGATGATTTGATTGAGAGACCATTAAATATTAAGTTGTTATGTTACAAAAAAATGTACTATAAGCCCTTAAAAAAGGCATCAGAGAGTGCCATTCCAAATTATCGATAGTAATACACAGAAAACGGATGCAATTCGAATTGAGAACCTTAAACTGTTAAAGAAGGCATCCAACCGAGTATCATTCCAAGTTATCAATCGTAGGTACACATAGAAAACAAGTGCAATTTGAATTAAGAACCATAGTGTGAGAAATGAAGAAACTAGAAAAATAGATATTAAAATGTGATGTAGTATATAACAGATAAAGATTTCTACCAATCAAAGTGCAGAAGAGAATAACATGAAAAGAGGAGAAATCCCCTTACCTACATCTTTTCTACCAACCATTTAAGTAACCAAGGCAACTTGGTGAGAAGTTTCTGTCCTATGGTATCCAATTTGTCAATGTGGCAACTACAGTAGGTGAATGAAACTCGCATAAGAGTCCTTGTCACCAAAGGCAGAGATATTGCCTATGCATTAGAAGTTCTTCCCCGATACTGAGACCTTGGAAGAGACTTTTCCTTTGAAGCATAGTTACAAGCTGGATGGAGGTGTATAGGCATTGAATTGAGACATCAAGGCAACCCAAAATATTTGTGTTTGTGTGTGCCTACGCGTGTGGCGGGATGCATGGGTGTGTGGATACTAAAAGGTGTGCTTCAAGACGCCAAGAGCATATTCCTCGACGGGAGGCAGCCCCTAGTATGCACTGACATGTACCTCAGCTTGCATGTGAGGCAAGTCCCTCAAATTTGTGAGGTGAACCCAACTACATTAAAGCGGTTGCAAGGTATTAGCCCCTATGGAGGATAAGGAGGGAGAGGAGTTGGGAGGTGGAAAATTAGGAGACATACCGCAGTCCCAATGGTGCTCTGTCGTGGCTACTAGTGGGGCTTGTATTCCAGCTCTAGTTTCTATGACTGACGAGGACGGTATAGTCGCTAATGGAGCTATTAAGGGCTTGTTTTCAACCATCATTGTAGTTTTGGTGTATGTTGCGGCCTTACAAGGGGGAGATGACCCAGGGGATTAGGTGGAGGGTGTATGGTCCAACTTGGGTAGTGTATATGGACCAAGTCTATATGTATATCTACACACGCGCAGTACTAAGTTACATTATGGTTGGTATTATTTTTGGTTATACATATGTACACATTGGCATATTATTATGTTTGATATATGTCATATATATAGACACACAAGTTATATATTACGTTAAAGTTGTTGTTGTATATTGTATTATAAATATGTACATATTATGCCATGTCATTATGTACAAAATATTACATGTGTGCAGCACACAGTGTGCTTGTATTTTAATATTACCTAATATATATAGCACCTCATACAATTTAAAGGCATCCTCCTCATAATAGTTATCTAGGCTCCCGCCTAGGCCCCCTAGGCTCTAGGTGGGCTGCCTTAAATTGGGTGCCTAGCCTTTTAGGCCCAAATTACGACACCTAAAGGCCAAATTAGCATGGATAAGTCTAGATTTGGTCAAATTAGATCAAGTTTAGTTATTTTAGGGAAGACATGGATCTGATTGAGGCCAAATCAGATCTAATTTGGGCAGATTAGGCTTGATTTGGAGGAAATAGGTGATTTCGGGAAAACATGCCTTGTTTGAAGGAATTAGGTTTGTTTTCCCAAATTACACTCCGTTAGGTCAATGTAGGACAAACTAGGGGAAGTTACATCTGATTAGGCCACGTTATGCCAAAATAGGTCTGAACCAGTGCAAATTAGAGCAGACTAAGTTAAATTAGGTTCAGTTTAGATCATGTTATGTCAAATTAAAGCCGAATAGGTCTGGCTTAGGTCATGAAAAGTACGAAGTAGGTGAAGTTATGATTTATTAAGCTGAGGGATAACTAATACAAATGCACATAGTGGTGTATATATTTGAATATAACTGAATGTATATGAAAAATTATGTATATATATGTAAAATATTAATAAATATGAAGAACATCTAAAAACGCCAAGGTCCCCTCCTAGGCGCCTAGCCCCCCTAGGCTTCTCTTGGGTGGGAAGGACCGCTTAGCCGCCTAGACAACTATGCTCCTCACCTCATCGGGATGAATGCCTTAATATGTCTCACGCTCTTTAAACCTTTTGAGTGTTTGTCTAGGTAGTGATCCAGCCAAAAACAAGTTACGATGATTAGAGCATGACAGTCATTTCAATAATTACATGGAAAGAGTATGTTTCCAAAATACACCTATAGCAATTGAAAGTGTACCTATATTTACCTTCATACAAAAATACAACCTAGACAATTATTTGCTTGTCTATTTGTACAATTTGCGAATTTTGCATCCTATGTTAGCCTGGAACTCAATATGAAATATATTGAAATGTTTTATGTTGCTACACAAAATATTCAGGTTCAACAAGATCGGAATTTTATAGCCAAGTATACATGGTGGACCTTTTTGTTGGACGATGAAAGAGACATCTGTGAAAGAGTTACTGATATGCCTCTCGCATTGTAATCGACACCTATTTCTCACTGGATTTGTATGTGCGTCTAAGGATATATTTATTTTCCACATGGGCGCCACTACATGGAATGACGTGTTAGCTTTTGTGTTTGGTAACTAAAGGTTTAGTGGTTTTTCCACAAAAATTAAGTTAACAAAAAAATGCAACTTAGTACGCCCGTAGTGGTACATGTGAAAGTGTTGGATGAAAAATATATCATCATCATCGCCATCTAAGCCCCAAATGCAAAAATATTAGGGTTAGACACATGGATCCTTTACTTCAATTCAGCTTTCATATGAGTCATTCTCATCTGGATGTAAAGATACTAAATCTCTATAAGCTCTCCCTAAGTCAATTTAAACATGCCTTATCTCCTGTTGGCTATGCTCGACTCAAAAGCATTGATTCCAACTGATACATTTGTTTGTCTGTGTTACACAAACCCAGATCATCAAAGGGGACCTTCATGCAACATGTCCTCGATATTCAACACCCCCACTCTATTCCTTATATAGTCAAGCGAGCTTTCCTTGTATTACCATGCATCTACCTTATATTCTTAAGATGTGTATTTCAGCCATTATCAACTAGTTGACACCTTGTCGAACATCACTCCCATACAACATGGATGGTCACATAACTCTTGTAATGTGAGTAGGGTTTCCCAATGCCTATTTTCAGTTGCAACCCTTGATTTCATCCATCAAGCAATAATCATGTGATAAACATCAACATCCATTTGAATAATGAAACCAAACAACGAAGCTTATCACATTTTTCTACATCTACTCCAACCAATTTTGACACCGCCATTCACAATTCTAGACCGGTTGAAAATGCAATGTATACACTTGTTTTACTTCTTTGATCTTAAATCCATTAGAATCCAACTCGATTCTCCAAAGTTCAACTTTATCAAATAACATACACCAACGGTATCATTTTGAACATTCTTTGTCAATTCTTCTGACAAATTGGTATCATAGCCAAAATCCTCCTGAACCCCAATTCGTTTTTTCTTTGTCCATCTTTTTTCTCCTAGTTTCACCATCAACACATCATCTCCTTTTATCCAAGTAGCATTTACCAAATGAACTTCATTTTTCTTCCTTATGTTGCTTTACAACCCAACCTCCAAACAACACTATTGTGATAATCATGATGCACATAGCAGATTTGCTAATCACTAGTGATTTGACAACCAGCCATCTGTGTAAAGTTCGCATACTTATTGTCATCCCACCAACAAAATAAACTTTGTTGAAGCCCATAGCAAGATTGTCAATCTGCAACGACTTTCTAGTACTCATATCTCGACTAAGTTACCACCACACTTCTTGAGTTCTTGGGAGGTCAATGCTAATTGTGTGAGGAATGCACATCCCCTTTTCCTATCGAGAGAGAAAGATGTTAATCCTATCATGTTCCCTTTCTCCTCCAAACCATCACATGAAGGCAGTAAGCCTAGGTGGGCCCAAAAATAGAGGCATTGGAACCCACATTCAGTCATCTAGAATAGTCTGTGTGCTAATATCATTAACGGACTGGGAATACACATCAACACTAAGCGGTAGTTGATTTTTATGCATTTTACATTAAAGAAAGAAAAACAAACGATGGAAAATCTAGATAAATTTTGAAATATCATGAAAAGCACAAGAAGATTCCTTACAAAGGTCGAGTGGCACATAAAGAATTGGTGTCCTTGAACGATATACAAATTCAAGAATTTCATTATTTGGTGCAATCATAGTTGTCAAGGCGCCAAGGTAGTACCTTTTTCTAGGCCTGGATGGGGAAATTTGGTAGTTCATCCTCTATGGACATGCTCACAAAATTGTAACACCTTTGAACTCCAATTCAGCAACTTAAAAACTAATGAATATCAAAGTTGTTTGTTGTTTTGACAGATGTTTCTTTGAATATGATTCCCACTCCTAGCAACCCCCACTCAAAACTAAAACCTAAGAAAACCAGGGACATTGAAACTCTATAAAGAACACTCACACTCCACTAACAAATGACCTAGCCCCACTGAAAGAATATAGACTGAAAAAATAACCACTCAAGGACCAAATCCAAATCCTTCTATCCAAAATTCAAATCTCACGTCTCCCAAGTGTAGCATTGTGTAATCCATTTCATCCCCAACACATATCCCACCCAAACCATAAACTCAATCAAACCAAACCACTAAACCATAAGTTCAAATAAATCAAATCCATAGGGTAGTCATGGCTTAATGTAAGATTCGGTAGCCATTTGTCCTCCCAAAACCAGTTGTCTACTCCTAGCTCTCCTGTGGAGCTACTGTTGAAAATATCACTCTCCCTTTTAAGATTCAAAGCTAGGATGGGCTTTGGTTTCTAATTTTTAGTTTGTGTGAGATTTCTCATGTGTTGCACTATAATAACTCAGTATGACACTTAAAGAGGCTCATACATAGAGTGTTTAGTAAACATAGCCCGAACGACCCAATACATGCTATCTTGCAGCTAACCAGGAAACTGATATTTGTTTGTTGTTCCTCTAGACAATATTTAACCTTATATTTTTAATCTGACTCTCTACTCGAGTAGTTTGTACTGCAACGACATAATATAAGTGGGTAGAGATATAGAACGAGTCTTCCTTCGAAATCGGAAACGACTAGGGTGGAAGGTTATTAGCAAGGTAGAATTTAGAGGTGGTTGTTTCCATAGGGAAACAAGCTTTGGCATGTGAGGATGTCTTAAAAAGCTTTCCCAAAAGGTTCCTCCAATTTGTCCTTGTCTTCTTCATTACAATATATGTCATATTGGCAAAATTTGAGAAGAAAGCAAAAGCGAGCCAACATTAATGGTTAATGCTAAGTGTAATTAGTTAAATGGTAAGAGAAAACAAGGCTTACTGCCAAAATAAGAGACTACTATCCAAAGCTACTTTAGGATCCTAATCAAAAATCAATAATAAAGCTTGCATAGTCCCCTAATGAGGCAATCCTAGAGGATAAGAAGGTGTGAGTTATTGTTGATGGTTATATTTAAGATCCTTACATTAAATAATCCCATTCCCATGTTGATCTTGGGAAGATGTTGGGAGTTCTACCACTCACAAGTTGCAACTGGATTTTAATTTTTTTTATGTTAATATATATCATCCATTGGCAGAGTCTTGGCCTCAGTTACCAGCATTTTTTATGATATATAGATGGGACTATATTCACATAGCGAAAATATGTTGATATTGAAAGAATGATACTCAAGTATAGAGATTCAGTGTGGTTTAATTATTATGGATATACATATACCTCAATTTATTGAAGCTTAGGTTTATTTCTGATGTATCAAGTTTCTTATGGGTTGAAGAATTAGAGTTGATACTGGTTTCATAAAACTTGTCCCCAAACGAGCATACCCTCTCCTACCTTTGATCTTTGTTTAATATAGGTACAAGAAAAGGGAGAAAGCCATCTAGTTGAGTTATGAGAGCATCCATTTACTGAACGCTAATGGGGTTTGGGCCAAAAAGGAAAAACAGAAGTTTACCCAAAAGTGAAGCTAACCCACCTCAAAGTGAGAACAGAAATATAAGATGGGAGTATAGGGTTTATAAATGTGAAAGATGTAGTCCCTAGGCAACAACTATTCTGACAGGCAACATGAGTCTTGTTGCAGCAGCAAACTTGGCCTTCGCGCAGGCAATACCTGTTACTAGTACCAAGTTCAGCTTCCATGTACTCTAGGCAAGGACATGAGAAATTGTGGCCTCCTAGATTGTTAGTGATAATCTCATGAGTCATAATCT
Source organism: Alisma plantago-aquatica (assembly GCA_963693085.1). NCBI lineage: Eukaryota > Viridiplantae > Streptophyta > Magnoliopsida > Alismatales > Alismataceae > Alisma > Alisma plantago-aquatica. The sequence goes on from OY856409.1 coordinate 1,794,327,284, forward strand.
TGTTGAGTGTTAGTGATCTAGGGACGTGTGACTGTATTCTCCTACAATTAAGTCATATTCCTTTGAGCATGTAATATTTCCAGGAAGACGAGGTCTCCTTGAAAACATGAATCCGAGTGTAGAATTGGAATTATATTTCATAGACATAAAACAGTTATTAACAGTGCTGCATTTTTTCCTCAACTTAGTTGAACGTACTAAAGTTGCTCTCCAGACAATCAATACAATAAAGGGCAAAGACCTCATGAATTTATGATGATTCTTTCTTCCATATTTGATATAGCTTTCTTGCCTTCCCCTTAAACTTAATTCATCTTTCTTTAAAAAAGTAATATTTTCAAGGAGATCGTGATCGGCTTGAAAAGAGAAGAAGAATGTACATCAATTATCTTAAATGCATAAAGCATAGCATAGGTCAACAATTTGCGCTTTTCTCCTCAACCGAGTAGAATGTAATAAAGTTCCTCTCGACACGATCAGTCCCATAAAGGATAAAGACTTATTGAGCCTCTGGTGGCTCTTTCCTCCCATACTTTCTATAGCATTTTTGGCATATAGCAATTAGCAAGTGGGGCGTGACTTCTCTTTCACCTCTCCCCCCCTCTCACCAACTAACCAAAACCTCTTTGATTGACGAAAAAGGACTACTTGTTGGGACAAACTTTCTGCTTTACAATAGAGCTCTTCAGGATGTGTTTGTCCAATCTCACGCCTCAAAAAGAGGTCTCAAGGAAGAAAATGTCCGATTTTGACGCCGCTTCGGTGGTGGCAACGGAACACAAATTTCGACAAATTTTGACGCAAATTTTGGCGGATGTGTTCCTGGCATTTCGACGGCCAAATGAACAAACTAATTAATGAAATTTTACCAAAACAATCTACTAGTGTATATCTACTCAATTATGCAATAATGTTTCATATTGGATATGTTTGTGGGGGTATATCCTCACGTATGAGTGAAGCAAGCTGAATTGTATCAATAGAGATTTCGATGTCAAATTCAATACTTAACTGAATGAAAAAAGTCACCATAGTTTGCAAGCACTATATATAAACTTAAAGGCACAAATTTATGCAAAATATTTGTCTAGGATGGTAGGACCTCTATGTGGGATGACAGTCTGCAAGGAAGCATTGCTGGTCTGTGAGTATTATGAAACTCACAACTTACTACAAATCTACAACCAATCAATGAACTGTACACCTATTTACGCATTAAAATCATACATTGATGTTGGGGGCAAGGTCCTACATGTGAGTGAAAAAAATTTGAACTGTTTCCATCGAGATATCGATGCTAATTTCGGTAACATGACAAAATATCTTATAGAAAAATTTGAGAGCAGTCTATTACAGCTTACACAATTGGATATCAATCTATAGTAGCACAAAATAAAGTATTGAATTGCTTTAAAGAAACTAGTGTGATGTGGTGGTTGATTAAGCACATTATCCCAACCCGGTGGTTCTTGTCCAAACATGAGTTACATGATTGACTTTTTGAGTCAAACTCATGTTATCCTCATCATGTGAATCATGTCTTATCTATTGTTGCACATCTGTGGAGGTTGTACATGTGCGGGGGTAGATGAGTGAATGCCTCTCGAAGCATTCAATTGATCATCCTCATCATATCAAAATACTCTTTGTTGTTATAAGTTGCAACTACTTATTCAAAATGAAAAACAAAATTGTGATACTAGTTATATGCTTGTGACTTTGCTACGTCAAGTAACAATTAATTGTGATACTACTTAATCTAGAACGTTAACTATAAGATTCCTTAGTTTGGGTAGTTTTACAACTTGGAAAACACCTATTTTGGGGATAAAAATTAATAGTTATGATCATATAGGGTAGAAGTGAAAGATCTTAGTAGATTAGGTTGGGTAAGCGCTTATGTGCCTTAGATATAAGCTATAAGACCCCCCCCCTCTCCTCTCCAATCAGCTAATAACAAACATAGCAGTCAGCATACGTCATTTTTCGACATAATTATCAAATTTTAAAGATATTGGTGAAATTTGACAAAATCCATGCCCCAATTGGTCGAAATTGTGATTATCGAAATGCATGACGAATTCTGAGTTACCTCCATTTCTATTTCCAATCACCATCAGAATCCAAATTTTGGTCGAAATTTTGATATGACCGAAATTTTGAACTATGGAATGAATCCGACGTGAAAATCCCACAAATCACATGTGGGTTGTCTTTACTTTCAACTAAGTACCTAGCCACCTTCATAGTTGTGACTCTTCTCCTATTTCCCAAGAAAAATGTATTTTAGGAGGGAATATGGAACACCATTGATCAAAGTACGAAGCAATCATAACACCAGAAGATGCCGAAAAGTGCAGGGGTTTGCCCCGTCTAAAAGTTTTAGTGCCACTAAAAGTAGAAAATACCAAGACTTTGAAGTCATTGAAGAGTTGGAGGAAAAGATCCAGGTTTCCATCGTCTTGAGTTATGCATCATTTTGATTGCAATCAGGATCCAACTTCTCTTCCTTTTGTAATATCATACAAATAGGAATAGCTTGGCTCTCATGTATGTGTCTTTAGACTCTATACTAGCTGGAATCTAAAAGAGATATAACGGTTTTTAGGATGACTAGGGCCAAATTAGTGGATATGTTTCCTTTACAGAAATGTATAGATTGCAAAAGGCGAAAGTGGCAATCATAAAAGTTTCCTTAACAGAATGATTCCTTACCACAATATCAGCACCAGTGGAAACACTAAGGCGGTGTGATCTTCCACCACCATTAGAACCCGAGAGCTTTCTTGATGTACCAGAAGCCCGAATAGGGACTGGGGAAGGAGCTCCATGATCCCAGGGAGAAGAAGAACCGGCTGCAAAACAAAATAGCATTCATTCATTCTAATTCTTACAGTGCAAAATAAAATAAAAATGCCACCTCAAAAATTGATTTATAAAAGTAACCTGCTGAACGAGGAGTGCCACCCAACCATGGTGAGACCAACCTAGCATCCGGTGAACTGCCAACTAGCATTGGTGAATGTGATGACCGGTGATGCCTAGTAGAGGAGGTATGGTAGCCCCTTCGAGGAGTTTCTTCCCATTCCCACCTTCCATCATCCCAATCAGATGCAGCTGACAAGTTAAAGCACATGAATCGAAAGTAGCAGTAGCACATATGAAGGGTATCAAAGACTGCTGGGAAGTTCAAGGAGAAATATGCACAATAAAGAATGATTGTTTCTTAATTATTATGTGCACGTTCAATGAAGTAGGATTCATGGATTTGCAATGTAAGACAAAAGGTTTAGTACCTGGACTCCTTCTAGAAGTGTATTCATCCCTAGACGGCGTCCGTCCATATTCCCTTGAGTGTCTTTGTGAATGTCTTGGTCTGTCTTCTTCAGTTCTATTTCTATAAGAGTCTCTACTGTCATCTTTAGATCTTTTCCTTGTCCGTTCATGTTCATGATCAGAGTTCTGAGTGATGGTACTCCTAATGTTTCGATGGGTAGAGTCGCGGGACTAACATAACAATTAGGTGGCATGTTAAACTGCTTGATATACATTTTAGGGTGGTCGGCAAATCTACAATAGAATATGATCAACCATTTTACCTTGTAAGATGAAGAATCTTTTGAAATAGACCTCTGACTGGACTCTTCTCTTTGCTCACTCCGAACAACCTTGGACGCCATAACATCTACATCCAATGAAGCTGCAGTTTATTAAACTAGAAAAAAGACCATAAAAACCAATTACAGAATAAATATACAAATTCGTTAAGAATTGATAAAAAACTTGCAATTGGCTTGGCCATTTGCCAAGTATTATGTATTCAATATGATACTATAACGATCTCCAAGCTTGGTTAACAGTTCCAACAGCTTGAACCAAAAATTATCTCTTGGAAGAACTTAAGGAGTGCGCCAAAATATAGTAAAATGGATCAGTCATATCATTAAAGAAACGAAAATTTTAGTAATTATATGATGCTCGTTATTTTAAAGTCCAAAACCGTTACTGCTCTTTCAAATTTACAAATTTTGCCAATGAAAAATATATCTCCGCAACACAATACAGGAATAATATTGGTACTGACATAGTTTACATGCATAAAAGATAATTCAACAAGAAAAAAATATAGTAGCCATGAACTGTGGAAGGCATATAGGGGCATAATGAGTAATGAAATAAGTGACAGCAACAAAAAATAAAATCCATGTTTCCTATGATCCAGATGATGAGATGAAGTTATACCTGTAAACACAGTTTCCTCTGAATTAGTCCCCCGGTAACGACGACCAGAATGACCTTGAACACATTGGCTTCGACCAGATTCTTTCTCTTCAAGCACAGAATTCTCATCTTCTTCGTCAAAAGAAGCAACAGCAATACTTGGAGCCTTGGGAGCAGTAGTCTTATCTTTATCTCTTTTAGCTATAGCCAACACGTCCAGACCTTTTTTAAATTAACAATGAAACAGATACATGAGTGATTTAAAGTTTTAAACCACTTGATAGTAGCATCTACGACATGAAGAAACACACCCGATCTAATGACACTAGATCTCTATACACCCGATCTATTTATGGCTTGGTTTGAAACTCACTTATCGAAAAGTTTTATCTACATAAAAAAAATTCTAGGACATATGACGATATGAACCAGACTCACTAGTGTTAGAAGAAGGACGGGCAATATAAATAGATCCAAACCAGTAGAAACACTATGAAATTGCTAGATGTCTAGCTGTGAGATTGTGTTGTGTGCTACGGAGAGTTAAATACTACAAGAAGTTGGAGTCATTCTTCTGAGCCCTTCTACAATCAATTCTCTTTGTATGGAAATTTCAACAAGGTAACAGTATTGAAAGAGACAAATATAGTTGCTTGAACAAGGACAGCCAAGTAGGGGGCAATCCAAAGTAAGAGTCTTGAGCACACACCTAGACTCGACTTCCCCTCTGGGAGTCTGAAGACGGGTCGATCCTTGCTGGGAATGTACAGACCACCCTCTACGCTGTCATCAGACTTCATCACGGAAGTGATAGTGTCCATCGTTATGTCTTCGTTGTAATGCTGGTCAAAAACGAACCATCGAACGGGGATGAGATAATGAATTGGTCAAGTAAACTTTAAGTATATATGCGATGCCAAAAATGTTCAGGAAAAAAAAGTTGATCAACGAAAATTGAGAAGGCCTACCCCTTCCATTAGAAGATTTCGAGAGCAGATATGTGAAGAATTAGAGGCAACGATACAGTAAGTCAACAGTTCTACCCAGAATCAAATTCCTCTTGGGCACTCGCGGGAGAGCAGGTCCGCTTGTTGCACAGTTAGCGTCGGAGTTGCGGCAGCAAACTATCGTGGGTTGCCGATTTCCTCGTCAAATTACAAGCCCTAACCGCGGAGTAATCCCAGACTCTAGGCCACCGCTCCAACGGTGCTGGATGTAATATATGTTCCGCCCCCTTAAAAGAGAAGCAGCCAAGGAATGAAATTGCAAGTCTGATCGAGGGCTAGAGGTCGGTGCTCATTGGGCGGAGTCGGGTAGAGTTACTGAACGCCCTAGAGGTACCAACCTGCTGACCGGTGCAACGGGTAAACGCTTCCAGGATTTTACGCGCGCGACCCAAAGTCAGCGGGAGGGCGCTCCATGCGTTTCAACTTTCAGGCTGCGTTTGGTTTCAGTGGAAAGGATTAATATAGGTCGTGAAAAGAACAAGGATAAGGTGGTACACGGACCGGATGGTATATCTGTTTTCCGATCCTTTGTTTGGAGGTAAATTAGAAAGAAAAAAATTATGATGTTTATTTATTAGCTGGGAAACGGCATTGGGTGAAGAATGAATGGGAAATGGCGAATCAGAGGGGAAACGAATTGGGAACGAATTAGAAGAAGACGGAAATCACTAATAAAACGGAGCAAAACGAAAAGAACCACCGTTTTCCTTACCGGATGAACAATCAGAGGAGAAACGAATTGGGAAAAAACTGGTTACGGGACGAGAAAAGATGTGATTCCAGATGTAAAGAGGACAGCGGAGGTGGAAGGGTGGTCCAGTTGACAGGAGAAGGGGAGAGTGCGGGCGCAAGTCGGGCTTCGGGAGCGCGGGGTTGGGGGTGCGATCGGGTCTGTACCGCGCAATACCTTAGGGTTAGGCGAAACACAGACGTCCCGATGGGCTAGGATTAGAATCCCATCCTACAAAGAATCCTGGAAACCAAACGGGGTAGAGCTCCCCCACAGATTCGATTTCTTCTACCGTGCACACAAAATTCAGCTCTCTTCCAATGGGTCCCTTCTATTCCAAAACAAGATAACTAATCCTTGAAAATAATATATAGTTACAATCGATTTAGAACAAATTAGTGCAACACATAACTCCTAATTAATAAACAAGCCAATAAGGAAAATTATTTTAGCTTGAAATAACAAGTTGCCTTAACAAATTCTTCTCTTTTTTCTTCAACTCTTACATGGGAATCCACCTAAGAAAACGCCCTTACTATCTCCTCCGTCATTTCTATGGAACGAACATGTTGCCATGAAAGTTTTAACATTGATTTCCATCTTAACCTGTCAACATAAATCGATTACAAATATACATGTTTGGTTAACTTTTGGATAATATATAGTCAAAACTATAATTTAACAATCAGTGTGTATATACATACTTTAACTAGTCATTTGATTATATTTTTAAGCCAATTGAACTTTGTTCAAACCAAAAACTAAATTAGGAATGCAAAATAATGACTAAAATTCCCTAATAAATCCTAAATTTAAAATAAAGATCATATACAGTTTAGTGGTGTAATTGGATCTCAATCCAACAATTAGAAGATTTCACGTACACCTAGTGTTTCTTTCTCAATCTTGTTGGGGTCAAGTTTTTCCTAAGCCCTATAATTGGGCTAGAGGGCTATGGCATTGTGTGATATGTCGTTCGAACAAAACGCCATTAACTCAGCGGAAGCGATCATTAGCAACGGATTACTGAAAATCACTAAAAATTAAAACCTTTTTTAAAGAGATCTAATTCCATAAAACTCTTAACAACAAGAACCAAAGTACTACATGCACATTCTGGTCCACAAGTACATACCACGTACATCTCTTCTCGAGAATTACTCTTAAGTCTACACATGAGCAATACACAACCTCGAGGCATTCAAGCCAAAATCTCAGATCGATTATGAAAATACTAAGTACAGACTCCAAGGACCTGAGAGTACAGAGACGACACATAGGAATCTTATCTACAAGACACGATAGTCAGTATCTCCACCTGAGATGTTATTGTTGTCCTTGATGTTGTTGTCCTTCCCTTGTAGTATGGTTCTTACCTCTTCGTCCTCGTCCACCTAAAAACGTTGGATCCCACGGGGGTGAGACAATTGAAATTGTCCCAGCGAGAGATATAACTCTCTGCCAGAAACATTATTATTGCATATAAACATTATAGAACTAAGCAGAGGATAAGCAGTTTAGAACATTCTCATATCTTAAAACATTGCAACTATCTATGATAGAGCAGTAATTCATTTATTCACTTTATAAGAGATATGAAGAACATGTGTATCACTTATCCATCTTACTATATCAACATCTCAAGCTTATCCTGAGATACTCATTATCATTGTATGTCATCCATGAATCATTCTCATTTCTGTCTGTTGACCTTAGCCAATCTGTTAGCCAGATATTGAATTGTTCCAGTCATGTGAGTATACATCATCATATTCTGTCCAGGCATTGGACTATGCCAATTCTATGCAAACATTCTAGGCATTGGATTATTACCAATCCTGTGCAACCATTCCAGGCGTTGGATTATTATCAATCATGTGCATCCATTCCAGACATTGGATTATTACCAATCATGTGCATCTATTCCAGGCATTAGATTATTACCAATCATGTGATATTATTTCAGGCATTGGGTTATTATCAATCTTGTACAATCATTCCAGGCATTGGATTATTACCAATCATGTGTAATTATTCTAGGCATTGGATTATTACCAATCTTGTGCAATTATTCCAAGCATTGGGCTATTACCTGTGATAGAGTGAGTTTTTCTATATATATTATTTACTTTCTCTCTCCTACAATTTTAATTATTCCAAATATGCCCTCAAACTTTTCCCTCACTAAATTGATTATCAAATTAATTTAAGACCATTCATAATATCACATAAAGTCAATAATACAACCTTTATGACTTTAATCAATTGACATAATCTAAAATCAAATTTTGACTCCAAATTTGTAGCTTAACTACTTAATGATATCATTAAGCTACCCCTAAAATCTCATTGTAATTGGACGTACCAATCAGGAATTATTCACAATTGAAATTTTATGTCTATTAAGTCATCTATTAATCCCTATGACCTAAGTTTTGATTTTATTTGACTAAATAAATGTCACACGGTCATTGGAGATTGCTTGGGCGCGGTCCACTCACTGGGATTTGACCCCAACCATCTGATGGGATGGACACTGATCCGCTCAGGATCCAAGGGACGAGGACTCCGTCTCCTACCTTCCGCCTTCTTCGGCTTCGACCCCCAACAAAGCGTCGACCCCAACAGCCACCTCGTGCGCCCAACTCCCACAACTCTCACGTGAGATTTTGGGAGGAGTGACTCCTCTCGTCGAGACGAAGTCAGCAACCCCTCGCTCGACGCTCCTCGTGCTCGAAACAGGGAGAATAACCTCCACCTTCTCCGCACCTCTCACTGGTGGCGGAGGCTAACATTAGGGCTTCCTCCTCCATCGCCCCCCATGCCTATTTAAGTATCTAGCTAGCATCGCCTACCCTCCTTTGATCATTTAGAAACCTCAATTGCACCGAGGGTCACCCCTTACTCCCCGACCTCAAGCACCCCCCATCTCGCCTGACCTTGACTTCCCCCTCCCTCCAGTGGCTCTCTCCGTTCAATCGAATGCAACCACACCATCAAGGGACCTCGGTGGGATGATCAACACCTTCGGCTAGAGTCGCGAAGATCCAGAGGCCTAGGTCAACTAGCTGTCGCAGCTGAGCTCCAAAAGCTTCACGCCGGCGAGGTTGGAGCCATCTTGAAGCTGCGGGAAGATCGCAAATCCATCAGTAGACCTCCGCGGAGCTTTTAACTCCCTCATTTCAACCCGAGGACAGGTAAACCTCAACTTCACTCCTCGACCCATTTTCAACCTATTTTGATCGGAATATGATGCCCAGACCACCATTGCCGATGAGCTCGACCTCCTCACAACCGTCGTCACTCCACAAACTCAACCCAATTGTCAGTGTAACCCAGCTCTTCCTAGGAACCACCTCCGATCGAACCAACTCTCCTCTGATCCCTAGTTGCAGCCATGGCACGAGCAGGAACATTTAGACGAATGCTTTTACCTTCTCACCCTTACCCGTACACGGGCCCAACAAATGGAGTCAGGGGTATTCCTGACTTTAGATCACAACATGACCCTCTTCGGACGAGCGCCTGCTCGCGGGTCAGTGAGAGGGTCCATTTGGTCGGATCCCTCACATGATCCGCGAGGCAGAGCTCGCATATTATTTTTTATTTTTCGTTTAATTCCTTAAAATTTCTTGATTGGTCAGAACTTATGTAAACCCTAGAAAATGGTAGGATTATCAGAAATTATCGAATCAATATACCTTTTTCATCAGAAAAATCCAAGCTATCTAAATAAAATATAATCATGACTTGGATCTGAGCTCTTTTCAAAAAATATGGCCTACAATCACTAATGACCTTTTAATGCATTTTCTTTGTGTAATAAAAGTCACCCCCATGATTAGATCTGACTTATAGGCATCTTAAACTTATATTGGGGTCCCTGATCATCATGATATTCAAAATCCTAATCTATGAAGGATATCAGATTAAATAGTTGAGAAAAAACCCTAATTTTTTGTTTTTCTCACTTTATTATGAATAATATATACAATTTATGTAAAACCCTAATAACTTAAATGTCCTTGAATAACCTTGATGACCCTAACCTCAGGACCCAACTCTGAATCATAAGTATCCTAAAGTGATATCCCAAATAACCTAAACCCTAATAATAATCCCTAATGTGGATTTATGAGAACCCATGGTGACTTTAGGGTTTTGTTATATTTCAGAGTGATCTACTATCTTTCTCATAATCTAGGACTTGTGGAACCCAGATCTGAAAATTAAAGGTACGTGGATATAATTATATAACTAGATTTATTGGATGTTGAATATATGTACTTGCTTGCTTGTATTTTGGAACACATTGCTGGATGTAGATGTATGTATATTGACAATCTCTGCTTTGAACAACTAAGAATATAAATGAACAAGAACATGAAATGTAGTTACTAGTGGTGCTCATTAATCTCCCTAATAGAGAGGGAAAGTATTAATGTTGACTAGCACCTCCCTAATGGTACAAGGTACGCAGGGAGATCCCTAATGGTACAAGGTACGTAGGGATAGGGCCCAATATATATGTTTGTGCTAAGTCCACCATAGTAATGCATATTCATTCTAAATGAGGCTAATAACTTGGGATTGCCTGATTTTCCGCCTTTAAATAACATTTTCAATCTCTTTTTCCAATTTCGAGTATTTTATATACCAGCATAGTATAGCTTTTAATTCCACGTACCAACTTTTTTGATGTTTTTGTTTCTCGTATTTTCTAGGTACAAACAACAGATAAAGCATTTCAAAGTACCAGAAGCCACTAAATAATGAGCTTGGAGGATATTAGATAGATCTCCACTTCTCACCTTATTCATTTCAATTAGATAGTTTATTCTTCTAGATGATGTAATAGGATGTTATAGATCCTATTTAATAATTGTATTTTCTTTTTCATAGACTTATTCTTCTTCCTTCTCAATTATTAGTATGTATGACTTTATCTTTTATCATTTAATGAAGTGTTGAGTGGCTATCTATTGATGATGTGGACATGATCTTGGCTTATCTCTATTTTTTGTTGGTTATCCTAATTTCTTATATTTTCCCTTTTGACATTTATAGATATGAGTGCACACATATCTGTGTATGTCACTAAGGAAAGTATATAGAAATTGGGGTCGTCACAGTTGGTATCAGAGCCAAGGTTCACACATCATAGTCACATGACTTTCATTCACCCTATTATGAGTCTAGGGTAGTCCTTGAGTTAGGGATGTGAAGGGTTGAGGTGACTAGGATAGCATCTGCCTAAGGTCTGGCTAAAGTCTCCAAGCCACTTTGCTTAGCAATCACGAGGCTACCTATAAGGTAGTGTGTGTCTACCTGGCTGATATCCTAAATGTCCCCTACTTCTTGGGCATACCTTAAATTAGGATCCATCTCATCTATAGAAATTCCCTCTCATCTTTTCTATATGAATATTTTCCCCCTTATCTCAATTTTTTTAAAATTTTCTTCCCTTTTATGTAAGGACTCTAACCTTCGTTTAGGGTTTACCCTATTTGTTTTGCTTAACCTTGATGCTTAGATGCTTGCTAATCACCTTTAAGTGGTGATTACGGTTTGGTTGTGCTTTGTTGAGAGTTGGAGGTGATACTTGCAAATAACCCAAGTCCAGGGTTTGTGGGCAAGTTTGCCACCTTGTGAGGTGTTCCTCTCTCTCCTTGCTTCCTCTAGAGTAGAGAGGAAGGTTTGGGCTCATTGTTTGAGTTCCTTTGGGCTTGGTTGAGCTTGTTGGGCCTTGTGGTGTCTTGCCTTTGTTTCCTTTGAACCTTGTTGGTGGCTGTGTCACCCAAGGGGACTGTATCGCCCAAGTGTGTCGCCCTAGAGCCTTTGACCAAGCTTTGACCTTGTTTGTGTCACCACTAGTGGACACTTGGTGCTTGATGCTTGCATGTAGAAATGGCCTTGGACATGTGTTTAGGAAATGCTAGAGTGGTGGCTCGTGCACTAGGACAAGTGTCCCTAGGTGGGCGACACCTTGCTTGGATCTACCTTGTTTTCTCCTCCCTTCCCTTCTATATAGGTGTTTCCTTTACCTTGCTAAGGATTCCTTTTGGTTCCTTAGTCTCTTCTCCACCTTGGTGCACGACACACTCCTCTTTTGCAAGTTGGTGGTTGATACCCTTAGAGCTAGGAGCTTGGAGCTTGCTTAAGGTGGGTTACATATCTCCTAACCCTAACTTCACTATCTCCTTCTATGATCTTGTTTATATGTTGTTAGATTAGCATCTTGCTTAAGTATCCATGTTGGTCGATCCTTATGATCTAGGGTTTCTTGATGAGTATTCTCACCATGGACTAGAAGGGTGAGCTTGGTGATAGTTGTGAACCTTGCTAGAGTTGTTCCTTGTATTACCCGTTTGGTGATAGACGATGTGCAAGACCCCTCTTTCTTATTTGATTGAGGTGAGCTATCTTCTTGACCCACTAGGGTTTTGGGTGCCCTTGTGCTTGAGGTTGATGATGAGCTTGGGGAGGTGCTTCCCGACGGCCCTCTTGACCTTGACCTTAGACGATATGCTTTGTTGATAGTGGACGATACCCCTGGTCTCTGTGACGGACGTTACACCTTCACCCTACCTTTTGACGGCTGATAGGCCTTGGTGGGTTAGCTGGACGATAGGACCCTTATTGGTTGGTTGAGCTACACCTCTGGACGATACCTTTTGTAGAATACCTTGCTTGAAACATACCTATTTTAGTTGGGGTTTAGTATCATTGTGCATTGCTAGTTGTGACGGGCGTCACACTAGTTCTGTATCGGCCGAAAACTCTACTCCCCCTTGGCGGGCGCTGCGTGACGCCCTGTTGCCCGACACACATGGCTGCACGGCAGACCCTTGGCCATTTTCCTTGAGCCGACATTGTGTTACACGATACAAGTGAGTGCACGACACCCTGACGCCACGTTGCAGGTTGCACATTTGTGCCGGCCATTATGGGATGGATGTTAGGTGAGGGTATCCTGCCCGATACCACTTATGGTGAGGGTTTGTGATGCTTTTGGGGAGAGTTATGCCCCTCATATAAATCGACATGATGAATGATATTGATATGTTAAAGCTTGTTTATATAACGCACATGTCCTTACCCATGAATGTGACCATCGTGATATGTTGTATAATGCTAAACAAATGGTAAGCATTTAATATGGTTTGCTTATGATGAAATCTAAGCCCATGATCACAAGTTGAGGTTTAATTGATAAAGTATATAATCTTTAATGTCACCCTATGTTGATAAGCATGGTCTTTCTGTTAAGCCTATGATTATTGTGTACACTAACCATGCAGGTGATGCATAGCCAATTAAAAAGGGCTATGAGGTATATGTATATGTTGAGTAACTCTGTTGTGATGGTTACTCTCGATATTGAGATAATCTGTATGATGTATTTGACTACAGTACTGGGGATTGCTATCCCATGATGATGTAAGCCTTGAGAGTCTGTGGCAATATGTGATGAGGGATTGGGATCTCATGGTATGTGATGATCCTTGAGGTGGATCGGGATGATTGGTAAGAGGCCAAGTGATAACATGTACTGTTGGATCCTTGTGATGGATCAGGATGATGTGATTACAATAAAAAGCATAATGTTGAGTTTTATGTTGTTTATTCCCTGTTATAGTTTGCATGTTATACAACTTGATTGAATCTTGCAATCCATATAAAAGACAGTAAATAATCGCAATGAAATATATCATGTAGTTGCCCTGGCCATAGATCAATCATCGTCAGGAGTTGGTGATGGTGAAACGAGTTCTCCTGCGGGTTAACCCAGAGCGCATATTGTTGAATATGTGAGGTTTTTCCTAGCCTCAAATAGAGGGGGAATCGAGTGCAACTGCGGTTGCAGACTCAGAATATGTGATGAGCATGGTGAATAGGACCATGGCTCAGGATGTGTGATATGGAGCGTGAATGCGTTCATGGCTCAGAGCACGGTGAACAAACCTGTGGCTCCGATATACTAGCGTCGTGACCTGTACCGAGGTGGGCTAGAGGAAGGGTATCCTATGGAGCTGACCCTGTGGCTGAGGCCACTTAAGCACGAGACTGTGGTCCTGCTTTGGTTCTCGTGCACTGACCACGAGGGGAAAGGTCGTGGAGTCCAGCTCTTCCATCGACCTTGTATGGCACCGGCTTTGGGTTTCGCAACTGAAGGTTGGATTTGAGCGGCACGGTTCACTTCCTCAAGGTATAATAATATGTAATACAGTCATACAGTATTTATTGCTTAAGGCAAAACACGGAACATTGGTTGAGGCCTTGCTTGTGTAGTTAATCTCGTTATATCTTGCAATTACTTATATGTTCCTCATGTTATGTGGCAATATATCTTATCTTGTTAATCATGTTCCATAAAGAAATAGTGGAATATATGCCTTCCGTACCTTTGGTAAGCTTGATGGTATGAACAACTTTACTTTATAAACTGCTCTTGTTGTACTTCTTATCAGTTATCTACTTTATCCTTCTGAGGTTTTGTAGTTTCGGCGGGGAGTTATGTTTCTCGCTTGGACTGTGTGTCTCACCCCGCTGGTTTACACCCTTTTTAGGTAGTCGAGCTAGGCGTCGTGGTGGTCGCGGAGTTGCGGCCGAGCAGCTAGAAGAGCAGTAGAAGGCAAGCGATGGATATGCTGCTGTTTTGGATGTTTTGTAGTAGAGTCTTAGAGTCATCCCTGTACTCTCAGGTCCTTGGAAGTGTTTTGACGTTGTTTCACAGTGTATAACTGCTGATGTTTTACGTATAACTACTGATGGCCGGATGTGGGCCTTTATGCATGTATAAACAGGTGATGAACTCATGTGATGGTTAGACAGTTGTTCCTCTAAGATGTGGACAAGTATCAAGGCTTGTATATGTTTATATAACATGTTCCTTTGCAGGATGTGGACTTAAATGTAATAGTTTTCTCAGTTTACCTGCTTTTCGCAATCGGTTTTAATTAAACTGTGTTTTTGGTAATCTGTGGTTTATGGTGAGTTCCGCATGTTTTCACGTAACACCTCATTGTCTGTGTGATATCGGGATGTGTTGCCACAAGTTTTGGTATCAGAGACCTAGGTTCGTTGAGTCTACAGGGATTTAGGACTAGGTTGTGTCTGTTCTTGTGAGTTTTCCAGATTTTCTTACAATCATCTTCTGCCCTCAGCGGAAGAAAAGCCAAGATGTCTGGAAACCATGAAGAACATGCTCCTGAGCATAGCGATGTTGCATCGGTTGATGGAGATATAGGGCAGGCACATGAAGATAGGGTGCCTGAGGTCCCCCAACCTGACCCAACCATTCTTGAACACCCTGCCTATCAACAACTTATGGGGCAGATGATGGCTACGATGAATCTCATGGTTGAGCGATTGCTAGTGCCTCCTCTGAGAGCACAGGCTCTCCATGGGGAAGCATCGGGTATCGGGAAGACCTTCGAGCGGCTTCGCCGAGTCGGAGCTTCGGATTATGCTGGAACGGATGATCCACCGGATGCATATCTGTGGCTGACAAGTCTTGAGAAGGCTTTTCGAATCCTCGACATCCCTGAAGCAGACAAAGTAGAGCACGCTATCTACCTTCTAAAAGGTAGTGCTGGTCACTGGTGGACCATCGAGGAGAAGCAACCTGGTGAGGTGATTGGTTGGGAGGTTTTTCGGCACGAGTTCGTCAGCAGATACTTTCCGAAGACGTATCTGGATGAGAAGATTAGTCAGTTTGAGAGCCTGCGACAAGGAACGATGAACATCACTGAGTATGAAGCCAAGTTCATGGATCTGCTGAGGTTTTGTCCTCATATGGCAGCGACAGATGCAGAGCAGATCAGACGCTTTGAGAAAGGTCTGAGTGCTGAGCTGTCAACACCTGCTTACGAGTTGGAGCTGCCGCCAGAGTTGCACAGGTTACATCCAGTCTTCCATGTCAGTATGATGAAGAAAAGTCATCCGAATTCAGGAACACTGATACTGCCAGACGAAGTTGAGCTTGATGAAGATGTGACCTACGAGGAAGGTCCTATGATGATCCTTGACAGAAGAGTTAAGAAGCTAAAGAGGAAAGATCTGGTTCTTGTGAAGGTTCTTTGCATCATCGTGGCGTTGAGGAAGCTACGTGGGAGCTTGAGGAAGAGATGAGGAGGAAGTATCCCACACTTTTCTCTTCAAATTTTGGGGACGAAATCCCTTTGTAGGGGGTTAGCTTGTAAGGACTCTAACCTTCATTTAGGGTTTACCTTGTTTGTTTTGCTTAACCTTGATGCTTAGATGCTTGCTAATCACCTTTAAGTGGTGATTAGGGTTTGGTTGTGCTTTGTTGAGAGTTGGAGGTGATACTTGCAAATAACCCAAGTCCAGGGTTTGTGGGCAAGTTTGCCACCTTGTGAGGTGTTCCTCTCTCTCCTTGCTTCCTCTAGAGTAGATAGGAAGGTTTGGGCTCATTGTTTGAGTTCCTTTGGGCTTGGTTGAGCTTGTTGGGCCTTGTGGTGCCTTGCCTTTGTTTCCTTTGAACCTTGTTGGTGGTTGTGTCACCCAAGGGGGTTGTATTGCCCAAGTGTGTCGCCCTAGAGCCTTTGACCAAGCTTTGACCTCGTTTGTGTCACCACTAGTGGAAACTTGGTGCTTGATGCTTGCATGTAGCAATGGCCTTGGACATGTGTTTAGGGCATTCTAGAGTGGTGGCTCGTACACTAGGACAAGTGTCCCTAGGTAGGCGACACCTTGCTTGGATCTACCTTGTTTTCTCCTCCGTTCCCTTCTATATAGGTGTTTCCTTTCCCTTGCTAAGGATTCCTTTTGGTTCCTTAGTCTCTTCTCCACCTTGGTGCACGACACACTCCTCTTTTGCAAGTTGGTGGTCGATACCCTTAGAGCTAGGAGCTTGGAGCTTGCTTAAGGTGGGTTACATATCTCCTAACCCTAACTTCACTATCTCCTTCTATGATCTTGTTTATATGTTGTTAGATTAGCATCTTGCTTAAGTATCCATGTTGGTCGATCCTTATGATCTAGGGTTTCTTGATGAGTATTCTCACCATGGACTAGAAGGGTGAGCTTGGTGATAGTTGTGAACCTTGCTAGAGTTGTTCCTTGTGTTACTCGTTTGGTGATAGATGATGTGCAAGACCCCTCTTTCTTATTTGATTGAGGTGAGCTATCTTCTTGACCCACTAGGGTTTTGGGTGCCCTTGTGCTTGAGGTTGATGATGAGCTTGGGGAGGTGCTGCCCGATGACCCTCTGGACCTAGACCTTGGACGATATGCTTTGTTGATAGTGGACGATACCCATGGTCTCTGTGACGGACGTTACACCTTCACCCTGCCTTTTGACGGCCGATAGGCCTTGGTGGGTTAGCTGGACGATAGGACCCTTATTATCGGCCGACAACTCTACTCCCCCTTGGCGGGCGCTGTGCAACGTCCGACACACCTGGCTGCACGGCAGACCCTTGGCCGTTTTCCTTGAGCCGACGCTGTGTTGCACGATACAAGTGAGTGCACGACACCCTGACGCCGCGTTGCAGGTTGCACATTTGTGCCGACCATTATGGGATGGATGTTAGGTGAGGGTATCCTGCCCGATACCACTTATGGTGAGGGTTTGTGATGCTTTTAGGGAGAGTTCTGCCCCTCATATAAATCAACATGCTGAATGATATTGATATGTTAAAGCTTTTTTATATAACACACATGTCCTTACCCATGAATGTGACCATCGTGATATGTTGTATAATGCTAAACAAATGGTAAGCATTTAATATGGTTTGCTTATGATGAAATCTAAGCCCATGATCACAAGTTGAGGTTTAATTGATAAAGTATATAATCTTTAATGTCACCCTATGTTGATAAGCATGGTCTTTCTGTTAAGCCTATGATTATTGTGTACACTAACCTTGCAGGTGATGCATAGCCAATTAAAAAGGGCTATGAGGTATATGTATATGTTGAGTAACTCTACTGTGATGGTTACTCTCGATATTGAGATAATATGTATGATGTCTTTGACTACAGTACTGGGGATTGCTATCCCATGATGATGATGTAAGCCTTGAGAGTTTGTGGCAATATGTGATGAGGGATTGGGATCCCATGGTATGTGATGATCCTTGAGGTGGATCGGGATGATTGGCAAGAGGCCAAGTGATAACATGTACTGTTGGATCCTTGTGATGTATCAGGATGATGTGATTACAATAAAAAGCATAATGTTGAGTTTTATGTTGTTTATTCCCTGTTATAGTTTGCATGTTATACAACTTGGTTGAATCTTGCAATCCATATAAAAGACACTAATTAATCACTGTGAAATATATCATGTAGTTGCCCTGGCCATAGATCCATCATCGTCAGGAGTTGGTAATGGTGAAACGGGTTCTCCTGCCGGTTAACCCGGAGCGCATATTGTTGAATATGTGAGGTTTCTCCTAGCCTCAAATAGAGAGGGAATCGAGTGCAGCTGCGGTTGCAAACTCAGAATATGTGATGAGCATGGTGAATAGGACCATGGCTCAGGATGTGTGATATGGAGCGTGAATGCGTTCATGGCTCAGAGCACGGTGAACAGGCCCGTGGCTCCGATATACTAGCGTCGTGACCTGTACCGAGGTGGGCTAGAGGAAGGGTAGCCTATGGAGTTGACCCTGTGGCTGAGGCCACTTAAGCACGAGACTGCGGTCCTGCTTTGGTTCTCGTGCACTGACCACGAGGGGAAAGGTCGTGGAGTCTGGCTCTTCCATTGACCTTGTATGGCACCGACTTTGGGTTTCACAACCGAAGGTTGGATTTGAGCGGTACAGTTCACTTCCTCAAGGTATAATAATACGTAATACAGCCGTATAGTATTTATTGCTTAAGGCAAAACACAGAACATTGGTTGAGGCCTTGCTTGTGTAGTTAATCTCGTTATATCTTGCAATTACTTATATGCTCCTCATGTTATGTGGCAATATATCTTATCTTGTTAATCATGTTCCATAAAGAAATAGTGGAATATATGCCTTCCGTACCTTTGGTAAGCTTGACGGTATGAACAACTTTACTTTATAAACTGATCTTGTTGTACTTTATATCAGTTATCTGCTTTATCCTTCTGAGGTTTTGTAGTTTTAGCGGGGAGTTATGTTTTTCGCTGGGACTATGTGTCTCACCCCGATGGTTTACACCCTTTTTAGGTAGTCGAGC
This sequence comes from Alisma plantago-aquatica, assembly GCA_963693085.1. Taxonomy (NCBI): domain Eukaryota; kingdom Viridiplantae; phylum Streptophyta; class Magnoliopsida; order Alismatales; family Alismataceae; genus Alisma; species Alisma plantago-aquatica. The sequence goes on from OY856409.1 coordinate 1,794,346,421, forward strand.
TAGGCATCGTGGTGGTCGCGGAGTTGCGGCTGAGCAGCTAGAAGAGCAGTAGAAGGCAAGCGATGGATATGCTGCTGTTTTGGATGTTTTGTAGTAGAGTCTTAGAGTCATCCATGTACTCTCAGGTCCTTGGAAGTGTTTTGACATTATTTCACGGTGTATAACTGCTGATGTTTTATGTATCCTGCTGTTGGACGAATGTGGGCCTTTATGTATGTATAAATAGGTGATGAACTCATGTGATGGTTAGACAGTTGTTCCTCTAAGCTGTGGACAAGTATTAAGGCTTGTATATGTTTATATAACATGTTCCTTTGCAGGATGTGGACTTAAATGTAATAGTTTTCTCAGTTTACCTACTTTATGTAATTGGTTTTAATTAAACAGTGTTTTTGGTAATCTGTGGTTTATGGTCAGTTCCGCACATTTTCGCATAACACCTCGTTGTCTGTGTGATAGCGGGATGTGTTGCCACAAGTTTTGGTATCGGAGCCCTAGGTTCGTTGAGTCTACAGGGATTTAGGACTAGGTTGTGTCTGTTCTTGTGAGTTTTCCAGATTTTCTTACAATCATCTTCTGCCCTCAGTTGAAGAAAAGCCAAGATGTCTGGAAACCATGAAGAACATGCTCCTGAGCATAGCGATGCTGCATCAGTTGATGGAGCTATAGGGTAGGCACATGAAGATCGGGTGCTTGAGGTCCCCCAACCTGACCCAGCCATTCTTGAACACCCTACCTATCAACAACTTATGGGGCAGATGATGGCTATGATGAATCTCATGGTTGAGCAATTTCCAATGCCTCCTCCGAGAGAACAAGCTCCCCATGGAGAAGCATCGGGTATCAGGACGACCTTCGAGCGGCTTCGCCGAGTCGGAGCTTTGGATTATGCTGGAACGGCTGATCCAGCGGATGCAGATCTGTGGCTGACAAGTCTTGAGAAGGCTTTCCGGATCCTCAACATCCCCAAAGCAGACAAAGTAAAGCACGCCGTCTACCTTCTGAAAGGTAGTGTTGGTCACTGGTGGACCATCGAGGAGGAGAAGCGACCTGGTGAGGTGATCGGTTGGGAGGTTTTCGGTGCGAATTCGTCAGCAGATACTTTCCGAAGACGTATCTGGATGAGAAGATTAGTCAGTTTGAGAGCCTGCCACAAGGAACGATGAATATCACCGAGTATGAAGCCAAGTTCATGGATCTGCTGAGGTTTTTTCCTCATATGGCGGTGACAGATGAAGAGCGGATTAGACTCTTTGAGAAAGGTCTGAGTGCTGAGCTTAGGGCTGTAAATGGGTACGGGTAGACCCGCGGACCCGCAAATCCAGACCCTTAAAAAACCTGTCACGGGTCTAATTTATCATACCCGCATACCCTTGGACCCGTATACCCTTGGACCCGCATATAAGCGGGTCCAATAATGGGTATGCTTGGATCCAGACCCGCTAGACACGTGTACCCGCTATACATAAGTAACTACTAAAATAATATGTTATATATCATACTTTACTAGTCTAATTTATATAATTATTGAGATTATATCCTACTCTAAGGTTGAGACTAGTCATATAACTAAGAATTAGCTATTTTAGTTACAATAACGAACATCATATGTAAACTTAAAATCAAAATGTCTACTAATCTACATTACTTTCTACATAAATTAAATGTTATGATCACGACTACAAATATGTAAATAATTACTCAATTAATTTTATTGTATAGAATATAACATTGTCTAATATAACTATTACATGTTAATATACCATATGATAACAATATCTTATTGTGTTAAATATATATAACACAATCATTTCTCTTACATAAACAATATGATGTTTTATAGAACTGCTTACCCGCATACCCGCTATTATTACGGGTACGAGTATGGTGCGGGTCCAGGTTTTGTATTATCCGGGTCTAGAACCGGAACTGGAACCACTAAATTAGATGGGTATGGGTATGGCCAGACCCGCACCGTACCCACACCATTTACACCCCTAGCTGAGCTGTCAACACCTGTTTCTGCGTTGGAGAATAGAGAGCGGTTTGCTGCGTTTGTGGAATCTGTCTAGAGGATTGAAAGGTCAGTAAGGGAGAAAAGAGAATCCATGTCTCACAAAAGGCCTGTTCAGTTCCAAGGACATAGGTTTGGTGGCTTCAAGAAGCCCAGGTTTTCACCACCTTCAGTAATAAGAGGCTCCAGTGCACCGTCGCAGTGGTCTCCGAGTAAAGGAAGAGGTTATGTTTCTTCACTGTCAAAGGCATACAGTACAACTTCAGTGGCAGTGACAGGGCCATCTAGGCCACAGTTTGAGATTAGGACATGCTATACCTGCAGTCAGAAGGGGCATGTCAAGTCGAACTGCCCAAACAAAGATGATGAAGTGACACAACAGCTAAGGCAGAATCAACAAGGGGCAGACAGACAGCAGCCCAGTGTAGCAGAGGACGAGGACGCGGTCAAGCATCTCAAGAGGGATCGTCTGCTCAAGGAAGCAGAGGTCGTGGACATCAAGCAATGACTCGATTCTATGTTATGAGTCAGCCAGAGGCGATAGTCAACCCGCGAGTGGTGACAGGTCAGATGGAGTTATTTCATTCTTATATGTCTTCTTCTTGCTTTATATCTGTTCTGGTTGACCCAGGTGCCACACACTCTTTTATCACCTATAGTATGCTTGAAAACTGTCGTTTACCTGTTAGTTGTAAGAAGGATAGTTTGTTGTTAGAAACCCCTCTTGCTGGTTCCTCGATGCTTCGAGAAGAGTGTCCATCTTGTGTCTTGTCTTTTTCGGGACACAAAATTCAAGTGAATCTATACCACTTGATATGCATGGGTTCGATGTTATCCTTGGGATGGATACCTTAGAGAAGTATAATGTTGTTTTAGACTGTAGTTCCAAGAAGGCAGTGTTCGACGATGGTGGAGAGAAGTGGATCTTCCAGGGAGATAGGAAGATTCTTCCGACATGCTTAATATCGGCTATGGTGGCAGAGAAGTTGCTATGACAAGGATGTGAGGCGTTCTTAGCTCATGTGGTGGATACCGTTGTGGCTACCAAGGCGAAAGGTCCTAGCCTCAAAGAGGTGTCAGTTGTCCGAGAGTTTGCCGATGTGTTTCTGGATGAGTTTCGTGGTGTTCCTCCACCCCGAGAGATTGATTTCGAGATCAATCTGGTTCCAGGAACACAGCTAGTTGCACAGACACCGTATAGGATGGCTCCAGTAGAGATGGAAGAGCTTAAGAAGTAGTTGCAAGATTTGTTAGAAAAAGGTTTCATCTGACTGAGTACGTCGCCTTGGGGTTCTCCAGTATTGTTCGTCAAGAAAAAAGATGGATCGATGCGGTTGTGTATAGATTACCAGCAGTTGAACAAGGTCACGATCAAGAACAAGTACTCGTTACCAAGGATAGATGATCTGTTTGATCAGTTGTGTGGTGCTACAGTGTTTTCAAAGATCGATCTACGATCTGGATATCATCAGTTGAGGATTAAGGCTGATGACATACCAAAGTCAGCTTTCAGGACGAGGTATGGTCACTTCGAGTTTGTGGTTATGCCGTTCGGGCTAACCAATGCACCTGTTGCTTTCATGGATTTGATGAACAGAGTGTTCCGTCCGTTCCTAGATCATTTTGTTGTAGTCTTTATCGATGACATATTGATCTACAGTTGGGACAGGCTAGAGCATGAGCGACATCTTCGTCTAGCGTTGACTCTTCTTCACCAACATCAGTTGTATGCCAAGTTCAGTAAGTGTGAGTACTGGTTGGAAGAAGTGACTTTCTCGGGTCATGTGATATCTACTGAAGGAGTCAAAGTGGACCCGAAGAAGGTGGAATCTGTTGCGGATTGGGAACAACCGAAGATGTCGACACAAGTTCGTAGTTTCCTTGGTTTAGCAGGATACTACCGGAGTTTTATCAAGGACTTCAGTGCGATTGCGTTGCCGATGACAAAGTTGACTAGAAAGGATGTACCTTTTGTCTGGGATAATTGATGTCAGCAAGCTTTTCAGAGTTTGAAGGAGAATCTGACCAGTGCTCCAGTGCTTGTGCTGCCAGAGCCTGGAAAAGGCTACGTTGTTTTCTACGATGCTTCCAAGAAAGGTTTAGGATGTGTGCTGATGCAGGAAGATCATGTGGTTTCTTTTGCTTCACGACAGCTTAAGAAACATGAGGAGAACTATCCGACTCATGAATTGGAGTTAGCAGCAGTGGTTCATGCGTTAAAGATTTGGAGACACTATCTGTATGGGGAAGTGTGTTAGATCTTTACAGATCATAAGAATCTGAAGTACATCTTTTCACAGCATGAGTTGAACATGCGACAACATCGATGGATGGAGTTAATCAATGATTACGACTGCACTATCGAGTATCATCCTGGTAAGGCGAATGTGGTAGCTGATGCGCTTAGCCGTAAGTCTTCTTCTTTTCCATCAAAGAAGGCACAGTTGAGTTCCCTGGTATGCCATAGATGGGATATGCTTGTTTCCTTGCGGCAGATGAATGTGCAGATGGAAGTTTCCTCGTTAGCTAGACTTTTAGCACAGATGCAAGTCAAGCCTACACTGAGACAACAAATCAAAGATGCACAGCAAACAGATGATGTGGTACAATTGATCAGATCAGAGTTCGACAGTGAAAAGCGTGATGGGTTCCATGAGTCCGAGGATGGGCTAGTTTGCTATCGCGATAGGATGATGGTTCCCGATGCTGATAATATGAGGAAGTTAGTTCTCGGGGAAGCACACACGTCGATGTATGCTATGCATCCAGGTGTCACCAAGATGTATCATAGTCTTAAGGACTTGTATTGGTGGCCCGACTTGAAGAAAGATGTAGCTAAGTTCATGGCTAGATGTGCGGTATGTTAGCAAGTTAAGGCTGAGCATCAAAAGCCGGCAGGTACGTTGCAACCCTTGCCGATACCACAGTGGAAATGGGATCATATAACCATGGATTTTGTAGTTAGTCTACCTAGGACAACTAGGAATCATGATTCCATTTGGGTGATAGTGGACAGATTGACGAAGTCTGCCCATTTCCTACCAGTAAAGACGATGTATACAACCAAGAAGCTCGCTCGAGTATATGTGGATGAGATAGTACGTTTGCATGGTGTGCTAGCGACGATAGTTACTGACAGAGGTTGTAACATCCCTGACATGGGTTATGTGTTAACCCTAGATGTTTTGTCTAATAAGGTTGAGTAGATGCTTAATCTTATCTTGGGAAAAGTAATTAGGGCCCATGAGAAACTTATGTTTCAATTTTGGTCATGTTTGGACAATGTTGAAGCAATGTTTGCTTATTTTGGACTAATGTGCAAATTACCCAAGTTGAGGGGTTTATGTGCAAATTGTGCATGATAATATGTTCCTCATGTTTTGAAGCATCATGATAGTGAATATGATGTTGAGGTATGGCTTATGGAAGCCTGAATACCAAGAAAGAGCTGATAAAGCAATGTTTGTGCATTAAAACCTAGTTTTGGAGTAATGTGCAATTTACCCAAAACCTGGGGTTCAATATGAAAATTACCACTTCAATAAGGCCCTCAATGTTTCTTGGAATCATTTAGAGTAAAGAAAATGAGAGGGGAACCTCATTTGAATTAAGTTGGAGGAGAGAGAATCTTGGTATTAAAATAATCAAGATTTAATCTTAAGTGAAACCCTATTTCAATTTAGGGCAAAAATAAATGTATTAATTAAAGGGCCTTCAACCAAAATGTTATTGGTTGATTTTGAATAAGGATGGACGTTCTTTTGCCAATATAAGGAACGAAAATATCCTAAGTAGGTGAAATTCCACTCACCTTATTATAAGGAAAAGAATTTCCACTCAAAAAGATATATTAATATTATAATGGATTAAGGTGCTTATTTTCTTTTCCCTTAATCCATGGATAATGTAAGGGATTTCGGTGGGGATATAGATTACCTTGCATGCAAGAAACCAAGGGGGAAGTGGTGGCAACAATTTTGGAATTAAAAGACTTTTGTAAAGTATATTCTCTCTCATCAATCTCCTTATAAAAATGCCCTTTCCAAGCCAAATGAAAGGCTTTTCTCGACCCTTTTCTTTCTCTCCTTGCTTTGGCCGACCAAGGGAGCTTATGAGGAGAAGAAATACGAAACCCAACCTGTAGGTAAGGTTCTTGATTCATTTCTCCCTGATTCCATGGTGGAAATCGAAAATAAATTATGGATTCCTTCTTACTTTGATCTCCTCTTCAACCCTAGCCAACTTTTACAATCAAAAGCTTGAGGACGAGCCTAGGGGGAGTTGCAAGAGCTTCATCCACCATTAATGGCGTGATCTTGGAGCTTTGGAACTGAATTGGAGGCGGGTTTTATAACTTAAACCCTTAAACATTGCTATTGCATCGATTCTCTATGCTTTGTTGATTGATTTCTTTAATTTGATACACTCTTGTTTCTTTGCTGCAATTTCCATCAAGAACGGTTGTTGTTCTTGGTTGTTCGAAGGAAGGGGATGATGAAATCATCCTAGATTCTTATCCAAAGAAAAGTACCAAGCCAAACGGTTTTGGTAGCTACTCCAAATCGTTTTAATTTGATTGGTTATGCGGTTTCAGCAAACCGTTTAAGGGCAAATGGTTTGAAACCGTTTGGGAGAAAACGGTTTCAAAACCGTTTGATATGGTTGACCAAGCATTAAGAGTTTTGTAATTTTGTTCCTAATTATGTAGGCTGATAGCCCACCAAATTTTAGGGGTTAACTCCAAAGGAATCGTAGGTTGAAGGCCAATCAATTAGGCAAATCGAATTGAATTAAATGCTGTTTTTCAACCTGATTAACTTGACCTGTTTGGGAAAACGGTTTCAAGACCGTTTGTGTGAGTTGACAAAGCGTTGAAAGTTTGGTATTCCTGTTCATAATTATGTTGGTTGATGACCCTACAAATTTGAGGGATTAACTCCCAAGGAATCGTGAGTTGAAGGCTAATCAATTAGGGAAACCTAATTGGATTAAGTGCTGATTATCAATCTGATTTAATTGAACTTTTTGGGCAAACGGTCTCAAGACTGTTTGAGTGCGTTTACCAAGGGTTGACCGTTTGGTATTACTTTTACTAATGATGTGGTCTAATGACTCACCAAATTTGAGTGATTAACTCCCAAGGAATCGTGAGTTGAAGGCTATTCAATTGGGAAAACCCTAATTGAAAACAGTGCTGAAATTCCAATGAGTTAATTGGAGATTTTGGGTTGATTAGCCCATACGGTTTCAAGACCGTTTGGGGATCACCCAAACGGTCTCAAGACCGTTTGGGGGTCACCCCAAGACCTTTTGGAGGTCTGGGGTCAAGTATAGTTGACCAATTGAAGGTCTAAAGGTACCAAATCATATTGCAATTAAGTGCTGATTTGTTCATCAACTCGATAGACCAAACCTTGATGAAATTTCACTAGAATCCAAAGGTTGGATGAGCCAAACGGTCTCAAGACCGTTTGGGGGTCACCCAAGACCGTTTGGAGGTCTAGGGTTGAGTATGGTTAAGCAATTGAATATCCAATGTCACTAAGTTGAAGTGTAATCAATTGCTGATTTGGTGATCAATTCAATGATCCAAACCTTAATTGGATGGCTTGGATTTGAGTGATATGATGGGAAAACGGTCTCAAGAACGTTTGAAGGTCATCCAAACGACCTCAAGACCGTTTGGGGTCAGGTCATACCCAATTTGGTTGATGGTTCAATGGTTTCAAAGTAACTAATCTTGCAATTGATTAGTGTTCAAGGATCATCGATTCCAAACCCTAATTCAATTGATTCAAACCCTAATTGATGACTAATTGAGGGTTAATTGAGGGTCAAATCAGGTGAAGGTTGACCTATTTAACTCAATTGAAGTATGAGGATAGGTCCAATTGGTGATTGGTTCCATGAATTCAATGATTGAAGGAATCAACATTGGAAACCTTAATCCAATTTGATTGGTTGAGACCATATCTGGTCCATGCGGTTTTGAGGAGGTTTGGACCAAATGGTCTCAAGACCATTTGATTCCAAATGGTATCAAGACCGTTTGGGGCCAAATGGTCTCAAGACCGTTTGAGACCAAACGGTCCCAGACCATTTGAAGACCAAAGACCATTCGGTTTCAAAATCGTTTGGTGATGAAACCTCAAAAACCGATTGAAGGTTGTTGGTGATTTAATCACTTGGTAATTGAAGGTAATGATAGTTCCAATAATCCTATGATGGTTAGTGATGATAACCAATGAAGGTACAAAGGTTGAAACCCTAATAGTACCTAAGTGATTAGTGCCAATTAAGGGATGAACCTTAATCGCTTATAGGATCAATGACTTGATAATCATAGTTGTATGTACTCAACTGAAGGGTGATATGACCTAATAAAGTTGAGAAGTTGATAGCATGAATTCATACATGAATATGATTCATGTGGTGATTAAGGGTTGTGATCCTTAAGTAAAGAGATCATGAAACCCTAAACATGAACATAAACCCTAATTGACAGGGTTATTGAACTCAAATCATAGTTGAGGAAGTATCCATGTAAATCCATAGTTGAGGGTGTATCCATGTGAAAACCTAGTTGAGGGAGTATCCATGTGATACCCTAACTGAGGGTGCGTCCATGTGAAACCCTAAATGAGAGTGATTTCATGAGAAACCCTAATTGGAAATTATTAATAAACCCTAATTATGGGCAAAGTGATATGAAACCCTAATAAAGGGTGATGCTATATACAATCTCTATTCTAAAGAAGGGAGATGGTATGTGAAACCCTAATCCCTAATGAAAGAATAGAATTCATACTTGAATATGATGCATGAGGTGAACTCCTGTAGCACGACCGTGCAAGGTAGCACGGCCGTGGTGGCTTCCCTTAGCACGGCCGTTTTTGGTTGCACGGCCGTGGTACTCTAAGCTTGACTTAGAGTTGTTTTGAAAAGGACCTAGCATGGTCTTTTTGTTAATTTATGATTTATGGGTGAATCCATAGTATTGGCAATAGTTGTATGCTCCAAGTGAGTGATTGATGATCACTACTTTACATGATGAATGTGATGAAATGGTGCATAAAATATTAGGATGGGTAATACCCTAATACAAGCTAAGTATATGAACTCAAATAAGATAATGGTGTTGAGGGAAGTGATACATCAAGATATGATAGATATCACATCCAACACCCCAATACTGGTATACCTTGATATGTTATAAGTCCAATATAATTGGATGAATAACACATGAGATGTGCCATGTCAATGGTTACATTGAGATGAAATGTACCTTGTTGAATGTAGGCCAACATGCCTTATGAAAAAGGGTTAATCCAAACCTATAAACTATGATGTAATCATAGTCTGGTAAAGATGAAAGAGAAATTCATGTTGTGTGTTGATAATTCATTTAATGATAAATGATGATAATAATGAAGTATGATTAAAATACTTATTATTCCATAATGATTCCTCGCTATGTGAACCCTAATACAGGGTAATACTATATGAACCCTAACATAGGGTAATTGCTATGTGAATCCCTAATGTAGGGTAAATGCTATGTGAATCTCTAATGTAGGGTGATTGCTATGTGAGTCCCCAATGCAGGGTGGTGTTATGTGAAGCTCTAACACAGAGTAATTCTATGTGAAGCTCAAATACAGACTAATGGGTTATGAATATAATAAGATAACCCTTGCATTGCATGGTACTGATATGTAATTGCATCATGATTACTAATCATGCAAATATGATGAGAAGATGAGCATAGCCAGGTATGGGCTATGATGTTCTGTACATGGAAAATGTTTTATAGACCTTATAAGCTTTCATATGTCTTGTTGCCTATTAAGGGGTAATAAGAGGTGATATGAGCTTTGTGAACTATGTGCAATACTTTGTGTAGCAAGAATTATAATGTCCTTGGTCAGATGACCTGAAGGTATGAAGTTACTCGATAAGTGGTAACAAGTGTTCTATGATGAGATAAGGGTTTAAATGCCCAAATTCTATAATCATAATGATGAATGTGTTAAGAAGAGGAATTGTACTTGATGAGTTGAGGGATTGAGATCCCAATACTTTGAAAAAAGAGTGTGGCTACAGGCCATGACTCCACTATGACAATGCCAGGCTTTAGATATATGATCCAAGCTTGAAGAGAGTTAATGTTGTGATAATGATTCTGTAGTGGATAAATGTTATACATGTTCTTCATATTCCCTAATGGATATGTGATATGATGCTCTTTCAAGTTATAGCTGCAATGCTGAATAAGATTAATGTTCTAATCTGTTAGACATTAAAATATCTGCTGCCATATAAATATGGTTCCTCCATTCATAATTATCTTCTTAAGTTGCAATAATAATGTTACTGAAAGAGAGTTATAACTCTCGCTGGGGCAATTTTTATAATTGTCTCACCCCCGTGGGAACCACATTTTTAGGTGGATGCGGATGAGGAGACAGGAATCCTTCAATAGGCGAAGGACAACAACAGCAGTAGGGACAACAGTGAAGTCTCAGGTGGAGACATTGGTTGTTATGTCATGATTAGATGTATATAGAGTCCTATGTGTCGTCTCTGTACTCTCGAGTCCTCGGAGTAGTAGTTAGTGCTTTTAAGATTTTGGCTCAGTGCCTTGAGATTTTATTCTGCCTATGTTGAGCTTACCAGTGCAGCTGATGTTGTAAATCTCGAGACAAGATAGTACAAGACATGTACTTTGAAACAGAATGTAAATGTTATACTTTGGCTCTTGAAGAAAAAGATTTCCAATGTGTGGATCTCTTCGCAAAAAGTTTTAATTTTTAGTGATTTTTGCTAATCCGCTGCTTAATAAACGCTTCCGCATTAGTTAATCTTGTTTTTGCGAATCGGTCGTTACAGAGGTCCTCAGTTCACGAGTCATTTTTGGGAACAGTTGCAGAAAGCGTTGGGAACACAGTTGAGGTTCAGTACCGCCTTCCACCCGCAGACAGATGGACAGTCTGAGAGGACTATCCAGACTTTAGAAGATCTCCTTCGAGCTTGTGTATTGCAGTTCCTAGGCAGTTGGGATGTACACCTTAGTTTGATAGAGTTTACCTACAACAACAGTTATCAGCGGAGCATTGACATGGCTCCTTATGAGGCTTTGTATGGAAGGAAGTGTAGATCTCCTTTATGTTGGTACGAGTTTGGTGAATATCAGCTTCTGGCTCCGGAGTTAGTACAACAGACGACAAACAAGATTAAGGTGATATAACAACAGTTGAAAGCGGCACATGACAGGCAGAAGTCTTATGCAGACAATCGTCGACGACCTTTGGAGTTCCAGGTGGGAGATAAAGTGTATTTTAAAGTCTCGCTGTGGAAGGGTGTGCTAAGGTTTGGCCGGAAAGGTAAGCTAGCACCCAGGTATATGGGGCTATACCCGGTCACAACACGTGTTGGTAAGGTAGCTTACGAGTTGGAGCTGTCGCTAGAGTTGCACATGTTACATCCAGTCTTCCATGCCAGTATGCTGAAGAAAAGTCATCCGAATTTAGGAACAGTGATACTGCCAGACGAAGTTGAGCTTGATGAAGATGTGACCTACGCGGAAGGTCATGTGATGATCCTTGACAGAAGAGTTAAGAAGCTGAAGAGGAAAGATCTGGTTCTTGTAAAGGTTCTTTGGCATCATCGTGGCGTTGAGGAAGCCACGTGGGAGCTTAAGGAAGAGATGAGGAGGAAGTATCCCTCGCTTTTCTCTTCAGATTTTGGGGACAAAATCCCTTTGTAGGGGGTTAGCTTGTAAGGACTCTGACCTTCGTTTAGGGTTTACCCTGTTTGTTTTGCTTAACCTTGATGCTTAGATGCTTTCTAATCACCTTTAAGTGGTGATTAGGGTTTGGTTGAGCTTTGTTGAGAGTTGGAGGTGATACTTGCAAATAACCCAAGTCCAGGGTTTGTGGGCAAGTTTGCCACCTTATGAGGTGTTCCTCTCTCTCCTTGCTTCCTCTAGAGTAGAGAGGAAGGTTTGGGCTCATTGTTTGAGTTCCTTTGGGCTTGGTTGAGCTTGTTGGGCCTTGTGGTGCCTTGCCTTTGTTTCCTTTGAACCTTGTTGGTGGCTGTGTCACCCAAGGGGGCTGTGTCGCCCAAGTGTGTCGCCCTAGAGCCTTTGACCAAGCTTTGACCTCGTTTGTGTCACCACTAGTGGACACTTGGTGCTTGATGCTTGCATGTAGCAATGGCCTTGGACATGTGTTTAGGGCATGCTAGAGTGGTGGCTCGTGCACTAGAACAAGTGTCCCTAGGTGGGTGACACCTTGCTTGGATCTACCTTGTTTTCTCCTCCCTTCTCTTCTATATAGGTGTTTCCTTTCCCTTGCTAAGGATTCCTTTTGGTTCCTTAGTCTCTTCTCCACCTTGGTGCACGACACACTCCTCTTTTGCAAGTTGGTAGCCGATACCCTTAGATCTAGGAGCTTGGATCTTGCTTAAGGCGGGTTACATATCTCCTAACCCTAACTTCACTATATCCTTCTATTATCTTGTTTATATGTTGTTAGATTAGCATCTTGCTGAAGTATCCATGTTGGCCGATCCTTATGATCTAGGGTTTCTTGATGAGTATTATCACCATGGACTAGAAGGGTGAGCTTGGTGATAGTTGTGAACCTTGCTAGAGTTGTTCCTTGTGTTACCTATTTGGTGATAGATGATGTGCAAGACCCCTCTTTCTTATTTGATTGAGGTGAGCTATCTTCTTGACCCACTAGGGTTTTGGGTGCCCTTGTGCTTGAGGTTGATGATGAGCTTGGGGAGGTGCTGCCCGACGGCCCTCTTGACCTAGACCTTGGACGATATGCTTTGTTGATAGTGGACGATACCCCTAGTCTCTGTGACGGATGTTACACCTTCACCCTGCCTTGTGACGGCCAATAGGCCTTGGTGGGTTAGCTGGATGATAGGACCCTTATTGGTTGGTTGAGCTACACCTCTGGACGATACCTTTTGTAGAATACCTTGCTTGACACACACTTGTTTTAGTTGGGGTTTAGTATCGTTGTGCGTTGCTAGTTGTGACGGGCGTCACACTGTTCTGTATCGGCCGACGACTCTACTCCCCCTTGGCGGGCGCTGTGCGACGCCCGACACACCTGGCTGTACGGCAGACCCTTGGCCATTTTCCTTGAGCCGACGTTGTGTTGCACGATACAAGTGAGTGCACGACACCCTGACGCCGCGTTGCAGGTTGCACGTTTGTGCCGTCCGTTATGGGATGGATGTTAGGTGAGGGTATCCTGCCCGATACCACTTATGGTGATGGTTTGTGATGCTTTTAGGGAGATTTCTGCCCCTCATATAAATCGACATGCTGAATGATATTGATATGTTAAAGCTTGTTTATATAACACACATGTCCTTACCCATGAATGTGACCATCGTGATATGTTGTATAATGCTAAACAAATGGTAAGCATTTAATATGGTTTGCTTATGATGAAATCTAAGCCCATGATCACAAGTTGAGGTTTAATTGATAAAGTATATAATCTTTAATGTCACCCTATGTTGATAAGCATGGTCTTTCTGTTAAGCCTATGATTATTGTGTACACTAACCATGCAGGTGATGCATAGCCAATTAAAAAGGGCTGTGAGGTATATGTATATGTTGAGTAACTCTGTTGTGATGGTTACTCTCGATATTGAGATAATCTATATGATGTATTTGACTACAGTATTGGGGATTGCTATCCCATGATGATGATGTAAGCCTTGAGAGGCATTGACAATATGTGATGAGGGATTGGGATCCCATGGTATGTGATGATCCTTGAGGTAGATCGGGATGATTGGCAAGAGGCCAAGTGATAACATGTACTGTTGGATCCTTGTGATGGATCAGGATGATGTGATTACAATAAAAAGCATAATGTTGAGTTTTATGTTGTTTATTCCCTGTTATAGTTTGCATGTTATACAACTTGGTTGAATCTTGCAATCCATATAAAAGACACTAATTAATCACTGTGAAATATATCATGTAGTTGCCCTGGCCATAGATCCATCATCGTCAGGAGTTGGTGATGGTGAAACGGTTTCTCATGTGGGTTAACCCAGAACGCATATTGTTGAATATGTGAGGTTTCTCCTATCCTCAAATAGAGAGGGAATCGAGTGCAGCTGTGGTTGCAGACTCAGAATATGTGATGAGCATGGTGAACATGCCCATGGATCAGGATGTGTGATATGGAGCGTGAATGCATTCATGGCTCATAGCACGGTGAACAGACCCGTGGCTCCGATATACTAGCGTCGTGACCTGTACCGAGGCGGGCTAGAGGAAGGGTAGCCTATGGAGCTAACCCTGTGGCTGAGGCCACTTAAGCACGAGACTGCAGTCCTGCTTTGGTTCTCGTGCACTAACCATGAGGGGAAAGGTCGTGGAGTCTGGCTCTTCCATCGACCTTGTATGGCACCGACTTTGGGTTTCGCAACCGAAGGTTGGATTTGAGCGGTACGACTCACTTCCTCAAGGCATAATAACACGTAATCCAACCATATAGTATTTATTGCTTAAGGCAAAACACGGAACATTGGTTGAGGCCGTGCTTGTGTAGTTAATCTCGTTATATCTTGCAGTTACTTATATGTTCCTCATGTTATGTGGCAATATATCTTATCTTGTTAATCATGTTCCATAAAGAAATAGAGGAATATATGCCTTCCATACCTTTGGTAGGCTTGACGGTATGAACAACTTTACTTTATAAACTGCTCTTGTTGTACTTCTTATCAGTTATCTACTTTATCCTTCTAAGGTTTTGTAGTTTCGGTGGGGAGTTATGTTTCTCGCTGGGACTGTGTGTCTCACCCCACTGGTTTACACCCTTTTTAGGTAGTCGAGCTAGGCGTGGTGGTGGTCGCGGAGTTGCGGCCGAGCAGCTAGAAGAGCAGTAGAAGGCAAGCGATGGATATGCTACTGTTTTGGATGTTTTGTAGTAGAGTCTTAGAGTCATCCATGTACTCTCAGGTCCTTGGAAGTGTTTTGACGTTGTTTCACAGTGTATAACTGTTGATGTTTTATGTATCATGCTGCTGGCCGGATGTGGGCCTTTATGTATGTATAAACAGGTGATGAACTCATGTGATGGTTAGACAGCTGTTCCTCTAAGCTGTGGACAAGTATCAAGGCTTGTATATGTTTATATAACATGTTCCTTTGCAGGATGTGGACTTAAATGTAATAGTTTTCTCAGTTTACCTGCTTTTCGCAATCGGTTTTAATTAAACTGTGTTTTTGGTAATCCGTGGTTTATGGTGAGTTTCACACGTTTTCGCGTAACACCTTGTTGTCTATGTGATAGCGGGATGTGTTGCCACATTTTATCTTTATGATATAAGATTAGGAAAGAGTATCTCTATTTAGAAAGTCGTAGCCCCTGTTTGGTTCCAGACTGAAACCGGATCGGCGCCTGTCGCGTAGCGCCAGCTCAGCGTTTTTCGATCCGGATCGGCGCAGATCAGCGTTTGGTTCAACATCCCAGAACGGTGCCGTTTCGGAGTTCCGTAATCCCAAAACCCAGACCAACTCAGTCCCGGTCTGAGCGGGATTTCATTTGCAACCCGGTTTCAACCTCGCTCCCGTCTTTCCGTCCCGATACTCCCCCACCCCCGCGCCACCTGATACCCTCCTTTACTCCGTCTGAGCAGTGCTGCTCAAGGAAGACGATAACTGGGTCTAGGAGTAGGTGTAGGTCAGCTTTACCTATTCCCCGTCCACCCGTCCACTCGGCTCTGTCCCGGCGCCGACGTGTGGTGGTAGCAGGTGTTTTGAGAATGCAGCCGATAGGGCGTCGCCATGGCAGTGCTGCTGGGAGGCTGTTCACGGGGCGAACAGGAGGCCGTAGCAGACGGCGAATTGAAAGCAGGTAAGGGCATTGTGTTGTCCAATCTCTTCTTCCCCCTACTGCTGTCACGGCTCTTATCAATTTTGCAGGACATCGACAAACGTCGAGCAGCCCCAAACGAAAAGGCAGCAGTCGAAAAGGCATTTCTGCTATAAATTGGGGGCAGTGGTCCTCCAACTCCTCCCGTTTCACCTTGTGAGTGTCGTCAACCTCCTCGCAGACGCCTTCGGTTCCGGCGATTTGTGTAGCTGCTCGACAACCTGGTCGGATCCAAGACCAGTCCTTCCACGGTAAGTGCATTGTGTTCTTCCGTTGTTCTTCCGCTGTTATTCGTTTGTAGTTGTGTTCTTCCGTTGTTGTTCCAGTTATTAACCAGTGTGTTTGCCTTGTGTTTCTGTTTTTTTGCTGCTGTGGTGCGCGTGGACGACGACGACACTTGTGGTGTGTGTGCGTGGACGGCGACGACACTTCCGGTGTTTAGGTATGCTCTCGCTCTCTGACCCTCTCACACCATGATCATTGCCAGTTATTGCTGTTGTGGTGTCCGTTTGAGGGCAACCACATCCCTTCCTTCTTCTGTTTTCCTTCTTCTATTTTTGATCCTATCCCATTCCACCTTATTTTGAACGGTGCTTTTTTTCCATTGTTGTGAGCTTTGTTCAAACTGAAATACAATTCAACGTTGATAATTTGACAAAGTATTAATGCATTTTGTTTTTATACAAATATGCTTAAATGATATCATCATCATCATTTTCGACAAAGTCTCCTTGACAGGGCCTCCTTGAGAGGGCCTTATGATCCATGTCTGCTATGTGTTCTAAGGAAGAACAAGAGTGACTAATTTTTGTTGTGGGAGAAAACTAGGGCTTAATTTGGGTACTTGATTCGGTTGGGATTGGTATAATAATTTGGGGTAATCAAGCAAAGGCAAAATTGCAAATGATTTGTATAATAATTATAGCACTGGGGTAATCAAGGAATGGCAAAATTGCAAATGATTTGTATAATAATTATAGCACATGATTATTCAAATTACATATGTTTCTTATTATGTTTCTTATATCTACACATGTATTTGTTGATGTGTATAATAATTATAGCACATGATTATTCAAATTACATATGATTATTCAAATTACATTATGTTTCTTATTACATATGTTTCTTATTATGTTTCTTATTCTACACATGTATTTTGGAGAAAGCTGTGAATAGTTGAGGTTTTAGGTGTAAAAACATGCGCAAATCAGACCAATAATATTGTAAGTATTTGGTTTGACAGTTCAAAAACAGTTGCACACAAACATGGACCACTGAACAACCCAAAATAAAGACCACATGTTTGAAGTTCTATATAATTTCCTCATTTTAATGACTTGTTTTTGTCCTATATGTTTGAAGTTCCCATGTCCTGTGTCCCTGCCGGTGTCTATGTCTAGAAAGGAGGTTGTGATATCTATGTACATAGTCAACTATATATATTAAGATTGTAGTAAAAGTGTTATATGATATATGTTATATACAATAAAATCATATGAAATAATTCAGAGAAGTGAAATGTCAATTTAGAGGTCAAAATTTGGTCAAATTTGGCACCATAAACATGTATGGGCCCCTTTACACTGTAGGATTTTTAAACAAAATTGGACTACATAGTGACCAGCAAATCAAGTAAAAAAGACTAAATATATATTGTGTTAAAATCATTATAGATTAGTTATTATGCTATACCTGAACCTCAGTGGGACATCTTATGGATACTCCTTCCAGTTATTTGTAGTGATTTTGGGAATCCTACTCTTATCCTTTCACAACACCACATTGAAGCAAAAGTAGAGAACCAAATAAATGGGCCTCGAACTATCATTCAAGTAGTAGTCTTGTACAAATAACTATATGAATAAGATACAGTTACAACACCCCAGGATGAAATGTTACAACTCACATATATTTCTATAAGGGGAAGGTATAATGTATAAATTTGGTCACCTATTATATTCAATATAAGGTATCTAGATATCTATAAACCAAAGGAGATCGACAATAGTGTACACATCTCTAAGCCATGCCTGAAACATTTTAATATCCTCAGTCAAATCTATACCAGAAAATGTTTCACACTACCAAGTCAGACACATGTTGCATGTGGACATCCCTTAACTTATGATCTCCATGTAGTGGATATCCTAATATATTTTAAAAATCTTTCACTAAATATAATATAGTACAATCTAAATTTTCAAACATTTTCATATTTGACCTCAACAAAAGAAACAATTATGTTGAACCTGTTAATATATATGGATCTATTTGTAATTATGTAATGTCTCAGGGACCTACTTGTCAAGTATGTACAAACTTCTTATAAATATATCCACACAACTCAAGACATAGATCAAGTTTGGGCAAGTTCTTATAAAATTAGCATGACCTACATGTCCTATATGTTTGAAGTTCCCATGTCCTGTGTCCCTGCCGGTGTAGAAAATTTGAGCAAGTTTTGAGGAAATTTTCAATGCAAATTTTGATAAAACTTTGATGCCATTTTTGGAAGAAAATAATTTGCATTTGATGGGAAGTTTGATTGCAAACTTCTACATGCTATAACTCTACTTGCATTGTCTTAAAATAACACAAAATCATAACTCCTGTAGGTAGGTTAATAGACAATACATTAGCAATTGCTTTTCTAATATGAAAATTAATTGAAATGAAGTTGAAATAGTTAAAAATTAATGAATTAATTATATGTAAGGTAGATATTTCTAGACTTAAGGTATATCTAGTTGGATTTATCTAAACTCTACAAAATTCGGCTAAGATATAGCTAATTAGGTCTCGAGAACAATTAATTTAAAAACATAGTTTAAAATTTAGAAACTTTTGGTCGAATTTCAGTTTCAGTGGCTACTAGACATCGAAACCTACCTTCCAACAGTTGAAGTTTCTGCTATGTAGTTTCATTTAAAAATTGAAATAAATTTGAAAAAAAATGAGAATATTGTTATGTATTACTTAATTGACTGCAAGATGAAAGACAACATGATATTGCATAATCAAAATCCTGATCGAAACTGTTTTGTATATTTTCAAAAACAGTTGCACACAAACATGGTCCACTGAACAACCCAAAAGAAAGACCACACACTCACCTTAAGATAGTCATGCATGTACTGCTGTGGATTCCAAGTTCTTGGTAATCTGATTTGCAGCTTCTCAAGGCGTATGTGCTTGATAATTAACCAGCTTGCAGAGCATAATGTCTGTGAATGCAATTGAGGTCCAGAGTAACACCGTCTAATTTAGTTGTTAGTGACGACCTTTCTTGCTGCTTACAGTTATGCAGCTTTCTGTGACAATAATTTTGTTAACTGTGGGCTCCATTCTTGCATATTATATGGCATTCATAGAACAAGTCTGAAACCTGAATTTCAGCAATTTTTTATTCCATTTACAGAATGTCTGGACATAATTGACCAAATGTAAATAGGTAAATGTATAAGGTAACATTGATGGTAGAAAATCATGCTTGGATGTGTATGGAATATATTGCTTAAACACCGCTTACATTATTTATATATTGCAGCAGATACGGGAGTATGTCTGCCACTGACCCGAAGTTGCGTTTTCTATGGTTGAGAGACAGTGATGACGGTTTAGTTTCAACACTGAGGAGGCAGTATGATATGGGTAGGTGTATCGATGGACAATTTACAAGGGATGCATGGAGGGAGACGGTCCGTGAGATGCAAAATAGGATGTCGAGGCCGGACTTAACGATGGACCAGGTGAAAACTAGGTGGAAGAACCTCAAGAGGGACTATGTCAAACTTAAGCTTATAATAAACAAGAGTGGCGTCGGATGGGATGAAGTTAGGAACAAGCCAAGGCTGCCCGACACCCCTGAGTGGAAGGAGACCCTTGCGGTACATACAATAACCTTACATTGACCGAAAACTAGTCTTTGCCACATATAAATATTGTTATCGTAATAAACTCATATTTTTCAAATTTAGGTAAACAAAGATCTTGCTAGGTTGGTTAATCGGCCCTTTCCCCACTACTACGACATCGAGCTGATGGCGGGGAGGAACATTGCTAGAGGACATCATGCAATGTCTTCTACGGATAGACAAATACCATCCGACGTCGCCTCTGAGGAAGAAGTTGCTGCCGACCTAGATTCATCTAATACAGCAATGCCCTCAGAAACGCCCATTGCGGAACCGGACTTAGGCGCACCCGGGATGCAGAGTGAGGCCGACACCGGGGGAGGTGGCATAGATTCCTAGGGTGTTGGGGGAAGGACTCATCATAGCCACAGGCGCAGGAAGCGTACATCCTTGCCACACGAACGATGCACCCTTTCTAATGAAGTGTTATCTGAATTCACACAAGTGTACACAAAGGTACACGAGTTGGGCACCAAAAGGTTAGTATTAGGAGTGGGCACCAAAAGGTGCTAGAAATAATGTTTGGTCATGAACAAAGGGCTTATGATCTATTCCGAATGCATCCACAAACTATAAATACCCTTGTAGACAAGCTTGAGGATCGTGGCTTGTTAAAGAGTAGTAGAGGAGTCTCATCAGTTGAGGCTGTATGCTACTTCCTTCAGATGGTTGGCCATGGCCATACCAATCGTGCTTTGGTGGAGGACTACATCCACTCTGGTGAAACCATCAGCAGAAAGTTCAACGAAGTATTGGACGCGGTGTGCGCATTGTGCAATGACTATATTGTGATGCAAACCACAAACACAAACACACATCGTCGTATATCGGAGAACCCAAGGTTCTACCCTTACTTCAAGGTAGTAACAGTCATCTCCTGTACTATTTATTACCGTCACAGTTTTTTTGTATGTTGAAACTCGATTATGGTATTATAGAATGCCATCGGTGCTATTGACGGGACACACATCCCAGTCTTGGTAAGACGTGACAAGCAAAATCGTTACCGAGATAGAAAAGGGAATGTCTCCCTGAATGTCATGGCTGCTGTAGACTTCTCAATGGAGTTTACATATGTACTCACTGGCTGGGAGGGCTCGGCCGCTGACCAAAGGGTCCTACAAGCAGCAACGACTACAGTCGGTTTTAAAATACCTGCAGGAAAGTATTACCTAGTGGATGCAGGATACGCAAACACTCGGCAATTTCTTGCACCGTATCGCAACACAGATTACCATATATCTGAGTATCGGGGTAACAGACATTCGTACAAAAACAAGAAGGAAATGTTCAACCACCGCCACGCTCAGTTGCGTAATGTCGTCGAAAGAGCATTCGGAGTTCTTAAGAGGCGGTTTGCCTACCTTAAAAAGGGGGCGACATACCCTATTCATTCCCAGTGTCGCCTCGTAATGGCTTGTTGTATCCTCCACAATTTCATACGTCGCCAAAATGATGGTGACGCTATTATGGAAGAAATACCCGACAACAGTACAACATCTTCCGTCCCACCCAATGGCGTCGATCTAAGTTCGCTACACCGAACAAATGCGACAGATGCAAGGGAGGGTGATGTACAACGTGAAACTATTTCCACTTTTATTTGGGATACTCGTTGAACTGACTTCATAGTTATCCTCATTTCTATACAATATGAAAACTCATGTAAGAGTTGACATGTGTTGTGCCCCTCTTTGTTTAATAACAATGTATGTTTCACATGTGTTATCTAATTATTCTAGCCCCTCAACATTTTATATGGCCCATAATAAAAAATATCCCATTTTGTTTGATTAGGTTGTCAGTCTTGAAATGGAGAATGGAATGCCGCTGTGTACATGTGGGCTCCAGTGCACCGTACGAGTGTACATGGATGCCACAGATGCGGCAAATGGCCGATTTGAAGACAACAACCCCCACAAGCCATATTTTACATGTGGTAGGGGAGTTGTTCCAAACAGATGTCACATGATGTTGCCCGTGCACCGCGTACATCATACACTTGCCACGTTAACTGCAGTTAGGGATGCGCTGGTAACACAACTTGCATATGCACGCAATGAACGCAAGACATGGTCAGAACAATGTGACTTTGTAAGTTCCACTAGAGCAGACACAGACTGGCTAAGAGAAGAAATTGAAGTGTTGCGGGGGAGGCGTCTATATCTACGTGAACGACTCGACCTCCTGAGTGATAATGACTCTTCAACGGAGGAAGAGGGATACAATACATCATAGATGTAATATAATTATATGTAATTAAGTGTGGCTTCACTACATCTTTCAACATTCAAATGCGACTAACGAACTACGTTCAAACCTAAGTCTCATACATAGACATATGTTTTGAAGCCAAGTTTATGTTACTAATCATTAATCGTGTTTTAGATGTCGATCAATCTATCTGAAGTTCCGAGGTGTGATTTGTTGGATCAATGGGCTCTAGAAGGGGGGGTTGAATAGAGCTTCACAAACTTCACAAAAGTGATTAGACCACCAAATTATATTAAGTGCAGAACACAATTCAAAACAGCAATTTGATGTCCTAAACTAGCATACAAAGCAAGGATAAGAGACAAGGAAATCATGCACTTGGACAGGTGGTTTAGAGTGGTTCCATGTCCTAAACTTAGGAGCGATGTCAGTCCACTACCTAGAGTTGGTTAGGCTCTAGGATTTGTAACTTGGTTCTCTTATATATATCACACAATAAGATTACAAGCTACAACTACCAACCATCCAAGGACTTATATATCAAGCCAAGATCTTCTACCTCACCAAGGACTTACCCACCAAGCAAGTAGTCTTCAGCCTTCTTCAAAGGACTTACCTACTCTTGCTCTAGTCTTCGGCCTTGCAGGAATTACCCATCTTGCTTGAGCTTTGCCTTGCACCTCTCCTTCACTTGGAGAGCTTTAGCACCTTCCTCCTTCACTCGGAGGCCTGGAGCAGCTAGCCTTCTTCTCCTTCACTCGGGGAAGAACAACAACCTTCTTCTCTTTCACTCGGAGAAGAAACTTCAATCAATCTTCATAGAGAATGGAGATGGGAGAAGTGGAAAGGAGAGCTTTACAAGATTACAAATGATAGCTCTCATACATGGGATCCTAACTCACTCATACTCACGAATTTGCTTTGAAGATAGAGAGAGAAAGGGGCTCAAAGGATTAGAAACCACTCAACTAAGGCTAGGACCAAGCATATGTGAATGAGCAACCTTGGAATGAAGTCCAAGAGGTCCTATTTATAGTTGAGGGTGTCCCTTTGAGGTTGGGTGAGTTAAGTGGCACAAACTAGCCGTTTTACAACTTGCAACGGATCTATTTTGAGTCCCACCAACTCCTCCAACGGTTGGAATTGCTTTTTCTGCATTCCAGTACAGTTCGATCGGCCGAGTTTCATAAAAGGCAATTCGGCCGACACACTAGGCGACAAGGCTGAGAGGCAGACTGTCGGCCGAGTTTCCATGGGGAAACTCGACCGATCAGTCGACCTTCAGTCTTGACTGACCAGTGGATCGGCCGAGTTTCCTATCATTGAAACTCGACCGAACAGGGATCGGCTGAGTTGGAAACTCGGCCGACAGCCCAGAAAATTCCACAATACATGGATCGGCCGAGTTTGTAATTCGGCCGACAAAATCCCTGTTAAGGGTATTTTGGAATTTTCATAAACTGTACAAACAATGGATTTTTGAGTCCCAATCATTTTATCCATCTTAGATACAATGCAAAACATGATTATGAGTGATTACATAAAATGTTCTAAGCCTCTAAGGGCTATATTACAAAGCGGTTAAAAGTCACATGTTTTGCATGTGCCGGAAGAGAAGCTATGGAGATAAAAGTGATTCTTTTCTTGTATCTAATATCTGCAATGATCTCAAATAGATTTGTTAGATACATATGAATGGAATGGTTAAGTCATTATCAAAATATGGGCAATGTGCGACACCTAGGTCAACATTCTCCCCCTTTTTGACAATGACAAACCATTCCTCAACATATTGAAAAGAATTTGAAAATTATACCTTTTCTTTAGGGAATTGCAAGGGGATGCAAATATGATCAATTTGTAATGCTCCCCCTCAATTCATGCTTACTCGTTCCTGCATAGTTAGTTAACACACAAGCAGACATAGCATATATAGATACTATATGATTCTAAGCAAGTCTAGATGCATTTCAGTTTATAGACAAGAAAAGAACCATACAAGCAATAAAAACAATATGATTGAGAGCTTTCTCCCCCTTTGTCATCTCAAAAAGGCAGGGGGGGTAGAAGAGCATAAAAGCAAGGTCTTCTCCAAACACTCAATCAACCAAAAACACAGAGAGACAGATAAAATATCAAGATAAAGCACTAAAGCAAAAACCTGTCATTCATCAAAATATGGAACACACTATAAGATAAGCCATACCAAGTGTTTCCAAAACCAAACATAAGACAAAAACTACACGGACAAACAGAGTAGCAATAGTACAACTCAGATGATGTGCCTAATGTAAATAATACAATCATAGTCCAAAAGAGAATATCATGGTCATCCGAGACTAAACTAGACACATCAACTCTAAGCTACACTAATCGATGTCAACATCATCAACGGCAGCCTCCATGTCCTCGTCGGGCTGGTAGTCCTCATCTCCATCATCTGAAGGAGGAGCAGCAGCTGGTGTAGCCTCGTCTTCAGCATCGGCATCGTCATCGTCATCGTCTTCGGCATCCGTCGCAGTAGCCTCATCAGCGTCAGTGTCAGCATCATCCTGATCAGCCATATCCTCGTCGGGAGGACCAAAAGCACGTCCAGGCCACCGCGCACTCTGCTCAGCCCAAGTCATGCCAAGAGCATGTAGCTCATAAGCAACCTCAATGGGGGGAGCAGAAGAAGAGTACTGGGCCAGAAGCTCAGACAGACGGCCACCTGGGAGCGCCAGAACTGGAGGAGAGTGAGTGTATCCACCTGCAGAGTGATCAGCGGAAGCAGAAGGGGGTGGAGGAGGATAAAACTGACTATACGCATAAGATGCGTAGTCGCCACCGGGGTAGGGCTCGTAGGTGGGGTAGGGCTGAGGGCAAGACAGAGACATGGACGACATGATGTGACACAGATCCTGATGGTGATGTTGCTGGACCTGCATGTTGTAGGCTTGCTGATGCATGAGGTACCCCATGAGGGCCTCATTGGAGACATGGAAGTCAGCAAAAGCCGGCTGCGGAGGAGGTCGGAAAGATGGCTCAGGAGGAGGTGGTGCAGCTGTGGAGGGTGGAGGTGGTGGAGCATCAGATGATGGTGGAGGTGGAGGAGGTGGTGGAGCAGAAGAAGATGATGCACCAGAGGTAGGGACACTCTTCTGAAGAGTGGTCTCACTGATATAAACTCCTTTCCGATCAGGACGGTAGAGAAAGTCGATGAAAAGAGATTTACCAGTAGCAGATTGGAAAAGACCACAAATTAGGGCAGGATAAGGAAGATGGGTGCCCTTTGTGTTCTTGCCGGAGTCAAAACAGGTCATGTGGTGAAGGATATACCGGGCCCATTTGACTCCATGGTTGTTCAAAAGCAGATACATCATCATAGCTGTGTTCTCAGCGATGTCCGTTTGGTTTTTCTTGGGGTGGACATTACAGCTGAGAACGAACGCCAAAACACGGCGAGAGGAGGACAGGGCGGACGATGGCAAAGTGCCCTTCTTTCTATAGGGAAAATCGGGGAGCTTGAGAAACTTATGAATGTCAGTCAAGTCAACCTCGATTGCCTTATAGATGTCCTCGGGGTGCAGAAGATCAAAATAATTTGGGTAATCGGAAATCCACGAAGCCGTGCCAACATCTCCGTTGAGATAAAGATTGAAAGATCGTTCGGTGATATGAAAAGGCTGGCCGGCGATCATGGATGTCAAAACGATTGAGGTGTCCGAAGAGGGGATCAAAGAGTCGTAATTCCACCGCAAGTTAGCGTAGAATTGACGGACGGCTTTGGTGCTATACTTGAGATTATGAAAACGGGCATCCTCAATACAAAAGGCTTCAAGATGATGTGTGCGAAAGATTTTACAAGCGTCGAAAAGGTCGGCGTGGTAGGTATGCGGCTGATAAAGAGCTCGAAAAGGAAAGGGAGAGCGAGGAAGGAGCTCTTTGTAGCGAGCAACCGCAGCATTGTCAACAAAAGATAGATTATCAAACGACATATACCTCGGCGCTAGAGGAACCGCAGGGGAAGGGATAGGAACAGCACGTTTTCGGCGTTGGGACCTCATGGGAGAGGAGAACGAGGCAACGGAGCCGATCCACGTGGAGAGAGAGAACAGGCGGCACCTCAAGAGTAGCAAGGACACACGAACGAACCGATTTGGGGGCAAAAACGGCCGGAGAGAGAGAGGAGAGCACCAGGGGAGGAAGGGTCGAGCTGGGCGACTAGGGTTCGGTCGACTTTGCTCTAGTTGAGAGGGAGCAAGTCGGCCGATTCCTATATATATTAAACCCGTCTGCCGTCGATCGGCCGAGTTCCAGGGAGAGGAAACTCGGCCGACAGAACACACAGGTGCCCTGTCCCGACCGATCGGCCGAGTTTCCAACTCGGCCGACAAAAACTCTGATGTGGGAAAAACCTAGAATCTAGTCCTAGCCTCAAATGACCTAACACAATTTTTCTGATTGGACTAGATTGTATATTAAGCATATTTAGGCACATTCCCTTCATCATAGGGTACTATTTGTCGATTAAAACCTGATTTGTGAGAAAAGCCCGAAAAAGAGATAGAAACAAGATAAAATTTTATCAAAAACAAGCATTTTGAGCAATCAAAGCATTTATAAGCAAGAGCAACACACATAAGATGTAACCAACGAATTAGAGAGCAATTCAACATCATCAAGAGAGGTTATAAGCAATTTTGATCTAATAAAATTAAATTGTTCTCTAGCAAGCGGTTTAGTGAAAATGTCCGCCAACTGATTTTCCGTATCCACATGTGTGATATAAATATCCTTTTTGACAATGTGATCACGGAGAAAATGATGGCGAACTTCTATGTGTTTAGCTCTACTATGCAATATTGGATTATAAGAAAGATTTATTGCACTAGTATTATCACAGAAAATAGGAGAAGCATCAAAATGAATGTTAAAGTCTTGGAGCATTTGCTTCATCCATAGGACCTGGGCACAACAACTTCCGGCTGCAATGTATTCAGCTTCGGTAGTTGATAATGCCACTGTGCTCTGTTTCTTGGAGAACCAAGACACCAAGCATGGTCCCAAGAGGAAGCAAGTGCCACTTGTGCACTTTCTATCAATCAGGCAACCTGCGTAGTCAGCATCACTATATGCTACAAGAGTAAAGTCCCTTGACTTAGGATACCATAGTCTAAAATTTGGAGTTTTGGCTAAGTACCTCAAAATCCTCTTGACAGCAATAAGATGTGATTTCCTAGGGCTTGATTGAAAGCGAGCACACAAGCCAACACTAAACATTATATCAGGTCTAGAGGCAGTTAAGTAAAGTAAACTTCCGATCATACCTCTATAGAGCTTCTCATCTACCTTCTCACCTTCTTCATCCTTGTCAAGTTTGGCAGTGTTTGACATGGGTGTATCCATTGGCTTCATGTTCTCCATCCCAAAGCGTTTAAGAAGTTCAAGTGTATATTTGCCTTGGTTGATGAAGTTACCCTCCTTGGTTTGTTTGATTTGGAAGCCGAGGAAGAAGGTCAGCTCACCCATCATACTCATCTCGAATTCACTCTGCATAAGAGAACCAAACTCTTTGCAAAGATCAAGGTCAGTTCCGCCAAATATAATATCATCCACATATATTTGAATTATGAGAAAATGGGTAGAAGTGTGTTTTAGAAACAAAGTACAATCAACTTTTCCCATGATATACCCGTTATCTAACAAAAAGTTCTTTAGTTTCTCATACCAAGCTCGAGGTGCTTGTTTGAGTCCGTAGAGAGCTTTTTGCAAGAAATACACATGATTGGGTAACTTATCATTTTCAAAGCCCGGAGGTTGAGCAACATATACTTCCTCCTCGATTGTACCATTCAAAAACGCACTTTTAACATCCATTTGATAAAGCAAGAAATTTTTATGACTAGCAAAGGCAAGTAGCATACGAATCGATTCTAATCTAGCAACAGGAGCATAGGTTTCATCAAAATCAATACCTTCTTGTTGATTATAACCTTGAGCTACTAACCTTGCTTTGTTCCTTACCACTTTTCCTTGCTCATCAAGCTTGTTGCGGTAGACCCATTTGGTACCAATTATCTTTCTATCATTTGGTCTTGGCACTAAGGTCCACACACGGTTCTTCTCGAACTGCTCAAGCTCTTCTTGCATGGCAAGGATCCACTCATCATCACCAAGGGCCTCCTTGATGTTCTTTGGCTCCAGTTGAGAGATGAAGGCACTATCTGCTTGTTCTTTGTTGTGTGCAGCCCGTGTCCTCACTCTTTCAAACGGGTTGCCAATGATCAACTCCTTGGGGTGATTCTTTGCAAAGCGGGGAGTGGGATCTTTCCTTTCTTCTTCCTTTTCTTCTTCTTCAACCTGCTTGCCTTTGTCTTTGATGTTGAGCTCTTTTAAGATAGGAATGATTTCATCTGCAACATCATCATCACCCAAATGCTTGCCAATACCAGGGTTAGTTTCAATAAATTTAACATTTATGGATTCTTCTATTTTAGATAGTTCAATGTTAAACACTCTAAAAGCCCTGCTAGTAGTGCTATAGCCTAGGAAGAAAGCCTTGTAGGATTTCGGATCAAACTTGTCGAGAGAGTCCTTGGTGTTCAAAACAAAACATGGACATCCAAACACATGAAAGAAATCAATTGACGGCTTCCTACCACGCCATAGTTCATAGGGGGTTTTCTTAAAAGTCGGATGAGTGAAAACTCGGTTTTGCACAAAACATGAGGTGCTAACGGCTTCAGCCCAAAACTTCTTAGGAGTGTCATACTCAAGAAGCATGGTCCTAGCCATCTCCTGTAGCGATCTATTCTTCCTCTCAACAACTCCATTTTGTTGGGGTGTGCGAGGAGAAGAGAAATTGTGCGAATAACCCGATTTTTCACAAAAGCGTTCAAAAAGATCATTTTCAAACTCTCCCCCATGATCACTACGGATGGAAACAACATGACAAGAAGCTTCGTTTTCAACTCGTTTACAAAAGCTCGAGAAAACATTGAGTGTGTCGCTTTTGGAAACAAGAAAGAAAGTCCAAGTAAATCTAGAAAAATCATCGACAATAACAAGACAATACTTGGAGCCGCGAAGCGTTTGTGTTCTCATAGGTCCGAAGAGATCAATATGAAGAAGCTCTAGAACTCTCTTGGTACTCATGACCCCTTTGGACTTGAAATAGGATTTGGTTTGTTTCCCTTGTGTACAAGGTTGACATTCCTCATCCTTTTCAAAATCCAATTTAGGAAGTCCTCGAACCAAATCCTTTTTGTCTAGTTTCTTCATTTGATGCAAGTTCACATGACCCAAACGTCGATGCCAAAGCGAAAGATCGTTTTTATCCACGACTAAGCATCTATTTAGTATGGGCTTTAAAGCATCAAGAACTATCACATATAGATTACCATTTCTAGTTCCCTTATATATGACATTATAGGACAGGGAATCTAGAAGCAAGCATTCTAAGGAAGTAAAGAGCACAAGATAACCATTATCACATAATTGGCTCACACTAATCAAGTTGTGATGTAGGCCATCAACAAGCAAAACATTTTTAATGCACAAATCATTACCTACATCACCCTCACCTATAACCTTACCCTTTTTGTTGTCCCCAAAGGTTACCGATCCTCCTTTCTTCTTCACAAATTTGTTGAAATGGCTGATTTCTCCAGTCATGTGCTTAGAGCAGCCACTATCAACAATCCATTTCTTTGTGACCTGCAAGAAAAGAGGATGTCGGAACCCAACTCAAACTTTGGGGTCCGGGGTTAGCTTGGGGACCCATTTCATATTTGGGTTGGTCCCCTTAGGCTTGTAAGGACAATAGGTAGAATAATGATCATCACATTTGCAATGCATACATACCATGGGGTTTTTAGAGCCGGAAGACTCTCCATTGAAAATTGGAGTTTCCACACTCTTTTTCTTACCCTTCTTCTTCTTCTTACCTTTTGGAGTAGTCGCATTGTATCCTAGACCACTAGTACCAACTTGTTTGGTAGAGTGCTCTAGAACATCATTTAGAGACTTCTTACCCGAAAGAAACCTTTGCAAAGTAGATCTTAATTTAGCATTATCATCACTAAGATTTGTAATGGTAGTAGATAGACTAGCAAGATCTTCTCTAGCATGCAACAGGTCGGCCTCAAGACAGAGGGCTTTAGTAAGAAGAGAGTCTTTTTCGAGAGTTAAGTTAGCAACTTCATTTCTAGGCAAGATAGGTCTAGAAGATAAATCATTTGTTTGTGCAAGAAGTTTAGCATTTTCAGACTTAAGGACAACAATTTCTCTTTGATAAGCATACACTTCATTTCTTCTAGCATCATCAATAAGCTTAAGTTCAACATTTTCAGTTTTTAGAACATCTAGCTCATCTAGGCAATTTTGGTTCTCTATCTTAAGATTTTCAATAGTTTTAAGATAAGTACCATTCTCAACCTCTACTCCATTATATTGAAGTTCAAGGTCTAGAAATTGCCCTTGTAAAGAATCTATGCTATCAAGATGTAATTTCTCATTTTGATCTAGAATGTCAATCTTGGCATAGAGATCATCAACTATCTTTCCTAATCTTTTTCTTTTAGCTTTACATTTAGCAAAAGATGATTGACAATCATTAAGCATTTCAATGAGGGTTTCCTTAGATAAATCAAGTAAACTTTCATCACTTACCTTGCTTACCTCACTTACCTCAATTACTTCTTCACTAGTAGAAGCCATGAGTGCAAGGTGACATTCACCATCCTCGGAGCTTGAGGAACTTGAAGTAGAGGACTCCTCCCATGCCGCATGAGCTGCATCTTTGGGTCTTCTCTCCTTCTTGTTCTTCTTCTTGTACTTGGCTTCTCTTTTGTATTTGTCATCCTTCTTGTGGCTGCTCTTATGATAGCCCTTCTTGGCTTTTGGGCAGTCATTCTTGTAGTGGCCCTTTTGACCACACTCGTAGCATCTAGGAGTGGAGGATGATGGCTTGCCCTTGAAGTGTCTTCCTTTTGAATAGTTGGCTTCATGATCATTTGCACCTTCATCTTCGCTTGAGGAAGGGCAGGGAGACTTCATGGCAAGTTGTTGTTGCCGCATCATTTCTTCAACTTGAGCTTTGAAGGCTGTGTCCTTCATCTTCTTGGACTCCTTCTCTTCTCTTTTCTCCTCTTCCTCTTGCTTGTCGAGCCTTGGTTCATGTGCTTGGAGATTACCAACCAGCTCCTCGGTTGACAACTCGCTCAGCTTGTAGACTTCTTCAATTGAAGTGACCTTCGGCTCCCATCTCTTTGGAAGAGATCTCAAGATCTTTGCATTGATGGTACCTCTATCCATGACACTCCCAAGGGCTGCAAGACTGTTGAGGATGACGTTTAGCCTTGTGTACATGTCCGCAACTCTTTCATTCTTCCCCATCTTGAAATTCTCAAGTAGGCCACCAAGCATATAGATTTTGGCCTCCTTGACTTGCTCCGTCCCTTCATATGTGACACATAGCTTGTGCCAAATCTCATGAGCCGTGTCCCATGAAGAGATGCGGTTGAACTCCGATGGAGAGAGGGCGGCGTAGATGATGCTAATGGCTTTAGCATTGAGTTGAGCACGCTTCATCTCGTCTTCCGTCCACGTGATGATGTCCCCCTTTGGCTCTTCATACTTGAGATGGACTATCTTCCACATCTCGTAGCTCACACCTTGGATGTAGAATTGCATCCTTCTCTTCCAATATAGGAAGTTTGTGCCGTCGAAGACCGGGGGTCTCATGGAGAAGCTTCCTTCAAGATTGAGTGACCCAAGAGCTGAATCGCCCATCTTCTCCTACTTGTTGAAGTAGCTTGGAGAAGACCTGCTCTGATACCACTTGTTGGATCAATGGGCTCTAGAAGGGGGGGTTGAATAGAGCTTCACAAACTTCACAAAAGTGATTAGACCACCAAATTATATTAAGTGCAGAACACAATTCAAAACAGCAATTTGATGTCCTAAACTAGCATACAAAGCAAGGATAAGAGACAAGGAAATCATGCACTTGGACAGGTGGTTTAGAGTGGTTCCATGTCCTAAACTTAGGAGCGATGTCAGTCCACTACCTAGAGTTGGTTAGGCTCTAGGATTTGTAACTTGGTTCTCTTATATATATCACACAATAAGATTACAAGCTACAACTACCAACCATCCAAGGACTTATATATCAAGCCAAGATCTTCTACCTCACCAAGGACTTACCCACCAAGCAAGTAGTCTTCAGCCTTCTTCAAAGGACTTACCTACTCTTGCTCTAGTCTTCGGCCTTGCAAGAATTACCCATCTTGCTTGAGCTTTGCCTTGCACCTCTCCTTCACTTGGAGAGCTTTAGCACCTTCCTCCTTCACTCGGAGGCCTGGAGCAGCTAGCCTTCTTCTCCTTCACTCGGGGAAGAACAGCAACCTTCTTCTCTTTCACTCGGAGAAGAAACTTCAATCAATCTTCATAGAGAATGGAGATGGGAGAAGTGGAAAGGAGAGCTTTACAAGATTACAAATGATAGCTCTCATACATGGGATCCTAACTCACTCATACTCACGAATTTGCTTTGAAGATAGAGAGAGAAAGGGGCTCAAAGGATTAGAAACCACTCAACTAAGGCTAGGACCAAGCATATGTGAATGAGCAACCTTGGAATGAAGTCCAAGAGGTCCTATTTATAGTTGAGGGTGTCCCTTTGAGGTTGGGTGAGTTAAGTGGCACAAACTAGCCGTTTTACAACTTGCAACGGATCTATTTTGAGTCCCACCAACTCCTCCAACGGTTGGAATTGCTTTTTCTGCATTCCAGTATAGTTCGATCGACCGAGTTTCATAAAAGGCAATTCGGCCGACACACTAGGCGACAAGGCTGAGAGGCAGACTGTCGGCCGAGTTTCCATGGGGAAACTCGACCGATCAGTCGACCTTCAGTCTTGACTGACCAGTGGATCGGCCGAGTTTCCTATCATTGAAACTCGACCGAACAGGGATCGGCTGAGTTGGAAACTCGGTCGACAGCCCAGAAAATTCCACAATACATGGATCGGCCGAGTTTGTAATTCGGCCGACAAAATCCCTGTTAAGGGTATTTTGGAATTTTCATAAACTGTACAAACGATGGATTTTTGAGTCCCAATCATTTTATCCATCTTAGATACAATGCAAAACATGATTATGAGTGATTACATAAAATGTTCTAAGCCTCTAAGGGCTATATTACAAAGCGGTTAAAAGTCACATGTTTTGCATGTGCCGGAAGAGAAGCTATGGAGATAAAAGTGATTCTTTTCTTGTATCTAATATCTGCAATGATCTCAAATAGATTTGTTAGATACATATGAATGGAATGGTTAAGTCATTATCAAAATATGGGCAATGTGCGACACCTAGGTCAACATGATTGTGGTCTGGTTGCAGCATTGTGAGTTAACACAGAGGATGCAGGGTTATATGATTTTGGCATTCTGAGTCAAAGGCCAGGAGAAATGTATTATATATGTCCTTCTAGAGAGGTGCGCTAGTACAACCACAAATAATCAGTTGCACTAGCTAAGTAAATGGTGAATTTGTTGTTTTTAACTCGGATTTGGGAAATATTTTTAGGGAAAAGACCGATGCAAATACTTTCATTGGGCAGTCGATCTCCCCCCAACAACTGATTCGCTGAAGGCTGAAATTACGTTACTAACTTACGAGTGCAAGTCGGTATGGGGGCAGGCGATGAACATGAAGGACTTTGTTGAAATCCATCACGACTTCCAACATGTTTACACCTCTAAACCGTACGAGTATGAAGTTTTACAAGCCTCCGTTCGGAGGTTGGAAGACAGTTGTACTCTGCTTTTGGATACTCCTTCACCCCCGATGACTCCATAAAGTTGTTGTTACACTTACATCGCAAACTTTGTATTTTTCTTAATTCTGTTCCATTCTTATGGATGTATCACATTTTATACCCGCAGTTATGTTATTTTCTTAATTCTGTTCAATTCTTATGGATATTAATTGCAATATTATATACATACAAAATTTTGTAATATGGCTGCACAACAAAATACGACTTATGTTATATGGTGTAGAGAGCTTGATATGGTTCTGAGAGGTTTGATGAGAACCCAATATGAAATGGGGAGATGTGTGAATGGAGTATATACTGCTCAGGCTTGGAGGGAGGTGTGGCGTCAATTTCTGCACATAACAGAGGCGTCTTACATTTCTTTGAGCGAGCTGCAACTGCGGTGGCAGCACATCATGAGAGAGTTCATAACAGATAATCTTTTCATTTTAGGAGATTTAGTGCCTCCCCCGCCATTGACCGTTCAACACGGCGTTCGAAGCAACTTTGTGACTACTCGTCGCACCTATCCACCAACACTTGCTGAGTACCTTATGAATGACGAAAATAATAATAATGCATGAAGTTGTAACATAGTAGCTCAAGTTTGTATTTGTTTATGTTTGGCTGTCTCTAATTTCTATTTCTTTATGTTGTACAACTTATGGGCACAATCAGTTTTTTTCCATCGTTTGATTAAACATCTACTTTATGCACATCTACTTTACGCTTTTGATTACAAGACTTACATCGCGTTCAAACTTGCATTTGTGTATGTTTGCTTGACAACTTATATTTCAATACATTACTATAAGTATTACTTGCATTGTGTGCTCATATTTTAATTTTTTTTTTAAAATATAGATGCCGCAATCGAGATCAAAGTCACTGGGCAAATACGAAAAGATATTGATGTCTCCATCAAAGATAAAAAAATATGTTGAAGAAAATATTGTATGCAAAAAAAAAATGTTGCGAGACTTCAGTTAATGGGGGCAAACCTGGGAGTCAGGAACAAGGAAAGGAGGAAGGAGTCAATCAAACTAGGGTTTGTCATCTGCCATTGTTGTTTGACTGGCCAAAAGACGATGTCAAACAACCCATGCAGCCTGTGTAGGAAGAATGTCTCGTTTCATGGGACGAATATGATGAGGCCCTGAAGTGGGCCAACTGGGATGGTCCTACCTGGGATCAAAATAAATCATCGTTCAAATGAAAACTTCTTTGTCATTTCTTTTATTATTATGTAAGAATTATGTGTAACTGTGGTATGGACATGTTTCTATTCAAATGGTTATGCTACATGTGTGTAATTTTATGTTCTATCATGACAATTTCAATTATCTTCTCCGTTACAAATTATTGGATCGAATACGCATGACTATATACATAAATACAAGATGCCACACAAGACAAGACAGATGTATATTATATATTTAAAATAAACATATAAAAAGAGCATACTCATCTTATATCCATACCACTAAACAACAAATAATATCATCCACATTGTGTATGGATATATTTTTTTCAAAAATTGTTACTTGTATTGTAGTGTCATCAGAGCTTCACATATTGTGTACCTGTTAAGTCATTTCTGTTAGAAGAGGACAGAATAGACAGATCCTGACTATGTTGCCAAACAGAATCAGACTACAGTCAGACTGATAACCAAACAGAATCAGACTGAAACCAGACTCAAATCAGATCAGCTGACCAGAATCAGACTGGGTTACCAAACAGAATCAGACTGGATCCAAACTACACCAATCCAGATCTACTGACTAACCCCGCCCAGTCCAGTCCAGACTACGGAATCTCAGTCCCGAACCAAACAGGGGCTAAAGGACTGACTAATAAGGACTTTCAGAGTATCCTCCACAGAGTGTAACATTGAGAACATTAATAAATGATACATGAGAATAATGAAATATCAGGTGATAATAATAATGAAAATGACAAATATAAGTGCTGAGTAATAAATCTAACATGTCCAAATTAATTTCAGGATGCCTCCTAAGACTCACAACTCAAAGGCCTCAGAGGAATCATCCTCTAAGAAGAGAAAAGAGCTTGAAACCTCTAAAGTACCTGATCCTAATGATGTGGCCAAGGAAAGGTGGGAGGAACAAAAGAAAATCCTTCTAGATTTTATGGAAACCCTCGCCAAAAAAGGAACCCCTGAACCTAGCTCCTCTAGGAAGAAAGAAGTGACGGTGATAGACTTTATTAAGCTTAACCTTGATTCCTTTTGGGGGGAGGATCTACCTGAGGTCATGGACAAGGCTGAGGTCTGGGTTTTATCCATAGAGAATGGTTTTCATACCCTAGAAATACCCAATGAGAAGAAGGTCAAGTTCGCCACCCATATGCTTAAGGGAGGAGCAAAAATCTGGTGGGAGAACTATGATGGGAATAGGGGCGAGGAAATAGACAACATGGGGTGGGAAGCCTTCAAAACCCTCTTTCACTGATTGTTTTATGCCCATAGCCGAGAGGAAGAGGAAGGATAAGATGTACATGGAGTTAAGGCAGGGTAGTCTTTCAGTAGCTGATTACACTTGGAAGTTTAGGCTACTGGAGTGCTATGCACCCATCATGAATGAAGATCGCCTTATTGAACACTATGTTGACTGCCTCTCTGCCCACCTAAAAACCCTAGTCATAGCCTCTCATCCCAGAAGCATAGATGAAGCCCTAGATATGACCCTCAAGTAAGAGAGAGAACAGGGCATGTAGAAACCTTCCAGCATGGGGTACTTAGGGTTAACCACAACTGAAGAGGATAAGTTTAGGAAGTTCAACCCTGGCCATAACAATAAGGGATCAGGGAAACGAGGAGGTTCAGGAAAGGGAGGACAAAAAATCCACCAGAACCAGCCAAGGATGAATCATCCTAAGTGCAAGACTTGTGGGCGTTTCCATGGTGGGGTATGCCGCCACACCAAGCCAGTCTGCTATAACTGTAAGAAGGAGGGTCATTTCATCGCTAAGTGCCCCACTCCCTCCATCTTTGGCAATCCTGCGGCAGGTGCTCCGCAGCCTCAGGGACACCGCAATGGCAGGGTATTTGCAGTAAATGTAGAAGAGGCCAAGGCAAATACAAACCAGCTCTGTGAAGGTAACCTAATTTCTTTATAATTCAATATCTTGTTCAAGCCTGCAATTATTCATAATTTGATTACCTTGTGTAGGCATTGTATTATTAAATGGTCATCCTGTTAAGGCTTTATTTGACTCTGGATCTACAAATACATTTATTTCTTGAACCCTGACATCTATATTACATCTACATATAAGGGACTTGGGATATATTTTGGATGTGTCTGCTCTGAGTGGAAAAATACTCACAACTTTACAGAAAATTGATGAACTCTCTCTTAAATAGGAAAATCATGATATGCCCTTTGAATTCATTCTCTTAACTATGGAAGACTTTGATGTCATACTTGGTATGGACTAGATTTACACATAACATGCTCACATTGATTGTAGAAACAAGATGGTAGTCCTCTCTCAGCCTCATTCTTATCCTGTGAAAATCCCTAGGGGAAACAGAATCTGTAATAATATTATAATCTCCTCTCTTAAAGCTAAAAAGCTCATTTCTAAAGGATGTAAAGGCTTCCTCGCATTAGTCTCAGAGACAAGTCCTAGTAGCGGGCCTGTAGAAAGTCTAGAGGTGGTACGTGACTTCCCTGACATTTTTCTGGAGGAGCTTCCTAGGCTGCCTCCAAATAGAGACATTGAGTTCTCCATAGATCTTCTTCCTAGAACCACTCCGATTTCTAGGGCACCATATAGGATGGCTCCTGCTGAGCTTATGGAGTTGAAGAAACAACTGCAAGAACTTCTTGACAAAGGTTTCATTCATCCTAGTGTTTCCCCCTGAGGTGATCCTGTTCTCTTTGTTAAAAAGAAAGATGGTTCTATGCGTATGTGTATTGATTACCGCATGTTGAACCAAGCTACTATTAAAAATAAGTATCCTCCCCCTCATATTGATGACCTCTTTGATCAGCTTCGTACTGCTAAAGTTTTCTCAAAGATTGATCTTCGTTCTGGCTACCATCTACTTAAAATCAAGGATTCTGATATTTCTAAAACTACTTTTCAAACTCATTTTGGGCATTACGAATTTCTAGTAATGCCATTCGGATTGACCAACACACCAGGCGTATTTATGAACCTGATGAACAAAGTCTTCCAACCCTATATTGATGAGTTTGTGGTCGTCTTCATTGATGATATCTTGATCTATTCTGATTCTAAGGAAAAACACCGGGATCACTTGCGAGCAGTTCTTGACATTCTCCGAACTCAAAAATTCTATGGCAAGCTCTCTAAATGTGAATTCTGGATTGATAAAGTCATGTTTCTTGGACATGTCATTTCTGGGGGTAGTATATATGTTGATCCTGCTAAAGTTTCTGTTGTACTTGATTGGCAACCTCCCCGTAATCCTTCTAAAATTCAAAGTTTCTTGGGTCTAGCCGGATATTAACGTCTCTTTATCCCAAATTTCTCCAAAGTGGCACTTCCTCTGACTAAGCTTACTTGAAAAGACGAGCACTTCATCCGGTCAACTACTTGTGAGTCCAGTTTCCAACAGTTAAAGCAGAAGTTGACGTCGGCTCCTTTTCTCATCCTACCCTCGGGCAATGAAGGGTTTGTAATATTCACTGATGCCTCGAGGAATGGGTTAGGATGTGTCCTGCAGTAGAATGGTAAAGTAGTGGCCTTTGCATCTAGACAGCTAAAACCCAATGAGCTTAATTATCCCACGCATGATTTAGAATTAGCTACAATAATTCATGCTCTCAAAATATGGAGGCACTACCTGTATGGGACAACATTCGACATTTTCACCGATTACAAAAGCCTAAAGTACATCCTGACTCAAAAGGACTTGAATCTGCATCAACGTCGATGGATTGAATACTGGAAGGACTATGATTTCACTATTACCTATCATCTAGGTATGGCAAATGTAGTCGTTGATGCCCTTAGTAGGAAAAGGGCAGTGTGTGCATCTCTTTCTATTCCTGAATGGAAGAACATGGAGGATCTAGTGGGCTGGAAACTGTAGTTTCTGTCTGATCGTGTGCATGTTAATAACATTTCCATCACCTCCAACTTGCATTTTGAACTTCTTGAGGCACAGAAGGCTAGTCCTGATCTTACATAGCTCTCATCTCTCCTATCGAAGACGCAAACACAATTGTATGTGGGTCTTGATTGTGGTCTTCGATACAAGAACTGTATATGGGTTCCTGAGCAGTCAACTGTAAAGACAACAATTTTTAATGAGGCACATGGGTCCAAATACACAGTCCATCCGGGCACAACAAAGATGTACAAAGACCTGCAACGTCAGTTTTGTTGGAGGGGCATGAAGCGTGATATTGTCGATTTCGTGTCTAGATGTCTGACATGCCAATGGATTAAGGCCGAACATCAGAGACCAGGCGGTCTACTACAACCCCTTGATATCCCATAATGGAAATGGGAACACATCACCATGGATTTCATGGTGGGATTACCAAGGACCAGGAAGGGATACGACACTGCATGGGTCGTAGTGGATCGTCTCACCAAGTAAGCTCATTTTCTCCCAGTGAAGACTACTGCGAAGGTTTCTGAGTTGGCTGACCTCTACATACGGGAGATAGTACGCCTGCATGAAGTTCCAACGTCCATTGTCTCAGACATGGACCCAAAGTTCACTTCAAAGCTATGGAAACAGGTTCAAGAGGATTTGGGCACCAAGTTGAACTTCAGTACAACCTACCATCCGCAAACAGACGGGCAGTCAGAGCGTACAATACATATTCTAGAGGATCTTCTATGAGCTTGTGTTCTCGACTGGGAAGGCTCGTGGGACTATTACTTGCCTTTAGCGGAGTTTGCCTATAATAATATCTATCAGGCAAGCATTGGGATGCCTCCCTATGAAGCTCTTTATGGCCGACCATGCAGATCTCCATTACACTGGGATGACGTCGGAGAACATACCATGATGAAATCTAAGGAGATGCAATTGTATACTGATAAGGTTGCACTGATCAGGCGGAGGATGAAGCAGGCACATGATAGGCAGAAGTCTTATGCATATGCTCATTGTCAGGAACGTCAGTTCAAGGAAGGTGACCATGTTTTTCTGAAGACCCGTCCTATTCGATCTTTGGCCAAGAACAAAGGAAAGCTCAGTCCTCGTTATGTTGGACTCTTTGCGATTTTGGAAAGGGTTGGTGAATGTGCCTATCGTCTCTCTTTGCCACCTCAGTATAGTGCCATACATAATGTGTTTCACGTATCTAATTTGAAGCCCTATGTCAAGGACCCCAATCACATTTGAATCATGATCCTCTCGAATTGAAGGATGATCTGTCATGTGCTGAGTCTCCAGTCAGAATTCTCGACTTCAAGTCAAAGGAGTTTTGCAATAATCGTCATATTGAAATGGTGAAAGTTCTCTGGAGTCACCATGATCAAACTGATGCCACATGGGAGCTCAAGTCAGAGGTCGAGCAGAAATATCCTCATCTTTTTCAGGCTGCTTGAATTTTGGGGACAAAATTCTTAAAAGGAGGGGAGAATGTGACAGAGTGAGTTTTTATGTATATATTATTTACTTTCTCTCTCCTACAATTTTAATTTTCCAAATATGCCCTCAAACTTTTCCCTCACTAAATTGATTATCAATTTAAGTTAAGACCATTCTTAATATCACATAAAGTCAATAATACAAGCTTTATGACTTTAATCAATTGACATAATCTACAATTGAATTCTGACTCCAAATTTGTAGCTTAGATACTTAATTATATCATTAAGCTACCCCTAAAATCTCATTATAATTGGACGTACCAATCAGGAGTTATTCACAATTGAAATTTTATGTCTATTAAGTCATCTATTAATCCCTATGATCTAAGTTTTGATTTTATTTGACTAAATAAATGTCACACGGTCATTGGAGATTGCTTGGGTGCGGTCTACTCACTGGATTTTGACCCAAGCCGTCCGATGGGATGGACACTAATCCGCTCAGGATCCAAGGGACGAGGACCCTGTCTCCTACCTTCCGCCTTCTTCGGATTCGACCTCCAACAAAGCACTAACCCCAACAGCCACCCCATGCGCCCAACTCCCACAACGCTCACGTGAGATTTTGGGAGGAGAGACTCCTCTCGTCAAGACGAAGTCAGCAACCCCTCGCTTAATGCTCCTCGTGCTCGGAACAGGGAGAACGACCTCCACCTTCTCCGCACCTCTCACTGGTGGTGGCAGCCAACATTAGGGCTTCCTCGTCCATCTCCCCCATGCCTATTTAAGTATCTAGCTAGCATCGCCTACCCTCCTTTGATCGTTTAGAAACCTCAATTGCACCGAGGGTCACCCCTTACTCCCCGACCTCAAGCACCCCCCAACTTGCCTGACCTTGACTTCCCCCTCCCTCCAGTGGCTCTCTCCGTTCAATCAAATGCAACCACACCATCAAGGGACCTCGGTGGGATGATCAACACCTTCGGCTAGAGTCGCGAAGGTCCAGAGGCCTGGGTCGACTAGCTGCCGCAACTGAGCTCCAAATGCTTCACGTCGACGAGGTTGGAGCCATCTTGAAGCTGCGAGAAGATCACAAAT
Organism: Alisma plantago-aquatica; assembly: GCA_963693085.1. NCBI lineage: Eukaryota > Viridiplantae > Streptophyta > Magnoliopsida > Alismatales > Alismataceae > Alisma > Alisma plantago-aquatica. The sequence continues at coordinate 1,794,387,936 of OY856409.1, forward strand.
CCATCAGTAGACCTCCGTGGAGCTTTTAACTCCCTCATTTCAACCCGAGGGCAGGTAAACCTCAACTTCACTCCTCGACCCATTTTCAGCCTGTTTTGATTGGAATACGATGCCCAGACCACCATCGCCGATGAGCTCAACCTCCTCACAACCGTCGTCAACCTGCGAACTCAACCCAGCTGTCAGTGTAACCCAGCTCTTCCTAGGAACCACCTCCGATCGAACCAACTCTCCCCTGATCCCTCGCTGTAGCCATGGCGCAAGCAGGAACATTCAGACGAATGCTTTTACCTTCTCACCCTTACCCGTACACGGGCCCAACAAATGGAGTCAGGGGTATTCCTGACTTTAGATCTCAACCTGACCCTCTTCGGACGAGCGCCTGCTCGCGGGTCAGTGAGAGGGTCCGGTTGGTCAGATCCCTCACATGATCCGCGAGGCAGAGCTCGCATATTATTTTTTTATTTTTCATTTAATTCCTTAAAATTTCCTGATTGGTCAGAACTTATGAAAACCCTAGAAAATGGTAGGATTACCAGAAATTATCGAATCAATATACCTTTTTCATCAGAAAAAACCAAGCTATATAAATAAAATATAGTCATGACCTGGATCTGAGTTCTTTTAAAAAAATATGGCCTACAATCACTAATGACCTTTTAATGCATTTTCTTTGTGTAATAAAAGTCACCCCCATGATTAGATCTTACTTATAGGCATCTTAAACTTAAATTGGGGTCCCTGATCATCATGATATTCGAAACCCTAATCTATGAAGGATATCAGATTAAATAGTTGAGAAAAACCCTAATTTCTAGTTTTTCTCACCTTATTATGAATACTATATACAATTTATGTAAAACCCTAATAACTTAAATGTCCTTGAATAACCTTGACGACCCTAACCTCAGGACCCAACTCTGAATCATAAGTATCCTAAAGTGATATCCCAAATAACCTAAACCCTAATAATAATCCCTAATGTGGATTGATGAGAACCCATGGTGACTTTAGGGTTTTGTTATATTTCAGGGTGATCTACTATCTTTCTCATAATCTAGGACTTGTGGAACCCATATCTGAAAATTAAAGGTACGTGGATATAATTATATGACTAGATTTGCTGGATGTTGAATATATGTACTTGCTTGCTTGTATTTTGAAATACATTGCTGGATGTAGATGTATGCATATTGACAATCTCTGCTTTGAACAACTAAGAATATAAATGAACAAGAATATGAAATGTAGTTACTAGTGGTGCTCATTAATCTCCCTAATAGAGAGGGAAAATATTAATGTTGACTAGCACCTCCCTAATGGTACAAGGTACGCATGGAGATCCCTAATGGTACAAGGTACGTAGGAATAGGGCCCAATATATATGTTTGTGCTAAGTCCACCATAGTAATGCATATTCATTCTAAATGAGGCTAATAACTTGGGATTACCTGATTTTCCGCCTTTAAATAACATTTTCATTCTCTTTTTCCAATTTCGAGTATTTTATATACCAATATAGTATAGCTTTTAATTCCATGTACCAACTTTGTTGATGTTTTTGTTTCTCGTATTTTCTAGGTACAAACAATAGATAAAGCATTTCAAAGTACCAGAAGCCACTAAATAATGAGCTTGGAGGATATTAGATAGATCTCCACTTCTCACTTTATTCATTTCAGTTAGATAGTTTGTTATTCTAAATGATGTAATAGGATGTTATAGATCCTATTTAATAATTGTATTTTCTTTTTTCATAGACTTATTCTTCTTCCTTCTCAATTATTAGTATGTATGACTTTATCTTTTATCATCGAATGAAGTGTTGTGTGGCTATCTATTGATGATGTGGACATGATCTTAGCTTATCTCTGTTTTTAGTTGGTTATCCTAATTTCTTATATTTTCCCTTTTGACATTTATAGATATGAGTGCACGCATATCTGTGTATGTCACTAAGGAAAGTATATAGAAATTGGGGTCATCACAGTTGGTATCAGAGCCAAGGTTCACACATCATAGTCACATGATTTTCATTCACCCTATTATGAGTCTAGGGTAGTCCTTGAGTTAGGGATGTGAAGGGTTGAGGTGACTAGGATAGCATCTGCCTAAGGTCTGGCTAAAGTCTCCAGGCCACTTTGCTTAGCAATCACGAGGCTACCTATAAGGCAGTGTGAGTCTACCTCGCCGATATCCTAAATGTCCCCTACTTCTTGGGCATACCTTAAATTAGGATCCATCTCATCTATCGATATTCCCTCTCATCTTTTCTATAGGGATATTTTCCCCCTTATCTCAAAATTTTTAAAATTTTCTTCCCTTTTATCTTTATGATATAAGATTAGGAAAGAGTCTCTCTATTTAGAAAGTCTTAAGGACTGACTAATAAGGACTTTTAGGGTATCCTCCACAGAGTGTAACATTGAGAACATTAATAAATGATACAGGAGAATAATGAAATATCAGGTGATAATAATAATGAAAATGACAAATATAAGTGGAGTAATAAATCTAACATGTCCAAATTAATTTCAGGATGCCTCCTAAGACTCGCAACTCAAAGGCCTCAGAGGAATCATCCTCTAAGAAGAGAAAATAGTCGGAAACCTCTGAAGTACCTGATCCTGATGTTGCGGCCAAGGAAAGGTGGGAGGAATAGAAGAAAATCCTTCTAGATTTTATGGAAACCCTCACCACAAAAGGAACCCCTGAACCTAGCTCCTCTAGGAAGAAAGAAGTGACGGTGATAGACTTTATTAAGCTTAACCTTGATTCCTTTTGGGGGGGGGATCAGCCTGAGGTCATGGACAAGGCTGAGGCATGGGTTTTATCCATAGAGAATAGTTTTCGTACCCTTGAAATACCCAATGAGAAGAAGGTCAAGTTCGCCACCCATATGCTTAAGGGAGGAGCAAAAATATGGTGGGAGAACTATGACGGGAATAGGGGTGAGGAAATAGACAACATGGGGTGGGAAGCCTTCAAAACCCTCTTCACTGATCGTTTTACGCCCATAGCCGAGAGGAAGAGGAAGGAGAAGATGTACATGGAGTTAAGGCAGGGTAGTCTTTCAGTAGCTGATTACACTTGGAAGTTTAGGCTACTGGAGCGTTATGCACCCATTAGGAATGAAGACCACCTTACTGAACACTATGTTGACTGCCTCTCTGCCCACCTAAAAACCCTAGTCATATCCTCTCATTCCAGAAGAATAGATGAAGCCCTAGATATGGCCCTCAAGCAGGAGAGAGAGTAGGGCATGAAGAAACCTTCCAGCATGGGGTACTTAGGGTTAACCACAACTGAAGAAGATAAGTTTAGGAAGTTCAACCCTGGACATAACAATAAGGGATCAGGGAAACGAGGAGGTTCAGGAAAGGGAGGACAGAAAAGCCACAAGAACCATCCAAGGATGAATCATCCCAAGTGCAAGACTTGTGGGCATTTCCATGGTGGGGTATGTCGTCACACCAAGCCAGTCTGCTATAACTGTAAGAAGGAGGGTCATTTCGTCGCCAAGTTCCCCACTCCCTCCATCTTTGGCAATCCTACGGCAGGTGCTCCACAGCCTCAAGGATACCGCAATGGCAGGGTATTTGCAGTAAATGCAGAAGAGGCCAAGACAAATCCAAACCAGCTATGTGAAGGTAACCTAATTTCTTTATAATTCAATATCTTGTTCAAGCCTGCAATTATTCATAATTTGATTACCTTGTGTAGGCACTGTATTATTAAATGGTCATCCTGTTAAGGATTTATTTTACTCTGGATCTACAAATACATTTATTTCTCGAACCTTGGCATCTATATTACATCTACATATAAGGGACTTGGGATATATTCTGGATGTGTCTACTATGAGTGGAAAAATACTCACAACTTTACAGAAAATTGATGAACTCTCTCTTAAATAGGAAAATCATGATATGCCCTTTGAATTCATTCTCTTAACTATGGAAGACTTTGATGTCATACTTGGTATGGACTGGATTTACACATACCATGCTCACATTGATTGTAGAAACAAGATGGTAGTCCTCTCTCAACCCCATTCTTATCCGGTGAAAATCCCTAGGGGAAGCAGATTCTGTAATAATATTATAATCTCCTCTCTTAAAGCTAAAAAGCTCATTTCTAAAGGATGTAAAGTCTTCCTCACATTAGTCTCAGAGACGAGTCCTAGTAGCAGGCCTGTAGAAAGTCTGGAGGTGGTACGTGACTTCCCTGACGTTTTTCCGGAGGAGCTTCCTAGGCTGCCTCCAAATAGAGACATTGAGTTCTCCATAGATCTTCTTCCTAGAACCACTCCGATTTCTAGGGCACCGTATAGGATGGCTCCTGCTGAGCTTATGGAGATGAAGAAACAACTGCAAGAACTTCTTGACAAAAGTTTCATTCATCCTAGTGTTTCCCCCTGGGGTGCTTCGGTTCTCTTTATTAAAAAGAAAGATGGTTCTATGCGTATGTGTATTGATTACCACATGTTGAACCAAGCTACTATTAAAAACAAGTATCCTCTCCCTTGTATTGATGACCTCTTTGATCAGCTTCATACTGCTAAAGTTTTCTCAAAGATTGATCTTCGTTCTGGCTACCATAAACTTAAAATCAAGGATTCTGATATTTCTAAAACTACTTTTCGAACTCATTATGGGCATTACGAATTTCTAGTAATGCCATTCGGATTGACCAACACACCGGGCATATTTATGAACTTGATGAACAAAGTCTTCCAACCCTATCTTGATGAGTTTGTGGTCATCTTCTTTGATGATATCTTGATCTATTTTGATTCTAAGGAAAAACACCGGGATCACTTACGAGCAGTTCTTGACATTCTCCGAACTAAAAAATTCTATGGCAAGCTCTCTAAATGTGAATTCTGGATTGATAAAGTCATGTTTCTTGAACATGTCATTTCTGGGGGTAGTATATATGTTGATCCCGCTAAAGTTTCTGCTATACTTGATTGGCAACCTCCCCGTAATCCTTCTGAAATTCGAAGTTTCTTGGGTCTAGCCAGATATTATCGTCTCTTTATCCCAAATTTCTCCAAAGTGGCACTTCCTCTGACTAAGCTTACTCGAAAAGACGAGCACTTCATCTGGTCAGCTGCTTGTGAGTCCAGTTTCCAATAGTTAAAGCAGAAGTTGACGTCGACTCCTGTTCTCATTCTACCCTCGGGCAACGAAGGGTTTGTAATATTCACTGATGCCTCAAGGAATGGGTTAGGATGTGTCCTGCAGTAGAATGGTAAAGTAGTGGCCTTTGCATCTAGACAACTAAAACCCAATGAGCTTAATTATCCCACGCATGATTTGGAATTAGCTGCAATCATTCATGCTCTCAAAATCTAGAGGCACTACCTGTACGGGGAAACATTCGACATCTTCACCGATCACAAAAGCCTAAAGTACATCCTTACTCAGAAGGACTTGAATATGCATCAACGCCGATGGATTGAATACCTGAAGGACTATGATTTCACTATTGCCTATCATCCGAGTAAGGCAAATGTAGTCATTGATGCCCTTAGTAGGAAAAGGGTAGTGTGTGCATCTCTTTCTATTCCTGAATGGAAGAACATGGAGGATCTAGTGGGCTGGAAACCGCAGTTTCTGTCTGATCGTGTGCATGTTAATAACATTTCCATCACGTCCAACTTGCATTTTGAACTTCTTGAGGCACAGAAGGCTAGTCCTGATCTTACAGAGCTCTCCTCTCTCCTATCGAAGACGCAAACACAATTGTCTGTGGGTCTTGATGGTGGTCTTCGATACAAGAACCGTATATGGGTTCCTGAGCAGTCAACTGTAAAGACAAAAATTCTTAATGAGGCACATGGGTCCAAATACACAGTCCATCCGGGCACAACAAAGATGTACAATGACCTACAATGTCAGTTTTGGTGGAGGGGCATGAAGCGTGATATTGTCGATTTCGTGTCCAGGTGTCTGACATGCCAAAGGATCAAGGCTGAACATCAGAGACCAGGCAATCTACTACAACCCCTTGAGATCCTAGAATGGAAATGGGAACACATCACCATGGATTTCGTGGTGGGATTACCCAGGACCAGAATGGGATACGACACTGCATGGGTCGTAGTGGATCGTCTCACCAAGTCAGCTCATTTTCTCCCAGTGAAGACTACTGTGAAGGTTTCTGAGTTGGCTGACCTCTACATACGGGAGATAGTACGCATGCATGGAGTTCCAGCATCCATTGTCTCAGACAGGGACCTAAAGTTCACTTCAAAGCTATGGAAGCAGGTTCAAGAGGATTTGGGCACCAAGTTGAACTTCAGTACATCCTACCATCCGCAATAGACCTGTCAAACTGGGTCAAAATCTGTGGGCGCCCATGGGTCGACCTGTTTAAGTTGGGTTTGGGTGGCAAAATTTGCCACCCGTTGAAAATCACCCAAACCCATACCCACCCGTTTATTAAGTGGGTTTCGCGGGTGATCTGCGGGCACCTGCGGGTGACCCAGTTAATTGAAGCAAATATATTTATATACATAATATACACATACACCTATTAAAAGATATTTTTTATTTTGTACAAGTTAATTCTTTACATTTACCAACAACAATTGTATTCTCTTTATTTTGTGTTTGCAATAGGCAATAATAAGTACTTGTAATATTAGGAATGCCTAATGTTACATGACAAAATTATGTATTTTTCTTGTGATATTTATCTATGAAAACTACATCGATTTTCCTAATTTATATCAACATATACTAGCTGCTACTTTTTCATATATCAAAAACTAATCGAATAGTTTGACGTCAAACATAGTAGTTGGTTGGTTCTTTTGCACTATATTTGACAAAAAAACATTAGTTACAAGTTGTTTCAAATATTGTTTTTAGTGTTAAAGAAAGCAATTGGTAACTTATTGTTGATTGTACACATTTTATATGGGCATCCGCGGGCAACCCGCAACCCGCAACCCACTGGGTCGGGTTTGGGTGTGCTTTTCTTCCACCCATTTAGAAGTGTATCTTTTTGACCCGCACCCGCCAGACCCGCACCCGCAATGACCCAACCCAAACCCAACCCACCCACCCGTTTGACAGGTCTAATCCGCAAACAGACGGACAGTCAAAGCATACAGTACAGATTCTAGAGGATCTTCTACGAGCTTGTGTGCTCGATTGGGAAGGCTCGTGGGACTATTACTTGCCTTTAGCTGAGTTTGCCTATAATTATAGCTATCATACAAGCATTGGGATGCCTCCCTATGAAGCTCTTTATGGCCGACCATGCAGATCTCCATTACACTGGGATGACATCGGAGAACATACCCTGATGAAATCCGAGGAGATGCAGTTGTATACTGATAAGGTTGCACTGATCTGGCAGAGGATGAAGCGGGCACATGATAGGAAGAAGTCTTATGCACATGCTCATCGTCAGGAACGTCAGTTCAAGGAAGGTGACCATGTTTTTCTGAAGATCTGGCCTATTCTAGATTTGGCTAAGAACAAAGGAAAGCTCAGTCATCGTTATGTTGGACCCTTTGAGATTTTGGAAAGGGTTGGTGAATGTGCCTATAATCTCTATTTTCCACCTCAGTATAGTGCCATGCATACTGTGTTTCACGTATCTAATTTGAAGCCCTATGTCAAGGACCCCAATCACATTATGAATCATGATCCTCTCAAATTGAAGGATGATCTATCATATGCTGAGTCCCCAGTTAGAATTCTCGACTTCAAGTCAAAGGAGCTTCACAATAATCGTCATATTGAAATGGTGAAAGTTCTCTGGAGTCACCATGATCAAACAGATGCCACATGGGAGCTCAAGTCAGAGGTCGAGCGGAAATATCCACATCTTTTTTAGGCTGCTTGAATTTTGGGGACAAAATTCTTAAAGGAGGGGAGAATGTGACAGAGTGAGTTTTTCTGTATATATTATTTACTTTCTCTCTCCTAAAATTTTAATTATTCCAAATATGCCCTCAAACTTTTCCCTCACTAAATTGATTATCAATTTAATTTAAGACCATTCTTAATATCACATAAAGTCAATAATACAAGCTTTATGACTTTAATCAATTGACATAATCTACAATCGAATTTTGACTCCAAATTTGTAGCTTAGCTACTTAATGATATCATTAAGCTACCCCTAAAATCTCATTGTAATTGGACGTACCAATCAGGAGTTATTCATAATTGAAATTTTATGTTTATTAAGTCATCTATTAATCCCTATGACCTAACTTTTGATTTTATTTGACTAAATAAATGTCACACGGTCATTGGAGATTGTGTGGGCACGGTCCACTCACTAGGATTTGACCCCAGCCGTCTGATGGAATGGACACTGATCCGCTCAGGATCCAAGGGACGAGGACCCCATCTCCTACCTTCTGCCTTCTTCGGCTTTGACCCCCAACAAAGCACCGACCCCAACAACCACCTTGTGTGCCCAACTCCCACAACGCTCACGTGAGATTTTGGGAGGAAAGACTCCTCTCGTCGAGACGAAGTCAGCAACCCCTCGCCCGACGCTCCTCGTGCTCAGAACAAGGAGAACGACCTCCACCTTCTCCGCACCTCTCACTGGTGGCGGCGGCCAACATTAGGGATTCCTCCTCCATCGCCCCCATGCCTATTTAAGTATCTAGCTAGCATCGCCTACCCTCCTTTGATCGTTTAGAAACCTCAATTGCACCGAGGGTCACCCCTTACTCCCCGACCTCAAGCACCCCCACCTCGCCTGACCTTGACTTCCCCCTCCCTCCAGTGGCTCTCTCCGTTCAATCGAACGCAACCACACCATCAAGGGACCTCAGTGGGATGATCAACACCTTCGACTAGAGCCGCAAAGGTCCAGAGGCCTGGGTCGATTAGCCGCCGCAGCTGAGCTCCAAAAGCTTCACGCCGGCAAGGTTGGAGCCATCTTGAAGCTGTGGGAAGATCACAAATCCATTAGTAGACCTTCGCAGAGCTTTTAACTCCCTCATTTCAACCCGATGGCAGGTAAACCTCAACTTCACTCCTCGACCCATTTTCAGCCTGTTTTGATCGGAATACGACGCCCAGACCACCATTGCCGATGAGCTCGACCTCCTCACAACTGCCGTCAACCCGCGAACTCAACCCAATTGTCATTGTAACCCAGCTCTTCCTAGGAACCACCTCTGATCGAACCAACTCTCCCCTGATCCCTCGTTGTAGCCATGGCGTGAGCAGGAACATTCAGACGAATGCTTTTACCTTCTCACCCTTACCCGTACACGGGCCCAACAAATGGAGTCAGGGGTATTCCTGACTTTAGATCACAACCCGACCCTCTTCGGACGAGTGCCTGCTTGCGGGTCAGTGAGAGGGTCTGGTTGGTAGGATCCCTCACATGATCCACGAGGCAGAGCTCGCATATTATTTTTTTTATTTTTCATTTAATTCCTTAAAATTTCCTGATTGGTCAGAACTTATGAAAACCCTAGAAAATGGTAGGATTATCAGAAATTATCAAATAAATATACCTTTTTCATCAGAAAAATCCAAGCTATCTAAATAAAATATAATCATGACCTGGATCTGAGCTCTTTTCGAAAAATATGGCCTACAATCACTAATGACCTTTTAATGCATTTTCTTTGTGTAATAAAAGTCACCCCCATGATTAGATCTGACTTATAGGCATCTTAAACTTATATTGGGGTCCCTGATCATCATGATATTCAAAACCCTAATCTATGAAGGATATCAGATTAAATAGTTGAGAAAAACCCTAATTTCTAGTTTTTCTCACCTTATTATGAATACTATATACAATTTATGTAAAACCCTAATAACTTAAATGCCCTTGAATAACCTTGACGACCCTAACCTCAGGACCCAACTCTGAATCATAAGTATCCTAAAGTGATATCCCAAATAACCTAAACCATAATAATAATCCCTAATGTGGATTGATGAGAACCCATGGTGACTTTAGGGTTTTGTTATATTTCAGGGTGATCTACTACCTTTCTCATAATCTAGGACTTTTGGAATCCAGATCTGAAAATTAAAGGTACGTGGATATAATTATATGACTAGATTTGCTGGATGTTGAATATATGTACTTGCTTGTATTTTGAAATACATTGCTGGATGTAGATGTATGTATATTGACAATCTCTGCTTTGAACAACTAAGAATATAAATGAACAAGAACATGAAATGTAGTTACTAGTGGTGCTCATTAATCTCCCTAACAGAGAGGGAAAATATTAATGTTGACTAGCACCTCTCTAATGGTACAAGGTACGCAGGGATATCCCTAATGGTACAAGGTACGCAGGGATAGGGCCCAATATATATGTTTGTGCTAAGTCCACCATAGTAATGCATATTCATTCTAAATGAGGCTAATAACTTGGGATTACTTGATTTTCTGCCTTTAAATAACATTTTCATTCTCTTTTTCCAATTTCGAGTATTTTATATACCAGCATAGTATAGATTTTAATTCCACATACCAACTTTGTTGATGTTTTTGTTTCTCTTATTTTCTAGGTACAAACAACAGATAAAGCATTTCAAAGTACCAGAAGACACTAAATAATGAGCTTGGAGGATATTATATAGATCTCCACTTCTCACCTTATTCATTTCAGTTAGATAGTTTATTCTTCTAGATGATGTAATAGGATGTTATAGATCCTATGTAATAATTGTATTTTCTTTTTCATAGACTTATTCTTCTTCCTTCTCAATTATTAGTATGTATGACTTTATCTTTTATCATTGAATGAAGTGATGTGTGGCTATCTATTGATGATGTGGACATGATCTTGGCTTATCTCAGTTTTTAGTTGGTTATCCTAATTTCTTATATTTTCCCTTTTGACATTTATAGATATGAGTGCACACATATCTGTGTATGTCACTAAGGAAAGTATATAGAAATTGGGGTCATCACATTACCAATCCCGTGATATTATTCTAGGCATTGGGTTATTACCAATCCTGTGATATTATTCCAGGCATTGAGTTATTACCAATCTTGTACAATCATTCAACGCATTGGATTATTACCAATCCTGTGCAATTATTCCAGGTATTGGGTTATGACCAATCATGTGCAATCATTCCAGGCATTGGATCATTACCAATCCTGTGATATTATTCCAGGTATTGGGTTATGACCAATCATGTGCAATCATTCCAAGTATTAGATTATTACCAATCCTGTGATATTATTCCAGGTATTGGGTTATGACCAATCCCATGCAATCATTCCAGGCATTGGATTATTACCAATCCAGTGCAATTATTCCAGACATTGGGTTATTTCCAATCATGTGATAGTATTCCAGGCATTGGGTTATTACCAATCCCGTGCAATTATTCCAGGTATTGGGTTATTACCAATCCTGTGATATTATTCCAGGCATTGGGTTATTACCAATCCTGTGCAATCATCACTGAATATCACATCACCTTTACTAGGTATTAAACCTTGGCCAAGCCATCATACTTATTCACATCCTTTATGTAATTCAAGTATTCCTCTTATCTCCTTTAAGCTTATTCAAAACACTACAACCCTTATTTGGCTATAAGCATAAAGCATGCATGATTAAGATTTCATTATTATTATTGCATCCATTTATTATTATTATTATTATATTACTAAGTTTCCATTTCCTAGTTTATTTGAACATTATCATTGCTTACATGAAACTTTTATAAACATCTTGTTACCTCTTACTAGGCAACAACTATTCACATAGCTCACAAGGCCCATTAAACATCTTGTCACCTTTCACTAGGTAACCACTATTCACATGGCTCACAAGGCCCATTAAACATCTTGTCACCTTTCATTAGGCAACAACTATTCACATGGCTCATAAGGCCCATTAAACATCTTATCACCTTTCACTAGGCATCAACTATTCACATGGTTCACAAGGCCCATTAAACATCTTGTCACCTTTCACTAGGCAACAACTATTCACATGGTTCATAAGGCCCATTAAACATCTTGTCACCTTTCACTAGGCAACAACTATTTACATGGCTTACAAGGCCTATTAAACATCTTGTCTCCTTTCATTAGGCAACAACTATTAGGGTTATGGTTTCCCTCTATAGCCGAATAGGGTTTCAAGTTCATATTATTAATTCAAACCCTAATTCATTGCTCCACACATCTAGGAGCATACATTGATATCATAAGTATTCAATTATACTTGTTTATTCTCATCTTTTATCATTAAATGATAATAATCTCAAAGTGTGAGTTTCTCTCTCATATTCTCTAGGATATTGATTACATCATACTTTGTTATCTTGGCTTAACCCTTTCTCAAGGTATGTTAGCCTACACTTATCAAAGTGCATTACATCTTAATGTAATAATTGTCATGACACACTTCATGTGTTACTCATCCAAGTGTATTGGATTTAGGGTACATCAAGGTGTATCAACCTTGAGGTGTTGAATGTGATATCTATCACGTCCTGATGTTTCACTTCCCTCGTCACCTTTATCTTACTTAAGTTCATCAACTTATCTTGCATTAGGGTAATTCCCATCCTAATACTTTATGCACCAGTTCATCACATTTATCATGTAATGTATTGATCATAAGTCACTCATTTGATTTATTCAACCATTATCAATAATGTGGACTCGTCTCGGGTTAAGGAATTATTGATATAAGGTTATCCATTATCAACCACTTTTAGGTGTTTCACCTACCAATATATTATTCATTATTCCATTATTGGGAATAGGGTTTCCCCTCTTTATCAACTAGGGTTTTACATCACATCACCCTATGTTGGGGTTTCATATGACATCACTCTATATTAGGGTTTCACATGGCATCACCTTTGATTAGGGTTTCACATAGCTTCACCCTAGTTTAGGGTTTCACATAAAGCACCCTCTTAAATTAGGGATTTTCATTATATTACCCTGAATTGGGATTTCTCATATCATCACCCTACATTAGGGTTTCACCATTACCCTAGATTAGGGTTTCACCTAACATTGCTCTAAATTAGGGTTAGGGCTCATCAACCATCTCGATTAGGGTTTCATGATCTCTTTATCAAGGATCATACCCTAAATACATATTTTATTTATGTTGAAAGTATTGAGGATTAATCACTACATGATTATCACTCATGTATAAGTTCATCTCTCTCATCCTCTCTAGGAGGTTAATTACTCCAACTTGATTAGATTAGATCAACTTGAAAGAAGGGTTAGCATAGTGTATTGAGATATTTGTTTTCATAGGCATCAATTGTCAATTATTCTAGGTATACTTATTAACTAAGTATCTTAGGGATACCTCCATTGTAATCCACCTTGATATACCTTATGATCACTCGTTTAGTTTTGAGATTAATTGATCCTTCAAACGATCTTGGCTAGTAATCCTTCAAATGGTTTTGAGTTAATTGTGCCTTTAAATAGTTTGGATTGAAATCTCCAAACGATCTTGAATTAATACCCTCAAACAGTTAGAAACCGTTTAGACCTCCAAACGGTCAACTCCTTCAAATGGTCAAAGTACCCAAATGGTTTTGAAGTTCAATTTACCCATTCGATCTTGAGATCCATTACCCATTCAGTTTTATACTCAATTACCCATTCGATCTTGAAGTCAATTACCCATTCGGTCTTGAACTCAATTACCCATTCAATTTTGAAGTAAATTACCCATTCAGTCTTGGGTTCAATTACCCATTCGATCTTGAAGTCAATTACCCATTCAGTCTTGAACTCAATTACCCATTTAGTTTTGAAGTAAATTACCCATTCGATCTTGGGTTCAATTACCCATTCGGTTTTGAAACTGAATTAACTCAATCGGTTTTGAAACCGAATTAGCTCAATCAGTTTTGAAAACCCTTTGCCCATTCCTTTGTTGAGGTGTGTGCTTAAGATGACATCATAATCTTCAAGCTTCAAACCTTCAAAATCAATTGTGATTCTTATGGTGATTTCAACAACTAATCAAAAGGAAATTGACAAAGAAGAAAGGTTCAACACATGATGAATAAATTGCAAGAAATAATGACATTTAAGGGTTTAAGTTATATAACCCGCCTTAAAAAGTTGAATCCAGGCTTCAAGCTTCACGTCCTCAATGGTGAATGAAGCTTTCTCAACTGTCCAAGGTCCGTCCTCAAGTCTTTGAGTGAAAAGAATGGCTAAGGTTGAAGATTGAATGGAGAAAAGAAGAAAATAAGCATTGAATTTCGATTTCCACCATGAAATCAAGGTTGAATATGATTAAGGAGCTTACCTACAGGTTGGGTACGTCCTCCTATTGCTCCTAAGATCCCTTGTGCATGACCAAAGCAAGGAAAGAAAGAGGAATCGAAAAAGCCTTTCATGTGGGTTGAAAATGGGATGTATATAAGGGAATTTCAATGAGAGAGAAAGTGATAAATAATTCCTTCAACTCCCAAAATTGGTGCCACATACTCCCCTCAATCCCTTGCATACGAATCCATCTCACCCAACTTGTAATTCCTCTTCATTATCCATGAATTAAAAGAAGACAAATTAAGCACATTAACCATTTTAATTATAATATCCAATATTAGTGGATATTACTTTTTAGTTAACTAATGTGAGTTGGCTCTCCACTCACTTTACATATTTGGGTGCCATTGCAAGGCACAAGGACTTTCACACTTATGCAAATTAAACCATCACATTTTTTGTTTAAGGGCATTTCAATTAATATATTTAATTTTTGCATTAAATTGAATTATGGTTTCAATTATGCTTAAATCTTGATTATTTTAATATCAAGATTCTCTCTCCTCCAAAGTGATTCAAATGAGATGCCCCTCTCATTTTATTTTCTCTACATGAAGACAAGAAACATGAGGAACTCTCTAGAGGTGGTATTTTGCATATTGAACCCTAGGTTTTGGGTAAATTGCACATTATACCAAAACTAGGTTTTAATGCACAAACATTGCTTAATAAGCTCTTTCTTGGTGCTCAGGCTACCACAAGCCATACCTCTACATCATTTTCATTCTTATGATGCTTCAACATTTGAGGAACACTTTATGATGTAATATTTGCAAGTTAACCCCTCAACTTGGGTAATTTGCACTTTAGTCCAAAATAAGTAAAACATTGTTTCAACATTATTCAAAAAGGACTAAAATTGAAACATAAGTTCCTCTTGAGACTTAATTACTTTTCAAAGGATAAAGACAAGAATATAAATGACTTACTTAAGCAAAACCTCTAGGGTTAAGCCTTAACCCAGGTCAGGGATGTTACACATTGTCTCCTATCTTATGCAAACTACGATTGATAACACAATGGTTATCCTAGTCTCTTCTCCTCTCAGTCTCTCTTCCTCTGATCACCAAATAGAACGAAACCTCCTCAATCAACTTACATCATAACCCCCAAAACATTTTGAGTCTTCAATCATCCAATCCCATAAATGTAGGTGCAACGAACAAATCTCTTGCTTCCTTCCTCTAAGCCCAAAACAACAAGGCCCTCCTCTTGATATGTGTAGAAATGGCAATTGTATAAAGAAAAAGTCATATCACATATAATTGTAGCTTTTTCAAATGGGGAAATGTATAGCTAGGTTATTTACCATATCATTAAGTGTGTATACATGCTTGAAGTGCTATAACCACATGCACAATTAGGTTATTTTTTTCATGTTAGTGTGGTTCATTATAAAGTACAGTGTGAAATATTAGTTCTCTATATGTACTATGTAAATATTTGTTCTTTATATGTTTCTTTTTAGAATAGTATATTAACTGATTTTTTTTGCACCATAGTCCTTTTTATGGTGTGGTTTGGTAATACACATCTCCTTCACAATGGGATCATGGTTTTCACTTTGAAGATCATGATGGATGTGGTGAGGTCATGGTGTACTATTTTTATCATGGTACACTTATAATTTTGACAATTAAAACACATATGTGATATATATATATATATATATATATATATATATATATATAATGGGCACACAAATATATGTAGACACACACACACATATATGTGTTTATGTGTGTCTGTATGGGTATCATATTTAAGTTATCCATAGTCACAATTTACATCATGAAATTAAATTACTCTGATCCTAGTAAAATTATCATAGTTTGGTTATAGTACAAGTAAATTTATTACAATTTTGGATTTTTAGTTGATTTTTCTTTATTTTTTTCATAAAATATTTGCACAACTGTTAAAATTAAAGAAACAAATCATTTCTATCTTGTGTCGCAGTTGGTCTATTCGATTTATAGTTTGTGGATTCCAGTTGGGGCTTGTCATCTTGAGTAACATAAGCTCGTTACTTGTACGAGGAATACATACATCTTCTCTCTCTCCCTATATATCTATATCTATATATATGTATATATATATATATATATATATATATATATCCTGAGTTGGGTAATTCTCCTCATATTTCTTAAGCTGTCACGAAGCAAAAGAAATCACATTTTTATCCTACATCAACACGCATCCCAACCCATTCTTTGAAGCATCACAAAAGACAATATAGCCTTTTCCTTGCTCTGGCAGTACTAACACTGGTGCACTAGTCAACTTTTCTTTCAAAAGTTGGAAAGAACATTGACACTTGTCATTCCAAGCAAAAGGAACATCCTTCATGGTTAACCTAGTTAGGGGTAACGCTATAGAACTGAAGTCTTTGATGAACCTCCTGTAGTAACGTGCCAAACCTAGGAAACTACGGATCTCTATCGGTGTCTTTGGTTGTTCCCATTCTAGTACATATTCCACTTTCTTGGGATCAACACAAACGCCTTTTGCAGATATAACATGGCCCAGAAAAGATACTTCAGATAACCAGAATTCATACTTGTTGAACTTAGCATATAGTTGATGCTACCTCAACAAAGTCAATGCCTGGCGAAGGTGTTTCTCATGATGTTGACTATCCTTGGAGTATATCAAGATATCATCTATGAACACGACCACACACTGATCAAGATAAGGTCCAAACACCTTATTCATTAGATCCATAAAAGTTGCAGGTGCATTGATTAGCCAAAACGACATAACCACAAACTCATAATGACCATACCTAGTCCTAAAGGCTGACTTGGGTATGTCATCAGCCTTAATTATCAACTGATGGTAACTTGACCTCAAGTCTATCTTTGAAAACACAGTGGCACCTCTCAACTGATCAAAAAGGCCATCAATCCTCGACAAAGGATACTTATTCTTTATTGTCATCTTTTTCAAATGTCTGTAGTCTATACACAACCTCATTGAACCATCCTTCTTTTTAAAAAATAATATGGGAGCACCCCAAGGGGAAGTGCTCGGCCTGATAAAACCCTTCTCTAACAGTTCTTGTAACTGTTTCTTTAACTCCTGCATCTTTGTTGGTGCCATTCTGTATGCTGACTGTGCTATGGGTTGTGTTCCAGGAACAAGAATGATCTCAAACTCAATCTCTCTAGGAGGGGGAATGCTAGAAAATTCCTCAGGAAAGGCATCCTCAAATTCTCTCACCACTGGTACCTCCTAGATACTAGGATCTACCGCCTTGGTATCCACAACATGAGCTAAGAAAGCCTCACATCCTTGTCTCATCAACCGCTCTGCTGCCATAGCTGACATCAAACATGTATGAAGAATCTTCCTATCACCCTGGAAAATCCATTGTACATCTCCATCATAGAACGTCGCCACCTTAGTACTACAGTCCAAGACTACCTTGTATTTTTCCAAGGTATCCATTCCTAGGATTACATCAAAACCATGCATGTCAAGTGGCAGAAGATCCACTTGAATGTTGTGTCCAGAAAAAGAAAGAACACAAGAAGGGCACACTTCTTGAAACTCGGTGGAATCAACCAAAGGAGTCTCTAGCCGCAGGCTATCAGATCTAAGGCTAATAGGTAGATAACAACTATCTATCACCTCTCTGGTGATAAAAGAGTGTGTTGCATCTGGGTCTACTAACACAGATACGAAACAAGAAGCAGACAAATAAGAATGAAATAACTCCATCATGGCATAGAATCTTACTATCACATGTTGCCGTCCATGTCCTCTGCTTGGTTGTCAAGAGGATTCTACCTGGGACACCTAACCACGTCCTCTTCCACTGCCACTACTAAACTGTCGTTGTTGTGGACTTTGTTGACTTTGCCTTGGATGCTGAGTCACCTCCTCATATTTCATAGGGCAATAAGGTCTTGTATGCCCCACTTCCCCACACTTGTAACATGTTCTAGTGTCCTGATATGGCCTAAACGGCCCTGTCACTAAAACTGATGAGGTACTACAGGCTCTCGTTGGCAGAAAACTGTGACCTCTACCCCGACTCGGGGTCCACTATGATGGTGCATGTGATCTTGGTTCAGTGAAGGTTGATCTTGGTTGTGACTATGGCGGGAAAAACCTCAACTTCTTAAAGCCTCCAGATGATTGCCCTTGAAACTGCATAGGTCGCTTCTTAGCATTAGCTTCACGCTTCTCTATGGAAGACCTCTCAATCGTCCTTATGGATTCCACAAAGGTGGAAAACCTCTCCCTATTTTCTAGGGCTGATGATGTTGTAGTCAACTCAGTACTTAGGCCCTTTTTGAACCTACAAATCCTTTCTTTGTCAGTGGCTGCCATGTGTGGGCAGAACCTCAAAAGCTCCATAAAATTTGACTCATACTCATTAATAGTCATAGCCCCCTGACGAATCTTCTCAAACTGAGATATCTTCTCAATTAGATAGGTCTCTGGAAAATATCGGCTAACAAATTCCCTCCGAAAATCCTCCCATCCTATCACAACTCCTGGCCTTTTCTCCTCTTCTATGGCCCACTAGTGGCCAACACTACCCTTCAACATGTATACCACATGCTTAACTTTGTCTTATTCCATGATGTTTAGGATTTTGAACACCTTTTCCAACTCAGTAAACCACATCTCTGCGTCTGCTGGATCAGAAGTATCTGTATATTCAATCGCCCCAACACATCTAAGACGTTCAAATGTCTTCCTGACACCTTGGGGCTCCACATTGGAGGCGGTTGCCCTAGCTTGAGGTGATGGTGCTCTGTCAGTGATATGTGTAATTGTGGCCATCATCTGTCTAAACATAGATGAAAACTTAGGATTGACCATCATTATAAGGTCTAGATGAGGCATTGTGGGCTACTCTGGCCCAACTTCTAGCACTCTCTCATCGCGTGCATGCCTCCTAGCACCTCCTTCTGGTGCAACATAGCTACTCTCAACATGTTCTTCATGTCATCCAGACATATCTACATAAGCATAAACTACAATCAGATATGTTGGATACATAAGAACAGACTCAAACCTAAGTCCTATGTCCCTGTAGACTCAGTAAACTTAGAGTGCTGATACCAACTTAACTATGACACCTCGTCACGCTAACCGAGTTTACTCAAAACACAAAACATGGTCAACTACTAATTAATCACACAGTAAAAATACATAATAATTAAAACCAATTCCAACAATGTAAATAAACTCTAGAACATTTACAAAAGGTCCATCATTCCATTCTCATATACTATAACAAGTATTTATATATGGGTCCAAAGACCTCAGTCACATCCTGCATACTAAAGATATTTCACATGTACATGCCATATATTTACAAATATTGGCATACTGGTGTCGATACGAGTATATCATCTAGAAAACACATCACATACCCAGACCTGAGAGTATAGGGATGACACTAGAACTCTACTACTAACATCTACAACTAACCATCATTCTAAATCTATTGATCACCAGGTTGGTTCTCTTCTACATCACGACCTCAACCTCGTTGCCCACGACCACCTAAAAAAATGTGGTGACCCACGAGTGAGACCCAGTCCCAGCGAGAGGTATAACTCTCTCCAACATATATTGATTATAACATATTAATTAACAGTAAATACATTGAGCAGTTATGGTATTGAATAAGAAATATGAACAGATTGAATAGTTTAATCATACTAAGCAGTTAAGCAAATAAGTTGTAGCATCAAGTAGAATTACACAATTTTCATAAGTCTGCATCATGTAAGAACTATGTAGTGTAAAGACAAGATAAGGATTAATCAACCAATGTGATACGTATTAAACCCTAGCAATTATACTACACAGCTGGTATTATATCTTTTATTATGATGCCCTGGGGAGTTTGAGTCGTACCACTCAAAGTCCAAATGACCACTGCAAAGTGCTATTCAGTTCCATATAAGATCTAGGAGTGCCAGTATCCTAAGATCTCTTCCCCTCGATTAGTACGAGTAAACTGTAGTGACATACCAATCAAACTATCAACAATGACATATAGTCAACTGATAACAACTAGTATGTACTTGGTACAAGTTACGATACTAGAAAATAGGGTATACAAAACCCTTTAATCCGAGGTACAACCGTAGCCATCCTCAATCACATCAAATGTTAGAGGCATGACCATAGCCATCCTCCATAACCTGTAATTGTGGATGACAAGGATATATCCTCGACTTGCCACCCCCACATACTCAACAGTATGCACTTTGAGTTTCCCTTGGGAATACTTGTTTCACCATCTAGTAAGTTCTGACACTGAATATGGCTCTACGGCACAGGCCTCTACATGATTAAGGTTACACTTGATTAATTATTGCCAATTGAATGCATTAAGGCTTTATCATACAAGTGGACATTCAAACCCTAATTCTTTTCTAACAAGAGTATATGTATAACAACTTCAAAAGATATAAAACATTTGAGATATAAATCTTAATCACATTACCACATACTATCATTCATTGCAAATTAATGGACCACACTTTTCATCATACTATTACAAGATACCGATATCTTATCACAAGTTCCAGGGTTTTAACCCTTATTGGAACATGAAGAGGATTTCACCTTAATCATGGCTTCAAACATGCCCAAAGGTCGTTAATACCATCACATTATTTATAGTAAGGTTATCATCATCATTCCATGCCTTAAACAAGGCTCAAAATATCATTAGCACATATGTGTCCATATATATTAACATGGCAAGGCACTATGATATTCAAATAGTACTACATTGTGGTTTCAACACAAGAAGAGTGTAATTCATCATCACATTAATCATTCAAGAGGTATGATTATAAGCAATCAACATCATATAATTACATTAAGGTTAGGTATAACAAGCTAAATCACATGAGAGTTACACATCCGCTTATTATAGTGATTTATCAAATATAACCATATGATGGCAAAGGTAAGACTACAAATTAATGGTATTGAACCATCAAATTATCATCACTAGGACCCACATATAATACCATGTGATTTATTCTAATCCATTGTATGTTGAAGCATCCAATATTATTCATTAGATCAGGTTTATTGTTCAAGGTTATCAATTGAAGTATAGGTCTAACCATTAGATCAATTGAATCAAGGAACCATTGGTTCAAGGTTTAGTCAAATCTACAATTACATTCTTAACTCATCATATATGTTAATGACACAATACACTATTAATTGTGATCATTAGGTCACCATTGGTTGTTAGATCAGTAATACATTCAGTTAACACCATCAAATATTAAGCTAATGTCATCATCAATTGATAACATCATTAGAATACTTAGTAAATGATAATTAAACGTCTAATTGAGCCAACACCTGACCTAAGGGGGTGACCATAGGTTTTTACCATAAATTTTACACCCTTGATCACGAACATAAGTTGCCAAGATAGCAACACCATTGGTTATTGAATGATATGACCATCAGTTGTGTGATAGGGAAGGAAATAGCTTGAAAACCCTAATTTGAACCATCAATTATTTTGTACTTAGCACCATAGGTTGATGCTATCAACCTGTCGCAGATCATGTTACACCTTAGAAAGGTCGTACACATGTTTACAAGTTCATAAAGAACTGGAACAAAATAGGGAACACCACAAAAATTCGTAATTCTACACAAGCATGGTTTCTCTATGCTTAGTTCATCAATTAAAGCGTAAACATGAACTAACAAGCAATATAAGTGAAGAATGTTATATAAATCACCTCTATAGAGTAGGTCAGATCTCAAACAGCAAGAATATAGAGCAAATAAGGCAAGAAATCCTTAGATTCAGATCTAAACTTGGCCAAATAAGCACTTTTCTCAACAAGGAAGCAAAACCCTAGAAAAAGAAACAAGAAGGATAGATTTTTGAGTTCTAGAGCCACTTTCATCATGGAATAGTAGGGTTCTAACCTGGAAAGATATAGGAGGAAGAAGAGAAAAGAAATAAATGGAGGAAATAAGGTAATACTTACACTTTTAGGTCAAGATCACTAGGAAGGAGCTTTAGGAACCCCTAAATGAAATCAATTGCAACCCTAGATCTTTTTTCCAAGAAGACCCCCAATTTCTTCTTCCTTGGACAACAAAATTTGCAGCAACACGAAGGGAGAACGAGGTTGGGAGAAGGAGGGAAGTGGTGGCGAGAAAATGGCTCGTTTTAGTGCTTAGGGATAAGTATATGAAACTTTAAGATAAAGAAAAAGAAAAGGTTAAAGTTCTAGTATCTATCCAAGTGTTAATGGCCCTAATTTATTAAGAATATACAAGCACACACACAAGAAACTCCCCCACCATATTTATAGACCTTATTAGCTTTCCTTTGTCGAATTTACAAGCCAATCAAATAATTCATTAGTTGATAGCTACTAAAGGTAGCTCATCCATGAAGGGGTAAACCCTAAAATACCCTTGAGGAAAATACCTTCAAACCATGGCTCAAATAGGAGCCCCATGGCTCAAAATACTCAAGAATGATAATAAAACATCTAAGTAACTTAATGTATGTGACAAATTGCAAAGAAAACCCATCAATTGGGTAAATTGTAGAAAAGTCCAAAATGTACAGAAAATTGCATAACTTGCTCAAACAGTGTCCAAATTGGACCAAATTTGAAATTTAAGCTTGTCTTATGATTTCAAAGCATATAAAAAGGTTAGATAATAGTTATAGTCATTTAATAATGGTAATTAGGCTTATTCAACTCATTAAGCAAGTTCAAGGGCCTTACAGACTGGCTCCTGAAAAATATGGAACAATAAAAATATAAAGGTGTTTGAGAAGAATAAGAATCCGATTACTCACCTAATCCAACACATCAAGGAGGAGGTGTGACTAGTGGAGATTGCATGGCATAAGGAGAATAACATGATTGAGAAGAAGAAATTGCACTCCTGTAAGAGGCCTCCTAACAGTCAGCTAAAGTTCAATACATATGCCACCTTCAAGAAGCATCATTCATCAATTGCAGTAGTATGTCATGATAGTACAGGTGATTGGGTTGACAACACATGGAGATTGATATAGGTTGACAGTGTTCTTGAAGCTGAATTTGGGCCATCATCCTTTCTCTTAACATGGTAGTAGAAAAAGAGGTCCAATAAACATTAAAACAGGCAATTGAAGGAAACCATGAAGACGATCTAAAGCTCACAAAGTTGATCATTGTAATGACCCTACTTCTTGGTAATCCCTAATTAGGGAAGACCAAGAAGTCAGAGGTGTTATCCCAAAAAGCCGGATCAATGGTTTTGCAATTAATAAAAAATAATTAATAAATTATATGAAAGACTAAACTGAAATCTGTAATAAAAATTAATTTTCACATACCTTTCAAAATTAGGAAACTGGAACGTCTACCCTCAGTAGAATTCTATCTACCTAAATCCTCCTTTATGAATTAACTTTAATCTTCACAAGTTCCACTTTATTGTTTGTCCAATTTCAGATAATCCTAAAATGCCGACAAACAAAACGTTGGTCAGTATAAATGAATATACTGGTATGTGGGGACAAACGAAACATTGCACATAATCTTTAACAACCTAATCATATCAAGTAGTTGGTAACAATGCAAAATTATGTTTTTAATGTGACTTACCAACCACTTTTACTCATCCTCTGGGATACCCTCTCTTAGGGTTTAGTCCTTGCAAGGGACTTAAGGCTACCTTCTCCATCCTGAGCTTGGTACCTGGGGTCACCTCTATGGGTAGCCAATGGTCTTCCCTCTGGGGCTTGACCACTTCAGACCTCCCCTCTGAGGTTTGGTCTTACATCATACATCCATAGATGGTATGTAGGTTTGAGATAGTCACATATATACTTAAGTTGAGATAATCATATTCACTTTAAAGATTGCAGAAATAAAATCATCCAAACAGTTTATTTCCATGCAATCGATAAAACATCAGGAAAACATCAGGAAACTAAAGCGTGTACTCATAATCAACCAGATACCTGATTCACAAGAAATAAGCACAGTCCAATCCAATCAGGCAATCAAACAAGTAAGCAAGCCAATCACACAAAAGAACAAAATCCTAAAAAGCATGTACAACCTATGTACTACATACTCATCAAGAACTTACTTTATTGACTTGGAATTACCTTCTAGGGTTTATAATCTGAATTAGGGTTCTTTTAGATCTATTTATAACTTTCCTCTTTGTCAAATAATAAAAGAAGGCAAATCATTGTATTAGATAGGAGAAACCATGCTCCTATAAATAGGAGAACAAGGAAGCATACATACTTAACTAAACCCTAATGGGCCAAGACACAATGAGGCCCATATTACAAGGACAATATAAATAACTAATAAACAGACTCTCTAACACTCCCCCTCAAGCTGAAGTTGGGGGAATCCCAAATCAGCTTGCAGATAGAGAGTCAAACTAGAAAACAAATAGACATAAATAAAAGGATAAACCAAGCCCATACAAGAAATTTCTCCCCCTCAATATTACAATAAAGCATACAAATACTCATACACTCCCCCTCAAGTAGATACTCCAGGAAAGCAGACAAGCAGGTCACAGAAGCTTCTCGATCATCTAGAGCAGAAATAAGCAGCAACACAATCATCTGGAGCAAAAGATATAATAGCTGATAGGCACCAAGGTCTTCATCAACGTCATCTTCGTAGTAGCCAGAGAGTGCTGGGTCACAGGTAGTAAAGTCCAGAGAGTGCTAGATCATAGGCAGTAGAGGTCAACGTACAAATAAAGTACGGACGGGTCAACATGCGAAATAAAGCATGGACGAGCCAGATAGTGCTGGTACATAGTAGTAGAGAGTTGACGTGCAAACAAGGCACATACATGCCAGAGAGTGCTGGCGTACAGCAGTAGAGAGTCGACGATGTAGGCAGATAGAAGACCTGTATCATAGAGTAGCAAGCAAATACATAACTCTAGTAGATGAAGCTCCATGTAAAGTCAGCAACAAATGTCTTCATCATCTTCCCTCTTCATAAAGCATCCATCACAGTAGCAGACGTCATAAATCCAGAGAGTGCTGGTCCACAGAGTAGAAAGTCAATGTGCAAATAAAGCACAAACAGTAGAAAGTGCAAAAGCACAAAGCAGCAGGTAAAGTGTGCTAATCATAGCACAAGTAGCAAAGATGACGTCCAAGTATGCAACTTCACAGCAACAGTCGAGGTAGACGATGAATAAACAATCTAGCAGCAAAATATACCAAATAGCAGTAGAAGACTCCATATATCAGTAGTAAATGTAGCATGAAGATCCATAGAACAACAAAATGAAATTCTTCTTCTTCATCTCATCTCTTCTCTATTTCTCCCCCTCACACCAACCACGAAAAGAATCAAGAGTGGTTGGGGTGGATAATGATAAAGGAACACCCCAGAAAGAAATATAGGCCGTAGCACTGCCGGGGGGTTTGGGGGGCGCACCCCCCAATTAGGGGTCTACAAAGATTTTCGAAGAGTAATCAAGCACAAATCTTCATAAAGATTAATAATATTACAGATAAAATCCATCAAAATTTTCTCTGGCCAGTCCAAGAAATTTGCAGCGAGCAGTAGTGGTGGGGGGTGTATGGAGCAGGAGCGGCGGGGGGCAGTAGTAGAGTTGCAGCGCAACAACAAAGAGCCGATGGCGGCTCATCAACATAATAGACGAGGCTGACAGCAGCCCAATTTCAAGGAGCAGTAATGGCTGTAGGCCATATTATCATCCCTCCCTTTGACTAATCAATGACTGCAGTATCAAAAAGTATGAATTTCACACGGCACGACCAAAGGAGGCCAAAGAATGCATCAGCAGAACACAAATGCCCATGTAGGACACATCCACACGCACGAAAGTAAGAAGAAGAGCACCACGTCAAACAATAATTGCTTTGAAGAGGATACAGACGTGCGTATGCCAGTGGCTTAGTTGATCCCTTTAATTGAAAGTGTTGTCTTCATCTCGTTAGAATAGCCGGCAGCCGATAGAGCAACATGCGTTATAGTGGCCATTGGACAACAAGAATAATAGGCAGGGGGGCCTTGGGTGGCAACAACGTGATAGCAATAGGGACACACATGGTGGCTGGCATTGGAAGCAGCAGCCCGATCGCGGAGACAAGACACGGGTGTCTGCATGCGGCAGCCAAGGAGGAATAGTAGCAACGAGGCACCAACGACACAATAGTAGTAGCCGCAGTCATGGCAGTGAACATATGACACACGGGCAGGGCCGACTGCTGTGTTGACCAAAGCATGAGATGGGCGGCAAACTGGAAAGGCCATGATAGTGGAACAACAACGGCATAAAGGCCATGGTAGTGGAACAACAACGGCACAACATGGGGGAGGCGACCCTTCAGCAACAAGGGCGCTGCAAAGACAGGGGATTGACGACAGTGGCTGGGTTAATGGAACATGGTAGCAGTAGCTATATATTACAGATGGTGTCAGGCAGAACCCAAGCGGGAGAGCGACGGGCTATCGGTAATGTCTGGATAGGCAGAGCCACTCGGGCAGACGAAAGAGAAAGACAGGGGCTTAAAGGGAAATAGGAAACGAGAGGCGGAAACAAGACTGTTTGTTTGTGGACAGGCCGAATAGCACGGCGGCTGTGGAAGGTGGAGGCGGCCAAGAATAGAAGTATATCACAGGGAACAGTTGAGGGATTCCATGCAGGAAAAATGCACCGCCATGGGCGGAGGCCACCCGCAAGGGGGCGTTTCTTCACGTTTTTGTCTCTCTTAGGACTTACGATCGTTGCTCTGATACCATGTCAAATAATAAAAGAAGGCAAATCGTAGTATTAGATAGGAGAAACCCTGCTCCTATAAATAGGAGAACAGGGAAGCATACAGACTTAACTAAACCCTAATGGGCCAAGACACAGTGAGGCCCATATTACAAGGACAATATAAATAACTAATAAACAAACTCTCTAACACTCTTTTATATCCCCAAAACCCTAAAACATCAGTTCTAGGTTTAAAACCCTAATTTTCCACTTATTCATATTAAAGCCTCCTCTTCATCAAAATTACTTAGGATTAACTTAACATCATCTTATACAAAGGACCTCGAAATATATCTCATTAGAAACCATTAATACTTAAAAATTAGGGTTTCTAAGCCCATTAATGCACTTTATACATATGATACCCTAAATCAGCCAATTGGGTACAAGGATCATCCCTTAGATCCAAAATGTCCATTTTATTAGCAATAGGCTAATATCATCTTAAATTATCCAAAGAACGCTACTAAATCCCATTACATCAAAAATTAGGGTTTTTCATTAATAAAATAATTAAAGATAGAATATTTACATACTTTTCGAGTTACAAGCATATTTAGGCTTTGATAATATTTTCATTGTATTCCTTGCATTCTCTTGATAAATTTTCATATATAACTTGTTGCAATATGAGTTACCAATAATTATTTATGAATTTTGCAAGATTTACTTATCGGGGCCAATGAGAGGCTGACACGTCAGCCATCGCATGCGTTGCTTTCCTGTATAACCCGCCCGAATTAAAACATAACAAATTGATGATTATGCCCCCGTGCGACGGCCTAATTCTTCATACCTCAGAGGGGCATTTTTGTCAAGGTGACCTGCTCGTCATCTTCCTCACAAACCCTCCCGCTGTCGTCGGGCCAGGGCCGATCACGAGGCTATCTCCCCCTCCCTAGGACTCAAAGGGTACTAAATGATCCCCCTACTTCTACCACCATCCACTGTATCTGACAAGGCCCCAAGTAGTAGCCAAGGTGGCTGGGTTTAAGAGAACCAAGCATGCAAACCGCAGCTGGTTTGTATACATCCTGTAGGCGTTGTGCAGGGGCTAGGGCGAGGAGGCGGTGGCTGAGTTACTGGTCAACATCGAAGGAGCGTCCTAATCCCTCAAATTTGCTTCCTTGTCTTGATGCAGGGGTCGCACCACCCCCTCGGTTAGGGTTCGAACAAATACAGGTTTGAAGAAGAGCATGAGATGCCTGATGGACTCGACGCTATGGATCCAACCCTTATATAGGAGAGGATAGCAATGTCCTAGCACACTTACCAATGAGGAAAGAAGTCCATCTGTCTGTAGAAGACTACTTTCCTTATTGGCATATAATTAAACCTTTTATTACTTCCTTATCAAACCACATTCCTTAGTTATCAAGGAATCTTATATTTGAGTTTTTATATAATGTCCAATCTGAAAGTCATCAATTACATTTCCTTTTAGCTTGGCTTTTAATCCATTAGTCATGATGATATACTTCTTTGTACCAAGTTGTATTTTGATTTGGTAACACAAAAGCCACTACATAATCCCATTAGTACATGGCACTTTATTCCCAATTTCTAAAATTATCCTCTTCTCACCATTATAACCATGTGGAATCAAAATATCATCAATGGTGATTCAAACATACATCTTTCCACATGTTTCTTATATTTTCATCATTATCTCAAATTTCCTTCTTAAGAATACTTTATTTTATTTCATCTTTTTCTTTTAATCATATTGGACTCTTTAACATATTATGATCCACAAAATTTCATTCACCAAGGAAATATTGCAAAGGAATTCCATTCAATACATGTAATTCATACAATTTCCATAATCACACATTTATTGGGGAAATTGCATTTCCAACCATATAAACCCAAAATTGGGGTTGCAACACCCTTCCCCTCTTATAGGAATTTTTCCCTCAAAATTCCATCAAACATACAAACAATCAGGATTAGACTTTCTCATGTCCATCATCGGCTCGCATGTGGCTTCATCCTCTCCAATCTCCATCGTGCTTCCAAAGAACCTTTATCATCTTATATTCATACATCTGAGTTCTTTCACCTTGGTATCTAGAATCCTCACATGTGACTCAGGATATATCAGCCTCTCTTGAAGCTCAATAGGTTCATGGATCAACTAATGGCTCAGGTACATCACATAGTGCTCTAGATCGAAAACATGGAACACATCATACATCATATATCCTAAGGGGTAAGGATAAACATAAGCAACTCTACCAATCCATCTCTAATGGACCTATGTATCGGGGATTCAACTTTCTCAGCTATATCTTAGAGGGGTCGGGTTTTCATAACACATGTTCTCCCACAATGAACTGCACATCAGTATGCTTCACATCAGCTCATGACTCATGTCGCCCCTGGGCTTACTCAGCCATTGCTCGATCAAAGCAACTTCATCTGCACACACTGTGGTCTCTCTGACCTCCACAAGGTCCTCTCACCGACATCATCTTAATTAAGTGGGGATCGACACAGCCTCCCTTACAGAGCTTCTTACATCCCAATATTGGCTATGGTGGCTATCATAACAAGCAAATTCTGCTAGGGGCATGAACGAATCCCATGTATCACCCTGAATGAGCACACATACTCTCATCACACCCTTTAAAGTCTGGATCACACTCTCTTGACTGTCCATTAGTCAGGGGTGATATGTTGTACACAATTTCAATCTAGCATCAAGTTCTTCATGTACCTACTTCCACCACATGGAAGTGAACTTGAGGTCATGCTCAAGATATTAAACTCAGATCACTATATAGTTGAACTATCTCTCTCTCTCATATATATATATATATATATATATATATATATATATATATATATATATATATATATATATATATATATATAGTTCAACCGGATCTTTCACACTGACAATTCTCTCTCTTAGGTAAGGGATTAGGTCAACTTGGTAAGGCAATCTACCATAACCAATAGTGCATCATGACCTCTCTCAGTTTAGGGGAGACCCACCACCATGTCTATGGTGATCTACTCCCATTCCCTCTCGGGTACTCTTCATTATTTGTAGCAACTTACTGGGTTACTGGTGTTTGGCCTTCACCCTCTGGCATGTATGGCAACTGGCCACATGCAACTCTATATACTTCTTCATCTCGGGTCTTCAACATACTACTGCAAACTTTAGCTATCTCAGTAGTACCATGGTGTATGGTGTACTTAAAATCATGAGCTCCTACATGTCATGATTCCTCAAGATTGACTCCTCAGAAACCCTAAAACACTCTAGTAGCAGGTTTTACCACCTTCCTTTTCCTGAGAGGTGTATCTGAGGTTCTTACAACCATCCTTCTATCTCATCAAGCTCTGGGCTAGCTAACTGAGTATCCACCAACTTGACCAATGGGTATGGTTGTATCTGGGTGTTAGCCATACAAGTCTCATCTTCTAACGAACTTAGGGTTCACCTAACGACCTCTTCCAACCTCTCTACTAGCTAAACAAGACAATTGTATACCTGAACTATGCCTCAACTAAGAGTATATATTACTACATTAATTTCCTTATGTGCTAGGTGATGGTGAAAACATAACCCTTCATATACTCCACTCAACATCATCATCTTGGGTTTAGGTCTAACTGAGTCAAGAAAACTTTAGCTCATCATCTCGGTTATCAAACCCAAACTTATAACTCATAGATTCCAAACTACTTCCAGAGAGGTACGTCATCATATTACCTCTATTTTCTTCATGGTTTCAAACCATCTATCACATGTACCCTCAAATATGTGGTACTTCTTCCATCCTCAAACATCATAGAAAGGTTTCAACTCGTATCACTTTTATCCTTAGTATATGGCATACATTTTGTCCTGTCTCTCACATCCATAATGAGAGGAAATAAGCATTTGGCTACAGTCCAAATACAGAGTTCATCCCATTCCAAGAGTAGAGATGGTGCATCACACATTGCCATTATCCTTTAAGTTGAAACATACATCACACATCTCCACATCATGAATATCTCCAACCTATGTTTACATCCATGGAAAGGTTGTTCCCAAACACTCTTGGGTTTTCATATTACTCATATACACAATCCTTAGTCATCTTCTCAAGGTCTCTAGGGTGCTGATACTTTTGGGGTCATCCCTCTTCCCTCATGCATCCAGGGAGTGCCTCCCTCATTTACCCATTGGTCCCATGGACTCATGAAGGTGGTCAACCTCCTAACCCATGGTCCTCAGGAAATGATAGTTGTTACCTCCCGACCCTATGGTCTTGTGCATCCAGGAAATAGAAAACTCCTACTCCCATCGGTCTTATCCCTACCTGACCTTAGTATCGACTTAGGATTCTATCATGGTACACCTCAATCTTGAATCCTCACCTGAATCTCCATCATCTCTCTGGGTACTCATGGTCAAACTTACATCCTTTCATAGGGATCATGGATACCTACTCGCCTCGGTCTGGCCCCATATAGGTTACCTCAATGGCAACATACCCTCATGCCCCTTAGAGATGGTCACACATGGGTCTATAGATTCATACTCATACTATGTGCTCTCCACTTAGCTCATCAAGCTCCTATGAGAGACCTCTTTAGGTTACCTCGAATCTAAACAAAAGTTGGAACTCACCCTACATGAAGGGCCCCTTCCCAGGATGAGAGAAA
This sequence comes from Alisma plantago-aquatica, assembly GCA_963693085.1. Classification (NCBI taxonomy): domain Eukaryota; kingdom Viridiplantae; phylum Streptophyta; class Magnoliopsida; order Alismatales; family Alismataceae; genus Alisma; species Alisma plantago-aquatica. Next base: position 1,794,419,715 of record OY856409.1, read on the forward strand.
ACTATCTCTTGATAGTAACAAAGGTCACAAACGTCCCTACTTCCAGGGTTTACATCATCATGTGAATGCTTAGCCCTACCATGCTACTTATACACGTAGACAACAAGAAGACAACCTACTAAGCCATTCTGAGTTCCTTGGTATGTCATACTTGTTCCTTATTCCTCGAAGTTGGCCGATCTCATACATATGTCACCAACATGTGTAAGGGGTTCATCAAACATATACCTTTATCCCAGGGGGTTCCTTTTCCTGTAAACATGAGGGGGTGCCATACTCGAATCCTTAGGAACTCAAACAGCCTCGTGAGCATCAGGTGCACCAGATACTGCTACTTCCCCTCTTTGGTCCAAGAACCCCAGGTTTACCTCATATGTATAGTTGTCTAACTGCATGGTCCACTGTTCAACCATGAACCTTTACAAGATAAGGCATAAACTTTTTAACACTCTTCCATGTGAACAACCCCTCAAGGCCTACCCAAGGACAACCAACTGGGTGAGAAGCCCCCACAACTTGTTACCATTCCTCTCCAAGGTCTAAGGAACTCTCCTTCCTATACCTAAAAGGTAGGCAATGCCTATAACATATGTACATCAGTTCAAAAAGCCTCTTTCTCTTTCTAGGGTTCGATTACTGTAAAGGCAACCAAGATACGACAATCCTCTAAGGATCATCCATGAGGCAACCACATACCTCTACTTAGGGTCCTCCATTCTAGGTCATATCATATTCAACTTCTCATGATTCCTCATGTCTCGTAGTCTAGGTCTCTAACCTTCTTCATCAGGTCTTGCCCTCTCTCTCTAGAGCTAACCCTACAACTGGTCCTACAACTTGAGGTTCTCTCTTAGAAGACGGGTCAAGCTCTTAAGGATACATGTCTACACCTACCTGGGTGAAGCATATGATCCAAGACCTATGTCTGACCAAGATTATCCAAAGCTCTGCATGCTCAACTCATAAACTATCAAGCATAACCTTATGGCCTAGGTCTAAACCTGCTTCCAGCCTTATTGTCACTCTCTTCTATGTAGGTACGCACCTTTTCCTATCCATATATGCCTGTTAAGGTTCCTATACAGTCACCATCAACCCACTTAATGAGGGAACCATCCTTCACCCTTATAGGCATGACCCACCCAAGGACGGCTTGCCACAAGGCACTAGAGGTCAAGCAAACACTCATAGATCATTCTTCTCATGGGTACTCAAAACCTTTACGTACAACATGTATGTCTAACCCACGTACTTGAAGGTATAGAAGACTAAGGTACTCAACTCATCTTGTCATCTCTTACTCTAACTACCACTTAGGGTTTGGGTTAGCATCATCCTCAGAGGATGAATCAGGCCTCTTCCTCTTCCTAGAAGCTTCTTCCTCCAAGGCTAACTCTCTCCTCATCCACCTACAAGAAGATCTAACCTCAAATCTCTCCTGAGGGCATGGCAACACACACCATGCAACCTAAGCATGTAAGTAATCTTTAGTTTACACTTAAACCATTAAAACTTATGTCCATGACATCTTATTTACATGCTTTTCATTATTTGGTGGAGGATTTCTTAATCCTTATTACCCTTATCCCAAACATAAGAAGGGTGTGGAGAGAGAGAAATCCTAATCTCGTAGAGTTATACATGAATTAGGGTTGAGAAAGGAAGAAGACAGATGAGAGAGTCCTAGAGGTATCTTACTTTGAGTCAAAACCTCTAATTTTGGCCAGACAGTCACCCAATATCCAGGAGTCCTCATAGACTGACTAGAGGGGTAGAGGAAAATCTTGCCAGCCCCTGATTGTGATCCTTTTCTATACACCTGCATCATTGGAAAATCCTCTAATAACTCCCTTGGGTTCTAAAGAGTTTGTAAAATTTAATAATTATTAGAGATTAAATGGAAAACCATCACTCTAATACCAATTGTAATGACCTCGCTTCCTAGTAACCCCCCAATTAAGGAAGACCAAGAAGTCAGAGGCGTTATCCCAAAAACATGATCAATGGTTTTGCAATTAATAAAAAAAAATTAATAAATTCCACAAAAGGCTAAACTGAAAACTAGAATAAAAATTACTTTTCACATACCTTTCAAAATTAGGAAATTGGAACTTCTACCCTCAGTAGAATTCTATCTGTCTAAATCCTCCTTTATGAATTAAATTTAATCTTCACAAGTTCCACTTTACTATTTGTCCAATTTTAGATAATCCTAAAATGTCGACAAATAAAATGTCGGTCAGTATAAATGAATATATTGGCATGTGGGGACAAACAAAACATTACACATAATCTTTAACAACCTAATCATATCAAGTAGTTGTTAACAATGCAAAATTATGTTTTTAATGTGACTTCCCAACCACTTTTACTCATCCTCTGGGATACCCTCTCTTAGGGTTTAGTCCTTGTAAGGGACTTAAGGCTACCTTCTTCATCCTGAGCTTGGTACCTGGGGTCACCTCTTTGGGTGCCCAATGGTCTTCCCTCCGGGGCTTGACCACTTCAGACCTCCCCTCCGGGGCTTGGTCTTGCATCATACATCCAGAGATCGTATGTAGGTTCGAGATAGTCACATATATACTTAAGTTGAGATAATCATATTCACTTTAAAGATTGCAGAAATAAAAGCATCCAAATAGTTTATTTCCATGCAATCGATAAAATGTCAAGAAAACACCGAGAAACTAAAGCGTGTACTCATAATTAACCACATACCCGATTTTGATTTTTTACAAGAAATAAGCACAGTCCAATCCAATAAGGCAATGCAACAAGCAAGCAAGCAAGCCAATCACACAAAAGAATAGAATCCTAAAAAGCACGTACAACCTATTTACTACATACTCATCAAGAACTTACTTTATTGACTTAGAATTACCTTCTAGGGTTTATAATCCAAATTAGGGTTTCATTAGGGCTCTTTTAGATCTATTTACAACTTTCCTCTTTTATGTCCTCAAAACCCTAAAATAGTAGTTCTAGGTTTAAAACCCTAATTATCCACTTATTAATATTAATGACCCCTCTTCATCAAAATGACTTAGGATTAACTTATCATCATCTTATACAAAGGATCTCGAAATATATCATATTAGAAACCATTAATACTTAAATTAGGGTTTCTAAGCCCAATAGTGCACTTTGTACATATGATACCCTAAATCAGCCAATTGGGTACAATGATCATCCCTTTATATATAAAATTTCCTTTTTATTAGCAACGTGTTAATATCATCTTAAATTATCCAAACAACTCTACTAAATCCCATTACATCAAAAAATAGGGTTTTTCATTCATAAAATAATTAAAGATAGCATCTTTACATATTTCTCGAGTTACAAGCATATTTAGGCATTGTTAATATTTTTATTGTATTCCTTACATTCTCCTGATAAATTTTCATATATAACTTATTGCAATCTGAGTTACCAATGATTATTTATGAATTTTGTAAGATTTACTTTCCAGGGCCAATGAGAGGTTGACACGTCAGCCATCGCATGCATTGCTTTCATGCGTAACACGACCGACTTAAAACATAACAAATTGATTATTATGCCCCCCATGTGATGACTCTATTCTTCATACCTCGGAGGGACTGTTTCTTTAAGGTGACATGCTCGTCATCTTCCTCACAAACCCTCCTGTTGCCGTCGGGCCAAGGCCGATCGCGGGGCTATCTCCCCCTCCCTAGGACTCAAAGGGTACCAACAATGGTCCCCCTACTTCTGCCACCCTCCGCCACACCCGACAAGACCCCAAGCTGTAGCCAATGTGGATGGGTTCAAGAGAACCAATCCTGCAAACCACATGTTACAATCTAGATAATTTCTTGTCTATTGCACTCAATTTCTTTATTTTTGACATATTAGTGTTTACACATTCTTATTGCCTTCTAGGCTTACTTTGTCTAGACTTTATTCTCATTGTACTATCCGTAAGAGTCACTAGATCTTAGTAATGCATGGTGATAACCAAACCAAGCACACATGTAGTCTTGAAGCTGAGAGATACTTGAGATTAACCCACCCCGATTCAACTCAAGCATGTGAGAAGAGTACTAAATTAGGGATAATTCATTTGAGATCATTCCCAGATTACTCCATGCAAAGAATGAATATGTAATATAAATTCCTAATGTACATCAATCCTATCAAAAGTGGATGTCTATGAAAACTAACCATTTATGATTCATGAAGTAAGAACATTTCATTTCCTTACCAATCCAAACAAAAAGATGAATGAAAGCCATAATAAATTATGTTTTATGCCCTTATTTTTTAGTTACATTTTAGCATGCTAACCCAAATTCTTGTAGGGTTTCTATCTATACCATCCTTCATTGGATATATGTCAAGAAAACACATATAAGAATCATAGCTTGATACTAGTTGATCCAAGTATTCATGTATTAGGCCATGGTATCAAAATGCTCAGTTTCCCTACAGTTATTGCCACATCACCTCCTAACTGCAACACTTATGGACTCTAAGTGATTAATTTATCGGTATATGATGAGATAGACTATGCTCTAATTCCAAGATTCCATAATTTATATCACATAATATCATTTTAGACCATATGACTATGATCTCAAGTGATCAAATTAGCTAACTCAGACATGCTTGAACTTTCTTTCTTTCTTTTCCAAACAGAACACATAAATGAAGATGTTTCCCCATATAATTTCAACAATAATATAAACCACAAAATTTGTTCTTATTAATCACTTAATAATTATATACATTTAATTATAAATTATAATATAAGAAGAAGAATAATGTGTTGGTAAGCTGTGCCTAGAGAGCCAATCATGTAATGATTGACATGGCATATACCATAAAGGATTTGATTAATACTCACAAAGACAAGCTTCTAATTCATTCTCTTTCATTCAGTGATGAGATAATGAGGAAACATTATGAATGCCTAAATAATGACAATAGTCAATGACGTATGTCTTCAAGTACGTGACTTGGAGAATGAGATCATACAAATACTAATTGTATGCACATTCTTGTTATGTCCCTAGTCAGTGTTACTGTGGAAGGTAGATAGACACCAACAACACATAAGAATGGAATATGGGTTGGTTGATGATTGAATCTCGTTAGTCATGATATGGCAATATCAAACCAAGCACACAAATACAAATTAGAGAACAGTACATCGGACAGACCCACCTTGAGAGTGACACATGGGAACAATCATTGGTAATCATAGTCATCTCTTGTAGTGAAGGTTGTAGTTGGATTCTTAGACCTAAAATCACTACACTCATCACATGTCGTTGGGCATGCTTTGTCATCATTAAATACAGTCCTGAAACATGGGTTGCTATAATGGTTATGATTGGGTGACTTTGACATATAGGGACTGACTGTGAGTGATAGAGATAGGATTTGTCCCTCCTATTGGAGTATGATATCCTAGCCACTTGAGAATCAATATAAGTAAGACTGAGAAACACATGCACATGCACATGAGAATTAATATATGATATTGAGGTCACATTATCTCAGACAGTCTGCTCTTAGTTCAAGGACATGGATTGAATGTTGAGAGGATGATGGTTCCATACCTCGAGTTCATCCCGGATATTAGAGACAAAGGAATTATAAAATCACTACAACACCTTACACACATTTTTGGTTGAAGTTGCTCTTTAACTTTCCATTCACTTGGGTAGCACTAACGTGTGACTAGGCACCACTCTATGCTTGTGATATCATAAGTTAGTTATGGACATTTATTGCCAATGTGATATGGGACCTATAGGGTCACACACAAAGGAACTCATCTATAAGAGGAGTTCAATCTTGAATGATGATTGGATTGATTACTAAAGTGTTTAGGTACTCAATTCACGCAACAGATCAGCTGGCTGCACTCCATCCAATCATCTCATTGGGTGACATGACCGTTTGGTGAACCAATCGATTGTCTCAAATGTTGAGATGGCCGCTTGGGTTGTCAGGCTGATCAGAAATTGAATTGGATATTTTTTCCCAAACTAAGGTGTGAACCAACTGGTTCATTCTGATGAACCGACCAGTTCATTCTGCTGAATCGACCAGTTTTTCTCAGCTGACCAGACGACCGTCTGGGTGAGCCAGACGACCATCTCACATGTGCAAGATCGCTTAGTTAGGCTGGAGGAAGGTTATATATACTTTCTCAAAATTATTTCGATTGCACAATTCTTGTGGTGTGAGGAATTAATGTTTAGCATTAATGGAAAATGAATTGTCAATTTCGTATGTGATTGGGAAACTACCAGAAGACCATTTGATAGAATGAGAAAAACATCAGGAAGTTCCAAACGATCATTTTGTGTCTCACAGGTTGCAAAAATTCAAGATCTTTTGGTCACTTCTACTCCCACACAGATCTCGAACTGACTAGGAACCTTGGCCCTAACCCTGCATATAAATAGAGGGGTATTGACTAGGAACTGACTAGGAACCTTGTCCTTGACTAGGAACCTTGGCCCTAACCCCACCTATAAATTATCAATATTGTAACATGTGTTTAAACACTGATATGTCAAAAATAAAGAAATTGAGTACAATAAAGCCTAGAGTCTTTGGGATTTAGATGAAGGAAGTCATAAATTGTTTCAAAGGTTTAAGCGAGCCTCATGACAACTCATATATGCTGAAAACACAAGAGTGTCTTCTCTAAGGAGGTACCTAGATAAGAACAACTCAAAATATATTGTTTAGGTGTATTTACTAAAATTGTTTATCTAGCAATCATTTGTATGTGCTCATTCTCCATTGAAGAGTGTCCAAAGATGCTTATGTCTAGGCACTTAACATAGTGGACAACAAAATCAATGGATGGGTGTCTCATTTATGTTCATTTATAGGTCGAGTCATCTTACCCATGTCAATCACTAGCACAATACTTTTATATACCATGCAAATAATGGTTGTCCATGTTAGTTTATGAGATAAACTTAATCCATTGATATGTAGGTTCATTTGGGATGGCAACAAAAGATTAAATCCAATTTTCCTAGTTAATTTGAATGTCACGACTACTAGTATATCTAGGTGTGGCCTATAAATAAGGTCTATGAGATGCTAGAATGATACATGTAACATGAAGAATAGATGGGATTTCATAAAAGGGAGGCAAACATTTTAGAGAAAATATGGACAACTATAAATCTTATAAACCACAAAAGTACACATGAGACACTCTCTTCTGGAGAGTCCTAGAGAATAACAAGGAAATTTTGCACGATCTAAGCTATAAGGTGATCATGAATGAACTAGACACCTTGACATGAACCAATTGATGGATACTCATGGTTCTATCATTGACAAATGTAGTGTATTGACACATTTTGGCCTGTTAAATGTGAAAGTTGACTCTCTAATTAACTTAAATGAAAGATGATCATGATCATTCTAAATCTTCATCTCCCAGTTCAACAATAGTAGATATTGTTAAGCTCCCTCAACATATTCATATTGACCATCACTACAACTGGACATGGTGCCTCATGAAAAATGGGACGTTTCTTTCATCTAAGCTTACAAAGAATTACAAACTTTAAATTATCATTTGCTTGCATGATCGTTGCCAAAACTTTTGAAACCCAAATTACCAAATAATATAAATTGCTTCATTTGGTTACTATGTCTATGAGCTATTATGCCCAATGTATAAGGATGACAAAGGCATTATGGTCATTACAATATGTTCTCAATGTAATGAATAAGAGGAGGACATCATGCATGTATTGAGAGATTGCTAGCATGCTAAATGCATTTCACAAAATATAAATGACTTGGAGATGGGTATTGTGTTTGGGGAAAACAATGTGAGGAATTGGGTTGCACAAAGTTTGAAGAAAGAGGCTAAATGTAAGATCCCCACATTATATCAACATAACCTAGCTTGAAACACACATTTTCCCTACAATTGCATGATTTTGGTTTAACACAAATTTATTTTCAAATACAATTTCAAACCATGCCTTGTCATATTGTGCATACATGTTTAGAATGATGACAAAATAAGATTCTCAGATTTTGGTTCAATTGTACTTTGAATTTTATATACTCAATGCATAAGTTGACTCAAGGTCTAAATTGACTAAACCCTTGTTTTGATGATGACTAACCATTCCATTCGTTTGTGTCTAATGCTTCTAATTGAGTGATTTAAGATTAGATAGACACATTCCAAATGCATAAACTTGTGTATCGTAACTTGGAGAGATCAAATCATACATGCATCAAGATCAAAATCGAATAATAAATAGTTCTCTCCATAAATGTATGATGTAAATCACTTATAATGATTGATGACCTTTCATTAAGCTTAATGAAATTTTAGAGCACTCAAATTAAATACATAAACACTTTTTGGGCATTTATCAAAAGTCATTATAGACTGCCTTGTCAGTTGAGTTTGACATGGTGATGACTTCACCGACAACCTATATGGCTCCTAGAAATACCCATGGTCGACCAAGTTTTTCCTGGTGGTAACTCGACCGACACCCTACACTTTGATTGTCTTATAGTGGTGTCAGTCGAGTTATCCAAAAGATAACTCGACCGACACCCTACACTTTGATTGTCTTATTGTGGTGTCAGTCGAGTTATCCAAAAGATAACTCAACCGATAACATTATATGATAAAGTGTAGAAAAGTATTTATAGTTGTTGTAAGTGTTGTAAAACTAAAAAATATATCCGTTGAAACACCCAAAAAGGCTTGATCCTAACTGTCTCTACCAGCTAGTAGGAAACCTCAATTATAAATAAGAACCCTTGGGCTTCATCCCATGGTTATCTAAGTGCTATGAAGGTCCCTATATTATAGTTGAGAGAGATTTGCCTCCAAGAGCCGCCATCCACTCTCACGAGCTTAATCACTTTCTACATCCATTAGAGTGAGTAGGATATTTGTGACAGAGCTAGTCCTACATGTATATATTGTGAGGTTCTTACTTCCTCCACCTCCCAATTTCTCTTTCTGTCATGAAGATGAAGATTCTCTCTCTTGGATAAGAGAGGTGAAGAAGGATAAGGGAAGGACTCCCCTGGTGAAAATCTTCTCCTTGGTGAAGGTGAAGTCAAAGGCAGAAGATCCAAGTCAAGAGTGGGTAAATCCTTGAAGGATAAAGACTTGTTGCAAGAGTGGGTAAGTCCTTGGAGAAGGCCAAAGACTCATTGTAAGAGTAGGTAAGTCCTTGGTAAGGTAGAAGACTCTTGGTCATGGATAGGTAAGTAAGGTTATTGGATCCCTTTTCCTTAAAGGGAAGGCTAGGTACCCTTGAACTTGAAAAGGGAGGTCTTATGTTGTAACTCTTATAATGGAATATAAAGAGTGAGACATGGTTGAAAATCCTAGAGGTTGTCCTCTCTAGGTAGCGGACGTAAACCACTATAAATAACTTGTGTTATCTTGTGATGTTCAATATCTCCCCCCTTGTTGTGCATGTTTAGTTGCATTCAAAGTTCATATTTATAATATTTTCTTAGAAATATCATGAAGGTCTAATGAATTTTGTTTAAGTGGTTTAGCTCTATTCCCCCCATATAGGGCCCATTATAGATCTAAAAAATGGAATGATTGTTTGTTGTTAAACTATGAAGAGATGCATACCATTTCGATTCAAATGTTGGGCCCTTATGAATGTTTGCTTTTGATATGACTGAACATGATGGATTTTACTAAGTATGCACCCTCTTGAACATGTTTTGGGTTGTCTAACATAGTTAAGATTCTAATGTGTCGATGAAGTTATATGTTTGTGTCATTTTCTATTTTGTACTATGTTTGCCTCATTAAAGATGAAAAAAGGGATAAACATAACTAAGTGGAAGTAAGATCATGTAGTGCCTTGTGAACATAGTACTACACAAATGTTCAAAATTTGCAATAGAGAAGTGGGTGAAACCTTGTAGAAATCTTGAATTTGTTTGAAGGTACTTAAAGACATATATGGGATCCATATTAGGCATGGTATTTACTTGGTGCCATAATGTGGATATGTATATGATTATGGTTGAGACCTTATCTCTAGTGAAATGTCACAATGTGATTGACAACCATGTGATCCCATGATATATATAATCTTTGTACTGTGAGATAGGTGTCATAGCCTGAGTACCCAAGAAGAAGTTGATATTGGTATGCATGTTTTTTGTATGATGAGCCTATACTTTTTATATTCACATCAACTGAGGCATGGTAGGATCTTATAGGGACTACTTATAGAAAGATCCTATACATTAATATAGGGGACTTTATAGTCAAGAGCATATGGTTTTATTGGTACACCTAAAACTACCCATGGTTTCAATATTAAACACTTGATGAAACACGCAAAAATATCTATATAAGTATCCTTGTAATTGATGCAACCCTATTTTAGGGATCCATATTGTGCCATTTTGTACTTTATTCACATCTAAACATAGTAGAATGCAAGTTAAATCCCCCAATGTGAGTATCATTATCAAATGCACTTATGGACGTTCTTTGCATTATTTTCAGGTACTTGGGCCATGCTTTGGATGGATGAGAGAGAAGGAAGGAGTTCTAGGGTTCCTCCACTCATGGATGGGTCCAAAGAAGGCCTCAAAGCTCCCTCAACCTACCCCTAATGGCTAAGATTCAACATCAAGCAAATAAGTCCATTGATGATGAAGATTGAAATTAATTTTTCTACTGAAGACCCCAACACGGCCGTGGGAATTAAAGCCAAGAATCACAGGGACGTCAATACTTTTGCACCGAAAGCACCATGGCTGTGGCCATCAGCACGGTTGTGGCCAACTGAAGATGTCACGGTCGTGGCCATAAACACGGCCATGGCCGAATGAAGACATCATGACTGTGGTATCACACCACGACCATGGGAATTATGCACAAAGTTCCCCAAAACCAACAGAGAAGTGGTCTATTTTACATGTGAATGACCACGATCGTGGACATTCACCACAACCATGGCCCTTGAAGATCGCCTCACCTATGACGAACTGAAGATAAGATGACCTCCAAGCTGCCTTGCCCGTGGCCTCCTCCTCCAACACGGTCATGGTACCTCAACACGACCGTGGTACCCCTTACCCAGCATGATCATGGCACCCCACCACGACCATGGTTGCCACATATACTTAGCATTTCCACTCCATTTCACACCTCGATCGTGTCCCCAACCCACGACCATGCCACTTAACCCCTGTCACTTGAGGTTCATACCCTCCAAAAGTAAAACACCTTTTGTCATGGGAGGCTTTGTAACCTCAATCGCACTAGATTTGGGGTGTGATGTTTATGGGTTAGAAGACACAGATGAAGTTCAATTTATTGAATTAAACTATCTCACTCGCTCCCACACTATCATGATTAAGAATAAAAGAATGATGTGTCATGTGAGTAGTGTTCCAAAGATTGATCTTGATCTTCCATACCATGTCGTGCCACTTTTCTCTGTGTTGGGAATCCCCCATAAACTGGAGGTAAAATTGGATGAATGGCATCAGAACAACCCAAGGGAAACATATACCATGGGAGCCACTGCCACACAAGAAGAAATTGCTGAGTCCAATGTACAAGGTCAGGAGCAAGAAGCTGAAGAAGAAAGGCAACGCCGAAAGTCAAGAAGAAGGGATGAAGGAACATCCCAGCTGCAACAACCCTCAACAAATGCCTATAACATGTCTGCCATCCAAGCATAGCTTGAGGGCATTCACAAGACACAACAAAACATGCAGCTAATCCAGCAGTACATCTGGCAGGACCAACAATAGATGCACCACCAGGTCAACCACATGTACCATTACCACCATGCCCAAGCAACAAGAAACCCCGAATGGGGTGGAAACTTTTGGGGCGGTATTGCAGGATATTCAGAGACATACCCTCCACTCCAGGATGACTATTGGGGGCACTACTACCAGCATCCTCCCTCAGGCTCAGCTCCTCCTTTAGGCTCATCTCCTCCTCAGGATCATCCTCAGTCATCTAACCAGTAGCCACATCAGCCATGACACTTCCCCTATCTACCCTAACCTATAGTTTCATGTTGAGGACAACATGATTCTAAAGTTTGGGGTGGGTAGGGCGGTATGCACCACCCTATTTCTATCTCTTTGTAATTTTTGTTCCACCTATGCCATTCCATGAGTATCTAGCTTAGTTTTTCTTGTTCTTACTTTTGCTTGCATCCATGCAGAGCATGTAATTAATTTCATGCATTTTTGTGTAAATTTTTTTTAAAAAAAATCTCTTTTTGATCCTCCATAGCATGCATTACACTTTCATGTAGTTTTTGCTATTTTTAGCTAGATTTTTCTGCTTTATGTTTTAATTTTCCTAAAGTTAGGTTTAGACGTGATTGAATGCAAATTGGCCCCATTTTGGCCAATTTTACCCAAACTTGAATGTTCTTACCTAAAAGCATGTTTTGACTTAATCTCTACTATTTAAATTGAAAATTTTAGTCTTTTGACAAATGCATGTCATTTTCTTAGATTTTATTGCTATTTGGTCTTGATTGTTGACTCTTTACATGTGCACCACTTTCTCAAGTTTGTGAATGTTTCAGTTGAATTGTTAACTGAGAAAGCTACAAACGCTTAGAGCCTATGGAATCACTTGATATAAATGTGAATCTCATGTTGTTCAATCATGTGGTGTGATATCATTTTATGAAGTGTTGGATTAGTTTTCATCTAGGAAATCTTATGTTGAGGACTACACTAATGATCCCCCTTTGACCTAACTCTTCTCTCTCCATCTTCATACCCCTCTGCCTCATGAAAGGATGCCTTAGAGCACATATTTAGCCCTGGACACCTCCAAAAGTTTGGGGTGGCTATATCTACATCTCCCTGCTTCACTTTATCTATTATATGCCCTATCTACACCAAGGGCAAAAGAAAAGAAAAACAAGAAAAGAAAAAAAAGAAAAATAAAAATAAAAAGAATGCTCATGTTTAAGAGCATCTAAATAAAGAAAAGTTGAGTGCTCTTTGTAATAGCACTCCAAAAATCTTTTCGCAATCCTTTCTTCCATTTTCATACCTATTAAGCTAGAAAACATCAAATCTAGCTCACTTTACCCTTTTACAGCCATGTGGGTCATTTGGTGTGGTTTGAGGCATAAGATTTAATGCATGAAAGTGAAACAACACTCCTTGTCATCTTTGATTAATGCCAGCATGAAATAGTTTACCCACAATGATATGAAGGACATATGGCAATCTTGTGTATTCTATGCTTTATATTTGAAGTTTGTATGCTCAATGCTCATTTCATGATTTGTATGTGAAAGAGGAGAGGAGAGAGGTGGAACACATGCAATTAGTCACTTCCAAGACCACTTAGTCAATAATCATTTGTTGCTATGCATTTTTCATTCTTGTTTATTGAAAGAAAACTAAAAAGAGAGATTAAGTTGGAGCATACTTGAGGACAAGTATGTTTTAAGTTTGGGGTGTTGATGCAACCCTATTTTAGGGCTCCATCTTGTGCCATTTTGTACTTTATTCACATCTAAACTTAGTAGAATGCAAGTTAAATCCCCCAATGTGAGTATTATTATCAAATGCACTTATGGACGTTCTTTGCATTATTTTCAGGTACTTGGACCATGCTTTGGATGGATGAGAGAGAAGGAAGGAGTTTTAGGATTCCTCTACTCATGTAGGGGTCTAAATAAGGCCCCAAAGCTCCCTTAACCTATCCCTAATGGCCAAGATTCGACATCAAGCAAAGAAGTCCATTAGTGATGAAGATTGAAGTTAATTTTGCTATCGAAGACCCTAACATGGCCGTGGGCATCCATCACGGTCATGGGAATTAAAGTCAAGAATCACAGGGACGTCAGTACTTTTGCACCGAAAGTACCATGACCGTGGCCAACTGTAGACATCACGGTCATGGCCATCAGCACGGTCGTGCTTGACTGAAGACATCACGGCCGTGACCTCACACCACGGTCGTGGGAATTATGCACAAAATTCCCCAAAATCAACAAAGAAGTGGTCTATTTTACATGTGAATGACCAAGGTCGTGGCCATTCACCATGGCCGTGGCCCTTGAAGACTGCCTTGCCCGTGGCAAACTGAAGATAATATGACCTCCAAGCTGCCTCGCCCGTGGCCTCCTCCTCCAACACGGTCGTGGTACCTCAACACAGCCGTGGTACCCCTTACCCAGCACGACCGTGACACCCCACCACAGTCATGGTCACCACATATACTTAGCATTTCCACTCCATTTCACACCTTGACCGTGTCCCCAACCCATGGCCATGCCACCTAACCACTGCCATTTGAGGTTTATACCCTCTAAAAGTAAAACACCTTTTGTCATGAGAGGGTTTGTAACCTCAATTGCACTAGCTTTGGGGTGTGATGTTTCTGGGTTATAAGACACAAATGAAGCTCAATTTATTGACTTGAACTATCTCACTCACTCCCATACTATCACGATCAAGAACAAAAGAATGATGTATCATGTGAGTAGTGTGCCAAAGATTAATCTTGAGCTGCCATACCATGTTGTGCCACTTCTCTCTGTGTTGGAAATCCCCCATAAAGCGGAGGCAAAATTGGATGAATGGCATTAGATAAACCCGAGGGAAACATACACTAGGGGAGCCACTGCCGCACAGGAAGAAATTGTTGAGTCCAATGTGCAAGGTCAGGAGAAAGAAGCTGAAGAAGAAAGGCAACCCCAAAAGTCAAGAAGAAGGGATGAAGGAACATCCCAGCTGCAACAACCCTCAATAAATACCTATGACATGTCTTACATCTAGGCACAACTTGAGGGCATTCACAAGACACAAAAAGACATGTAGCTGATCCAATAGTAAATGTGGCAGGACCAACAATAGATGCACCACTAGGTCAACCACATGTACCATTACCACCATGCCCAAGCAGCAAGAAACCCCAAATGGGGTGGAGACTTTTGGCGTAGTATTGCAGGATATTCAGAGACGTACCCTCCACTCCAGGATGACTATTGGGGGCACTACTACCAGCATCCTCCCTCAGGCTCAACTCCTCCCTCAGGATCAAGTCCTCCTCATGATCATCCTCAGTCATCCGACCAGTAGCCACAACAACCATGACACTTCCCCTATCTACCCTAAGATATAGTTTCATGTTGAGGATAACATGATTCTAAAGTTTGGGGTGGGTAGGGCAATATGCACCACCCTATCTCTATCTCTTTGTGATTTTTGTTCCACCTCTACCATGCCATGGGTATCTATCTTAGTTTTTCTTGTTCTTACTTTTACTTGCATCCATGCATAACATGTAGTTAATTTCATGCATTTTTGTGCAATTTTTCAAAATTTTTGCTCTTTTTTCTCCTCTATAGCATGCATTGCACTTTCATGTAGTTTTTGCTAATTTGTAGCTAGATTTGGCTGCTTTATGTTTTAATTTCCCTAAAGTTAGGTTTAGATGTGATTGAATGCAAATTGGCACCATTTTGACCAATTTTTCCCAAACTTGGATGTTCTTACCTAAAACGATGTTTTAACTTAATCTCCACTGTTTGAAATGAAAATTTTAGTCTTTTGACAAATGCATGCCATTTTCTTAAATTTTATTGCTATTTGGTCTTGATTGTTGACTCTTTACATGTGCATCACTTCTCACAAGTTTGTGAATGTTTTGGTTGAATTGTGAATTGAGCAAGCTATAGACGTTAGAGCCTATGGAATCACTTGATATAAATGTGAATATCATGTTGTTCAATTATGTGGTGTGATATCATTGGATGAAGTGCTGAATTAGTTTTCATCCAGGAAATCTTATGTTGAGGACTACACTAATGATCCCCCTTTGACTCGACTCTTTTCTCACCATATTCATACCCCTCTGCCTCATGAAAGGATTCCTTAGAGAACATATTTAGCCTTGGCCACCTCCAAAAGTTTAGAGTGGCCATATCTACATCTCCTTGCTTCACTCTATCCCTTATATGCCCTATCTACACCAAGGGAAAAAGAAAAGAAAAAGGAGAAAAAAAACAAAAATAAAATAAAAAGGATGCTCCTATTTAAAATCATCTAAATAAAGAAAAGTTGAGTGCTCAATGTAATAGAACTCCAAAAATCTTTCTGCAATCCTTTCTTCCATTTTCATACCTATTGAGCTAGAAAACATCAAATCTAGCTCACTTTACCCTTTTTTACAGCCATGTGGGTCATTTGGTGTGGTTTGAGGCATAATATTGAATGATGAAAGTGATACAACACTCCTAGTCATATTTGATTAATGCCAACATAAAACGGTTAAGGACATATGGAAAGCTTGTGTATTCTATGATTTATATTTGAAGTTTGTATGCTTAGTGTTCATTTCATGATTGGTATGTGAAAAGGAGAGGAGAGAGGTGGAACACATGCACTTAGTCACTTCTAAGACCACTTAGTCAATAATCATCTATTTCTATGCATTTGTCATTCTTGTTTATTGAAAGAAAACTGAAAAGAGAAATTAAGTTGGAGCATACTTGAGGACAAGTATGTTTTAAGTTTGGGGTGGTGATGCAGCCCTATTTTACGGCTCCATCTTGTGCCATTTGTACTTTATTCACATCTAAATATATTAGATTGCAAGTTAAATCCCCCAATGTGAGTATTATTATCAAATACACTTATAGACGTTCTTTGCATTATTTTTAGGTACTTAGACCATGCTTTGGATGGATGAGAGAGAAGGAAGGAGTTATAGGGTTCCTCCACTCATGGAGGGGTCCAAAGAAGGCCCAAAAGCTCCCTAAACCAACTCCTAATGGCTAAGATTTGACATCAAGCAAAGAAGTCCATTGATGATGAATATTGAAGTTAATTTTGCTATTGAAGACCCCGACACGGACGTGGGCATCCACCATAGTCGTTGGAATTAAAGCCAAGAATCACAGGAACGTTAGTACTTTTGCACCAAAAGCACCATGGTCGTGGCCATCGAAACAACTGTGGCCAACTGAAGACATCATGACCGTGGCCATCAGCATGTCCGTAGCTGACTGAAGACATCACGGCCGTGACCTCGCACCACGACTGTGGGAATTATGCAAAAAGTTCCCCAAACTCAACAGAGAAGTGGTTTATTTTACATGTGAATGACCACGATTGTGGCCATTCACCACGACCATGGCCCTTGAAGACCGCCTCACCCGTGTCACTCCCCACGCCCATGGAGAACTAAAGATAAGACGACCTCCAATCTGCCTTGCCCGTGGCCTCCTCCTCTAACACGGTCGTGGTATCCCTTACCCAGCACGACTGTGGCACCCCGCCATGGATGTGGTCGCCACATATACTTAGCATTCCCATTTCACACCTCATCTGTGTCCCCAACCCACGACCATGCCACCTAACCCCTACCATGGTCGTGGCCATCCACCACGGCCATGTTGATAAGTAATTCATATTGTAATGCTTTAATGCCCTCACGTTCTTTGCAAGTGTTTCTTGTCTTATCTCTACATTGCATCTATCTTACTTTAGCTTTCATAGTTGGATCAAGCTCAGAATGCCCAACAATTGTTATATATCTAGTTGGGACATGGGTATCACTATTGTGATTCTCCACATCTTTTTGGTACTTAGCCTCATACCTAATGTTATAGCAGAGAGAAGCTACCTTATGGAGATTAGTAGTATCTAGGTGAAGGTCGGCGTTTAGATTTTTGGAGATGTCTAGAATCACCCATACACACTTTGGTCTGGGAGGTGTATTGTATCAAAATCTATCTATGAATCTATTTTTTCTTGCATGACATGCATATATTATCATGTTAAAAACCTTAAATAGATACTTTCTTTATAGAAAAGCATATGACAATGGTCATCAATGATAAGCTATGTATAGTTACCTATCAGTTATGAATATGATGACCATTTATATATGCATCTATGTGGACATGTGGATGAGATTTGTTTTATGTTTCTCCTTGATTTCTTCCTTATGAAATTGACTAGCATCATTTGTATTTTTGTTTTAAGTAATCTTATTTTGTGTGGAATCCTAGGATTGGGATGTTAGATTTGGTGGTGTGAGATCCTAGCTTCATGGAGTTATAGGGACATAGGATGACATGTCTGGTCTTATGTGTTCTTCATATATACTCATTATTTATGGTTATGTGGATATGAAAGAACATCGTGAAGATCATTTAGAGAGCAGCTTCATGATGCTGAGGGATGGAGAGTAAAGGGATCTAGAGCCAATAGTGCATGAGGTGGGACATTCACAATAGCGTCCACCACCTCCCCTGAGTCTTATGATGCTAGTTGATATATCATTTTAGGCTATATTTGGGAAACTGATGTCTACCATCACGCACATGGCCAATATGGTGTTGATTCTTCCACCCAAGGTACCATTTCCACAAGCAAAATCTTCTCAATGTCTAAGGAGAACTTTTCAAAGGTTAAAGGGAGTGGCTTCCATTGAGTATGTTGGGGCGTCTGATATGAAGATGCAGTTTTTTGGTTGATGGAGCTTGATAAACCTATCCTAATCCTAGATATATTATAGGGGAACAACCTCAAGAATGATATCTACCTTCTTAAGGGTTATCTTGGCCACAAGTGGGCCATGGAGGAGGATAAGAGGTCCCAAGGGGTGATTACCTACATTGAGGACCGTATGGAGTTTGAAGGTAGGTGATTTTCCCCCATCACACCTACGCGAGAGACGAGTCAATTCAAGAACCTATGTCAAAGGACTTTGTTGGTCAATGATTATGAGGTATAGTTCATGGAGTTTTTTAGGTTTTTCTTCATCTAAAACCATATATGAAGAAACAATATGAAGGTAAGAGAGGTTTTAATGTGGAGTTGGCATAGTTAGCGTCTACTCTAGAGACACTTAATGAGGAGTTTTCTTGTTTTATAGAAGTAATCAAATTGATCAAGAGAATGACAATAGTTTGTCATGAAGCTGAGTCAAGGAATAGGTTAGCTCCAACCCGTAGTAGGTAGTATGGAAGTTATATAATGCTAATGTGTTCGACACTGCAATAGCAACAACAACAATACACACAACCAAGTCATGTGATGTCGAAACCAAGGATGTAGGGAGAGTCCTAGTGGTTACCCAATAAGGAAAGAGGCCAATGATTACCACCCTCCAGGGTGATTTGTTCAGGTTCCATGCCTACATATAGGACACACTATGGGGGACAATAAATTACCTACAATAGAAAACAACTTTAGTCCATGTTGGTATGAGACAAGACATTGCAATCAGTGTGGTCAGTTTGGGCATGTGAAGATGGGTTGTCCCCACCTGTACCATTAGGTGAAACAATAGTAGAGGTAGAGTCAATAGTGTTTGCAATGGTACAATGGTTCTCAAAGAGAACAAGGACAAAATTTCTAGGTAGGCTTCCATCATTAATATAGTATCAAATGATTAACCATTTTGGTTGTTTCTTCTTTCCTTCTTTACCTCTTCCATGGAAGAAATAGTGCTAAGGGCTAATTTGAGTTTTTGTCATCACTTTTCCATCTTCTCCTTGCTCCATAGTAGATAATGTATAAATACATATATAAAGTTTTGAAGTAGATCTGGGTGAAATATCTTCATTTAACCATTATTTTACATATTTCAAGCAAAACATGAAGAGTGTATATGTCTATTTTAGTGGTTTGATGTTTTTGAACTAGAAATCCCAAATTCAAGATTTATTTTTATTTTTTTATTACTTATTTTAATGAAATATTTGATTTGTAATGAAATATAGATGTATTGTGCCTTTGGTTGATTGTATGTGAAATTATTAGTGAATAATCATAGTATAAGTATAAGGCATTAGTGTACGTAGGTTTACCCTAATATTATAATATTAGAATAAGTGCCAAAAATATGATTAGAACTACTTGGTTGATTCTAGTTGCGTATTCAAGTTTGTAAATGCAAAAATATTTTCATTTATTCTAGTCAACTAAGTACAAAAAATAAATAGTATAAAAATTAGTAATTTAATTATCCAATATATCCAGTTAGTTCACATGAGTAGCTTTCACTATTAAAGTTCAATGACATTGTCACTATGCATATCTTTCTAGTATATTCATATATTTACAGGTTAATTAGTTCAAAGTGAAATACAATGATGACAGTCAACAATTTAGTTATATATCCTTTCAATGTTAAAAAAGTATTCATATTTTGTTATAGTAATACACATTTAGTACAAAAAAACAATATGTAATTATTTAATTAAAATCTTAGGCTAAGAAATATTCACTAAATCATTATAAATTGAAATTAGAGAACGAATTAGACAAATAGATGCCCTAAACACCTTGTGTCTCAATGGAGGAAACTGTTTGCCAATGGTATATACTAGAAGAGGTAATCAGAGTGTGCCGATGGGCAAGATGTATTAAGTTCAATATGGAAAATACTAGGGGTATTCCAACATAAATAGGAGTTTCAAATGATACCTAGTGGTACCAAAAAATAAAGTAGAGATCTCCATGGTACCAAGTTTTGATAGCTACAATTATTTATCCAATTTTATCCAGAGACCCCAATGGTACCCAGTTCAGTTTCTACATAGTGAATCAGTCTTTGTGGAACCAATAATGTATGAAGTTTTAGCTAGAAAGATTTTATTCTCCACATGCGTGGTTAGATCTAGAGGAGTCTGGCTTATATTTCCAATTCATATAATTGCCAAGGCCAAACATGAAGAGCCCCACTACAGATTAGGGAACTAGTTTATCAAACTTAGAATTTATGATCAAATCTAAGTATTGTGGAATGAGATTGTAGCTTACTTCTACACTTTCACATGTTATGGAACACTTCGAGTGGGTTTAGAGAACTAATAAAATGAATTAGATAACTTTGTTATTAGATCAAGAGTTTACTATTTACAATCCTTCTCAATTTTTACTTATGGCATGTTGTGTGATTTGTAATATGTTTATTCAAGTCAACATTTATTTGCCTTCCTTGTGTGATATATGATGCAATCTATATGAGTAATAACATTGAAACAATCTTAGCTACTTTTTGAATTCCATTCAATGGACCTATATCTCAATTAGGTACAACAAATTTATAGGTGACCAATTGTAGCAGTTAGAGGAATATTTAATGTAAAGTCAGTCAATCTTGGTCTATATCCACTCTAGGTCTAGTAATGTCAGAAAGAAAGAATTGTAATAGTCAAGTGCTAAATAACTATAATTTCTCTTCTTGAATTAGTGTTTGTAAATTAATGTTTCATGTATTAGAAAATTTTGTAAATATCAAGTGATGAATTAGAATAATTCTCGTGGTTTGCATAAGTTTTATATGTAAAAATATTCACATTTATGTGTTATAATTTACAAACATAAAAAAAGATTCACAAATGTTTGAGTTAGTAAGGCACATATAATTGTCATATCTTGACATCCTAATTTAGGTATTTTATTGCTAATTGATCATAATTACATAGCTTTTCATTAGTATTATACCAAGTAGGAGATTGTCATTTGTGCATCAATATTTATAATTTTTATGCATAGTCAGACATATATTATCATACTATGATTTTGCCTAATAATTTCTTGTTTTATTGTATAAAAAGTTGAAAAGAAACCCCAAAAGTCGGTGGCATTGACCTCATGTCAATAGCAATGACGCAACATCTAAATCAATAAAAGAGTGCAAATCTGGCAAAAAATGCCAAAAGTCAGTGGCATCAACCGTGTCCTACAATTTGATTAGGAAAGGACAGTAAAAAGTTAGTGGAACCAAATTAAAGTTGGTCGTACTGAATTTTGACGTTGTCAGACAAGATTTATGGTTTAAGTTCAACGCTCTGGATTATTCCTTGATGACTTATGACCCTATACAATGTAAGTCACCACAGTCAACACAAGGAATCACATAGCCTTACATAGCTGACCCTATAACATAAAGAGGAGAGTAGAAAAATATAGGAACATGAAGAAAAGGTCATGTCGACTGTAACATACCGAATCCTAGACATTTTGTCTTTTGGCCCTCTTTCCCATCTTTTCCTTTCCTTTCTATTCTTCTTGGCCTTTCTATTTAATTTGTGGATATTATGGTGGTTTAGTGGACATTTATTCACCTTTTATGCCAATATAGGGGTTTAATGCACAAATACCTCAATAGAAATCTAAGTAATGGGACTGATGTGCAATTGTTCACTTAAGTAATAAAAATATTAAAAGAATTCATGCTAGAACTTTCTAGGACTCCTTGGAATAAGAAAAAGAAAAGAAATCCCAAAATGTGCATAAAGGAGGTAATAATTGGACAAAAGGAGATAATATGGAATAAAGGAGATAATATGGAATATATTATTTCAAAAATCACAAAGAGGAAAACCCACAAGATAATTTGACATACAATTTCATATTCTTGAACTAAAGTTACTTAAGGGCCAAGTATCACCCAATTTGGAAAGTATATATATAAAAGTCTTTATTAAGGGAAAATAGGAAATAAGCCAAGAAAGAGAAATAAAATACGTAATGTCCTCAAATTGAATAACTAATTCCAAATTCATAATCTAAACATGAAGATAAGCCTTTGGGCAAGTTTTCAACTAATTTGGATGGTATTTGGATAATGTGAAAAAGTAGGAGAGAGTGTGTGTAGAACCTTCACTTTGTTAATTAATCGAATAAATAACATCAACATGATCAATTAATGGAAAAATCATATCTAAGACATTAATAGGGACACATGGGTGAAATTTCATCATATTTGGATAATCTTAGAGTCATAAATGAATGAAGAGAGAGAAAATAAAGAATTGCCTAATTATCTAGTTTACGTTTCTCAAAATGAAAAATAAACTCCAAATTCAGATTCTACACCTAAAAAATAGCCAGGATGTCAAGTTTCATCAAATTTGGGAATCATTTGGGCATCTAATTGAGGAGAGAGAAAATCTTTAATTAATGTAATGTCACTTTGGTCGAATAAAGTCCAAGTCGGAAAATGATTGTCACGCACCCTTCTTCTCTTGCATGTGATCCAATGGCCGAGAGAGACATGTGGACCCATGTCCACTGATCGGACGGGTCTGGGTCATCTCCTACCTTGGTTCGAATTGGGAAAATAGAAATAGGATTTGTAATTTTTCAATTTCGATTATCTCTCTCTATACTCAACCAAATCACGAGATTTTTGGTTAGTTAGAATCCTCTTTCAATTCTGCACCTAATTATCCTAAATTTTTGTGGATTTGATAATTATTCAAAGAATCCCCAATTCTCCCAAAGCTTCTCTCTCACCCCGGTTTCTAAAAGCCTAACCTACACCCCTCACCTATAAATACCCCTACCATTGGCTTCCCGGGAGCCTTTGCAACTCAACACAAGCCTCAATTTCTAGTTTCACCATTGTTTGACCCCCTGACGAGCAGCCAAGAGCGTTGGCCTTGTGGCGACACTCTCTCTCCTCCCTCCATCTCCGGTTGAATTTAAGGTACCATTGAGTTTGTTTTTCTCTATTCTTTCTTTTGACTACTTATTTGTCAAATTTCATAACGTATAGCGATTTTGCCCAAAACCACCCAAGGAGCACGCCGGACATGGCATCGAGGGGTTGGGGAAGATAACCCCTTGTCGTTTACACTTTTTCCCTCATCCGTTTTCTTCTTTCTTCTCTGTCCCACACTTGGGGCATATTGGTCTTTTGCTTCACTTTGATCCGGCCTTGACCAGGCCTTGATCGGGTGCCACCTCGACTGCCAACGAGGTGGGCTACTGACTTGGTCTGCAGCTATTGGGCCAAGCAGTAGGCCCATCTCTCTCTCTCTCTCTCTCTTCCTTTTTGAATGAAATTCAATTTTGTAATGTTCCTATTGGTCAGAACTAGAAAATTCATAGTAATTAATTCCATGGTCCAAAAATAAAAGTAAGACATGTTTTGGAATTAGAAAAGTTACCTCTATCCATTAAAAATATTTTTGATGTTTCATTTTGAGTTTTTTGAAAAAGTGTTTTTGGGAATGATTTAATTAAGTAAAAATCACTAAAAATACCTCTAAAAGTCCATATCTCTAAAATACATAAAATTATATGTTATTTTGATTAGAAAACCCTAAATAAGATAGTAGTGATGGTTTCAGGACCTAAATCGATAGTTTGTAGAAAAAGTTGGTAACTTTTGGGTTTTAAGTCTTTAATGAATGAATATAGTTCTAATGCATGAACATGGTAATGATATTAGGACAAGTGGACCCTGATCTCGTTTAAAGGTTCTGAAAAGTGGCTTTGAGGACTCTAAGGAAGAGGTATGTGCATCAAACACCTTAGTTGGGAAATTTTATGCCTTAACCTATTCTTTCCTAATGAGGATTAATTGAACCTAATTCCCTATTCTTGAAACCTAATGTATCTATGCATCAAATCAGTTTATAAATTCATATTGTTTGGGTCTTCTACCCTACTGCCTTGCTTGTTGATTATTATAATTATGCCATGACTACTTTTCTAGCATGTAGATTTATGTTCTATTTAATTTAAAGTAGTGGTATTTATGTACAACCACCCACAGAGGGCATGTATTTAATCGCCCTGGGGAATGTTTTTATTTTCCCCATATTATTGTGTAGGTGACTGGGAATGTATTATTCTACCCTCACATATAGGTTAGAGGTTCGGTAGGTG
The DNA here is from genome assembly GCA_963693085.1 of Alisma plantago-aquatica. Classification (NCBI taxonomy): domain Eukaryota; kingdom Viridiplantae; phylum Streptophyta; class Magnoliopsida; order Alismatales; family Alismataceae; genus Alisma; species Alisma plantago-aquatica. The sequence goes on from OY856409.1 coordinate 1,794,444,381, forward strand.
CCTCAACCCTACTTAGTTAGGTAGACATAATTATCTTACATACAAATCCTTTCTAATATAATTGTTAATGGCAAGTTTCTTTTGAATAAAGCCTCATACTCTTGTTATCTTCATCTTATGATGAACTCTAGAATGTTTTTATTTGCTTTACTTACCTTGTTATCCTAGACTTGTTTTGTGACACATACTTTCTTACCTTTCCCTTTTGCTGGGTGCCTTCCCAACCACCCAGGTGTTGAGCAAGGTGATGGATAAGACAAGAAGATCTTAGCTTTTGGCTTGGACTTGGTTGATGGAGATGTTGCTTTGGAGACAAGATTGTAGTAGTTAGACTTCTCTCTATCTATATCCTATTAATGTATCTTGATGTAAATCCTAAAGGGAGAATGATGTATTTTTGTATAATATTTTATGAAATTGATTATAGTCAGTTATTCTTTATTCTGTTGCTTTCCAATGGTCTTTTGTATACCATATAAATAAAGATTTGAAAATTTTACACCCTTTTCAACATACTTTTTGAGTATTTTAGGAATGGAGGTTTGATATTTCAAATTTTTAATAAAGGGGCGATTTCACTCTTTTACAACATGGTATCAGAGCCCATGGTAGTCAAAATCTGACTATTTTATTTTTGTCTCCCTAGTTAGAAACACCGCCTTACATAGTTCCTTTAAGTAACATGTTTTCCCTAGAGTTGATCTATGGATGATGAAAGGTTGATTTATGACCCTATAGTTCCACATTAGAATCTTGATGAATAAAACTCTAAAATACTCATAATTAAAATATGCATAGCTTAATGTTGTTTAGGTTTGCCTTTAGGCAACTATTAGGGTGTGAAGTTGAAGCAAATATGTCTAGAAAGGATCAGGTTCTGGGGGCTGGCAATATTTTCCTCCACGCCACTTGCTTGGTTTACGAGGACTCCCAAATTCATATGATACCAGCCTGGCCTGAGCTGATATGGATTGTATGAAATAGTTTTCTTTTAGGCAATAATAACCTTAGACTTCTATGTTGTATATATTTAGAAACCCTAAGTTTCAAGGTGTATGATGACTTGTTTGAGGGTGGATACCAAGATAGATTTTTTATGTCCCTTAGGACCACATGCTTGGATAGTTTATCCCTAGAACTTAGACTTTGAAGTTTGGGTTAAGTGAGCTATCTGAGTGCGCAGTGGAAGTGTGATGGATCTTGTACATGGTGTAGTAGACTCATCCTTTAACCATAGTGTAGTTTGGCTTGATATGTCAAACCCTTTAAGGGGTGGAGCATAGTTAGTTTTATGATGTTGGGTGGTTAGATTTCGAGGATGAAATCCTCTTTAGGGAAACCTGTGACATCTTGAATACACTTGAGTGTACAGATCACATGGATACACTCAAGTGTGTTTGCATATCAAGACTATTTTTTTTGCAATATGTAAACCATTTATCTTCATTGTAATACTATAATTAGGCTACATACAAATTTTGAGCCCATTTGGATGAGTGTAAATCACTCATCCAAGGGCAACAAAATCGACGCACGAAATTAATTTGAAATGCATAATTTTTGCGGTCTTTATAACATGACCTATAAATGTCCAAATGTGCTCAAATTTTTTTATGAGTTGTTCACAAGATGATTAAGAAGATCAACAGATTAGATTTTTGAAAAAAACATTGCATCATGAAAAACTACTTGAGTGTATTCTGCTCTGAATACACTCGAGTGTATTCTAGCCTAAATCTCTATATAGAGTCAGGCTAGAATACACTCGAGTGTACAGATTGGACAAATACACTCAAATGTGTTTGCATATAAAGACTATTTTTTTGCAAAATATAAACCATTGATCTTCATTGTCATACTATAATTAGGCTACATACAAAATTTGAGCCCATTTAAATGAGTGTAAGTCACTCATCCAAGGGAAACAAAATCGACACATGAAACTAATTTGAAATGCATATTTTTTGCGGTCTTTATAACATGAACTATAAATGTCCAAATGTGCTCAAATTTCGTTTATGAGTTGTTCACAAGATGATTAATGAGATCAATGGATTAGATTTTTGAAAAAAACATTGCATCATGAAAAACTACTTGAGTGTATTTTGCTCTGAAAGAAAGAGAATAAGCCAAGAAAGAGAAATAAAATACTTAATCTCCTCAAATTGGAAATAAGCCAAGAAAGAGAAATAAAATACTTAATGTAATTTTCCTATTGGTCAGAACTAGAAAATTCAATGAAATTCAATTTTAGCTTTTGGCTTGGACTTGGTTGATGGAGATGTTGCTTTGGAGACAAGATTGTAGTGGTTAGACTTCCCTCTATCTAGATCCTGTTTGTGTATCTTGATGTAAACCCTAAAGGGAGAATGATGTATTTTTGTATAATCTTTTATGAAATTGATTATAGTCAGTTATTCTTTATTCTGCTGCTTTCCAATGGTCTTTTGTATACCATATAAATAAATATTTGAAAATTTTACACCCTTTTAAAAATACCTTTTGAATATGTTGGGAATGGAGGTTTGATATTTCAAATTTTTAGTAAAGGGGAAATTTCACTCTTTTACAACCTGGTATCAGAGTCCATGGTAGTCAGAATCTGACTATTTCAGTTTTGTCTCCCTAGTTAGAAGCACCACCTCACATAGTTCCTTTAAGTAACATGTTTGCCATAGAGTTGATCTATGGATAATGAAAGGTTGATTTATGACCCTATAGTTCCACATTAGAATCTTGATGAATAAAACTCTAAAATACTCATAATTAAAATATGCACAACTTAATGTTGTTTAGGTTTGCCTTTAGGCAACTATTAGGGCAAGAAGTTGAAGCAAAGGTGTCTAGAAAGGTTTAGGTTCTGGGGGCTGGCAATATTTTCCTCCATGCCACTTTCTTGGTTTACGAGGACTCCCATATCCATATGATACCGGCCTGGACTGAGTTGATATGGATTGTCTGAAATAGTTTGCTTTTAGGCAATAGTAACCTTATACTTCTATGTTGTATATCTTTGGGGACCCTATGTTTCAAGGTTATGATGACTTGTTTGAGGATGGATACCAAGATAGCTTCTTTATGTCCCTTAGGACCACATTCTTAGATAGTTTATCCCTAGAACCTAGACTTTGAAGTTTGGGGTTAAGTGAGCTATCAGAGTGCGTAGTGGAAGTGTGATGGACCTTGTACATGGTGTAGTAGACTCATCCTTTAACCCTAGTGTAGTTTGGCTTGATAGGTCGAACCCTTTAAGGGGTGGAGTATAGTTAGTTTGATGATGTTGGGTGGTTAGATTTTGAGGAAGAAATCCTCTTTAGGGGGATGTAACCCAGTGACATCTTGAAATCTATCCACTCTATCTTTAGAAACCCTAACTCCATGAATAAGAGGTTAGTATGCTTGGATACTTGGTATTGGCCAAACATGTAATAGTGGTAACCCTAACATGCTTGTTTATATATTAATGAACATACAATAGTCATCTAAAGAATAATTTGTATGCTTGAACCCTAATGAATATCTAATGCACATAATATGAGTAACTTACATATCAATCTTAATTGTGGATACACATGATGTTAATAATGTCATGAACCTATAAACCCTAATGATATGATGATAAAGAAAAGTGTATCCTAATCTTAAACTTAATATACGCTAACAAGTTATAAATGAAATATAATGATCAAGTTGATCCTAAACCCTAAGTTGTAATCATATAACCTTAACATATACATCCTTAATGATATTCATGTTAAATTGGTGGCATTAGGTGTCATAATTAGATAACATATCTTGATGTACATAAATGATATATATTCACCTAATAATAGATTACTCAAGTCATAAATATGAAATGCATATCACCTTGTTACCTAGTACACACCTAATTAATCACCTAATCATGACTTGGTATGTGAATCAATTCATTAATATGTAATATGTCCAACATGGTTCATTAAAATGCATATAATATCTTAAATATGATTCAAAAGTAATTGGATTCACAAAAATGTGCATAATCAATAATAAGAAGTGAATAAATATGAAAAGATGATTAATGAAGACATTAATGTGAACAAGAAAGGTGATGTGGAAATGTGACAATGTTTAATATGAATATGAGTAACTAATGTGACATTAATTGGAATAATTGTATACCTAACCACAAATTGAATAAAATGTCTTATTTCACGCAACATATTTTGTTATAATTAATATAGTGATAATACGAGGAAATGGAAGTCTAAATCCAAATTATTAAGGATAATGGTTAAATATAGATATTGAGATAATTGAGTAACCTCTAATTGTGCATAATAATGAAATATAATTCTTTTTGGCAACCAAGTGAATATGACATGACATGATAATATATTTTTTTTGGTAACCCAGGAGACTCGTAAGGCTTGTGCCGAGCCCAACCTGGGGAGCTCAACCCCATCCCGTAAGGAGCGTAGCCCATTAAGTCACGCAGAGGCCGACTGCGCTATGGGAGAAACAATTCCGAACAGCAGCACCAGGGGGATTCGAACTCGGGACCCTTCATGAGGGGCCCCGTGCTGTGACCACCTTAGCTACTGCTCACCAACTACATGATAATAATGACAATGTGATATCCTAATAAATATACTGCTAATGAGACAAAATTGTTAATAATGTTAAATCTCATAAAAATAATCTTAATAGTGGAACCCTAGGTGATTCTCAAGAACCCGACCTATGTCGAGATGCTTGTGAAGTATATGTTGATGAGTCATTTGGTGGAAGTTATGGTTGGTGGAACAACAAAAGTTTGGTGATGAGATGTTGCACCTTCACCTTCCCTCCTTGCTTGTGATTTTGGGGACGAAATCCTCTTTAAGGGGTGGAGTGCTATAACATACCGAATCCTAGACATTTTGTCTTTTGGCCCTCTTTCCCATCTTTTCCTTTCCTTTCTATCCTTCGTGGCCTTTCTATTTAATTTGTGGTCATTATGGTGGTTTAGTGGACATTTGTTCACCTTTTATGCCAATGAAGGGGTTTAATGCACAAATACCTCAGTAGAAATCTAAGTAATGGGCCTGATGTGCAATTGTTCACTTAAGTAATTAAAATATTAAAAGAATTTGTGCTAGAACTTTCTAGGACTCTTTGGAATAAGAAAAAGAAAAGAAATACCAAAATGTGCATAAAGGAGGTAATAATTGGACAAAAGGAGATAATATGGAATAAAGGAGATAATATGGAATATATTGTTTCAAAAATCACAAAGAGGAAAAACCATGAGATAATTTGATATATAATTTCGTTTTCTTGAACTAAAAGTTACTTAAGGGCCAAGTATCACGCAATTTGGAAAGTATATATATAAAAGTCTTTATTAAGGGAAAATAGGAAATAAGCCAAGAAAGAGAAATAAAATACTTAATGTCCTCAAATTGAATTACTAATTCCAAATTTGTAATATAAACATGAAGATAAGCCTTTGGGAACTTTTCAACTAATTTGGATGATATTTGGATAATGTGAAAAAGTAGGACAGAGAAAGTGTGTAGAATCTTCACTTTGTTAATTAATCAAATAAATAACATCAACATGATCAATTAATGGCAAAATCATATGTAAGACATTAATTCAGACACGTGGGTGAAATTTCATCATATTTGGATAATCTTAGAGTCATAAATGAATGAAGAGAGAGAAAATAAATAATTGCCTAATTATCTAGTTTAAGTTTCTCAAAATGAAAATAAGCTCCAAATTTTAATTCTACACCTCAAAAATAGCCAGGGTGTCAAGTTTCATCAAATTTGGGAATCGTTTGGGCATCCAATTGAGGAGAGAGAAAATATTTAATTAATGTAATGTCACTTTGGTCGAATTAAAGTCAAAGTCGGAAAATGATCGTCACATGCCCTTCTTCTCTTGCATGTGATCCAACGGCTGAGAGAGACTCGTGGACCCGCGTCCATTGATTGGATGGGTTGGGGTCATCTCCTACCTTGGTTCGAATTGGGAAAATAGAAATAGGATTTGTGATTTGTCAATTTCAGTTATCTCTCCCTATACTCAACCAAATCACGAGATTTTTGGTTCATTAGACTCCTCTCTAAATTCCACACCTAATTATCCTAAAATTTTGTTGATTTGATGATTATTTGAAGAATCCCCAATTCTCTCAAAGTTTCTCTCTCACCCCCGTTTCTAAAACCCTAGCCTACACCCCTCACCTATAAATACCCCTACCTTTGACTTCCTGGGAGCCTTTGCAACTCAACACAACCCTCAATTTCCAGTTTCATCATCATTTGACCCCCCCGAAGAGTGGCCAAAGGTGTTGGGATTACGACAGTGCTCTCTCTCTCCTCTCCCTCCATCTCTGGTCAAATTTAAGGTACCATTGAGTTTGTTTTTCTCTGTTCTTTCTTTTGACTACTTGTACGTCAAATTTAATCATGTATAGTGATTTTGTGCAAATGTAGCCAGTCCCAAGCCTGGGTAAAGGAGGAGGGTTATTGGTAGGTTAATAGCCAACCATAAAAACTTAGTCACTCTTTCTATGACATGGATCCTTATTTCTGTACATCTCAACTAGAATATGACCCATGATAGAGCTGAATGGAAAAGAAGGATCCATGTAGCCGACCCCAACATAGTTGGCATTGAGGCTTAGTTGATGATGATTGATGATGATAGAGATTTTGCCCAAAAACACCCAAGGAGCATGCCGGCCATGGTGTTGAGGGGTTGGGGAAGATAACCCCTTGCCATTTTATGCTTTTTCCCTTACCCGTTTTCTTCTTTCTTCTCTGTCCCGCGCTCGGGGCATATTGGTCTTTTGGTTCACTTTGATCCGGTCTTGACCATGCCTTGACCGGGTGCCACCTCGACCGCCAGTGAGGCGGGCCGCTGACTTGTCCCATGGCTATTAGGCCAAGCAGCGAGCCTATTGGACCAAGTAGTGGGCCTGGCTCTCTCTCTCACTCTCTCTCTACCTTTTCGAATGAAATTCAATTTTGTAATTTTCCTATTGGTCAGAACTAGAAAATTCATAGTAATTAATTCTATGGTCCAAAAATAAAAGTAAGACATGTTTTGGAATAAAAAAAGTCCCCTCTATCCATTAAAAATATTTTTGACGTTTGATTCTGAGTTTTTCAAAAAAGTGTTTTTGGGAATGATTTAATTAAGTAAAAATCACGAATAATACCTCTAAAAGTCCATATCTCTAAAGAATATACAATTATATGTTATTTTGATCAGAAAACCCTAATTAAGATGTTAGTGATGGTTTCAGGACCTAAATTGATGGTTTTTAGAAAAGTTGGTAACTTTGGGATTTTAAGTCTTTAATGAATGAATATAGTTCTAATGCATGAACATGGTAATGATATTATGACAAGTGGACCCTGATCTCGTTTAAAGGTTCTGAAAAGTGGTTTCTAGGACTCTAAGGAAGAGGTATTTGCATAAAACACATTAGTTGGGAAATTTTATGCCTTAACCTATTCTTTCCTAATGAGGCTTAATTGAAGCTAATTCCCTATTCTTGAAACCTAATGTATCTATGCCTCAAATCGGTATATAAATTCATCTTGTTTGGGTCTTATACCCCACTGCCATGCTTGTTGATTATTATAATTACTCTTGCCATGACTACTTTTCTAGCATGTAGATTTATGTTCTATTTAATTTAAAGTAGTGGTACTTATGTACAACCACCCACAGAGGGCATGCATTTAATCGCCCTGGGGAATGTTTTTATTCTCCCCATATTATTATGTAGGTACTGGGAATGTCTTATTCTCTCCTCACCTATAATGTAGAGGTTCGGTAGGTGCCTCAACCCTACTTAGTTAGGTGGACATAATTATCTTACATGCAAATCCTTTCTCATATAATTGTTAATGGAAAGTTTCTTTTGAATATAGCCTCATACTCTTGTTATCTTCATCTTATGATGAACCCTAGCATGTTTTTATTTGCTTTACTTACCTTGTTATCCTAGACTTGTTTTTTGACAGATACTTTTCTTCCCTTTCCCTTTTACTGGGTGCCTTCCCAACCACCCAGGTGCTGAGCAAGGTGATGGTTAAGATAAGAAGATCTTAGCTTTTAGCTTGGACTTGGTTGATGGAGATGTTGCTTTGGAGACAAGATTGTAGTCGTTAGACTTCCATCTATCTAGATCCTATTTGTGTATCTTGATGTAAACCCTAAAGGAATAATGATGTATTCTTGTATAATCTTTTATGAAATTGATTATAGTAAGTTATTCTTTATTCCACTGCTTTCCAATGGTCTTTTATATACCATATAAATAAATATTTGAAAATTTTACACCCTTTTCAACATACCTTTTGAGTATATTGGGAATGGAGGTTTGATATTTCAATTTTTTAGTAAAGGGGTGATTTCACTCTTTTACATCGACACCTTCGAGGAGCGTTTTGATAATCAAAACATCTCTAGTCGCGCCCATCTTTGGAGGAGATCATCATTATTCACAGTTCTTCAGTTCTATCTATTTATTTTGATGTTTTCATTCTTCTTCAAAATCTACTATGGTGCCATATTCAAAATGCAGGGATAATCCCCTTCTACTTAGGACCCAAGAGTGCCTCAATTTTCATTTTTTTCTTCAATTTTTTTATAGAAATAAATTTGTTGCTTGGAATTTTAATGATAATATACTTTATTTTTCTATGTTCATGATTGATTACACTATGCATCAGATGTTTCATCACTTAAAATCAGGAGATAAGTGTTAGAAAAAATATTATTAATGCAATAAATAATACACTTTAAAAGATGGCTAACAATTGTGAGGTTAAGTATCTAGAGGGAGATTATTAATCAATCGATCTTTTACTTGAACACTGTGAAAGTGGGTTATGGAATAGATTAAGTAGTGTATTGCACTACATAATCATGTAATGCAAGATACATGTCCCTAGTTTGATATTAGTAATTTTAGTTTGTTTGAGGTGGAATGAAATCAAGTATAATTACACTATGGTGAAATCGATTATCCTAGAAAGTTCCCAATTTCTGATTTCAAATCAACTTTCTTGATCGTGTTAAGTTCTTAATCAACCAATTCAACTTTTTGCATTGGCAAGCTGATTCGATTTTACTTATTAGTAGTATGTAGCCTTCAAATTCCCTAAATTTGACAATAAAAACTCAAATTCTAGTATTATTTCAATACATACACTTATGTTTTACAAGCATGATAAGTGTGTGCCAAGTTTTCACTACTGTTGCCAGGAAATTGGCAACACTAAAACTATTAGTTCTAGAATCGGTTAGTTTTCTTTCTAAACTTTATTACAACATCTTAATGTAAAAGATAATCACTATATCTTTGTGTAGAAAAAACTACTACCTTTGGTCTCCAGAATTACTTTTATCTTATATGGTACTAGTTTATGGTCTTCCATCTCTGTATTTCAGAGAACATGAGTTGATTTTTTAGCCGTACAAGGAATTTTTAGATTAATCTACCATGGTGGCTAGAAAAATGAATGACCTGAAGCGGTAGTTGAAGGGATTCATACAATGGTTGGATACCTTGAACTTCAACAAAGCACAAAATTTAAGAAAAGAATGGGATCATACAAGGAAGCATAATTATATAAATAATGACCAGTGACAGTGTAGTGATCCCAATTTTCTTGAAGGGGGAAAATTATTTTCTGTAGGATACATTTCAACCCAGGAAGCCACAACAAAATAATAGTGACGAGGAACAAGAATCAAGTAGATTAGACAAGAACCTGTCCCCGACTTTTGGCTGCGGCGTGCTCTGGCGATAGTTTGGGCGACTAGGGTTCCATAGCGCTGCGGCGGCTCGGGGGAGGGGTCTCGGTGCTGGTCTATGGCGGCCCGCTCCCCCTGGGCTCCTCCTTCTAGGCCGCTCGGTGGCTGGGGCCTCTGCTGGTGGAGCTTCGTCAGTCGAACGCCGCCTATGACTTCTCAGGGAGTATCTCTCTGGCCGTGCGGGAGAGTTACTCTAGATGGGCTCTTGACGGTGGTGGGCTTCAGTGGGGTCGCAGTGGATTCCGATCCCTGCGGCTGTCACATAGTTGCTTGGTCGGCTGCGATCTCCCCCAGTTGGTTCTCATCCCCTTTCGGCGTCCTTCCCCCTTCTCTTTTCCTTTCGTTGCTTGTTTATCTTTCTGGTTTCTGTTGTGTTGGTTTCTGCAGCTCTTGCTACTTTGTTACTGCAGCCCTTGCTGCTTTGTTAGTCGTCGTTCTTCGGCGGGGGTCTCGTCCCTGTTCTCTCTCTCTTCGTGAGAGCTTGAGTTTCTTGCTACGGCAGGTCCTCAATTTGTCCTAGTTGTTTTCTTTATTTGACTGTATGGCTAAGCTGGAGGAGGCTTGTTGTGTTCAGATCTGTGTTTGGTTGCAATCTTATCACCACCACCGACGCAGGCTCAGGTTGAAGGAATCCCGTTTGAAAAGCTACTTTAGTCAGCTATATGGTTTAGGGATCAAAGCAGAAGCGTTATATTTTCAATCCAATATGAGTGTCGATGGTTCCTTTGTATTGCTTCTAACTATGGATGGTCTGTCCGAGTTCTTGCTCCTTCTTCTAGTTTGCTCTCAAAAAAAGTAGATTAGACAAGTTGAAGCTCTCTTTGGCAAATCTGTGTCAATGACTAAATCCTATTTTGATCAATGTATCCATGAGGTGCACAGCAAATGGTTCTTAAATACAAGTTTAGCGACTTGAATCTCGTAGTTGGCTGCAAATATCTTAAATTTGAAGAAGCCAACATAAATGATTTTTTAGGGAACATGGAGACATCCCACATCCATCTAGAGGCTAAACTTTTTTTCAATCTATAGTGAGAAGGCTTATGCTATTGAGGAGACACCAAATCCAACCATTCCTCGACCTAAGAGTTTTTAATGTTCCACAGATTCCTTATCCCAATAGATTTATTGGAATATTAAGGGAATAAGAACAACTAGAATCATACACAAGTAGAGCTCCAGTCAATGTAGAAACTTTGAGGAGTATCAATGAAATTCTAGGCATACCTATCCTACAAGGGGATGCACCTAAAGACTCCATTTCTACCATGTCTCCTCCCCCATTTCTATAGGAAAGTGATGCGTGCTATTTCAGCACATCGTTTCTGCGAATTATTAAGCTTGTCACATAGAAATACTCCATTCATCTCTTGAAATTGCACAAATTGATATTTTCTCATTTTTATCACAAATCTGATAATCATTTGTATTTTATTGTAGTTTCAGGACCTGAGCCGATCGACTGGTACTGTCAACTGATCGTCTCACCACATCAAACCGATCGTCTGACAATATGAAATGCTCAGTTCACCTTCAAGCGTCGATCATTGTTCTCATCAGACAACGACTGAGATCGCTCGATTCCTAAACCAAACGCTCGGCTGATGCCCATTACACGGAGCGGTTTTGACTGCGCCGCCACCCTAATTTGGGTTGGCAGTCGATCGATTGGCTGCCGCATTCCAAAACCTTCCAACCGATCGGTTGGCGGTGCGCAGACAACAAAAAAATCCCCAGCCGCCAGCCCCAAAAAAACCCCTAAACCTAATGTATTCCCCCCTCCTTCTCCTATAAAAGGAGGGGCACTTCCTCCTCTTGGGGCATCTTGGATTTCTTTATATTGGGATTCTGAAGCAACTAGTCTTATAATCATCTTTTTATTATGCAATAAAGTAGATATTAGTTCAATCATAGTTCTTTCATACTTGCTCTTGTCTCTTCATTCCGCCTTAGTCTTAATCTTCTTTTCTCCGTTCTTTAATTCTGGAGCAAGGAACAAAGAACTACGCCATTTCATTGTCTCTAGCATAAGGATTAATCTCCTAATTTTTGGGCTAGACTATGGCTTCAGTACTTTCTTCCTCCGTCTCCCCTTTCTCCATGAGTGAGTAGACTTCTATCGAGGTAAGGGGAATAATCCCTTAGCCATGGTTTTAACGACTTCTTCTTAAATGACTAGATGGTAATCAATTTTAATTAACGGTTGATCTTCGGATTGCATGTTAATCCGGATGGAAATGACCATGGAAATCTGGATTTAGAACAATAAAATCGATTACATAGACGTTTTGATATGACTGTGGATTTTCATCTGTTAGGATGATAAACTAGGAAGCATGAGCACCAAGACCAATGGGCTCATGTGGAGTTTATCTCTTGTGAGTTTTTAAATTTGCAAACCTTCATCGAATCGTCATTTAAGAATTAGTTGTCATCGCCTAGGCTAAGGTGGTGAAAACCCCTACGAGCCTCGATTTCCATCTCTTGATTTAATCACCGCATCCTTTGTTTCCTTTAATTCTTAGTCTTTCATTCATATAGTTTTGCTTGTGTTAACAATCATCTTAATTTTTCCTTGTGCATGTTTATTCTTGTTGAGTGCATTTCTTCTTGCATTAGTGTAATCAATCAAACCCCCAACTTGACTTTTACTTTCTATTTTAATCTAAAGAAAAATACCAAAAACAAATAATAAAGTTCTTCAAACTTTGGGTTCTAAGAACAATCTCTAAAAAGTTGTCCTGTGGGATCCACCCTTCTATACTACCCTTAAAACTGGAAGTAAAAAAGGTTTAAACTCTAGGATTAACCATCTTAGTGATTGATATTGCAAAACGACGACTATCAATTTGGGTTCCGACAATGGCGCCAAATTGATAGTCATCGTTTTGCAATATCAATCACTAAGATGGTTAATCCTAGAGTTTAAACCTTTTTTACTTCTGGTTTTAAGGGTAGTATAGAAGGGTCGATCCCACAAGACAACTTTTTAGAGATTGTTCTTAGAACCCAAAGTTTGAAGAACTTTATTATTTGTTTTTGGTATTTTTCTTTAGATTAAAATATAAAGTAAAAGTCAAGTTGGGGGTTTGATTGATTACACTAATGCAAGAAGAAATGCACTCAACAAGAATAAACATGCACAAGGAAAAATTAAGATGATTTTTAACACAAGCAAAACTATATGAATGAAAGACTAAGAATTAAAGGAAACAAAGGATGCGGTGATTAAATCAAGAGATGGAAATCGAGGCTCGTAGGGGTTTTCACCACCTTAGCCTAGGAGATAACAACTAATTCTTAAATGACGATTCGATGAAGGTTTGTGAATTTAAAAACTCACAAGAGATAAACTCCACATGAGCCCATTGGTCTTGGTGCTCATGCTTCCTAGTTTATCATCCTAAAAGACGAAAATCCACAGTCATATCAAAACGTCTATGTAATCGATTTTATTGTTCTAAATCCAGATTTCCATGGTCATTTCCATCCGGATTAACATGCAATCCGAAGATCAACCGTTAATTAAAATTGATTACCATCTAGTCGTTTAAGAAGAAGTCGTTAAAACCATGGCTAAGGGGTTATTCCCCTTGCCTCGATAGAAGTCTACTCACTCATGGAGAAAGGGGAGATGGAGGAAGAAAGTACTGAAGCCATAGTCTAGCCCAAAAATTAGGAGATTAATCCTTATGCTAGAGACAATGAAATGGCTTAGTTCTTTGTTCCTTGCTCCAGAATTAAAGAACAAAGAAAAGAAGATTAAGACTAAGGCAGAATGAAGAGACAAGAGCAAGTATGAAAGAACTATGATTGAACTAAAATCTACTTTATTGCATAATAAAAAGATGATTACAAGACTAGTTGCTTCATAATCCCAATACAAAGAAATCCAAGATGCCCCAAGAGGAGGAAGTGCCCCTCCTTTTATAGGAGAAGGAGGGGGGAATACATTACGTTTAGGGGTTTTTTTTGGGGCTGGCGACTGGGGATTTTTTTACTGTCTATGCGTCGCCAACTGACCGGTTCAGGAACCAACCGATCGGTTGCAAGGTTCTGGAATGCAGCAGCCAATCGATCAACTGCCAACCCTAATTAGGGTGGCGACACAGTTGAAACCGCTCTGTGTAATGGGCATTAGCCGAGCATTTGGTTTAGGAATCGGGCGATCTCAGTCGTCGTCTGATGAGAACAATGAGCGACGCTTGAAGGCGAACCGAGCGTTTCATATTGTCAGACGATCAGTTTGATGCGGTGAGATGATCGGTTGACAGTACCAGTCGATCGACTCAGGTCCTGAAACTGCAATAAAATACAAATGATTGTCAGATTTGTGATAAAAATGAGAAAATATCAATTTGTGCAATTTCAAGAGATGAATGGAGTATTTCTATGTGACAAGCTTAATAATTCGCAAAAAAGATGTGCTGAAATAGCACGCATCAAAATACCACATACTTAAAGTTTTGCTTGTCCTCAAGCAATTGAAAAATCAAAATGATTCAAAATTTTTGGAATAACAAGTTCATCCTCCCTAGATTAGCAATTCTTCTATCCTTTTCATGGCCAAGCGTCCCATCTCCTAGAACCACAAATTGCAAGCACTATGTTTCTCAAGAAAACATTTTTCATAACTTAAATTTTTTTAAACCTATACTTTGTAAAGACAGTCTTGATCTAACTTGTGCTTCGACACTCATCATTAATTTTTTTTTCGAGTGGGTTGATTGTTGCACGGGAATAGAGAATTTGAGGTGTGACGGAAAAAATCCCTCCTCTATTTGACTTGGGATATAATTTTTTCATGGACTTGTGATTACATTGACCACAATTTTTTGTGTGCTCTTTTTCACATCTTTTGATGGTACGCCCCTTTGTGGGATATGAAAGAAGGGCATGCCACCCCGTACTTAGGGTTTGGCGTGCAATTTATTTTTCCCGTGCAATTTTTTTTCCGAGTTGTCGTTGCATAAGATAGAAGAGACGTGTAGCTACATTATATAAGAGTAAAAACAAATAAGTTAATCTAATGCTAAAATTAAGAAAATATGCATTTGATTCTATTTGATACTCTAAGGCTTGCCACTGTTTCCAAAAATTTCTATCATGATCATAGGGAACTTGATATTGCAAAGTTTTTTGAAATAAAATTGATAATGAAATTGATTTTTGAAGATAAAGTACAACATTCGGCCGACTAGATAAAGGCCTTATGTTTGAAAGTAAACAAAGCAAACAAATAAAAAAATACAGAAAGAAATGTTGAAAAGGGAAGATAAAGGGTGGATCACGTACCACCCACCCCACCCCGGACTTAGAAATTTGCTCGACCTGAGAAAACTCTAAGAGCGAGATGGAGGGAAGAGTCACTGCGGTGGAGGGTGCTGTTGGTGGGAGGAGTAGTAGTTTGCCCAATAAGGAGAATCAAGGCCTGGATAATGTTGTTGTGCTCCGTACTCATCATAAGTTGGTTGACTAGGGGCATAGTGACCACAATCCACATGCCAAGACTCCTGCGAACACTACATCAGGTACATGTGATTGAGCCGGTGGCCCTATCTCTACTGCTCTTGCTGAATCTCATCCAGCTGAGTCTGGATCTCGTAGAAGCCGTAAGGACCGAAGTCATCATCTGGTCGCCGCCTGGTGCGATGTCTGTAAGGTGGTGGTGGCGGTCCAGTGTCTTCGTCATGTGCCTCTAAAGAGAGGCTCCTCCTGTGAGACCGTGGCTCGGGGAAGGTGTCTGGATCTAGATGCTCCAGGTAGAATCTCTGGATATGGCCTGATAAATCAGTCAACTCATAGACATAGTTTGCTACTGCAAACCGCGAATGTAACGGGAGCTGGAGGACCACCTGAGTGTCTTTGAACAAAAGGTAATAAACGCCCTCGGTGCCCAAATGGATAAACCTACTATTCTTCAAATAGTGAGTGTTGATGAGATGATTTTTGAGCTGAAGTGGAGGAAAGGCGATGTGGGTGTAGCCCAAAAAGATGGCGAGTTGGGTAACATAGTGGCCAATGCGAAAAGAAGAGGAAGTGGCTCGGCTAGCTTGGGTACCAAAATGCTCAATGATAGCATTTCCCCAGTCGAAAGGTTCTTCATGTAAAAGACACCAAAGAGCATAAAGCTCTACCTCAGTAATTGCGCCCTGAGTACGTTCCCGACTAAAAATGGTGCAAGCCAAAATACGGTGAAGGTAACGGACCACCGGGTTGTGAATGCAGGAGGCCTTGGGCCCACTAGGAAGACGGGGAAGAAGCCCGGTAATCTCTGCCCAAAGCATATCTCTGTCGTAATGGTCTGGGTAGGAGTCATGAGACCGCGCCATACATTGTTCCATCCAATAGTCATTCCTACCGTCGAGGATAAAGGAAGTGATTTGCTTGGTGGATGATTCCATATTTTCCCCAAATAACTGGTATTTACAACTCGAATTCCCGAAAGAATAGTGTAACCTGCGGAAAGTGCTCAAAACTCGAGGGTAAGATCACAGTAGATGGAGGTGACATGGTAGGGGAAAGACAAGGATGTGGTTTCTGCAGAGGATATCATCGACGGCGTCGCGGATGCCCAAAGAATCAAGGGTTGTGCCGCATGCCCAACGAGGAAAGGAAACACCAATTACAAACATATCCTCATAACGCTGGCGGTGTTCAGCGCTAATGAACTAGTCATAGCTACCCAGAATAGGTGCTATACGAGGTGAACAAGGGGTGGTTGTGTCTGGATCATTGGCTGCCTTCTGAGTTCCCTCCATCTTGCAGAGAAGCTCATCCGCTTCATTGATGTCACGAAGCATCTCCTCGACTAACTCGGGAGAAGACTCACCCATAGGAGAGGGCATGCGAAAATGGATTCCGGGATGAGAACTGGAATGGCGAGGAGGATCCCTAGAAGAGGAAGTAGGGGCCTTGCCCTTGCCCTTGCGAAAGCGGATGAACATCACTACTACATGGAGAAACCGATCATCTGGAGAAGCCAACCGGTCGTCTGGAGAGCCAACCGATCGTCTGGAGAGCTGAAACGGGCATTTCGGCATCTGAGACGGGCGACTGGAGTAACCAACGGTCGGTTGTCTAAATCTGAGTTCTCAGCGAATCTAGTGACGACTGTCTTGTTGAGAAGCAGGTCTGGTGGCGATGCGGACGACGTCGGTCGTCTGGAGAGCAAGACGGGGGGCGGTGGATTCAAGCGGGCGGTGGTCGAGCCAAGCGAGCGGCTAAGAACTGATGCTAAAGACGGCTGTCTTGAATCTCGTAGTTGGCTGCAAATATCTTAAATTTGAAGAAGCCAACATAAATGATTTTTTAGGGAACATGGAGACATCCCACATCCATCTAGAGGCTAAACTTTTTTTCAATCTATAGTGAGAAGGCTTATGCTATTGAGGAGACACCAGATCCATCCATTCCTCGACCTAAGAGTTTTTAATGTTCCACAGATTCCTTATCCTAATAGATTTATTGGAATATTAAGGGAATAAGAACAACTAGAATCATACACAAGTAGAGCTCCAGTAAATGTAGCAACTTTGAGGAGTATCAATGAAATTCTAGGCATACCTATCCTACAAGGGGATGCACCTAAAGACTTCATTGCTACCATGTCTCCTCCCCCATTTCTAGAGGAAAGCCACCTCCAAGATGGTACAACCACACAAGATCTTGTAACAACAGAGGGTGGTTCTAGAACAATCTTAGGGGGGAAGACCCTAAGGAGTCATATGTTCATCCACAGAGGCACACCATGACTCCACCTTTAGCCACATATTTATTAGAAGTTCCTTTTCTGAATAATCTGAAGTCAGAAAATAAGAGTGACAGTAGATTCCACAAATTTATTGATATTTTCAAGAAGCTAAAAATTAATATTCTATTAGTGGAGGCCACTGAGAAGATTCCAAAATATGAGACTTCTCTAGAGGACATCATCAACAAATAGAGGAAAATTATAAATTCAAATATAATGGTCATTGATGAGGTGATGAGTGCAATGACCTAGAGGAAATTTCTCTCTAAAAATAAGGACCCAAGATGCTTCAATATCCCATTTTTATTGGCAACAACAAATTTTTTTTGATGAAGAAATGGATTCTTTATATTCATCCCATGATCCGCAATGGGAAAACTATCAATCATCCAGATGGTTCATTACAAACGCATACTGCCTATTAACATGGGAAAGGACCCTATCATGCTTACTATCATATCATCCTCAACCTATATTTGTCCATCTGGTGAGTATGTGGGGGACACCTTTCTTCTCCAGGTATATCATACCTCTAATACGTATAGGGAGATTCATATGCTCTATCCATACTTTTCCTTCCTCGAGGTGATTACCCCAATTACCCAGGTATCTCAGTGTGGAGTTGATAATCTTAGGGACCAGGAAACCCATAATCGCCTCTTCTGCTATCACCTTTTTGATCTCTGTCATGTATGGTGTTGCTCTCCACGGGACTGAGGCGCTATCCCATAGACACTCATATGTTTTCTGATCATCAATTTCAAAGCAAGATACGTCAGGTTATGGTCATTGGAAATTTTCAAAGCAATTAGACATGCTTGGATGTATGCCACACTGTACTCCTTCTCGACTAGCCAGTATCTGAAGGCTAATCTCACATGGCCGTGCCAGTTTCTGATGATGCCTGCAACCCATCTACATTGTATACCCATAAAGTTCTTACATGTTCCAACGGTTAGGTTCAACTTCACGTTTGCCATGTCGGGAGGTACCCATCTGATGAGGTTAATGGACCTAATCCTCGATCTGTGTGCTTCGATGTCTTTGGCTTCCAGCTTGACATGCAATGCAGCGTCCTCTTTTCCTTTGAAAGTTTTTCTAGTCATGCTTTTATTAAGTATGAAACAAATATCATCCCACATCTTCTCAGGCTTGCTGTTCTTTTGTTGAAAATGTTTGTCACATCTTGCTCACCATATCATCCATATGGTAAGAATGATCATCTCATTTTGGAGCCATGTTTCTAGAGATGTATAATGTCTAAGTGATCTCAGACTTGTGATGGAGCATGGTCTCAATTCAAAAATCTCAGAGAAATGCATCCACATATTTCTAGCCAACTGTCTGTCAAAGAGCAGGTGGGAGATGGTCTCCTCCTCGGGCTATTCACAACAGGAACACATAGAAATAGTGGGGATGCGGCAACTCCTTATGCGGTCATTCGTAGGCAGTGCCCCATTAATGGCCTTCCATAGAATAGCACTGGCTCTGGGAACAGATGATGACCAGATCCAATCCAGGTCTCCGTGAGGTAGGGCGTCAGTACCTTGTGTGCGTGAGATGACTACCTTTGCTGATCTTAGGCTGAACAATCCATCTTTTGTCGGGGTCCAAATCAAACTATCCTCCATATCCAAAATTGCTGCCATGGACATCTGTATTAACTCAATCCCTTGTGGTAATAAGATTGAATTAAGAGCATTCCAGTTCCAGCCTATATCTTCTTTCCAGAAGTCTCTGACCCTGATGTCCAACCAGATGTCTTCCTGCCTGATGGCGAAGTCTTGTAGCATATCTTGGCACCATCTCGACTCCCAGAAGGAGATGTCCCCCCTTCCTATGAACCATCTTCATATTGGAATGAACTCAGGGAATGTACTCCACAGTTTCTTCCAGTAGGGTGATGCGAAAGAGCCTTTCTTCAGATACGATGGATAACAACCAGCTTGATTCTTATAATCAGATATGTATTTATCTCTCACGAAGGTTGCCCAAGCCGAATCCCCTTGAATCACCTCCCAACATGCCTTAAATATGAAGGCCTTAGCGGTGAGCTGTAGCGACGGGATGCCCAAACCACACTCCTATGTAGGGCTGGTGATTCGATCCCATGCGACCCAAGCTCACTTCGATCGGTTCTGTCTATGGGCCCATAGGAAGTAGGAGAAGATTGAATTTATTCTCTTCATCATGCCCACCGGCAAGTCAGCTGCAGCGACAATGTGTAATGTCGTAGAGTTGAGCACATGCTTGATCAGAAGTCTTCTACCTGCGAACGAGAGAAATTTGGACTTCCATGCGGCTACTTTATCTGTCACTTTTTCAATCAAGAAATCAAAGTGTGTGATGCATTGTCTGCCCACTACGACCGGAACACCAAGGTACATAAAGAAATTATCGAACTTGGGAACTCCCAATTCCATCTCAATTCTATTCATGATGGCACATTGATTCGAGCCAGCAAGAAAGCCCGATTTAGTTCTGTTAATCTTCTTACCAGTCGCTCTTTCATATTGTGCAAAGATTTCATTAATCACCTGCCCTCCTCCCGGGGATCCATTGAAGAAAACCACGATGTCGTCTGCGTACATCAAGATCAATGGGGCGTCGCCTTTCCCATGCGTGACGAAGTGAGGGAAGCTGTTCATTTGCACCTCCAAGTTGAGACGCCTACCCAAAACTTCTTCAAACAAAATGAAGAGGAGTGGCGATAAAGGGTTTCCTTGTTTGAGCCCTCTCCCACTCGAAAAGAAACCCACAGAGAAGTCATTTATCGTGACTGTGGCCCAAGATCGCATGAAGAACTCCATGCACAATTTAATTGCATTCTCGGTCATACCAAAGCGGCTGAGGACTCTTCTGAGAAACGGCTAGGAGACTGTATCATAAGCCCGAGAGATGTCATACTTAACTACAACATTCGGATGAATACCTCCTTTTTTGATGTCATATGTAATTTCTCTGGTGAGCTTGATGTGGTTCGTAATGTCCCTACCCCGAACATATGCTCCTTGGTGTGGGCCGATCAAGGTTGGGATGATATTGGCAAGCCTGTTGCTAATCAATCTCGCAAGCACGCACACTACGACATTCTCAATCGAAATTGGTCTGAAATCCTTCCCAAGTGTCGACACCATGGGTGTCTTCGGGAGGAGAACAATCTGACAACAGAAGAAGCTCCTATGACAATAGCCACCCTGAAAGAAAAAGTTAGCAAAATCCACCAGATCATATGTTATAATTTCCCAAGCCGCGCATAGAAATGCGATTGAGAAGTCGTCAGGTCCAGGTGCGGCGTCCGTGTCCATCATTTGGATGGTTGAGTGAATCTCCATTCTCGTCAGGGGTGCTGTTAGGGTAGCATAGTCATCAATATTGACTGTTTGTGGAAGAAGATTTATGAAAGCTTGTGCATCTTGTTCCGATAACGAATCATCCTCCTCGTACATCTTCTGGTAGAATTCATTCGCCACTTTTTCCATCATTCCTTGTCTTCGAAGATCTGACCTTCAGGAGTAATCACTTTGGGTACCGATCTGCGCCTTTTCTTTGCTCTAACCGTGGCATGGAAAAATGGTGATTTCTTATCACCATCCTCCAACCATTGCACCCTTGCTTTCTCTTTCCAAAGCAATTCATTCAGCTTCAAATTCTCTTCTAGCTCCAGCTCCGCATCTTTAAGCATAGATTCATTGTTATGTGAAGGGTTCTCGTCGAATTCAATCTGCAGTGTATGCACTACATCTTCCAAGTCAGTGATTTTTTATTGTACATTGCCGAAAACCTCTCTACTCCAGGATTTAAGCGCTCTTCTTGTTGCCTTCAGTTTGCTGTATAGGGTGATCGAAGGGTCCCCATTGGGAGCAACCGAGCTCCAGGTATGTTGAATGAGCGGGATGCATGAAGGGTTTTGCAACCAAGCAGCCCTGAAACTAAATGGGGCTGGTTGTCTGCGTTGGTCACCTAGTCTACTATTCACAAGGATCGAGCAATGATCAGATACCCAAAACCTAGTGAGATGTGTCGTAGACGAAAGTGGAAAAGCACTCTGCCAGTATCCATTTACTATAGCTCTGTCCAGTCTCTCCCATGTCGTTGGTGTGTGTTGCTGTTTGTCCACCCAAGTGAACTTACTGCCCTCGAAAGGAAACTCTTCCAGGCCTGCGTCATTTATGAAAGCATTGAAGTCCATCATCCCTTGGAAAGGGGGAGGCAACAGGACCCTTTTCTCATCAGGTCTTCTAACCACATTGAAATCTCCTGTGATTAACCAACGTCTGTTACCAACCTCGTGACTAAGTTGAATCAGAGACTCCCATAGGTTTCTTCGCTCAACAATGGGACATGCTGCATAAATTGCTGAGATAATAATCTCCCCTCCATGACCGTCACCTACCACGATAGTGATGTGTTGCCTGTGCTTAAGGATCACCTGTGGATTTAGATCAGCATCAACATATACCCATAAATTTCCTTCTTCGTCTTCATTATTAGTACACCAACCCAATCTAACAATGTCTAACAGTTCTTCTACCCTCTCCGCGTGAAGTAAAGGCTCGAACAGACCCACAACCAGTGGTTTGTGTCTTGTACATAACCTTGCTAGGACTTTCCTCGTCAGATTGTTCACCGCACCTCTGATGTTCCAAAAGAGGTAATTGACTGTATTCATGAGGATACAACCCCTCTAGTCAGCCTCCTTCTCAAGCTAGTAGCTTGTCTCCCAGATATTCCACCATCTATCCTTCTCTCTCGGGACGTCTCCTTTAGAAAACCACTCCTCTTCCTATAACAGTTGTCCTTCATCTTGGTGAAATTGAAACTTCCCTCTTGTTTTATAACCATCCCATCTGCCTCTATGCTCATACCAAGTACTATCCATATACGGCTTCCTCGTACTCGATCTAGTCTCTCTTCTGGGTTGTCTCTTTTCTGCATTCTCCGTTCTGCCACCAATGAAATCTGCTAGGCTTCTGTGTGGGAGGATGACGCGGGTTCCTTCATCGTTAATCACCACCCTCATTTGAGGAGGATGATTCTGCGTATCAACCTGTTCGACCATGACAATATTGTTCTCTTGGTCATAGCTTCTATCCAAAGGTGGCTGTGTAGCGGGAGGTTCCTGTATTTGCCTTGTGTTTTCTGTCCGCTGAAATTGTGTCGGCAAGATACCCAGTACCTTACTCAACTCAGTAATTTCCTCTCCTCGAAGGCCTCTGGCAACAATCGTTAACTTCACTGATCCCCTGGAATCTCCTGTCTCTATGCTAATGAATTGGGGTACATCCTCATTGAAGGCCTGCACTGAGACCAGGACTCCTCTCGCATCCTCCGGTACCCTCCTCCAAATTGGCATATCAACTAGAGTGCCGAAAACTGATATGATCTCCTTCAAGGATTCTAGGTCGTGGAAAATAATGGGTACGTCTGTGATCCAGAACCAAAGAGTCTATTTCTTGGTGTCCAAGCCTCCCGACGTAGCTTTCAGGGGAAGGTCTTTGTTGAAAAACTTTATTGATCCATATTCCAGGGTTTTTCTCACCTCGTCTAAAGATGGGAGGAACACGATCGCTCTTCTCTCCGCGAACTCATAAATATCTGTAGCATGTGGCCATTTGTTATGCAGAAATTTCATAATGTCCTCTCTCGTTTCGTTGTGTGGCCATGACACTTCAAAAGCATAGTCAAGCATGTCCAGTCGCATGGTTCAATCTTGATTGTCATTCCTTAACACCACCTTGGCATGCTTAGGGTTGTGTTGGGGTGGTCCTCTGGATGGGTATCCGTGAGCAGGCAACAACAAATTTAAAGAATCATTGTGTGATTCAAGAATGATCATCATTTTATGCCCCTTTCTATTTTTCACAAGCTAGGACTGAAGGAATTGACAAAGCCATGCATGATGATAGAGCTAACAAACAAATATATTATGTAGTCTATCAAGATATGTGGGGATGTTCTTGTTAAAGTTGAAAAATTTATCTATCATGTTGACTTGACTGAGGCTTAGTACTCTTTGGAGTGTGTGTTTTCATGTGGTTCCCATCACCCAATTTTGGCCCAAAATTGCATGACACATTGGTACCTCCATTTCATTTTTATTCCTTTGTTTTTGACATTGCAGACAATATCAAAATCAGACTTCATGGGTGAGAATGATGCTTCCATTCTTATCTCTTCCATGTTTACTTTTTATCCTATATTTTCATTGCTTCTATCTAACATAACCGTGGACAGTAATTGGACAATTTAGCTTGATTAACTATTATTTGATAGGTATGGTATCAAATAATTTTTTTTTTGAATCTAAATGTTCCTTTATGATTTGATCTGTAAGCCATTTTTCGGTAGTTTAAGAGTGCACAAACTTGTGAACTTGTTTGGATCAGTCAACTTGAAGATGTCTCTAAACAAGATTACTTAACATAACCCTATGGTTTGGTCATGATGATGATGTTTGGGTCCAAATCAACCAAGTCATACATGAAAGATCTAGAGGGGGGTGAACATAGATTTTTGATACTTTAAAAATAATTAAACACTCAACCAAAGAAGAAGGAGGAAACAAGGAAGACACTTCAATGTAGAGTGGTTCTGACCTTTGAATCAAATGTTGTTATTCCACTACCCAACTGTCTCCAATTGGGAGTTTGAAAGTGATTAATTTTATTTACCTCTCAAGGATGTTACAGTAAAATACAATCACCTTCCTTGAAGTAGCCTTCACCTATAAGTAGCCTCAACCTCCTTGAAGCAGCCTTCTTTGAATTAACCTCAAACCCTTGAAGCAACCTTCTCCTCCTTGAAGTAGCTTCACCACCTTGAGATAGCCTTCACCTTGAAGTAGCTCTAATGTCCCTTGCAGTTGCCTTCTTGAAGTAATCTCAAGCAACCTTGGATCAACCTTCTCCACCAAGAAGTAGCTCCAATCAAGCTCCCTCAAGCAGCATCCACAACTTGGAGTAGCCAAGGAGCACAAGTAGCTTAACCTATGAATGGGGATTGGGAGAAAGGAAGTACACCAATAGAGTATTGCACCTTGATCCCAAATCAAGCATTATACCTCTTAAACCACTTAGGATGAACATTTTTTGGATGGTGGCTAAGAGGCTATGGCTACAGGACACAAACTTGGAGCTTGAGGTACAAGATGGCAAGTGTTGCTCAACTTTGTTGCTCACTAGAATAGATTCTTAAGCGTAGCTTAGGTGCTTTAGGTGTCCTAAGGTCTATCCTATTTATAGGGATGGTTTGAAAGTGTTTAGGGCATTCTAGGGAGTCTCTAGAGTGTTCTTAGTACTTAATTAGTTGTTAGGTAGAAAGTAGTTGGCTAGAAATGGCTAATTTGTTCGTGCTTGGAAGAATAATCTAGAACCCTGCTCGGTCGAAAAGTTTGTCGACCGAACGTGTCTCGGTCAAACTTTTATTTGAATGAGCCTGGGTTTAAGGCAAATGTGTACCAACTTCTTTTTCCAACTCCCAACTCCCAACCACTTGCTCTAACGCTCATAAGCTTTGGACTGAGGTTGAGTCGGTCGACTATTTCAACCGAAACACATTTTAGAGCCAAAAATGTGTAAGGTTTTGAATAGTGCTTAGTATGTTCAACTGAGGTGGTTCTTGGTCGACAAAGACTTCAACTGAGGGTGTCTCAATCAACTAGTTTCTCAACCGAGGGTGTTCCTATTTTAGACTTTTGAATCACCTATTAAGTGCATGTTCTAATGGATGATAATGACTCTAACTATAGGGGGATCCTAACTAAGGTTTGTAAGTAGATGTAGAAGATCTAACACTTGATTTACATAATATCTAAGTACTTGTACATTATATCTTTGTACAAGTATTTACATTTGAGTACAATCATGAAAATATAAACATTTAAGTGCATTGATCTTCAATTTATGTTGATCTTCAACTTTCCACTTAGTAGTGTAAGGAGTGGGATCCCAAAGGGGAACTACTCCCTACTAAATAAAAGTCCCTTGAACCAAACACCATATAAATTTTTTCATCAAAGGTATGATAACCAATTCATTCAACATGTATGTATTATAAAACCAAGAGTAGTAGCGAAGTATAAAAGTTCTAATTATTACAAGCTTGATAACATAATACAATTCTCTACCAAACATGGGTGAGGCATAAGGAAAACTATCTAATCAAATAAGGATCTAGTAGAGGGTCATCTAGCCACCTCTTCAAGTCTCCTAAAAGCTCAGCTACAAAGGTTTTTGTCTGATTCCACCTTGTCTATCCTCTCCTGGATCTAAACGTGGGGATGGAAGCATACTCCACAAAAGGAGATGAAAAGGAAACATCAGCAAAAGCTGGTGTGTGCATACTAAATAGGAAAATTGAGAAATATATGGAATTAAGGACAAAAAATATAAAGGCTTCCCATAAAAGAGGAAAGTACTACCCAATCAGGCATAAAAGAAAAGAATATCAAATAAAGAGACAAATAAGAGCAAAGTATAACAATAAGGCATCCACGTGTTCACCTATGACAATACTAGACAATATAAACATGTAGGTAGGAAATCACACATCTACCAAAAATATGAGGTGAGCGGGAACTATATACATCCGCTCTAAATATGGAGTGGATAGGAACTGTATACATCCACTCGAGAAGGACAAGATACACATTTGCTCAAATATCTTTTAATATGCAATATTTATCACCTCTGCACTCATATGTGGGAATATTCACATCCACATAAAATAACATGTAAAATTATACTAGTAGTCACCACATGATGCATAACAAAAGAATAAGCAAGTATAAACAAATAAGGAGGATGAGAACATCCATCGAGTATAAAGTTGGATCAGAGGATCCATGCCATCACATAATGTGCCATATACACATCCACTACTATGGTGGGAAAAGAAGCACATATCATCAAATAAGTCCAACATGCACAAGGCATAAGAGACAGTCTAAAAGAATATCCATGATCACAAGATCAATATCAAATAAGGTAGTTCACATGAACCATGATTTTCAAAAGAAAAGACATTGTGTATAGGCTAATGTCCATAGGACCAAGAGAAAGAAGAAAATAGGTTATTGCTCAATACAGAATAATAGGAGTTGCAAAACATACCTCTCTACAGAGTCTAACAGTCCAAAGCCAAGTCTAGGTCCAAGCCTAGGGCTCCAAAAACCTATTAAACACATATGTAGATTTTAGGTCAATTTCTCAATGAAAACCCTATAAATTACCTTTTTATTTACATGTGATTTAGGCTATCAAAATCATGCCATATTTTAGGTTACCTTTTTCTGGGTCCAAAACATATTTTATTATATTTTTCTAAAATACACGTATTTCGTTATGGATTTTACAAATTATTATCTATTTAAGTAAATTCATTAAAATCACATATTTTAGAGATTGGATTCGAGCAACAAAATAGTACCATTAGATGGCCCTTATATTTATGAATTCAATGACTATTTATTTGTATTTTTCTGACAAGTATATAATTAGTTATCAATTTTTCAAAACCAACCAATCGCAAAATTCTACATAAGCAAAACCCTACAAGAGAGAAAGAGAGAGAGAGTGGGCCCAGCCCTGCCAACTTGGTCAAATAGGAGGCCGCCACATTAGCATGTCAAAGCTCAATCGTAAAGACGATTATGCCCCTGGTAAAAAATGAAAATGAACTAGGAAGAGAGGGATAGAATCGGGAAAGCACAGGGAATTTCATCCCCTTCCTCGACCAAGCCATGAACAACAAGCAACAAGCTGCTGTTCACACATGGATTTGGGAAAATCCGTGTTCGTTGATGACTTGAGAAACTAGAAGCATAGGAAGGAAGAGAAGAAGATGGAAAACTTACTGCTAGGTGGGATTAAGCCAGGGAGATGAGAAGAAGAAGCACTCCTCACTACAAACCCAAGCCTAAATCTTGATCACCGGTGGCAACACATGCTATGTGCAAAGGAATTGAGATGAGAGGAGAGTTGTGGAGGAGTCGAGGAAGGCTGGGGTAGAGCTATTTCTAGGTGGGGGTTTGATTTAGGGTTCATAGGTGAGGAGGTTCAAGAAGCTTTAGATGAAATTTGGACAAACCCTCAATTGGAAACAACAAGATACGAGTAAGGTATGATTCGGTTGGAATTAGATAAGGAGTGTATAGGAGAAGGAATTTTGATCAAAGATGAAGTAGAGAGTGAGAAAATCTGGATTTACTAGCTATCTCGAAAGTAGTTGGTTTCCCTTTCTTGGCTTGGCAAGGAGACGAATCCTAAGCCATAAGATTAAGGGGTGAGTGAATCTTAGCCGTACAATCATGTAGAAAAAGGAAATAATAGCGCGTGACAGATTAAATTGGGAAAACCTTGTTCAAATCAAATTCGAATAAAGTAGATATTGACATGTTATTTTACTTTTTCTCTTTCTTTATTTAAGGGTTCAAACCTTACCCAAATTAAGTGAAATTTTTCACAGAGGCCAGTGAAGGCATGTAGATTCTGATGATCCAATTACATTTACCTTTTGGGAATGTTTAATGTATTAAATTAACCAAATCCTATTTTCTCTTTCCTCATGCATTAATGACTTCAAGATTCTTCAAAATTTTCAAAACTCCACCCACAAGTCATATTTAATGTGTTGGATAAAAATTTTCCATCAATTTTATATGTTGGAGTTGTTTGTACAATTATTTAATATTTTGAAGGTTCTACACACTTTCTCTCTCCTGATTTCACCTTTTAATCAAACATCTTCCAAATTGGATGAAAATTCACCCAAAGGCTATATTTATTATGTAGATTACAAATCCAAGATTATTTTCCTCTTTTGGAGTCATTTATTATTTTATTTGATATTTTGGGGAAAACATAGATCTTCTCTTTCCAAAAGAATTAAATTAATTATTATTATATGAATAATGTGAAACTTGACTCCCAAGGCAATTGGGCCCCAAGGAACACGATTCTTAACTTGGATTCCACTTTTGGGATTTCTTTTAATTAGTTATGTCACAATTAATATTTGTGGCCATTATTATCATGTTATTTCATTATTATCACTATAGCCCAACATATTATGTTCCATAACTTGATATTATCACCAAAAGAATTGTGTGATTAATTTGCATGCAATTTCATATAATTCTTTATTATCTCTGATGACATATTTTGTGTGTCTATTAATGGTACAAGACTAATGTGAGAACATTGGGTTACATTAGGGTGATATATACATGTATTATCTCATTAGGGTTATACTAAGCCTTGTTTGGCTAAGTCCAAAAGGTCAAACTTCTAGGGTAGGGTTCGAGATCTAGTATGTTACAACACACCACCCCTTAAAGGGATTTTGTCCTCGAAATCAAAACATCCACATATAAGAAAACAACTTATTCACCACCCCTTGAAGGATTCATCTTATTAAGTCAAAACTATTCTTTAGGTACAAAGGGTTCCACTATACTTCCTTACATCCATACATAAAAGTATCATGCAAAAAGGAAACCTAACTCGTAAAGCTTAACTATAGAACTATGGTGGATTACCCTGATCTTGTTCATCCTCATGAACTTCTTCACCATACAAAGCAAAAACTCTTCCAGCTCTCCTTTCCACATGTATTCCTTTATTATTGTTTCCATTATTCTGATGAGGTACTTGAGGAACTTGTTGTTGAGCTGGTACTTGCCCATTATGAAGCTTGGGGCACCTAGGTCATATGTGTTGACCTTGAGTTTATACATTGTCCATGTTTTAATAATGACTTAACCATTCCACTCATATGTATATAATATGTGTATTAAAGATTGATTTTAGGTATTAGGTACATGAAAAGGATCCAAAATCAAAATCCCTAGAATGACTCAAGTTCAAGTCAAAGAGCTACAAGTGTGTATTTGTGGAAATCTATGTAAATGACCTTAGAACATTTTTGTAATCACTTGTAATGATGAATTGACTTGTAACTTAGATGAGAAAAATGATTGGGACATAAAATGCCAAAGTTAAATCACTTTAGATGCATTTTCCAAAGATTGACAACAAGTTGTCGATCGGTCGAGTTTTCCCCAGGACAAACTCGGCCGATCCATCTTGGTCAGTTTTCTGGAGATAGCATCGATCGAGTTGTGTTTTCACAGAATTTGATTGATCGAGTGCCAGACCAAAACAATCTTCAGCAATCAGTCAAGTTTCCCCTGGACAAACTCAACTAACAGTTTGAATATCGATTTTGTCTTCTACCTGATTGATCAGTTGAGTTAACTTTATTGAAACTCGACCGATTGCACTGTACGAAATTTTGTAGAAAAAGTGATGTGACCGTTGGTGTGTGTTTTGAGTGAAAATTGTGTCGTTGCTTTGAGTAAAAAATGGCTATTTTTGTATCTAAGTGTCCCACAACTTAAAGGGGCACCCTCAACTATAAATATGACCTCTTGGAGTTCATTCCAAGGCTGCTCATTCATTGCAAACTTGGTTCTAGCATAGTTGAGAGTGTTCTAACCATTTGAGCCCCTTCATCTCTATACCTTCAAGTCAAATTTGTGAGTATGAGTGAGATAGGTTCTTGTGTAAGAGAGCTACTCCCTATATTGATGTAAAGCTCTCCGCTTCCATCTTCCTACCTCAATTCCCATTGAAGATAAAGTTTAAAGATCTTCTCCAAGTGAAGGTGAAGGAGGTGCTGTCCTTCAAGGTTGAAGAAAGCAAGGTGCTCCAGATCTCCATGTGAAGGAGATAGGTGCTCAAGGTCTCCAAGTGAAGAAGATAGTCAAGGCGACGTTCAAGGAAGATAGGTAATCCCTTGAAGGTAGAAGACTTGAAGGAAGGAGTGGGTAAGTCCATGTTGATGGTTGAAGACTCCATGGTTCAAGTGGGTAAGCTCCTTCTATAGGTTGAATATCTTTTCTTGAGGTACTAAGCCCTTGGATGTGTAATTGTTGTGTCTTGTACTCTTATTGTGGAATATAAGAGTACTAAGATTGCAAATCCTAGAGACTAACCCACTCTAGGTAGTGGATTGACATTGCTCCTAAGTTTAGGACATGGAACCACTCTAAACCACCTGTCCAAGTGCTTGCTTATCCTTGCCTCTCATCCTTTCTATGTATGTTAGATTAAGACATCAAATTGCTTCTTGTTTAAGCTTTTACACTTTATATAATCTGGTGGTCTAATTTGTCTTGTGAGAATTGTTAAGCTCTATTCACCCCCCGTCTAGAGCCCATTGATCCAACAAGATGTGTCCAGATTCATTGAAATAGTGACATATTGGTAATCTATCCTTTCCTCAAGCAATAGAGTCCTCAAATCGACAATCACCTTCAGGGTGCTTCCTTTTATGATTGTTCTCCTTGTGTGACTAAAACCAGGATATGATTCCACAACTAAGGCCTTATCCACCATCTGTTGAAAGGACAAAGGCAGTTGAGGAATAAGAGCATGACCCACATTGTAGTTATGTCCTTGAAGGAATAGGTCATCCCTATGCTCTTCACTCAAACCAACTGCATAACGTTCCAATAGTAGAAACTTTTATACAAAAGTAGAAATGGATAGGGAACCTTGCTTCAAACTATAGAACTCAGCTTCCTTCTTCTTTAGAGCAGCAGTGCATATGTACTTACCACAAAAGAGCACCTAGAACTGCTCCCAGGTCATGGTAGAGATACCACGAGTCCTTGCAATTCCATTCCACCAAACTCTAGCTGGTCCATCAAGTACATAAGCAACACATCTAACCTTCTGGTGTGGAGGACATGCCATACCATCAAAAACCCTCTCTAGAGATAACACTCAATCATCTTCTTTATCCACCATTTCTAGATATCCTTCACCCTTAAAGTAGGGTGATTGCATCTTCATGAACTCCATGATTGAGTACTCCTTAGGTTTGTCAGACACAGGTGGGTGGTTTAACTTCCCTACCATGGCTGTGGAGAGAAGCTGCTTTAACATGGTCAACTCTTATTCAAGAGTGATGACTATTCCCGTATTAGAAGCAACAAAGGCTAGGGTTTCCTATCCTAATAATGGTCCACTTCCGGTTGGAGGAGTTCCTTGTGTCATTGGAGTGGTAAAGGATAGATCCATCCTTGGCATCCCAAACCTAGGGTTTTGGGGTGTCTCATAGCCAGACATGTTGTCAACAGTCGAGTTATCTCCCACCATGAGGATTTTTCCTACACAAGGCAAGGGTACTAGGCATAAGCAACCTAAGATAAAGGTAAACATCCTAAGGGAGACAAGATTGAAATAGTTAGATAACTAACAACCACTGACTCTGATACCATGCTGTAAGGAGTGGGATCCCAAAGGGGAACCACTCCCTACTAAAATATAAAGGCTACATCCCTTGAACCAAACACCATATAAAATTTTTCACCAAAGGGATGATAACCAATTTATTCAAAAGGTATGCATCATAAAACTAAAAGTAGCAGTGGAATATAAAAGTTCTAACCATTACAAGCTTGATAACATAATACAACTCTCCACCAAACATGGGTGAGGCATAAGGAAAACTATCTAATCAAATAGGGATCCAGCATAGGGTCATCTAACCACCTCTTCAAGTCTCCCAAAAGGTCAACTACAAAGGTTGTCATCCAAGTCCACCTTGCCTATCCTCTCCTTGATCTAAACTTGGGGATGGAAGCATACCCCACAAAAGGAGATGAAAAGGAAACATTAAAAAGCTGGTACATGCATACTAAATAGGAAATTTGAGCAATATATGGAATTAAGGACAACAAATATAAAGGCTTCCCATAGAATATAAAAGTACTACCCAATCGGGCATAAAAGAAAAGAATCTCAAATAAAGAGACAAATAAGAGAAAAATATAATAATAAAGCATCCATGTGTTCATCTGTGGCAATACTAGACAATATAAACATGTAGGTAGGAAATCACACATCTACCAAAAATATGAGGTGAGCGGGAACTGTATACATCCGATCTATATATGGAGTGGGTAGGAACTGTATACATCCACCCGAGAAGGATAGGATACACATATGATCAAATATATTTTAATATGTAGGAATTATCACCTCTGCACTCATATATGGAAATGTTCACATCCACATAAAATAACATGTAAAATTATACTAGCAGTCACCACATGATGCATAACAAAAGAATAAGCAAGTATAAACAAATAAGGAGGATGAGAACATCCATAAAGTGTAAAGTTGGATCAGAGGATCCATGCCATCACATAATGTGCCATATACACATCCACTACTATGGTGGGAAAAGAAGCACATCATCAAATAAGTCCAACATGTACAAAGCATAAGTGTCCAAAAGAATATCCATGATCACAAGATCAATATCAAATAAGGTAGTTCACATGAACGATGATTTTCAAAAGAAAAGACATTGTGTATAGGCTAATGTCCATAGGACCAAGAGAAAGAAGAAAATAGGTTATTGCTCAATATAAACAATAGGAGATGCAAAACATACCTCTTTATATAGTCTAATAGTCCAAACCCAAGTCTATGTCCAATCCTAGGCCTCCAAAGAACCTATTAAACATATATGTATATTTTAGGTCAATTTCTCATTGAAAACCCTAAAATATACCTTTTTCTTTACATGTGATTTAGGTTATCAAAATCATGCCATATTTTAGGTTACCTTTTTGTGAGTCCAAAACATATTTTATTATATTTTTGTGACATACACATATTTAGTTATCGATTTTACAAATTACAATATGTTTAAGTGAATTCATTAAAATCATATATTTTCAAGATTGGATTCGAGAAACAAAACTAGTACCATTAGATAGCCCTTATTTTTCTAAATTCAATGACTATTTATTTGTATTTTTCTGACCAATATATAATTATTTATCAATTTTTTAAAACCAACCAATCACAAAATTCCACGTCAGCAAAACCCTGAGAGAGAGAAATATAGGGAGAGAGCAGGCCCAGCCCTGTCGACTTGGTCCAATAGGAGGCCACTGCGTCAACAGATCAATGCTCAATCGTAAAGATGATTATGCCCCTGGCGAAAAATGAAAACGAACTAGGAAGCGAGGGATAGAACCGAGAAAGCATAGGGAATTTCATCCCCTTCCTTGACCAAGCCAAGAACAATGATCAACATGCTATTGTTCATGCATGGATTTGGGTGAATCTGCATTCGTTTATGACTCAAGAAACTAGAAGCGTAGGAAGGAAGAGAATAAGATGACAAACTTACTGCTAGGTGGGATTGAACCCGGGAGATGAGAAGAAGAAACATTGCTTGCCGCAAACCCAAGCCTAAATCTCAATCACCGGTAGAAACACATGCTATGTGTAGAGGAATTAAGATGAGAGAAGAGTTGTGGAGGAGCCGAGGAAGGCTGGGGTAGAGCTATTTATAGGTGGGGGTTTGATTTATGGTTCATAGGTGGGGAGGTTCGAGAAGCTTTAGATGAAATTTGGGCAAATCCACAATTGGCTACAACAAGACACGAGTAAGGTATGGTTTGGTGTAGAATCAGATAATGAATGTGTAGGAGAAGGAATTTCAACCGGAGATGAATTAGAGAGTGAGAAAATATGGATTTAATAGATGTCCTGAAAGTAGCTGTTTTCCTTTTCTCAATTTGGCTAGGAGATGACTCCTGAACCGTAAGATCAAGGGGTGAGTGAATCTCAACCATACAATCTACACAGAAAAAGGAAATAATAGTGCATGACAGATTAAATCGGGAAAGCCTTGTTCAAATCGAATTCGAATAAAGTGGATATTGACATATTATTTCCTTTTTCTCTTTCTTTATTCAAGGGTTCAAACCTTACCCAAATTAAGTGAAATTTTGCATAGAGGCCAATTAAGGCATGTAGATTCTGATTATCTCATTAGATTTTCCTTTTGGGAATGTTTAATGTGTTAAATAAACCAAATCCTATTTTATCTTTCCTCATGCATTAATGATTTTAAGATTCTTCATATTTTATGAAACTCCACCCACAAGTCTTAGTTAATGTGTTGGATATGAAGTTTCCATCAATTTTATATGTTAGAGTTGTCTATACAATTATTTAATATTTTGAAGGTTCTACACACTTTCTCTCTCCTGATTTCACCTTTTAATCAAACATCTTTCAAATTGGATGAAAATTCACCCAAAGGCTATATTTATTATGTAGATTATGAATCCAAGATTAGTTTCCTCTTTTAGAGTCATTTATTATTTTATTTTATATTTTGGGGAAAACATAGACCTTCTCTTTCCAAAAGAATTAAATTAATTATTATAATATGAATAATATGTAACTTGACTCCCAAGGCAATTGGGACCCAAGGAACATGATTCTTAACTTAGATTCCACTTTTAGGATTTATTTTAATGAGTTATGTCACAATTAATATTTGTGGCCATTATTGTCGCATTGTTTCATTATTATCACTATTGCCCAACATATTATGTTCCATAACTTGATATTATCACCAAACGAATTATATGTGATTATTTGCACAAAATTTCATATAATTCTTTATTATCTCTTATGACATATTTTGTGTGTCTATTAATGGCCCAAGACTAATGTGAGAACATTGGGTTACATTAGGGTGGTATATACATGCATTATCTCATTAGGGTTATACTAAGCCTTGTTTGGACAAGTCCAAAAGGTCAAACTTCTAGGATAGGGTTCGAGATCTAGTATGTTACAAGTAGGATCTCCTTGTTTCCTTTAACCCTAAAATACTCAAGTAGCACGTTAGATCTACAAGTATGAAATGTTTGTCTTCACCAAAACAAAGGATATGTTAATGTCCAATTCAGCCAAAAATCTCCCCCTTTTGAAGATGACAAGCATTTCTAAAATATGATCAAAATAATTTGAATGAGATGAGTTTCATACCTATGATATACCTGAGATAAATAGATTCTTTTGTTCTCATAAAATGTGTGCTAATATTCCTAAAGAGATATGGAACATAATATCCATATCTTAAGGGAATGTAGCACCAATTAATGTTAAGGTAAGAGATCATGAAACTCATTTATTTTATTTCTCCCCCTTTGTCCTTTCAAAAGATAGCCATATAATTTTTTCAAACTTACTCCCCCTAAATGGAATACTCCCCCTCAATAAAATACTCATATTTAAAAACAATGGTGAAAAAATGTTGAATTAAAGCCACAATTCAAAATAAAAATATTTTTTTCAATAATTTTGTTTTCATGAACAAGTGAACACAAGCAAGCTCACCTTCATTGATAATAAAGTGATTACATAAGCCTTACTACTCACGACATAGAACGACAATATCACTTGAAAGAGGTCAAAATTACACCAGCTTCAAGATCTTTCCCAAGGAATGGAGTATCACCATAATACTTGACAAGTGTATGCCATGAAAGTACACCTGTCTTTGTAAGATCATATGGTTCTAGAAATGTAGATGCTCGATTAAATTTGAAGTGTGAAACTATGTCCTAGAGTTGCATGGGTGAGTATTTGATATGGGAAAGATCATTTGATGGCGGTGGTGGAACTTGGGTGTATTGGATGTACATGTTAAAAGGATAGACACTCCCGTGATATAGTGCATAACGGTATGTGTCGGGAACATTAGGAGATAAGGCTTGAATTTTGTGGTTTAGATAGGTGATGACATGGCAGTTGTAGTCTAGATGCCTCCCAAGTTGGTAAGTGGTCCCTTTGAGATAGGAAACATCATTGGAAATGTTTTCTATGGAATAGCTAGGAGGAATAGGAGGTGGAGGATTAGATTTAGTGGATGTCTCCCCTTTAGTCCTAGCTCTTTTGTTCCCAAAGTCAATTCACATTTTATCAAAAATGTTTTGGGTAATTGTTTGGGGACATCTATCACATTTGTAGCCTAAGTCTCTAAGTTTTTGTCAAGAGAATGTTGGATTAGTTGGCAAACAAAATCACCATAAGGAGGATTTCCAGAAAATTCAAACATATTGGATAGGATGATGTGAATGAAGTTCACATGAATACTTTCAAGTATGGAATAGATAACACACATCCTAAATTGAGGAATTTCGGTTTTATTGGCTGTAGGATGAATATTATGGGTAATATTGAGATTCACTATCCTAGATTCAAGGGTTAATGAGGTAGCATAATATGTTCCCCTATGTTCATGTGACGAGGTTTTAGGAACAAATATAACCTTTTTCATAACACTAAGGCTAATGGTGTCTTCTTCAGTGGAGAATATTGAGATGGGATCTCCATTGGCTAGGTCTAGAAATTCTCCATATTTTACAGAATCTATATCTAGCATTTTGAGGATGTCATTTTCAGAAAAATGGAAGGATAAACCATCAACCATGGAAGTGAAAGAAAATGGGTCATTGGAGTCTCAAGTGAGGTTGGCATAGAATTCAATTACGACTTGGTTGGACAAGAAATGGAAGGAGGGGATAAGAAATTCTGCCAATTTTTACACTTTGAATAGTTGGGAGGGATTGAGAAGAGTAAAGAAGTCATTGAGTTCCACTGGCTGTCGAGGAAGAGGAGACTTTGAGGTGAGCTTTAAGTAGCATTCTCCAGTAGTAGCATCATTGAAGGGGATGCCATTGATGATGCTCAAGGCTAGAGTGAGTGTGCGTCCCTTCCTTGAAGCAATTAACTTCTTGCCACCACAAGCTGAAAGGAAGCCATCTTGATCTAACAATTGTGGAAGAAGAAGTAGAAATGGTAGGGGAGGAATGTTGCTGGAAGATAGCTCTAAGAATCACTAGAAATGTGATGGATAAGAGAAAACTTGAGTTGTGAAGAAAATGGGCGGATTGGGGTGCTATTCATAGAAAAATAGAACCTTACCAGTTGACAAACTTGTTGACCGAGACCCCAACGACTCTCTTCCAATGACTCTTTTCACGACTAGTCGGTCAACCTTTGAATTTGAAAGTTTGGTCACAATGGTCGAGGACTCGGTCGAGAATATTTTTGAGTGAGGGATCTATGGGTAAAATTTTTCAGCCCACAAGGTATCTAGAAGAATCTTAGTTAAGATTCACATAGTCGGCTGAGGGTCCCACCGAGTGAAACTCGATCGAGAATTTTGTTGACCCAGGACTTTCTCAGTTCAATATCTTGTCGACTGAATCTGATACTATGAGTAGTTTTGTATAATGTAATTGAGCTTGTTTAAGTGCTTGTTCATGATATTAAATTGTTGTGTACAAAAAAAGGAATAGTTCTACAAGCACATGAATTTCAAATAAAAAAATTATCAAGAATTTTGAGCACATATATTAAAGAAGACATATTCAAGAGGAGTAATAAGTTACATTTTTTGAATATATTGAAATTGATCCAAAGGAAGCAGTTTGGTAAAGATATATGCTAATTGCTCTTTAGTATCAACATGATGAAGAGAAATATTATTCTTATAAATATGATCTCTTAAGAAATGATATCTAATCTCAATGTGCTTGGCACGAATGTGTAAAATACGATTATGAGCCAAGTTATAACACTAGTATTATCATAGAATAAGGACATGGAAGAAAATGCAAATCCATAATCATTCAAAACTTGTTGCATATAGAGCACTTAAGCACATCATGAGCCCACAACCATGTATTCAACTTCAATGGTATATAAAACAAATGTATTTTGTTTCTTACTAAATGAAGATACTAATCCTCTTTCTAGTAAGAAAAAACCACAACTTATGCTCTTTCAATCAATTTGACAACCATCATAATCTGTATCAGTGTAAGTTTTCAAGTCCAATGATTGACCTTTAGGATACCACAATCCATAGTTTATAGTGCCGAGGAGATATCTTGAAATTCTTTTGATGGCTAGAAAATGAGAATGCATTGGTTTTGATTGAAATCTAGCACAAAGTCCAATGACAAACATGATATCCAATCTAGAAGCTGTCAAATATAGTAAGCTACCAAGGTCAATTAAAAGGTCAGTGCAATAGATGAGTAGATCCCACATGATAGAGGACTTGGGAAGATACTTGGGGGTCCCGATCCTACATTCAAGAATCACAAAGTCCACTTATTCAGATATCATTGACAAGGTGGAAGGAAAAGTTCAAGCATGGACTGCTAAATCACAACTTATATGTTCTGGGCAGGAAATCTCTGCTTCTAAATCACAACTTTATTTCTCCAGTAGCGTACCAAGGTCGATTAAAAGGTCATGACAGAGGACTTGGGAAGATACTTGGGGGTCCCGATCCTACATTCAAGAATCACAAAGTCCACTTATTCAGATATCATTGACAAGGTGGAAGGCAAAGTTCAAGCACAAACTGCTAAAAGTTTGTCGATGGCGGGGAGAGTGTGCTTAGCTAAGTCCACTCTAACGGTGATCCCAACTTATGCTATGCAGACGACAACCTTACCACTGAGCTTAAGCGACAGATTCGATGGAACTATATGAAGATTTATCTGGGGTGGGAGTTACAAAATGAGACTAGCCTCTTTAGTTGCCTGGAACAAAGTGACGAGCTCCAAAGAGAATGGAGGGCTTGGAATCAAATCGATGAGGGATTGGAATGAGGCACTCATACTAAGGAACTCCTGGGAAGTGGTGGTAGGAGGAGATTCATTTTGGTGTAAGGTGTTGAAGGACCATTTTGAGAAGACAGTGAATGGGAGAACGCCCGCGGCTTCTAAACTAGGCCAGGCGACTATTGAAGGCAAAATTTTCATCCTGGACAACTCCTTAATGATCCCGGTAGGAGGGGCAACTATAAACGTCTGGAATGACATATGGGTGAAACCGGGCCTCACTCTTAAGGACCATGCTAAACGACCAGTACCAGAAGAGATCGAGGACTTGACTGTTAGGAGCTTGGTTCTGGATATAGGAACTTGGGATGTCGAATTTCTGCTACACTAGTTTGCTGATGAAATAGTCCAGCTTATCCAAAAGGTGGAGATCCCTGTCGACCCTTCATACGCTGACTATAGAGCTTGGCTGCACACAGATGATGGTAACTTCTCCTCGAGCTCGGCATACCAGGTTCTAAGGAAGCAAAAGGAGTCAGTGTGCCAGGGAGATTGGAAAACTGTTTGGAAGCTACAAGTGCTGGTGAGAACCCAAATGTTTGCATGGCTAGTGTTACATAGAGCTTTACTAACTAATGAGCGTCGGAGAGCAAGACACATGGCTACAGAAGGCCGTTGTACACGATGTAATGCAAATGATGAATCTATCCTCCACACACTCAAGGATTGTGAAAGAATGAAGGACGTCTGGCGTCAGTTACTACCAGTGGTAAAGCAAGCCACTCTTTTCAGACCCGCGACCTTAGAAGAATGGGTGAAAGTAGCCTACGAATAGCTAAGCATTCAGAAAGAAACCTTCTGGACTATATGTCATAACCTGTGGATGTTCCGGAACAAGGAGATATTTGAAGGTGAGGAGAAGCATAGTGAACATCAAGTGAGCTGGATCACTAGGGCAGTCCAACTCAATAGCAAGTCTAGGATGAAGAAATTCGTCAACAACTGCCCGACGAAGATGATCTAGTGGAGCAAACCAGCACCAGACACGGTCAAGATAAATGTTGATGCTGCTGTCCAGAGCAAGGGAGGAGAAGTGGTGGCGATTGCAAGGGATTCACAAGGCCGATGGTTAGGAGGATGGTCGAGGAAGGTTCAGACAACTTCTGTCACAACTATAGAACTAGCGGGTATCCAGCTAGCATTCGAACAAATCTAGAGAAATGCATGGACCAGCTGCATTGTTGAGACAGAGTGTATGATTGCGACCAAGCTTTTGGAAGAGGATGCAAGAAACCACCCTAAATATGCCTACTGGATGACTAAACTAAGAAAGGAGAGGCCATGGAACATGAGGGTGCAATACGTTAGTCGAGAGTGCAACACAATGGATGATGACCTAGAAAAAAATCAACTGAAAAGTAGTTCAGATCATGAGACATATGCCTACCCTCCAAGATGTATCAGGAGGACTTACATCTCAGAAGGTACGAGTGGAAGAAACTCTAATGAAGTAGGAGATTTTCTCATGTACCTCGATTGTAATGAAATCAACCTGGAC
Source organism: Alisma plantago-aquatica (assembly GCA_963693085.1). Classification (NCBI taxonomy): domain Eukaryota; kingdom Viridiplantae; phylum Streptophyta; class Magnoliopsida; order Alismatales; family Alismataceae; genus Alisma; species Alisma plantago-aquatica. The sequence continues at coordinate 1,794,484,968 of OY856409.1, forward strand.
TGTAACAGTATGTAAGATGAATAAGTAAAGATTGTGGATTTGCCAAAAAAAATATAGCAAGCTACCAATCATGGCTCTATACAAGGAATCATCAATGGGTTTACCATCTTCATCCTTGTCAATTTTAGCAGAAGTGGACATAGGTGTAGTAGCGTGTTTGCAAGTTTCCATATTAAATCATTTTAAGAGTTCCTTGGTGTATTTCTCTTGGCTTACAAAAATTTCAGCAAGTGTTTGTTTTATTTGAAAACCAAGGAAAAATGTTAATTCACCCATAAGACTCATCTCAAATTATTTTTGCATGATATAATTGAATTGATTACATAAGGAATCATTTGAAGAACTAAAAATAATCTCATCAACATATATTGAACAACAAGAAAATCTGATTCATCCTTTCTTAAAAAAATCTGATTCATATGTTTTGAAAAATAATGTGGAATCTGATTTTCCAATAGAGAAACCATTATCAAAGAGATAATTTTTAAGTCTTTCATACCAATTTCATGATGCTTGTTTTAGACTATAAAGAGCTTTCTTAAGTTTATAAACATGGTCAAGTCTGTTAGGAAGTATAAAACTAGGTGGTTGGGTAACATATACTTCTTCTTCTATGATTCTATTTAAGAAGGCACCTTTTACATCAATTTGAAATAGTTTGATGTATTTATGGGCGGCTAGAGCTAATAACATTCTAATGACTTCAAGTCTAGCCATTGATGCATATGTTTCATCAAAGTCTATCCCTTCTTGTTGATTATATCCTTGAGCAACCAACCTAGCTTTGTTTCTAACTACTTTCCCGGCTTCATTAAGTTTGTTTCGAAAAACCCACTTAGTTCCAATGATGGTTTTGTATTGAGGTCTAAGAAATAAGTCTAATTCATTATTATTAGTAAATTAATTTAGCTCTTCTTGCATAGCCATTATCCAATACTCATCTCATAGAGATTCATTTATCTTTTTAGGTTCAAAAATTGATATAAAGTCCATGTTTACAACATCTCTAAATGATGATCAAGTTTTTACTTTATCAAGGATTTCCTATGATTAAGTCTTGGGGATGGTCCTTGATTATTCTAGGAATAGGATGTTGTGCATCATCATTATGTTGTTGAATTTTAGAATTTTGATCATCTTTTGTTGATATGGTTAGGTCCTCAATTTGATGAGTAATATCATTTAAGTTTCCATTTTCAATTTCATTTTCAGCACTCTGTGTTCTCATTTCATGAAATGTGATATGAATTGATTCCTCAACTTTTATTGAAATAATGTTGTAGATTCTAAATGATTTACTAGAAATTGAATAACCCAAGAAAAATCCTTTATGTGATTTAGGGTCAAATTTGTCTCTATCATCCTTTGTGTTCAAGATGTAACATGGTGTACCAAAGGTATGAAAATAGTCAACTCTAGATTTCTTATTAAAAATGAGTTCATAAGGAGTTTTCTTAAGATAAGAGTGAATCGACACATGGTTTATCACATAGCATGTTTTATTCATCTCGAAAGGTTATAGGTGTATTATGTTCCAATAACATTGTTCTAGCCATTTATTGTAGTGATCGGTTTTTCCTTTCTACTATCCCATTTTTTGTGGGGTACATGGAGCTAAAAAACTATGAGTATACCCTTGGGATATACAAAATTCTTCAAGGATGTTATTTTCAAACTCCCCACCGTGATCACTCCTAATGGTGCATATTTTGTTTTGTAGTTGATTTTCAATTTTAGAGCAAAATTGAATGCATATTTTAATAGTGTCGTATTTTTTTGAGAGAAAATGAACCCAAGTATATCTACTATAATCATCAACAATGACAAATTAATATCTTTTACCACCAATAGATTGAGTTCTCATGGGACCAAGCAAATCCATGTGAATTAGTTCTAATGATCTAGTAGTACTAAGCAAGGTTTTAGATTTGAAGGAAGTTTTATTTTGCTTGCCTAGAGTACATGGTTCACAATTTCCAAGTTAATCACAAGAAAGTTTAGGTAATCCACGAACAAGATCATAATTAATCAACTTTTTGATAGCATGTGAGCTTGCATGGCCTAATTTTCTATGCCATAATTTTAAAGATTCATCATTTGCAAGAAGACATGTTCCAACAATAGATTGCATAAAATTAGGTCTAAGTATATATAGATTTCCTATTCTTTTTCCTTCATAAACAACATGATTAGTGTTTTCTATGAGTAACTGGCAGTAAGATTTGTTAAATAGACCATCATAGCCACTATCACATAATTGACTAACACTAATAAAGTTGTGATGCAATCCATCTACAAGTAGCACATTTTTAGTTTGAAGGTTTGTACCAACATTACCTATCCCAATAATTTTACCTTTGGTGTTATCTCAAAATGTGACTGTTCCACTCTTCTTTTCTTCAAGTGTTTGGAAACCCTCCTTGTTTCCATTCATATGTTTAGAACAAGCACTATCAACCACCCAATCCTGCAAAATAGGTAGATTTTGGTACTCATGTGGTGGTCCTTTTGGTTAGGAGCATTAATCAAAACATTTCATGTTTTAGAATAGCTTAATATGAAGAGTTCTTTGTAGTTTTAAAGCAACAAAGTTAAATGTACAACATGTTTATGATTTTAATAAATAGTTCCTGATAGAGCCATACTTGATCAAAATTTTCTTCAATAGAAAGTGTTCTCAGTCGAAATAATTGTCGACCGGGAAGATTTGTAAGAAAATACAAGTTTTGACACAACTTTCTTTGGTCGATTATTTCTTCCACAAGAAGAGGCCTCGGTCGAGAACTTTGTCGACCGAGATGAAGTTCTATGCATTTTCAATAAGTTTATCATTTCCAAACATGTTATCATTTTCAATCAAATCATAAAAGAATATGCAAATTAAGGCTTATTTTAGTTGAGATAAGACAATGTGGATTTCAAACTGAAGTTTAGGTCAAATCTCAACTAAATGTACCATGTTTCTAAGTTTGTGGTTTTGGAACTCAAACCAAATCTTTGTCCTTATTTTTCTTGTAAGTGCATAAGATGAATAATGTCTAAGACGTAAATAATAATGATACCAATTGAAATCAATTTCATTTCTCCTTTTAGCATTGTGGTCATGAGATAGTTTGTTTTTAGGTACATACATAACTTTGGTCTTAGGTACTTGTGTCTTTCTGGCTCTAGGTTTTTGATAGGTTTTATCTTTGGGTACATAACCTAGGCCTCTCCTTCCAATTTGACCAACTGAGCTTTTTAGGATCTTATCAAGAATATCATTATTTTTCAAATTATTAATATCTTTTTGCAACTTAGCATTTTCATCCATTTTCCTTTTAGTGTCTAGCTTTTCTTGATCTAAGCTAGATAACAAGCTATCTCTTTCTTTGACAATAATATCATAATCCAAATGAGTACACATAATAGGTTGAGTTTGAAAATTATTTATCTTAGCAAGCAATACAACCTTTTCTTGAGAAAGAAAAATATAGTTTGTTTCTAGAGAAAACAACTTGACATTATGATCATTGATAGATGATTTCAAATTATCTTTTTTAGACACAAGACTTTCATTTTCAGAAAAAACAACATACAATTTAGCATGCATATCATCATTTATTTTTGTAAGCTTCTTCAATTTCTTCTTACAATCAACATATTTATCATGTAATTCTTCAATAATAGTAACCAAATCTTCTTTAGATAATTCATGAATGCTTACCTCACTTGAGTATTCATTTTCATCTTTATTAGCCATGAGACATTCCACTTCTTTCCCTCCACTTCCACTTTCATTGCTTGATTCATCCCAAGCAGCTTTGTACGCTTTATCTCCCTTGTCTTTCTTCTTGAAGGAAGATTTCTTCCCTTTCTTGGTCTTAGGACGTTCATTCTTTATAGGTCCTTTCTTTCCGCATTCAAAGCACCTAAGGGAAGAAGAGGAAGAAGCACTAGAATTTTTGTTAGATTTATAACTTCTATATTTCTTACCATTTACAATGAGTGCATCTTCTTCATCATCTCCTTCACTTGTTTCATCACTTTCTTGAGTGATGACTTTTGATTGAGCCTTGGTTGTAGCTTTTAAAGCAATGTCCTTCCTTTTTCCTTTTTGAAGTTCGGCCTCCAATCTTTCTTCTTCTTCAAGGGTGACTTCATGAGTCTCTAGATTGCCAATGAGTTGCTCCATCCTCATTGTGGTAAGGTCATTGGCTTCTTCAATGGCCGTCACCTTTGGCTTGTATTTTGGAGTCAAAGATCTAAGGATCTTGGACACCTGGTCTGCCTCACTTATATACTTACCTAATGTACTCAAGATGTTAACAATAGAATAAAATCTTGCATATATTTCACTAATAGACTCATTAAGTTTCATATGAAATTGTTCAAACTTTTGTTTAAGCATGTTAATTTTGGTATTTTTAACTTGAGTGGTACCTTCATGTGTCATTGAAAGTTTATGCCATATATCATAAGTTGTTTCACATGATAATATCCTATTAAACTTACTAATAGAAATAGAACAATATACTATGCTTACCACTTTTGCATTTAATTGAACTTGCTTTATCGTATCAGGATTCCATATTGCATATTCAATAGTAGGAGGTGCATAAGGTGAAGACACCATCATCCAAAGCTCTAGCCTTGGAATTAGAATTGTATTCTTCTTTTACAATAGGTGTACTTGCTTCCATCAAAGGGTGGTGGCCGAGTCGCATGAGTTCCTTCAAGGTTGAGGTTGCTAAGCAAGTTGTCACCCATTCTTTAAGACCTGTTAGGGATCCTTGAAGACCTGCTCTTGATACCAATTGAAAGGTCGGGGGGGGGGGGTGAATAGAGCTTTTTGATACTTCAAAAATAATTAAACACTCAACCAAAGAAGGAGGACGAAATAAGGTTGACACTTTGATGTAGAGTGGTTCCAACCTTTGAATCAAAGGTTGTCAATCCACTACCCAAGTGTCTCCAATTGGGATTTTAAAAGTGATTAATTTTATTTACCTCTCAAGGATGTTGCAATAAAATACAATCACCTTCCTTGAAGAAGCATTCACCCAGAAGTAGCCTCAAATCCTTGAAGTATCATTCTTTGAAGTAACCTCAAGCCCTTTAAACAACCTTCTCCTCCTTGAAGTAGCTCAACCACCTTTAGATAGCCTTCACCTTAAAGTAGCTCCAATATCCATTGAAGACGCCTTCTTGAAGTAATCTCAATCAACCTTGGAGAAGCCTTCTCCACCAAGAATTAGCTCCAATCAAGCTCCCTCAAGAAGCCTCCACAACTTGGAGTAGCCAAGGAGCACAAATAGCTTAACCTATGAATGGGGATTGCGAGAAAGGAAGTACACCAGTAGAGTATTATGCCTTGATCCCATATCAAGTGTTAGACCTCTCAAACCACTTAGGATGGACGTTTCTTGTATGGTGGCTAAGAGGCTATGGCTATAGGATACGAACTTAGAGCTTGAAGAACAAGATGGCAAGTGTTGTTCAACTTTGTTGCTCACTAGAATGGATTCTCAAGTGTAGCTTAGGTGCTTTAAGTGTCCTAAGGCCTCTCCTAATTATAGGGATGTTTTGAAAGTTCTTAAGGACGTTATAGGGAGTCTCTAGAGTGTTATTAGTACTTAATTATATGTTAGGTAGAAAGTAGTTAGACAACAATGGCTAATTTGTTCGTGCTTGGAAGAACAATCAAGAACCCTGCTCAGTCGACAAGTTTGTCAACCGAACATGTCTCAGTCGCACTTTTCTTCAACCGAGCCTGGGTTTAAGGAAAATGTTTACCAACATCTATTTACAACTCCCAACCACTTGGTCTAACGGTCATAAGCTTTGGATCGAGGTTGAGTTGTTCGACCATATTTTTGACTGAAACATGTTTTAGAGAACAAATGTGTAAGGTTTTGAATAGTGCTCAGTATGTTTGATCGAGGTGGTTCTCGGTTGATAAAGACTTTGACCGAGGGTGTCTCAGTCAACTAGTTTCTTAACAGAGGGTGTTCCTATTTTAGACTTTTGAACCACCTATTAAGTGTGTGTTCTAATGGATGATAATGGCTCTAACTATAGGGGGAACCTAAGTAAGAGTTGTAAGTAGATGTGGAAGATCTAATGCTTGATTTACATGATATCTAAGTACTTGTACATTATATCTTTGTACAAGTATTTACATTTGAGAACAATCATGAAAATATCAACATTTAAGTGCATTGATCTTCAACTTTCCACTTAGTAGGATCTCCTTATTACCTTTAACCCTGAAATACTCAAGTAGCACGTTAGATCCACAAGTATGAAATGCTTGTCATTATCAAAACAAAGGGTATGTTTATATCCAATTTAGCCAACAATACATATAAGTTTTAAATATAGACTTTAAGGATACCATTTTTAACAAGTTAACTAAAGACAAACATATAATGATTGGGAACATAATGTATTTTAATCATATGATCTCACCCACTTCATGCCACTCATCATCACCATTGGAAGAACATGTAATCCAAGTTATTTTCTTTTGATTGCATTGCATATTACAATATGATTTATACAATTTACATTAATATTAAAAGAAATCATTCTTTGTTTACATAACAACCATCTTGTAGATTGCATGTGCATATACCATTCATGAGGTATTTTCATAACCATGAATTTTGTTTCATAAGTTGATAGAAATGTATTACTTAATCCACCTATTGATAAAAATGAAAAAAAGAAAATAAAAAAGAGAAGAAAATTAGGAAAAAGATTGCCAAAGTGTAAATGTATCTATGTGTATCAATAAATCCTTGTTTGGTACGGTGTGGTCTGGTGTAGCTTGAGGATTTGAAAATCTAATCAATGATAATCATGTATTTGATTTTCCTTCTATTTTATTTGGTATGGTGTGGGTGGTTCTGTTTGCAATGTTTGGTTAAATAGTTGTAACTCCTTTGTTCATGCACGATGAACACAATTGGTATAGGAAGAAATGACATGTCGTTGCAGAGAAAAAAGTTCTTGTATCTATAAAAAATGTTACAAAATCATGCACGTAATGAATCAACAACTTCTATTGGCTCTAGCAAAAATAAAGTTGTAGTAAATCAAGCCTCCTGTAGGCTGTAGCTGTTAGATAGGATTTTTTCTCCCTCCATATACACACGACCACCACCCTAATAGGCCATAGTACAAATTCACGGAATTGGGTGGCAAGTGTGTAGTTGGATGAAGTTGTAATTCAACCAACTGTGCTCTACTTCACCTCCCAAATGAAAGATTGAACGCAAACTGTGAATTTATGTTTCAATGAATTTGACTTCACTTATACCAAATAGGGCCTAAGTAAAAAGAATGTGGTATTTAGTTATCACAAATACCTTTGCACTTCAATCTCTTAATGTGGAGTAGGTATCCATTTCATGCATTGCTTCTGACAAAAATAAAGTAGTTGTTAGAAAGCATCATTTTTATCCATCATTTAGGTGCATCATTTTATTGTATTTTGCATAATGACTTGGATTTTGTGTGATTCTTATTTCATGCCACCCATTTCCCTATAAGGTGGTCATGAAATGATACATCCCCTCAGTTATTCATATTTGGGGATTGCTCCATTTGTAAATCTTTCTTTTTATTTTAAAGCAGTGTTGATAGTGAGATCATGTAATACAACAAGCATATGTCCTACTAGCCATGACGTTATTTTGCATTGATGAATTTATTATATCATTGATTTGATTGTAAATATTTTTTTTATGAACATGATTGATTTATTTAGAGTAGCCACATGCTTTGTAGTTGGCCGAGACCAACTTGGGACTGATCAGTGGAGAGTGGTTAGGAGAGTTGAGTTCATTAGATTTGTCTTCTTGCTGACTTATTCAATCAAATCTAAAAGTAGTGTTTTTGTAGATGAGAAATATTCAAGATTATGTGGTTTTATTGCACACAAAATTATCATTATTTTTACACTCTAATTTGCATTTTAAAAACTAATGTATCATAATTGCACAACTTCTCATTCATATTTCACCAAGTTAGGAAATTACCATTTGCACATCAATCTTTCTTATTTTTTACATATTTAGACATTTTTTTATCATAATATGAGTTTCCCTAATAATTGCTTGTTTTATTGTAGGGAAAGTGGAAAAGAAACTCCAAAATTTTGTGGCACTGACTTCATTTTGGTAGCACCAAAACAACATCCAAAATTGAAAACAATGTAAATCTTTTCAAAAGTGCCAAAAGTCGATGGCATTGACTTTTGATGCTGACATCCAAGATTTTGAGGGTTCAAGCCCAATATGTCAGATTATTCCATGATGACTTATGACTCTATGTAGGCAAAGTCCCCACAGTTGTTGCAAGGCATCACACATCTAGACCTAGAACATAAGAAGGAGAGGAGAAAAGGCAAGAACATGGATAAAGGATCACATTGAAACCTTTGAGGAGTGATTTTGTGGCTGAAATGTCATCTATTTATGCCTATATTTGGAGGGGTTCATCATAATTCATGGCTCCCCGGTTCCATCTAGTTACTTTCATGCTTTCCCTCTTCTTTGAGACCTACTAGGATACCTTTCTCAATATATGGGGCTAATCCCCTTATGCCCTAAGACCCAATAGTGACATGTATAATTTATACTTGATAATTTCTACCTAAAAATAAATTTATTACTTAGAATTTTAAGATTATATGCTTTATTTTCCATGTTCATGTTTGATCACACTATGCATGATTTAGATATTTAATCACTTCAAAAGGTATAAGTGTTACAAAAAGTATTATTAACACAATCAATAACACACTTTGAAAGAGGGTTGACAATTATGAGGTTAAGTACCCAAAGAGTGATTGTTTATCATTTAGTCTTTTACCTGAATACTATAAAAGTGGGTACTTTACTAGATTAAATATCATATTACACCGTGAAAGTGGGTGATGCAAGATACAAATCCCTAATTCAATATAAGCAATGCTAATATGTTTTTGGATAGAAACAAATAAAGTATGAATTAGATTGTTATGAAACCAACTATCTTAGAGAATTCCCAACATATGATATCAAATTAACTTTCTACATTACTATGTTGTATCAATTCTAAGCTCTTAATCAACAATTCAATCTTTTCCATTGGCACAATTGATTTGGTTTTAGTTAGTAATAGTTTCTAGCCTCCCAATTGTCTAATATCGTGACCCATAACCCAAATTCTGATCTACTTTGACATGTACACTAGAATTAACACACACAATGATCAGCTCAGATGCTAATCCCGTGTTGAAGATGATATTAACATATTTGGTTTATAAAGACAGCTATGTATCAACAACAACAACAACCACATTCAACCAACTCATCATAATATAAGCATTTTTACCCATGTTCTTCTTTTTCCTAGTGAAAACCCCATGTATAACAAAATAGAAGAAGCAATATATGGAACACCTAATAATTCCTCTGTTGAACCCATCCCAAATGGGATGGAGTGTAGGCTCCCAGGATTCCATGCTTTTGCTCTCTCATTATTCTAATAGAGTTAGTACAAAAGGGAAGAGAGGAGTGTGAGAGGAGAGGAGCGAGAGGTCTTACAATCTTGGTTTAGGAATAAAGAAAATAGATATAAGGGGTAGTGGGAGAGAGGAGGGAATAAATAGAGTAGAGGAGGGAAGTATGAAGGTAAACAAAATTGAAGCATGACATATCATAGTGATAAATAAGATAAACATATTATAATAGAAAAAACACAAAAAGAATAATTACAAAAATCATGTAAAATACAACAACAAGTACATAAATAAAAAGTATAAAAAAAATGGAATATGGAAGTGATGAGGAGAGAGCAGGATAATAATGAGGAGAGAGAGGTAAGTAATTAGGAAAGAGAAGGGAAGTGACCAGGAGGAATGACATAAGAATGGAATATAGAGAAAACAAACATATCGCATGCAATTATACATCAATATGTAACAAAAACACATGACAACAAAAACAAAACATGACATAAATAATTATACCAAATGTTTAAATAAAAAAATGATAGTGTGTTTTCATATTATTAGTGTGCTTTCATTAGTTGCTAATGTGTTATCTTGATTACTCTATTATGTTTTCTTCATATACATACTACTTGCCCCCTCTCTCCATGCTATTATATATTCTCTATCAACTATTACTTCCCTCCTCCTCTCTTTAGAGGTGTTTTGGTTGTATTTTTTGTGTACAAGATATATGTATGTATCTATGGATTTGATTCAATTTTTTATTTGGTAATTATTAGATGTGTTTTGATTGCATTAGATGTACTTTTAGGTATATCTATTGTGTTACATTACATATTTATGCATATTATATTTTGTTAAGATTAATGTTTTTTAATATGTCTAATGTGTTTTTGTGTATATCATAATTTTATTTGTATTATTTATTATTGTACTTGTATTTTTATAAATATTTATATATAATTATTTATTTTATTTCAGAAAATATATTTGGTAACTACCTGATGCACTTTATTATAAGTGCTTTTTGTCATGTTCTTGTTTACTAATATTTACTCAATTTTCTTGATATATTTATTATCATATGTTTATTCATTTAACATGTCAATGTCTATGTTGTGTGCTACTATTATTAGTGATATTGTTTCATTATATATTTATTTGATATTTGTTTGTTGTACTTTTTCTTCCCTCAATCTCCTTATTACTTCCATCATCTCTCCTCATTACTTCCCTGAAAACTTCCCTCGCTACATATTTCCAGTTCCAAACAAATGAGAGGGCAACAAGTGTCACTAACACCTCCTCTATTACACTATCCCAAGCCGTCCCATACACTGCCCACTTATCCTCAACATGTCTCTCACATGCCATCTCATTGGCCATTCCTCTCTCCCAGCCATCCCGTCAACACCTCCCCAAAGGTGGGTGAGTGGGGGTGGGGGGTATGGTCTCTGGTTCACGGGGAGGTCCATCAAATATTTTCTTTTAGTCTTGCTAGACTTCCAAACTCCAAGTATCTTCTGGTCATCATGGGTGTTAAGTAGGGATGGGCTAGTGTATCCTAAACTACAGAAGAACCCCCCTCACCCTCATTTGAGACATGTGAAACTAATGCAAACACATATTGGCACAAATTTCCACATTACCTCTATTTCCCAACATTGATTTGGCTTCCTTTATTATGTGTCATGCTTCAATGTTTTCCAGGATTTTGGTGGTCTTAGTAACATAGGGTTTGCTCCCTGAGTTCTATGGTTTCATAATTTATTAATTTCATGCTTGATTTGTTCATAGTCTTGCATTTTGCCCTATTCATTCTCTATAGCCCCTACTATCATTGCAACATCATGCATATGATTCTCTAGGGCTCCCATATCTTTCCTAGTTGAGTTTGCCAAATCATGGATAATGTGATGTGATCATTTCTCTCAATATTAAAATTTATTTACATGTTTGATCATAGCTCTTGAGACTTGAACAAATATAATTGCAAAGAATGGATAACATGATTCAGGATCTGATCTTCAACAAATGCCCTTTGTTCAATTTACTTCTCTTACTTATGGGTTTTGAAGTCTTTTCTTGAGATTACTTGTAAACCAGTTACATAATTTAAGTTGGTGAATCCCCATTTTACCCCACGTATGATATTTCTATCATGATATCCTAGGTTTCTAAAGTAATATGCACTTTAATTACATCTGGTCACCTAAGTGGATAAAGTTATTTACTATTTACTTGCATTTGGTCACGTAAGTGGATACTGTAAAACATTTATCTCCTTTTTTTATTGGCGCATGCTACTAAAAGTTATACTAAAATCATTCATGCCCAGAAAAATGCCCAAAATACTCAAGCTAAAGATTTTATAGTCTATTACCCTACTTCTAGGTCTTGACTTGACCTGTTTTTACTATGATAATTTACAAAGATTGAAACTAAGTTAAAATTTTATATAATTATAAATACGATCAATTAATTCTATATCAATACTTTGAGGTTATGTTAATCTAACCTACTACCACTAATCATTGCCTTGACCCTAATAATTAGTTAGACATAATAAATGTACTGAATGTAACACAATGTGATAATGGAATCATAGTACATGGAAGGTACATACCTCACAATTGAATAGTAACAATTATTTTAATAAGTGAACCGGTAACACATGTAGATTAAATGACACAAACCTAGTCATTATTAGTGCATTAAAACCCTAATATCATCTGTAACACTATCCCCAGTAAATAGTTTAGTATATATTCCTAAACAATGTATGTAACAAAATATAATGTGATATAAGGAAAATATGAATCATGTAAGGTATATACCTCTTAATTAGTTTAATATAGTGAATTAGTAACACATATCAAGTACATGTTGTGAACTTAATAACTATCAATGCATTAAAGGATGTATTTGGATTATTACCTAAATCACAAACATACATGGGAAATAAAGTATTTCTAATGGAAAAAATCTAAAGATGAGGAAATATATTATAAACACCAAAATAGTGACGAATGAACATATATAATGAAAGATATTTTGACTAAGTGTTGATATTATATACCATAAGAAAACATTTAATCATAAAATCTAAAACCCTGATCTACCCTATAACACAGTCCATGAGTCAATACATGGAATTGATGTTATTCATTTTATCATTATAAGACTCTAAGTGTTATGTGTACATAGATTTGACAATCACAAATACAACATGAAATTATGGCATATTCTAAGAATTAGCACACAAAATATCACTCATAACCTTTTCAATTTTGAAAACTATTTTACGTGACATACAAAACCACATGATCAAATATAGATAAGTAATGAACCTAATGAAGCTAAATCTCTTTATATACAACTACAACCACAAAGAAACGAAATGAAGTTTTTCATACTATTGTTCAACAAATATTAGATTTCTAACTTTGTGCGGTAAATACATCCCTGACACAAGGAAGTATTATTGTAACTTAAAAATAATATACAACTCTCTTTACTTGTATATTTGGAGATAGAGTAAAAGGGGCATACTAATTTATAATTTTCTGTCATCTTAATTTTTTAGAATACATATAAATCTCCATAATCTTAGGTTAACCTAAACATTTCCATGTAGAGGGGTGAGATACTTACTCAATGAGTTATTATTTCTATGTAATAGTCTGAAGAACTTAATTTGACATTAAATATTCCCAATAAATAATTTTAACCCAATTTAATCCAAATTAAAATAATGCCTATACAAAAATATACAAGTAGGTTTGTAACGTGCATTAGTAATATTATTAAAGGATCTAAATCACATTTGTCTTTATTATCTTTATGTTCTTCCATCAATATTGATTATGAAATAATTACTTAATTGACTACTATACTAATCACCTAAACTTAACTGACTAGTCTGACTTACTGAACTATTTAACTAGACATTACAAAATAAATCAAATTTTCTCTCTTACTTTGTCATGAAATCACTCATATCATATTGTCCAGGGTAAGACACATTGATATATTTAATATACAAGTCAAACTATTTAACATGGGAACCATAAGGCCCCTAATTGAACTACTTGAGTCTGTAGTGAGGTTTCTTCATAAGGCTTGGTGGTTCCAAACAACGTCCACAGAATTATGACCTCATGTCATGGTTACTCATATGGGATGCCTATATGGAAAAAACCTATGACTCCATGTAAAGTGGCTCCACAAGGGTTGACACACTATATGGAGTAAATTTACTATCACAAAGAGTCAATCCATGAGGTTTATTCACTCCACCATGATGTCGGGTCCTATGTTGAACTGAAGTACGATCAACACCTACTTGATTGTGTGTTTGATACTTCTCATCTCAACTGTAGGCTATATATTCCTATATCTAACAATACATAAGATGTTTCAACCTTCCTGATATTTATCTACACAGATTGATTCTACAATATCCGAGATTCATAATAACCTCAAGAAATCATTAATTGTAGTCTACTTCATTTTCATGAACATAAGGCATATCATTCCGCTAGACATCTCTATTGAGCAAGATGGTGGCATATCTAGGCAAGTCGGGGTAGGATAATTCATATGACTCTAGTAGACACATAGTCGACATCAAATGTTTTGCAGTGCTTACCACTCTATCTAATGCTTGATAAATATGAAAATTGACTATTAGGATCCCATGAGAAAAAAACACCAACAAGTAAAAATATACAATCATTTTTTTTATGAAAAGAATGTAAAACAATAAAGTATCAAAATCTAAATGATAAAAATAATTGATAGAAAACTAAGAGATGTATAATAAAACACAAAGGTAAACTATATATCATAATGAAAATATAAGAAAATTGGAAATTCTAGCCTTATCTCAATAAACTATGGTTACAAAATGTTATGTTTTTATCAATTTTGATGACAAAAGTGGATGTGGCATTTTTGAATGAATCAAATCCACTAGGATAGAAATCCTAGTCTTGAACCTTGATAATAGTATGACAAACTCCCCTACAACTAGATGAGACTTATCACAAAATAGTTAAGGATCAAATCCCAAGGGACAAAGTTTTATAATACATGTCACAATTTACCATAACTGAGAAAAAATAATTACTAAAGGTATTTTGGTGCTAATAATTGGTCAATTAAGATTAATGGAAATATTGAAACAATTAATGAATAGATAGAAAGGAAGATTATAAGTACACTAGGACCCTAGATTTCACCACCACTACCTAGATCTCCCTATGTCTCTCTACAATCTATATTTACATGAAATTAAATTTATGGATCATTTAAGTTATCTACATTAATTTGTATATAAGGCTTATGTCAATTGAAAAATTATCATTCTTGTAACACAATGATGATATTTGAGAGGTCATTTACTCATCTCTCTAGGAACAACCTATTTATTATAGCATCAATAAGTTAACATAGAAATCCCAAGATTCTTATTCTTTCTCACACAATTCTGATATATAAAAACCTAACAAACATACAAACATGATGATAAAGCACTAAGAATGGAAATAAATAAGAATACCATAACAATCAAGGTTTTTACAATATAAAAATTAGAGAGAGACACAATATGGCCATGGGTAGTGAGTCTACTCCTCAAACCCTAGTAAATAATTTACTCTCAATTTATGTTTGAGGTAAAAGAAAAAGAGAGAATATGAGGCTCATGGATGAAGTGAAAACATGGTAAGAAGCTCAATGGTGTGTCAAGCCACTCATGGAATGAATGTTGAAATATCTAATCACTTCTCTGACAAATCATATATCCAAGTACAAACATGAATTTTGTTTCTAGATATTCTCTAATGCTGGCTACAATTATGAATACTATATATGGATATCCAATTGTTTTTTTATGTCACACCTCTAGATTTTGGGTTGGTACAACATCATTAGACATTTTGAAGTAATTTTCTATTGATTTATAACTCTCTTATAGTTAGCAGACTAGCAAACTTTTCAATAGGCTACTAAGAATGAATTAATAGTTTCTTAACTGTAATTTATTTCTTTTCAATTTTATGCAACTAAAACCTTTTGAGCCACTTGATTTAGATGTCATATGTGAAATATAGAGCCTTCTCTTTGACATGTGATACTTTTTGATATGTAGATTGGTCTCTTTGGTCATTCACATAGATAAATATCAAGACTTGAAATTCACTAATTGCTTGACTATTGGGACTAACTAATCGGCTAGCTTAGCAATGAAGCATCTTTGAATTAGAGTATCCAGTCAACTAGTTAAGTAGTTAATCATCAGTTAAATTTCTCAAATTCCAACATTCCCTAATGTTTAAATGCTAACTGACTAGCTGATTTAGTCAGTCTTCTAGTGGTTGGCTTCTTCTTGTTGACTAGTATACTAGTAAATCGACCAACCTGTTCTAGAATTGCATTCATTTATTGATGTAATAGCAATTCCTCCATTCTTATAGTCAAAGTTAAGCAGTGAGTAATGGTGAATGTGGCTTTAAGAGCCATGCAATGTTCATGTTGTTGATGATTTATAAGTTATGTTATTTCCCTTACATCAACTTGAAAATATACAAATATTTTTTAAATACCAAATTAAATGCTAAAGTATCGAAAAACCTAAATAAGAATTAACATGACTGAAACACAATATGGAAATGCAAAACTCAACATGAAATGTAACTAAAAATACGTTGAATAGATATTTAATAGTTGTACCTCAAAATTTTTACACTTGGTGTTGTCTAGCTTATTTCCATTAGGAATATTGGAGTCCTATTTTCCATCATGATCACATGAGAGTTTTTGATGGTTGAGCATGAATACATAGCCTATTGTAGTGGAGATGGTTGCATTATATATGCATGTACATAAAATTTTCTTAGAGGGTCTAGAAAGGATCTGGGTGGGATCGACTACTTCCTAAATCCCATATTAAGCCTCACCACTTGCACCATAAAAAGAATTTTCATGGATTGAGAAATAGATGGAATACCTCCCCTCTCATGGTGATGTCTAAGAGAAACCCAATGTGGTAGTTGGTGACGTAGACCCACTTATAAGTGTCTATTGAAACATGGTATATCAATGACATTCTAGAGTGTTATGAAGTGATGCAACATTGATGTGGTCAACATGGGCCAAGTGGGGGAATGAGGACATATATATGACGTGCTTCTCACCTTCTAGGTATCTCCAAACATGCATTCCATGTGTTTCTTGTGGGTCTATAGGGGGAGGGGCATGCATTAAATATGGCCCCACCCTTTCTAGAGTTTAGACTTGTCATGATTGGTCAAACCTAGTATTGGCTTAATATAGGGTTCAAATCCTAATATGTTGGTGTTTTTGAGGGACCAAGGATGGGACTGTCATGAGTTTTGAGTCTAATTACAACATCAAGAAAGGTATTCTATAGTGAAACATCCATAATTTGGATGTTCATCCCAGTTAATGACCCACCTGTTAAGGGAATTTAATATCTGAATCTCATGAAAATGATCTCTAACCACAAGGGGTATATGGTCATTTTTTATTGCCTCAATCAATGACTTTCCAGCACAATTGATCATTGAATCATATCTCAATATTTGATCATAGATCTAGTCAAAAGTTTCTTGATCAATGGGTATGCTGAGTATTTCAATGAATCAACTTTTTTGTATATTGGCATCCTTGAGCATGTTATTAGAATATACACATACTTCTTTCTCTCATTCCCTAGTGACTTTAGTGCCTCTCACATAGATTTGAATAGTTGTGGTATGCCCACAGTTTATCATTAAACATATTCTGATTTTTAAGTTGATTGCATATCTATATTTGTATTGTTGATATGGTTATTGACACTTCCCACAATTATTCTTGTTAGACAACCAATTTAGGCAAACTCAAAAATTGAGTGTTAATAGTTTTCACATCTCAAGATGAGGTCTAAAGTATGGCTGGTGAATTTGGTCATGATAAGGGATAAGGTGTTGAGACTGGAAAATAATAAATTTTGGTAGTTGTATCATTCTAACGTCACTGTATTTGGGTTGATGGTGGGTTCCAATCAACACATAAAAGGAGTAAAATTGACCCAGGAAGCGATCTTCTATTCATATAGTAATAACTATAAAGGAAAATAAGGCTATTTGTTTGTACAAGACTTGTGATAAATGATCATAGTGTGAGGCCTCTAAAATTAAGAGTCCCATGTTTGCAAGACTTAAATGAGTTCGTACTCGGGGAAAAATTTGAGAATTCACATTGAGTCTTGCCCTAGAGAGGCAAACATGGCTTGGAATTCATTGAAAAGGGGCTTAAAAGAGATTAAAAAAACTACATTCTATGCACATATATCTAGCCTTGGTTGGGTGTGTCCAACTTATAGATCTTATAATAGTTATACCCAAGTGGGGGCATGCATCTAATCCACACCCCAATTGGAGTGAAACATCAAGTTCCAAAAGAAGGTGCAATGTTGCCACACATTTCAAAGAGTCATTATTGGGGGTGTCTATCAGACCCGTGCCTTCTTTGATGACCTATAACAACGTCCTCAAAGCAAGAATATCCTTATATATTTGGCAATTTTACCCATTAAAGTTGTCATTGTTGACTTATTTGCGAATTGGGACGAGGAGGGTCTTCTAGGCTTAGGGACATGTGGAGTGTCCCTTCTTCACTTGATCTTCTCCTTTTCTTCTTTGAACATGACTTTTTCATCCATTTATGGGTTGTTTACTGACGCAAGAGGATACCTTCCATATTTGACCAACCTTAGGACCCTATGTTCTTATCCATTTAACATCAATATATGGTTGTTCTAGAAGTAGGATCTAATTGAGTAAGATCAAGGTCATCTGCCTAACTGTCACCTGTATGAGTTATTTGATCTTCCCTATTTCTTAGTGGATATGGAGTTGGTGAGTGTTGTTGTTTTGGTAAGTAGAGGTCAACAACTTCTATTTTAACCAATCTTTCTTAATGTCAACTTTAGAAGAGATACATCACATCACCCAAATACCTTTGCATGAAAAATGCTCTACTCAATGTGCTTCTGATTCCCTGGTACACCTGTTGGCTATTTGTTGGACATGTAGAAGACATTGGATACTTATTTTTGAGGAGGTTATGGTACTTACTTAAGTCTAACCTCTTCCCTCCAAGGCAGATGTGACTTGTGAGGTTGTCTAACCATGATCACATCATTTGGTGTACTTTATCTTATCATACCAGGGAACAAGTTTCTAGACAAGTGCTTCTGACTGTGGAAGCTATTCTTCAGAGTAAGTGCATTCTTCCTTTTATTTTATCAAAGTTTTTCCAATGCCTTACCATTACAAAGCATCATGAATTTAGAGAAGGTATAGCTATTCATCCTCTATAGATATGGTTGGTCATCCATCTTGCATGTTTCAAATTTGCACCACCTTAAGTGATATACACATTTGTCATGAAAATTTATAATAATCATCTAAGATCATCAACATTGAGATTCCTTGAATGGTACACTGGTTGGTATCTTTGACAAATCATGATATCTATTGGTGTTGGGTGGTAACCAATAGCTATGTTGAATTATTCTCTTTAATGGTGGATGTGTACCGTAATCTAAACCATTCAAGCAAAATTTAGGTCTTGTCTAACCTATAATCCAATAGATTTCCTCAACCAGTTTGGGAGGTGTCAGGTGGATCATGGTGTATAGGATGTTCTCCTAGAAAGGTGGTAAGTAGACCTATCAACTAATCAGATCATTGGCTTGCTTGAGAAATTGTTAGGTTGGAGTCATTGTCTATGTTGTTGGTAGAGGCCTACCCTCAAAGTTATAGCATCATGAGGTAATATGAGATGAATCAGAGGTTGTAGCCACATTTGGTAGTTACTTGTACTAACAAGGGTGACCTATAGTAAAGAGAAAATCCTTAGATTTTTTCTATTTTAGGATTTTATTTAGTTTACCTTATCTTTTGATATTTTTTGTTATTGTCATGGAGTTATATCTATAATTTTTGATACAAAATGAAATTATATCTTTTTGTTTTGGATACATCCCTCTTACATGATAGATTTGACTTTGAATCCAAATCTCAATTTCATGTAAGGGCTAATAATGTTTGGAGGAAATAACAACTATTTCTCCAAGCAAGGCAACTCATGAGGAAATGGAATGGATGGTGATATGGTTGTGGATATTTAAGTATTGGTGGATGGGTTCCACTTATACTCTTCCACTAGTCCCACAACCAATATGCCTTCCATGTAGTGTGTACTTATATAGGGGTGGATGCCATTTCTTGCCCTAGTTTTCAGCATGATAAGTGTTCACTCTTGGGGGAGAGAGAAGGACTTGGTGCCATGATAGGTCTTAGACAACTATTTTCCCTAGTTTTGGATAAATTGATAGTATTTTTGGATTACACTCAGTCACAAATACTTGCATAGTGATTTATATTAGACTCGAATGAAAATGTTGACACTGGTACCTAAAACCTTAAGATGAAGGTTTCTTCCTCAGTGGTCATTGATGACATGTGAAATTTTGATTCTTTTATTCCATGATCGCTACAATGCATTATTGCAAGAACATATATCACAGATATTGGTGATCACCTTGTCATGAAGTCAAGGTTCTGATGTGCAGAATGCATGAGGATTTACCATATTTGAACCTTTTGTCATCAAAATTTGGGGATCATGGAAACATTGGCCCTAACCACACTAGTGAGAAGGCCATTGGTTGTAGCATATTTCCTTTGGACCATTAGGTGTTCCATGTGGTGGAATATTGACCTTACTTGAATGAAGGATAATTATACAAGTACATAAATCCTTCATAGGAGTCTTTTAGATGAAGTGGGATCATCATCACCCTATGAAGGGTGGCGACTGGTTCACTTTTATAGTGTTCCTTATTCTGGAGAATCTTTTTTTTAGGAATAATATTGTGAAATCTTGTTAAAGTTATGTGAATTTGAATGAAATTGATTGGTTGATGATTTTTAACTAATGATTGATCGTAGATCAATGAGGTCAATGGTGGCAGTCATGGAACATTCTACCTTATCCTCAACATATGGATGAGTTAACCCTTGTCTTATCTACTCACCCATTTTTTTTTAAAAGTTGACAATTTTATTAACGCCATCACTGGGGCTTGAACTTGAGACCTCATGGTAACAAACCAAAGACATCTACTGACCCATGATTATCATCATCTTAGTTGAGAAGGGGTTTATAATATTTTTGAGGTATGTGCTTCGGTGTAGCTACCTTATTGTTAGCAACAATATCTCTTGACATGATAGGTGTTGATTGGTAATAGAAGGATGTCACCGTCCATATTGTGGAGTGTACTATAAATATCACATATGAGATATGGTCTCTCCCATATTGGGCTAAGTATACCCTCGATGCCAAGAGTGAGGTACATGTGTAGCACCAAGTCACCATTCCATAACTATTGAGGGTGCAACTTCTTTGAAAAGTATCAAGCCATACGTGCTTGATAACATTACACATGATGCAAATCAAGGGTCCTTTGTTCTTCAATCATGTTTACATATAGACACAATTATGGACCCAATCCTCCTCAAAGATGTCTACTTCTTCGAGTATGCATAAAGAAGGAAGTTTGACCTTGATTGCTAAAATAAAATCAATCCTATAGATGAGAGAGTAGGGTGTGGCCGCAGTCAAAATATGCATCAGTGTTGTAACATACTCAATTTTGAGAACCAAATCTATGATGAGATATAATTCTTAATTTCTCTGATATTGATTTCATATGCGAAGTTGTCCTTCATCTCTACTCTTATTAATCTATTTTGAGAAATCATCTTGTATAATACTACTTAGTACCCAAGGGAGATTTTGTATTGGCAATCTAGTCCCTCTTTTGATTATCACTTGTCATACTTGTAATCAGTTTGTCCAACTTGATGTTTATGTACCTAACTACCTTGATTTGACATCAAACCCACACATTACTCTCATTTTAAATACTATTAATTTAGAGTTAATGTACAATATTAATAACAATAAAATAAATTAGTATTAGAATTAATTGTATGAGTAATTAAGTTAGATGTGCATATTCATAAATGATGGTGCTAGCATCTTTGGACTTTTGTCAAATAGAAGTTAAACCCATGGTTAAAATCTTATAGCATTTGGCTTTTCCCTTTAAAAGTTATAAATGAATTAGTAAATATAATATTAATTGTAGTTATTTACTTCATATCTTATTAAATGAGGTAACAACCTCTTTGACATTTATCATGCAAACACTCGCATCCTCCCCCAACATAACACCACCCTTGACCATCGTTACAGAAAACCACAGCCTCCTTGTCCCTTCTGATACCTCCCTTCCCCAGATTCAGACCAAAGACCATCTTTCTAGCGCAAATATGAAGCTACCTATCCCAATGACTGAAGACCACAAACCCTAAAGCAACATCGGCCTCTCCATCCTCCTTCTCACAAAGACAGAAATTACCCAATTTCTTGCAATAAATATGAGACACCACTAATTCCTTCCCCGCGACGCCATTGAAAAACCACTAGAGGGTGGGGGGTGAATAGGGTTTTATGGATATTTTAATAATAATTCAACTCAAAGCAAGCAACCACAAAAATATTGGACAAGGGGACAAGGATTTAGAGTGGTTCCAACCTTAGAAAATACTAAGGCAGTCAATCCACTACCCGGTTGCTTACCCAACCGGGATTTTGAAAGTATTTAATTTTATTACCTCGCAAGGATGTTACATAAAATTACAATACTTTCACTAAACCCTTCATACAGACTTCACCTAGAAGTAGTCTCACAAACCTCAAAGCAGCCTTCCTTGAAGTAACCTCAAGATCCCCTTAAAGTAGCCTTCCTCTTGAAATAGCTTCCCGTTGAGACAACCTTCTTGAAGTAGTCCAAAGTCCACCTTCTCCACCGAGAAGACCCTTCTCCACCTGAGGAGTCAAACCCTCTCCAATCCGCAGCCTCCAACCCTAGGAGTAGCAAGGAGAGTACAAAAGATATAAAGGAACAAGAAGGAAAATAGAAATTACAATACCACTTGTAGCACAAGGCTTGATTTCCTATATCAAGCGTTTTGATCTCCTAACCAATGTATATGGAAGTGTAGGTGCTGTGGATAGGAGATGCTAGCCTATAGGACACAAATTTAGAGCAATGGAAATGTATAGCCAATGTAGGAATTGCTCAAGTGCTCACAAGAATGAATTGTCAATTGCAAGTATGAATTGTCAAGTGTAGCACAAGTGTGTTTAGGGTGTCCTATGGCTTGTCCTATTTATAGGAATGACCTATGGATGCTTAAGGAAGTTCTAGACACTTTCTAGGGGGTTCTTAGTGCTTAACTAGCCGTTAGGTAACCATTAGTTGCTTTAACAATGGCTAGTTAATTAACTCTGAAAAGTGCAGACAGAACTCTTCTCGGTCAAAGAATTGTCGACCGAGAGTCCTTCTCGGTCGAGGACTTGTCGACTGAGGGACTGTCTGGAGCAAGTGTATATAACGTTCTAATCCAACTCCCAACTACCTTGTCTGCTGTGTCTAACGACTACCTGGGTCATTCTCAGTTGAAGAGTTTGTCGACCGAGAGTGTCTCAGTTGAGCATTTTGTCGACTGAGATTAACCCTGTTTCAATGTTTTAAACCAAGTACCAAGTGTGTATATAAGTGTGCAGTTGTGACACTATTGTAGGGGATGACCTATCTAAGTGTTGTGATTGTCTAGGGAAGATATAATGCTTGATTTACATGATGTCTAAGTACTTGTACATTATATACTTGTACAAGTTTTTACATTTGATTACATTCATGACTTAAAGCAATTTTAGCATATAGATCTTCCAAGTTGTTTGTCATCCACCTAATTCCTGCAACACTCAAGTAACACATTAGATCCACAAGAATGAAATGTTTGTCATCATCGAAACAAAGGGATTATAATAATGTCCAATTTAGCCAACAACCACAACATCAGACACCAATCTATCATCTAACCCTGCCCCATCCTATATAGGGATCCCTACAATCATGGATAATGACATACTTTTAGGGTATAATCGATCACCTAGCAACCTGCAACCACCCAAACACAACCTCTACAAGTTGTTAGTCCACCCTTTGTTGCAGCTTTCCCCTCTTTTATTTAGTTGCAACACCACCTAGTGAACATGCAACCTTACCTTATGTGCTGTGGCCAAAAACCCCTCATAGTCCTCAGATCTTGACTGTAATGATAATTCCATTCTTAAACAATAGGGAGCCAATTTACCACCAAAGACACTACAAATGATGATCAAGACAACTTCTTTGCTATCAAGACATGGCCTGGAGTCATTGGACTCTAGCGATCTCACAACCTACAAACTCAAATCCCACGAGGATTTGGTCTTGCAACCCTCATATGAATTGGAAGTTGTAAACTCCTCTCCCTCATCTACTAGAAACAATAAAGAGATTCAAGGACCTACAATTCCTCATGGAACAGATCTATAAACCAAGGATGCAAAACCCAACATCGACAATGGTTGCATATTAGTTAGGAGACCTACTCTATTTCCCTAAAGCAGAATTGTGAGAAGTTGGATGCCTTCTTGACCCACCTCATCAAAAGAACAATCACTAGTCTTGTAAGCATATGATTTGGTAAGTTAATAATCATCCTTGTGTAGTTTCTATTTCAGATAATTGAGTAATAAGATGAGGATCTAGTGTTAAAACCTACTTGTAACAAATTACTAGACCACTTAGTCAATAGCCCTATTATTTACCTACTATTAATAGGCATTTGATTTTAGTAATTTATGGTAGTTCATATTTTTACATACTAAGAAATGATAACATTTGAAGATATGAAATATGGATACCATGACAGCAAGTATATTAGTCAACTAAACACATATATACTCTATGTTTATGTATACACATCTCAGTATATTAATAAATAGAAAATATTTAGTTCGTAACTCACTAATAACTAGGTCATTGTCACTAGTTTAGATGTAAAGAAATATCAAATCTAAATCCCTTGGGTAATAATAGTTGACAGAATAATATGTTATGTTTGACTTATTTAATAAATGGAATAACAAAATACTAGATAAGTAGAATAGAATACCCAAGACTATATTTATAATTAGATGGGTAATGTAGACATGTCAGACTCATGTATCCAAGATAGACAATATGGATCAAAAATCAGAATTGGAATTATGATCATAGGTAACTGATTACTAGTGTATATAATGTTTTTAAATGGAGAGGAATATTTATATGTAACAATTACTCCACCTATGTATAAGTAATTGAATAAACATGCAACCATATATAATTCAATATTAGTACCAAATAATTTTTTTACCCATATGGACAGTAATAAATATACAAATATTCACTTGTTCACATGATTGCAACCCTGAAAGTGGATAATGAAAAAAAAAACAAAATATGAATCAAACAGAGTAAAGCTAACCCTGACAAAAGTAAACAACATTTGATTCCAAGCCAACAATAACCATATTGTTCCAAATTATAAATACCTCTCTTCATCAACTCTTGGAGTTTTTGAATCTTTGTAATGAAAATATTGGACTCTTTCTTGATATAAAGATATGTGATTTTTGATTTTTTTTATTGAACTATTTTATTTACCTCTTTAATTTTGGATTTTGTTATTGGACTATTTTATTTACCTCTTTAATTTTGTTGAATAATATTTTGCAAAAGCAGTGACCCCAATTTGTTTTTAGCCTTGTCCCTCTATTGAAGATCACCACAATTAGTTGAATCTTGGATATTGTGGGATAATTGATAAATGGTTGGACTTAACTTTGGCACAAAAATTTGAATATTGGATAAGAGCTTTGGTTCACTAGATTCACTAGATTCAGTAGGTCATACCCCCAACCCTGCGTAGTGGATAATGGACATAGAGGTCCTCTAATAGTGGTTACCCCCACATGCCAAAGTGTCATTCTCTCATAGAGGGGAGAACACTAGGCACCTATCCTTGGATAAGACAAAATATTAGATTTCTTATGCCAGTGGATAAATCATTTCATTCTAAACAACTTGATATCTTGGTATTAATTTTGAGAAAAATCATTTCATTTTGAAATTTCTTGATAGTAGTCTTGAGAATCTTTCTATTGTTTCTAGTTACCACTTGGAATTGTTGTAATCTTTTGTAACTAACATGATAACTAGTCCATCTTCTTATTATTGCCATAGTCCACCAAGCATAATTGGCTATATTTTGATTGAATAAATCCCTATTTTTAAATAGCTCAATATTTGAATTTAGTACTAGCCTTGTAGACTTATGTTTCCCTTCTTGGGTTCATGTGTGGTTTATTTTCCTCAGGGAATTTATGGACATGTAATATGAAGCATACTTAGAAGAGACACACATGAGCTGTCCTCTAGTGAAGAGTAGATAGGAATCCTACCTATTACTTATTTTTTTACTCCTATGTATAAGCTTCTACTACTCTAATATAAAACATGATTGTAAAAAAAGGTATGTTTATAATCAAATACATTTTTTTGAATATTTGATCATAAGGATCAGGTCTTTACAGATGTCCTATATGACAAAAGGCATATGAGTAACTCCTTATACCACTCTCAACTGGACTCAATAATCTTTTTGAGTTTCTTGATGAGGTTCTTATGCACTACTTTGATTGATCTATTCATATGAGGTCAATAAGGAGATTTCATTTGATGCTTGATGCTAAAAGATACTCTTGCATTGTCTTTGCAATGAAGTTAGTGCCATTGCCAGAGACGATCTCGTTGAGAACACCATAGTGGGTGACAATGTTTTGTGGAAGAACTTGATGACCTATGTGAGTGAGGAAATAGACAAGGAGATTTCTTCTACCCATTTGGTGAAGTATTTGGTGGTGACCAATATGAATCAATTGCCTTTGGAGTTGTACATGTGATCTTTCTATTCAAATCTAGTCCCCATACAATGAATGTCAATGAAATCTCCACATTGTATCAATCAGTGGGGGTATATGTCTATGATGATCATGAAGTTAGTAGATGCAAAACTTGCATACATAACATGTACAATCTGACTCCATTGTACTTGAGCAACTGTATGTACTTAGGCACAAACACACCACCCGTATTACTATCATAGATTCCCTCATGAACTTTGCACACAACTCTTTCAGGTTCTTCCTCGTTGAGTTAGTGTGGGAGCATCTCATTTAAAGGAATGTCAGTGTACCATGACAACTCCTGAAAATGTAATTGATTTCTAGGTGCATAATTGTCCCCTAGACACACCTAGATGTGCCTTTAGGGAAACACTATCTTTGGGAAATGCTCAATTTTATGGAACTAGTGCTCCCATCCTCGAGGGCTTTGCTTGATTTTTCATGCAATAAGAAGGCAGAGTAGCATTTTGACATCGACTGAGACATTGTTTGTAATTATATGTCGATCACATATGCTAGAGTTTCTAGTGCCACCCTTTACATTTTTGTATCTCTTGTATTGGATGAATTTGATCCTGGCAAACTCTTCCACTAACTTTGAGAGAACCTCCTGGTATGGGATGAGATGCTCCTACTTTGTCTTCCACTCACACTTCACTTCAAACATGATGAGCTAGGAATCTCCAATCATGTTGATCTTTTGAATAGCCATCCTTTTGGCTGCTTACAAGCCTAGTGTGCATGCTTCATATTTGTCTACATTATTTCTGGCTTCAAACTACAGTTGCATGACAATGTGTTCCCCTATTTGATAAATGAGAACAACTCATATGCCATTTCCTTGATAGTTTGAAACACCATAGAACAATATGGTCCATGTTTCATCATGACCTAACATGGTAGTTGTTGTAATATTGACCATGCTGATGTTGCAATTGGGAAATTTCAAAGTCCACATCTATTGGGAGAGACTGGGGATTTTCACTAACTAATCTTCAAATTATTATGGTTTAACTCTTTCATGGGTATGCAAATGGTATCAAATTTGGAGAGCAAAACCTACCATTTGGCATATCAATTAATCACGTCAAACCTATGTCCTAGATTTACTCCTTCAACCTGCTTTGATAACTTAACTTTGTGTTTGGATGCTCATTTACATCCTAGTTGTATATGTAATAGGTTTATGATGTTTTTGTATTGAGGGTATACGAGAAAATTCTCCATTCTTAGGGGTTCATTTTGCAATTTGCACATAGCATACCTTCCCCCCTCTCCCTCTCATTTGAACTTGGTATGGTGCCCTGTGATCACCTAACCAAGCTCCCTACCTTCCTGTCACTTGAGGACAGATGGATGCACACTACATTCTCATTGATTGAAGACTAATATAGGTAACCCACTTGTTTGTCTTCTGTGTTTTCATCGATTTGGGGATCAAGATGAATACCAATGAACCTACTTGTCATCATCAAATGATGACATCAAGCTTGGCTGATCATGAATGCATATTCATCCTAATTTTAGTTGCATTTTCAACTTAGTTTTGCATTCATTCCCATCATTTTACTTTCGATCTAGATTACATTTAGGTTTTCTTAATTTTATGTTATTTTGTAGGATTTTGATCCAAAGCCTAGTTTTTATTGTAGTTTTGAGTTTCATATCTCATGCAACAACGTATGAGGTCTCGCCAACCGACTAGCGACACAAAAAAAATTATGATAAATGTACCAAATTTATGTTGATTTATCCCTTCATCAATTGATGGTTCCATAGGTTGATGCTTCCATAGGTTGATGCTTCATATGTGTAGACCCTATGACACACACTAATAGCCCCCTAGAGGGAGGGTGCCTTGCATTGAAGTTGTGTTGGTGTTCCCTGCAGATTACCTTTCCATTGATTGAATATAGTTGGAAAGTTCTATCAACAACTGACAATTAACCCCCTCACTCCTTCTGATGGAATTCCATAACCTGCCTACAGATGGTCATCCTCCTATGGAAGTTCTACACCCAAATTATGATGGAAAACCTACACCTACCTATCGACCAATATGGAGGAATGAATTCCCCCATGCCATCAACTAATGAATCTCTGCCTTCATCTTCTAAAGGGAGTTATGCAATAATAAATGGTGAAACTACATGTGCCTCAACTGACAAAGCTTTTGCATGTTTTTCAACTGATGGAACCTTCATGCATTTTCCTTTTGATGGGAACTCTAAGAGTCACCATACTTTTCATCTACCTCTCATTGCTGCCTCTTCATGTCCATGGCATCCAAGACTCAATTATAGGTGGCCAGAGGGGGTTCCAACCTCTAGCCTTCTCCTATAAATATAAGGCCACTACCTTCAAGAAAGGGATCACTCTTCTCCAGATTCTAGGCTGCCACGATCCATACTCCACTCTAGGAAGACAATCCCTTTTAATGGTTTCCATAGGTTGATGACCATATCAATTGGAAATCATCACTCCACTTAGGATTGACCTCTGCATCTAGAAATAGGGAGATTAACAATGCCTTCTCCACCATCCTTCCACATACTAGTTCCCCATATACAGATCAGATCAAAGTAAGAAGGGTGATCAAGAAGAAGGGTCACCCAACGACAATCATGGATGTTTCCTACTACTGTGTTGGATCATCCCCATCTCTAAGCATGAAGGCTATTGTCACACACTCCAAGACTGTATCCCTTCTACCCACAAAGACTATGACTATCTCTTTCCTTTCCCATTTTGTTCTAATCTTGCTAAGAGGAGTGAGTTGTTTCTTGCACTAGGGTGGGGGGAGTAGCCTCACTGCCTTCTTTTTGTTCTTTTATTGTATCTGAAAATGTATGAACCTTGTTGCATTTTGAATCAATCATTTTATGCTTGTATTCTTTTCTAATTAGTAGGATTACATATTTATTGTGATCTTGGGTGAAGAGGACTTTGAACTTTTTATCTAGGATTTTGTTTGGTTCTTATTAAACCCTTGATGAGAACTTCAGATAGGTATTTTCTGAGGCAATGAGTATATGATCCTCAGGTAGCACAATAGTGAGCCTAGCATGATATCTATCCAGGTTTAATCCTAATGCTGTAAGGGGGATTTACCTGGTCTAATTGTGAATTAGTCATACTTATTTGTGGTTTCGTTAGAGAGTGAAAGTAGGTAATGGTAACAAAACCCTCTCACCATAGTGTTCCCATCCATCAATAATCTTAGATTATATTTCAGTCTTTTTTCCTCGGACTTTAGTTTTAATCAACCATCAACCTTCTTGAAATAAATGCTCTTTCTAATTTGATTAATCAATCAATCAATTCTTAAAAATGTTTCGGATAGATACTTAACTATACTATGATAAGATATGTCCTCTTGCAAGTGGTGATTACTGTGTGTAGTTTAAGTAAAAATCTAGGGACTTTTTCCTAGGTGAATTTGCATGTACAATAATATACACAACAAACTTTGATGCTGTTGCCAAGGACAATGGAATTGTTGATTTTTTTGTTGTTGTAAAAATTGGAGAATCTATTGAACCCGTGTCCATGAGGTATTAAACAAAGACCTTCCACTTACAATCAACTCTCTTAACCACTCAGGGTCCACTACTTTGGTAATGGAATTCTTGATTGATTCAATCTAATTAGGATTAGTTAAATTTTTATTTTTTCATTTGATTATTTTGAAAATCTTCTTGAAGTTATCCTCATTGAGCATTATAAACAAATTTTCTATCTTTTAGGCATTCAAATAATATGGAGTGATAGACATCGCAATGTGTACACTATTAGATATGTGGATACTACAACAGTGATGTGTGGGGATGCCCTAGATTGTCTCCACAATTAAAGTGGATGCTACATGGGATCATCATAGAGAAGAATGCCATGCTTTCTTATGATTGTAGAGTTGAAGTTGACTTCAACCCACAATATTTTGGAGGCTTCTAGGATGAGCCATGCTACGACAATCAATTTTTCAATGTGGCCAATGATAATCAATAGTACCATGTGTTGGTATGTATTCCTAGAGAGACAAGCATATGATGATTGCAATGATGCATTAAATACCTAACTTGATAATTATAAAGGCAATTCCATCTATTATGTTTGTCTCAATCATGAGATGATGACACATAAATAGTATATGTCTAAAGAATGATGTTGTGTGATGACATATATTTTTAGGTTAAGGACTTGAACAATGACATCATGTGTATGATCAGAGAACATACATTTTTGTTATGTCCCTAGTCGGATATTACTTTGGAAGCAAAATAGATGATAGTAATACATAAGGATAGATTGTGTGTTGAATGACGACAGAGTCTCATTAGTCATGATATGTGATATCAAGTCAAGCACACAATTACACATTAGGGAACAATGTATCAAACATACCCACCTTGAGAGTGATACATAGATACCATGGAATGGTAGTCAGAATCAAATCTCATAGTGATAGTGGTGATTGTGGTTCTTAGACCTGAAGTCACTACACTCATCACATGTCATTCTTTGTACTTTTACGTTATCCATCGTGGCCTTGAATTAGGGTTTCCATAAAGGTGATGCTCGGGTACTCTGTGACACATGGGGTTTAAGTGTGAGTGATGTAGATGGGATTTGTCCCTCCTATAGGAGATTGATTTCCATGTATCTTGATAAGCGAGGTAGAGAAGTGTATGTTCGTACTCATGTGATTAAATATATGATATGTGAACTCACATGCATCTCAGATAGTCTTCTCTAGTTCAAGGAACATGGATTGAATGTTGAAGAGTATGACGATTCCATGCCTCGAGTTTAATCTAGATATTAGAGACAAAGGAACTATACAATCATGGTAACGCTGATCATGGATTGTAGGTTGAAGTTCTTCTCCAACTTTCTAAATTACTTGGGTAGCAAAGATGTGTTGCTAGATACAACCCATTGCTTGTGATGCCATAAATTGGTTATGGACATTCACTGCCAATGTAATTTGGGAGCTATAGGGTCATACACATAGGATGCACTTAGAGCACGAGTTTATTCATGAATGATATTTAACTTGATTATTATAAGTGTTTAGGTATTCAATTAAACAACTAAGGTTCAAAATTGACTAATTGGACTTTGAATCGACCGATTGAAGTGTTGAGCTGATCGGTTGGAGTGTCAGGACACTTGTAAACAACAATTGGCAGAATATTTGCCTAAGATGGACATGTGAAATGACCATTTCACATACGAAACAACCATTTCACATATAAAACAACTATTTTAAAAGTGAAACAACTATTTCATGATGTGAATTGACTGGTTCATCATCTGGATTGTCCAATTCAATGATCAATTCGATTGGATCAAGGATTGAAAATAGGAAACTACTGAAATGACCAGTTCAGTGGATGAGCTTACTAGTTCACCCTTTCAACCGACTAGTTGGATAGTGAACCAATAAGTTCACCATTAATAGTTTCTAGAAAATTCATGAATTCCGTCTCTTTGACTCCCAAACTGATTGGAAACCCTGACCCTAACCTGTTGGGAAATATGGGCACAAAGTATAGAACCAGAAACAAAAAAATTATCTATCCGTAATCCCATACCAACAAGAATGCGTCAAATACTATAAAATAGGAATGATGGTTTAATGAGTTATACTTGGTTGTGGAGCAAGTCCAGTGACAAAAATCACATCAATGCAACTATTAACTAGTTGCCCTTGTACGGTGGCTATGCAACTCCTGGTCTTCACCATGGACAACAGACACGAACAACTTCTGCAGCACTCCTGTGGTCTCGCCACAGACTACAGGCTGACTTTGCTCTCTGAGTATTAGCTAAAGGACTCTTGCCTCTAGAGTAGTCCACACATACCAACTAGAATTCTTGTTGTTCAGATACAACAGACAGGGAGGAGTTGTCCCTCCTGTTGGTGTACTAGTCACCAACTTTCTCTCCAACAATAACAATCTCAGTTGTTCTCTCCCTTGCTATCCCTCCCTTATCAGGTAGGACTTGCTTGACTCTCTTAGTTACCACAACCAGAGAGGACAAAAATTTTCATAGGAACTGATTCTCAGTTGTCTGTGTTGTTTTCTAGGAAGCCCCCAATACCTCTCCATTTATAAGTGAGGTTTGGGTCAAGGTTCTCACTCTATACGCGATTGTGCAGGAGTGGAAGGGATCAAAAGATCTTGAATTTTCACAACCTGCAACCATCAAAGTGGTCGTATGGCACACCCATGCGATCGTATGGTGCATGAGATGGTCATCTCGTAATTTCCCAATCGCACACCAATTTGGCAATTTCAATTCCAATTAATATCACGTATTGATTCCTTGCACTCCAAGTAATGTGCAATTGAATAAGTTTGGAAAAATCCAGAACCTTCGTTTGATCCAACTGAGCTATCTCACCCAAGTGATACACCCATCTTGTTCACCCAGACGTCTGTCTGGTGAACCTGAGTTGAGACAGTTGGTTCAATCACATTGAACCGATCGGTTCATGGGCAGAACTTAACCAATTCAAACTCTGATTAGCTAACAACCCAAACGGTCATCTCAACACTTGAGATGCCCGTCTGACTGCCCAAACAGATGTCTCACTTAGTGAGATGGTTGTTTGGTAGACCAATCAGCCAACTAGTTGATTCATTGTGTGAATTGAATACCTATGCACTTTGGTAATCAATTCAATCACCATTCAAGATAAATTCCTCTTCTAGATGACTTCCTTTGTGTGTGACCCTATAGGTCCCATATCACATTGGCAGTGAATGTCCATAAATACCTTATGACATCACAAGTAAGGAGTGGTGCCTAGTCACACATTAGTGCTACCCAAGTGAATGGAAAGTTGGAGAACAACTTCAACCTACAATCTATGTAAGATGTTACAGTGATTGTACATATCCAGAGTAAACTCGAGGCATGGACTCATCATCCTATCAACATTCATCTCATGTTTCTTGAACCAAGAGCAGAATGTCTGAGATAATGTGACCTCAATGTCATATACTGATTCACATGTGCATGCACATGCATTTCTCAGTCTCTCTTATCAAGTGGCCAGGATATCATACTCCAGTAGGAGGGACAAATACCATATCTATCACTCATATTCTATCCCCATGTGTCAAAGTCACCCAATCATCACTGTGATAAAACCCATGTTTCAAGACTGCTTTTGATGATGTCAAAGTGCACCCAACGACATGTGACAAGTGCAGTAATTTCAGGTTTAAGAATCAAAATCACTACTCTCACAATGAGAGATTACTATGACCACCAATGATGGTTTCCATGTCTCACTCTCAAGGTGGGTATGCCCGATACACTGTTCTCTAACATGTATCTGTGTGCTTGGTTTGATATTGCCATATCATGAATAATGAGATTATGTCATCAACCAACCCACACTGTAGTCTTATGTGTTACTAGTGTCTATCTACCTTGCGCAGTAACAACTGACTAGGGACATAACATGATCATACACACTCTTAACATTTATATGATCTCATCCTTCAAGGCTAATACTTGAAGACATACATCATTGAGTATTATCATTCTTTAAACGTTCACAATGTTTCCTCATTATCTCGTAACTTAGTGAAATAGAATGAATTGGAAGCTTGCCTTTATATGTATTAATCAAATTCTTTATGGTATATGCCATGTCAATCATCACATGATTGGCTCTGAGGACATACCTTATCAATAAACTCCCACTTGCACTTAGAGCCAATCACCCACGAATCTCATCCTCAGTGATCCAAAAATGTCCACCAAGTTTCTACTACACAAGTGCTAAATGTAGCTGGTTATCAACACTTTGCTATTAGTCGATATATGCATGGTTCTTTATCTCTTCAATTTGAGATGAAACCACTGTAATATGGTATCTGATATTCCTTGCCTAACACTTAGATCCATTATTTTCACAGTACTTTTACTGAGTCATCAATGGTTGGAACATCAATGAGTTCATCATATGAACTTTTAGATCCATATAGTATCACTTTGTGTTCATAACACAAATATACTCAACTTCTATTATAGAATAGAATTCATGGCTATTAGTTTAGAACCCTTCCAACTAACAACATTTCTCCTTTTTAAATCAAACATATTTTATTGCGACCACTTTTGTCATTAAGGAATCTTGCATAGATGTAACTCTTTACACCCAACTCTTCCTTTTATTGCTATTCTTTATGACTAGCAATCTATCCTTAAGTACTTTATAAGTACTACTAGATATCTTTAATGAACTTCCAATAACCCTTATTGGAATTTATTATCATCTTGCCATGTCTAAACATATAAGATTATATGGGATAATCACACTTATAGCATTCATGATAGATCCATCATATGCCATCTAATTCATGATATTTTTGTTCTTCACAATAATTGGAACATATGGTTCATGAGAGACTAATACAAATTCTCTCTCATTAAATCCTTCCATGTTGAACTCCTTCAACACATTGCTATTGTATGTGCTCAAACTTCCATTGTGAAACATCCAAGAGCTATCTCATAGGTCTTTATCCTTATCTCATAAGATGTTTCATTTCATCCTTCATTACTGAAGGTATTTTTCATGCCATATCTGAATATGCACAATATTGAGATATTATTCCTCATCATATGTGGAATATTAGTAAATGCTCCCACTAAATCTTTTGTAATCACATATTTTATGTTTTATTTGGATTCAAGTCAAACTCTTTGACGATCTTGTCAAATCAAAAGATCCCTTTTCTAAGGTGCTTGTTTCAATCCCAGATTTAACTTTGTAGTTTATAGACTTTATTTGCATTCTTGAAGTTATTAAACCTCTTAGGTTGTGTCACATACACATCCTCTGATGTATTCCTTTAAGGAATATGGTTTTATCTTCATATGTCAAATCTCTTAGTATATTTTAACTATAACAACAAGCATGACAATTGGTAAAGGAGTTTCTATCACGTTCAACAACTTGAAATGTTTTGAAAAACTATTTAACCAATCTGTCCCTTTATGTTATCCATGTAGTCCTTTACCACAAGACCTGGTTACACCTTTTAGGTAGTACCTCTTAAGGTGGTGCTTTCAAGGTCCTACCTTGTTAGCTTACATGGTTTCCATATTACTTAGAAATAGCTTCTAGTTGATTAGTTGGCTCATTCTATATGACCAACCCATCTGAATTGTTGGATTCACAATCCTCCAATCTTAGATATGTTCTACTACAACTATTTTGTTCTATGTTCTATGATGAACTCGATATTCACAACAATTTGTGATTCTCTTAGTTCTCATTGTACCTCTTTGTTAACCTTGAACATTTCGAGTTTTACTTTCTCACACTAATTCTTTAGGAACTCAATTATCCTATCAAAAAAACATTTTTGCTATTGGATTGGTATTAATAGTAACATTCAACAATTATGGTATGTGGATAAAACTTTTTCAAGAAACTATTTTCTCAATGTAGGTCTCATTCCTCTAGACATATCAGGACATTCCCAAATCATATCATATATGATGTCTTATAAACCATTCAGATGGTACATTATTTAGTGATAGGTATATATTTATGAGTATAAGAAGATTAGATTAATTGATAACCATATCATGACTCATAACGGTATAATTCCTTCATTCTGACACATCTTTATGTTCAAATGGACTTGACTTGTGATACATTATCACAGTTATTTTCTGAAGATTCTCGAGTTATTGATGTAAAGTATTTCAACATGTGATCTCATCAAAGTTTCTCAATACTTTCATCAAAGTCATACTTCATTTATAATCTCCTTTAACATTTCAAGAAATTAATGCTTCTATTTTATTGAGTACATATCATCAAATTATCAGTAATAGAAATGATGTATAAATAATTATCTATAACATCCATTTCATAAGATCTTCATGCAACATATGTATAAGGTCAGATGGAAAGCATATCCTCCCACTACATCTAGTGAAGGATGTCATGTCACATTGTTTGTAAATAAGGCTTTGCATGTTTCCTTAGGTTCGATAACCAAGGGAATCTAGATTAATATCAATATGTATTCTAGACATGCATTTCTTATATTTACGTCTAAGGTGACTAATTGCTAATGATAATCTTGAGTTATCAATTATAATCCTTTGGTATTAATGTTATAAACATTCATCTCAAAATATTTCATACAAAGACCATTTAGATGCTTGGGCATTGCCATGCAAGATCATATCTTTGAAACAAAAACATAATATCTCACTTTATTGGTTTATCATCCTTGTCATACAAGATGCTTTAATGTATATGTTTCTATTTTATGGCAAAATGAAACAATAGATATACTAACTCTATTACATGCCCATTTGGCTAAGATAAATTTAAATTTAGACTACAGATTCCGTGACTCTTGCTCTGCCTTGTCCATCTTTGTCCTTACATGAAGGCTTTTACTTCTTGTCGGATCCTACATATCAAGTATTTCTGATCTCTGTTTGGTATAACATTCCAAATTAAGAAGTAATCAAATTTATCTTATATTATTTATACCTAAAGTGGAGGTCTCAGTGCCTTCCTTTTTCTTCTTTAGTTCCTCTAACCAGAGTGGGCAATTTCTTTTCGAATGTCTAGGCTGGTGACAATGGTGGCACTCACCTCTTACTTTCTTTACTCCACCTTTTTCTTTGAGATCAGAAAACTTGGGGTTCTAGCCAGCTTTAGAACTCTTCTTAGCTTTGCCTTTGCCTTTGCCTTTAGAATTCCCCTTTGTCTTGTTGATCATCATCACAGACTTGATCTTGTCTTTCTTCATCTGTGTCTTAGTTGTTCTCAAAATGCCCAACAACTCTATTAATGTCTTGTTAAAGTTGTTCATATTGTAGTTCATGACAAACTAATTGTATGACTCTGGCAGGGACACCAGAATAAGGTCAATGGACAACTCTTGACCCAAGGGGAATCCCAGTCAGTCTAGGTTCTCTACATACCCAATGAGTTTGAGTACATGAGGACCTACTGGATCTCCCTTTGCCATGCTACATTTGAACAACGCCTTGGAGACATAATATATCTCTTATCTTGCCGGATCGTGATACATGTTCTTGAGATGTGTGACAATCTCAATCACACCCATATTCTCATGCTGCCTCTGTAACTCATAGTTCATGGAGCACAACATCAGACACTTGACATCTACAACGTCTTCAATATGCTTCTTATAAGCATCCTTGTCATCCCTTGAAGCATTTTTAGGTGGTTCCTATGGTTCTAGCATTTTCACAACATAGAGCTTTTGCTCCTGTGTGAGAATAATTCTCAGCGTCCTGTACCAGTCATGGAAGTTGTTCCCAGTTAATTTATCCTTCTGAAGGACCGATCACAGAGAAAGTGATTGTGGTTCTTTGCCATTTGATTCTACAAAAGAATTTGCAATTTTATCAAAAACTCATTTTTGATTTGATTTGATTTGACTGAATTTGAGTGATAATAATTCGGGTCTTCAATTAATTATTATTCTTTATTTTTATGAAATCGACAACCCTCAAGTATCAATTTGGGAAATTGTAGTGAACAATTTTCTAATGAGCAAGATCCAAGATAATTAAACTATGGCCCGACTAATGCCGCAAACATAGTTAATTACCAAGGTAGGAAACTTTTTCCAATTGCATCATATGCAATTTTTGATAGATAATATACAAAACTCTTTTCCACAATTATCTACATGCTTCTTGGCCCAGACACGCTGAGAATCACCAATTAATCCTGAACCAATAACCAATATGATAATAATGAACCCCACTTTGGCAAAACCTACATTACTACCATCACACTTCCATGAGGTAGATGACACACCATGCTTTGACGTAACCTAAGCTTGGTTGAATAAGTTTTTTATGTGTATTGCTATGGGAAAGCATCTTAGACTTAATATGTTTGATTGAGGGGTTTTATATATATCATATATTTGTATACATACGCTGTATCCAATCACCACACATATAATACATATCATATACATTCTATATCCCAATGTGTAAACATGCATTATAAAATAAAAATCGATGATTATGTCCATGTCTACTTGTAATTTCTTGGAGCCACAAGGAATTACTACCACCTAGGTCAATCATCACATCATATGTATGAACCTGCTATTGGTGTAGACATCTGCTTGCCAATATGGGTAGATTGGTTCAACTCTTGAACCATTCGTCTCACCTCTTGGCCAGTTGGTTGGTCCTCCAGGATGGTCATCTGGCATCCTATCCAACTGATGTTTAGACTCCTTCTAGATGGTCAGTTGGTCCCACCAGACGGTCGTCTGGTTCCATCATTCTGTCCTCCATGGTCCTCTAGACGGTCGACTTGTCTCACAAATTGGTCATCTCATCTAGTGATGATTGTCTTCACTGTCGTTGCAAGAAAAGAAACTATCATATTACTAATAAAATATTACATTGTAAATAGAAACCTTGAGTTACATTCTAGGGAGCAAAGATAGGAAAGAATTAACTTTACATTGGGAAGATGGAGGTAGAGGTTCGGTACACAGACTGAGATAAATAGGAATAAAACCAAACCATCCAACCACACATAGATATTGGATATTGGTCATAACCATGATACACATCCACCATCAAAACCACTTTTAGGATGACATGTGTAAATTGCATATATATGTATGTATATATATATATATATTATTTTGTGATTATGTGGTCTTTGATCGAATACACATATGAGACAATTTAAATATTCATATCATATCCAATAAATAAACAAATAAATAAAAAATGTGATCATATCAATTATGCTAAATCATAATAAATTGATGTGACTCCGATACCAGTGTTGGGAAATACAGGCACATAGTATAATAAAAGAAACAAAAAAATTATCTATGTGTGTTCCCATATCAGCAAGATCATGTCAACTTCTATGAAATAGGAAGGATAGTTTAATGAGTTATACCTGGTCCTGGTGCAAGTCCAACAACAAAACTCGCTACAATGCAACTATGAACTAGTTCCTTGGATGGTGTGGCTTTGCATCTCCTGGTCTTCACCACAGACAGTGGATATGAACAACTTTTACAGTGCTCCTTTCATCTTGCCATGGACTGTAGGCTAACTTTTCTCTCTAAGCAACAACCAAAGGACTCCTACCTCTATATTAGTCCACACGGACCAAGTAGAACAGACAGGAGTTGTCCCTCTCGTTGGTGTACTAGTCACCAACTTGCTCTCCCACAACAACAATCTCAATTGTTCCCTCCCTTGCTATCCCTACCTTGTCGGGTAGGACTTGCTTGGGCTCTCTGGGTTACCACAACCAGAGAGGATAATAGTTGTCAAAGGAACTGATTCTCAGTTATTTGTGTTGTGTTCTGTGAATCCCCCATGACCCCTCTATTTATAAGCGGGGTTTGGGTCAGGGTTCCCAGTATGTATGGGAATGTACGGGAGTGGAAGGGACCGAAAGATCTTGAATTTTTACAATCTATGACCATTGAAATGGTCATCTGGCACACCCAGATGGTTGTATGGTGCACGAGACGATCGTCTCACAGTACGAAATGGTCGTCTAGGAGTTTCCCAATCACACACGTATTTGGCAATTTTGATTCCAATTAATACCACATATTAATTCATTGCACTCCAAGTAATGTGCAACCAAATAAGTTCGGGAAACATCCAAAACCTTCATTCAGCTCAACCGAGCCATCTCACCCATGCAAGATACCTATCTCATTCATCCAGACGACCGTCTAGTGAACCTGAGTTGAGCCGGTCAGTTCAATCACATTGAACTGGTCAGTTCATGGGAGAACTTAGCCAATTCGAACTCTGATTAGCCTGACAACCCAAACGGTCATCTCAACACTTGAGACACCTATCTAGCTGCCCAAATGACTATCTCACTCAGTGAGATGGTTGTTTGGCAGACCAGTCAGCCAATTAATTGATTTGTTGTTTGAATTGAATACCTAACACTTGTAGTAATCCATTCAATCATCATTCAAGATAAACTCCTCTTCTATATGAGTTTCTTTGTGTGTGAACCTATAGGTCCCATATGACGTTGGCAATGAATGTCCATAACTAGCTTATGACATCACAAGAAAGGAGTGGTGCCCAATCATGCATTAGTGCTACTCAAGTGAATGGAAAGTTGGAGAACAACTTCAACCTAGAATAAGTGTAAGGTGTTGTAGTGATTGTATAATTCCTTTATCTCGATATCTCGAGTGAACTTGAGGCATAGACTTGTCATCCTTTCAACATTCATCTCATGTTTCTCGAACCAAGAGAAGACTCTGAGATAATGTGACCTTAATATCATATAGTGTTTCACATGTACATGCACATGCATTTCTCAGTCTCTCTTATGAAGTGGCCATGATACCATACTCTAGTAGGAGGGAAAAATCCCATATCTATCACTCAAAGTCTATCCCCATGTGTCAAAATCACCAAATCATCATCGTTATAACAACCCATGTTTCAGGACTACATTTGATGATGCCAAAGTGTACCCAACAACATGTGACGAGTGTAGTGATTTCAGGTCTAAGAATCACAATCAACACCTTACCACCAATGACTAATGAAATTATGTCATCAACCAACCCACACTGTAGTCTTATGTGTTACTGGTGTCTATCTACCTTCCACAATAACAACTGACTAGGGACATAACAAGACCGTACACACTCTTAGCATTCGTATGATATCATCGTCCAAGGCTAATACTTGAAGAAATACATCATTGAGTATTGTCATTCTTTATACATTCACAATGTTTCCCCATTATCTCATAATTGAGTGAAACAAAATGAATTGGAAGCTTGCCTTTATATATATTAATCAAATCCTTTATCGTATATGCCATGTTAATCATCACATGATTGGATCTCAGGACATACCTTATCATTAGACTCCCATTTGCACTTAGAGCCAATCACCCATGAATCTCATTCACTGTGATCTAAAAATGTCCACCATGTTTCTGCTGCACACGTGCTAAATCTAGCGGGTTAGCAACACTTTGCTATTAGTCAATATATGCATGTTTCTTTGTCTCTTCACATTGAGATGAAACCACTGTAATATGGTATCTGATATTCCTTGCCTAACACTTAGCTCCACTATTGTCACAGTTCTTTTACTGAGTCATCAATGGTTGGAACATCTATGAGTTCATCATATGAACTTCTAGATCCATATAGTGTCACTTTGTGTTCATAACACAAGTATACTCAACTTCTATTGTAGAATTCATGGCTATTAGTTTAAAACCCTTCCAACTAACAACATTTCTCCTTTTTAAATCAAACCTATGTTTATTACAATCACTTTTGTCATTATGGAAGCTTGCATCGATGTTACTGTAACATACCAGATCTAGAAACCTACCCTAGAAATTTGACCTTTTAGGTTTGACCAAAAAAGGTTGAGGTTAGTGTGATCCTAATAATCAAAAGCATGAACAAATCACCGTAATGTAATCTAACATGTCACATAACTCATTTGGATAGTATTTAGAAGATAAAAGACTTAATTGGTTCAGTAATGATGCTAATGGGCCATTAGTGGTCCATAAGTCATATCATGCATCAATAAGTACTCAAAAGTGAAAATAAACTCCAAATTCGTAATCTACACATCAAAATAAGCCTACATGTCTATTTTCATTTAATTGGGACAACCTTGAAACATTATGTTAAGTTAGGAGAGAGAAACCACCTAAAAGATGTAATTAATAAATAAATGTGATTTATGGAACCAAAATATGGAAATAAAGGCAAATTTGCATTCAAAACACCTAAGTTAACTTGTAGATGAAATTTCACCTAGTATGGGTAATGTTTGAGCCCTTAATTGAAGAAAGAGAAAGTAGGAAATAATGTCAATGTCAGTTTATTCATATTGAAATCGGATTCGATTTATTTGTCGCATTGTTACGCTATGGTTCTTGGTTTCTAAATTTCTTTGATATGACTAATGCTCATAGTCATTGGATCCAGATCTGAAGGCAGTGAGACCATCTCCTACCTCAGATCAGACTCTCTTTCTTTGTGAATAGTATTTGTGAGATTCTTTCGATGATTCCTCTCTCCCTGTTGTACCTTTCCCCTCATTCGCTTTCTCCTTCGTTTCCTCACCCAATTTTGATTAGAATGATCCCTACTTTCCTAAGGTTCCGTTGCCCTAATCGCCCGGTCGAATAGGAGGGTTTTTCGATCCTCTATTTCCTTTTTCCAATGGGACTGCTAGCATCCCTGAACCTACAAACTCCTATATAAGAATCAAGGGATCACTAGAAAGTCTTCCTTGACTTGTTGTGGTTTGAGTTTAGCATTGTCTTACCCCAAACACACCCTTCCTACTTGATCTGTGCCACGAGGAAGCTTGGGCTTCGATGATGTGTTCCTAATCATCAGACTTCCTTCCAACCACCCATCTTTCATCGTTAGATCCCCCAAAGCTTTCCACGCTACTAATTGGATATAGGAGGTACCTAGCTCATTTTCCCTCTTCTAGTCATCTTTTTCGCTGACTTTAGAACTTTATGCAATTGCCTGTGTTTTGACCCCCAGTTGTCTTGGCTCCCCGCCAATGAGTTTGTTGTGGTGTTTCTGATCGTTGGGTGTAATCATTTCTTGTCCTGGCCTCTGTTTCCCTTTTCCCCAATTTTTGCTCGGTCATGCTACTTCTGGCAATGCAGCCATGGCGTGCAAGAAAGGTGGAGGTTTGGTTTGTGTTGTTTCCTACTTGTACCCCTTCTCGCCTTTGATTCTCTACTTTTGTGCCGAGGGTATTTTCATCTTTTCACCACTTCTCATTTTGTTTTAACGTTGAGGCTCTGCACTGAGTTTTCTAGAGGGCCCGCCCCAGTTGGCGAAGCCCGATTGGACCAACTAAGCAAAGCTTGACTTTTGACCGGATTTTCTCGGCTAAAAGGGATTTTGAAATTTCCTGATTGGTCCGATTTATGAAAATCATAACTAATTATCTGTTGGGCCAAAATTTTCAAATAAATAGTCATTGGATTCAGAAAAATGTAAGCTTTCTAATGGTATTGGTTTTGTTGCCTAAATCTAATGGTGAAAGTATGTGATTTTAGTGGATTAATCTAAATAAGTAATAATTTGTAAAATTCATAACTAATAATTTATAAGTCTGATTAATATAATAAAATATGTTTTGGGATCATAAAAATATAACATAAAACATGACATGGTTTTAGTAATCTAATTCACATATAATAAAAAGGTGATTTATAGGGTTTTGAATAATTAATGGAAACCTAACCCTAATTGTATAAATATGAATCATAGGTTCTTGGAAGGCCTAGGCTTGGACCTAGACTTGGATTTGGATAGAGTAGACTCTGAAGTTGAGGTATGTTGTATCCCCTATTCCTCTATGTTGAGAAATTCACCTATCTTATCATTCTTTTGACTTTGGCCTACACATATGTCTATTCTCTTGATATCATGGTTCATGTGAACTATCTTGCTTGTTATGGAATTGGATATTCTCTTGATACCTTGGTGCATGTTGGTATTATATAATGATATCTGCCCACTTTGAAGTGAATTTTTATATGTTTGTGTTGTCCATTGTGTGATGGAAACATTGTATATTTCTGACTATACTTTTTACTTACCTCTACATTTTACATGCTATGTGATTCAATAGAACTAGAGTAGTGTAATTGCACTGGTTTTTGGGCGTGTGCCCCTATTTTTGGGATGGTGGTGGTGGTGCCCCATACCTGAGTTTCAAGGATGTGAAGCCTTGGCTCAAATTTTATATATTGGGAATTTGGCAGTGCATCATTCTCTATCTGGTTTCAAGGATGTGAAGACTTGGCCACATTTGTCTTTATATTATTCTAGGGCTATGCTTATCTCATATGCATGTAGGTTATTGGTGATGATTGTGGGGGTGTGTTCCCTACTTTCTTTATATGTGCTTCATTTCCCACCATGGTAGTGGATGTATATATGGCACAATCTTTTATGTGGTTTCATGGAAAGTATCTCCTTTTGTGATTCATTTCTCTTAATACCCA
Organism: Alisma plantago-aquatica; assembly: GCA_963693085.1. Taxonomy (NCBI): domain Eukaryota; kingdom Viridiplantae; phylum Streptophyta; class Magnoliopsida; order Alismatales; family Alismataceae; genus Alisma; species Alisma plantago-aquatica. The sequence continues at coordinate 1,794,529,520 of OY856409.1, forward strand.
TTTGGGTGGTACTTTTCTCTTCTATGAGAAACTTCTTATTATTTGATGTCCTTATTTCCTTATATTGCTCATTTTACTTTTTAGTATGCACATACCAACCTTTACTGATGTCTCCTATTTTTCTCTTCTTGCTGGGGTATGCTTCCAACCCTAGGTGAAGGACTTATATGACAAGGCATGTTGACTTGGACTTAGATTGAGAAGTTAAAGCTTAGAGGCAATCTTGAGGTGGATCCTTATAATGTAAGTTTAAGATGTTCCCTTGTTTTATAATTGAATATAGTCATGTTTTATTCCGTTGCTACACATTGGTAATTTTGATTACCATTAAATAAGATTTGAAAATTTTACACCCACTCCATCATACCTTTTGGGTGTGTTGGACTGGAGGTTCTATTGGTCAAAATTTTAGTAGAGAGGTGGTTTCACTTCTTTACAATTACTCTTTACACCCAACTCTTCCTTTTATTTCTATCCTTTATGACTAGCAATCCATCCTTAAGTAATTTACAAGTACTAATGGATATCTTTAATGAACTTCTAATAACCCTTATTGGAATTTTTTATCATCTTGCCATGTCCAAATATACAAGATTATATGGAATAATAACACTTATAACATTCATAATTGATCCATCATATGGCATATGATTCATGATATTTCCATTCTTCACAAGAATTGGAACATATGGTTCATGGGAGACTAATCCAAATTCTCTCTCATTAAATCCTTCCATATCAAACTCCTTCAACACATTGCTATTGTATGTGTTCAAACTTCCATTATGAAACATTCAAGAGCTATCTCATAGGTCTTTATCCTTATCTCATAAGATGTTTCATTTCATCCTTCATTGGACTCCTCTAGCTGACCGGTTGGGCCACCAGTCGATTGGTTCATCCTCTTATCATCCGACCTCCTCAGTCACCCAATCAATCGGTTTGTCAAGCGAACCGGTCAGTTCATCTGGAGTAGAGTGTCTTCTTGTCCATAAAAAGAATTAAAACTATCCTAATCCTATCTACATATTACATTATAATAGAGAAAGCTCAAGTTATATTCAAGGGGAGCATAGGAAGGAAAGAATTAATAACTTTTACATATGAAAGAGAAGATAGAGGCTCGGTATGCAAACCATGATGTAAACAAGAAATAAACCAAACAACCATGCACACAATCCATAGGGGTTATGGCCATAACCATGCTCACATACACCATTAAAACACTTTTAAGGTGATGTGTATTGATTGCATATATATCATATCATTTACATATATTTATTGGTGGAATCATATGTGGCATTAATCAAATATGTACATTAATTAGTTTGATATTTTCATCATATGCAATAAATAAATTCGATCATATCAATTTAAATCCCTGATACACTGTAAATTGATGCGACTCTTATACCACTGTTGGGAAATGGGAGTGACATATTAGGCGGTAGAAACAAAAATTTAAATGCATGATTCCAGAATCAGCAAGATCCTTTAAAAAATAATGTATCTAGGAAAGAAGGGTAACAAGAGTAGTACCTTCTCCTAGAGAAATTCCAGTGCAATGATGCGTACCTTTATTCAAGTAGCAGCGTGCTTCTTCTTCAAGAAGCACTCAAACAGTCATCAACGACGGCCTCCTGGTGCAACACCACTGATAGCGTTTGACTTTGTCCTCCTGGAAATAGGAAATAGTCTCACACCTCTGGAGTAGTCTACCTGGACCATCGAGAACTCCACGTTGTGCTACCAGAGACAATGGTAAGGAGTTTCCCCTTCAAACATAAATATTCTAGGATTGATTTGCATTCCCACAATGGTCACTCCATTGCTTTCCCTCCCTTTTATAGGTAGGACTTGCTCAGGCTCTCTATTGGTTACTACAACCAGAGAGGACAACAATTGTCAAAACTTATTGTTATGTCTGGGAAGCCCCCATTACCCCTCTATTTATATGAGGTCTGTGTTAGTAAGGTATTCCTTCAGAGCCAATCATGTGATGATTTATACAATAAAGGATTTGATTAATACATATAAAGGCAAGCTTCCAATTCATTCTATTTCACTAAGTTATGAGATAATGAGGAAACATTGTCAATGTCTAAATAATGACAATACTCAATGACGTATGTCTTCAAGTATTAGCGTTGGAGGATGAGATCATATGAATGTTAAGAGTGTGTACATTCTTAGACTGAGTGGCCCAGAGGTGAGCCTTAAGAGGTACTACCTAAAAGGTGTAACTAGGTCTTGTGGTAAAGACCTACATGGATAAGATAAAGGGATAGATTGGTTGAATAGTTTTTCAAATCAGTTCAATTTGTTGAACATGATAGAAACTCCTTTACTATTTTCCATGCTTGTTGTTATAGTTAAAATAGACTAAGAGATTTGACATATGAAGATAAAACCAAATTCCTTAAAGGGAATACATCAGAGGATGTGTATGTGACACAACCTAAAAGGTTTAATAACTTCAAGAATGCAAATAAAGTATATAAACTACAAAGTTCAATCTTGGATTGAAATAAGCATCTCAGAAATGGGATCTTTTGATTTGACAAGATAGTCAAAGAGTTTGGCTTGAATCAAAATAAAACATAAAATCTGTGATTACAAAAGATTTAGTGGGAGCATATATGAATATTCCGCATATGATGAGAAATAATATCTCAATGTTGGGAATATTGAGATATGGCATCATCGCTTGAACCTGAGACCAGAAGTCTATTTCAAGAACCCGACCGAGCGACCTGGAGGCGAGCTAACCAATTTAAGTGTTGAATCGATCAATCTGGATTCGTTCAAGCATGAATCTTCACCAATAATAGGTTTTTGAATATGATGTAGACCTTACCTGGTAGTATTCCTTGTGGCTCCAAGGAATTACAATAGTATGGTCATAACCATCACTTCTGTATATAATTGCATGTTTTCATTTGTGGTTATAGCATGTATATGATACATAAGTATGTAGTGATTGGATATGTATATGTACTTATATAAAACCCCTCAATAGATATTAAGTCTAAGATGCTTTCTATAAGTAGCACACATGAAAAGCTTGATCGACCAAGAATAGGTTACACCAAAGCATGGCACTCCATCTATATTGTGAAAGTGTGATGGTAGGTATGTAGATCTACCAAAGTAGTTACATACTCTATGGTGTTGGCATTTAGGTCAGGCTTAACTAGGTGATCTTAATGAGATTAAGTACCTAGAAGTAGGCAAATAGATTGTGACAAGGAGTTGTGCACACCATCTATCCAAGAGTTTCATGAGATGGAATTGACAAACATTGTTGTGGGCTCTGATCTCCAAACCATGACATAAACACGATTAAAACTTAGAGGAAGCGAATCGGTAATCAGCGGAAGACAAAAATCACGGGAAATTAAAACTTTTTGAGATAAGAACTTGGATCCATAAAACTTCTTTCATGAAGAGAGATAAACTGTTTACATCTCAGGATAATTACTTCTTGAGTAATTATATACATCAAGATACAAAATCTCAAGATCACATAACACAAGACTCCAAGACCTGAGAGTATAGAGGACACATAGGACTGACTCTAACTACACCACATGGCAGGACAAATCTCCACCTGAGATTACTGCTGCCCCTGGTGCTGCTGCTGTTGAGACTAGTCACCTGTAGGCTGGTTCCTTCGTCTCCGACGTCCACCTAAAAAGTTGAAGTCTACGGGGTGAGACAATTATACATAATTGTCCCAGCGAGAGTTATAACTCTTCGCCAGAAGCTTTATTATAACATCAAAGAATATCTTAAGCAGTAAAGGCTTCAAAGTATTCTATAACCGTTGCATGTATAACAAGATCTCTACAATTTAGGAGATATGGAGAATATAAACACTATTGCAATGTAACATCAATCAACTAACTTGGAGTTATCTCTAACAAGTTATACTACATGGTTGATTATGTTTTACAAACAACATTATGCCCTGTGGAGATGAGGCATACCACTCATGCTCCAACTGATCGCTGAGAAGTCACATCAGTATCATACATAGGTCATTAAGAGAGCCGGATTCTCATGACCTTCACCTTCCTCAGTCAGTAAGAGGATCACTTGTAGGACATCTCGTGTCTCTACTACTATAGCTCACCAGGGTAAACTGGTCCTTCGCTATTCTAGAGTCACAGTGGCGTTCTGTACTCTCTTCGTCATCAGGAGGTTTCATGTTTACCTACCACTGATACGGATATATGTGCTTTCTTCGTCATCAGGAGGTTTCATGTTTACCTACCACTGATATGATATGGAAATATAGTGAAGGATGGATGGATGCCATTACCCTTGAATTAGGGTTTACTATTCACATTACATGTCATCACCCTTGAATTAGGGTTTACTATTCACATTACGGTGAATTGCACCCATATCATCATTATGTGTGAGTAACATCATCACTGATACTCTCAGATTAGTTAAAGGTTCATCATTTATCATAATTAGGGTTTCTATGATCTCACACAGGTGGATCATACCCAAATTATGCTTACTCATAAGCATTGGAGATGCTTAAATTGGGTTTCCACTTAAAAAAAGGTATTTTCTCTCTCTAGAAGTACTTTCTCTCTCTATAAGTACTTTCTCTCTCCTCATACTATTAGGTTATGTCAACATCACTCTAGATCAGGTTGGATTGAGTCATCATAGGCTAACATAGCCCAAAACATCACCGTCATGTGATTAGGGTTTGATTTGATCAAGGTATTACTTAATTTACCCTTCAGGGGTATTTTGGTAATTCACCCCATTTCTTATCATCATGGTCAAACCTTAGTCCATTAACCCCTTAATATCCTAGGTTATCATTAGGGTTTTATTAGGGCAACATTGAACCATTTATTTCATCAATTGATTGAAAGAAGTCAACTTTGAATCACATTGATTGACCTTCAACCATCATTCTTCAATTGACTTGAGATCGTTTGAAAGTGTTGACCGTTTAACCAATTTGACTTTTCAAGACCGCGAGCCTTCTTCTAACTTCAAGACCGCGAGCCTCCTCAAGAATGCGAGCCTCTTTAGACTCCAAGACCGCGAGCCTCTTCAAATGGTTCAAGACCGCGAAGCTCAACCTAATGTTAAGACCGCGAGGGCCAAGTTGATAACAAGACCGCGAAGAGATGTTGACCGTTTGCCAACTTTGACCTCAGGACCGCGAGGCCCCTCATGGTCTTGAGACCGTGAGCCCCCTCACGGTCTTGAGACCGCGAGCCCTCTCACGGTCTTGAGACCGCGAGCCCTCTCACATGGTCTCAACCGTTTGGTCCATCAACAAAAACAAAGATACAATCGATGATGTCAACCGATGTTGAAGCCCTCAAAAGGTCAAAGCTCTGTTGACCACCTAGGGATTGGGTCAACTAAGGTTATGCTTAACCAATTGTTTATTCCATTGACCCTCAATTGTTGACCAATTAGGGTTGAAAATGATTCAATTAGGGTCTATCAATGTTCACCCATCAATACTCAACAATGTGCATCTACACAAGGTGGAACCCTTCAATTTAGCTCCAATTGGGCCCAAACTTGGCCCAAACGGTCTAGAGGTCATGTGGGTGGACCCCACATGGTCTTGAGATCGTTTGCCCAATATTTCATCAAATTCCAAGGTGATTTGATAGGGGTTGAACCATGATTGATCCACAAACAAAATTTTGATTAAATTGACAACTTATTTGCAATTAGGTCCTCAATTGGTCAAATTACTTAACCCTAGACCTTCAAACGGTCTTGGGTGATTGTCCTCTCGGTCTTGAGACCGTTTGGATGAGTTCCAAATGGTCTTGAGACCGTTTGCCCATCCAATTTTGGATTTTAGTGCAATTTCATCAAGGTCTGACCTATTGAGTTGATGATCATATCAATATTTAATTGCAAAGTAATTTGGTGTAATTATACCTTCAATTGGTCAACTATTCTTGACCCCAGACCTCCAAACGGTCATGGTTGATTGCCCTCGCGGTCTTGAGACCGTTTGGGTGACCCCTAAACGGTCTTGAGACCGTTTAGGTCAATCAACCCTAAAAACCCTAATTAGGTCACCATAATTTCAGTACTGATTTCATCTAGGGTTAGCCCTAGTATTCACCCTTCAACTCTTAGCCCGTTTGGAATTAGACCATCAAACTTGGTGAGTTGTTAATTAACATTATTTTGAACAGTAATCTCATACGGTCAATGCCTGGTCAACGACCTTACACGGTCTTGAGACCGTTTGCCCAAAAAGGCAATTTCAGACCGTTTGAAAATCAGGAATAAATTCAAATAAAGTTGTTACTTAAAAAGGTCATATATCCCGATTCCCTTGGAGTTAGCCTCCCAAAATTTGAGGGTAATTAGCCTATATAATTAGGAACAATTTTGTTATACGGTACACGCTCGGTCAACGGGGCCAAACGGTCTTGGAGACCGTTTTCCCTGTCGCGGTCTCGAGACCGTTTGCTCACCTCGCGGTCTTGAGACCGAGAGAGCAAACTGGTGAGAGCGTTTAAGGAAGTGAAAAGCGGTGGGTTTTTCTTGGAAATCACGCCTTCATCTCCTAGATCAAGAAAAGTACAAATATACCATGGATTTTCTTGCAAAATAGCAGGGAAAAGTAGGGAAACACTAAGAGCTATCATCAAACCGCATATAAAGATGTACATAATGAAGCATGGGTTTAGAGTTATAAAACCGCCTAAAGCTTGCTCCTTGAGCTCCAAACTTTCTAGCTCCAAGATCTAATGGCGTCCTTGAGTCCCCACAGGTTGGCCAAGGTGAAAACTCCAAGGAAAGATGAAAGGAGATGGCTAGAAAGATAGGGTTTCGAGAGTTAGCCATGCAGCTGACCTTGAATTCGAGTTCTAACCATGGAATTAGGCAAGAGGAGGGGTCCCAAACCTACCTTGTTTCCCTTGGTCGTCCTCCTTATCTCCAAGGCAGTCTTTGGTCGTGTTTGGTGAAATGGAACAGTGAAGGGAACGAAGGGCAAGTTCCCTTGCTTAGAGAAGTTGGGGGTATATAAACTAGATGTAGGATTCTTAACATTAGTTCATAAGTTGTCCATAATTCCAACTAAGTCCTTCCTTCTTTACTTGCTCGTCCCTTCCTTTTTATTCCAAGGACAAACCTTATCTTAAGGTCTAGAAAAAGAAAGCAAAGAAGAGAAATTTAATAATATGGTACATACATAAAGAGTTATTGCACATATACCCTGATTATTCAATCACAAGGTATATTTCATAACCTGATAACTCAATTGAGGTGACTCCCTCATCATTTCTTCTCTTAATGATGGAAAGAGTCTAAAACGATACATTAGATGACATATTTTACAATTTGCATCCCTTAATTTGGGTAAATTGCATTTTACCCCAAATTAGGGTTTCAAGCACTGGGATTGCTTCCACAGCTGCACCTTGGTGCCCTAGCTTGGGAAATCCCTCAAACTTTACCAAAAAGATTCTCATGATGTCTCAACATCAGAGGAACATCTCAACATGTGCAAATTGCAAGCTAACCCTTTTAACTGGGTAAATTGCACATAGGTCCCTGTATATCAAAACAATGCTACAACTTTAAATAAAAAGGAGAAATTACTGAAATATATGTTTCTGAGAAACTTAATTACATGCTCAGAGTTAATCACAAAGATTTAATTACATATTTAAGCAAAACACCTAGGGTTAACTCATAACCCAGGTCAGGGATGTTACAATTGTCTACCTAAATAGTCAACTTGTGGGCAATCAACCAAAGTTGACTCATGATTTAATGACATATATATTTCATTTAACCAGAAGATTGTACATTGTAGTATTCCAAATTGATAGTGAGGGCTAACAATTTGAACAACATAGTGGGAGTGATAATTAACTAAAAGCCTTATTAATACTATTAACTTATGAAATCAAATTAAAATCAAAAGTGTTTTGATAAAAGTTGCAATATTTATCTATAGAATCTAATGTCATTGAAAAAGACATTCTCATTGCGATTAGTCATTAAGAGGGACAAGTTGAATGGGATAAACTTCCATATCTGGTTCTTCTCAATCATGAGCATAAGCTCTACATCCTTAAAACACCAGTGTCAGATGTACTCACTCCACATGCACCTAAGGCTGAAGTGGAAGCTTATTTGAAGCATGCCAATGATGCCTTAGACATAGCACCTATGCTATGTTGTACAAACTATAAGTTTCATGAGCAACATGAAAAACATGGACAATCTCGAGATGGTAACACATCTTAAGATTCATGTAAAGCAATAAAGGTATAATGTCTCTAAAGCGCTGTTTGAGTGCAAGTTGACAGAGGGAGACCCAGTAAAGTCCCATGTGCTAAATGTAATTGGGCATGTGGAACATCTAGAAAGACTGATATTTTCCTTAGGTTAAGAGTTGGCAGTGGATATGATTCTACAATTGTTGTCTAAATCATATAGCTAGTTTATTGAGTGTTATCACTTGAGTAACTTGGCCAAACCACTGTCTGAATTGCTTGACATGTTGATTAATGCCGAAGCATGAATGAAGAAGGACAAACTCATGATGGTGATCACTGAATGTGAGTCCAAGGGCAAAGACAATACCAAAAAGAGTTCTGAGGCTAAGTTAAAGTCCAAGTCTTCTCCACTCAAGATACGGAGAGGGGTAAGTCAAAAGGAATATGTCCTTTTCACTTAATTGATTAAGGGAAGTGCCACCACTGTCATCACCTAGACATTGGTAAAGGAACTACCCTCTTTATAGAGGATCTCAGGAAGAATAAGGAGATGAGATCTCCACTTCAGGACCAGAGAAGAAGTAAGGTAGAACTATACAGAGAAAGGTTTGCAACCACTATAGTTAGAAGCTGTCATTCATGGGCATGTAATAGAATTAGTGAATTGCTATTATGTACCTACAATTGATGAAACCATTATGTATCTTGTATGGACAAGAATATTATGAATAAATTGATGTTTCATTCTGAATATAAGATCTTATATGGAAATTCCATGTGCCCCATGATCTATACTTGATAGTTCAAGAAACAAATATTTGTAACATATATACTGAATGAGTCAGTGACTCAACAATGAATACCTATCACATTGTCATCTAAAGCACGTAAATGAGAATTGCACCTCTAGAATCCATAATGATGGTTATCTATACTCTTTTGGTTATTGAACCAATAGTGTCACATCCCAATTTTCATGGTTAACTTAAACTGAGTATGAGCTTTTTCCTAAATAAGAATAATTGAGGGGTTCTAATGCAAAATATCTATAATGGTTGTCTTTCTACAAATATAGGATGAGGAAACTTAAGATAAGACCCAAATTCATATTTCATTTTTATGTATCTCAATTAACTCATATTAATTCCTTTTATTTTCTCTCCCCTAAAAAATGGCCATAAATCATAGAGAAAGGTTATAAGGTGACAAATGGGACTAGTTAATAGTAATCTTGGATTTATGACTCAAGAATTCAATAATAGGATACTTTTCAAATTATATTACTTTTTAATGCATTTTAATTAAGATATGGGAGTTATGGACTATAATATGTACACAAATGAAATCTAGCTTCACAGGAATATTCTAGAGCTTCTAATTTGCCTATGGTTCAAATTTGAACTCATTTGACCCATGTTTGACCATCCAAATCGAATTTGAAAGACTTGTATATAGGTTTGAATATGATTTCTTTTAATACAAGCAATTAGACATAAAGTCTGTGATTTATTGCCTATAATGCGTTACTCTTTCACTTAAATTTTGCACACGCCTTTATCACTGTCAGATCACAATCTAATGATCCGTCGATCGTAATCTACCTCTGTCTTCCCCGCGGGTCAGAGCTATTTTCACAGAGCCACCTCCATCGATCTCTCTCCCTCATTACTGCGCCGTTTCATGAGATCTCTTCACCCCTGAATTCACGAGACTACAATGATTCAAACGAGCCATTACTCACTCTCCATCTCCCTCTATTAACGAAATGCCCAATCTAGGGCTTGGACTCCCCGAGTTGCAGAGGGAACGACCGTGCCTCTACTTCCTATTTAAGCAACCCTAAAGCATCGGCAGACCCAAAGTATCCCTCCTCCTCACTCAATTCATCCTGTGGCTCCCTCACGAGCCCCGACCTACTCGACCTGCAACTCCGATGACTCCAGCTTTGTCCAGCCTTCTCTGACCACCCCAGTCCAATTCTGACTGCGGTAAGCATCCTCGACACCTCAATTTTGTTTCCACGCTTTCAATTTGTCATGATAACCCACTGATCGACGGGTCCTATAACGACCTTTGACCTTCACCTCAGGTTCTGTGCTCTAGCGAGGTAGTGGTCATCTGACCTTGCTCTTCGTGCGCAATGTGCCCTTCGGTTCCAACTTGGGTTCATGAGTACAACCGCATCATTTTTTTTGACGGATTCGCCATCACTTTCAGCTTTTGGATTTGGGAGCCACCCTCGACCATGGCAGGAAGTGCTCCTGAAGCTCAAGGTCGCCCCTGGACCCGAGCTTTAGCTCAATGGTTTCGGCTTGGCATAAGGAAGCCATAGAGAACCTTAGTTCTCCAAGAATGATGGCCTTCCTCTTACAAGACCTGGGTCTGATCTTCCATCCTTCCTGCTCCAGCCATGGCTCACGAGGGAAGAAACCAGGATATGCAGTGACCTTAGTGCCCCTGTCCTTTCTTTACTTGACGATTTCCACCGCGAGGGTATTTCAGGGTTTTTGCCTATCCACCCTTATTTGATCGCGAGCCCTCAGAGGCGATCCTCGTTTCTGAGTTGTCCAAGCCTGGTTGGTCCAATTCAGACCTGGACCACTATCTTGGGTCAAGTTTTATCCACATGGCTTTTTTCCTAAATTCCCATTGGCCAGAATTTTGAAAATTCATAGTAATTCAACTGCTTGTCGGAAAATTATGAATAAATAGTTGTTGGATTTGATTTTTCGAGCAGAATACAATTTTTAGGTTTCCAGGCCATGTTTTGATCTCTTCTTCTGATGTTTTATTGGAAACGATATTTTGGACTCATGAAACCCTAATCATGCATCAAGGTGATTAATGAGACCTTGGTCCACCCAGATTTTCTTAATATAATAATGTTGATTCATTAGACTGATCCACATTCACTCAAGCCCTAAATCACCTAATATCAATACTATGTATTGATTCATTATGTTTAAATGATTATGAACATGTTTGTAGAGCTAAGTCAAGGGAAGGTTTGACCTAGATCTGACTCAAGGATCATCCTTGCTCCAAGGTAAATGGGCCATGCTGCTGAGCACAAATACTTATGGTTGCTTGCATGTTAAATATGAAATAGATATTACTTCTTCAAGTCTAATGCTTTAGTCATGTTTACCATATTATTGCTTGTTGATTGCTACATGTTATGTTCTATGTTATAATGTGCACTATGATTATTGTTATCATTAAAGACTCATGGAATTTATGTTAATGATCAAGTGGGAGAAATCCCATCATGTTTAAAATATCATGTTAATGGGGAGAAATCCCTTCAAGTTAAGTTTAAATAATCATGATTTATGTTAATGGTCAAGTAATTGGAATTGAAATAGTTTTGTTATGCTCCCGATCATGGACCTCAAAAGGGTCGTCAAGGGCTTTCCTAGCATCAAGGGCTTTCCTAGCAATCATGTGCTCCTAAGGGGGCATCACAAAGGGACGCACAAGATTTCTTTTCAATTCTTTATGTTAATAATGATGATTCAGGAATGCTTAAAGTTAATTCATGTCATTTTTTCCCTACATGTCAAGTATGTTTACTTTTTTTATTTTATAAAGTGCCAGTACCGTTTACTGATGTGTTGTTTTATCCTTTGCATGGCTGGGGATGCGATGTCCCCAGGATTTGGAGCAAGTAGGGACTCAAGAAGAGCAAGCCAAGACTAGAAGACATCCAAGAGTTATCTAGTGGGGTGCCATCCATTCTAGGAGATCCAACCATATAGAGTTGCTTATTGTTATGCTTAGTTTCTCATGTTGAGGGATGAATAGAATTCTATACTTGTTGTTTGTTGTTTCCTAATAATATAATAATGTATGAATCTCAATGGTGAATTATTTGTTTACTTGCAATGATTACCTTTTGTGACAACCCTCCCTAAAATGCCAAGTACCCCACATTATGGATAATGTTGGGGATTAGGCTGTGCTTCCGCTGGTTATGTATGAAACCCTAGGGAGGGGTGTTACATTAATGGTATCAGAACAAATAAATGGATGGCCACCAAAGCTACAATTTGATTCATATGTTCTAACCCGAGGTTTATGTGACCCTTTTTCCAGATGGCCCCTAAGAGAGCAGACAAGGGAAAGGGTAATGATGATGGTGCTAGCTCTGCTAGTGGGGAAAGTGGATCAAGAGAGAACAATAAGCCAACCATAGAAGATCTTGTCCAAGCACTCACCAATGTCCTAGCACAAGGCCAACATCATCCTAGGCATCATGAGCCCACTCTAGTAGACTTCCTAAAGATAAGGCCCGACTCTTTCTCAGGTGAAGGAGAAATCGATGTAGTCACCAAGGCTGAAGAATGGGTTAGAGGCATGGAGCACTGTTTCCAGGACATGGACTACCCTCAACACTCTAGGGTTCATTTTGCAACCCACATGCTCAAGGGGGTAGCCCGCACATGGTGGGAAAACCTCCTCAACTCAAGGGAAGCTGATGCACCTCCATTCACATGGGAAGGGTTCATTGAAGCCTTCCCGGGGCATTATGTGTCTGAAGCAATGATTGAGAAGAAGGAGCTAGAGTTTGCCAATCTGGCTCAAGTGGGTGACATGACTGTTACCCAATACGCCATGAAGTTCAGGGTCCTCCAAAAGTATGGCCATGATCATGATGAAACACATAGAACAAAGAAATTCATCCGAGGACTCAAGCCCAACTTGAGTTTTGCCTTGTCAGGAAGAGGCCATAGGACCCTCCAAGCAGCCCTAGATGCAGCCCTAGAGCTTAAAGATCACTCTGGACAGTCCTATAAGAAAGAAGTCCCCCAGAAGGACAACCAATACCAGCCTCCCAACAATCCTAAGAGAAAGATACCTGAACCTGCAGTAGAAGCTGAGAAGCCCCAATGTCCGACGTGCAAGAAAAACCATGCAGGCCCATGTAGGTATGGTACGGGTGCATGTTACTATTGTGGAGAAACTAGACACCTCAAGTCAAACTACCCTAAGCTCACAAAGAAGGACCAAGACCAGAACAAGGGCCACCCTCCACCTACCAAAAGACAAGCTAGAATCTTCACTATGGAAGTAGAGAAGGAAGATGAAGAGTGATGTAATAATTAGCTTATGTTCTTTTGAATCTTTTTATGCAATAAATTCACCTTCTGTGCAAATTTTAGTAATGTTTTAATTATATGAAGAAGTAACAAAAATCCTAAGGTGGGTAGTACCCTAGGAAATTTCGAGGACGAAATTTGTTTTAAGGTGGGTAGAATTGTCACATCCCAATTTTCATGGTTAACTTAAACTGAGTATGATCTTTTTCCTAAATAAGAATAATTGAGGGGTTCTAATGCAAAATATATATAATGGTTGTCTTTCTACAAATATAGGATGAGGAAACTTAAGATAAGACCCAAATTCATATTTCATTTTTATGTATCTCAATTAACTCATATTAATTCCTTTTATTTTCTCTCCCCTACAAAATGGCCATAAATCATAGAGAAAGGTTATAAGGTGACAAATGTGACTAGTTAATAGTAATCTTGGATTTATGACTCAAGAATTCAATAATAGGATACTTTTCAAATTATATTACTTTAAATGCATTTTAATTAAGATATGGGAGTTATGGACTATAATATGTACAAAAATGAAATCTAGATTCACAAGAATATTCTAGAGCTTCTAATTTGCCTATGGTTCAAATTTGAACTCATTTGACCCATGTTTGACCATCCAAATCGAATTTGAAAGACTTATATATAGGTTTGAATATGATTTCTTTTAATACAAGCAATTAGACATAAAGTCTGTGATTTATTGCCTGTAACGCGTTACTCTTTCACTTAAATTTTGTGCACGCCTTTATCACCATCAGATCACGATCTAACGATCCGTCGATCATCATCTACCTCCGTCTTCCCCGCGGGTCAGAGCTGTTTTCACATAGCCACCTCCATCGATCTCTCTCTCCCTCATTACTGCACCGTTTCATGAGATCTCTTCTCCCCTGAATTCGTGAGACTACAACGATTCAAATGAGCCATTACTCACTCTCCATCTTCCTCTATTGACGAAACACCCAATCTAGGGCTTGGACTCCCCGATTTACAGAGGGCACGACCGTGCCTCTACTTCCTATTTAAGCAACCCTAAAGCATTTGCAGACCTGAAGTATCCCTCCTCCTCACTCAATTCATCCTGTGACACCCTCACAAGCCCCGACATACTCGACCTGCAACTCTGACAACTCTGGCTTTGTCCAGCCTTCTCCGACCACCCCGGTCCAATTCTGACCGCAGTAAGCATCCTCGACACCTCGGTTTCGTTTCCACGCTTTCAGTTTGTCGCGATAACCCACTGATCGATGGGTCCTGTAACGACCTCTGACTTTCACCTCAGGTTCTGTGCTCCAGCGAGGTAGTGGTCATCTGACCTTTCTCTTCGCGTGCAATGTGCCCTTCAGTTCCAACTTGGGTTCATGAGTACTCCTGCATCATTTTTTTTGATGGATTCGCTATCGCTTTTAGATTTTGGATTTGGGAGCCACCCTCGGCCATGGCGGGAAGTGCACCTGAAGCTCAAGGTCGCCCATGGACCCAAGCTTTAGCTCAATGGTTTCGGCTTGGCATAAGGAATCCATAGAGAACCTCAGTTCTCCAAGAATGATGGCCTTCCACTTACAAGACCTGGGTCTGATCTTCCATCCTTCCTGCTCGAGCCATGGCTCACGAGGGAAGAAACCAGGATATGCAATGACCTTAGTGCCCCTGTCCTTTGTTTACTTGATGATTTCCACCGCGAGGGTATTTCAGGGTTTTTGCCTATCCACCCTTGTTTGATCGCGAGCCCTCAGAGGTGATCCTCATTACTGAGTTAGCTAAGCCTGGTTGGTCCAACTCAGACCTGGCCCACTATCTTGGGTCGAGTTTTATCCACATGTCTTTTTCCTAAATTCCCATTGGCTAGAATTTTGAAAATTCATAGTAATTTAACCGTTTGTCAGAAAATTATGAATAAATAGTTGTTGGATTTGATTTTTTGAGTAGAATACGGTTTTTAGGTTTCCAAACCATGTTTTGATCTCTTGTTTTGATGTTTTGTTGGAAACGATATTTTGGACTCATGAAACCCTAATCATGCATCAAGGTGATTAATGAGACCTTGGTCCACCCGTATTTTCTTAATATAATAATGTTGATTCATTAGACTGATCCACATGCACTCAAGCCCTAAATCACCTAAGATCAATACTATGTATTGATTCATTATGTTTAAATGATTATGAACAAGTTTGTAGAGCTAAGTCAAGGGAAGGTTTGACCTAGATCTGACTCAAGGATCATCCTTGCTCCAAGGTAAATGGGCCATGCTGCTGAGCAAAAATACTTATGGTTGCTTGCATGTTAAATATGAAATAGATATTACTTCTTCAAGTCTAATGCTTTAGTCATGTTTACCATATTATTGCTTATTGATTACTACATATTATGTTCTATGTTATAATGTGCACTATGATTATTGTTATCATTAAAGACTCATGGAATTTATGTTAATGATCAAGTGGGAGAAATTCCATCATGTTTAAAATATTATGTTAATGGGGAGAAATCCCTTCATGTTAAGTTTAAAGAATCATGATTTATGTTAATGGTAAAGTAATTGGAATTGAAATAGTTTTGTTATGCTCCCGATCATGGACCTCAAAAGGGTCGTCAAGGGCTTTCCTAGCATCAAGGGCTTTCCTAGCAATCATGTGCTCCTAAGGGGGCATCACAGAGGGACACATAAGATTTCTTTTCAATTCTTTATGTTAATAATGATGATGCAGGAATGCTTAAAGTTAATTCATGTCATTTTTTCCCTACATGTCAAGTATGTTTACTTTGTTTATTTTATAAAGTGCCAGTACCATTTACTGATGTGTTGTTTTTCCCTTTGCATGGCTGGGGATGCGATGTCCCCAGGATTTGGAGCAAGTAAGGACTCAAGAAGAGAAAGCCAAGACTAGAAGACATCCAAGAGTTATCTGGTGGGGTGCCATCCATTCTAGGTTATCCAACCATATAGAGTTTCTTATTGTTATGCTTAGTTTCTCATGTTGAGGGATGAATAGAATTCTAAACTTGTTGTTTGTAGTTTCCTATTCATATAATAATGTATGAATCTCAATGGTGAATTATTTGTTTACTTGCAATGATAACCTTTAGTGACAACCCTCCCTAAAATGCCAAGTACCCCACATTATGGATAATGTTGGGGATTAGGCTGTGCTTCCACTGGTTATGTATGAAACCCTAGGGAGGGGTATTAGATTAATGGTATCAGAGAAAATAAATGGATGGCCACCAAAGCTAAAATTTGATTCATATGTTCTAACCCTAGGTTTATGTGACCCTTTTTCTAGATGGCCCCTAAGAGAGAAGACAAGGGAAAGGGTAATGATGATGGTGCTAGCTCTACTAGTGGGGAAAGTGGACCAAGAGAGAACAATAAGCCAACCATAGAAGATCTTGTCCAAGCACTCACCAATGTCCTAGCACAAGGCCAACATCAGCCTAGGCATCATGAGCCCACTCTAGTAGACTTCCTAAAGATAAGGCCTGACTCTTTCTCAGGTGAAGGAGAAATCGATGTAGTCACCAAGGCTGAAGAATGGATTAGAGGCATGGAGCACTATTTCCGAGACATGGACTGCCCTCAACACTCTAGGGTTTGTTTTGCAACCCACATGCTCAAGGGGGCAGCCCACACATGGTGGGAAAACCTCCTCAACTCAAGGGAAGCAGATGCACCTCCATTCACATGGGAAGGGTTTGTTGAAGCCTTCCAAGGGCATTATGTGTCTGAAGCAATGATTGAGAAGAAGGAGCTAGAGTTTGCCAATCTGGCTCAAGTGGGTGACATGACTGTTACCCAATACGCCATGAAGTTCAGGGTCCTCCAAAAGTATGGCCATGATCATGATGAAACACGTAGAATAAAGAAATTCATCTGAGGATTCAAGCCCGACTTGAGTTTTGCCTTGTCAGGAAGAGGCCATAGGACCCTCCAAGCAGCCCTAGATGCAGCCCTAGAGCTTGAAGATCACCCTGGATGGTCCTACAAGAAAGAAGTCCCCCAGAAGAACAACCAATACCACCCTCCCAACAACCCTAAGAGAAAGATACCTGAACCTGCAGTAGAAGCTGAGAAGCCCCAATGTCCGACGTGCAAGAAAAACCATGCAGGCCCATGCAGGTATGGTATGGGTGCATGTTACTATTGTGGAGAAACTAGACACCTCAAGTCAAACTGCCCTAATCTCACAAAGAAGGACCAGGACCAGAACAAGGGCCACCCTCCACCTACCAAAAGACAAGCTAGAATCTTCACTATGGAAGTAGAGAAGGAAGATGAAGAGTGATGTAATAATTAGCTTATATTCTTTTGAACCTTTTTATGAAATAAATTCACCTTCTGTGCAAATTTTAGTAATGTTTTAATTATATGAAAAAGTAACAAAAATCCTAAGGTGGGTAGTACCCTAGGAAATTTCAAGGACGAAATTTGTTTTAAGGTGGGTAGAATTGTCACATCCCAAATTTCATGGTTAACTTAAACTGAGTATGATCTTTTTCCTAAATAAGATTAATTGAGGGGTTCTAATGCCAAATATCTATAATGGTTGTCTTTCTACAAATATAGGAGGAGGAAACTTAAGATAAGACCCAAATTCATATTTCATTTTTATGTATCTCAATTAACTCATATTAATTCCTTTTATTTTCTCTCCCCTACAAAATGGCCATAAATCATAGAGAAAGGTTATAAGGTGACAAATGTGACTAGTTAAAAGTAATCTTGGATTTATGACTCAAGAATTCAATAATACGATACTTTTCAAATTATATTACTTTAAATGCATTTTAATTAAGATATGGGAGTTATGGAATATAATATGTAGAAAAATGAAATCTAGCTTCACAAGAATATTCTAGAGCTTCTAATTTGCCTATGGTTCAAATTTGAACTCATTTGACCCATGTTTGACCATCCAAATCAAATTTGAAAGACTTGTATATAGGTTTGAATATGATTTCTTTTAATACAAGCAATTAGACATAAAGTCTGTGATTTATTGCCTGTAACACATTACTCTTTCACTTAAATTTTGCACACACGTTTATCACCATCAGATCATGATCTAACGATCTGTCGATCGTCATCTACCTCCGTCTTCCCCATGGGTCAGAGCTCTTTTCACAGAGCCACCTCCATCGACCGCTCTCTCCCTCATTACTGCACCGTTTCATGAGATCTCTTTGCCCCTAAATTTGCGAGACTACAATGATTCAAATGAGCCATTACTCACTCTCCATCTTCCTCTGTTGACGAAACACCCAATCTAGGGCTTGGACTCCCTAAGTTGCAGAGGGCGTGACCGTGCCTATAAATAGGACCACAAGGGTCCTCATTTGGGTATCAGTTCTGGGACGCCGACAGGCTTCCTATACGCTGGTATGACCTTGCCACTGTCACTTCACCTGCCGTTCCTACTGCAACTCAAGGAGACTGAGAAGAGAAGGAAGGAGGAGTAAGAAAGACTACCCAGTCTGTCTTGGCGTCCCTCGTTCTTTGTCCAAATATGCTTCGATACGACATAGGAGACCACATCATCTTCACTGAGATGCGACCACCTTCTACATCATGCTCATGGCAGATTCCTCTCTCTTTCTTATTCTTCTTGTTTCTCACATCATGAGTGAGTAGTTCCTTTTTGCTGGGGTGCAGGGACTAGTCCCGCTACCCATGCAACCATGCCTTTTCATTTAACATTCCAAGGAAATGTATATAACTTTTCATTTCATTGCTAATTGATATGCTTGTAGTTGATTACCTACTTGCTTTCATCTTGTTCCTCTCTTTGTAGTATAGAATGTCGATTAATGAGGTAGACTCCTTGATGAGAAATTTAATATGGTTCCTTGAGGTCGTAAGTGTATGATCCGTGAGGGGACAAGCCATCTAGCCTATGGTGATGCTTCTATGGTCTAAACATCCCTCAGGGAGAACCACAACTTTAGTTGGATGTTGTATCTTCTTGTTAATCATCGATGTTTGATTGAACACTAATCACATGCATGTATGTTGATTAGCACGGTTGAACTCCCAGACTAGAAATAGAATGGGGTTCCTTGAGGTCATAAGTGTATGATCCATGAGGGGACGAGCCATCTAGCTCATAGTGACACTTCTGTGGTCTAAACATCCCTCAGGGAGGACCACAACCTTAGTAGGATATTGTATCTTCGGAACCGTAAGTGCATGATCCAGATGACGATGAGAAATATGATGCCTAAGGGGATGCTTACACGGGCCTAAACATCCCTCCGAGAGGGTTCACAGTAGTTCCATTTGGATAGTTAGATACTTGCCTAAATGTTATGTGTTTAGATGTGTTTTCATGTGCAGTGGTGGTGAAACCCGGTACCATCCCAAAGATTCCATATCATCTAATCTAGAACAAACTTTCATTCTTCTCATTTACTTTCTTGCAATTAGTTTAATTAACCTCAACCCAAATCAATCGATCTAAATATTAGTCTCACTTGAGCTAGATTCGACTGACAACGATTCTTAAAAATGTTGATCCATTGGGATTCAATCCTTAACTATACTGCGATAAGACCCGTTCGCTTGCGGGTGGTATTATTGCACAAGGTTTTGGTAAAAGCTCGGGGATTTCAACCCCGAATGAATTTGTTAGTGCGATATTTGTCACGTCAAATTTTGGCGCCGTTGTCGGGGACAACAAAATCAATTAGTCAGATCAAGTTCATTTAAGGCTAATCTAGGATTTTACTTTTTGAAATAATTGATCATTTACTTGAATTTGACTCTACTCTGTGGATCTCACTTTCAAAATCTTTCTATTTTAGGTACCCTCAAGAACCAGTGCATGCACCACCTGAACAGTTCCAGACTCACTGCCAGCTTTGATTCAGAGATTGATAGAACCTTTCATCATCAAAATAGAGAAAATCAAGCAAGAATGGCTCAAGAGGAAGAAATAGCCCGAAGGGTGGCCCAAGCCCTTAATGCACAAAGAGAAAGATTCATGCAAGAAGCTAGAGGTGTGGTTCAAGAAGAAATTCAAGCAGCACAAGCAGCATCACAAGCAGCAGGACTACAAAAGGATCTCAGAGAGTTCTCAATCCCCAAGGCTGAAAATGTTCATCATCCAGTACAACCTCCTCCCAGCAATGCTGCCAATTTTGAGATTAGTGCACATTGGATCACCTTGCTTCAAAACAGTCCATTCTATGGAAAACAAGGAGAGGATAGTCAGGAGCATCTTTTGAGGTTTCTTGATCTATGTGCTATGACAAAGAAAAATAGAGTATCCAATGATGCCATCAGACTCCGTCTCTTCAAGTATTCCCTTACTGATAGAGCTATAAGTTGGTACAATCCATTGCAAAGTGAAATTCCCATCACCACCTGGGAACAACTCCAAAATGTTTTTCTGGAAAAGTTCTATCCTTCGTCCCTCACCTATGAAATTATAGGCCGAATAACGAATTTCACTCAAGTCCCCAGAGAAAACCTTGCTGAAGCATGGGATAGATACAAAGAGCTTCTACGCAAGTGTCCACATCATGGAATTCCTAAGAACCAACTCATCGAAATTTTCTATAGGGTTGTGGACAATGATATTAAAAGATTTTTAGATTCCTCATCTGGAGGAAACTTCATGCGTCAAAGTTATGACAGTGCATGGAGGGTCGTCACCCTTGGAGTTGAAAATCAAGCTAATTGGGGTAGATCTGTAGGTAAAGGAGTCTTGAAAGTAGCTATGGCTGAAGCTACTCCCGAGTACAAGTCTATCGCTGAAACCCTAAAACTCTTAGTTGCCAAGCAAGACCATATTGAATCATCCCTTGCTGCGATTGGAAGAGGACGTTCGCCCTCTCGACAACAAGAACAAGTCAAGTTTGCTTCCCTATTCTGTGAAGCATGTAAAGGAACTGATCATTCCACCTTAGCATGTAATGTTCTCTATGATGTTGTTTTAAGCAATGTTTGTAACCAAGGAGATAATGGTTAAATGGAAAATCTTAATGATGTTAACACCATCCCTGGTCAAGGTTATTACAATCCGAATCAGAATAGGAACCATCCAGGTTTTCAATATGGAAACCCCTCTGGAGCAGTAAACTCACATCAATTTGGTTCGAACAATCAACCAAGAGGCCCACCAGGATTCCAGTATAATCAACAACAGAATTTTGGGAATCAAGGAAATTTCAAGGGAAACTTTCAGAATAGGAACTTCAATAATTATCAAAACAATTCCCAGTACTAGAGTCTTAACCAAGTCCCTTATCAACAACAAGGACAACAAGCAAGTCCCGTCTCTCCTGATGATAAGTTAACAACCATTGAAAAGATTTTGCAAAGTCAACCGACTATGATAGCTAACCAGCAAGCCCAACAGAAGGCTATTGAATCTCAACTAGCTCAACTCGTAACTAGCATAAAGCCACCTGCTGGAGTCTTCACTGGCCAACCAGAAAACAATCCTAAACACCCAGAACAACTGAAGGCGATTACCACCAGGTCGGGGAAAGACTATTCTAATCCTCCTGTCAAGCCACCTGTGGTTGTTACAGATGAGGATGAATCCGTGATTATACATGACTCCACAACTCCTGAATCTCAACCAAAAGAACCAGTAACTAATGGTAAGTCAGACATAGAAAATTCTGAGAAGGTTGCGCAAGAAGAGGAAGAAGCATCACCAGAACCCGATATCCCTGTGTACAAACCTCCTATACCTTTTCCAGCTCATCTAAGGAAGACCAAGCTTGATACCTATTTCAACAAGTTCAAGGAAGACATGAAGAAACTTCATGTTGATATACCCTTTTTGGATGCGCTGGCTGAGATACCAGCCTGGACAAAGTACCTAAAGTCACTCCTCACCAGGAAATATATAACTAAAGAATATGAGACAGTCAAGTTAGCTAAAACCACTTCAGATATCATCTAGAGTAAGATGACCAAGAAGCAGAAAGATCCAGGATCTTTTGGGATTTCCTGCCATATCGATGATTCTTCATGCAAGAAAGGACTGGAAGATCTTGGTGCTAGCATCTCCATCATGCCACTCAGCCTTTGCAAAAGGCTAGGGTTTGCTGAACTTCTCCCAACTGGCATGACCATACAACTCACAGACAAATCGATAAAATGCCCGTTAGGAATTATTGAGGATGTACCTGTCAAGGTAGGAAAAGATTCCTATGTTCTGTGTGACTTTATCATCATGGACATAAAAGAAGACGCCAGATATCCTCTCATCTTTGGACGTCTATTCCTCACCATTGCAAGAGTTCTAATTGATGTTGAAGTAGGAACATTGCTGCTCAGACTTTGTAAAGAAACTCTCAAATTCAAAGTTTTTGAAAGCATGCGAAGACCAAGCATGTATGAAGAAGTCTATCTAATTGACTGCATTGAGAAAATGTCACTCCTCACACAAGAGGAATATGAACAAGACGATCCTTTAAAAGTAACTCTAACAAACCCATCTGCTAATAATTCCATCAATGAACAAGTTAAAGAGTGTGTCCTTGACCTAGACACTGTGGAAGAAGATGTTAAAGCTACTTTTGAAGAACTCAAGGTTGTGGAAGCTACTGAAGAAACAAGTGAAAAACCAGAGGCCCCCGAAATGAAGCCCCTGCCCAAGGGACTAAAGTACGTGTTTCTGGATGATCTAAAGGTTTGTCCAGTTATTATAAGTTCTGATCTAATGACAGAACAAGAAGAGAAACTCCTGAAAGAACTAAAGGAAAGAAAGAAATCCATTGGTTACAAGATGAGTGACCTCACCAGGGTCAGTCAAGCACTTTGCATGCATAAAATCCCCATGATGAAAGATCACAAGCCAACTATTGAACATCAAATGAAATTGAATCCAAACATGAAGGAAGTAGTCCGTCGTGAGGTCATTAAGCTGCTCACTGCTGGAATAATCTATCCGATATCAAACTCGCCATGGGTGAGCCCAATGCATGTAGTCCCGAAGAAAGGTGGAACAATTGTAATACGAAATGAAAACAATGAACTCATCCCCACTCAAACAGTCACTGGGTGGAGGATGTGCATTGATTATAGGAAGTTAAACATGGCAACTCAAAAAGATCATTTTCCAATGCCCTTTCTTGATCAAGTATTAGAGCGGCTGGCTCATCAAGAATACTTCTGTTACCTCGATGGTTACTCTGGATTCTATCAAATACCCATACATCTAGACGACTAAGAGAAAACTACTTTCACCTGCCCATTCGGAACATATGCATTTAGAAGAATGCCATTCGGCCTTTGCAATGCACCTACAACCTTCTAGCGTTGCATGGTTTCCATATTCACCGGTCTCACTGAAACAATTATGGAAGTTTTCATGGACGATTTCTCTGTGTACGAAGATTCATTTGATTCATGTCTAAAACACCTCTCCCTTGTTATTAAATGATGTGAAGAAGCACACCTTGTGCTAAATTGGGAGAAGTGTCACTTTAAGGTAAGGGAAGGCATTGTCCTTAGCCATAGGGTCAGCAATAGAGGGATCAAAGTCGATAAGGTCAAAATCAAAGTGATTTCCAAGCTCTCCATCCCTGTCAATGTAAAGGAAGTTCGAGCATTCCTAGGTCATGCAGACTTCTATGGACGGTTTATAAAGGACTTCTCAAAGATAACCAAGACGATGACAAATCTGTTACTAAAGGATGCTGAATTCAATTTTGATGAAGAATGTGTTAAAAGTTTCAACAAACTAAAGTATGCCCTTACAACCACACCCATCATTGGAGCTCCCAATTGGGACCATACTTTTTAAATAATGTGTGATGCAAGCGATTATGCTGTGGGTATTGTCTTGGGCTAACGTATAGAAAAGAAACATTATGTGATCTATTATGCATCGAAGACCCTCGATGAAGCTCAGAGGAATTATGCTACTACTGAGAAAGAACTTCTGGCAGTCGTGTATGCCTTTGACAAGTTTAGATCCTACCTAATTGGTTCAAAGGTCATTGTCTACACAGATCATGCTGCCATTCGTTACCTTCTGGCAAAGAAAGATGTAAAACCTAGGCTAATAAGATGGATTCTTCTCCTGCAAGAATTTGATCTAGAGATAAGAGATAAAAAGGGTACAAAGAATGTGGTAGCAGAACACCTTAGTCACATCCACACTCTGGACATTGAGAAGATTCCGATTAATGACTCCCTTCCATATGACCAATTAATGAAGGCCTCAAAATCTGCACCATGGTACTCAGATTTTGTGAACTATCTTGCTGCTGGGGTTATTCATCCTCAATGCACCAGAAATGCACTGAAGAAATTTATGCATGATGTGAAACAATACTACTGGGATGAGCCGTACCTTTTCAAACTATGTGTTGATGGTCTATACAGATGGTGTATTTCTAAGGAAGAAGCTCAACTTATCTTGGATCAATTTCACTCATGACCAGTTGGAGGACATATGAGATCTAAAAAGACTGCAAGGTTTTGCAATGTGGATTCTTTTGGCCAACCATATCCAAAGACTCCCATGACTTTGTCTTATCATGTGAAAAATGTCAAAGATCAGGCAACATAACAAAAAGAGATGAGATGCCGCTGAGCCTGTGGCAAGAAGTAGAGATATTCGATGTTTGGGGGGTGGACTACATGGGTCCATTCCCATCTTCTCATGGATTTTCATACATCCTAGTGGCGGTGGACTATGTCTCAAAATGGGTTGAAGCTATACCAACCGTCACTAGTGATTCCAAACCCGTCATCAAATTATTCAAAGATATTATTTTCCCTCATTTTTGAGTACCACGAACCATGATATCTGACGGAGGCTCTCATTTTCTCAAAAGAAGCTTTGAATCTCTACTGAGAAAGTATGGTGTAACACACAAGGTAGCTTCACCCTACCATCCACAAAAAAGTGGATAGGTAGATGTTTCTAACAGTCAATTGAAAGCTATTCTGGAAAAGATTGTAGGCCGCAATCAGAAAGATTGGGCAGTAAAAATTAATGACGCATTATGGGCCTATCGAACTTCTTATAAAACTCCCCTTGGGACTACACCTTTTTGACTAATCTATGGAAAGGCATGCCACCTACCGGTAGAACTGGAACACAAGGCATGGTGAGCAATAAAACCACTAAATTTTGATATGAAACAAGCAGGCCAAGCCAGGATTCTGCAACTCCAAGAGCTGGAAGAACTCCGGATGACAGCTTATGAGAATGCACGAATCTGTAAAGAACGTACTAAACTTTGGCATGACGACCATCTAAAAAGAAAGGACATACAAGTGGGAGACCAAGTCCTTATGTTCAATTCTAGATTGAAATGATTCCCAGGGAAACTCCGTTCTCGTTGGTTCGGGCCTTATATTGTCAAGAGCATCTACCCACATGGTGCTTTCTCTTTATGGAGTGAAAAGTCATGTGAATTTGTGGCAAATGGTCAACGATTGAAGAGATATTTCACCTCTGCTGATACAAGCTCTGAAATGATGCTGGATCTCACCAATCCAACATATCCACCGTAGAAGTTGAAGGAATCAAGTCGAGCCATCGATGTAAAATAAAGACACTTGTCGAGAGGCAACCCGATAAATAAATTTGTATCTAGTTTTAATTTCGAATTAGGATTTTTCCTTAATTTTGTTTTTACCTTTTAGATAATTTTACACCAAATAAAATTGCATCGTGAGATGCTATTTTGAGTTCTGAATGGTCTTTATGTTTGAGATTTTTAGATGGAGGAAACACACTGATTGGAACGCAACCACATCCGGTGGTCCAAACAACATGAAATTTCCCCTCCATCTCAGATTTAGAGTTTGCTCGGGATGAGAAAATTTATAAGTTTGGGGTGGAGGGTGGGCGGTACGTATCTTACTTTCCACCTTCACCCATCTATATCAGACTTAAGATTGCATCGTCGCATTTTTGACCTAAATTTTCAAAATTTTCAAATAATTTTTGAATTTTTAAGTGTGAACAGATATTGGATGAAGTTTTGACAATTTTATATCTCTATGCATTTTGAATCATTATACCCTCCTTATTTGGAGTAGATCCTCAAAAGGACCTTCTTTTGAAAACTAGCCTTTTGATTGAAATCATCTTGTGAAACTTATGAATCCTAACATCATGATCTTTATGCAAAAAAGGGAAAGTGTCTGTTGAACTGATAGAGATCAAACACATCATGCTTCCTAAGTGACTAGTAGAACAACAACATGGAATCCCCACCAGATCCTCATCAAGTCATTATTAGAGAAGAGTACGACAAAGAGAACAACCCGATGAACGGAATTGTAAATCAAGATGCATTCTGATCTGAACTCTCTTCTACACTTCTTCTATCATCTTTGTACCCCTCCATCCACCAAAAAGAAACAAAAATAGCCAAAAATAGTGCCAAACCCTAAGTTCGGGGTGGCATGCCACTTCTCTCTATATCTGCTTCTTCCATACCCCTCACAAATAAATAGGGGCATACCACCAAGAAAATATGCCAAAGCACACACAAAAAGAAATGCAATCTCGAGTCAAATAGAGGAGAGATTCGCACAAAAAATATGCAATAAATGAAATTGCAAATAAAATAATAAAATATCGAGTCGAATAGAGGAGAGATTTATTTCTTCCTTCCATACCACCCCTCACTCCCTTTTCTACCTAAAGGCACAATAAAAGCCTTCAATGCCCTAAAAAACACCAGTGTCAGATCAGATGCACACTTGTCGTTCTGCGGGTATCTCTGGACTCTTACAAAACTCTTTGAGATGCTTGTTGTTGGAAAAAGTGAGGAGGAAGTGATATTGGAAAGCAAACTCAGGAACGAAGATATGGTAAAATGTGTTTAGTGGTCTCAGGAGGTTGAGATACTGAGTCATACTGAACAGAAAGAAAACAATCATGATGTGAAGATGAGACAATCACATGACCAGAAAGTATTCATTTGGCGACTGTTTTAGATTTTGTGTTACTCGAGGATGAGCAACGTTTAAGTTCAGAGTGTTTTGATGAATGCATATTCATCATGATTTTCAATCGCTATCTTGGACCCTTTTCGACTCAATACACCCAATTTCAGTTACTAAATATCAAAATGTGCAAAATTACTTAATTGATTCAATTATCAAAGTATTAACTGAGTTTATTTTATGTAGGTCATGATGAAGTTCGACCATCTGAATTAACCATCATACAAATCAAACCTATTTGAGTGGGACCCACCTTTCGTCACCCATTCGGTCTCACCAAACGATCTTGACCTAGCGGCTTCGTCCATTCGGTTTCAACCTATCAGTCTTAACCATTCATCCATTCAGTCTCAGAACGCGAGCTCTTCTTCACCTTCAGATCGCTGATCAACGGTCCCCACCAAATTGCCCAAACGATCTGCCCTAACGGTCTTGGGCTATCGTTTTCCCTCTAAACGCTCTTGCAAGACCGTATGGGCATCTCTCCCCAAGACCGTTTGATGATGGGAACCATAGATCGTTTGGGAAACTTGACCTATAGTTAGCCGCGGCAACAACGTCGTATACTTTTCCTTCCTCCGCCAAAAGAAGCGTCGTCACCTACACCTCCGCCTTCTTCTACCTCCAGCAACCCTAAACACTACCTACAAGTATGTCGCCAACCACCATCACTACCACCTACAATAGCACCACCCGCATCCCTAAGCACCTGCAACTACGGTTCCTCCATCATTCACAGTAGCCACCTCTACCGCCCACATTGCCCACGCCACCATTGCCAACTGAACGGTCTCAGACCATTTGGATGCAAGAGTCACAAGACCGTATGGAGATAGCAGACCATTTGCAGCCACCGCCGAGGACCGTTTGGTGTGCAGATGTGAAGACCGTTTGAGCTTGAGAGGCACTAAGACCGACTGACGAAAACCGATTGATCAAATGTGAACGATCTTCATGATCGTTTGCAGCCACCGATGGAAATCGTTTGGATTTGTGGGAAGAGGACCGATGGAGAAGCGATCGGTCTCACAGACCGATTGGAAGAGTGCTGTGAAGTCAAAACCGATTGGGAAATGTAGACTGTTTGTTTCTCAAGTTGTGAGACCATTTGAAATAGCCGCGCTGAGAGACCAATTGAAGCAGATCGTTTGAGCCCAGGGATTATGAAACCGTTTGATAAAGTGCTCCTGAAGACCGTTTGCTCGATACTAAAAGATCTCATGAGACCATTTGATAAAGGCTACTGATCCAAGACCGAGTGATGATCTGCATGCAAGACTAAATGAAGGCATGCATCCAAACCGAATGGGCACATTGCATGAAACTATTTGGAGACATGCACGTCAGTTCAAAACCGTTTGATCACATAAACACCAAACCGTTTGGACATATGTATACCCAAACAGTTTGGACAAGATTAATCCAAAACTGTTTGGACTCACAGCAAAAACATGAGGACCCCATCGAAGCCTATAAATAGGACTACAAGGGTCCTCATTTGGGCATCCGTTCTGGGACGCGGATTGGCTACCTGTACGCTGGTCCGACCCTGCCACTGTCACTTCACCTGCCGTTCCTACTGCAACGCAAGGAGACTGAGAAGAGAAGGAAGGAGGAGTGAGAAAGACTTCCCAGTCTATCTTGACATCCCTCATTCTTTGTCTAGATCTGCTCCAACATGACACAGGAGACCACATCATCTTCACCGAGCTGTGACCACCTTCTACATCATGCTCATGGCTGATTCCTCTCTCTTTCTTATTCTTCTTGTTTCTTGCATCATGAGCGAGTAGTTCCTTTTCGCTGGGGTATGGGGACTAGCCCCGCTGCCCATGCAACCATGTCTTTTCATTTAACATTCCAAGGCAATGTATATAACTTTTCATTTCATTACTAATTGATATTCTTGTAGTTGATTACCTACTTGCTTTCATCTTGTTCTTCTCTTTGTAGTATAGAATGTCGATTAATGAGGTAGACTCCTTGACGAAAAATCTGATAGGGTTCCTTGAGGTCGTAAGTGTATGATCCGTGAGGGGATGAGCCATCTAGCCTACGGTGATGCTTCTGTGGTCTAAACATCCCTCAGGGAGGACCACAACCTTAGTTGGATGTTGTATCTTCTTGTTAATCATCGATGCTTGCTTGCAGACTAATCGCCTACATGTATGTTGATTAGCACGATTGACTCCCGAACTAGAAATAGAATGGGGTTCCTTGAGATCGTAAGTGTATGATCCATGAGGGGACGAGCTATATAGCCCACGGTGATGCTTCTGTGGTCTAAACATCCCTCATGGAGGACCATAGCCTTAGTAGGATGTTGTATCTTCAGAACCGTAAGGGCATGATCTGGATGGCGACGAGAAATCTGATGCCTAAGGGGATGCTTAAGTGGGCCTAAACATCCCTCTGGGAGGGTTTGCAACAGTTCCATTTGGATAGTTAGATGCTTGCCTGAATGTTATGTGTCTGGATGTGTTTGCATGTGCAGTGTTGGTGAAACCCGGTACCATCCTAGTGATTCCATATCATCTAATCTAGAACAAACTTTCATTATGCTCATTTACTTTCCTGCAATTAGTTTAATTAACCTCAACCCAAATCAATCGATCTAAATATTAGTCACACTTGAGTTAGATTCGACTGACAAAGATTCTTAAAAATGTTGTCCATTGGGATTCGATCCTTAACTATACTGTGATAAGACCCGTCCGCTTGTAGGTGGTATTATTGCATGAGGTTTTGGTAAAAGCTCAGGGATTTCAACCCCGAGTGAATTTGTTAGTGTGATATTTTCCATGTCACACACCTACTTATAGGAGAAGGGAGTTGTATGTAGGAATAAAGACAACTAGCTAGTGATCTACGAATTGGACCTAGGAACCATTCCTAAGATAGCCACATACAATCCATTTTCCCCTAGAAGCTAAGTGTTATCAAGCATCACAAATAGGAAATCTATGTTAAAAAGCACAAACCACAAGAAAGATAATGGGAAATGAGATAGAAGTAAGAGGAAATCATCATAGAATGGAAATATGTTCGATACAAGTTATTTCCCCCCAACATGGTATCAAAGTAACGTTTTAACCCCAAATAGCCCACCACTAGAGGCTTAGATAGACATGATCATACAAAAGAGAAAAGAAAGGAGAAGAAAGGGGTATGAATCCATGGAGCTCATGGAAGCTTCTTCTCTTTCACCTCTTAGTTGCTATAGAATGACCTCCCTCCTCCAAGGTGGGTAAGGAGCATGGAAATGAAGGGGATTATGGTAGAAAACCTAGAAAACTAGGTTTCTATGGTGGAAATGGGGTGGAAATGGTAGGTCAAGGTCTTGAATGCAAGGGGGATAGTAATGAATGCTCTATAATAGGTAGGAGGGTGCTAAGGAGGCTAACCTAGTATTGTGGCTGCCACCCATGTATATATAGGTGGTTGTGTAAGCACTAGGGTAAGTAGGGGTATAGTTGGAAATCAGTGCCAAAAAAGGTAGGTTTTGGGTAGTAGCACAGTCGTTCTAGGTAGAACGACCGTGGTGGCTGATGGTTGGAATGGTCGTGGTGGAAAATGGAAAATGTCAGAGTGAAAGTGGTGAAATGAAGGTTGGTAGCACCGTCGTGCTGGGCAACACGACCGTGGTGGGGGCTAGGTAGAAGGGCTGTGCTGGGTAACCCGACTATGGTAGGCAAGGTAAATTGGAGGTCATTCTAGTCAACATGCCCATTATGATCCTTGGCAGCATGACCGTGTTGTTTGGCACGAATATTTTGGGGGTTTCTCAGTACGAACGTGCTTGGTAGCATGAAGTTTTGGCAATGTTGTTGTAGTTTGACAAAATGAAGATCATACATATAACTTTTGCATTTGTGAGCACGGTTGTTTCTTGGTACCATAGTCGTGCTGGGGTCTTCACTAGCATTTTGAACTTGGAACTTCATGATAAATGGACTTATTTCCTTAATCTTGACCCTTGGCTACTAGGGGTAGGTTGAGGGAACTTTGGGGTCTTCTTTGGACCCCTCCATGAGTGGAGAAATAATAGAACTCCTTTCTTCTCTCTCATCCATTCAAGACATGGTCCAAGTACCTAAAAAACATGCAAAGAACGTACATAAGTGCATTTGATAGTAATACACATATTGAGGGAATTAACTTGCATTCTACTATGTTTAGATGTGATTGAGATACAAAAATACATAAGATGAAGCCCTAAAATAGGGCTGCATCACCACCCCAAACTTAAAACATACTTGTCTTCAAGTATGCTCCAAGTTAATCTATTTTTTCAATTGAATCAAGGAACAAAGATAATGCAACATTGTGATGTTTATTGGATAAAATGAGTTCACATGAGGAATTATGCATGTGATCCACTACTCTCTACTCATTTTCATTCTTTTCAAGTGTTAATAAAGCACAGAGCACAAGAACTTAGAATATGGATCACCATTCACATATGCAAGCAATGCAATTTTCATAATGCTCTGAGTAAACCATATCATGCATGAAATACATTCAAGAGGTTAGGATATCTATTTCACTTGCTAGAGCTACCTCATACACTTCATTTCACTGCTCATGACCCACTTGGCTTGTGTAGGGGGATGACGGCTAGATTTGATTTACCCTATCCCTACTAGGCATAAAAAGAGAAGAAATGGTTATGAAAGGGAGTGGAGTGCTTTTGCACTCATCTTTTTTTGTTTGAATGCTCTTAATCAGGAGCACCCTTTATTTTCTTTTTTATTTTTCTTTTCTTTGCCCTTGGTGTATAGGGAATAGAATGACAAGAGTTAAGCATGGAGGTAAAGTTATGACCACCCCAAACTTTTGGGATTGGTCAAGGATGATATGTGCACTTTGGCACCCTTTCATGAGACAGAGAGGTAAGAAGATGGTGGAAAACATGTCTTATCAAAGAGGGATCACAAGTAGTGGAAATTCATGTATAATTTCACTCAAGCAAGTTAGTTCATGCAACATTCACCAATCAAACAAGTCATGCATAAAATGAATAGTATAGTAGATTGCATACTTTTTCATAAAGAACAAGAAAACCCAAATGTTTAAGACTTGCAAGAATCACCATTTTATTCAAAACAACAAATTATTTCAAGAGGATTGGAGAACATGTAAAATTCCTACATAGGACTCATTCTAGCCACAAACTTCAAAAGCAAGTTACATTGTCCAAGATTTAACCATTTTCATCACAATAGATAGAGATTCAATTGAAACACACTTTTGGGCAAGAACATTCAAATTTGGGCAAAATTGGCCAAAATGGTGCCAATTTGCATTCAATCACATCTAAACCTACATTTAGGAAAATTTAAACATAAAGTAGAAAATAGTAGTTAGAACACACAAAAATTACCAAAATCTACATGGAAATGCAATGCATGACATGGAAGAGAAAAAAGAACAAATTTTTTTAAAAAATTACACAAAAATGCATGAAATTAAACTACATGTATGTATGAATGCTAACAGTAAGAAAACTACACTAGAAAGAGTAATGTCTAAAAAATAGAGATCAGGTGAGACAGTCATCAAAAAAATAACCTAAGAAAGGGGGCATACCACCCTACCACCCCAAACTTTTAAATCATGTTGTCCTCAGCATGAAACTAAAGCTTAGGAATGATAGGGTAGATGTCATTACTCCGGTGGTGATGGATCCTATGGTGGTCCAACCTGTTGAGGTAGGTGCTGGTAGTAGTGGCCCCAATAGTCTGCCTATGGAGGGTGTGTGTGTATCATGGTATCCAGATAGGGATCCTTAGAAATCTTCCCCCATTGGGGGTTTTTCTGCACTTGTGCATGCTGACATGGTACATGTGGTTGATCTTAAGATGCATCTGCAATGATCGAACCACATGGTCTGATGTGTCTGCTGAATTGCCTCCAACTGTGAATGAATGACTGACATGTCATATGTATTCATTGGAGGTGGCTATGCATCAAAGTCCTCATATCTCGATCTAGTGTGGTGGGGCTTCTCAAGAATACACTGCTACTCTAGCACATTCATCTCTCCTCCTCCTTTAGGTAAGTCCACTGGTGGTGCCCTGTATCCTTCTCTAGGGTGTTCATCCTTCCACTGTGCTATCAATCCTGAGAAATCTCTCGGTGGCCCCACATCTATGAGCAAGGGGCCGATATGGTACGAGAGTTCCAAAGTGATGTTAGGGTATCTGGGGTTCAAAATATAGAAGATCTTGTTGTCTTTGAGGGAGATCATTTGGGACCTTGCTAGATAGCTTAAATCAACAAGCTTAGTTCCTTCTACTTTAGTAAGTCCCTCTAAATCATAGCCCATTGCTTTTGCAATTGTGGTGACTATTTCTCCCATGATGAATTGATTTTTGCTTTTAGAGGGAATTGTCTTTAGGTGATTAATCACCATGCTTCCTATGTTTACGAAGCCTTTACTTGCCACTGGAGCCATCACAAAAAGATCCTTCTATGAACAACAACCTTGTTTGTCATAGCGGCCAAAAATGGTGTTTGCTAAGACCTTCTACTATCTCATGAAAGGATTGTACACCTTACTGGTCTTCGATTTTCCTACAAAGAATGTGTCTTGGCTTGTGATAGATTTCCACATCTTTGAATAATCCACTTTCCCATTCTTGTTGAGTCTTCCCTCATCAAAATTCTTCGCCATTTTTGGATTGGGGGTGAAGATCCCATTGATTTGGGAAGCTCTAAGCACATGGGTGGAATCAATCAGCCTGAATCTTATTGCATCCTCACCTCTATGTTGCACTTTTTCTAGTGAACCGAAGAATCCATGGGTCAACTCAAGGTAGGTTTCTATAACCTCATGCAAGATCTTATACAACCCACAATGTTCTAATCAACCTTTGAATGCAAATTTTATCTCTAAGGCCTGCATGGTTTCCATACATGCATACCTAGTGGGAATCACCCTCCTTGTCAAGCATTCAGGGTAGAGAGGTTTTGTGAAAATTCTTCTTGAAGTGCCCCTGCCATATGTGGTTCCCTCAGGTTGCTTTCCAACCCACTTCATTTTGTCCTCCTCTAGGTTGGACAAGAAGTCCATTGGATCATCCTACATCTCCTCACTTTGAGTCTAATCTACCTGCTCCTCCTCATAAGTGTATGACCCCGAACTTGTGTCTAAGTTCAAGGGCACCATCTGAATGGGTGCATCCTCATATTCTTCTTCAATCAACAACCGACGTCTAGTGGGTTGTTGAGTGGTGTGAGGCTGTGCTGATGAAGTAGAGTGCCTCCCCAGAGTTAGTCATGGAGGTATGCACAAAGACGATGCCGTAGAAGCTTTCTTGGCCCTTGTCTCTCGAGTTGGTGCATCAACATCAACAGAATCAACTATGCTCTCCAACTCTTCTTCTTCCTCCTCCTTGTGACACACCGATCACAAAAACATAATTTACTCAAGAAAAAGTATTCGTTAGCAGCAGATTACTAAAAATTCACTAAAAATTAAAACTATTTTACAGAGAGGTCCACACATAGGAAAACTCTTTCACAAAGAATTGAAGTAATTTAATTACATACTAGTTTACAAGTACATGTCCTGTATCATCTTTTTCTGAGAATTGCAAGCATCAGATGCCCTGTTAAACTAAACACAAACAATATAAAATCTCGAGGCACTGAGCCAAAACCTCAAAAGCACTAACTACTACTCCGAGGACCTGAGAGTATAGAGATGACACATAGGACTCTATGTACATCTATACAAGGCATATCAGCCAGTGTCTCCACCTGAGAATTCACTGTTGTCCCTACTGTTGCTGTTGCTGTCCTTCACCTACTGAAGGATTCCTGCCTCCTCATTCGCGTCCACCTAAAAATGTGGTTCCCACGGGGGTGAGACAATTGTAAATTGCCCCAACGAGAGATATAACTCTCCGCCAGAAATATTATTATTGCAGTTTAATAAGATAAATCTGAACAGAGGAATTGTAATTGTTTAAAAACAATTAATTCATTGTCTAACAGATTAGAACATTATTCTTATCTGAGGCATTGCAGCTATAACCTGATAGAGCAGCATGTCACTTATCCATTAAGGAATATGAAGAACATGTATAACATTTATCTGCTATACTAGGCAGGATAATATCAACCAATGTTTCTTGTATTTCAACTTTACGCAAATACACTACGCGATTGATTATATTTTACATATCATGTGTCAAACTGCAATTAGCTTGCCCGTGTATATTGACATCTTCACTATAGAGTTATAGTCACATCATATACTCTCTTCAGGCTTAGATCACATAGATAATCCCTGGCATTGTTTTGTGGAGTCATGGCATGTAGCCATATTCTTTAACAAAGTATTGGGATCTTAATCCCTTATCTCATCAAGTACATTTCCATTTCTTAACAAGTTCATCATCATGATTATAGAATATGGGTATTCAATCCCTCAATTCATCATGGCACACTTGTTACCAATTATTAGGTAACTAGTATCTTTAAGTCATCTGACCAAGGAAGTTATGAATCTTGCCACACAAGCATTACACATAGTTCACAAAGTCATATCACCTCTTGTTATCTCTTAATAGGCAACAAGGCATATTGTGGCTTATGAAGCCCATAAACAATTTCAATAATTAAAACATCATATGGCACACAGGGCTCATTAATTTCAAGTTACCTCCCACTAAGAAACAAAACATATGAAGGCTTATAAGGCCTATAAAACATTTTCGATATATAGAGCATCATAGCCCATATCTGGCTATGCTCATCATCTCAACATACCTGCATGATTGGTACTCATGATAACAATTATATTC
Source organism: Alisma plantago-aquatica (assembly GCA_963693085.1). Taxonomy (NCBI): domain Eukaryota; kingdom Viridiplantae; phylum Streptophyta; class Magnoliopsida; order Alismatales; family Alismataceae; genus Alisma; species Alisma plantago-aquatica. The sequence goes on from OY856409.1 coordinate 1,794,565,620, forward strand.
ATTGTATATCAGTACCATGCAATACAAGGGTTTTCTTATTACATTCATAACTCATCACTCTGTATTTGAGCTTCACATAGGATCACTCTGTGTTAGGACTTCACATAGCATTACCCTGTATTAGGGTTTTCCATAATTAACCATTTAAGTTCTCATGATCATATTATTAATGACCAAGTCCTATTTCATTGCTTCATACAGCTAGGAGCCCATATTGATAACATAAGTATTCAATCATACTTATTTATTCTCATCATTCATCATTAAATGAATTATCAACACAAAGTATGAGTTTCTCTCTCATCTTTACCAAAATATGATTGTATCAAAGTTTATTGATTTGGATTAACCTTTTCATAAGGCATGTTAGCCTACACTTATCAAAGTGCATTACATCTCAATGTAACAATTTACATGACACACTTCATGTGTCACTCATCCAAATATATTGGATTTAAAATACATCAAGGTGTATAAATCTTAAGGTGCTAGATGTGATACCTATCATGTCTTCATGTATCACTTCCCTCATCATCTTTATCTTACTTGAATTCATCCACTTATCTTGTATTAGGGTATTTCCCATCCTAATACTTTACGCATCAACTCATCACATTTATCATGTAATGTATTGGTCATAAGTCACTTATTTAGAATATACAACCATTGCCAGTGATATGGACTCATCTTTGAGTTAGGAACTATTAATATAAAGATTTCCATTATCAACCTCTTTAGGTATTTCACTTATCAATATATTAGTTACTATTCCATTATTAGGAATAGGGTTCACATAACATCTTTCCACATTTGGGTTTCACATAGCATCCTTCTATATCAGGGTTTCACATAGCATTACCTGAAATTAGGGTTTCACATCACATCACCCAGTGTTAGGGCTTGACATAGCATTACCCTGTACTAGGGTTTCATATACCTTTACCCCATTTTAGGGATTAGTGTTTACCATTCACATCCAAGTAAGGTTTCTCACACCCAATTGGACAAATTTGGGTTAGGACGCACAATTCCCATCAAATTAGGGTTACATCATCACCCAGATTAGGGTTTCACTCAGCTTTGCCCTAAATTAGGGTTAGGGCTCAATAGTCTTTTCAATTAGGTTTTCATGATCTCATTATTATGGATCAAACCCTAATTACATATTTTATTCATAATGAGAGGATTAGGGCTTAATTATATAAGCATTCCTCTCTCTCTTTCTCTCTCTCTCTCATCCTCTCAAGGATGATAAGTACTCCAAGATTGATCTAGGTCAACTCTTCATTTAAGTACAAATAGTTAGGGTTAATCATTATAATCACCTTTGTTTTACAACATTAATAATCAAGTAGCTAATTGATCTTTAATCATATTAGGTGTCCAAATGGTTTAACCAATTGAATCTCAAATGGTCTTGGTCACTTAGACCCCAAACAGTCTTGGTCACTCAGACCTTGAATGGTTTAAAACCATTTTAGCAAAACAATAATGAAACCGTATGGACAATTTACACTTGAAACCACTTGGGTCTCCAAATAGTTTGATACCATTTGGTCTCAAAGGGTATTGATACCGTTTGATCCCAAATGGTCTTGAGACCGTTTGGACTCAAACAGTCTTAAGACCTTTTGGTCCAAACTCTCTCAAAACCGAATGGACCAAAAAGGTCTTCCATCACTTTATCAATTCAGGGTTTCAATCATTAAACCATCTATCAATTGAACTACTGATTTATTCTTCAATTGAACCATTGAATCACCCTTCAATTGGACCTTCAATTAGGGTTTTGAACCCAATTGAACTAGGTTTTATAATCTAGAAACCATCAATTAGGGTTTTGAAACTGAGGAACCATCAATGGTTGACATTGTGGAACTAGTTCAATTGAAATCATTGTATCATCATCAAACCATGACATGACCTGACCTCAAACGGTATTGAGGTCGTTTGGATGACCTCCAAATGGTCTTGAGACCATTTGACTCAAACCATTATTGAAATTTGTGAAAATCAATTAGGGTTTGCATCATTGAATCAATCATCAATTTAGCTATTGATTGTATTTCAATTTGATATCACTGGATCTTCAACCATCCAATCATACTTCATCATAGACTTCCAAATGGTCTTCGTTGACCTCCAAATGGTCTTGAGACCATTTGGGTTAGTCAACCCAAAAATTAAATCAATCAATTGAGAATTTTAGCACTCAACCCGATTAGGGTTTGCAATTGGTAGATTATCCAATCATAGAACCTTTAGAAACCAATCAATTAAATCTATTAGATAATTATTCAACACATCAGAAACACCCCTCAAATGGTCAACCCCCTCCATTCGTTCAACCACTCCAAACGGTTTGGAACCCAAACCTCCAAACAGTTTGCAAACTGTTTGGTCTCCAAACAGTTTGGTGAAATCGATTGGACCAAAATTATGAAACCGTTTGCAATAGATATTTGTGGAGGTGTGTGCTTATGATTATTTCATCATCATCAAGCTATAAACCCACGAAGCTTGCTGTGATTTTCATGGTGATTTCATCAATCAACCAAATAAAATTTCGGGAATAAGGAAGGAATCAACAATTGATAAAGATATGGAGTCAATAGCAAAGTTCAAGGGTTCAAGTTATATAACCCACCTTCAATTGAGATTCAAAGCTTCAACCTCGACGTATTTAATGGTGAAATCAACACCTTTAACTATCCCAAGCTCGTCCTCAAGCTTTGAGTGAAAATGAATGGCTAGAATTGAAGATGGAATGGAGATAAGAAGAAATCATGCATTGATTTTTGATTTCTACCATGGAATCAAGGTGAAAAGAGGTCATGGATCTTACAAACAGGTTGGGGGTCGTCCTCCTAATCCTCCAAAGCTCCCTTGGTCGTTTTGCAAGCAAAGAGTGGAAGTGGTTTCGAAAAAGCCTCTCAATTGAGTTGTAAAAGGTGTTTTTATAAAAAATTCAATGAGAGAGAAAATATTTTATAAAATCCTTTTAATTCCAAAATTGGTGCCACCTCTCCCCCATAAATTCCTTGAATCAAAGCCATCTTCCCCTCCTTAGAATTCCTCTTCATTATCCATGAATTAAGGAAAAGCAAACTAAGCACCTTAAATTATATAATACTAATATCCCATTTTTAGTGGATATTACTTTTGATTTAACTAATGTGAGTGGGTTCTCCACTCACTTGGATATCTTCGTGCCTTTGCAAGGCACATGCTCATCCAACCTTATCTAATTTCAACAATTACCATTTTGGTAGAAGGGAACTTCGATTAACATATTTATTTTTGCATTAATTTGAAGTAAAGTTCCAATTATGCTTAAATCTTGATTATTTTAATATCAAGATTCTCTCTCTTCCAAAATGATTCAAATGAGGCACCCCTCTCAAATTATTTTCTCTAAATGATTCCAAGAATCATGAGGGACCCTCTTTAAGTGGCATTTTGCATATTGAACCCTAGGTTTTGGGTAAATTGCACATTACACCAAAACTGGGTTTTAATGCACACCATTGCTCAACATGCTCTTTCTTTTTATTCAGGCTTGTAGAAGCCATACAACTGCATCATACTCACTCCTATGATGCTTCAACATATGAGGAAAATTTTTCCATACATAATTTGTAATTTATCCCCTCAACTTGGGTAATTTGCATTTTAGTCCAAAACAAGTAAAACATTATTTCAACATTATTAAAAAAGGACTAAAATTGAAATATAAGTTCCTCTTGAGCCTTAATTACTTTTCAAGGGATAAGAGAAAGCATATAATCAACTTTATTAAGTAAAACATCTAGGTTTAAGCATAACCCATGTCAAGGGTGTTACAAATTATAAACCCCTAATAAGGATTTCATCCCTGAAATCCCAGGAAAAGGAGAGACAAATTTATTCATTTATTATACCATCAAGTCTCCACATAACATATTAATGTCATGGAGATACCATAGATCTGTAATCCACACATAGTTCTTCCACACAGGGTTATTCTAAGCAACTATTTTTAGCTTGATAAACGTTTCCACCATAATTACAATTGTTCCTTCCATTAGTTCAACCTTATCAATATTTATGTTTATGCAGAGCATAAACCCTTAACATATGATGTCCATATTATTTCATGTAACTAGATTGGTTTCACAGTTGGCCAATATAGGTAACCAACATAAATCATCTATTATTTCTCAGATACCAGAATCCTTTGGTATTCATCAAATGTGTTGAGAACACATCTCATCCTTATCATATTCATTTCTCTATTGTTACCACCAAGGGTACACATGCACAAGGTATTTATTTTATTTTAGGACATTGCTTGTTCCATATATCATTATCTTGGAACCAAAGTCCAAAATAAACTGATACTTTTCTAAGTATCCATCAATGGATTATTTCTAATCCATGTACATCAAATGTCATAATACTTACTTGATTGTCATGTTAATGAAAGGAAGAAACAAAAAGGAACATACCCCTATCATTACCCAAGGTTGTTTATCAAAGGGGAAACATATATATTTAGCAGAGGTAATCCACTCAACAATCCTTTATTTGTTTGGGAAAGTTCACTTAGCAATTCCTATGTAATTGATAAAGTTTACTTATCAATTCCTCATTAGTTGGGAAAGTTCACTTAGAACTTCCTCATTAGTTGGGAAAGTTCACTTAGCACTTCCTCATTAGTTGGGAAAGTTCACTTAGAACTTCCTCATTAGTTGGGAAAGTTCATTTAGCACTTCCTCATTAGTTGGGAAAGTTCACTTAGCACTTCCTCATTAGTTGGAAAAGTTCACTTAGCAACCAAGTTCACTTAGCACTTCCTCATTAGTTGGGAAAGTTCACTTAGAAATCCCTATGTTATTTGGGAAAGTTCACTCAGCAATTCCTATGTAATTGGGAAAGTTCACTTTAGCAATCCCTATATTATTTGGGAAAGTTCACTCAGCAATTCCTATGTAATTGGGAAAGTTCACTTTAGCAATCCCTATATTATTTGGGAAAGTTCACTTAGTAATTCCTATGTAATTGGGAAAGTTCACTTTAGCAATCCCTATATTATTTGGGAAAGTTCACTCAGCAATTCCTATGTAATTGGGAAGGTTCATTTTAGCAATCCCTATATTATTTGGGAAAGTTCACTCAACAATCCCTATTTAGTTTCATTATACTCACTAGATTGTTTCAGAATGACTACTTGATTAGAGTAATCAGAAAGATAACAATCTAGGAGTTCCATACTTGCCCTATCTCCAATAATCATATACCTGGCCAGGGTATACACGTATTGAGATTAGGTAGTATGCACTTTATTTACTATCATATTCCTCACTTTTCATATCATTATACACACAAGATTTTTCATTCCTGGATTTTCTTCAAGCATCACTTCTATATCTTCATCTTTTATCACACATATAAGAGAGATTATAAAGCATTTTAAGGAATACTGAGTAAAATGTAAATTCTCATCTTCCTTGTGTCCTTATAGTACTAGTCAGGGGAAGTTAAAAAACAACTACTTTCTTATAGTTAACACATATAATTATGAAATGACATATCTAAATGATACTGTTTCATCTGACCTGTCTCATCTCGCAATTTGTTTGCGGCCTCAAGCTGATTCTTTTCATAGAATCTTTCCTGGGATGTCTGTCCATGTCCTTGAGTGCCACTAGAAAAATGTTTTCCCTGATAACCTTGATATCTCTGCCTCGGTGATTGGGTTACCATTGTGTTTCCAACTGGACAATCTCTTACTAGATGTCCTACCTATCTACACTGGTAACAAGTTCTAAGCTCTTGATATGGTCTAAAAGGTCTCTTACCCTTTTTGGGTAGCCCTTTCCCTAGTGTACTAGACCTTGGTTGTATCGGGGGTATCAAAAACTTCCCCTTTTTAGAGCTACTAGGCCTCTGGTCCCAAGTTTGGATAGGCCTTTTCTTAATTTTTTCCTCCTTATATTTTCCTAGACAGTCTTTTCTGATATGTCCAGGCTGCCTACACTTGTGGCAATTTTTGATTTCAGATTGTAACCCCTTCCTCTCATCATTATTCATTGCTCCAACATGCTAGTGTTGAGCAAGAATCCTATTGGAATCCAAAACTTTATCATTGGGGGTTGGTAGTCTAGGTTGTATTGTTAATATACCATACACATTATTTTAGTCCTAGCCTGCCCAACAGTAATATTAAAAGAAGGATTCCTTATCATGGTTTGATCATCTTGGGGATTCTCAGGCATTCGTTCTTCTCTCGCCTGGTCCCTTACACCTTCTGTTGGTGCAACATTGTTGCTCTCAGCAGCATGCCCTTTGTGTGATCCAAACATCTTTAAGTTCTTCCTCTCCTTTATGAGTAGAAGACACTATCAGATAGACTGGAAAACACTAGGACAAACTCAACAACCTTAGTCCTATGTCTTTGTAGACTCAACAAACCTAGAGCTCTGATACCACTAAATTGTGACACACCGATCACAAAAATATAATTTACTCAAGTGAAAGCATTCGTTAGTAGCGGATTACTGAAAATTAACTAAAAATTAAAACCATTTTACAGAGAGGTCCTCACATAGGAAAACTCTTTCACAAAGAACTGAAGTAATTTAATTACATACTACTTTACAAGTACATGTCCTGTATCATCTTTTTCTGAGAATTGCAAGCATCATCTGCCCTGTTAAACTAAACACAGACAATACAAAATCTCGAGGCACTGAGCCAAAATCTCAAAAGCACTAACTACTACTTCAAGGACCTGAGAGTACAGAGACGACACATAGGACTCTATGTACATCTATACAAGGCATATCAACCAATGTCTCCACCTGAGAATTCACTGCTGTCCTACAGCTGTTGTTGCTATCCTTCACTTACTGAAGGATTCCTGCCTCCTCGTCCACGTCCACCTAAAAATGTGGTTCCCACGGGGGTGACACAATTGTAAATTGCCCCAACGAGAGATATAACTCTCCGCCAGAAATATTATTATTGCAGTTTAATAAGATAAATCTGAACAGAGGAATTGTAATTGTTTAACAAAAGTTAATTCATTGTCTAACAGATTAGAACATTATTCTTATCTGAGGCATTGCAGCTATAACCTGATAGAGCAGCATGTCACTTATCCATTAAGGAATATGAAGAACATGTATAACATTTATCTGCTATACTAGGCAGGATAATATCAACCAATGTTTCTTGTATTTCAACTTTACGCAAATACACTACGCGATTGATTATATTTTACATATCATGTGTCAAACTGCAATTAGCTTGCCCGTGTATATTGACATCTTCACTATAGAGTTATAGTCACATCATATACTCTCTTCAGGCTTAGATCACATAGATAATCCCTGGTATTGTTTTGTGGAGTCATGGCATGTAGCCATATTCTTTAACAAAGTATTGGGATCTTAATCCCTTATCTCATCAAGTACATTTCCATTTCTTAACAAGTTCATCATCATTATTATAGAATATGGGTATTCAATCCCTCAATTCATCATGGCATACTTGTTACCACTTATTAGGTAACTAATATCTTTAAGTCATCTGACCAAGGAAGTTATGAATCTTGCCACACAAGCATTCTACATAGTTCACAAAGATCATATCACCTCTTGTTATCCCTTAATAGGCAACAAGGCATATTGTGGCTTATGAATACCATAAACAATTTCAATAATTAAAACATCATATGGCACACATGGCTCATTAATTTCAGGTTACCTCCCACTAAGAAACAAAACATATGAAGGCTTATAAGGCCTATAAAACATTTTCAATATACAGAGCATCATAGCCCATACCTGGCTATGCTCATCATCTCAACATACCTGCATGATTAGTACTCATGATAACAATTATATTCATTGTATATTAGTACCATGCAATACAAGGGTTTTCTTATTACATTCATAACTCATCACTCTGTATTTGAGATTCACATAGGATCACTCTGTGTTAGGACTTCACATAGCATTACCATGTATTAGGGTTTTCCATAATTAACCATTTAGGTTCTCATGATCATATTATTAATGATCAAGTCCTATTTCATTGCTTCACACAACTAGGATCCAATATTGATAACATAAGTATTCAATCATACTTATTTATTCTCATCATTCATCATTAAATGAATTATCAACACAAAGTATGAGTTTCTCTCTCATCTTTACCAGAATATGATTGTATCAAAGTTTATTGATTTGGATTAACCTTTTCATAAGGCATGTTAGCCTACACTTATCAAAGTGCATTACATCTCAATGTAAAAATTGACATGACACACTTCATGTGTCACTCATCCAAATATATTGAATTTAAAATACATCAAGATGTATAAATCTTAAGGTGCTGGATGTGATATCTATCATGTCTTAATGTATCACTTCCCTCATCACCTTTATCTTACTTGAATTCATCCACTTAGCTTGTATTAGGGTATTTACCATCCTAATACTTTATTCATCAACTCATCACATTTATCATGTAATGTATTGGTCATAAGTCACTTATTTAGAATATACAACAATTGCCAGTGATATGGACTCATTTTTGAGTTAGAAACTATTAATATAAAGATTTCCATTATCAACCTCTTTAGGTATTTCACTTATCAATATATTAGTTACTATTCCATTATTAGGAATAGGGTTCACATAACATCTTTCCACATTTGGGTTTCACATAACATCCTTCTATATCAGGGTTTCACATAGCATTACCTAAAATTAGGGTTTCACATCACATCACCCAGTGTTAGGGCTTCACATAGCATTACCCTGTACTAGGGTTTCATATACCTATACCCTATTTTAGGGATTAGTGTTTACCATTCACATCCAAGTAAGGTTTCTCACACCCAATTGCCCAAATTTGGGTTAGGACGCACAATTCCCATCAAATTAGGGTTACATCATCACCCAGATTAGGGTTTCACTCAGCTTTGCCCTAAATTAGGGCCAGGGCTCAATAATCTTTTCAATTAGGGTTTCATGATCTCATTATTATGGATCAAACCCTAATTACATATTTTATTCATAATAAGAGGATTAGGGTTTAATTATATATGCATTCCTCTCTATCTTTCTCTCTCTCTCTCTCTCTCTCATCTTCTCAAGGATGATAAGTACTCCAAGATTGATCTAGGTCAACTCTTCATTTAAGTACACAAAGTTAGGGTTAATCATTATAATCACCTTTTTTTTAAAACATTAATAATCAAGTAGCTAATTGACCTTTAATCATATTAGGTGTCCAAATGGTTTGACCAATTGAATCTCAAATGGTCTTGGTCACTTAGACCCCAAACGATCTTGGTCACTCAGACCTTGAATGGTTTAAAACTGTTTAAGCAAAACAATAATGAAACCGTATGTAGAATTTACACTTGAAACCACTTGGGTCTCCAAACAGTTTGATACCATTTGGTCTCAAAGTGTCTTGAGACCGTTTGATCCCAAACGGTCTTGAGACTGTTTGGTCCAAACTCTCTCAAAACTGAATGGACCAAAAAGGTCTTCCATCACTTTATCAATTCAGGGTTTCAATCATTAAACCATCTATCAATTGAACTACTGATTTATTCTGAAATTGAACCATTGAATCACCCTTCAATTGGACCTTCAATTAGGGTTTTGAACCCAATTGAACTAGGGTTTATAATCAAGAAACCATCAATTGGGGTTTCGAAATCGAGGAACCATCAATGCTTGACATTGTGGAACTAGTTCAATTGAAATCATTGGATAATCATCAAACCATGACATGACCTGACCTCAAATGTTCTTGAGATCGTTTGACTCAAACCATTATTGAAATTTGTGAAAATCAATTAGGGTTTGCATCATTGAATCAATCATCAATTTAGCTATTGATTGTATTTCAATTTGATATCACTGGATCTTCAACCATCCAATCATACTTCATCATAGACTTCCAAACGGTCTTGGTTGACCTCCAAATGGTCTTGAGACCATTTGGGTGACCTCCAAATGGTCTTGAGACCGTTTGGGTTAGTCAACCCAAAAATTAAATCAATCAATTGAGAATTTCAACACTCAACCCGATTAGGGTTTGCAATTGGTAGATTATCCAATCATAGAACCTTTAGAAACCAATCAATTAAATCCATTAGATCATTATTCAACACATCAGAAACCCCCCTCAAATGGTCAACCCCCTCCATTCGGTCAACCACTCCAAATGGTTTGGAACCCAAACCTCCAAACAGTTTGCAAACCGTTTGGTCTCCAAACGGTTTGGTGAAACCGATTGGACCAAAATTACGAAACTGTTTGCAATAGATATTTTTGGAGGTGTGTTCTTATGATGATGTCATAATCATCAATCCATAAACCCATGAATCTTGCTATGATTTTCATGGTGATTGCATTAATCAACCAAATAAAATTTCGGGAATAAGGAAGGAATCAACAATTGATAAAGATATGGAATCAATAACAAAGTTCAAGGGTTCAAGTTATATAACCCGCCTTCAATTGAGCTTCAAAGCTTCAACCTCCACATCTTTACTGGTGAAAGAAACACCTTTCACTATCCCAAGCTCGTCCTTAAGCTTTGAGTGAAAAGGAATGGCTAGAATTGAAGATGGAATGGAGATAAGAAGAAATCATGCATTGATTTTCGATTTCTACCATGGAATCAAGGTGAAAAGAGGTCATGGAGTTTACCAATAGGTTGTGGGTCGTCCTCCGGATCCTACAAAGATCCCTTGGTCGTTTTGCAAGCAAAGAGTGGAAGTGGTTTCGAAAAAGCCTCTCAATTGAGTTGTAAAAGGTGTTTTTATAAGAAATTCAATGAGAGAGAAAATATTTTATAAAATCCTTTTAATTCCAAAATTGGTGCCACCTCTACCCTATCAATTCCTTGCATGAAAATACATCTTCCACTCCTTCGAATTCCTCTTCATTATCCATGAATTAAGGAAAATCAAACTAAGCACCTTAAATAAAAAATACTAATATCCCATTTTTAGTGGATATTACTTTTGATTTAACTAATGTGAGTGGGTTCTCCACTCACTTGGATATCTTCGTTCCTTTGCAAGTAACATTCTCATCTAACCTTATCTAATTTCAACCATTACCATTTTGGTTGAAGGGAACTTTGATTAACATATTTATTTTTGCATTAATTTGAAGTAAAGTTCCAATTATGCTTAAATCTTGATTATTTTAATATCAAGATTCTCTCTCTTCCAAAGTGATTCAAATGAGGCGCCCCTCTCAAATTATTTTCTCTACATGATGACAAAAATCATGAGGGACCCTCTTGAAGTGGCATTTTGCATATTGAACCCTAGGTTTTGGGTAAATTGCACATTACACCAAAACTGGGTTTTAATGCACAACATTGCTCAATAGGCTCTTTCTTGTTATTCAGGCTTGTAGAAGCCATACAACTGCATCATACTCACTCCTATGATGCTTAAACATATGAGGTACATTTTTCCATACACAATTTGTAATTTAACCCCTCAACTTGGGTAATTTGCATTTTAGTCCAAAATAAGTAAAACATTATTTCAACATTATTCAAAAAGGACTAAAACTGAAATATAAGTTCCTCTTAAGCCTTAATTACTTTTCAAGGGATAAGAGAAAGCATATAATCACTTTATTAAGTAAAACATCTAGGTTTAAGCATAACCCAAGTCAAGGGTGTTACACTCCTCCTCTTCTGGATTGTTGTAGCTAGGATCTGATGTGCGGTGTCTTGAGGAGGAGTGGAGTCAGGAAGCACTCGTTGATGCCAATCTCTAGAAAGATGAACTAGAGATGGAGTTGGATGACGATGTAGGGATGTGTGATGGCAGTGTGACGTTGGAGGCCCGTTTGGTGTGGATTTTGTCTTCAGTGAGGATATTCATGGTCTTCTGTACCCCTTTCTCGATTGCTTTTCATGTGCTCTTCATCTTTTTAAGGATTCAGTGGAGGAATAAAGAACAACAACAAATTTCATACTTCCCAACTATAGGGGAAAAATCTTCTTGGATATAGAGAAATAGAGGGTAATGGAGGGTGGAAAATGGAGCTTGAGGTAGGGGAAGGTGAGTGGGAGGCAAGGGGAACTTGAATCTAGAGTTTTGGAGCAAGAGGGGGTGATTGGAGGTCGTCCTAGTCACCCACCCTCGTAGAGCATCCATTTTGGTTTGTGGAAATGAACTGGAGGTCGTGTTGGCTTGGGCAAATTCAGGGTACTTAAGTGCTGGACCCAGACCAACACGACCGTTCTGGCCAGCACGGCTGTACTGGCACAATGCCAGCACGACTGTGTTGGTCAGAACGGTCATGATGACTGGGCCCAAATCCTAAGTTTTTCCTATTACATGCAACCTTGCTAGCACGACCATTCCACACAGCACAGCCGTGTTGGGTCCTCCAAGTTCAAATTTTTTTAGAAATCATCAATTCACTCCATCATTCATAATCTAATCATCACCAATGATCCACTTGATGTTCTATCAATTTTTTCCCACAGAAATGTGCCTCATTTATCAAACTCTAACATGTTTCACATGTCTCATCATCAAAACTAAACCAAAATTGTTAAACACAAGTGTACGTATTCTTGAAATTGTGTGAAAATAAATCTATAATATCAAAAAGTGAAGGTTGGGTGCAAAAATTCCCAAACCTAGGTAGGTTTCCTCCCACTAGCACTAAATTTTATACCTTCAGTCGAGCTTATTGAATCTTGAACTCCGTCATCCTTATAGAATTTTCAAAGCATCTTTGTAGTAGATATCCCTCTCATGTGCATTTAAGCACATTTCTTCATCAAGCTAGTGTTCCTCAACTAACATCACAATATCAAAACTTTGATTGGCTTTATCTGGACCTACTTCAACAACTACTTTCAATCTTTGCCTATTGACGGTAAACTCTCTTTCTCCTTCCTTTTCACATATCACCACAACCTTGGATGGATATACATTCTTGATTAGATAAGGTCCTTCCCATCTAGACTGAAGTTTACTAGGAAAGAACTTCATCCTAGAGTTGTAAAGCTATACCCATTATCCTGGTACAAAATCCTTCTTCTTGATCAACTTATCATGTAGGAACTTGGTCCTTTCCTTGTAGCTTTTGGACCATTCATAAGCCTCAGGTCTCCTCTCCTCAAGCTCATGTAGTTGTAGTTTTCTTTTCAATCTGACAGTTTATCCATCCATATCCATGGCTTTCAATGCCCACAAAGCCTTGTGTTACATTTCCATGGGTAGATGACAACTTTTTCCATACACAATTTTGAATGGTGTGGTGCCAATCGAGGCCTTAAATGCAGTCCTATATGCCTACAAAGCTTCATTGAGACATAAAGACCAATCCTTACAGTCTGGCCTTACCATCTTCTCAAGAATGAGTTGTATCTCCTAATTATCTAGCTCAACTTGACCACTTGTTTTAGGGTGGTAAGGAGTAGACACACGATGGTTCACACCATGCCTTTTTAGTATTCCTTCAAAGATGTGATGGGTGAAATGGCTTCCACCATCACTAATCATTGCTCTTGGTAAACCAAATCAGTTGAAGATGTTTAACTTTACAAAATCACAAGCCACTTTATAATCATTGGTTCTTGTGGAAATTGCTTCAATCCACTTTGAGACATAATCAACAGCCAACAAGATGTACACATATTCAAAGAAGGGAGGAAACAGACCAATGAAATCAATTCCCCAAACATCAAACACCTCAACCACAAGAATGGGTGATAGAGGCATCATGTCCCTCTTGGAGATAGTGCCCACCTTTTGGCACTTCAAAAAACACTTGCAATATTCATGAGCATATTTAAACAAGGTTGGCCAATAAAATCCACTTTGAAGAATCTTGTCGGCTATATGTTTTCTGCTGAAATGACCTCCACATACACCAGAGTGGCAGATGGATAGGATCTCTTGCTACTCAATTTCCAGAACACACCTTCTAATGAGTTGGTTAGGACAATATTTGAATATATGCGGGTCATCCCAAGCATAGTTTTTCACCATAGCAAACAACCTCTTGCTCTCTTCCCTTGTTCGAGTACTTGGTATCCTCCCACTAGCTAAGAAGTTAGCTATGTGCTTGTACCATGGTCTTCGGGTGGATGAAAGTAAGAAAAGCTTCTCATGTGGCATTGTTTCCTTGATTCAGTTCCTATCATCATATGGTGTTGCGGGAGAGATGATCAACTACAGAATTTTCCACCCCCTTTTTGTCAACAATCTCTAAATTAAACTCTTGGAGCAATATAATCCATCAGATTAGACTTGGCTTAGAATATTTCTTTGTCATAAGATATTTTAGAGCTACGTGATCTATGTAAACCACAACCTTATTTTATAAGAGATAAGAACATAATTTGTCAAGAGAAAAAATCATGACAAGTAACTCCTTTTCCGTGGTGGTGTAGTTACTTTGAGCTTCATCAAGGGTATTTCTTGCATAATATATGGCATGTGGAACCCAACCAATCCTTTTGCCTAGCACAACCCCCACTGCCATATCCGATGCATCCATCATAATTTTGAATGGCAATGAGAAATCCAGGGGCTGCATAATAGGAGAAGAGATAAGCTTATGCTTCAAGTGGTTGAAAGCTTCAACACACTTATCATCAAAGTTGAATTCTACATCTTTATCAAACAAGTTACAAAGTGGCCTTGAGATTTTGCTAAAGTCTTTGATGAAATGTATATAGAAACCCATATGCCCTAAGAAAGATCAGTCATGTCTTATAGTGGAAGGAATAGTGAGAGTGGAAATTAGACCCACTTTGGCCTTATCAACCTCAATTCCGGCCTTGGAAACTCAGTGACCCAAAACAATGCCTTTAGGAACCATGAAGTAACTCTTCTCCCAATATAGCACCAAACAAACCTTGACACACCTTTCAAGAATGACTTCTAGGTGGAGCAAACATTCATCAAATGTCTTACCAAACACAAAAAAATCATCCATTAAGACTTCAAACAACAAATCAAGCATATCATCAAAGATGGATGTCACACATTTTAAAAAGTAGAAGGGGCATTGCACATCCCAAATGGCATCCTCCTATAAGCAAAAGTACCACTTGTACAAGTGAACGTCGTATTCTCTTGATCAGCAGGATGAATAACTATTTGGAAGTAACAAGATTACCTATCAAGAAAATAGTAGAAACTTTGTCCAGCTAATCTCTCCAAGATTTGATCAAGGAATGGGAGAGGGTAATGACCTTTCTTGGTCTTCTCATTCAATTTTCTGTAATCCACACACATTCTACAATTGTATTTATCTCTCATAGGCATCAATTCTCCATCCCCATTCTCAGCAACTATGATCCCAACCTTCTTAGGTACAACTTGGATGGGACTCACCCATGGGCTATCAGAAATGGGACATATGATTCCATCATCAAGTAGCTTAAAGACCTCTTTTGCAATAACTTCTTTCAATTTTGGATTCAACCGTCTTTGCATTTGATGGGTTGGTCTAGCATCATCCTCAAGGTTGACACAAATAGAGGAGTCAATACCCCTTAAACCAGCAATGGACCATCCAATGGCCTGAATGTTCTTCTTCAAAACTGTCATCAAAGCATCATCTTGCTCTAGAGAAAGGATAGAAGAAATGATCACCGAAAGTGTGTCATTGGAGCAAGAAAGCATATTTCAGCCCTTCGAGAAGAGACTTGAGCTCAAGAATGGGAGACTCTTGAAGGGAATTCTTCAATGGTTCAGAAATGGAAGGGATGTCCTCACTTGTAGCCTATAAGGCCAGTTCTTCTTCCTCATCCTCATCATCATCATCATCGGGAAATTCCACAATAGGTTCTAAAACTCTACCTTGTGTGACAATTTGAATCCATGCGTGTAGACATTCTTCTACAATCTCATCAAGACACTCGATAAGATAACAATCCTCTTATGTAGCACATATCACCTTGACCTTAGCAGAAGACTTGAAAATGTTTAACTGAACCTTCATGTGCATCAAAGTCACATACATGGTGCCAGTCCTCACATGCATCACTGCATCATCCATAGCCAAGAAGGGTCTCCCCAAGATAATAAGCACTTTCCCTGAATCTTTTTCCATGTCCAACACAATAAAATCAATAGGGAAGAATGCAGAGGTCTGATCATCAAGCCTGACTAGAACATCATCAACACACCCTCTAGGCATTTTCATAGATCGATCAGCCAATTGCAAAGTGTAGTGATCTGGACCCAGTTGTCCCATTTGCAGTTCTGCAAACAGACCATACATCATCATATTTACACTAGAACCCAAGTCAAGAAGAGCTTGGTCTATGCGATGTGCTCCAATGCAACATGAGATGATGGGAGAACCATGATCTTTCCTCTTCCTTAGCACATGTGTTTCAAAATTGAGCTCACTTGCTCAGTGAGCTTGACTTTCCTTGGTGTCCTTCCTGTCATATTCCTCTTGAATTTGCACAAGTCTTTCAAGAACTAAGTGTAAGACAAAATTTGCTTGATCGCATCAAGTAAAGGAATATTGATCTTTACCTGCTTAAAAGTTTCCATGATGTCCTCAATGTGCTTCTTCTTCCTTCTTTCAGTGGATGGTTCTTCAAGTGCATCTGGGAATGGAGGGAGTTGTGCTCCCAAATGGCTCAAACCAATAGAATCATCAAAAAATATCACAAGAATAACAGTATCATCCCTCTATATCATAGTATCAACCCAGGTTCCTATCACAATATCCTCAACCTGAATCTCAGTATCAACATCCCTGATCACAGTATCAACTCTGTCATCATTGGCTGTACCATTAATAGATGTACTCCATGGATGGTCCAAGGTCCTATCACTCCTCAATGCTGTTACTACCTTCACATGCTCATGGGTTGTAGAAGAGGAAGCCTGTGGAGGTGGTTGTGGCTATTGGGGTGGTGCTAGCCTTGGGTGTGGTGGATTTGGGTTTTTGAGGATGAATTGTGGTTGTAATGGTTGTGATGGATGGGGATGATATTGTAGAGGGGGTTTTTGGTATGAGTGAGGTGGAGGGTATTGGTAGTTGAAAGGGGGTTGTTCATGTGGAGGAGCATAAGGATTTGGTGGTCCTTGGTACTGGACTTGGCCTTGTGGTGGGTCATAAGCACCTTGAGTAGTTCTTACATAATTGCCAACATTGTTTGGGTTGGCCATAATTTGAGATGGGAGCCTCCCTTCTTCACGGTGGGAAAGTGAAAGGGAAATTTGATCAAGTCTTTGCTCAAGGCGGATGATGTTTTTCTCTTGAGAGGACACCTCTTTCTTCACTTCATCAAGGCTCCTTAGCCTTCCTAGAACTTCTTCTTCAAACTTGGAGTTGTACTTGGGCCCTTGATGTTGCCTTGGCTGCCCTTTCCCCTCCTCATTTTGTTGTTTCCATGAGAAGTTTGGATGATTCCTCCACTCTGGAGTATAGGAGTTGGACATCGGGCCTTGGTTGTTGCGGTTGCCAAAGGCATGCAAAGCGTTCACTTCTTCATCCATAGCATCAATTGCCATTGTAGATTGGCTAGAAGAACCTCCATCTTGGTTGTTCATAATGTTCATCATATCCACCATCATCTTCATCATTTGGGGTGGGCTTCTATCCTGACTGGAGCTATAGGAGGGGATGGAGGAATGTAGTTTTGGTCACAATGCTCCCCTTTAGTTGAAGCCCGGTGGCGAGAATTTTCAGCAAGATGTTTGAATAAGGGCCAAGACTCCTCCGGTGGCTTTGCCATGAATGTGCCTCCATATGAGGAATCAATGTTGTTTTGGTTCAACTCAACTAGCCTAGTGCAGAATGCTTAAACAAGCTACCACAAAGGTACCTCATGATGAGGGTAGTCATACGGGAGCTTTCAGAACCTTTCCCACGCCTCGTGGAAGGTTTCGTTCTCTTCTTGTGAGAAGGAGGTAATGCATCTCCGCATCTGGGTCAACTTGGTGATTGGGTAGAACTTCTTAAGGAACTCTCATCACCGCATGCCATGTCACTAACTCATACTTGGAGATGTACCACTCCTTGGATTTTTCTTTCAGAGAGAAGGGGAAGAGGATTCTTTAGATTGAGTCATTGGTGGAAACTGATGTGTGGAAAGTGGAGTAGGTTTCAAGAAATGCATCTATATGGTGGTATGGATTCTCGTTCTCCATCCCATAGTAAGTAGGAAGGAGTATGAGAAGGGCTGGTGGAATGGAGAATTGTTGACCCGAAATTTGGTCAACAAGCGTGGCAATTGGGGAGTTGTAATTCCCCAGGGTGAAGTACTCATGGAGAGGGCATTTGGGTTGTGGTTGAGCGTCACCATGAGCTTCCCCATGAGGAACATGGCCTTCCATTGCATCTGATTGGTGTTGTTTATGGCGGCTTTAGTGTCTCCTTCTACCTATCTTGGGGTTGTATGACACCAAGTCGGTACAAGTCGAACACATACTACTCATGCATAACTGTCACCTATACAATACACAAACAAGCAACAAGAGCCAAGTTAGAAAGATAGTATGCAAAAGTAAACAAAGAATAAAGAATAGAAATGGTGAGGGTAGTAGGAAAATCTAAGATACACTTACTAGATAGGCTGAGCGCCTCACTCCCCAATAATGGCACTAGAAATCTTGGTGTGTTTCTCAAACACAAAAAAACAAATTGGCAAAAGACGGTGCCAAAAGGGGGAAGTCAACACCACAACTACTAGGTAGCTATGACGATTTCTATCCTTAGTAACGATGCCAGAAAGCTTGGTGTGATCTTCTCAAGGTCACACACTAGCCAACTAGATGGTGACTAGATGCAAACCTAAGGGAAAGCACATGGATCTCTCAAAATTTATATATGGACCTAGTTTGACACACTGGCTTAACTAATCACATGTATCTGCAAGCACATGGGGTCATGTTGTAGTATAGGCAAGCGATAAGAGAAGGGTCAATCCTCAGGGAGAGAGGGGGCACTAGAGCCAGGTTAATGTGAGTTATGTTCCTAAAGTGGAGAGTAGGGTTTGAGGGTTGATTTTGATTGATTGCACTACAATTGTAAGCAATTAACAACAATAAAGAAGATATATTACCAAAAACCCTAGATTACTCTAAGTAGGTTAAGGCTAAGAACAAGGCAAGATAATTAAAAAAACTAGAGCAAGAGGAACTACACTACTCTAGCAAGACAATTTATCAACTAAGAGGCAAGCTAAGCAATAAGACAAGCAAGATACAAAGTTATCACTAATTAACTAAAGTAACACAAGTAAGCTCAAAGGAGCCCTAACTACTTAAGCAAGACCTAACTATCAAGAACTAAGTAATTAGCTAAGAAGTAACAAAGGCAATTAACTAAACTAGCATTAACAAGCTAAGAGGGCAAGGGTGGATTTTAAGTAAGAAGATTGATAGGTGGGCCATTTGGGAATGAGACTTTAATATTAGTTGGGGGAGGTTACTTAACAAGCAAGTTTTATATCTTCAATCTAGATTACCAAACCAAACAACAAAGCAAATGCTATTGGAATATACCCTACGCTACTAGTCAGAGAACTAGGGCTAGGTGTAATTTTAATAGGACTTGGCAAGTCTAGGTTTCTAGGGTAAGTGGTATTAGGGAAATTGAGAGCCAAGGGTAAGAATGGGAGTAGATATGAGGGTATTTCACGTCATGTTACTTTCCATCTAGCCTTTAGGAAATTCTAGGCAGTTGGACTAATCACACTTACACTAGCTACTGAGATCTCACACCTACTTGTAGGAGAAGGGAGTTGTATGTAGGAACAAAGGGGGCTATCTAGGGATCTACTAATTGGACCTAGGAGCCATTCCTAAGATATCCACATACATTCCATTTCCCCCTAGAAGCTAAGTGTCATCAAGCATCACAAAACAAATAGTCTATGTTTAAAAGAACAAACCATAAGAAAGATAATAGTAAATAAGATAGAAGTAAGAGGCAATCATCATAGAATGGAAATATGTCCAATACAAGTTATTTTCCCCCAACATGGTATCAAAGTAACATTTTAACCCCAAACAGCCCACCACTAGGGGCTTAGCTAGACATGATCATACAAAAGAGAAAAGAAAGGAGAAGAAAGGGGTAGGAATCCATGGAGCTCGTGGAAGCTTCTTCTCCTTCACCTCGTAGCTATTGTAGAATGACCACCCTCCTCCAAGGTGGGTGAAGAGCATGGAAATGAAGGGGATTATGGTAGAAAACCTAGAAAACTAGGTTTCTATGGTGGAAATGGGGTGGAAATGGTAGGTGGAGGTCTTGAATGTAAGGGGGATAGCAATGAATGCTCTAGAGTAGGCAGGAGCATGCTAAGGAAGCTAACCTAGTGTTGTGGCTGCCATCCATGTATATATAGGTGGTGGTGGAAGCACTAGGGTAAGCAGGGGTATAGTTGGAAATTAGTACTAAAAAATGTAGGTTTTGGGTGGTAGTATGGCCGTTCTGGGCAGAACGACCATGGTAGCTGATGGTTGGAACTACCGTGGTGGGAAATGGAAAATGTCAGAGTGAAAGTGGTGAAATGAAGATTGGTAGCATGGCTGTGCTGGGCAACATGGCTGTGGAAGGGGCTAGGTAGAACAACCATGCTGGGTAGCATGACTGTGGTAGGTGAGGTGAATTCCAAGTTGTTCTTGTCAGCATGCCCATTCTGATCCTTGGCAGCATGGCCGTGCTGACTCACACGACTATTTTAGGAGCTTCTCAACACGACTGTGCTGGGTAGCACGACCATTTCGGCAATGTTGTTGTAGCTTGACAAAATGAAGATCATCCCTATAACTTTTGCATTTGTGAGGATGGTCGTTCCTTGGCACCACAATCGTGCTGGGGTCTTCAGTATCATTTTGAACTTGAAACTTCATGATCAGTGGACTTCTTTGCTTGAGCTTGACCCTTGGCCACTAGGGGTAGGTTGAGGGAGCTTTGGGGTCTTCTTTGAACCCCTCCATGATTGGATAAATCCTATAACTCCTTCCTTCTCTCTCATCCATCCAAGACATGGTCCAAGTACCTAAAGCATGCAAAGAATGTCCACAAGTGCATTTGACAGTAATAAACATATTGAGGGAATTAACTTGCATTCTACTATGTTTAGATGTGATTGAGATACAAAAAGACACAAGATGAAGCCCTAAAATAGGGCTGCATCAGTAAGATGCCAAATTGCATTTGCAATACTATGTACTCATCCCATTGTCTTATATGTATTGGACATGCCAACTAAATATACGTCAGCTCCCATTGAAGTCACTGGACGTCCATAAAGAACATCCTTTAGTATTTTAGAAGCACTAAAATAATTGGTTCCATGGTTATGGTAATAAGGAAGAGTTGGGTGTAAAGGGTTACACTGATGCAAGATTCCAATATGACAAATAAAATTAATGATCATAATCTAAATTTGTTTTTGACCTTAAAATGAGAACTGTAAAGCTGGAAAAGTTCTGAGCTACAGATAGTTGTTTAATTCTACAATATAAGTTGAGTATCTTGGTGTTATGAATGCAATAAAAGGATATTGTATGGATCAAGAAGTTCATATAGATGAGCTTGTTGGAGTTTCCAACCATTGATGGCGCAGTAGAAATATTGTGAAAACAAAGGAGCTACTGGTTAGGCAAAGGAATCTCAGATAGCATACTATGATACTTCCATCTCATACGACAAGTCATACAACAAGGAGATGTGAAACTTGCAAAATACCTACTAAAAGCAAACATTACTAACCCACTATAAAAACATTTGCACAATAGAAACATGATGGACATGTTAAGATCACTTAGAATAAGATTTTTGGATGATTGGTGTTCGGTTGTTACACTAAGGAGTTTCAATCATATAAATGATCTTTTACTCAACTAGCCAATTCCTGCAAGTATACAGGAGTAGTTGTAGTCGAGATCGAACACAAGGAGCTTGATAACGAATTAAACACAATAGTGCTAAGTTTCAACAATCTAGATATTTTTCAAGAATGATTTGGTTGATTAAACCAAAATTTTAGAATTTAGCTAAATAGTAAAATGATTAGTAAAAGGGGTTTGATTTTAGATATGAAACAATATTGGACTTAGGATTTCACTAGCACAACATAGCATGAAGAATGGATCATGAATTTAAACATACTAAGCACTTGATTTAAAGGAGAGTTGTATGCTATACTTCACCTCCCGGTGCAAATACAATGATCCTAACTCCATACAACACTCTCATGTATGTATTTCATTTTGGATCACAAACTTAATCCTCAACTCCATAGCTTCCACTCTCATGGTAAAAGAGGAGTTTCTAAGAGAGTACCTCCTTACTCTCCTACCTATCATCTTAGATCAAGAAAGAAAGCATACAACATGCATACATAGTGGCCATCCATACATGCAAGAAGGAAGAAATCGGTACTCACAAGATAGAAAAACAAGCAACTTAGAATTTAGTACAAAATTATCATGTTCCATACATGCTATGACATGGGAGTTACTCTCCCATGTCTAATAAAAAGAGCCTACTCGTCCATAATGATGTACATCAGAAAAGATGCAGAATTTTCAGAGTTTAACATGGTTTAGAGAAGGAAAAGCTAAGAGAACCAAAGGTGTAACCCAAGAAGAGTAGAATTCCAGCTTGGGGACAAAATTCTACTCCTACAACTGCTCCAAACCGGACATACTTCCCTCTCGAGAAGCTTGGTGGGGGTAAGAAGCTCTGTTGCACCTTCAGAGAAGAAAATGGAGAAGAAAAGAAGAAGAATGGAGGTTCTTTGGCAAGAAACCACCTTCTTCCACCCAAAATTTCCCTCCTTTGCTCTAGACCTATTCTTAGATGAAAGACCTTCAAGTTATGACCAGTGATAACCTCTCCATAAGTTGGTTTTGTATTTAAAAATGAGAGATGTCATTTTTCAAATTTGCTAAAATTGATAAAGACACGACGTGTCTTCCTTTGGAAACATCGTGTTCCAGTCTCTGATAGTAGATCAACTCGACTTCGACACCCCAGATATACACCGTGTCTGTGGTGTACACGCCGTGTTTTCCTCTTCTCAACACTTTCTAGGATCACACACATCGTGTTCTAAAAGGAGATACGACTTGTCGTTTTCCCTTTCGGCTGGATGCATGGCTAACTGGGATTGAGCACGCCGTGTCTTAATTCAGACACGTCACATGTGACACTGTTTCAGTAGAAATGAAACTCTAAATGTCTGCAAAGTGTGGATAAGCCCCAATCATGTCAGAGTTGAGTTGGGCTATCTCTAATTTGATCCTTTTTAAGCATATCTGCAATACACATTAGGAGATAAACAAAATAACAAAAAGGTGGCAAGTATATATGAATAGAGGCGAAATGAAAACAAAATGAACTGAATTTGTGTGTGAAATCATATAAGAAGTTGATGTGGAAAGCACACAACAAATCCCCCTAAGCTTGAACCATTTCTTGTCCTCAAGAAAAAAGAGCACAACCACACAAATGAAGGAATATTCAAGCTCATGCATGGATTAAATGAAATAAAAATGTGTAATAAACTCAACCAACCATGCACATTAGGTTTATATTCATAGCCATCACCTCAATCTAAACATCTAAGAGAGAAAAGTTTTAGTTTAGCATGGGTGGTCACAAACCAAATGAATCAATCAACTAAACAACACTAAATAGAATTTAGATAATCAAGCCAAACAACTAGTGGACGTACAACACAAAAATTTCAGCTATTATGGATACAAATGATGAAATCTTAGCTAACTTTAACAATCTCAGTTGTGCTCTCTTCTCAAAAAGATATGACAATGGAATTTTGGGATTCCGACACTCGACTGCTAATTTAGCCTTATGCACACGTGGAGTGCCAATTGGGGTGTTATTTTTACCCTCTTTTGATTTCATACCACCTAACCATCGTTGCCGGATCAGACTCACACTAGGCTAGCATGATATGTGGGATAAAAGCCATATTTTATTGGGTAATGGGAGAAAAGGATAAAATTTTTTTTGCACAACACAAGAGAGTCAACTAGAATGTTAAGTTAACAAGATTCCATTCATTATTTTGCAAATTTTTCACTGAAATATCGATTGTATATGCACTAAGGGTTTGGTAAGAGTATCCTATATTCTAAATAATGTTGTAGAGTTGATTTATTCACTAAAATTTTAGACTGTTACATGTATTGAGCAATCAAAGATGTGAAAATTGAAAGTTCAAGATAAAATTATAAACCAAGATCATGTACATGGGGAATTTTCTCTTTCATTTGATTAGTGCATGTTCTTTACTAATTCTTTCATATGGCTAAATGAAGTACAAGGGATGAGATGGTTCAAGTGTACAAGGTAAAAGAGTTCACTTCATCATAGTAGCCTCATTTCATATTAAACTTGTCGTGAAAAGAAATACAGAACATGAAACATGATGAAATAAAAGACTGACATGAATAACAAAAGTAAATGAAAGAAAAAAAACTACATTACAGACCAGTTGTGTCCCCCCTAAGCTTGAAATCTATAGTGTCCTCACTGCATCAATCTAACTTGTGGAGGAAACAACCGGGTACCTATCATAGATGAAATAAAAAAGAGGGGCCAGTGCCCCCATAGTTTGGTGGAAAGAACTACTTGACAAACTCATCATTAGGGACATCCATTGGCATTGGGTGTGGTACAAACTCGGGCTACTGAGTCTGCGGGGGATGATACAGCTGTAGAATGGAGTAGTGGCCCTGTGAAATGTGCCACGAATCCATGCGGTGGACCATGTTGTGCATTGTAGTGTACTGCATACCCAACTGATCCAGACGGCCGTCAATGTGATCAAAACACTGCTGCACATACCCATAAATGTTGGTATGTATGCCCTGAGAGTCAATCATGGGATGATTGGTGGGATACATTAAGATTGATTTGATAAGCATCAAAGGCAAGCTTCCAATTCTTTCTGGTTCAGTCATATGAGATAATGATAGAATAGATTGAATGTCTAGAGAATGACAATACTCAATGACGTATGCTTTCAGGTTAAGGACCTTAACGATGAGATCATACAAATGCTAAGAGTTTGTACATTCTTATTATGTCCCTAGTCGGATGTCATTTTGGAAGGTAGATAGACAACAATGACACATATGACTAGATTGTGGTGTTGTTTGATGACAGAATCTCATTAGTCATGATATGGAGATATCAAACCAAACACATAGGTACTTGTTAGAGAACAAGCATGCCGGATAGACCCACTGTGAGTTTGACACATGGAACCATGACATGGTAGTCACAGTCAATTCTCACAGTGATGGTGGTGAGTGTGATTCTTTGACCTGGAATCACTACACTCAACACATGTCATTGGGTACACTTTGACATCATCAAACATAGTCCTAAAACATGGGTTGTTATAAAGGTGATGATTGGGTGGTTTTGACACATGGGGCTTTTGAGGGGTGAGTGATAGATATGGGATTTGTCCCTCCTGAGGGAGTTCGATATCCATGGCCACTTGATGAGTAGGATTGAGATAGGCGTGCATGCATGTGTGAATCAGTATGTGATATTGATGTCATACATATCTCCTCCAATCTACTCTGAGATCAAGAAAGTGAATGAACGTTGAAAGGATGACTGTTCCATGCCTTGAGTTCATTCGGGATATCAGTGACAAAGGAATTATACATTCACTACAACACCATTCACAGATTGTAGGATTGAAAGTTGTTCTCCAACTTTCCTTTTCACTTGGGTAGCACTGATGTGCGACTAGGCACTGCTCTTTGCTTGTGAAGTCATAAGTGTTATGGATTTTCAGTGCCAACGTGAAATGGACCTGTAGGGTCACACACATAGGATTTAACCTGGAAGAGGAGTTTATCCACAAACAATGTTTAGATTGATTACTAAAGGAGTTTAGTAGTTCAATTAAACACTCAATCAATTGATAGGTCAATATCATAGTGTTCAAGGTGTTGGACCAATTGATTGGAGTATCAGATTGATTGAAACTACAATTGACTGATTTGCACAGTCTGCTGCCCCCAACTGATCGGCTCATGGGATGAACTGATCGGCTCAGGTTGGTGAACTGATCGGCTCAATTGGTGAGACGATCGACTCATATATCAATGAGACGATCAACTCAATTGTTGAACCAGAATGAGACGATCAACTCAATTGTTGAACCGGTCGGCTTATGTGACCAACCTAGATCGTTTGGAAAGTCAGAAGACTATTTTGCAAATACAATTTGTTTCACTTGTACAAATTCAATTTGGACAAGGATTAATATTTGATTAATCAGAAACAAATATGAAAGTCAATTTGAGTTGGACCAGGACCACAAACGGATCGGCTCAGGTGCCCCAAACGATCAGTTCAGGTGTGAATCGATCGGCTTAAGTCCCCAACCAATAGGTTCATGCTTGAAACGATCAGTTCAGGTGGCACAGTTGGTTGTTTTTTGGAAAATCTCAAACCCTTCTACTCCTATTTAATCCCACATTGTCCGGGGTAGAGAACCCTATCCCATGACCCTCCTATATATATAGGGGTAGTGGGGGCTTCTCATGAACAACAACTCAGAACACCAGTTACTCTACAAAGTTGTCATTCTCTCTGGTTGTGGTAACTGAGTGAGAGCCCGAGCAAGTGCTACCCGATAAGGAAGGCACAATAAGGGAAAGACAACTGCAGAAAAAAAATGGTTGTAGGAGAGTATGTTGGTGACTAGTACATCAATAGGAGGGTGTGACTCCTTCTGATTCCTCGTGGGACAAGGAGATCGGAGTTCCAGGTTGTCTGTGTGGACTACTTCAGAGGCAGGAGACTTCTGCCGCTCGGAGGATAGCTGTCAATCCCGACAGTCCCAGTGAGACCAGGAGCTGCACAGACACTGTCCAAGACCAGAGGTGAAGACCACGCAAGCCATGAGGTAACGTCACGGAGCAAGCCTCGGGACAAGGTATGTCTCCACAAACCATCTTTCCTATTGTATAGACGTTGACGCGATTCCTTTATTCTGGGTTTGGGAGAAGAATTTTTTTTGTTTCCGCTGCCTTCTCTGTATCCCCTATAACCCAACAGTGGCATCAGAGCCACGTCAACTGCTCTATACTTTAGGATTATCGATATGATCGATTTTGGTTTGTCACCTTTATTTATTGCATACGATGCGAATAAAATTGGCTTTATGCATGTCCAATCCTAAATCCACAAATCCCAATATACATATATGATATGTAATACGAATGCACTCGATACGCGTCACCCTTAAATGAGTTTTGTGGTGGATTTATAGCGTGGTTATGGCCAATAAACCCTATGTGTGTGCTTGGCTGTATGTGGTTGCTTGCATCTCGGTCTGCACACTGATTCCCTACCTCCTTATTCCTGATGTAACTCGAGATAACTCGAGATTTCTTTCCTACCTTTGCTCCCCCTAAATGTAACTCGGGGTTTCCCAATTCAAATGTAAATAGGATAGATCTTTTTATTTCGTGTTATGTCAAAGAACGGAGGACATCTTATGATGACTAAAATGATCAATTCAAGGAGTGAACTGATTGGTTGGCAATCCAGATGACCAGTTCGAGGAGAGAGATGAGCGGGTGGCGACCTGAGGAGATGCACGATGACCAGGTGAATCGATCGGCTGGAGGAGCCAACCGATCGACTGGTGGCACCCAGACAACCGGCCAGAGCGAGCAAGTCATTCATGTGATGAGTTGATCAACTCGGACAGCTATAACACTTCATCATGGACATGTTGCATGTGATGTAGACCTAGATGACTATGATTCCTCAACCGGCCAGAGCGAGCAGGTCATTCATATGATGAGTTGATCAACTCAGACAGCTATAGCACTTCATCATGTACAGGTTGCATGTGATGTAGACCTAGATGACCATGATTCCTCTTGGCTCGAGGAATCACATTAGGATGGCCACAATCATTGCTTTTATCATTTCACATGTTTTCTATGGGATATAGCACGTATATGATACGTACTATGTATTGTGGTGATTGGATATGTATATGTACCAATAAAACCAAATCCCTCATTAAATATTAAAGTTTTAGATGCCTTCCAAAAGTGACACACATGAAAAGCTTGATCGGCCAAGTGTGGGCACGCCCTAGCATGGTACACCATCTATCTCATGGAAGCATGAAGGATGGATATGTGGGTCTACCCTTGCAGGGTGCATATTCATCGTGTATGCTTTGGGTCAGACTTAACAAGGTGACCTAGATAGGATCTAGCACCTTGAGGCATGGAGGTGTTCATGGCAAGGAGTTGCATATGACATCTTTCAAGAGTTGCATATGATACAATTGGAAAAAGTTGCCTACCTGGAAGATCTAAGTTGTGGGTGATAGCCCTAGATGGTCCATGACTCAGAGGATTTTAGGATCTTGACCCACTAGAACATTGTATGCTGCAATCTTCCAAATTGATGGTGAGGGTTATCAATTTGAACAAAAATAGTGGGAGTGATAATTAATTAAAGTCCTAATTATATCGTCAACTTTTCAAATCATTCAAATAAGTCAAAATTGAGTTTTGGACTAAATTGCATATATTTCCTTTTGTAGAACAAATGACAACAAACAACAATCACTTTTCATTGCGATCGGTCCTTGAGAAGGACAAGCTGAATGGGACTAACTTCCACGACTGGTTTGAGACATTGAGAATTGTTCTCACTCAAGAGTGAAAGCTCTATATCCTCGATACTCCAATTCTAGAGGAACCTGCTCCTACCGCACCAAAGGTAGAAAGGGATGCTTATAAGAAGCATTCTGATGATGCCATTGATGCAAAGTTCTTGATGTTGTGCTCCATGAACCACGAGTTGTAGAGACAACATGAGAACATGGGTGACATTGAGATGATTCAGCATCTCAAGAACATGTATGAAGATCAAGCACAACAAGAGAGATATGATGTCTCAAGGGTGCTGTTCAAGTGTGTCATGAAAGAAGGAGATCCAGTTGGTCCTCACACGCTCAAGATGATTGGGTATGTGGAGAACCTGACAAGACTGGGATTTCCCCTGAGCCAAAAGTTGGCTACTAACATGATACTGCAATCGTTAACAGAATCCTACAGTCAGTTTGTGATGAACTACAACATGAACAACTTTGACAAGCCGTTGACAGAGTTGTCGGGCATGTTGAGGACAGATGAGGCACGGATGAAGAAGGACAAGCCTAAGTCTATGATGATGATCAGCAACAAGAAAGGCAAGTCCAAGCACAAGGGCAAGGGCAAGGCTAAGAAAGTTCTGATGCTAGCCAGCAGCCCAAGTCATCTTCAACTCTCAAGGCTAAGGGAGGCATGACCAAGAGAGGCAATTTCCACCATTGTCAAAAGCCAGGACATTGGAAAAGGAATTTCCCACTCTGTCTGGAAGAACTAAAGAAGAAGGAGGTGACAAATGTCTCCACTTGAAGGTGTCATGAAATAAACTTGTAACATTTTAGAGGTATATGATACCAAGATATAAAATGTAAAGCACTCAATAAATGGCACAAATGTTGCCTCCATAGATAGGAGTACTTTAGTTTATTTTCAGCCTTGAAGGCATGTAATGGAGTTATGAACTGCTATTTCATATTTTCTAATGGATAGAAACACTTCAATTTTTGCATATTGTATGACAATGATTGTAATTAATAAAGTTGATGTTTCAATTTCAAAGATATGATCTTTATGGCAATGCCTTATTAATCTTGTGGTACTTGGTATGCATAAGATAAAATGATACCTAAAATTTATTGATAACTCAAACAATCAAATTAGCATAAATCATGAGAAATATATTTCTAGTTTCCATATGATGGATAATCTAGACTCTTTTGGTTAGAGAACCAGTAAGAGACATGAATCTCTTGAACATGATAAATCGGTCTTCACTAATGGTAGTGGGAGAATGATTATCCTATCAGGTATAATACATGTGATGTCTTTACATACCTATTGGAGCAAATGCTAATACTTCAAATGGTGTTTAGAGAAATACCAATATGAATATCTTGAAGTACGAATTTGGTAAAGTGTTAATTCTTGATGAGATCAATGAATGAAATACTTGGACCAAAATTTTGAGATCCTTATGAGTGATTATGATAGTGTATCATAGTGAGGTCATGATTAAGGCATGGTGATGTCTGAATCAAATAACTAATTTCTTCTTAAATAAAGAATACCCTACACTAATAAAGGACATTAAGAATCACAAGAAGTTATGAGTTCTTATATCCTTGATAGATACACCTCGATTATCTATGTGATGAGTTGGTCATGAGATGAATAAACTATCTAGATGAATATGAGGAACCAGATTTTGAGTTACGGTTTATGACCATTACATCCTAAATGACTTCCATGTGAACCATAAGGTATGACCTTAATGGTAGCACCCATTGGAATGAAATCCATAAGTGCAAATAAGTCTTAAGCATTAATACACATGGATAACATTTTGAGAGGGATGATGCTCGTTGATTGCAACTTAATGACTAAGAGATTTGGCATACGGATACTAAAACCGCATTCCTATAAGGAATAAAACAAGGATGTGGACGTGACACAACCAATAAGGTTTATGAATCCATTAATGCAAATAAAGTCTATAAGTTACAATGGACTAATCAATGTGATTGATTGAGTACAACAACTCTGAACTGTGATCTTTACTTTGATGATATAGTCAAAGGGTTTAACTGATATGTCAAAGATAAAGAGAGATCTGTGATTTAGTGGGAGTGTATTCACATTCCACATATTGATGTGAAATGGAAATGTTCTAGAATGGAAATCCAAAAGTGGAAATTATCTTTAAGGAAGATAGAGATGTTTCCTATGTGATAGGAATAGAGATCTATAGAGATAGTTCTCGAAAACCTCTTGACCTGAAAAGAGAAAGCATACATTGGCAATATGTACTGAAGGGTTCAGTATGCACAGATTCAGTGAGAGAAAACTTATCCATGTTACATGGAGTTAGTATCCCAAGGCCAAGTGTCCAATTCTTATGAAGAATGGGAAAACTAAGAATAGATATGGATCTATCATGTGTGTAATCATCCCATCAACTTGCATGTATGGACATGGCAAGAACAAAACACATTTATCCTCTTGCATGTAGGACATGGCAGGAATAAAAGGCATTCATCTTGTATGTAGGACATGACAATATGATATGCTCATCCTGATAACTCATATGTGGGACATGATGAGTGGATGTTTGTCTAGTTCCAATAAAGTTTATTGGAATACCATAAGGACTTGATAAGTACTTGGGAAGTACTAGTTCTATGGAAATAAGGAAGGGTTCACTGTAAAGAGTTACACTGATGCAAACTTCCGGAAAAGGATAGAAAACTAATTGCAAAATATATATGAGATATATAAAAGTGAATGTTTGTTGATAAATGGAGACGTTCCATTAAAGCCGTTTAAAAGAAAATATCTGAGTATCCATGTGTTAAAGAACAACAATGGATACTATATGGATCTAGGAGTTCATAGAGATGAACTTATAGATATTCCAGTCGTTGATGACAAGTTAGGAACGCTTGGTCATGTAATGTGGGTAAAGGTTAGAAAAGGAATACTAGATCGCATATTATGGCAACTCCATCTCATACGTGTGACATACAGTGAAGAGATGAGAGACATGTAGTTAATACTGACTTTGGCAAGGTGTTGCCATAACTCACTAGAGCACAATAACATGTGGGACATGTTTGAAGATCACAATGAATATGATTCAAGGGTGATTGGCTCGCAGTGCAAGTGGGAGACTGTTGGTATGTATGCCCTGAGAGCCAATCATGGGATGATTGATGGGATACATTAAGATTTATTTGATAAGCATCAAAGGCAAGCTTCTAATTCTTTCTGGTTCAGTCATATGAGATAATGATAGAACAGATTGAATGTCTAGAGAATGACAGTACTCAATGACGTATGCTTTCAGGTTAAGGACCTGAATGATGAGATCATACAGATGCTAAGAGTTTGTACATTTTTATTATGTCCCTAGTCGAATGTCATTATGGAAGGTAGATAGACAACAATGACACATAAGACTAGATTATGGTGTTGGTTGATGAAAGAATCTCATCAGTCATGATATGGAGATTGATAACCTCCAATTTTGGATGATTATCTTAATATTTTCTTTAGGATTTCCACACTTTTCTTAATTAGAATTAGACATAATACCTAAATATTCCTTCTTACTGTAGATATACTATTAGACTAACTTTTCCTCTTTTTATTTGCAGAAAAAGACACAAAAAAACCATAAAAGACCAAACGGTCTCAAGACCGCATGGAGTCACACGGTCCCAAGACCGCATGAAGCCAACCGATCCTGAGACCGCATGGAGTCACACGGTCCTGAGATCGCATAGAGTCACATGGTCCCGAGACCGCATGGAGTCACACGGTCTCAAGACCGCATGAAGCCAACCAGTCCTGGGACCACATGGAGTGATACGGTCTCAAGACCGCATGAAGCCAACCGGTCCTGAGACCTCATGGAGTCACACGGTCTCAAGACCGCATGAAGCCAACCGGTCTCAAGACCGCATGAAGCCAACCGGTCCTGAGACCGCATGAAGCCAACCGGTCCCGAGACCGCATGGAGTCATACGGTCCCGAGACCGCATGAAGCCAACCGGTCCCGAGACCGCATGAAGCCAACCGGTCTCAAGACCGCATGAAGCCAACTGGTCCCGAGACCGCATGAAGCCAAACGGTCTCGAGGTCCAAACGGTCTTGAGGTCCAAACGATCTTCAAACCATTTGGACCTCACTGAAGGCCTATAAATAAGACCCAAGGGTCCTCCACTAGAAAAAAAAGTTTTCAGACGTCCAGAGGCTGCCTCAATCACTCGAGAGCAATTCCGACTTCCATCCTCCGCCCAGGGGCTGTCGGTCTGAGACCCACACTCCATCTCGAAGCTGCTTTCTCTCTCTCCGCCAAAGAAGGTGGGAAGAGGGGATCTCGTCATCAAGCAACCTGTGAAGCTGGTGGATCGTCTCTCTCTCTCTCTCCAAGGGGTTGACTTTCCTCTCTCCTTTGTGGGGATGACACTCTCTCTCTCTCTTCTTGCCTCCTTCTTTGTCCTAGTCATGAGCGAGTAGTTTCCCTCACTAGGGTGCGGGGAGTAGCCCTGCTACCCATGTTTTCGTATCATGTAAATGTAATCCATAGCTTGTAATATAGAGTTTATATCTTTTCAGTTCAACATCAAACATTTAATGAATGCTTGTTGCTTGATCACCAACTTGTGTTATCTTTTATCTTTTAGTATGAATTGTCTGCGTTTGTACTATTAGATTTGAAACTCGTTTGCATGTTGGTTCTTGGTGCATGTATCCACCATGCATCTATTTCGGTATCTAGGAGTGTCTTTTAAGAAGTGGAGTATACTCACTCCCATCGCTGCACTTTCATGCTATGAAATGGAATCAGTTGACGTGTGGAAGTACAACCTTGGTGAGCTGAGGAACACACTTTGCGAAGGGAATGTTGTAAAGCAAGTGACCATACCTACATGGATGGCTGGCGTTACAACATTCCCGCGCTCCTCGTAGTTAGTTATCCGAAAGGAAACTAAGTCTACAAAGATACTAACTGATCTAACTCTTATTGCAGGTTATGCCTTTACGTTGCATGTGTTAATCCATGTGTAGTGGTGGTGAAAACCGATCACATCCTAGTGATTCCTTATCATTGTTAACAACCTAAGTGTACTTCTTGCCTTTACTTTACTTTCACTTAGCTTAAAACAACCAAAACCAACCTTTCGATTTAAATACCAATTATTGAGCAATTAAGTGAAATTCCAACATTTTATATCTTGTTGCTCCCAACAAGACTGTTGTCCCGTGGATTCGACCCTTAACTATATTGTGATAAGACTTCCACGTATCTTAGCATACGTGGGTGGAGTTCTCTATCTAGTATAATCAAGGCTAAACCTAAAGACTTACCATCTTTAGGATTTTTAGTTGGTGCACGCAATTCCACGTAAGTGGAAGCTCCATCAAAAATTGGCGCCGTTGCCGGGGACAACGAAACGTTTTTATTTCATTTAGTATCTTGCTAGTTGGTTAGGGTTTTACACTTTATTTTAATAATTAATCCATATCTTTTTGAAATTATCATATCTCCACCATCATCTAAAAGGTGTTTTCTTCTCTCTACTCAGGTAGAAAATGTGTATGCAACCAGCGCATAACCTCGGATTCTCCCCTGATCCAGAGTACGACTCTGAGGTAGAGAGAAGCTTCCATCACTGCATTTGACTCAATCGCCAATGAGCCAGGCAAATGGCTGAAGATCAACGCCGGGCTGCATTGGTGATGGAGAGGGTCAACGCCACCATCGCCGCTCAAAGGGAACAACTCACCGCTGATACTCGTGCCCAGATTCAAGCGGAGATTCATGCAGAAGAACAAGCTCGCATCAGAGCTGAAACTGAGGCAGCAACCCAAGCTGCTCAGTTGGAGTTAAGGAACAAGCAACTGAGGGACTATGCTGTCCCAAAGAACTATGAGGATAACCACCTGGTCCGACCTCCGATTATTAATATTCCCAACGTTGATATTTGGACCCAGTGGATCTAGATCATGCAAGGCATCTCTTTATCCGGAGGTTCTGGAGATGATTGCATGGATCATCTGAAAAGGTTTAAGGCACTGTGCTGCCTGGTTCCACAAGCCGGAATCACTTTTGATGCGATAATGCTTCATCTGTTCCATTTCACTCTGTCTGGGAGGGCCCTGAGTTGGTATAACTCACTTGACAGGGAACCCATAATAACCACCTAGGCTACCCTAGAGGAAAAGTTCTTAGAAAAGTTCTTTCCCCCTTCACTGACTTACGAGATCAGGGGGAAGATTAATCACTTCTCTCAACTTCCTGGAGAATCCCTTGCTGAAGCATGGGAAAGGTTTAAAGAACTTTTACGGAAGTGCCCCCATCATGGAATCTCCCAGAACTAATTGATAGAAACCTTCTATCAGGGAGTGAGCGATGATATTAAATAGTTTTTGGATTCCTCATCTGGAGGAAACTTCATGAGAAAGAATTATGAGGACGCCTGGAAAATTGTAACACTCGGAGCTGAAAACCAGTCTAACTGGGGACGGTCAGCCGATAAAGGTGTCCTCAAGGTCTACAAAGCTGAAGAATCAATAGAGATGAAGGCAATAGCTGAAGCCCTGACAACCATAGTTCATAAAAAACAAGCTCTTGAGACCTCTCTCAGAGAGTTTGATAAGAAGAAAAATCCTCTTGTTCAACAAGTCAAGGCCGCCACAGGGACCTATGAGGCCTGTCATGCTTCTGACCATCCGACCCTTTCCTGCGGTATGCTTTATAATGTGATGATGGATATGCATCCACCACCACAACCATATGAACCCATCGCTGACCAGTCTGAAGAAAAACTATCAGAACAAGTCAACTCCATCCACTCTATCCCTGGACAAGCCTATTACAACCCTAATCAGCCAAGGAATCATCCAGGATTTCAGTATGGAAACCTTGTTGGGACCGCTAATCCACATCATCAGACACAGGGGGATCCTCTAGTAGGTTACCACCTGGATTCCCAAACAATTTCAACCAAAATCAAGGGAATTCCAGGAATAGCTTCCCTAGGGCTAACTACCCCAGGAACCAATCGGCCTACTATCAGTACACTCATCCTCTGCTCCATCCAAAACTTCATACTCAGCAACCTCAGCTGGCGCTGCCACCACAACAATCTCAACAAGCCCAACAACAAAGTCCTCTGAAAAAAACTCCTTCTCAACTGGAAGATGAAATATCCTTGATAAGGCAGATGCTGCAATCTCAACAGACTATGCTCGCTAATCAGCAAGCACAACAAAAAGCAGTAGAAGCCCAACTTGCCCAGATTGCTGCATAATTGAAGCCTCCGGCAGGCACATTCAGCCCGAATCAAATCCTAAGCATGGACAAAACAGACATGAATAGTTGAATGTTGTCACCATGAGATCGGGATGCATTCTTCATGAGACTACCAAGATCACCCCGGATAATGATGATACCCCTGCTTTTATGATGAATGAGAGCCCGCAACAAGGAATGAAGAAACCCTCAGATTGCACAAAGGGCAAAGATAAAGACCAAGTGTCCGCAGAACCTGAAGTTTTGCAATATAAACCAAGAATCACGTATCTAAGAAGACTACGAGAAACGAAGATGGACACCAGGTTTCAAAAGTTCAAGGAGGCGATGAAGAAACTATACATTGATATCCCGCTCCTTGATTCTCTTTCCGAGGTGCCGGCCTGGGAAAAATACCTCAAGACCTTACTATCAAGAAAGTACATCACCGAGGAGCAAGAAACTATTAAGCTTGCTCAGACCACTTATGACATCATCCTCAACAAGATGCCCAAAAAGAAGAAGGACCCAGGCTCCTTCGGAATCCAATGTTGCATTGGAAATGCATCTACTAAAAAAGGATTAGCTGACCTAGGGTCCAGTATATCCATCATGCCTTATTCTATGTGCAAACGTCTGGGTTTCAACGAATTGCTGCCTACAGCAATGACTATTCAATTAGCTGATTCCACCATAACCGCACCTCTGGGGATCATTGAAGATATTCCAGTAAGGATAGGCAAGGATGCCTACGTCCCGTGCGTCTTCGTTATCATGGATATTAAAGAAGACTTGAGATACCCGATTATTTTCGGCAGACCTTTCCTTGCTACTGCAAGGGAGCTTATTGACGTCGAAGCTGGCACCATCATTCTTAGGCTCGGAAAAGAAGCAATTCAATTCTGAGTCCTTAATAGCATGAAAGGCCCTAGTATCCAAGAGGAGGTTTTTCTTCTTGACGCAATACAACAAATGTCTCAGTTAGAAATATCTGAACCAGCTGACGAACTAGAGAATGTCCTAATCAATCCGGATGTTGAATTCTCTACGAATGAACAGGCCAAAGAAGCATCAACGACCACTTTTGAAGAACTTAAAGTTGTTACCATTATAGAAGCAGCTGAGCCACCAAAAGCCCCTGAAATGAAGACCTTACCCACATGTCTTAAACATGTTTTCTTAGATAAGGAAAAACTATGCCCGGTCATCATCAGCTCTACCCTTACAGAAGATCAGGAAGAAAAGCTTCTAGATGAGCTGAAGAAGCATAAAAAGGTCATTGGATATAAAATAACTGACCTAACGGGCATAAATCCAGCCCTGTGTATGCACAGACTTCCAATGGTTGAAGAATTCAAGCCAACCCGCGAACATCAAAGAAAACTGAATCCTAATCTCAAGGAGGTGGTTCGCCTGGAGGTCCTCAAATTACTCAAAGATGGCATAATCTACCCTATCTCTGACTCCCAGTGGGTCATCCCTGTCCAGGTTGTTCCAAAAAAAGGAGGCACTACCGTAGTGCTTAATGACAAAAATGAGTTAGTGCCCACCAGGACTGTAACAGGGTGGCGAATGTGTATTGACTATAGGAAGCTGAACAAAGCCACAAGGAAAGACCACTACCCTCTACCCTTCCTGGATGAAGTCCTGGAATGCCTAGCTCATCAGAAATATTTTTGCTATCTCGATGGTTATTCCGGGTTTTTACCAAATACCCATACACCCAGAAGACCAGGAAAAAACTACCTTCACCTGTCCTTTTGGGACATATGCCTTTAGAAGAATGTCGTTTGGGTTGTGTAACGCACCCGTTACTTTCCAACGATGTATGTCTGCCATCTTCGCCGGTCTAACTAAATCCGTCATGGAAGTGTTTATGGACGATTTCTCAGTTTATGGAGATTCCTTCGATAAATGTTTAATCAATCTTGGACAAGTTCTGCAACGATGTGAGGAAACAAACCTTATCCTGATTTGGGAGAAATGCCATTTCATGGTAACGGAAGGTGTCGTCCTCGGGCATAGGGTGAGTGACAGGGGGATCGAGGTGGATAAAGCAAAAATTGATGTTATTTCGAAACTGTCACCACCGAAAGATATAAAGGGAGTAAGAGCTTTCTTGGGTCATGCAGGGTTCTACAGAAGATTCATCAAAGATTTTTCAAAGATAGCAAAACCCATGACCCAGCTTCTAACTAAAGATACTGAGTTCATCTTCAATCAAGATTGTATGCAAAGCTTCTTCACCCTCAAGAATGCTTTAATCTCCGCACCTATTCTAAGAGCCCCAGATTGGTCGCAACCTTTTGAAATCATGTGCGACACAAGTGATTACGCTATAGGGGATATTTTAGGATAGCGAATTGATAAGAAACCCTACGTCATCTACTACGCATCCAAAATGCTAGATGAAGCACAGAAAAACTATACTACCACAGAAAAAGAGTTTCTGGCTGTCATCTACGCGGTCGAAAATTTTTGCTCGTATTTGATTGGTTCTAAGGTCATTGTTTATACCGACCACTCCACCATTCGATACCTGATTCAAAAGCAAGATGCCAAACCCAGGCTCATCTGCTGGGTGCTGATGCTTCAGGAATTCGACTTGGAAATTAAGGATAAAAGTGGAGTGGAGAACGTTGTAGCTGATCATCTCATCCGTATCGAGGTTGAAGAAGAAGATAAAATCCCCATCCAGGATTCTCTTCCAGACGACCAGCTTATGAAGGCCACCCATGGATTCCCTTGGTACGCGGATATCGTCAATTATCTAGCCACATGGATTATCCACCCCTCTGCTTCCTACCATGACAAAAGGAAGTTCCTTCACGACATAAAACAATATTATTGGGATGAACCCTACCTGTTCCACCTTTGTGCTGATGGACTTTTCCGTCGTTGCTTGCCAGAAGAAGAAATAACCCCGGTCCTAGAGCACTGCCATTCAGGACCCACAGGGGGGCACATGAGTGCTAAGAAAATAGCTATAAAAGTTTTACAATCTGGTTTCTTCTGGCCTACCATATCAAAGGATTCATACGATTTTGTGAAAGCTTGTAACAAATGCCAATTTTCTGGCAACATATCAAAAAGAGATGAAATGCCCCTCACTATGTGGCAGGAAATTGAGCTTTTCGATGTGTGGGGGGTAGACTACATGGGCCCTTTCCATTCATCCTATGGCTTCTCTTACATCTTGGTCGTGGTGGACTACATCTCAAAGTGGGTCGAAGCTGTACCCACTG
The DNA here is from genome assembly GCA_963693085.1 of Alisma plantago-aquatica. Lineage (NCBI taxonomy): Eukaryota > Viridiplantae > Streptophyta > Magnoliopsida > Alismatales > Alismataceae > Alisma > Alisma plantago-aquatica. Next base: position 1,794,604,819 of record OY856409.1, read on the forward strand.
TGTCCAACGATTCCAAGCATGTTATTAAATTGTTCAAAGATATTATTTTCCCAAGATTTGGAGTTCCAAGAACTATCATATCAGATGGCGGGACCCATTTCTTAGAACGAAGTTTTCAAGCCTTGTTGAAAAAGTACGGAGTCAACCACAAAGTAGCAACACCTTATCATCCACAGACTAGTGGTCAGGTCGAGATATCAAATAGACAATTAAAGGCAATTCTTGAAAAAACGGTGAACAGAAACTGCACTGATTGGTCCACCAAACTTCCTGATGCCCTTTGGGCATACCGAACAGCCTATAAAACACCAATCAGGACAACCCCGTTCCGTTTGGTGTACGGGAAGTCGTGTCATCTTCCAGTAGAGATGGAACACAAAGCCTGGTGGGCCATCAAACAACTAAATTTCGATCTTAAAAGTGCAGGAGAAAATAGACAACTCCAGCTACAGGAGCTAGAAGAGCTCCGTATGACCGCCTATCAGAGTGCCAGAATCTATAAGGAGCAGACCAAAATGTGGCACGACGGTCATCTTAAGAGGAAAGAAATCACCGTCAACGACAAAGTACTCCTTTTCAACTCCAAGCTCAAGTTGTTTCCTGGAAAACTTCGAACAAAATGGTCCGGGCCCTTCACCATAAAGCACATTTATCCAACTGGAGCTGTCATAATTGTCGACAACAATGGAGGAGAAAGGATGGTCAACGGTCACCGTTTAAAACAATACTACACTCCGACAGACAAAATGCCAAGACAAACCATTGAAATCAAAGACGCCACGTCGTCAACATAACAACGTCACAACTTCGTTGAGCCGGCGACATAAAACCCAGGCGCTACTTGGGAGGCAACCCAAGATTTCAACCTCTTCCTTTATTTCCCGTTCTTTTATTTACCTTAGGTTTATTTTATGAAAATATACAAAAACAATTCATATAACCAAAACAAACATAAAAATAACAAAATGAAAAAATATAAAAAAAATTCATATAAACAAAACAAATATAAAAATATAAAAATCCGTTTGCCCTTAACCCTCCCAAACGGTCCTGAAACCGTTTGGAGCCAAATGGTCCTGAAACCGTTTGGAGCCAAACGGTCTCGAAACCGTTTGGAATCCAAACGGTCGCTAAACCGTTTGACCAGGGTTTTTGTCAAGTCAAACCCCCGTTTCCTATAAATATAAACCCCACCCCCTCATTTTTTTTCTTCTTCGACTCTCGAATTCTCTAGAGTTTCTGTTCAAGTGTTGTTCCATTGCCTTCATCTCCTTGCTCCCGCACGACCTCCGTCTCCGATGCTCTCGCCATTGTCTTCCCTGCTCACATCAACAAGGTAGTCCGGCCGCAGCTGTCGCCTACTCCCGCAACCATCGTCTTCACCTTTGCCGTCACCTTCGGCACCGCCGTGGCACCCCACATTGCTGCCTTCATCTTTACCACCGCCAGCTCCGCCGCGAGCGTCTTTACCATCACCTCCATCGTCGTCAGCTCCGCCTTTTCCATCGACGCCTTCGCCTTTATCGTCACCGGCTCCACCACGATTCTGGTTTTTGCCAGCCGCCTCACCCGACGTTTCACCTTCCAAACGGTCCTGACACCGTTTGGGACCAAACGGTCTTGAAACCGTTTGGAACCAAATGGTCTTGAAACTGTTTGGAACCAAACGACCGTGAAACTGTTTGGAACCAAACGGTCCTGAAACCGTTTGGGACCAAACGGTCTTCAAACCGTTTGGAACCAAACGGTCGTGAAACCGTTTGGAACCAAACGGTCGTGAAACCGTTTGGGACCAAACGGTCGTGAAACCATTTGGGACCAAACGGTCTTGAAACCGTTTGGAACCAAACGGTCTTGAAACCGTTTGGAACCAAACGGTCTTCAAACCGTTTGGCCTTCCACAATCGTTTAAGTTTCATAATAAACAAAAAATTTAATACAGATAAAAATCCAATTTCTTTTCTTAAGCAAGTGTTCTTACTTATAATTTTTCCACTTTTCAGATATGGCATCACCAGCTAAGTACACCTCAGGAACTGAAGCTGCTCCTTCTTGGACAAAGGAGCAAATGATGGACGAACTAGCCAAACTCCAGCAAATTAGTGATGTCTTCAACAAGACTGGAAAGGCCCCACCAAAATTCAAAAAGATGGAGGTTCTGTGTGACATTGACCGCCTCAACAAATGTCTAGCAGAGGCAACTGACGAAGAAGTGGAAGAAATCTCTTCCGATGACGACGAAGGCTCGGAATACACGCCAAATCCCGAGGAGGAATCCCCAGTCGAAGAACAAAAGGGGAAACGCAAGGTCCAGGAAGCTGCAACTGGACAACCCTCCAAGAAATGAGCCAGAAAGCAAGTCCGGCCTGCCACTGCAAGGGAGAAAATCCTGGCAGGAAACACTCCACCAATCACCACCTCTGTCGTCACTCCCACAATCATCACTACCCCCGTCTTATCAACTACCACCACCACCGCACCACCACTAGAACACCTTTTCATCCACACCATCCAATCCACCGACAAAATCCTCAAACCCACAAAGTACGTTTGCTCAAGCGTACTACTAAAAATAGGGATCTATGATAGAATCCTCACACTTATGGACAATGCAAACCTTTCAAAACTATGTTTTATCCCCGGACCCTCTTTTATCGAGCCTACTACTGAATTCTTTACCTTCCTTGCTAAAGAAGCCATCGAAATCATGGATAGATCAAGGGACGGTGGTGACCGTAGGCTGGTCACTTAACTCTTTGGAAGTAGGGTTGTCATCACAAAAAATATGCTGAATGAAATCTTTATAGACAACCAGGAACAGCTCAAGAATGCCAAAGCCGTTGGAACTGAGAGCTCCCAGTTCAACAGACATAACTTCTGGAATTCCTTGACAGGACTTCCCACTTATGATGCAAAAACATGCAAGGCATCCAACATACAATCTGGACTAGTGCGCACTTTACACAAGATCCTCGCAGGCACACTCTTTCCCAGGACAGAAGGAGGAAATGTTATAAATTCGGATCTCTTTGTTCTTTGGTCCATTCTACACATGATGCCAGTCAACATTGGACGTCATATGATCTAGAAACTATCAACTTACGCCCTGGGGAAGGAAATCTGCATGGGGGGTCATGTCACATCCATCATCAAATACCTAAAGATGGACAGACCCCTACCTCACTGCACGCCAATAAAGGGCGACATCCTTACTAATGAACAAACCCTGAAGAACTCCTTCATTATTAAGGAAAAGGATGCGAAATTACATTATGTCTTCTGCCCTACAGTCAAGTCATCCAGAACCCTCCTCCCGCTTCTGGATCTCACAGATTATGACAAGGAAAAGCTCCTCTTTACTGACGAGGAGCTTGCACAACTCTTAGCTTCAGTTAAAACAACTGAAAAGAAAACAAAAGCGGGACATACGGAGCTTAGTATCACAGCCCTGACAACTCGATCATCAAAAATACATGTAAAATGACTCTCCATAAGGCAGTTGCAGGCGCAACAGTTGTCGGGGACACCGACATCAAAGCCACATCCAGAAGACAACCCCCTCCTCGACGAGCACATCACCACCTCATCTTTAGACTCTTTCATTATGAGTCTAAATGCTGAGCTAACCGCCACCACCTCACTACCTTCCACCTTTCCAACACCCACCACCCTTCCTTCTTTCCCCACAACCACACTACCACCCACATCCTCTTCTTCACCCCTTTTCCCTTCGGGCTTCCCCTTCTCCACCCCTATGTCTGACTTTACCACTTTCCCATCCACCTCCACAGTCTCTACCCCATCACTATCAATGCCACCACCTTTCACATCCACCACCACCCCAACACCGCTGGTGACCCCATCCATAGTCACCACGCAGTTCGGGGCACCATCAGTGTCTCTTCCGCAAGACACTACCACCATCCCACGAAGGCCCCAACCACCCCACCCTTCCGCCCCTGGGGCCCACTTTTCCAATATCGGTGAGGAATTCAGACGTCAATTTGACGTCCTCTGAAACCTCCTCACCGATCCTTCTAACATTTTACATTCTATTTTTTCTTGTGTGTAGGGATTATCCAAACAGGTGGCCACGATCGACGAACAGAATCGCGCCTTGCCCAACATCCTCCAAGGTTTTCAGCAATGACAAGTTGAGGTGGCTAAGCAAGTTGATCACATCAAAAACCATTACAACAACCTGCTCGAGCTGGTCCTTGGCGTGAAGCACTAGCAAGAAGTGATGGCTAAGCAAGTCGATGAGATCTCTATGCAGACCCAACCTCTGCCCGAGACTCTCTGCGAGCTCAAGCAGCAACAAGAAGCTCTTAGCATGCGCTTGGACACCATTAGTAATACCCTCACACAACTAAACAATTGCCAAGAGGAGTCTGCTAATAATGAAATCCAACAACTATGTGCTCAAGTAACAGAACTTAAAACACGTCTCCTCTCCACTGAAGGCCGATATAACGACCTCAAAGAAACCCACGACGCACTGCTCGAAATACACATGCATGTGCAAGTGGTGTTCGATGAGTTGCAAGTCATCCATCATCGGTGTAAAAAGACCGCACGCATGAACCCAGAAGAAAAAGCAGCGGCTGACAAAGATGAGGATGAAGAAGACGATGATGAGGACTCTGACTCCTCGACTAATTCCAACAATAGCACCTCCTCAGATGAAAAATCTGGCAACCCATGCAATGCTGGGGAGGGCACAAGCTGAGGAGCTGCATCAAAACATGACGATAAAAACCCCAGGTCCCCCCACAACGAAAATGTCAACATGTCATATGGGGACCAATTCCTTGATTATTCTGCCTTGGGATCCATTGGGGAATCTGCTAAAGATGCGTCTTTCGTTGAGTGTCACCAATGTATTTTAGGAACCAACGCAAGCCTGCCAACAACAACCGCTCAACCTCCGTCCGCTCTTGACAAAGCAGTGCCTTCCCCCCAAGACCCGGACGAGTCAGAATGAGTAAGCTTAGATACAGATGAAGAACTCAATTCTACCTCGGATTTAGATGACGTGCTGCAGGACTATGCAGAAGTCCTGGAACAACCTTCTTCCCCCCCCTCCGCAGGAACTTCCCCCACCACCACCTCTACTGCACAAAATGCATGATCTTGATATGGCGGCCATCTCCACATTAGATGCTCAGGTCATTTTTATACTGAACACTATTGTGGACGATGCAAAGGCAGGGGAAGACATCATCTACCATAACACCAAAACTAGGCGTAAGATTACACGAGAAGACTTCCGCCACATCCTGCGACCTCGTTCCGCGATGCCAATGGCAATCTTCCGTGTCCTTCTCGCCAACTGTATAGAAGTATACAGAAGTTCCAAAAAGCAGCAGCCCATTTTCAACGCCTCGCCTGCTCTGTCTATTGGCCTTTTATACAAAGCCATACGAGCAAAGTCAATCGAGCGGCTGCGTGCCAGTTTAGCACAATGGGCACATTATCTTACCGTGCCCTTTCAAGTTTTGGATCATTGGTTATTTATGATTTTCGACACCGAGGCTCGAGACGCCAAGGTTTATAACTTTTGTGGCGCTGAGCTACCCGCCGATACAATTAACTTTGTTGGTGAAGCAGCAGGTGAAGCGCGATGCATACCCTTCCGGCTGCTTAAGTTAATCTGGGTCGCACGCCCATCTCTCCGCCAAGACTGGAGCCAGCCCTGGTTCCAAATAATCAACCCTCAAGTTCAAACTGCCGAGGGATCTGGGGACTGTGCTTTCTGCACCATACGTCACATCCAAGTGCTGAACCAAGAAATTCCTTTTACTGACCTAGTCGCTGAAGATTTTCACTCCTTGCGGGGCGTTACGGCATGGAGCTCATTTGTGATAGAAGGTTCTTCAAGGACCCGACAATGGCACCAGATGACGTCCCTCGTTATCTTTTTTCTCAGCTGTCCAACGCCCGCAGAGGCGACCTTTCCGACAAACTCTGAACGAGTTAGAGAAATCAAAGGAGCTGGCCTTAGCTACCGAGCAAAGTAAAAGAGGCATAGATCCTTTTTCTTCCATAGAACCAACTTTCTCGGACTTCGACCTTATTGCTTGCAATAGTCTCTCCAGCATTGAACTACGCCTCCTCATGTCAAGGCTTTCTGCCGAGAAGGATGAACTCGTTTTCATGTCTGGAGACATTCTAGTAATGGCAACATACTTCGAGAGACTTTATAGTTTAAAGGATCCCTCTCCATAAGATTAATGGCCGCCTACCAGTTTCTAATAGGCCAAAATAACCCCACAACATATATGGCATCCCCATACATGAAGGATGATCTGTTAAAACTCAAGAACTTTGAAACAACTGAAGCACTGATCTCCTTTCTACAGCACACAATGCTGAAGTTCATCATGCTACCCTTCCTTTATCATGAGCACTGGATGCTCCTGGCAACAAACCTACCAGAAGGAACAACTACAATCTACAACAGTTCTGACAGCCAGTACAATCCACGGCAGAAGAACTATGTCGTGACACCAAGGACGCCAACAGAGGTAGTGGAGAAGGAATGCGCTGACAAAATTAATCGCCTTTCTAAGTCAGCATACAAGGGCCTACGATAAAGAACATTTTCATCGCCCTTCCTTCAGCCACAAATGCCCCCAGCAAATCTGAGAATCAAATGACTGCGGCTTCCACGTCCTCTACTGGATGTACACCATCATCGTCCTTCAAAAACTAGTAGAGGATATGACTGACGTGGATTATCACGCTCTACGTGGACAGTTTGCAGCTAATCTACTTCAATCACCAGGGGCAAATTTAGAATCAACTTATCCTACAACCCTTGTCATCGTACTTCTCAACCTATCACTTTGACACTCTGAGGACAGAGTGAGTGATAAGTTTGGGGGGGGGGGTACATTAGACAAGGGCGATGTATCAATTCGAAATCCCTCCATTTTCCTCCCTTCTCTATGTGTACATATCTTGTTTTTAACTTTCGTTTTCTTTAGCCACCCTCAGTTAACTCTAGAATCTTGTTAGTCCTCAAAAGTAAATAGCACTTAGACATATAATGGTGATTTAATAATGTCACTCCACTATTGATTTTCATGCTTTTTGCTTCACTTCTTTATCTTACCCTCCATAGGTCATTATCAAGGTAAAAATAAGACAGGCTCTCAAGGATGAGAGGGGCATCAGGCAACTTCCAAATCAAGAAGTTCTGCAAGTGGACCACAAACAAAATAAGTGCATGATTGAAAAACTCTAAGAACAAATTTCCTCTCTTCAAAACAAAAGAGGCTTGGCCGCCCAAAATAATTTCCCAAACAAAACCCCAAAACCCAAGCCTGCGAGTTTTCGAATAAAAGCTAGAGAGTCGAATAAAATAATGAGAGTTGTGCCATAAATAAGGATCTATATAAAGAACCGATGAAGGTCTCACCCGGCCGACACATTCAGCTGCCCTCACAAAGGCAGATGTGTCGTGCCCGGTAGTGAAACCCTAAGGTATCCAAATATATGAAAGGCTTATAAAGGACTCACCTGGCCGGTACATTCAACTGCCCTCACAAAGGCAGATGTGTCGTGCCTGGTAGTGAGATCCTAAAAGCATAGACAACCCCTCCCCCACTTGAAGGGGGAGTCACACTTCAAGCCTTTAGCCAACCCTCATACCCTTTCTAGCTTCCAGTAGGTCCTTCAGAGAGGTATAAAGCTGATTAGAGTCAACATCATGCACAAAATAAAGGTGGTCCTGATGCGAGCTACGAGATATGAAAAGAACCTGAAACCCAAGCAACTCTCGAAACCTGAAAGAGTCAAGGCAAGCAATAAGACCTGATATGACCTTAGGAGAACTCAAGTTAAGAATTGAAGCAAGAGTATGGAAATCCCAACTAAATAAAATCGCCTCGTCATTACATGCCTCAACTCTATCTAACTTGAGGACAAGCTAGACTCTAAGTTAGGGGGGGTGATAACCTCCAATTTTGGATGATTATCTTAATCTTTTCTTTAGGATTTCCACACTTTTCTTAATTAGAATTAGACATAATACCTAAATTTTCCTTCTTACTGTATATATACCATTAGAATAACTTTTCCTCTTTTTATTTGCAGAAAAAGACACAAAAAAACCATAAAAGACCAAACGGTCTCAAGACCGCATGGAGTCACACGGTCCCAAGACCGCATGAAGCCAACTGGTCCTGAGACCGCATGGAGTCACACGGTCCTGAGACTGCATGGAGTCACACGGTCTCAAGACCGCATGAAGCCAACCGGTCCCGAGACCGTATGGAGTCACACGGTCTCAAGACCGCATGAAGCCAACCGGTCCCGAGACCGCATGGAGTCACACTGTCTCAAGACTACATGAAGCCAATCGGTCTCAAGACCACATGAAGCCAACCAGTCCCGAGACCTCATGAAGCCAACCAGTCCCGAGACCGCATGGAGTCATACGGTCCTGAGACCGCATGAAGCCAACTGGTCTCAAGACCGCATGAAGCCAACCGGTCCTGAGACCGCATGAAGCCAAACGGTCTCGAGGTCCAAACGGTCTTGAGGTCCAAACGGTCTTGAGGTCCAAACGGTCTTCAAATCGTATGGACCTCACTTAAGGCCTATAAATAAGACCCCAAGGGTCCTCCACCAGAAAAAAAGTTTTCAGACATCCAGAGGCTGCCTCAATCACTCCAGAGCAATTCCGACTTCCATCCTCTGCCTAGGGGATGCCGGTCTGAGACCCACACTCCATCTCGAAGTTGCTTTCTCTCTCTCCGCCAAAGAAGGTGGGAAGAGGGGATCTCGTCATCAAGAAACCTGTGAAGCTGGTGGATCGTCTCTCTCTCTCCAAGGGGTTGACTTTCCTCTCTCCTTTGTGGGGATGACACTCTCTCTCTCTTCTTGCCTCCTTCTTTGTCCTAGTCATGAGCGAGTAGTTTCCCTCACTAGGGTGCGGGGAGTAGCCCCGCTACCCATGTTTTCGTATCATGTAAATGTAATTCATAGCTTGTAATATAGAGTTTATATCTTTTCAGTTCAACATCAAACGTTTAATGAATGCTTGTTGCTTGATCACCAACTTGTGTTATCTTTTATCTTTTAGTATGAATTGTCTGCGTTTGTACTATTAGATTTGAAACTCGTTTGCATGTTGGTTCTTGGTGCATGTATCCACCATGCATCTGTTTCGGTATCTAGGAGTGTCTTTCAAGAAGTGGAGTATACTCACTCCCATCGCTGCACTTTCATGCTATGAAATGGAATCAGTTGACGTGTGGAAGTGCAACCTTGGTGAGCCGAGGAACACACTTTGCAAAGGGAATGTTGTAAAGCAAGTGACCATACCTACATGGATGGCTGGCATTACAACATTCCTACACTCCTCGTAGTTAGTTATCCGAAAGGAAACTAAGTCTACAAAGATACTAACTGATCTAACTCTTATTGCAGGTTATGCCTTTACGTTGCATGTGTTGATCCATGTGTAGTGTTGGTGAAAACCGATCACATCCTAGTGATTCCTTATCATTGTTAACAACCTAAGTCTACTTTCTTGCCTTTACTTTACTTGCACTTAGCTTAAAACAACCAAAACCAACCTTTCGATTTAAATACCAACTATTGAGCAATTAAGTGAAATTCCAACGTTTTCTATCTTGTTTCTCCCAACAAGACTGTTGTCCTGTGGATTCGACCCTTAACTATACTGCGATAAGACTTCCACGTATCTTAGAATACGTGGGTGGAGTTCTCTATCTAGTATAAGCAAGGCTAAACCTAAAGACTTACCATCTTTAGGATTTTTAGTTGGTGCACGCAATTCCACGTAAGTAGAAGCTCCATCAGAGATATCAAACCAAACACATAGGTACTTGTTAGAGAACAAGCATGCCAGACAGACCCACTATGAGTTTGACACATGGAACCACGACATGGTAGTCACAGTCAGTTCTCACAGTGATGGTGGTGAGTGTGATTCTTTGACCTGAAATCACTACACTCAACACATGTCATTGGGTACACTTTGACATCATCAAACGCAGTCATGAAACATGGGTTGTTATAAAGGTGATGATTGGGTGGCTTTGACACATGGGGCTTTTGAGGAGTGAGTGATAGATATGGGATTTGTCCCTCCTGAGGGAGTTTGATATCCATGGCCACTTGATGAGTAGGATTAAGATAGGCGTGCATACATGTGTGAATCTGTATGTGATATTGATGTCATACATATCTCCTCCAATCTACTCTAAGATCAAGAAAGTGAATGAAGGTTGAAAGGATGACTATTCCATGCCTTGAGTTCATTCAGGATATCAGTGACAAAGGAATTATACATTCACTGCAACACCATTCACGAATTGTAGGATTGAAAGTTGTTCTCCAACTTTCCTTTTCACTTGGGTAGCATTGATGTGGGACTAGGCACCGCTCTTTGCTTGTGAAGTCATAAGTGTTATGGATTTTCACTGCCAACGTGAAATAGACTTACAGGGTCACACTCATAGGATTTAACCTGGAAGAGGAGTTTATCTACAAACAGTGTTTAGATTGATTACTAAAGGACTTTAGTATTTCAATTAAACACTCAATCAATTGATAGATCAATATCATAGTGTTCAAGGTGTTGGACCAATTGATTGGAGTATCAGATTGATTGAAACTGCAATTGACTGATTTGCACAGTCTACTGCCCCAACTGATCGGCTAATGGGATGAACCGATTAGCTCATGTGACCAACCGAGATCATTTGGAAAGTTAGAAGACTATTTTGCAAATATAATTTGTTTCATTTATACAAATTCAATTGGCTCATGTGACCAACCGAGATCATTTGGAAAGTTAGAAGACTATTTTGCAAATATAATTTGTTTCATTTATACAAATTCAATTTGGACAAGGATTAATATTTGATTAATCAGAAATAAATATGAAAGTCAATTTGAGTTGGACCAGGACCACGAACCGATCGGCTCAGCAGTGAACTGATCGGCTCAGGTGCCCCAAACGATCGGTTTAGGTGTGAACCGATCGTTTCATGCTTGAAACGATCGGTTCAGGTGGCGCAGTTGGTTGTTTTGTGGAAAATCTCAAACTCTTCTACTCTTGTTTAATCCTACATGGTCTGGGGTAGAGAACCCTATCCCATGACCCTCCTATATATATAGGGGTAGTGGGGGCTTCTCATGAACAACAACTCAGAACACTAGTTACTCAGCAAAGTTGTCATTTTCTCTAGTTGTGGTAACCAAGAGAGAGCCCGAGCAAGTGCTACCCGATAAGGGAGGCACAACAAGGGAAAGACAACTGTAGAAAAGCAACTGGTTGCAAGAGAGTGTGTTGGTGACTAGTACGCCGATAGGATGGTGCGACTCCTTCCGATTCCTTATGGGACAAGGAGATCAGAATTCTAGGTGGTTCGTGTGGACTACTTCAGAGGCGGGAGACTTCTTCCATTTAGAGGACAACTGTCAATCCCGACAGTCCCAGTGAGACCAGGAGCTGCACAGACACCGTCCAAGACTGGAGGTGAAGACCATGCAAGCCGCAAGGTAACGTTGCCGAGCAAGCCTCAGGACAAGGTATGTCTCCACAAACCACCTTTCCTATTGTATAGACATTGACGCGATTCATTTATTCTGGGTTTGGGAGAAGAATTTTTTTTATTTCTGCTGCCTTCTCTGTCTCCCCTATAACCCAACAATAAAGATGTCTGACATCAGGCATCGCCCAAGTATAATCTGTCTATGTGCTAGTGGAGGGAGGTGGTGGAGCAGTAGGGGGTGCCTCAGTATCATCAGCAGCTCTAGATGCATCAACTTCTTCATCAGTGTTCAACACGACTTTCTAGTTATCTTTGTTCTCCAACGTGATATGCTTAGGATCTGGAATGTAAATGTATTGACCGTCATCAAAGAATTGTTAAAATTTGGTATCGGTGTTGGAAACCCTTGAGATCAACCCTATACAAAGAATGTACTTAATGTCTACTAGGTTTCTACCTGGTGCAGCCTCAAGACCTATAAGATCAATGTCTAACTTCTATGCTATCAAAGTGATCAAACCACCACACATTATGCCGCCAGTGTCCCTCTTCTTCACTTTCTTAATGTCTAGGAAATGCATAAGGATATAATAAGTAACATTGATTTGATAATCATACATCATTCCCCATAAAAGGAAAAGATCCTGCTTTCCAACAACCCCTTGAGTTTCTTTCTTAGCAAACACTCCGGTACTAGAAAGGTGGTGCATGTACCAAAAAATAGGGTTGTGAATAGTAGACGCCCTAGATTGCTTACCTTCATGGCGTCCCTCATTTGATATCTCAAACCAGAATTCATCACTGTGAAAAGTAGGCGGATAACTAATTGCCCCATCGTAGTGGCAATCCAAAATCTCACAAAAATGCCTGAAGGTAAGCTTAAAACTACGACCCAAAAGCCATAAATGGATAATGCCATAGGGTTCCAGCTTCTTCTGTGAGTATTTCTCTGTAGTAAGCGTCGTCAAAAACTCATAAAACTAAACAGGGGTAAGTATTTCATACCATGCATCCTTGAAACCAAGGGTGGTGAGAGTCTGCTTGTAGGAAAAATGCGTAGGAAGCACCCTCCTTGCAATAAGAAATTGGTACATCACGTCTTCCTCAGGGGTGAACTGAAATTGATTCATGGAGATATATGCCAGTGTAGAGGAGGAGCTAGCACCATGCTTGTGATTTGAGGTTTGCTTAACAGGTGCCATTGCTACTGACAGGCTGAGACATGATGTGTTTAGAAAGAGACACGACGTGTGCGGATGCAAAACTCTGACTGAATTAGTGAAGCAAACAATGTGTCATTTGGTAGACACAACATGTACCTGGAGAAATTATGCAGTCTGAAGATGAAGACGGAGACGCTTGGAGAAGATGGAGATGACAGTTAGCGAGGAGGAAGCAGTGTGGCTCAGTGTAGATGATGAAGATGCAGCTACGACTAGAAGAAGATGACTTGGTAGCGCCTTTAATGGTGGACAATGGCGACAACTAGAGTAGGGCATCCTTGCGCTTGAGCTAGGAGAAGAACACGACATGAGCAAGGAGGACGACGACTAGATCGAGCTTTAAGAAGACACGCCCGACGACACACAGGTAGTGCTTCTAGTTGTGCTAGGGCACACAGTGGCTAGGAAGTAAGGGGGCAAGGGTACTAGGGCACACAATGGCTGCGGGAGTCTCACACGACTTGAATGAGAGGTGTGAGAAAGAGAGGTGACTCAAGTTTAGGTTAAAAACCCATATTCTCATCAAAAGACATGGTGTGTCATTTAAAAGACACGAAATGTCATTTAAAAGACACGGAATGTTTCTTGGTAGAACTTCCTTTGTGCGTTATGAGACATGTCGTGTTCGACTAAGTATACAGTGTGTTTGAATCCAGAAATTCAAATTGTTCCCCTTTTACTGATAAATACATGATGTGTCCAAATAAAGACATGTCGTGTTATTTTCCAGATAACTTACGCTTCCCGTTGCTGTTGAAGTACACATTGTGTTTAAATGAGGACACATCATGTTCTTTTCCTGATCGAGTAATACCTTGAATCTGCTGGATAGTGATATGACATGTCTTTTTCTGAAACATCATGTACCTGGAGATATGGCTTGGCTATTGTGTTTCTGGGAGAAGCAACACACTGTGTCAAATAAAGACACATCACGTCTTTTGTAGTTTCTACGGAAAACAACTTCTCCTCAGCATAGTAATAGTAATAGATTTTATCTAAGTTATTACATTCATCCATGACAAGCTTATTTATGAAACCAAAAAGTATTCTTGACTCAAATAACTAAAAAGAAATCTATCATAATGTGGGTTCAACTCCCACGAGGTCCTCCATTTAGAGTCCGGAGTGAGACTCTTCAATCTGTCCATTATGCAACTTGGAGGGAGCAAGAGGCTCCCTTGTCAAGTTCATCTCCAGAAGTGTATAACTTGTAACGTTGCCCATTGACTTTGAAAACTCCATCTTTTCCTTGTAGTTAAATAGCTCCATATGGAAATATCTTCATTACAAGAAAAGGACCCGACCACTTGGACTTCAGTTTTCTTGGGAATAACTTGAGTCTAGAGTTAAACAACAACACTTTATATCCTTCCTTGAAATCTTTCCTACAGATTCTTTTGTCATGCCAAACCTTTGTTCTTTCCTTGTAGATCTTTGCATTCTCATATGCATATAGTCGGAGTTCTTCTAGCTCTTACAGCTGCAATAGACGTTTCTCACCAGCCTTCGTCATGTCAAAGTTTAGGAACTTGATAACCCATAAAGCACGGTGTTCTAGCTCCAGTGGAAGGTGACAAGATTTACCATATATTAGCTTGAATGGAGTTGTGCCTATTATAGTTTTGTAAGCTGTCTGATATGCCCATAATGCATCGTCTATCTTCAAGGCCCAATCCTTCCTTGAGCTAGACACAATCTTTTCTAAGATGCTCTTCAATTTCCGGTTGGAGACTTCTACCAGCCCAAAAGTTTGAGGATGGTCAGGCGTAGAGACTTTATGAGTGACTCCATACTTAGATAGAAGAGTATTGAACTGCTTCTCAACAAAGTGTGTTCCTCCATTAGAAATTACAGCTCTAGGAACTCCAAACTGAGGGAAAATTATTTTATGGAATAGTTTGATTATAGATTTTGCATCTGATGCTTGGGTTGGGATGGCCTCAACCCATTTAGAGACGTAATCGCAAGCAACTAGGATATATTGATAGCCACAAGAAGATGGGAAGGTTCCCATATAATCAACTCCCCACACATTAAATACCTCAATCTCTAAGATAGAGTTAAGAGGCATATCATCGCGTCTAGATATTCCTCCAGTCTTTTGGCATTTATTACAAGCTTTAACGAAATGGTTGACATCTTTGAACAAGGTTGGCCAATAGAAATTGTCCTAGAGAATCTTTGTTGTAGTCTTCTCTCCTCCAAAGTGACCTCCGTAAGGAGAGACATGACATTCAGGAATGATTGTGGCAATTTCCTCTTCAGCAACACACCTCCAGATGAGTCCATCACTCACATATTTGAACAACAAGGGATCATCCCAATAGTAGAAATTTACATCATGGAAAAACTTCTTCTTTTGTTGATATGTCAAGTCAGGAGGCAGTTTCCCTATATCAAGAAAATTAGTAATGTATGCAAACCATGGTGTTTGTGTGGACAATAAGGTATAGAGTTTCTCAATCGGCAATTGGTCTTCAATAGGGAATACATCTCTAGCATCTATAGTCAACCTAGATAGATGATCAACAACATTGTTCTCTGTCCCCTTCTTATCCTTGATTTCAAGATCAAATTCTTGTAGAACCAATATCCAGTGGTTGAGATGAGGTTTGGAATCTTTCTTATTGAGAAAATTCTTTATGGCAGCATGATCTGTATACACGATTACCTTGGATCCTACCATGCACTGTCTGAATTTGTCAAAAGCATATACTATACAAGCATTTCCTTCTCGGTGGTTGTATAATTAATTTGTGCCTCATCTAAAGTCTTGCTTGCATAGTATATGGCATGAAGCCTCTTATCTTCCCGCTATCCAAGAACTGCCCTTACTGCATAGTCACTCGCATCACACATCAATTTGAAAGGAGCACTCCAGTTTGGTGGTTGGATGATTGGGGTTGAAACAAGAGCTTCTTTGAGCTTGTTGAAAGCTGCATGGCAGTTATCATTGAATATGAATTCAACATCCTTTGTAAGTAAGGAATATAATGGTTTTGCAATCTTGGAGAAGTCTTTAATGAATCTTCTTTAGAACCCTGCATGTCCAAGGAAACTATGTATGTCCTTGGCTGAAGAAGGAGTAGACATCTTCTAAATAGCTTCCACTTTTGCCCTGTCAATCTCAATACCCTTGTTAGATACAACATGGACTAGTACTACACCGGATTGTACCATGAAATGGCACTTCTCCCAGTTTAGTACTAGTTTAACCTCTTTGCAATGGGCTAAGACTAATGACAAGTTGCATAAACATTGATCAAATGAATCTCCATAAATGCTAAAATCATCCATGAATATTTCCATTTTATTTTCAATAAAATCAGAGAAAATAGCCATCATGCATCGCTGAAACGTCGTTGGGTGTTACAAAGACCAAAGGGCATGTGACGGTAAGCATAGGTTTCATAGGTGCATGTAAAAGTGGTTTTCTCTTGGTCAGGAGGGTAGATAGGAATCTAGAAAAACCCAGAACACCCGTCCAAATAGCAAAAGTAAGAATGTTTTGCAAGTTGTTCAGGCATTAAATCAATAAATGGCAAAGGAAAATGATCTTTGTGAGTTACTTTATTCAAGCTTCGGTAGTCAATGCACATGCGCCAACCTGTGACTACACGTGTTTGTATTAACTCATCATTATCTCCCTTAATGACAGTTGCACCCCCCTTCTTAGGTACCACATGAATGGCACTAACCTAAGGGTCATCACATAGGATAAATGATACCAACATCAACCAATTTAAAATTTTCCTTTTTAACCACTTCAAGCATGGTTTGATTTAAACGTCCAGGTGGTTCAACGGTAGGTTTAGCATCATCCTCCATGTTTATTCTATGCATGCAAATGGAGGGATGAATGCCCTTTAAATTATCAATAGAGTAACCAATGACATCTTTATACAAACGCAATTCAACAAGTAGTTTATTTTCTTGTTCATTAGTTAACTCATCATTGATTATGACATGAGAAGTAGAATCAGAGTCAAGAAATGCATATCTTAGCCCTAGTGGAAGGGCTTTGAGTTCTACCTTTCTCCTAGCTGCATTTTCCTTGGCTTTGTTGTCAACAAGTGGAGTGTCTTCATTAATAGAATTTGATTGGGAAATAGAAAGTACTCCATAATTTTCAGGTTCATTATTTGTAACTTCATCATCATCACAGTAATCTAATATCAAATTAACAACATCATGATTTTCCTCCACAATAGAACCAATAGAGTCTATAAAACAGAGCTCTTCTACCCGTGAATGTGCCTTCATGGCATCATACATAGAAAAGTCCATAGCTTCTTCACCAACCCAGAGTGTAAGTTTGCCTTCTCGGACATCGACTAGGCATCCAACAGTTCTCAAGAAAGGTCTCCAAAAAGAACAGGATTGGAAGGAGCTTCTACCATGTCTAACACAACAAAATCATAAGGAATGTAGAATTTACCAATTTGCACCAACACATCCTCCACAATACCTTTGGGATATTTGATGGAATGATTAGCTAGTTCAATGGCCATCTTTGTAGGTTTCATATCTCCAAGATCTAGCTCCTGCCACAAGATAGATGGGATAAGACTAATGCTAGCTCCAGGATCTACAAGACCTTTGTCAAATGTGGTGTTGCTAATCTTGCATGGTAGAATGAAAGCTCCCAAGTCATATAGCTTCTCAGGAAGTCTATTTTGAATGATTGAACTTATTCTCTCAGAAAGCATGATGGTTTCAACCTGGTCCACCTTTCTCCTCTTAATGAGGATGTCTTTCAGAAACTTGGTGTATGATGGCATCTCTGCTATAACTTCATCCAGTGGAAGGTTGACATGGAGTTTGTTTAGGATATCCATGAATTTCCTAAACTTTGAATCCTCCTTCTTATTTGCAAGTCTTTGTGGGAATGGTGCATTTGCTTTGTAAGAAGGTGGTACCTTAGCTATACCTTTTCCTTTTTCACCAATAGGGGTGTCAAACTTATCTTCATCGGCGACCTCAACAGTCTTCTCCTTTAGTGGAGACGGTCTTTGGATTTCATCTCCACTCCTCAGCATGATAACATTCACCTGCTGTCTTGGATTCACCTCTGGGTGGCTTAGAAGAGAACCATATTGAGTGTTCTTTTGCTACGCCAAGGCCTGCTGGACAATTTGATTCTCCAAAATCCTTGTATGAGTGGCAATGTCATCCACTTTTGCAGAGAGTTGGACAATTGCATCCTTCAAAAGCTTGTCATTGCCCCTGAACTCTTCATTTTGCTGCGCTTGAGTGGAAATAGATTTTTCCATCATGACCTCCAAGGAAGAACTTTGGGGTTGTTGTTGCTGTTGGTAACCCCTATTATTGTTGAAATCCAGTGAATTCCCATTGTTTTGTCGGTTGAAGTGTTGTTGCTACTGTAGTTGTTGTTGTCCTTGTTGAAAGTTTTGAGCATTGCTTGTGTTCCGATAAGAGAAATTAGGATGATCTCTCCATCTTGAATTGTAGGTGTTGGAATAGGGATTGTATTGCTTGTTTCCCTGTATCCCAACGTCATTCACTTGCTCTTGGTTATCTTGATTCATATTAGGGTCAAAACAAGTACACGATGTATGTCCAACAAATTTGCAAGATTCACAAATTACCTCAGCTGCTTGGATCTGCATGGTAGTCATGTTCTCAAACTTTTTTATAAGGGCATCAAGCTTGACTGCAATCAAATCAACTGCATCAACCCTATGCTTTCCTCCTTGCTTCCCAGTTGAAGAACCTTGTGTAGAAGATGATTGCATTTTTTTATCTGACCCCCATTGGCAGTGGTTGAGTGCTATATCTTCAATGATATCATAAGCCTCCCTGTAAGACTTATTGATTAAAGCTCCATTAGTTGCAACATCTAATGTCATACAAGTGTTGTAGAATAGTCCATTGTAAAATGTTTGAAGTAGCAACCAATTTGTCAATCCATGGTGAGGGCAAAGGTGTTGTAGGTCCTTGAACTTCTCCCAGGTATCATACAAAGTTTCTCCATCTGATTGAGAAAAGTTTGTGAGCTGGTTCCTCAGTTGGCTATTTTTCTTGGCGGAAAATACTTTGCAAGGAAAGAATTTAAAAGTTGATCCCAACTTTTGATGGACTTCTTAGGAAGAGATAAAAGCCACACCTTGGCTCTATCTCTCAAGGTGAAAGGGAACAACGGTAGCCTTACTCCATCAGTGGATACACTATTGATTTTGAAATGAGAAAACCTCTGATTTGACTTTGATTTTTTCATATACTCCAAGATTTCAGCTACATGAAGATTTTGATCTTCATTAATGGTACCTCCAAAATAGGTTTGCTGGATCATCTGCATCATTGAAGGAGCAATAGAGAAATTGTTCGCTTTCATTATAGGTAGATCAATGGCTCCACAAATATTTGTGGCAACCGACATGGCAAAGTATTTCAAAGGACGATCATCCTCCATGGTTGGATCTTGTGTGGCTTCTTCAAAGGATGAAGAAGATGGTGATGGTGATGATGGAACACCTTCTAGCAGTGGTTGCTCTTTTGTTCTTGCTCTTCTTAAGCTTGAAAGAGTGCACACAATTTCCGGATCTATTAACGTAGATGGTTGAAGACCCCTCTACAAGTGACACATACAACCTGAAAAGAATAAGAGATATTGAGAACACAACTAAAAGGTATATGAAAATTTGAACATAGAAGTGGTGATCTAGTCTCGAATACTAGTTAGAACTTTTTACTCTAATTAGATTAACCGTAGATCCCCGACAACCGTGCTAAAAACTTGTTCGGTTGTTACACTAATGAGTTTCTATCATATAAATGATCTTTTACTCAACTAGCCAATACTCGCAAGTATACGTGAGTAGTTGTAGTCGAGATCGAACACAAGGAGCTTGGTAACCAATTAAACACAATAGTGCAAGTTTCAACAATCTAGATCTTTGTCAAGAATGATTTGGTTTATTAATCTAAATTTTTAGAATTAAGCTAAATAGTAAAAGGATTACTAAAAGGAGTTTGATTTCAGATATGAAAAAATCTTGGACTTAGGATTTCACTAGCACATCATAGCATGAAGAATGGAGCACGAAATTTTAACATACTAAGCACTTGATTTAAAGGAGAGTTGTATGTTATACTTCACCTCCCAGTGCATATACAATGATCCTAACCCCTTACAACAGTCTCATGTATGTATTTCATTCTGGATCAGAAACTTACTCCTCAACTCCATATCTTCCACTCTCATGGTAAAAGAGGAGTTGCCAAGAGAGTACCTCCTTACTCTCCTATCTATCTTATCAGATCAAGCAAGAAAGCATAAAACATGCATACATAGTGGCCATCCATACATGCAAGAAGCAAGAAACTGGTACTCACAAGGTAGAAAAACAAGCAACTTAGCATTTAATACAAAATTAACATGTTCCATACATTCTATGACATGGGAGTTACTCTCCCATGTCTAAGAAAAAGAGTCCACTCGTCCATGATGATGTACAACAAAAAAGATGCAAAATGTTTAGAGTTTAACATGGTTTAGAGAAGGAAAAGCTAAGAGAACCAAAGGTGTAACCCAAGAAGAGTAGAATTCCAGCTTGGGGACAAAATTCCACTCCTATAACTACTCCAAACCAGACAAACTTCCCTCCCAAGAAGCTTCGTGGAGGTAAGAAGCTCTACTGCACCTTCGGAGATGAAAATGAGAAGAAAAGAAGAAGAATGGAGGTTCTTTGGCAAGAAACCACCTTCTTCCATCCAAAATCGCCCTCCTTTGCTCTAGACCTATTCTTAGACAAAATAACTTCGAGTTATGACAAGTGATAACCGACCCATAAGTTTGTTTTGTCTTTAAAAATGAGAGATTTCATTTTTCAAATTTGTTGAAACTGAAAGAGACACATTGTGTCTTCCTTTGGACACATCGTGTTCCGGTCTCTGATAGATGATCCAGTCGACTTTGAAACCCCAAATACATGCTGTGTCTATGGTTTACACGCCGTGTTTTCCTCTTCTTGACACTTTCTGGGATGTCACAGGTCGTGTTCCATAAGGAGATACGACATGTCATTTTCCCTTTCGACTGGATGCATGGCTAACTGGGATCGCGCATGCCGTGTCTTAATTCAGACACGCCGTGTGTGGTGTTGTTTCACTAGAAATAAAACTCTGAATGTCTGCAAAGTGTGGATAAGCCCCAATCATGTTGGAGTTGAATTGGGCTATCTCCAATTTGATCCTTTTTAAGCATATCTACAATACACATCAGGCGATAAGCAAAATAACAAAAAGGTGGCAAGAATAATATGAATAGAGGCTAAATGAAAACAAAATTAACTGAATTTGTCTATGAAATCATATAAGAAGTTGATGTGGAAAGCACACAACAATTGTCTCTAAGTTCAAGTTGGAGTCTGATGGTATGTATGCCCAAAGAGCCAATTATATGATGATTGCAATGAGGCATTAAAAACCTGACTTGATAATTATAAAGGTAGTTTCATCTATTATGTTTGTCTCAATAATGAGATGATGACACAAACATAGTAGATGTATAAATAATGATGTTACTCAATGACATATGTCTTTAGGTTAAGGACATGAACAGTGAAATCATATGTATGATAAGAGAACATACATTATTATTATGTCCCTAGTTGGATATTATTATGGAAGAAAAATAGATGATAATAATACGTAAGACTAGAGTGTGTGTTGACTGATGATAGAGTCTCATTAGTCATGATATGTGATATCAAGTCAAGCACATAGTTACATGTAAGGGAACAATGTATCAGACAAACCCACCTTGAGAGTGATACATGGATACCAAGGAATGGTAGTCAGAATCAACTCTCATAGTGATAGTGGTGATTGTGGTTCTCATACCCAAAGTCAGTACACTCATCAAATGTTGTTCGTTGTACTTTGACGTCATCCAATGTGACCTTGAATAAGGGTTGCCATAAAGGTGATGCTCATATATTCTATGACACATGGGGATTAATTGTGAGTGATGTAGATGGGATTTGTCCCTCCTATGGGAGATTGATATCCAAGCCTATTGATAAGAGAGACTGAGAAATGTATGGTCATAGTCATGTGATTCATTATGTGATATGTGAACTCACATGCGTCTCAGATAGTCTGCTCTAATATAAGGAACATGGATTGAATGTTGAAGAGGATGAAAATTTCATGCCTTGAGTTCAATTTGGATATCAGAGACAAAGGAACTATACAATCATAGTAAAATTGATCATAGATTGTAGGTTGAAGTTTATATCCAACTTTCCAAATTACTTGGGTGGAAATGATGTGTTTCTAGATACCGCTCACTGCTTGTGATGTCATAAATTGGTTATGGACATTCATTGCTAACGTAATTTGGGACCTATAGGGTCAGACACAAAGGATGCACTTGGAATAGGAGTTTATTCATGAATGATGTTTAAATTGTTTACTAAAAGTGTTTAGGTATTCAATTAAACAACTAATATTCAAAATTGACTGACTGGACTCTGAATCAACTGATTTAAGTGTTGAACCGATCAGTTGGGGTGTCAGGTTAATTGGAAACAACAATTGGTTGAATATTTGCCTGAGATGGACATGTGAAGTGAACATTTCACATATGAAATTCCCATTTCACATATGAGACAACCATTTCAAAAGTGAAGCGACCATTTCATGATATGAAATGACCATTTTATGATGTGAACCAAAAAGTTCATCATCTGGATTGTCCAGTTCAATGATCAATTTGATTGGATCAAGGATTGAAGGTGATGCCATGATTTTGCATTAATTCAATATTGAATGCCAATTTGATTCAAAATAGGAAACTACTGAACCGACCAGTTTAGTGGATGAGTCATTCGGTTCACCCTATCAACCAACTAGTTGGATAGTGAATCGATCAATTTACCATTTGTAGTTTCCAATTTTTTTTTTTGAATTCTATCTCTCTGACTCCCACATTGACTAGAAACCCTGACCCTAGCCCTCCTATGAATAGAGGGGTACTGGGGCTTTCCAGACACAATAATAAGCTCTACAATTATTGTCCTCTCTGATTGTGGTATCCAATAGAGAGCTCGAGCAAGTCCTACCCATAAAAGGGAAGAATAGAAAGGGAGAGACAATTATGAGAGAGAGAATCAATTCTAGCAGATTGACATTTGAAGGGACAACTCCTTCCCATTGGTTCTGATAGAACAATGTGAAGTTCCCGGTGGTCCACGTGGACTACTCTGTTGACCTAGAGGTTATACATTGTCCATATTTTGATAATGACTTAACCATTTCATTCATATGTATCTAATATGTGTATTAAAGATTGATTTCAGATGTTAGGTACAAGAAAAGGATAAAAAATCCAAAGCCCTAGATTGGATCAAGTTCAAGTCAAAAGAGCTACAAGTGTGCAATTTTGGAAATCTATGTAAACGGCCTTAGAAAATTTTTGTAATCACTTATAATGATGAATTGACTTGTAACTTAGTTGAGAAAATTTATTGGGACACTAAACACCAAGTTTTAATCACTTTAGATGCACTTTAGAAAATTGAACACAAGCACTCAATCAGTCGAGTTGCAAACTCGACCGATCCTCCTGGATCAAGTTTCTGAAGATAGCATTGGCCGAGTTACAGTTTCACAGAACTCGAACGATTGAGTACCTGACCAAATCGATCTTCATTGGTCAGTTGAGTTTTGCCAGGACAAACTTGACCGATGATTTGAATATCGACTTTGTCTTTTACTCTATCATTCGAGTTACCTTTATTGAAACTCGACCGATTGCACTGTACAGAGTTTGCAGAAAAAGTGATTGTGACCATTGGTGTGTGTTTTGAGTGAAAATAGAGTCGTTGCTTTGAGAAAAAAATGACTATTTTCATATCTAAGTGTCCCACAACTTAAAGGGGGCCCTCAACTATTAATAGGACCTCTTGGAGTTCATTCCAAGGTTGCTCATTCACTACATGCTTGGTCCTAGCCTAGTTGAGAGTGTTCTAACCCTTTGAGCCCCTTTCTCTCTCTACCTTCAAGTCAAATTTGTGAGTATGAGTGATATAGGTTCCTTTGTAAGAGAGCTACTCCATGTATTGATGTAAAGCTCTCCTCCAACATCTTCCTACCCTCTTTCCTATCAAAGAAAAGGTTGAAGATCTTCTCCAAGTGAAGGAGAAGAGGTTGCTATTCTTCAAGGTTGAAGAAGGTAAGGTGTTCCAGATCTCTGAGTGAAGGAGATAGTCAAGGCAAGCGCTCAAGAAAGATAGGTAATCCCTTGAAGGCTGAACACTTGAAGAAGGAGTGGGTAAGTCTATGTTGATGGCTGAAGACTCCATGGTTCAAGTGGGTAAGCTCCTTCTATAGGTTGAAGATCTTTACTTGAGGTACTAAGCCATTGGATGTGTGGTTGTTGTGTCTTGTAATCTTATGATGGAATATAAGAGTACCAAGATTGTAAATCCTAGAGATTAACCACCTCTAGGTAGTGGACTGACATTACTCCTAGTTAGGACGTGGAACCACTCTAAACCACCTATCCAATTGCTTGCTCTTCCTTGTCTCTCATCCTTGTTGTGCTTGCTAGCTAAGACATCAAATTTGTTGTTTGTTTAAGTTTCTATACTTAATATAATTTGGTGGTCTAATCCTTTTTGTGAGAATTGTGAAGCTGTATTCACCCCCCTCTAGAGCCCTTGATCCAACAAGTGGTATCAGTGAAGGTCTTCTCCAAGCTACTTCAACAAGTAGGAGAAGATGGGCAATTTGTCTCTTGGATCCCTCAACCTAGAAAGGAGCTTCTCCATGAGACCTCTGGTCTTTGACGACACCAAATTCCTATATTGGAAGAGAAGAATGTAGTTCTACCTTCAAGGTGCGAGCTATGAGATGTCGAAGGTGGTGCACCTCAAGTATGAAGACCCAAAGGGGGGAATCTCCACTTGGACTGAAGCCACAAATGAAGCAAGCTCAACTCAATGCAAAAGCAGTGAGCATCATCAACACAACCCTCACTCCATCCGAGTTCAACTGGATATCTTCTTGGGACACCGCACATGAAATTTGGAACAAGCTATGTGTCACCTATGAAGGTACGGAGCAAGTCAAGGAAGCCAATATCTACATGTTTGGTGGGCTACTTGAGAACTTCAATATGGGTAAGAATGAGAGAGTGACTGATATGTACACTAGGCTCAATGTGATCATCAATGGATTGGAAGCCCTTGGGAGTGTGATGTACAAAGGCACTATCAACTCCAAGATCTTGAGATCACTTCCTAAGAGATGGGAGCCCAAGGTTACATCCATTGAAGAGGTGTACAAGCTAAGGGAGTTGTCAACCGAGGAGCTGGTTGGTAACCTTCAAGCCCATGAACCTAGTGTTGTGTGATTTCTACATCATCTTTTTACATGCTATCACACACAAGTTTGGTTAATTTTGATATTATTTAGCCTCTTTTCATATTACTTTTGCCATCTTTTTGTTACTTTACTCATCCTATAACTTGCATTGCAGATAAGTTACAAGAAAGACTAATTCCAGAGTTTAATTCTGCTGAAACAGCAGAATGCACGACGTGCAATATTTCAGAAGAGTTTTGATTCACCCAGACAACAACGCGCACGGCGTGTCCCAGCTTCGTGCATGGCATGTGAGTTTCTAGAAAGGCATGGAAAAGCAAATGCACGGCGTGCACTCAATTGCACGACGTGCACTCAATTGCACGACGTGCACCTGGGAATGTCAGGCATGAACAGACTCTCTGGAAAGTTGCACGACGTGCATCAACCCAATGCACGGCATGCACCTGGGAATGTCGGGCATGAACAAACTCTCTGGAAAGTTGCACGGCATGCACCTGGGAATTTTGACCAAATCAATCTTCTGGAAAGTCACACGGCATGCATTTCTTCTGCGCATACCGTGTGCAGTACATTCTGGGCAACTGTCAAAGCTTTTGCACGACGTGCACACTGAACGCACGGTGTGTCTCTGACAGTTTCAGAAATTTGAAAAATATGAGTTTTTGTTTAAAATGAATAGGAAACTTAATGGGCGGTTATGCACGGTTATACTTCAAAGTTC
The DNA here is from genome assembly GCA_963693085.1 of Alisma plantago-aquatica. Lineage (NCBI taxonomy): Eukaryota > Viridiplantae > Streptophyta > Magnoliopsida > Alismatales > Alismataceae > Alisma > Alisma plantago-aquatica. The sequence goes on from OY856409.1 coordinate 1,794,630,657, forward strand.
TCTCATCCCAGAGAAAGGCTAGAGCATAGGAGGGCGATTTTGAGGGGAAAGGAGGTGGTTTCTTGCCAAAGGAGCCCATTTTCTTCTTCTCTTCTTCTCCATTGTTTTCTCCAAGGTGCAACCAAGCTTCCCAAACTTCGTGCAGCTTCTTGGGAGAGGAGCTAGTTCATTTTGGAGCAGCTAAAGGAGGAGAATTTCATCCCCAAGCCGGAATTCTTCCTTCTTGTGGTTACATTTTCGGGTCTCTTTGTTTTTCCTCTTCTCGGTCATGTTAAAACCTAAATTTTCTGTAGCAAATCTACAAAGCAAGATTATGGACGAGTAATTCTCTTTTCTTGGGCATGTGAGAGTAGCTTCCATGTCATAGCATGTAAGGAACAAGTTAATTTCGTACTAAATACTATGTTGCTTGTTTTTTCTACCATGATGGTACCAGTTTTATCATCTCCTGCATGTATTGCTGGCCACTTTATATGCTTGTGTTCTGCTATCTTGCTTGATCTGAGAAGATAATTAGGAATGATGGAGGTGCTCTTATTGGCAACTCTTTTTCTACCACGAGAGTGGAGATAAATGAGTTGAGGAACAAGTTGTGATAAAAAACAAAATTTATGCATGAGAATGTGATTTTGAGTTGAGATCGTTGCACTTACACCGGGAGGTGGAGTACAACACAACCTTTCCTTTAAAACAAGTGCTTATGTTTAGATTTTCGTGTTCCTATGATGTGCTATGATATGTGAGTGAAATTCTAATGTCCAAGATCCATTAATTTCTAAATTAATATCCCTCTAGTAATCTTTTCATTGCTTGTTTAAATCTGAATTTCTGCAATTAATTAAACATTACCATCCTTTTTAAATCGATCTAGATTGTTGAACTTTAGCGTTGTTGTGCTCAATTAATTACTTAAGCTCCTTGTGTTCAACCTCGACTACACTACCTCCATATACTTGCAGAGATTGGTTAAGTTGGGTAAACTTTCCTTATTAGGATTGAAACTCATTAGTCTATATAGCCAACAAGTTTTTGGCATCGTTGCCGAGAAGCTATGATAAATTAATTGGAGTAATAAGTACTAATTAGTATTCGAGACTATATCACCATTTCCACTTTCAAATTTCCTTATACCTTTTAGTTGTGTTCTTAATTCCTCTTGCTATTTTTCAGGTTGTATGCGTCGCTCACAAAGGGGTCTTCAAACATCTGCATTGTTAGACCTTGAAATAGAACATACTCTTTCAAGCTTAAGAAGAGCAAGGAGAGTAGAGTCACTACTCCTAGGAGGTACTTCACCATCATCACCATCAATATCTTCTTCACACTTTAAGGAAGTTACACCAAGTGATCCAATTATGGAGGAAGACCGTCCTTTGAAGGACTTCACAATGCCGGTCACCACGAACATTTGTGGGGCCATTGACCTGCCTGCAGTAGAAGTGAACAATTTCTCTATTGCTCCTTCTATGATGAAGATGATATAGCAGAATCATTTTGGAGGTACAACCAATGAAGATCCAAGTCTTCATGTTGTCGAGTTCTTGGAATATCTAAATACTTTCTGAATCAACGGAGTATCTATTAAAGGAGTAAGACTTATGCTATTCCCTTTCACCCTAAGAGATAGAGCCAAGGTGTGGCTTTGGTCTCTTCCAAAGAAGTCAATCAAAAGTTGGGACCAACTCTTAAATGCTTTCCTTGCAAAGTATTTCCCGCCTAGCAAGACAACCCAATTAAGAAATCAGCTCACCAATTTCTCTCAAAATGAAGGAGAAACTCTTTATGACACATGGGAACGGTTTAAGGATCTTCAACACCTCTGCCCGCACCATGGTTTGTCAAACTGGCTGATACTTCAAACTTTCTATAATGGACTATTCTATAACACCCAGATGACACTAGATGTTGCAACCAATGGCGCATTGATGACTAAGTCTTATAGGGAGTCTTATGACATTATTGAAGACATATCACTCAATCACTGCCAATGGGGAGGAGACAGGGGAGCAAAATTAGCCTCCACATCTAGTCCTTCCACCGGGAAACAAGGAGGGAAACATACTATTGATGTTGTTGATCTTATTGCTACCAAACTTGATGTTCTTACACAGAAGTTTGAGAAGATGACTACTATGCAAATCCAATCAGCTAAAGTTATATGTGAAGCTTGTGGCAATGCAGGGCATACTTCTTATTCATACTTTGCTCCTAATACAATTGAAGGGAATTTTGAACAGGTCAATGCCGTTGGAATGCAAGGGAAACAAGAGATACAATCCCTATTCCAACACATACAATCCGGGATGGAGAGATCATCCTAATTTCTCCTACCGTAACACAAGCAACGCTCAGAACTTCCAACAAGGATAGCAACAGTTGCAACAACAACAACATTTCAACCGACAAGGGAATCCACAGGGTTTCAATAAAAAGGGTTACCAATAGCCACAACAACCCCAAAGTTCTTCTTTAGAAGCCATGATGGAAAAATTTATGTCTACACAAATGCAACAAAATGAAGAACTCCTGGGAAATGACAAGCTGTTGAAAGATGCTATTGCTCAACTTTCTACTAAAGTAGATGGTATTTCCACTCATACTAAGATGTTGGAGAACCAAATAGTACAACAAGCTCTAGACCAATAAAGGAATCCGCAATTTGGTTCTCTTCCAAGTATACCAGAAGTGAACCCAAGACAACAAGCTAATGCAATTACTCTAAGAAGTGGAGCTGAAATTGAGAGACCTTCTCCACCCAAAGAGAAGAACATGGAGATTGCCGATGAAGAGGAGTCCAACACTCCTAATTGCAGCAAGGAGAAAGGTATGGCTGACACACCACCTTCTTTCAAGGCCACTGCACCTTTTCCTTAAAGGCTTGCCAACAAGAAGGAGGATCTCAAGTTTAAGAAGTTATGGACATTCTCAATAAACTACATGTAAATATTCCTTTTGCTGAAGTTATTTCCGAGATGCCTTCTTATGCTAAGTTCTTAAAGGATATCCTAACTAAAAGAAGAAAGGTTGATCAAGTTGAAACAGTAATGCTTTTAGAGAGAGTGAGTTCTATTATTGAAAACTGCCTTCCAAAAAAGCTTGATGATTTGGGAGCTTTTACACTGCCATGTAAGATCAATAATACCACTTTTGACAGAGGTCTAGTAGACCTTGGTTCTAGTATTAGTCTCATTCCATCTACCTTATGGCAAGAACTAGATCTTGGAGATTTGAAGCCAACAAAAATGGCTATTGAGTTAGCCGACCATTCTATTAAATATCCAAAAGGTATAGTGGAGGATGTACTAGTGCAAATCGGAAAGTTCTATATACCATGTGATTTTGTTGTTCTTGATATGGTGGAGATCCCTTCCAATACTGTTCTTTTGGAAGACCATTCTTGAGAACTGTCGGATGTCTTGTTGATGTTCGAGAAGGAAAGCTCACTCTACGTGCTGGTGAGGAAGCAATGGAATTCTCTATTTATGATGCCATGAAAGCACCTACACGTGTTGAAGAAATTTGTTTGTTAGATACTATAGACCCAATTGAGGAAGATAATGGTGATATTGCTAATTTGATGATTAATCTTTTTGATGATGATGTGGATGAAATCAACAAATCTAAAATTTCTGGAGCGCTTCCTATTTCTAAAACACAAGCTATTGATGAAGATGCTCTACTTGTTGATGACAAGGTTGATGAAGATACAACAGGGAAAATGGTAGAACTAAAAGCCCTTCCACCTGGGTGTGGTATGCATTTCTTGACCCAAACTCTACATCCCCTGTTATAATAAATGATGAATTAACCAATGACCAAGAAAATAAATTACTTTCCGAACTTTGTTTGTATAAAGACATCATTGGTTATTCCATAGATGATTTAAAAGGCATTCATCCTTCATTCTGCATGCATAGAATAAATATGGAAGATGATGCTAAACCAACAGTTGAACCACCTAGGCGCCTAAATCAAAATATGCTTGAAGTGGTAAAGAAAGAAAATTTCAAATTAATTGATGCTGGAATCATTTATCCCATTAGTGGCAACCCCTGGGTTAGTGCCATTCACATGGTTCCTAAGAAGGGGGGTGCAACTATTATTAAGGGAGACAATGATGAGTTAATACAAACACGCATGGTCACCGACTAGCGTATGTGTATTGACTACCGGCGCTTGAATAAGGAAACCCACAAAGATCACTTTCTGTTGCCTTTCATTGATTTGATGCTTGAACGCCTCGCTAAGCATTCTTACTTTTGTTACTTGGACGGGTATTCTGGATTTTTTCAAATTCCTATTTATCCACCTGATCAAGAGAAAACCACATTCACTTGTACTTATGGAAGATATGCCTATCGATGTGTGCCGTTTGGTCTTTGCAACACTCTCGTGACATTCCAGCGGTGTATGATGGCCATATTCTCTGATTTTATTGAAAATATAATGGATATTTTCATGGATGACTTTAATGTATACGATGATTCCTTTAATCAATGTTTATTGAACCTATCTTTAGTCTTAGCCCGCTCTAAAAAGGTTAACCTAGTGCTAAACTGGGAGAAGTGCCATTTCATGGTACAATCCGATGTAGTACTAGGACATGTTGTATCTAACAAGGGTATTGAAGTGGACATGGCAAAGGTTGAAGCCATTGAGAAGGTGTCTACTCCATCTTCAGTTAAAGACATCCACAATTTTCTTGGCCATGTAGATTTTTATAGAATATTCATTAAAGATTTCTCTAAGATTGCAAAGCCACTGTGTTCCCTACTTGCAAAAGATGTCGAGTTTGTATTTGATGATGATTGCCACACAACCTTTTCTAAGCTTAATGAGGTCCTCATTTCAGCCCCAATTATTCAACCTCCAGATTGGGATTCTCCTTTTGAGCTAATGTGTGATGTAAGCGATTATGCAGTGGGAGCTGTTCTAGGACAGTGGAAGGACAAGAATCAATGCTATTTATTATGCAAGCAAAACCCTTGATGAAGCACATATCAACTATACAACCACAGAGAAGGAAATGCTAGCCATTGTATATGCTTTTTACAAGTTCTGAAAATATTTGGTGGGATCTAAGGTGATTGTATATACTGATCATGCTGCCATAAAGTACTTGTTGAACAAGAAAGATGCCAAACCACATCTTATTCATTGGATTTTGCTTCTACTAGAATTTGATCTTGAGAGCTGGGATAAGAAAGGTACAAAAAATAATGTTGGTGATCATCTTTCTAGATTAACCACAGAGGCTGGAGATCCATTGCCCATTGAAGATCATTTGCCCATTAAAAAGCTCTATGCGTTGTCATCTACTCAAGCACCATGGTTTGCGGATAATGCCAACTTTCTTGCTACCGGACAACTCCCACCTGGTTTGACGTATCAATAAAAGAAAAAATTATTTCATGATGTGAAATTCTATTATTGGGATGATCCCTTATTATTCAAGCATGGCTAATCCACCGATGTGTTGTAGAAGAAGAAATCCCAACCATTATTACTGAATGTCATGCCTCTCCTTATGGAGGCCATTTCGGAGGAGAGCAAAATGCTGCTAAGATACTACAAGCTGGTTTCTATTGGCCCACACTATTCAAGAACGTCAATCTATTTGTAAAATCTTGTGATAGATGTCAAAGAACAAGAGGCATATCCTGCCATGATGACATGCCCCTCAACTCTATCTTAGAGGTTGAGGTGTTTGATGTATGGGGAGTGGATTACACGGGACCATTCCCATCCTCCTGTGGGTATCAATACATTCTTGTTGCTTGTGAATATGTTTCCAAATGGGTTGAGTCCATTCCAACCCAAGCGTCGGATGCCAAATCAGTAATAAAGTTTTTTCAAAAGATGATCTTTCCTCAGTTTGGAGTTTCTCATGCTGTAATTTCAAATGGAGGCACACATTTTGCTGAAAAACAATTCAACAACCTTCTCTCTAAATATGGTGTAACTCATAAGATCTCTACGCCATATCATCCTCAAACTTTCGGTCAAGTAGAGGTCTGAAACTGGCAGCTGAAAAACATCCTTGAAAAGACTGTTTCTAGTTCAAGAAAAGATTGGGCTTTAAAGATTGATGATGTGTTATGGGCGTACCACACATCCTATAAGACTATCATAGGGACTACTCCATTCAAGCTGATCTATGGCAAATCTTGTCACCTTCCGCTAGAATTGGAGCATTGTGCCTTGTGGGCCATTAAATTCTTGAATTTTGATATGAAGAAGGCAGGGGAAAATGCCTTTTTTAGCTGTAGGAACTAGAGGAACTTCTCCTTGATGCTTATGAGAATGCAAGGTTGTACAAAGAAAGGACAAAATCTTGGCATGACAAAAGAATTCGTAGGAAGGACTTCCAAGAAGGAGATAAAGTCTTGTTTTTCAACTCTAGATTAAAGCTATTTCCAGGGAAGCTGAAATCAAAGTGGTCTGACCCATTTCTTGTGCTAAAGATTTTCCCATATGGAGCTGTGGAACTCCAAGGAAAAGATGGCAACTTCAAAGTGAATGGACAACATTGCAAGCTTTATTCTTATGGAGATGAAGTGGAAAAGGGAGCTTGCTCCCTCCAAGATGCTTAAAGGAATTGAAGAGTCTCAATCTGGACTCTAAATGGAGGACCTTGTGGAAGCTGACCCCACATTAGGATAGATTTTCTTTTTAAGTTCTTCAAGTCAAAAACACTCTTGAATTTTATCAATATGCCTATCATGGATGAATGTAATAAGTTAGACTTGATTGCTGCCATAACTATCTTATTTCCGTGCTGACTGACTGCAATTTTCTGCAGAAATTCCACAATGCACGACATGTCTTTCTTTGACACGGCGTGCACCTAGAGAACTACAGATCACAGAAACTTTTTGGAATCTTGCACGCTGTGCATATTTTTCTGCACGCCATGCACTTGTGAGCTGCTATGTGGAAATTTGTTTCTGGAATCTAACACGACATGCATCTAATCGACACACGCCGTGCGTCTAACTCTCGAGTGATTAGTAAAAGTTCTGTAAACTTGCACGCCATGCACAAGGAAATGCACACCGTGCATCTGGGTGAAAAGTTAGGCCTATAATGTGAACTCAAAATAGAACACGACGTGCATACCTAATACATGTCGTGCACCTGGTCATAAAGGCAGTTTGAAAAGAAGAAATTAAAGAGGAACACACCGTGCATGTTAAGTACACGCCGTGTCTTTTTTCATAAAAGATTGGTAAAAGGGGAAGTGCACAACCTAACTTGTCACTCCAATAGTCATGCAAAAGAAAAAGAAAGAAAGGAAAACCCTAGCCGTCATGCATTTCAGTCGTGCACATCCCTCTTCTTCTCCATTCCAGCCATGCACATCTGCACGCCATCTCCTCCTCCCGCAAGTCGTGCATGCCGCCGCCACCGGCGCCACCTCCTCCTCAGTCGTGCATTGCCAACCAACCAGTGACGTGCCCTTCTGCCTCCATCAAGCTTGCCCAAGCAGTCGTCCAACTAGGAGAGTTCCAACGCCATCCTTAGCAGCCGTGCATGCCCATCCCGCAGTCGTGTACGCCACTCCACAGTCTCTGCCATCCGCAACCACCGCGTGACCCACCCCTTTCTTCTCCAAGCCACCAAGCATCTCCGACGAATGCCCATGAGAATGACAGTGCTCAGATGGATGCCACCAACAAGCCGCCTAGCAGCCACCATAAACACCACCCAAATCACACGCCAACGATACACTTTTCCCACGTTCTTCTCCATTCGCTGCACAGATCTCAGACTGTAGGAAATCTATAGGTGCATGTCATGCATCCATTCTACATGCCGTGCATTCAACCTTTGGGATGGAAAGAACAACTTTAAACTGCACGCTGTGATCCCATAATGCACACCGTGCACTACCACAACAATAATGGAACCAATCAAGAGAGGTGCGAGCAGACACCACGGTGGAGCTTCATCTTCCGTGACACCTTATGAAGATGCTCCTACTGCTACCGCTGCATTTATACCCTCCACACAGTTCATAGTGACACCAGAGGAGGATGCCGACTACCAATTCCTCATCACTAGATGGGTATTACCCTCCTGATACGTTTCTGAAGAAGCTCTAGACAAGTTGGGCATCAAGAATGAGGTAATGGAGTATCTTTGATTCTTAGGGCTACATCTGTTATGCACTAGGGTCACAAACACCTATCCCCACCTCGTATATGAATTTTTTACCACCTTTAAGGTGGAAGACGACCCCCAAAACCATCGTGACACCTATCCAAAGATCAATTTTTGTCTTCTAAAAAAATGTTTTTCTATGGATCTCTGCCGATTTTGTGCTTTGCTAAGGTGCAAATATGGAGGCTATACTGACTATCCGCCCACCTTCCATAATGATTCTTTTTGGTCTGAGATTACTAGTGAGCCTATGCACAAAGCTAGGAATACACGAGCTTCTTCGATTCATAACCCAAATTTTAGAGTTGTGCATCACCTTCTTAGCACAGGTCCTTTTGTAAAGAATGAAACCCAAGGAGTCGTAGGAAAAATAGATCTTTTCTTCTTGTGGTGCATGGTTAACAATGAGAAGATCAGTTCTGGGTACTGCATTATCAACAAGCTTCTAGAAGCAAAGAAAAAGAAGCAGAGAGAGGCAGTGGATATCATGTGTGGTGGGTTGATCACTATACGGGCAATGCAACTAGGGCTTGATGTGGGTGCTTTAGAACCTGCACCGGGTAAAAACCTTGTAGATATCAACTATCTTATTTCTTGTGGCCCTATATCTAGACATGGAGATAGCACCAACAAGTTCAAGGTTTTTCTTACCAAGATACAGTTCATTGTCATCCCCGATGCAACCCACAATGACCTCAGCAACAAAGCCAATTGTAAAGTTCCTTTATAGCCCGAGGATCAAGCGGAGGCATCCACCCCTGGCGCCAATAGTTCTTCAGTAGCAACATCTTCTACCTCAGCTACAACACTACTTCCTCCCTCCACTAGTACTCAGACGGAGTACGCTTGGGCGATGCCTGATGTGAGGCACCTTTACATTTATGTTCATCAGTGGTTTGACCACATCGACGGCCGTTTGGACCAGATGGGCACCCAGTACACTACGTTGTATGACATGGTCGCCCAAATGGACGATTGGCATATCCCCCAGGGCCATTACTCTATCCCGCCACCGTATCAGTCATCTCCATCACAGCAGCCTAAGTTTCCACCGCCTGAGTTTGCACAGCAACCCCAGTTTCCCCACCAACATGACTCCACGGACCAGCTGATGGACATTCCAGACCTAGTCATCTAGTTCTTCCCTAATCAGGGGGTCGATGACCCTCCTTTTTGATATTTGATCGATGACAGGTATCCAGTTGTGAACTCCATTAGTTTGATTGATGTAGTGCAGACACTGCTAATTTCAAGCTTGGGGGGCACAACCAGTGGTATTTGTAGTTTTCATTCAGTTTTCTTTAATTGAGTCAGTTGTTTTCCATTTTATTCCATGTTTAGTTTCCTTGATGGTAAAATCAATACGATTTGAGGCTATTTTATTAGAATGAAACCCCCTTGTTTGCTTGAAATATTATGTCTTTATGTTTCTTGGCTACACGAAAAGAAAAATCAAGAGAATGTATCAATGAAATGGAAATTGAAAATCCCCATGTACATGGATTTGCCTTGTGTTTGTTGTTGAAATCTCAAAATAGTTTTACATCTTTGCTTAGTCAATACATGTAACAGTTCCATTTTTGAGTGAATGAATCAACTTTACAACATTTAATAGAATATGGGATACTCTTGCCAAACCTTTAGTGCATTTACAACAAAATTTTCAATGAAAAATTTACAAAACAAGGACTGAAATCTTGTTACCTTAACATTCTTGTTGACTCTTTGGTGTTAAATAATGAATTGTGCTATCCTTTGTTCACCCTTACCCAATAAAAGATGGCAAATGACCCACATATCATGCTAGCCTAGTGTGAGTCCGATCTGGAAACAATGGTTAGGTGATATGAATATCAAAAGAGGGTAAAAACAACACCCCAACCGGCATTCCATGTGAGCATAAGCCTAAATTAGCAGCCGAATGCCAGAAACCCAATTTTTCCATCATCATATCCTTGAAAAAAAGAGTACAACTAAGTTTGTAAATGTTAGCACTGATTTCATCGTCTTACATCTACTAGCTGAAAATTTTGTAATGAACATGCATTGATTGTTTGACTTGATTATCCAAATTCTATTTAGTGTTGTCTAGTTGATCATTTCGCTTGATTTAGAACCAACCTTATTGAACTTAATTTCTCTATCTTGGATGTTGAAAAGTTGAGATGATAACAATGAAGACAAGCGCAATGTACATTGTTGGTTGGGCTGATTGCATATGTTCTTTTCATTTAATCCATGCATGAGCTTGACTATTCTTCTTGAATGTAGCTCTGTTCCTTTTTCTTGAGGACAAGCAATAGTTCAAGCTTAGGGGGATTTGTTGTGTGATTTCTACATCATCTTTTTATGTCCTATCACACACAAGTTTGGTTCATTCTTATATTATTTAGCCTCTTTTCATATTACTTTTCCATCTTTTTGTTACTTTACTCATCCCATAACTTGCATTGCAGATAAGTTACAAGAAAGACTAATTCCAGAGTTTAATTCTGCTGAAACAGTAGAATGCACGAGCTGCATATCAAATGCACGACGTGCAATATTTCAGAAGAGTTTTGATTCACCCAGACAGCAACACGCATGACGTGTCCCAGCTTTGTGCACGGAGTGCGAGTTTCCAGAAAGGCACAGAAAAGCAAATGCACGGTGTGCACCTGGGAAAGTCGGGCATGAATAGACTCACTAAAAAGTTGCAGGGTGTGCATCAACCCAATGCACGACGTGCACTTGGGAATGTCGGGCATGAACAGACTCTCTGGAAAGTTGCACGGCGTGCATCAACCCAATGCACAATGTGTACCTGGGAATTTTGACCAAATCAATCTTTTGGAAAGTCGCACAATGTACATTTTTTTGTGCACACCAAGCACAGTACATTCTGGGCAACTGTCAAAGCTTTTGCACGACGTGCACTCTGAATGCACGCCGTGTCTCCGACAGATTCAGAATTTTGAAAAATATGAGTTTTTGTTTAAAATGAAAGGGGAACTTAATGGGTGGTTATCACGGTCATACTTCGAAGTTCTCTTGTCCCAGAGCAAGGCTAGAGCAGAGGAGGGAAATTTTGAGGGGAAAGGAGGTGGTTTCTTGCCAAAGAAGCCCATTTTCTTCTTCTCTTCTTCTCCATTGTCTTCTCCAAGGTGCAGCCAAGCTTCCCAAACTTCATGCAACTTCTCAGGAGAGGAGCCAATTCATTTTAGAGCAGCTAAAGGAGGAGAATTTTGTCCCCATGCCGGAATTCTTCCTTCTTGTGGTTACATTTTTTGATCTCTTTGTTTTCCTCTTCTAGGTAATGTTAAAACCTGAATTTTCTATAGCAAATCTGCAAAGCATGATTATGGACGAGTAATTCCCTTTTCTTGGGCATGGGAGAGCAGCTCCCATGTCATAGAATGTAAGGAACAAGTTAATTTCGTACTAAATACTGTGTTGCTTGTTTTTTCTACCATGATAGTACCAGTTTTATCATCTCTTGCATGTATTGCTGGCCACTTTATATGCTTGTGTTCTGCTTTCTTGCTTGATCTGAGAAGATAAGTAGGAATGTATGGAGGTTCTCTTCTTGGCAACTCTTTTTCTACCACGAGAGTGGAGATAAATGAGTTGAGGAACAGGTTGTGATCAAAAATGAAATTTCTGCATGAGAATGTGATTTTGAGTTGAGATTGTTGCACTTACACCGGGAGGTGGAGTACAACACAACCTTTCCTTTAAGACAAGTTCTTATGTATGTTTATATTTTCGTGTTCCTATGATGTGCTATGATATGTGAGTGAAATTCTAATATCCAATATCCATTAATTTCTGAATTTATATCCCTTTAGTAATCTTTTCATTGCTTGTTTAAATCTGAATTTCTGCAATTACATAAACATTACCATCCTTTTTAAATCGATCTAGATTGTTGAACTTTAGTTCTGTTGTGCTCAATTAATTACTTAATCTCCTTGTGTTCGACCTCGACTACACTACCTTTGTATACTTGTGGAGATTGGTTAAGTTGGGTAAACTTTCCTTGTTAGGATTGAAACTCATTAGCCTATATAGCCAACACCTAGGCTTGATAAGCAAGAACTATACAAAAGAGAGAAGAGAAGGAGTCCAATAAGATCAAGGACACAACCTTCAAAGCTCATATTGAAGAGATGGTTCGGAAGCAACAACTTGCTCTCAAGTCCCCTACTCATTCCTCAAGTGAAGATGAAGGCCCAAATGAGCATGAAGCAAACTACTCTAAGGGCAAGCACTATAAAGGGAAGCCTTCTTCATCAACTCCGAGATGCTATGAGTGTGGACAAAAAGGCCATTTCAAGAGTGACTGCCCAAAGGCCAAGAAGAGCCATCACAAGAGTATCCACAAGAAAGACAAGGAGTACAAGAGAGAAGGCAAGTACAATAGGAAAGAAAAAAAAGAAAGAAAATCCAAAGATGCAGCTTGGGAGGAGTCTTCCTCAAGTTCTTCAAGCTCCAAAGATGGAGAATGCCACCTTTCTCTCATGGCCTCTATAAGTGAAGATGTAGGTGAGGTAAGTGAGGTAAGTAAAGTCAATTTGCATGAGTTATCTAAGGAAACTCTTATTGATATGCTTAATGATTTCCAATCATCTTTTACTAAATGCAAATCTAAAAGGAAAAGATTAGGCAAGATAGTAGATGATCTTTATGCTAAAATTGAGATTCTTGATAAAAATGAAAAACTACTCCTTGATAGCATAGATTCTTTGCAAGGGAAATTTCTTAACCTTGAGCTTCAACATAATGGAGTAGAGGTTGAGAATGGGGTCTATCTTAAGACTATTGCAGATCTGAAGGAAGACAACCAAAAGTGCCAAGATGAGTTATATGTTCTTAAAATTGAAAATGTTGAACTAACTCTCATTGATGATGCTAGGAAGCAAGAGATTCATGTTTATCAAAAGGAAATTTTGTTGCATAAATATGAAAATGCCAAGTTACTTGCTCAAGTTAATGATTTATCTTCTAGACCTATTTTGCAAAGTAATGAAGTTGCTAGCATAGCTTTAGAATGAGATTCCTTTCATACTAAATCCCTCTATTTAGAGGCCGACCTATTACATGCTAGAGATGATCTTACTAGTCTTTCTACTACTGTCATTACCCTTAGTGATGATAATCCAAGTTAAGATCTTATTTGCAAAGTTTCTTACGGGAAAGAAATCTCTCAATGATGTCCTAGAACACTCTACCAAACAAATTGGTACTAGTGGTTTGGGATATGATGGGACTGCTCCCAAAGGTAAGAGAAAGAGAAAGAACAAGGGTAAGAAGAAGAGTGTGGAACCTCCTATTTTCCATGGAGAGACTTCCGGCTCTAAGAACCCTATGTTATGTGTTCATTGTAAATGTGATGATCATTACTCTACTTATTGTCCTTACAAGCCCTAGGGGACCAACCCAAAGATGAAATGGGTCCCCAAGATAACCCCGGATCCCAAAGTTTGAGTTGGGTACCGACATCCTTCTTTCTTGCAGGTTAAAAAGAGATGGATTGTTGATAGTGGCTGCTCAAAACATATGACATGTGAATTCAACCATTTCAACAAATTCATGAAGAAGAAAGGAGGATCGGTGACCTTCGGGGACAACAAAAAGGGTAAGGTCATAGGCGAGGGTGATGTAGGCAATGAGCTATGTATCAAGAATGTTTTTCTTGTTTATGGCCTACATCACAACTTGATTAGTGTAAGTCAACTATGTGATAATGGATATCTTGTGTTGTTTACATCTTTAGAATGTTTGCTTCTAGATTCCCTCACTTATAGTGTCATATATAAGGGAACTAGAAATGGTAATCTTTATGTTATTGTTCTTTATGCTCTTAATCCCGTACTTGATAGATGCTTAGTAGTGGATAAAAATGATATTTCTCTTTGGCATCATCATTTGGGTCATGTGAGTATGCATGAAATGAAGAAGTTGAGAAAAAAGGATTTGGTTTGAGGACTTCCCAAATTGGATTTTGAAAAGGACGAGGAATGCCAACCTTGTACACAAGGCAAACAAACCAAATCCTCCTTCAAATCCAAAGGAGTCATGAGTACTAAAAGAGCTCTTGAGCTTCTTCATATTGATCTATTCGGACCAATGAGAACGCAAATGCTTTGTGGTTCCAAGTAATGTCTTGTTATTATTGATGATTTCTCTCGATATACTTGGACCTTCTTCCTCATCTCAAAGAGTGATACTCTTGATGTTTTCTCGAGCTTTTGCAAATGGGTTGAAAACAAAGATTCTTTCCAGATTGATTCTATCCATAGTGACCATGGGGGAGAATTTGAAAATGATCTTTTGGAACGTTTTTTGTGAAAAATATGGTTACTCGCACAATTTCTCTTCTCTTCGTATGCCTCAACAAAATGGGGTAGTAGAGAGGAAGAACACGTTGCTTCAAGAGATGGTGAGGACAATGCTTCTTGAATATGACATTCCTAAGAAGTTTTGGGCCGAAGCCATTAGTACCGCCTATTTTGTGCAGAACTGAGTTTTCACACATCCTTCTTTGAAGAAAACCCCCTATGAGCTATGGCATGGTAGAAAGCCATCCATTGATTTCTTTCATGTTTTCAGATGTCCTTGTTTTGTTTTAAACATGAAGGATTCCCTTGAAAATTTTGATCCAAAATATTATAAGGCTTTCTTCCTAGGCTATAGCACTACAAGTAGGGCTTATAGAGTCTTCAACATTGAATTGTCTAAAATTGAAGAATCTATTAATGTTAAGTTTATTGAAACTAACCTTGTTGTTGGCAAGCATGTTGTTGATAATGATGTTGCAGATGACTTGATTCCTATCTTGAAAGGACTCAACATCGACAACCAAGGTAAGCAGGTGATAGAAGCTGAAGATGAAGAAAAGAAGGATCCCACTCCTCACTTTGCAAAGAACCATCCCAAATAGCTAATCATTGGCAACCCATTTGAGAGAGTGAAGACACGAGCTGCCTACAACAAAGAACAAGCAGACATCACCTTCATCTCACAACTAAAGCCAAAGAACATCAAAGAAGCTCTTGGTGATGACGAGTGGATCCTAGACATGCAAGAGGAATTGGAGCAATTCGAGAAGAATCACGTGTGGACTCTAGTGCCAAGACCAAGTGATAGAAAAATCATTGATACCAAGTGGGTCTACCGCAACAAGCTAGATGAGCAAGGCAAAGTGGTAAGGAACAAGGAAAGGTTAGTAGCACAAGGTTACAATCAACAGGAAGGTATTGACTTAGATGAAACTTATGCTCCTGTTGCTAGATTAGAATCTATTAGAATGCTACTTTCCTTTGATAGTTACAAAAATTTCTTGTTATATCAAATGGATGTTAAAAATGCATTTTTGAATGGTACAATCGAGGAGGAAGTATTTGTTGCTCAACCGCAGGGATTTGAAAATGACATGCTACCTAATCATGTTTATTTGTTGCAAAAAGCTCTCTATGGACTCAAGCAAGCACCTCGAGCTTGGTATGAGAAATTAAAGAACTTTTTGTTAGACAATGGCTATGTCATGGGCAAATTTGATTCTACTTTATTTCTAAAACACACTTCTAGCAACTTTCTTATCTTTCAAATTTATGTTGATGATATCATTTTTGGCGGGAGTAATCTTAATCTTTGTAAGGAGTTTAGTTCTCTTATGCATAGTGGGTTTGAGATGAGCATGATGGGTGAGTTGACTTTCTTCCTCGGCTTTCAAATCAATCAAACAAAAGAAGGAAAGTTCATCAACCTAGGCAAGTACACACATGAACTATTCAAATGCTTTGGGATGGAGAACATGAATCCGATGGATACTCCCATGTCCAATACCGCCAAACTTGATAGAGATGAAGAAGGTGAGAAGGTAGATGAGAAGCTCTATAGAGGTATGATTGGAAGTTTACTTTATTTAACTGCCTCTAGACTTGATATTATGTTTAGTGTTGGCTTGCATGCTCGCTTTCAATCTAGCCCTAGGAAATCACATTTTATTGTCGTTAAGAGGATTTTGAGGTACTTAGACAAAACTCAAAATTTTGGACTATGGTATCCTAAGTCAAGGGACTTTACACTTGTGGCATATAGTGATGCAGATTACATGGGTTGTTTGGTTGATAGAAAGTGCACAAGTGGCACTTGCTTCCTTCTAGGACCATGCTTGGTGTCTTCGTTTTCTAAGAAACAGAGCACCGTGGCATTATCAACTACCGATGATGAATACATTACAGCTGGGAGTTGTTGTGGCCAGGTCCTATGGATGAAGCAAATGCTCCAAAACTTTAACATACATTTTGATGCTTCTCCTATCTATTGTGATAATACTAGTGCAATCAATCTCTCTTATAATCCTATATTGCATAGTAGAGATAAACATATAGAGGTTCGCCATAACTTTCTTTGTGATCACATTGTCAAGAAGGATATTTATATCATGCATGTGGACACGGAAAATCAGTTGGCAGACATTTTCACTAAACGTCTAGCTAGAGAGCAATTTAACTTTATTCGATCTAAACTGCCCATTGTTGCTTTGGATGATATTGATATGTGATCTAGCTAGTTATTTCCATCCTATATGTTTTGCTCATGTTTTTCCTCATCTTGCATGCCTATATATGCTTGAAATGTGCTTAACTTTCTTATTGACATGCTTGGTTTTTGCTTATTTTTTTGGGTTTTTCTCTATCTCTTGGTTTTATCGCAAAATAGTACCCAATGATGAGTAATATGTGCCTAAGTATGTTCAATGTACATAATAGACTTGTTAAATGAATTTAATCAGCATGTATATGGCTAGAAATTAAGATTGATGGTTTTAGGTCAGGTTGACCATCAGTCAAGTTTCCCCCAGGACAAATTCGACCGATCAAGAGTTGAGAGTTGTTCTTTAGAGAACCAATCAGTCAAGTTTCTGACTCTCAGAACTCGACCGATCCGCAGGCTGAAGTCACTTAAAAGTTAGGTTCAGTCGACTATTCTCCCTCTCAACTAGAGAATAGATGACCAATTCCTCTTCTTCTAGCCCTAAGCTCTCACCCCCAGCCCTAAACCTCCCTCTCCTAGCCCTAGTTCAACCTAGATAGCTCAACCTAGACCTCCCTAGGTGCTCCTTGGTGGTTTTTGAATGACATTTGAGGTTTGTTTTGCTTGTTTGCTCATTTTCTTCCTCCTTTTCACCTCCATGGCATCCCAAAGGAGAAAACGACCTACTCCAAGCAATGCACCTTCGTCTTCATCTTCTAATCACTTGATTCCTTTTGACGATACCTCATTTATCTCAATTGGGGCTGTTAATCGATACAAGGAACTTTTTCCTAGGAGTCCTTTTCCTTTTCGTGCCTTGATTGATCCATCTCCTAGGTGTCAAGTGGTTATAGATCAAGTCGCTAGGTTGCTTGTTGTTCACCACCTCTCCGCCTTGGCTTTCGAACATGATTGCTTTAATAATTCCATGTCTAGCACTAAAGCAGTTCACGAGTTCTATGCTAATTTGCATTGGAACTATGACTCCCTCATTCCCCCACCTAATACTCAAGTAATCCTCACGTCGATGATCAAGAGAAAGCATTTCCAAATCTCTGAGGATATATTAAATGTCTTCTTTTTCGGAGATGAGAAAAATGACACTTGGCATAAGGATTATGGCGAGTATTTTGACCTTTTGGACCCGGAAGGTTTCTACAAGCAAAATGAATTGATTCTCCCTGATATTCATCATTACTTGAAGAAACCTGATGTTTCCTACAAGAAGAAGAGAACCCTTCCTTCCTCCTCCCTTGACCTTAAGAAGCGCATTCTGACATTAGTACTGATCAACTGCAATATTCATCCGAAGAGAAATCAAACAGATATTGCAGAGAACACTACCATCATTATAAACTGTATCTTAGAGAACATCGATGTCAAGTGGGCAAGATACATTCTACACCACATGAACTACTTTGACACTGGTAAGAACACCAAAGGCACCCACCCTCCCTACCCAGATTTGATTTGTGGTTTATTCCAATTCACCCCCGAGAAATCCCTCTTTTCTGACTTTCATTACAAAGTAGTCAGAAAGGGTGTTTGTATCAGTGAGACCACAATTCAAAAGTCTATTCCTGTATTTTCCTCCTCTACCCTTGGTGCTTCTCCCTCTGTCTCAACCTCTGCAACCCCTTCCTCCTCAGCCCAATCTCCACCTCCTCATCCTCCTCCTAGACCTAGTCGTGCTTCGTTCCTTGTATCAAATGAAACCCTTATGGGCTACATGATGCACCAACAAGCATACAACCAACAGGTTCAGTACCACCTGCATCAGGATTTGTGTTCTATCATGTTGACCATGAACCTATCCTGTGCTTCACCCTACCCCACCTACCAGCCATACCCAGGTAGTGATTATGCTTCATATGCATACAATCATTACTACCCTGCTCCTGAGCCTTCCGCTACTGCTCCTCCACCTCCACCTCCACCTTTTGTTGCTGGTAGCTCAGCTCATGCCTACCTCCCGTTGCCTACTGGTCCCCTGGACACCTTGCTTTCCAGCCTTGGAAACTCTGCTTTATCCTATCTACAGGCCAGTGAGCTTCACACTCTTGGTATGACGTGAGCTGAGCATAATGCCCGTTGGCCTGGTCACGTGTTCGGTCCTCATGCTGATGAGGAGATGCCTGATCAGGGTGACGATGCCGAGGCTGATGATGATGATGATGGCGAGGATGCTTCTGACTATGGTGATGGTGATGGTTCTAGATCTGGTGATGAAGGCACTACTACTGCACCCTCTGATGGAGACGAGGACTATGAGCCAGGAGTCGATGATGATGATGCCATTGATATAGATAGTTTATATGTTTAGCTTGTTTCTTAGTTTTTAGTCTAGCATGTTGATCATATACATCTTTCTAGGCTATTTTGTATTAAAAAACATCTAGGCACATTTATCTGAGTTGTACTATTTTATCCTCTATTTTCATCGCTTCTTGGTTGTAGTTGTTTTCTTGAGAACATGCATCTGAGTTGTAATATATGTGTTGTGCACTCTTTCTATTTACTCTGATATATCTTATGCATTGGTGCCATCTTCTACCATATTTTGATTATGACTGAGATTGTATGTTGCTTTCATCTCTATTTTCCATATGATATGAGATTGCTTGTATATCTGGTTGATTGTGTTTTGGAGAAGACCTAGATTTTTTTGCTCTTCTACCCCCTCCTACTTTTTGATAATGTCAAAAGGGGGAGAGATATTTCCAATGGTTTAAAACTCAATCATATTGTTATTCGTTGTTATACTATTGCTTATTTGCTTATGAGATCCTTTTCTTGTTCATTTATTGTTTTATCATGTGACTTGCAAAGGATCACATAGTGCATATATGCTATGATTACTATGTGTAGATAGACTAACCATGCAGGTTAGAGGAAGCATAGATTGAGGGGGAGAAACTCACATTGTTCACATCTTGAATCCCCTTAATTCATAAGGCAAAGGTATAACTTCTATATCCTTTTCAATATGTTTGAGGAATGGTTTGTCATTGTCAAAAAGGGGGAGAATGTTGACCTAGATGTTATACATTGTCCATATTTTGATAATGACTTAACCATTCCATTCATATGTATCTAATATGTGTATCAAAGATTGATTTCATATGTTAGGTACAAGAAAAGGATAAAAAATCCAAAGCCCTAGATTGGGTCAAGTTCAAGTCAAAAGAGCTACAAGTGTGCAATTTTGGAAATCTATGTAAATGACCTTAGAACATTTTTGTAATCACTTGTAATGATGAATTGACTTGTAACTTAGTTGAGAAAATTGATTGGGACACTAAACACCAAGTTTTAATCACTTTAGATGCACTTTAGAAAATTGACCACAGGCAGTCAATCGGTCGAGTTGCAAACTCGACCGATCCTCTTGGATCAAGTTTCTGAAGATAGCATCGGTCGAGTTGTGGTTTCACAGAACTCGACCGATCGAGTACCTGACCAAATCAATCTTCATTGGTCGGTCGAGTTTTTCCAGGACAAACTCGACTGATGATTTGAATATCGGCTTTGTCTTTTACTCTATCGGTCGAGTTACCTTTATTGAAACTCGACCGATTGCACTTTACGTAATTTGCACAAAAAGTGATTGTGACCGTTGGTCCTAGACTAGTTGAGAGTGTTCTAACCCTTTGAGCCCTTTTCTCTCTCTACCTTCAAGTCAAATTCATGAGTATGAGTGAGATAGGTTCCTTTGTAAGAGAGCTTCTCCATGTATTGATGTAAAGCTCTCCTCCACCATCTTCCTACCCTCTTTACTATCAAAGAAAAGGTTGAAGATCTTCTCTGAGTGAAGGAGAAGAGGTTGTTGTTCTTCAAGGTTGAACAAGGCAAGGTGTTCCAGATCTCCGAGTGCAGGAGATAGTCAAGGCAAGCGCTCAAGAAAGATAGGTAATCCCTTGAAGGCTGAAGACTTGAAGAAGCAGTGGGTAAGTCTATGTTGATGGCTGAAGACTCCATGGTTCAAGTGGGTAAGCTCCTTCTATAGGTTGAAGATCTTTGCTTGAGGTACTAAGCCCTTGGATGTGTGGTTGTTGTGTCTTGTAATCTTATGATGGAATATAAGAGAACTAAGATTGAAAATCCTAGAGATTAACCACCTCTAGGTAGTGGACTGACATTGCTCCTAGTTAGGATGTGGAACCACTCTAAACCACATGTCCAATTGCTTTCTCTTCCTTGTCTCTCATCCTTGTTGTGCTTGCTAGCTAAGACATCAAATTTGTTGTTTGTTTAAGTTTTTGTACTTAATATAATTTGGTGGTCTAATCCTTTTTGTGAGAATTGTGAAGCTCTATTCACCCCCCCTCTAGAGCCCTTGATCCAACATACTCTAGAGGAAGGAGGTTGTTTCCTATCATTAGGAGGATGGTGTCAACCATCGTTCATGGTGTTGTACTAGGTGGCCACCGCTGACGACTATTTGAGTGTTGCTTGAAGAAGAAGCATGTTGCTATTTAAAGAAAGGTGCACGTTACTGCAACAAGAGTTGTCACTGGACTTGCTCTAGGTACAGGTATAACTCTTTATACCCTTCCTTCCTAGATACATCATTGTTGATGAGATCGTGTTGATTAATCAGACATTTAAATTTTTGCTTCTGCTGCCTTATCTATCACCCCAATTTCCCAACACTATGAAGCTACATCATAAAGCATTACTATGAAGACCACCCTTGACCTAAGATGAGTGGCAAACTAGACATCCTTTCAAAACTACTCATTGAAGAAGAAGCCCACAACAAAATGTTATTCACAGAAATGGCCTAGCTTGTGAAGTTGGCTCTATCAACTAAGGAATTAGAGGGTCAACCAGAAAGTTGCCAAGGGAATCTGGAGTAGCAAAATATGATGGTTTTTTATAACGACGATGATTATACCATCCTAGTTTCCACAATGCCTGATTTTTCGAAAGTTGCATTGACTAAGGAACTGCTATCAAAGTATGACATGTACACTTGTAGTGCATCCTTTTATATGCTTAAAGTTTTAGTATGTTAGTACAAAAAGTCTCAACAAGAGGATGGTTGTTGTATGAATGTGAACCTAAAACTCCACTATCTTCTCCTAATGTAGACCCTAATCCAGAAGTTATCAATGATCAACCCACCTTGGTTGACCCCATTTTGGAATATAAACAACCAACTCATAGTGCATATCTGAGGGTCATTTCAAGAGCTAAAAAAACCAACACGACCACTTTTTATCTCATATCAGGATGAAGTAGAGGAGGAGCTTCCACCTCTACAAGAAATTTTACATGCCTCTTCTACTTGACTATGATGCTAATTTCCTTGATCTAGTTCCTTCTATACCCATTTATGAGTTGGTTACATGCTATGTGGATTAAGTAAAGCAACATCTTCACATAGTCAAGGATCCAAATGCCCCCATTGACTCCAACACTGCTTGAAGATATTTGAGGAGGATACTGACATGATCTAAACCCTATAACTAGGGCGTAGACATTCAAGAAGGGATTAAACTAACCATTCACTTTTAATTAGTTACTAAAAACTGTCTTATTATTTTCTTCTTTAACTTAATAAAACTAGTGATATATCATGTTAACCTGAAAGATAACATCTAATTCAAACATAGGCATCACACGTTCATAACTAGTTTTACTCTGACATCATAATTAACTAAAAGACATTAGTTCTTACTTTAATATACATCAGTTACATATTACTACAAAATTTTCTCAATCCTCACTCTCACATTTCCAAGACTGGAGGAAGGATAAGAGAATGTATAACTAATCTAATTATTGATCTTAAGACTTTGGCTGATCTATTCTTAATTAAAGTTAGATTTCCACTCCTCGTAGACCTTTTCCTAAAAAGATGTTTTATTGCATTGTATGAGATATTGGATATGTACATAGAAAATCGACTAGAAACCATGATAATTCAGATATTTAGTACTAGTAGAATTATATGCATAATAATACAACCATCACAATTTAAAACTGTAAACCATCTAATAGGATTGTAGTTTTGATAACAGATTCAATTAATAAATGAAATAAATCCATTCATTAATTTTTTAGTCAATTTATCATGTTTTGGACCTATATGAAGTGTACCACAACATGTGGAAGTATCATATCAAGCTACAATCTCAATGTATAATACTTAAAGTAAACTTGGGACTAGGAGATCATCCTCAATGGGCTTAGTCCCCAACACCTCTCTAGTATGCTCATGCTACCTCATCCTAAACTCTATTAGTCGATAGACACATTTCCTCCTCCATGGTGTAGACCCCCGTGATGGATTCTAAGGTGTTCAATGCATCTATGTCTAGTTTATTCTTTAGTTTCATTGAAATATTTACCACTATAATGTTCTTAGATTAACTATGTACTCATGGCTTCTATTTCTACTTTATGAACACTAAACTTAAAAAATTCATTGGAACCCATAAAATGATCTTCTTCAGCTGATAAATTGAGTAAAAAGATAATTAATAAAATAAACTATTCTTTGAACTTAATAAGCATGTAATTTGAAAAAATCACCAACTTGGTCTAAAATTCATAATATGATTGAATATTTTAGAACTAGTGTAAACATGTGGTTTCGATACCTCTAATTCTACCATTAATATTCTCCAAAGATTCACAGAAAACTAATCTAGAGCTTAAAGCATCTATAATGCATCACAAATATGCTAAAATGATTGATAGCTTAACTAAAATCTCATATCTTGACTCAATAAATCGAGAACAATATTCATTGTATAAAACAATACACATTCTTTATAATTCATTGACTTAATTTATTAAAAAAAATCAAGGTTTAAAAGTATGTTTTCACTCAACCAAACTAGATATAGCTTACAATCTCGAGTTTGAACTAGGTAAATTGATTTTGCACTATTGAGAACTAGTGCAAACCTGTGGTTTTGGTACCTCTAATTCTACCATTAATAATCTACAAAGATTCATAGAAAACTAATCTAGAGCTGAAAGCATCTATAATGCATCACAAATATGCTAAAATGATTGATAGCTCAACTAAAATCTCATATCTTGACTCAATAAATCGAGAACAATATTCATTCTATAAAACAATACACATTATTTATAATTCTTGGTCTTAATTTTTATTAAAAAAATCAAGGTTTAAAAGTATGTTTTCACTCAACCAAACTCGATATAGATTATAATCTCAAGTTTGAACTAGGTAAATTGATTTTGCACTATTGAGCTTGGGTTCAATTTCAAAGCTCCAAGAACAGATCCGGTCATCTTGACATTGGTTTAACAGACCTAAGCAAAGACTTTTGGAGGTAGAAGATGAAGAAGGAAGGTTCGAGAAAGCCTTCAATACATGAATTAGAAGATTTCAAGTAAGGCAAAATGAAGAGAAGAAGAAGTCTATGGATAAAACAACCTTATCAAGGTTGATCTGAGCTAAAACCATCATTTCCTCCCATTATCCATGTTATTCCAGGAGTTTTCCTAAAAATTGCCCTTTGATTCACCTTTTTATAGGTTTAGGGATCTAGCTGTGTTTCTCTCATGGCTACCTACCTATGGATCTATTAAAAATTCATGAATTATGTTAGAGATTTTACTATATTTGTTTATGTATGCATTATCTAGATAAAATGAATCTTTATTGTAATGTAGGATGATTGTTTTTCCTTCCTTTTAAACCATAATTCATTATAAATCCCTCGAACAAAGTTATTAGAATGTGTAATAAAGTAAGGTCCATACCTTTCTCAGCCTTTTGGCTAAGATCAAGTGTATTATACGTTCTTCTCGGTTTAATATTAGATATGTGGGCCATAGGTCCACATGATATTAAATAAAGTAAGGTCCTCAATTCTTTACTCCTATTTAGACGAAACAGTAACACTTTAGCTCGTTGATATAGTACTTGAATAAAACTGGGTTGTGCCCAACGAAATAAAACATATTTATTATCTGTACCTCTTCAAGAAGGAACAATTAAATTCCACATTTTTTTATAAATTGAATTAGTCTTTATGTTATTCCATACTGCATAATTTCTTTCTTTGTGAGACCTCCCCCTACGAAAATGAAAAAATTATGAAATGGATTGCTAATTATGCAAAAATCTCACATAAATAGAAGTTTTAGTGATAAGACCTTTTCTCGAAGTGTTTATCCTTTGTTTTCTAACTAGAATTACTTTTTGAGATCCCTTTGTTTTTTCTTTAAAAGTTCTTATAAATTTTTATTTCTTTTTAAAATATTTAGAACTAGATTTTTATCACTTTTGTATTTTTTTATTCATCAAAAATAGGTTCTAGAAAAATGGTTGTTTTCATGGAGAACCAAAGGGGATTTCATATTCCATTCCTCAAATTTGGATTTTTTTTGTCCTTTTCTTCTTTTTATCCCAACGAGAGTCTCCTATAGTAGATCCTTGTCAAGGTTTCAGATGAAAAGGAAACATAATTTTTATCTGAATACCACCTATTAAACATTTTTTTGGGAATCCCCTTTCTGTTACTTGCAGACCTTTATGAGTATATTGCATATGCACTTCTTTATTCCAATCCCTCAATCATCATACCACTCGGGAAATTGAAATCAGACCTCCAATATTTTTAGCTATTATCAAGAATGGTAATATATTGTATTATTGTAAAAAAGGATTGCTAATGTTGTTCTTCTTATTTTTGTGCAAATATAATGGTATCCCAAGATTTTCATATTGCTATATGTTCATTTTCCTCCTTTATTATTATTTTTCTACCTTTCTCTTGCTTCTTTTTCAACAAAATTAGAATTGACATTCCCAATTTATGCTTCATTAAAAATCTAGTTTCTTAAAAGGAGATTTAGTTCAAGCATTTTCACATATAATCTCATTAAAGAAAGAGATATTTTCATTGTTACTGTGCCACCTATTAAAATTAGGTCTTCTTACGTAGGACTTGATCTTGATAGCAATCCATAATGATCAAAGTCGAATCATGAGCCTATGAATTTATTAATTTAGTTGAATCCATGCTGAAAGCAGAGCTAGGTCAAGATAAATCCCTTTTTCAAAACATTTTGCATTTCTATTGGATAAACATCAAAATAATAAACTAGAGTACTTGGAAACATATAACTATCTTATTACTTTTTCTTAAACAAAAGTAAAAAATATTTTGGACTAAGTGTTTAGAAGCAAAGATATCTAAAGGCCCAGTTTGGCCTATTTATATATTCATGACCGAGAGGTGCAAAATTTTCTTTCAAATAGTCTTTGAAAATTGAAGGAAGGCCTAGTATGTCTACTCTCTCTAATTCACCTGACCCAACAATACCCATTTTGGGAATGTCCAATGCTAAAGTAACCGAACGTGCAAGTTCACAATCCCTAAAATGGACTATGTAATGTACTATTCACCCACAACTCTCCTTTATTTACTTTTAACAAACTAGCATTTTTTAGTTATTCAATAAATGTAAAATAGGTACACAAATGAAAATGAAAAAAGAATTCATTACAATAACAATCTCAATTTAGAAATAAGCGTCTAATTCTAGTTTTTTTGCAAAAAAGTAGAGACTAATTCTTATTCATACCATTCTCTAGTGCCACCAATGAGTTTGGATCAACATTTTTGTTCTGACTAAGCCAGAGAGGTTTAGTTGAGGTGAAAGAAATACATAATTAGGAAATAAACAATTCTTTGTGATGGCATTGGTGACCAAATTCATGCCTCTGGGTATCTATCGGTACCCAACACAGTTAAAGTGTCTAATTCTAGTTTGATAGTTTATTATATATAAAAAACAAATGCAACTTATTAGTAATTAAAAAATCCATTATTTAATTTCTTATGTTAATTAAGTAATATGTATGTAATCGGAATATTATTACATTATTTTATTTACATGGAGTTGGATGAGAAGAAATTCTCATGTATAGTTCTAAAGTCAAAATGGAATTGAAAAAGAACCATCAACTATAACTTCCTATTAATTTAAAAAACCCTTGATTTAATTTCATATATTAATAATTTAAGATGTATGTAATGTAATTTTATTGCATTATTTTATTTGCAAAGAGCTAGATGAGAAAAATTTCTCATGTCCAATTTTGAGAGATGGAATAAAAAAACAATCATCAACTATAACCCCAAAAGAACCATATTAAGTAAACAATGTAGAGGAATAATGAGTAGATGATTGAAAAGTGAATCCAACAAAACATATTTCATCAAATTCTGATATATATAACAAAAGTCACAATTATTTTCGTGATTGGTTGTGATGGATAGCAACACAATTCAAACCATTGTTTTGTGAGTTTGCTGAACCATAAATTGTTGAGTTGAACCATCAGTTATGTGTCTTTCAAAACATTGGTTGTTGAGTCTTCCTATAAAGTTCGATCCCACTACCAAGGCTCTAGTAAAATATGAGGAATGATGGTTGGCCCCACAGACCACCACTAGCCTTAACTAAACACTTTGTCCTCACTCACACACAAGCCAGAACAAACTTCCCAACTGGTCACCCATCCTACTACCACTTTGGGCTGAGCATGCTTAATTGTAGAGTTTTTTAATGATGGGCTCTCTGAAAAGGAGGAGCACCTTAGTGATATGGGTAGACCAATCATTCCTTTTAAGATCATTTTATGTGACGCCTCAAATCACAAGATGCTACAATCTCCCACACTTAAGACTCTTGATGTCCTCGTCAAGGCTCAACTATATGTCCTCATAATATTTTCCTATTTCAGTACAAACCCAGAATGGCCCATGGACACCCAGCTCCTGATCACATAATACCAACGCAAGGGTGTCTACATCACCATGGACATCCCTTTTCAATATGCTTGGACCGCACAGCTCAAGAGTGGCATACCACATGCCCATGTGGGCCCCACCTACTGGAGGGGTTATGGATCTAATACCTTCTGTAAGGCCTCAAATATCAAGATGCTACAATCTCCCACACTTAAGACTCTTGACATCCTTGTCAAGGCTCAACTATATGGCCTTATAATATTTTCCTATTTCAGTACAGACCCAGAATGGCCCATGGACACCCAGCTCCTGATCACATAATACCAATGCAAGGGTGTCTACATCACCATGGACATCCCTTTTCAACATGCTTGGACCGCACAACTCAAGACTGGCATGCCACATGCCCATGTGGGCCCCACCTACTGGAGGGGTTATGGCTCTGATGCCATTTTGTAACACTCAAGTCTACTGCCTAAGCCTCTAGTAGAGATTTAGAAATGACATGCGCAAGCCAAGATAAACTTCCCGACTGGTCATCCATGATAGTAAACTCTAGGCTGAGCATGCTTAATCACAAAGTTCTTTAGTAATTGGCTCCCTAAAAAGGAGGTGCACCTTGGTGATTTGGATAGGCCAATCATTCATTTTAAGATCATTTTATCTGAGGTCATGGGATGTTACAATGCCAAATCATTGGTTTTCAAGTCTTACAAACCATTACTTGTTGAGTCTATCTAACCATATGTTGTTGAATCATTAGTTATGATCTATCAAACTATTAGTTTATGAGTCCAATGAACCATTGGTTGTTGAATATAGCAAACCATTATTTCTTGAAACATCAATTGTGAGTCTGTCAAATCATTAGTTGGTGAGTTTGCAAAACCATCGGTTGATGAATCGAAAGTATTTCTATGTGAAAATTGAGACTACCATAACTCTCTCATTATAACTCCAACTTGTCACATTCTTTGTGATTCAGAATTATTTTTATAATACTAATAGAAACAATAATAAATCATGAACACCTTACAGAAATGCCTTAATAGAAGCACGAGCAACAAATTATGCTATCAATCCTTTTTGAATGGTGAATCATTAGTTTATGAGTCTTCCAAACAATTTAGAATTTGATTATGTAACAAACTAAAACTTATAATTTTACACTATTCCATGACTAGAAATATACCAAGATTTGACAAAACAAGGATAAAAATTAAAACAAATTTACATAATAACTTAATTATGTTCCAGCATGTAATAAAATCATGAAATATGTTACATCTATGTCCTATACTAACATAATGGATAAATAACAATGAATAATATGCTTTGGAGTAACAATTGGTAATTCCACGTCTATAAATATTAATATGTTCTATTATTTAAATAAATATGAAATTTATGGATTAAATATGTAAAATAGTAAACTGTACAATTTTTTTGCAAAATAATAATATATAACTCTTTTAAAAATGTATTGTATATAATATATTGAATATAAAAAGACTCAATTGAGTGGATATTTATAATGAAGGTATAATGTTTTCAAAAACATAGTGGTAATAAGATAAACATTCTAATGGTGCCATAACTCATAAAATGAAATTTCAAAAGTAAAACATAATGGTAAAAATGTATTCCTTGAGTCCCAATTGACTTGGGTGCCAAGTTTCACATGGTTTACATGAAGATAACTATTTCAATTCTAATTGTAAAATAAAATAAGAATAGGAGGCAAAAGTGTTAAATAAATTACTAAATAACTTCAATATAGAAATAAATCCCAATTTCAAAATCTACATACCAAAATCATTTTATATGTGATTTTCCACAAAATTTGGATAACCTTATCTATCCTAGTGCAGTTTAGGAGAGAGAATGTATATTATAGCCCAAAATATGAAATAAAATGCTAAACAACCACAATAGGAAAAATTAATAGTAACATCATTTTCTTCATGTTCAAGTTTTCTTGTAGGCTAAGTTTTACATCTTTTAGGAGTTTGTAGATGCCTCAAATTTCTTAAGAAAAGAAAATGAAAGATAAGGCTACAAATATTGAATTTATTATTAAAAAGAAAGCATCTAATATATCATATGAATAATGTAAACCAACATATATGGATTGTAATAAATAAAATTGTAGTGTAACATTATGGGAGACAATGTTGTATAGGCATGCAAGTATTATCATAAAAGAAATAAAATCTGAGATTTATTTTAGAATACACTAATAAATACATATGTAAATAATAACATTACACACATGTGTACTAAATATTTAGATGTAAAATGTTAGTATTAAAACATAGTAAGAGAATATTAATTTTCCCTCTTATATTATCTCTAGAGGATGCTACTAATATTATGGAAACAATTAACATGAACTAAGTTACTATTGTTCAAAAGAAATTAGAAATAAATATAGTTGAGGATAAATGAAGAGAGATTCAGGAATTTAAGTAAATAGAAGATATTCTTTACTTCTCTCATGAGTAAATAATTTTGAAAGGATCATAAATACCCAATATAGTAACTCAATATACACCATATAAATATTCATTTTAAGATTGCTAAAACATTCATGTATATGAAATAATCCACTATACAATTTTTAAACAAGAAAGTACTGTCAAATTTAGTTCTCATGTATTAATGGTCCAATTGTCAAACTCTATTTTAGTGGATAACACTAGTATCCATAAAAAATTATAAAATAAATTAACAAGACGATGATTAAAGGATTCAAATAAAGTAAATGACATACTAAACATTCTAAAAATAAAAAATAATGTGCAATTTGAATTCTACTTGTCTTAAGTAACCTATGTGTCAAATGTATTTTGTTTGGACACACAAATAAATTTGGGAAGAGATAATACAATTAGAGATATTAATAGTTAATTTTTTAATTTAATACATTCAATTTGATATGGTTTCTAATTTTCTTCCTATCATGTTTTATTTTCCTTTTCTGCATGATACCCTCTTTCCTCCAATTCATACCTTCCTCTCCCTTCCTCTTTTTCCTTTATTAACCTTTCCTTTCTTTCTCCTGCATCCCTCTAATGATATTCACATTTTGGTTTAGTTATTTTTCTCCCTTATCTTTTTAAAATATCCTATTTGACTAGTTGATGATAGTAATATATATACCCCAAGATATGTGCTCTCTGAATCATAAACAGTGACTAACTGCCACTGCCATGCCTCTCCCCAAAGAAACGTATGCATGTTAACCTATATAATACCCATCCAAGGACTTGTTTTAGAACCCTCTCATCCCACCAAATCATCACAGCCAACTCTGACGTAGGCCTCAATGATTTTCCTATACCATGTTTCTTGATCACATCATAGTGTGCTTGGGACTAAGATGGAATTAGGATTTTGAACTTGGATACATGTAAGCTCTATCTGAGGTATGTGCATATTTTTTTTTATCTAGGCACTGTTGTTATGATCAAACATTCCTTCCCATATGAGGCATGAGTAGATATTGTCTTTTTTGTCATTATGAAATTCTTATTTTCTTGGACAATACTTATGGGTCCTCTGACCCCACTTGATTTATTTGGGATGTTCTCATCCTATTATTTCAGATGGAGTAAACTTATACATTCCTTTTCCTATTTATGTACATGCTTATACTAGCTTTATTTATTATAGTGGTACATATGTACAACCATATTTATAGGGGCGTGCTTTCTCACCGGGGTGTGCTTTTCCACCCATTATTTATATAGGTGTGCTTCGCCTCCTAGGGTGTACCATCTCCACCCATTATTTTGAGGTTGAGATCCAATGATGTCTCAACCTTGCTTGAAATAATTTTAGTCTTTGTTTGTTACATGCACAATTTATGTTTTGATATTGTTAATGGAAAATTTTTAAAGGCAACATTCCCTATTTAAAATTCTTTAGTTTATACATGCCTCATCTTTTGGCCTGATAAAATCCTCTTAGAACTTCTTATTTTGAACCTCTCCTTTATTTAATATCCTACCTTGACTTTTCTCTATCTTAAGTATTGTCTAGTTCTTTTTACTGCACATACTCAGTTTTTGCTGGCGTCCTTTTCTTTTATTTTCCTTTTCATGAGTGTTGTTGTTCAACCCACTTAGAGTTAGCACAACCCGAGATTCAAGGAGAAGAGGACTTAACTCAAGACCAAGTGCTAGGATGAGTTCCGAGATGGGAAGGTTGTTCACCACAATATGATCTTGATAATTTGATTCATAATTTAGACTTACCTATAAGGCCCAATGTTAAGTTGAACAAAGAATTTATGTAATGGTTGGACTTTTATTTTTCTCTACAACAAACTATGTTTCTGTACTTGTCTATTTGAGAAAGAAATATTGCGACCCTTTATTTGGTCATATTTGAGTTCATGGGTTTATATGTAAATTATTTTCTTGAATTAAGTAAGGAGTGATCCCCTACCAGGTCTCACTCTTTACAAGATGCTATCAAAGCATAATTGTGCTCATCAGTCTAACTATTTTGGAAATTCATCCTTAGAACCCTTTTGTTTATACATGACACCTATGTTTTAGGAAGACCAACATGTTAGGCCAATTGATATCTTTGACCTAGAAAAGATCTATTGCATCATAGTTGTCGTGCCTTATTCTACCCATATAGAAATCCTTAATCTGCAAGAATTACAAAACTAGTTAAAGAGGTTGGACTAAAAACACATTTAAGGACCCCGACCCACGTTTTGGGATAGCCCTATTTGCTTTGTTTAAGTATGTTTCTTAGCTCCTTGGTCTAATCATATGAGATGTAATTAGGGCATGTTGGAGGCTTGAGTTCCTTGTTTGAGCTTGTTTGGTTGATGCTTGTGTTTTGTGGAGTGGTTGGTGCAAATTGTAATTCACCCAAAAGAAGTGGTTGATGTGCAAGTTTGCCACCTCTAGAGTCTTCCTTCTCTCTCTTAGAATCATCTAGAGGAGTGAGAGAGAGATGGGCACCTTGGTTGAGTGGTGACATCCTTGGTGATGTTTTGCACTAATGTTTGGGGTGTGTCTTGCACCTAGGAGTGTTGTTTCGGGCTTGAGAGCCTTGAGGGGGCCTTGTATCAGTTTGTGGATGTCTTGAGGGACATCCTATCAGTTTGGGGATGTCTTGAGGAAACCTCATATCAGTTTTATGGTGTCTCTGGATGCACCATATCGGTTTGAGGCCCTAGGGTTTACCCCTATAGGTTTGTGAAGAAAGGTAGAGATGTGTATCGACCATGACCTAGGAAGGTGACCAAGTGGGTGAGAGATAGATCTTATCACCTTGTTGCATGGTGTTTCATGTGTCCTTTGTTCATGGACATGTATCATATAGGGTTCTTTGGTGGTGACACCTTTCCTTTTTTCTTTCTTTCATCCCTCTTGTATATATATCTCTTTCTCTCCATGCAAGAGATTCCTTTTGGTTATCTTTGTATTCTCTCCTTGGTGGCCGATCTTGAGCTTGAGGAGTACTCTCCCTTGGCACTTGATGGACGATCCTAAGCTTGTGGTGTGCTCTCTTCATCCTCTACCTTGGTAAACCATGATCCTTAGCTCTTCTTTCTCTCCTTCTTTCTTCTTCTCGACCATGGACCTTAGTTATCTCCTTTCCCTCTCATTCTCTCTTAACCTTGGTCCTATCTTCTCCCTTGGAGGTGTTATTGTGATCAAGCTTGGATGATCTTCTTCTACCTTGAGTTTGTGAGCTTGGAGCTTGGTGGTGATCCTTGAGGTGGGTTACATAACTCTGAACCCTCTTTGTTATTATCACCTTTTACTTGTTATCATGTTCTTCATCCTTGGCTCGTTATTGCTTGCATGCTAGTAACTCTTTTGGGTAGTTTAACGTTCTATTTTGGAAGACGAACCTTGCTTGTTATTTCCTTTGTTTTACACCTTTCTACCTTGCTTGTAATTCCATCCTAAGATAGGAGATGATGAGGCTAATATGCTTATGTAGGCTGTTATGTATGTGAAGTCAACATGTAGATTAGACTATTAGGCTTTGGGTGGTCGTCACGACCTATGATGCCATAGACTGCCACCTCTTGTGACTGGCCATTAGAACTTGTAATGTGTCAACTGATACCCTTGGGGAAAGTTGTCATGACTTGGTGATGCCTAGGTCATCATGCCCTTGTACACCTAGACTGACATGTTTGATGGTGAGACTGGTATGGGTTATAGGGTGTTAGCTCATTATGGCTATGAGCATACCTAGAGGAGTTGATATGTTCGAGGAATAACCGTAATGCTCTACTTAGGAAGAGGCCAATGAAAACTACTAGAGGGGGGTGAATAGAGTTTTATAGAGATTTTAATAATTAATTAAACTCAAACAACCACAATGAAAATATTGGACAAGGAGACACAGGGTTTAGAGTGGTTCCAACTATAGCAAATACTATAGCCGTCAGTACACTACCCGGTTGCTTACCCAACCGGGATTTGAAAAGAAATTTATTTTATTACCTCGCAAGGAATTTACATAAAATACAATTTCTTTTCCCAAACCCTTCAAGCAGCCTTCACCCAGAAGTAATCGCCCAACCTTGAAGCAGCCTTCCCTTGAAGTAGGTGCACCAACTCCCGTTGCACCAGCCTTCTGAAGTAGCTTCCCGTGCGATAGCCTTCTTGAAGTAGCTTGAAGTCCCCTTCTCCACCTGAGAAGTCAACCCTCTCCAATCCGTAGCCTCCAACCCTAGGAGTAGCAAGGAGAGTACAAAAGATAAAAAGGAACAAGAAGGAAAATAGAAATTACAATACCGTTGTAAGCACAAGGCTTGATTTTCCTATATCAAGTGTTTATATCTCCTAACCAATGTGTATGACAATGTGATTGTAGTGGATAGGAGATACTAGCCTATAGGACACGAAATGGGAGCAATAGGAATGAATGGCAAGTGTAGGAATTGCTCTATTGCTCTAAAACAGATTGCAAGTGTGTATTCAAGCTCAAGTATAGCACAAGTATAGCTTAGGTGTCTTTTGGTGTCCTAAGGCATGTCCTATTTATAGGAGTGGCCTATGGATACTTAAGGACGTTCTAGACAACTTCTAGGGGCTTCTAAGTGCTTAACTAGCCGTTAGATATAAGTTAGGTGCATTAGTAACGGCTAGTTACTTTATTCTGCAGTTGCTGTCAGAGACCATCTCGGTCGACAATTTGTCGACCGAGATACCTACTCGGTCGAAGTTTTGTCGACCGACAGGCTCTCTGGATCAACGTTCATTTGCAACTGCCAACTACCTTGTCAACTGTGTCTAACGGCTACTTGGGTCATTCTCGGTCGAGAAGTTTGTCGACCGAGAGTGTCTCGGTCGAGGAGTGTGGTCGACCGAGATTGACTCTGTTTTCAATCTTTTAATTAACCACTAAGCATGTGTATGAGTGTGCATATGTGATCCTATTTGAAGGGGATGACCTATCTAAGTGTGGTGATTAGCTAGGAAGATCCAACGCTTGATTTACATGCAATCTAAGTACTTGTACATTATATATTTGTACAAGTTTTTACAACAGTGATTACATTGCATGGAAATATAAATATGTAAGCTTTTTGGATTTTCCCTAGTTGCTTTGTCATCCACCTTAATCCTGCACACTCAAGTAGCACGTTAGATCAACAAGAATGAAATGTTTGTCATCATCGAAACAAAGGGATTTATCATAATGTCCAATTTATCCAACAATCTCCCCCTTTTTGAAGATGACAAACATTTCCTAAAATATGAAATAAGGAAATATAAAGCATGTGAGTTTCATACCTGAAGATTACCTTTTGTAGCCATTCTTGTTTTACAAGTGAGTGCTGGCCATCAGGATGAAACTCATTTATATTTATATTTTTGATTTTATATTCTTTCTCCCCCTTTGTCATTTCAAAAAGATATCCAGGTTTAAACATTCTATTTCTTCTCCTTCTTAATTAAGCTCCCCCTTAAATAGGTATCCTATAAGGAACATTGATTTATGTCTAATTTATCCACAATTTGTTTCTCAATCATTTGCAAAGGATGTTAAGCCTTTAAATGATATGAGATTCCCTTAAGCTTATGATGAATGTATATTTATTTCTCATCTATCAAGGGATGATAAGCCCTAAATTAAATGAGAGTCCTTTAATCTTAGAGTACATAAAAAATGTCTCCAACCAAAACAAGGGATGTTAAGCCCTGATTTGTTTAGAGAGTTCCTTTAAGAGCAAGATATATCATTTTGATGAAATTCTTTTTCATACAAATTACTTTTAAGAATCCGAAGGTCATAACAAACTCCAAATGATGTTAACAATGTTTTTGTAAGCTTCATAATCAAAAGAATCAAATTTGTTTTTATAAGCTCCCCCTTAATCTTACAATTTAAGCAATTTAAGGCTTTCAAGGTCACAAATGATAAATATTTGATTTTGACCTTTATCAAAAGTATACTAAGATTAAGTTCAATAAATTGATGTCCAAATAAGCATTTTGTCAAAGCTTATTTTAGGTTGCCCTTGACTACGACCATAGTGCCCCTTGGCTAAATTTGTTTTAACCAAGAGGCAGAAATTTCAGATTTCCAATTAAGCATTCATATTAATTTTTGATGCATGTTTAAATGATACTAAACATGGAAACACAATGAATATTTCAAATTTTTTTTGAAGATACCAATTGAAAACATTGTAATCTTTGCAAGCATTTCTAAGAGATATATCACCAATAAATTCTTTTGCTTGCCTATGTAATGATAGAACAACAGAAATTTTCTTTAAACTAAGAATAATTTTGGTTTTTGATCAAATACATTTCTCATAATCTTTCAAGGATCATTTCCATAATTGATACTTTATTATGTAGTCATTAATCACGAATAGATAACAATTTTGAACAATTTCAAAAGAATTCAGCAATTTTACAGCATTAAAAAAAAACAGTGACATGCTCGGTCGACAATTGTTCGACCGAATGTTCACTCGGTCGACAAATGCTCGACCGACCAAGTTTCTGAAAAGTGTTCAGAAATCGATTTTAAGCAAAAAGAAATTATACAAATTAGAGCTCAATTGTGTTGAGATAAGACATTATGATATCAAGAATCAGTTTAGGTCAAATCTCAACTAGTTAATTTTAAGCTACTAGGTTTTAGGAATCCAAGCTAACTCATCATTCCTTTTCTTATATGAGCATGAAAATGAATAGTGTCCAAGACGCATGCAATAATGACAACTAATAGCCTCAACTTCATTTCTCTTTCTAGGAATTGAGTTCCTAGGTACAAATACAATCTTGGATGCTTTAGCTCTTTTGGGTTTATTTCTACTTGGATCATATCCTAATCCTCTTTTTCCATTATAGCTAGAGGAAATTTTCAGAATGTTTTCAAGCATGTCATTTCCTCTTAACTCATTTACATTTCTTTGTAACTTAGCAATATCTTTCTTTGCCTGATCTAAATTGGATACTAGAAAGTTTCTTTCTTTGACAACCTCATCATAATCTAAATGTGAACATAGAATAGGTTGTTTCTGAAGATCATTCACTTGAGTTTGCAAATTTGACTTTTCTAAGGAAAGAAGATTGCAATTAGCTTCTACCGATTTTAACTTAAGAGCATAATCTTCATTTTCCTTTTTGAGATTTTCATTTTCGGATACAATAGCAAGAAGTTTAGCATTTAAATCTTTATTTGCTTTCTTAAGTTTCTTCTTGCACTCAATATATTTCTAGTGAGTATCTTGAAGACTAGCAATTATATCTTCTTTTGGTAGATCATAAATACTTACCTCTTCTTCGTCTTCATTTGTTGTAGCAATGAGGCATTCTACTTCTTCATCATTGCTATCATCACTTGAATCATCCCATGCAGCTCGATATGCTTTTTCTTTCTTTTTGTGAGATGATTTCTTCCCTTTCTTGAGTGTTGGACAATCACTTTTCATATGTCCTTTCTTACCACATTCGAAGCATCCGGAAGAAGAAACACTAGAAGTTTTATTAGTTTTAAAACTTTTATATTGCTTACCATTTACAACGAGAGTTTCTTCTTCACTATCATCTTCACTTGTGTCATGATTGTCTTTAGTTGAAGCTTTGAATGCAATGTCCTTCTTTTTCCCATGTTGATGTTCATGTTCTCTTCTTTCTTCCTCTTCTAGATCTGCCTCATGAGCTTCTAAATTGCCAATGAGTTGCTCCATTTTGAGTCGAGTGAGGTCATTTGCTTCTGCAATGGCTGTCACCTTTGGCTTGTATTTCGGAGGAAGTGATCGAAGAATTTTTGATACCTGATCTTCCTCAGGAATAGGTTTTCCTAGGGAACTTAAACCATTAACAATAGTAGAAAATTTTGAAAACATTTCACTAATAGACTCCTTAGGATCCATACGAAAATGTTCAAATTTTGTTTTAAGCATGCTAACTTTGGAATTTCTGACTTGAGCTATACCCTCATAAGTTATAGATAGTTTATGCCAAATATCATAAGCTGTATCACAATTGGATATTCTATTAAATTCTCCTACTGAAATAGAACAATATAAAATGCTTACAGCTTTTGCATTCATTTGGGCCAGCTTTACCGTGTTTGCATCCCATTCCGCAAAATCATTTTGAGGAAGCACATATGGAGTAGACACTATCCTCCATAGATCCCAGTTGATGCCTTGGAAGTAGAACTGCATCCTTCTCTTCCAATATTGGTAGTTTGTTCCATCGAACGCTGGAGGCCTAGCAACAAGTGTCCCTTCAATGTTGAGGTTGTTGAGCATTCCATCACCCATTTCTTCAAGACCTTGTTAGGGTTCCTTGAAGCCTCGCTCTGATACCAATTGAAAACTACTAGAGGGGGGTGAATAGAGTTTTATAGAGATTTTAATAATTAATTAAACTCAAACAACCACAATGAAAATATTGGACAAGGAGACACAGGGTTTAGAGTGGTTCCAACTATAGCAAATACTATAGCCGTCAGTCCACTACCCGGTTGCTTACCCAACCGGGATTTGAAAAGAAATTTATTTTATTACCTCGCAAGGACTTTACATAAAATACAATTTCTTTTCCCAAACCCTTCAAGCAGCCTTCACCCAGAAGTAATCGCCCAACCTTGAAGCAGCCTTCCCTTGAAGTAGGTGCACCAACTCCCGTTGCACCAGCCTTCTGAAGTAGCTTCCTGTGCGATAGCCTTCTTGAAGTAGCTTGAAGTCCCCTTCTCCACCTGAGAAGTCAACCCTCTCCAATCCGCAGCCTCCAACCCTAGGAGTAGCAAGGAGAGTACAAAAGATAAAAAGGAACAAGAAGGAAAATAGAAATTACAATACCGTTGTAAGCACAAGGCTTGATTTTCCTATATCAAGCGTTTATATCTCCTAACCAATGTGTATGACAATGTGATTGTAGTGGATAGGAGATACTAGCCTATAGGACACGAAATGGGAGCAATAGGAATGAATGGCAAGTGTAGGAATTGCTCTATTGCTCTAAAACAGATTGCAAGTGTGTATTCAAGCTCAAGTATAGCACAAGTATAGCTTAGGTGTCTTTTGGTGTCCTAAGGCATGTCCTATTTATAGGAGTGGCCTATGGATACTTAAGGACGTTCTAGACAACTTCTAGGGGCTTCTAAGTGCTTAACTAGCGGTTAGATATAAGTTAGGTGCATTAGTAACGGCTAGTTACTTTATTCTGCAGTTGCTGTCAGAGACCATCTCGGTCGACAATTTGTCGACCGAGATACCTACTCGGTCGAAGTTTTGTCGACCGACAGGCTCTCTGGATCAACGTTCATTTGCAACTGCCAACTACCTTGTCAGCTGTGTCTAACGGCTACTTGGGTCATTCTCGGTCGAGAAGTTTGTCGACCGAGAGTGTCTCGGTCGAGGAGTGTGGTCGACCGAGATTGACTCTGTTTTCAATCTTTTAATTAACCACTAAGCATGTGTATGAGTGTGCATATGTGATCCTATTTGAAGGGGATGACCTATCTAAGTGTGGTGATTAGCTAGGAAGATCCAACGCTTGATTTACATGCAATCTAAGTACTTGTACATTATATATTTGTACAAGTTTTTACAACAGTGATTACATTGCATGGAAATATAAATATGTAAGCTTTTTGGATTTTCCCTAGTTGCTTTGTCATCCACCTTAATCCTGAACACTCAAGTAGCACGTTAGATCAACAAGAATGAAATGTTTGTCATCATCGAAACAAAGGGATTTATCATAATGTCCAATTTATCCAACAGCCAATACATAACCCCTTGGTGATGTTGCCTGATACACCTCAAACTGAGACGCCCATCCAACCCTAAATCTAATGACCCATAAACCTTGGTTATGCCCGGCATGCTGACGCTCGTTTTGTATTTTTATGGAGTTGCCCGACAGGCTAAGTTGGTCGACACCCTCTCCTTAGGTGTTAAGGCCCAATGAACTAGCCTTAGATGTTAAAACAATACATCTCCTAAGAAGGTGGCCCGAAACCTTGAAGCGCTCAACCAATACATCAAGTTGATCTACCAGATATACCCCTTTTGTGTGTTGCCTGACATTGTTTGATTGCCCGTCACACCTTAAATGGTGGTGATCATCTCACTCCCTAGAGGTGATAAACTAATATGCCTTGTTCTCCAAACTAATACCCCACCTTGGTGTGGATGACCAACTCACCTGGGGTTAGCCTGATACCCTATGTTGTAACCCTAACCGATATCTTGTGATGGTGTCTAAGTTACACCATGATGATGATAGGGTGACCTGAAATGATGTGATACCCCTTTGGGGTGGTCGTGTGTATGATGAATAGGGTCATGTTCCTATAACCTCTATCTTATAACATGTTTCATAATGATAGGGAAAGTGATAACCTAAGGGTGGTTGTTGATCCAACCTTGTAAACCCTAATCGTGTAAAGTGAAACCCTAATTGTAATGATGTAAAATGTATGGCATGAATCCTATAAGATATTGGTGTTTATGATGTATTTCTTCCCTTATTATATGTTACAAAACATGCAGGTAATATTAGTTGATATACATAGCCTGGTATGAGATATGGTGGTTATGACCTATTTGAATAGGCCTTTTGAGGCACATGTGATATGGTGATACAGAAGGTTAAGGTACAGGGTCTTATGACCTAATGATGTCTTGATGCCCTGCATGAGATGTTTGATTCAATTAATGAGGTGAGGGGTTGTTACCCCAATATATGTAGTCCTTGTGATGGACACATGTCCAAATACAGACATGAAATGATGATATCATACTTTATATGTTTCAGTATATGTCTAGTGATGTGTTATGCCCCTATTTATGTAGAATTTGTTCAGAAGTTGTACGTTGTAACTTGACTTATGCTTAAAGATGTTTATATTTCTCTAATTAATCAAGTGGAATCTAATAGTGTAGTTTTCCCTGTGACATAGATCCAATCAGTGGAAGCATTTACTGAATGGTGAAATGGGTTTAACTCAGAATGCATATTGTTGAATATGCGGGGTGCAAGTTGAGGTATCTCCTTATGTCCTGAATGTACATCTATCACAGGATTGGCTACATGCCATGCTTGGAAGAGTGCAACTTTAGAATGTAGCTCCATAATCTATATCACATGATTGGCTGCATGTCATACCTAGAAGAGTGCAGCTTTAGACTACAACTCCATAATCTATATCATGAGATTGGTTGCATGCCATACCTAGAAGAATGTAGCTCTCGACTGCAGCTCCATAATCTATATCATGGGATTGGCTGTAAGCCATACCCTGGAAGAGTGCATCTACGGTCGTAACTCACTAGCATCATGACTTGTACCAAGGTGGGCTGAATTTGCACAATAGACTATCCTTCGTTGGAAGCAATTGACCCATGATGTCACTGCATATTCATTCATACTGACTGGATTTTGGCTCTTCCATTAGACCTTGTATGGAACCAATTTTAGATTATCAAATGATCAGTTGGATTTGGGTGGTATGACTCAAATCCTTGGGGCATAATAAAATACATAATCATCGGTTTAGTATACTTGTATAGGATCAAAATATGAAAACATTGGATGAGGCCTTGCTTGATCTTTGTACAATGTTGTTGATAAGAAATATACATGTTCTTCATATTCCTTGTAAATCATTAAGATGTTCCATAAATCAAACAGTAAATGCTTTTTCCTGTTAATAATCATTACCTACTTCACATAATTGTAATTACACTGCTGCTTAGTTCATATTATCTGTGATAATAATAGAGTTGGTAGTGTGTTATATCTCCTGCTGAGATTTGGAATCTCACCCCGTGGGTTTCCCATACCATTTTTAGGTGGATGAGCACAAAGAAGTAGAGATCGTGCAACGAAGATTGAGGAGCAACAAGAGGACCAATAGCTGACGAGGTTAGCAGTGTTGTTGGATGTCTTTTGTTCATAGAGTCCTAAAGTCATCCCTGTACACTCGGGTCTTTGGGAATGTTTTTTAGATGTTTCACAAACGTTCTTTCCTTATGTGCCCTTTTGTATACCAGATATGGTGGAATCATGTATATATGTTCTAGAACATTTCTTTGGTTATAGGATGATAGCATGCCTAGTATATGCTTTGAGGCATGAAAGGGACTTATATGTGAAGGTTCTTGCGGTTTGGAAATTTTATGAAAATGGTTTTAAATTTTAGTGTTTTCCAGTAATATGTTTGTTAATATTTTTTGCGTAGTTATGTTTTGAGTAATCTCACTTTGTGTGGTGCG
The DNA here is from genome assembly GCA_963693085.1 of Alisma plantago-aquatica. Classification (NCBI taxonomy): domain Eukaryota; kingdom Viridiplantae; phylum Streptophyta; class Magnoliopsida; order Alismatales; family Alismataceae; genus Alisma; species Alisma plantago-aquatica. Next base: position 1,794,672,831 of record OY856409.1, read on the forward strand.
GGGCATCACCTTCGAGAGACACATTACCTAACTTTTGGGCAATTAATAAAACTCAAATATCTGCAATAATTGCATCCTAAGTTGGGTAATTAAACATATCTTTCTATGTGGACCACCTTGGGTAGACATATCTGACACCCTTAAGAAATTGTTGCACCAATCAATATAATAAAACTATACTCACAATATAGGAGTATGCTATGAACTCTTAATTTAGGATATTTGGATTTCAGGGACGAAATCCTCTTGAAGGGGTGGAGTGTTTTAATGAACCAAAATCTAGAATTTCACCCTATTCCATTATTAGAAATATACTAAGATTTGGATTCTTAGATTTGACCAAACAAGGATAAAAATTGGAACACATTTACATAATGGCTTAATTATGCGCCAACATGTAATAAAATCATAAAATATGTTACATGCATTTTCTTTACTAACATAATGGCTAAACAATAATGATTAATTTACTTTGGAGTAACAATTGGTAATTCCATGTCTATAAGTATTTATAATGTTCTATTATTTTGATAAATATGAAATTAATGAATTAAATATGTAAAATAAGTAAAACTTATAATTTTGTGCAAAATAATAATATATAGCTCTTTTAAAAATGTATTGGATATAATACGATGCAATTGAGTGGATATGTATAATAAAGGTATAATGTTTTGAAAAACATAGTGGTAATAACCCAAACATTCTAATGGTGCCATAACTCATAAAAGGGAATTTCAAAAGTAAAATATAATGGTAAAAATGTGTTCCTTGGTTCCCACTTGCCTTGGGTGCCAAGTTTCACATTGTTTGCATGATGACAGCTATTTTAATTTTAATTATAAAATAATATAAGAATATGAGGCAAAAATTTTAAATAAATTACTATATAACTTAGAAATAGATCTCAATTTCAAAATCTACATACCAAATCAGTTTGTGTGTGAATTTCCATAATATTTGGACAACCTTATCTATCCTAGTGTAGTTTAGGAGAGCTAATATATATTAAATCCCAAAAAAATAAATAATATGATAAACAACCACAATAGGAAGAATTAATAGTAAAATCATTTTTTTATGTTCAATTTTCTTATAGGCTAAATTTCACATCTTTTAGATGTTTCTAGATGCTTCGAATTCCTTAAGAAAAGAAAATGAAAGATAAGGCCAAGAATATTGAATTTATTATATAAAAGAAAACATATAATATATTAAATGAATATTGTAAACCAACTTGTATGGATTGTAATAAATAAAATCATGGAGTAACATAATGGGAAACAATGTTATACATGCATGAAAGTATTATCATAAAAGGAATAAAACCTGAAATTTATTTTAGAAACACACTAATTAATACATATGTAGAGAATAGCATCGCGCTCGCATGTACTAAATATTTAGATGTAAAATGTTAGTAGTAAAAAGTAGTAAGAGAATACAATTTTCCCTCTTATATTATCTCTAGAGTATGTTACTAATATTATGGAAACAATTAACATGAACTAAGTTACTATTGTTCAAAAGAAATTAGAAATAAACATAGTTGAGGATAAATGAACAGAGACAGGGGAATTTAAGTAAATAAGATATTCTTTACTTCTCTCATGAGTGAATAATCTTGAAAGGATCATAAGTATCCAATATAGTAACTCAATATACACCATATAAATATTCATTTTAAGATTGCTAAAACGTTCATGTATATTAAATAATCCACTGTACAATTTTTAAACAAGAAAATAATGTCAATTTTAGTTCTCATATATCAATGGTCCAATTGTCAAATTTCATTTTAGTTGGATAATACTAGTATCCATAAATAATCTATAAAATAAATTAACGATATAATGCTAAAAGTATTCAAATAAAGTAAATGATAATTGAACATTCTAAAAATGAAAATTATTGTACAATTCGAATTCTACATGTCTTAATTAACTTATGTGCAAAATTTATTTTGCTTGGACCCTTAAATAAATTGGGAAAGAGACAATCCAATTGGAAACATTAATTAGTTAATTATTTAATTTAATACATTCAATTTCATATGGTTTCTACTGGTACTCTGTTTCCTCCAAGTCATACTTTACCTCTCGCTTCCTCTTATTTCCTTTATTAGCCTTTCCTTGCTTTCTCCCGCATCCCTCTAATGATATTCAAATTTTGATTTAATTATTTTTCTCCCTTATCTTTTGCAATATCCTATTTGACTAGTTGATGATAGTATTATATATACCCCAAGATATGCGCTCTCTGAATCATAGACGGTGACTACCTGCCACCACCATGCTTCTCCCCAAAGAAACTCACACATGTTAACCTATATAATACCCATCCAAGGACTTGTTTTAGAACCATCTCATCCCACCAAATGATCACGACCGTCTCCGACGGAGGCCTTGATTCTTTTCCTATGCCATGTATATTGATCACATCATAGTGTGCTTGGGACTAAGATGGAATTAGGATTTTAAAATTGGATACATGTAAACTTTATATGAGGTATGTGCATCTTTTATATTATCTACGCACTATTGTTATGATTAAACATTCCTTCCCATATGAGGCATGAGTAGATATTCTCTTTTTCATATGAAATTCTTATTTTCTTAGACAATACATATGGGTCCCTTGACCCCACTTGAACTATTTTGGATGTTCTCATCCTGTTATTTCACATGGACTAAACTGATACTTGACTTTCCCTATTTATGTGCATGCTTGGACTAGCATTATTTCTTGTAGTGGTACATCTGTACAACAATATTTATAGGGTCATGCTTTTCTGCCTGGGTGTGCTTTTCCACCCATTATTTACATAGGTGTGCTTTTTCGCGTAGGGTGTGCTATCTCCACCAATTATTTTTGGGTTTAGATCCAATGGTGTTTCAAATTTGTGTGAAATGATTTTTCTCTTTGTTTGTTACATGCATCATTTATGTTTTGATATTTTTAATGGAATTTTTTTAAAGGCAAGATTTCCTACTTAAAATTATTTAGTTTATACATGCCTTATCTTTTGGTCTGATAAAATCCTCTTGAAACTTATTCTTTTGAACCCCTCCTTTATTTGATATCCTAACTTGAACTTTCTCTATCTTATATATTGCCTAGTTGTTTTTACTGCACATACTCAGTTTTCAAAGATGTCCTTTTCTTTTGTTTTCCTTTTCCTGGGTGTTATTTTTCAACCCACCCAAAGTCAGCACAACCCAAGATTCGGGGGAGAAGAGGACCTAACTCATGACCAAGTGCTAGGATGAGTTCTAAGATGGGAAGGTTGCTCATCACAATATGATCATGATAATTGGATTCGCAATTTAGACTTGCCTATAAGGCCCAATGTTAAGTTGAACAATAAATTTTTCAATAGTTATATTTTTTGCTGGAACAAACTATGTTTCTGTACTCATATGTTTGATAAAAATATTGCACCCATTTTATTTCGTCATATTTGAGTTCATAGGGTTATATGAAATTTTTTTCTTAAATTAAGTAAGGAGTGGTCCCCTATTGGGTCCCACTCTTTACATGTTCTATATAATTCCATATAAAATGTTTTATATAATTTTCAAATAATATGTTGTGAATCATTAATTCCTTAAATATTTTAAATCTTTTTCTACCAACATGTGTGTGTTATTACTATACCAACTAAGGTCCAGACATTTATGTATTTACAACACATATTTTTATCTTATCAAAGTACAAGTTTAAGTTAAGATAAAACTTAAGTCAACCAATTAAAAATACAAAGTGCTAATAAAGTTGAAATTAGTACCAAAATTATCTTAAACCCTCAAATTACCAATAAAATAAGGTATGTGTTGTAATAGATATATATCCACATAAATATTTTTACTTGACTAAAGTTATCGATGGGGTATCTCCTACCATGTCAGCACCACACCTCTTACATTGAAATTTAGGTTATGAGGAGAAGACAAAGCCAAATCCTCCACCTGATCTATAACAACTAGTGTTACAAATAATGTATTCATCACCTACTACCTTCATCTTCATAAAAGGTAATCCACCACATGTTTTCTAGGATGATACAATCTTGAATACACCACACGTGAACCACTCCTATTATATGCCTTTTCTTCCTGATCCACACACAATGACAACACTTCCTTCCTAATGGGGGAAGAATTGTCGATCCTTTTGGATGATTTATGAGGCAAAAAGCAACATCATTTCAATCTTCTAGAAAGCTCCTTTGATCTACCATGACCATCCAATCATTGGGCACAATATGGATCTCCTGTGCTTAAGGTTCCTCTTGTCAACATTCCCTTTATGTGGACCTTCTTTGAGTTGATAGAGCCTCCTGGTGATCCTACAAATTTCTTCCCCTCCATTTTGAATTTAATGTTGCTTGGGGATGAGCAAATATTTAAGTTTAGGGTGGAGGGTAGGCGGTACATATCTAACTCCACCTACACCCTTCTAATTTAATTTCTACTTTTTAAATTTTAGAATCATATCATTGCAAGAGTGTATTGCATTCAGCTTAAATTTTTCAAAAAAGAGGTTTTTCTCTAGAGTAAATAAAGCCATTATCTAGCCAGATTAGGCTCAAATTTTCTTTACAAATATATGCATACTTCATCATTTAACTCTCCTTATTCAAATCAATACCTTGCAATGACCAATTTTCAAAACAAACCAATGGCTAGAAATTATGTGTTGTGGCCTTGGAATCCAAACATTATGTTTCCCTAAAATATGGTAGGTATTTGAGAAGTTGAGAGGAATCAAGCACACCATTCTTGTAACTGACTAGTATTACAAATTCATGCAATGATCACTTCTTCCCCTTATCAGGTCACTATTAGAGCATAGTCATACTAGGATTACAACCAAGTGCAGTGGATTGTAAATTGAGTTGCATGATGATCTAAACTCTCTTCTATACTTCTTCTTCCATCTTCTAATATTCCATCCATCAAAAGGAAAATTAAAAACCATAAGAAGTGTCAAATGCCAAACTCTAAGTTTGGGGTGGCACACCCCTTCCCCACTCTATTCTCTTCTTCCATACTCCTTCTATGTAATAAGGGCACACCACAAAATAGGAAAAGATGCCAATGTGCACAAATGAAAGAAAAAATGTTGCAATATATGTATGTGCACAAATAAATGTAATATCAAATAAAATAGAGGAGGTAATAACATCTTCCTTACACACCCATTCTCTCCATCTTACACTTAGAGACACAATGAATGCCTCATTTTGATGTCCTTTTGACACACCCTAGTGTTTCATCATATGCATACTTTTTGTTATGTGATATTATCTAAACTTTAACAAAAACTCTTAGATGTGTCTGCTATAGGGGATAATCATGGAGAAGTATTTATGGGAAGCAAAATTATAAACAAAGACATGGATATATGTGTATTGATCTCAAGAAGTTGGACAGCTTGACCATTTCAGGTGGTAGTAAAATGAGCATGATGTGAAGGTGAAAAAATCGTGTGGGTTGAAAGCATTCATTTGGTGACTATTTTAGATTTTGGATTAGTCGAGGACAAGAAATGCTTCAGTTTAGAGTTATTTGATGAATGCAAATCCATATGAATTTCAATTACTTTTTGAACTTAGTTTCACATTCCTTCCCATAATTTACTCTAGAACTAGCTTACATTTAGGTTTTCATAATTTTATGTTAGTTTTATGATTTTGATCCAAATCCCTAATTTTCATCATAGGTTTGAGCTTCATATCTCATGCACCAATGTAGGAGAAGGTGGTACCTCTAAATGACTGGTGGGAATAAGAATTTTTTTGATACATGGACCAAATTTCAATTGATTTGTCCCTTCATTGTTTGATGATTCCATCAGTTGATGCTTCATAGGAACAAACCCTTTGACACATTCCAATAATCCCCCACCCCCTGAGGGGTTCTCCTTGTAATAAAGTTTTGTCATTTTTCCCTAAAGTGTACCTTTTTATCAGTTGAATATTGATGGAATGGAAAATTCTACTCAACAATTGAAGATAAACCCCCCTCACACCTTCAAATGGAAGTCCAATGCCCATCTATGGATGGTCATCCTCCAACTGAAGTTCCAAACTCACCTTCTAATGGAAGCCCAACACTCATCAATCAACAAAACTCCTATGTGTTGTCTACCGATAGAAACATTGTGTCTGCCTGTCAACTACTGAAGTAGAATTTGCACTGCCATTGAGTGCTAGTTCTATACTCACCTTCTGATGGTAGTTATACACTCACCTTCGAATGGACCTATTACTTCATCAATCAACATGACTCTAGTGCACCTGTCTTCCAATGGAAGACATTCTTACCTCATTTGATGAAAGTCCTACATGCTTCAACTGACAAAAATTCTGCACTCTGCCTACCAATGGAGGGATTGACTCGATCTTCTAATGGGATTCTTGGTCATGCCTCTATTTAAACACTGGGCTCATCTACTGATGTGGACCACTCAGATACTCATGTTCATATTTCTCCTTTGTTTACCAAAAGAATATTAAATTTTGTGAGACGTTTTGTCTACCTCCCACTAGTACCTCTTCAGATCCATGGTAGTCAAGACTTAACAACAAGCATCTAAAGAGGGTTCCAACCCCTAGACTCTGCCTATAAATACAAGTCCACAACCACCACAAAATAAATCCCTGCTCTTCTTCCTTTAGACTACCAAAGTTCACACTCCACTCTAGGAATACAATCCCCTTTGACGGTTTCCATAGGTTTATGACCACATCAACAAACAACCATTTCTCCACACAGGCACAACCTCCTCACTATGAAAGAGGGAGATTGATGATGCCTTCACCAAAATCGTTCCACCTATTGGTTCCCCATCCATGGATTAGATCCAAGGAATAAGGATGACAAATAATAAGGGTCACTTGATGATAGTCCTAGGTGTTTCCTACTACTGTGTTGGACCAGCTCTATCTCCAGGCATGAAGGTTGTTGTTTAACACACCAAGGTTTTATTTCTTCTACCCACAAAGACAATGGCTATCTCTTCCCTTCCCCTTGTTTGTTGAGATCTCACTATGAGGACTGAGTAGTTTCTTAAACTAGGGTGTAGCGAGTAGCCTCACTACCCGCTTCTATTCTCTTACTACATTTGAATATGTATGAACCTTTTTACATTTGGAATCATTGTTTTATGCTTGTATTCTCTTGTAATCAACAAATTTACATGTTTATCATGATATTCAATTTAGATAACTTTGAACTTGAGATCTAGGATGTTTATTGGTTCTTGTTAACCCCTAATGAGAACTTTGGTAATGTATTTTATGAGGAGTGAGTATCAGATCTCTAGGTAACACAACAATGAGTCTAGAGTTATATTTATCTAGGTTTAATCCTAATACCAAAATGTGACTTGTTCATGCTTGTTTGTGGTGCAGTGAGTTAGTGAAATTTGATAGTGGTTGTGAAACCCTCTCACCCTAGTGTTCCCACCCATCCAAAATCTTAAATTTTATTTCATTCTTTTATCCTTGGACTCTGTCTGTAATCAACCATCAACCTTTTTGAGATAAATACTCTTCCTAGTTTAGTTAATAGATCAATCTATTCTTAAAATGGTTGTCCTTTGGGTTCTCTCCTTAACTATACTGTGATAAGATATGTGTGCTCGTGAGTGGTGATTATTGTACATAATTTAGGTAATATTCTAGTGACTCTTCCCTAGGTGAATTTGCATATGTAGTAATACACACAAAAATTGACCATCAATGAATCACAAAAAAATCTGGCTACATTGTTCATTAATTGAGGATCAACAAGAGATTGTGGTTGTATTACTAATCCTTTTTTTTTGGTCGAGCAAAAATCCTATTACTAATAAAACAAAACTTTAGGTACATAAATGTGCCCCTAAGGAAACTACTAGGTCCCAAACCCCACACAGGGGGATATAAGGAACCCGAAACTAAGAAAAAACACCAAACTGAGAAAACGCAGAAGAAGGTCCAGGTTACAAACTAAACAGAAGGACCTAGCTGGTGAGAGAGAAGAACATATAGAACCAATCAAAACAACCACAAAGATGCATGTATGAACATCAACTAATTTGCCAAGTCAACCTGAGAAGTTGTCCCCTATCCCGGCTCCTAGACGATATACTCAGATGGAACACAAAAGAAAATAAAACAAGAAGACAAGTCTACCACTCTTTGCCTCCTTCCTGAAGAAATGAACCAGTTGCACCCGGTATAATCCTTCACAAAAAGCACCGAACACCTGACTGGTGTAACAACACGCATCAAGAGGAAATCCAACAGAAACCTGCTCTGGATCCATGTAGTTCGACCTCAACAGGGGATAACATCCTGAGACATCTGCGGCTGCAAACAGGCAAGACATGGATCATCCAGTATTCAATACACCCACAAAGGGAGGACATGATCGACTGACAACCAGCATACATCTACAGACCTAGCTTCTGATAACCCCATTGAGCAGGGATTTAACCAGCCAGAAAACCTTGACCATCGGTAGCTATTATATACACAACAGCAAACCAGCAAACACCTTAGGGACATTCTTCCGCATAGAAGCCCACGAAACATCAGGGAGACCGTCGGACGCATCAACACGGTCTCCTAGAGGGACCATCATGGAAACGTCGACAGCAAACACCACCAGAGCATACCCACACGCAGCATCAGGTCCAACAGGGAGAAGCAGAACTGCCCCCCCCCCCCCTAACCTGCTCCCTCACGCAGCCTGAGCTGCTACCATGTCTCAGCGACATATCTTCAAGCATATATGTGGTGGCCCGGTACCACGCCGCCCAAATCCAAAGAAGCGGGCCAGGCGGCCGCAGCCACCAAACCCTGCAACCATACAGGATCGTCGTCGGGCAGATCTGGGAAAGCACCCCAACTTCCTAGAGAAGAACCCGCCTCCACCAATCCTCGAAAGGAGGGTCTGAAGACACAACCAATGCCAGGGGCCAGCCACAAACGAACGTTGGTGAAGCCCTGCCAAGGAGATTGGAGAGGACCCAACCCATCTAGCAGAAGGAAAGGGGATCACCCTCAACCTCGGAGGCGGAGAAGGAGTTTCCTGTGAAGGAGTAACCCCCTTCACCTGCGAAGACGGAGCAGCGGCCAGTTACAGAACCTGATGGGAACGCCTACTCCCTCCATCACTCTTGAACGAAGAGGAGCCGACGACGTCGGATGCGAACCACAGCCGGATCTGCCACCAAGCCCCGCGTCACGTTGCCTCACGACCCACCCTGCCCGAGGAGAGAACCAGCAACACACCCCTTCCTCCAGGTCAGCCGAGAAGAAGCCCCATCTGCACCTTATCACTAAGGACTCTGCACCAAGCTTCAATCGGACCTCGTCGAGACTGCATGGGTGCCAGGGGGAGGAAAGCACCAAAGAAATGCTCCCTCCCCCCAACGGCGGCTGCCGGGAGAGGTTTAGAGAGAAGGGGGAGCAGTCGCCCTAGAGAGAAGGCTTGCCTATTAGGCATTGATGTTCAATTAGTTGATAATTTTTGAAGCTTGTGTCAATGACACCAATCAATAAAAGACTAGATTGATGAAAATTTTGAGAGTGATGACCGATGTGAAATTAGTTCTAGGAACCTGATGGAATCTAGGTGTGCTCCTACCAATTAGAGTGTTCATAGACTGATGATATGAACCAATGGATCCAAGGTGTTTTAATGCCAATAAGAACCTAGCCTACTCTTCACGGATGGAGTTTCCAGCCTATGCAACCACAAATGTGCAGATCAACAACCCTCTACTCTTAACTACCTTTCTATCTCCTTTGAAGCTCTAAATATCCTTTCTTGCTTCTTAGTTGTGTGATTTGTTCTTGGAGAGATGATCCATCAGTGGGATGCTGCTAGTTGACGCTAACCAATGGAAGTCTACTTTTATCGACTTCCTCCAATTGTTGTTGTTTCCTCCTTTTCTATTCTTTTTTAAGGATCAAACCCCTTCCTTGCATCTTCTAAATCTTGATTCATGTAAGTGAGGTTCCTTTCCTACATGATCTTGGTGGTCCATCATCTTCTTCCGTATTGATCCCTATTGTGATGGTTCCTCTTTTAGTGTTCATCCACACCAGACTTACACCGTATTCACCTTTGTTTCTTGCCCTAGTTGCTATTAGGTCATGGTTCTAGTGACTTGAAAAGGGGAAGACTCAGATCTTTGGAAAGATTGGAAATTTCTTGAGATGGGATCATGTTGGAGCCTATAGGGTGAAGCTTAAGGTTGTCCCAATGCCTTCTTTGAGTGGAACTATTTTCATTGTTTGTAAGGCAGATGATAAAACACATGATGTGTTTCGTACCTACTTATGTATTTGGATCATTATCTTGTTGTTAATCTCTCTTATAGGAAAAAATGCAAAACCTTGTATTACTCTAAACTAGTGTTAATAGTATACAAACTTGCATGCTATATTTAGACTTCACAAGTACCTCCTTGATGCTAGAAACATGACAGTTAACATGTTTATATACAGATTCATTTTATGTTGAGGAAAAAAACTCTTAGCTGATACTTCTATGGTTGATGATACCCTAGATTATGAAAGTTAACTATATGTTATCACATTCTATTAATAGTTTCAATAAAATGTTTTAAGGTATATTTACTAGTCATTATGTTGCGAAAATTATGTGAAGGTAGAACTACTATGTAGGAATGGTATATCCTTTCTTATATCTTCAAAAAAAAATCTTATTAATATTCATAAGTATATAAATAATATTTTAATGGTGTGTTATGATACCATTGAGAGAATTGGACCTTTTATGGCTTTTCATGCTTTTAGGGCCTCCTAGTGCTCAAGTCTTAATGAAGGTCCTTGATATGTCTAATAGACGATATAGTAATTAAAAATACCAATTTAATGGTGGTTGGACATCAAAATTAGGGTGTAATGACCACACAAATATCATAGTGGATCATGATCTGACAATAGAAGTATCAGACACACAATCAAGTACTATCTTAGCTTCTTGGTAGCATGAACTAATGGCATGTAGTATTTCTTTACCAAGGTGTACCTGCCTTCTAGCTTTGTGAGCTTATTAGACATATAATAGATGACATGTTTGCTCTTAGTGACCTATTAGGTGAGGACTCCTACCATATATTCTTTTGTTAGAGAAATCCTTAAGATCAATGAGTGACCTTATATCGAAGGTTTGAGAGGATAGGACATATTTTGTCTTAATTTGCCAAATCACAGCTTGACATTGATCATCCAACTATTTTTAAAATCACTACAGAGCATTTTAAAGATTGGTTCACAAACAAATGTTAGTTTTAATATAAATCATATGATTTATTGGAGTCTTCCAAGTAGATTATAATCCCCTTCTCCATATGAGGAGCCAGAAACTAAATAATCACTTGAGTATTCCCTAGATCAACCTCTATTCCTTGTTGGTTATCTATCTAGACAAATAGGTTGTTAGATGTCACATCGAAGGTATAATTTGTTAGATTCATCTGGAAACATAAATTTCATAGTCTTTAGAATAACTTTTCCAATCAGGATAAATGGTCTTTTGCTTGCTTTTGTTGTCTTAATTGGACATTAGCTTATCCTCTATTTTGATGATGATGGATAGCCATTAAGAGATAACTTGTACACTCAAACCACACACTGTCAAAGAAATTTTTGACTGAGAGACTTCCGGTCAAAAAAGTTGTCAACCGAACTGGGTTCTGGATTGATTTCTAGAAACAACTAAATTAGCCATTGCACCTAACATTAACTCATCTAAAATGGATAATTATCTTCTAAGGACACTATAGTCACTTTACTAAGATACCCTAGTCACTTGCAAACCAATCCTATAAATAGAAGTGACCTTAGGATACCAAAGACATACAAGCTACACTTGAGCAATCCTTCTAGAGATCAAAAGAGTTGAATTCCATTTTCCATCTTCTTCCTTGAGTTCTAACTTAGTGTATTATAGCTACAATCTCCTAACCACCAACTGGAAACATCCATCCTAAGTGGTTAGGAGGTCTAATGCTTAATATAGGATCAAAGCATTGTACTACATTGGTGTAATCTTCCTTCTTCCAATTTACTTTTTCAAGTTGATGTAATTATGCTCCTTCACTACTCCAAGTGTGAGAGGTTGTCTGAGGGAGCTTTCTCAAAGCCACTTCAAGGTGTGAAGGTTGCTCCAAGGTGATTGGAGATACTTCAAGGTTTGAAGGCTGCTCCAAGGTGATTGGAGCTACTTCAAGGTCTGAAGGCTACTCCAAGGTGATTGGCGCTACTTTAAGGAGGTGAGGCCGCATCAAGGTGGTGGAGGTGGATCATCATCCTCTCCTTGGGTTCTTTTCTGTGTCCCGGTAAAAGAAGAGGTGGAGGTGAAGTGATTGTATTTTATTATAGTTTCCTTGATAGGTAATAAAATTGATCACTTACAAATCCCAATTGGAGACAATTGGGTAGTGGACAGACATACTTCGATTCAAAGAGTGGAACCACTCTAAATTGTGAGTCTCCTCCTTGTTTCCCCCTCTTTCTTGCAATTTAAGTTTTAAATTAATTTTAAAATTACCAAAAGCTCTATTCACCCCCTCTAGATCATTCAATTGGTATCAGAGCATGTCTTCAAGGAGCTCCCATGAGTCTTAAAGCATGGAGGGAAAACTTGATTAGCAACCTCAACTTCGAAGGGACGTACATGAGACGACCACAACCATTCTTTGGATCCAACTATACTTACTGGAGAAGGTTGGTGTATTTCTACTTCCAAGGAATAAGCTTAGAGCTGTGGAGAATGATGACTTATCCATATGAGCTTCCATCTATGGAGTACGATAAATGGGATTTGAATACAGAAAAAAAGTTTCAACTCAATGCTAAATCTGTAAGAATTTTAAATTGTTCAATATATGTTGATGAGTTTAAACACATATCTTCTTGTAAAACTGCTTATGAAATTTAGCATAAACTTTCAGTTACACATGAAGGTACTATTCAAGTTAAGAATACTAAAATTAATATGCTTAAGCAAAAGTTTGAACAAATTCATATGAAGCCTAATGAATCTATAAGTGAGATGTATGCTAAGTTTTCTTCTATCATCAACACCTTGAATGCTTTGGGAAAATACATTAGTGATGAGGATCAAGTATCCAAGATACTATGATCATTGCTTATAAAGTACAAGACTAAGGTGACAACCATCGAAGAAGACAATGACCTCACCAAATTGATGATGGAGAATCTCATTGGTAACCTTGAGACACATGAGGTCACCCTTGAAGCAGAAGAAAGAGTGGACGCCAAACTACTAAAGGGGAGAAGTAAGGATATTGGATTAAAGGCTACAACTAAAGCTCAATCAAAATTCATCCCTCAAGAAAGTGATGAGACAAGTTAAGGAGATGATGAAGAGGGTGCACTCACTATAAATGATAAGAAATATAGAAGGTATATATCTAACAAAAATTCTAGTGCTTCTTCCTCTTCTTCCCTTAGGTGCTTTGAATACAACAAGATGGGACATGTGAAGAATGAGTGTCCTAAAATCAAGAAGGGTAAGAAATCTTCTTTCAAGAAGAAGGATAAGGGAGACAAAGCTTATAAAGCAGCTTGGGATGAGTTAAGTGATGACACTAAGAGTGGAGAGGAATAAGTGGAGTGTCTCATGGCTAAGGAAGATGAAGATTTAGATTCAAATGAGGTAGACATTTTTGGATTATCCAAAATTGATCTAGTTAATAGTCTTAAAGAAACTCATACTAAATATGTTAGTTGCAAAAGAAAATTGAAAAGGCTTTCCAAAATCAATGATGAGGCGCATGCTAAACAGTACGACCTTACTTCTAAAATTGAAATTCTTAGTTCTGAAAATGATAATTCGAAAGCTTCAATTGATGACTATAATGCCAATTTGCTTGACTTAGAAAATAATAATGATCTTCTTTCTCAAGAAAAGGTTGAATTGCTTGCTAAGATAAATGACTACCAAACTCAACCTATTTTTTGCACCCATTCGAATTATGATATCATTATTAGAGAAAGAGATACCTTACTTTCAAATTTACCTCAAGTCAATCTAGATAGTACAAATAAACTTGCTAAAATTGTTGAATTTCAAAAATATGTTAATAGTTTAAAGCATGGTGATATCCTTGATAGAGTCTTGGAAAGCACTTCCGGACATGTTGGGAGAAGGGTCCTAGGCTATGTAGCTAAAGAAAAATCTTATCAAAAGCCTATATCTAAAAAAAACAAGCCTCTAGCACCAAGACCATCTATGTGACCAAGAATAATATAGCACATACCCAAAATGTTAAGAAGACAAACCACATTGACTTTGTTTCTTGTTTCTACTGCCAATGTCTTGGCCATTATTCATTCTCTTATGATTACAACAAGAAGAAGGACATCATTTGGGTTCCAAGACCCCAAACTTAGAGTTTTTGAGATACTTTGTTGAGATTTGAGCTAAACTTCATTGTGAAATTGGTATGTGTCTTATTTCAACTGAAATGAGCTTTAAAATGAATATCTTTATGTATTTGATTGTTTATCTACGTCATTCATGATAAAATAATTGAAAATGATATATCTTGTTCACACTAGAAATGATGTATTTTCTGCAATTCTATAGAATTGCCTCTCGGTCGACCAAGACCTCGATCGAGGGACCTTCTGGTCAAAGTCAAGGTCGACTGAAAATATGTCTGATAGAACTATTTTCTTACAAATCAAATCATTTACTTGTGATTGTTGATATTTTAAATATGTACAATGCTCATCATATCGATTCATTTCAAACACTCAAAATGCTAAATCTTTAAGGCATGTATATTAATGTTAGTAACCACAAGGACTACCACATGGGTACCAAAAATCTTCATATCTTGCATGATTGGGTAGTTGATAGTGGTTGATCCAAGCATATGACTGGAAACAAGGAAGCTTTCCATACACTTCAAGAAAAGAAGAGTGGAACAGACACATTTGGAGATAATGCCAAAGGTAAAATCATTGGGATAGGTAATGTAGGTACGAATCTTCAAATAAAAATGTGCTACTTGTGGATGGATTACATCACAACTTAATAAGTGTTAGTTAATTGTATGACAGTGGTTATGATATTTTCTTTAACAAATCTTGCTGCAAGTTGCTCATAGAAAACTCTAATGATGTTGTTTATGAAGGAAAAAGAGTATAAAATGTGTACATACTAGAAGGTAGGTCATGCAAGCTCACATGTTACTAGACCTAATTTGATGCAAGCTATTATTGGAAAATATCTTCCTGAAAATGATTAATATATACAATTATGGCATATAAAGGCAGGTCATGCAAGCTCACATGTTACTAGAAGCTAATTAAATATGATCTTGTTCATGGCTTACCTAAACTTTCTTTTGAAAAACTTGGAAATTGTGAACCATGTACTCTAGGTAAGCAAATTAAAACTTCTTTCAAATCCAAAGCCTTTCTTAGTACTACTAGATCATTAAAACTTATTCACATGTATTTATTTGGTCCCATGAGAACTCAATCTATTGGGGTAAAAAGTATTGTTTTGTCATTGTTGATGATTATAGTAGATATAGTTGGGTGCATTTTCTTTCAACAAAAGATGATACTATTAGAATATTATTCAATTTTGCTCTAATATTGAACATAAACTACAAATAAAATATGCACCATTAGGAGAGATCATGGAAGAGAGTTTAAAAATCATATCTTTGAATAATTATATATATAAAAGGTACAAACATAAATTTTCAACTCCACGCAGCCCACAACAAAATGGGATAGTTGAGAGGAAAAATCGGTCCTTATAAGAAATGGCTAGAACAATGCTACTTGAACATAAAACACCTAAAACCTTTTGGGATGAAGTAGTAAATACATCATACTATGTATTAAATTGTGTTTCAATTCACTCTCATATTAATAAAACTCCTTATGAACTCATCTTTAACAAAAAAACCTATAGTTGACTACTTTCATACTTTTAGTACACCTTGATATATCTTGGAACACAAAAGATGATAGAGACAAATTTGACCCTAAGTCACAAAAAGGATTCTTCTTGGGATATTCAACATCTAGAAAGGCATTTAGAATTTACAACTTTGTTTCTACGAAAATTGAGGAATCAACTCATATAAAATTTCATGAAATTACAACACAGATTACTGAAAATGAAATTGACAATGAAAACATGAATAATATTACACATAAAATTGAGGACTTAACCATACCAACAAAAGATGATAAAAAATCTAAAATTGAACATTTAATGATCAAAATAATGAGTCACAACAGCCTATTACTAGAATAATCAAAGATCATCCTCAAGACCTAATCATAGGAAATCCTTTTGAAAGAGTAAAAACCCCAATCATCATTCAGAAATGTTGCAAACATGGCCTTTGTATCAATTGTTGAACCTAAAAAGATAAATGAATCTATAAAATTTGACTATTGGATAATTTCTATGCTAGAAGAACCTAATCAATTCACTAAGAATAATGTATGAGATTTAATTCTGAGACCTCAAGGCAAAACCATTATTGTAACTAAGTGTGCTTCTCAAAATAAACTTAATGAAGTTGGGGAAGTGGTTAGAAATCAATTCAGGTTGGTTTCTTAAAGGTACAATCAACAACAAGGGATAAACTTTGATGAGACATATGCATTCGTAGCTACACTTGAGGCCATTCATATGTTATTATCTCTAGCTGCCCATAAAGACATCATACTTTTCCAAATGGATGTAAAAAGTGCTTTCTTAAATGGAATCATAGAAGAAGAAGTTTATGTTTCCCAAACACCTAGTTTGAGATTCCAAACAATCTTGATCATGCCTATAAACTTAAGAAATATATTTATCATCTAAAACAAGCACCCTAAAATTGGTATGAAAGACTTACAAACTATATTTTTGATAATGGTTTCTCTATTGGAAAGTCGGATTCCACGCTATTTTTCAAATCATATGAATCAAATTTTCTAGTTGTTCAAATATATGTTGATGACATTATCTTTGGTGCTTCAAATGACCTTATGTACTCAATTCAGTGATATCATGCAAAAGGAATTTGAAATGAGTCTTATGGGTGAGTTGATGTTTTTCCTTGGTTTTGAAATAAAACAAACGCCTGCTGTAATTTTTCTAAATCAAGAGAAGTATACTAAGAACTCTTAAAATGTTTTAACATGGAAATTTGTATACATGCAACCACTCCAATAGATACCTCCTCTAAATTGATAAGGATGAAGATGGTGAACCCATTGATGATTCCTTATATAGAGCCATGATTGGTAGCTAGTTATACTTGACTGCTTCTAGACTTGACATTATGTTTTCCGTTGGACTTTGTGCTAGATTTCAGTCGAACCCTATGTACTCTCATCTTCAAGCTGTCAAAAGAATTTTGAGATATCTTACTGGCACTATAAATTTTGGATTATGGTATCGAAAGGGTCAATCCTTGGATTTGAAAGCTTATACCGATGTCGAGTATGCTAGATGTTGTCTTGATCAAAAGAGCACAAGTGGTGGTTGTTTCTAGCAAGGAAGAGCCTTGGTTTCTTGGTTTAGTAAGAAACAAAATATGTTGCTTTATCTACCACCTAAGATGAATACCTGGTTGCAAGATCATGTTGTGTTCAAGTGCTTAATATGCAACAAGTCTTGAATGATTATGGTTTTGTATTTTCTTCTATGCCGATTTTCTGTGATAATATTAGTGTAATAAACTTGTCTCATAATCTCATTTTTACACAGTCATGCCAGCACATTGAGATTAGACATCACTTTTTGAGAGATCATATTGCCAAGAATAACATCTCTCTTCATCATGTTGATACAGAGGAACAATTGGCTAATATTTTTACCAAACTACTTCCTTTGGTTAAATTTTGATATATTATAAGGATGTTACTAATTACTCCATTAGAATATGTTTACTTTGATATATTTTCTCAAGATTCTTAATTATACTAGTGTATTATCATTATTCTTGGTTTCTAGTGTGCATCTTAAAATTGTGGCTTTCATTGGAGATGTTGTACTTACTTTGTTTCTATACTTTGAATCATGGGTTTTTTTTATTAAGTGGGAGTATCCCATTTAGAGGGAGACATCTTAATTCACACATTTGACTATCTTTTTGAGATGACAAAGGGGGATAAATAAAATAAAAGCAAAACATTTTCATTCCTTGAGATTCACGATAGTTTCACAACTTTACCCTCTTGGTAAATATAATTTTGATGCTAAATTGCTTTACGAGATGGATATCTTGTTCCATATCGATCTAAGCATACTAGCACACATTTTTATGCCACTCAAGGATTTTCTCTTCTCAGGTATGAAACTCATATTTATAATATTTTGCTTATATTTTAGAAATGTTTGCCATCTACAAAAAGGGGGAGATTTTTGGCTAAATCGGGCATTATCTTATCCTCTATTTTAATGATGACAAATATTTATTCTTGTGGATATAACTTGTTACTTAAGTGTTTTAGGGCCCAAGGAGATCACACTCAATGGATAGATGAAGTTAACATGTTTAAATGCTTGTATTTACATGTTTGTACAACTTGTAATAGCTTGTACAAGTGTATAACGTACAAGTACCTAGAACTCATGTAAAATCAAGCATTAGATTTTCCCTATCCACCTATAACCCTTAGTTAAGACCCCCTTAGAGTCTAGAGCCATTATCCTTTATTAAAAAAATCATTTGATAGGTTTTCCATAATTTTGCATACTTATTAACAGGGATTTTTCAGTCGGGAAAAGTGTCAACTGAGAAACCCTCAGTCAAGAAATTTTTGAATGAAACATCGCTCGATCAAAGACTCAGTACACTGAAACAATGTTTATAATGCACTCGGTCCGAGTCATTCTTGGCCGAGTAGGTTGTGGAATGAGACACATCCGGTCGAATATTTTGTTGATCGGGATTAGACCATTAAACCAATTAACTAATGATGTTTAAATAACAGCTAGATGTTAAGAGATAACTTGTAAACTTGAGCCACACCCAGTCAAAGAAAATTGTCGATCGAGAGACTTCCGATCAAAAAAGTTGTTGACCGAACTGGGTTATGGATTGATATATAGAAACAACTAAATTAGTTGTTGTACCTAACATTTACTCATCTAAAATGGCTAATTCTCCACTAGGAACCCTATAGACACTTTCATAAGATACCCTAGTCACTTGAAACCCACTCCTACAATTAGATGTGACCTTAAGACAACAAAGACATACAAGCTACACTTGAGCAATCCTTCTAGAGAGTAAAAGAGCTGAATTAGACTTGCCATCTTCTTCCTTGAGCTCTAAGTTAGTGTCTTATAGCTACAATCTCCTAGAAACCAACTAGAAACGTCCATCCTAAGTGGTTAGGAGGTCTAACTCTTGATATAGGATTAACACATTATACTACATTGGTGTAATCTTCCTTCTTCCAATCTACTTCTCCAAGTTGATGTAATTGTGCTCCTTGACTACTCTAAGTGTGGGAGGTTGTCTAAGGAAGCTTGCTCGAAGCTACTTTAAGGGGTGAGGCATCTCTAAGGTGATTGGAGCTACTTCAAGGTGTGAAGGCTGCTCCAAGGTGATTGATGATACTTCAAGGTGGTGAAGATTGCATCAATGTGGTGGAGGTGGATCATCATCATCTCCTTGGGTTTTCTTCTATGTCCCAATAAAAGAAGAGATGGAGGTGAAGTGATTATATTTTATTGTAAATTCCTTGAGAGGTAATAAAATTGATCACTTGCGCCCAATTGGAGACAATTAGGTAGTGGACCGACATCCTTCAATTCTAAGGGTGGGTACACTCCAAATTGCAAGTCTCCTCCTTGTTTCCCTCTCCTTCTTACAATTTAAGTTTTAAATTAATTTTAAAATTACCAAAATCCCTATTCACCCCCCTCTAGATCTTTCAACTTTGGCTTGGTCATCATGTCATCTATATACTTCAATTTCATTACAAATGAGGTTATTGAAGAGTGCTAATATGGCTCTGTTATAGGTCAAACTTGTGTTCTTGAGTTTGATCAACACACCTTTGTAATAGAAATATCCCAATCTATGGTGAAAGAAATTTTCTCCATGTCCAAGACACAATCTTGAACTGCTTATATCCTGAGAAAATTTCCAAGGAGATGAGGGGTTCATGATTGACTATGTTAGCCATGAGGATATTTATACGTAGAAACATGAAATCATATTTAGGAATGGCTTTTTTGAGATACATTTAGTTGATGCACATGCATACACATCCGTCTTATCTAGGATTGACATGACATGTGGGATAGGACACAAGGTGTATGAAGTCCACTTTATATTATTTCTGCACCTCTAGACATATTTTAAGTCCCTATTCTAGCTTGATTCACTTGGCCTTCTACTTGATAGCACACATTCTTAGCATAGGAGGGAGTTTTTTATGCATCGCAAACAACTCATGTAGTCATGGAATATGAACATAACTCCATGTGAAAATGTCAAGATATTCGTAGAGGATGTTGATCATGGTTGATCTTGTTGCCATTTTTATGGTCTATATTCATAAGACAAGAGAGTGATTCTGGGACAAGGTCAATAGTTTTAGTTTAATTCATAATATCAAATAGTTGGCATTTAATATTCACATATTTGGGAATGACTATGTCCTCTTAGGGTTCATTGACCATAATGTTCATTATATCTTTAAGTTGATGATAGAAGATTTCTATCTTTGTCTAATAAGTTTTTTTATTGAAAATGCTTGCAACGACAGTGGTGGGACTGTCATGGGACCTAAGGAGGAGTCTGGTGAAAGAACTAGGATAGAACTTGTAACATACTGAAACCTACCTTCCAAATCCCTAAAACTCTAATTATGCAATTTTGTGCCTTTGAGCATAATTCTCAAGGTAACCCTTAAATAAGGTATATCATATACACTAGCATAGAAACTTAATGGGTTTAGGTGACCTTATATGTCTTGTTTGGCTATTTAGAATCATATATTGTTCATGGCAGTTCCTTTTCACACTTGACCTTGACATAACGAAAATAACCACTAGGTAGTGCTTAGATGCCTAATATTGATTAATAACAAAAGCTAGATTTTGTGTAATAAATCCTAGGTCATATAAAGTAAACATATAATATAATTAAAATAGGAAAATAAAGTGTGAAATGCAACTCAAAAAACCATGTAATCATGTATTCAAAGTTTTATATAGTGAATAAAACATGCATGTAAATATGTTAATGTGTCCCCAATCCTCAATAAGGAAACTAATTCAATTAATATGTATAATAGTATGGAAATGAGATTAAACATATCCATATTAGTAAGAATGATGAGAAACACCCTAGTGGGCCTATAAAGAAATATATGTATATATATTCATGGAGAATCAATTTGTCTTTCATTGAGTATTAATATTAATGCATGACTTTAAAAGGAATGTGGAATCGAATGGATATAATTACATATCATAATTAAGGAAATTAATTCATGTGAAGATAATACTTAAAATAAATCTAACAACAAGATTTTATCCATAGACATTTAGTTGGTGAATAAATACGGAAATAACATGTTTTGATCCTAATCCATTATACAACATAATTAATAATGTCAAAAGTGGAAAATAATGTGATATTTGAATTCCTTGTGTTTTAAATTAGTCTATGGGTCAAGTTCCACATTAGTTGAGGAATCCTAGATGCCTTCTTTTCACAATGGAAATAAATTATAAGTTGAACTCAAAAATATTAAATGACATAATGGATTAACCCAAAAGTGGAAACTGAAAAAAAATTTAGATTCTACATGCCAAAATTAGCCAAGTTTCCAAATTTCATTGTAGTTGGATAACCCTAACTCTCCCAATTTAATTAGAGAGAATAATCCTTAAATATACATTCCTAATATCTGTCAAACTTTTATTTATTTGTTTAATTGCCAAAAATTCTAGTTTTTGGTTAAAGTCCCCACCATCATGCTGCTTATTCTCTATTTCCCCAGATTTGCTTATACTTGCTCTATTTTGATCTATCATATATTCATCCAAGGTTCACCACTTTGATTCCCACTTTGAGCACAAAACATCAAGAGGATCCTATAATGACGCCACTGGTTCTCCATCTCTACTTTCCTTTCTCTCCCCCTCTGTAACGTCTTGAGTTTCAATAAAATTATCATTTTCCACCTCAAATTTTATGTTAATTTCTTTCTTCTCCATTTTGTGTCCTTAATATTGAATATTCTAGAAATTGATGGTTGAAGTACAATTTTATGCCAATTTGAGGGTTAGATGCACAAATACCATGATTTTCTAAATTGATAGGGTAATTATGAAGATATACACAAAATCACGAATTAGTTGACTAATGGATAATGTTGGAGCTCAAGAATAAATATTAATGGATAAGAATTGAATTAATTAGCAAGAGTAAATTAAAATGGTGAATAATAACCCACCTTCATACCTCACTCTTATTATGGGCTAATTAAGCTTGAAAATGCATGTAATAAGTGAATGGAGGACTCTTGGACTCCATATCTCAGTTTTGGAAACCAAGGGTTGCATATAAAAGCTATATGTAATTATTTGCCCAAAAATCATATTAATATATGCTTTAATAAGCAACATAATTATTGGAGGCCAAAGGTTGTGTGAAATGCAAATCTAATTTTTTTTTAGGGTAAACCACATGCCATTATATTGATAAAAGCCATACGACATCTACAGAGATAAGTAGATCAAACATATTCTGTAACCACACAAGGAAGAGAGTGATATCTAACAGATAGGATTGGATGCAAGTAAGACTCTTCAGCATGGATTCCTCCCTTTTGCGCTTGTAAAAGCAGCTTTCAAACGGAATCAAACCACAATCCTAGGTTGCATCTGTAAAGACACCCTTACCTCCACTGAGATGACCAGAATAAGCAAGATCACCATCACCCATGGAGCCAGCAGACCTCCACCAACACATCGAGCACAAACAGACAGCCAAGCTACAAAAAACAGACGGGGGATAAACCCCGAACAAGGATGAAATCACTGGGGGAACTCATAGAACACCACCACCTTCACAAAGGAAGGACAGAAAGACCTTAAAGAAAGGTACTAACAACGCCGATACCCGGTGAGACCTGAAAAACAAACAAAGCCTAAACCAACTCCAAGGAAACGTAGGAAAAAGGGGAGGAAAAGCCAAAGTCAGTTGCATGACCGGAAACCGTGGGGTTCCTCACGACAGCTCAAGCACCCCTGATGACAAGCTAGCAGCAACCAAAGAAGGCACCACATCTATCGGCTCCCCTTCCGAGCCCAGTCGACCTGGATCTAGGATCCAAAACCCAGCCGTCGAAAGAAAGGGGCGCGAAGCAGAGGGAGAGGAGCACAGTAGTGAAACACCAGCAGAGATCCAATCCGACAGTAGAAACGGCAGAGGTGGCCCCGGGGGAGCAGGGCGGCGCACCCAGGCCGGCGAGCCCCCTCCCCCAGGATCGGCGACAGCGAGCCTTAGTCGCCCTTTCAGTCGCACGGGAGCGGAACGGGAGCGGAGAGTCACTGCCCTCACTGCAAATCTAATTATATAGCATGAAACTAAACGTCATTAGAAACCTAGGATTAAAATTTGAAGTCATTTGGAGTTTTTTTGACATCCCAAATGCATTAATCAATTTCCTAATAAAGTGTGACATAATATCAATCGAAATATCGATTATAGGCATCATTTAAGCCAAAGTCCAGCCTTTAATAGGTGTCACGCGCGTCGGACCATGATGGTCCAAGATCTGACGGCTCGTCTTCAATCCGGACTGCATCCAAGGGTCGATAGATCATCTTCTACCTCTGGTTAGCTGAAACGGAACCAAGCAGCCGCCGCTCGCTTCCTCTCCTCCTTTCTCCCTCGTCTCTTCATCATTTCTAGAAATTTCTTCTCCTATGAGTTTGTGGAGACCTCCCGCATCAAATGATCCAAACCTCATCGCCTCTCGTGCACTTTAGATGAAACGCCATACTTGGTTGACCATGGCTCCTCACCTCCACCTTCGTTTCGGCTCCACTGACATCCCCACCTATAAATAACCTCCTACACAGCTGCGTCGGCCCCCTAGCAACCTTCCTATCCCCTCAATTTTATCCAAGGATGTGTGGGTAGTATACGGCCTGGATCTTTCCCTTTTGTTCTTGTGGTGCTCCTCCTCAGTGTTAGGTGGCTTGTGCATCAAAATTCCTTGGACTGGTGAGTTCGTCCTTCGATTTCCTACGTTTCAAGTACTTTTGTGCCCTCTTTGGTTGTGAAATGTGAAAACGCCCAATATACCAAGCTTCCACCTCGGCGCCATGGTGCGATAGAGCTTGAAGAAGCTCGGGTGTCTTTTGATCGGTTTGCCCCCGTACGGCCCTCTTTTCCTGTTCTCTCGCAAAGGGCATTTTCGTCATCTGATTCTTTGCTTTTCGACCCAAGTAGCAATTACCTAATTTCTGATTGGTCGGTTTTGTTTAATTCGTAGAAAAACACTCAAATATTAGAAAAATATAAATAAATACTCATTGGAAAGCTAAAAATATTTAGAATCCGAATTTCCAAGTTTTGAGTCCTATTTCCCATCCCAACTCTAATAAATAATTCAAACCTCAATTTAAATGTATAAAGTGTTATAAAAAGATAATTAAAGTGTTTTAACTTTGTATTTGACAAGAAAATATGTTTTCTCGATTAGAAAAATATTAGGAATCATTTGGTCCTATTTCCAGACCCAAAATCCAAAGTTATAATCCAAAGTTATAATTGTGGACATTTTACAGTTAAAGTACCTTTAAGTAACCTAATACATGTATTAACCTTTGTACCTAGGTTAAAGTGAGTTTGGACCTGACATCTTAGTGGATAAGAGATAATCTAGAAAGCAAGAACAAGTATGTGCATTCTAACACTTCAGTTGGGCTTCTAATCATGCTAAACCTAGTTTTACCAAATGAGGCATAGTTATAAAATTTTTCTCCCTCATCCATTTGATCATGCAATTTGTAACCTGATGCATAAACTTGCTTTATTTGGTAAATTTTGGATCATTAGATCCCACCTGCCTTGTTGATATGATTTAAATTTTGTCTCATAAATGTTGCCCTTAAGCTATTCACTTGAGCATCCAACAGGAAATCTTGATGTATGAACATCCTATATGGTTATCACTTGGAAATGTTTGGGTCATTGGGCCCCATTTGAATTATTGCTATTTGCTTTCCCTACCAATGTAAATTGTAAGCATGATAATGATAGTTTGACTAGCTAACTAATGTAGTGTACATGAGTACAAGTCACCCATATGGAACTAGGGTTTTAGTCCCCCTGCCATAGGCACTGGGGTTTGAGTCCCCCTGCCACTTTATATATATATTGAGGTTTGGGATGTTATTTCCCCTCTCCTCCTGGATGAGGTTGGTAGGTGCCTTACCCTATGTTAGTTTAGCTTAGTCATAATGAATCATGCTTGTTCTATATTTGACTTATATGCTTGGCAGAAAACCCATTTGAATAATATGCCTCATGCTCTTGAACATTAATAGTATAGAGAATATTTATGTTTCCATTCCTTAAAATGCTTCTTGTCCTTTATCATTTTGTGACACATACCTTTATCTTTCTCTTGTTGGGTGATCCCCAACCACCCAGAACCAGGACAAGGACTAGACCAAGCACAAGGAAACCCAGGGCAGGAACAACACCCCCATCATGGCAAGGTTGATGCTGCTAAGATCTTGCTAAATTATATATTATGAACTCCAGAAATAAAAGCTTTGTAAAAGCCTAGAATCTCATCTACTTCTTCTTTTGGAACAATCTATGTAATAGTTTAGTTTTCTCATCTTACTTTCTTCCGTTGCTACTATTGACAATGGTTGTATTTGGTCCATGCTTATTTGAATGGATTTATTATGCATGCATCCTTCCATCACAACATTTTTAATATTTTGAGGGATGTATTGTATTTTCCATTAAATTTAAGTAAGGGGGTGATCTCGCCTCCTTATAGCATGGTATCAGAGCCTGTAGGGTAGCTACTAGGGTGTGATATTGAAAGTGATGGTGTCTAGAAAGGGTCAGAGCTTGAGGGCTGGCAATATTTTCCTCTGCCCCACTAGCTTGGTCACAAGGACTCCTAAGCTGATATGACCCAGCCTGGCCTGATTTGATACTGAACGCCCAAAATAGCATGCCTATAGGAAATAGTAGCATTATCTATTTCTGTCTTATACTCCTAGAAATCTTACCCTAAAACTTGTCTTTCAGGAAGGGTAGCTTGTTCGATGAAAGCTCAAACAATAACGACACCAACCCTGAAACTCAGGAGACACCTTTGACTCCTGAGCAGGAGTTGGTGATGCTGAGATAGCTACTCTCCACTACCTTGGTGGGGAAGCTTACTGCAGTTGTTGCCCATGCCAACAAGCCTAAGGAGCCAACCCTGAATGAATTCATCAAGATGCAGCCTCCCTACTGCAAGGGGGAAACTGAGAAAAACATGGTGGACAAGGCGGATGATTGGGTGGTAGCCCTAGAATGCACATTCGATGGCTTGGAATGTCCCTCACATCTTAAAGTTCGCTTTGCATCTTATGTCCTGGATGGCCTGGCACGGGTCTGGTGGAATGGGATAACCAGCACACAAAACACAACAACTATGACATGGGATGAGTTCCTTTAGATATTTCGGAAAAAGTATATATGCACGGCCTACCTGAAGAAGAAGGAGGCCAAGTTCTACAGTCTACGACAAGGGAATATGACAGTTTCAGAGTATGTGCAACATTTCCTGGTGCTGGAACATTACGATGTGGGTCTAGCTGAAGAGCGGAGGACGACCATCTTCCTTGAAGGGTTCAACTACATCATAGGGCGTCACCTGGTGCCCCAGCTCCCGCTCACCTTCCAACAAATGCTAGATAAAACTTTGGCCATGGAGGCGTACCCTAGTTTCCACATTTCTGGTTCGAACAACAACAAGAGAAAGAACCATGGTGGTCCGTAAGGGTGTGGTAGGTGCAACTCCTGCTCCCGATTTCATCCCCCCGGGAGATGTCCAGCTGGCAATGCACCGCACCGTAGGAATGATCTGCCTACCCCTACCTATCATGAGTGTGGCCAAATCAGTCACATCAGGCCAAACTATCCTAGGTTCAATCGAGGACAGGCCCCCGCCCAGCAGCAGCAACAACGTCAAAATCTGCCCCCAAGGAACAACAACAACAATCACCACAACAATAACAACAACTGCAACAATAACCTACAAGGACGTTGTCTGCCTGTGGAGAGGCACAATGGAAGGGTCTTTGCTCTAGATGCTGAAGAGGTTGATGACGAGAATAATGTGATTGAAGGTACTCGACACCTTAATATGTACCCTGTCAAAGCACTTTTTGATTCTGGCTCGTCAAATACCTTCATATCTACTCAGTTTGCTGCTATGTTAGAGATAGAGTCTGAATTAATGGACCATGTGCTAGATGTCAAAACCCCTAGTGGTAGAATATGCTCCTCTTATCTCAAGCTTCCAACCCTGGACCTGTATATATCGGGAAAGATGTTTCCATCCGACTTTATCTTGCTCGAAATGGATGTCTTTGACATTATTCTTGGCATGGACTAGCTAAAAAGCTACAAGGCAGTTCTCTTCTGTGATGAGTCAAAGGTTAGCTTGTTGCACCCTGTAGAAGGTAGAATCTGTGTAAAAGGTAGGAAATGAGAAGAACGGAAATTTGTCATCTCAGCCATCAAAGCCGAAAAGCTTCTCGCATGGGTGTAGGGCATTTCTCGCCTCTATAGTTCTTGATGTTACACCCCCTACTCTCGACCATATAGAGGTGGTGAGGGACTTCCCCGATGTCTTTCCTGAAGAACTACATGGGTTGCCCCCTACTTGTGAAGTGGAATTCTCCATCGAGCTTGGATCCTGGGACTTCACCCATCTCGAAGCCGCCTTACTGCTTAGCACCTGCTGAACTCACTGAGTTAAAGAAGCAGCTTCAAGAACTTCTACATATGGGGTTCATTCGCCCAAGTGTTTCTCCTTGGGGAGCCCCCGTCCTGTTTGTAAAGAAGAAGGATGGATCTATGAGGATGTGCATGGATTATCGCATGCTTAATCAGGTCACGGTGAAGAATCACTATCCACTACCTCAAATTGATGATCTCTTCGACCAACTCAAGTCTGCCACTGTCTTCTCCAAGATGGACTTGCGGAGTGGCTACTATCAAATGAGAGTGAAGGATGAAGACATCCCAAAGATAACTTTCAGAACCAGATATGGGCATTATGAATTTTTGGTCATGTCATTTGGTTTGACTAATGCCCCAGCTTCTTTCATGGACCTGATGAATCGAGTTTTCCACCCCTACCTTGATCAATTTATCATGGTTTTTATTGATGATGTCTTGATATATTCAGAGTCGGAAGAGGAACATCGCGAGCACTTGAGATTGGCGCTCAATACACTGTGAGAAAATCAACTTTATGCTAAATTCTCCAAGTGTGAGTTCTAGATTAAAGAATTTATGTTTCTGGGTCACGTCATTTCTAGAGGACACATTGTTGTTGACCCTACAAAGGTTGATTTGGTGACCAAGTGGAAGGCTCCAAACAATACATCTGAAATTCGTAGTTTCCTCAGTTTGGCAGGTTACTACAGGAAGTTTATCAAAAACTTCTCAGAGCTCGCTCTTCCTATGACGAAGTTGACACGAAAGCACGTCAAGTTTGTTTGGTCTCCTGAGTGTGAGGACAATTTCCAAAAGCTAAAGCAATGCATGACATCTGCTCCTGTGCTTGCGCTACCTGTTGAAGGCAAACCCTACATCATTTACATTGATGCCTCCAAGCAAGGACTAGGATGCGTTCTAATGCAAGAAGGCAAGCTGATCACCTATGCCTCTCGCCAGTTGAAGCCAAATGAAGAAAATTGGCCTACACACGATTTAGAGCTCGCAGCTATTGTTCATGCTCTAAAGATCTGGCAACATTACATCTATGGGGTTCAATTTGAGGTCTTCTCTGATCATAAAAGCTTAAAGTACCTCCTGACACAAAAAGACTTGAACCTGAGATAGCATAGATGGATGGAGTATCTCAAGGACTATGACTTTACCATCACTTATCATCCCCATAAAGCAAACATAGTTGTTGATGCCTTGAGTCGGAAGAAGTTTGGGACATGTGCTGCTATAACTTGTTCCACTTGGAAGAACATGAAGTATGTTTCTGCATGGCGACCGCAACCGACAGTAATCCTAGAAGATGAAGTTGATGATAAGCAATGTGTTCACATGGCTAGCATGTCGATCACTCCAAGCTAGATTTCCGATATTGTTGCAGCCCAGTTGGAGAGTCCTGAGCTAGAAGGAATGAAAGCCTTAACCTTGAAACCACAATCTGATTTCTCTGTTGGAGTTGATGGTGCACTCCCTTTTCGATAAAGATTGTGGGTTCCTGATGTTGACGAACTGTGGTAGAAGATTCTCTGTAAAGCACATGGGTCCAAGTACACAATTCACCCCGGCACGACTAAGATGTACAAGGACTTGCAGTGTAGTTTCTGGTGGAAGAACATGAAGACGGATATAGCTCTGTTTGTGTCAAAGTGTTTGACATGTCAACAAGTTAAGATAGAACATCAACGGCCTGGTGGTCTCCTCCATCTTCTTGAAATTCCAGAATGGAAATGGGAGAAGATCACGATGGACTTTGTCACTGGTTTCCCCAAGACCAGGAAAGGCTATGATGATGTGTGGGTTGTCATTGATCGCCTCACTAAGTCCGCTCACTTTCTGCCTTTCAAGTCCAACTACAAAGTAGAGGATATGGCTAAGTTATATCTGGAGTGGGTAGTTCTACTGCATGGTGTATCGGAAGTAATAGTTTCTGATCATGATCCCAAGTTCACCTCTCATCTATGGAATCAGATACAAGAAGAAATGGGGACTGACCTACGGTTTAGCACTGCTTATCACCCCCAGACTGATGGTCAATCTGAAAGAACTATACAAATCTTAAAAGACATGCTTTGTGCTTGTGTGATGGACTGGGGAGGAGCATGGGATAGATATCTACCTCTGGCTGAGTTTGCGTACAATAACAACTACCAAGCCAACATAGGGATGCCTCTGTATGAAGCATTGTACATAAGACCCTGTCATTCCATGTTGCATTGGGATGATGTGGGTGAGTGTTCCTTAGTGAAGACTGACAATATGCAGATGATGATAGAGAAGGTTCAGTTGATTAAGAAGCAAATGAAAGCCACTCAAGGCCGACAGAAGATGTATGCTGACAAGCATAGGTCTGATGTGAGTTTCCTTTTTGGCGACCATGTGTTCTTGAAGGTCAAGCCAATACGCTCTATTTCCCGATCCAAAGTCAAAGGCAATCTTAGCATGTGTTATGTGGGACCTTTTGACATCTTGGTGAAGATTGGGGACTGTGCATACTGCCTGGCTCTTCCTCCTGCTTATGATAAGATACACAATGTCTTTCATGTGTATATGCTGAGAAAGTATGTGAAGGACCCTTCTCATATACTCACAATAGAACCCTTGGAGATTCATGAAAACCTAACCTGTGAGGAGCTACCTATAGAAATCCAAGACACCCAGGTGAAACAGTTGAAGAATAAGCAGATTGAGTTAGTGAAGGTGTTGTGGAAGTATCATGGGCTAGAAGAAACCACTTGGGAGTTGAGAGAAGAAATGCTCCGATCTCACCCTTCTCTTTTTGTATGAGATTTCAGGGACGAAATCCTTTCTAATGGGTGGAGTGTTGTAACATCTTGAGTTTCAATAAATTATCATTTTCCACCTCAAATTTTATGTTAATTTCTTTCTTCTCCATTTTGTGTCCCTAATATTGAATATTCGAGAAATTGATGGTTGAAGTACAATTTTATGCCAATTTGAGGGTTAGATGCACAAATACCATGATTTGCTAAATTGATAGGGTAATTATGAAGATATACACCAAACCAAGAATTAGTTGACTAATGGATAATGTTGGAGGTCAAGAATAAATATTAATGGATACGAATTAAATTAATTAGCAAGTGTAAATTAAAATGGTGAATAATAACCCACCTTCATACCTCACTCTTATTATGGGATAATTAAGCTTGAAAATACATGTAATAAGTGAATGGATGGTTCTTGGACTCCATATCTCAATTTTGGAAACCAAGGGTTGCATATAAAAGTTATATGTAATTATTTGCCCAAAAATCATATTAATATATGCTTTGATAAGAAACATAATTATTGGAGGCCAAAGGTTGGGTGAAATGCAAATCTAATTATATAGCATGAAACTAGACGTCATTAGCAACCTAGTGTTAACAATTGAAGTCATTTGGAGTGTGTTTGACCTCCCAAATGCATTAATCAATTTCTTAATAAAGTGTGACATAATATCAAATGAAAAATCGATTATAGGCATCATTTAAGCCAAATTTCAGCCTTTAATAGGTGTCACGCGCTCCAGACCATGATGGTCCAAGATATGATGGCTCGTCTCTGATCTGGACTGCATCCAAGGGTCGACGGATCATCTTCTACCTCTGGTTAACTAAAATGGAACCAAGCAGCCGCAGCTCACTTCCTCTCCTCCTTTCTCCCTCGTCTCTTCATCATTTCTAGAAATTTCTTCTCCTACGAGTTCCTGGAGACCTCCCGCATCAAACGAGCCAAACTTCATCACCTCCCATGCACTATAGACAAAATGTCATACTTGGCCGGTCATGGCTCCTCACCTCCACCTTTGTTTCGGCTCCACTGACATCCCCACCTATAAATAACCCCCTACACGGTTGTGTCGGCCCCCTAGCAACCTTCCTATCCCCTCAATTTTATCCAAGGATGTGTGGTGGCGGACGGCATGGAGCTTTCCCTTCTGTGCTTGTGGCACTCCTCTTTGGTGCTAGGTGGCTTGTGCATCAAAATTCCTTATATCGGTGAGTTCGTCCTTTGATTTCCTACATTTCAAGTACTTTTGTGCCATGTTTGGTTGTGAAATGCGAAAACGCCCAATATACCAAGCTTCCACCTCGGTGCCATGGTGCGACAGAGCTTGAAGAAGCTCGGGTGTCTTTTGACCGATTTGCCCCCATGCATCCCACTTTTCCTATTCTCTCGCAAAGGGCATTTTCGTCATCCGATTCTTTGCTTTTCGACCCAAGTAGCAATTACCTAATTTCTGATTGGTCGGTTTTGTTTAATTCGTAGAAAATCACTCGAATATCGGAAAAATATAAATAAATACTCATTGGAAAGCTAAAAATATTTAGAATCCAAATTTCCATGTTTTGAGTCATGTTTCCCATCCCAACTCTAATAATTAACTCAAACCTCAATTTAAATGTATAAAGTGTTATAAAAAGATAATTAAAGTGTTTTAACTCTATTTTTGACAAGAAAATATGTTTTCTCCATTAGAAAAACATTAGGAATCGTTTGGTTCTATTTCCAAACCCCAAATCCAAAGTTTTAATCCAAGGGTATAATTGTGGACATTTTACACTTAAAGTACCTTTAAGTAACCTAATACATGTATTAACCTTTGTACCTAGGTTAAAGTGAGTTTGGACCTAACATCTTAGTGGATAAGGGATAATCTAGAAAGAAAGAGTAGATATGTTCACTCTAACACCTCAGTTGGGCTTCTAATCATGCTAAATCTAGTTTTCCCAAATGAGGCATAGTTATAAAATTATTCTCCCTCATCCACACTTGATCATGCAATTTGTAACCTGATGCATAAACTTGCTTTATTTGATAAAACTTGGGTCATTGGACCCCACCTTCCTTGTTGATATGATTTAAATTTTGTCTCGTAAATGTTTCCCTTAAACTATTCACTTGAGCATCCAACAGGAAATCTTGGTGTATGAACATCCTATATGGTTATCACTTGGAAATGTTTGGGTCATTGGGCCCCATTTGAATTATTGCTATTTGCTTTTTCCTGCCAATGTAAATTGTAAGCATGATAATGATAGTTTGACTAGTTAACTAATGTAGTGTCATGAGTACAAGTCACCCATAGGGCATTGGGGTTTTAGTACCCCTGCCATAGGCACTAGGGTTTTAGTCCCCCTGCCACTTTATATATATATTGAGGTTTGGGATGTTATTTCCCCTCTCCTCCTAGTTGAGGGTGGTAGGCGCCTCACCCTATGTTAGTTTAGCTTAGTCATAATGAATCATGCTTGTTCTATATTTGACTTATATGCTTGGCAGAAAACCCATTTGAATTATAGGCCTCATGCTCTTGAACATTCTTAGTATAGAGAATCTTTATGTTTCCATTCCTTAAAATGCTTCTTGTACTTTATCATTTTGTGACACATACCTTTATCTTTCTCTTGTTGGGTGCTCCCCAATCACCCAGAACTAGGAAAAGGACTAGACCAAGCACAAGGAAACCCAGGGAAGGAATAGCGCCCCCATCATGGCAAGGTTGATGCTGCTAAGATCTTGCTAAATTATATATTATGAACTCCAAAAATAAAAGCTTTGTAATAGCCTAGAATCTCATCTACTTCTTCTTTTGGAACAATCTATGTAATAGTTTAGTTTTCTCATCTTACTTTCTTCCGCTGCTACTATTGACAATGGTTGTATTTGGTCCATGCTTATTTAAATGGATTTATTATGCATGCATCCTTCCATCACAACGTTTTTAATATTTTGAGGGATGTATTGCATTTTTTGTTAAATTTAAGTAAGGGGTGATCTCGCCTCCTTACACCCTCACTACTAACTCTCTTTTCCTCCACATTCCTTAATGCACAACTGAGTTGTTTAAAGTCAATTTTGTTTCCTTTTCCCATCAACCCAATCATTCAGAAGATCTCCATCTCCATAAATTTTTTTTATTCTTGAAATACCATCACTCCCAGTCACACATAGCTTCCTACCTATAAATACCTACCCTAAAACCTCTACACAATCCCGTTGATCAGTTTTCACCATCTCATTTTCCCTAAATTTCCCCAAAGCTTTTGTTCTCCACTCAACCTACTTGCAGCTCACCTAGCTTCATACAAAGGGGCTTCAGTCTTCAACAACCCCACACAATCCTTGAGAATGGGACCTTGTAACTTTGTGAAGTTTTTCATTCCTCCAATCCTCTCCTCGAGGAAATTTCTTGAGATTACCCTTTTCACCAAATATTTTGATGTTCAACAAAATACTTTTGTAAATCATGTTTCCAGTTTCCATTGTTGTTGTGTGTATGGTGGTTTGCTTTGATTTTTCTTATTGATTTTGATGGTTACTTGCTTGTTCTTCTAGACCCCCCTTGTGTGGTTTCAATCTATGCCACGGCTCTAGCCAAACCTATCTTGGCAAAAATGCTTGGGGAGATATGGTTTGCTTTGTGATCACCTCCTAAGATTGAAGAGGACAATAGGGCTTGGAGAAGCTAATGGTGTCCTCTGTTGGTCCTTCCTTGCATAAAATATACATTTGATTTTTACCATCATCTCCCAAATCTCTTTATACCTTGTAGGCATTTTCATGGATAGAATATGACGGTTGCAATTGTTTTACAAGATTGTCACTGTATTATTTTCTTTTGTCACAATTTATATAAACATAATCATCATTTTAGTACCTATTTTTATTGTCATCATGTTGTTATTTAATCCACCTCAGTGTCACCCCTCCACCTAATTGTGGAGACTTTCTACATGCATGGACTTTATGTGTTTTCTGATTGGTTAAAATTTTAAGATTCATATTAAATAGATACATTGTTAAAAAGGTATAAGAAAATATGTTTTGAAAAAATAATAAAATTAGATAAAGGATGGTACCATTTTGGTAGCCTAAATTAGTAGAAAAAGGTGATTTTTAGGGTTTATGTAATTCACGAAGGTTAACCCTAATCTTATATATTGCGTTCAATAGGTGGCTTGAGATAACTTGATATGGAAATAGGGTTGAACATGGATATATCTATACTCGAATTAAGGTATGTTGCATTCTACTATTCCATATTGGAAAATTGCCAATGTTTTCTCTCTCTTGATCCATTTGAGACATAATCACTATAAGCCTCTCTCTCATATGATATTGATCCATGTCATTGTTTTATCCAAAATATTTTGAACCTATCAACTTCTTAATCAATTATAATTGTAACTTGAAACATATATGTGGTGTCTTGATCATATACTCTCAAGTTGTACCGTAATTTATGAACTTGCACAATTTTGTTCCATTTGAGAAAAAACCTAAGTGCCATGTGATGGTCACTATTTTCCTTATGCTGCAACTTATTTATGAACAAAATCTATTTGATCCAGTTTTATGGTAGAAACCCTAATTGCCCTCTTTTGTGGTAGGATACTGATAACATTCATTTTGTGGCTGCTAGAGCTTATATTTTACTATCAAAACTGCCTCTAAACCTTACTTCCTCTCTATTTTATCTCATTTATTGAATAGAAATAATGCCCACTATGCTCCTGACAACATTTCCTATCTTTTGTAGAGTTTCTCTTATTTTCCCACCAAAAGAATGCTAATAGGCCTGTCCTGGCCCATCCACGACAAGTTACCCATCCTCACCCATCAACCAGTGAAGCGACACACCCTTTACCCATCACGGTCACTGCCCGATATGGCAGCCACCCGGCACGGGTCCGTCGTGTGGGAGCCCTGATGGTCTAAATGCTATTTACCCGACAAGGAGCCTTGCCTGCCATGATCTGTCAGTCGATGAAGTCTATCACGTGACACGACCACCCCTTGGTATAGCAACCCGCCAGTCTTTACCCGACACGATCTGGTGTGATTTACTCGCAACTCGGCATGCAACGACCTCCACCAGCCATGTTGGGAAACAGACGTGTTGACCCTCTCCCACAGCCACATTAACAGAGTAGACAAAGGACACATGGCCCAATGAGGGCTGCAACACCCAGCAGACGTTGCTTATAAATAGAAGCTACATGACTCTGATGGGACGGATCGCAAACCTAGGGAGCTAACTCTGAGAGCACATGAGCTAGTGTGTTGAATCCCAAGTCATGTCGGGTGACACTAGGTGAGAACACCCCCAACCCGAGAGGGGCGGGAGGAGTTCATTTAGAACTTGACCCAGAAGCAGCAGTAGAGCGATACAGCCTTCAAGGCCACTACAAGTGTGTTAGGCTACTAGCAGGGTTTCAACCCGAGACAGTCTGCCCGACATGAGGAACTGAGAACCTAAGTCAAAGCTAACCCGACACATGTCCTAACACGATATGATATCTGTCCTGATATGGCCTATCCATTACGGCTGCATCTCGACAGGGCTTGCCGCCCGATACGGCCATATCTGGTAGGGAGTCCTATCCCGATGCGCCCTATACCCGTCACAGTTCATGACCTGACACAGTTAAGAACCCAACACAGTCGTATCCCGATAGGGATCCTGCCCGGTACCGGGTTAGCTTTACCTTAGGGGTCCGCTGCTATGTATATTGACCTCCTACATCAAGGAGGTCGATACCTACCTTCCCTATTTCAGCAATTTACTTTCATTTACCATTGCATTGTAACTAAACCTTTTTATCTCTTTATGCTTATGGAATCTGTGGAGTTTATTTCATATTGTTCTGTGTATGGTTCCTTTTTGTTGGACAATCTCTTTATAGCATTTGGGCTCTAGTCTCTTCTGCTTGGATCACGCTTTTGACTAGCTATCGAATCGTGTTTCTTGTTTTGACTCCCTTGAGAGAGGGACGTTGTAAACTCTAGAGCCTGGTCTGATTCGGGTGTACGAGAGTACCCAGGATCAGGGTTGCCCAGGCATATCTTTCCACTCTAGTCTATGTTCAGTACTCTTGAGAAAGAGAATTGGTGCATAGTTAGAGGCATCCTCTTTGAGAGAAGAGGGTGCAGGATGTATCTCATTGCTGCTTGTTATGGTTAAGTTTTCCTCTTTTGTGCTTTACTCTGATGATAGTTTTATGTCCTCGGTTTCCAATATACAAAACCTCTATAAAAACTACTAAACCCTAAAACCTTCTTCTTCTTCTGGTAACTCCCCTTGGAGATAGGCTTTTTGTTTGATTCTTTATAATTTTTTTTCGTCATATCAAAACCTTATCCTTAGACCTTTATCAACGTCCTTAGACAAGTAAAACTTGAGTTCTAAAGCACCATTCTTCCTATCCCCATGTTCGACCCCGAACTATTTCCACCCTGTGCTAGTTGCAAGGTGTCTTAAACATTTGGGTACTATAAATGTCTAAAGTTTGATAAGCTAGACATGACTCCATCCTTGGACCCATGTTTAAGGCTTGTCAACTTTTTGGTGCCGTTGCTGGGGATAGGCAATGAAACCCATTCTACGGACTCGAGTTTTACTTGCACTTTGCCAAAAACCCTGTACATATGCACATAATACTGCACATATTTACTGCATGTAGTTTATACAGCATACTAATACCTTTACACTTTTCTTTATTTCCAGGTACTTTCTCACCTTTTCAAGCCATCTTCGTTTCGGACAAGTCATGGTTGAGCAACCTCCGGAAGCCCGCTCCCTACGCTCGTTTGTCCAAGTCCAGGAAAATGAAGAAAGAAATCCAATGGTTTTGCAACCCCTCAACGTTACCAACTTCGAGTTGAAGCCTTCTTTCCTCCAACAGCTACAACATAACCAGTTTGGCAGGAATACTACTGAAGAAAACCCGTACGCCCATCTCACAACTTTTAAAAGGACTTGCAACATCTTCAAGATCAATAGAGTTCTAATATTACACATCTACACACAATGCTTCCCTTTCTCTCTAAGAGACAAAGCGTTGTAGTGGTACACAAGTCTGCAAGATGGGAGTCTTCCTGATTGGGAGCATCTCGCTAATTCATTTATCACCAAGTTCTTCCCCATTGAAAGAAAAATCAAGTGTCAGAACAAGATAACGAGGTACTCACAAAAACCCTCAGAAAACCTACACGAGACCTGGGAGAGGTTTCAAAGTTACCAATAGGAGTGCCCACATCATGGCTTTTCTGAACCTAAGTTGATCACCACATTCTATAATGGGATGTGTGTCGCAGAGAGGAAATCCCTGAATGTTGTAGCTGGCAGTGATTTTCTAGGACTCAGTGCTCAGAGGGCTAGGGAAATTATTGATAACATGGCCACTATCAGCAGGACAATGAGTACGACCGAGGGTCTATGAGCCATACCACTCTGGGAGAATCCAAAGTGATGGAAGCCCTCGCGGCTAAGTTAGACAGAATAGTAATCGATGTCCAAACCCTGAAGGAACAGGGTTATAAAAGAAAAGTAAGGCAGGAAGTGGTGAGGAGTTGTGTCACCTGCGGAGAGCCAGACCACCTGTCTGACTTTTGTCTGCAAATAGTCGTTCAAGGAGATCTTGATGAGGACAGTACAGAAAATGTCAGTTATGTCCAATACCGATGCCCTGATCACCCTGGTATTTCCTACGATAACACCAGTGCAACTGAGAACTCTCATTGGTTGGTGGGAAGAAATCCCTCGGGAGGACCGTCACACTAGCAGCGTCAAATAGGGTTCCAGTATCAACGGACTTCCCAGAAGAACCTATCGTAGATACCATCTATGATGACTGAGTTGATGTCCTTCGCTAAGAAGCAGAATGACCTTAATGAGAAAATGCATAAAAGCTCCATGGATAGCACGACTTTGCTGAAATTGATGCAGTAGCAGATGGGAGGTTTTTCAGCCCAGATAGGGGAGCTCCAACAACATAATAAATAGATCGACCAACAATTGGCGAGCCTTACCCAGACCATCAATCATCAGGTGGGATGTTTTCCCTCCAATATCAAAAACAATTTGCATGGACATGAGACCACAAAGATGGCCGTTTTACGATCAGGAACAGTGGTACAGCCAGCTATTAAAAAGGAAGCAACAAGAGTGACAACACCAGCTAAGGAGGTTATCCAAGAGGTACCAGAGGAAGTCCCAGCAAGGTTAAGGAAAGTGACCAAAGAAAGAGCCAACGACATTTCTTCGGAAGAACGTCCGGACAAGTACGCACCTCGCGTACCTTTCCCACATAAGTTGGTGAAATCCCAGCTTAAAAAGAGATACGAGAATTGTATGGCCGCGATAAAGAAATTACACGTTGACATCCCATTTCTGGATGCCATTGAGGAGATGCCTACTTACGCCAAGTTTCTAAAAGATCTAATTTCAAGGAAGAAGACAGGTGAAGATGTTGAGACCATAAAGTTGTCATAGATGTCCAGTTCCATGGTAAAAGAATGTATGTCGTCAAAGAAGAAAGATCATGGGGCCTTTTTCATCCCCTTCCAAGTTGGGGATAACATAACCTGTAAAGGTCAGGGTGACCTAGGGGCAAGCATCAACCTAATGCCCTTATCCCTTGCCAAGAGGATTGGACTCACTGATATGCTAAGCACCAACATGAGGATTCAGCTGGTGGATCACACCTTTACCAGGCCAATCAGAGTAGTTGAGGATGTTCCCATTCGATTTGGGCGATTCTTTATACCATGTGATATAGTTTTGATCGATACAGCAGAAGATCCCAACTGCCTTATTATCTTTGGGCGAACTTTCCTAGCAACCGGCTGGGCCCTCATCGACATAGAGGTGGGTATGATTATGATCAGGGTTGGAGGAGATCATATCAACTTCAACATCAGAGATTGTATGAAAGCCCCTTCGTTCTTTGAATCCTCTTATTTTGTTGAAAGCTATCAATAGCTATGCAATGAAATAAGGGAAGAAAAGTCCATGGTAGACCCGCTGATGCGCGCCCTATCTGGTGAGGCATAAGAGGTCGAGGATCTGGAGGTCAAGGAATTGTTGGCATTTCTAGAAATTGAAGGTTCGTCCGAAGAAGAAGACCCTATGGAGGCAGTTATGTATGCTGCCCTCCGTAAAGACCCCACTGATGAACAAGAGAAGGATACCCCATCCGAGTTGAAAGTTTTGTCGAGAGTCTTGGAATACTATTTTCTAGATGAGGAGAATATGAATCTGGTGATTATCAACTCAAACTTGACTGATAGCCAAAAAGATTAGTTGCTTGAGGAGTTGAGGCTACGGAGAAAAGCCCTAGGTTACTCAATCAGAGACCTGAGGGGGATCAACCCTTCTGTGTGTATGCACAGGATCCACCTAAAAGAGGACTCCAAGCCGTATGCCCAGCCATAGAGGAAGTTGAATGAGAAGCTCAGAGAAGTGGTCGGTAAGGAGTTTGTCAAACTCCGAGATGCAGGAATAATCTATGCCATCAGTGATAGCACGTGGGTAAGTCCAATCCAAGTGGTTCCAAAAAAAGGAGGCATAACATTGGTTAAAGGAGATAATGGAGTCAAGGTCACTACCAAGACGGTGACCGGCTGGCAGATGTGCATCGATTACCGAAATCTCAACACCGCCACCCGCAAGGACCATTTCCCCCTCCCATTCATCGATTAGATGCTAGAGCACCTAGCCCATCATTCCTACTTTTGCTGGTTGGATGGGTATTTAGGGTTCTATCAGAGCCCTATTCACCATGACGATCAAGAAAAGAACACCTTTACATGCATCTACAGAATGTTTTCTTTCAGGAGAATGCCCTTTGGGCTTTGTAATGCACCTTCCACCTTTCAGCAGTGCATGAATGCCATCTTCGCCAATTTTCTAGAGGATAAAATGGAACTCTTTATGGACGACTTCAGTGTTTACGATAGCTCTTTTGAATGATTGACTTAATAACCTATCTCTGGTGATGAAGAGATGTGAAAAGCAAAGTCTTACCCTTAATTGGGAAAAGTGTCACTTCATGGTGCAAGAAGGAATAGTCCTAGGACACAAGGTGTCCAGCAAAAGTATCGAAGTTGATCGATCCAAAGTGGAGGCAATAGCCAAGCTTCCTCCTCACACATCTATTACAGGTATCTGAAGTTTCTTAGGTCATGCCAATTACTATCGGCGGTTCATCAAAGACTTTTCAAAAATCACAAAGCCCCTTTCCAATCTGTTGATGAAAGATGTCAAATTTGATTTCATAGATGAGTGCATGAAGACGTTCTCCACTCTGAAGGATGCTTTGGTATCCGCACCCATTCTCCAGTCCCCCAACTAGAATCTTCCATTCAAGCTCATGTGTGATGCCAGTGACTTAGCCATAGGTGCACTCCTTGGACAGAAAAAAGATAAAAAGCACCACATGATCTTTTATGCAAGTAATACCCTGGATGAGGCACAACTGAATTATGCAAGTAATATTTTTCACACTGACCACGGGGCCATCAAGTACTTAATGCAGAAGAAAGATGTGAATCCCAGGTTGTTGCATTGGGCATTGCTGTTACAAGAGTTCGATCATGAAATAATAGATAAGAAAGGTTCTGAGAACGTGGTCTCTGACCACCTTTCAAGGATCTGGGTGGAGTACGACCACCCACTACCAATAAATGAAAGTTATGCCGATGAATCTATCTATGTTTCCCACTTGGCCGACCCTGAAGGGCCATGGTATGAAGACTTTTGTAATTACCTAGCCTACAAACAACTACCCCCAGAAATGTCCTACAATCAAAAGAAGAAATTCATCTCTAATTTGAAGAACGATTACTGGGATGACCCTTTGTTGTTTAGGCATTGTGCCGATGGGTTATATAGAAGGTGTATATCGGAGGATGAATCCCCGAAGATTCTATTTGAGTGTCATTCCTCCCCCTATGTAGGGCACCTAGGAGGTGAAAGGATCACAATCAAAGTAATCCAGTCATGCTTTTATTGGCCGACTCTCTTCAAGGATGCTCATGCTTATGTCAAGTCTTGCAGTGAATGTCAAAGAACCAAGAACATTTCCCCTCGGAATGAGATGCCACTGTCAGAATGGATCGAGGTTGAAATCTTTGATGTGTGGGGGATATATTATATGGGACCCTTCCCCTCCTCCTATGGTTTCAAATACATCCTTGTTGTAGTTGATTACGTCTCTAAATGGGTGGAGGCTATACCCACCACCACATGCGATGCCAAAGTAGTGATAAAGCTCTTTACTAAGATAATATTTCCAAGGTTTGGAGTGTCGAGAACCGTCATCAGTGATGGTGTATCTCACTTTGCAGAAAGGTAGTTTGTATCATGTTGCATAGATATGGTGTTTGTCACAAATTCACCATGCCATACCACCTGCAGACATCGGGATAGGTTGAAGTTTTCAGTCGACAGATCAAGTAGATCTTAGAGAAAACAGTTGGCAAGTCTCACAAGGACTGGTTAATTAAGTTAGATGATTCTCTCTGGGTGTACAGAACTGCTTACAAGACATCGTTGGGTACCACACCGTACCGCTTGATATATGGGAAAGCTTGCCACCTACCCTTTGAGTTGGAGCATAAGGCATACTAGGCCATCAAACGTCTCAATGTGGACCCAACGCTAGCTGGAAAGAAAAGGTTTCTTCAGCTCCACAAACTTGAAGATCTGAGGCTTCATGCCTATGAAAATGTGAGGATATACAAGCTGAGAACCAAAGTCTGGCATGATTCCCACTTGAGGAAGAAAGATTTCAATGAAGGTGATAAGGTTTTGTTATTTAAATCTTCTATTTTCCTTTTTCCAGGAAAATTGCGGACCAGGTGGTCTGGACCATTCATAGTAGGAAAGATATATCCATCTGTGATGATGGAGCTTTATGATAAAGATGATCCAGCAAAAGTTTTTCCAGTCAACGGACACAGAGTGAAGAGGTTCTATGAAGACGAAGCCTTCATGAGACGATCAGACTTGACCCTGAACAAAGATGAAGTGACCCCAACTAGAGGAGTATAACAAGATCCGAAGATGTCGAGCTGATGATAGAAACCACAACGCTCCTTGAGAGGTAGCCCGAGCTTTTACTTTCCGATAATAGGATGTTATTTCCTTTTCCTACAAAGAATACTATGAACAATCTCATTGTAATAAGGCCCGAGTCTGTGCCTGCGCCTGCGCCATGAGTGCAGACTCTGTTTCATGGGCCACCGACTTAGTTTAATTGACTTGGTGAGTAATACTATCTGAGGCTGAAGGTTACCCTTAGGCCCATGATGTTTTACCCATCAAATGCCTTATGATCTTTAGTTTTTCTATCCTTGTTTTTGTTTTTCCTTTAAGCCCTTTTGCTAGCATATCAGACATGAATGATACCTTTTTCCTTGATTTTGCTCAGTGCGACAAGTTCTACAATATTCATGTTGCCCAACCCACCCTAATGAGTATCAGGCAACCCCTTAGTTTCAATTTTACATGGTTTTGCACAGGCATGTCGAGAAAAAGATGTGTCGTGCGATATGCAGCCTGGGCTACCGTATCATCCAGGCCATATCGGTTTGCATGCCCCGTGCTTGTAAGGTTTATCCTGGTTTCCCAACACATGTGTTGGGCAAGCCTATCGCCCAGCGCATCACCCCACTGCACAATGTGAGTGTCACACTGACCCTTGTCGCGAAAGGAATGCACCAAGTGGCATATATCGATCGACACGCCTTTACTTCCTGATACGTGTGTCGTGTGATGTAAAGCCTTCTCAAAATCTTCATGATGCGACAGATTAGATAGGTTTTACCGTTCTCTAGAAGATTATTTTTGTGCATGCGCGACACGTGTCCTGGTTTTACCCGTTTTACCCCGCTCACGGTCAGCTACTCGAGTTTAATCGTGTCGGGTTACCGAATTACCTACTTTTTGCTCCCGTATCGTGCATTCTCTTCACCATTCTAGATCCCGTATCGGCCTTCGTCTACCGACCTTTGTGTCATGTTAAAAAAATCTTCTTGCCCGATACAAGTAAAACTCGATGCGCCTTACATATCGCTTAACTTTGTGTCGCACAGACCGTATCAGCCAAACCGTGTCACGCGCTACCTTATCGTGTTCTGGCCCATGTCATGTAGAACCCTTTGACGTGTATCGAGTTTTTGCTTGTCGCATGATAAGCGTGCTGGTTCTTTTTACTGCCTTTATTTACATCGGTCTTTTTCCAATGTCACATGACACCCATGTCACGCGACACGACTACAGCCGCAAAGACCTCAAGCTCACGACGTTGACTCTATCACTCAGTTTATTATGACTCATGTCAGGCGAGACAAGTATCGCCCAACACAACACATTGCACTTCATTTCTCTTATCACGTATAGATGCATCGGGTTTTCAACCTTGCTACACGATGCCCATATCGCACGACACCCTATCGGGCACCTGTACCACACAAAATCAGTTTTGAGAAAGCCACCCAATATCGGTCTATCGCTTAAATCATATTGCCCAGACCTTGTCGTTTCCTCGATGTCGAGCTAACCTGTGCGATGTTTTTACCTCCTGCCCGATATTGGCTTGTGTCGAGTACCATGTGAAACATATCGGTCTTTTGGTATCAAGAAACTACATATCGCGCGATATTTTTTCTTGAGAACCCAACCCGATACCGGTTTTAAGTGTATCGCCCAACCCGTATCAGGCAACACACCCTCTTTAACCTTCTGCCTGGTATTAGACAAAAGTAGTTTGATTAAATAGCTTCTTTTTATTTTATTCCCTTTATCTAATAATTGTAGAAAATGGCCAGCACCAGGCAGACTGTCGTCCAAGTTGATGAACAAAGCTGAAGGTTCAACCCCGAGGCCAAAAATGAAGCCACTACCGGAAAGAAACACCCAAACCCTGAGACAATTGGGCCATCTGAGGCTGAGAAACATCCCAAAATAGAGGCACTTCCGACCCCTACCATGACAACAGAAATGGAGGCCCTGGCCCACTCACTAGGCCAGTTTGTGC
Organism: Alisma plantago-aquatica; assembly: GCA_963693085.1. Lineage (NCBI taxonomy): Eukaryota > Viridiplantae > Streptophyta > Magnoliopsida > Alismatales > Alismataceae > Alisma > Alisma plantago-aquatica. Next base: position 1,794,717,689 of record OY856409.1, read on the forward strand.
CCAGAGATGAAGAGCAACAACGGCGCTACACGGAGTTGGCGGCAAAGGTCTATCGCCCAACCCAATTATGCCACCAAGCATCCTTCCGCCAAATCGGCATCTTCGATAGACTTGAGAACGTCTTAGTAGCCGCCGGACTATAGAAGATTTGCTTCAGCTACACTACTTCCTACACCAATCTCATCAAGGAGTTCATCTCCTCCCTCCTCCGAGTTCCAAACACTCCTAAAGAGACTAAAAAGTTTGGTGGAGTGGACAGATTATAAGGACGCCTCTACAACGCTGAGCATATCTCAGAAAGGCTACTGAATGAGATATTCTCTTCCAGTGAAGCTTAGAGAGAACTATTAAATAACGGTGCTAGGATCACCGAAGGTGATGACTTCGACCCAATCGCGCTCTGGAGGAAGTTGACCGGCGAATCCTCGTTCAAGCCAGGGATCAAGGTGACGGTTGTTCACTCGTGCTTCTGGAGGATTGTATACAAGATTGTGGTGAGCCTCCTCTTCAGTAAGTATAAAATGAGCAACTTGTATACTACAGAGCTCCATCTCATCTTGTATATGATGGAGGGAAAGACAATCAACTTGGGGTGGTTCCTGCTAAATCGGTTGCACCCAATAAAGGACACCACCAAAGAGTACAACATGGGGGGGATCGTCAACCTAATTGCAGCAGGGTTGGGTTACCCGAAGGAGCCGCTCAGCCTGTCACGAACTCGGGACGACGACAAGATCGATATCAAGTTCCTCACAAGGGCGAACATCATCAAGAAGGAGGGTCACCACTTCTTCTACAAGTTCGTAAGGATAGACATCCTCTTGTCCCTCCCACTCCACATCAATTATGATGTGGAGAAGCTGGTCTTCACAAAAGAAGAGATCAAAGTCACAATCGTCAAAGCCAGCTACGCCATCACGAGGGCCATCTAGCAAAATATGGCTGCAAGAGGAAGGCATGCACCCCTCGAAGCCCAGTGGGACAAATCATAGGCAGTCATCATCGATGACTTGCATGTCACCACCACCGCCAAGCCGACCATCATCGCCACACAGCTAGCAGCCACCGCTCTGGTGGTCACTGTTACCGCCACCAAACCAGTTGCGGCAACCACAACAATGCCTGTAGAGGCTACAAAAGAAGTGTTGACCATCGGGGAGGTCTTCGACACCACCGGGGCTGCTACAATGGTCATAGCCCCGGAGGCCACTGTGGGAAATGAAATAGCCATAACGCCTAAAGCTTCAACCCTGCCAGAAATGGCAGAGGCATTGGTGCAGCCGGATGCCAGTAATGAGGCGTTCACTGAGCTCTTGGAGGCGGAGCTCAGGGCTGTACAGCCAACACTGACATTGCCACCATCTATGCCGGCGATCGCTATGGAGGAGGATGCCGAGAGATGGATGGTAGATCAGCATCTGCCTACTCTACAACCTTCTTCGCGACCCCAAGTTGAAGAGGCGGAGGTGACCATGAGGGTGCCAATGCCCCGTGCATAAGCTACACCCTCGCAGACACTCCAGATGGACTCATCATTAATAGACGATGCTCATTCATTGGGCCACACCACCAATGCGAGAAGCACGTCATGAAGCCGAAGCCGATCAGTGTTGATCCCCTCCTCATTGGGACATGCTTTCAATTTTGAGTTTGACAACTTGCGAGAGGTAACAAGCAACCACACAGCTACTTTGCTTCCCTGACCCACAAGTTTCAGGTCTTTCAGATGAGACAGAACGAGTAGGAGTTCCAGCTACTGACTCTAGTTGGTCTCCCCGGCCAACTAGAGGCATTGAATAACACGATGCAGGTGACACTCCAATGTCTCGACACCATTGAGTGAAGGCGAGATGAAAGGGACGGTCACCACCGCTCAAGGCATCCCAGAAGATCACCATCACTTCCAGCCCCCAGCTCTCCACCATCATTGTCATCATCATCCTCTAGTTCGTCGTTATCATCCACCTCCAGCAGGCCCTCCACAATGCTCTAGGAAGAGACGATGAACAAAACCACTAATGTGGCTTCAGTAGGACAAGAGAGTGTGTGCGATATAGATACATCTTCTCCCTCACCCCCACTAGATCCAACTGAAGATGAAGAAGAAATTTCTATCAGTCGAGTAGAGGGTTCATCTCAAGAATCAGAGGGAGAAAGGGGGATCTATATTGCTCGATCGCTAAGCAGTCCCCTAGAGTGAGGACCTCGATGGCAGATGCATTTTCTGTGCTGTTAGAGATCCATGTCTTCGAGATGGCCGATTTTGATAGACGCTCCATCGGCTACCTATCAATCTGGGACCAAAAACTATTGAATATGGCCTTGAGGCCATAGGAAGATGAAGAAGTTGTCGTCTGGAGCAACAGATACTTCTCAGTATGATGCAGAGCACTCCAAGACATGTTCCGCTCAGAAGCCGTTATAGGGAAGATTCTTTTTAGAGTCCTGGAAGGCACAATGCTAGAGAATGTCACCATCAGGACAGGCTGACAGCCATTCTACAATGCCACTCTGGCCTTGGAAAGAAGACTACTAGCAGGGGCGTACGACTCAAAGCAGGTGGCCGACATGCTACAGCATATCAAAGAGCACAATCCGTGCCTGGTGCTGGCCCCTTACAAGATTAGGAAGCATTGGTTCCTCTGCATGGCAGACCTCCTCAACCATGACGTCACACTCCTCAATTGTTGCACCGCGGAGGTCCCACATAGAGGACACATCTTCGTACACCCCGAAGACAAGCACGTCAGACTTCTTCCTCTACATATTCACCGCGTGATAAAGTAAGGAACCCAACACCACATCGGGGTCTAGAACTTCTACGCCATGTGAGACTTCCCAATCCAAGAAGAGCCCGGTAGTAGAAATAGTGCCTTCATCATCCTGTGTGCAATGGAGCTACTAAACATCTTCAGATTCATAAGGCAGCTCCAGGACCAAGACTTCTATCAACTAAGAATCATATATGTGTTGTTACTGATCAAGGACAAGTGCTATTTCTGAGACGTAGAGCTTCCAGAGGAGCTGTTGGAGATAGATGATGAATCTGAATCTTCTCAACCTGGCAGCCCTCCAAGGGAAGAAGTCAACAACGTAGACGTCTATGGGATAGGAAAGTAGATAGAAGTTCTGCGGACCGCACTCACCACTGAAGGAGACACTACTGAAGGCGAGTCTGCTTCGCCTGCCGTCTCTCAATCCCTAATCAGCAATTTTGACCATTTCACGTGCACATCTCTATCTCAGGAATAAGTCAATGAAATTCTTCTCAGACTCGCTGATTCAAACAACGTAGACATCATATATGAAAAGGATAACACAGTGATCCCCCTCAATGACCTGTGGGACTTGGTCAAGGCAGAAGGATGTCTAGCAATGACGGTGGTGTCAGCTTACATCCCCATCTTACAAAATAAGTTTGAACATGCCTACATCGCCCACCTGATGTTGTTCAATGACATGTACCTGGCTAATGAAATAGGAGCGCATCAGCTATTTCATCTCCAAATGAAGAAGTGCATGACGTGCATCATCTTCCTACCAATGCTACACGACAACCACTAGACACTCCTGATGGTGTACACCTATCCACGCATCAGTTTCTTCTACAACAGCTCTGAAGCCACCAATGACTATTCGACGGAGTGTACATCCATGTCGATAACATCCCTCAAGCAGTTAGCAAGGAAATATTATGTCGAGGTGGTGTCTTTGATCCAGCTGTATCTTGAAAACCTGGCAACCAAGTGGCACAAACTCCAATTCTACTATCGCAGTCCACTACAAGTTCCATTATCAAATGACTATGGTGTCTACGTGCTACACTGGATCTACTACGCGATAGCCCTCAGACAGACGCTAGATAAGCTCCACAATTTAGGCTACCATAGCCAATGCAGAGAGTATGTGATGGAGCTATTATCTGTCGAGCGAGCCTGCATTCACTGAACCCTCACTGATCTATGACTATCCTTTCCTATATATCTCACAACTCTGGAACAGAGTGTGGGGTAAGTTTGGGGGGTACTCCATAGCGTCAGTGAGGGAGGTACTCAAAATCTTTCCCCTTTTGCTCTTTTGGTTTTCTTACCATACACTGTGTATACATGTATATATATGACTGATAGAAAACAATACATACACAACTTCTTGTCTCTCAAAAATTGTACAAAACATATTATAGTGAAAATTTGGTACAACTTCTTCCAGTTTGTTCTCTCTGTATCTAAGGTGGTGCATATTTCTATTTTGTTCTTTCAAAAATGCAGTCTCAAATGACAAAGGCTACAAATTTTCTACGCCAACTTTGAAAAATAACCTCACAACAACTAAGAGATGTGCATGTGAAGGAAAAAACTGCCCAAAAAGTAAACTCTTTTTCTTTTCCCCACCCACCAAAATCCCAAAAAGAGAGGAAAGCCTTATGAGAGCGAATAAAAGCATGAAAGTTGTGCCCCCAAAAAAATGAAAAAAACACTAGTCTTCCCAAAAGTACCCATCTTTAGGCATGGTAGATCTGGGACAGTGGTATGTAGGATGTGAAATCACTTCTCTAAAGCCAACCGGCTTGGACTACAGGGACCACTTGCCTGTTAACGGGCCCTTACCTGGATGGACCAATGGGAAGCTAGAAAAACCCAAAAAGCTTAAGCCTTCCCAAAAACCCCACCTTCTACTCCCAAGTTGTTTGGTGTGAAAGCTAACTTCAAAATCATGTACCAAAAGTCTTGTCGGAGCTGAAGAGAAAATTTTTGCTTAAATAAGGTAGGAAAAATGAAGTCCATTGCTCGTATCAGACATAATTTTCCTCAGGGCGTCTCAAAAATTCTTTTAACCCCTTATCCAAAGACTATGTCTGCTTTTGAAGAAGTATTGCAAATAAAGTTTTAAAATAAGTACAAATTGATTGAGGAAAATGAAAATGCTAAGTTTGGGGGAGATGATAACACCCATATTGTGGTTTCTAGAGCTTATATTTTCCTATCAAAACTACCTCCAAACCTTACTTCCTCTCTATTTTATCTCATTTATTGAATAGAAATAATGCCCATTATGCTCCTGACAACATTTCCTATCTTTTGCAAAGTTTCTCTTATTTTCCCACCAAAAGAATGCTAATGGTCCCATCCTGTCCCATCCAAGACAAGTTACCCATCACGGACCATCAACCAGCAAAGTGACACACCCTTTACCTGTCACGGTTGCTGTCTGATATGGCAGCAACCCAGCATGGGTGCAGCGCGTGGGAGCCCTGATGGTCAGAACACTATTAACCCAACAAGGAGCCTTACCTGCCATGATCCGTTGGTCGAGAGAGTCTATCGCGTGACATGGCCACCCCTCGGTACAACAGCCCACCAGAGTCTTTACCCGGCATGATCTGGTGCAATTTACTCACAACCCAACCCGTGACAGCCTCCTCCAGCTGTTCCAGGTGACATACATGTTGACCCTCTCCCAAAGCCACATTAATGGAGTAGACAAAGGAGATGTGGCCCAATGAGGGCCGCAACTCCCACCATTCGTTGCCTATAAATAGCAGCTACAGGACTCTGATGGGATGGATCACAACCCTAGGGAGCTAACTCTAAGAGCACATGAGCTAGTGTGTGGAATCCCAAGGCCTGTCGGGCGATACTAGGTGAGCACATCCCAACCCGAGAGGGGCGGGAGGAGTTCACTTTGAACTCGACCCGGTAGTAGCAGCAGAGCGATACGACCTTCATGGCCACTACAAACATGTCGGGCCGCTAGTTGGGTTTCAACATGAGACGGTCTTCCCGACCATGCCTGACATGAGGAACTGAGAACCTAAGTCAAAGCTAACCCGACACATGTCCTAACATGACACGATACCCGTCCCGATATGCCCTACCCATTACGGTTGCAGTCCGACAGGTCTTGCCGCCTGACACGGCCATATCGGGTAGGGAGTCCTATCCTGATACACCCTTTACCCATCACAGTTCGCGACCCGACACAGTCAAGAACTCGACACGGTCGTATCCCGATAGGGCTCCTGCCCGGTAGCAGTTAGCTTTACCTTAGGGGTCTGTTGCTATGTATATCGACCGCCTACATCAAGAAGGCCGATACCTATCTTCCCTATTTCAACAATTTACTTTCATTTACCTTTGCATTGTAACTAAACCTTTTTATCTCTTTATGCTTATGGAATCTGTGGAGTTTATCTCATATTGTTTTGTGTATGGTTCCTTTTTGTTGGAAGATATCTTTATAGCATTTTGGCTCTAGTCTCTTATGTTTGGATCACGCTTTTGACTAGCTATCGAATCATGTTTCTTGTTTTGAATCCCTTGAGAGAGGGACATCGTAAACTCTATAGCCTAGTCTGATTCGGGTGTACGAGAGTACCCAGGACCAAGGTTGCCTCGGCATATCTTTCCACTCTAGTCTATGTTTAGTACTCTTGAGAAAGAGAACTTGTGCATAGTTAGAGGCATCCTCTTTGAAAGAAGAGGGTGCAGGATGTATCCCACTGCCACTTGTTATGGTTAAGTTTTCCTCCTTCGTGCTTTACTCTGAAAACAGTTTTATCTCCTCGGTTTCCAATATACAAAACCTCTATAAAAACTGCTAAACCCTAAAACCTTCTTCTTCTGGTAACTCCCCTTGGAGATAGGCTTTTTGTTTGATTCTTTATAATTCTTTTTCATCATATCAAAACCTTATCCTTCAAACTTTTTCGACGTGCTTAGACAAATAAAATTTGAGTTCTGAAGCGTCGTTCTTCCTATTCCCGTGTTTGAACCCGAACTATTTCCAACCTGTGCTAGTTGGAGGATGTCTTAAACATTCAGGTATTATAGATTTCTAAATTCCGATATCCTAGACATGAATCCATCCTTGGACCCACATTTAAGGCTTGTCAGATACTTATATGTTTTAATTTGGTGATGGAAACTTTTATTATGACTAAATTTTGACTTGCCTCTACATTATTGCATGCTTATTGATTCACTAGTACCAGACTTATACAAAACTCTGAATGTTAGGTTTTACTACCCTAGAGTTTTATTCGCATGCTAAAGTGTAATTTTACACCCATTTGTTTATAAATAGCATGCATATTTCATCCCAAGGTGTGTTTTCCACTATTACATTTTAGGGAGCTTGGTTGTGTGCCATTCTCTATCACATTTTCATTTATGTGTCCTACCAACCACTATTTTTATATTTACACTAGTGTTGTGTATATCTCACTTGCATGATAAACTTATTGTTGGTTATTTTTGATGGGTTGTGTGCCCTATATATAATGTGCATGCCTTTATGACATCCTTTAGAATTGTTAAATGGAAAGTACATCTTTTGGATATCTTAAATAGTTTATCTTTGATATCCAATTGGATGTTCTATTTCCCTCTTTGTTGGAATCCTTGATAAATTTTTATTGAACTTTCACCTAATATTCCTCAATCTCTATTTACATGAACATACCATCTTTGATGGTGATCATTTCCACCTTTCTTCTTTCGCTGGGTTTTCTTCGAACCCCATAGGTGAAGAAGACTTTGGAAGGATGACCATGATAATTATGACATCTTATTTTGTTGGAGATAGACTTTAAGTTTATACTACTCTCCTCTTTGTTGTTATATTTCATCCTTCACATAATTTCCTTATGGTTGACCTATCATGTATCTTGTAAAATAGTAAATATTCATTATATTATATTCCACTACTATACTTGTATGTTGTTCATTCAAGAAATGAAAAAATTCACACATTCCAATGCACATGTTAGTGTGTTTGGATTAGATGGGTTTATTCATCAATTGAGTAAGGAGTGGACCTTCTCTTGGATCCCTACCCTTACAAGATGGTTTCAGAGCCTTTCCAGGCAAATTATGACTATTTCAATTTTATCTCCCCTAAGTAAAACCCTTACCCTGCATGGAAACCCTCTAAGTGGGATGTTTACCCTAGAATATACCTATGTTGTCCATGTGAGGATGAATGAGAGACATTGAATTGGATGAGATACATATGATGATCATAAGTCATTAACCCTAATGTGAGAAAATCATATGTTCTCATGCCCTATAAATGTGGGTTATTTATGATATATTACTGTGATATCATGGGGAATGACTTTAGGGTAAAATGAAGTTATGAAGGTTATAAAGTAGTGGAGTGGTGATGTTGTTATGTAAACATTGTGACTTGATTCTTGAATTTATTTTAGACCATCTTTAGCTTTATATCACAAAGTTTTCATTAATATATATTTTTGTAATATTATATGTACAAGAAAGTTTTTTAGATTTTATCAATGGCTTATTAAAGCTAAGTCAAAAGAAGGAATATAAGTATGAAGTTTGATAGAGAAACCCTATAAATAGTCACAACAAAACTCTATTGTCCTATATTTTAGAATGGAGTGATGACTAGGAAGATGTGGCAAGCATCTAAGGTTTAGTGACCCTACCTTCTTGTCTCCATTAGGTTGTGGAGAGTTGTACTTAGTAACATGATAGATGCTAATTTGAACCCCATGGTTGTTATGAGACATGAAGAATTACACCATTTTAATGAAATCATCTAGTTGAAGGCATGACTTATGAACATCATAAACATAAAAAGTAATCATGAAAAGCATCTACATATAACCCTAATGCTTATGAAGTTGTTTAATTGGCTTTTTATGTAAACCCTATTAACTGGTGGAGTGTAGTTGTTTCATTGTGTAAGAATGGTTATATTTCAAGGAAAAAATCCTCTTCAAGGGGTGGAGTGTTGTAACATACTAAAACCTACCTTCTAAATCCTTAAAACCCTAATTATATGAATTAGGTACATTTGCGCATAGTTATTAAGATAAACCCCAAACAATAACATATACACTCTCATAGAAACATAAAGGGCTTAAGTGACCTTAACATAATGAAAACAACCACCAAGTAATGCTTAGACGGCTAATATTGATGACTCATAAATAATTACATGTTTGCATTACAACAACTCTTACACATAAAATGAACTGATAAAGTGTGAAATATAATCCACAAATCCATGTAATATTGAATGTCAATCTTTGTATAAGTAATAATATGTGCATGTAAATATGTTAATGTATCCCAAGCCCTCAATAATGTAACTAGTTTAGTTTATATGTTTAACAGTGATGGAAATGAAATTAAACATATCCATATTAGTAAGAATGATGAGAAACACTATGGTGGGCCTAAAAAGGAATATATGGATTTGTGGATAACTAGATTTTCCATAATGGAACCATTATATCATTACATAACTTTAAAAGGAATACGGAAAGGGATATGGAATTAAATAATGAATAAAGTTCCATATGAAATGTAAGGATAGTAGGTCTTGTGGGGATAATTTTAGAATGAATCTAATTCTAAGATTTTATCCATAGATATTTATTTGGTGAATAAATATTTAAATAACATCTTTTTACCCTTAATCCAATGAATAACCTAGTTAATAATATTAAAAGATTGAGAGCAATGTGATACTCAAATTCCTCATGTTTAAATTAGTCTAAGGGTAAATTTGAATAATCCTAGATTCTTTAGTTACACTAGGGAAAGAAAATAAAAGTTCAACTGTAGAGTATTAAATAACATAATGATGTAACCCAAAAGTGGAAACTGATGGCAGTCATATTATGCATGCAAAAATTAGCCTAGCTACAAAATTTCATATAGATTCAATCACCCTCTCTATCCCATTTTCTTGGAGAGGGGTCCTTAAATATATATCCCAATCTTAATGATATTTTGATTGAGTTGTTGAATTCTTAGTATTTTCCCTATTGAGATAAAGTGCCCATTGTTACTTGGATTATTCTCTACTTCCCTAGATTTGCTTATATATGACCTATTATGACCCATCAGATGTTTATCCAAGGGTCACCAGTTTATCTCCTACCTTGAGTAGGACACATTAAGAGGAGCTTATAGTGACGTTGGTGATTCTCCATCTATACTTCCCTTTTCTCCCCTCCTCACACCTTCTCTCTTTCCCTCCACATTTCTCATGAATAGTCGAGTCATTTGAGCCCTAAGTCAATCAAGTTTCCTTTCCCCATCATCCAATCAATGAGAAGAATTTTCATCTCCCTAGTGTCCTTCTTCCCCTTAAAATCATATCTCTCCATACTTCCCAGAGACTCCCCACTTATAAATACCTACCCCAAAACCTTAATGCAACCTATTGATCAGTTTCTGCCATTTCATTTTCCCTCAACACCTTGGATCATATCATCCTTATGCAGCCTACATGTGGCTTCCACCTAGGGTCCTACAGAGGGGCTCCAATCTCCACCATCTCCGTGCAATGGATGAGAACTATACCTTGTGTAAAGTTGTATGTTCCTCCAATCTCCTCACTCAAGGTACTTTCTTAAGTTTTCCCTTTTCACTAGTTATTTTGATGTTCTACAAAATCCTTCTATAAATTTATATATCTGGTTGTCATTGCTATGTTTTTATGGCCACTAGACTTTGAGTTTTCATCTTGAGTTTGGTAAATACTTGCATGTTCTCCCACTTTCCCCCCTTTTTGTGGTTTTGATCTATGTCATAACTCTACTCGGACCTATCATGGGGACAACAGTTGGGGAGTGATTGTTCACCTCGTGACCACCTCCTAGGATGGGAGAAACTGATAGAGTTTTGAGAAATTGATGATGTCCTCCCTTGGTTCTACCTTGCATCAGTGATTACATTTCATTTCCTCCATAGTACCCTGAAGCCATGTGATTCTCATGGGTGTTTTGGTGGAAAGAAGAAGCTGATTGCCATTTATTTTACAAGATTTCCCTTAATTTTGTTTTTTTCCCTATCATAGTATATGAGTGTATCCGTCTTTCTCTACTTGTTTTAATTTTAACCATGATGTTCTTTGATCCAAGTTGTGTGCTTGGATTGTTGTAGGCCCGGGCCAATTGGCTAACCCTAATAGGGTCACTTCAACATGACCAGGCCATTGTGGATATTTCCTACATGCATGTATTTCCAATTTTTTAACGATTGATTATAGATTGTGAGATTCATATTATATAGATACAATGATTGAAAAAATATAATAAAATATGTTTAAAAATAATAACACAATTATATACATGATGGTACTATTTTGATAACCTAAATTATTAAAAACAAAAAAGGCATTTTTAGGGTTTATGTTATTAATGAAGGTTAACCCTATTCTATATATGTGTTAAAGTAGGTGGCTTGAGATAACCTAATGTGGAACTAGGGTTGACCCTAGATCTATCTATACTACAACACATGTATGTTGCATTCTACTATTCCATAAAGCAATTATCAATGGTTTTTCTCTCTTGATCCATTTGAGATGAATTACTTTATAAACCCTCTCTCTCATATGATATTGACTCTTTTGAGTGTTTTACCTTGAAATTGAGCATGTGATTTTTTTAATATGTTGCATTTGCAACTTGAAACCAATGTCATGTTTTGATCATCTATTCTCAATTTGTACCTCAATTTATGAAATTGCATCAACATTGCCCCATTTGAGAAAAGAAAACCTAATTTCCATGTGATGTTCTATATTTGGCTTGTGATGTATCCTATTTATGAACATGATCAAGACGATTCACATTTATGGTAGAAGCGCTAATTTCCTGTGTTTGTGGTAGAAGGCTAATGTGTTAGAATCTTGTGATGGAAACTCTTATTATGACTATACTTTCACTTGACTCTACATTATTGCATGCTTGTTGATTCAATAGTACTAGAGTTATATAATTCTTTGGTTTTTGGATTTTAATACCATGGGGTTTTATTTCACTTCTAGAGTGTGCTTTTCTGCTCATATATTTATAAAGGGCACATGTATTTACACTCAAGGTGTGCATTTTCCACCCAATGTTATACTTTTGGGTTTGTTTCCATTCTCTATCGGGATTTGGGTTGTGTACCATAACAACCACAATATTTGTTGACTGTTGATGGGTTGTGTTCCCTAAATATAATGTGTATTCTTTTATGGCATACTTTGAAATTGTTAAATGTCATGTAAGTCTTTTAAATATATTATATTGTTTCTCTTTGATATTCACTTGGATGCTTTATTTTCCTCTTTATTGGAATCCTTGATAAAATTTTATTGTTTTCCTTTCCCGTATATTTTTCATCTCTATTTACATGCACATACCAAATTTTATGTTGAAAATTTCCACCTTTCTTCTTTTGTGGGGTATGCTTGACTTTGAAAGGATGACCATGATGAGTATGACCTAGCCACTATATCTATTTTGTAGGAGATAGACTTGAAGTAGCTTAGGTTACCATCTACTTAGTTGTTGTAGTTTTTCCTTCATGCATTCCACATGTGGGTCACCTAACATGTATCCTTTCTCGTATGATGTTGCTATTCTTGTATGGCACTTTTCATGAACTAAAAATAATATACCTATTCTAGAATACTTTTTAGTGTGTTTGGATTATATGGGCTTATTCATCCTTAGGTAAGGAGTGCATCCCCTTCTAGGTTTCACTCCTTACAAAACCTCTTGTTCAAGCAATTCTTATTTTTTGGTGAATAGGTTTTGCTAGGGTGCCTAGTGGCTCATACTTCCATGAAACACTTTTTGAGGATTTTGCCATGCTCCATCCAATTTATGGAATATACAGGGGTCAAGGCCTATTATTGATGACTGATATGTGCTTATGATTCTCTTGACCTTAGTCATTTGTCCTATGTGCAACCTAATTGTCTTCTTCGTGCCTGAATATATCAAAATTACTGATCATCGTGCCCAAATATGAGGCAGTGGTGTAGGGATGAAGGAACCACCATGTTTTCATATATCTATGGATGCCCTAACAAGAGTTTAAAAGAGGCATTGATCTCCATTATAATAGATTTTTTCTTATATAGTTTTGGATCCAATTGGGTATTTAGATGAACCTCTCCCATTGACTTCTTTTGAAGATCTGTTAAAGGTTGCTACTATGTATTAGTATCCTGGATTTTGCTTGGCTTGTTACCAAGTTTGAAAAAGGTTTTAGGGGACAAAAATTAAGTCTTATGTCCTTGTAGAAAAATACCAGAGGAACCTTCATGTCACCATGCTTAATTGTTATGTATAATAGGTTGTTGGAATCAGGGTTGGTTGGAATCAGGGAGGAACAAAATATCTTGTGAGTTAGCATTATAGATCCATACTCAGTTTGGTTTCATGAAATACATGAAAAAGAAAAAGGAAATCTATGTAGGGATGTGAACAATTTCAACCAAAATTGTAAAGTGATATTGTGGATAGTAGAGATGTGCATCCTAACAATTTAGTTACATGATATTTCATTATAGGTTTCTCAAAGAGACTTCCTTAACATACAACTTCTTATCCTTATACACATGTAGTAAGATGTGGATGCCTTTTCTTAGTCAGAATCTAGGATGATTGAATTAAGTGACTCACATTACACATGTAATTTGTATAGGAGGTGAGGTTCCCTTTTGAGGAATCAAGTATGAAAAATTTTCCAAATTTCTTAGGGGTTCCTCTAGTGAGAGTGATAATAGGTCAAAATCAAGTCTACCAAATGTTCCTCAACATGGATGACAAAGAGGGGTATGAAAGGCATTTTTTTTGTATATATTTTCTTGGGGATAAATATAGAACTGGTTCATATCTTATTCTTTGATCAAATAGCTAGGGCTTATTGCTTATTTTGGCTTTATACTCAGAGGTGATTTGAGGTTTTGGACCAGTTGTGTTGATAGGATGTCGGTCTTTTATAAGGGTTTGTTCTCCTCAATGATTTTAGGAGACCTCATGAGTCCATCCTGGGGGCTTGAACTCAGAGGTGATTTGAGGTTTTAGACCAGTTGTGTTAGTATCAAAACCTTCTCGAAGAAACTACCAAAAAGTGAAAAAAGAGTTTCCACAATCTCCCCATTGTTTTGATGTTTATTAGGATGTGGCTCATTTATTCTAAAAAAGATATCAATAATAGATCAAGATCAGGAACGGTTGGCCCAATTAGTTTTGAAGATATGGGTGTACCCTAATCCTTGCCTTGTGTGGTCATGACCTAGCTCAAGCTTTTACTAAAAAAAGTCTTATCGAGGAGCCAAAATTTATACATCATTTAAATCCTATCTTGGGTTTTAAAAAGAGTTTTATCAAGACCAATATCTTAGTTGGGCATGATGTAGCTCATATTTAATTCTTTTTACTAAGATTCCATTATTTGGGCAGAATACCATTTCCATATTGGGTTTTCAGGGGGTTTAGTGAGACCAATGGCTTACACATGCATGATGTAGTTTGTGTTTTCAAAAAGGTTTTTACCAAGGATCTGGAATTTAGACAACCTTCTAGATTTATCTTGGGATTTGAAAAGAGAGTTTTTTTATATCAATGCCTTATGCAGGAATGATGTAGTTCATGTTTTCCAAAAATATTTTTACTAAGGAGCCAAAAATTGGACAACACTCTAGCTCTATCTTGGCTTTGAAAAGAGGGGTACATTAATGCATGAGTCAGAAAAAAGACATCCTTACTTTATCCTTCATGATTTTAAACAATATATCATCGAACTCCACATACTTGTTCCTACAGTAGGTGAAATGGTTGTCCTTAGCTCTTCTAGGGGTACAATATATTGCATTCCTACAAGAGTCTTCGAGTTCTCTAGGCTAGGGTACATCCCTCAATATACCTCATCATCACATGGATTGCAATCAAGATCTGATATGGGGAAGTGGGTTTGGGTCTATAGATTATCTCACTTATGCATGGTTCCTTCCAATAGTAATACCTTGGTGACATTCATAGCATTCAGTGTGAGTACTACTTTTGCGTACTTATCACCATACTATTATATAGAAAACAACTCAAAATATATTCAGATAGAATGAGATGTTTAGTAATACGATCTCTCCACATTTAAAGTTCTGTGACGGGTGTATTTAGCCAATCATACTAAAAGAACTATGTAATATCTTGAATGTATACACTAGTTTCATGATCTTTTCCTACATAATCCTCCAAAAAATAGTTTAACATATTCAACCCTGGTTGAACATTCTTCAACCATCGACATACATCCTTGCACTTAGGACCTTGCAATTCAAACATGTGAGTAATCAAAGTAGGTGCTAGAAGCTTTGGAGGAGGAACATAGGGGGATTCTCAGATATTATGGTCTAGTAGTATTCTTGTATCAATTGACATCATATAGAGACAAATAGAAAATACCCAAAAATACAAACGCAATATACAATTGGCATACCTTCTTATAGACAAACCACTCTTTAGGCTGCACCTCCTTCTGTCTCTCCTACTACATTGAATTTTAGGAGAGGTATCAACAATGGCGTGTCTTTCATTGGTGGATAGGGAAGTTGGAAAGACACACATATTGTATCATAAATCATTGGATTATAGTGTAAAGTCTCATCACCACATCAAAATACTTCATCCTCTGCCATGACGCTAAATTGAGGTTCATAAACTGTAAGATGCCCTTTGTATCCACCAAAAATTTTATATAGTATTATATATACCAATGATACAACATATACATATATAGAGAGAGATTGAATTGTTAGAGTATTATATCACAACAAACTTACATTGGTTAGGTCTAGTAGGTCCATGGGAGTTCTTCCCATACCTCATGTTCCTCATCAGAAGAGCGGCATAAAACAGTCTGAGTAGGCTGATATTGAGAAGGCTGGAAGTTTTTCATTTCTTCTTGTATTAGCTCATTATCTCCTCCTACAACATACTATCACTCTTGGCAGATTTATGTGGCCGCTCTAATTAGCCAAATATGCTTTTTGTTCCACACCAGCTCCTATGCCCCTAACATGGCCATGATGATCTTGATTACGGAGAGCATTTGTCAGTTCATACATTCAGCCCTCATGGATGAACTTTCCTTCTTTTCTTTGCTTATGGATCTCCCACCAATCATCATCAATGAAACTAGTCGGTAAGACCTAACAATAAAAATGAAAACAAAATGCATTGTCAGAGTTGAACTTTACCACTTTTAAACCAGCATGAGCAGTTGTGGGGTTGGGAATTACCTCAGATTTGTTTGTTTTAGCATTTATCCACACCTCATATCATAGTAGTGGATGTGGGTTTTGAGCTATGTTTGATTATTCCCTAGACAATTATCATTTTCACTTATTTTGGCAACAAAAGGCATACCCACTGGGATCCAACTGATAGGCATGCACATTCTTTGCATATCTTTCTTTTTAAGCCACATGTGTAGTTTGGTTAATCTAAAAGATATGTTAATTACTTAATACCTTGAAATCATCTGATTTGTCATAAATGTATATTAAATTACTTAATTCCTTAAACTCATTAGCTTACCTTGAAACACAAAACTGCTCCCACACATTAGCATCAAGATATTTGTATTTCAAAGTGGCATGCTTCTTCCTTTTGTCATTATTTATGTGTTCTCTTGTCATACTTCCTACCCCTAATTCTTTTTTTTTCATTGCTTCTCTATTATACCTTGCATTGGTATATTATGGGGTCATCTTTTTCTGTGAATTGGATATCTGAAACACACCCCAAGTGTGTTATTTATGTAAAATTTAATGGCACCAACTATGTTCTATGGGCACACTCTTTTTAGATTTATGCACACTCCTCTGGAAAACTGAAACATCTGATAGATCTACCTCCACCAAAGGAAGATAAATCTAACAAAAAGAAAACTACTAAGGAAGCATCTGAGAAATTAAATTCAGATTTTAAGAGGTGGGCTAAACATGATTCACTAATTCTCTCTTGGATCTTGAATAGTTTTGAACCATATATCTCTACTAATCTTCTCTTCACCAACACTGTCAAGGAGGCATGGGATCACCTTGCCCAAGTATATTCTAGTAATGGAAATGCATCCAGAGTATTTGATCTATACAAGCATTTGCAATCTCTAAAACTTAAAGAAATTTCTGGCTTCTCCTACCGCTTCCATACCTTCAAAGGTATTTGGGATGAACTAAATATTCATCACCCCTTATCATTTGACTTTGTTAAAATTCAAAAGCAACAAGAGGAAATACAACTTTGTCAATTTTTAGCATCTCTACTTTCTAGTTATGAAGTTGTTTGTCGGAAAATTCTTTCCTTTGAACCCTTGCCGACATTAGATGATGTTTATTTTCAATTGCCTCGCTCTATCTCTTCTGCTCCTACTACTGAGGAGCATGCATCCCTTGTTTTTGTTGGACGAGGCAATCCTAGACATGGCCATGGGAAAAGTCTCAATAATAGTGGGTGAGGATCCTCTTCTTCCTCATCCCAACCCATATATTGTAACTTTTGTAGGCGAACAAATCCCACTAAAGAAAAATGCTAGAAAAAGCATGAGAAACCCAAATGGGAAAATAAAGTGTCAACTTCTGATGATGATGGAGATTCTACCTTTGTTCCTTGTGTCATTAATCCTCAGATGGTGACACTGAGTCCTTCTGACCTTGATAAATTAATCAATGTCATTTTTTCTCTATGATTACTCCTCAAGCAAACATTGCCCAACACTCAGATGACCCTTTATGTCTTCAAGCTTATTCTACTTCATCAAAATATGATTGGGTTATTGATATGGGTGCTACAGCTCACATGACTGGTAATGAGAAATTGTTTACTAATCTGAAGAAATTTACTTCCCTCCTATGCATCTAGTAGATGGGACCACATCTCTAGTTATTAGGAGAGGGGATGTGAACAACCACCTTAAATATGTCTTTTTGTGCCTAAATTCTCATTAAACTTGATGCTTGTCAATAAAATTACCAAAACTATAACATGCAGTGTAACCTTCATTCCTTAAATTGTCTCTATGCAAGATCTCAACATGAAGAAGATGATTGGTGGGTATATGAAGGTGGAGATGGTTTGTGTTACTTCCGGATCTTGTCAAACCCTACAACTACTCTTGTGGCCCAGTTGTGTTCTCTTCATCAGTGGCATTTGTGATTCGGCCACCCTTCTATCTCCATATTGAAGTCTTTATTTCCAACTTTGACTACTGAGAACTTTTCATGCAAGTCTTTTCAACTTGGAAAACATTATTGAACAGTGTTTCCTCATTGTCATAACAATAGAAGTCTGAGTTGCTTTACTTAGTTCATTTTGATGTTTGGGGACCATTTTGTATTGCTAATCATGCGGGTGTTCAATATTTTTCTGATGTTTGGGGACCATGTCATATTGCCAATGGTGTAGGTGTTCAGTATTTTGTTACTTTTATTGATGACTAGTCTCATGCCACTTGAATCTATTTGTTAAAAGATCATTCTGAAGTTTTAGATGTTTTATCAAAATTTGTTAAATGAGATAAAAACTCAATTTTTGCTACTCTCAAATTTATCTGCACTTATAATGCTTTTGAATATGTGCAACATAGTTCTCAAAGATTTGTATTGCCAAAAGAATCATTCACCAAACTTAATGTCCTTGTAATCCACAATAAAATGGAGTTTCCTAAAGGAAGAATATACATCTTCTTAATGTAGTTCACACTTTCCTAATTGAAATGGAATTACCTAAATTTTATTGGGCTGATGCAATTATTTTAGCTAATTATCTCATCAATCTGATAACATCTTCTATGCTTCAATATAATATTCCTTACAATCTTCTTTATCCTCACAAACCTATCTTTTCTTTACCACCAAAAGTTTTTGGATGCCTATGTTTTGTTCACAATAACCAACCTAGAAATGATAAACTATCACTTCATGCTTTACGATGTTGTTTTCTTGGTTACTCTCATACAAAAAAAAGGTCTAAATGTTTTGATCATGTTGCACATCCTTTGTATGGCAGTGCGGACATCACATTTTTTGAAGATACAACTTTCTTTTCTGAACCAAAATTAGGGCAACTTCCAACTATGCCCATTCCTGAACCTAATTGTCTTGCACTTTACATGAAGTATCCCCTACTTTGACATATTCTGAGACTGATGGTCCACCACAAGACAATGATATTGTTACTGACTCTATTACAACTTCTAATTCTAAAATTCCCATTGCATTACAAGAAGGGTGGTGGTCTAGTGTTAGATATTGTATTTCCCAACATGTGTCCACAGATCATTTAAATGCTTCCATGGCTAAATTTATTGCTAATTTATCTACAATTTATATTCCTAAGAATGTTCGAGATGAATGATACGCTCTGGATAGAAACAAGCCATGGATGAGGAGATAAATGCACTTCACTCTCGTGGAACAAAGCACCTTGTTGGTCTTCATATAAGTAGTAAACCTATTGGCTACAGATGGGTTTTTATTATGAAATATTTGCCTGATAGGATGGTTGAGCATCTAAAAGCCAGACTTGTTGCTAAAGGATACACACAAGAAGCTTGGATTGATCACTTTGAAACCTTTTCCCCAGTTTCTCGTCTTAATTTGGTTTGCATTCTGATTTCTATTGTTGTTAATAAAGGTTGGACCTAACATCAACTAGATGTTTAGAATGCCTTTTTATATGGTGATTTGCAGGAGACTGTCTATATGTCAAACCTACAAGTTATGTCACTAAGAGGGAGCACAGTGGGAAAGTATTCCTTCTAAAGAAAGGCATTTATCACCTCAAACAAAGTCCCTAAGCTCGGTTTGACAAGTTATCTCTTGTGTTGCACAAATTTGGCTTCATATGGTCTCAATCTGACCACTCTATATTTATCAAAACCACTACTTTTGGTGTAATTGTTCTTATTGTTTATGTGTATGATATCATCGTGTCTGGCATCGTTGTTTCTAGAATTGTAGATACAAAGCTATATCTTATGAAGCATTTTATTACCGAAGACCTTGGGCATCTACGGTATTTTCTTGGCATTGAGGTAGGACATAACAAGGATGGAGCATCTTGATCACAGAGGAAGTATACTTTAGAATTACCTAGTAAAACTAGAATATTTAGTTGCAGGCTTGTAGTTTATCCTATGGATCAAGCTCATGATCTATGGGAAGAATCTACTCAACCTTTAAAAGACAAATTTAGTTTTAAACGCTTGGTTGAAAAACTTCTATATCTTACTATAACAAGACCAGATATATGTTTTTCTATCGGTCTTCTTAGCCAATTCATTGATTGTCCTAGGCAGTGTCACTAGGACGTTGTATGTTGAGTCTTGAGATATTTGAAAAATGCACCTGGACAGGGACTATCTTATGAAAGAATTGGGCATCTAGATGTGGCTAGATACTTGGATGATGATTATGCAGAATGTAAATTTGATAGGAGATTCACCTCTGGCTACTATACCTTTGTAGGGGGTAACTTGGTTATATGGATAGCAAGAAACAAAATTTTGTTGCCCAATCCAGTGTAGAAGCTAAGTATCGTGCTATGGCACATTCTACTTGTGAGCTATTATGGATCAAATCCATTTTGTCTGATTTTGGATTTCCATCACTGATGTTATTCTAATGTACTGTGATAATCGTGATGCCACCTTCATTGCTAGTAATCATGTGTTTCATGAAAGGGCCAAGCATATCGAGGTGGATGACCATTTTCTCTGTGATTATGTGCTGACTAAGAAGATCACTACACCCTTCATGCCTACAAATGAGCAAATTGCTTATATTTTTATAAAGCCTCTCTCTGGAAAAAGAGTCGCAAAGGTATGTAGCAAGTTGGGCATGATTGATATCTATTCTCTAGCTTGAGGGGGAGAATTGAGATATATATTTATCTATATTTTTTATTCCCTTTTAATCCTTTTTACTTAAGTATTATGTAATGTGGGCCTTGTTGACCTAGAGGTTATACATTGCCTATATTTTGATAATGATTTAACCATTACATTCATATGTATCTAATATGTGTATTAAAGATTGATTTCAGGTATTAGGTACATGAAAAGGATCCCAAATCCAAAACCCTAGATTTACTCAAGTTCAAGTCAAAGAGCTACAAGTGTGTTTTTGTGGAAATCTATGTAAATGACCTTAGAGCACATCTTTAATCACTTGTAATCATGACTTGACTTGTAACTAAGGTGAGAAAATTGATTGGGACATAAAACACCAATGTTAGATCACTTTAGATGCATTTTCCAAAGATTGACAACAGGCTGTCAATCGGTCGAGTTTTCACCAGGACAAACTCAGTCGATCCATCTTGGTCAGTTTTCTGGAGATAGCATTAGTCGAGTTATGTTTACATAGAACTTGACTAATCAAGTGCCTGAACAAAATGATCTTTAGTGATCGGTCGAGTTTACCCAAGACAAACTCGATCGATCATTTGAATATCAATTTTGTCTTTTACTTGATCGGTCGAGTTAACTTTATTGAAACTCGACCGATTGCACTGTATGAAAATTGCATTAAAAAGTGATGTGACCGTTGGTGAGTGTTTTGAGCAAAAATAGAGTCATTTCTTTGAACAAAAAATGGCTATTTTCATATCCAAGTGTCCCACAACTCAAAGGGGCACCCTCAATTATAAATAGACCCCTTGGAGTTCATTCCAAGGCTACTCATTCATTGCAAACTTAGTCCTAGTATATCTGAGAGTGTTCTAAGCGTTTAAGTCCTTTCTTTCTCTACCTTCAAGTCAAATTCGTGAGTATGAGTGAGATAGGTTCCTGTATAAGAGAGCTACTCCTTGTATTGTTGTAAAGCTCTCCTCCTCCATCTTCCAACCTCAATTCCTATTGAAGTCGAGTTGAAGATCCCTCTCCAAGTTAAGGAGAAGGAGGTGTTGTTCTTCAAGATTGAAGAAGGCAAGTTGCTCTAGGTCTCCAAGTGAAGGAGATAGGTGCTCCATATCTCCAAGTGAAGGAGATAAGCAAGGCAATGCTCAAGGAAGATAGGTAATCCCTTGAAGGTAGAAGACTTGAAGAAAGGAGTGGGTAAGTCCATGTTGATGGCTGAAGACTCCATGGTTCAAGTGGGTAAGCTCCTTCTATAGGTTGAAGATCTTTGCTTGAGGTACTAAGCCCTTGGATGTGTGGTTGTTGTGTCTTGTAATCTTATTGTGGAATATAAGAGTATCAAGATGGAAAATCCTAGAGACTAACCCACTCTTGGTAGTGGACTGACATTACTCCTAAGTTTAGGACATAGAACCACTCTAAACCACCTGTCCAAGTGCTTGTTTTTCACTATCTATCATCCTTGCTATGTATGTTAGATTAGGACATCAAATTGCTACTTGTTTAAGCTTTTCAAATATATAATTTGGTGGTCTAATTTATCTTGTGAGAATTTGTGAAGCTATATTCAACCCCCCCCCCCCTTCTAGAGCCCATTGATCCAACAAGTGGTATCAGAGCAGGTCTTCTCCAAGCTACTTCAATAAGTAGGAGAAGATGGGTGATTCGACACTTGGTTTGCTTAACCTAGAAGGAAGCTTCTCCATGAGACATCCATTCTTTGACAACACCAACTTCCTCTATTGGAAGAAAAGGATGCAGTTCTACCTCCAAGGTGTGAGCTATGAAATGTGGAAGATAGTCCACCTCAAATATGAAGATCCAAAGGGGGACATCACCACATGGACTAAAACTGAAATGAAGCATGCTCAACTCAACACCAAAGCTGTGAGCATCATCTACGCCACCCTCACTCCATCTGAGTTCAACTGGATCTCCTCATGGGACACCACACATGAGATATGGCACAAATTATGTGTCACCTATGAAGGAACCAAGCAAGTGAAGGAAGCCAAGATCTACATGCTTGGTGGTCTTCTAGAGAACTTCAAGATGAGTAAGAATGAGAGAGTGGCTGATATGTATACTAGGCTCAATGTCATCATAAATGGATTGGCAACCCTTGGGAGTGTGCTAGACAAAGGCACCATCAACTCTAAGATCTTGAGATCCCTTCCAAAGAGATGGGAGCCCAAGGTGACATCCATTGAAGAGGTGTACAAGCTAAGTGAGCTATCAACTGAGGAGCTGGTTGGTAATCTTCAAGCTCATGAGCCTAGGCTTGACAAGCAAGAAGAGGAAGAGAAGAGAGAAGAAAAAGAGTCCAAGAAGATAAAGGACACAACCTTCAAAGCACAAATTGAAGAAATGGTGCGGCAACAACAACTTACTTTGAAGTCCCCCAGCCCTTCCTCAAGTGAAGATGAAGGCCCTAATGAGCACAAGGCAAACTACTCAAAGGGTAAACACTTCAAGAGAAAGCCCTCCTCTTCAACTCCAAGGTGCTATGAGTGTGGTCAAAAAGGCCACTACAAGAGTGACTACCCCAAGGCCAAAAAGAGCTATCACAAGAGCAGCCACAAGAAAGATAAAGAGTACAAGAAAGAAGGTAAGTACAAGAGGAAGGACAAGAAAGAAAGAAGATCAAGAGATGCAGCCCATGCAGCATAGGAGGAGTCTTCTTCAAGCTCCTCAAGCTCCGAAGATGGATAATGCCATCTTGCTATCATGGCATCTACTAGTAAAGATGTATGTGAGGTAAGTGAGGTAAGCAAGGTAAGTGATGTAAATCTATTAGAGCTGCCTAAAGAAACTATCATTGATATGCTAAATGAATGCCAATCATCCTTTACTAAATGCAAATCTAAAAGGAAAAGGTTTGGCAAGATAGTTGATGATCTTTATGCTAAAATTGAAATCCTTGATAAAAATGAAAAACTGCTCCTTGATAACATAGACTCTTTACAAGGGCAATTTCTTGACCTTGAGCTTCAACATAATGGAGTAGAAGTTGAGAATGGTGTATATCTTAAGAATATTGAAAATCTTAAGATAGAAAACCAAAAGTGCCTAGTTGAGCTTGATGGTCTTAAAACTAAAAATGTAGAACTCAAACTCATGGATGATGCTAGGAGAAATGAAGTTTATGCTTATGAAAGAGATTGTTTTGCTTAAATCTAAAAATGCCAAATTGCTTGCTGAAGTAAATGACTTATCCTCTAGACCTATCTTGAAAAGTAATGAAGTTGCTAGCATAGCTTTAGAAAGAGATTCCCTTCATACTAAATCCCTCTGTCTTGAGGCCGACCTATTGCATGCTAGAGATGATCTTGTTATTCTTTCTACTACTGTCATTAACCTTAGTGATGATAATGCCAAGTTAAGATCTTCTTTGCAAAAGTTTCTCTCGGGAAAGAAATCCCTCAATGATGTCCTAGAACACTATACAAAACATGTTGGTACTAGCGGTTTGGGATATGATGGGACTGCTCCCAATGGTAAGAAAAAGAGCAAGAACAAGGGTAAGAAGAAGAGTGTGGAACCTCCTATCTTCCATGGAGAGACTTCCGGCTCTAAGAACCCTATGGTTTGTGTTCATTGTAAATGTGATGACCATTACTCTACTTATTATCCTTACAAGCCTAAGGGGACCAACCCAAAGATGAAATGGGTCCCTAAGCTAACCCCGGATCCCAAAGTTTGAGTTGGGTTCCGACATCCTTCTTTCTTGTAGGTTAAAAAGAGATAGATTGTTGATGGTGGCTATTCTAAACATATGACTGGAGAAATCAGCCATTTCAAAAAGTTCATAAAAAAGAAAGGAGGATCGGTAATATTTGGAGACAACAAGAAGGGTAAGGTCATAGGTGAGGGTGATGTGGGCAATGACTATGTATTAAAAATGTGTTGCTTGTTGATGGCCTACATCACAATTTGATTAGTGTTAGTCAACTTTGTGACAATGGAAATCTTGTGTTGTTTACATCTTTAGAATGCTTGATTCTAGATTCCCTCTCCTACAATGTTATATATAAGGGAATTAGAAATGGTAATCTTTATGTTATTGTTCTTGATGCTCTTAAGCCCATACTAAATAGATTCTTGGTAGTGGATAAAAATGATATTTCTCTTTGGCATCGCCGTTTGGGTCATGTGAATATGCATCAAATGAAGAAATTGATCAAAAAGGGCTTGGTTAGAGGACTTCTCAAATTGGATTTTGAAAAGGATGAGGAATGTCAACCTTGTACACAAGGGAAACAAACCAAATCCTCCTTAAAATCCAAAGGAGTCATGAGTACAAAGAGAGTTCTTGAACTTCTTCATATTGATCTATTCGGACCAATGAGAACACAAATGCTTCGTGGTTCCAAGTATTGTCTTGTTATTGTTGATGATTTCTCTCGATATACTTGGACCTTCTTTCTCATTTCTAAAAGCGATACTCTTGATGTTTTCTCAAGCTTTTGTAAATGGGCTAAAAATGAAGCTTCTTGCCGAATTGTTTCTATCTGTAGTGATCATGGGGGAGAATTTGAAAATGATTTTTTTGAGCATTTTTGTGAGAAATCTGGTTATTCGCACAATTTCTCTTCTCCTTGTACGCCTCAACAAAATGGGGTTGTAGAGAGGAAGAACAGGTCACTACAAGAGATGGCTAGGACCATGATTCTTGAGTATGACACTCCTAAGAAGTTTTGGGCTAAAGCCGTTAGCACCTCATGCTTTGTGCAAAACTGAGTTTTTACACATCCTTCTTTAAAGAAAACCCCCTATGAACTATGGTGTGGTAGAAAGTCGTCTATTGATTTCTTCCATGTTTTCGGATGTCCTTGTTTTGTTTTAAACATGAAGGATTCTCTTGACAAGTTTGATCTGAAATCTTATGAGGCTTTCTTCCTAGGCTATAGCACTACTAGCAGGGCATATAGAGTATTCAACATTGAATTGTCTAAAATTGAGGAATCTATTAATGTTAAGTTTGTTGAAACTAACCCTGTTGTTAGCAAGCATGTTGTGGATAATGATGTTGTAGATGACTTAATTCCTATCTTAAAAGATCTCAACATTGACAACAAAGGAAAGCAAGTGATATAAGAAGAAAAAGAAGAAAAGAAGGATACTACTCCTCGCTTTGCAAAGAATCATACCAAGGAGCTAATCATTGGCAACCCTTTCAAGAGAGTGAAGACACGAGCTGCATACAACAAAGAACAAGCAGATAGTGCCTTCATCTCACAACTAGAGCCAAAGAACATCAAAGAAGCCCTTGGTGAAGATGAGTGGATCCTTGCCATGCAAGAAGAGCTGGAGCAATTTGAGAATAATTGTGTGTAGACTCTAGTGCCAAGACCAAGTGATAGAAAGATCATTGGCACCAAGTGGGTCTACCGCAACAAGCTAGATGAGCAAGGCAAAGTGGTAAGAAACAAAGCAAGGTTAGTAGCACAAGGTTACAACCAACAGGAAGGTATTGACTTTGATGAAACTTATGCTCATGTTGCTAGACTTGAATCCATTAGAATGCTACTTGCTTTTTCTAGTCATAAAAATTTCTTGCTATATCAAATGTATGTTAAAAGTGTGTTTTTGAATGGTACAATCGAGGAGGAAGTATTTGTTGCTCAACCTCCGGGCTTTGAAAATGACAAGCTATCTAATCATGTTTATCTGTTGCAAAAAGCTCTCTATGGACACAAACAAGCACCTCAAGCTTGGTATGAGAAACTACAGAACTTTTTGTTAGATAATGGGTATGTCATGGGAAAAGTTGATTCTACCTTGTTTCTAAAACACACTTCTAACAGTTTTCTTATTATTCAAATTTATGTTGATGATATCATTTTTGGCGGAACTGATCTTGATCTTTGTAAGGAGTTTAGTTCTCTTATGCAGAGTGAGTTTGAGATGAGCATGATGGGTGAGTTGACCTTCTTCCTTGGATTTCAAATCAAACAAAGAAAAGAAGGAAACTTCATCAATCAAGGCAAGTACACAAATGAACTACTCAAATGCTTTGGGATGGAGAATATGAAGCCAATGGATACACCCATGTCCAACACCGCCAAACTTAATAAAGATGAAGAAGGTGAGAAAGTAGATGAGAAGATCTATAGAGGTATGATTGGAAGTTTACTTTATTTAACTGCCTCTAGACCTGATATTATGTTTAGTGTTGGCTTCTGTTCTCGCTTTCAATCTAGCCCTAGAAAATTGCATCTTATAGTTGTCAAGAGGATTTTGAGGTACCTAGCCAAAACCCAAAATTTTGGACTATGGTGTCCTAAATCAAGGGATTTTACTCTTAGAGCATATAGTGATGTGGATTACGCAGGTTGTTTGGTTGATAGAAAGTGCACAAGTGGCACTTGCTTTCTCTTAGGACCATGCTTGGTGTCTTGGTTCTCCAAGAAACAGAGCATTGTGGCATTATCAACTATTAAGGCTGAGTACATTGCAGTCGGGAGTTGTTGTTCCCTGGTCCGATGCATGAAGCAAATGCTCCAAGACTATAACATATTTTTTGATGCTTCTCCTATCTTTTGTGACAATACTAGTGCAATTAATATTTCTTACAATCATATATTGCATAGTAGAGCCAAACATATAGAGGTTCGCCATCACTTTCTCTGTGATCACATTGCCAAGAAGGATATCTATATCACGCATGTGAACATGGAAAATCAATTGGCAGATATCTTTACCAAACCTCTATCTAGAGATCACTTTAATTTTATTCGATCTAAACTACTTATTGTTGCTTTGGATGATATTGCCAAGTGATCTAGCTAGTTGTCTCTTTCCTATATGTTTGCTCATGTCACTCTTCACCTTGTTTTTCCTATATATGCTTAAATGTGCCTAACTTGCTTGTAAACATGCTTAGTTTTTTCTTGTTTTTGGGTTTTTATTGAATTCCATGTTTTATCGCAAAATAGTGCCCAATGATGAGCTAAATGTGCCTAAGTATGTTAATTATACATAATAGAATTGAAAATTGAATTTAATTGGCATGTATATGGCAAGAAACTAAGAATCTGACTTTTAGGTCAGGTTGACCTTCGATCGAGTTTCCACCCTGAAAAACTTGACCGATAAGGAGCCGAGAGTAGTTCTTTAGTGGACCGTTCGGTTGAGTTTCCCATACATAGAACTCAACTGATCCACGGGCTGAGCCATCTTAAAAGTTAGGATCGGTCGACTATTTTCCCTTTCAACTAGAAAATAGATGACCGATTCCTCGCCTCTTAGCCCTAAGCTCTCAACCCCAGCCCTAAACCTCCAGCTCCTAACCCTAAATCGACCTAGAAACCTTGATCTTGACCTCCCCGGGCATCATTGGTGGTGTTTGTTCAGCGTTTGAGGTTTGCTATTGCTTGTTTGCACAATTTTCATCTTGTTTTCGTTTCCATGGATTCTCATAGACAAAAATGTCATGCTCAAAGCAATGCTCCAGCTTCCTCATCTAATAATCGTTTGACTCCATTTGATAATACCTCCTTTGTGTCAATTGAGGTTGTCAATAGGTACATGGACCTTCTTCCTTGAAGCCCTTTTCCTTTTCGTGCTTTGATCGATCCTTCCCCTAGGTATCAAGTGATTATTGCCTCTATTTCTCGGCTTCTCACCACCCCCCATTTGTCTACCCTAGTGATCGAACGTTACTACTTTCATAACTCCATGTCAAGCACTAAGTCTGTTCATGAGTTCTATGCTAACTTGCATTGGAACTACGATTTGCTCATCCCACCGCCGAATACTCAAGTAATTCTTACTTCTATGATCGTCGGTCGTCGTTTCCAACTCTCTGAGGATACTTTAAATGTACTTCTTTGCCTTCTGACGCGGACGAGGACTACACACCTGGCAATGAATATGTTGTTGATATAGATAGCTTAGATGTTTAGGTGGTTTCTTCATTTGTAGTCTATCATGATTCTTATATACATCTTTCTAGACTATTTTGTATAAGAAACATCTTGGCACATTCTTTTGAGTTGTACTATTTCTTATCTTTGTTTTATCGTTGTTATGTTATGTAGTTGCTCTTATGAGGACTTATATCTAAGTTGTAATATCTTTGATATGGATGTGTGTGTTTTGGAGAAGACATGGCTTATGCTCTTCTACCTCCCCTACCTTTTTGATAATGTCAAAAGGGGGAGAAATATTTCAAGAGATATCTTAAGTATTGAAACTCAATCATATTGGTTTTTCTTTGCTATAATGTTGCTCTTTTCTAAGTGAGATCCTTTCTTGTTCAATTCACTGCTTATTATGTGAACTTGCAAAGGACTACATACTACATGTATATTTCTACTGCATTGTGTAGATAGATCAACCATGTAGGTTAATAGAAGCACAGATTGAGGGGGAGCAATTCACATTGTTCATTTCATGAATCTCCCTATTTCACAAAGCAAATGTATAATTTCTACATCCTTTTCAATATGTTTGAGGAATGATTTTTCATTGTCAAAAAGGGGGAGAATGTTGAACAAGAGGTTATACATTGCCTATATTTTGATAATGACTTAACCATTCCATTCATATGTATCTAATATGTGTATTAAATATTTATTTCAGGTATTAGGTACATGAAAAGGATCCCAAATACAAAGCCCTGGATTAACTCAAGTTCAAGTCAAAGAGCTACAAGTGTGTTTTTGTGGAAATCTATGTAAATGACCTTAGAACATATTTGTAATCACTTGTAATGATGAATTGACTTATAACTAAGGTGAGAAAATTGATTGGGACAAAAAACACCAATGTTAGATCACTTTAGATGCATTTTCCAAATATTGACAATATGTTGTCGATCGGTCGAGTTTTCCCCAGGACAAACTCGGTAGATCCATCTTGGTCAGTTTTCTAGAGATAGCATCGGTCGAGTTATGTTTACACAAAACTCGACCGATCAAGTGCCTGACCAAAATGATCTTCAGTGATCAATCGAGTTTACCCAGGACAAACTCGACCGACCATTTAAATATCGATTTTGTCTTTTACTTGATCAGTCGAGTTAACTTCGTTGAAACTCGACTAATTGCACTGTACAAAAATTGCAGAAAAAAAGTGATGTGATCGTTGGTGAGTGTTTTGAGAAAAAATAGTCATTTCTTTGAACAAAAAATGGCTATTTTTTTATCCAAGTGTCCCACAACTCAAAGGGGCACCCTCAACTATAAATAGACCCTCTTGAAGTTCATTCCAAGGCTACTCATTCATTTCAAACTTAGTCCTAGTATAGCTGAGAGTGTTCTAAGCCTTTGAGCCCCATTCTCTCTCTACCTTCAAGTCAAATTCGTGAGTATGAGTGAGATAGGTTCCTGTGTAAGAGAGCTACTTCATGTATTGTTGTAAAGCTCTCCTCCTCCATCTTCCTATCTCAATTCCTATTGAAGTCAAGTTGAAGATCCCTCTCCAAGTGAAGGAGAAGGAGGTTTTGTTCTCCAAGATTGAAGAAGGAAAGTTGCTCCAGGTCTCCAAATGAAGGAGATAGGTGCTCCAGATCTCTGAGTGAAGGAGAGAAGCAAGGAAATGCTCAAGGAAGATAGGTAATCCCTTGAAGGCAGAAGACTTGTAGAAAGGAGTGGGTAAGTCCATGTTGATGGCTGAAGACTCCATGGTTCAAGTGGGTAAGCTCCTTCTATAGGTTGAAGATATTTGCTTGAGGTACTAAGCCCTTGGATGTGTGGTTTTTGTGTCTTGTAATCTTATTGTGGAATATAAGAGTACCAAGATTGAAAATCCTAGAGACTAACCCACTCTTGGTAGTGGACTGACATTGCTCCTAAGTTTAGGACATAGAACCACTCTAAACCACATGTCCAATTACTTGTTTTTCACTATCTCTCATCCTTGCTATGTATGTTAGATTAGGACATCGAATTGTTTCTTGTTTAATCTTTTCAAATATATAATTTGGTGGTCTAATTTATCTTGTGAGAATTTGTGAAGATCTATTCAACCCCCCTTCTAGATCCCATTGATCCAATAGGCCTAAGTATAATAGTCCCATTAGCATTTTCTATGTGCTTCCTTGTTTTTTCCTCTCTTATTTATAGGAGAGGGATGTACTCCTTTTGAACCTCAAAACGAAATGAAAAAATAAGAAGAAAATAAGAAAATTAGTATAAATGCATATAACTCACAACTATGTCCTTCTAGATGAGGTCTTTTAGGGCATCATTAATTTTATTCCAAGATTATGTGTCTATTGGCACTTTACTTTGAATAACGATCCCTATATAGTGCCTATAAACACTATGATTTAAACTAAATAATGCATGTAGTGCATGTGGTACCTTCACATTAAGAAAACACTCAAAAAAACATCTTTTATCATGTATGTACAAGTGTAACAAGAAGGAGGCAAACATATGCAGTGGTTGCTGATAATCTAAGTTCTAAATTCTTTTATTATACCCATTTCATGTAGGCACATTCTAGATTTATCCCATTTTTAGTATTACATGGTATATTCAATAGAGTACCAATGATGGTGTCACATACATTTTTGTCAACATGCATGACGTTGATATAATATCTAATTGTCAAAGAAACTCCAGTAAGGAAGATTACAAAATGTTGACATCTTCTTGAGTAAAGATTCATCACATGTCGGGATAGTACATGATCTCTTACCAAATTTGTGACAATGCCTTTTACACTCCTAGTAAAATCCTCCCATGACATAGGTTTAGGGGTGCTATGTTCTTCAGTTGAGCCATTAAGTGCTTTGCAAAACCTTTGGTAAGGATGCACTTTTGAGAGGAACATTTTATGACCAAGATATGCAATTTTTACATCATATTTTTGTGCTTGAATTAGTGTTTTTGTCACACATCATGCATGCTTTGTTTCATTTTATGTTGTATCGAGACAGATTCTTGTATGTCAGAAAGTCATTAATCATGCAACACAACATAGCATGAAAATTAAAGGTCTCTCCATGTGAAGCATCATAATTCATAATACCTTCTTTTCAGAGTCCCTTTAGGTCATCAATTAGAGGTTCAAGGTAAACACCAATGTCATTACTATGTTGTTTGGGCACTGATATCAATATTGATAACAAGACATGCTTATTTTTCATACACAACTTAGGAGTAATATTGTATATAACAATCATAATAGACCAAGTGTTATGTTGGTTTCTTAATGTATTATGTCAATTTATTCTATCAGTACAAAGTCCAAGTCTTAAATTCATGACTTATTAACCAAATTGAGGGTACAATAAACTAATTTTATTCCATTGTGGGGAATCATACGCATGTCATAGGACCCTATCCTTGTTTGTTTTTTCCTCTGCATGCTAAGATTAATTTTTTACATTTACCAAATCTACAAACCAGTGTTGAAATAGTGGTATTGTTGGTAGATACCCCATAACATTGGTTGGAGAGTCAGTCTTAGCCCTACACAATGTTGTCATTTTATACCTTGATGCCCCACGTTTTGGAAAATACTTAAAATAAATATATTACTTTTGATATAACATTCATTTTTTCAACATGCGGGCATCTTCTTAACCTCCATTTCCATTGGGCACAACATTTTCTTTGTTTTGTATGACGAGATTGAAAGCGTGTTTCCTTCATGAAGAATATCTTTCAACAAGACAATAGAGACATGATTTTTTTTGCTCCACCTATTGTTAGCCTCAAGGGTATACATCTGAACACAACACTCAACATCATAAACTTAGTACAACCTAAGTATAATGGTTTCTCAACATCATGTACACTATTTCTAAATAAGGAATGTGGATCTATAAGATTTACCCCCAACTATGTAGCATTATGCCATCCATGTTGTTAGGAATTAGTTTGTTTGAATCAACTTCGTTGGCCATTTATTATTCTAGACAAGTACCACTATCAAAATCTAGTGATGTTATAGTAGGAATATATCCATGTAAGTATCATTATGTATAGCCCTATATAAACCCATAATACATGACATGACTTTTGAATTCCTCAACAATATGAACTTTTAAATTGTTAGTGCAATTCCTACAGGGGCAATAGAACCTATCTCCTAGGTGTCTCCTATGTTCCTCCACAAATCTTATAAACTCATCAAGACCACTTATAAACACTTCATTGTGTCTATTTGGAATGAACATCTAATTTTGGCCCATTCTAGCCCTAACCTGACATTGCACTAAGTATTGGATATCTGACATTATCTAGGTCAATTTTTAAGTTAAATATGTTTGATCTAAGACCAAATTATTTATTAGTTTTTACAAAATTATTTAGCATTAATATTGATGAATGTGTACCATGTATCCCATTCCTAAACACTTAATCTCACTAGTAAGTGTATAATGCATATTTGGTTTTCAAGAATAATTTGACAACATTTCCACATAGTTCTTCAAGTACATCAATGTAGATGGGAAAATACACACATATATATGTACCCAGAGAACAAACTAGGAAATGAATGGAAAAATTAACTTAAAAACCAAACATGCATTATACACTCACATCCTAAGTTAGCCAAGTGTTCAAAAACTGTCCCAAGTTGGGGACTATCTAATATTTATTTTCTAATGAGTATATCTTGGACATACTTCTAGGCCAACATAATATATGCATTTAGCATTGATATTGATAAGTGTGTACCACCTATCCTATTCTTGAACATTTTGTCTCACTAGTAAGTGTGTAATTATTTGGCAACATCTCTCTACATCTCTCCTAGTACATCAATGTAGATGTGAAAATATCCACCTACATATGTATTTAGAGAACAAAAGGGGAAATGACTTTTGATATATTCTTGAAAAGCAAACACATGTCATAAACTCGCATACTAAGTAAGATTGTGTCAAAGAACAGTCCCAAGTTGGGGACTATCTAAGATATACACCTAATCATTAAATGTTAGACCAATTTTGAGGACAACATGGCATAGGGTTTAGGGTTTAAAATTAGGGGCTTAAGGATTAGGGTTTAGAGTTTATGGATTAGGGATTAGGATTTTAGTTAATTCATACCTTTTTTGTTGAAATCAAGTTGATTTAGATAAATTTATATCAATTCATTGTTAGTTATTAGGTGTAACTATTTATACATACAACATTCAAATTGAGCAACCCACTCAACATAGAGAATATATGAATATTCGTCATATGTACATTTATGTAATTATACATTCTAGAAAAACCAGACAATTATACATATCAAAAAAATCAAACAAGCAATTATACTCAACAAAGAATAATACAAGAATTCTAATTACACAAGAAACAAACAATAGTACCTCAAACAATAGAGAACTTCTCCTATAATAGAAGCATTGACAACAGTAAGGGCAACATGCACTAAAGAAGAAGAAGAAGGAAAAACAAGGGCAGTAAGGGCAGAAAGGGTAAGAGGCAGATTCAGGAGGAGCACTGCTTCAATAGTGGTGGACACAAAGATAGTGGGTGGCTCAAGGGTGAAGACAAAGACGATGATGGTGGCAACAACAGCTTCAAGGGTGATAGTGACAATAATTGAATTCAAGGATGCCAATGGCAACATATGCTTCAAGGATGTTGGTGGCTTCTTTGGTGGAAATGGTATAGGGAGAAATGGGAGGGGTGAAACAACATGGTATGATGGTTGTGGATGGATAATGATAGTAGTGGGTAAATAATAGCAACTAGCAAGAAGTAGGAGAGCACGTGTAGGGAAAGGTCACAATAAATGTTGTTTTGTGTAGTAGAGATAGAAATAATTGGGGAAGAAAGAATTGTGTGGGTGTTTTAGTAGAGGTATAATTATGGCTCAAGGGTAGAAACCGATTTAGTAGACAAAATGACTCCCATGTTTTCAATCTTACTTTGATATTTTTGCAAGCATATGTAACAATTAAGCAATGTGGTGTCAGCTTAAGAAGTAAACTAACATCAAAAATTAGTAAAACCTCAGACATTCAATGTGAATTTACAAGACAAATTTGGCATAACAATCTAATTTTGGACTTAGCCAAACAAGGTTGAAGGTTAGACCTATATAGATGTTTAGTATAACCCAATGAGCTAATGCATGTATACATCACCTAAATGTAACCTAATGTTCTTACATTAATCTTAGGTTTATAATGGATACATAAAATATGCCACATTACTCATTTTGGTGGTAATATGAAGATAAGAAACTTAATTGGAAGAATAATTTAGATAATGGACAGTTAATGGGCCATATGGCATATCTCATAAAAAGAAGTCTCAAAAGTGGAAACAAACTTCGAATTCGAAATCTACATATCAAAATTAGCCTACATGTCAAATTTCAGCTAATTTGGACTACCTTGAAATATTAGGATAAGTTTAGGAGAGAGAAAATGAGTAAAAGGCATAAGTAATGAATAATGTGATTATATAACTTAAAAATATGGAATAAATGTTAAATTCATATTCAACACATCAAATATAACTTGTGGATGAATTTTGGTCCAATTTAGATGTTGTTTGTGCAAGTAATGCAATTTTAGGTACATTCTGGACTTTTCTACAATTTACCCAATTGGGAGGTTTTCTTTGAAAATTGTCACATGCATTATAATACTTATATATTACCTTACCATTCTCGAGTTTTTGAACCATAGGGTGCCTAGTTACACCTTGGTTTGAAGGTGTTTTTTCTAAGGGCATTATAGGGATTACCTTCTTTATAAATGAGCTTATCTTTAAAAGCTATCAAGAAATGGGGTTATTTCTTTGATTGGAGGTCCGTTTGGATGGCCTATAAGCGTCCATAAACCAACATTTGATATTCAAGAAGCCCCTATGAGTTGTCCTCTTGCATGGCCATGAAATCCCTAGGCTAAGGACACATGGAAAGCTCCATGGACACCTCATGCTTGACTTCTTCCTTATCCATAAAGGTTTGAATGTCCATTGGCACCCTTAGCATTGGACACATGTAAATTAACTTGACACCTCGTGCTTGACTTCTTCCTTATCCATAAAGGCTTTCATGTCCATGGACACCCTTATACATGACACATGGAAAGTCTCATAGACACCTCATACTTGACCTCCTTCTTTATATAGCCATATCTACCCTTTCCCAACTCCCAATTTGAAAACCCTTGCTCTCCTATATTTCCTCTAGCTTAGATAATAATTCCTACTCTATTTTTCCATGAAGGTACTGTCCCAAGGTAAAATGAGGTGCCTACCTTGGTGAAGAAGGCTCTTAGGGTTCCAAATTTCTCTATTTAGGATTTCATAAGATCCTCCTTGGTGATTTTGACCAAAACTAGTAAGTATCCTCCTTTCCTTCCCTATTTTCATATTTTTATTCTTCCTTCCACCTTCCTCCAAGTCAAAACCATGGCCTTCCGTGGTGAAACCCCACCTAGAACCCGTAAACACCTCATCTCCATGTTCTTTTGTTATGGTTTTTCACCTCTAAAGTGGAGAAGGTGCTTCTTACTCGAGATAAGATCTTTGTTGGAGAAACTTGCCTCTCAATGCTTGGGAACCTTACTTATTGGACATGTCTACCTTCCCTAGAGGTTCTTTGGAGTCTTATTCTTGGATCTAGGACTGACTAGGACTGTTTAGACTCTGAAGTTATGGTATGATGTATCCCCTATTCTTCTATGTTGAGCAATTCACCTATGCCTATTCATTCTCTTTGTCCTATGGACATTAGCCTATACATAATGTATTTTCTTTTGAAAATCATGTATTTTTTTTAAATCATGGTTCATGTGTACTACCTTATTTGATATTAATCATGTGATCATGGATATTCTTTTGAACTCTTATCTTATGCTTTGTTCATGATGGAACTCTAAAAGATGGCATGTGATGTCTTTTGCCCACTTTTGAGGTGGATGTATATGTTGGTCAGTTATGTGGTGACTAGCTTATATATTCTGACTGTACTTTCTACTTGCCTCTACATTTAACATGCTATGTGATTCAGCAACATTATAGTATTGTAATTGCATTGGTTTTTATGGTAGATGTGTTATTTCCTGTCGAGCATATGTGATATTTTCTACTCTTTTGGGATAGAAAGGAACCTCATACCTAGGGCAAGATGTGTGATCTTGGCCCATGTTTTATATATTTGGGAGATTGGCAGTATTCCTTTATCTATAAGGTTTCAAGTTTATGAGACTTGTCCGCCTTTGTGTTTATATTATTCTAGGGCCATGTTTATCTCACATGCATGCAGGTTGATGATATGGGGTGTGTGCCCTAATTCTTTACATGTGCTTATGTGGCACAATCTTTATATTTTATTAATGGTAAGTATTCTTTTGTTATCATATCATTTCAATTTATTTTCTCTTGATACCCACTTGGTTGGTCCTTATCCTTTCTATGGGAAGCCTTTTATATTTGATGTCTTTTATTCCATATATTTTTCAATTTCCTATTTAGTATGTACATACCATCCTTTGTTGATGTCATCTATTTCTCTTCTTGCTGGGGTATGCTTCCAACCCAAGGTGAAGGACTTGGATGATAAGCCATGAAGTTTTGGACTATCTTAAGGAGTTAAAGCTTGGAGACAAAGTTGTTATGGTTTAGATTTCCCTCAACTTAGATCCTTATGTTGTATCATACATGTAAACCCTTATGGGATATTATGATGTACTTTTGTAATCTTTTATGAAAATTGAATATAGTCATTATTTTTATTCCACTGCTATACTTTGGTTGTTTTGAATACCATTTATTGAAGTTTGAAAATTCTGCACCTATTCCAGCATACCTTTGAGTGTGTTCGGAATGGATGTTTTATTCTTTAAATTTTTAGTAACAGGGTAATTCCGTCTCTTTACAGCATGGTATCAGAGCCCATGGTAGTCGGAATCTGACTATTTCAATTTTGTCTCCCTAGTTAGAATCCTTGCCTTACCTTTAAGTGACATGTTTGCCCTAGAGTTGATCAATAGATGATGAATGGTTGCTTTAGGATCCTATAGTTTCACACTAGAATAATGATTAATAGATCCCTAAAATACTTACAACTAAAAGATGAACAAGTAACCATAGTAACTTGAGGTTGTTTAGTTTGGCCTTTAGGAATCTACTAAGACTTGAAGTTGAAAG
Organism: Alisma plantago-aquatica; assembly: GCA_963693085.1. Lineage (NCBI taxonomy): Eukaryota > Viridiplantae > Streptophyta > Magnoliopsida > Alismatales > Alismataceae > Alisma > Alisma plantago-aquatica. The sequence goes on from OY856409.1 coordinate 1,794,755,459, forward strand.
CAAAGGTGTCTAGAAAAGATCAGGGTTTGGGGGCCGGAAATATTTTCCTCTGCACCACTAGCTTAGTTTATGAGGACTCTCGAATCCATATGATACTGGCCTAGCCTGAGCTGATATGAATTGTCTGAAATAGCATGCTTTTATGCAATAGTAGCCTTAGACATCTACATGATTTATCTTTAGGGACCCTAATATGTTGAACTAGTCTCCCAAGTGAAAAGACATGTTTGAGGATGGACAAGAGCAAGTTAACCCATAGTTCATAGTTAGTCTTTACAAGCTATCATTTTTTTTTGCATGATGCTTATGTAGTTGATTGTAAGAAAGTGTAGCTGAACATTTTGTACCTAAAGAATAGTTTTGAATCAATAACATGAATCCTTTAAGGGGTTGTGAATAAGTTGTTTTCTTATATGTGTATGATTTGATTTCAAGGATGAAATCCCTTTAAGGGGTGGTGTGTTGTAACATACTAGATCTCAGACCCTACCCTGGAAGTTGACATTTTGGACTTAGCCAAACAAGGTTGAAGGTTAGACCTAAATAGATGTTTAGTATAACCCCAATGAGATCATGCATGTATACATCACCTTAATGTAACCTAATGTTCTAACATTAATCTAAAGTTTAAAACGAATACATAAAATATGCCACATAACTCATTTTGGTGGTAATATGAAGATAAGAAACTTAATTGGAAGAATAATTTAGATAATGGGCCCTTAATGAGCCATATGACATATCTCATAAAAAGAAGTCTCAAAAGTGGAAACAAACTTCAAATTCAAAATCTACATATCAAAATTAGCCTACATGTCAAATTTCATCTAATTTGGACAACCTTGAAATATTAGGATAAGTTTAGGAGAGAGAAAATGAGTAAAAAGCATAAGTAATGAATAATGTGATTATATAACTTCAAAATATGTAAATAAGGGTAAATTCATATTCAACACATCAAATATAACTTGTGTATGAAGTTTGGTCCAATTTGGATGTTGTTTGTGCAAGTAATGCAATTTTAGGTACATTCTGGACTTTTCTGCAATTTACCCAATTGGGAGGTTTTCTTTGCAAATTGTCACATGAATTATAATCCTTATATATTACCTTACCATTCTCGAGTTTTTGAACCATAGGGAACCTAGTTGCACCTTGTTTTGAAGGTTTTTCTTTCCAAGGGCATTATAGGGATTACCCTCTTTATAAATGAGCTTATCTATAGAAGCTATCAACCAATGGGGTTATTTCTTTGATTGGAGATCGGTTGGGATGGCCTGTAAGTGTCCATAAACTCACTTTTGATATTCAAGAAGCCCCTATGAGTTGTCCTCTTGCATGGCCATGAAATCCCTAGGCTAAGGACACATGGAAAGCTCCATGGACACCTCATGCTTGACTTCTTCCTTATCCATAAAGGTTTGCATGTCCATAGGCACCCTTAGAATTGGACACATGGAAATTAACTTGAAACCTTGTGCTTGACTTCTTCCTTATCCATAAATTCTTGCATGTCCATGGAAACCCTTATACATGACACATGGAATGTCTCATAGACACCTCATACTTGACCTCTTTCTTTATATAGCCATATCTACCCCTTCCCAACTCCCAATTCAAAAACGCTTGCTCTTCTTTATTTACTCTAGCTTAGAGCATCATTCATACTCTATTTTTCCTTTAAGGTTTTGTCCCAAGTTAAAAGGAGGTGTCTACCTTGGTGAAGAAGGCTCCTAGGGTTCCAAATTTCTCTATTTAGGATTTGTTAAGCTCCTCCTTGGTGATTTTGACCAAACCTAGTAAGTATCCTCCTTTCCTTCCCTATTTTCTTGTTGTTAGTCTTCCTTCCACCTTCCTCTCAGTCAAAACCATGGAATTACATGGTGAAACCCCACCTAGAACCCATAAACACCTCATCTCCATGTTCTTTTGTTCTGGGTTTTCACCTCTAAAGTGGAGAAGGTGCTTCTTACTCGAAATAAGAGCTTTGTCGGAGAAACCAGCCTCTCTAAGCTTGGGAACCTAACTTATTGGACCTATCCACATTCCCTATAGGCTCTTTGGAGGCCTAGGCTTGGATCTAGGATTGAATTGGAATGTTTAGACTCTGAAGTTGAGGTATGATGTATCCCTTGTTCTTCTATGTTGAGGAATTCACCTATTCTTATTCATTCTCTTTGTCCTATGGGAATTAGCCTATACACAATGTCTTTTCTTTTGAAAATCATGGTTCGTGTGAACTACCTTATTTGATATTGATCATGTGATCATGGATAATATTTTGAACTCTTATATTATGCTTTGTTCATGATGGAACTCTAATATATGACATGTGATGTCTTTTGCCCACTTATGATGTGGATGTATATGTTGGTCACTTATGTGGTGACTAGTTTATATATTCTGACTATACTTTCTACTTGCCTCTTCATTTAACATGCTATGTGATTCAGTAGCACTAGAGTAGTGCAATTTCATTTGTTTTTATTGCATATGTGTCCTGTCGAGCAAATTTGATATTTCCTACTCTTATATAGGATGGAAAGGAACCTCATACCCAGGGCAAGATGTGTGATCTTGGCCCATGTTTTATATATTTGGGAGATTGGCAGTATTCCTTTCTCTATCAGGTTTCAAGTTTATGAGACTTGGTCACCTTTGTTTTTATATTGTTCTAGGGCTATGTTTATCTCGCATGCATGTAGGTTGATGATATGGGGTGTATACCCTAATTCTTTACATGTGCTTGTGTGGCACAATCTTTATGGTTTATTAATGGCAAATATTCTTTTGTTATCATATGATTTCAATTCCTTTTCTCTTGATACCCACTTGGGTGGTCCTTATCCTTTCTATGGGAAGCCTTTTATATTTGATGTCCTTTATTCCATATATTTCTCAATTTCCTATTTAGTATGCACATACCAGCCTTTGTTGATGTCATATATTTCTTTTCTTGTTTGGGTATGCTTCCAACCCTAGGTGAAGGACTTGGATGATAAGGCATGAAGTTTTGGACTAGATTAAGGATTTAAAGCTTGGATACAAATTTTTTATGGTTTAGATTTCCCTCTACTTAGATCCTTATGTTGTATCATATATGTAAACCCTTATGGGATATTATGATGTACTTTTGTAATCTTTTATGAAAATTGAATATAGTCATTATTTTTATTCCACTGCTATACTTTGGTTGTTTTGAATACCATTTATTGAAGTTTGAAAATTTCGTACCTATTCTATCATACCTTTGAGTGTGTTTGGAATGGATGTTTTATTCTTCAAATTTGTAGTAAGGGGGTGATCCCGCCTCTTTACAGCATGGTATCAGAGCCCATGGTACTCAGAATCTGACTATTTCAATTTTGTCTCTCTAGTTAGAATCCTTGTCTTACCTTTAAGTGACATGTTTTCCCTAGAGTTGATCAATAGATGATGAAGGTTGATTTAGGATCCTATAGTTTCACATTAGAAAATGATGAATAGATCCCTAATATACTTACAACTAAAAGATGCATAAGTAACCATAGTAACTTGAGGTTGTTTAGTTTGTCCTTTAGGTAGTTACTAAGACATGAAGTTGAAATCAAAGGTGTCTAGAAAGGATCAGGTTTTGGGGGATGGCAATATTTTCCTCCGCACCACTAGCTTCATTTACGAGGACTCCCGAATCCATATGATATTGGCCTAGCCTGAGCTGATATGAATTGTCCAAAATAGAATGCTTTTAGGCAATAGTAGCCTTAGACATCTATATGATTTATCGTTAGGGACCCTAATATGTTGAACTAGTCTCCCAGGTGTAAAGAAATATTTGAGGATGGACAAGAGAAAGTTAACCCATAGTTCATAGTTAGCCTTTACAAGTTATGTTTCGTTTTTTTTACATGATGCTTATGTAGTTGGATGTAAGAAAGTGTAGTTGAACCTTTTGTACCTAAAGAATAGTTTTGACTTAATAAGATGAATCCTTTATGGGGTGGTTAATAAGTTGTTTTCTTATATGTGGATGTTTTGATTTTGAGGACGAAATCCCTTTACGGGGTGGTGTGCTATAACATACTAGATCTCAGACCCTAACCTGGAGGTTGACATTTTGGACTTAATCAAACAAGGTTGAAGGTTAGACCTAAATATATGTTTAGTACAACCCCAATGAGCTAATGCATGTATACATCACCTTAATGTAACATAATGTTATAAATTAATCTTAGGTTTATAATGGATACATTAAATATGCCACATAACTCATTTTGGTGGTAATATGAAGATAAGAAACGTAATTGGAAGAATAATTTAGATAATGGATCGTTAATGGGACATATGACATTTTTCATAAAAGGAAATCTCAAAATTGGAAACAAACTTCAAATTCGAAATCTACATATCAAAATTAGCCTACATGTCAAATTTCATCTAATTTGGACCCCTTGAAATATTAGGAAAAGTTTAGGAGAGAGAAAATGAGTAAAAGGAATAAGTAATGAATAATGTGATTATATAACTTCAAAATATGTAAATAAGGGTAAATTCATATTCAACACATCAAATATAACTTGTGAATGAAGTTTGGTCCAATTTGGATGTTGTTTGTGCAAGTTATGCAATTTTAGGTAAATTATGGACTTTTCTATATTTTACCCAAATGGGAGGTTTTCCTTGCCAATTGTCATATGCATTATAATCCTTATATATTCCCTAACCATTCTCTAGTTTTTGAACCATAGGGATCCTATTTTCACCTTGGTTTGAAGGTGTTTCTTTCCAAGGGCATTATAGGGATTACCCTCTTTATAAATGAGCTTATCTATAGAAGCTATCAACCAATGGGGTCATTTCTTTGATTGGAGATCGGTTGGGATGGCCTATAAGTGTCCATAAACTCACTTTTGATATTCAAGAAGCCCCTATGAGTTGTCCTCTTGCATGGCCATGAAATCCCTAGGCTAAGGACACATGGAAAGCTCCATGGACACCTCATGCTTGACTTCTTCCTTATCCATAAAGGTTTGCATGTCCATAGGCACCCTTAGAATTGGACACATGGAAATTAACTTGAAACCTTGTGCTTGACTTCTTCCTTATCCATAAAGGCTTGCATGTCCATGGAAACCCTTATACATGACACATGGAATGTCTCATAGACACCTCATACTTGACCTCTTTCTTTATATAGCCATATCTACCCCTTCCCAACTCCCAATTCAAAAACTCTTACTCTTCTTTATTTACTCTAGCTTAGAGCATCATTCCTACTCTATTTTTCCTTTAAGGTTTTGTCCCAAGTTAAAAGGAGGTTTCTACCTTGGTGAAGAAGGCTCCTAGGGTTCCAAATTTCTCTATTTAGGATTTGTTAAGCTCCTCCTTGGTGATTTTGACCAAACCTAGTAAGTATCCTCCTTTCCTTCCCTGTTTTCTTGTTGTTAGTCTTCCTTCCACCTTCCTCTCAGTCAAAACCATGGAATTCCATGGTGAAACCCCACCTAGAACCCATAAACACCTCATCTCCATGTTCTTTTGTTCTGGGTTTTCACCTCTAAAGTGGAGAAGGTGCTTCTTACTCGAAATAAGAGCTTTGTCGGAGAAACCAGCCTCTCTAAGCTTGGGAACCTAACTTATTGGACCTATCCACCTTCCCTATAGGCTCTTTGGAGGCCTAGGCTTGGATCTAGGATTGACTTGGAATGTTTAGACTTTGAAGTTGAGGTATGATGTATCCCTTGTTCTTCTATGTTGAGGAATTCACCTATGCTTATTCATTCTCTTTGTCCTATGGGAATTAGCCTATACACAATGTCTTTTCTTTTGAAAATCATGGCTCGTGTGAACTACCTTATTTGATATTGATCATGTGATCATGGATATTCTTTTGAACTCTTATCTTATGCTTTGTTCATGATGGAACTCTAAAATATGACATGTGATGTCTTTTGCCCACTTATGATGTGGATGTATATGTTGGTCACTTATGTGGTGACTAGTTTATATATTCTGACTATACTTTCTACTTGCCTCTTCATTTAACATGCTATGTGATTCAGTAGCACTAGAGTAGTGAAATTGCATTGGTTTTTATTGCATATGTGTCCTGTCGAGCAAATGTGATATTTCCTACTCTTATATAGGATGGAAAGGAACCTCATACCCAGGGCAAGATGTGTGATCTTGGCCCATGTTTTATATATTTGGGAGATTGGCAGTATTCCTTTCTCTATTAGGTTATAAGTTTATGAGACTTGGTCACCTTTGTTTTTATATTGTTCTAGGGCTATGTTTATCTCGCATGCATGTAGGTTTATGATATGGGGTGTATACCCTAATTCTTTACATGTGCTTGTGTGGCACAATCTTTATGGTTTATTAATGGCAAATATTATTTTGTTATCATATGATTTCAATTCCTTTTCTCTTGATACCCACTTGGGTGGTCCTTATCCTTTCTATGGGAAGCCTTTTATATTTGATGTCCTTTATTCCATATATTTCTCAATTTCCTATTTAGTATGCACATACCAGCCTTTGTTGATGTAATATATTTCTTTTCTTGTTGGGGTATGCTTCCAACCCTAGGTGAAGGACTTGGATGATAAGGCATGAAGTTTTGGACTAGATTAAGGATTTAAAGCTTGTATACAAAGTTGTTATGGTTTAGATTTCCCTCTACTTAGATCCTTATGTTGTATCATATATGTAAACCCTTATGGGATATTATGATGTACTTTTGTAATCTTTTGTGAAAATTGAATATAGTCATTATTTTTATTCCACTTTTATACATTGGTTGTTTTGAATACCATTTATTGAAGTTTGAAAATTTCGTACCTATTCTAGCATACCTTTGAGTGTGTTTGGAATGGATGTTTTATTCTTCAACTTTTTAGTAAGAGGGTGATCCCGCCTCTTTATAGCATGGTATCAGAGCCCATGGTAGTCAGAATCTGACTATTTCAATTTTGTCTCTCCAGTTAGAATCCTTGTCTTACCTTTAAGTGACATGTTTTCCCTAGAGTTGATCAATAGATGATGAAGGTTTATTTAGGATCCTATAGTTTCACATTAGAAAATGATGAATAGATCCCTAATATACTTACAACTAAAAGATGCATAAGTAACCATAGTAACTTGAGGTTGTTTAGTTTGTCCTTTAGGCAGTTACTAAGACATGAAGTTGAAATCAAAGGTGTCTAGAAAGGATCAGGTTTTGGGGGATGGCAATATTTTCCTCCGCACCACTAGCTTCATTTACGAGGACTCCCGAATCCATATGATATTGGCCTAGCCTGAGCTGATATGAATTGTCCAAAATAGCATGCTTTTAGGCAATAGTAGCCTTAGACATCTATATGATTTATCTTTAGGGACCCTAATATGTTGAACTAGTCTCCCAGGTGTAAAGACATATTTGAGGATGGACAAGAGAAAGTTAACCCATAGTTCATAGTTAGCCTTTACAAGTTATGTTTCGTTTTTTTTTACATGATGCTTATGTAGTTGGATGTAAGAAAGTGTAGTTGAACCTTTTGTACGTAAAGAATAGTTTTGACTTAATAAGATGAATCCTTTATGGGGTGGTGAATAAGTTGTTTTCTTATATGTGGATGTTTTGATATCGAGGACGAAATCCCTTTAGGGGGTGGTGTGCTGTAACATACTGGATCTCAGACCCTAACCTGGAGGTTGATATTTTGGACTTAATCAAACAAGGTTGAAGGTTACACCTAAATAGATGTTTAGTATAACCCCAATGAGATAATGCATGTATACATCACCTTAATGTAACATAATGTTCTAAATTAATCTTAGGTTTATAATGGATACATTAAATATGCCACATAACTCATTTTGGTGGTAATATGAAGATAAGAAACTTAATTGGAAGAATAATTTAGATAATGGATCGTTAATGGGACATATGAAGATAAGAAACTTAATTGGAAGAATAATTTAGATAATGGATCGTTAATGGGACATATGACATTTCTCATAAAAGGAAATCTCAAAATTGGAAACAAACTTCAAATTCGAAATCTACATATCAAAATTAGCCTACATGTCAAATTTCATCTAATTTGGACCCCTTGAAATATTAGGAAAAGTTTAGGAGAGAGAAAATGAGTAAAAGGCATAAGTAATGAATAATGTGATTATATAACTTCAAAATATGTAAATAAGGGTAAATTCATATTCAGCACATCAAATATAACTTATGAATGAAGTTTGGTCCAATTTGGATGTTGTTTGTGCAAGTTATGCAATTTTAGGTAAATTATGGACTTTTCTATATTTTACCCAAATGGGAGGTTTTCCTTGCAAATTGTCATATGCATTATAATCCTTATATATTCCATAACCATTCTCTAGTTTTTGAACCATAGGGATCCTATTTTCACCTTGGTTTGAAGGTGTTTCTTTCCAAGGGCATTATAGGGATTACCCTCTTTATAAATGAGCTTCTCTATAGAAGCTATCAACCAATGGGGTTATTTCTTTGATTGGAGATCGGTTGGGATGGCCTATAAGTGTCCATAAACTGACTTTTGATATTCAAGAAGCCCCTATGAGTTGTCCTCTTGCATGGCCATGAAATCCCTAGGCTAAGGACACATGGAAAGCTCCATGGACACCTCATGCTTGACTTCTTCCTTATCCATAAAGGTTTGCATGTCCATAGGCACCCTTAGAATTGGACACATGGAAATTAACTTGAAACCTTGTGCTTGACTTCTTCCTTATCCATAAAGGCTTGCATGTCCATGGAAAACCTTATACATGACACATGGAATGTCTCATAGACACCTCATACTTGACCTCTTTCTTTATATAGCCATATATATCCCTTCCCAACTCCTAATTCAAAAACTCTTGCTCTTATTTATTTACTCTAGCTTAGAGCATCATTCCTACTCTATTTTTCCTTTAAGTTTTTGTCCCAAGTTAAAAGGAGGTGTCTACCTTGGTGAAGAAGGCTCCTAGGGTTCCAAATTTCTCTATTTAGGATTTGTTAAGCTCCTCCTTGGTGATTTTGACCAAACCTAGTAAGTATCCTCCTTTCCTTCCCTATTTTCTTGTTGTTAGTCTTCCTTCCACCTTCCTCTCAGTCAAAACCATGGAATTCCATGGTGAAACCCCACCTAGAACCCATAAACACCTCATCTCCATGTTCTTTTGTTCTGGGTTTTCACCTCTAAAGTGGAGAAGGTGCTTCTTACTCGAAATAAGAGCTTTGTCGGAGAAACCAGCCTCTCTAAGCTTAGGAACCTAACTTATTGGACCTATCCACCTTCCCTATAGGCTCTTTGGAGGCCTAGGCTTGGATCTAGGATTGACTTGGAATGTTTAGACTCTGAAGTTGAGGTATGATGTATCCCTTGTTCTTCTATGTTGAGGAATTCACCTATTCTTATTCATTCTCTTTGTCCTATGGGAATTAGCCTATACACAATGTCTTTTCTTTTGAAAATCATGGCTCGTGTGAACTACCTTATTTGATATTGATCATGTGATCATGGATAATCTTTTGAACTCTTGTCTTATGCTTTGTTCATGATGGAACTCTAAAATATGACATGTGATGTCTTTTGCCCACTTATGATGTGGATGTATATGTTGGTCACTTATGTGGTGACTAGTTTATATATTCTAACTATACTTTCTACTTGCCTCTTCATTTAACATGCTATGTGATTCAGTAGCACTAGAGTAGTGCAATTGCATTGGTTTTTATTGCATATGTGTCCTGTCGAGCAAATGTGATATTTCCTACTCTTATATAGGATGGAAAGGAACCTCATACCCAGGGCAAGATGTGTGATCTTGGCCCATGTTTTATATATTTGGGAGATTGGCAGTATTCCTTTCTCTATCAGGTTTCAAGTTTATGAGACTTGGTCACCTTTGTTTTTATATTGTTCTAGGGCTATGTTTATCTCGCATGCATGTAGGTTGATGATATGGGGTGTATACCCTAATTCTTTACATGTGCTTGTGTGGCACAATCTTTATGGTTTATTAATGGCAAATATTCTTTTGTTATCATATGATTTCAATTCCTTTTCTCTTGATACCCACTTGGGTGGTCCTTATCCTTTCTATGGGAAGCCTTTTATATTTGATGTCCTTTATTCCATATATTTCTCAATTTCCTATTTAGTATGCACATACCAGCCTTTGTTGATGTCATATATTTCTTTTCTTGTTGGGGTATGCTTCCAACCCTAGGTGAAGGACTTGGATGATAAGGCATGAAGTTTTGGACTAGATTAAGGATTTAAAGCTTGGATACAAAGTTGTTATGGTTTAGATTTCCCTCTACTTAGATCCTTATGTTGTATCATATATGTAAACCCTTATGGGATATTATGATGTACTTTTGTAATCTTTTGTGAAAATTGAATATAGTCATTATTTTTATTCCACTGCTATACTTTGGTTGTTTTGAATACCATTTATTGAAGTTTGAAAATTTCGTACCTATTCTAGCATACCTTTGAGTGTGTTTGGAATGGATGTTTTATTCTTCAAATTTGTAGTAAGGGGGTGATCCCGCCTCTTTACAGCATGATATCAGAGCCCATGGTAGTCAGAATCTGACTATTTCAATTTTGTCTCTCTAGTTAGAATCCTTGTCTTACCTTTAAGTGACATGTTTTCCCTAGAGTTGATTAATAGATGATGAAGGTTTATTTAGGATCCTATAGTTTCACATTAGAAAATGATGAATAGATCCCTAATATACTTACAACTAAAAGATGCATAAGTAACCATAGTAACTTGAGGTTGTTTAGTTTGTCCTTTAGGCAGTTACTAAGACATGAAGTTGAAATCAAAGGTGTCTAGAAAGGATCAGGTTTTGGGGGATGGCAATATTTTCCTCCGCACCACTAGCTTCATTTACGAGGACTCCCGAATCCATATGATATTGGCCTACCCTGAGCTGATATGAATTGTCCAAAATAGAATGCTTTTAGGCAATAGTAGCCTTAGACATCTATATGATTTATCTTTAGGGACCCTAATATGTTGAACTAGTCTCCCAGGTGTAAAGACATATTTGAGGATGGACAAGAGAAAGTTAACCCATAGTTCATAGTTAGCCTTTACAAGTTATGTTTCATTTTTTTTACATGATGCTTATGTAGTTGGATGTAAGAAAGTGTAGTTGAACCTTTTGTACCTAAAGAATAGTTTTGACTTAATAAGATGAATCCTTTATGGGGTGGTGAATAAGTTGTTTTCTTATATGTGGATGTTTTGATTTCGAGGACGAAATCCCTTTACGGGGTGGTGTGCTGTAACATACTAGATCTCAAACCCTAACCTGGAGGTTGACATTTTGGACTTAATCAAACAAGGTTGAAGGTTAGACCTAAATAGATGTTTAGTATAACCCCAATGAGCTAATGCATGTATACATCACCTTAATGTAACATAATGTTCTAAATTAATCTTAGGTTTATAATGGATACATTAAATATGCCACATAACTCATTTTGGTGGTAATATTAAGATAAGAAACTTAATTGGAAGAATAATTTAGATAATGGATCGTTAATGGGACATATGACATTTCTCATAAAAGGAAATCTCAAAATTGGAAACAAACTTCAAATTCGAAATCTACATTTCAAAATTAGCCTACATGTCAAATTTCATCTAATTTGGACCCCTTGAAATATTAGGAAAAGTTTAGGAGAGAGAAAATGAGTAAAAGGCATAAGTAATGAATAATGTGATTATATAACTTCAAAATATGTAAATAAGGGTAAATTCATATTCAACACATCAAATATAACTTGTGAATGAAGTTTGGTCCAATTTGGATGTTGTTTGTGCAAGTTATGCAATTTTAGGTAAATTATGGACTTTTCTATATTTTACCCAAATGGGAGGTTTTCCTTGCAAATTGTCATATGAATTATAATCCTTATATATTCCCTAACCATTCTCTAGTTTTTGAACCATAGGGATCCTAGTTTCACCTTGGTTTGAAGGTGTTTCTTTCTAAGGGCGTTATAGGGATTACCCTCTTTATAAATGAGCTTATCTTTAGAAGCTATCAGCCAATGGGGTTATTTCTTTGATTGGAGTTTGGTTGGGATGGCCTATAGGTGTCCATATACCAACACTTGATATTCAAGAAGCCCCTATGAGTTGTCCTCTTGCATGGCCATTAAATCCCTTGGCTAAGGACACACGGGCACCTCATGCTTGACTTCTTCCTTATCCATAAAGGTTTGCATGTCCATAGGCACCCTTAGCATTGGACACATGGAAATTAACTTGACACCTTGTTCTTGACTTACTCCTTATCTGTAAAGGCTTTCATTTCCATGGACACCCTTATTCATGACACATGGAAACTCTCATAGACACCTCATACTTGACCTCTTTCTTTATATAGCCATATCTACCCCTTCCCAACTCCCAATTCAAAAACTCTTGCTATCCTTTATTTTTTCTAGCTTAGAGCATCATTCCTACTCTGTTTTTCCATGAAGGTGTTATCCCAAGGTAAAAGGAGGTTCATACCTTGGTGAAGAAGGCTCCTAGGGTTCCAAATGTCTCTATTTAGGATTTCTTAAGCTCCTCCTTGGTGATTTTGACCCAAATTAGTAAGTATCCTCCTTTCCTTCCCTATTTTCATGTTGTTATCTTCCTTCCACCTTCCTCCAGGTCAGAACCATGGCATTCTATGGTGAAACCCCACCTAGAACCCATAAACACCTCATATCCATGTTCTTTTGTTATGGTTATTCACCTTTAAAGTGGAGAAGGTGCTTCTTACTCGAGATAAGAGCTTTGTTGGAGAAATCAGCCTCTCTAAGCTTGGGAACCTGACTTATTGGACTTGTCCACCTTCCCTAGAGGTTCTTTGGAGGCCTAGGCATGGATCTAGGACTAAATTGGACTATTTAGACTTTAAAGTTGAGGTATGATGTATCCCCTATTGTTCTATGTTGAGCAATTCACTTATGCTTATTCATTCTCTTTGTCCTATGGACATTAGCCTATACACAATGTCTTTTATTTGAAAATCATGGTTCATGTGAACTACCTTATTTGATATTGGTCATGTGATCATGCATGGATATTCTTTTGAGCATACTTTCTACTTGCCTCTACATTTAACATGCTATGTGATTCAGTAGCACTAGAGTAGTGTAATTGCATTGGTTTTTATGGCGGATGTGTTATTTCCTGCCGAGCAGATGTGATATTTCCTGTTCTTTAGGGATGGAAAGGAACCTCATACCCAGGGCAAGATGTGTGACCTTGGACCATGTTTTATATATTTGGGAGATTGGCAGTATTCCTTTCTCTATAAGGTTTCAAGTTTATGGGACTTGGCCGCCTTTGTGTTTATATTGTTGTAGGGATATGTTTATCTCACATGCATGCGGGTTGATGATATGGGGTGTGAGCCCTAATTATTTACATGTGCTTGTATGGAACAATATTTATGTTTTGTTAATGGCAAGTATTCTTTTGTCATCATATGATTTCAATTCCTTTTCTCTTGATAACCACTTGGGTGATCCTTATCCTTTACATGGGAAGCCTTTTATATTTGATGTCCTTTATTCCATATATTGCTCAATTTCCTATTTAGTATGAACATACCAACCTTTGTTGGTGTCATTAATTTCTCTTCTTGTTGGGGTATGCTTCCAACCCTAGGTGAAGAACTTGGATGATAAGGCATGAAGTTTTGGACTAGCTTAAGGAGTTAAAGCTTGGAGACAAAGTTGTTATGGTTTAGATTTCCCTCTACTTAGATCCTTATGTTGTATCATACATGTAAACCCTTATGGGATATTATGATGTACGTCTATAATCTTTTGTGAAAATTTAATATAGTCATTATTTTTATTCCAATGTTATACTTTGGTTGTTTTGAATACCATTTATTGATGTTTGAAAATTTTGCACTTATTCTAGCATACCCTTGAGTGTGTTTGGAATGGATGTTTTATTCTTCAAATTTTCAGTAAGGGGGTGATCCCGCCTCTTTACAGGTTTACATCCCTATGCCACTTTTGGTTAAGGAAACTGACAAAAATATGATTTTTGGAGGGAACATTCATTTCATGGGTAGCATAGAGGGGTAGGTTGTTGCTTTGGTTCTTCTTAAATCAACACCAACTTGTTGTTCCAAAATTTTCTGAGAAATGAAATTTTCTGTGTTTATTATGACACTTTCTGTTTAGGAAACCAATGTTGTAACTAAATAGTTATCGAGTTTTTTCCTTAGTAGCCACTATAGAACTATTGTGACACTTTGTTTTCTATAATCAATATTGAAGTTTTTTTTTGTCAGTTTGTTAGCAAACTAAAATTGCATCATTTAATGTTAGAGCCAAAAATGTACTAGTTCTTGTTATCTATGGATGCAACATTGAAGTGGACTTCATGCTGCTTGACATACATTGATTCAATATGATCATTGGGATGGATACCATATAGAAGTACCAGGTGATGTTAGATTGTAAATCTAAATTTGTGGAGTTTATAAATGGGATTTTTTTTTGACTTTCCTATGAGACTAGAAGATTCTCAAATATTAGTAATAGAATAAAGGACTTAAGGCCCCAAACCATACAAAAAAGGCCAATAATGCTAGGATCACCATTGGGCTAGCCTATTCTAACCCCATATCAAGGAGAGAAACCCACAAGTAAGTCAAAAACTAAACATCAAAATATAACACACCCTACAGGGGTTCCCAACAAAGACACCACCTGAAACTGGTGGGTCTCGACTAAAAAACACATTGAATAAGCCACTGAAAAACTCCAATTTGTCATGAATTCCTTGGGTATCATCAATCCCTATCCCTCAGAAAATTGAAGCATCTTAGACATCACAAAGGACCAACACCTTTCCCATTCATCATCATATTTTTCTAGTCATATTTTCTTTCACTCCTTTGTTTCCAAACAAAATAAGAATCATAGCACCACACTAGGATAATGAGGCTTCACTGCTTATGATATGGGATTTCCTCAACCTGTGAAGCCATAGTGATTAGGTTCATCCCTTTGAGAACCATCATGCCACACCGATCAACAACACTCTTCCACACCCCACAAGAGGAAGATAAAGCAAATAAGAGATGATCATTGTCTTCCCTTCTTAGACAAAAAGAATAATGGTTTGGCTATTTCATAAATCATACTACAATATGGGTCATTGTAGTCAAGGAGTCGTATAGGGCTCAGAACATAGTATAGATAAATCTTTGCACAATATTACCAATCCAAATCATGTGACACACGCGACATGTGGGTCCATGTGGTTGTATCACCTCCCAGATATTCAAATTGGGATAACTAGAGAAGTTATACTTGAAGAAGAGGTATGGAAGAAGTGGTTGAGCTTGTTGTACACCAGACCCATTTGTTGCTAGGTGTTGGAATAGAATGGTCTTCTCTTCTTAGAAAAAAATAATAGTGGTTTGTCTAGTTCAATAATCATACAGTAATATGGGCCATTGTAGTCAAGGAGTCGTATAGGGATCAGAACATAGCATATCTCCATCTTGGTGCAAGGTTACCAATTCATATCAGGTGATACACAGGACATGTGGGTCCATGTGGTCGTATCATCTCCTAGAGATCCAAGTTTGGGATAACTAGAGAAATTATACTTGAAGAAGAGGTATGGAAGAAGTGGTTGAGCTTGTTGTACACTAAACCCATTTATTACCAAGTGCTAGAATACCATATGTCATGTCTATTTGTGCATAGAAGTAAGTATCGTACATGCTCCTCAACCAACATGTCCATAAATAATTGGGCACTATGAATAAATGAACCAGTCTCTACAAAGAGGCCTAACATACCACATGATCGAGCTACTTGATCATCAACCCTCCTTCTGTGGGTGGGGAGGTGAGGCAATTGATTCTCATGTAATGCATCTTATCCCCCCACCCCATAGGAAATGCATTGCTTTGCTTTGCATCTTCTCCATGGTGGTTTCTGAGAGTTGCCCTTGAATGACCCAAAATACAACGAGACATTAAACATTAGATTTTTTCAGGGAATACCTACCTCTCAAAGAGATGCAATCTTCTGGCCATGTTTTAACACTGTCTTTGGCCTTTTAAGACAAAGCCCAAAGTTCTTGGATAAAAAGTCCCCCCCATAATAGGGTAGAACATGTACTTATAGGGAAGGGTACCTTCATTGAAACCAATAGTTTCACAAAGATACAATTTGAAATCCATCATAGTCTTAGAAAATAAGATGGATGACTTCAATGGATTACATTTCAACCCCATGGTGTCCCTCAATTCCTCTGAGGTTGCCTACATACTACCGAGGCTATGATCAATGCACTTTCATCCTATTTTTAGTTGCATTTTTAGCTTAGATTCACATTCATTTCCATCATTTTACTTTAGAGATATCTTGCATTTAGATTTTGATCCATATTCTTGGTTTATATGATAGATTTTAGCTTCACTATATACACACCAGTGCTGGAGATGGTAGTCCCACTAGAATTATTATATAAATGGACCAGACTTTCATTGATTTATCCCTTAATAGGTTGATGACTTCATTAATCAACACCTTGATAGGCACAGAACCTATGACACACAGACATATCCCCCCAGGTGGGTGTGTTTCTACATAGAATTACCATCAGTAGACCTTTAACAACTGCCATGGTCCCACACTCTGATGATCTGCCAAGCATGTGCATTGATGGTCACCACATGTCTGACCTCCAATGAAAGTCCAGATGCAGACCAATGCCTGACCTTGCATCGGGCATGATGGCTAACAACTGATGAAAATCTTGTGTCACTCTCTAATGGAATTATTGCTCATGTGCACTTATGGTTTCCCTACTTTGTGACCAATGAGAAGCCTACTCCCTCCCTCTAGTATAAAGTTTGAGTTGCCAACTGACAAACTTCCTACACTCAACCTCTAATAGATGTCTACATCTTGTCCACCGATGAAACTCATGCACATTCCAATGATGCCCATCCTTCAACCTACCCTCCATTTCCTGTTCTACATTCAACCTCTGATAGAATTTTTACACGACTCCAGTTATGATCCCATCACCAATGGGAATCTTTGGACTCACCATACCTTTCTTTTACCTCCAATTGCTGCCTCTTCACATCCACGGTGGTTGAGGCTAAATCCAAGGTGGTTGGAAGGGTCAAATCCTAGCATCCTCCTATAATACAAGGCCATCACCTTTACAAAAGAGATCCACCATTGATGTTGTCAGTCTATGAAAATCAGTCATGGGAATCCCTTGCCATTTTCCATCTACCATCCTCATTGGTGGATGACACCCCCATCTCCTTGAAGGGTTGAAGGTTCTAACCTTGATAGAGGCTTTAGCAATGACACCCCACTCTCATTGGTGGATGATCACTACCAACATCTATCCACCGCCCCTTCTCCACAACAACATATTTCCATCGATGAAGGAATAAGACACCTCCATATCCCTCTTCAAAAAACTCTAAGGAAAGGTGTTTCTACTCTTGACCATTGTCATCCATGACCTCAAAGATAGGCTTCTAAACAACATGGATGTTGCTTCATGGTCTACTGTGACGACGTCTCTCTTTCTTTCTTGGAATTTTAATCATGTTGCTGCTATGATGAGTGAGGAGTCCTCTTGATAGGATGTGGGGAGTATCCATATTACCTACTTTTTTTTTCTTTATTGCATCTCTATTGGGTGGACCATTATATTTATGATCAGTCGCTTTATGTTTGTACTTTTTTCTAATCATCAATTTAACATGTTCATCAGTTCTGGGTTATAGAAAACTTTCTACCCAGCCATCTAGGGTATTGATTGATTATTTCTAGACCCTTGATGAGAACTTCATAAACATGTTTTCTGATGTGATAGATGAAGAATCTCTAGGTAACACAATGACGAGATCAGAGTGATGTCTATCTGGGTTTTAATCCTAACTCCAAAAGGGGTATTTTACCTAGTCTTAACATATGCATTTTTATGCTTAATATGATATATATAGAGAGAAAATCATAGGTAGTGGTGGTGAAAACCATTCCACCCAAACATTTCAACCATTTGATTATCAAGCCCTTAAATTAGATGATTTTTATTTGTGAACTAGTGTAATCAACAATCAACCAACTTTTTTGTGATATTTTCCTTAGGGTTCGATATTGTATTATATTATCATAAGACATGTCCACTGGTCGATGGTGATTATTGTAACTAGTCTAAGTAAAACCTAGGGACCTTTCTAGAGGTGATTTTTTATGCAATAACAACACATTAGGCTACCCACTTGTCATTCCATGAAGATGACTACATTATCTATGAAAGTAAGTTGGGATAGCATATTGGTTACTTTGACCTAGTAGTTTTGAACCTCCAACTTTGCTCACCCTCAAGGAGGAGAAGGGAGAGTTATTCCAAAATCAATATGAACAATGATGGATACATGGATGGCCTTGTCTCAATCCCTATGAGTTGACAAATAGTCCAGCAAGTTGTCCATTCATGAGAACATAGAAGGAGCAGTTGGTAAAAAATTATTTCATCTAGGAAATTCATAGCTTGAGGAAGTTGAAAGATTCTAGGAACCTAAAATTTCCCCCATTTGATGTGATCATAGGCTTTGGAAGGATTGAGCTTGAGGTAGGTTGCAATGTTGATTGGATCAGGTCAACCCTCTAGAGGAATCACCTACAAGATGCCCATTTAGTAATGTTGCAACCAAGGATGAACACCCCCTGGCTAAGAAAAATGAGTCTACACAACACCCCTTTGAATGTTCTTGCTAGCAATTTAGAGAAAATCATGTATAGGATCCCATAGTAGGTGATGTCTCTGAAATCTTTCATTTCTTTAGCATCTAGAACTTTAGGAATCAAAATGAGGAAGGAATTATTTACTTATCATACCATGTTGTGAGTTCCAATAAGCCAACGTACAACTGAGCAGATGTCTAGCCCAATGGTACCCCAATAATGGCATAAGAACATGGCATTAAAGCCATACTGACAAGAGATCGATTGGGCCCAACACTCCACAGCATGTTGCAGATCTCTCTATCATTAGCTACTCTATATAGGTGTCTGTCAAACTTGAGAGTTTGAGATCAATCAAGTTTTTATGCAAAGAGTATCTAAAATGAAATTCTTCTCAGTATATATTTTTGAGAAATATTACATAGCCTATTTCTCCATCTACATGGCTTGTCAAGCTTCAGCCCTTCACTATTGATGAGAGTTGTATGGTATCATGATATCTTTCCGTCTTACTTCTCCTTTGTAAAAAGTGGTGTTTCTATCATCACCAATGATCCATCTCAATCTTCTATACTAATAATAATACATTCACTTAGATTTGTCTGTCCTACTCTCCATATCATCCTTCTAGAGGGAGTTGTTAAGAGGATTAGATTGAAGGAATGCACATATGTACTTCAGATATGCATCAACCTTCTTATTAAAAAAATTTGAGGTTCACTTGGGTGCTCGACCTGGTCTTGATATCCACTTTAACCCTTGTGAGCTTCTTAGCCACCACGAGCAATGGATTACCCACAATATGTTCACCCTGGCCAATATCACTACCTCACCAAACCCCTTCTAGTCCTTCCAAAATTTAAGGAATTTGAATTGATGTTTCTTGTTTTGAGAAGCTTTAAAAAGGAAGACAATGATCATGACATTGTCACTATTATGTGATAATGATAAGGAGATGAACAAATTTTGAATGTCTTCATTGACTAAAGCATGATCGAAATGGATCCAGATATTGTGCCCCATGTCTTGTTGGTTGGACCACGTAGTAGATTCCAAAGGTTCTTGAGATCAATAAGACTTGAGACCATGACCTCCTAGTTGACTTGAACTCCCTAACAACCTTTTTTTATCTTTGCACCTCCAACATTCTCCTCTTCCCTACACAAAACATTCAAGTCTCAATCATGAGTTATAGTCCTAAGATTTTGTGTTTCACTATTTTGAGTTCCTCCTATAGTACTATCCTTTGGTGAGATGGAGAGTATAATGCCCCAAAATCTAGGATATTTTCCTATTCCTATGATTAGGAGGTTAGAAAGATTGTTTCTTTAGATTGGACCAAACAAGGTTATACCTTGATGTACATTACTAATGCAACAATAACTAAATGGTAACCCATAACATCAATAGGCTTGAAAATGGATATAATATATTAAGTGGCATACTAACATAATAACATGAATATGTGCTAACATAATGTTTAAGATATGTCTGATAAGAAGTAAAATGTGCTTAATACACGAATTAGGATAAGAATTGGTGTTTCCATATCCATAAATTTAAATAATGTGTCATTATTTAAATAAATATTGTATTAGTGGACTTAGTAGGATAAATGATTATAACATGGAATTTTGTGCATAATAACATAAGATATTATTTTGGCAACAATGTGAAGATAATAGGACTCAAAATAATAATAAGGATGGTAATGATGTAAAGTTACAATAATATAGTGGTAATGAGTCAAAATGCTAATTTTATTATAAATCATATAAGGATGTCTCAAAAGTTAAATATAACATTAAAATCGTGTTACTTGGGTGCCAAATAGCTTGGATGCCAAGGTTGGGATTAACTGGATCTAGTTATCCTAATTTATTGGAAAAGAATGTACTAATAATAACACCTTCCTGTTATGTATTTGACTATGGCCTTGGTTTTAATTTGGGATATATGTTATCGCATAGTTTATTTATCCAATTCTCTATATGTTTAAATAGCCACACTATCTTTCCCCTTATAAGTTCTATCATTGTCGTTCGATCATGATTGTGAAGCATGGGAATCATCTTCCACCTTTAGAAGGTTCCTGTTAGTATGCCCCTCTGTTATATCCTCAATTTTGGTAGAAATTGAATGATATATGAGTAATGTATGATTTGATAAATAACTTTCCAAATTGGTATTATTGGTGGAATAACAATATGGATCACCTTTGGTTGCATGGGTCCTTGCAGCATAAATTAGAGAATGGGAATTTGTACATGAATTAGTATTAATGGCCTTTTGTTACGATAAATGAAATAATTGTAAAGTTGCCAAAAGAAATATGATTTATGGTGTTTTTTATAATTAGAGTATAATTATCTAGTTGATATTGACATCACCATGGTTGTGTGTATTCCTTAAAGGCATTTGTTTCCAAATCCAAATCTAAATCATGTGGTGGTATCTCTCATGGCCTTTTAGAATAAAAGCAAAAGTTTATATAAAAAGAGTACTTTCTTTCCTAGTTGGTGTTGAGATTAAATAGTCTTGGAAAATTGATATTTCGGATAGTCATAATACTCCTTGACACTTTTGGATTACTTGAACCCCAAGATCAGAAATGAGAAAGGAAATCTACAAGGAAGTACCTATATATATATATATATATATATATATATATATATATATATATATATATATATATATATACCTACATGATTCACATGATATGGTGAATTCATCACCAGCCTATCCTACCCCTTTATCTCTCCCTAACCAACCCATCCCAGAACTTCTCTCTGGATCCTTTGGGCACAATGCAGAGAGGGGTCTGACGGCCATGGACTGGAGAAAATATGACCATGAAAGTCACCGTGTCTTGGAGGTTGCAGCCGAAACTAAGGTGGATCGCCAGGAGGCCTGCATAAGACCGTAACAACAACACCCCTATGATCTTCTTCAGTTGGATCCATGGTCAGAGACACTTGTGCAAACCTACCTACTGGACTCTTGGATGCAAAAACATCGTTATAGTAGAGTTCTTCTACAAGACCAGTGACATACATGTATAGGTGAGGACTACCTCCCTACAAACTCACATTAGAACCTGCTACGAGGGGCACCCTCATGTGGACTATGTATGTTGTGGAGATGAGAGTCAACATAACCATTCACTCCTCCATGGCTACAGTGAGGAGGCCTCACAAGGAGGAAGAAGGCTAGGAGTTTTAGAGTAGATTTGTCTTCGTGATGACGGCCATTGAGGGTAGGGTTGAAGAGACTAGTTGGTCCTGGTGTTGATCGTAGGGTAAGGAATGCCAGCCACAGTGTGAGTTTGCATCTACAGATGGTGGGTGATGCCTCGTGTAGGAACAGAGAGAGAGGGCTTAGGTCAGCAGAACGGTAATGAGGGGAATCCTTGGGGGTGGCACCCTCATCTGAGAGGCTCGACGCCAGGGAATGCTACAGCACCACCAGGAAGGGCGATGAGTTTGTTCCTCACAAAGGCAACGATGTAGAAGGTAGGTGTTCTTCTATTCACATGTTCGTATAGCATGAGGTAGGAGAAGGATGGATCGGTCCATGGATAACTGATGGTTCAACCAACTCAACCAATTAATGCCCGGTCCAGCCGTGCACCCACTCATCCAACATGGCACATGTTTTGCTGATAGCACCGACCAATGATGCGCCGCCACCTATCCCAGAGTTGAGATTGAATACTTTGTTGCTTGGATGTTTGGATGCACTCTTAAATTACATGATATATTTGGCATGGTTTCTGCAATGGCATAAGGTATCTGGTATACTTGATTCATGGACATGAGGTTACAAGATAAAGATGTTGAAGACACTAAAAGTTATTCATGAAGGTTTAGTCTTAGTGGTATATCTTCACACATGTACAAGTTAATTCTTTCTAAAAGTTATGTAACTCCTTAGAGGATCTTTTTATGCAAACATGTAAATATTTGTTCATTAATTGGAATTGTTTATTATTATGTATTATTTCTTGAATTTGGTCCTAGAATTTATGAGTAATGATTTGTGACTTTAAGGTCTATTGGACACTCAAGAGTGTGGGTCTTTACATTTGATATTAGAGAATAGATTCATCAACTAATACTTAATAGTTTATAATTTCAAATCATCCTTAGAAATTTAAGAGAAAAATTAGTAAAGCATAATGTGTCGTTTAGGTTTCTCATCTCACATCTTTGTCTACTTCTCATCTCTTTTCTTTAAAAGTCTTGAAAAGAATTGTTAATTAGAGAATTAAATGTGAAAAGATGTAACCTTTTGTGTAGGTCCCTCTAGAGAGGGTAGAAACTAGAAAGATGTAAGTATGTGTAAGCCCTTCCATAGAGGAAGGACTTGGGTTGGGATAACCCATTAGGGTGTGAAAACTTTAGTTGGTCAAGGGATATGGAAATTCTAAGAGGTAGAGTATAGTCCCTAACCCTAACCCTAAAACCTTAATCTTAAATAATGAACATGGTGTGGTGGTATGGGAAACCACCCATGTGAAACTTGAAATCAGGAATAAGAAAGATAAAGGGATGGGTTGAGATAACCTAGTCTCCCATGCATGTGTGCATGAGGAGCATAACATGTATGTAAGAGGTCTTAAGAAATATTTGAACTCAATAGTTATATATGAAAATGGAAGTTTGAATATAACTTGCTCAAACCCCTCATGTTGACTCTGGAAGTTTGGTGATGGTGGCCAAGCCCCTGGAGGGGAAGGATGATGTATCACCTAGCCCCTGGAGGGAAAGGTGACTCAAGTTCACTGAATGGACAGAAACCATGAGGGGATATTCTATAAATTGAGAAAACATGGGTTGATATGTTATAATGATAAAAAGTTATGCCAAATAATAAAAAAAAGGGATATCTATGTAACCTTTAGGGTTAGTGTGCCAACCTGGGGTGGGTCGAACCAAGAGTGGGAAGATGACCTAGAAGGGAGGAAAAACCTTAGATCTTGGGATCAGGTTGATGCTAGAGAGCCTATACTCCTCCTATAAGCTAAGAAGACACCCTAGACTAGGACTTTTCATTAAAAAGGTAAGTGAATAAACATGTTTAAAAATTGAGATAACATTAATCCTCACCTAGAGGGGTGAAGAGTTAAAGATATAAAAATGAAAGAACTTATATTCTTTGAACCCAAGGATGTCAACTCTAAGTGACACAACTGGTCAAGCCCGGGAGGGAAGACTAGTAAGGCACCAAGCCCAGGAGGGAAGGTGGCCTGAGTGGATGACCAAGCCTAGGAGGGAAGGTCGTGGAATGGTCAAGTCAGGAGGGAAGACCAGTAAGGCACCAAGCCCAGGAGGGAAAGTGGCCCAAGTCCATAGTGCAGTTGTTTATGATCAAGCCCCTGGAGGGGAAGATTACAGAAGGTCAATCCCAAGAGGGAAGACCAACATGGCACCAAGTCCTGGAGGGAAGGTGGCCAGTCCCAATGTTGGGACTACACTGCATAATGTCTACTCAAAATAGAGAGATGAAGGCAATCTATGTTAAAGAATTAAATAAGAGAATAATGTGCTTAAAAAGATGTGACATTTTAAAAGAAACCCTTAAGGAAGGGTAGAGTTCTAATGCAATCCTAGGGTCAAGTAGGGTGTATTATAGGTACATAGGATCGAAAGGTTGGGAGTTGATATGCCCTAAATGCACGTGACCAAGTGGTCAGGAGGTAACAGTTAGGTTTGCCCTAGGCCCATGTCTCAAGAGGTTGGACACCTTCATGATGTTCATGTGGCCCAGAAGGATGAATTTGAAAGACACTCCCTTGATGCATAAGGATGAGATCACTCCAAAGGTATATATACCCCTAGAGACCTCAAGTATTTGGCTAAGGCTCATAATGATACATGAGGTGTAAAATATATAATGAAGTCATGAAAACTTGAGAGAAGTTGTACCCTAACTTAAGAGTAAGAAAAGGGACACATGACTCCATGGAAATATGAATACTATGAAATTAAAAACAAGTAAGTCTAGAGTCATATCGAATGATTCAACATAATATTTGAAATTGAAAGGTAATGTGTGGATGTACCATCTCCACTCTTGGAATGGAATGAACTTTGTGTTTGGACTACAGTCAAATACTTATTTCATCTCATTATGAGGGAGGGAGATTGGATAAACACATGTTATGCTTAAAATTGAGCTACAGAGAATGGATATCCTACGTTGAAAGTTTAATGACATGACCTAGGGTTGTAGGTGTTACCTCACCCGTATGTGGGAATGAATGAATAATAGGTTGAAGAACCTAGGTGAAAAAGGTAATCACCAAGTGAAATTGAAATCACAAATGAAACATGTAATCACCAAGAGATGATGTCAAGGATTTGGATATACCTCGAATTGAATTCAGGTACCAATCTTAGTAATAATGTGAGGAATGTATATATCAATCAAAGATATTAAGGATATCTAAGTAGGTTTGATAACCTTAAGGTTTGAAACAAAATGAGTTATCTTTCACCTAAAATCTTACTAGGTTGGAATTTTGAGGGCAAAATACCTTTTAAGGAGGGGTGAATCTTATATCCGCAATTTCAGTAAAAATTGAATGATATATAAGCAAGGTATGATTTGATAAATAACTTTCCCAAACGGTATTGTAAAATGTGGAGCCGCAAAGCAATGTGCATTGCAGTGTTAGGAGAGACAATAGGCCTTCTCCCTTTTTATTAATAAGAGAAGTTAAATAATTTACATAGAGGTCCAGTAGGATGTAGAAATTACAAAATAGAATAAATATGATATATATTAACACTCCCCCTCAAGATGGAGTGTACACATCGTGTAGGCCCATCTTGTTGCAAAAAATCTAAAATGTTGTTGGATTCAACAGCTGCATAACAACATCTACAAGTTGATCTTTAGACTTGACATGTGGAGTCACAACAGTTCCATTCTTGATCTCGTCTCTAATAAAGTGGCAGTCAACCTCTATGTGCTTAGCACGTTCGTGGAATACTGGGTTCTTGGCAATGTAGATGGTTGCTTGATTATCACATCTAAGTTCTATAGGAGACAAAATAGGAATCTTTAATTTAGAAAGTATAGATTGAACCCACTGCAACTCACAACATGCATGTTCCATTGCTCCATACTCAACTTCCATGCTCGATCTTGCCACAACATTTTGCTTTTTTATTTTCTAGGTAATAAGATGATTGCCCAAAAATGTGCAATATCCAGACGTAGACCTCCTGTCATTCAGACTACCAGTCCAATCTACATCTGCGTAACCAGTTAGAGAAAGTGTGGATACATGAGTCTTCAGCCTATAATAGGTGATTCTCTTACCAGGTGCACCTTTCAGATATCTCAGAATATGACAGACAGATGTCCAATGAGATTGTTTTGGATAGCTCATATGCTGACTCACCACTCCTACAACAAAAGAAATGTCAGGGCATGTGATTGTCAGATATATCAATTTACCCACAATTTTCCTATAATATCATGGATCTAGATAATCAGTATCATCAGTCATCTCCTTCACATGATAATCCATAGGAGTAGACACAGGCTTGGACTCACTCATACCAGTTTCCTGTAGTAAATCTAGCACATATTTTCTCTGAGACAAATGGGTACCTACATGAGAACTAAGTACTTCAATGCCCAAAAAGTATCTCAATTTTCCCAGATCCTTTGTGTGAAAGTGACCCTGCAAGCCTTCTTTCACACGAGATATGCCTATGGGATCACTTCTAATGATAATAATATCATAAACATACACCACAATAATAATATATCCACCAGAAGAAGTAGAATAAAATAAAGAGTGATCAGTAATAGAATGAGAAAAGCCCATCTTTATCACAACATCACTGAACTTGTCAAACCAAGCTCTAGGAGATTGTTTCAATCCATAGATGGCTTTCTTCAATCTACACACCTTCTTAAACTCCCCATAAGCAAAAAAAATAGGTGGTTGCTCCATGTATACCTCCTCTTGTAGATCACCATGAAGAAAGGCATTCTTAACATCGAGCTGAAATAGAGGCCAGTCAAATGTAGTAGCCAGAGAAATAAGAATACACACAGAATTCAGATGATCCACTGGTGAAAAGGTCTCAAATAAATCAACCCCATATGTCTGAGTGTACCCCTTTGCCACCAGTCTAGCTTTCAATCTCTCCACAGAACTATCTAGATTATGTTTTACTATAAATACCCATCTTCATCCCACAACATTTTTATCTGGAGGTAAGTCAACAAGTTCTGAGGTGTTGTTCTATAACGGAGCAGATATTTCCACATGCATAGCATGTTTCTAGCCAATATCCTTCATAGCATCAAGATGATTTCATGGAATGACCACAGAATCAATCCCAAGAGCAAATGAGTGGGCCTGCTGAGATAACTTGGACAAACAACACACATTTGTAATAGGAAGTCTAATAGTACAAGAACGGGTACCTTTGCAAACATCAATGGTAACATCAAGGTCAGATGGTTCTTCAGGAATCCCTTAAGTAGAGGAATATGGGGAGGGCTCAGAGACTGGAGTCGCTACCTCCTCCGAATCTTGTCTGCCTCGTCTGCTATAAACATGCGGATATTGTAGAATTTGTGGACCATCTGATGCCTGGTCTTCCTAAATTATAGTATAGTCAGAAATTATAGTTGGCAGTCTCTCACTCTAATGTAGTGGTGGCACTCTCTCACTAGCATTTGATGGTGACACTCTCTCACATAATTGCTCCCCCTTACTAGGAACACTAGAGAAATATGAAGTGGATTCATGAAAAGTCACATCTCTAGACACAAACATACAATGAAGACTTGGAAAATAACACTAGTACCCTTTGCTAGTGTTGGAGTACCCAAGAAAGAGAGTCATAATTAACCTAGGAGATAACTTATCAGCCTTAGGATCAAAATTGTGGGAAAAAGAATTTCAACCAAACACTCTAAGGGGAATAAGGAAAGGTTGATCCTTGGGATGTAAGACAGAGAAAGGAGTACATACTTAAAGCACAGAAGAAGGTTGTCTATTGATAAGGAAATAAGTAGTAAGTAAGGCGTCAGACCAAAATCGTTTAGGAACATTAGATTAAAACATGATTGTTCTGGTAATATCAAGAAGATGACAATTTTTCGTATATGCTACCCCATTCAGTTGAGGGGTGTGAGGACAGGATGTACGATGTATCATCCCAAAAGAACTACAAAAATCAGCCATAGCATTTTGAACATACTCCAAGGCATTGTCAGATTGAAGAACTTTAATATTGCAATTAAATTGAACTTTTATTTCTTGATGAAAAAGTTTGACAATATATAGCACAGACTCTCGACTTTTCAACAAATAAATCCAAGTCATACGGACAAAGTCATCTAAAAAGTAAATAAAATAACAAAAACCATTATATCTATGGTCTTTATAGGACCCCAAACATCATTGTGGATCAAATCAAAAGGACATGGTGCTCGTTTATTGACACAGTCGGGATAAGACATCCTATGATGTTTCCCTAGTTGACAGGACTGACACTCTAGAGATGATACTTGAGACAATTTTGGTTCTAACTTCCTCAGGCTCTCTAATGAAGGATGTCCATATCTGTAGTGCCACAGTAAGGGAGAGCCACTCAACAGGACAACTGGAGTAGGAGCAGACACTTGGTGAGGCACACTATCACCATGGAAGAGGTAGAGATCACCTTTCCTAGGCCTCGACTAATCATCCTCATACTCTTGAGATCCTGTAATACAAAACAAGAAGGTCCAAAAGTTATTGTACATTTCAGAGTATCAATCAACTTAGCAACAGATAGAAGATTAAAAGGAAAAGTAGGCACATAATGTATGGATTTAAGATCAATTTCAAGAGTTAGAGAAATAGATCCACTAGCTAACACTCTCCTCACTAAACCATTTGCTATTGTTATAGTTTTGTGAGGAATATGTGAGTCAATGGAATGAAGAAGTCTCCTCATCCAAGTCATATGTTGTGACGCTCCAGTGTCAAATACCCATGATGATGTAGAACCAGAAACCAATAGAGAGGTAGCCTGATTACAAGTGGTGGATGCCAAGTTGGCTAAAGATGATGATCCCAAGCTCAGATGTTGAGTAGCCAGAATAAATCTATCATATTCCTCTTTGGTGAGTGTGATTCCAGAAGGACCAGAACTTAAAGCAGGAGGCTCAGTAGACTCAGTAGTGGTAGCATAGTTTGTTGCTCCTACAGGTGGTGCAGCAGGTCGATCACGCTTCTTCCAGCATTTCTCAATTGTGTGTCCAGGTTTGTCACAGAAAGTGCATTTAGGGTGAGTTCCACATCCTCAGCCCATACATGTTTGTCCTCCTCTCACTGCAGCAACTACAGAAGCATGAGAATATCCTCGAGATGAGACTGCGGTAGGATCAATAGGTTTAAAATTTGCTAGTAAAATTCTTGAATAAGCCTCTTCCAAGTTTGGAAGTTTATCAAAAGCTAAGATAACACTGTGGGTTGAACTACACAAACAACTCAGACCAGACAAAAATTTAGATGTAATCAAGTCATCTCTGCCTTTGACTTGCTCTTGGGTAGTCATTGGATGGTAGAAACTCATCTTCTGTACAATACCTTGGATCACTCAAAAGTATTCTTCTGAAGGTCTGTCTCCCTGTCATTCTACAAAGAGGCAGTCATATATCATGAACTGATGAAGCACATTCTTCTCTTGAGAATAATGTTTCTTTACTGCATCCCAGATCTCTTTGGCAGTAGTGTAGAACATGAACCTCGAGGCAATCCTTGGTTCCATGCCCCCCCAGAACCAAGTCTTCACCAGACTATTATAGACACAGGAGAATCAGAATCAACATGTCTCACCTTGTCACATGACTCCAATACAGTATGGACAGTATTCATCAATAAGTTAGTTCTTCTTGTTTAGCTTGATGGAGGGGATAGAAGACATCTCACTATACATGGTAGATACCTTAGTGTCCTCCATGATTTAATGAGAAGAAGAGTGATGGATTGATACACGTCATAAGAAGATTTGCATGATAGAGAGATACATGTCACATCACAGCATCAGATGTGTACCTGACGCATCCACGGCCCCCAACTAAAATTCCCTAAGCACACATGGAGGAGATGTGATTGGGAATTTCCTATGTACCAAAAGACCCTCCGGTTTGGGATTTAGAAATCTATTAGATCAACTGAAGGACCTGACAATACAAAGAGAGAGGAGGAGGGGGGACGACAGTTATTGTGCCTAGCCTGAGAGGTGGTTGTTGTGCCCGCCTTGGGTCGGCAACGACTGTCCTCCCCTTGGGGTGGCGGTCGGCCGATCGGCAGTTGCTAGAGCTGGCAGCGCCCATTGTGGCTGCTGCTAGCTGACAACTACTGCTGCTTCCAATGCTACTGACGACAGCGGTGCGGGGTGGGGTGGTGTTGAGTGGCGACGCCGCTCGGGTTGGGTAGGGTTAGGTTAGGATCTTCAACTTTGGTACCATGTAAAATGTGGAGCCGTAAAGTAACATGCAATGCAGTGTTAGGACTTAGGAGAAGCAATAGGCCTTCTCCCTTTTTATTAATAAGAGAAGTTGGATAATTTGCATAGAGGTCCAGCAAGATAAAGAAATTGTAAAATAGAATAAATATGAAATATATTAACAGGTATTGTTGGTGGAATAACAATATGGATCTCCTTTGGTTGCATGGGTCCTTTCAGCTTAAGTTAGAGAATGGGAATTTGTACTTGAATTAATATTAATGGATTTTTATTATGATAAATGAAATAATTGTAAAGTTGTCAAAAGAAATATGATTTATGGTGTTTTTGATAGTTAGAGGATAATAATTTAGCCGATATTGACATCACCGTGGTTGTGTTTATTCCTTAAAGGATTTTGTTTCCAAATCCAAATCTAAATCATATGGTGGTGTCTCTCGTGGCCTTTTGGAATAAAATCAAAAGTTTTTATAAAAAGAGTAATTTATTTCCTAGTTGGTGTTGAGATTAAATAGTCTTGTAAAATCAATATTTCAGATAGTCATAATACGCCTTGCCACTTTTGGATTACTTGAACCCCAAGATGAGAAATAAAAAAGTGAAGCTACATGGAAGTACATATATATATACCTACATGATTCACATGAACTGTGAATTCATCACTAGCCTAGCATGCCCCTTTATCTCTCCATGATCAACCCTTCCCAGAACATCTCTCTGGATCCTTTGGGAAATTGCACGATGCAAAGAGGGGTCTGGCGACCGTAGACTAGAGCAAAGATGACCATGTCAGTCATTGTGGCTTGGAGGTTGCAGTCGAAACTGAGGTGGCTCGCTAGGAGGCATGCATAAGACCGTAACAACTCCAACACCCCTATGCTCTTTTGTAGTCGGATCCATGGCAAGAGATGCTCATGCAAACCTGCCTGTTGGGATCTTGGATGCAGAAACTTCATTATAGTAGAGTGCTTCTACAAGACCAGTGTCATACATGTATAGGTGAGGATTGCCACCCTGCAAACTCACATTAGAACCTGCTACGAGGGGCACCATCATGTTGACCATGCATGTTGTGGAGAAGAGAGTCAACATAACCGTTGACTCCTCCCTAGTGGAAGTGAGGAGGCCTCTCAAGGAGGAGGAATGCTAGGAGTTTCGGAGTAGATGTGTCTTCATGATGATGGCCATGGAGCGCAGGGTCAAAGAGACTAGTTGGTCCTGGTGTTGATTGCAGGGTAAGGAGTGCTAGCTGTGGCATGAGTCTACGTTTGTAGATGGTGGGAAGCACCTCTTGCAGTAACAAAGAGAGAGAGGGCTTAGCTTAGTGGAACGGTGGTGAGGGGAAGCCTTGGGGGTGGCACCCTTGGCTGAGAGGCCCGATGCCAGGGAACGCTACAGCACCACCAAGAAGGGTGGTGAGTTTGTTCCTCACAAAGGGGATGATGTGGAAGGCAGGTGTTCTTTTATTCATGTGTTCGTATAGCGTGAGGTAGGAGAAGGATGGGTAGGTTCATGGATAGTCGGTGGTTTAACCAACTAAACCAATTAATGCCTAGTCCAATCGTGTCTCCAGTCATCCAATGTGGCACATGTTTTGCTGATAGCACCGAGCAATGACGTGTTGCCACCTAGCCCAGAGTTGAGATTGAATACTTTGTTGTTTGGATGCACTCTTAAAGTACATGATATATTGTAACGCCTGGGCCCACTGCCCAAGGCTCTAGTAGAGTTTCAGGAATGACGACTGGCCCCACAGACCACCACTAGCCTTAACTGCGCACGTTGTCCACACTGACGCGCAATCCAGGATCAACTTCTTGACTGGTCACCCATCCTAGTACTACTCTAAGCCAAGCACGCTTAAATATGGAGTTCTTTAGTGATGGGATCCCAGAAAAGGAGGTGCACCTTGGTGATATGGGTAGTCCAATCATTCCTTTTAAGATCAACTTATCCAAGGCCTCAAATCCTGGGATGTTACAATCTCCCCCACTTAGACTCTTGACGTCCTCATCAAGGCTCAACTATATGGCCTCATAATATGACCCCATTTCAGTGCAGACCCACAATGTCCCATGGACACCCAGCTCCCGATCACGGAATACCAGTGCAAGGGTGGCTACGTCAACCATGGACAACCCTTTCCTACATGCCTGGACCGCACGACTCAAGACTGGCATGCGATGCCCATGTGGGCCCCACCTACTGGAGGGGTTATGGCTCTGATACCATTTGTAACGCCCAGGCCCACTGCCCAAGGCTCTAGTAGAGTTTCAAGAATGACGACTGGCCCCACAGACCACCACTAGCCTTAACTGTGCACTTTGTACACACTGACGCGCAAGCCAGGATCAACTTCCCGACTGGTCACCCATCCTAGTACTACTCCAAGACAAGCACGCTTAACTATGGAGTTCTTTAGTGATGGGATCTCGGAAAAGGAAGTGCACCTTGGTGATATGGGTAGTCCAATCATTCCTTTTAAGATCAACTTATCTAATGCCTCAAATCCTGGGATGTTACATATATTCTGCATGATTTCTGCAATGGCATAAGGTATCAGGTATACTTGATTCGTAGACATGAGGTTACAGGATAAAGATGTTGAAGACACTAAAAGTTATTCATGAAGGTTTAGTCTTAGTGGTATATCTTCACACATGTACAAGTTAATTCTTTCTAAAAGTTATATAACTCCTTAGAGGAGTTTTTATGTAAACATGTAAATATTTTTTCATTAATTGGAATTGTTTACTATTTTGTATTATTTCTTGAATTTGTTCCTAGAATTTATGAGTAATGATTCATGACTTTAAGGTCTTTTGGACACTAAAGAGTGTGGGTCCTTACATTTGTAACGCCCAGGCCCATTACCCAAGGATCTAGTAGAGTTTCAGGAATGACAATTGGCCCCACAGACCACCACTAGCCTTAACTGTGTGCTTTTTTCTCACTAAGTCAGGGTCAGCTTCCCAACTTGTCACCCATCCTAGTACTACTCCAAGTTGAGCATGCTTAACTATGGAGTTCTTTAGTGATGGGCCCCCAGAAAAGGAGGTGCACCTTGGTGATATAGGTAGTCTAATCATTTATTTTAAGATCATTTTATCTGAGGCCTCAAATACTGGGATGTTATAATCTCCCCCACTTAGACTCTTGATGTTCTCATCAAGGCTCAACTATATGGCCTCATAATCTTTCCCCATTTCAATGTAGACCTAAATGCCCCATGTACACCCAGCTCCCAATCACGGCTACCAATGCAAGGGCAGCTCCATCAACTCAGATAGACCTTTCCAACATTCATGGACACTACCAGTGTATGGGAGGCTCCATCAACTCGGATAGCCCTTTCCAACATGTGTGCACCGCACAACTCAAAAACCAGCATGCCACAGGCCCATGTGGGCCCCACCTACTGGAGGGGAATTGGCTCTGATACCATTTGTAACACATGGGCCCACTGCCCAAGGCTCTAGTAGAGTTTTAGGAATGACGACTGGCCCCACAGACAACCACTAGCCTTAACTGTGTGCTTTTTCCTCACTCACACACAAGTTGGGGTCAACTTCCCGGCTGGTCACCCATCCTAGTACTACTCCAAGTTGAGCACACTTAACTATGGAGTTCTTTAGTGATGGGATCTCAGAAAAGGAGGTGCACCTTGGCGATATAGGTAGTCCAATCATTCCTTTTAAGATCATTTTATCTGATGCCTCAAATCCTGAGTCAGTACAGCCTCTCTTCTTTCTCGTAACTTTCTCTTCACTCATTCATTTTCATTGATTTTTCCTTTATTGGATTCCTCATTCGACTCTGTATCCATTGATTTTTAATTTCCTTGAATAATTTTTCTTGTAAAAGAAACCATAAATCTTCTTCCTACGCCAAAATATCCAAAAGTGTATGTGCCTAACCCTACCTATATATATGTAGTTGTAGGGCATCATCACCCTAGGGGTAACCTATCCTAGTGACTGATTTCATATAGACTCTCATAACAACTCCACCCTACTCAACCTTTCTCTATATTTTCCCAAATCATGTTCTATAGGCAGCAACCACTGTCACTCAATTACCCGCTATTGCACCATCCTTAAGCCCTACTAAAGCCTTTCATCACCACCTCAGGGTGAGTGTCGATGCGCTTTGCCACATCTAAGTTCTTCATGATATCACTAGCAAGATAACTCATACTTGGTGCTTTAGGAGTCGTCTGTGCTAGGGTTTGATGGCAACAAGTCTGACGTTAGTCTGTAAAACTTCAAGTTGTGATTGTTTGCCCTAGTTATGTGAGATACATAGTCTCTGGCATTCCGTTCCTGCTAATAATGGTGTAAGATCCCATCCAGACTCTAGTGCACCTCAAAGCTTAACCTTGGGGTCGTTGAGTCCACAGACGCCTCAGAAATAAGATCTTGGGATTAGTTTCCCGGATTTTTCACTAGATTTCAGGTTTGAAAGTTCAAAATTTTGACAAATTGAACATCATCCTTGTGGGTTGGTTTAGAACAATCAAGGTACCAGATTCCCTGATTCACCCTTGCATTCATTTCATGATTATCAAATGAAGCATGGGCATTATCATCTTTACACCATAATATCATTTCATTTAGCCACGTGAGTTATGGATTCATATATTTAGTTTTTTTTACTTGACCATGTCATGCAGTATACTTAGAAATCTAGTTGCAGGGCATATTGGTAATTGTAAAATCATTTTGTTTAATGAATTAGTAATTTGATCCATCTTAGACAATATTAATTATCCATTGCTTAGAAAATAAAAATAAAATACATTTTGGAATTTTGGAGTTTTCTCTATCCATTGGTATAAGCATCACCTAATTCCAAACTAATAATTATATATTTTTTCTTGATTTATGTTATTGATTAAAAATTATAAATTCATAAGTAATAATCTTTAAGTTAGAAAAAATTAAAATATGATATGAATTCAACAAAAATCTACATATGGCACAATTTTGGTAACCTAATTCATTAATAATAAAAATGCAATTTTAGGCTTTATATAATTAATGCAAATGTAACCCTAATTTCATATGTTCTTTCAATAGGTGGATTGAGACCATGGCTTGGACCTAGGGTTGACCTTGGACATATGTAGACCTGATATAAGGTATGTTGCATCCCTATTATTCTATATTGAGTAATCACCCATAACTTACATTCTTTTATTGATCTTATCTACTTAGAATGATGGATTTTCTTATTGGCATCTTATTTATATCTTGTTCACTTTAATCATGGTGGACTCTCATGCATCTTATTGTGGAGATTGATGGATATTTGTTATGGGTCCTCTGACCCCACATGATAATTTTTCGTTATTCTCATCTTATTGTTTCATTGGTTGAACTTTCACTTGCTTCTACATTTGCATGATTCCTAATTCAATAGTTGTAGAGTAATGTAATACTTTGGTTATTTGTGATTGTAACACTCGGGCCCACTACCCAAGGCTCTAGTAGGGTTTTAGAAATGATGACTGGCCCCACATATCACCACTAGCCTTAATTGTGTGCTTTGTCCTCACTCATGCACAAGCCAAGATAAACTTCCTGACTGGTCACCCATCCTAGTATTACTCCAAGATGATCACGCTTAACTATGGAGTTCTTGGGTGATGGGCTCCCTTAAAAGGAGGTGCACCTTGGTGATATGGATAGTCATATCATTCCTTTTAAGATCATTTTGTGTGACATCTCAAATTCTGGGATGTTACAATATCCTCCACCACTCTTGGCATCCTCGTCAAGTCTCAATATATGGCCTCATATCTATTCCCCATTTCAGTGAAGACCCAGGATGGCCCATGGACACACAACTCCCATCCACAGCTACCAGTGCAAGGGCGGCTCCATCTCGTCTCAATGGATACCTTTTCCAACTTGCCTGGATAGCATGACTTAAGACTGGCATGACAATGCCCATGGGTGACCCACCTACTAGAGGGGTTATGGATCTGATACCATTTGTAACACTTGAGCCCACCACCCAAGGCTCTAGCAGGGTTCTAGGAATGACTACTGGCCCCACACACCACCATTAGCCTTAATTGTGCGCTTTTTCCTCACTCATACGCAAGCCAGGATAAATTTCCTGACTGGTCACCCATTCTAGTACTACTCCAAGCTGAGCACGCTTAACTATAGAGTTCTTTAGTGATGGGCTCCCTGAAAAGGAGGTACACCTTAGTGATATGGGTGGTCCAATCATTCATTTTAACATCATTATATCTGAGGCCTCAAAAATGGGATGTTATAGTGATATTATTAGGCACAAGGCTTTATTCCCCTATCATGCACTGAGGTTTTAGTCCTCCTATACTTTTAAATTTTTGGGATGGTGGATTGTATGCCCCATACTCCAACTTGTATGCCAAGGGAGTTTGGTTGTGTTCCATTCTCTGTCAAGTTTTAAGATTGTGAGCCTTGGTTGCCACTGACTTTATATTATGCTAGTGCTATGTTTATCTCACATACATGCATGTTGATTATTGTGATCAGTTTGTGCCCAAAATTTATATGTGCTTTTGTGGCACAACTTTTATGTTTTATTTATGGCAAGTGATCTTCTTGTGTATCATCTTTTAAAAATTCATATTGTTTTGATACCTGCTTGGGTGTTTTTCCTCTTCTATGGGAATCCTTTTATTTAATGTC
The DNA here is from genome assembly GCA_963693085.1 of Alisma plantago-aquatica. Lineage (NCBI taxonomy): Eukaryota > Viridiplantae > Streptophyta > Magnoliopsida > Alismatales > Alismataceae > Alisma > Alisma plantago-aquatica. The sequence goes on from OY856409.1 coordinate 1,794,792,404, forward strand.
CTTTATTTGTTATATTGCTTGATCCATATTTAATATGCACATACCAGCCTTTATGTTGATATCTTCTTCTTTTTCTCATTTTACTGGGGTATGCTTCCAACTCCAGATATGGGACTTGGAAGATTGGACTTCGTGACATGGGCCTTCTAGGTGAATCTCTTGGGAAGATAGAATTGAGATAGTTGGATATCCCTCTACTTTGATCCTTATGTTGTAGATTTCATGTAAACCCTTTATGGGAGATGATGATGTACTTCATAGTCATAAATTTTTTTTGCTACTATACATTGGTCTTTTTGATGCCATCATTTGGGAATTGAAAATTTTACACCTATTCCAGCATACCTTTTTCACATGTTTGGAATAGACCGATTCATTCCTCAAGTTAAGTAGGGAGTGGACCCCACTACGGGTCCCACTCCTTACAATATGGTATTAGCACCATAGTGGTTGGATTTATGACTATTTCAGTTTTGTCTCCCTACTTAGAACCCTTACCTTATGTAGTCACCCTCTAAATGATATGTTTAACCTATAATGGACCTATGTCATTCATGAGATGATGAAAGATCGATTTAGTATCATATGAGTTACAAATAAGAATCATGTTCAATAAACCCTAATGTGATGAGATTTCAGTTGATCATACCCTAAGATGGAGGTTAGTTATGACATGTATCTTTGGATATGATGAGGTATGTCTTGAGGATGGAGTTAGGTTATGAGGATGTTCAAGTAGTATTATAAGGAGATATTTAATGGAAATTATGACTTGGTTTCTCACATTGATTTTGGTACCATCTTTTTTTTACCTTTCATCATTTCTTATCATCAAAAATAGATTTCCATTATACTATTATATGGACAAAGAAATTTTGTGTATTTTATCAATGTTTTCTAGAAACAAGTCACAATGAAGATATGTATGGAGTTTGATACACAAACTCTAAAATTAATTGGAAAATATATCCTAAACCCTAAATCTGATATTTGAAGTGATGACTAGGAAGATACATCTTGTGATAAAGGTTTAGTTGATCTACCCTTGTGTAACCTATGACTTTATGGATGTTGATGTAAACCTTAGGGTTGATTAGGTTAGAAACACAAGGACCAAAAACGCAACTCTATGTGACTATGACCAGTTATTGGATGCATAAATAACAAAAACACCTAAATTATTCACAAATAAATGATCATAAGTGACCCTAATATCTTAATGTTGCTTGGTTTGGTTTATTGGGTTAAACCTTTTAAGATGTGGAGTGTAGGTGATTGATAATGATATGATTATATTTTGATGAAATCCTTTTAAGTGATGGAGTGTTGTAACATCCCAGAATCTAGGATCTTTTCCTATTCCTATGATTAGGAGGTTAGAATGATTCGTTCTTTAGAATGGACCAAACAAGGTTATACCTTGATGTACATTAGTAATGCAAGAATAACTCAATGGTAAACCATGACATATATAGTCTTGAAAATTGATATAACACATTAAGTGGCATACTAACATAATAACATGAATATGTGCTAACATATGAGTAAGTTCATAAAATTTGTTGTCTTTTCTAACTAATGTTCATATAATGGTTAAGATATGTTTGATAAGAAGTAAAATGTGCTTAATACACGAGTTTGAATAATAATTTGTGTTTCCATATCCATAAATATGAATAATATGTCATTATTTGAATAAATAATTAATTAATGGACTTCGTAGGATAAATGAGTAAAACATGCAATTTCGTGCATAATAACATAAGATAATTCATTTTCCAACAATAAGAAGAGAATGGGACTCAAAATAATAAAAAATGATGGTAGTGATGTAAATTTAGAATAATATAATGGTAATGAATCAAAATGCTATTTTTATTAGAACTCATATAAGGATATCTCAAAAGTTAAATATAACATTAAAATCATATTCATTGGGTGCCCAATAGCTTTGATGCAAAGTTTGAGATTAACTGAACAACCCTAGCTATCCTAATTTAATTGGAAAAGAAAATACTAATAATAACACCTTCCTATTATGAATCTGACTATAGTCTTGGTTTTAATTTGGGATATATGTTGTCACACAGTTTATTTACCTGATTCCCTTAATGTTTTATCTATCACACTAGATTTCCCCTTTCAGGTTCTATCACTATCGTCCGACCAGGATCATGCGGCATGGGAATTATCTTCCGCCTTTGGAAGGTTCCATGTTATTCTATGGCTACTATGTATAGAACCCCCCCTCTTCTTTCCTCATAACTCTCTTTGTTTGTCCATTTTCATTGATTTTTCCTTTATTATATTCCTTGTTCAATTGTGAATCCATTGATTGTTACTTTCCTTGCATAATTCCTCTTCTAGAAGAAAACCCTAAATCTTCTTCCTATGCCAAAATCTCCAGAAGTGTCTATGCCTAACCCTACCTATATATAGAAGTAGGGGATCTTCTCCCTAGGGGTAACCTATCCTAGTGAGTAATTTCATTGAGACTCTCCCAACATCTCCACCCTACTTGGCCTTTATCTAGATTTTCCCAAGTCGTGTGCTATAGTTAGCGACCACTTTCACCCAATTACCATTCTTTCACCATCCTTAAGCCCTACTAAAGCCTTTCATCACTACCATAGGGTGAGTGTCGATGTGCTTTGTCACTTCTGAGTTCTTCATGATAGCACCAGCAAGATAATTCAGACTTGGTGCTTTAGGTGTCGTATGGGCTGGGGTTTTATGGCAACGAGTTTGGCGTTAGTCTATACTTCAAGTTGTGGTTCTTTTGCCCTAGTTTTGGGAGATACATCATCTGGAATGTTCTCATTCTTGCTAGTAATAGCGGAGGTCCTCCTCCAGTCTCTATTACACCTCTAAGCTTGACCTTGGGGTCATTGTGTCTGTAGGCGCCTCAGGAACAAGATCGTGGGGTTGATTTCCTGAGTTTACACTGAATTTCAAGTTCACTAGATAAAAATTGTGAACGGTTGAATAGCCTCCTCACATGTTGTTTCTATACAATTAAGGTACCATATTCCCTTATTCACCCTTGTATTCATTTCATGATTTTCACGTGAAGCATGGGAATTATTATCTTTACACCATAATACATTTCATTTAGTTGTGTGATTTATGGATTCACAAATTTGCCTCTTTGACCATGTCATGGTGTATACTCAAAAATCTAGTTGTGGGGCATATTGGTAATTGTGAAATCTATTTGTTTAATAAATCAGTAACTTGATCCATCTTGCTAATTCATAATTAGGTATCCATTTCTCAGAAAACATAAATAAAACATGTCTTGGAATCATGGAGTATTCTCTATACATAGGTATAAGTTTTGCCACCTAATTCCAATCTAATAATTATATGATTTTTATGGATTTATCCAACTGATTAATAATTCTGAACTTCATAACTAATAATCTATAAATTAGAACAATAAAGTAAAATATTATACAAATTTAGAAAAATATAATCTAAAATATGGCATGGTTTTAGCAACCTAATTCATTAATAATCAAAGGTATATTTTTAGGGTTTATATAATTAATGCAAATGTACTACTAATTTCATATGTGCTTTCAATAGGTGGCTTGAGACCCTGGCCTAGATATAGGGTTGACCTTGGACATATGTAGACCATATATGAGGTATGTTGCATCCCTATTATAATATATTAACCAATCACCCATAATTATCACTCTCTTGGTCCTTTGGACATATGCCCTACACACTATTCTCCCTATCCTAAGAGGTTAACTCATTTGAGTACTTACGTTCATTTATTGATCTTATCTACTTAGTGTGATGGATATTCTTTTTCACATGTTATTTATATCTTGTTCACTTTAATCCTTATGAACTCTTATGCAACTTATTTGTGGAGATTGACGGATATTTTTTATTGGTCCTCTGACCCCACATGATAATTGTTTCTTATTCTCATCTTATTGTTTTTTATTTGACTAAACTTTCATTTGCCTCTACATTTGCATGCTTTGTGATTCAGTATCCCTAGATTAATGTAATAATTTGGTTATTTGGGTTTTATTTCCTTGTGTGATATATCAGACAATGGGTTTTATTCCCCTAGCATGCATTGAGGTTTTAGTCATCCTACATTTTTATATATTTGGGATGGAGGATTGTATGCCCCATATTCTGGCTTGTATGCCAAGGGAGTTTGGTTGTGTGCCATTCTATGCCAGGTTTTAAGGTTGTGAGCCTTAGCCACCACTGACTTTATATCATGCTAGTACTATGCTTAGATCACATGCATGCAGGTTGATATTATTGTGATGGGTTTGTGCCCAAAATTTGTGTGTGCTTGTGTGGCAGAACTTTCATGTTTTATTTATGACAAGTGATATTTTTGTGTATCATCTTTTAAAAGTTCATGTTCTTTTGATATCTGCTTTGGTGGTTCTTTCCTCTTCTATGGTAAGCCTTTTTTATTTTACATCCTTTATAATTTATATTTCTCAATCCATATTTAATATGAACATACTAACCTTTATGATGATATCTTCTACTTGTTCTCCTTTTACTGGGGTATGCTTCCAACCCCAGGTGTAGGACTTGGAATATTGGACCTTGTAACATGGACCTTCTAGGTGAAGCTCTTGGGGAGATAGAGTTGAGATAGATAGATATCCCTCTATTTAGATCCTTATGTTGTATCTTTCATGTAAACCATTTATGGGAGATAATGTACTTGTGTAAAATTTAATATAGTCGTGATTTTATTTTTTTCACTATTATACATTGATCTTTTGGATACCATAATTTAGGAATTGAAAATTTTAAACATATTCTAGCATACCTTTTTAATATGTTTAGAGTAGACTGGTTTGTTCCTCAAATCAAGTAGGGAGTGGATCCCCTTATGGGTCCCACTCCCTATAGAGAGTCTCCATATATAGTCAATATGACTACCTTAAAGCCTCCTTGATTGAAGCATTGATCCCAATTCATAAAATATAAAGTTTTATCATGTAGCAATCCCAAACTTTAGGATTTCAACCCCAACACACTTTGACTTTTGATCCTTATACGTGATTAGCAATAATCACCCAATCTAGCTAGTTAAGTTCATATCCATCACCTTTCTAGGAATATCAATCTTTGTTTCAGTGAAGATTTCCATCATAATTTCATTAGCAGAGATCAAAATAGTGATCACCATGTGTTTATCTATGTCAAATCCCCCCTACATTCCAAGTCAAAACTAACGTAGGAACAATGTTGGGGAGTGGAGACTCAAGACCCAAAAGGGGGATAACTCAGGAATGATCTTCCCTCATATTTGCATCCAGTAGATGAAGTGATACTCTTCCAACCCTTCCTATGTACCTCTTGGACCACCTTAAGTCTTAGTGGTAGGATCGCCCATATATGTATTCATGGTTCCCTGGGGGTGCACCTGATCTTTGTTCGGTTACCCCCACCAAACAACAGTGCTTAGATGAGAGCTTGTCCAAAAATGCCACAACTAGATCTGGGAAAGTTTTAGCACCAAGGGGATGGGCTATATTGCTCCCTAGCACGTGACTGGACTTATAGATAACTTCTTATCACCCATGTTTAGCCCACATTCCCTGGGGGCAAGACCTGACACCATCTCTATGTCAGTACAAGGTTGCAACAAGGACTCAGTAGGTGGTTCACCATCTGTGAGTCTCATGATGTCCTCGTCATTTAAAATGGTAGTATGTACCCAAAAAAATGCTTGACAGCTTTTTTTATTGTGTCCCAAAATGGAAATAATTATTTCCACCTCACTGGCGTCATCTCCATCATTTGAACCATCCGATCGAGGAGTTTTTGTGGGTTAGTTGAGTACTGAGGGCTTTTGTGTGCCATGACTGTTGATGTAAGTCATGAATCATCCCTTGTGTTCAATATCTAAGGATCCACCTCTCATCGGATCACCAAGGGTGGTTCCATATGTTGCAAAGAATTGTAATTTCTAGTTTTGTCAATCTCCTCCTATGCTCTAAGATGGAATTTTAGTGGTGGCGAAGCCAACGACCTCATATGAAAAGAGGCAATGCACCCACGAAGAGCTCACTTTCCTTGCTGCTAGAAGGGTGTTGTAGGCTTGGGCTTGGCTACAAAATCACCCACAACCTGCCTCCTTACTTCCTCCTACATGAAATGACATCTATAAAGATGGTGCCCAAAGATGACACATCTACTGCATTGATTGGGGATGCATTTGTATAGGCCCATGATATGGGAGCGAGGCTCCCCTAGAAACTAGACCCAGACCATTTCTGATGGATCATGGGTAGACACAAGATTAACAAGAGCTTGATCATAGGATGTGTTGTCCTCTATCATCCTCAAGTCATCATACAAGACATGCAAACCTACACAAATCACCACTTGCCCATGATTGATGCCGAGAATAGATGCCATGGGGTGGGAAGTCATACTACAATGAGCCATGGATAGGAGGTCATATTGTAGGTTGAGGGAAGCCTTTCAAGCCTTGAGAAGAATGACACAACCATCAAAGAATCATAGACCACCCAAGGAAACTTTTGTTGGGAAATACAGGCACAGAGTAAGTAGCGAAAACAAAAATTTATCTATCTGTATTACCCAGGACTACATGATCACATCAACAACTATGTAATGGGTAGGATGGTTTATCAAGTCCATACCTGGTCCTAGAGAAAGTCCAATGACTATAACTCATCCCAATAGTCGTGCAACTATCTTCTAGTTTCTCTTGGGTGACGTCTGTTTAGATCATGGTCTTCACTACGGACAACAGACTCCAACGACATTTGTAGCAACTCTACCACAGACTGCAAGTTGACGTTGTCCTTCTAGCAACAGACAATAGCTTCCTCACCTCTAAAGAAGTCCAGGACCACCTAGAACTCATGTCAATCTAGTAGAACATACAGGAACGAGTTGTCCCTCCCATTGGTGTACTAGACACCAACTTGCTCTCCCACAATTTTTTATCCCTTGATACCCTCCCTTTAGTGGGTAGGACATCCTCAGGTTCTCTATTGGTTATCACAATCAGAGAGGACAACAATTATTAGAGGAAATTGAGTTGTGTTCTAAGAAGCCCCTAGTACCCCTCTATTTATAAGAGGGGTTAGGGTCTGGGTTCCCAGCCTATGTGGGAGTGGAAGGGACTAGAAGATCATGATTTTTCACAACCTTCTAGCACCAAATTGGTCGATTGGAAACTAAACCGGTTAGTTCACATGCAATTTGATCTATTTGTACCTCAAATCAGTCATATCGCCATGTTTCCCAATCACATATGAATTAATAATTCATTTCCAATTAATTTTCAACATTAATTCCTTGTACCAATCGAATTGAACAAGTGAAACGATCAACTATTCTCACCAATTGAGAAAATCACCAGAAGCTTCAGTGGCATGACTGAGTCGATCGGTTCACTAGGTGAACTGGTCATCTCATCAAACATGAGTCAATCGGTTCACCCAATGAGCCCATTGGTTGGTGCCCTGACTCATTTAGAATTCAACACATTCAATTTCTAATCAACATGATACTACAAACGGTCATTCCATCACATGAGTTGATCAGTTGGGAGATCAGTCAGCTGATTTTTTTCTTGAATTGAATACCTAAACACTTTAGTAATCAATCCAATTATCATTCATGATTAAACTCCTCTTCTAGATGAGTTCATATGTATGTGACCCTATAGGTCCCATATCACGTTGGCAGTGAATGTCCATAACTAGCTTATGACATCACAAGCAAAGAGTGGTGCCTAGACGCACATTAATGCTACCTAAGTGAATGGAAAGTTGGAGAACAACTTCAGCCTACAATTTGTGTAAGGTGTTTTAGTGATTGTATAATTCCTTTGTCTCTGGTATCCAGAATGAACTCCATGTATGGAATCATCATCCTCTCAATGATCACTCCAAGTTCCTTGAACCTAGAGCAGACTGTCTGAGATATATGTGACCTAAATATCATATATTGATTCACATGTGCATGTGCATTCTTTTCTCAGTGTCATTTATCAAGTGAACAAGATATTAAAGTCAAGTAGGAGGGAAAAATCCCATCTACATCACTCGTAGTCAGTCCCCATGTGTCCCATCTACCCAATCATCACCTTTATAGAAATCCCTATTTATGGTTACATTTGATGATGTCAAAGTATACCAAATGGCATTTGATGAGTATAGTAACTCTAGGTTTAAGAACCACAATCAACACCTTCATATGAGAAATGAATATGACCACCAAGTATGGTTTCCATGTGTAACTCTAAAAGTGGGTATGTCTGATACATTGTTCTATAACAAGTATCTATGTGCTTGGTTTGATATACCATATCATGACTAATGAGATTCTGTCATCAACCAACACACACTCTAGTCTTATGTATTACTTTTGACTATCTACCTTCCATAGTAACAATCGACCAGGGACATAATAAGAATGTACGTACTCTTAACATATTCATGATCTCATTGTTCAAGTCACATACTTGAAGACATACATCATTGAGTATTGTCATTCTTTAGACATTCATTAAGTTTACTCATTATCTCATAACTGACTGAAATAGAATGGATTGGAAGCTTGTCTTTATTTATGTTAATCAAATATTTTATATTATATGCCATCACAATCATCATATGATTGGCTCTCTGGGAATACCATACCAACAGACTCCCACTTGAACTTAGAGACAATCACCCATGAATCTCATTAATAGTGATTTAAACATGTCCATCATGTTTTTTTTGCACAAGTGCTAATTCGGAGGGTTAGTAACATTTTTCTATAATTGGTATATTGTATGTTCCTCATCTCTTCATCACATGACATTTTGCATGAGATGGAGCTATTGTAGCATGGTATCTGATATCCCTTGCCAAACCAGTAGCTCCATTGTTATCATTGCATTTCTACTATGTCATCAATGGTTGGAACATCTTCAAGTTCGCCCATATGAACTTCTAGATCTATATAGTATCCTATCATGTGTTCACAACACCAGGATACTTGACTTCAATTGTATAATAGAATTAATGGTCTGTAGTTCATAACCCTTCTGAATTACAACTCTTTTCTTTAAAACTAAACACATTTATATTGCGATCACTTTTGTCATTCTAGAATCTTGCATCAGTGTAACCCTTCACACCCACCTCCTCCTTGTTGCTTTAATCTAGAAACCAAACCTTTTGTACTTATCAAGTATTGATGGGTTTCTTAATGACATTCCAATGGCCTTCATTTGAAACTAATATCATCTTGTCATGTCCAATACATACAAGATTGTGGGATGAGTACATTTATATAATGATAGATCCAATTGCTAGTGCATATGGCATCTCACTCGTGTCCTTTCCATTCTTTATAAGAATTAGAACATAGGGTTCTTGAGAGACTAATCTGGATTCTCTCTCATTGAATCATTAATGTTAAATTCATTCAACATCTTGCTATTGTATGTTATCAATATGGGTTATGAAACTTTCCAGATCTATCTCTATAGACCTCAATTCCTATCACATAGGATGTTTCATCTAATCCTTCATTTTTGAAGGTGTTTTCCATGCCAGGTCTCAATATTCACAATATTGTGATGTTATTCCCCATTAATATGTGGAATATTTATATATGCTCCCAATAAACCTTTTGAAATCACAAATTCCATCTTTTATCTTGATTCAAGTCAAACTCTTTGACTATCTTGTCGAGTCAAAAGATCCCATGTCTGAGATGCTTGTTTCAACTTTCAAATTGAACTTTGTAGCTTATAGACTTATTTGTATTAATGAAGTCATAAAAACTTTAGGTTGTGTCATGTACTCATCCTCTCAAATATTCTTTTTAAAGGAATCTAGTTTTGATCTTCATATGTCAAATCTCACAATCTATGCTAGTTGCAACAACAATCATGACAATTGGTAAGAAATTTCTTTATGTTCAAATATATAAAGTGATTTGAAAAAAAAATCAACCAATATGTCCTTTTAAGCTATCCATGTTGGTCTTCTTCCAGAAGACCCAAATGCACCCTTTATGTTTTACCCCTTCAGGTGGTACTATCAAGATCTTACCTTGTTAGTGTACATGGATTCCATATTGTCCTTAAGCCATTGCTCAGAATATGATTCTCAATAGCTTCTAATTGATTTATTGGCATCACCTTATGACCAACTCATATGAATTATTGGATTCACAATATTTCAATCTCATATTTGTTATACTAGAACTATGAGGTTATGTGTTACATGAGGAACTTGAGATTCCACAACAATTTGTGATTCTCACTATTCTCATTGTACCTCCTTGTCAATCTCGAACATTTTGAGTTCTAATTTTACTCCCAGTGATTCTTTTGGAACTCAGTTATCCTAGTAACAAAACACTTTTGTTATTGGATTGGGATTAAAGTTAGTATTCAACAATCACAGTCTGTGGATAAAACCTTTTCTAGAAACTACTTTCCTTATGTAGTTTTCAATGCTTAAGACATATTAGGACGTTCCCATATCATATCACATATGATGTCTTTTAAATAATTTAAAAGGACACTTAGTTTTAGTGTAAAGCATGTATTCATGAGGATATTTAGAAGATTAATTTAATATGATAATCACATTATGATCCTTCAGGATGTAATTCCTTCATTCTGACACATCATCATGTTCAGATGGATTTGGTTTATGATACACTATTACTATCTATCCAGAAGGTTCTCAAACTATGATGTAAAGTATTTTAACATTTTATCATATCAAAGTTTCTTAATACTTTTATCAAATTTATACTTCATATATAATCACCTTGAACACTTTAAGAGATTTTTGTTGTATTTCACCAAATACAAACTCTATATAAATTGAGATCATTGGTGAATTTTATGAAGTACAAACAACTACCCTCTAGCATTTATTCTATAAGAACTTCATACATCAATATGTATAAGACTTAATAGAGTGCTTATCCTCCCACTACATCTAATTAAGGATATTTTATCATATTTCTCATAATTGAGACTTTCATGCCTCTTATCGATCCAAAAACTAAAAGAGTCTAGAGGAACATCAATATGAATTCTATATATGCATTTCTTATATATGTTCCTAAGATGACAATGCTAACAATTGTTTGAGTTATCAATTATAATCCGTTGGTATTTACGTTATAAAGATTCAACTTTAGATCATGAAGATCATTAGATGTTTAATGCATTTCCATAAAAGATCAAATGTTTTAAATAGAAGAATTAACAACTCTTTATTCATTATCATCCTTGTTATACAAGATGCATAAAGGGAAAATTTTCTATTTATTGGCATAATGAAATAGCAGTTCAACTAACTCTATTACATGTCCAATTGGATAAGATAAATTTAAATGTAGACTAAAGCTGCAACAACTCTTGCTCCGCATAGTCCATCTTTGCCCTTTCATAAAGGCTTTACTTCTTGTCAGATCTTGCACATCACGCATGTCATATCTCTATTCGGTATCACATACCAAGATGAAGAAGTAATAAAATTTATCTTATAATATTTATACCTAAAGTGGAGGCCTCTACCCCTTCTTTATTCTTCTTTAATTCCTCCATAAAGAGAGGGCAATTCCTTTTCCAATGTCCAAACTGGTGATAGTGGTGACAATTGTCTCTCTTCTTTACTACTCCCTTTGCCTTGGGATCTGAAGACTTGGGCTTCTGGTCAGCTTTAGAACTCTTCTTAGCTTGCTTTTTCCTTTAGACTTTCCTTTTGTCTTGTTGATTATCATCATAGACTTGAGCTTGTCTTTCTTCATTTGTGCCTCAGCTATTCTTAATATGCCCAACAACTCTATCAACAAATTATCAAAGTCATTCATGTTGTAGTTCATGACAAACTGACTGTATGACTCTGGAAAGGATAGTAGAATCACGTCAATGGCCATTTCTTGACCTAATAGGAATCCCAGACTAGCCAGGTTCTCCATATACCCAATGAGCTTGAGAACATGAGGACCTACTAGATCTCCTTCTACCATGTTACACTTGAACGACACCTTGGAGACATCATATCTCTCTTGTCTTGCCTGATCTTGGAACATGTTCTTGGGATGTGTGACCATCACAATAACATCCATGTTCTCATGATGCCTCTGTAACTCATAGTTCGTGGAGCATTGCATTAGACACTTGACATCCACGGCATCTTCAGTTTGCTTCTTGTAAGCATCCATGTCAGTCTTAGGTGCAGTGGGAAGGGGTTCTTCTAGCTCTGGTGTCTCCAAGACAGAGAGCTTGCTCTCCTATGTGAGAATGATTCTCAACATTCTAAACCAGTCATGGAAGTTGTTCCCATTTAACTTATCCTTCTCAAGGACCGATTGTAGAGAAAAGTGGTTGTTGTTTGTTGTCATTTGATTCTACAAAAGAATCTGCAATTTTGTCAAAAACTCAATTTTGATTTGACTAAAATTTTCACAATATTAATTAGATCTTTAATTACTATCTCTCTCATTATTTTGATCAAATTGAAAATCCTCAATTATCAATTTAAAAGATTATAGCGAACAGTCTTCTAGTAAACCAAGATCTAAAATGATTCAATTATTACCCGACCAACGCCAGTGTCCATAATCAATCATTAAGGTAGGCAACATTTTCTAATTGCATTTTATGCAATTCTTGGATAAATAATATGTGCAACTCTTTGCCATAATTATTTGTATGATTCTGGTGTTAATCTCATTAAGATCACATAGTTAAGACTGGCCCAAAAGCTGACACGGTAATAATGCACCTCTCTTGGGAGGACCACATTATTACCATCACCCTTTCCCAAGATAGACAGGGCACCACCCTTGGGGTGCCCATTCTTAGTCGATCAAACTTTTCATGTGTGCCACTAATAGAAAGCATCTTAGACTTAATATGTTTGATTGAGGGATTTTATATATATCATATATATGCATACACTTTATCTAATCACCACATATATAGTATGTATCATATACATGCTACATCCCACAACGTAAACATGCAATATAAAACAAAAAGTGATGGTTATGGTCATATCAATTATAATTCCTTAGAGCCATAAGGAATTACTACCACCTAGGTCAACATCACATCACATGCATGAACCTGTTGTTGGTGTAGATCTATATTTGCCAATCTGGGTTGATCGGCTCGACCCTTAAACTAATTGGCTTGCCTCTTGGTCAGTCGATTGTTTGACTAAAACTAGGTTGGCCTCCTGCCAATCTGATGTCTGGACACCTCCAACCGATTGTTGGCTCTACTAGTCCGTCAGTTTATACCTCTTGCAGTCTTCCCTCCTTGGTCCTCCATCCTATTGACTCATCACGTGAAATGGTCAGCTCACGTTATGTTGATCATCATCTTCATCATTGCAAGAAAATAAATTATCCTATTTCTATTAAATTTATTATATGATAAAGAGAATCCTCAAGTTGCATTCGAGAAGAGCAAATGTAGGAAAAAATTAAACTTTTACATTGGGGAGAAGAATGTAGAGTCTCGATATGCCAACTGAGATATTACAGGAATAAAACCAAACCATCCAACCACACATAGACATCGTGGTTATTGGCCATAACCATGCTACACATCCACCATAAAAATCAATTTTAGGGCAACGTGTGTGAATTACATATATATACATATTTATACATATATGTATATATATTAATTTGGGATTTTATCTGCTCTTTGATCAGATATGTGCATATTGAACAATTTAAATATTCACATCGTATGCAATAAATAAACAATGTAACCCAAAACAAATTGATTGTATATATTATCCCAAAACATAGTAAATTGATGTGGTTTTGATACCACTATTGAGAAATACAGACATAGAGTAAGCAGCGGAAACAAAAACTTACATATTTGTATTCCCCATAACAACAAGATCGCGTCAACAACTTTGTAATGGGAAGGATGGTTTCACGAGTTCATACCTGGTCCTGGAGCAAGTCCAGTGACTATAACTCATTGTTGTAGTCATGCAACTATCTTCTACTTGCTCTTGGACGACGTCAGTGTAGCTATTGGTCTTCATCACAGAAAATAGACTTGAACGGCATCTATAGCAACTCCACCATGGATTGCATATTGGCGTTGTCCTCCTAGATGCAGACAATAGTCTCCTCACCACTAGAGAAATCCACATGAATCGCCTAGGACTCATGTCATTATATTAGAATATACAGGAAGGAGTTGTCCCTCCCATTGGGGTACTAGTCACCAACTTGCTCTCCCACAATTGTTTCTCCCTTTCTATCCCTCCCTTTAGCATGTAGGACTTGCTCGGGCTCTCTATTGGTTACCACAACCAGAGAGGACAACAATTGTCGAAGGCAATTGAGTTGTGTTCTGAGAAGCCCCCAGTACTCCTCTATTTATAGGAGGGTTTAGGGTCTGGGTTCCCAGCCTGTGTGGGAGTGGAAGGGACCGAAAGATCATGAATTTTCACAACTTGCAAGCACCGAATCGATCAGTTGGCAACTGAACTGGTCGATTCAAATGTGAGTCATTCACATCTCAAACCAGTCGTTTCTCCATGTTTCCCAGTCGCATATGAATTGACAATTTGTTTCCAATTAATGTTCAACATTAATTTATTGTACCAATCTAATTGAACAAGTGAAATGATCAACTATTCTCACGAATTGAGAAAATCACCAGAATCTTTGGTTGGCATGATCGAGCCGATCGGTTCACTAAGTGAACCAGTCATCTCACGAAACTTGAGTCGATCAGTTCACCCAGTGAGTCGATCAGTTGGTGCCTTGACTCATGCAGAATTCATCCAATTTAATTTCTAATCAACCTGACACTCCAATTGGTCGTTTCATCACATGAGATGATCGGTTAGGATATAAGTCAAGTGATTTTTTGCTTGAATTTAATACCTAAACACTTTAGTAATAAATCCAATTATCATTCATGATTAAACTCCTCTTCAAGATGAGTTCTTATGTCTGTGACCTATAGGTCCCATATCACATTGGCAGTGAATGTTCATAACTAGCTTATGACATCACAAGCAAAGAGCGGTGCCTAGTCGCACATCAGTGCTACCCAAGGAAATGGAAAGTTGGAGAGCAAATTCAACCTACAATTTGTGTAAGGTGTTGTAGTAATTGTATAATTCCTTTATCTCTAATATGTAGAATGAACTCAAGGCATGGAATTGTCATCCTCTCAATGTTCAGTCCAAGTTCCTTGAACCTAGTGCAAACTGTCTAAGATATGTGACCTCAATATCATGTATGATTCACATGTGTATGGGCATGCTTTTTTCAGTCTTGCTTATCAAGTGTCCAAGATATCAAACTCTAGTAGGAGGTAAAATCCCATCTACATCACTCACAGTCAGTCCACATGTGTCACAGCTACCCAATCATCACCTTTATGGAAATCCTTATTTTGGGTTACATTTGATGATGTCAAAGTATATCGAATGACATGTGATGATTGTAGTGACTTTAGGTCTAAGAAACACAATCACCACCTTCATTATGAGAGATGACTATAAACACCAAATATGATTTATATGTATCACTCTCAAGGTGGGTTTGTATGATACATTGTTCTGTAACAAGTATTTGTGTGCTTGGTTTGATATACCATATCATGACTAATGAGATTTTGTCATCAACCATCACACACACCAGTTTTATGTATTATTGTAGTCTATCTACCTTCCATAGTAACAACCAACCACAGAAATAATAAGAATGTACATACTCTTAACATCTATAGGATCTCATTGTTCAAGTCACGTACTTGAAAATATATGTCATTAAGTATTTCCATTCTTTAGAATTCATTAAGTTTCTTCATTATCTCATAATTGAGTGAAACAAAATGAATTGGAAGCTTGCATTTATTTATATTAATCAAATCCTTTATGTTATATGCCATCACAATCATTATATGATTGGCTCTCTGAGCATACCATACCAATAACTTTGTTGTAGTCTTTGTCAAGGAGGGGTGCGGCAAAGAAAAATCATTATTTTTCTTCCAAAGGTCAAAGTGTCCCGGGTGTTACACATTCTCCTGATCCAACCTTGAACTTAGTTTTTGTATGGAGATATGTCTATGATATACAAGATGAGCGTACTATCCTACTTCTTTTGAATTTTGCATCATATCCTCCTCCAAAATCACCTCCACCTCCACACCATCTATGATCTCCAATTCTTAGTAGGATTGGAGTCTTGATGGTTGAATAGATGGCTTGGTATCCTTAATGAAAGAGGAGTCAATCCATATCTATAAGAAGGTTCACATATCCTATAATTTTGGGGTGATCTTTTTCCTATAAGCATAGCCAGGACTCATGGTATGGGCATGTGGGAATAGATAATGGTCTACATCATCTTACCTATAGATATCTCGACATCTGTTAAGGGAGGTGAAGCTTCCATAAAGGTGACACATTTTCCTTTATCCTCCAATATGAGGGGGGCGACGGATATGTCACGACATTGGAAAAGAGCATTGGCTAAGTGAAGAGGATAGTTGGAGAAGAAGAAGAAGAAGATTTCCTCCATCTTTTGTTATTTCTCTTTCATTCTTGGTCGACTCTTCCATGTGCTCTCACTCAATGGTGATGTGTGAGACTTTTTTTTCTTGTTGTCTTACCTTTCTACATGGTCCTCCAACTAACAGATAGACTAAAAGCCTTTTTCATCCACAGCTCCAGGACCTAGGGTTACCTGCAACTCACCATGGTGGAACTACTCAGAATACTATGCTAGTATGGGATTGTCACGCAAACAATAGTGAGAAACTCCTTGCACCAACTATGTGTTGATCTCAAATCATTGTTTTTCACACCTCCAATGAGCCTCTTAGTTAGTGGTGGAACTCCTCATAGTGAGGAGAAATCGATATAACCCTAGGCTCTAACCTCTCTCACTAAAAACCATATCCTAGAGAGAAGGCTTCTTGTCAAGGCCTTTTCTAAGTATGGATCTCCTAACTCACTTGGTAGTAAGATGTGGTATAAGTGGTAGGAAGAAGACTTTTGATACCAAAAGATTCTCCCCATGTACCTTGTTTTGACAGCAATAGCAGAGAAGTTGACGAGACAAGGTTGTAAGGCTTTCTTGGAACATGTGGTAGACACTAAGGTGATGATTCCTAGTAACCAGAATGTGCATGTAGTGCATGAGTTTGTGGATGTCTTTCCTAATGAGTTTCCTAGTGTTCCACTCCCTCAATATATTGACTTTGAGATAAACCAAACCTCTAGAATGCAACCCATAGCGCAAACACCTCATAGGATGGAGCCTACTGAGATGAAGGAGTCGAATAGATATTCATGAGTTGTTGAATAAAGGTTCCATACAACTGAGCATGTCCCCTTGGTGTGCTCAAATTTTTTTTAAAGAATAAAGATGGTTTCGTGAGGTTATGCATAGTCAAACGACATATGAATATGGCTATAGTGAAGAACAAGTATCCCCTGCCCAGGATTGATGATTTGTTTGATCAGATGAAAGTGTTTATAGTGTTTTCAAAGATAGATGTAAAATCTATAGATCATCAATTGAGTATTAGGGAAAAATATGTACATATGATGCACTTTAGAACTAGGTATGCTCACTATGAGTTTGTAGTTATGTTAGTTAGGATAACTATTGCACTGGAAGCTTTCATGGACATGATGAACATAGTTTTAGATATTATAAGGATTCATTTGTTCTAGTCTTTATAAATGACATTTGTATCTACACTAAGGATCAACAACAACATAAGAAGCATCTCTGGTTAATAATAGATCTTGTAAGGCAACATCAGTTAAATGCAAAGTTCAACAAGTGTGACTTTTGGTGGACTGAAGTGTCTATCCTTGGTCGTGTCATATCTAAGAAAGGGATTTCTATAGATACCATGAAAGTTGAGTCAATTTTGACATAAAAACAATCTAAAACACTGAGTGATGTGTGAATTTTTCTTGGCTTGGATGGATATGATCGGTAGTAAATTAAGGACTTTAGTGCTATAACCTTACGTTTAACTAGACTAACCAACAAGGACATACCATTTGCAAGGACACATGAATGTCAATGTAGTTTATCGATATTGAAGGAGAAGTAGACATCACCTTGTGTAATCATGTTGTTAGAGCCTGAAAAAGGTTACATTGCTTTCTATGATAGTTCAAAGAACAGGCTTGGTTTTGTGTCAATGTAGGATGAGCATGTTATCTCTTTTTCTACTCTTAGTCAAAAGAAACATAGGGGTAATTACCCAAGGCATGATCTAGAACTGGCATAATTGGTCTTCGCATTAGTATTTGGAGTCACTAAACTTATAGGACAAGTGTTATATCTTCACAAATTGTAAGAATATTCAATATCTCTTCTCAAAATAGGAGTTGAAAATGAGATTGAGGTGGTGTCTTGAGGGATTATGGTTGTACGATAGAGTATCACCTAGGGAAGGCAAATGTGGTGACTAACACATTGAGCAGGAGGTTATCTTCATCATCGACATATCTGACACAACTATATATTACTGCTTGTGATAAGAGAGACATGGAAGTATATCAATGTCAGGTGAATGTACATATCAAGGTTTACATTCTTGGAAAATTGTTAGCATGATTATAGGTTGGACAAACATTTATACAACAAAAAAGAGACACAACGTAGGTTAAAATTGTGACACATAATATCAAGTTTGATTTCAATAGCAGAAGCATGATGAGTTCTATGAGACGGCGGATGGGGTAGTGTCTTATCACAATATAATGGTAGTACTTGTTGTTGATAGTTTGAGAAATATGGTGCTCAAGGAGGCACACTCTTCTACATATGCAATGCACCCTGGAAATATGAAAAATGTACTATAATATCAAGGACAAATATGGGTGGCCAAGATCAAAGTGAGATGTAGCAGAGTGCATGGAAAGGTGTCTAGATTTCCAACAAATCAAGGTAGAAAAATAGAGGCCTATAGGGATGTTACAACCTTTACCAATACCAGAGTGGAAGTGGGATCATGCAATTATGGACTATATGTGGTTGTTCTTCCTAGGACATCTAATAATTCCATTTGGGTGGTCTTTCAACAGTTTATAAAAGTAGCCCACTTTTTACTAGTCAATACTACCAAAACTCTAGAAAATTTAACATAGATCTACAGAGATAAGATAGTATGTATGCATGGTGTTCCTTCAACGATAATATATGATGGGGGGCACAGTTTACAAGCTAGTTTTTGGATAGTCTACAAACATCCTTGGGAACATAACTAAATGTTTAGTATAATATTTCACCCATAGATAGATTTTTAGTCAGAATAGACTATAGAGACTCTAGAAGGTTCATTTCGATCTTTTGTACTTTCAATTTCTAAGGAGTTTGGATATTCACCTTGGTTTTATTGGGTTCGCCTACAATAATGGTTACCATAAAATCATAGATATGGCATTGGATGAAGCCTTATATAGAAGACTATGCATATCACCTCTTTGTTAGTATAAGGTAGGTGAATATATATGGATAGGCCATGAGTTGATCCAATAGACTACAAAAATATCAAAGTAATCAGACAATATTTGAAGGCAGCATAGGACAGATAGAAGTCATATATGGATAATTGGCATAGACCTTTGAAGTTTCATGTGGGGGATAAGATAAACCTCAAGGTTTCACCCTCAAAGGGAATTTTGGGATTAGGTAAGAGGGGTAAGTTGTCTCCTGGGTAAATTGGACATTACCTTATCATTAATTCTAATGGGAAGGTGGCATATAAGTTGGATTTGTCACCTGAGTAGCATAGGCTACACAATGTGTTCCGTTATCATGTGGAGAAAGTGTCATCCAAAAACAAAATAGACTATCTAGACAATTGAAGTTCAACTTGATGATAATATATTTAATGTTGAAGGTCTAGTGGATCTTACACAAACATGTGTAGAAGTTAAGTAAGAAGGACATAGTTCTAATGAAGGTGTTGTGCCATCACCATGACATAGAAAAAGACATGTGGGAACTTTAGGAGGAGATGTAGGGTTGTCAATGGGGAGGATATGGGAAGGGTAAAGCTCAACTTTTAACCTTACTCACTAGAGGTTAGCGGGTAACGGTAAGGGTAGCTACCTACCTCAATAGTTATCTTACCCTCCCCTACCCTTACCCTCTTCCTCATTGGATAAACATGGAGGATAAAGTTTAAATTGGGTAGTTTTAATGTATAGATATTTAAACATATTATATATTATGGAGAGACAAGTTCATATATATATTTATTAGAATAACATCATACCTAACTCAAGTATTGTGTTGATTTTTGCAAAAAAAAAATAGCGATAACAATTACAAACAAAAATATGCACAAACGAACTCTTTATGGTAACCATGAACACCTGGTAAGGCTTACCCTGAGGCTAAACCTGGGGGAGTGACACCAACCTCATAGAACCACTCTCAGATAAATCATGGTGGCACAAGAAACACAAGAGCCTACCCCCCCCCCTCAAATTTCGTATTAGAGCCCTTATGGAGGGAAAACTCTCCCATTACCACCAGGCCACTCAGTTGGGGTTATGCAAACCAAATTTCATTACAAACAAATAATAGGAAACCAAGTTTCATTATCAAAATACACCATTCTCTCAACAACATATAGAAATGTGTTAGAAAGTTCAATAACGTTGTTCCACTTGACACTTCTGGTAAATAGATACAAGAAGATTTAGGAGAATAATGGATGATGAGAGATGATGGAAGATGAATAGGAGTATGAAGTTGGGGATTGATTAATAGTAAATGTTGATTTCATTCCCGCCTTTAAAACTTTATTAGTTGTTGGCTATAATAAGCTACACTTCATACTGTTTGGCTTTTGGTGAAAACATGTACCTCTAGAACTAGTGGTTCTTGTGGCATCCACATGGTTGGGTGAATGACATCAATGCTGCTAGAAATTGGTGTGGAAGTTATTGTTGTATGTAGGAGAAAGGAGTAAAGAAGATGATGATGTGAACATGAAACCTTTACACTGGTGATGGATGTTGGTGGGAGTTGTAGGAGGGTATACGACATTGGAATGGTGTGCCATAGTTAGAAGGCATCATCTCATTCCTCTCTGATGGATTTATGTAGCCCAGAGGGTGGTTGATTGACATCTGAATCATGGACATGAGAATATCTAACACTAGATCGAAGATGATTTGGTCATCTGTATATTTCTTGTCAGTGTAGCTCACACAAAGATCTACGAAGTGAGCCATAGTCAGAGGCCAAGTTGGCACAAGGCGAATTCATAGTCAGAGGCGACTCCATATAAAGGTGGAAGCTTGTCTTGGAGTCAAACTATCATTGTCATGTGTGAGTACAGTCGGGCAATGTAACAACAAAGGCCAATATTTGTTTGGGTTTGTTTCCTACTAGCTATTGGCTATGTTGTTTGAGAGGGTTTACCTGAGGTTCATGTTGTGCGAACATCAAGGTTTCATTAATCTATCTTAAGAACCCTATATTATATGTTTTTCTATTATATTTATAGGTGTCAGGTTAATAGTAATGGATAAAATCTATACCTTACCCTCCCCTTTTAATAGAATGGGTAAAAGGGTAAAGGATAAAGGAGAAACATTTAAGGAAAATCCTTACCTTTACCCTTACCCTTACCATGTAGGGTATGGATAAAGTGTAAATTGTTACACCCTTACTCATTGACAACCCTAAAGAGATGCATAGAAAGAACCTTTCTTTGTTTTTGTAACTTCAAGGAAAAAAAACCCTAGTAGGATTTATAGTTGTAAGACCCCTAACATATATTGGTTCTTTAAAGAGCTTGTTGGCTAAATTGGACATTAATATACCCTTTGTTTTGATGATCACAAACATTTCACAATTGTGGATCTAACATGTTATTTGAGTATTTTAGGATTCAAAGGAATAAGGAAATTCTACCAAGTGGGAAGATGAATCCCAATGCAAAATTGAAGATCAAATGCGCTTAATTGTATATATGTTCATGATTGTATTAAAATGTAAACACTTGTACAAGAATATAATGTACAAGTACTTAGACATCATGTAAATCAAGTGTTAGATCTTACCTATCCACTTATCATCCTTAAATAGGTTTCCCCCCAAAGTTAGAGTCATCATAACCCATTGAAACACACACTTAGTAGGTGATTTAAAAGTGTGAAACAGGGACATCCTTGGTCAAAAAACTTATCAGCCGTGATACACTCAGTCAAATTTTTTGTCGACCGAGAACCACCTCGATCGAACTTAGGAGCAATGTTCAATAACTTACACATTTGTGCTCTAAAGTGGGCTTCAGTCAAAAATATTCTCGACCGACCAAACTTCGGTCTAAAGCTTGCGACTGTTAAACCAAGCGGTTAGTAGTTCGGAATTGAAAATAAACGGTCAACACTTTTGCCTTAAACCCAGGCTCGATCAAAGAAAATCTTGACCAAGACACAGTTCGGTCGACAAACTTGTCGACCAAGTAGGGTTATGGATTATTCTTTTAAGCACGAACAAATTAGCTAATGCTAGCCAACTAATGTATACCTAACGGATAGTTAAGTACTAAGAACACTCTAGAGTCTCCCTAGAACATCCCTAAGACTTAAAAACCATTCCTATAAATAACAGAGGCCTTAGGACACCTAAAGCACCTAAGCTACACTTGAGAATACATTCTTGTGAGCAATAAAGCCAAGCAACACTTGCCATCTTGTTCTACAAGCTCCAAATTTGTCTCCTATAGCCATTGCCTCTTATCCAACTCATAGAAACGTCCATCCTAAGTGGTGTGAGAGGTCTAACACTTGATATAGGATCAAAGTTCTATACTTAATTGTTATACTTCCTTCTTCCAATCTCCCTTCATAGGTTAACGCTACTTGTGCTCCTTGGCTACTCCAAGATTGTAGAGGTTGCTTGAGGGAGCTTGGTTGAAGCTACTTCTTGGTGGAGAAGGCTGCTTCAAGAGGTGCTTGATATTACTTCAAGGAAGGTTGATTTAAGGGAGGTTGGAGCTACTTCTAAAGGAAGGCTATCTCAAGGTTGTGGAGCTACCTCTAGGAGGAGAAGGTTGCTCTAAGGGCTTGGAGTTACTTCAAAGAAGGCCGCTTCAAGGAGGTTGAGGATACTTATAGGAGAAGGCTACTTTAAGGAAGGTGATTGTATTTTATTGTAACATCCTTGAGAGGTAAATAAAATTAATCACTTTTAAAATCCCAATTGGAGACAATTGGGTAGTGGACTAAAAACTTTTGAATTCAAAGATTGGAAACACTCTAGACACAAGTGTCTTCCTAGTTTCCTCCTCCTTCTTTGGTTGAGTGTTTTAATTATAATTAAATTATCCAAAATCTCTATTCACCCCCCCCCTCTAGATCTTTCAATCGGTATCATAGCAAGTCTTCAAGGAGCCCTAATAGGTCTTGAAGAATGGGGGACAACATGCTTAGCAACCTCAACCTTGAAGGAACTCACGTAACTCGGCCACCACCTTTTGATGAAAGCAACTACACCTACTAGAAAAGAAGAATGCAATTCTACTTTCTAGGAATCATCTTAGAGCAATGGAGGATGGTGTCTACCCCTTTATGTGCTTCCCACAACTGAATATGCAACATGGGATCCAAACATGGTAAAACAAGTTCAATTAAATGCAAAAATAGTAAGCATATTATATTGTTCTATTTTTGTAAGTGAGTTTAATAGAATATCTTCAAGTGATACAGATTATGATATATGGCATAAACTCTCAATAACACATGAAGGTACTACCTAAGTTAAAAATATCAAAATCAATATGCTTAAACAAAAGTTTAAACAATTTTGCATGCAATCTAATGAATCTATTAGTGAATCTTCCATTGCTAACAGCTTAAGTGCATTAGGCAAGTATATAAGTGAAGAAGATCAAGTGTCCAAAATTCTTAGATCTTTGCCTCCAAAATACAAGCCAAAAGTGACGGCCATTGAAGAAGCTAATGATCTCACCATAATGAGGATGGAGCAGCTCATTGGCAATTTAGAGACTCATGAGGTCACTCTTGAAGAAGAAGAAAGATTTGAGGCCGATCTTCAAAAGGGAAAAAGGAAGGACATTTCCTTAAAATCTACAACAAAGATTCAATCAAAGGTCATGACTCAAGAAAGTGATGAAACAGGTGAAGGAGATGATGAAGAAGATGCACTCATTGTAAATGGTAAGAAATATAGAAGGTATAAATCTAACAAAATTCTAGTGCTTCTTCTTCTTCTTCCCTTAGGTGTTTTGAATGTGGCAAGAAAGGAAATGTGAAGAATGAATGTCCTAAAATCAAGAAAGGGAAGAAATCTTCCTTCAAGAAGAAAGCCAAAGGAGATAAAGCTTACAAAGCTAGTTGGGATGAATCAAGTGATGAAAGTGAAAGCGGAGAATGTCTTATGGACAAGGAAGATGAAAATTATGACTCGAGTGAGATAAGCCTTCTTGAATTATTAAAGAATAATTAATCACTAGTCTTCAAGAAATACATGACAAATATGTTGATCGTAAAAAGAAATTAAAGAAGTTTACAAAAAAATAATGATTTGCATGCTAAATTATAAATTCTTTCTTCTAAAAATGAAAGTATCATATCTAAAAGAGATACTTTAAAATCCTTCATCAATGAGTATAATATCAATTTGCTTGTTATAGAAACAAACTATAATTTTCTTTGTCAAGAAAAGGTTGAATTTCTTGATAAAATAAATGATCTTCAAACTCAACCTATTATATGTACTCATTTGGATTATGATGTTATTTTCAAAGAAAGAGATAGTTTGCTATCTAATCTTGACCAAGCAAAGTTAGACATTAAAAAAATGGATGAAATTGCAAAGTTGCAAAAGGACATTATTAGCTTGAAAAACAATGGCATTCTTGATGAATCCTAAAGGACTCTTCCAGTCAAATTGGAAGGAGAGGCCTAAGTTATGTACACAAAGATAAATCCTATCAAAAACCTAGATCTAGAAAGACACAAGGACCCAAGACCGAAGTCATGTATGTAACTAAAAACAATCCATCTCATGACCACAATGTTAAAAAGATAAATGAAATTGATTTCATATGTTGTCATTATATATACGTCTTGGACATTATTCATTTTCATGCACTTACAAGAAAAATAAGGATAAGGATTTAGTTTGGTTCCAAAACCACAAACTTAGAAATATAGAATACTTAGTTGAGATTTGACCTAAATCTTAATTTGAAAATTTGATTGTCTTATCTCAATTAAACTAAGCTTTAACATGCATATTCTTTTATGATTTGATTGGAAATAAAAAATGCCTTGCTTGAAATTGATAAAGTTACTAAAAACATAAAAAACCCTTCTCAATCAACAAATTTTCGACTGAGACCCTCTCTGGTTGAGGAAATAGTCGGTCAACAGTTGTTCTATCAAAATCACATCTTATGCCAAATCATTCTGGCAGACAAATATCTCGACCGAGAAAACTTTCGGTCGAGTAAATAGTCGACCGAGTATTGTTCTATAAAGAAATTGTTATTGAATCAATAAACATGTGACTATGTTCAACTCTATTGATCAAAAATATACAAAAACTCTTCATAATTATTTATTCTAAAATATAAAATGATTATATGGCTATCTATTTGAAATGACAAAAGGGGAGAAATAATATAAAACAAAATAAATGAGTGTCATGTTCTCTTGGCTTGACATTAATTGATGCTACATTCCTTAATAGATGTATACTATGTTCCATATCTATTGAGGAATAATTAGCACAAACTTTATGAATACAAGAGAATCTTTTCATCTCAGGTAAATCTCAGGAATGAAACTCATCTCATTTAAATTATTTTGACTATATTTTAGAAATGTTTGTCATCTTCAAAAAGGGGGAGATTGCTGGCTAAATTGGACATTAATATACTCTTTATTTTGATGATGAACAACATTTCACACTTGTGGATCTAACATGTTATTTGAGTATTTCATGGTTCAAAGGAATAAGGAAATTCTACTAAGTGGAAAGATGAAGATTAATGAAAATTGAAGATCGAATGTGCTTAATTGTATATATGTTCATGATTGTACTCAAATTTAAACACTTGTATAAAAATATAATGTACAAGTACTTAGACATCATGTAAATCAAGTGTTAGATCTTCCCTATCCACTTATAACCCTTAGATAATTTCCCCCCAAAGTTAGAGTCACCATCACCCACTGAAACACACACTTAGTAGGTGATTCAAAAGTGTGAAATAGGGACATCCTCAGTCAAAAAACTTGTCGGCTGAGGCACCCTCGGTCAAAGTTTTTGTCAATCGAGAACCACCTCAGTCGAACTTAGGAGCATTGTTAAATAACATACACATTTTTGCTCTAAAATGGGCTTCGGTTGAAAATATTCTCAACTGAGCAAACTTCAGTTTAAAGCTTGTGACCGTTAGACCAAGTGGTTAGTAGTTGGGAGTTGAAAATAGAAGTTGCAACACTTTTTCCTTAAACCCATACTTGATTGAAGAAAAGTTCGATCGAGACATAGTTCAGTCGACAAACTTGTCGATCGAGCAGGGTTCTGGATTGCTCTTTTAAACATGAACAAATTAACCATTGCTAGCCAACTAATTGATAACACCCAAATCTATGCATTTTATCTATGGTTTCGTGTCACTTTGGTCTTAATTTGCCCAATAATGCTCATGTTTTATGCTTTCTACTTCTTCACAGATAATGTAGTTAGAATAGCCAATAATGTAGCTAAATGGCCAATGTTGGACTTGTGTGCACCGAACATAGATGAACTACCTCTCTCCTGATGCTCTCTCTCCTAAATTGAGGCCCGGTGAATTGTATTGTTTGATATATCTTCTAATGATGAACACATATTCATCACTAGTCCGAATCGCTATCTTGGGCCAGTTTAGCTTTGATTAATTGCTTTGATTGCCTAAATCTTCTAATATATATCTATACTTAGCTTAATTGGACTATCCATATTATTGATTGGATTTCGTGTCTCTATGAAGGGGTATACATGGCGCAAAAGGGAGTCCCACCTTTGGATCATGATCTCACAGCCCTTCACTCCACCAGCAATGGATGGGATCATCCTTTACCCTAGTTAATACAACTGACGGTCCCCCACTCTTGCATGCTACCTGCCGCAGCCTCTCCCTCTCACATGAACCGTGACCCCTCTAAACCCTAACCACGGTCGCGGTTATCCCCTGCCAACTGCGGACACCTTTTCCACACCTTGCCAGTCGCGATCAGTCTCTGTCGCCTACAATCCTCGCATTGCACCCCGTCCCCCTCATCAACGGCAGCACGCCATCACCACACTATGATCGTCTTCCCCACTCCGCTCGATCACGGTCTGTACCTACCGCCAACGCCCGCACCTCGATCAACCGGGGTCCTCTGTCCTCAAACCGCGACCTCCATTGCTGCTCGCGGCTACCCCCATCACGACCTCAGCCTCCCTACTACCACGACCTGCCCTCCTTCGACCATGATGGCCCCCGCCAGCGCATCCCACAGCAACTCCGACATCCGTGACCATCATCTCCACGCTCGTGGTTGCCTCTTCACCGCCATCTATGACCTCGACCTCTCTTTCCCCCTGGATTGTGTCCTGAGTTTCCAACATAACCGCATTAGCAGTTGTTTCTTTCCCATCACAACGCCGCTTTTCTCCACATCGCGACCAACAAGCCTACTCCCCTACTCGAGGTCTCACCTTCTCCACGCCTTAGCCACTGTAGGCATCTGCTTCCCCGCCTTCCACCATCACTTGTCCTCAGACTACGGCTGCAGTCGCCCTAACCATCCACGACCGTGGCTTAGCATCCATAACTGTGACCTGCTGGTAGAGAAGAACCGCGACCAGCCCTCAAGTGCTAGAGGCCGTGACCAGGCAAGTGAAGAAGGTCGCGGTTAGTAATGACCTTGACCATACACTAGAAAAGGCCACGACCGTGGCACTGTGTCCAGCCAACAGCCCAACGCTATAAATACCCCTACACCTGATCTAATAGGGGGGATCGGACCCAAGCGCCGCTAGGCTGCTGAAGTGAAGATCGATCGAGTCAAGACGTCGGAAGGCTACCAGACTCAAGCCAGAGCCCCGTGGGAGTGTCCTAAGGTCTAAGAGGACTAAGGTGCTTAGCCTACGCTCTCTAATAGTAGGCTTCCATTCTCTAAAGGCGGAAGCTTAGGAGAGAGAATATCAGCATCACTGTCATCCTCACCACTGAGGAGAGAGAAAATCCGCATCACTGCCATCCATCCATCCATCCGTCCATGTCCACCCAGATCTGAGGTGGAAACTATAGATATGGGCCATCCATCCGCATCCACGTCGGTGTTCGGGGAAGAGCTAGAGAGAGAGAGGACCAAGGAGCCCATATCTGATAAAGGCAAAGGACCAAAAGACGAGATCCAGCCTATATAGGGGCAAAGGAGCGAGAGCCACCTATCCTCCAGGGCTAATCTTATCTTCTTCTCCTATCTTCTGTTGTGTTCCTTAGTTTCTTGTGCAACGATGTTTTTCCATCTTTGTTCGGTGCTAACCATGCTTGTCTATGGCTAGTTAGCTCCTTCTTGGCTATGTAGCTCGATCTGGGCATGTATATGTATTTTTGCCTTAAGCAAGTAGATTCATATCATATCTAGTATGTTGCATGTTCTATTTTCTCTTTCTAAGTTATGATTGATAGTTTGGTTGATCTCTTACTCACTTGAACAGCTATTTCTACCTATATCGAGAGATCCGTTATAGGAATAGCTAAGAGATGATAGTTTGGATCGAACCCAATAGGAGGAATATCCAAGGTACTATGTTCCTAATATCTTCAGATGTCCTAAGACCCAAGAGGGAACTTAGCATATTCTGAGGTATTGATATGTCATTCTCGAGAGAGGCTCGATGACATATCGTTGATGGTTCTAGTCACGTATCGCGAGAGTGAGTGGGACAAACCATAGGACAGATGCCACTGTGCATACTAGATACTTGCTTGGGTGTTCGAGGGTTGTCTACACCCAAGAACGAGTGCATAGACTATACCGTTTGTGGTTATATAGCCAAGAACTCTCTTCCTCTGATTAATAGGACCACGAGCTATGTTTTCTTTTCTTTTTTTCTTTGTTTTATTTTAAATCGTGACAACCCGCTAGACTAGTTCTAGCATATCTTTTCATCAACTATCACTTTTGGCTTATCTGACTCAAGAACGAAATCTATGGCGGCCTAAACGTCCCCACGTCTATGTGTTTGACCCCGTATATCTACTTTGACCCTGTAATAAAAGTTGTGGGTGTCTTAGAAGGTTTCAGGTTACAAATGTAAAGCTTGATTCCTTCCCTTGTCCCGTGTTCGTATCTAGACGCCAGAAAAAGGAGGCGATCAACTTTTTGGCGCCATTGTCGGGGACGTGGTTTTCCACATTTACACACCTAAAAGATTTTGTTATGTCACTATAAGCCTGTATATATATGCATAGTTTTCCTCTTGCTTTACACATACTTGTCCATATATACTTAATAGTTTTCCTTTTTTCTTATACCTTTTTCAACCATGGATCTTGCTTCAGCAAGACAAGTTATTTTGTCCACCTATCCTCCTGAATTTTTCCGCAATTCTGACTGTTGGAAAATAATTGAATGTGCCTTACAACTCATCGAGTTGTATTCGTCCCCACCATCTTCATATGAAGATACCCCAACAACGGAGACTACCAGTCAGCCCTCGACTTTTGTGCCATCATGGGAGCAAGAACTGATCAAGGCAGTGGAGTTGTTTCGAGAAAGTGCCAACACATTCATTCGCTCAGCCTCTCATCTCCAAGAAAATGTCGATCTGCTCCAACAGCTACTAGAAAGGTAGAAGTATCATCTCCAAGTAGCTACGGAGGCTGCAGACCGCAGTAGAAGCCTACTTCAAGCTGTTGAGCAAGGATTCGTCCAAGCATGCCAGTTTGATACAGTGAGTCTACAATGACATTACGAGGCAGAATTGACAAACCTTGAAGGTGTTGTTGTACAAGCCCGACAACTTCCTGAAGATGTTGAACAATGTAGTAGGCTTCAAGAGCTCGTCAATTGGGTTACCATGCAGTCACAAGATCTAGCACCTAGAAATGAAGAAGCCAGTCATCAAGACCATTCCATTGGGTCTGAAGAGGAGTATGCTTCACCGTCCGATTCAGATCATCAACTGGATGCACTGAGGTTTTTCTGTGAAGACCAACCTACGCGGGGAAGTTCTTCATTCTATCCAGATGAGCCAGATGATGAACCAATGGAGGAACAAGAATGGGTATATGAAGATGATGACTCCTATCCTCACCGGGAAAGTCAAACAAACTCACTATCAGAAAGTGAAGCTTGTTCTGACGAATCTGATTCAGATAGTGATCCAGACCAGAGTGATGACCCTCACATTGAGACTTGTCACTTAGCTTCGAGCAGTATGCCTATCATGGTTTGGAACAATCTATATGGTGAGGATGATGACGACTATTCATCTCAGTGGAGCAAATACACCGACGATGATGAGCTGGAACCACACGAGCTTACAATCACCACCATCCCTCCTCAAGGCTTGGTGGAACTCAAGGGAGGTAGATGGACAGTTCACTACAACATGGCTACTGAGCATGAAGAAACCCCAGACCCCACAGAAGGCGACAAGCTTGGGGTGTAAGAACATCAATCATACTCTTATGGGGACACTTCATGTTCAGAAGATGATTGGATGACTCAGACTATATATAGTAGCTTATCTGAGCATCCAACCTCAAGTGTAGAGATGGAGAGAGAAGATATGAGTCCTCTAAAAGACATCCAACCTCTCTCATCCATCTCATCATGTGTTAACAACATAGGGCCTTCCTGTTCAGATTCGTATCTTAGAAGGTACCTTGAGGATGATTTGCTGAAGAATTCATCCCAGTGCAGCTCAAGTCAATTCCAGCACCGAGATGACTTCACTGAGTTACCGGATTTTATTCCTCTACTTCAGACTCGGCAAGGCCCGCATCTTTGCCTATTCTACTCCTATTATGTGGTGAAACCCATCGGCAAGACACAGGTGACACTGGTCCCAAAATTTAGGATTTGGGATCCCAGTGTCGGTATCATGGGGCAGCCACCCCCTTTTCTCTTACCCACCCTCCCGTCCTTTTATTACAATAAATTTTGCTCTTCATGTTCTTGTTAGTTAGTTTCTTTCCTCTAACTATTTTTATATCCTTGCATCCATGCATCATCTTTAGAACTTCAATAACTATCATTAAAATCATATTCCTTCCTCACTATCTCAAGTTTAAGTCTTACTCGAGGACGAGCAAAATTTTAAGCTTGGGGTGGTAAGCTTCGCCCTTCTTTCTCTTCACCCTTCTAGCATCCATGTTTACTTCCTGCATTTAGTTTTAAATTTTTCAAAAAAAAATCAGCGTTTTAGCTTTGCATTTATGGCTATATGGTGTGAATCTAATAGATAAATGCTTGACTTTATGCCTAGATGCAAGTTTTCATCTTAAAAATTGCTTGACCTTTTTCTTGGCTTGCTCTTTGACTCTTTCCTTGAGTTTGGTAATAAAATCTAAGGTTATGTCCCTTTTTCATAGCGTAAAGCTAAATTCCCTTGATCTATGTCGTGAATGGAAAATCCATGGTAAAGGACCGTTGGAATGAGCGAAAACACGATCAAAGAATCCTAGTTGTGATTTCACGAGCTTGCCTCTATTCTAAGGATTCTTGAATCATAATTGCAACTTTTCTCATAGGTGTCAAGCGGATCATGATGGGTTTTGAGCTATAATCAAGATGAAATGTTTTCCTTGATGGGCTACACGCCTTATCACATTAGATTGAGTCAAAAAGATGAAAAATATTAAAAAAAATGTGCAAAAGAGGCTTGGCCGCCCATAAAATCCCAAAAATATCTATATTGTTCTCACCCAAGCCTACAAATAGAATGCAGATGATAAAAGTCTGAGTGTGAACAATAAATGAGCATTGTTTTCTCTTTTAGGAGAGTTGAGGATGGTGCCCAGCCGGTGTATGACTATGCTCACAAACGCGGGTATGTCGCACATGGTAGTATCACTCCAAATGCTCATCAGAGAGTCACTAGGAACTCCTAGGAGACCTATGAGATCATCCCAGTAGTAGGGTTGGTTCGAGCACAGTACGAGGAGTTCATCTCACTGCTTTGGACCAACTGGTTTGGACTACAGGGACTATTGCTCTCTACATGAACCAACCTGACACAGATCGGGATCCTCAGAAGTCATTAGAGTCTTTTTTCTTTGTTTCTTAGGACATGAATAAGTGAGAGGTGTGGTATTCCCGATTGGTATGCATGGAATCATGGTGATGGCTCAATGCTCATCACCCGCGTGATCACCAATGTGGAGATTCTTTCATGTCCAATAATTATGATTCAAAACCTCATGAGTATCGGCAGGCTGTAGTGAATTTGCTTAGTCTTGCCTGGAAACTCTTTGATCTTGCTTTGGCAAGACTGTGGTTAATTGGTGGGGGTTTGTTCTGAAATGAAATGGATCAGGAGAATAGATGCTTTAAACTATTTTTCTTAACATTAGCATCTATTGCCAAGCTTAATTTGTATCTTATCTTTTTGTTCTTTGAGCACAGTCTTACTTGAGGACAAGCAAGTTTTAAGCTTGGGTAGTTGATAACACCCAAATCTACACATTTTATCTATGCATTTTATCTATGGTTTCGTGTCACTTTGGTCTTAATTTGCCCAATAATGCTCATGTTTTATGCTTTCTACCTCTTCACAGATAATGTAGTTAGAATAGCCAATAATGTAGTTAAATGGCCAATGTTGGAATTGCGTGCACTGAACATAGATGAACTACCTCTATCCTAATGCTCTCTCTCCTAAATTGAGGCTTGGTGAATTGTATTGTTTGATATATCTTCTAATGATGAACACATATTCACCACTAGTCTGAATCGCTATCTTGGGCCCAGTTTGTCTTTGATTAATTGCTTTGATTGCCTAAATCTTATAATATATATCTATACTTAGCTTAATTGGACTATCCATATTATTGATTGGATTCCGTATCTCTGTGCAGGGGTATACATGGCGCAAAAGGGAGTCCCGCCTTTGGATCATGATCTCACATCCCTTCACTCCACCAACAACAGATGGGATCATCCTTTACCCCAACTAATACAACTCACGGTCCCCCACTCTTACATGCTACCTACCGCAACCTCTCCCTCTCACATGAACCATGACCCCTCTAAACCCTAACCGCGGTCACAGTTATCCCCTGCAAACTGCAGACAGCTTTTCCACACCTTGCCAGCCACGACCAGTCTCTGCCGCCTGCAATCCTCGCACTGCACCCCATCCCCCTCATCAATGCAAGCACACCATCACCACACTGCGATCGTCTTCCCCACTCCGCTCGATCACGGTATGTACCTACTGCCAACGCCCACACCTCGATCAATCAGGGTCATCTATCCTCAAATCGCGACCTCCATCGTGGCTACCCCCATCGTGACCTCAGCCTCCCTACTACCACAACCTGCCCTCCTCCAACCACGATGGCCCCCGCCAGTGCAACCCACAGCAACTCCAACATCTGTGACCATCATCTCCATGCTCGTGGTTTCCTCTTCACCACCATCTACGACCTCGACCTCTCTTTCCCCCCTAGATCACGTCATGAGTTTCCCACATAACCGCAGTCGGGGTTGTTTCTTTCCCATCACAACGCCGCTTTTCTCCACATCATGACCAACAAGCTTGCTCCCTGCTCGAGGTCTCACCTTCTCCATGCCTTAGTCACTACAGGCATATGCTTCCCCGCCTTCCACCATCGCATGTCCTCAGACTGTGGTTGCAGTCGTCCTAACCATCCACGACCGTAGCTTAGCGTCCATAACCGCGACATGTTGGTAGAGAAGAATCGTGACTAGCCCTCAAGTGCTAGAGGTTGTGACCAGGCAAGTGAAGAAGGACACGGTCAGTAATGACCTCCACTGTGCACTAGAAAAGGCCACAATTGTGGCAATGTGTCCATCCAACAGCCCAGTGCTATAAATACCCCTACACCTGATCTAACAGGGGGGATCGGACCCAAGTGTCGCCAGGCTACTGAAGTGAAGATCGATTGTGTAACATCCCTGACATGGGTTATGGACTAACCCTATGTGTTTTGCTTAATTATTTGATTAAATGCTTGTGATTATCTTTTTATATGTAATTAAAGCTTCTGAGGAACTTATATTTCCATTTCTGTCCTTTTTAAACAATGTTGTAATATTATTTTGATAAATATGGACTTATGTGCAAATTACCCAATTAGAGGGGTTAACTTGAAAATTACACATGTTAAGATGATCCTATGGTGTTGAGACATCATAACAATGAATATGATGTGATAATATGGATTCTCCAAGCTTGGGCACCAAGATATAACTTGTAGAGCAATCCTTGTGCTTTAAAACCTAGTTTTGGTGTAAAGTGCAATTTACCCAAAACATAGGGTGCAACATGTAAAATTTACCATCTAGAGTATCTCTCATGACTCTTGGAATAAAGTAGAGCAATGATAATGAGGAGGGCGCCTCATTTGAGTAATCAAATAAGAAAGGTAACCTTTATATCTAAATAACCAGGTTTTATACAAAATGACCCTTTTTATATGTGCAACTTGGTAAGGTGTTTGGCTTCTTTTTCTCTAAACCTTGGATAAGGGAGGAGTTTTGCTTAAGGGAAGAAGGGAGGAACTTGACTAAGGAGGGGAGAAGGACCTATTTGAGAAATAAGGAAATAATTGTCCTTGCCTTGAAAATATACCCAAAATATATAAGTGCATCCCTTTTACAAGCAAGGGATCATTTCCCTTCATTCCTCTTCTTATCTCTTTGCTTTGGCCGACTAAGGAGGAGCTCAGGAGCAGAGGAGAACGGCCAAGACTGAATTGGGTAAGTTTTGATGGCCATCTAGCTCGAATTCATGGAGGAAGTCATGCTACAAGGTTGGTTTGTTAGTCTTTCTTACACAAATCTTCTTTCTAGCCATCTTCTCCATCCAATTCTTGAGGAAAGGACCTTGGACGACCTTTGGAGATTCATCCACCATTAAATATACGAATCTTGGAGCTCTATATCAGACCTTAAGGTGGGTTTTATAACTCTAAACCTTTAACTTTGTTAAGTGCATCTTCTTTTCCTAGAATCGTTGCTTGTTCTTCTTCTTTATACACTTCTAAGTGTTCTTGCAAACAATTCCATGAAGAATTTCCCCTATTCTTGAGGTAGAAGATGATGGCATTAATATCTATACTTATACAAATATTAATTTAGCAAACGGTCCTCCACCTCTTGCCCAAACGGTTTGCAAAACCGTTTAGAAGCAAACGGTTTCAAAACCGTTTGAAGGGCAAATGGTTTCACAAGAACGTTTGGGAACAACCGGTCCAAGACCATTTGGATGAGTTGACCAAGCATTGACAATTTTTATATCTGTTGTAAACATTATGGATTAATCACCCACCAAAATTCATCACCTAATTCTAAGTAAATCACCAATTGAAGGCACTTTACTCACCTAAACCCTAATCGGGTTTATTGCTGATTTCAATGATGCAATCATGTTGAAGTTTGGGTTGAGTGGCCCAAACGGTTTCAAAACCATTTGTGGATCACCCAAACGGTCTCAAGACCGTTTGGTGATCACCCAAGACCGTTTGGAGGTCTAGGGTCAAGTAGGGTTGGTCAATTGAGGGTCCAATCACATCAAGTTGTTGAATAATTAAATGCTGATTTTGTGACCTAGATTAGGGTTCAACCCTTAAGTGAATGCTTAGTTTTTGGTGTTTACATGGGCAAACGGTCTCAAGAACATTTGGAGGATGTCCAAATGATCCCAAGACCGTTTGGGGTCATGTCATGACCCAATTGAATGATGGTTCAATGGGTTCAACATCAATTAGACTCGTGTTGATGCATGTTGAAGGGTAATTCATTCCAAACCCTAATCCAATCAATCCAAACCCTTACTGGTGAGCAATTGAAGTTCAATTGAGGGTCAAATCAGTAAGGATTGACCTAATTTATTCAATTGATGAGTGGCTAACTATGGCATGAACGTTTGGTGGCCATGCGGTTTCAAGATCAAATTGCCCATGCGGTTTCAAGGTCAACATTGGCCAAACAGTCAACGAGACCAAACGGTCTTCACCTCATCTCGGGAAAATGGTTTGGATGATGTACTTGGCCATGCGGTCTTGAAAGTCAAAGGGGCCAAACGCTCAACAACTCCATGTGGTTTCAAAACCGTTTGGAGGTTGAAAGTGTAAAATCGTTTGGGGTCTTTTAAGGTCAAGAACATTTAGTGCTTTAAAGGCTAAGATGGTTTAATGGTTGATTAACCTAAACCCTAAAGATACCTAAAGTCATTAAGGGGTTAAGTAATGAGTGGACTAATGCATGTTATGGTCAAAGGTGAACATTACAAAAGTACCCTTAGTGGGTTAGTGTGACTAGTACCTCTTGATCAAACAAACCCTAATAACCATAAGGGTGATGACATGACTTATGTTATCAAGGTTGATTTGACTTAACCTAATCAAGAGTGATGTAAACACCATATAATAATAAGAGGAGAGAGAAGACTCCTAATATGAATGTGAATCAAGTAATATACTTCCAACATGTATGGATGCACAGAATTAGGGTATGATCCTTTGAGGTGAGGTCATGGAAACCCTAATTATGGTGATTAATGAATCTTAACTTATTTGAAGGCATTAATGAAAGTAATCTTCATACATAATGATGGTATGACCTAAATTCACTTTAATGTGATTAGTAAACCCTAACTCTAGGGTAATATCATGTAATATGAATAGTAAACCCTAATTATGAGTTATGCTTTCAAGCATGAAATTTCATGATTGAAGTATGAAGTGAGGAATCACTTTTTCCTAATTAAGATATAGGGGTTGAATAACCCTAATTGAAATGAATAGGGAAACCCTAACCTTATTGAAGGCATAATGGTACAACCCTTGAATTGAAAGATTATCTCTATTTTGTAATATGCTGATATAGAGATAAATTGCCTATTATCAAATGCATTAACCATGCAGGTTTTTATAAAAAAGTGATCATAGCCAGGTAAGGGTTATGATGTCTTATTCATTGAAAGCATGTTATAAGCTTTTTGAATAGTGATATACTATGTTGCCTGGTTTAAGAGGTAACATATGAGATTGATGCTCTGTAAAAGCCAGGAGCAATATCTACATTGTTATAATCAAGGTCATGTTGTTAGATGACTTATGATGATCTAAAGGTCTGAACACCCCTATTTTTGTATCATAATGATGAGATGGTTAGGGATTGATATGTGAAATGAACTTGATACATTTAGTATTCTTCTTTCATAGCAGTGGTTTTAATGGTTTATGTTTGAAAACATGCCTGATGCTTAAAGAATGCTATAATGTACTTAAATAATCAAGTATAATGATATCATGTAGAGCCATGACCATAGATCCATCATTGTCAGAAATTAAATGATGGTGAAATAGGTTTTCCTAAGGGAAATCCTGGAGAGCATACTTTTGAGTATGTGGGGGTTATGGATGTGAATATCCTTACGTCCTAATGTAGGAATTTATGTAAGATGTACCTTTAATCCATCAATCCTTCATTATATTTTATGTCGGGATGATGTATCACTAAACTCCTGATGATGTTATTAATGTTGCATCAGTGTGAGATAAACAAGAAATCCCTCAATGGCGAAGAGAGTACAGAATGCCACTGTAGCTCTAATAGCGAAGTTGCCAGAATACCCTGGAAAGTTATTATAGCAGAGACACGAGATGTCCTGCATGTTGATCCTCATACTGACTGAGGAAGATGAGGTCATAAGAATCCAGCTCTTTTGATGACCTATGTATGGTAACGATGCGATTTCGTAATGGTCAGTTGGAGCATGAGCGGTATACCTCATCTCCTCAGGGCATAATAATTTTGAAATACATAATCAGCCGTGTAGCATAACTTCTTAGGTTGATCTACGAGAAACAATGATTGATGATACATTGTTTAGAATGTTCTAGATAAATAACTAGTATACATGTTCTTCATATCCTTTATTGAGATATACTTTGATATTCAATTATGTTACAATGGAAATGATTGCTTAAAGAAGATGTTGCTTTACTTAATTATATAATGTTAAACCTGTTGTTGAATGTTTAAAGTTATATTGTTTACTGTTATTCCTTATTTCAATAATAAAGCTTATGGCGGAGAGTTATAACTCTCGCTGGGACAATTATTCAATTGTCTCACCCCCGTGGGATTCGACTTTTTGGTAGTCATCGAGGACGGAGGAACCCATCTGAGGGTGAGCAGCAGCAACAACAACATCAGGGACAGCAGTGATTCTTAGGTGGAGACACTATCTGTCAAATCTTGTACATAGTATGTCCTATGTTTCGTATCTGTACTCTCAGGTCCTAGGAGTCAGTAGATCTAAGGTTTTTGGCTTAATGCCTCGAGATTTTTGTATCTTGCCTTGCACAGATAACAGGGCAATTGATGTATGTAATCACTCGAGATGTGATTTTACAGAGATGTAATGACGAATCATGATGTAAACAATTTATCTTGTTTTCTTATAAAAGAGTTTTATTATTTAAAGATCTCTTTCCAAAAAGTTTTAATTTTTAGTGATTTTTAATAATTCTGATGCTAGTTAATCGCTTCCGCATTCGTTGATCTTGTTTTCGTGATTCAATCGTCACAATTTAGTGGTATCAGAGCTCTAGGTTCGCTGAGTCTACAGAGACATAGGACTTAGGATGTTGAGTCTGTTCTAGTGTCTTCCCGTATATCTGATAGTGTCTTCTGCTCCTCAGGAGAAGAAGATAAGACTAAGGATGTACGGACCACACGAAGAATACAAGGAATATGTTGCAGAGAGTAGTGTTTCTACACCCAGAGAAGGTGCAAGAAACCCAGAGATAGAGTGACCTATGCCTGAACCACCCCAGTTCAATCCAACTGACATGGTGAACCCAGCCGTCCAGACCATGTTTGGGAAGTTTATGACTGCCATGACACACATAACTGATAGGATGCATATACCTGCACCTAGGGCACCTACCCATCTTGAAGGACAAGGAATCGACAAGACGTTTGAATGACTTCGCCGAGTTAGAGCCACAGAGTATTTTGGAACAGTTGATCCCGCAGATGCCGACTTGTGGTTAACTAAACTAGAGAAGGCTTTTAGAATCCTAAACATCCCAGAAGCTGAGAAGGTTAGACATGTTGTATATCTTCTCAAAGGGAGTGTTGGTCATTGGTGGACCATGGAAGAACAGAAGAGGCCAGGTGTAGAGATTGCATGGGAAGTCTTCCGATGGGAGTTTATCAATAGATATTTCCCTAAGACATTCCTGGATGAGAAAATCTCTCAATTTGAGAGGTTAAGGCAAGGTCCAATGAACATTAGCGAATATGAGGCTAAGTTCATGGAGTTGTTGCGGTTCTGTCCACACATGGCAGCTACAGATGAAGAAAGGATTAGGCATTTCGAGAAAGGGTTAAATGCTGAGTTGATTACTCCCGTGTCTGGCCTAGAGAACAGAGAAAGGTTTTCTACCTTTGTAGAATCTTTCAGAAGGATAGAGAGGTTTGTAGCAGAGAAGAGACAGACACAGAACAAGAGGATGTATCCTCAGTTCCAAGGATCTTCATCCAGAGATTTTAAGAAACCTAGATTTTCTGTGCCTACACCACCACCTAGACCCAGTACCCAGACACAGTGGACGTCGAATAGGGGTAGAGGATGAAGCTTACCACTAGAAGGAGCTCGCAGTTCAGCATCTATGTCGGTTACAGGACCACCCAGACCACAACAACTGAACAGAAGTTGCTATATATGTGGGAAGATGGGACATCTAATGAAAGACTGCAGAGCCAGAGAAGTAAGTGTACCTCAACCTCAGAGGCAGAGTCAGCAAGGATCCCAAAGGCGACAGTTTCCAGGAAACACTAGAGGACGTGGACAAGTGTCTCAAGAGGGATCATCAACACCTAGTCAACGAGCATCGAATCAACCACAGACAACAGCAAGGTTTTATGCGATGAATCCACTTGATGCAGTGATCAACCCTCAGGTTGTGGTAGGTCAGATGGAATTGTTATATTCTGATATATCTACATCTTGCGTTGTATCTGTTTTAATTGATCTGGGTGCTACGCACTCCTTTATCACTCAAAGAGTGATTCCTGACTGCTACTTGACTATACGTCATAGAGCAGATAGTTTGTTGCTAGAAACTCCATTGATGGGGTCTGCTTTGTTGCAGGAAGTATGTTCTCCCTGCATCCTTTTCTTTTCCGAGCATCGCATTCAAGTGGAACTTATACCACTTGAGATGCATGGATTTGATATAATCCTTGGGATGGATACCTTAGAAAGGTATAGGGTTGTTTTGGATTGTAAATCCAAGCAAGATGTGTTGACTAATGATAGTGACACATGGATCTTTCAAGGAGAGAGAAAGATTCTACCCACCTGTCTTGTGTCATCTATGGTTGCTGAGAAGCTGATGAGGCAAGGATGTCATGCATTCTTGGCCCATGTGGTAGATACTACCATGGATAATCCTAACCCTACTGAAGTTCCTGTAGTCAGGGAAATTGAAGATGTATTTCCTGAAGAACTTCCAGGTGTGCCACCGCCTCGGGAAATTGATTTTGAAATCAATTTGATCCCAGACACACAACCTATAGCACAAACACCATATAGGATGGTGCTTGCTGAGATGGCATAACTCAAGAAACAACTGCAAGACTTGCTTGAGAAGGGTTTCATCTGACTGAGTACTTCACCTTGGGGTGCTCCGGTCCTCTTTGTTAAAAAGAAAGATGGGTCAATGCGGTTGTGCATTGATTATAGACAATTAAATAAAGTAACAATAAAGAACAAGTATCCTTTATTGAGGATTGATGATCTCTTTGACCAGTTGTGTGGTGCAACCGTCTTCTCAAAGATAGACTTAAGATCAGGATATCATCAACTCCATATTAAGGATAGTGACACACCCAAGTCTGCCTTTAGGACAAGGTATGGTCACTATGAGTTTACTGTTATGTCATTTGGACTAACAAATGCACCAGCTGCATTTATGGAACTCATGAATAGAATCTTCCGACCTTCTCTTGATCAGTGTGTTGTTGTCTTTATAGATGACATTCTGATCTATAGTAGGAATGATCAGCAGCATGAACAGCATCTTCGTCAGACTCTAACCGTGCTAAGAGAACACAGGCTATATGCTAAGTTTAGCAAGTGTGAGTTTTGGTTACCAAAAGTATCTTTCCTTGGACATGTGATATCTGCTTCGAGTATTTGTGTTGACCCTACAAAGGTAGAATCTGTTCTGCTATGGGAACAACCGAAGACGCCAACGGAAATTCGAAGTTTCTTAGGGTTGGCTGGCTATTACCGAAGGTTCATTAAGAACTTCAGTTCCATAGCCTTACCCCTGACTAAGTTGACCAGGAAGGATGTTCCTTTTGTCTGGAGTAACAAGTGTCAACAATCTTTTCAGGTGTTGAAAGAGAGGTTGATAAGTGCACATGTGCTTGTGTTACCTGAACAAGGAAAAGGATATATAGTTTTTTGTGATGCCTCCAAAAATGGACTCGGATGTGTGTTGATGCAGGATAAACAAGTGATTTCTTTTGCTTCCCGACAGCTTAAGAAACACGAGGAGAATTATCCGACACACGACCTAGAGCTAGTTGTTGTGGTTCATGCCTTGAAGATCTGGAGACACTATCTCTATGGAGAAATAGTCCAAATTTTCACTGATCATAAGAACCTTAAGTATATGTTTTCTCAGCATGAGCTTAACATGAGGCAACGCCACTGGATGGAGTTAATCAAGGACTATGATTGTACAATTGATTACCATCCAGGGAAAGCCAATGTGGTTGCAGATGCTTTGAGTAGGAAGTCAGCAACACCAGCCTTAGATAGAGCACAACTGAATTCCTTGGTATTCTCTAGGAGAAATATGCTTATCTCCTTAAGGCAAGACAGTGTATAGTTAAAAGTATCATTGTTAGTCGGGTTGTTAGTTGAGATGCATATAAAACCTACTCTGAGAGAGTAGATCAAGGAGGCACAGCAAGTTGATGTTGCAGTTCAACTGATCAGATCGGAGTATGAGAAACGAGATGGTTTCCATGACTCTGATGACCAAGTAGCATGTTATCATGGAAGGATGATAGTGTCAGATGTGGATAACTTAAGAAAGTTAGTCCTGGAAGAAGCTCATTCTTCGATGTATGCTATGCATCCAGGAAGCACCAAAATGTATCGAAACTTGAAAGATATGTATTTGTGGCCTGGAATGAAGAAGGTCGTTGCTGAGTTTGTTATGCGGTGTCCTGTGTGTCAGCAAGTTAAAGCAGAACACCAGAAGCCTACAGGAACAATGCAACCTTTACCCATACCACAGTGGAAGTGGGATCATGTAACCATAGACTTTGTTGTTGGCCTACCCAGGACAAGTAAAGGGCATGATTCCATTTGGGTAATAGTTGATAAGTTGACAAAGACAGCACATTTCTTGCCCATCAAAACAACCTATTCTACTGAGAAGCTAGCACAGTTGTATGTTGAAGAGATAGTACAACTGCACGGAGTCCCAGTTACCATTATTTCTGATAGAGGTCCCCACTTTACGAGTCATTTTTGGGAGTGACTTCACAAAGCTTTAGGCACCCAGTTAAGGTTTAGTACAGCCTTTCATCCTCAGACTGATGGATAGTCAGAAAGGACTATACAGACCTTAGAGGACTTGCTTAGAGCATGCATTCTTCAATTTACGGGGAGTTGGGATATGCACCTAAGCTTGATAGAGTTTGCCTACAACAATAGCTATCAACATAGCATTGACATGGCACCTTATGAAGCTCTGTATGGTAGACATTGTAGATCACTCCTATGTTGGTATGAAACCAGTGAATATCAACTGTTAGGTCCTAATCTTGTGCAGCAGACCACAGAGAATATTAAAGTAATACAACAACAGATAAAGACTGCATAGGATAGACAGAAATCATATGTTGATAAATGTCATAGACCTTTAGAATTCCAAGTTGGAGACAAAGTGTACCTCAAAGTCTCACCTTGGAAAGGATTTCTGAGGTTTGGAAGGAAAGGGAAGTTAGCTCCTAGGTTTATGGGGCCTTATCCAATCATTGAACGGATTGGAAGAATAGCCTATAAACTAGAGTTACCACCAGAGTTACAGAAGTTACACCCTGTGTTCCACATTTCCATGTTGAGGAAATGTCACCCTGATACAGAAACAGTTCTACAACCTATGGAAGTTGAATTGAATGATGATATATCTTATGAAGAAGGACCAGTATCGATCCTTGATAAAAGAATTAAAAAGCTAAAAAAGAAAGACATAAGTCTTGTGAAAGTCCTCTGGAATCATCATGGTGTTGAAGAAGCCACATGGGAACTAGAGGAAGAGATGAGAAGGAAATACCCTGCTCTTTTCTCTTAATATGTTTTTTTGATATGATTTCGGGGACGAAATCCTTGTAAGGGGTGGATAATTTGTAACATCCCTGACCTGGGTTATGGACTAACCCTAGGTGTTTTGCTTAATTATGTGATTAAATTCTTGTGATTATCTTTTTATATGTAATTAAAGCTTCTGAGGAACTTATATTTCCATTTCTGTCCTTTTTAAACAATGTTGTAATATTGTTTTGATAAATATGGACTTATGTGCAAATTACCCAATTAGAGGGGTTAACTTGCAAATTTCACATGTTAAGATGTTCCTCTGGTGTTGAGACATCATAAGAATGAATATGATGTGGTATTATGGACTCTCCAAGCTTGGGCACCAAGATATAACTTGTAGAGCAATCCTTGTGCTTTAAAACCTAGTTGATAACACCAATTTTTGTGATATTTTAGACTGTTATTCTGTTATCAAAACTGCCATTTTTAGCTATTTTCCTCTCTTTTGTATGCACTTTCACAATAATTTGCCAAGCAATGCTCTTAATCCTATATTTCCATCTTTTGCAGAGTTTTTCCTCATTTTGGTGCAATAAGGCCGTCCTGGCCCACATAATAAGTCTAAGTCTGTTTCGGCCTTCCTGACGCCCAATACAACCTCTGCTCGATATGGTGGAGCGACACAATGACGCATGATAAAAGGATGTCGCGCAAGAAGGAGTAGATGGACGACACGCCTTCTACCCGACAGGGAGCCCAGCTCGCCCCGACAACCCAGCTTGACGGGCGACACAGCCACCCACCGGCAGGCGCACCGTCCATCACATGACCGATAGTCGACACTCCTGAGCTGAGCGATACCAGTATCGGCCATCCACTGACCCGCAAATAAGGAGGACACGTGGCGCTTCGAGCACCATAACTTCCTCCAACCACTGCCTATAAATAGCAGCTACAGGAAGCTGAAAAAACAGTTCGGATACTTCGGAATTCAGACAGTTGGGAGCTTTGAGTGATCTTCGGAGGAAACTGTGAGAGCAGGAGTATCATGCCCCAGTGCTCGTGCTGGGCGACACTAGGTGAGCCCTTCCTCGTCCTGAGAGGGAGGGGATAGTTCACTTAGAACCGTCCCGGGCGACA
The DNA here is from genome assembly GCA_963693085.1 of Alisma plantago-aquatica. Lineage (NCBI taxonomy): Eukaryota > Viridiplantae > Streptophyta > Magnoliopsida > Alismatales > Alismataceae > Alisma > Alisma plantago-aquatica. Next base: position 1,794,837,158 of record OY856409.1, read on the forward strand.
CTGCGGGCCGATATCGGCCAACGATGACGAGCGACACAAGTACCCGACAGTAGGACGTGTCGCTCCATGCCCGACACGATATCGAACCCGATATGCTTCGCCCGTCATGCGTGTCGCCCGAGAGGGTGTGTCTCCCGACTTGAGCGTATCGGCCAGGTCCTTGAACGATACAGTCGGCCGTCACGGTGTGTCGCTCGAGAGAGTGTGTCGCCTGACACCGCTGTATCGGGCTAGGCCCTTGTCCGGTATCGGGCGGGAGAGCCGTTGTAGTCTGTCGCCCTTCTACATCAAGAAGGTGACATCTATCTTTAATTCTATTATTTAATTCCTTTCTTACGTAATGTATCAAGACCCTTAATGTGTATGGAAATAGAAAAGCTTAATTACTTGCTGCTCTATGCTTGGTGCGATATATTGGATGACTGCTATGTTTGATATCTGAACTCTAGCTTGCATGTTTGGATCGCATTTCGCTTAGCTACCGAATCGTGTTTTCCCGTCGCAACAGCTTCGAGAGTCGTGTTGTGGCTCTAGTGTTTGGTCTGATTCTAGAGTATGAGAGTGTCTGGAATGGAGTTGTTTCAGTAACATTCCACTCTAACTTAAGTCTGACAACCTCGAGAGGGGTGTTGACGCTTGTTTAGAAGTACCCGCTCTGAGAGGAGGGGTGCAGGGTGTTACTGCTGCCGCTTGTTTTGTTGTAGTCTTATCCTTCGCATCTTGCCCTAGCTCTAGTATTATCTTTCTGTTTCTGTTGCATGAAAACCCCTAAAAACTACTAAATGACTCGTAGCTCCAGTTGGAGATAGTTTTCTTTGTTTTATTTGTGACATCTTGTTGTTTCCCTTTTGGGAATTTATATCTCTTTATACCTACTTGAGTGTAGCGTGTCGATTCTGGGTTCCCAACACTACCCCCCTTGTCCCTGTGTTCAACCCCGTATATCTACTTCGACCCCATAAACAAAGTTGCGGGGGCCTAGAAGGATTCGGGTTTATAAATGTAAAAGCTCGACTACCTCAAATCCGCCTCCACTTTTGGACGCGCGATTTAGGTCGGTCACTAGTTTTGGTGTAAAGTGCAATTTACCCAAAACATAGGGTGCAACATGTAAAATTTACCATCTAGAGTATCTCTCATGACTCTTGGCATAAATTAGAGCAATGATAATGAGGAGGGAACCTCATTTGAGTAATCAAATAAGAAAGGTAACCTTTATATCTAAATAACCAAGTTTTATACAAAATGACCATTTTTATATGTGCAACTTGGTAAGGTGTTTGGCTTCTTTTCCTCTAAACCTTGGATAAGGGAGGAGTTTTTATTAAGGGAAGAAGGGAGGAACGTGACTAAGGAGGGGATAAGGACCTATTTGAGAAATAAGGAAATAATTGTCCTTGCCTTGAAAATATACCCAAAATATATAAGCACATCCCTTTTACAAGCAAGGGATCGTTTCCCTTCATTCCTCTTCTTATCTCTTTGCTTTGGCCGACTAAGGAGGAGCTTAGGAGCAGAGGAGAATGGCCAAGACTGAATTGGGTAAGTTTTGATGGCCATCTAGCTTGAATTCATGGAGGAAGTCTTGTTATAAGGTTGGTTTGTTAGTCTTTCTTACAAAAATCTTCTTTCTAGCCATCTTCTCCATCCAATTCTTGAGGAAAGGACCTTGGAAGACCTTTGGAGCTTCATCCACCATTAAATCTACGAAGCTTGAAGCTCTAGATCAGACCTTAAGGCGGGTTTTATAACTCTAAACCTTTAACTTTGTTAAGTGCATCTTCTTTTCCTAGAATCGTTGCTTGTTCTTCTTCTTTATACACTTCTAAGTGTTCTTGCAAACAATTCCATTAAGAACCGCCCCTGTTCTTGAGGTATAATATGATGGTGTTAATATCTATACTTATCCAAATTTTACTTTAGCAAACGGTCCTCCACCTCTTGCCCAAACGGTTTGCAAAACTGTTTAGAAGCAAACGGTTTCAAAACCGTTTGAAGGGCAAATGGTTTCACAAGAACGTTTGGGAACAACCGGTCCAAGACCGTTTGGATGAGTTGACCAAGCATTGACTGTTTGGATATCTATTGTAAACATTATGGATTAATCACTCACCAAAATTCATCACCTAATTCTAAGTAAATCACCAATTGAAGGCACTTTACTCACCTAAACCCTAATCCGGTTTATTGATGATTTCAATGATGCAATCATGTTGAAGTTTGGGTTGAGTGGCCCAAACGGTTTCAAAACCATTTGGGGATCACCCAAACGTTCTCAAGACCATTTGGTGATCACACAAGACCGTTTGGAGGTCTAGGTTCAAGTAGGGTTGGTCAATTGAGGGTCTAATCACATCAAGTTGTTGAATAAATAAATGTTGATTTTGTGACCTAAATAAGGGTTCAACCCTTAAGTGAATGACTTAGTTTTTGGTGTTTACATGGTCAAACGGTCTCAAGACCGTTTGGAGGATGTCCAAACGATCCCAAAACCATTTGGGTTCAGGTCATGACTCAATTGAATGATGGTTCAATGGGTTCAATATCAATTAGACTCATGTTGATGCATGTTGAAGGGTAATCGATTCCAAACCCTAATCTAATCAATCCAAACCCTTACTGGTGACCAATTGTAGTTCAATTGAGGGTCAAATCAGTAAGGATTGACCTAATTGATTCAATTGATGAGTGGCTAACCATGGCATGAACGTTTGGGGGGTTCAACGTTGAAAACCCTAACTCAATTGGATAGGTTGAGGCACCTTTTGGTCCATGCGGTTTTGAGGGTGTTTGGACCAAACGGTCTCAAGACTGTTTGAGTTCAAATGATCCCAAACCGTTTGGTGGCCATGTGGTTTCAAGATCAAATTGCCCATGCGGTTTCAAGGTCAACGTTGGCCAAACGGTCAACGAGATCAAATGATATTCACCTCATCTAGGGCAAATGGTTTGGATGATGTACTTGGCAATGCGGTCTTGAAAGTCAAAGGGGCCAAACAGTCAACAACTCCATGTGGTTTCAAAACCGTTTGGAGGTTGAAAGTGCAAAACTATTTGGGGTCTTTTAAGGTCAAGAAAATTTAATGCTTGAAAGGCTAAGATGGTTTAATGGTTGATTAACCTAAACCCTAAAGATACCTAAAGTCATTAAGGGGTTAAGTAATGAGTGGACTAATGCATGTTATGGTTAAAGGTGAACATTACAAAAGTACCCTTAGTGGGTTAGTGTGACTAGTACCTCTTGATCAAACAAACCCTAATAACCATAAGGGTGATGACATGACTTATGTTATCAAGGTTGATTTGACTTAACCTAATCAAGAGTGATGTAAACACCATCTAATAATAAGAGGAGAGAGAAGACTCCTAATATGAATGTGAATCAAGTAATATACTTCCAACATGTATGAATGCACAGAATTAGGGTATGATCCTTTGAGGTGAGGTCATGGAAACCCTAATTATGGTGATTAATGAATCTTAACTTATTTGAAGGCATTAATGAAAGTAATCTTCATACATGATGATGGTATGACCTCAATTCATTGTAATGTGAATAGTAAACCCTAACTCTAGGGTAATATCATGTAATATGAATAGTAAACCCTAATTCTGAGTTATGCTTTCAAGCATGAAATTTCATGATTGAAGTATGAAGTGAGGAATCACTTTTTCCTAATTAAGATATAGGGGTTGAATAACCCTAATTGAAATGAATAGGGAAAACCTAACCTTATTGAAGGCATAATGGTACAACCCTTGAATTGAAAGATTATCTCTATTTTGTAATATGCTGATATAGAGATAAATTGCCTATTATCAAATGTATTAACCATGTAGGTTTTTATAAAGAAGTGATCATAGCCAGGTAAGGGTTATGATGTCTTATTCATTGAAAGCATGTTATAAGCTTTTTGAATAGTGATATACTATGTTGCCTGGTTTAAGAGGTAACATATGATATTGATGGGCTATAAAATCCAGGAGCAATATCTACATTGTTATAATCAAGGTCATGTTGTTAGATGACTTATGATGATCTAAGGGTTTTAACACCCTTGTTTTGTATCATAATGATGAGATGGTTAGGGATTGATATGTGAAATGAACTTGATACATTTAGTATTCTTCTTTCATAGCAGTGGTTTTAATGGTTTATGTTTGAAAACATGCATGATTCTAAAAGAATGCTATAATGTACTTATATAATCAAGTATAATGATATCATGTAGAGCCCTGACCATAGATCCATCATTGTCAGAAGTTAAATGATGGTGAAATAGGTTTTCCTAAGGGAAATCCTGGAGAGCATACTTTTGAGTATGTGGGGGTTATGGATGTGAATATCCTTACGTCCTAATGTAGGAATTGATGTAAGATGTACCTTTAATCCATCAATCCTTCATTATATATTTTATGTCAGGATGATGTATCACTAAACTCCTGATGATGTTATTAATTCCGCATCAGTGTGAGATAAACAAGAAATCCCTCGATGGTGAAGAGAGTATAGAATGCCATTGTATCTCTAATAGCGAAGTTGCCAGAATACCCTGGAAAGCTATTATAGCAGAGACACGAGATGTCTGGCATGTTGATCCTCATACTGACTGAGGAAGATGAGGTCATAATAATCTGGCTCTTTTGATGACCTATGTATGGTACCGATGTGATTTCATAATGGTCGGTTGGAGCATGAGCGGTATACCTCATCTCCTCAGGGCATAATAATGTTTGAAATACATAATCAGCCATGTAGCATAACTGCTTAGGTTGATCTATGAGAAACAATTATTGATGATACATTGTTTTGAATGATCTAGATAAATAACTAGTATACATGTTCTTCATATCCTTTATCGAGATATACTTTGATATTCAATTATGTTACAATGGAAATGATTGCTTAAAGAAGATGTTGCTTTACTTAATTATATAATGTTAAACCTTCTGTTGAATGGTTAAAGTTATATTGTTTACTGTTATTCCTTATTGCAATAACAAAGCTTCTGGAGGAGAGTTATAACTCTCGCTGGAACAATTATTCAATTGTCTCACCCCCGTGGGATTCGACTTTTTAGGTAGTCGTCGAGGACAGAGGAACCCATCTGAGGGTGAGCAGCAGCAACAGCAACATCAGGGACAGCAGTGATTCTCAGGTGGAGACATTGTCTGTCAAATCTTGTAGATAGTATGTCCTATGTGTCGTCTCTGTACTCTCAGGTCCTAGGAGTCAATAGATCTGAGGTTTTTGGCTTAATGTCTCGAGATTTTTCTATCTTGCCTTGCACAGATAACATGGCAATTGATGTATGTAATCACTCGAGATGTGATTTTACAGAGATGTAATGACGAATCATGATGTAAACAATTTATCTTGTTTTCTTATAAAAGAGTTTTATTATTTAAAGATCTCTTTCCAAAAAGTTTTAATTTTTAGTGATTTTTAATAATTCCGCTGCTAGTTAATCGCTTCCGCATTCATTGATCTTGTTTTCACGATTCAATCGTCACATATTGAGTCAAGATGTCGGAAGGTTGTCGGACTCGAGCCAGAGCCCCATGGGAGTGTCCCGAGGTCTGAGAGGACCAAGGTGCTCTGCCTACGCTCTCCAATAGCAGGCTTCCATTCTCTCTCCTCCATCCACCCCTAGTCTTTGTTCTCCAAAGGCGAAAGCTGAGGAGAGAGAATATCAACATCACAGCCATCCTTGCCACTGAGGAGAGAGAAAATATGCATCACTGCCATCCATCCATCCATCTGTCCATGTCCACCCAGATCTGAGATGGAAACTGTAGATCTGGTCCATCCATCTGCATCCACGCCGCTGTTCGAGGAAGAGCTAGAGAGAGAGATGACCAAGGAGCCCAGATCTGATAAAGGCGGAGGACCAAAAGATGAGATCCAGCCTATACGGGGGCAAAGGAGCGAGAGCCACCTCTCCTCCATGGGCTAATCTTATCTTCTTCTCCTATATTCTGTTGTGTTCCTTGGTTTCTTGTACAATGATGTTTTTCCATCTTTGTTTGGTTCTAACCATGCTTGTCTATGGCTAGTTAGCTCCTTCTTGGCTATGTAGCCCGATCTGGGCATGTATATGTACTTTTGCCTTAAGCAAGTTGTAACATCCCTTACCTGGGTTATGAATTAAACCTAGATGTTTTGCCTAATAAGGCTGAGTAGATTCTTAATCTTACCTTGGGAAAAGTAATTAGGGCTCATGAGGAACTTATGTTTCAATTTTGGTCCAGTTTGGACAATGTTGAAGCAATGTTTGCTTATTTTGGACTAAAGTGCAAATTTCCCAAATTGGAGGGGTTAAATTACAAATATTGCATGATAAGATGTTCCTCTGATGTTGTGACATCATAAGAATGAATATGATGTAGTGTTAAGGTTTCTACAAGTCTAGACACCAAGATAGAGCTTGTTGGACAATGTTGTGCATTAAAACCCAGATTTGGTGTAAAGTGCAATTTACCCAAAACCTAGGGTTCAATATGCAAATTACCACTTCAATAAGGTCCCTAATGTTTATTGGCATCATGTAGAGCAAATAAAATGAGAGGGACATCTCATTTGAATTAAGTTGGAGGAGAGAGAATCTTGATATTAAAATAATCAAGATTTAATCTTAAGTGAAACCCTAATTCAATTTAGGGCAAAAATGAATGTATTAATTAAAGGGCCTTCAACCAAAATGTTATTGGTTGATTTTGAATAAGTATGGACGTTCCTTTTCCAATATAAGGAACGAAAATATCCTAGGTAGGTGAAATTCCACTCACCTTATTATAAGGAAAAGAATTTCCACTCAAAAAGATATATTAATATTATAATAGATTAAGGTGCTTATTTTCTTTTCCTTTAATCCATGGATAATGGAAAGGATTTCTGTGGTTTGAGATGCCTTTGTGTGCAAGCAAACCAAGGAGGAAGAGGTGGTACTATTTTTGGAATTAAATGCATTTTAATAATGCATTTTCTCTCTCATCAATTTCCTTATAAAAGTGCCATTTCCAAGCCCAAACCAAGGCCTTTTTCGGATTTTCTTCTTCCCCTTGCTTGAAAAACCGACCAAGGAGCTAGGGAGGAGTAGGTAGCACGTCCCCAACCTGTGAGTAAGCCCTTGACCTTCGTTCTCCTTGATTTCATGGTGGAAATCGAAAATAAATTATGGATTTCTTCTTATTTCGATCTCCTCTTCAACCCTAGCCAACTTTTTCATCCAAAAGCTTGAGGACGAGCCTAAGGGGAGTTGTAAGAGATTCATCCACCATTAATGGCGTGAGCTTGGAGCTTTGGATCTCAATTGGAGGCGGGTTTTATAACTTAAACCCTTAAACATTGCTATTGCATCAATTCTCTATGCTTTGTTGATTGATTTCTTCAATTTGATGCACTCTTGTTTCTTGCTGCAATTTCCATCAAGAACGGTTGCTGTTCTTGGTTTTTCGAAGGAAGGGGATGATGACATCATCTTATATGCTTATCCAAAGAAAATTACCAATCAAAATAGTTTTGATAGCTATTCCAAATCGTTTTAATTTGATTGGCTATGCGGTTTCAGCAAACCGTTTAAGGGCAAACGGTTTGAAACCGTTTGGGAGAAAACGGTTTCAAGAACGTTTGAGATGGTTGACCAAGCGTTGACCGTTTTGGAATCTTGTTCCTAATTATGTAGACTAATGACCCTCCAAATTTGAGGGGTTAACTCCAAAGTAATCGTGAGTTGAAGGCCAATCAATTAGGCAAATCAAATTGAATTAAATGCTGATTTTCAACCTGATTAACTGGACCTGTTTGGGCAAACGGTTTCAAAACCGTTTGAGATGGTTGACCAAGCGTTGAACGTTTGATATTCCTGTTCCTAATGATTTTGGTTAATAACCCTCCAAATTTCAGTGGTTAACGCCAAAGGAATCGTGAGTTGAAGCCTAATCAATTAGGGAAACCTAATTGGATTAAGTGCTGATTTTCAACCTGATTAACTTGACCTTTTTGGGAAAACGGTTTCAAGACCGTTTGGTGGAGTTGACCAAGCGTTTAACGTTTGATATTACTGTTCCTAATGATGTTGGTTAATGACCCTCCAAATTTGAGGGGTTAACTCCAAAAGAATCATGAGTTGAAGGCTAATCAATTAGGCAAACCCTAATTGAAAACAGTGCTGAAATTCCAATGAGCTAAGTTGAGATTTTGGGTTGATTAGCCCAAACGGTTTCAAGACCATTTGGGGATCACCCAAACGGTCTCAAGACCGTTTGGGGATCACCCCAAGACCGTTTGGAGGTCTGGGGTCAAGTATAGTTGACCAATTGAAGGTCCAAAGGTACTAATCATATTGCAATGTAGTGCTGATTTGTTGATCAACTCGATAGACCAATCCATGATGATTTTTCACTAGAATCCAAAGTTGGATGGGCCAAACGGTCTCAAGACCGTTTGGAGCTCATCCAAACGGTCTCAAGACCGTTTTGTGGTCACCCAAGACCGTTTGGAGGTCTAGGGTTGAGTATGGTTAGGTGTTTGAAGGTCTAAAGGTACCAAGTTGATATACAATGCAATGCTGATTTGGTGATCAATTCCATGATCCAAACCTTAATTGGATGGCTTGGATTTGAGTGATATGATGGGAAAACGGTCTCAAGACCGTTTGGAGGTCATCCAAACGACCTCAAGACCGTTTGGGGTCAGGTCATACCTAATTTGGATGATGGTTCAATGGTTTCAAAGTAACTAGTATTACATTGATTAGTATTGAAGGATCATCGATTTTAAACCCTAATTCAATTGAATCAAACCCTAATTGATGACCAATTGAGGGTTAATTTAGGGTCAAATCATTTGAAGGTTGACCTATTAAACTCAATTGAAGTATGAGGATAGGTCCAATTGATGATTGATTCCATGAATTCAATGATTGAAGGAATCAACATTGGAAACCCTAATTCAATTGGATACTTATGTAATGGAGGTCCAATGTGATTGAATCTCTTGAGAATCAAGATGGTGAATGATCCATTGATTTAATGCTGATTAGTAATGATATTCAATGAAGGTACAAAGTTTGAAACCCTATTAGTACCTAAGTGGTTAGTGCCAATTAAGGGATGAACCCTAATTGCTTATAGGATCAATGACTTGATATACTATGTTAATCATAGTTGAATGAACTCGATTGAAGGGTTGATATGACATAATCAAGTTGAGATGATGATAGCATGAATTCCTATAAGAATTTGATTCATTTGGTGCTTAAGGGTATGATCCTTAAGTACAGAGATCATGAAACCCTAATCATGAACATAAACTCTAATTATGGGCAATGTGATATGAAACCCTAATGAAGGGTGATGCTATATGCAATCCCTATTCTAAAGAAGGGAGATGGTATGTGAAACCCTAATCCCTAATGAGAGAATAGAATTCATACTTGAATATGATTCATGAGGTGAACTCCCTTTGCACGACCATGCAAGGTAGCACGGTCGTGGTAGCTTTCCCTCGCACGGTCGTTCTTGGTTGCACGGCCGTGGTGCTCTATGCTTGATTTAGAGGTGATTTGAAAGTGACCTCATATGATCGTATACTTTGATATGATTATAAGTCCAATATAATTGGATGAAGGATACATAAGATATGTGATGAGAAACCCTAGTTGAGGGTGTATCATTGTGATTGTTTATAAGCAACTTTATAATAAAGTCATGCCTTAAACTAAGATAAGTCCATATCATGTGAGATAGATGGACAATTCTACTGTGTGGCCTATGCATTATATGCTAAGGGTGAGTATTATGTGATGGAATGTATTAAGAGGGGAAATACCTTAATACAAGATAAAGTTGGTTAACTCAAGAGGGTCTGAATTAATGAGAAATGGGGAACCCTAACCCTAATTTGGGGAAAAGGGAATGATAAGCCCTGTTTGATAGTGAACCCTAATTCCTGGTTAAGGAATGATGGTGTTACTATTGTATCACATGATGTGATGAATATCTTGTATGTCTATTATCATGCCTAATAACCATGCAAGTATGATGAGATGATGAATATAGCCAAGTTTGGGCTGTGACATTTATATAATAAATGTTGATTGGATTTTTGTGCGTTGATGTTGTTGTTGCTTAATAAAAGTAACAATGTGTACGGATCTTATGAACCATGTGAATAAGTTGTTGCCTAGTGAGAGGTGACAAGATGTGAATGGCCTTATGAACCATGTGAATAAGTTGTTGCCTAGTGAGAGGTGACAAGATGTGAATGGCCTTGTGGGCCATGTGAATAAGTTGTTGCCTAGTGAGAGGTGACAAGATGTGAATGGCCTTGTGAGCCATGTGAATAGGTTGTTGCCTAGTGAGAGGTGACAAGATATGAATGGCCTTGTGAGCCATGTGTGATGCTTGGGTAACAAGTATCATGTTTCTTTGTAGCATTTGTGTTAATAAGTTATGCTAGAGAACTTGGTTGATGTTACATTTCTGTTATATATCTATAGTTCATTGATGATTATTCATATATGTTGTATTCATTACAAGTAGATGGATGAACTATGAGTCTACCATGGGTAGATGCAATGCTCTTATTGAAAATGGAGATTTTCTTATTCTGTTCTATGAAGAATAATTCTGCCTAATAATGTAAAAGTAACCCCTGCTCAGTTTAATTTCATAATCTGCTATAACAATGTTTCTGGCGGAGAGTTATATCTCTCGCTGGGGCAATTTACAATTGTCTCACCCCCGTGGGAAACATTTTTAGGTATGCATGAAAGGCAGAGCAGAAACCCTAGAACAGGGAAAGAGCAGCAGCAACAGCAACAGCAGGGACAGCAATAAGATCTCAGGTGGAGATATTGTTTGTCTAGCCATATAGATAGTAGTCCTATGTGTCGTCTCTGTACTCTCAGGTCCTCGGAGTTTTTAGTCAGTGTTTTCGATATATCAGTCTGAGGTTTTGGCTTGATGCCTCAAGATTTGTATGCTGCCTGCATATATGTTTATAAGGCAGCTGATGATGTAGTCTCTGGAAAGAGATGGTACAGGATATGTACGTTTGAAATAGAATGTATATGATATACAATGGAATTTGTTGGAAAAGATTTCCTATGTGTGGATCTCTTTGCAAAAAGTTTTAATTTTTAGTGATTTTCGCTAATCCGCTGCTTGATGAACGCTTCCGCATTAGTTAATCATGTTTTCGCGAGACGGTCGTCACAATTTAGTGGTATCAGAGCTCTAGGTTCGCTGAGTCTACAGAGACATAGGACTAAGGTAGTAGAGTCTGTTCTGGTGTCATCCAGTGTATCTGAAAGTGCCTTCTGCTCATATAAGAGAAGAAGAACTTAAAGATGACTGGGTCACATGAGGAGGTTGTTGTAGGAAGAAGCAATGTTGCACTAGGAAAAGGTGCATGGGAGCAGGCAAGAGAGAGATATAGAAATGATGCCTGAAGAAAATCTAGAGATGGAAAATCATGTGTGTATAATGGTATGAAAAGTGAGGAATATGATAGTAAATAAAGTGCATACTACCTAATCTCAATACTTATATACCCTGGCCAGGTATATGGTTATTGAAGATAAGGCAAGTATGGAACTCATTAGATTGATATCTTTTTGATTGCCCTGATCAAGCAGTCATTCTGATACAATCAAATGAGTATCATGAAATAAGAAATATGGAATCAATAAAGGAAGATACTTTGTGCAATTCCAACCCTAAACAAAAGAGGGAAAGCTATGTGACATCCCCAACAACAAACTTAGTGAACATGCTATGTGGATATTCTCAACAAACTTAGTGAACATGCTATGTGGATATTCTCAACAAACTTAGTGAACATGCTATGTGGATATTCTCAACAAACTTAGTGAACATGCTATGTGGATATTCTCAACAAACTTAGTGAACATGCTATGTGGATATTCTCAACAAACTTAGTGAACATGCTATGTGGATATTCTCAATAAACTTAGTGAACATGCTATGTGGATATTCTCAACAAACTTAGTGAACATGCTATGTGGATATTCTCAACAAACTTAGTGAGCATGCTATGTGGATATTATCAACAAACTTAGTGAACATGCTATGTGGATATTCTCAACAAACTTAGTGAACGTGCTATGTGGATATTCTCAACAAACTTAGTGAACATGCTATGTGGATATTCTCAACAAACTTAGTGAACATGCTATGTAGATATTATCAACAAACTTAGTGAACATGCTATGTGGATATTCTCAACAAACTTAGTGAACATGCTATGTGGATATTATCAACAAACTTAGTGAACATGCTATGTGGATATTCTCAACAAACTTAGTGAACATGCTATGTGGATATTCTCAACATACTTAGTGAACATGCTATGTGGATATTCTCAACAAACTTAGTGAACATGCTATGTGGATATTATCAACAAACTTAGTGAACATGCTATGTGGATATTCTCAACAAACTTAGTGAACATGCTATGTGGATATTCTCAACAAACTTAGTGAACATGCTATGTGGATATTCTCAACAAACTTAATGAACATGCTATGTGGATATTCTCAACAAACTTAGTGAACATGCTATGTGGATATTCTCAACAAACTTAGTGAACATGCTATGTGGATATTCTCAACAAACTTAGTGAACATGCTATGTGGATATTTTCAACAACAAATGAAAGATTGCTGAATGAATTATCTCTGTTAGATATATATGTTTCTCTTTTGGTGAATATTTTTTTGGATAATGATAGATGTATGTTCTTTTATGCTTTTTCCTTTCAATAATATGAACATCATATGTTAGGGGTTTATGCTCTGCGTAAACATTGATGAGGTTGAATTAATGAAAGGAGCAATGCATGGAATCATAGAGTTCATGATATCTCCATGATATTAAGATGATATGTGGAGACTTGAGGGCATTATTAATGAATAATTTGTCCCTCCTTTTCCTGGGATTTCGAGGACGAAATCCTTGTTAGGGGTTTATAATTTGTAACATCCCTGACCTGGGTTATGAATTAAAGCTAGATGTTTTGCCTAATAAGGCTGAGTATATTCTTAATCTTACCTTGGGAAAAGTAATTAGGGCTCATGAGGAACTTATGTTTCAATTTTGGTCCAGTTTGGACAATGTTGAAGCAATGTTTGCTTATTTTGGACTAAAGTGCAAATTTCCCAAAGTAGAGGGGTTAAATTACAAATGTTGCATGATAAGATGTTCCTTTGATGTTGTGACATCATAAGAATGAATATGATGTAGTGGTAAGGTTTCTACAAGTCTGGACACCAAGATAGAGCTTGTTGGACAATGTTGTGCATTAAAACCCAGTTTTGATGTAAAGTGCAATTTACCCAAAACCTAGGGTTCAATATGCAAATTACCACTTCAATAAGGTCCCTAATGTTTATTGTCATCATGTAGAGCAAAGAAAATGAGAGGTACATCTCATTTGAATTAAGTTGGAGGAGAGAGAATCTTGATATTAAAATAATCAAGATTTAATCTTAAGTGAAACCCTAATTCAATTTAGGGCAAAAATGAATGTATTAATTAAAGGGCCTTCAACCAAAATGTTATTGGTTGATTTTGAATAAGGATGGACGTTCCTTTTCCAAGATAAGGAACGAAAATATCCTAAGTAGGTGAAATTCCACTCACCTTATTATAAGGAAAAGAATTTCCACTCAAAAAGATATATTAATATTATAATAGATTAAGGTGCTTATTTTCTTTTCCTTTAATCCATGGATAATGGAAGGGATTTCGGTGGTTTGAGATGCCTTTGTGTGCAAGAAAACCAAGGAGGAAGAGGTGGTACTGTTTTTGGAATTAAATGCATTTTAATAATGCATTTTCTCTCTCATCAATTTCCTTATAAAAGTGCCATTTCCAAGCCCAAACCAAGGCCTTTTTCGGATTTTCTTCTTCCCCTTGCTTGAAAAACCGACCAAGGAGCTAGGGAGGAGCAGGGAGCACGTCCCCAACCTGTGGTTAAGCCCTTGACCTTCGTTCTCCTTGATTTCATGGTGGAAATCGAAAATAAATTATGGATTCTTTCTTATTTCGATCTCCTCTTCAACCCTAGCCAACTTTTTCATCCAAAAGCTTGAGGACAAGCCTAAGGGGAGTTGTAAGATCTTCATCCACCATTAATGGCGTGAGCTTGGAGCTTTGGAGCTCAATTGGAGGCGGGTTTTATAACTTAAACCCTTAAAAATTGTTATTGCATCAATTCTCTATGCTTTGTTGATTGATTTCTTCAATTTGATGCACTCTTGTTTCTTGCTGCAATTTCCATCAAGAACGGTTGCTGTTCTTGGTTGTTCGAAGGAAGGGGATGATGACATCATCCTAGATGCTTATCCAAAGAAAATTACCAATCCAAATGGTTTTGATAGCTATTCCAAATCGTTTTAATTTGATTGGCTATGCGGTTTCAGCAAACTGTTTAAGGGAAAACGGTTTCAAGACCATTTGAGATGGTTGACCAAGCATTGACCGTTTCGGAATCTTGTTCCTAATTATGTAGAATAATGACCCTCCAAATTTGAGGGGTTAACTCCAAAGGAATCGTGAGCTGAAGGCCAATCAATTAGGCAAATCAAATTGAATTAAATGGTGATTTTCAACCTGATTAACTGGACCTGTTTGGGAAAACGGTTTCAAAACCATTTGATATGGTTGACCAAGCATTTCCGTTTGATATTCCTGTTCCTAATGATTTTGGTTAATAACCCTCCATATTTTAGGCTTAACGCCAAAGGAATCGTGAGTTGAAGCCTAATCAATTAGGGAAACCTAATTGGATTAAGTGCTGATTTTCAACCTGATTAACTTGACCTTTTCGGGAAAACGGTTTCAAGACCGTTTGGTGGAGTTGACCAAGCGTTGCAGTTTGATATTCCTGATCCTAATGATGTTTTTTAATGACCCTCCAAATTTGAGGGGTTAACTCCAAAATAATCATGAGTTGAAGGCTAATCAATTAGGCAAACCCTAATTGAAAATAGTGCTGAAATTCCAATGAGTTAAGTTGAGATTTTGGGTTGATTAGCCCAAACGGTTTCAAGACTGTTTGGGGATCACCCAAACGGTCTCAAGACCGTTTGGGGATCACCCCAAGACCTTTTGGAGGTCTGGGGTCAAGTATAGTTGATCAATTGAAGGTCCAAAGGTACTAATCATATTGCAATGTAGTGTTGATTTGTTGATCAACTCGATAGACCAATCCATGATGATTTTTCACTAGAATCCAAAGGTTGGATGGGCCAAACGGTCTCAAGACCGTTTGGAGCTCATCCAAACGGTCTCAAGACCGTTTGGTAGTCACCCAAGACCGTTTGGAGGTCTAGGGTTGACTATGGTTAGGTGTTTGAAGGTCTAAAGGTACCAAGTTGATATACAATGCAATGCTGATTTGGTGATCAATTCCATGATCCAAACCTTAATTGGATGGCTTGGATTTGAGTGATATGATGGTAAAACGGTCTCAAGACCGTTTGGAGGTCATCCAAACGACCTCAAGACCGTTTGGGGTCAGGTCATACCCAATTGGGATGATGGTTCAATGGTTTCAAAGTATTTAGTATTACATTGATTAGTATTGAAGGATCATCGATTTTAAACCCTAATTCAATTGAATCAAACCCTAATTGATGACCAATTGAGGGTTAATTTAGGGTCGAATCATTTGAAGGTTGACCTATTAAACTCAATTGAAGTATGAGGATAGGTCCAATTGATGATTGATTCCATGAATTCAATGATTGAAGGAATCAACATTGGAAACCCTAATTCAATTGGATACTTATGTAATGGAGGTCCAATGTGATTGAATCTCTTGAGAATCAAGATGGTGAATGATACATTGATTTAATGCTGATTAGTAATGATAGTCAATGAAGGTACAAAGGTTGAAACCCTATTAGTACCTAAGTGGTTAGTGCCAATTAAGGGATGAACCCTAATTGCTTATAGGATCAATGACTTGATATACTATGTTAATCATAGTTGTATGAACTCGATTGAAGGGTTGATATGACCTAATCAAGTTGAGATGATGATAGCATGAATTCCTATAAGAATATGATTCATGTGGTGTTTAAGGGTATGATCCTTAAGTAGAGAGATCATGAAACCCTAATCATGAACATAAACCCTAATTATGGGCAATGTGATATGAAACCCTAATGAAGGGTGATGCTATATGCAATCCCTATTCTAAAGAAGGGAGATGGTATGTGAAACCCTAATCCCTAATGAGAGAATAGAAATCATACTTGAATATGATTCATGAGGTGAACTCCCTTTGCACGACCATGCAAGGTAGCACGGCTGTGGTAGCTTCCCCTCGCACGGCCGTTCTTGGTTGCACGGCCGTGGTGCTCTATGCTTGATTTAGAGGTGATTTGAAAGTGACCTCATATGATCGTATACTTTGATATGATTATAAGTCCAATATAATTGGATGAAGGATACATAAGATATGTGATGAGAAACCCTAGTTGAGGGTGTATCATTGTGATTGTTTATAAGCAACTTTATAATAAAGTCATGCCTTAAACTAAGATAAGTCCATATCATGTGAGATAGCTGGACAATTCTACTGTGTGGCCTATGCATTATATGCTAAGGGTGAGTATTCTGTGATGGAATGTATTAAGATGTGAAATACCTTCATACAAGATAAAGTTGGTTAACTCAAGAGGGTCTGAATTAATGAGAAATGGGGAACCCTAACCCTAATTTGGGGAAAAGGGAATGATAAGCCCTGTTTGATAGTGAACCCTAATTCCTGGTTAAGGAATGATGGTGTTACTATTGTATCACATGATGTGATGAATATCTTGTATGTCTATTATCATGCCTAATAACCATGCAAGTATGATGAGATGATGAATATAGCCAAGTTTGGGCTGTGACATTTATATAATAAATGTTGATTGGATTTTTGTGCGTTGATGTTGTTGTTGCTTAATAAAAGTAACAATGTGTACGGATCTTATGAACCATGTGAATAAGTTGTTGCCTAGTGAGAGGTGACAATATGTGAATGGCCTTATGAACCATGTGAATAAGTTGTTTCCTAGTGAGAGGTGACAAGATGTGAATGGCCTTGTGGGCCATGTGAATAAGTTGTTGCCTAGTGAGAGGTGACAAGATGTGAATGGCCTTGTGAGCCATGTGAATAGGTTGTTTCCTAGTGAGAGGTGACAAGATATAAATGGCCTTGTGAGCCATGTGTGATGCTTGGGTAACAAGTATCATGTTTCTTTGTAGCATTTGTGTTAATAAGTTATGCTAGAGAACTTGGCTGATGTTACATTTCTGTTATATATCTATAGTTCATTGATGATTATTCATATATGTTGTATTCATTACAAGTATATGGATGAACTATGAGTCTACCATGGGTAGATGCAATGCTCTTATTGAAAATGGAGATTTTCTTATTCTGTTCTATGAAGAATAATTCTGCCTAATAATGTAAAAGTAACCCCTGCTCAGTTTAATTTCATAATCTGCTATAACAATGTTTCTGGCGGAGAGTTATATCTCTCGCTGGGGCAATTTACAATTGTCTCACCCCCGTGGGAAACATTTTTAGGTATGCATGAAAGGCAGAGCAGAAACCCTAGAACAGGGAAAGAGCAGCAGCAACAGCAATAGCAGGGACAGCAATAAGATCTCAGGTGGAGATATTGTCTGTCTAGTCATATAGATAGTAGTCCTATGTGTCGTCTCTGTACTCTCAGGTCCTCGGAGTTTTTAGTCAGTGTTTTTGATATATCAGTCTGAGGTTTTGGCTTGATGCCTCGAGATTTGTATGATGCCTGCATATATGTTTATAAGGCAGCTGATGATGTAGTCTCTGGAAAGAGATGGTACAGGATATGTACGTTTGAAACAGAATGTATATGATATACAATGGCATTTGTTAGAAAAGATTTCCTATGTGTGGATCTCTTTGCAAAAAGTTTTAATTTTTAGTGATTTTCTCTAATCCGCTGCTTGATGAATGCTTCCGCATTAGTTAATCATGTTTTCACGAGACGGTCGTCACAATTTAGTAGATTTATATCATATCTAGTATGTTGCATGTTCTATTTTCTCTTTCTAAGTTATGATTTCTAGTTTGGTTGATCTCTTACTCGCTTGAACTGCTATTTCTGCCTGTATCAAGATGTAGGAATAGCTAAGAGATGATAGTTTGGATCTAAACCGGAGAGGAGGAAGATACAAGGTACTTTGTTCCTAATATCTCTGGATGTCCTAAGACCCGAGAGGGAACTTAGCATATTCTAAGGTATTGATATGTCATCCTTGAGAGAGGCTTGATGACATATCGTTGATGGTTCTAGTCACGCATCATGAGAGTGAGCGGGACGACCCATAGGACAGATGTCACTGTGCGTACTAGATACTTTCTTGGGTGTTCGAGGGTTGTCTATACCCAAGAACGAGTGTATAGACTGTCCCGTTTGTGGTTATATAGACAAGAACTCTCTTTCTCTGATTAGTAGGACCACGAGCTCTATTTTGTTTTCTATTCTTTTCTTTGTTTTATTTTAAATCGTGACAACCCGCTAGACTAGTTCTAGCATATCTTTTCATCAACTTTCGCTTTTGGCTTATCTGACTCAAGAACAAAATATTTAGCGGCATAAACATCCCCACATCCCTGTGTTTGGCCCCGTATATCTATTTCGACCCCGTAATAAAAGTTGTGGGCGTCTTAGAAGGTTTCGGGTTACAAATTTAAAGCTTGATTCCTTCCCTTATCCCGCATTCGTATCCGGACGTGAGAAAAAGGAGGCGATCACTAATGTACACCTAACGACTAGTTAAGCACTAAGAACACTCTAGAGATTCCCTAGAATGTCCTTAAGTACTTGCAAACCATTAGGACATCTAAAGAACCTAAGATACACTTGAGAATACATTCGTGTGAGCAACAAAACCAAGCAACACTTGCCATCTTGTTATACAAGCTCCAAATTCGTGTCCTATAGCCATAGCCTCTTAGACACCTCATAGAAACATCCATCCTAAGTGGTGTGAGAGGTCTAACACTTTATATAGGATCAAAGTGCTATACTCAATTGTTGTACTTCCTTCTTCTAATCCCCCTTCATAAGTTAAAGCTATTTTGCTCCTTGGCTACTCCAAGATTGTGGAGGTTGCTTGAGAGAACTTGGTTGAAGCTACTTCTTGGTGGAGAAGGCTTCTTAAAGAGGTGCTTGAGATTACTTATAGGAAGGTTGCTTCAAGGGAGGTTGTATCTACTTCCAAAGGAAGGCTATCTCAAGGTAGTGGAGCTACTTCTAAGAGGAGAAGGCTACTCCAAGGGCTTGGAGTTACTTCAAAGAAGGTCGCTTCAAGGAGGTTGAGGCTACTTCTAGGAGAAGTCTACTTCAAGGAAGGTGACTGTATTTTATTGTAACATCCTTGAGAGGTATATAAAATTAATCACTTTCAAAATCCCAACTGGAGACAATTGGGTAGCGGACTAACAACCTTTGAATTCAAAGGTTGGAACCACTCTAAACATAAGTGTCTTCCTTATTTCCTCCTCCTTCTTTGGTTGAGTGTTTTAATTATCTTTAAATTATCAAAAATCTCTATTCACTCCCCTCTATATTTTTTAGAGCTATGTTAACCTAACTATGCTCTTGGATGCTCTAATCACATGCTTTTCCTATAAGTAATTAGTTGGCTGATGATAAGATCTTATGGGCCTATGTCTAAATTCTCCATGGTTAGGGGTCATTTTATAATTTTTGCATAGTTTTTTGTCCTCTCTATCTCTTGGTAGATTTTGTTTTAGATAGAATTGGTTTCTTATGCAACCACACTACCATTGCATGGATTCAGGACCTATGGAAGCACTTAGTATTGTTTACCTTTTGTATCCTCGTAGATGGGAGGATCGATTGCATGGAGATTGATGAAGTTCTTCTTCATCAACCGATGTTTTTTTTGTATGTCATTCATTGGTAGTTTTTGAAATGAATAGATGTTTCCTTCTCATTGGTTGGGATCCAACAAGCCATCCTCTTATGGCAGCCACCAATGAGTTTCATGCCTTCCTATGACTCATGAGGAACATGGCAATATTTATTAAAGAACCTGCTACACCTATAGATTGATGGGATTTTTGGGTATGTTAAACAATGACAAAGATCCGCTGGACTTAAGCTCACCCTCTATTAATGAAACTTTTACAACTATCTATTAATGGGAGATCAGATTCATCCCCTAATGATGTTTTAGATCGATGAGGCCATCAGTTCAAAGATCGATGGCTCTACTACTTTGTTCATTCCCTTCTCTCTACTCTTCCCTTTCCTATAAGGCTATAAATACACCCCTCTCCCTTTTTTGCATCAATTGGTTGAGTCACCCTTAACAATGTAGATCCATAATGAGTCGTCATTTGTTTATGAAAACATATGACAGTTCTTCCTTCATCAACCTTTTCTTCCTTCATCAACCTTTGTTAGATTTTCATTTTTCTCTTCTTATCTTTCTTAATGAAGGATGATGTCACTCTTTATGCCTTTTAGATCTATAAACAAGTAGTAAAATATCCTTTTCTTCTTGTTATCTTGAATATCCTTCATCTTCTTCCTCCATCAATCTTGTTCTTGGTGCTTTCTCTTCTACAGTTTTGGCTATGATAGTGTTACACCATGTTTCCTCTCCCAACTATGGTTGTTCTTAGATTATGGAGTTAGAACTATGGAGAGTTTAAAGAGAGTAAATCTTGGAGCTTTGGAAATGTCATGTCTTACTTGAGGTGGAAGATTGCTGGAGTTTGAAGGATAAATATTGAGGTTTTTCCATTGTCATCTTTGAGTGGACTCATTTCCATTATCTATAGATGATATTACTTATGATGCATTTAGTACCTACATAATACATGCATACCCTAATCTCATTTTGGAACCCTCTTATGTGTTAAAGAATGAATCTTTGAAATGATTTCAGGAAAAATAAATGTAATACAAAGTTGCATGTTCTTCTATATCACTTGCATTTATATTCATGATGATACAGTATCCATACTCAGTATGCATGTACTTAAATTTGATTTATGATGATAATGAACTTAAAGGTGGTATCTTTGTGATGTTCTTATCGCTATGTAAAATACCATATTCTTGCTGGAACTCATCTTTACTATTGCTTAAACCTTGAAATTGGTATGTTTTTTATTTCCTTAAAGTGTTTTTTTAATACTCATAAGGAAATGAGTAGATAGTGTATGGCTATGATGTGCCTCAATGCATTTAAATCAAAGGCTCAATAGGACATCCTAGAGAGGACTAGACCTTACTATGGCCTTTAATGTAATAATAGGGCCACGTGGAGCATAGATCATAATGCATGACCTTGTATAGCTGAGGGATGTTACAACACTAGTCAACTTTGATAAATGGATTTGTATTACATTACATTTCATATATTCTAGATTTGCAAAGGGTATGACTAATATTTTAGTTACTTTTATATTGATCGTATGGAATTTGTTTAATGTATTCATAAATTAAATAACTATTTTTATTAACCAGTGAAAACCTGATCTTATAGTGCCATGAATTTGTAAATATATTTCCCTGGATCATTAGTGTAAGTATTGAAACATGTGATTTATATGTGGGAGATTGGGATTACTATATCTTGACATCTTTAAATATTATTTGTACTTGATTGTAGCAAAGGTCTAATGATATATGAACTATGATGGAGAATGACTATAGCCACGTCTCAACTTCAATTGGTTGATACCATGTGCTTTGTGTCTTGGCTTTGTAACCAGGATGGACATGTGATATGTACATTTGATTTTAAGAAAATTCCACAATAGAGTCGGCCTTTTGGTACTCTACCTTTTGTTCCTCTAAATTTGACCCAAGGATGTGTGGAGAGATCTAATGGAGTCTAGATATCGTTAGATATTATACATATTATTATATAGACTTCACAACTGATGGCTAGTTGTATTCCTCATCTTTCCAAGGTCATAATAAATTATGTAGGTCGTCCGAGTAGAATATCAATTCAGGTTTATATGATGAATAACATGGA
Source organism: Alisma plantago-aquatica (assembly GCA_963693085.1). Classification (NCBI taxonomy): domain Eukaryota; kingdom Viridiplantae; phylum Streptophyta; class Magnoliopsida; order Alismatales; family Alismataceae; genus Alisma; species Alisma plantago-aquatica. Next base: position 1,794,859,259 of record OY856409.1, read on the forward strand.
TGTACTTATATTGTGTGATTTCTTTCCATATAAGTTATATATATAATATTCTTCTTAGGTGTCCATGATGGTGTAGGTATAACCATGGTAAAGTTATGCCTTTGATACTACTTGCTTGTTTATTTTCATATATCATGTCCTATTTAATTACTTATAACCATGTTGTAAGTAATGGAAGCTTTAGTTTTTGTATCATATCACTCAAACTTGGGGTCTCATTTTGTGGTTTTCCACATCCTTTTAGGTGATCCACTGAGCTTTCTTGGTAGCTACTATGAGCACTAGTCTTGTGGTGGACACTAGTCACTTGGAGGTAGGTGATGTTTGTGTGTTAAATGGAGTCTCTCATTGATTGACATTACATGGAGATAGGTGATGTTTGTGTGTTTTAGGTAAATTTAGATTCATCCTTGTACTCATGTCTTAGATGAGAAGTTTTAAAAAATTGTAGTAACTTTCTTGAGGTTTTAACATGTGTACTTTGCATATGCAGTACTAGTTATATGATTTGTAAGTTATTTTCCAAGTATATCATCTTATCCCATTTGTAAATAGATGCTACAGTGGTCATTAAGATTAGTGGAATTCATATATAGCTGAGGAAAGTTAATATATATGCATATCCTTGTCTGTATTATCTTATGATGTTGTTTAAAAAAAATCACACCGAAATATTGAGAGTTCTAGTAAAGTCTATTGTTTGGTTTAATTGTAGTTCATTTTGAGTACTCTCAATCTTGTGGTGGCAGGCAGTCACATCATCCATCCAACGCATTGTGCACTTGTGAGGGTTTCTCCAACCCTAGCAGTGGTGGACACACCACGCGTGTTCATAGGGTCACATGTTATGTTCCCCACTAGGGTCTCTTCTATCCTGGCATCATCAGACACAATATGTCAATTGAGTCACAAAGGATATCCAAATGCATAATTGACCATGTCCATGATTAGAAGGTCATGTTTCCTCAAAGTACCACTTCTACGAGCTATATGTGGTCTCTACAAAATATGGAATCTATAGATCAAGGGGCATGATATCAACTTCCAATGTTTCACTCTCAAGTATGATATTGTGTTCTTCCAAATATGAACTCAAGCTTTCTCAAGAACAAATCATATCATTTATACATATGAGGTTCAATTCTTCAAGCTTGTCATCCAGAGTAAGGTTTGTCCACTTCAAGCATGATGAGTGTGATCCAGTGGTCTACATTTATTGAGTAATCAAGCACAGAAATTCTTCAAATCATGTCAAGAAACATTTCCTCAACTCACTCGTGTCTCTCCCATATTCCATATTTTCCATATAGTCTTGTCACGACTGAGTTTCTCTTTGTCCATCCAACTACTTATGTTTTCTCAATGTAGTTGGTGTGTAGGGGATATATACTAGAGATGAAAAGAGAAGAATGAATATGAGGAGATGAAAAGAGATGAAGAGTTTATAAGAGATAATATATGAAAGTAAGAGTCACGAGAGAAGGAATTTCTCTAGTTCTATATCATGCAGGTTTTTTACTATATTGGAGCTTGATTTTCTTAATGCATCTAGAATTTAGTTCTTAAGGCTGACCTCAAGTCTTGATTTTGAGTTTCCATCCACCAATCTTTTATGCCCATAGTCAATGTGAGAAGATGGCTTCTCATGTGTGTTGTCTATGGCTTCTTTGGTTTACTACATAAGGTACATAAATCACCCTTAGCTATGTTAGATTCCAAGATTTCATTCGGTCCATTATGGTTCTATCAAGTTAGGGATAGTATTCACCTTTCCTATATATATGATAGGGTCTCTCTTGTATCAAACATAACATAAGAGATTGTGAATATATATTTCCAATATGATCTTCATATCCTTTCCCAATATCAGTACCTATTGACACAGAATACATCAAAATAATGATAGAAAAGGTTACAAGAGATAAGGAAATATCTACTTATATTGTACACCAAAAGGACTAGTGATTCATCTCATCTTTTTTGGTGACTTGCCCATCTTTGTTGAAGCTAAAGCACATGAGTTCAAGAAGCTACAATATATCCTTGATATATTTCAGGTGTAAACGCAACTACTTATAATGGAGGATAAAATCCAATGACTAAGAACTAAATTCACATATATGAGCATCTATCACAAGCTATAGATTTTAAATGAGCAATCTCCCAACAAGGTATTTGTATTTTCCTTTTGCAAATCGCAATCTGAAGGTGGTTGGTCTAACTTATTATGTAGACAAGATCAAGGAAATGCTAAGTAAATGTCCAACCAACAAAACATCAATTGTAGGGAGAGTCACACTCACAAAATTAATGATTGTCCATATTTCAAGTTCAACGAAGGGAGATTCCATGTGCAATGCTAGAAAGGATGCATCTACATCTATCCAACTTTTTGCGGGTCAGATTGTATCATTAAATAAGATATCATTGTTTGGCTCTTCTTGAGTAGGAAAGAATTATTTACCTTAGAATACCAAGTGAAATAATGTGATACCCTAAAATGTTTGTCAAAATAGAAATATCCAAATCAACATGGGCAATGTGGAAGGAAAACAAGATATCCCAATATGGTGTAAAGTCAAAAATTTGTTCATACATATGGGAGATGAAGATTGATCAATAAAAAACTTGACATGTTGGAGGCCTTGAAAAAGAGGGAGAGAAGAGTTAAGTTGTTAATTCTTTATGCTTTATAGATCAAGTTAAAAAAAGGGGCTTTTGTGTTATCAAATTCCAAGGATAACTTGCTACTCTAGATTGTGTACATACATGAAATCAGATGGAATATATGACATGCATTCTTAGCAAATAGGAAGAAGTGTCGCCTGATCAAGTATTTGTGAATGTAGTATTCTATGGAGGTTTGGAGGTCAATATGTAGCTCATTTGTAGACGGAGATGTAAAAGTATGATGAGTATATAAGAATAAATGTTGGAGTGTGGGAAAGGAATGGGAAGAAAAAGGAAGAAGAGAAAGGTTAGTCTAGATTTATGTTTCCTTGCATGATGGGGAAGGGACACAAGAATACACTACAATCAGAGAAATGAAATGGAAAAATTAGCTAAGAAAGTTTGCAAGCTAGTACATTTTTAGATTTCTTGATTATAGGTATAATGCATTGGTCACACGAGATTGAAAGTTCACAGTAATTTAGTAATGTGATGCACTTGTAACTTTGACCCTTCCCAAGGGTGCTTCAAAATAATACTTACCAAGTTTTGATTTATGCATATATCCCATACATGCATGCATACATACAAAAATCAGACATACAAGCATGCATACATACTTCTCATACATGTATATGTGCATGCATACATGCATTTAAGCATGTCGATAAGGAGTGGCTCAAGTGGTCAAGCACGGTGTCTCCTAATAAAGAGACTCAAATTTGAATCCCAGATGTCACCTTGATTTATCTCCCTACTGAACAATCGGCCTTCGTCATAGGCATGGGAGAGGGGAAGAGAATGCCTCTCTTAATCTCATACATGCATTCAAGCATGCATACATACATGTATGCATGAATGAACGCATACAAGCAGATGTCCATATGCATACACACCAAACACGTGTTGATGACGTGTCTAATGAAGGATATAGATATTGGGAAATTTTGATGATCTCCAGTAAAACCTAGGTTTGAACCACACCGACAAGCATTCCTTGATTCTGGCATGCATAGATGCGAAAGACATACAGGTATGTACGAATATATACAAACATGTGTGTGTGTGTTTGTATATATATATATATATATATATATATATATATATATATATATATATATATATATATATTATATACACATACATATATATACATACATATATATACATATATATATATACATACATATATATACATATATACATATATATGTGTGTGTGTGTGTGTATATGTATATATGCATACAGAGATACATGTAGTGTATGTGTATATGTATATGATATATATGCATATACGTGTGTGTGGATGCATGCATGAAGCTATGCATACACATTCACACACAAAGAAATGGATTGAATCATAAGCATGCAACTAAAAGTTATTTAAGTTTCAAACTTCGTGCCCAGATAGTCAAACCACTACTATATCGACTTGGTCCCAACTTCAGACATAAGTTTCTCCTTTGTCAACAAAGTTTGGTTTTACCGTGTGTTTTTGTCCCAATATCATTGAAGTTGGCGATGTTGGGGCAAAGTTGATGTCGTCCTGCCTTAATCCTGACTAGTGTCCCAAGGCCATATAAGACATAAGTGGTGCCTCTGACCTCCTCACAATTTCTAATATCAATTCCTTTTATTATATGATGCCACGCTTTGCTGGAGAAGGCTTTCTAATGACTATTTGATTGCATGTTATATGAAGGGTGTATGATGAATTATATTTGTATATTTGTATTGATCTAAGGTTAGAAGTTGTGAATTGTATTTTTGAGTTAAATTAGCATACTTAAGACAGAGTTATAGCATTATTAGACGTTTTTGATCAATTTTTCCTTCATTTGTGATTTTTCAAAAAAAAAATGACATCAAAGCTTATTAAAGTGTATAAATGTCCTAAAACTTCCTTGAAGTTTCTACAAACTTCCACTTCCTGCCTGGCAAAGCCAACATGGAGTCGAAAACCTACGACGTGGTCATATGTATAAGAAACTTCCTATACTAATCTCAACGTACATTATTTAAGATCTACTATTCATGCTCCGATTTTGTAAATGTAAGTTGTTACATTTTTCTTCGTTGTGAGTCAAAATCATTCTCGGCTAGATAGCTAGGTAGCCTATCATAACACATCATGTTATCAGGCACCTGATAAAAGAACAAAACTCTGTTTACCATTCAACTTTTTTTGTTTGTTTATTTACCATTCATCTTTATTTTTGGGAAACATTATTTTCATTATTATACAATAGCACGAAGATAAGTTAACCATACGTGAAATTCGAAAAGGACGTCCAACCATGCGAGCGAGGGATGGTTCGATTTCGGAGGATTGGATTTGTCATTCAAAAAGGGGTGGCGGCGCAGCTTGTTGCCCGCCTCCCTTCTATTTCCTTATAATCTTGTAGTGTTCATGATATATTTAAATTAGACGATCAAAAAAAAAATCAAAGACAAGATTGATATTCCTAACATTCATTTCATTAGCATCAGTAAATACCATAGGATCATTTGTGAAAATAAGATGGGAGATAGAAACGAGCTTTTACAGCCAACCAAACGGGCCGGCACGAGGATGGACGCAGTGTTCTTTATATTCAGATAACTAGACGTTCGCCTCAGAAGAAATAACCCATTCCCCTAGAAGTCTAAAATCTATCAAATGCTTTCCAGTTCGGTTATTATAGACGTACAGAAGAGAGCTCATTTGGTTTAAGTGTTAAGTAGTAGTTTAAATTACAGGTAGCTTGTTGGAGAAGTGTAGGTAGAAGTCGTTGGTTCTGTATTTCATATGTTCGACAAACAGCAGAGTTTCAGAGATCACCTCAGCTTTCATCGTCCAGCAGCAACCATCGAGCTCGGGATCTCATCCCGACCTTCATAGGACGGCTGCGACGCAGACCGCAGATACACTTCACAGCTTGGCGCCATCCAACAAACCCTGAGCAACATCTCCTTGTGGAAAAACTCTACTACGGATCTCGCACCTCCAAGTATCACACCCCCACTTTTACACACTGTGGACTACACATCATCAAACCATAGGGAACATCAATACAGCTGGCTTCCCAACCAAGAACGGAAAAATAACTAAGCACAGACTGATCAAATCCTTATACTTAGGACGGCGTTGCAATGATTAAACATATCAATCGCAAAAATAACAAATTGATTGTCTCCCGATATGAGAACAGGAGGCCATTTCATGGTGGCTCATAGCCAAATTAAACACCTCAAATGAAGGATTGGCACTCCACTTCGTCTTTGCAAGGCCAATAAGAATAGGAAGACTTCATCTTTGTCAACCTTGCACAACCCTCCTCTTCCTAAACCAAAGATGGCTTCATGCTTTTCGTTCATGAGCTACCCTCTAGACGATCCAGACAACCACTCCATCATCCAGCTACCTAGAGCGTGGAAGTATCATGAATATGACCTCCCACCAGGCATAAACACGATCTAGATTAGAAAATACTTTGAGGTTACTATCAACTACGATAGAAAGTCTAACATCTTCATAGTCCATGGATGGGCTGACATGATCGCAGAACTCCGACTTAAACCTGAATGGACTATTTTCGTTAGACCAGTCACCAACAGAACCTTGATGGCATGGATTACAGATTTCAACAATGATACACCCAATGAACTTTACTCGCTCTTCTTTTCGAAGGATGTACACATCTCCACCACCAGTTTAGAATGTAGATCAATTGTTTGTTCCAGAGAAGCATCATCCCGTCGAAGGTACCAAAGTCAACCCGATAGAGATCATTTCTGGCCAGGCCTCACGTTCGAGCTTCGAGGAAGAAGATATAGCTTCATCCATACAAAAGACAGCCACCATTGCTGACAGGTACCAACATCCTCCCGCACTTGATCGTTTCTCCACATCATCTTATGGTATAAATACATCACAATTTACTTATCTACACAAGAATTCATTACCCTCGTGTTTGTATGATCTCAATTTCCCACCTCTTGGATAACCTTCAGCCACTGACCTAGCTTTTCAGACCTTCATAAACTCCACTAAACCCCCAGCCTGGCAACGAGCCCCTCCAAAATGCCACTTCCGCTCACTGCACTACAACAGATGCTCCAGTAGCAAACACTCACAGTCCCAATGCACAACGATCAGACTTTGCTACTTTTGCCACAAACCTGGACATCTAGCTTATAACTGCTTCTATCGTAACACCTCTTCCCTAATAACAGTAGATACTTTTCCAGGAAGAAGGCATTACCCCATGCAAAAACCACATTTTCCAATAGATCACAGCGTCTTTCTAGATTTGACAAATCAAATCATAGACCAAAGCCCAATGAAAAAGAGATTAACACCCATAACTCATTTTCTTGTCTCTTCCCCATCGAGCTTTATGTCTCTCCTTCACTCTCTTCACATGCACACGACCACTACCATTCAAAACACACTATAAAACCTCCTAACCACCCTCAGGCACCACCCATTGCACTAAAGATCATTTCTCACCCTAGCATTCCTATGAAACCCTCAACATTTGAGATACCTCGTAGCCCTTCACCCTTCCTGATGGCTCCATCCTTGCATCTAGAAAAGAGTTTCCTTTTGACCTCCCTGCAAACTCTATGAGGCTACTGAAAGTCTTCACCATCTGTAGCATACTAGTCTCCATTACAAACAACATTGACAACAACGCCATCAATATCTTAGATGTTACCCAGGCCATTACCTTGCTTCTCCCTGGTCACAGTCTTAAAACCAAAAATCCTTTCTCCGTCCCAACTCCTCTATTCAGACTCGGAAGGCACTAAACTCGACCATCTCTTTGGATGTACGATGGCCTTACCATGTGGAACCAGCTTTGTTCAAGCAAAAATTACACGATGGACGCCTGAACAAGGCTCGTCTTTGGTTGGATCTAGCGGTTCCAGATGGGTTGTGATTATTGAACTTCCTCCACACCTCTGGGAGGTTGACATTTTTAAAAGCTATAGCACATTCCATAGGATCTACTCTACAATTTGTCAGGCAGGACACATTATAACCTACTCAGTATGTCAAAACTTTTTGTGTTTTTTCTGTAAAACAGGCTATCACTCTCCCTACATCTTTCAAAATCTGTCTGGGAGAAAAAAATTATAGAATCAAACTTTTGGCTGAGAATCCTTCTGCCATTAAGACTACTTTCTCAGATATTAGTGTTCACCCCCCTCATGGTACTGTTCATCCAACACAAAAAAAAATCTTCATCAATCTCAAAAAATCAAATGAAAGGAATCTAATTTGGGAAAGAAAGAGTATCACTACCAAATCCACTGAAGATACTAATTGATCTGTCAACAAAAAATGGCCTAGAATATCTTCTCCCTCGGAAGATAGTACAAACAACACCCTGATGAACTCTTTCAAACCCTTTCCATTTCACATTAATGGCACGGACTCTATTATGAAATTTAGATCCTGATACAGTGCAAAAATTAAAGACTGTAATCATTGACAAAATCCGATCGTCGCAAAGTCTGAAGTAGAAAAGTAAAGGAAATGCTACGGGAGTCATTCAATCTATCAACAATATCTCCAACACACCAAAAGGACTAACAAGAAGAAACTATTTTGCCTCATAAGAGCCAGGAACATCTTCTACTATTGATACTTCTGCTGCAAAAATTTTACTTTTAGACTCTACATCATCTGAAATATAAGAACAATATAGATAATATAGAAGGCATAGCTTCTTGGCCTAATATACAATCATTCACAACATTTGTTGATAAACTAGGTCTCACTTTTGATGATGATACATTAGCACATCGGGCACTAGACAGTATTGAACAATTAATGAATTGGAAAACCCACAAAAATATTCATGGTACATAATCACAGTTAGATGGTTTGCATATCTGCTAATCCCACCCTACACAGTTTTTTATACTTTATATCACTATATCTATGAGGATCTCTTCCTGGAACACTTTTGGATCTTCAAACCTGAACAGAAGAAAAGAAATATGCGGACACATATATAAAAACAACATTCACATCAGGACTATTCAGGTTACAAAAACTTCTCTATCGCCTTTTGCTCTCAAAACTATAGGAGGCAAGGATATAAACTCATGGCATCAAATTGCACCACTAGGTTTCAATGGTGGCCTTCTTATAGGTTTAAATAGCATCCTATTGATATCACACACTCTGAATCTCATACTTTCTCCATCTCTCTCCACATCACAAACATCGTTGACAACTTCAGTTGGATCTTTACTGGTACTTATGGAGAACCTAGTTCAAACAAAATAGAATACATGGAAGAAATGATGCACATCATGAGTATTTACCATGACAACCCCAAGCTTATAGGAGGGGACCTCAACCTCACAACTAGAATTTCTAACATATCCAACCCCACATCAACTACGAGCTACATGACCACATCAGACAAATCCTTCCTAAATCTGATACAAAACTACAACATGATTGATCTCCCACCTACAAATGTCTGCTACACTTGGACTCGCCAACAAACCTGGTCAAGACTTGACCACTTCATTTGCTCCATTAAATGGGAAGATCAATATCCCTACTCCTTTGTAATTGTGGCTCACCGACCCATCTCGGACCACTTCCCCATCATCAATAGTACCAAATAAGAAAAGTGGGGACACAAACCTTTTCATTTTGAAAACTTTTGTATTACAGATCCAACATGTCTAAACCTTTGCCAGAAAAATTGGGTCTTAGAAGACACTCATACCAGAAATATAGGCTATCAAATTCACAACAACACCAAGAGTGTCACAAATAAACTGAAAAGTTGGCAAAAAGAAACGTTCGGCAATCTCTCACAAAAACTTGCTGATCTTGAACATCAACACCTATTCATAGATAGTGATCCTACAACTGACTCAACCCTTGTTCTCACAGTTAAAGCCGAGCTAGATCACATTAAACTCTGCCTTGACACAATATGGAGGCAACGAGCTAAAATCAAATGGGCAAAGGAGGGTGATAAAAACACCAAATATTTTCACAAAACTTGCAATAATAACACTCGCAAAAACATCATAGATAAATTAAGCATAAATGGAAGAATCACATCAAATAAGCATCTGATCACTACACACATTGTTCAACATTTCAACTACATTTTCAATACTAACCACAAGCCTATCTTTCTCAATTCCATCCACTGGAAGAAATTATGTGGTTGTTATGTAACCTCACCACAGACCATCATCATCCCTTTCACCACTAATGAACTAGACTTGGTTGTCCACTCACTCGGCAAAAACAAATCCCCAGGCCCTGATGGTTTCAATACTGAATTCTATTTGGCAAATTGGAACCACATCAAAGAAGACTTCCTGAAACTCCTAAAAGCCATACATCTCAACACAAACACTCACAATTTTATCAAACATATAAACCACACCAACATAGCCCTTGTCCAAAAAGTTACCCATCATGATCAGATCTCACAATTCAGACCCATCAGCCACATAAACACTTCATACAATATCATTGCCAAAGTCCTTTCAAACTACATCAAACCCCAACTGAATAACATCATCTCACATAACCAAAATGCTTTTCTCAAAAACCGAAATATTCACGATGCTTTTATCATGGTATATGAAGTCATGCACCTCTGCCACAAAAACAAAACACCTCTTCTAGCAATCAAATTAAATTTTGAAAAAGCCTTAGACTACATTAACTGAGATTGTCTCATCAATGCCATGGCTGGATATGGCTTCCCAGACACTTGGAACAATTGGATCCAGGCATGTATCTCCACAAACTACTTCTCCACTATCATCATTGGATCACCCTTCAGTTTTTTTCGCAACACCAACAGGCTTAGACAAGGTGACCCTCTCTCTCCATACATCTTCATCATCGTTACATCCATCCTTACCAACATGATACAACTTGGCACTGCTCAAAGTCTAATAGCCTCTCCCCATGAGTGTCGTGAAAATATCATATAATTTGTGGATGACACAAGCATTCTTGTTAAGCCTGAAGACTCCACCATCATAAACACCATTCGTACATTGGTCTTTTCTCATACATCTCGGGTCTTAGAATAAATCTCACAAAGTCTTCTATCTTTGGAGTGAATACACATCAGAATATCATCAATAGGTACAAAGACCTCCTCAAGTGTAAAATTAAAAACTTTCCCATCAACTATCTTGGGTTACCTATAACCTCACACCCCATAACCCATTCCATTTGGAACCCTATCATTGAGAAAATTCAAAGAAAACTTAACTCATGGAAAAACAATTTCCTTTATCCGGCAGACCAACTCACTCTCATAAATAGTGTCATAACACCTATCACTACCCACTTTCTTAGTTGCATACCTTTGCCCACCAAAACCCACAACAGGATTGACAAAATCAGAAGAAACTTCCTTTGGAACAACCACACAAATAACATGCACAGACATTTCCATTTAGTCAATTGGGGTACAATCACTGCACCTATCAAATATGGGGCATCATAAACATCAGAATCCATGACATTTGCCTCATAACAAAAATCATAAACATCCTTATGAACAACACAAACAAGATCTGGAAAAATCTTATCCTGTAGAAATATTACAAAAACAAACTACCTTGGCACAAAATCACACATAACATTTCCTCCCCATTTTGGAAATACATCAACAAAAATTTGGATACAATCAAGAATCTCGTATGTACCCCCCACATACACATCAGAATATCAATTTCTGGGGAGACTCTTGGTACCATCACAACACCATCCAATATCTTAACTCTCATATGCTCCTCCCTTCATCTCTGTAAAATCTCAATGTTGCCAAAGCACTCAAATATCTCACTAGCAATAGGTAAAATTTACTCAAAAGACATCTTCGAAATCAAGTTGACAACAACACTCTCATAGATATAATTCACGAACTTGAATATAAGATTAACAGCAAGATTTCATGAAAATGGGGATCACTTTACACACACAAAGCAACATACACCCACCTCACGTATAGGGGCCATATATCAAATATGATACATTTTTTACAAACAAAATGGCCACAAAATCTTAAAAATCTTCTTTTGACTGCTCTCAAATAACAAAATCCTTACTGACCATAACATCTCCCGTAGATATTTCTTGAGACCAACAAGATATTATCTCTGTAAAGAAGAAGAAACTACGCAACATTTGTTTACAAACTGCACAGTCACAATGCACATTCTGTTTTTCTTCTTCCCTCTTTTTTCAGACCTTAAAAACCTCCTCATACCAATGATTGTACCTAGATTAAAACTCTTACCACAACACTTTAGATATCGTCCAGAGGACTTGATTGGCTATACCTTCTTGAATATTTGGCTAGAGAGAAACAATAAAAAATTAAATAACATCTCTAAACACACCCAGATCTTGCTTACTGACATTAATCACGCCTTATTTTTATTTGTACAAATTACACTGTAGGATAGGCCTCTACTTCAACTCAGGTAATACCTGCTGAAGTCGATCCGAGTAATATTTTTAGAGATCAAAATAGAGGTGGATGTTACTCCCTGGAGGACATCAGTGCAGACGACACTGATTTCTGAAAATCTGATCTCTGTTGGGCCTGGAGATACTACTTTAGCCACTACTTCTGCTTTCTGAACTTTTAAGATCTGAGGCATTTGTTTAAGGGTGCCTCCCCCACATACAATCTTTTTTAGCTGCATCACCATGTTTTCTTTTAGCTTTCTGTGGTGGCGGGGCCTCATCTCATCGGATGTTCACCTAGTTTTTCCTTTCAGCTACTTGCTTGCAGACTTTGTGTTTGTAAGCACTGTTTTGCACTCTCTATTAATGCATGGACTTTTATCAACAAAAAAAAGACAAACAGCAGAGTTGCATGTTCTGATACGAGGAGACGCGGCAAAGCCATTTTTCATGGACTACGCCCGCTTGGGCTGTAAAAGAAAGGGAGCTGGCAATAGAAGACAATGAGTTTTCATTTCACCAAACAAAACAAATAAGCAACTCCTGATCATGTAATTTGAATGTAACAAGACTCGTTATACATCAATTGGAACAGGCGGTGTTTGCATTCCCATTATACATCCAGAGACCAAATAGACCTGGCGTATGCCTGTTCAGTGTCTACTGACTATATAATATGTTACAAGAGAAATTACACAGCACATAAAACGCAACAAGAAAAAGCAAATCTTAATCTAATGACATTTCTTTTGAACTAGCAAGCACGGGCTGTGTAAGGCTGCGACGTGCAATATATTGCCTAGCTGAAGAGAACGCCAGCAGCCATCACACCACACATTGTGAACGCTTCAGGTAGCTAGCGATATGAATGATGATTGGAACCAAGAACTGAATTCGTGATAGGTGATAAAACTGACATGAAAGCACCATACCCAGAAATCTTCAAGCGACAAGAGAACAAAGATGTTGACAGCTGTCGTCCATTTAAATCAAGTCTTTTCTTCCTAGACTCGTACAAATTGCTTATAAATTTCGTTTCCTAAAACCAAAAGGGAGTGTTTTCAATTACAGAATATAGTCAGAAAAGGAGCTACTCTCCAATTGAATGATTTCAAAAGGGAGACCACAAATAGCATATCACTGGAGGGAAACGAAAATTTTGGAAACAATGCCTACTTACATTCGAGGCCTCCTCATACCAACAATTCAGCAACCATCTCATCTATCAAGCCACTCAATATCTTTCTTCCAATCTCTATGCCGGATTCAAATGCTTCAGTCTCAAAATCAATCCACCTCCCAACGGTTGTGCTCATATCGTTCTCAACCAGATCATCCACCATCCAGTCCCCCATGGTTCTCCATGCTGATATCTCCTTGCAGATTTCACGGGGCAACCCTCCACTTTGGACAAGAGCAGCGCCTTTGGTCCAAGACTGGTAACCAGCACTGAAGAAATGGCGCGTCTTCAGGTCAAAGGATTCATGAACACAATCAAATAGCAACTTTCGGCTCAATCTGTTATCCTTATAGCTAACAGGCAAAGAACATCTCCTTTCCATTAGATCAAAAAGGTTAGGATCTAGCGTATTGATGGCATACCCACTGACAGGATCGCTAAACCCAGATGCAGCACAAACCAATATCTCTTGCACATAGCTTAATTCATTAAATGCTTTTGAATGGGTCACTACGTTCATTTTTTCTGCATCATCATTTGCATGCCCAGTATACAAGGAAGTGGCTGAATCAGACACTTCTATTTCAGCATCCATCATGTCATGTACAGATGTACTCTGCTGAGCTACATATGAAGAGCTTATCCGGCTTCCTGAAAGATATGAACAGTTGTGTAAAGTCAACTCGAGATGATAATCATTCTTGGATGGAAAGGAGATTTCTGTTTCACTTTTCTTACCAATAGAGCTATTCTCACAGCTGTCAGAAGAATTTCCACTTTCATTCGGAAAGCACGCTTCCAACACAGAGAATGGGCTAGGCTGTTGATTATCACAATCTTTAAAAATAATTCCATTCCCGTCATACTTGGTGGAACTTTCAGGTTCCTGGATTTGATGAAATATGTGTTAGAAACAAATGAGAGCCATTGTAGACAATCGAAGTTCATTCAGGAAAAAGAGCACAAATAGGTAACCCACTCAGTAACAGTCCAAAACAAGTACTCATTCAAACAGGAAAATGGTGAATGAGGAAAACGCAAGGCACTAATATAAGTAGGATACTCCTAAGACGGAAATTAAAATGATTTTCAGCTACTAATTAAGGATAGGACGAAAACCATTGGGCAAGCAAGTTTCCGTAGAAGTCTACACTGAGATGAGAACATATTAGATTATATCACCATGAAACAGCAACAAAAGTATTCCAAATACAAAGCAATATAGCAACTTAGAGCTGAAACCGCAATATAATCCATTCACCTACCTCGCCCAACCATACACATACAATTTTAACTGTTTCTCTGAAGCTTGACTGAGAAAAACGAACAGGCAAGGATTGGGGAAAGATGGGTTGTGGTGGACCCTTGGCATGCTACACTGTCTGACAGTCTCCAAAATTCCAGACATGCATGTTGGCTGCAACTACTCGGTAAAAAATGTGTCGTCAAAATCAAATTGGGCCAACAGTGCAACATGTACAGGAGAGCGGACACAACATAGCTGCAACACCCATGGAAAGTTGGACACACTCCAAGGTTGCAACACCCACGGGATGTTGGACACACACCAGGCTGCCACCTCTGTGTTGGCATGCACTGTGCGGGGTCCATGAAACAAAGTTGGTGGTGGCTTTGATGTTTCAATGCATCTTCACCATATACAACCCAAAAATCACAGGTTTCCATGCCTGGATATCCATGACATGCGGTGCCAGTAGGAACTCAAAAGTAAAGGGATCATCACATTACCCTCGTTGTTAATGGCCTTGCAACAAAGGCAATAACACACACCCAAAGGACTGTTCTTGTCATTGCGTGACCACACATTGCACATTGCTCTCCCCTGAATGTGGAACTTGTGCAAGAAGTACAACCTCAAGGGCATGATCAACATCATCAAGATCATTCTGGTGGATCCCGAACTCCATGGAGCCACATGGAATCCTCCTGCTGGAAATTATGTTCAGCATTAACAAGGAAACCCACATGTTGGATTCCTACTCGTTCACAAACCATGCCAACCCTACCATGACCCACAAACCCTGTAAGCAACACCTGCATCAGCCAACACATTCGGTTCAAGCCAGTGGTGTAGAGGCATGGAGGGTGAGAAGGTGTGTGCATAAGCCAATCCGTACCCTGTTCTTTGTCCACATAATTTTAGGGACCATGTATCCCACATCTCGACAGTGATAAGACTAGTGAGAGTCGGGGGGTCAAAGACAACTGAGAGTTCTTCAGCTTCTTATTAACAGTAGTATGCATTGTGGACATCAGTCATTACAATTTCTATTTTGTTACTTAATGGGTTCCCATTATTCATTCAGATTTCTAGAGCAATGCTTCTTTTTTCTATTTTCAACTATGACCGTTTCGCTTGACAAATACAAAATTCCAAAGAAAGAAGAGAAAGCCATTCAGTTGTAGCTAGAGCAATGTGCAGCGAGGATCTAACTTCCCTCAAGAAGAAATCCTAGCATTTCTTTCAAGCCAGACGTTCCAGAGAATGGAACATGTCCGATATTATGTATCCAGGTCAGAGGCAAGAGATAAGGGATCATCTATATCTAAGGTGATGCTAATGTTGAAGGATGACCAAATCTCTTTAGCAAAATCACAAAGGAAAAAGGGAATTTAAAATTATTCCAGCGAGTGTTTAAAAAACAGTTCATGCGGCAGCATATGCAGTTCGAACCCTTGACTGAACCGCATATGAGAAATCAGTGCCTAAAACGCACTATGGTTGCATATAAGACCGCATAGCCGCATATAAAGCCAATTATTTACTGATTTTTGAATGCTCAAACTGCTAAGTTGGCAGTTTTTCAACTTCACCCTACATTTAACCTACCTTCTACTTACATTTCCTTTTTTGCATTAGATTTATCTATGGTTGTTTAACATTTAGCACATTATTGTATATTTATATATATATTTAAGTTGTGTTTGGTTGAATATTTGCATGATTGCATGTAAAATATATAATTCTACAAATTTAAATATATAATGGAAAAAAACCCAAAATAGCACACTTTGTAGAAAATAATGCCCATTATAGCACCTCAATGAAAATAATTCCAGATATAGCCCACTTTGTGGTGAAAACGCCATTTTATTTAGCGTTTTTCCGGTCCAAGTTCAAAGGCGGGAGACGATCTGGCATTTTTTAATAAAAAATAAAAATTTCAAAAAAAAAAGAAAAGTGAGAAAACGCCAACTCACTATTGGATTCAAAGTGGCGTTTTCTCTTCTTTTTTTTTTTGAATTTTTTTTATAAAAACGCCAAATGGACCGGTGCCTTCTGAACTTGCACTACAAAAACATCAAATGAAATGGCGTTTTCACTGCAAAATGGGCTATATTTGGAATTATTTTCAATGAGGTGCTATAGTTGGAATTATTTTGGTTTTTTTTATATATAATTGTATGATTACTATACATTTATATAGATATAATAATTACAAAACTCCAAAACCGCATATACTCCCGCATACCACATATACTCTATTCAGTGACCCTTCCAAACATACAACGCATACCACGCATACCGGTTTTTAAAACTACAATTCCAGCACAGCATACAAGGAAAAGGACCATGAAACTTGCATTCGAATAGGTTATGGCCAAGAAAGAGTTTGTCAACACAGATCCTCCCATAAGAAGATGGGTGTTGGGACAGGTTTTATTTTCCAAAAAAATATTGTAAAAATTGTGAGAGCCTCTAAAGGATAGGAAATTGTAGGCTTTTGTGATGGAAAAGGTGAACCCCATAACCAACAGATTGAAGGGTTTTGGTGTAATCTGAGGTTAAGGTATTAGATTTTGTGAACGATATGTTCTGGTAGGTTGGAGTTTATAAGTCTAGTCAGAGTGTTAAAAAGATTGGTGTTTAAGAGTTTGTCAATTTTAAATAGGGTTATTGTTAGGTGTATTGGTATGGTGTTGTTAAGGAAAGATAGAAGGTTGTAGCGATCAAGCCAATTATCAAAACAGATGTATGAGGGATGGCTTTTGTTAACGTGGGTGTTGATGAATTGTTTCAAGGTAGTGGTGTTTTGCTACGAAGAATCAAATGTGTGAGGTTTTTGTGATTAGGTATCGGATGCCATGGGGGAGTGCGCAAATTTTAGTTATGTCTGACTATTTCGCATTACGGTGTAGTGCATTGCCAAATGATAGAGTGAAGATTTTCTAGGGAGAAACAAAGCATTGAAGTAAGCGGCTCTCTCAAGCCCCAACCACCCTCTGATTTGGGAATGCAGATGATGGTAACCCAAAATATAAAATGTATGAGTTCGAAGTTCTTGATAAAATCTCGTCTAAGTTTGTCTTGGTAGAAAAGAGTATTTCTAAGCATGGGGATACAGCTAATGTAATAAGATGGGAGATGGGAGAGGACCGTATTGGCTAAGGTAATGTGACTGGCTGGGCAGAGGGATGAGCTGGACCAACGACTAAGTTTCTTTTTATAATGGCCAGGCCAGGCCACGGGATGAATAGAATGGCCAATTTTTTTTTTAAGTTTTTTTTAATAAGAATCAATAATTAGACTCACACAAAGTAATGAGCGAGCGAGATGATATAGTTGTAAGCCTAGATATTTTGTCGAGAAGTCTTCAAATATGCAATTTCAGGTAACAAGAATAGAAGTGTTTTGTACGTTGATCAACATTACGGTTTCAAAGCGAGGTTTTAGTTTAATTGATTTTAGTCCTGAAATAAGTTGGAAGATAGATATGGTTCTTTGATATTATTGAGATTGTAAAGGCATGGTTGGAGGAAGAGAAGGGTAACATCCACAAAGTGTATAGTTGGGGTCTATGACAAGATTGTTTATTTGTATAGGATCAACGAGATGATCCTCTCTAGAAAGTGAAAGCATTTTATTAAGGCATTGCATTATGAGTAGGAAAAGGGGTGGGCATAAGGGATCATCCTGCCTCAAACCATTAGAGCTAGTAAAGAAACCCTTGGGTGAGTCATTATTGAGGACAGTACGAAGTTGTATAAACACAAGAGTTTAGCCACAAAATCCAAGAAATAGGAAAGCCAAGCAGACATACCCCGCAGAATCTAAGAAGGCTTGTTCGTCGTGGGAAGGGTCTCCATATACCCCTATTAGGCCCAAGGACCCCGGAAGAGTTAACTTTTGAAGGAAATGGTGGTGGAGAAATCTTTGATTATTGATTTGATAGCAGAGAAAATTGAATTATTCCAACCTGTAACAAAACCACCTTTGCAACCCGTAGGGGTTTTTTTGGCCCAACTGTTAAGTTTATCGCTTCCTAATGTTCTTAGTATGGTATAATTATAGTCAAGTTTGTGACTGCGGATTATGTATCTCAAGTTCCTTTTTACATACAGCACCCACAATGTCGTTAATGTTCCATCTAGATCTTCTCCCATAATCAGAGCATTTTTAAAAGACAGAAAGGTCATAAGGGGAAACAACAAATTAAGAGTGTGTTGGTTTTTATATGCCATCTTGGTCTTCTCCCATACCATGATTCATGACATTTGCCAATTAATCCAAACAGCATTAGGAGTGTGCAAGGACATATTATAAAACTATCCATAAAAGGGCCACCATGAACGATGAACGGAAAATTTGGCCATTCAAGTGCAGCCATAAATTATGCCTTTACGACATCCATATCAACCTTATGTAGCTTCTTAAACTAGAGGTCCAGAACTCTTCAAAATCAAATGCATAAGCCCTTGGTCCCACAAATTCATTGAAAAAAAGACAAGCCAAGAGAAGATGAGTTTAAAGAGAACTTGAGCATATTGTCGATGATGGTTCATCTCTCATGAAGAAATTTTGTTTTGCAGCATGACTGTAAATCTTTTTCCTTTCTTGTCATAATTCTCACAGCTAAATGCATTGGGTCTATCTTTTTTATCGCTATTGACAATATCAAGTAAAAATATAGATGGGCATCAATATTAAGGCCTTTATATATAAACAAATATAAATATCAAAACTTCAAGCCTCTCACCCCCCCCCCACTCCCTAAGAATTTTCAGCATTAATTTTGGGAGTTTGCAGTGGATGTTTACATGCGACTTTCGTACATAATTTATTTATGATAGTTGTGGGCATAGTTGCCAACTAATATCCAAGAGCGACTTAAGTACTTGTCCATGAAATCATGGTTTGCTTCTAGTGACATGTATACATTTTGAAATTCCAAAATCAGAGTGCATCAATGGCCAGGTAATAAATATAAATCAACAAAAACCTATTGCTCCAGTTTAAGAGTTTCCAAAATGTTCAGAGTTAACCAATGGCAGCCTGAGAGGATACTTGAAAGAAACTCAAAGAACTTTAGCTCCGATTTTATGACCGAGACAACTCTGTTTAATAGGAGTTAGAAAATAGGCCATATGAATTGCAATTTATGTGTCTTGTATATGTTTAAACACATTCAGACACTTCCAATTATAAGCATGGTTTTAAAAAACGCACCTCGAGGCTTAAGAGGCGTACGCCTCGAGGCGAGGCGGCCTTCGATACGCCTTGATGCTTAAGCCTCAGTCTGCCAGTGAAAGGCGTGCGCCTCAGTTTCTGCGAGGTGTATCGAGGCATTGAGGCGTTTGTGAGGCGTAAGCCTCAGACTCTGTGTCTAAGAAAAGGTTGTATTATCCTATTTTGGGCTTAATAGAGGCTAAATTAACCCAAAATTGTATGTATATAGATATATGTATGTCCATATCTATATATGTGTATGTTTGTATGTTAACAACTATGGATATTTTACTACTTTTATCATTATATGCTGCATGTATGTACACATTCTCTTGTGTATGTGTATATATACGCATCTGTGTATAATTATAACTATATTTATATGTGTAGATATGTATCTATATATACATGTGTATTTGTAATAGTATATCTATCTATACATATATATTTCTGTTTCAGAGATATGTAAATCTGTATAGTTATATATGTAAATCTGTATAGCATAAAACAGAAATCTGTCTATATAGTAATAGTATATTTATATATATCTGTTATATATATGTCATTCTGTATAGTATAAAATAGAAATCTGTCTATATAGTATATAGATGTATGCATATGTAAATCTGTATATATGACTATATACACGTACATATATGTATTCATATATAAATATATGGGATTATATATGAATATGTACATATATGTATTCATATATATATATATATATATATATATATATATATAGAGAGAGAGAGAGAGAGAGAGGATTATGTATATGTATGTTTATACATATATATATATATTATATATATATATATAGAGAGAGAGAGAGAGAGTCAGGCTAGAATACACTCGAGTGTATCCAGAGCGGAATACACTCAAGTACATATATGTATTCATATATATATATATATATATATATAGAGAGAGAGAGAGAGAGGATTATGTATATGTATGTTTATACATATATGTATATTATATATATATATATATATATAGAGAGAGAGAGAGAGAGAGTCAGGCTAGAATACACTCGAGTGTATCCAGAGCGGAATACACTCAAGTAGTTTTTCATGATGCAATATTTTTTTTGAAAATCTAATCCGTTGATCTTATTAAACCTCTTGTGAACAACTCATACGAAAAATTTGAGCACATTTGGATATGTGTATAGCTCATGTTATGAAGACCGCAAAAATTATGCATTTCAAATTAGTTTCGCGCGTCGATTTTGTTGCCCTTGGATGAGTGACTTACACTCATCCAAATGGGCTCAAAATTTGTATGTAGCCTATTTATAGTATGACGGTGAAGATCAACGGTTTACATTTTGCAATTAATAGTCTTGATATGCAAACACACTTGAGTGTATTCGTGCAATCCGTACACTCGAGTGTATTCTAGCCTGATATATATATATATATATATATATATATATATATATATATATATATATATATTATATGTGGATATATTTATATATATTTATATGTACACTTCGGTACAATCTGAGGCTTACGCCTCGCCTCGCTGAGCTGAAAACGCCTCGATGCGCCTCACGCACTTTAAAACCTTGATTATAAGTGATAAGTCTTAAAAACATTGAGCTCCAGTTTAAGAGTTTCCAAAAGTTACAGATTTCACTAACAGCAGAATACTTGGAAACAAATCTAAAAAATTAGCTCCAAATTCTTGACCCAGACAACTCTTCTTATGAATAGTAGTTCCATGCATACTCTTATCAGTATAAGATGGATTACAATTTACTTGTCTTACATATGTTTAAACATTTTAAGTCGCTTCTAATCATGGATGAGAACCAATGGTTTGGTTCCATACTTCATTTGAGTCACTCACTAAAGACATATTTCTATAATGCCAATATAAAGGTAGGAGACACCATGATAGCATCAACCATATAGGTTAGGTTTAGGCATGGTGAAAGACTTTGACTTCGTGTCAACCTCGCCAGGTGTATCAATAGAAATTTGTGGAAACTTCGAGGATGTTCTGAGGAAGTTTAGACGCAAACTTTGATAAACTTCATTATTGTTTTTTGAGGAAAATAATGTGCATTTGAAGGAAATTTTGATTGAAAACTTTAATAAAGGTACGATATAATTAGAAGTTTTTAGTCAAAATTTCCTTCGAATTCACGTTCTTTTTTTTTAAAGGCATTGATGTTTATGGAAGTTAGCGTCTAAACTTCCACACCTGAAGCTAGCGTCTAAATTTCCTCAAAGTCAAAGTTCGTCACCATGCCGCTAACAATATCAAGTATGATTTTATCTAATACAAATTTTTGAAGACAAATGTAAGATGCATATCCCCGACACTCATTTCTCAATGTAACCTATGTATATTTTATTGATTTTTTGATAAATATGTTAAAGCCTACTTGCAATTACGAAATGAGTTTTGAAGCATTCTTTAATGTACACTATCAAAATTGGTCATCATCATGGACATTGTCATCTAAGCCTCAATCTCAATCATGTGGAAGTAGAGTTTTGTGGAAACTCTAAAGAAGTTTCAAGGAAGTTTAGACGCAAACATAGATGTTGTTTTTTGAAGACAATGATGTGTTGTTGAAGGAAACTTTGATTGAAAATTTGATTAAAGGTACAACATAATAAGAAGTTTTCAATCAAAATCTCTTTCAAATTCATGTCATATTTTCAAAAAATGACATCGAAGTCCATGGAAGTTTGTATTAAACTTCCTCGAAGTTTCCATAAACTTCCACTTCCACACGTAGCAAAGTCAACACGAAGTCGAAGGGCTGCACCGTGCCGCTAACAATATCAAGTATTATCTAAATAATCGTTTTGAAGACAAATGTAAGTTGCATATCCCCAATACTCATTTCTCAATGTGAGTTGGGTATATATCATAGATTTTTCGATAAATATGTCAAACTATCTGCGATTTCTAGATGAGTGTTGAAGCATTCTTTCATTTACACTATAAAATTATTCATTATCATAGTCCTTGTCATCTAAGCCTCAATCTCAATCATGTAGGTGTTTCTCTTTTCCATTCAACTTTATTCTTGAAGCATTCTTTTGTATATACTCATCTCATATATATATATATATATATATATATATATATATATATATATATATGAGTCAGGCTAGAATACACTCAAGTGTATTCGGAGCAGAATACACTCAAGTAGTTTTTCAAGTTTCAATGTTTTTTTCAAAAATCTAATCCATTGATCTTCTTAAACATCTTGTGAATAGCTCATACGCAAAACTTGAGCACATTTGGACATTTATAGGTCATGTTATAAAGACCGCAAAAATTATGCATTTCAAATTAGTTTCGCGCGTCGATTTTGTTGCCCTTGGATGATTGACTTGCACTCATCCAAATGAGCTCAAAATTTGTATTTAGCCTAGTTATAGTATGACGGTGAAGATCGATGGTTTACATTTTGCAAAAAAATAGTCTTGATATGCAAACACACTTGAGTGTATTCGTGCGATCTGTACACTCGAGTGTTTTCTAGCCTGACTCTCTCTCTCTCTCTCTCTCTCTATATATATATATATATACTCATATATATATATGAGTATATATATATTGTTTATCATCATACATGGGTTTTTCTTTTCCATTCAGCTTTGATGTGGGTGTAGAAAATTAAAATCTCTATGTATAAATTCCCACCAAGTTAATTTAGGAATGCTTCTTCTCCTTTCAATGTGCTTGATTCAGTAACATTGCCTCAAATTGATGCAATTGTTTATCTACTTTGCACATACCCGTACCATCCATCTTATCTAGGCCATCCTTCCCACCTAAGAGGAGTCTATGAGCCTAGATATTTTTGTTATTTTAATTTTTTACATATATAGTTAAAATGTCCATATGCATTGCAATTTCATGCAATGTTCAGGAAGTCGACCCGTGATGCCGAACAAGCAGTTCGGTCCATGAGTTGTTGCGCATATAGTGAGTCGGCCCTCCAACCAGACCAGGCCCGGTTAAATAGTGATAATCACGAACCGAATATTTTTCGCTTTTCAAATTGGCCTTCGTTTTTTTTTTTGCTTACTAGTCTCAGCCCCATTACACCCTAGACGGCTTGACCCCTCCCCCAATACCTCTAATACGCGAAGAAACCCCGACGCATAGGGTTTAAGGTTTTGTGCAGGCAAAGACTCTGTTGCAGCGACCCTCTCTGTTGTATCGTGCTCTCTAGGTGTCACGGGCCTTGCGAGGGCCCATGTTGGTGATAGGACATTCTCCATGTGGTGGTTGCCCTCAAGCAGTGTGACGCCTCTCCCTCAATCACTTGGACAGTGGCGTCTATGAGCTAGGACGGCGGCTTCTCCGAGCATTGAGGGTGGCCTCTTCAACCTTGGACGACGGCTCACCATTTACAACAACAGGTATGTTATTCTTCTTTTTTTGGGTTAATCAATTGTGTTCCCCACTTCCCTTTGCTATTCTATTTCCTCACCCATCTCCAACCTGTAATCTGTCATCTATTCTTCTATGTATTCTTCCACCTCCATCCAATTGCATGAGTAATAGTCTTCCCAATTTCACATTTTTCTCTTCTTCACGGTAGCCTCTTCTCCGTTTTCTCTTCTTCAGTACAACGTGTTCTCAATTTCTAAACTCCTGAAGAACTGAATATTCTTCTCAATTTCTCATTTCTCCTTTCTCCCTTCTTACTTCTCTTATTCCTCCTCCTCTTTCAGTTAAGAGGACGTCAGTAGTGCTCTCCTCCTCTTCTATTTTTCTTCTTCAACCAAACAGGACATCATGTTCTAACTCTTCTTCTAATTATCTTCTTGTTCCTCTTCTAATTAATCTTCCAATTTATCTTTTAATTCCTCTTTTGATTTTTGTTTCTTCTCAACTTCTCCTTTCATTATTCAAACTGGACGTCAGTGAGTCCATGTTTCCATCTTTTCCCTTCCTGACTTACTCGTGTTCTCTTCTAATTTCTTCTTTCACTCCTTCCACTCATCCCACTCCCACGTCCTCTTCACTTTTCCCCCCTTGTTTTTGTGTTTACTGTCTTACCAACTATAGATTAGATATCTATTATGTTTTGATGATAATTGACGAGGATTTTGTTATCCATTTGTGTATAAATGACCAACTGGTTGCATTTTCATATATGCCTAATTGCTGATCTGCTGTTCATATAATTGCTGATTTGTTGTCCATATAATAGTGTGTTCGTATGATATTTTGTTCCACTTCTCTTTATTGCATACATTGTATTATTTGATTGTTGCATTTTTGATACTGTATTGTTTGGTTGGTTGGTTTTTTGTTGGTTGTTTGCATGATTTGAATGTGTTTGTTTGTTTGATGTCTTTTGTTTATTGTCTCCAGTGCAACCATGGAGAGTCTTGGGTCAGCCCCAATTGGGACTAACACCCAATCAAACACATCCCAATCGCGCATAAGTCCACCCAGGTCAACTGATCTAGCATGGAAATATGGTTTCCTCAAAGATAAAAACAACTACAGTTGGGTTGTTTGTTCTCTATGCGAGAAGGAGATCAATGGGGTGTGAATTGCCTAAAGCAACACTTAGCCCACATAAAGGACAATGTCACATCATGCCCTGAAGTTGACAATGAGATCAAGCAGGAGATCAGGCTGAAGATGGAAGAAATACGGAAAAAGAAGGATGAAAGTTGAAAGGGGTTGCAGTTGTGCGAGAAGAAGTTGACATTGCAATGGCTAAGGTGAATGATATTGATGACCATCGCACCATTCCTAGCTGATTTCCTCAATAGACCAAGTAGGGGCCAAGAAGTCTATAGACAAAAAACAAAGAGAGCGGGTGAATCAATATATTGCTAGGTGGGTCTATGGTGTGGAATTTCTTTTAATGCAGTTTGCAACAATTCATTTTATCAATGGGCCAAGTGATTGGACAATACGGAAAGAACCTCAAGCCCCCATCTTACTATGAGGTGAGTGAGTCTTTGTTGAAAATGGAGGTTGAGAAGACAAGAAATGATTTGCAACTTCAAAGAGAAATGTGGAGGAGATATTGGTGCACCATTATCACAGAAGCTTGGAGTGATAGGAGAAGCAGGAGCTTGATGAATCTTCTTGTTAATTGTGAATTAGGCACTTGCTTTTTGAAGGAAATTGACACCTCTGTTGAATCTCACACAGGGGAATATATTATGTCTTTTGCTGATGGATGCAATCAGGAGGCTAGCTCAGAGAATGTCATTCAATTTGTTACCTATAATGCTTCTGCAAATGTATCAGCAAGTAGAAGATTTGAGGATAAGTATCCTCACATTTTTTGGACTTCTTGTGTGACTCATGTCATTGATCTGATACTTGAGGAGTTTGGCTAAGAACAAAGAAATAAGGCTTCCATAAAGAAGGCAAGGGAACTGATTGGCTTCATCTATTCTCACACAAAAACCCTGAGTTTGATGCGGAAATTCACTGGAAAGGGGGAAATTTTGAGACTTGGAGTCACCAGGTTTGCTACTTCTTTCTTGACATTGCATAGTCTCATTGAGAAGAAAGACCAGTTGAATGCAAGTGGTCCAAGACAAGAGCAGGTGACAAAGCTACATCAACGGTGTTGGGACCAACTTTTTGGAATCAAGTTTCATTGGCCATCAAAGTGTGTACACCTTTAATCTATTTGCTGAGAATCATTGATGGTGATAAGAAGCCTTCAATGGGATATGTATATGGTGGATTAGAAGCTGCTAAACAAGAGATCATGGCCCTCTTTAAGGGAGTTGGAGTCACCTACTACCTGAACCAGTATTACTTCTACAAAGATCAAGATGAGATTGAAAAAATCTAGATTTGATGAATACCTTGATTAGGTGCATTGAGATCTTTTTCCCAAATGTTGTTGTTCAGGACAAGAACACTAAGACGGAGTTGGGTTCCTATATGATGAAGCTAGGCTCATTTGGCAAGCCATTAGCTTTGAGACGGCGTTTGATCAATGATGATGAATACAAACCAGGTATATAAACCTTACTTTGTTTTGGTTATTAGGATAATGGTGATATGCTTCTAAACTAACTACTATATATATATATATATATATATATATATATATATATATATATAGCTAGGTGGTGGCATCTGCATGGTGGAGCAACACCACATTTGCAAGAAATGGCCTTTAAAATTCTCAGCCTAACTTCCTCCTCCGGATGTGAGAGGAATTGGAGTACTTTTAAAAGGGTACTTGACTACTTATATATTAGCTCATTGATTACTTTTAAGTATGCATATTATTCCCCTCTAAGTAGTCTATGTTTTGAAATGGCAGATCCACACTAAGAAGAGGAACAAACTTGAGATCGACTTGGTCTATGTCCAGTTTAATGCCAAGCTACAAGAGCAACGGGAAAGGAAGGCCAAAGATCCTCTTCTAACAAGTGATAGAACGCATGTCATGGAGTGGATAGGAGATGCTACAGCAGAGAATGATGAGGTCCCTGGCGGAGATGGACTTACTTGGGGTAATGTAGTGGTTGCAGCTGATGTTCTCCAAGCTAGGGCTACCCTGCACAAACATGTGCTGCTATAGGACCTTCTACTTCTACATTATTGCCTCAAATTGATGAAGATCTTCTAGAGGACTTGTCTACTGATGATGATGATGATGATGATGAGCCTATTTTTGCAGAGTTTGAGGATGAAGATGGCTACATTGATTAGATTTATATTGATAACATTATGTTGATTGTTGATTGTTGATTGTTGATTGTTGATGTACTTTGTGTGATTTGGATATGAGTTGTTTGGTTATTTACTAGTTATGAATCTTTTGGGATGTGTTAGTTAAACTATTTTCATCTTCAACGATGCTTATTTCTTATTTAACATTCTAAATGAAATTTCATTTTTTGTTATATGCTCATTTATAATTGTTCACTTTACATAGATTCTATATGATCAATATATAAATTTATGTAAATATATAACAAATTTATTAAAAAAAATTCAAAATTGTATATACTCCCGCTTATACTCCCGCACACAATACATACTCTATTCGGTACCATGTCCGCCCGTACACCGATTATCTTTTTCAGACACTGATTTCAACCAACCTAGAATTGTGAATGGTGGGGTCAAGTTGGACGGAGTGGATGTAGCAAAATGTGATAAATTTCAATACTTGGGTTCTATTAA
Organism: Alisma plantago-aquatica; assembly: GCA_963693085.1. NCBI lineage: Eukaryota > Viridiplantae > Streptophyta > Magnoliopsida > Alismatales > Alismataceae > Alisma > Alisma plantago-aquatica. The sequence goes on from OY856409.1 coordinate 1,794,887,216, forward strand.
AAAGATGGGGATGTTCAAGATGATGCTTGATGGAGTGCAACCAGAGTATTATGTGACAAGAAGATGATCCCTATTAGATAAATAAGTAAGATTTATAGAAAAGTTATACGGCCCAACCATTCTATATGGGGTGAAAATTGGGTAGTGAAGAAATAAGGTCTCAACAAGATGAATGTAACCAAATTGTCTGAGATGGATGTATGGGAAGACAAGGAAAGACCACTTGAGAAATGACTATATTAGGAACAGATTGGGGATGGTGAGCATTGAGGACAAGTTGCCAAAGGGCCGACTAAGATGGTATGGACATGTGCAAGGCAAACCGACTAGTGCACCTATATGAAGCAATGATATTGAGTCAAGCACAATTAAAAGAAGAAGAAGCATCCCTAAATCAACATGGGAAGAGCTTATAAAGGGAGATTTTGAATATTTGCATCTTAATCAGAATGTGACCCAAACAGAGCTGATTGGAAAAGAAGAAAACATGTATTCGACCCCAACATGGTTGGGATTGAGGCTTAGATGATGATGATGATGATGATAATGAGTTAAATATGCACATATATTTCTTTAGATATATTCACATATAGATATCACTATGCACATTGATATGGCCATACCCTAAAATGACAAAACTTGATTAAATTTGACAAATTTATGTTAATTTGGCCTTTAAGGGGCTTAATTTGGGCTTAAAAGGCCTTAGGTGCACATTTCAATCACATGAGGGCCTAGGCACCTAGTTTAAGGTGACCCACACCAAGAGCCTAGCGGGCTAGCCACGCTTAGGTGACGCCTTGATAACTAAGATACCACCTAAAGTAACAACGCTCACATAGCTTGTGCTTGATACACGTTAGCACCCATTTTGTTCCTCGTATAGATATTTCCCATCATATGTTTTTGTGCTTTCTAACACGTCCATTTTAGTATTTGCATCTATCCACAGTCATCTTGTTAATTTTGTTTCTTCGTTGCCCAACATTCACTCTCATACAACATGTTTTGTCATGCAATTGTCTTATAAAACTTGCTTTTTAATCTCAATATGATCTTGTGCCTCGTATAGATATTTCCCATCATATGTTTTTGTGCTTTCTAACACGTCCATTTTAGTATTTGCATCTATCCGGTCATCTTGTTAATTTTGTTTCTTCGTTGCCCAACATTCACTCTCATACAACATGTTTTGTCATGCAATTGTCTTATAAAACTTACTTTTTAATCTCAATATGATCTTGTGGTCGCATACTATTCAAGTCACACCTCTATTTCATCCATCCTATTGTGATTTTGTAACAAACATCATTTTCAGCATTGTAGTCAAATAAATATTTAAACCTAAGGAAAATTATCACATTTCAGCACATCGGTGCCATCATTCAATAAAATGGACATAATTGCATATTGTAATGCATGTATGTAAAAACAAATTAAGAAATTCATGTGTTTGTATTCTTTATTGATGCCTTTACATTGTTCTCCACATCTTCATTCTTACAAGCTTGCATCCCAAATTAAAATTTGAGGTGGTGGGAACCATATGCTACAGTTACCCAATTACCCCTTGTCTCTAACTAGGATCACCGATATCACAAACAAACACGAGTTATATACTTTTTTGTCAGTTACACCTAATAGACTTCAAAGCAACTACATAATACACTTTACCTCCTTTCCGACAGCTTAAACTACAATAACCAACACCATTTCCCCTTCACAAACTTAAAACCACACATTGCTTTGCAGTTTGCACATAGCTCAACCTCTATTGTCCAACAGTGTTGTTGCAACCCTCATCCTCCCTCATGTACAGTATATATATCTCTCCTCATTAAGATTTCACTGTGCATGTCCATACCATTTCAGGCAACCTTCATGTAAGTAGTCCTTGACACTCGGTGCCCCACTTTGCTCTTTACATACTTTATTCTTAATTGATCTTTCCTTGTATTCCCACACATCTAGCATACACAATTTTGTATTCACCTTGTTGACATCTTGCTTCTTCACCATCCAGCATTCACTCCCATAGTCCCATACAACATGGTTGGCCACGTAGATGTTCTATACAACTTACTTTTCAATCAAAGCAAGATCTTGTTGGTTGCTAGTATTCCAAATGCATTCCTCCATTTCAACCATCATTGTGATGGAGTGCTAGACATCATTTTGAGCATTATCAGCATTTAACAAAACTAATCACATTTCGGCATATTCATTCCATCTGACTTGATATAGACTTTTATGTTTGTATTAGATTGTTGGTATTAGTCTGTCAAAATGCATGGTTTCTTAAATGTTGATAGATTATGGTCATGTATAAAATCATTGTGAATGGTAGCAACTATTGTTGACACCAACACTACACACTTATCCTTTAGGACCGAAAGTCTAGCAAACACCTTGTTCAACAAACAAACCAAAATTGCCATAGCCTCCATGTATCATCTTGAGCATTATCAGCATTTAACAAAACTAATCACATTTTGGCATATTCATTCCATCTGATTTGACATAGATTTTTCTGTTCGTATTAGATGGTTGGTATTAGTCTGTCAAAATGCATGGTTTCTTAAATGTTGTTAGATTATGGTCATGTATAAAATCATTGTGGATGGTAGCAACTATTGTTGGCACCAACACTACACTCTTATCCTTTTGGACCGAAAGTCTAGCAAACACCTTGTTCAACAAACAAACCAAAATTGTCATAGCCTCCATGTACTCCGCCTTTAGGTTCACCATAATAATTGCCATAGCCCCTCCCCCCTAACCATGATATCACATACCACTATGAATCCAAGGTTTTGAAACTTGATATTAGTGATTGTAGGGTTAGGTTTCCTAAGAAAAACCATGCTTGAGGAACTACTCACGTGAATATGAATTTTTCTTTGTTAATTTATGTATTTCTCTATCTACTCTTGTTAGTAAAAGAATTTGAATCTTGAGAAGATTCCATCGGAGCAGATTGTTAAGAACATTCACCAACTTGTCTAAGGATACTACACTTAATAAGAAAGATGTTGTCATCGTAAATGGCATTTATAAGTCTGATTTCTAAGATAGTGTCAATTGTAATGTTAGAAACATCAGATTTAGTAACAAACTATGGTATTTACATTGCTATTTTCTACATATCTTGTAAAATAATATCTACCATTTTGGGAGAGTACTTAGCCAAGGAGTTTGATTTGGGGATTGTAGCTAGCATCTCTTAGATGGCAAAAAAAACAATTCTATACACCATTATTGCATGTGAAGTTGACCCTAGAGATGGTCGAAAAGCTGATGTGGAAGAGCGTGTATGGGGAAGATGACAACTTTGATAGTGTACAATGGAGCTTCGCAACAAATTTAAATGATTGTCAAGTGATTGAGAAAGCTTGTTAGTGTATATTTACCAAGTAACCCGTTTAGAAAATGACAATTTCAGTTTTACATAAAATGATTTAAATGTATAAGACAATGACATTTGTCCGAATGTGGACAATGGGCATGCATCATACAAATATTGCCAACCATCAAAAATACCACGACTAAGATGAAAAATACAGTCAAAATCAAGAATTGCAAATTCAATTGCATGAATTTAATTTACCGAGGGAGGGTGATGCCCTAGGCACATACATGCATTACAAGTGAAATTTTCTTGTCATATAACTGATTAATGAGTCCATGCCAAGTGAAAGTCACAGTAGGTTCCTTGTACAGTGTCGATGCAAAGAATATATGAAAGGAACATGAATTGAAATGGTTTGTATGGAGTCTTTAGAAATTTGCTCCAACTCTAAAAGCATCCTTATGGAATGTCTTAAATCTAAGTTACCACAGCTAGATGTAAAATCGATTGTTATCCAGAATCCACAACTGCAGAAAACTTTACATACAGTGCAATATGTAAAGTTTCTTGTCAATGTTGTTAGAAATTAGAAATAAACTGGTAAAACTTCACTAGTGCACTTTGAAAGCAGATTACACTAGTAAATCAAATTTCAAATTCTGCAAGTGCACCGGCTATTGTTCAGTACTAAACTCGTAAATGTTACCTTCCTTACAAATCACATTTACCAAGACAAGACAGCTGTTTTTAAAATTATCAGACATACTGTATTACTATCTCATGTGAGACAGTATACTTTGCCCATTCAGCGGTAGGCTTAGGAAAATGAGGATGCTACTTTCGTCATAACAACAACACCTCAACTGAATGAAAAGTATTGCTATTATAGCTAATTATCAATATAACACAATCGTATACTGAAATAAATAGATGTTAAGGCATTATAACGCACCTGTAGCCTATGGCTATCACACAGTGAAGACCCAGAATAGTAAAAAGGAGCTGCTTTGTCTTGTTCACAAGAAAAGGTAGCAGAATCCATTTCGCATGCACCAGAACTTTCAAACGAATATAGCACATCCTTTGAAGTAGAGCATGAGTCATTCGGAGCACTGTCTTCCTTCTGGGAAGAACCTAATCCCAAAGTCAACTCCCTCAGCTTCTGCTCTAATAGAATACCAAGTGCATCACCGCTTATCACATTCATTCCAATCGTTGAAGTTGTTTTCTTGCCATCTTCCCATTTTCTCATCGTGCATTCATCTACGGATGTAAATCTCTCATCTTGTTTTTGCAAAAACTTTGTGGAGGACTGAGGTATGGGTTGTGTCTTGGCAATTGGAGAAGTGAATGTGAATGACACCACATCCATTCCACTCTTCATACTGTCATTGGCCCTCTTCAAATGTTCATCTATTATGACATTTGGTTGAATGTATTTCTCATGCCTACTGGCTAAGATATCGTCAATCATCTCACTCTTCTCAGAGTTGTATTGTGCTTCTATTAATCTTTTCTTCCTAGGATAGTCCATTTGCCTCGAAGTAGATTCTTTTTCTGAACTAGAAGAATGGCCTGTCTTGTTTGACATGCCTCCTTTCGATGTACTTGGGAGTTTATTTGATGATTTGTTCCTGGCAGACGCAACAGCACCCCCAGAGGCAGCCTTTCTGTTCTGCTGACTAGGTGCTGCAGGTCGGGAAGGCAACTTGTCCTTGTTTGCCAAACAGTTCTGCTTCAGATTGTTTTGTTTGAGGACACCAGAAGCGCTAGCCTGAGAAACTTTCCTGTGCAGCCTGTTCCTCTGGGCATTCGAATCGTCCTTAACCAATGATTGCTTGGATTTGACATCTCGTTGATCTAACTGTACAAAAGAATTCTGCTGACCGGAATTGATACCCTCTCTTTTCTGGACATTTACCTTGGCCTGAATCGCAAGTGAGACCGATTTACCTTTATTTCTCGAGCCCAAAGACCCTTCTTCACTCCAAACAGGTGACGCCTTATAGCTGATGGTCTCACATTCCGATCCATTCCAGCTTTTGGTTAGGGACTGCCCTTTAAGGCATTTCGCAGCATTGGATTCCGCAGGCTTCTTATTAGTGGATTCCCTAAACCTAGGCGTTCTCTGGAAGGAGCCTCCCAAACAATCGTGTGGTTGTGGATCGCGCATCATCAGTGGAACAGAAGGGGGTCCAATTGGCCGCACTCTGGTGTTGCTGCTTGGGATCTGACTATGCATCTGATGCCCGGGATTTAGAATCTTTGCGGCAGCCTCCATGATATGTGCAGCATTATCTGACGAGATGAACCTGGAGTTTTTAATAGGTGACAGCAATTTGTGGTGCGTGAGCGGGAGTGACTTTGCCGTCCTCGGGGGCAACATCTCCGTTTGGAACTTCTCAATCGGACTGCTGGGCATCTTCTGACGTTTCATGTCGGGTGGTTTTCTGAGGTAAATTTCAGCCGTGCTGGTGGAAGCAGAGGCAGCACCAGCTGCTGTACTGGAAGCAGAACCGGCAAACTGGCCACCGCTGCTGCTGAGATTGTACTCGGGGCTTCTCTTCTGGTACCGGGCGTCACCTCTTAGTTGTCGTCGATCAAAATACGGCGTGGCGTAGGGCTCCGAAGCACTCGTGGTGGGCAGAGAATCCAACCCCATAAGCCTCGCAACGACTCCAGGTGCCCTGGTTCCGTTGATGTCATCATCGGTGACTGATGAGGCACAGCTGTAGTCGCTGCTTCCTTTGATGCTGGACACTCCTCGGTAATCATCCTCATCCTCGTTCTGGTGATTTCAGGAAAAAGAAGACGAAAAGGCATGTGAAATTGCTATGAATTTTTTATTTCTTAAACTTCTGATTATTATGGACAAAGAATACTATACACCAACCAGGACGAAACGAGTGGTGGGGAAATTGTCATCGCTTCTCCTGGCTTGCTTGGTCGCCTCTGCAATGACAAAAAAAAACGTGGGAGGTTAGAAATGCCAGAAAGGGGGAACGAAGAGAAGGGAAAAAAAGTCGTCTTGAGGACGGAGAGGCGAGATGATCCATCACCATTTCGAACTAATGGTATATAAGAAAGGGGCCTCACCAGGCGAAACACCTGAAGAGAATAGTTTCTTCCTGGACTTCTTGTTCCAGTCGAAGATATGGAAGAAGCCGCCGCCTTTGGTGCCTGCTTTGTCCGTGCCCATCTATACTCTCTCCCGAGCGCAATGCAGAGGTATGAAAAGCGAGCGAACGTCGTCGTCCTTTGTAACTGCAATGCGCTGATTAGCTAGCCGCTGGACATGAACACATCAGCCAGTCAGTAGCGTCCGTGAAAGAGGGACGGGAAGAGAAGAAGATGAAAAGGAGCAATCTGGATAGGCAACCATGAAAATCGAGGAAAGGTAGAATTCAATGACAGTGCTTTCGATAGTGCCGTGTGTCGAAGCGATCACATGGTTCACATTCAAAGCACGAGGCGCAAAAGCCATTATACAGCAGAAGCAGCAGCAAGTCCACCGCATCGAAGCGGTAGCGACGACTGGGATTTCAGTGGACGGAAGAAGAAGGAAACATCAGGCATTTCAAGCATACGCCTCAAAACCGCCGCCAAGTGGGTGCAGATCTTGAGATGGGGAGGAAGTCGTCGATGTTCCAGAACGCCCCACACAAAAAAACGAAGGGATCCATAGAAGTCGGGGCTCGAATTCGCGGAACGCCGTTCCGAGATGCAAACTCGCGTTAAAACCAAGAGAATAAGGAAAAAAAACTGAGAGAGTAAAAGAAGAACTCACATCACATTTCAAAAATGCACGATCGGATGAGCATAATGTGAAGGAGTAGGAGACGATCCACGACGCGATTCACCTAGCACGGGTCTGGTTAGGGCGCCAAACGGAGAGTCTAGGGTTCCGCGGCCGGCCGGGGAGAGAGCAGCGCCACGAGGTCGGAAGGCAAGGCCACGAGCAGTACCGGAGGGACCGAGGCAAGGAAGAGAGGGTGACTGGAGTAGGAGAAAGGCCGTGGAGGGGCGGCAATGGGGCTGTCGTGTTGCCGTGAGGTCGATAGACGCAGCGTAGGTGGAGAGCATTAATTGCCGGAAGAAGAGAAAGGGAGGGGAGGACGACGACGAAGAGGAGTGTGAGATAGAGAGAGAGACTATAGGTGGTGGTGGTGGAAGTGGGGTTACGGTGGAGTGGGAGCGACGGCTACCGGGGCTTGTGGGCAGAGCCGAGATCTGTCTTTCTCGGGACATTTTATTTTAATTTTTTGAAAAATGTCTCGCACTAACGACTGAAAAAAAAAGGTCGGACAAATTAAGTAATGTTCTGTATGACTGTCCGACTTCCCCACTTTTCTTTGCACTGTTTCCCCTGCGGAATACTACAATTCCGTCCTCCGCCTTATATTAGTTACTCTCTGACAGTGACGATACGAGATTCATAAAGGGAGTAAGTGCTGTGACTTAATTATGTGAGCTAAGTTTAGGAATTAGGGTCAGCTTGGATAATAAACCCCTGCTCCAGTCTAGACAGGAACCTGTCGTGCCGCTTTGGGGCAGACTTACAGATCACTGCTATAGTTGTGTCTTCGGTGGAAGACTAAAAATTGTAGCACTATCATTAGGTTCGCTTCTCTATCAACAACTGAATGGACCCTATTCATTTTCTAAATAGAAAATAAAATTTCCGTCGTCAATAATAGCAAACCTGCAAGAAAGTATATGGTTTTGTGTTTCCTCATAGTTTAGTTGGCATGTAACTCGGCAGTAATGCTATGTAAAACTTCATTGTGACGCCAATTGATATATATTATCTTTACAAATTGGATAGTTTCTTTAGTAGGTCTGTTTGATGCAACATGGTGGTTGTATATGTGTTATATAACGTTATATATATGTTTTCCATACACGGATAATGTCTCTATGGTAATGCACGTAAGTGTGTACAGTGAACGTTAAGGAAACTAGAAGGGTGCGCGTGATAATGTGGTTTTTCAAATTCTATTAAGATTTACATACTTCTTAAACGATGTTTTCATTATTGATTGGGACGGATGCCAATGCCATACATTCCACATAGCAACTTCCTAGGAATGTTGTATTTATAAGGGGAAGTGATGTTAATATAACATAGATCTCATTCCTTATTAGTAATGCCTCAAACACCACCTAGTCAGTCCAATTCATTCCATTCGTGTCTATACTACCACGTGAATATATTGACTTGTGAGGATCTCATTGCAAAAGCAACGACAAAACATTCCATGTTGTCTTATTAATGTTGCTTTTGATACAAATTGATAGTGATGGGGAGGAGGATAGGGCAAGATATAATAGTTGGTTGGCTACAAATTCAAAAGTAGGGGGAATTTCTCTTAAAAAAATGAAGTGAAAATATTGTACATTTCTTTCCCATGATATATGAAGTAGTGTGGTGGAGGAGAGAAAACTATAAGACTAATGGTTTAATTAATTTGATTGGAAGAACCTCCCCTTTGCTCAGTTTTTGTCATGAGTTTTGGCTTTTCTATTTTTTCATCGCCATTCAAATAACTTTGTTTTAATACACATCGTATGTTTCTTCTTACTTTTCTGTCCTTTTTATCTTGACCCGTCATATTTTAGTCACTTATATTATGTTTCTTCTTACTTTTCTGTCCTTTTTATCTTGACCCGTCATATTTTAGTCGTTGGCTATATTTAGGACTTATATTATAAGGCCATGGCATAACTGAGTTCATTTTTAATGTTGACGGAACTAATTATGCTACAATCATTATTCAACTGTATCTGAGCTGGTGGGGTGTGGGTAGTGGGACATGGCCAGTTGCCCGGAGTTCGCGTGGACAGAGACACAGAAAGGACGGAGGACGCCAACGTCTCTTTGAATTGAACGAACAACCCCTCCTGATTTCAAAATTTTCCAAACAGGCTGCCGTCTGGACAAGTCAGCACCCAGCATTCTCGGCGAGACCCACCACCGCGGCCACGACAACCGTGTGTGTGTGTGTGTGTGAGTGATACCATGCGACGGATGTGAGATGCGCATCGGACGACGCCAGAGAAGGGTGTACAGAAGAATCGGAGAATCGGTAGACCGTAGTGTGGTACAGAGCAGTTAAGTGGTGGGCCAAGACGGACAGCTGACAAGTGGTGGGGTCCGTAAAATCAACTCGACCTGACCCAACGGCATGTGGGCCACGGGCCTTTCTTTTCGATTTTGAAAAGGAGGGGATAAAATTAAATAAAAAGCCCCCCCACCACCGCAACAGTGCACCACCAACGGGCGTCTGCGGGTGTCCGCTGGGCGGTGTGTTGGTTGTGCATGTTCGGTTCTGAGGTTTCGGGCATAGTAATTGCTGTGTTGCCGCTTACCACCTTAATTAATCTGGGATTATCATTATGTCTTCCTAACTCGAACGGAGGAAGGGAGAATGGGAGTGATCCCCTTTCCCGAAAATTATTACAAGGGATGACAATTTGCCCCGGTAAGCGTACAGTTTAAAGTGGAAATGTGCCGTGGAAAAAGTTGTTTTGTCTTGTGCCGATGAGATTCGGATTTGGGGACTTTAACCCCTAAACAAGAAGATGCATAGACTTTTTTTTGGTCGTTTCTTAAAAGCACAATTAAACTGGCAGTAATATACGCATAACGGTGACCCCATACAAAAACTCACTACTTCAACAATTGATTTTGAAGGTTCGTTTTTAGTTGAATGTGGTCGGATGACAAGCCACGAGTTCTATGTATATTTTTATACAGCAAATGTATAGTTTGTACCTTGATTATACCTAATCAAACTAGTCCTAAACAGATTGAATCCAAACACACAAAAATTGCATTGTTTAAAGAAGCTCCAAATCAATTCATTTCTTGATGAAGCTAGCTTCAATTAGTTTCTGAATATGATTTATTCAATGAATTTTTCTAACTGCGGTAAAGAGCAATAAAAAATATGACGAAATGATCTATATTATGTAAATTTTGTGGAGCAATAAGTTTTATCGTTAAATAAACTTTAAGCTAATGTATGTACATTCTATGTTCTAACATTTTCGATTTTTGCAACTATGAAAACTTGTCGTTTAGAATTTAAATAAACAATAATTCCAGTCTACCAAAAGAATAGCACACAATTAGGTAAGTACGTGATTTGCGACCGTGAGACCGCAAGAGGGATTATTGCCCAAAAGTTGGGATGAACCACATTTCAATTTGTCTTTTTACTCTATCAAGGGTTATAATCAACTTTTCATAAAAGTATGAATTAAAACGATGTAAGATTAAAAAAAACGATGTAGGATCTATCAACAAACATGTTACCTTTTTTTGTCATGTCAAAACACACGTCATTAGATGTCTAACGTTGTGATGATGGAAAGATACATGGAACTGCAAACTTTCTATTTTAGTAAATATTTCATTCATAATCTCAAACTAATATTTTACGTCTAATAAGTTGCATAATCAATATTTTATAATTAAAAAAATGCAAATTGTTGTAAGATGGTTATAAGACACTGATTGTCGTATAATTTGTGATTATATGTTTTGTTTATTTTATGCGGCATTGTTTGAAAATACAAACAACGATATTTTAGACCAAAAGAAATCGATAATCATACCTTAGCTTTTCGTCTGCTAGGAAACTTAATAAATTCTTTCTAAAAGGAAATGTTGAGTAATGTAATAGGGCTATCAAAATTTGTCCCAATACGTTCATTAAAATCCATCCATCATTAAAGATCTTATCTGGATTTCAGTTTTTACATTGCAAGTCCGTTCCAAAATCAAGATTGTATGTTCGAATTAAAATCTAGGTTTATAAACCGAGTTCATAAAAAGAACCTAATTTTTTATTATTTTTTTGACACCCCTAGCTATTTCAAGGCAATGGGTTGTCTTCCACTCACGTAGAACATAATCATGTGTTGTGGCTAGTGGGGACTCACGGTGATTATGCAATGGAGTTTGCTATATTTGTTGCTATTATACTTTTCTCTAGTAAAGTAAAGGAGAGATAATATGAGTCGCATAAATGATCTACCTTAATACAATCATTGATATTTTAAAAGTTTGATTCTAAATTATAAATTTTGTTATGATGATATTGGTAATTTTATCATAAAATAACTTTTAATTTGTAAAAGACATCTACAAATTAAATATAGACATGATATTGTCAGGTATGTTCTTTATGATGTACTTAGACACGCTGGAGTTACTTCTAAGAAATAAGCTCATGTGAATTTTTTGACTGGTCCACGGGAAGGGAGATCGACACTTAGACCGGAAGATGTTTTAATTTTTGGGTAGACGGGAGAAAAACACACATGTGTAGATCTTACAGGAATTTTTCCATTGGCGGGCATGTGCAGGAGATGTTGTCCAAAAAGCTTCTTCAGCTAAAGTGGTCAAACATGAGAAAGCATAGATCGACAATCAACATGTTTTTATCCCTTTTACATTTGATACCTTTGGATTCTTGGCACAAGATGTTGTAGATCTCTTTAAGAAGGTCCAAAAAATTATGTATAGTAATGTTATAATCCTAAGTCTATGAATGTGATTTTCCGGAGGATTGGATTTGCTATTCAAAAGGGATTGGCCGTGCGTTTTGTTGCCCGTCTCCTTTCTATTTCTTTGTAATTTTTCGTATTTGATTGAAAACGAAATCTTAAATTAAAAAAAAAGACATCTACAAATCAAGGTACGGGATTATTCCGAATTTGGAATTTTCAAATCGGGCTAATTCCAGATTGAGAGCTCTGAATAGATTCTGATTTGCATCAGGGTTTGGATTTCACAATCAAAAATCCGGATCGACTTTCTTGACCGGAACCTGAACTTTTGACATGTAAATCATTCAAAACATGTACATACAATCTTAATCAGATGGCTACGTAAACAAAATTATGTTACCACATTCGCATATCAAAAAATTAATTTGGTGATGTAATCTATCAAGGATAAGGTTAGTTTCTCATAAAAAATATTATGATTAAAAGTATCAATAGATCATATTGTCATCTCGACAATATATCATTTTAAGAGTCGTATAATATGTAATCTAACATTACGATCCATTGAAACATAGTAAAAACTATAAAAAATCCTTTGGACGTGTATAATGAACAATCGTAATGTAGTTTTTCCCTACTAAGAGGTATAATTAGTATTGTGTATAGGGGTATTGTTATAAAAGGTGATCTAAATCTATGAGTCCATTGTTCTCTTGATTCATTTAAAAATAAGTATAAAATTGTCTTCACAGAAGCGCATGCAACAAACTAAACTATCATTTTTTTGTAATGACGAAACCAATACATATAATCATAAAAAGTATTACATGTATATGATGACACCATAAGAAAATATATATGACAGTTCTCCGTGTGTCACTTCACAATTTCGTTTAATGGAATGGTATTTAAAACTTTGGATACATGTTCTTTTACGAGGAATGGAATTAACAATTATAGTTTAGCATTTTCATTTATAGAGACATGATCAATTATTTCTGAAATGAAGTTTTAAGATAATCTCAGATCAAGCATAAAATTATTACAATTTTGATTATATGGTATTCTAAATAAAAAAAATAGGTTTCCACATTTTGGTTGGAAGGAATTTTGACGCTATAATCAATCAATCTTTAAGGTGTGACATTTTTGTAAGAGAATATTTTAATGCAGTTGAAGATATATGAATATATATACTGCCTTTAAAAACAATTATAGTATGCATGAGTCTTGCGCTTATCGGTTCAGATTTAGAAACTAAGAGCCGTTGTCGATATTCCTCTTTCTTGTGTCCGTTTCTCTTCTTAACTCCTAACCGCACTCTCGGGGACCCATCAATTGTTTGGTTGTTACTCAATATACTTGGTTATATGAACCAAAAATTGAGCCATTAATAAGAAGTTAAAAACCAAATGTTCAAATGATGCATACAATGTGATCTCATATGATATAGTAGTAGCTTTCTATAGACAAGAACTTTAAGATGATGTAAGATATATCATTTTGAGCATATGTATAACTATTTTTCTAACGCTTTAATTAATAGAAACATCTGTGCAACTTTCAACAGTTACAATTTAGGATCTAACTATATCATAACTTTAATCGAACTGCCAAATCCACGACACTCAGATGATTAAATTAATAATTTGTGACCATGAGATCACAATATTGATCTTTGTCTAAGAGCTTTGACGAGTGATCATTATACTTTGACCTTTACTCTGTCAAAAGATGTAATTAACTTTTCATAAATGGGAATTTTGAGATGATGTAAAATGTATTAAAAGCAAACTGCCATTTTGATTATTATCATTTCAAAGGGCTTATCATCATTGTGATTGATGGAAATATATAGAAAGTAAAAATTTTGCTATTTTTATAATACACTATATAAATAATATAAATATAACGTTTTTATATTAGGTGGGTAACTAGTATTTGGTAAAAGAAAATTATGAATGATATGATATATCCAAATATGATTTGTTCTCGATTTGACCAGTGGTCTACGTAATCAACTATTAATTTTTTTTATTAAGTTAAAATATTTATGATGTAAGAATAGTTTCTTCTTTAACAATGGGATAAAAAATAACACTCAGCGTTTTCATCCATAAGAGTCAAAAATCACTCTCTTTAAAAGGAAAGTGTAGAGATATAATCAATTTAAAAAAATAGAAAATTTTACAATGATCTAAGATCAATCCAGAAATTTACCTACATTTTTGCATCATGTCATCACAAATATAAGTGGATTGCCTAATTTTTATTTAAGCAAGCTAGTAGGATGATTTCATCTATCAACAAGCATAATCTTATTTCCACAAAAGGAAACTAGCAGATGATATAAAATGTATATAATGTATTTAGCCATTCGCATCACATTTAAAATTAAAACCTTATATTTGGAATACTAACATATTGATTATCCAGAAAGATATTTGGATCATAAGAACTCTTGTTATTAGTGATCCGACGTTGTGATCGATAGAAAGATACTTACAAATGCAAAACTTTGTCATTTCAAGACATGTTTAATTTACAATCGCATTACGATATTTTCATCCATTAATATGTGAGGTCCATATGTGTACAATGAATTAGATTGATGTAAGATTTGTAGGCAACATATATTATCAGTTCGAGTCAATTGAACAACTTATTCAGTGGACTTTCATTCTCTGCACAAGATGTTTGAAATTGTAGATAATGTAATTTAAAACATTTGAAAATAATAATCACAATATAAGTTTTCATATATCAAGAGACAACTCTTTCTAAAAGGGAATGTGGAGACAATCTCAGATCAAATACCACAACCTTGGTCAGATTCAATCATTAGTAACAAATGTTACCACATTTATCTTAATATAAATATGATGATGGTGTAATCTATCAAGAGATGTGATTAATCTTTAAAAATAATGAAATATCAAGATGATCAAGAGTAATAGAAGATATATTGTTGTTCATCGGGGACTGTAAAATCCTTGTTGCCTTAGACATGTTTAATCAATATTTTTAATCCAATATTTTCATCAATTAAGTTGTTGATTCATCCAATTGCCAATTTTATACTTGTTTAATCAATGATCAATTATTTTCTTTAATAGAATGATATATTATAACTAAAAAGTATATGTTTATATATTTTTCTAGAATAGGTGAAGTCAAAAATATAACATATCCTTTCATCTACCAAAAGACATGATCTATTATTTCTAAAATGATATTTCCAAATGGTCTAACGTTACTTAAAATGATATTCCAGTTTTGATCATGCATCATTGATTTTTCTTCATTTTCTTTGAAACATGTTTTGATAATATAATCAATCAAGAGATACAACCTATTTCTCACAAAATCAGATCTAAATACAATGCAAGATACAATTCAAAATCCATGGCAATAGATGTGATTATGGTTTGTGGTTTAGAGTCTTGTGTTAATAGATTCAAATTCGAGGACTTACTCCTAATATCAAAAGTTCTCTAATCTGTACACGTAGGTAGTTTTTAGTATGCAATAAAAAAATAAGATGAACCTGACAAAGGGAAAGGGGGGGAGAAGGGGAAGTGGAAAAGGAAAGTACTAAAAAGTGTTATTGATTTGTTAAGGAAAAATGGTAAGAACAATAAGTATTTTCAAAAATACTTGTTACACTTTGTATCGTGACAAGGTGTATAAATATTTTTTTCATTAAATTCAACCACATAAACATGATCTTAGGTTGATCAAAATTGTAGATAAAATTAATGGAAAATATGTTTGACGACAATAGAGAATGTATACAAGAAGATGTCACTACTTAGTTGGATGAGAACTAATTTAATAGATTTATTTATGTAAAATAATACATGTTTGGAATAATAATATTTGTTTAGAGAAAATATAAATTCATTTTTATTGAAATTTTGCTTACTACGTTTTTACAAAACAATTTCTTAGAAGGACATCTTGTTGGGGGAAAATTCATTCAAAGGAAATTCTTTGTTTGGATGGTATGAAATTCTTCAATGAAAATATTTTTATGATAGAACATCTTTACTTTAGGAAAACAACTTTTTAGAGCAAAACTTTTACCAAAAATAAAAGTTTAGACAATATTCAATTTATTGTATGAATTTTATTATTATTGGAAATTAAATCTCCATGTGAAATTATCTAAAGAAAAAAATCTTTATTTAAAAGTAGGGTTGTCAAATTTTATTTGAACATGTGAATCAGGTCTCATCCGACCAGAATCAAATAGGTTTGGTTTTGGACTTTATCAATCTGGATTGGTTTCGAGTTTGATTATTAATGTTTGAATTGAAACCGATCGGATTTGGGTGGTGATTTGTCCAAATGGTTTGAATCTAGGTTGAGCATTTTGGAAAATATAAGGTCTAATTATATACAAATTACTATATTTCATATCTAATTTATATATTTATATGATCAGGATTCGATTCTGAGTTCCAAATTGTGAATCTCAGTCTGGTTCAGGACATATCACTTTGTACAAAGTTTGATTTTGGTTTGGTTCCGGGTTGGTTCTGAGTTGAGCAAGTTTTTATGAACTCGATTGTTGTTTGATCTGGAACCGACCTGAAATCATTTTTTTGACACCCCTACTTAAAAGAAACTATATTCATATAGGAAAGTATAATTCATATCAATATATTTTATTTGAAGTGAAATATATATTTGTAACAGATATTTCCTTAAAGAGAAAGAAGTATTTTTGTTAAAAAAGTTTAGTTTAAGAGACTAGATATTTTTAGTGGAAAAGTTAATCAGAGGGAAGTGTTTATCTTAAGAGACCAAATATTTTTAGTTGTTTAAATAAATTAGAGGGTAGCAAAAAGAAAACAAATAATAGAGCGAAACAAACTTTGGTAGTAAAATACAAGTTTTAGCAAAAAATCTTAGAGAGAACATGTTTATCTTAGAGAAGGAAGCAATTGAGGAAATTTTATTTCGCACACGTGCCTAAATAATTTGGGGACGATTTAGTTTCTTGGAAGAAAAATCTTCTCCATCATTCCCCATTTTTCCCATAGTGATAGATATAAACCAAAGGTCTATATAGCTTACCGTGTCATTTTTTTCCTTTTGCATTGACATGATAACAAAACAAGACTTTTAGTTTCCTTACCATTCTCGTCCATAGTTTTCATGTGTGAAACACAACCTCAATCATATGAATCAAATAAACATATAATTAAGAATATGGTTAAAAGAAAATTGTATGTAATGCCTCAAAATCTAATGTATCGGACTTGTTGTCCCGGTAATGTCCCGGAAAATCATTACCATTCATTTATCCAAAAACTCACTCCTAAAAAAATTAATGAGGTGTGTGTATGACTGAGATTAAGAGGGACATTTTGGGACATCAGACTTGGATCAACAGATTTGAACCCGTATGTAATGTAGATACCAAATGACAGATGTTAGCAAGTGTTAAATTTATAAACTCGAACACTACCCAACAAGTATCTAGGTACGTGTAATATTATCAAGGTCAACCAAGGAGTAAGGTAATGTTAGGCGCAAGAGTATAAAACTTTCAACAATCTAGATTGATTACAAAAGGATGACTGGTTTTAGATTAAACTAATTAATGAGCTAAAAGAAAATAGTAAATATTAATCACTTGGAGAAAGATTAATATCAGATTAAGAGTAACTTGGATACGATACTACACTTCCACACCACAACTTACATACAACTATGGAATTCAAACATACTAGTCAATCTTACAATGAATGTTTGTCGTCATCACACACCTCCGAGTGATGTGAGACAGTTCTAACTCTACATAGCATTCCCATGCTTATGCTTAGTTTTGAACTGCAAACCTTGGATTATCAACATAATCCTAACCACTCCTGTAGTCAAGAATTTATTACCAAAATACCTACTCCTTACATCTTAACATATCTTCCCATATTATAGAAAGAAACATATAACATGCAAGCAGGATAGACAGTCATGCAAACAAGTAAATAAGCATTGAAGTATATCTTGGAACAGTAAACCAACTAGCATTAGACATGAAATATGAGTTCACATAAGTCATGCCATGGGAGCTACTCTCTCATGTCCAAGAAACAAAGTTCTACTCGCACATAGTGATGAAATGTAGGTATAAGTAGTAAATCACAGAGTAAAACATGAGTGGAGAAGGGGGGAAATAAAGGAATCTATAGGAGTGGAAGAACAAGTAGGAACTTTGGATGGAAGATGTTGTTTCGTCCTTACAACTACTCCTGCTCCAACAACTTTCTCTTTCGAGCGACTGGAATGGAATGGAGAAGCCTTTGTTGTAGTCTGTGAAGAGGAATGTAGTATAAAAGAGGTTCTCACTCGAGTAATCGCCCTGTGTTCTTCAAATTTCCCTCTTTCTTCTTTGCTCTTCTCTCTGGTCAAAAAGTCCTTCAAATGACGAGTGATAACCATTCTAAGAGGGTATGGTTCATCCTTTAAACAATAGAGTGTTCATCTCTAAATTTGTAAAGAAAGTAAAGCTCACACAGTGTGTACGTAATTCACATGCCGTGTGACTTGCGATTTATACTTTGGCCGAGCCAAAACAGCAAGTGACATGTTGTGTGAAAAATCTATACAACGTAGTGAGGGATTTCTGGCAATTTTTGTCCCTTTGTAGACGCATTGTGTATCTGAGTCATGTGTCGTGACTTGACTTGATTGGCGAGCTTTTTTTTTATAAACACATGCGATGTTGGATGGCCAACACGGTGTGTGAAGGGTTATTTGCTGTACAAGTCTGGGGGAACTCTGAGAATGCCAAATACATCAGATTTTGGGCATTCTTCCTTCAATATGAGTGAAATTATGGGTACCTTCGTTCAAAATATGCTACAAGTAAGAACAACAAAAAACATATGATATAGCATGAATGGGATTAGAATTGTGATCAAAATGAGTGAATTGTGCAACCAAAAATGGTTCAAAAAGTGATATGATTTGTGCACATCAAATCCCTTAAGCTTGAAATATTGCTTGTCCTCAAGCAAAAACAACTAGATATATGGCTACAAAAAACAAATGGGCGCAACATCATATCCTCATGAATATGAATTGGTAGGTCCAAAAATGGTAATTTCATCATTTAGATATGTGATTAATCATGAAATCAATTCTAACTCTCAAGATAGGAAATTAAGTTCAAATAGATGTTCGAATTGCTTTGGATGAATCAAGCAGAAAGCAATCAATAGAAATAAGATCTGATAGAGCCAAAGATATAATGATTTGCCACAAAACTCAGTTGATCATTCAAATGAAATGAGATGAAAATTCCCTTTAAGGATCCATCCATATGTAATGATATTATTATTCAAATCAAAACATTTTCAACTAGGATTCACGTGTACGATACTTGGCTGCTAATGTAGGCTTATGCGTGTGTGAAATACCATTTGGGGATTTATTTCCCTCTTTCAGATGTAATCTCTAACTTTCATTGAGTTAGTGGAAAACGTGGGCGACTTAGCGATCTTTTGTGTGGTAATTTTTGATCAAGATCAAAATTCCCCCGTTTACATATGAATTGAGCTCCTCTTTAGAACCACACAGTCATATGCTAAATCGCCTTTCAGTTTATTCAGAGAAGTCATGTAGATGGATAATACAAGAGATGGAAATTCATTCATTTTGTAAAAAAAATATCAAGTTAGTAGCGAAAAATGCATTGTAGAGTTGGTGATTTCATCTTACTACTAGTCAAAGCTATAAAGTTGAGAGATTCAAAGCATTTGAATTACTACATGCTTTAAGATCATGAGTGAGAGAATTGCAATTCATGTTTAGCCAAATACTTAAATATCGAGATGAGGCCATGATTTTCAAAATGTTTCAATTAGGATGATGCGTGCCCAAACTATTATCATATAGTCATTATCTTAATGTAAGTAGATGGTTCAAGCAATAGGAGCAATATTGACCACAACCAAACTATCAACTCATCATCGTATAAGAATTCAACAAGACAGGGTGAAAAATATTGAGCAGAAACTAAAAACACACAGGCATAAACAAGATGCAAAAGTAAACAACATGAGCCGATGACATGAAAGGGAAAGCAACTAAAACTATCGATTGGTTTTCCCCCCTCAAGCTTGAAATTTATAGTGTCCTCACTATGCATAACAAACCTAAGAGTTGAACAACTAGGTACCTCAGGTGCTATTAGAGCACGCGGTCAAAACTCCCTAAGAAGGCGTGAAGTGCTCCTCTAACAAAGTTGGATCAATGATGTCCATCACAGAAGGTGGTCTTGGAAGTAGAGATGGCTATGAGGGTAGCTATAATGACCCTATGAAATGTGTAGGAATCCATTCTGGACACCATGTTGTGGATGTCTATGACATTCTGGGACAAGTCAGTGTACTTGTGACACCCCACGCCACAAGCCACAAGATAACTCAAAACTAACTGCGAAAACAAACTTAACAAACAGATTACCAAAAAACACTAGAAATTAAAACCATTTTCATCACAATAAACCACAAAAAAACTTTACGTATGATCCTTTTCATGTCACAAGATACTTACCATGTATGCCATCATCCTATTATAAGAAAACTTATCCTAGTTATATATACATATCCACTGTATTCATACATAAAAAGGACATACAAGACAAACAACGTATCAAAACACTCTACAAAATACACCCAAAAACCATCCCAAAGACCTGAGTGTACAAGGACAACTCTAAAACTCTAACAACAAAAGAACCACCAGCTGCACTTCCAACTTTGTAAGATACTTTCCTTCTTGTTGTTGCTCAACCTCTGCTGCACGATCTCTAACTCCTCGTATACATCCACCTAAAAAGATGTGGGGAACCCACGGGTGAGATTTCAAATATCAGCGAGAGATATAACTCTCCACCAACACTATTATTAGTATAGGTAGGATGATTAGAGAAAAATAGTGAAGCTACAATCATGATAAGCAGGCAATAAACACTAAAAAAATAAGCAACTGTAATTAGATTATAAAACATCTTATCATCATAAAAGGAATATGAAGAACATGTATATTTACTACCAACTATACTATACAAAAGTAAGTAAGGCCTCATCTAATATTCCCATATTTGATCCTATGCAAGTATGATACACGGCTAATTACGTATTTTATTATGCCTTGAGGATTTGGGTCATATCACCCACCAAATCCAACCAACCACTACTAAGTCAAAATCAAGACCATAAAAGGTCTATAGAAGAGCTGAAATCCACAACCTCACACCCTCAGTCAGTATGAGTGAACCTATAGTGACATCATCAGTCAAACTGCTACCAGCGACATATAGTCTAGTTGTACAAATTTAGCCCACCTTGGTATAGCTCACGATGCTAGTGAAACTGAGCTATGGTCCGCAGTTGCACTCCTACCAGGGTATGGCCCGTAGCCAATCTTGTATCACATGTCACTGAGCTAGAGGTCAAAGACGCAATCCTACCAGGGTATGGCCCACAACCAATCTTGTATCACATACTACTAGGAGACCAGATCGCATGGCTGTCTCATATATACTGGACATTAAGGGGATATTCATCCTCACCTCTGCATATTCAAAAATATGCGCTTTGAGTTAAACTTGTTTCACCATTCAGCAAGTGTGACACTGAATGGATCTATAGAACAAGGTAAAGCTACATGGCTAGGTTCCACTTGATTAGTTAAGTCATTTAAGTGTCTTTTAGCATCAATCGAGTTACAATGTATAAAATCATAACAAATTCTACAAAAATAAGTGCATAATAATCTTCCAACAGATATAACATGTAGGGTGTGAACTTGTCACACTATCACCACATGATGCATGCATTGTTGCCACTCACAACATTATCAACAAAGCCACATGTCATGGGATATCAATCCCTCAAGTCTATCAGTTGGAAACATCCTTTCATGTTAGAACAATAACCACTGTTAGGTCATAAGGCCCAACCATCATATTCCTATTTCACCTATGTAAGGAGTGGGACCTAGAGGAGATCCACTCCTTACTAAAAAATTGAAGAATAGAACCTCCAATCCAAACACACCCAAAAGGTATCTTGGAGTGGGAGTAAATTTTTAAATCTTAATTAATGGTAATCAAAACAACCAAAGTGTAGCAGTGGAATAGAAATAAAGATTATATTCAATTCTTCTCAAAATATTTCCAAAGTACATCATAATCTCCCTCATAGGGTTTACATGTAAGATACAATATATGGATCTAAGTAGAGGGAAATCTAAACCATAACAAGTTTTTCTCTAATATTTAAACTCCTTAAGCTAAGTCCATAACTTCATGCCATGTCCTCCTTGTCCTTCTCCTAGGTTGGAAGCATACCCCAACAAGAAGAGAAAAATAGAAGACATCTCCAAAGGCTAGTATGTGCATGCTAAAAAGGAAATTGAACGATATATGAAATAAAAGACAACAAATATAAAGGCTTCCCATGAAAGAAAAAACGTACTACCCAAAAGGGCATAAAATAATATGATCATAACAAAAGAGATACTTGCCATTAAAATAATAAAATTGTGCCATACTAGTACATAAAAAGAATTAGGGCACACACCCCATATCATCAATCTGCATGCATGTGAGATAAACATGGCCCTAGAACAATATAAAGACAAAGTCGGCCAAGTCTCATAAACTTGATACCTGATAGAGATGGCATACTTCCAAACTCCCAATATATATAAATTGTGGGCCAAACCTCATAAATTGGAAACCCGGGTATGGAGCCACCTCCATCCCAAAAATAACAGGAGCATACTGCCCCAAGCAGGAAAGACACATCTACCTTAAACCAATGAAATTACACTACTCTAGTGCTATTGAATCACATTGCATGTTTAATGTAGAGGCAAGTAGAAAGTCTAGTCAGATTTTACAAAATAGTCACCACAGAAGTGACCAACATTTACATCCACCTCATAAGTGGGCAAAGGATATCACATATCATCAAATAGTATTCCAACATGAACAATGTATATGAAAGACCAAGAGAATATCAAATCATGATCATAAGATCAGTAATAATGTAAGATACTTCACATGAAGCATATTTTCCAAAAGAACAAGATATTGTGTAGGCTAATGTCCATAGGACCAAGAGAAAGAAGAAATATAGGCTAATTGCTCAAAGGAAAAATAGGGGAGGCAAACATACATTAAAAGAGAGGAATTTGAAATTACTCAATATAGAAATAATATGGGATGCAATCATACCTTAAACCAGAGTCCTAGAAACACTCTTCACCAATATAGTTGTTTCTAAGATCACTTTTTCCTAATTATAGATTATTCACATGTATTAAGGTTTTGATATTCATATAAATGTAATGAAAACCTAATTCTAGACCTTTTTAGAAAAACTGATATTTTGGACTCAAAACCCAGACCAAAGGATTCCTTATGTTTTTCTGATTAAGAAAACATATTTATTTGTTATATTTGGAGTTAAGATGACTTAGTTCTGAATTTTAGGGCTTTTATATTAATTAATTAGATTTTGATCATTAAAAACATGCAAATAAGGCTTTGAAACTATTTTTATTAGAAAGAACACATTTTTTATATTCCAAAACATATTTTAATTTAATTTTTAGACAAGGGAATTATAAGATACGATTTTTGGAAAATCAACGAATTACAAAATACCAAAATCAGAGAAAATCCTGTCAACATTCAAACCTTTGCTTAGTTGGCCCAATCGGGCTTCACCACCTAGGGTGGCCCACCAAAAAAACCCAAACAAAACCTCAGTGTTGCCAAAAACAAAATGAGAAGGGCAAAAAGACAAAATTGCTCCTCGATGAAAAATAAAGAAAAGAAGGAACAACTAGGGTTAGAATCGGAAAAGCATAGGGGTCGTCCCCTTCACATGCTTGATGTGCCATGGCAACAACATCTTAAGCACAAATTTGGGGATAAATGCCTCGAGCAAGGAATCCCAATTCTAGAGAAACAAAAACAAAGATTGGTAGTCAAGGTTTCTTACCTTCAGGCGGATTTGACTGCGGTGATAGGAATCACCATTGAAGCTCGCCACAAATCTTGACTAGAGAATGAGTTGTAGCAGGATGAAGAGTATAAATATGAACCCATTGGCTTCAGTGAAAGATGGCGAAGCTTGCAGCAAAAACTAAGGTTGGTTTAGTTATTTATAGGGTTGATCTTAGGGCATACATGACTAGAGCTCTGAGGGGTTAGTGGAGAAGAAATTGGGTGAAAGTCAAATAACCAGAGATAGGCATCGAGTAATACATCAATAGATGTGAAATTTGATGAGGAACTTAATGGCAAAGAAATATTGGGGAAAGATGGATTGTGGGAGGAGAAATCGCAAAAACAAATTAAGGTGTGTTGTACGACCAATTTCCATAACCAGCGTGAGGAAGGTGATGACTTGTGAGCCATTAGATCACGGATCCAACGGTCCAAGTTATGTGTGTGAGATCAAAACAAGTGTGACACATTAAATTTTATCCTATTTGATTTCAAATAAGGTTTCATTTAATTTATTTTCCTTTTTTCTCTCTCTTCTTTTGAGGGTGCAAACAAACTCCAAATTAAATGAAATTTGATACCTAACCAACTTTTGATATGAGGAATCCGAATATGCAATTATATTTACCTTTTGAGAACTTTTAATGGGTTAAATAAATCAAATCCTATTTTCTCTTTCCTCCATCATTAATGGTTATAAGATTCTCCAAATTTGATGAAACTTCACCCACAAGTCACATTTAGTGCCTTATATATGAATTTGTTATCAATTTTACATGTTGGAGTTGTGTGTTCATTTATTTAATATTTTGAGGTTCTACACACTTTCTCTCTCATGGTCTCACCTTTTAATCAATTATTCTCCAAATTGGGTGAAAAATCATCAAAAGGCATATTTTAATGTGTAGATCACGAATATAAGAATATTTTCCACTTTTGGAGTCATTAAATGATTTATCTCATATTTTGAAGGAAAACTCATATTTTCTTTCCTAAAAGAAATTAGGGTAGTTATTATAGTGTAAACAATGTGAAATTTGATTCCCAAGTTAATTGGGATCCAAGGAACACGAATTTTACATTAGATTTCTCTTTTGGAATCCCCTTTTATGAATTCTAACATTTTTTGGCTTGTTATCATTATAATATTATTTCATCATCATTATTATTCATCTAATTGTGTCAGATATCTTTATATTACAACCAAAAGAATTATATATCATTATTATACACAAATTATTATGAAATCTCCATTAATATCATGTGACATATTTTATGTGTTCATTATTAGCCTAAGACTAATGTGAAGACATTAGGTTACATTAGGGTGATTTATACATGCATTCGCTCATTAGTTTACACTAAACATCTTTTAGGTCTAAAACCTTAACCTTCTTTGGCTAAGTCCAAAAGGTCAAAGTTCTAGGGTAGGGTCCAAGATTCAGTATGTTATACCTGTAAAATCAACATGCCTCACAAGGGCATATTCAATCCTATCTCACAGCATAGCCATCATAGCACACATACTAGCTATGATAATCGATTTCCACAACACCTACATAGTTAGAGGATTAATCAAAGGATATCATCACATAACATCAGTTACATCCATGGTAAGGATATAGGCAAGACTTGTTCACTTTTAGGGTTTAGGGTTTCCACTTTTACTGATTAGGGTCCACAAGGTTAGAGTCAACCAACCACCCCAGAACCACCACCCTCCACCATCATGGAGTGTGTTAGGATTAAGAAACATCATTGGAGAAGATTTGAGATCATACAAAATAGCATGACACATGATTAACATTAAATGTTCATATATGTTTCATAACCACATACCATCACCACATGTTAACCACATATGCACATAGGTTGTAGCCACCCTCCATAGTATGTCGCTACTGTGACATACACCATGGGTATCCCGACCTTCACTCCCTCACCATATTGGGACCACCTCCTAATTGTCGTGCCTGCGACATTAGGGTTAGGGTTTCTCTTCATCCCTTCAACCATGTGTCATGACCAAGCTCCACAACCACCTCTATGTTGCGACCGTGATGCCTCAACACCACCATGTCACGACCGTGGTGTCCCCTAATCGTGACCATAAATCCAAGGGCTATCTCCACCAAGCTAAGGCAAGAAACTAAGAGTTTCAAGGATGCTGAGCTCCATAGATCTCAACCAATGTCACTAGGTCAAACATCACCGCAAGAAGGGACATCTCGACCAAAGCCAACTAGGTCACGGCCATCTCAATGGGCTATGTTGCGACCGCGATGCCCATACCCATGTCTCAACCACCAAACCTCCTAGGTCATGACCACACCAAGGGTAAACACATATGTCACTAAAACATGCCCAAAACTAAGCAAGAACCATGATCATCATGAAAGGAGACTCAAGC
This sequence comes from Alisma plantago-aquatica, assembly GCA_963693085.1. Lineage (NCBI taxonomy): Eukaryota > Viridiplantae > Streptophyta > Magnoliopsida > Alismatales > Alismataceae > Alisma > Alisma plantago-aquatica. Next base: position 1,794,913,532 of record OY856409.1, read on the forward strand.
AAACTGATCTATACAAACCCTAAGGCAAAGGTCCAAGAAAAGCATGACTAAAGGAAGAGAAACCATATCCAAGATGACCAAAACTGAAACTAACCTCTCATTTACTTCTAGGTAAACAAACACAAAGCATGGGGACTAGATCAAGGGTCAAACGTGGGGAAGAAACTCCATATCATCATCTCTACCCAAAACTGATATAAGAAGATTAGGGTTTCAGGTTACTTCCAAACCAAGCATGATAACTCTCCCAAACGAATTATAGGGTTAAGCTTCATATGCTAGCATGATGTAGGAAAATCTTAAAGAGGAAAAACAACAACACAACATAATAAAGAGTGCAATAATAGAGAGGCTTTAGTGTTATATAAACTGCCTTAAGAAGATCACCACCAAGGCTCCAAGCTCCAAGATTGAAGAAGCTCCACCAAGCTCTAAGAACGAGCATAAGAGAAGGGAGGAAGAAGATGACCGAAAAGAACCACTTTCATGGAGAGAAGAGGGTTCATATAGCAAAGTAGGAGGGAGGTAAGATAAAGGATGAGGTGTCAACAAGATAGGGATCTAAAGAGACACTTGTCCACTAAAAGGACCAACATGCAACCACATGCAACCCCATAAGGTCCACATAAAAGAGATGGTGATACTCCCTAGGTAGGATCTCAAACACCTAAGCAACCAAACCTATGTCACGACTGTGAAACACCTAGGGTTCCAAGGTCGCGACTCACTACAACATCACCACAAGATCACGACACCAAGACCACCCCATGAAGCCTAGGTTGAAATCCACCTCTCCAACCTCTACCTTGACCCAAGACAACCTTAGTCACAACCAATACACCAAGGGGGAAGTTTTGTGACTGCGACACCCCACAACAGGCCCTAGGTCACGACCCAGGTCAAGGCAAAACAATAAGGTCACAAGGCTAAGGCATACAAACCCTAGAAAACCCTAATCTCCACTAAGGGTGACACTACTCAACCAAGGGTCAAACAAAGCACCCAAAGCAAAACTCTCTCTCTCATGAAGCCAGGAGAGATAATGAAAACTCTAGAGGTGATAAATTACACATTAACCCCATATATTGGGTAAATTGCAATTTGCACCAAAACCAGCACAGAAAGCACAAACATCAACCAAACAAGCTCAAACTGGAGACTTAACCTCTCCACAAGCCCTAATCACATCTTAAAAGATTAGACCAAGGTTATAAACACATGATCAAGCCAAAACAAATAGGGTTACCCCAAAAATAAGGTCAGGGTCCTTACAAGCCATAAACACCTAACAAGGATTTCACCCTCAAAATCCTAAGAGAAAAGAGAGGGATACTTCCTCTTCATCTCTTCCTCAAGCTCCCACGTGGCTTCCTCAACACCACAGTGATGCCACAGAACCTTCACAAGCACTATGTCCTTCTTCTTCAAATTCTTAACTCTTCTATCAAAGATCAACACTTTTCCTTCAACATAGGGCATGTCCTCATCAAGCTCCACATCCACAGATTGCAACACTAACTCTATATCTAGATGGTACTTCCTCAATATACTCACATGAAACACTAGATTCAACTTGTGCAACTAGGGGTGTAAACGGTGCGGGTCTGACCATACCCATACCCATACCCATCTAATTTAGCAGGTCCGGTTACGGTTCTAGACCCACATAATACAAAACCTAGACCCACACCATACCCATACCCACAATAATAGCGGGTATGCGGTGCAGGTAAGCGGTTCTATAAAACATCATATTGTTTATGTAAGAGAAATGACTGTTATATATATTTAACACAACAAGATATTGTTATCATATAGTATAATAACATGTAATAGTTATATTAGACAATGTTATATTCTATACAATAAAATTAATTGAGTAATTGTTTACATATTTGTAGTCATGATCATAACATTTAATTTATGTAGAAAGTAATGTAGATTAGTAGATATTTTGATTTTAAGTTTACATATGATGTTCGTTATTGTAACTAGAATAGCTAATTCTTAGTTATATGACTAGTCTCAACCTTAGAGTAGGTTATAATCTCAATAATTATATTAATTAGACTAGTAAAGTATGATATATAACATATTATTTTAGTAGTTACTTATGTATAGCGGGTACACGGGTCTAGCGGGTCTGGGTCCAAGCATACCCATTATTGGACCCGCTTATATGCGGGTCCAAGGGTATACGGGTCTCAGGGTATGCGGGTATAAAAAATTAGACCCGTGACAAGTTTTTTAAGGGTCCGGATTTGCGGATCCGTGGGTCTACCCGTACCCATTTACATCCCTATGTGCAACTCATGTGAAAACTCCAACCCCTAGGCCACCTTCCCAACACATGTCACCACAGGGTAAGGTCCCATAAACCTAGGAGCTAACTTACCCTTCTTCCCAAACCTTAAAACACCTTTCTAGGGAGATATCTTGAGATATACCCTATCTCCTACTTAGAACTCCAACGGTCTATGACAATTATCTGCATACGACTTCTGTCTATCCAATGCTACCTTCAATTGTTGTTGAATCACTTTGATCTTTTCTGTCATTTGTTGTACAAGCTCAGGACCAATAAGTTGGTATTCTCCTGTCTCATACCAACACAATAAAGACATGCAATGTCTCCCATATAATGCTTCATATTGTGCCATGTCGATGTTTCACTGATAACTGTTGCTGTAGGAGAACTCTATCAAACTGAGATGTATGTCTTAACTACCCAAAAACTAAAGAACACAAGCTCTCAACAAATCCTCTAAGGTTTGAATGCTCCTCTCAGATTGACCATCTATCTATGGGTGAAAGGCAATGTTGAACCTCAACCGCGTACCCAAAGCCATGTACAGTGGCTCCCAAAAGTGACTTGTGAACTGAGGGCCTCTATCAGACACGATAATTACTAGAACACCATGCAAACACACTATCTCATCAACATAGATCTGGGCAAGCTTCTCAACAGTATACGTCATCTTCACAGGAAGAAAATGCATTGACTTGGTCAACCTATCAACGATCACCCAGATGGAATCATGACCTTTGGCTATCCTAGGCAGACTAATCACAAAGTCCATAGTCACATGATCCCATTTCCACTAAGTTATAGGCAATGATTGCAACTTCCCTGTATGCTTTTGATGCTTGGTTTAACCTACTGACACACACTGCATTTTGCCAAAAACTCAACCACGTTCTTCTTCAAGCCAGGCCACTAATACATATCTTTCATATTATGATACATCTTGGTGATACCTGGGTGCATGGTGTACATGGATGAGTGAGCCTCTTCCAACACCATCTTTCTTAGGTCATCATCATTGGGAATCACAATTCTATCATGGTAACAAATTGTCCCATCATATGACTCATGGAATCCATCACACTTCTCGTTGAGACGTTGCTAAACTCTGATATAATATGTTGTATCATGATATCAACCTATTATGCCTCTCTAATTTGTTGTCTCAATGTGGTATTCACATGTAACTGTGCTAACAATCCTTCTAGCAAAGAAACTTCTAGCTTAGAATTCATCTGACGTAAGGAGATCAACATGTCTCGCTTGTGGCACACCAAAGAACTCAATTGGGCTCCACCCATAGGAGAATATGAAGACTTCCTTCTCAACGCATCTTCCACAACAATCACCTTCCTTGGATGATAATCAATCATGCAGTTGTAATCCTTTATTAACTCCATCCAGTACCATTGTCTCATGTTCAACTCCTATTGGGAAAATATATACTTTAGGATCTTATGATTTGTGAAGATCTGACACTTCTTGCCATAAAGGTAGTGCCTCCAGATCTTCAAAGCATGGACTATAATAGCTAACTATAGATAATGGGTCGGCTAATTCTCCTTGTGTTTCTTAAGCTGTTGGGAAGTAAAAGAAACCACTTGCTTGTCCTGCATCAGCACACAACCCAAACCTCCTGGACGCATCACAAAAGACTATGTATGTAACGTCTGTCTCATGAAAATAAGATTAACTAATGCAGAAGTATTCACTAAGCAGCGGATTACCAAAAATCACTAAAAATTAAAACCTTTTTATCAAAAGATCCATCAAAGGAAAACGTTCTCACATAGAACCAACGTAACATAATTACATTCTTGTTCACAGGTACATATTTTGTATCATCTCCTTTTGAGAATTACATGCATTAACTGTCCTGTCAAGGTAAATACAAGCAGTATAAAATCTCGAGGCACTGAGCCAAAATTCTCGAAATCACTAACTACTACTCCGAGAACCTGAGAGTACAAAGACGACACATAGGACTCTATCTATATCTATACAAGGCATGACAACCATTGTCTCCACCTGAGACTTCACTGCTATATCTGTTGCTACTGCTACTGTCCTTCTTCTACTGAAGGATTCCTATCTCCTCGTCCGCATCTACCTAAAAATGTAGTTCCCACGGGGGTGAGACAATTGTAAATTGCCCCAGCGAGAGATATAACTCTCCGCCAGTAACATTATTATTGCAGCTTAAGAAGATAAATATGCACATAGGAATCATATTTGAATAACAACAACTAATTCAATATCTAACAGATTAGAATGTTATTCTTATCTAAAACATTGCAACTATAACTTGAAAGAGCCACATGTCACTTATTCCATTAAGGAATATGAAGAACATGTATAACATTTATTCACTACAACATCATTACCACATCATTAACTATCTTCAGGCTTAGATCATATATCTACTACCTGGCATTGTCATTGTGGAGTCATGGCATGTAGCCATACTCTTTTCACAAAGTGTTGGGATCTTAATCCCTCAACTCACCAAGTACATTTCCTCTTCTTAACAAGCTCATCATCATGATTATAGCATCTGGGTATTTGAACCCATAACTCACCATAGAATACTTTTTACCACATGTTAGGTAACTTTTTACCTTCAGATCATCTGACCAAAGACATCATAATTCTTGCTATATAATGTATTTTACATAGTACACAAAACTCATTGATTCTTACTACACAAAGCATATGAAGGCTTATAAAGCCTATAAAACATTCTCAATAAACAGTCATCATAGCCCATACCTGGCTATGCTTCTCATCTCATCATCCCTGCATGATTAGTATTCATGGTAACAATTATAATGCTTTCATATCAGTATCATACAACACTAAGTAGTATCATCCCTTTTTAGGGTTCATGATTTCTCTTTCACATCAGTACCATACAACACTAAGTAATACCATTGTTCCCTCTTTAGGGTTCATGGTTTCTCTTTTATATCAAAACCCTTCATTAGGGTGTTCCATAAATAACCAATTGGGTTCTTAAGATCATATTATTAATGATCAACCCTATTCCATTGATTCTCAAAGCTAGAAACCAAAAATAGATGTCATAAGTATTCAAACATACTTATATATCCTCATCATTCATCATTGAATGTATTATCAACACCAAGTATGAGTTTCTCTCTCATCTTTATCAGAATATGATTGTATCATAGTCTATTGATTTGGATTAACCTTTTCATAAGGCATGTTAGCCTACACTTAACAAAGTGCATTACATATCAATGTAACAATTGTCATGACACATTTTATGTGTCATCTATTCCAACTATAATGAACTTATAACACATCATGGTATATCAGAATTGGGGTGTTGGATGTGATATCTATCATGCCTTGATGTATCACTTCCCTCAATACCCTCATCTTGCTTGAGTTTATTCACTTAGATTGTATTAGGGTATCACTCATCCTAATACCTATGCACTAGATCATCACATTCATTATGAAATGTATTGGTCATGATTCATCTATTTTAGAATACACAATCATTGCCAAAGATATGGACTCACCCTTGAGTCAGGGGCTATTCATATAAGGATATCCATAATCAACCCCTCTAGGTATTTCATTTGTCAATACATTAATCACTATTCTATCAATAGGAATAGGATTTCCATAATTATAATTTGAGGTTCACTTAGCATCTCACAAACATATATAGATTTCACCTAGAATCACTCTTCATCAGAGTTTCATATAAAATCCTTCTATATCAGGGTTTCACCTAGTATTATATGAAATTAAGACTTCACAACACATCACCCAGTGTTAAGGATTCACATTAGTATTAATGGCACTTCCCTATATTAGGGTTTCATATACCTTTATCCCATTTTAGGGATTAGAGTTTACCATTCACATTCAAGTGGGGTTTCTCTTTCTTCATACCCAAATTAGGGTTAGGATATACAATTCCCATTAAATTAGGGTTTCTTACATTGTGACACTAAGTTAGGGTTACATCATCACCCTAGATTATGGTTTCACTGAGCTTTGCCCTTAAATTAGGGTTTCACATAACCTTGCTCTAATTTAGGATCAAGGTACATCAATCTTTTCAATGAAGATTTTATGATTTCATAATATGGATCAAACCCTGATTACACATTTATTCACTATGAGAGAAATAGGGCTTAGTAAGTAAGAAATCAACTCTCCCTTTCACTCTCCCTCTCATCCTCTCTAGGATGTTAACTATTCTAAGATTAATCAAGGTCAACTCTTTACTTGAGTACACAAAGTTAGGGTTAACCTTTATAATCATCATGGGTCTCCATCATTAATAATCACATAGCTAATTGCCTTTTGATCATATTAGATCTCCAAATGGTCTAATCAATTAAACCATCAACTATATAAGGAATTCAAAAGAATTGACCAATTAAACTATCAATTCCACAAAGTGATCAGTTGAGTTAACCATTGAAATCTTCAATTGCGTTAAGTATCCAAATGGGTTCACCATATTGGACCTTCAATTGCATGAGATACTCAAATGGATTAACCATGTTGATCTTCACAATATTAATTACTTAGACCCTCGATGATCTTAGTTCTCATAAATCAATTGATTGAAAACCATTTGAACAAGTTATACTTGAAACCAATTGGACAAGGTAGGTATTGAAACCGTTTGCACTTTGGGTCTCCAAACGGTTTGAGATCGTTTGGTCCCAAACAGTCTTGAGACCGTTTGGACTCAAATGGTCTTGAGACCGTTGGGACCCAAACGGTCTTGAGACTGTTTGGTCCAAACCTTCTCAAAACCGCATGGACCAAAAAGGCACTTCAACACTCAATCGACTCAATGTTTCAATCCATGGACCAATTACAAATTGAACCACTAAAGTATTCATCAATTGGACCAATGAATAACCATTCAATTAGACCTTCAATTTATGGTTTTGAACCTAATTGAACTAGGTTTGATAATCAAGAAACCATCACTTAGGGTTTGAAATCAAGGATCCATCAATGGTTGACATTGTGGAATCAAATCGATTGAAAATAATAAACTATCATCATCACATGATATAACCTGACTTCAAATGGTCTTGGATGACCACCAAACGGTCTTGAGACCGTTTGGTTGATATCAAAATGGTCTTGAGACTGTTTGTCCATTCCATCATCAAAAACCATGACATCCAATTAGGGTTTTGGACCATTGGATTGATTATCAAATCAGCACTTAGTTGCAATTCATTTTGGTACCTTTGGACCTTCAAACACTTAGCCATAATTTACCCTAGACCTCCAATGGTCTTGGGTGACCCCCAAATGGTCTTGAGACCGTTTGGGTGATACCAAAATGGTTTTGAAACCGTTTGGGTCAATCAACCCAAAACATCATCTCAATCAATTTCAAAATCAACACTTAGTCGATTAGGGTTTGCAATTAAGGAATCATTCACCATTGAAACCTTCAAGATCAAACCAATCGAAACCATTGGATCAAGATCAAAGTACCACATCATATATCTTCAAATGGTCAACCATTCCAAATGGTTTGGAACCCAAACCACCAAACAGTTTGGTGAAACTGTTTGGTCCCAACATTGAAACCGTTTGCCCTAGATATTTGGGGAGGTGTGTGATTATGATTATGTCATCATCACCAAGCTCCAAACTCACGAAATCTACTGTGATTTCCATGGAGATTGCATCAATCAACCAAACTTAATTTCAGAAATATAGAAATGATCACCAATTGATAAGGAATTGATTGCAATAATAAAATTATGGGTTCAAGTTATAAAACCCACCTCCAATTGAGCTCCAAAGATCCAAGCTCACAGAAACAATGGTGTATGCAACTCCTTTCACTATTCCAAGGGTCGTCCTCAAGCTTTGAGTGAAAAGAATTAGCTAGAATTGAAGAGGGAATCGAGTTATGAAGAATTCATGCATTGATTTTTGATTTTCACCATGGATTCAAGGTGAAAGGAGGTCAAGAACCTTACCAACAGGTTGGGGGTCGTCCTCCGGCTCCTCCACAGCTCCTTGGTAGTTTTTCAAGCAAGGGGAAAGAAAGAAATCCGAAAAAGCCTTTGTTTTGGCTTGGAAATGGTACTTTTATAAGAAAATTGATGAGAGAGAAAATACTTTATAAAAGTCTTTTAATTCCAAAATTGTTGCCACCACTTCCCCCTTGGTTTATTGAATGCAAGGAAATCTCTATCCCCACCGAGCTCCCTTCCATTATCCATTAATTAAGGGAAAAGAAATTAAGCACCTTAACCCTTATAATAAGAATATCCATATTTGAGTGGAAATTCTTTTTCTTATTATAATGGTGAGTGGAATTTCACCTCCTTAGGATATGCTCGTGCCTTTGCAAGGCTTTAAGCTCATCCATACACATCTGAATTCAACCATTTTAATTTTGGTTGAAAGCCCTTTGATTAATACATTCATTTTTGCCCTAAGTTGAATTAGGGTTTCACTTAGGATTAAATCTTGATTATTTTAATATCAACATTCTCTCTCCTCCAACTTAATTCAAAAGAGGCGCCCCTCTCATTTTCTTTGCTTTAAATGATGACAATAAACATTAGGGACCTTATTTAAGTGGTAAGTTTCATATTGAACCCTAGGTTTTGGGTAAATTGCACTTTACACCAAAACTAGGTTTTAATGCACAAAGATTGCTTTACAAACTCAATCTTGGTGCCCAAGCTTGTGAAAACCATACCACTACATCTATTCATTCTTATGATGTCTCAAAATCAGAGGAACATATTATCATGTAAAATTTGCAAGTTAACCCCTCAACTTGGGTAATTTGCACTTTAGTCCAAAATAAGCAAACATCACTTCAACATTGTTCAAACAGGACCAAAATTGAAACATAAGTTTCTCATGAGCCCTAATTACTTTTCCCAGGATAAGATTAAGCATCTACTCAGCCTTATTAGGCAAAATATCTAGGGTTAACACATAACCCAGGTCAGGGATGTTACAATGTATCCCTTGCCTTGCTTAGGTAAGACTAGAACCGGTGCACTTGTCAATTTCTCCGTAAACATCTGAAAAGCACACTGACATTTGTCATCCCAGATGAACGACACGTCATTCCTTGTCAACTTTTTAGGGGCATAGCGATAACACTAAAGTCCTTAATGAATCTCCTGTAATAACCTGCCAAACCTAGAAAATTGTGCACTTCTGTCGATGTCTTTGGCTGATCCCAATCTGTCATTGGCTCAACCTTCTTAGGATTCACACAAAATCTCTCAACAGATATAACATGCCCCAAGAAAGCTACCTCCTTTAACTAGAAGTCACACTTATTGAACTTGGCATAAAGTTGATGTTTCCTCAACATAGTCAACGTCTGACGAAGATGATGTTTATGCTCCTGATTGTCACATCTATATATTAAGATATTGTCTATAAAGACAACCACAAACTGGTCAAGAAATGGCCAGAACACTCTATTCATCAAGTCCATGAACACTGTCGGTGCTTTGGTCAACCTGAACAACATAACCATGAACTCATAGTGACCATACCTTGTCCTAAAAGTCTACTTAGGTGTGCCATCCTCCTTGATCCTCAAATGGTGAAATTGTGACCTCATGTCTACCATTGAGAACACTATCGTGCCACATAACTGATCAAATAGGTCATCTATCCATGGCAAGGGATACTTGCTCTTTATAGTCACCTTGTTCAACTATCTATAGTCTATGCACAGCCTCATAGACCCATCCTTCTTATTTACAAACAGCACTGAAGAAACCCACGAGGACGTACTCAGCCTGATGAAACCTTTGTCAAGTAGCTCTTACAATTGTCTCTTTAACTTTGCCATTTCTTTTGGAGCCATCATTTATGGTGTCTAAGCTATCAGTTGTGCGTCAGGAACCAGATTGATCTCAAAATCAATCTCTCAGGGTGGGGGAACACCTGGAAACTCCTTAGGAAACATGCCCTCAAACTCTTTGACAATAGGTACCTCCTGAATACTATGAATCCTCACCTTAGTATCCAACACATGTGCCAAAATGCCTCACAACCCTGTCTCAACGGCTTCCCTACCACCATCATCAATATCAAACATGTCAAAAGAATATTTTTGTCTCCTTGGAAGATCCACATCTTACCACCATCTACAAACATCACCTGCTTGGAGCTATAGTCCAAGACTACTCTATACTTCTCCAAGGTGTCCATACAAAGGATTACATCGAACTCATGCATGTCAAGTGGTATGATATCCACTTGAATGTTGTGCCCAGAAAAGGAAAGGACACGGGTTGGACACACATCATGCAATACTGCAGAACCAATCAACGAGGTTTCTAACAACAAACTATACTTCTTACAACTAACAGGAAAAAGACAACTATCAAGCACTTTGCGAGTGATAAAAAAGTGTGTTTCACCTGACTAAACCAAAATAGATACAAAGAAAGAAGAAGACAAATCAAAATGAAATAACTCCATCTAACCGGTCACTACTCGTAGGTTGACCACCACCTCCAAGTGACTTATAGCATAGAATCTAGTTGTTGCATGTTGTCACCCCCATCCTCTGCTTCCTTGAGTAGACGATCCAACCAACGACGCATGACCACATTCTCAACCTCTTACACTGTTGTTTTACTATCTCTGAGAGCCCTGCTAATTCTACCTTGGTTGTTGAGTCACCTCGTCGTCCCTCATTGAACACTCCCACTTCAGATGTCTTGTTTGCCCACACTTGTAGCAAACTTGAGAATGAAACTATAGCCTAGACGGCCCCGTCACCGACACTGACGTGGTGCTATGAGCTCCAGCAGGTGGAAAGATACGACCTCTACCTCTACTCAGTGACCACTGCGTCAGAGCACTGAACCTCTATGACGCTGGCAGTGCTAAAAACCTCAACTTCTTAAAGCCTCCTGACAATTGCCTCTGGAACTGTGCAGACCTCTTCCTGGCACTCGTCTCCCATTTTTCTATCACAAATCACTCTATCCTCTGAACAGACTCTACAAATGTGGCAAACCTTTCTCGATTCTCTAAAGTCACCGCTGGGGTAGACAACTCATCGTTCAACCCCTTCTCAAAATGGCGAATCTACTCGTCCTCCATAGTAGCCATGTGAGGACAGAACCGAAGAAGCTCCATAAACTTGGCCTTGTACTCATTGATAGACATAGGTCCCTAGTGGGTCCACTCAAATAGACTGATCTTCTCATGCCTAGTTCCTTGCACCCCCTCCTGGTGCACCGACACTACTCTCAACAGTGTGTTCTTCATGCTACCCAGACATCTTTAGGCTTTTCTACTACTTCTGCATAAGTAGAAATCACTATAAGACAAACTAGAGGATATAAGAACAGACACAAACCCTAGTCCTAGGTCCTTGTAGACTCAGCAAACCTAAAGTTCTGATACCAACCAAGCTTGTGACGCCCCATGTCACAAACCACAAGATAACTCAAAACTAATTGCAAAAACAAACTTAACAAACAGATTACCTAAAAATACTAGAAATTAAAACCATTTTCATCAAAATCCAAAACAACATATGAGCCCTTTCATGCCCCAAGGTACTTACCACATATGCCATCAACCTATTACAAGAAAACTTGTCCCAGTTATATATACATATACACTGTACCCATACATAAAAAAGACATACAAGCCAACCCACGTGTTGAAACACATCTACAAAACACACCCAAAACAATCCCAAAGATATGAGTGTATATGTATGACTCTAGAACTCTAACAACAAAGGGACCACCAACAATAATTTCAACTTTGTCAGCTACTGTCCTTCTTACTACTGCTCAACCTCTGTTACACAATGTCTACCTCCTCGTGCATGCCCACCTTGTTGGCTAAATTGGACATTATTACAATCCCTTTGTTTCGATGATGACAAACATTTCATTCTTGTGGATCTAACATGCTACTTGAGTGTTGTAGGAATTAGGTGGATGACAAAAAACTTGGAAGATCTATATGCTCAAATTGCTTTAATTCATGATTGTAATCAAATGTAAAAACTTGTACAAGTATATAATGTACAAGTACTTAGATATCATGTAAATCAAGCATTTAGATCTTCCCTAGTCAATCAAAACACTTAGATAGGTCATCCCCTACAATAGTGTCACAACTGCACACTCATACACACACTTAGTACTTAGTTTAAAACATTGAAATAGAGTCATTCTCAGTCGACAAACTTCTCGACCGAGACACTCTCGGTCGACAAACTCTTCGACCGAGAATGACCCAGGTAGCCGTTAGACACAACAGACAAAGTAGTTGGGAGTTGGATCAGAACGTTGTAAACACTTGCTCCAGAACATCCCTCGGTTGACAAATCCTCGACCGAGAAGGACTCTCGATCGACAATTTGCCGACCGAGAAGAGTTCTGGCTGCACTTTTGAGAGTTAATTAACTAGCCGTTGCTAAAGCAACTAATGGATACCTAACGACTAGTTAAGCACTTAAAACCCCCTAGAAAGTGTCTAGAACGTCCTTAAGCATCCATAGGCCATTCCTATAAATAGGACAAGCCATAGGACACCCAAAGTACACTTGTGCTACACTTGAGAAAAATACTTGCAATTGGCTATTCATTCTTGTAAGCAATAGAGCAATTCCAACATTGGCTATTCATTCCCATTGCTCCAATTTTGTGTCCTATAGGCTAGCATCTCCTACCCACTATACCAACACTTCCATATACATTGGTTAGGAGATTAAAACACTTGTTATAGGAAACCAAGCCTTGTGCTACAACGGTATTGTAATTTCTATTTTTCCTTCTTGTTCTTTTATATCCTTTGTACTCTCCTTGCTACTCCTGGGGTTGGAGGATGTGGATTGGAGAGGGTTTGACTTCTCAGGTGGAGAAGGGTCTTCTCAGTGGAGAAGGTGGACTTTGGACTACTTCAAGAAGGCTGTCTCAATGGGAAGCTACTTCAAGAGGAAGGCTACTTCAAGGGGGAGCTTGAGGTTACTTCAAGGAAGGCTGCTTTGAGGTTGGTGAGACTACTTCTAGGTGAAGGTTGTCCGAAGGGTTTGGTGAAAGTGTTGTAATTTTATGTAACATCCTTGCGAGGTAATAAAATTAAATACTTTCAAAATCCCGATTGGGTAAGAAACCAGGTAGTGGATTGACTGCCTTAGTATTTACTAAGGTTGGAACCACTCTAAATCCTTGTCCCCTTGTCCAATATTTTGGTGGTTTCTTGCTTTGGTTGAATTATTATTAAAATATCCATAAAACCCTATTCACCCCCATGTAGTGGTTTTTCAATTGGTATCAGAGCAGGCTTCAAGGATCTCTAATCGAGTCTTGAAGAATGAAGGGTGGTGGTGTCTACAACCGCAAGCAAAGGAAAAGCATGGACCAATCTTCAACAAGTTGCAATTGGTGCTTAGGAACAAGGCACACGACACCTAGCTGTTAATGGAGGTCAAAGAAGGAAGATGTGCATAAAGAATGCCTTATTGCTACAATAAGTGAAGAAGAAGAAGAAGAAGAGGTAAGCCTTTTTGATTTACCTAAAGAAGAGATAATTGCTAGTTTTGAAGAGACACATAATAAGTATATTGAGTGCAAGAAGAAGTTAAAGAAATCTAATAAAGCAAATGATGAGTTGCATGCCAAACTTCTTGCTCTCACATCTGAAAATGAAGATCTCAAAAAGGCTATTGAAGATCATGATATTAAGCTAAAATCAATAGAAGCAAATTGCAATCTTCTATCCCTAGAAAAGATAAATTTGCAAACTCACGTAAATGATCTTCAAAAACAACCTGTTTTGTGTACACATCTAGATTATGATATTATTGTAAAAGAAAGAGATTCTTTATTATCAAACTTAGATCAAGCAAAGTTAGATATCAAGAAGAGAATGGATGAGATTGTTAAGTTGCAACAAGAAGTTAGTAGTTTCAGTAACAATGATATCCTTGATAAAATCTTAAATGATTCTTATCGTCAAGTTGGAAGGAGAGGACTAGGTTATAAGCCTAAAGGAAATCTTATCAAAAACCTAGTTGGAGAAAGACACAAGTGCTAAAGACACAATCTATGTATGTACCTAGAGGCAAATACACATATGTACCCAAGAACAACCTAGAACAAAATCATAGAAAGAGACATGAGGTTGATTCTATATGTTGCCATTATTGTTTACGTCTTGGATATTACTCTTTTTCATGCCCATACAAGAAAAGGAATGATGATCTAGTTTGGGTTCCTAAAACTTAGAAGTTTGAATTTGACTAGTTGAGATTTGACCTAAAATGTTACTTTGATATACAAATGTCATATCTCAACAAAATTGAGCTTTAACTTTCATATTCTTGTATCTTGTTTGGAAATAATCTCTGGAAAATAGTACAGAAACATTCTCGGTCGAGAAACTGTTCGACTGAGAACACTGTCGGTCGAGAAGTAGTCGACCGAGTAGGTTACTATTTTGAAGTTTGCAACAAATTTGATAAAACCTGTACAAACAGCAACATTCTCGGTCGAGAAAAACGTCGACCGAGATAAATTCGGTTGACAAACAGTTCGACCGAATCAAGTTATGTTGAACCTGTTTTCAATTAATCTAGTTTGCTATCGATTTGTTATTAATGATTGATTTAATGCGCAAATCAAGAATAAATCTTGGAGACCATCTTTGAAACAAGACATATTGATCTTTTTGCATCATGAATTAAGGTATAACATTATGAATATGAAATCCTTAAACATATTGCAAAAGTGTTATATGAAGACTGATTTTGAACAAACCTTATTCATTGATTGAAAAAGTTTATTAAGCATGTTCATTTACATGGTTTGTCTTAAAATTGAAAACTTATGAACTTGAATGATAATATTTTGGTTTATTCTCTACATGGTTTGGCTTAAAACTGAAAAATTATGAACTATGTTGGTTTAATCAAGGAAATTACTATTTTATCATAATCCACATGGTTTTTCCTAAGTATTCCTGGTCTATCTATAAAGAACCATGTGTATTGAAATAAATGATCATAATAATCGTATGTATATGTTTCTATCTTGATCATTGTATTGTGGATATACTTCTACTGTTCTATCATAATTATTGTGCCATGATCATTGTGTTTCATTGGTTTGTCTAAAATAATCTTTGATCCATATATACAAACCATGAATGGATATTTTTTTTATCATTGTGATTCAGCTCATATGAAGATGCCATTTTGTATAAACAATAAAACTTCATGGCACAAATGCATTTTAAATTGAAAATCTGTAGAAATTATACTTCACATATAAGTGTTCAAATTGGAAATCTGCAGAAATTGCCTCTTGGTTGAAATCAAGTTTGACCAAGGGGCGCTATAGTCGAAGTCAAGGTTGACCTAAAATAAGCTTGATAAAATGCTTATTTGTACATCATTTTACTGCACTTAATCTTAGTATATTGAAAACAAAATTTTTAGTGCATAACTTTTTATGATCTAATATTTATTGTGACCTTCGAATCCTTAAAACATCTTGATTATAAGATTAAGGGGGAGCTCACAAAAACTATCTTGACTATAATATTAAGAAGGAGCTTACAAAATTTTGAGAACGTCATAAAGAAAAGATGAAACATGTTATGACCTTAGTATTTTTAATATTGGTTATGAAAATAAAGGAATATAAATTTCATGAATATGATATATCTTGTTCTTAACGGAATTCTCTAAACAAATCAGGGCTTAACATCCCGTGCATTTGGTTAGAGATACTTTTCATGTACTCTACTATTAGCTTAAAAGGTTCTTATGTCATTTTCAGGGCTTAACATCCCTTGCAAAATGGATGAGAAATCAATATGTATCCATCATGAGCTTAAGGGAATCTCATATCATTTTCAGGGCTTAACATCCTGTGTAAAATGGATGAGAAATCAAAATACATATGCCATAGATCTAAAAGGATCTCATATCATTTCAAGGCTTTACATCCTTTGCAAATGATTGAGAAACAAATTGTGGCTAAATTCAACAATAAATTAATCCCTATTTTTAAAACTGGATATCTTAGTTAGGGGGAGCATAGCATAAAATTAAGGGGGAGAAATAAAATTCATACAAAATGATTTTTTGGGATGTCTTTTTGAAATGACAAAGGGGGAGAAATAATATAAACCAAAAATATAAAGTAAAATGAGTTTCATAAAACTCGGGCCAGTACACACTTGCAAAACAAGAGAATGGCTATAAAGGTAAACTTCAGGTATGAAACTCAGATGATTTATATTTCCTTATGTTATATTTAGGAAATGTTTGTCATCTTCAAAATGGGGGAGATTGTTGGCTAAATTGGACATTATTACAATCCCTTTGTTTCGATGATGACAAACATTTCATTCTTGTGGATCTAACGTGCTACTTGAGTGTTGCAGGAATTAGGTGGATGACAAACAACTTGGAAGATCTATATGCTCAAATTGCTTTAATTCATGATTGTAATTAAATGTAAAAATGTGTACAAGTATATAATGTACAAGTACTTAGATATCATGTAAATCAAGCGTTTAGATATTCCCTAGTCAATCACAACACTTAGATAGGTCATCCCCTACAATAGTGTCACAACAAAACACTCATACACACACTTAGTACTTAGTTTCAAACATTGAAACAGAGTCATTCTCGGTCAACAAACTTCTCGACCGAGACACTCTAAGTCGACAAACTCTTCGACCGAGAATGACCCAGGTAGCCGTTAGACACAACAGACAAAGTAGTTTGGAGTTGGATCAGAACGTTGTAAACACTTGCTCCAGAACGTCCCTCAGTTGACAAATCCTCGACCGAGAAGGACTCTCGATCGACAATTTGTCGACCGAGAAGAGTTCTGTCTGCACTTTCGAGAGTTAATTAACTAGCCGTTGCTAAAGCAACTAATGGATAACTAACAGCTAGTTAAGCACTTAGAACCCCCTAGAAAGTGTCTAGAACGTCCTTAAGCATCCATACGCCATTCCTATAAATAGGAAAAGCCATAGGACACCCAAAGTACACTTGTGCTACACTTGAGCAAAATACTTGCAATTGGCTATTCATTCTTGTAAGCAATAGAACAATTCAAACATTGGCTATTCATTCCTATTGCTCCAATTTTGTGTCCTATAGGCTAGCATCTCCTACCCACTATACCAACACTTCCATATACATTGGTTAGGATATTAAAATGCTTGATATAGGAAATAAAGCCTTGTGCTACAACGATATTATAATTTCTATATTTCCTTCTTGTTCTTTTATATCCTTTGTACTCTCCTTGCTACTCCTAGGGTTGGAGGCTGCGGATTGGAGAGGGTTTGACTTCTTAGGTGGAGAAGGGTCTTCTCGGTGGAGAAGTTGGACTTTGGACTACTTCAAGAAGGCTATCTCAATGGGAAGCTACTTCAAGAGGAAGGCTACTTCAAGGGGGATCTTGAGGTTACTTCAAGGAAGGATGCTTCGAGATTGGTGAGACTACTTCTAGGTGAAGGTTGTCCGAAGGGTTTGGTGAAAGTGTTGTAATTTTATGTAACATCCTTGCGAGGTAATAAAATTAAATACTTTCAAAATCCTGGTTGGGTAAGCAACCGGGTAGTGGATTGACTGCCTTAGTATTTACTAAGGTTGGAACCACTCTAAATCCGTGTCCCCTTGTCCAATATTTTTGTGGTTGCTTGCTTTGGTTGAATTATTATTAAAATATCCATAAAACCCTATTCACCCCCTCTAGTGTTTTTTCACACCTAAAAAGATGTGGGGAACCCACAGGGTGAGATTCCAAATCTCAGCGAGAGATATAACTCTACACCAACACTATTATTAGCACAGGTAGGATGATTAAAGAACAACGATAAAGCTACAATTATGATAAGCAGGTAATCAACACTAACAAAATAAGTAATTTCCATTAGATTATAAAACATCTTATCATCATAAAAGGATTATGAAGAACTTGTATATTCACTACCAACTATACTGTACAAAAGCAAGCAAGGCCTCATCCAATATTCCTACATTTGATCCTATGCAAGTATGCTACATGGCTGATTATGCATTTTATTATGCCCTGAGGATTTGAGTCGTACCACCCAAATCCAACCGACCACTATTAAGTCAAAATTGGTGCCATACAAGGTCTATGGAAGAGATGGAATCCAAGATTTCACCCCCTCGGTCAGTATGAGTGAACATGTAGTGACATCATCAGTCAAACTGTTACCAGCGACATATAGAGCCCGCCTTGGTACAAGTCACGATGCTAGTGAAATTGAGCTACGACCCATAGCAACACTCCTACCAGGGTATGGCCCACAACCAATCATGTATCACATCACTGAGCTATGGTCCAAAGCTGCACTCCTACCTGAGTATGGCCCATAGCCAATCCTATATCACATATCACTAGGAGACTATATCACATGGTTGTCTCATATATCTTGGATGTAAGGGGATATTCGTCCTTACCCTCAAATATTCAAAAATATGTGCTCTGAGTTCAACTCGTTTCACCATTCAACAAGTGCTGACACTGAATGGATCTATGATACAGAGCAAAGCTACATAATTAGGTTCCATTCAATTAGTTAGGTAATTTAAGTGTCTTTTAGAATCAATCAAGTTACAACGTATAAAATCATAACAAATTCTACAAAAATAAGGGCATAATAATCTTCCAGCAGATATTACATATAGGGTGTGAACTTGTCACACTATCACCACATGATGCATGCATTGTTGCCACTCACAACATTTACAACAAAGCCACATGCCATGGGATACCAATCCCTCAAATATATCTATAGGAAACATCCTTTCATGTCAAAACAACAACCATTGTTAGGTCATAATGCCCAACGACCATATTCCTGTATCACTTGTATAATCAGCATTCCTCACAAGGCATATTCAATCATGTCTCACATCATAGCCATCATAGCACACACACTAGATATGATAATCAATTTCCATAACACCTACATGGTTAGAAGATCACAATCAAGAGAGATAATCACATAACATCAGAACCATCCATGGTAATGTTGGATAAATTGGATATTATGATAAATCCCTTTGTTTCAATGATGACAAACATTTCATTCTTATTAATCTAACGAGCTACTTGAGTGTGCAGGACTAAGATGGATGGCAAAGCAACTAGGGAAAATCCACAAGCTAAAATGTTTATATTTTCATGCAATGTAATCAATGTTGTAAAACTTGTACAAATATATAATGTACAAGTACTTAGAATTGCATGTAAATCAAGCGTTAGATTTTCCCTAGCCAAACACCATAGTTAGACATGTCATCCCATTTTATTAGGATCACCTTTGCACACTCACACATATAATTAATGCTTAAATTGAAACCTTGAAATAGGATCATTCTCGGTCGACAAACTCCTCGACCGAGACACTCTCGGTCGACAAACTTCTCGACCGAGAAAGATCCAAAGTAGCCGTTAGACACAACAGACAAGTTAGTTGGCAGTTGAAGAAAGACGTTGCAAATCACTTGTTCCAGAGAGCCTGTCGGTCGACAAAAGTTCAACCGAGTAGGTGTCTTGGTCGACCATTTGTCGACCGAGATAATCTCTGACAGCAACTGCAGAATAAAGTAATTAGCCGTTGTTAAAGCAACAACTTTGTACTTAACGGCTAGTTAAGCACTTAGAAACCCCTAGAAGTTGTCTAGAATGTCCTTAAGCATACTTAGGCCATTCCTATAAATAGGACAAGCCATAGGACACTAGAATTCACTTGTTACACTTGAGAATACACTTGAGCATACTTGAGCAATCTATTGCAAGCAATTTGAGCACTGTGATCGTTGGCATACTTTCTCCTTAGCTCAATTTCGTGTCCTATAGGCTAGATTCTCCTACCCACAACAATCACAAGTTCACACACTTGGCTAGGAGATCTATACGCTTGATCTAGGCATATCAAGCCTTGGGCTTAAAGGATAAGTTGTAATTTCCTTTTTCTTTCTTGTTCCTTTTTATCTTTTGTACTCTCCTTGCTACTCCTAGGGTTGGAGGCTGCGGATTGGAGAGGGTTGACTTCTCAGGTGGAGAAGGGGACTTCAAGCTACTTCAAGAAGGCTATCGCAAGGGAAGCTACTTCAGAAGGCTGGTGCAACGGGAGTTGGTGCATCTACTTCAAGGGAAGGCTGCTTCAAGGTTGGCGATTACTTCTAGGTGAAGGCTGCTTGAAGGGTTTAGGAAAAGAGATTGTATTTTATGTAAATTCCTTGCGAGGTAATAAAATAAATTTCTTTTCAAATCCCGGTTGGGTAAGCAATCGGGTAGTGGATTGACGGCTATAGTATTTGCTATAGTTGGAACCACTCTAAACCTTGTGTCTCCTTGTCCAATATTTTCATTGTGGTTGTTTGAGTTCAATAATTGTTAAATTATCTATAAAACTCTATTCACCCCCCCTCTAGTAGTTTTCAATTGGTATCAGAGCAGGCTTCAAGGAACCCTAACCAGGTCTTGAAGAATGGAGGGAAATGGTGAAAAGTGCTTGGACGAAACCACTACATGCTGCAATTGGTGTTTAGGAACAAACCACAAAACAACCGGATGCCCATGGAGATCAAAGGAAGAGGATAAGCACAAAGAATGCTTTATTGCTACAACTAGTGAAGAAGAAGAAGAAGAGGTAAGTCTTTTTGATTTATCTAAAGAAGAACTAGTTGCTATTATTGAAGAAACACATAATAAATATGTTGAGTGCAAAAAGAAATTAAAGAAATCAAATAAGGAAAATGATGATCTAAATGTTAAACTTCTTGCTCTTGCATCTGAAAATGAGGATCTTAAAGAGGGAAATAAATTTTCTGATCTTAAGTTAAAATCTATGGAAGCCGATTGCAAGCTCCTTTCTGTTGAAAATTCAAACTTACAGACTCAAGTAAACGATCTTCAAAAACAACCATTATTGTGCACCCATATAGATTATGACACTATTGTTAAAGAAAGAAATTTATTGTCATCCAATCTAGACCAAGCAAAAATATACATTAAGAAAAGAATGGATGAGATTGCCAAGCTACAACAACAAGTTCGTAGTTTAAATAACCATGGCATTCTTGATCAAATTCTAGATAATCCCTATCAACAAATTGGGAGAAGGGGACTAGGTTACAAGCCTAAAGGAAAATCTCATCAACAACCTAGTCAGAGAAAGTCACAAACCCAATCTATATATGTACCTAAAAGGACATCCTCACCCAATGACAACATAGGATACAACCATAGAAAAAGATATGAAGTTGACTCAATATGTTGTCATTACTGTTTGCGCCTTGGTCACTATTCATTTTCATGTCCTTATAAGAGAAAAGATGTAGAGTTAGTTTGGGTTCCAAAACCTCCAAACTAAATGAACAAAATCAAAGTTGAGATATGACCAATGACATTAGTTGCATATTTCTATGTCTATCTCAACTCAACATAATGGGATAATAAATTAATTCAAGTTTTTAAACATCTAACTTGGATATATACAAAATCTTTCAAATTGCAAAAATAAAATTTTGCCTTACTCATAGCTAAATTGTTAATAAAGATTTGGATACAATTAGTTGGGATTTGATCTAAAAGTTCCTTTGATGTTCATAAAGTCTATCTCAACTAAACTGAGTCTTCAAATTGTTTAATTGAGTAAATAACCATTCATGATTTACTTATAAACAATTACTGAAAATGGTTCTGAAAACAATACAGAAACCTGATCGGTCGAGAAATCTTCGACCGAGCAGTCAGTCGGTCGAGAAATCTTCGGCCGAGCAGGTTACTGATGTCAGTCTGAAATAAGTCTGTTGAATAATTCTACAAAGGATCAATGTGCTATCTATTTGCTGTTAATAACTATTTTACATGCACAAATTATGGAAATCATCTTTGGAACACTTATATGAGATCATTTTTATCTATGAATCATATTTGATTTAAGTTAAGGGAAAATTACTGTTTTCATGGTAACCCTTGGAATATCTATACATGAACCATGTGTGTATTGAAATTTGTTTTAAATGATCATAATTATTGCATTTATATGCTGATCATTGTATATACTTCAAGAAGGCTATCGCAACGGGAAGCTACTTCAAGAAGGTTATTGCAACGGGAAGCTACTTCAGGAGGAAGGCTGCTTCAAGGTTGGTGCAATTGCTTCTAGGTGAAGGCTGCTTCAAGGTTGGTGCGATTACTTCGAGGTGAAGGCTGCTTGAAGGGTTTAGGGAGAGAATTGTAATTTTATGTAAAGTCCTTGCGAGGTAATAAAATTAAATTCTTTCCAAATCCCGGTTGGGTAAGCAACCGGGTAGTGGACTGACTGCCTTAGTATTTGCTAAGGTAGGAACCACTCTAAATCCTTGTCCCCTTGTCCAATATTTTTGTGATTGGTTGTTTGAGTTAAATAATTACAAATATAAATGAAATTAATATTAGTTTGTTCCCTAGATGATTCAAAGTCTAAGTCAAATAAAAAGAAAATTCCTATTTTCATATAATTTTTCGTAAAAATATTTTATGGTCTATTCATATACTAATTATAATGGAATTATCATTGTATGCTTTATACCATGCTTTCATCATTGGGTGCGCATAGAAAATTGTATGCAAACAAGCAAAATAACTTATTAGTCATATGTTATTGCTTGCAACCAAATCTCTAATTCAGTATCTTTGAAATAATTAAATTGTGTCTCCAATTAAGTAGTA
Source organism: Alisma plantago-aquatica (assembly GCA_963693085.1). NCBI lineage: Eukaryota > Viridiplantae > Streptophyta > Magnoliopsida > Alismatales > Alismataceae > Alisma > Alisma plantago-aquatica. Next base: position 1,794,936,605 of record OY856409.1, read on the forward strand.
TGCTTCAACTTGATATTTAAATTTTATGCAGATATTAGACTCAATATATTCAATCTGAAAAATCTGCAAAATTTGCCTCTTGGTCAAAATAAAACTTGACTAAGGGGCGCTATGGTCGTAGTCAAGGGCGACCTAAAATAAGCTTCGACAAAAATTGCTTATTTGGATATCATTTTATTGTAATTAATCTTAGAAGCCTTAAATTATTTCAAAAATAAGAAAACAATATTACTCCCTTAGAATATCCATATATATGCTCTACAAAAATGATCTACCATTTGCATTTAAAAATCAGCTTTAAAAGTTGTACTCAGTAAGTCTGTCGGTCGACGAATTCGTCGACCGAGAACCTCTCAGTCAGCCCATCTCTCTCGACCGACAAATACTAAACAGACTTAATATCGGACGAACTGTCGGTCGACAAATGCTCGACCGAGACAACGTCGGTCGACAAGTGCTCGACCGAGAAATAGCCGTTGGATACGACCGTTGTAAACCGACCGTTATGACCGTTTTTGACCGTTGGAGAACCAAGTGGCGCATCTGCAACTCGACCGTTGCGGACGCTCGGTCGACGAATCGTCGACCGACCAGGTCGCTGGAATGCTATAAATAGGAGCAAAAACGAGTCACTTACTCACACTTACATTTCCTTGCCTCCATAGTCCATCTCTAGTGCATTTTCGTGCAAACCTTCAGCATTCTTATCCTTCAATCTTCTTTGCTTCTTCTCCACACTCAAGAAACACAAATGGCCTCATCCTCAGCTGCCCGTGGGAAGAAGAAAGTCGCCGGAAGAAAAGGAAGAGAAGCTTGGGAAGCCACTCCGCCACTGACGATCATCAACGACATCGCCTTCGTCGACGGAGATGCTGGAGATCGATATCTACGGCTTTCCTCTAAAGCTCCTCTTCCCCGACGCCCGGTCAAAGCTATGGACTTCATCAACATAGTCGATCTAGAGAATCTCCTTGAAGTGTAAAAACTGAAGGACTTCATCAATCCTTCTTTTCCTTTCTATTCCATTAAGGTAGTCAACGAATTCTATGCCAATCTCTTATCCCACACCGAAAATAAAACCACATTCTTTTACACCATGGTCAATGGGCATAGTTTTAAATTTACCGAAGGGGATATTCTTGATATGCTAGAAATTGATATAGATGAATACCAAGATTTCCTTGACCTTATCACCGGCAATCCACTAAATTTATTATCCCATGATGACCACTCCACTAGCCTTAGTGATATAAAAAGAGTCATATTTCAAACCAATACCACTTGTCATGAAGATAGGGGAACCTATTATGCAATAAATCTGAAACCTGCATGTAGGATAGTAAACCTCATTGTTTCCACAAACATACATCTAAGAGCCAATAAATCTGAGGTCCCTATTTTCCGCATGTATCTAATTTATGCTATCATAAAAGAAATTCCTATAAACTTCATTCGCATAATACTTAAAAACATGCTTGAGTTTTCTGGCAATCCACCGTATGCCGATTTTGTATGCCAGATCACTCAACATTGTCTTAAGTTACAAATTGAAGATATGGGGTATACATGGGAGCGTAGACCACCAAAGATAAGTAAGAATACCGTAGAGAAGATGGGGATTGACTTTGGTCATAAAAGGGCAAGAGTAGAAGGAGAATCATCACATCAAGATATACCACCACCCCCTCCTCCTACTAACCTTTCCGTTGATCCCATTCAAAATACTCTCACTTATCTTGTCGGCTCCCAATATCATCTTAGTAACCAACTCAACTATACCCACCATGCCATGACATAGTTAAATCAAAGAATGCAAAATCTTTCTCCGAGCCAAACCGATGAATATCCGCATTCCTTAAATCCTGGCATGCTCAACCCATTTAACCCTTCATACAACTACTATCAAACTCCACCTCCACCATCAATGGATCTTGCACATACTCAATTTTCCTCCATGCAATTGCAAGATATAGCTGCTCACTTCCGATTTGACCGAGTTCCCACATTTCTGGAAGCATATGCGTTAACTGCGACAGGTGCTTTGGATTGGCAAACTCTGGTCAAATATTATGGAACCGAGCCATTCCTTGGGAAAGATCCGGACATCGATACAATTCTAAAATCTTTCCAGTGAAGTGTTGAAGTTGTACTAGTTGTAATGACAATGATTGTAATAAATTGGTCATTTCTATATGATTGTAATATTTTCCATGCTATTGAATGAAGTTTGCCATCTTTGCTTGATTCAAATGGTTATTTTTTTTTGGCATATGAGACATCTTCAAAAATATGGATTATAAGTTCATTATTGTAGAACATAACAAATAAGGGGAGTAATAATTAAAACAGGCAACTATTAAAATTGTGGCTAAATTGACAAATTCTCCAGAAACATTCTCGGTCGAGCAACTAGTCGACCGAGAACACTGTCGGTCGAGCAATTGTCGACCGACCGGGTTTCTGTTTTCCAGACTGACATAAATTGCATACATCTTTGTTAAATCATGGAGATCATCTACAACATTTTATAGTATTTGCTTAGTACTCAAACTTTCATTTGAGATATCTATCTAAGGGGGAGCAAAGCATAAGACTAAGGGGGAGATCATAAAAACAACTTTGACCATTTGATTGAAGAAGCTTACAAAAACATTGTAACCACCATGTGTAGCTGGAAATTTTTCATTGATTATAAAGAACTTTATGAATTATGGTATCTTGGTACTTGAAGGATTCTCATTTAATTTAGGGCTTAACATTCTTTGATAAATGAGAAATAAATATACATTCATCATACGCTTAAGGGAATCTCATTTCATTTCAAGGCTTAACATCCTTTGCAAATGATTGAGAAACAAATTGTGGATAAATTAGACAAAAATTCATGTTTCTAATAGGATATCTATTTAAGGGGAAGCATAATATTAAGGGGGAGAAGAAAAATACAATATTCAACTTGGATATCTTTTTGAAATGACAAAGGGGGAGAAAGAATATAAAAATCAAAAATATAAATGAGTTTCATAACATCTTGGCCAACACTCACTTGCAAAACATAGATGGCTACAAAAGGTAATTTTCAGGTATGAAACTCACATGCTTTATATTTACTTCTTTCATATTTAGGAAATGTTTGTCATCTTCAAAAAGGGGGAGATTGTTGGATAAATTGGATATTATGATAAATCCCTTTGTTTCGATGATGACAAACATTTCATTCTTATTAATCTAACGAGCTACTTGAGTGTGCAGGACTAAGATGGATGGCAAAGCAACTAGGGAAAATCCACAAGCTAAAATGTTTATATTTTCATGCAATGTAATCAATGTTGTAAAACTTGTACAAATATATAATGTACAAGTACTTAGAATTGCATGTAAATCAAGCGTTAGATTTTCCCTAGCCAAACACCATAGTTAGACATGTCATCCCATTTTATTAGGATCACCTTTGCACACTCACACATATAATTAATGCTTAAATTGAAACCTTGAAACAGGATCATTCTCGGTCGACAAACTCCTCGACCGAGACACTCTCGGTCGACAAACTTCTCGACCGAGAAAGATCCAAAGTAGCCGTTAGACACAACAGACAAGTTAGTTGGCAGTTGAAGAAAGACGTTGCAAATCACTTGTTCCAGAGAGCCTGTCGGTCGACAAAAGTTCGACCGAGTAGGTGTCTCGGTCGACCATTTGTCGACCGAGATAATCTCTGACAGCAACTGCAGAATAAAGTAATTAGCCGTTGTTAAAGCAACAACTTTGTACCTAACGGCTAGTTAAGCACTTAGAAACCCCTAGAAGTTGTCTAGAACGTCCTTAAGCATACTTAGGCCATTCCTATAAATAGGACAAGCCATAGGACACTAGAATTCACTTGTTACACTTGAGAATACACTTGAGCATACTTGAGCAATCTATTGCAAGCAATTTGAGCACTGTGATCGTTGGCATACTTTCTCCTTAGCTCAATTTCGTGTCCTATAGGCTAGATTCTCCTACCCACAGCAATCACAAGTTCACACACTTGGCTAGGAGATCTATACGCTTGATCTAGGCATATCAAGCCTTGGGCTTAAAGGATAAGTTGTAATTTCCTTTTTCTTTCTTGTTCCTTTTTATCTTTTGTACTCTCCTTGCTACTCCTAGGGTTGGAGGCTGCGGATTGGAGAGGGTTGACTTCTCAGGTGGAGAAGGGGACTTCAAGCTACTTCAAGAAGGCTATCGCAAGGGAAGCTACTTCAGAAGGCTGGTGCAACGGGAGTTGGTGCATCTACTTCAAGGGAAGGATGCTTCAAGGTTGGCGATTACTTCTAGGTGAAGGCTGCTTGAAGGGTTTAGGAAAAGAGATTGTATTTTATGTAAATTCCTTGCGAGGTAATAAAATAAATTTCTTTTCAAATCCCGGTTGGGTAAGCAACCGGGTAGTGGATTGACGGCTATAGTATTTGCTATAGTTGGAACCACTCTAAACCTTGTGTCTCCTTGTCCAATATTTTCATTGTGGTTGTTTGAGTTCAATAATTGTTAAATTATCTATAAAACTCTATTCACCCCCACTCTAGTAGTTTTCAGGTAAGGATGTAGCAAGACTTGTTCACTTTTAGAGTTTAGGGTTTCCACTTTTGCCGATTAGGGTCCACAAGGTTAGGGTCAACCAACCACCCTAAAACCACCACCCTCCACCATCATGGAGTGTGTTAGGATTAAGAAACATAACTAGAGAATATTGGAGATCAAACAAAATGGCATGACACATGATTAACATTAGATGTCCATATATGTTTCATAACCACCTACCACCACCACATGTTAACCACGTAGGCACATAGGCTACGACCACCCTCCATAGTATGTCATGATTACGACATACACCATGAGTATCTCGACCTTCACTCCCTCACCATATCATGACTACCTCCTACATGTCACGCCTATGACATTAGGGTTAGGGTTTCTCTTCACCCCGTCAACCATGTGTCATGACCAAGCTCCTCAACCACCACTATGTCACAACCGTGACACCTCAACACCACCATGTCGCGACCGCAGTGTCCCCTAATCATGACCACCACTCCAAGGGCTGTCTCCACCAAGCTAATGCAAGAAACTAAGAGTTTCAAGGATGCTGAGATATGTAGGTCTCAACCCAACGCCACTAGGTCAAACATCACCACAAGAAGGGACATCTCGACCAAAGGCAACTAGGTTGCAGCCATCTTAATGGGCTATGTCGCGACCATGACGCCCATACCCATGTCTCAACCACCAAACCTCCTAGGTCATGACCGCACCAAGGGTAAACATCTAGGTCACCAAAACATGCCCAAAACTAAGCAAGAACCATGATCATCATGAAAGGAGACTCAAGCAAGCTGATCTACACAAACCCCAAGGCAAAGGTCCAAGAAAATCATGACTAAAGGAAGAGAAACCATATCCAAGATGACAAAAACCAAAAATAACCTCTCACTTACTTCTTGGTATACAAACAACAAGCATGAGGATTAGATCAAGGGTCAAACATGGGGAAGAAACTGCATATCATCATCTCTACCCAAAACTGATATAAGAAGATTAGGGTTTCAGATTACTTCCAAACCAAGCATGATAACTCAGCCAAACGAATTCTAGGTTTAAGCTTTATATGATAGCATAATGTAGGAACATCTTAAGAGGTAAAACAAAAACACAACATATCAAAAAGTGCAATAATAGAGAGGGTTTAGTGTTATATAACCTGCCTTAAGAAGATTACCACTAAGTCTCCAAGCTCCAAGATTAAGAGGTCCAAGCACATGATCCAAGGGTTGAAGAAGCTCCACCAAAAGCTCCATAAAGCTCTAAGAATGAGCACTAGAGAAGGGAGGAATAATATGATTGAAAAGAACCACTTTCTTGGAGAGAAGAAGGTTCATATATTAAAGGAGGAGGGAGGTAAGACAAAGGATGAGGTGTCAACAAGATAAGGCTCCAAATAGACACTTGTCCACTAAAAGGACCAACATGCAACCACATAAGGTCCACATGAAAGAGGTGGTGATACTCCATAGGTTGGATCTCAACCATCTAAGCAACCAACCCTATGTCGTGACCATGACAAACCTAGGGTTCCAAGGTTGCGACACACCACAACATCACAACAAGATCATGACACCAAGACCACCCCATGAAGCCTAGGTCAAAAAATACATATCCAACCTCTACCTAGACCCAAGACAACCTTGGTCATAACCACCAAACCAAGAGGGAAGTGTCACGATCACAAAACCCCACAACAGGCCCTAGGCCATGACCTAGGTCAAGGAAAAACAACAAGGTCACAAGGCTAAGGCATACAAACCCTAGAAAACCCTAATCTTTACCAAGGGTGATACTACTTAAAAAAGGGTCAAACAAAGCACCCCAAAGCAACACACTTTCTCTAATAAATCTAGGAGAGAGAACGAACACTCTAGAGGTGGCAAATTGCACATAAACCCCCTATATTGGGTAAATTGCAATTTGCACCAAAACTAGCACAAAAAGCACAAACATCAACCAAACAAACTCAAACTGGAGACATAACCTCTCTAAGCCCTAATAACATCTCAAAAGATTAGAGAAAGGTTATAAACACTTGATCAAACAAAAAAAAATAGGGTTACCCCAAAACTCAAGTCAGGGTCCTTACAAGTCATAAACCCCTAATAAGTATTTTGCCCCCGAAATCCTAAGAGAAAAGAGAGGGGCACTTCCTCTTCATCTATTCCTTAAGCTCCCATGTGGCTTTAGGGATGACAATGGTAGCGATTTTGCACACCCAACTACCAAAACCATTCTGCCCAATATAAAGTGGTGTCTGGTCGTGTCTGTTTCCCATTGTTCGGGTGGCATGGTATATTAAATTTGGAAACCCATGGTTGGAATGGGAATCCATTTTTGGATGTAAATCTACCTACTGCTATTGAATATCTTCCACTCCCATCGTCCACATGTACAAGTATGTGAGCATGACTGTGGGCCTATTGCTTACGACCAAGCTAGGCATGCAGTACAGATTTGTGGCAATTCAGTGACTTATGTCAGGAACCTAGGAACAGAGGAGCGCAGAGACATGTTCTTCCCAAGTGCTACGCCATGATGTAGTTGCACTATAGGTCCATAGTCTAGGTTCTCTAGATGCTGGAGATGTTCGACAAGGCGATATGATGGACGATTATGTCATTGACATTCCATAGGAAATGTGGTGGCTCACCAGAAGTTCACAATTATCTTTGCCTACCTCATACTTCCTAATGGTGGCCCAGGTAATGATACGACCTAAGTCCATGGACATCCAATCGTTCATGCTTCAGATCCACAACATGCACACTTATATTTTTTGCACAGGTTTGTGGGGACAAGGTCGGGTGCAATGGCGTCGACAATTGCATGCTCCGTAAGTATCCTGAAAGTCTATACAAGGTGTGTTGGCCGGCAGACTGAATACAATGTGTGTTCTGGAGTGGCAGCGACAACGTGAACTACAAAAGGGGAGATGCTCTGAGACGATTCTGATGAGAAACCTATAACTTGTGTCCTCTGCTAACCCATGTCATTGCAGCCACCACAACCTGTACTTCTGCAACTTTGACCTCGCCTAAGGAGTGACACACGAGTGGATGCTAGCTGTGACCTGGATCTCAGTCGCAGAGCTACTTGAGCGATGTGGTACCTCTTCTCTTAGAGACGCTACCGCCATCAGTTCTTACAATAGGTGGTGGGGACGACGAGGTTGGGGTGGGTGGAGTAGGTAGATGGCTAGGAGGGAAAGCGTGTGCGACTGCATGAAAATCGGGTTTCCAAAAACCACTTGTTTGCCACCTGGTATTTTTTCCACCCAACCCAACAACCATTCTGGATGGTGGACACCCACAAATGTGGGGCATAGTGGGGTGGTTTGGTTCATATTGTGGGTTATCAGTTTTTATTGCCATCCCTATGTGGCTTCCTCAACACCACAGTGATGCCATATAACCTTCACAAGCACTATGTCCTTCTTCTTCAACTTCTTCACTCTTCTATCAAGGATTAACACTGGGCCTTCAACATAGGACATGTCCTCATCAAGCTCCACCTTCATAGGATGCAACAATAACTATGTATCTGGATGGAACTTCCTCAACATACTCACATGAAACACTAGATGCAACTTGTGCAACTTAGGTGGCAACTCCAACCTGTAGGCCACATTCCCAACACTTGCCACCATAGGGTAAGGTCCCATAAACATAGGAGCCAACTTACCCTTCTTCCAAAACCTCAGAACACCTTTCTAGGGAGAGATTTTAAGATATACCCTATCTCGTACTTTGAACTTCAAGGGGTCTGTAAAGGTTCTCTACATACGACTTCTGTCTATCCTATGTTGCCTTCAACTATTATTGAATCATTTCATCTTTTCTGTCATTTGTTGCACAAGTTGAGGACCAAGAAGCTGGTATTCTCCCGTATCATACCAACACAACGGAGATCTGCAACGTGTCCCATACAATGCCTCATATGGTGCCTTGTTGATCCTTTGCTGATAAATGTTGTTGTAGGCAAACTCTATCAATATGAGATGTATGTCCCAACTACCCAAAAATTGAAGAACACAAGCTCTCAACAAATCCTCCAAGGTCTGAATGGTCTCTCAAACTGACCATCTATTTGTGGGTGAAAGGCAGTGTTGAACCTCAACTGCATACCCAAAGCCATGTGCAGTCGCTCCCAAAAGTGACTTGTGAACTGAGGGCCTCTATCAGACACGATAATTGCTGGAACACCATGCAAACACACTATGTCATCAACATAGATCTGGGCAAGCTTCTCAGTGGTATACGTCATCTTCACAGGAAGAAAATGTGTTGACTTGATCAACTTATCAACAATCACCCATATGGAATCACAACCTTTGGTTGTCCTAGGCAGACCAACCACAAAGTCCATAGTCAAATGAAACCATTTCCACTGAGGTATAAGCAACAGTTGCAATGTCCCTGCAAGCTTTTAATGCTTGACTTTAACATGCTGACACATAACGCATTTCACCACAAACTCAACCACGTCCTTCTTCAAGCCAGGCCACCAATACATATCCTTCAAATTATGATACATCTTGGTGCTACCTGGGTGCATGGCGTACATGGATGAGTGAGCCTCTTCCAACACCATCTTTCTTAGGTAATCAACATTGGGAACCACAATTCTACCACGGTAACAAATCGTCCCATCATATGACTCATGGAAGCCATCACACTTCTCACAACCAAACTCTGATCTAATATGTTGTATCATGGTATCAACCTATTATGCCTCTCTGATTTGCTGTCTCAATGTGGGTGTCACCTTTAATTGTGCTAACAATCCTACTAGCAGAGAAACTTCCAGCTTAACATTCATTTGACGTAGGGAGATCAACTTGTGTCACTTGTAGCACATCAAAGAACTCAATTGGGCTCCACCCATAGGCGAAGACGAAGACTTCCTACTCAATGTATTTTCCACAACATTTGCCTTCCCTAGATGATAATCAATCACGCAGTCATAATCCTTTATTAACTCCATCCACTCATGTTCATCTCCTATTGGGAAAAGATGTACTTCAGGTTCTTATGATCTGTGAATATCTGACACTTATCACCATAAAGGTAGTGCCTCTAAATCTTCAAAGCATGAACTATAACATCTAACTCCATATTGTGGGTCAAGTAATTCTCCTCATGTTTCTTAAGTTGTCGAGAAGTAAAAGAAACCACTTGCTTGTACTACATCAACACACAACCCAAACCATTCCTGGACGCATCACAGACGACTATGTATCCCTTTCCTTGCTCAGGTAAGACCAGAACCAGTGCGCTTGCCAACTTCTCCTTTAACATCTAAAAAGCACACTGACATCTGTTATCCCAAACGAATGACACATCCTTCCTTGTCAACTTGTTAGAGGCAAAGTGATAGCACTAAAGTCCTTGACAAATCTCCTATAATAGCCTGCCAAACAGGGATGGCAATAAAATCTAGGAAACCACAACCCGAACCTAACCAATTCGGTCCGCCCCGCATTTGTGGTTATCCGTTTGCGGAATGGTTCTTGAGTTTGGTGGATGTAAATACCAAGTACAGAGTGGGTGGTTTCCAGAAAAACTAGGAAACCAGAAAACTCGACATTCACATATATTGCACCTCCTCATGACTCCCTGCACCAGCTATAATGATAGCGGCAATGCAAGACTTGATGCATTGTACATGTATTGTACGCCGACCATTAAACTCATCATTAACGAATGGAGGTCTGTGATGGCTCGTCCCCGGAGTACCATGCACACAGCCATGCAGTGAAACCATGTCCGGTGTATGAACACTTGGGACCATCAACTACGTCAAATGTTGCCGTTGAGCTTGATCATCGTCTGTGTGGCAGAGTATGTAAAACTCCGGGCTGCCGGTAGGGTCAAATGTCGTCGTTGAACCTGACCACCATCTACGTCCGGTGGCCGAGTACCCATCGTTGAGCCTGATAGTCGTCGTCTCAAGCGTATGCACATTGGAACCATGGCACAATGCCCAAGTTCACGACAAAACTGCCATAGGAGGGGTAGAGCATGTTTGTACAAATAGGCCTCAAGTACCCCAAGACTAGTGATGGGGCTCTCCGAGTGCTGCCACCTGATGTCCCCAGCGTAGCTCTCGAAGATGCACACCATGTTCTCCCTCACATAGAACCAGCCATCGGCGGCGGAGAACACATCGTCCATGTAGTAAGTGTTTCTTGGATAGTCGTTGAGCAGGACAAGAGGCATCGCCTGCAAGCACGATCGGATGGTTCCATGTACGGCACGAATAGCTCCAACGAGAACCCTTTGTACAGAACACTCCTACTCTGTCTAGTGATAGGGTCGACCGCCTTAGCCTGTGACATGATCACACCGGTGCGCTCGTCGGGTTTCAGGTGGAGCTCCCACCCTTCCCACCGGATCATGTGGCCGTCAATGGAGAAGCTGCGACCTTCCGGCTGCTCTAGTGAGATCGGCTTCACACGGCGCCCCTGCCAGTTAGGTTCCCCTTGGTTCTTCAGGTGGTCGTAGTGGTAGTCTTTCCCGGCGGATTTTGAGATTGGGATCTCCTTACCTACGTCCACGACATCCACGACCTCCATGTTGTCCATGTCGACTAACATAGTCAGGCCCTCGATCAGATGAATATAGAAGTTTGTCGGAACATCACCATGGCGGAGGCCATGCAGGGCGGGAGGGGGTGTCCAGGTCTCCATGCTAAGACGTCTACCTTGTCGGGTTCTAAAAGGGATAGGGAGTGAAACGTGATGGAGGATGGTGAGGAGGAGAAGCCTGAAAAGGAGAGCACCGCCGCACGGGAAAAGATAGTCTCTTGGACTGTGAGAGGGTCCAGCGTGGCATGCACATTTACGTCCGAGAATGGGTTCCCATTCCAACCATGGGTTTCTAGATTCAATAAACCATGCGACCCCGCTGAATGGTAAGCGGACACGACCAAACACCATTCAATAATGGGCAGAGTGGTTTGGTAGTTGGTTATGCGAACCCGCTACCATTGCCATCCCTACTGCCAAACCCAAAAAATTGCGCACTTCTGTCGACGTCTTTGGCTGCTCCCATTCTATAACTGACTCAACCTTCTTAGGATCCACACAAACTCCCTCAACATATATAACATCCCCCAAGAAAGCTACCTCCTTTAACCAAAACTCACACTTACTCTAACCAGAACTCACACTTACTGAACTTGGCATAAAGATGATGTTGCCTCAACACGGTCAATGCGTGATGAAGATGTTGTGCATGCTGCTGATTGTCATGACTATATATCAAGATGTCATCTATAAAGACAATGACAAACTAGTTATGAAATGGCCAGAACACTCTATTCATAAAGTCCATGAATGTTGACGGTGCATTGGTCAGCCCAAACGACATAACCATAAACTCATAGTGACCATACCTCATCCTAAAAGTCGACTTAGGTATGTCATCCTCCTTGATCCTCAACTGGTGATATCATGACCTCAAGTCTACCTTTGAGAACACTGTCACACCACGTAACTGACCAAATAGGTCATTTATCTTTGGCAAGGGATACTTGTTCTTAATCGTCACCTTGTTCAACTATCTATAGTATATGCACAACATCATAGACCCATCCTTCTTCTTTACAACAACACTGGAGTGCCCCATGATGATGTACTCGACCTGATGAAACCTTTGTCAAGCATCTCTTGCAACTGTCTCTTCAACTGTGCCATTTCTGCTGGAGCCATCATGTACGGTGTATGAGCTATCAGTTGCATGTTGAGAACCAGATTGATCTCAAAATCAATCTCTCAGGGTGGGGGAACACCTAGAAACTCCTCAGGATACATGTCCTCAAACTCTATGAAAACTGGTACCTCCTGAATACTAGGACTCCTCACCTCAGTATCTAGTACATGTGCCAAGAATGCCTCACAGCCCTATCTTAATAGCTTCCCTGCCACCATCGCTGTTATCAGACACATTGAAAGAATCTTCCTATCTCCTTGGAAAATCCATGCCTTACCACCATCTACAAACGTCGCCTGCTTGGAGCTACAGTCTAAGGACACTCTATACTTCTCCAAGGTGTCCATTCCAAGGATTACATTGAACCCATGCATGTCAAGTGGTATGAGATCCACTTGAATGTTGTCCCCAGAAAAGGAAAGGACACAAGAAGGACACACCGCCTACAACACTGCAGAACCAACCAAAGAGGTTTCCAAGAACAAACTATCCTTCTTACGACCAACAGGCAAAAGACAACTGTCAAGCACTTTGCGAGTGATAAAAGAGTGTGTTGCACCCGGGTCAACCAAAATAAATACAAAGAAAGAAGAAGACAAATTAGAATGAAATAACTCCATCTGACCTGTCACTACTCGTGGGTTGACCACCACCTCCGTCTGACTCATAGCATAGAATCTAGACATTTCCTGTTGTCGCCCCTATCCTCTGCTTCCTTGAGCAGACAATCTGGCCTGCAACGCTTGGCCACACCCTTGTCCTCATGCATCGATGTTCTACTGTCTCTGAGAGCACTACTGATGTTGCTGAGTCACCTCATCATCCCTCACTGGACACTCCCACTTCAGATGTCCTGTCTGCTCACACTTGTAGCAAACTCGGGTCTCAAAATGTAGCCTAAACGTCCCCATCATTGACACTGATGCGGTGTTGTGAGCTCCAATAGGTGGAAAGATACGACCTCTACCTCTACTCGGTGACCACTGCTGTTGACTTGAGTGTTATACATTGCCCATATTTTGATAATGACTTAACCATTCCATTCCATTCCTATGTATCTTATATATTTGTTCAAGATTGATTTCGGATTTTCGGTACATGAAAAGGATCACATAGATAATAAAAAGCAATATGGTTGAGCTTCAATTTAGCAAATTTGTCACACGTTGTTTATCGGTCAAGTTAGGAACTTGACCAATCCAGTGATGATTTTTTTTGAAGATGACCAATCGGTCGAGTTGCACACTCATAGAACTCGACTGATCGATCAACTAAGCAAAATTAATTTTAACTCATCGGTCGAGTTTCCCAGAATAAACTTCACTAATAGTTTGAAAATTGGTTTTTTCACTTAATGGATCGATCGAGTTATCTTTATTAAAACTTGACTGAATGTAATGTACAAAAAATGCAAAAAAAGTGATTATAACCGTTGAAGAGTTGTTTTGAGGGAGAATAGATCCATTGTAACCTGGAAAATGGCTATATTTTGCCCTTAAGTGATCCCACACTCAAGGGAACATCCCCAACTATAGATAGGACCCCTTGGAGTTCATTCCAAGTTTTCTCATTCATGCTACTCTAAGTCCTTGCTATAGTTGAGTGTGTTGCAACTCCTTGATCCCCTTTCTCTCTCTCATTTACAAAGCATTTTGTGATTAAGAGTAAGTTAGGCTAATTGTAAGAGAGCTACCTTCATGTGCTTGTAAAGATCTCATTCCATTCCATCTTCCCTACCCTCTTTCTCAAATAAGAAAAGGTTGAAGTAAGCTACTCTGAGTGAAGGTGAAGCTATTGCTATTCTTATTCAAGGTTGAAGAAGAGGTGAAGATCTTCTCCAGGAGAAGGAGAAGAGAAAGGCCAAGATTCAAGAAGAGTGGGAAAATTCCTTCAAGGCCAAAGACTTGATGCAAGTGTGGGTAAGTCCTTGTTGAAGGCTGAAGACATCTTGATCAAGTGGGTAAGCCCTTGTGTAGGTGGAAGACTCTTATCTTGAATAGGTAAGTCCTTGGATGTGTGGTGGTCTCCTTGTATCTTTTATGAATGAATATAAGTATACACAGATTGCAAAGTCCTAGAGGTTGGCCTCTCTAGGTAGTGGATTGACTCTCTCCTAGTTTGGAGAGTGGAACCACTCTAAACCACCTTGTCTAAGTTCATGTTTCAATTTCTCTCATCCTTGCTATGCTTTTTCTTAATTAAGACTTCAAATTGCTCTTAAGCTATTAGTTTTGATTGATATAATCTATAGGCATAACTTATCTTGTGAGAATTTTGAATCTCTATTCACCCCCTCTAGAGCCCTAGATCCAACAACTGCATCAGAGCATTGAACCTCTGCGATGCTGGCGGTGCAGAAAACCTTGACTTCTTAAAGCCTCCTAATGACTACCCCTGGAACTATGCAAACCTATTCCTGACACTCGTCTTCCATTTCTCAATCATGGATTTCTCTATCCTCCAAATAGACTCCACAAATGTGGAAAACCTTTCTCAGTTCTCCAAAGTAGCCGTCGGGGTACACAACTCATCATTCAACCCCTTCTCAAAACGGGAAATTTTCTTGTTCTCCATAGCAGCCATGTGAGGATAGAACTGAAGAAGCTCCATAATCTTGGCCTTGTACTCATTGATAGACATAGGTCCCTGCTGGATCCGCTCAAACTGATTTATCTTCTCAGGTATGGTTCCTTGCACCCCCTCCTGGTGTACCGAAATTACTCTCAGCAACATGTTCTTCATGCTCTCTAGACATCTTTAGGCTTTTATGCTTCTTCTGAATAAACAAAAATCCCTATAAGACAGACTGGAGAACACAAGAATAGACACAAACCCTAGTCCTAGGTCCCTATAGACTCAGCGAACCTAAAGCTCTGATACTGACCAAGCTTGTGACACCCCACACCACAAACCACAAGATAACTCAAAACTAACCTTGAAAACAAACATAACAAACAAATTATCAAAAAACACTGGAAATTAAAACCATTTTCATCACAATCCAAAATAGTAAAAAAAACTTTGCATATGGGCCCTTTCATGTCACAAGGTACTTACCATGTATACCATCGGCCTGTTACAAGAAAACCTGTCTCATTTTTATATACATATCCAATATATCCATACATAAAAAGGACATACAAGCAAAACCATGTATCAAAACACGTCTACAAAACACACCCAAAAATCATCCCAAAGACTTGAGTGTACAGGGACAACTCTAGAACTCTAACAACAAAAGGACCACCAATAACACTTCCAACATTGTCAGCTACTGTCCATCTTACTGTTGCTCAACCTATGTTGCATGATGTCTACCTCCTCATGCACGTCCACCTAAAAAGATGTGGGGAACCCACAGGGCGAGATTCCAAATCTCAGTGGGAGATATAACTCTCCACCAACTCTATTATCAACACAGGTAGGATGATTAAAGAACAATAGTAAAGATACAATCATGATAAGTAGGTAATCAACACTAACAAAATAAGCAATTGCCATTAGATTATAAAACATGTTATCATCATAAAAGGAATATGAAGAACATGTATATTCACTAATAACTATACTGTACAAAAGAAATCAAGGCCTCATCCAATTTTCCTATATTTGATCCTATGTAAGTATGATACATGGTTGATTATGTATTTTATTATGCCTTGAGGATTTGAGTCGTACCACCCAAATACAACCAACCACTACTAAGTCAAAATCAGTGCCATACAAGGTCTATGGAAGATCCAAAATCTACGATCTCACCCCCTCTGTCAGTACGAGTGAACTTGCAGTGAAATCATTAGTCAAACTGCTACCAACAACATATAGTCTAGTTGTATAAATCTAGCCCGCCTTAGTATAGGTTACGACGCTAGTAAAACTGGGCTACAACCTGCAACCGTACTCGTACCAGGGTATGGCATGCAACCAATCCTATATCACATGTCACTGAGCTACGGCCGGAATCCGCACCCCTACCAAGGTATGGCCCACATCCAATCATGTATCACATATCACTAGGAGATCAACTTGCAAGGTTTGGTCATATATCATGGACGTAAGGGGATATTTTCCCTCACCCCCGCATATTAAAAAATATGCGCTCTAATTTAAACTCATTTTACCATTCAACAAGTGCTGACACTGAATGGATCTATGGCACAGGGCAAAGCTACATGGTTATATTATACTTGATTAGTTAGGTCATTTAAGTGTCTTTTAGCATCAATCAAGTTACAATGTATAGAATCATAAAAAATTCTACAAAATAAGGGCATAGTACTCTTCCAGTAGATATAACATATAGGGTGTGAACTTGTCACACTATCACTACATGATGCATGTATTGTTTCCACTCACAACATTATCAACAAAGCCACATGCTATGGGATATCAATCCCTCAATTCTATATGTAGGAAACATTCTTTCATGTCAGAATAATAACTACTGTTAGGTCATAAGGCCCAACCACCATATTCCTATATCACATGTATAATCAGCATACCTCACAAGGGCATATTCAATCCCATCTCACATCATAGCCATCATATCACACACACTAGCTATGATAATCAATTTCCACAACACCTGCATGGTTAGAAGATCATAATCAAGAGAGGCAATCACATAACATCAGAACCATCCATGGTAAGGATATAAGCAAGACTTGTTCACTTTTAGCGTTTAGGGTTTCCACTTTTTCCGATTAGGTTCCACAAGGTTAGGGTCAAAAAACCACCCTCCACCATCATGGAGTGTGTTAGGATTAAGCAACATCATTAGAGAGGATTGGAGATCATACAAATAGCATGACACATGATTAACTTTAGATGTTCATATATGTTTCATAACCACCTACCATCACTACATGTTAACCACTTAGGCACATAGGTCGCGACCACTGTCCATAGTATGTCACGGCCGTGACATACACCATTGGTATCTGAACCTTCACTCCCTCACTATATCGCAACCACCTCCTACATTGCACGCTTGCGACATTAGGGTTAGGATTTCTATTCACCCCTTCAACCATGTGTCGTGACCAAGCTCCTCAACCACCTCTATGTCACGACTATGATGCCTCTACACCACCATGTCATGACCACAATGTCCCCTATTATGACCACCACTCCAAGGGCTGTTGCCACCAAGCTAAGGAAAGAAACTAAGAGTTTCAAGGCTGTTGAGCTCCATAGGTCTCAACCCAACGTCACTAGATCAAATATCACCACAAGAAGGGACATCTCGACCAAAGCCAACTAGGTTGTGACCATCTCAATGGGCTATGTCGCGACCATGATGCCCATACCCATGTCTCAACCACCAAACCTCCTAGGTCATGACCACACCAAGCGTAAACACCTAGGTCACCAAAACATGCCCAAAACTAAGCAAGAACCATGATCATCATGAAAGGAGACTCAAGCAAGCCGATCTACACAAACCCTAATGCAAAGGTCCAAGAAAAGCAGGACTAAAGGACGAGAAACCATATCCAAGATGACCAAAAACAAAACTAACCTCTCACTTACTTCTAGGTATGCAAACACCATGCATGGGGACTAGATCAAGGGTCAAACATGGGGAATAAACTCCATATCATCATCTCTACCTGAAACTGATATAAGAAGATTACGGTTTTGGGTTACTTCCAAACCAAGCATGATAACTCTCCAAAACGAATTCTAGGGTTAAACTTCATATTCTAGCATGATGTAGGAATATCTTAAAGAGGGAAAATAGAAACACAACATAACAAGAAGTGCAATAATAAAGAGGGTTTAGTGTTATATAACCTGCCTTAAAGAAGATCACTACCAAGGCTCCAAGCTCCAAGATCAAGAGCTCCAAGCACACGATCCAAGGATTGAAGAAGCTACACTAAGCTCCAAGGACGAGAGCATGAGAGGAGAGGAAGAATATGACTGAAAAGAATCACTTTCATGGAGAGAAGAGGGTTCATATAGCAAAGGAGGAGGAAGGTAAGATAAAGGATGGGGTGTCAACAAGATAGGGCTCTAAAGAGACACTTGTCCACTAAAAGGACCAACATGCAACCACATGTAACCACATAAGGTTCACATGAAAGAGATGGTGATACTCCATAGGTAGGATCTTGACCACCTAAGCAATCAACCCCATGTCATGATTGTGACACACCTAGGGTTCTAAAGTTACAACACACCACAACATCACCACAAGATCGTGACACCAAGACCACCCCATGAAACCTAGATCGAAACACACCTCTCCAACCTATACCTCGACCCAAGACAACCTTGGTCATGACCACCACACCAAGGGGGAAGTGTCATGATTGCGACACCCCACAATAGGCCCTAGGTCACGACCTAGGTCAAGGCAAAACAACAAGGTCACAAGGCTAAGGCATACAAACCCTAGAAAACCCTAATCTCCACTAAGGGTGATACTACTCAACTAAGGGACAAACAAAGTGCCCCAAAGAAACACACTCTCTTTCATGAAGTTAGGAGAGAGAATGAACACTCTAGAGGTGGCAAATTGCACATCAACCCCCTATATTGGGTAAACTACAATTTGTACCAAAACTAGCACAGAAAGCACAAACATCAACCAAACAAGCTCAAACTAAAAACTTTACCTCTCCACAAGCCCTAATCGCATCTCAAAGATTAGAGCAAGGGTCAAAGAACATGATCAAGCCACAACAAATAGGTTACCCCAAAACTCAGGTCAGGGTCCTTACATTACTACTGGGAGAGATAGGAGATGTGAGCATCCTGATCATCAAATCAGTATTGCACATAGCCATACAATTACTTCATGTCTAGGTGCCTCCAAGTGAAGTCCATCTATGCATTGGTATAAGGTGGCTGGGGTGTCTCAACTCTAACAAAGGAAGACTCAGGCTATTCTCTAGTGGTGCTCAACCCCTCATTTCAAAAAGTATATTTCCAATTATCCTTGTTCCTCATAGTAGTCTTGTTTGGATTTAGCAATTTTAGGAAAGTACTATGTTAATGGATATTGTGAGAATATTTTAAATTCTTGGCCTTTGACCAATAAACCAGCAGAAACAAAAAATTCACGATCGACATTAATGCCTCCATTTAAAGGGTCAATAGTAGACAAGTCAAGATTCAAATAAGTTGTAAGTTTGGTTATTATACCACCTATCATTATGTATCCTTTTGTTTCCCACTGAATTTTAGGGATTCTTCTAAGGAAATGGTAGCCTACATTGACATCATAATCATGTAGCATGGCCCACATTAAAAATAAATCAAGTTTACTGACCACTCCTTGAGTTTTTTTCTTACAGAAACACGGGTACTGAAAAGGCAGTGAATATAGCAGAGAATTGAATTGTGAATATGCAACGCCCTAGCAGAAGCATGGTTGAATATAGTTTCCTCCGTAATTTGTTTCTAGTAGGTGTTTGGCTAAAATGTTTCCAGCATGAAAATACTTCCATCATAATCAAAATGCATAAGGTCGCAAAAAACTTTGAAGGTTAACTTGAATGGCTTGTTCATTAATATAAAAACAATTAAACCAAATGGATCCTTCTTCTTATGCATGTCAACCTCAGTTTTAAAAATTATGAGGAATTCATATGTCAATCGATGATAAGTATCAATGGTTAGAAACAACAATAGCCAAGTTTAAGAAAAGTGATGTACTTGTAGGCTTCTTGAAGAAATACAAGGCTTTCTATATCATTTACATCTGCAAACCTAGTTGAGAGTACATGACGAGAAGCATGGCGGTGAAAAGTGACATCTTCTACATTGAGTGTGAAGTGGACCATGGAGATGTAAGATCCAGTGGAAGAAGAAGCATTAGGGCCAGGTCACATGCATTTGCCAATCAGGTTTGTCTTTGGCATGTTCCTAGCTTTTTGAACATGAGTAGAGATGGAAGTATACAATGTGGCCTTTGTTATTCTTCACAACATGGATGGAGTTTGGGAATAGTGTGGACGAAAAAAACACTGGGTGGAGGAGATGGTAACAGATGAAGAAGAAAGGAAGGGTGGCAGCGGCCTGTCCCCTACACCTCATGCGAGAGAGAGATTCGATGATGATGACCGTGGACTGGCAATGGAGGAGTGTGTGCGCTCTAGAGGTTTGGAGGTAGATAAAAATGAGGAGAACATATTTGAGACAGAGTGGCAGTGACAATCTAGAGGTAGCTATATTTACACGACATAGCTTGGTGAAAAAATATGAACCGAAATAGGGCTTCAGAGCCCTAAATCATTTGCAGACATAGCATATGAGGACTCTGCACGGTGTAATCCATATGTGAATTGTTGCCCAATTTAAAAGTTTTATGTTGTGAAACCATGCCACTTGACATAAGGAAGATGTTCTATCTATTTGTTGGATTTTTCTTTATTACTACCACATGTCGTGGCTTCTGGATACACGACATAGGGAACTTTTTCTATGAAATCATTGAATTGCATCCAATAATTCCTCATTTCATGTATACAATGATACATGTCGAGGCTTCTGGATACACGACGTAGGGAACTTTTTCTATGAAATCATTGAATTGCATCCCATAATTCCACACTTTGTGTATACAATGATACATGTCATGTGTGTGGAGTTGTTGTAACAGGAAAAATCCTTGGACCTTGGCCACACTATGTATTGTCCCACATGGTCTAGTGGATGATTTTTGTGATTTTAGGCGAGATATGAAAATGGACGCACATATCGTGTGAATTGGACCACACACCATGTTTCAACATGCTTCTTATATTTCTTTGCTCTCTTTTGTCTTCTTTGATTCTATCAATGAAGATATGCAATGTATAATTGAATACTAAGATTCCCACACAAAAAATGAAATCCAACACCATGAAGCTTTATTTGAAAGTAAATGGCTTTAAAACAAAAGACAATAAGGGAAATGACTTAAAATAAAACTATCTAATTGTCAGGACAACTCCCACAAAGGTCTTCCATTTCAAGTCTGAAATCAGACTTGTTTCTTCATTAGTATATTTCTAAGAGGGAGCATGAGAGTCTATTTTCTATTTTCTCTCTGTCATTATACAATTTGGAACATTGTCCATTGTCCATTGACCTTGAATGTTGATTATTTTCCTTACAGCTCCACAGTTCCACATGGATAGGTTTCAACACTAAGAATGGTCTAGACCATTTTGAACGTAGCTTTTATGTGAAGAGTTTCAACCTGGAGTTAAATACCAACACTTGATCTCCTTCGGTGAAACCCTTTCTTCTTATCTCATTGTCATGCCACGCTTCGATTCTCTCTATGTAGATTTTTGCATTTTCATATGCATCCATCCAGAGCTCCTCAAGTTCTTGAAGTTGCACTAGTCAATGTTCACCTACTTTCTTTATGTCAAAGTTGAGAAACTTGATAGCCCGTAGGGCTTTGTGGTTCAGCTCTAGAGGGAGATGGCAAGAATTGCCACATATGAGCTTGAATGGCGTGGTATCAATGGTTGTCTTGAACGTTGTCTGGAATGCCCAAAGAGCATCATCCAGTTTGAGAGACCAATCTTTCCTTGATCTTGAAATGGTTTTTTTTAAAATTCCCATGAGTTGTCTATTAAATATTTCAACTTTCCCAATAGTGTGGGGATAGTATGAAGTAGAATTTTATGCTTAAATCCATACTTGGTGAGAAGACTATTGAAATGTTTCTCATTGAAATGTGTACCTTCATCAGAAATGATAACACTTGGAACTCCAAAGATAGGAAAGATGATCTTTTGAAATAATTTGATGACCAAATTCACATCTAGAGCTTGGGTAGGAATAACCTCTCCCATTTTGAAATATAATCACAAGCAATCAAAACAGATTTATAACCATAGGAAGATGGGAAGGGGACCATGTAATCCACACCCCATACATAAATACCTCTATCTCAAGAATGGAGTTGAGAATCATATTGTCTTTTGTTGATATACTCCCCATCCTTTGGTAATTGTCACAAGATTTAACATAAGCATGAACTTTTGGAAACGATGTTAGCCGATAGAAACATGCTTGCAAAATCTTTGTAGCTATATTCTTCCCTCCAAAGTGTCCTTCGTAGGAAGAAGAATGGTATTATGAGATTATGGTAGGAATCTCTTCATTAGCTGCACACAGTCAAATCAGGCCATCTGTCCATTGCTTGAATAACAATGGGTCATCCAATAGTGGAATTTGACATCATGAAGGAATTCTTCTTTTGTTGATTAGTGATATCAGTGGGAAGGTGTCCAATGGCAAGAAAATTGGAAATATCAACAAACCAAGGGATTGGAAAAGAGCCAATAATGTACATTCTTTCAATTGGTAGGGAATTATCATTAGGGAGAGCATCTACTACATCAGTGTTCAACTATGAGAGGTGATGAACAACATTGTTTCCTATACCCTTCTAATCCCGTATCTCAAGGTCAAACTTCTGAAACAATATCCAACATATTAGATGGTGCTTGGCATCTTTATTGTATATCAAATACAATATTCCAGCATGGTTAGTGCAGACTAAAACCTTGGATCCTACATGATATTGTCTGAATTTGTCAAAGGCATATACTATTTCTAGCATCTCCTTCTCCATAGTGGGATAATTTATTTGTTCTTTATCCAAGGTCTTACTGGCATAGTGAATAGCATGGAGTTTTTTGTCCTTCCTTTTCTCTAGTACCGCACCAACAACATCGTCACTGGTATCACACATTATTTCAAATGGTGCATTCCAATCTTGAGGTTGAATAATGGGCAGAAATGACGACATCCTTCATCTTCCTAAAAGTAGTTTGGCAATCCTCATTGAAAATAAAATCAACATATTTAGCAATGAGTGAGCATAAAGGTTTGGCTATATTT
The DNA here is from genome assembly GCA_963693085.1 of Alisma plantago-aquatica. NCBI lineage: Eukaryota > Viridiplantae > Streptophyta > Magnoliopsida > Alismatales > Alismataceae > Alisma > Alisma plantago-aquatica. The sequence continues at coordinate 1,794,959,761 of OY856409.1, forward strand.
GAGAAATCTTTGATGAAACACATGTAGAATTCTGCATGGACAAGAAAGTTGCAAACATCTTTCACAGATGTTGGAGTGGACCTCTTTTCAATTTCGTCAACTTCCATACCTTTGTTAGATACCGCATGGCCTAGTACAACTCCATATTGTACTATGAAATGGCACTTCTCCCATTTGATTACTAAGTTAACCTTTTTGCAACGCTAAAGAACCTTAGATAAATTTGATAAACATACTTCAAATGATTTGTCATACATGCTAAAATCACCCATAAAAAATCCATTATTCACTCGATGAAATCAGAGAATATGGCCATCATACAACATTGAAAAGTTGTTGTAGCATTACAAAGATCAAATGGCACACTTTATAAGAGTAAGTTCCATAGGTGCATGTAAAGGTGGTTTTTTCTTGGTCCTGTGGGTATATAAATATTTGAAAAAATACAGAATATCCATTAAGATAACAAAAATATGAGTGATTGACCAATCTTTCAAGCATCAAATCATTGAAACGTAAAGGAAAATGATCTTTACAAGTTTCTGTGTTTAGTTTCCTTTAATCTATGCACATGTGCCACCCTATGACAACATGTGTTTGGATCATCTCATCATTATCTCCTTTAATGATAGTTGCACAACCTTTCTTGGGTACTACCTGAATAGCACTCACCCATGGGATATCACTAATTGGATAAATGACACCTACATCTCTTATTAAAAATTTCCCTTTTTACAACCTCCAACATATTCTGATTCACACGTCTAGAAGATTCAATACACAGTTTAGCATCATCTTCTAAATTAATATAGTGCATGCAAATGGAAAGATGAATGCCCTAGAAATTATGGATAGAGTAACTGATAACATCTTTGTGCAAACAGAGTTCAACAAACTTCAGTTGTTGCTCATCAGTTAAATCGACATTTATGATAATAGAGAGATAAAATTAGGATCAAGAAAAGCACATTATAGCTACCTTTTTCTCCTATGTAGACTTGTTGAAATCATCTTCTAGTGGTGGAATTTCATCATTGGTTGGATGTGAATTAGAGACAAGAGTAAAATCTAAAACTTCAATTGCCATGGAAGTGTTTAGTTCATCTACTTCACAACATCAATTATGAGATCATAAAAAATCCTCATTTTTCTTCTAGCTAGAATATATCACCACAATCAACAAGACACATATCATCTATTTTGTTTAGAGATTTCATGGCATTCAAATAGAAAATTCCATAGTTTCCTCTCCTACCCTAAGAGTGAGTTTGCCTTCTTACACATAAACTATACAATCAATAGTTTGGAGAAAGGGTCTCCTAAAAAGAACAGGGTTGGAAGGAACTTCGTTCATGTGTAGAAATACATAGTCATAAGGAATGTAAAATTTACCAACTTGCACATGCACATCTTCTACAATACCTTTGGAATACTTAATAGCATGCTCTGCTAATTGAATTGCCATTTTAGTCAGCTTTGAATCTCCAAGATCAAGTTGTTGCCACAATGCAAAGGAAATAAGGCCGATGCTATTTCCAAGGTCAACTAGATCTTTGTCAAATGTGGTGTCTCCTATCTTGCAAGAAAGGGTCTTTTAATCATCTCCACTTGGTCAAAACTTCTCTTCTTAGTTGAGATGTCTTCAAGAAACTTTCAATAAGATGGCATCTCAACAATGACTTCATCCAAGGGAAGGTTGACATAGAGTTTATTGAGGATGTCCATGAATATGTTGAATTTAGCATCATCCTTCTTGAGTGAAAATCTATGAGAAAAAGGAATAGTAGGCTTGTAAGAAGGTGGTGCTTTAGCTGTAGTCTTATTTTTGTGCTTCTCATTGGTATCCTCTTCTTTATTAACAAAATCATCGATTATCTTCTCATTTGCCAGGTGGGGGTCTTTCAATCATAGCTCCACTCCTCAAGGTAATGGGTTTGTAGTCTCTTGGGTTCATTTCTTGTTGTATTGGTAGTGAACTTGAAGGGACCCTCTGATTGGCAAGAGATTGTTGTGCAATTTGACTCTCTAGCATATTTTGTGAGGAACAATGTCGTTTACTTTAGAAGAGAGTTGAGTAATACCATTCTTGAGAAGTTGCCCATGGTTTCAAAATTCATCATTCTATTGGATTTGGGTTGAGACAGTTCTCAAGCTCTAGACTGGACTTAGGTTGGGAATGTTGTTGATTGTAGCTCTGGTTTTTATTGTTGAGTTCTGGTGGGTTGTTGTTCATGGGTCAATTGCCCATTTGTTGTTGTTGATTTTTGACCTCATTGCTGATTTAGATTTTGAGAATTGCTTGTGTTTTTGTAGGAGAAGTTTGAATGATCTCTCCATCCCAGATTGTAAGTGTTGGAGTAGGGGTTGTAGGACTATTTATTCCCAAAACTTCCTATTACATTTGCTTGTTTCGACATCTCCTCAAAATTCATTTGATGGGCAAAACAAGATGATGAATTATGCCTTGCAACTCCACATGCATCACAAACATGTTCATTTGCTTGGATAAGATGGGTATTCAACTTTTCAAATTTCTTGGAGAGGGTGTCTAGCTTGGCTACAATGAGATCAACTGCTTCAACAATTTGCTTTCCTCCTAACTAAATAGTATAAGAGCTTGATTAAGAAGGCTAGTTGGTTTTATCTGATCTCCATTGGAAATGGTTGAAAGACATGTCTTCAATAATATCATATGCCTCTCTATAGCATTTATTCATCAAGACTCCATTTTTAGCAACATCTGCAATCATCCGGGTATTGTAGAATAGCCCATTGTAAAATGTTTGTAATAGAAACCATTTGGTCCAACCGTAGTGAGGGAAAATATGTTGAAGGTATTTAAACCTCTTCCACGTGTCATACAACATTTCACCTCTTTGTTGATTGAAATTGGTGAGCTGGATTCTTAAATCTTACTAGGTGGAAATACTTAGCAAGAAAGAGATTTAGCAGCTCACCCAGTTTTTAATGGACCTCTGAGGAAGATAAGAAAGTAGCCATGCCTTTTCTCTATATCTCAAGGTAAAAGGAAACAATAATAGTCATACTCCATCAACATGAACATCATTTATCTTGAAGGTTTTCACATACTGTACAAACTCAACAATGTAAAGATTCAAATCTTCCATGGTAGTTCCTCCAAATCTATTCTACTGGATCATCTACATAATAGTGGGGTTGATAGAGAGGTTATTAGCCTCAATAATCAGATGGTCAATGGCTCCACATATGTTTACGACAACATGTACAATGAATTCCTTTAACAACTGGTTGTCCTCCATGATTAGCTCTTGGTAATCGAGTGGAGATGGTGTGAAGATGAAGGTGTTGAATGGGGTAATGATGGATGTCAATCCTTCAAGTTTGAAGATCTTTCACTCTTCCTTGATCACCTATACTACTGAATGTGTATTCGATCTCTGAGCCTAGAAATATGGATGGTTCAAGACCCCTTTTGGAACGCTGCATACAGTCATGTAGAAAGAAAATGAGATGAGTGAGTTACACAACAAAAGTAGAGAATGCAAAAGATTGAAATGATTATGGATTGGTGAATAGTGGCAATCTAGTCTCAAATACTAATATATACTCCTAGTCTAACTAAAAGTATCGTAGCTCCCCGACAACAGTGTCAAAAACTTGTTAGCTATGTATGCAAGTATTAAATTTATAAACTCAAACATTACCCCACAAGTATATGGGTGCATGCAATATTATTGAGGTCATACTAGGAGCGAGGTAACATGAGACATAAGAGTATTAAAATTTCAACAATCTAGATCAACTACAAAAGGATGATTGGTTTTAGATTAAAGTAATTAACAAGTTAAAAGAAAACAATAAATGCTAATCACTTGGAGAAAGATTAAAATCAGACTAAGAGGATCTTGGATATGGGATTTCACTTCCACATAAAAACTTACATACAACCACAAAATTTAAACATACCAGTCAATCTTAAAAAGGAGATTTTTTTTCATCACACGCCTCCAGGTGATGTGAGATAGTTATAACTCCACATTGCATTCCCATGCTTATGCTTATTTTTGAACTACAAACCTTGGATCCTCATCATAATCCCAACCACTCATGTAGTCAAGTATTTATTGCCAAGATAGCTACTCCTCACTTCTTAACATATCTTCCCAGATTATAGAAAGAAGCATAAAACATGCAAGCAGGATGGCTAGTCATGCAAACAAGCAAATAAGAACTGAAGCATATCTTGGAACAATAAATCAACTAGCATTAGACATGAACTATGAGGTCACATAAGTTATGATATGGGAGCTACTCTCTCATGCCTAAGAAATAAATTTCTACTCACACATAGTGATGAAATGTAGGTATAAGTAGTAAATCACAGAGTAAAATGTGAGTACAGAAGGGGAAATAATAAAGGAATCCATAGGAGTGGAAGAACAAGTAGGAACTCTGGATGGAAGATTTTGTTTTGTCCTTACAACTCCTCTTGCTCCAGCAACCTTCTCTCTTAAGCGGTTGGAATGGAATGGAGAAGACTTTGCTACAGTCTGTGAAGAGGAATGGAGTACAAAAGAGGTTCTCTCTTGAGTAATCACCTTGTCTTCTTCAAAATCTCCCTCATTCTTCTTTGCTCTTCTATCTGGTCAAAAAGTCCTTCAAATGACAAGTGATAATTGCTTCAAGGGGATAAGGTTCATCCTTTAAATGATGGAGCATTTGTCTCAAAATTTATAAAGACAATACAACTCACACGACGTGTACATAAGTTCACACGTCTTGTGACTTACATTTTCTACTTTGGTCAAGCCACGATTGAACTGACATGCCATGTGGAGAAGCCACGACATTGTGAGGGATTTCTAGTGATTTGTGACCCTTCATAGCCATGTCGTGTATTTGGGTCACACGTCATGTCTTGACTTGATTGGCAAGTTTTTTATCTGATAAAAATATGCCGTGTTGGATGGCCAACATGGTGTGTGAAATGTTTGATGTACAGTAAGCTACAAGTTTGAGGGAACTCTGGGAATGCCAAATACATCATATTTTTGGCATTATTCCTTTTATATGAGTGCAATAAGGGGTACTTGTGCTTCAAACCATGCCACAAGTAAGAGCAAAAAAAAGCATATGGTCTAGCATGAACAATAGTAGAATTGTGGTCAAAATATGTAATATATGCAACCAAAAGTGGTACAAAAAGTGGGTGATTTGTGTTCATTAATAGAGTAATTATATTTCTCATAAGAGGAAGACCATTCAATATTAAAAAAAAAGATCATTTAAGATCCATTATTTTGAGACTAAAGGTCCCATAACATTTCACACTCATTCTATTGGGGTGAACACGAGATAGAACTAGGCATGCAATACACGCCCCATTCCAACTTGGTGTAGAAAACATTTATCACTATTATGCACCACCTTTGTCCCCCATGTCATTGCTCTTCTCCACTAGCATGGGCTATGACTTATTGTGCACTCCCCTTATCAATTTCTCTCCTCTGACATTATTTTCTCCTTCATCACTCTCTCTCCTTAGACCTTATCACTTTCTCTCCTCTAACTTGTAACATTCTAAACAAGATTTGTGCTTGGCTCTATCTCTATAAGAAACTATGAGTGGCTAGGTTTTAGTAGCAATCATGACATAGTAATCACAACATCTCAAACTGGGTCAAAATCCACAGACCCCGTAGGTCAACCCATTTAAGTTAGGCTTAAGTTGTGAAATTTATCACCGCTTAAAATCACCCACCCCATAGTCACCAGTTTAGTTAGCGAGTTTCATGGATGACCCACGAGCACATATAGGTGACTCATTTAATTAAATTAGTTATATAAATTTAATATAATGTTCTACTACCAAATTAAATTATAGGTGCACATAATACAACTTAACAAAAAAAAGTCGAAGGCCTTGCTACTCAACCATACAAACAAGGAGTCTATAACTAGATGGTCCAGACCCGATGACAAATTAACAAAATTGAAAAATCAATGTTCCATGATCCAATCCCAATAACCAATCAAACACTGATTATTGAGACTAGACTCTGAGGTTTACGACACACTAACCCCCGATTGAAAAATTAAACCATAACAAGTAAACAACTATTTCATTAAGAGAGTAAGTTTACTAATAGTGCTCGTTAACATTTCTCATTAATCATCGAAGCACGACTAGCACGTCTTCATTAGTTTTTCAAACTATGTTTACAAAGTTCATAGAAAGATTAATTGTTATTATTTTAGTTTGTATACAAGGCTTTGCATAGTAAATGTCATGCTAAGATAAAACACAACCAGCAGGATAATCCTTGTACCTTTCTTTGTTTCATTCTTCTTTTTGATTGCTTTGCTGAACTTTCTTTCTTGCAACAACTTTGTAAACCACAGGTTCATCCCATGACCCTAATACATGAACAATCTAGACATCATCCTTCATTTAATGACATTCATCTAACTTAGTAGACTACTAGATTGTAGGAGATGGCTGGCAAGCTGGTACCTTGATTTCAAGACCTAAAAATTACTCATTGGTTGATTAACCAATGTCTATGTGAACAAATACATAAATACAATACATTGTTGTAAAGAAAATAGCAGATCAATATGATCAACACATCACTTGAGCACATTAAGAAATATAATATTTTTTTATAGAAAAAATTAATTTACAATATATTTTTCTTTATTAGTTTACTTGTCCTGAATCTACATGACTTGTACCTAGCCAATTAGACATCTTTATGGTCACGTGCACAATTACACTGTCAATACTTTAGGACGTATCCAGCTAGCTTAAGGCAAAAAGATATCTATATTCCCCCTTTGGATAACAAGTAAAACCATGTTTAGGTTCCTCCCCCTCTAGACAAGTAAGTAAAAATATGTCCATGCCCCTCCCTCTAGATAATAAGTAAGCAACAACGTGTTCCCTCTGAAAAACAAGTAAAAGACAACATGTCCAGGCCCCCGTCCCTCTAGACAACAAGTAGGCAAGAACATGACCACATTCTCCCCCTCCATACAACAAGTACAAATATGTCCAACTTCCCCCCTTAGGACATCAAGTATAGGGCACTTATTTAACACAACCAAATTTCTCTTCTTATTATGTCTTTTAATACAACTCACAAATTTTATGTAAAGCGTGGCATTATAATAGATATGTGATAGATCAAGAAGAATTTATTTCAATAGCATTCAACTGCAATTAAGCCTTAACAAGTCATAAGATGATTATATGAATATTAAGCCTTCTTTTAAAGCTTTAGATACTAAATGAACCCTTTTTCTCAAGGCTTTTACAAACTGTTATTGTCATAGATGTCATTAAGTATAAGATAAATGCAGTAAATCATAAATTCATTTTAGGCATTCATAAGCCTACTTTTCAACTATAACCTTTCAAGAATAGGATATATGTTTCAAAAAAATTAATGAATCATTATAACAACAAATAAACAATCATTCCTACGATGTTCTTCCACATTTTATAGGCTGAATACCCCTCTAAAAGTTTGGTTTTAGAAGGCATAAGGAAGATACATTCATATTATGATCTCTTTAAGAAAAATTAGCATCAATTAGATGTATGTATAGTTAAAATTTTAAGAGCTTATTCATATTCTATAAATTCAACAGTTATATTAAGCAAAAAGAAAGAGATACAAACCATGGAAGGTTTGATTTCATACTCACTTATAACATATGCTTGGAGAGATTCCTTATATATTTGCAATAGACCATCCTAGTGTTACACAGTGGTTCTTCAAGACTACCATAGTTTGTTGTTCTTCTAAAGTGCTAAAGGATAAAATGATTATCATTTTTTAAAGAATTATCAACCATGTATGCTAAGCACTTTGAATACTTGGGACTACCACTTCCACCTCTTATGCCATCACTTGAGTACCGTCTTTATATTGAACTAAAGTCCTTGCCTCCTCATCTAAAGTACATATTTATTTCCATAGACAACAATGACACATAAGATCAGAGTGTGAGTTGGTTGATGACTAGATCTCATTAGTCGTGATATGGGGGAGGGAGAAAAACCTATGGAACAACCTCAAAGTTGGATGAATCCCATCATGGATAAGGTAGTCAAAAAAGAGGTAATGAAACTATTATCTATAGGGATTTTTATACAATTATAAATTCTAAGTGGGTAAGCCCTACTCAGGTAGTACCTAGTGGGGGGACTGTGGCCACCAATGTTGTGAGTGAACACACTACCACTATATTAGTGATCAGATGGTGAGTATGTGTAGATTATCATTGTTTTGAATTCCTCCACATTAAAGGATCACTTTCCATTGCCATTCATTAATCGGATTTTGAAATGACTCAATATTTGTTCTCACTTTGGCATTCTTAATAGATATTGAGTTATAATCATATTTTAATCAACATGAGGATCAAGAGAAGTTGACCTTCACTTGCACATATCAAACTTTTTCTTACAATGCATTTCTCTTTAGTCTTTGTATTTCACCTGTCACATTGTAGAGGTGTATGCTTTTCATCTACTCAGATAAACTAGAGCAATGCCTTGAAATTTTCATGGACAATTTTTCTGTATTGGGGAGTCACTTTCAGATTCCTTGGATAATTTAGATAATTTTTTACATAAACATGAGGACACACGTCCAGTCCTCAATTGGGGAAAATGGCGTACAATGGTTAATGAGGGTATAGTGTTGGGAAATAAGGTGCCCAACAAAGGCATGGAAATAGATCCGATAAAAATAGAGGTTATCTCTAAATTCTCTCCACCATCATCAGTGAAGGTGATGAGGAGCTTTTTAGGCCATTCATGATTTTATGAGTGATTCACTAAAGATTTTTCTAAGATCACAAACCAATTTTTTATCTTCTTAAAAAAGATTTGTACTTTGACTATAATGACTGGTGTATGAATACTTTTGATATTTTAAAAGAAAGATTGATTTCATCAAGTAGTTGTGATGGACCCTAATTGGAACCACCCATTTAAAATTATGTGTAATGTATTTGATTTTGTTGCAAGAGTTGTCTTATGACAAAAGAAGGATCATATTTTATCTGAAACATATTACATTTCTTGTAAGATGAATGATGCCCTATTAAATAGAACTATAGTTGAAAAGGATATTCTTGTTGTTGTGTTTGCTTTTGATAAGTTTCCACATTATTTTATTGGGGTTGAAGTCATTTTATGGACATATCATGCTGCAATATGTCATAGAAGAAGGGGTCTAAGCCTATGCTTATAATCTTATAAGAGTTTGACATAGAAATTAGAGATAAAGATGGCATTGAGAATGTTGTGGAAGGCCACCTCCTTTGTCTTTTACTTATGATGAGGGACCAATACGTATAGCAGATAGAAAGATCGAAAAATTTAGGAATCATGAGATTGTTGACTCAAGGTCAATTAGGTCAATGTTGACTCGCATCTAAATTGACTAAACCCGTGTTTTGATGATGACTAACTATTCCACATATTGGTGTCTAATGCCTCTACTTGAGTGTTTTCAGATTAGGTATAGACACACTCCAATTGCCCTAACTTGCGCATATCAAATTGGAGAAAAGACAAGTCAAAGTCAATACAAGTGCACATTTTTGTAATATGATGTATCTCCATTAGAATCATGTTGTAAATCACTTGTAATGATTGTATGACTTGTAATTAAGCATAGAAAAATATTAGGAGCACTTAGATCGAATATTAGAGCACTTTAGATGCAACATTGAAAATTGATTACATGCACTTTGTCGGTCGAGTTTCCCAGCCTGAAAACTCGACCGATCATCCTTGATCAATTTTCTGGAGATTGCATCGGTTGAGTTGTGTTTACATAGAACTCGACCGATGGAGCAACTGACCAAATCAATTTTCATTGGTCGGTCGAGTTTCCTCAGGACAAACTCGACCGATGGTCTGAATATCGGCTTTGTCTTTTACTCTATCGGTCGAGTTACCCTTATAGAAACTCGACCGATTGCACTGTACGGAAAAGTGCAGAAAAGTGCTTCTAGCCATTGTGGAGTTGCAACAAGTGAAAATATATCCGTTGCAAGCCACAAAACGGCTAGTTTTCGTTCACAAGTGTTCCCAAAGGCTAAGAGGCATCCCCATCTATAAATAGGACCCCTTGGGCTTCATTCCAAGGTTGAGCATTCATTGCAAACTCTATGTGAGGTTCCTATTCTATAGCTGAGTGCTTCCTACAACCTCCTCTCTCTCTCTAAGCTTAATCACTTGCTACATCCATTAGAGTGAGTAGGAAATCTGTAAGAGAGCTAGTCCTACATGTATATCTTGTGAGGCTCTCACTTCCACCACCTCCCTATCTATCTTTTCAATCATGAAGATGAAGGTTCTCTCTCTTGTCCAAGAGAGGTGAAGAAGAACAAGGGAAGGAGTCCCTTGGTGAAGATCAAGGATGAAGACTTGGAGCTAGAGTGGGTAAGCCCTTGGAGAAGGCAGAAGACTCAAGCTCAAGTGGGTAAGACCTTGGTAGAAGCTTCTCCGAGTGAAGGTGAAGTCAAAAGATGAAGATCCAAGAAGAGTGGGTGATCCCTGCAAGGATGAAGATTTATGCAAGAGTGGGTAAGTCCTTGGAGAAGGCCGAAGACTCTTGCAAAGTGGATAAGTCCTTGGTAAGGTTGAAGACTCTTTGTATTGGATAGGTAAGTCTTTTGTTTGGTCATGCATTGTATGTCTTATGAATGAATATAAGAGTGCAATAGTTTGGAAGTCCTAGAGGTTGACATCTCTAGGCAAGTGGACTGACACACTTCTACTTTGAAGTGTGGAACCACTCTAAATACCTTGTCTAATTGGTGCATGTTCAATCTCTCTCTCCCTTGCTATATATGTTTTAGTTGAACTCAAATTACCTATTTAGCAACCTTATCTTGTGATATATCTTGAAGGTCTAATGAATTTTGTTTAAGTGCTTTCAGCTCTATTCACCCCCCCTCTAGAGCATCTAATCACCCATCTAGGATCCAACAGAGATACCCATAGTTAAGGTATTTTGGAAACATCATAATGTCGAAGAGGCGACATGGGAGCTTGAAAGTGATACGAGGGAAACTCATTCCATGCTATTCTAAGTTTTGAGGAGGAACCTTTTAAGGGGGAGAGTATTTGTAATGACCCAAAATGAGGTTACTCCTAGCATCTTAGATTAGTCACTATGATTAGTATAAACTTCCTCTCATTTGGTTTATTTTAGAATTTTATTTTGATGAAATGAACGAGTAAACACTATATGTTTACTAGAAAGGATGTGACTTATTCTAATTTGAAATTTGGAACCTTAATGGAGGCAAATGCAAACTATACACATAATGAAGAAGATTTCCACACTCAAATACTTGAGTAACTATATTATAGAAATAATAATATTTGATATTTATTATACATGTATTGCATGATTGTAAAGATTTGAATTTTTTGTATAACTGAAGAAGAATGGATGAAATTAAAGTTAAAAAAGGTTATTACATATTTAGTATGTATGTACTAAACAAACAACAGTTGACACACACACGATAGGTGACTAGAGGTTCCACTATTCATGAACAATCACGAAAAATGACATAACTTTTGATATACTCAATCTATTTTGGTAAAATTTAATTTTGTGGATTTTTATTATGATCCTCTATCCAACTAGATCATAAAAAGAAGCTTTCGAGGTCCATAGGGTGATTTACATGGCGAACAAAGGAGAACCTTAGTAAATATTGTTGAACATAGTTATTTTTTTATAAACTTCTAGTTCAAGACTTCCGATATATTCTTCCATTTTTCTCAGATTTAAAGTTGGTTTCACTCATATCTTTGAATACTTAATGATTTCACTTCTCTTTTCCCCTTGTTCACTTGTTGGAGCAAAATGTTATTTTCCCCTCATTCTTCATTCTTGTCTCCATGGTCATTTTCTGAATAAAAGAGGGCTAATTTGAGAACAAAACTTACTGGAAGAAAGTTTAGTCATACTTTTCTTGATAGATTTCTAATGTGTGTCTTCTAAAACAACGTGATTAGATACATATTCATATTATTTGTGCTACTTACTTTCTTCTTCTTCATCCTCATTTTAGCTTACTACTTGAATATATGTGAACATTCATCACATGTTGTTGGGTACAATTTGACATCATCAAATGCAATCCTGAAATATGATTGTTATAACGATGATGATTGGGTAACTTTGACACATGGGGATTGACTGTGAGTGATAGATAAGGGATTTGTCCCTCCTACTGGAGTCTGATGTCCTAGGCCTCTTGATTAGCAAGACTAAGAAATGCATGGCCATGCACATGTGAGTCAATATATGATATTGAACTTGCATATATCTTAGTCAGTCTTCTCTTAGTTTAAGAAACAAGATTGAGTAATAACGAGGGTGACTACTCCATGCCTCTAGTTCAATTTGGACATCAGTGATAGAGGAACTGTACAAACACTACAACATCATATACAAATTGTAGGTTGAATTTGTTCCCCAACTTTTCATTTATTTGGATAGCATTGATGTGCGACTATGCACCATTCATTTCTTGTGATGTCATAAGTTGTTATAGACATTCACTGCCAATGTAATATGGGACCTATAGGGTCACACACATAGGTCTCGACCTAGAAGAGGAGTTCAAATATCAAATGACGTTTGAATTAAGTTCTAAAGTGTTTAGGTACTTGATTTGGACAACAAATAGGCTGACAACACTCCCAAACACTCATCTCAAGTGTTGAGATGGTCATCTGAAAGCGCCAAACGACCATCTCAATTGTTGAGACCGACGTTTGGGGAGTCAGGCTTATTATGAGTTCAAATTGGCTAAGGAAGTGAACTGATAAAATGGACCAACTTGACTAGAGTCACTAGATGACCATCTAGGTGAACTGAGATGGCCGTCTAGCATGGGCGAGATGGTCCAGTTCGATCAAGGGAAGGTTTTAGATATTTCCTAATTCATTTGAGTTGCAAATTGCTTGTTGTGTAAGAAATTAATATGGGATATTAATTGGAAATGAATTGCCAAATTCATGTACAACTGGGAAACAACCAAACAACCGTCTGGGCTGTCGTAGCTTGTGAAATTTTCAGAGTTGTTGTGAAAATTTGAGATCTTCTGGTCCCTTCCACTCCCTCACAGAATGAGAACCAGAATCCAAACCCCGCCTATAAATACATGGGTACTAGGGACTTCCCAGAACACAACATAGATAATTGAGAAATAGTTGCTCTGACAAACGTTGTCTTCTCTGGTTGTGGTAATCACAAGAGCCCATGCAAGTCCTACCCAACTAGGGAGGTATAACCAAGGGACAGAGCAATAGAGATCATTGTCATGGGAGAGCAAGTTGGTGACTAGTACACCAATGAGAGGGGCAACTTCTTCCTGATCGTTCTAGCAGGATGACATGAGTTCTAGGAGGTTTGTGTGGACTACCATAGAGGCGGGAGGCCGTTGTCTGCTGCTAGGAAGACAACGTCAACCAGTAGTCTATGACAAGATGAGTTGTTGAAGAAGACAAGATTCATGGCTACAGTCTATGGTGCAGACCAAGAGGCATAGCAGTCAGACGAGTCCCAATGCAACCAAGATTCAGAAGTTGCGCATCTACTACAACGAGGATTGTTACTGTACTTGCTCTAGGACCAGGTACATCCTCAAAACCATCCTTCTTGTCTTATAGTAACTGACGCAGTCTGTTGATTATGGGAATATGGTATATATATTTTTTTGTTTCTGCTGCCTGCTCTGTAGCCATAATTCCCAACACTGGTATCAGAGCCAATATCAATTTACTATATTATGGGATAATCGATATGATCGAATTTTGGTTTTGTCATTCTATTATTTCATGTGATGCGAATAATATCCTGTCAAATCCAAATACCGCAATAATCCCAAACTTATATATATATATATATGTGTGTGTGTGTGTGTGCAATTTACATGCATATCCCTAAAAGAGATTTTGATGGTGGATGTGTAGCATGATTATGGCCAATAACCCCTATTATCTATGCATGGTTGTATGGTTGGTTGATCCTCTTATCTTAGTCTGCATATTGAGCCTCTATCTTCTCTTCTCAATGTAAAGTTAATTTTTTCCTACCCTTGCTCCCCTCAAATCTAACTCAAGATTTCTCAATAAGTATGTAAAAGTAGGATAGTTTACTTTCCTATTATGACGAAGATGAAGATGTCCTGAAGATGAGCCAACCATGAAGGACCATGGAGGACATGAAGGACAAGTTGGGCCAATCACTTGGTGGACCCGACCGATTTTCTAGAGGAGCCAATAGATGGTGGACATATGGACCAGAAGACCAATAAGATGATCTATCAATCGGCCAGGAGGCAAGCCCATCGGTTCAAGGGTTGAACCAATCAACCCAGATTGACAAGCACATATCTTCATCAACAACATGTTTCTACATGTGATGTAGACCTAGATGACTGATGAATGTATATACATCCCATTTCTAGTTGCATTATTAGTCTTATTTAGCATTCATATAGCATAATTTTCATTAGAATAACTTTGTTTTTACCAACATAGGTTTTTATGTTAATTAGTAGGAATTTGATACTTTTCTTGACTCCCTTTGTAGGTTTTAGATTTTATCACTCTGCAGCAAGTTTGCCTAGGGGGTCCCGCTTCCCTTCAGTGAGTGGGAGTTGAGAGGAGGACGCCTCTCTCGGGGTGTGGAGCAACATCCCGAAAAGATTGGATTTTGAGTACTTTTAGAAGGCAGATTGATACACAATTTTTTTTGTTGACCTGCCAATCGACATCAAAGTTGACCAAAAATCAAGAGGCCGACAACCTTGTCAACCTCCCTATTCGACACACTCAATGCTTGACAACAATATCAACCTCCTTGGTCGAAGAATAACATACAATCCATCGATAAGCAAGGCCGACACCTTTGTCGACCCCTCTTCTCGACAACATCATCGTCCAAGCAACATACAAGAAATGAACTCGTCGACATAATCCTGTCGACACTCTCATCGATAGCCACAACTTCAACTGATAGTCTTATCGACCCTCAAGGTCGACAGTCCCATCAACCTCTAAGATCGATGATGGGAAGTTCAAAAGCCATTGATCAACAGTTCTGTCGACCGATGGACCCATCGATCGACACCGATGGAAAGTGGTCGACATCGATAGGAAACATAAGAGGTTGACAATATTGACCTTATAAACAAGCCCCAACGCATCCGTACAACTCATCTCAGATTTTCTAGAGATAGAAATGCTAAAAATCTACCTATGAGATCATAGCAAGGACGAGACCTTTTGACCCAACTAGTTCTATTGACTTATCTTGGCGATTCCTATTGACCACAAGCACAGATTGACAAATCCTTTCCTTCCACAACTCCAAAGCCATTGATTCCCTTCTTGGGAAATCGATCTGTTCCCCGAGCTGTGGTTCATCCACCTGTTTCTGCTACAAGTCAAGGTTAATTCCTAAAGGAAGAAGGAAGTCTGCCATCGCACACCATGTTGAGCCTCTTATACCACAATCATAGCCATGCTCGTATCCTCCTCCTCTTATTATGATATTAATCTTGCCATGCCAAGGGAGTAGTCTTTTCATTGGGAGGGTGGGGACTAGCCTCACTACCTATTTCTTGCAATTTCTTTCATATTCCAACTCTTGTATGAACTCATATAATTCATAGCTAATCATTTATCACATGTTTTGTGGATTGATCGCATGCTTAATGTGATTTATTATAATCTTTTACTGCGAGAACTTCAAAGTTTAAGATTTAAATACTGGTTAGCTTTGGTTGATGCCCTGATGAGAACTTCTGATGAAATGTCTCTAGAGTAGTGGATAGAGGATCCGCAAGTAACGAAACATCAAGCTTATAGAGATATCTAATGATATTCAAAAAGCTATAGTTTTACTTAATAACAAGGTCATAACACATGCCCAATGATTGTGAAGTCTTTCATTGTAAAGAGATGCCATGTAGAGACATATAAAGACAAATATTATATAACCTAAAAAATGAATATGCCAAGATATAGATTGTCTAAATAGAAGTAGAATAAGGCAGAGCAACTTGTGTTGTTTTGTATTCATAGGGCACACCCATATATATCAATTTGGGTAGTGGCCAATAACCCAATCACACAATGTGGGACTAATCCCTTATATACAAAGGAATAGAATAAAAGAATAATGAATAACAAATACTTATTATTGTAACATCCCCTCAAGCTGGTGCATATATATCATAGGAACCAAGTTCATTACATAATAATTTTACCCTACAACCATTAAGGAATTTATAAAATAGATCTGCTACTTGATCTTCAGACTATGGACTGAGACAAGCATGATTTTTTTATCTTCTATCTTTTCCCGAATTGAATGAAATCCAACCCCGATGTGTTTCGTTCTTTTATGAAAAATGGGTAAGAAGCAATGTGAACACAAACTTGGTTAACACACTGGAGTTCCATTGCCTCAGACTGGATGTATCCAAGTTGTTCGAGGATGTTTTTGGTTCATAAGAGATCATTGGTCACATGAGCCATGGCTCAATATTTAGATTCAACACTAAATCATGCTACAACAGTTTACTTTTTGCTTTTCTAGGATGCTAGACTACCTCCCACAAATATACAATATCTTGAAATAGACTTGGGATCATTAACACATCCAACCCAACCAACATCAGAGAATCTATACACTTTGAGATGTCAATGATTTTAGTATCATATTCCTTTGCTTGGACTCTTCTTAAGATATCAAATAATCTGGATGTCATCCTCCATATGACTAGTATGTGGGTTATCCATAGTTGACTAACCACACTAGTAACAAAGGATATATCTGGACAATTTAATGGTAAGATAATTAAGTTTTCTGACCAATCTTCTATATCTCCATAGATCTTCAAGTGACTCCCCGTGCTCTTTATAACTTGACTCTGGAATCCATTGGAGTGTACACATGTTTTCTCTAAGAAGACACGTTTCTTCATGTATATCAAAAGTGTATTTTCTTTGTGATATCATAATACCATCTGGGGATCTAGCCACTTCATTATCCAGAAAGTATCTTAGGAGGGCCTAAATTTTTAGTTTGATTTTTTTTGAAGAACCTGCTTGAGCTATAGAATACCATGCTAGTTATCTCTAGTGATAACAATATCATAAACATATACAATAAGGAGGAAAACACTTGAGAACCCTCATTAATAGAATATTGAATGACCAAGACCAGATCATAGAGACCAAACTTTAGGAGTGCTTGTTGAACTTGCCAAACGATGCTCATGGAAACTGTTTGAGCCCATAGAGTAACTTATCAAGCCAAGAAACAAGATGAGCCCCCCCCCAAGAAACAAACCCATGATGTTTCTCCACATAAATTTTGTTTGACAGATCACCTTAGAGAAAAGCATTCCTAATATCCATCCGATGTAGAGGCCAAGAAAAATGAGCAACCAAGAAGATAAAAAGTTAAATAGTTGACATTTTAGCTATCGAAGAAAAGGTCTTGAGGTAATCTTATCCATATACTTGAGTATATCCCTTTACTACTTGTTGATCCTTGAGATGATAAAAAACACCTACATGCCCTACTTTGATAGAGAAAACCCATATGCAACCAACAATAGTCTTGTATTTTGGAGTAGGGACAATACTTAGTGTGTGATTCTGTTGGAGAGCATTCATCTCATCTTCCATAGTTAAATATGTAAAAGAAGAGTGCAAGATGTTTCAGTAATATGACGATTCTTTCATTCGGACAACCCATTTTGTTGAGGCGTTGGGACAAGAGGATTGATGGGTAATCCATTTTGAAGACAAAAATTGATTAATATCATGATAAAAATATTCTTTGGCATTATCGGTTCAAACAACACAAATGTAGTGAGAATATTGCATTTCAATCTTATTGTACAAACTTTGAACTACAGATAAAATATCGAAATGATATCTTAATAAGTAAAATCTCTGGAAAAGTCATCAATGAAAGAAACATAATACTTATATCCAAGTTTTGAAGGAAACTGACATGGTCCTCAAACATCTGAATAAACAATCTAAAATTGTGATTTAGACTCATATGATCCTTAACCCTAAAGTTAGATCGATGGTGCTTTCCTAATTAACATGACTTACATTCAAATCTACTAATACTATATAGATGAGGATGAAGAATCTTGAGTTTATCCAGAGACATGTGTCCAAACCGACTATGAATATGAAGAGGAGTAGCTGCTACACACATGTTGGAAGTGAAATTGTGATAGTAGAGACCTACAATTTCATACCCTCCACCAATCACCTGCTGATTGAATTTGAGAAATGATGGAAAACATCCATAGTTATGTGACAATTGAGCAGTTTTTGCAAGACTAGGCCAGGGCGTCAAAGTATCTCAGTCTAAAACCAAGCTTAACATCAATTGACATCTAAGGGAAAGAGTGTCAAAGCACACCATAATGATAAACAAAGCATGAAAGCATCCCAAAAGAGTTCATGATTCTTGAACAGAGTCAAAGAAATGAAAATGTGTAGAAGAACATCACCAGTAGACTAAATTGTATTTTTGGTTCGAACATAGTCAGAAGAAGGATGAAAAGAGGGGAAATACTGTACCCCTTATGAGATGAAGTCAAGGACGTCTGGAGCTTGAACAGTTCATGATGAAGTAATCACAACATTCAAGAAGACATCACAAGAGTAAAAGGGAATACCACGATGTTTGGTAGTCTACATCAGTTGAAGGAGGGTTGGGGCACAAGGACTGAATGTGTAGTGATTAGAAATTTCTCAGGAATGACTACATATGTTTAGATGAAGAGAAATTGGGAGTCTTATAGTGGTCCAATGACCTAGGGTTGAGGGGAAAAATAGGAAAAGGAAAATAGAGTAGAGACGTGGGAACATTGGAGATGGGATTTGATAGGGGCGCGACACAACGCCACACATAGGGAAACCTAGGGTCAAGGGATTCAGTTGAGATTTTATATTGTGTGCTTGATTTCTTTCTTTAGACCAATGAAGAAGAAGTTTGGGCCGCCCCCCAATCAAAATCTAGCATCTAAGAGAGAATCTGCAATTGGCTAAGATAGGAAGTACCAACATGACAACAGAGACAACAAGAAAGCTAGAGATTTAAATGCATGTGATAATTTAAATCGACTGTGACACTTAAATAAAGAAAACTTTTTACACTACTCATTAGGAAAGCACATATATTAGTACTTTTCTTTCCTATTTAAATTAGAATAGCTAGGACTACCCAAATAACCTTAAACTTGGCATCTAAGCTAATTTGGACCCAAGGAATATGATATTGGAGTTATATTTCAGTTTGAAGTTTCCTTTAATGAGTTCTAATACAACTAGGGTTTAGCTTCATTATGGTGATTTGATCTTGTCTTTGAGTACTGATTTAGAGTTGTGTTTGCATGAGTCAAAGAGAATGAGGGAGGAAGGGTCATATGTTGTTTCACATGATTAGCCCTTGTGTTTAGCTTATTTTTTTGATTGCCGGGGAAACACACCCCCCTAGGCGGAGGCCCAGATAGCAGGGATGGTAAACCCGGGAGACCTGTGCGCCCACACACCGATATCTCAATAACTCGTATTAGAGGCCGGCTGACGCTATGGGAAATTCATTTCCGAGCAGCGCTTCCAGCGAGAATCGAACCCAGGACCCTTTGTGAGGGGCCCCGAGCTACGACCAGATGCGATACTGCTTGCCGGCTATTTACAATTGCTTAGCTTAATTTTGTCACGCCGATATGGGTAGAATTGTCTTTCTGCCTCAATCTCATTTAATTTCATGCATGTTCTATATTTCTATAATGACAAAGGAACCCTACCGTACACTAAGGTATTAAAACCTGATGCTGGGACACTACAATTATTTGGATAGATTTTATACAGACTATTGATATAAATCTATTTACTTAAATAATTCATAAATAATTATCTACTAAAAATAAATTAAATATGTTTTGGATCATGGGTTTTTTCTCTGCATAGTGGTACAATTTTCATCAGCTAATTCCAATATTATAGAAATGTGATTTTTAAGTAATTATTTAATTAGTTGAAGTTTCTAAAATCCATATGTAATAAATTATAAGTCATAAAAATAAAGTAAAATGTGCTATAGACTCAAGAAGATATAATATACAAGACGGTGTAGTTTTGGTGATTTAAATCAATAAACAAAAATACAATTGTTAGGATTTATATAATTAATGTGAACTTAACCCTAGTTTTAAATATGCTCTTAATAGGTGGCTTGTTATCATGATATGGAACTAGGGTTGACCATGGATACATGTAGACTTGATCTGAGGCATTTCGTGTCCCTTCAATTCTATATTGGGAGATGGACCTATGTTACCTTCTTAATTCTTTTTGAACCTTGAAACACTAATCTTCTTAATGAAGCTATTTCCTTGAATTGGTCATATTTTAGAGATCCCTTTTGTTGTTAGATTCTCTTTCATCATGAAATTTATTGGATCTTCTTTGATGGGTCCTCTTACCCACTTAATTATAATGATGATCTCATCCCTCATATTTTGAATTAAACTTTCTTATTCTTTTATATGCATCATGTGGTGACTACCAACATAATGTAATATGTGTATTTTTGTGTAGATGTGTAAATTACCACACACGATAATGCAAAGGTGATAATCCCTACAAATGATTTTTTTAGAGAAGATGTGTATCCTATCCTACTCGAAGCATATGCATATATGTTCTTTCTCACGGTAAATGTGATATTTCCTACCAACATTTTTATATTACCCTAGTATTGTCACATGTAAGATATATAAATGCCTTGCTCATATAATTCATTGCCTTATTTGTTCTTGACTAAACTTATTTCTTGCCTTTATATTTGTGCATGTACAATAGACTAAAATTATTTAGAGTAGAGGTATCTCTGTACCACCATAATATTATTGGGTGCACCTTTCCATCAAGATTGCACCTTTGCATTCATATTATATATATTGGGTGTGCCTTTTTGCTCATGTTGAGACTTTCCACTAAATCAAGCTTGAGATTTTATGGGTCTCAGCCATGTTTATGTAATATCAGTATGATTATTTGACATGGACTATTTATGATTGTGATATTTTTTTATGATATTGATCAAGGCAAGAAACCCTATTATTGAATATCTTCTTCATAATGTTATCTTTGATATCCATTTGGATTCTTTTCCCTCATGGTATGTTAAGCCTTGATAAAAGTTATTGATATACTTTTCCCTAATATTATTCAATCAATATTTATATGCTCATATCAACATTTTTGTGTTGAGAAGATCAACTTTGTTTTTTTGGTGGGGTATGCTTCCAACCCCATAGGTGAAGGACATGGAGGGCTTGACATGAAGATTTGAACTTGTCTTAGTGGGCCTGATCTCAGGAGATTGACTCGATATAGCTTGAAAATCCCTCTATATAGTGTAGAAGTTGTTTTGTTGATGTAAACCTAAGTGGGATATTATTGTGTAATCTTATAAATTGAATATAGTCATGGTATTTTATTCAGTCTCTATTCATCTATACCATTATTTTGAGAAATAAAAAAAATAAACTTATTGAAACATACTTGATAGTGTGTTTGGATTATATGGGTTCATTCCATAATTAAGAAGTTGAACCCCTCTCAGATTCCACTCCTTACACCCACTCGGGCTGTAGGCCATCACACTTTTAGTAATCAGTGATGCATTTTATCCCCAACCATATCCCCCTCTCATCACAGTAATATTATGGTAGGAGATTGCAGTCCCTCACTTCACAACCATCTCTTTAATGGAAACTCATTTTTCCGAAGGATCCCCAAGATTTTTGAAGCCCTATAAATGCTTTCATCATCTCCATCTCATTTCCCTTAGAGTTTTCTTATGACTCTGAAATCCTCCCACCTTGTTTGCCCACCAATCCTCACTAGCATCCTCTAATATCCCCGAAAGAAGGTAAGTTGATTACACCTTGATTTCCCTATATATAAATCAACATAAACACCACTCTCAGTGGACCGATCGTATGTAGTGACTCACTATGTTGTGTGGCCCAAGTTCTGCCCTCACTCATGAAAAACTCATTGTTTCCCCACTAGCAGTGCATCATGTAGAGATGATGCCGCATAAGATCGACCATCCAATGGAATCCACCCACACCTCCTCCATTTTAGTGGAACTACCCACATATGCAACAATGGCACAGTCTCATACCAACAATGGGGCCAATGAGGCTCTCCACAACCTACACACACCTTGAAGCGTCAAAACCCTGATCCAATGACCTACATTTTTCTGCTTGTAAGTAAATACCCCCCACTATGTTAGAAAATTAATAAAAGTAAGGAAATATCTAGAAAACCATAGGAACCTAAAGAAAATTGAAAAAATAACATTTTGTTGAGAAAAATATAAGGATGAGTATTTCCAAGATCTATATCTAATCATATATTGTTAGTGTAACCAACTTACTTTGAATCATGAGTTAGATTATGAAATGATCTAATCAAGAGTTGAAACTGGCCTAGTTGATTCTTGATCATATTATGACCAATGTAGAATTTACTTTTATATATGTGTCGTACATATACTACTCTTTGAACATATTATGGAACTTATACATGTTGAGGAATGGATATAATGATGACTTAGTGATGTATCCCAATATAATGTTCACATGAAGTTTTGTGCAATAAATCATATATTGTTTGGGCATCTACATACTAATTAAGATATATAATATCAAATATTATCTAGTTTGATTCCATTATATCATGTTACTCTATAGTAAAAAGGTAAGCATTACCTCTTACTTACTAACCATGGTATCAAAGATACATGTTTTATGCATATCCATCATTGTGTTGATTTGGCCTATCATATTGTCTAATATTCTATTCCCTATTATTACTTTGTGATCTTGACATATTTCAATTTTCAAAACCAGAATATAATGTGTGGTTTCCATTATACAAACATCAACGACCTACTTGCAAAGTGTGATCACACTCATAACTGTACTAGGGTTCTTTACTTTTGAACTCTACTTTCCATATTTTTGATACATGATTGATGCAGGGGTTTTGAGTCATTTTTATAGACTGATTTTGCATACGTTTTATGTGTATTTTGATCATATTTGTGATTAATATCACATGATTCACTACCTTTAGTCTATAATCACTTTTTGCATCAAATTTACCTTATTTCATCTTATTCTATATAAAAGATCATATTTGTTGGATTTGATTGGTGTTCTTCTTTTCTTTTTAGGCAATTCAGATATCTGCATCTGTCAATACCATCGACGGATGGTTGATACCATTGACATGTTCTCAGTGTATTGCCGGAGAAGAGAAACCAGAAGTCGATACCATCGATGGGACTGTCGATGGTATCGAGAGAGCGTCAACGAGCCAGATTTCCAAGTGTCGATACTATCGACCCAAAGTCAATACTATCGACCTCGCCTCAGCAAACTTAGCTTCAACGTAAGATTCCAGAGAAAAGTGACGCCTAAGGCATCGATACCATCGGTACACCGTCGATGGTATCGAGGCAACATCAGAGAGAACCCCAAGAATCGCACAAGCTCCGGTGCCTCATGCAGGTCGATACCATCGACCCACGTCAATGGTATCGACGCCGTCAGATCAGGTTTAGCTAAAGATCGTGTCTAATCGTATGGTGGTAATTTTTGGGTGACCTAAAGTGGTGCATATACCTAATTAAGGCGGCTCTAAGCAATCTATCACGTCATTAGCCACCAGAGAAGTCTCAATAAGGAGAGGAGAGAAGAACAGAGCCGAGAGCTATGCCCCGATCGTTCCGATAGCTATGCCCCAATCATTCCGAGAGCCGCATAAGACATTTTCCCACCGCCGAAAGGCTGTAGAATGTTCACCCCACGCCAAGGAATGCCCAGATCTCCTCCATTCAGGGGTTTACATCACATCTATTCCCGTTTCCCTATGTTTTCCCTTTCTCTCATCATATTTTTCATTGAGATAAACATGCATGGCTAATCCCTTTTATCTATAGGACCGGGAGTAGCCTGGGTAATCGTTGTATGATACTTTTTACATATTTTATCATAATTTGTCTCTTAAATCCATGGCATGATGTCATTTTCTCAATTATATCATTATGATTGATCACCCTAATTGTAACACCCCTGGCCTGGGTTATACTTTAACCCTAGGTGTTTTAATTAAGGAAGGTGATTAAATGATTAATCTTATCTTGTTAAAAGTAATTAGGGCTCATGAGGAACTTATGTTTCCATTTTGGTCATGTTTGAACAATGTTGAAGCAATGCTTGCTTATTTTGGACTAAAGTGCAAATTACCCAAGTTGAGGGGTTTAAGTACAAATTGTGCATGAAAATATGTTCCTTATGTGTTGAAGCATCATGAGAATGAAGATGATGCAAAGTTATGGCTTGTGGTAGCCTGAGTACCAAGGAAAAGCTGAAAAAGCAATATTTGTGCATTAAAACCTAGTTTTGGTGTACAATGCAATTCACCCAAAACCTAGGGTTCAATATGCAAATTACCACTTCAATAAGGTCACTAATGTTTCTTGGCACCAGGTAGATCAAAGAAAATGAGAGGGGAGCCTCATTTGAATTAAGTTGGAGGAGAGAGAATCTTGATATTAAAATAATCATGATTTAATCCTAATTGAAACCCTAATTTGATTTAGGGCAAAAATAAATGTATTAATTAAAGGGCCTTCAACCAAAATTAAAATGGTTGGATTATGATGTGCGTGGAAATCCTTGATCCTTGCAAGGACCACGAAAATATCCAAGGGAATGGATAACTCACTCACAATTTTATAAGAAAAAGAAATATCCACTCACATATGGATATTAATATTATATGATTTAAGGTGCTTGATTTGCTTTTCTTTAAATCATGGATAATTGAGAGGAATAAGAGGCAAACAAGATAGCCTCATCCCTAAGGAAGTTGAGGGGGAAGAGGTGGCACCATTTTTGTGATTAAATGAATTTTTATAAGGCATTGTCTCTCTCCTTGAATTTCTTATAAAAAGACCCTTTACAAGCCAAATGAAAGGCTTTTTCATTTGCAATTCTTCTCCTTGCTTGGAAACAGACCAAGGGGGCTAGGGAGGACTTGGAGGACGACCCCCAACCTGTTGGTAAGGTTCTTGATCCATTTCACCTTGATTCCATGGTGAAAATCGAAAATAAATTATGGATTTCTTCTTATTTCGATCTCCTCTTCAACCCTAGCCAATATTTTCAACCAAAAGCTTGAGGACGAGCTTAGGGGGAGTTGAAAAAGCTTCATCCACCATTGTTGGCGTGATCTTGGAGCTTTGGATCTCAATTGGAGGTGATTTTTATAACTTGAAACCCTAACTTTGTTATTGTATTCAATTCCCCATCAAATAATGATCATTTCTCTATCTACAATTATCGATTTGGTTGATTGATGCAATCTCGATGGAAATCACAGAAGGTTTCGTGGGTCTAGAGGTTGATGATGATGACATAATCATAAGCACACACCTCCCAAAATATTTAGACCAAATGGTTTCAATCAAATGTCCAAACGGTTTGTGTTTTGGAAACAAACGGTTTCAAAACCGTTTAGTAGCAAACGGTTTCACCAAACCGCATGAGACCAAATGGTTTCAGCCCGTTTGGTGATGTTGACCAGGGTTGACCATTTGGGGACTTGTTCATAATGATCTATGTTAAAGACCCACCAATTATTATTGATTAACTCTAATCGGTTCATGAGTTGAAGGTCCATCAATCGCCTAAACCCTAATCGGGTTGAGTGCTGATTTCATAAGTGCTTGAGTTTGAAACCTGGGTTGATTGACCCAAACGGTTTCAAAACCGTTTGGGAATCACCCAAACGGTCTCAAGACCGTTTGTAGGTCAACCAAGACCGTTTGGAGGTCTATGGTTGAGTATGGCTAAGTGTTTGAAGATCTAAAGATATGGTATCAACCCTAATCAGCTAAGTGCTGATTTTGCAATTGAATAAGTTGATGGTTTGGGTTGATTGACCCAAACGGTTTCAAAACTGTTTGGGGATCACCCAAACGGTCTCCAGACCGTTTGGGGGTCACCCAAGACCGTTTGGAGGTCTAGGGTAAGTTTGGTCAAGTGTTTGAAGGTCCAAAGATACCAAATTGAAATACAATTAAGTGTTGATTTGGTGACCAATCCTAGGATCCAAACCCTAATTGAATAACATGGTTGATGATGATATGATGACCAAACGGTCTCAAGACCGTTTGTAGGTCATCCAAACGATCCCAAGACCGTTTGGGGGTCACCCAAGACCGTTTGGAGGTCCAGGGTTGACTATGGTTAGGTGCTTAAAGATCTAAAGGTACTAAGTCGAAGTGCAATCAAATGCTGACTTATTGATCAATCCAATGATCCAAACTTTGATTGATTGACTTGGATTTTGATGTTGACATGGGAAAACGGTCTCAAGACCGTTTGGAGGTCATCCAAACGACCTCAAGACCGTTTGGGGTCAGGTCAAGTCCAATTTGGATGATGGTCCAATAGTTTTAAAGCAACTAGACTCACATTGGTTAATGTTGAAGGATCATCGATTCCAAACCCTAATTCAGTTGATTCAAACCCTAATTGATGATCAATTGAGGGTTAATTGAGGATCAAATCAGTTGAAGGATGACCTAATTAACCCAATTGAAGTATGGTGATGTGTCCAATTGAAGATTGGTTACATGAATTCAATGATTGAAGGAATCAACATTGAGAACCCCAAATCGATTTGATAGGTTGAGAACATATTTGGTCCATGCGGTTTTGAGGAGGTTTGGACCAAACGGTCTCAAGTCCGTTTGAGTCCAAATAGTCTCAAGACCATTTGGGACCAAATGATCCCAAATTGGTCGAGCCCATGTGGTTTCAAAAGATGCTTTAGCAAACAGTTTCAAGTACTTGCTTTAGCAAACGGTCTCAAGCACCACCTTTACCAAATGGTTTCAAACCGTTTGGGGCTCAAGTAGTCAAAATTAATTGAGGACTCAATTGGTTAATCCACTTGGACACCTTTTGTAATTGAAGATTCAATTGGTCAATTCAATTGGATACCTTATGTAATGGAGGTCCAATGTAATCGAATCTCTTGAGAATTAAGATGATGAATGATCCATTGATCCAATGATGATTAGTAATGATAATCAATGAAGGTACATAGGTTGAATCCCTAATAGTACCTAAGTGATTAGTGCCAATCAAGGGATATACCCTAATTGCCTATAAGAACAATGACTTGGTACATTATGTTAATCATAATTGTATGTACTTGATTGAAGGGTTGATGTAACCTAATCAAGTTGAGAGGATGATGGAAAGGAATTCATACATGAGTAGTGATCATGTGATGAATAGGGTATGATACATAATAAAGAGATCATGAAACCCTAATCAAGAAGGTTTTTGAACCCCTATCCCTAATTTAGAGCAATATCAGATGTAACCCAAACCTAGGGTAATGTTGTGACTCTAAAACCAAGATAATAAAATGTGAATCCCTAATTGAGGTTGATTCCGTGTGAATCCCTAATTGAGGTTGATTCAATGTGAATCCCTAATTAAGGTTGATTCCATGTGAATCCCTAATTGAGGTTGATTCAATGTGAAACCCTAATTGAGGTTGATTCCATGTGAATCCCTAATTGAGGTTGATTCAATGTGAATCCCTAATTAAGGTTGATTCCATGTGAATCCCTAATTGAGGTTGATTCAATGTGAAACCATAATTGAGTTTGATTCCATGTGAATCCCTAATTGAGGTTGATTCAATGTGAAACCCTATTTGAGGTTGATTCCATGAGAAACCCTAATTGAGGGTGATGCTATGAGAAACTCTTGTTGGGATGAATAGTAAACCCTAATTTTAGGCAATAAGATATGAAAGCCTAATGAAGGGTAATGTTATATGCAATCCTCACCCTAATGAAGTATGATAGTATGTGAAACCCTAAACCCTATTAAAGAGTAATGATATGGGAAACCCTAATTCGAATAATGGAATGGTAACCAATACATTGATGGGGGAAATACCTAAAGTGATTGATTGTAGATACCCTTATAGCAAGCAATGCTTTAACCTGAGATGAGTCCATATCATTAAAGATAGTTGGACTATTCTTATGCGTGACCTATGCACTTCATGATAAAAGTGATATGTTAGTAGATGAAAGGATTAAGATGGGAAATACCTTAATCTAAGATAAGTTGATCACTCAAGAAAGTTGGAAGTAATGAGGTAAGTGATACATCAAGATATGAAAGGCTTCACAGTTAGCATCTCAAAGTTGATATACTTTGATAACTATGAAATCCTAATATGAGATGGGAAACCTTAACCCTAAATTGGGTAATGGGACATGAGAAATCATAATATGATATGAATAGTAAGCCCTAACCCTATTGAGGGAATAGAGGTGTTACTATTGTATTACATGAAGTAATATGTTATGTTGCCTAGTGAGAGGTGATAAGATGCTTTATGGGCCTTATCATGCATGATGATGGTTGTTTCCTACTGAGAGGTAACAAAATGTTTTAAAGGTTACCCAAGATTGATATAGATCAATACCTGGAATAAAATCACAGGATTGAGATAGTTCAATACATGGAATAGAGGCACATGATTAGCATAGTCTAATACCTGGAATGTATAGGATTGGCTAACTCCCAATACCTGGAATAATAACATAGGATTGGCTAATTCCCAATACCTGGAATGCACATGATTGGCTAACTCCCAATACGTGGAATAATAACACAGGATTGGCTAATTCCCAATACCTAGAATGCACAGGATTGGCTAACTCCCAATACCTGGAATAATAACACAGGATTGGCTAATTCCCAATACCTGGAATGCACAGGATTGGCTAACTCCCAATACCTGGAATAAAAACACAAGATTGGCTAATTCCCAATACCTGGAATGCACAGGATTGGCTAACTCCCAATACATGGAATAATAACACAGGATTGGCTAATTCCTAATACCTGGAATGCACAGGATTGACTAACTCCCGATACCTGGAATAATAGCACAGGATTGGCTAACTCCCAATACCTGGAATGCATAGGATTGGCTAACTCCCAATACCTAGAATAATAACACAGGATTGGCTAACTCTCAATACCTGGAATGCACATGATTGGCTAACTCCCAATACTAGGAATAATACCACATGATTGGTAATAACCCAATACCTGGAATAGTTGCACATGATTGACATAGATCAATACCTGGAATAGTTATATAGGATTGACATAGATCAATACCTGGAATAGTTGCACAAGATTGACATAGATCATTACTTGGGAATGGATACACATGAATAATATAAGTCTAATGCTTGTACTAGTTGCACATGATTGGTGTAATCCATTGCCTGGAATATTTATATAGGGATGGTATAGACCAATGCCTGAATAAGACATGATGATGCACACTCTCATGTCCAATATAACCAAAATCTGTTTAGCTGATTGGCTAAGGCCAATAAGTTGAAACAGGAATGTCTCATGGGTGACATATCAAGATAATGAGTGTCACAAGAGAAGTTTGACATGATGGTATAATATGGAGGATAAATGATATACATGTTCTTCCTATTTCTTAGTAAGAGAAAAGTTGATCTATTATTCTATCATAGATAGTTACAATGTTTTAAGATGAGAATGCTTTAAATTGCATATCCTTTGTCCAGTTTTATGTATATAACTGCAATAATAATGTTTTGGTGGAGAGTTATATCTCCCGTTGGGACAATTTACAATTGTCTCACACCCGTGGGATTTGATGTTTTTAGGTGGACGCAGACAAAGAGGTAGGAAACCTTTAGCAGAGAAAGAACAACAACAACAGTATCAAGGACAGCCGTAATATCTCAGGTGGAGATACTGCCTGTCTAGTCATATAGTTAGAAAGTCCTATGTGTTGTCTCTGTACTCTCAGGTCCTCTGAGTCAGTAGTCAGTGTTTTATTGAATTGATCTGAGATTTTGGCTTGATGCCTTGAGGTTTTATGCTATCTGTATATAATGTTGAATAGGAGAGTTGATGTTGCAATCCTTGAGAAGAGATAGTACATGTTGTGTACTTATGGAACATAATGTAAATATTATACTTTGGTTCTTGATGAAAAAAAATTCCTATGTGTGGTTCACTTTGCAAAAAGTTTTAATTTTTAGTGATTTTCAGTAATCTATTGCAAATGATTCGCTTCCGCTTAAGTTAATTTTGTTTCATGAGTCGGTCGTTACATTTAGTGGTATCAGAGCTTTAGGTTCGCTGAGTCTACAGAGACATAGGACTAAGGTAGTAGAGTCTATTCTGGTGTCATCCAATGTATTTGATAGTGTTTTCTGCTCGTATAAGAGAAGAAGAACTTAAAGATGACTGGGTCACATGAGGAGGTTGATGCTGAAAGCAGTAATGTTGCACCAAGAAGAGGTGCATGGGACTAGGCAAGAGAGAGACAATTGCCTGAGAATCCCCTAGATGATCCATCTATGATAAGAAAATCCTTCTTTATGTATTACTGTTGAAGGATTTAGGGCAACAGTAATGTATATAGTGGATCAAGCATTGGCACTGTAACCTAGATTACCAGCCCCAATGATGATGTTTTAGATATCAACAAGATTTGTAATCAACATCTGTAGGTTGAAGCAAAAGGAAATGATGAATTTCTAGACTTAAATTGAGTTTGTGCTCAACCTTAGCCTGTTGAATTAATCTTTGAGGTAGAGTTAGCCTGAGGCAGTGAATAATTCATGAATTATGACAAGTTAGACAAGATAATGTCATTCAAATGTGACATTTTATGAATTCCTGGATTAACTGAGAAATGAATTGATTGAACTTTCCTTTCTTAGTCCTATGAGGACTTATGTTTTGCATAGTAAAACATTACAAATGTTTTATGTTATTCTTACCTCTTTGAGAAAAGATGAGGTATAGAAGAGATGCCTGGATAAAATCTAGGGATGTTAAACCTTATGCTTGTGATGATATGAAAAGAAGGAATATGATAGCATACAAAGTGCATACCACTTCATCTCAGTATTTATATACCCTGGCCAAGTATACAACTACTGATGATAAAGTGGGTATGGAAACTCTTAGATTGTTGTCTTTCTGATTGCTCTGATCAAGTAGTCATTCTGAGACAATCTAATGAGTATCATGAAATTAGAAATATGGAATGAATAAATGTGTCATATCCTATGCATAAGAAAGAGAGTCTGAGATAATATCAGATGAGCATGTTGTATGAGGAACTAAAAGTGTACTCCTCATAAGATAAGAATAAGAATAAGGGAGATGAATCTCATCTAATAAAGTTGTAAGTATCATAAAGATCCTTACCATAATGTATAAATGGAAAATATGATGAGATCATAAAATGATCATAAACATGCTAGATAATAATAAAGAAAGGGATAATGACATGCAATAATCCTAACAAATTCCTATGCTAAAGGCAAGGAACTTAGGATGAGACAAAGAATAAATGGTTCATGAATAGTTGAAAATACATGAATTAATAACAGGAATATGAATCCTTGTTTTCTTTCCTTTCAGGGACATGACAATCAAGTGGGTCTTAGGACACTTGATGTGCATAAGATAAATATGTTCATGTGATGGATACTTAGAAAAGTATCAGTTATCTTGGACTTTGGTCCCAAGATGAGGACATATGAAACAATTAATGTTCCAAGATGAAAGGAAGAGATATATATGATGTGTTTCCAACACATGTGATGGATACCAAGGTAAAGATTCTGGTATCTGAGAAGTATTAGATAGTTTAGGTTGGCTACCTGGAGTGGTCAAACTATGAAATTAGTCTGATTATATAAATTGATATGAACATCATATGTTAGGGGTTTATTCTTTGCATAAACATGATAAAGAATGTATGATATCTTTCTAAATAAGAAAAGTGTTATTTGAAACAAAGTTGACTCCATAGTCAATGATGAAGAACAGTGGAGCATGTGTTTTGTGTATTGATTCTATAAGAATCCTGTATGGAAACACTTTGTATTGATCAAAGTTTTTTGTTGGTGTCTCCATAATAAGGAGATGATATGTGAAGACTATATAGTATGATGAAGAAAATACATCTGTCTTCCTTTATCTAGATTTCGAGGACGAAATCCTTGTTAGGGGTTTATAATTTGTAACACTCCTGACCTGGGTTATACTTTAACCCTAGGTGTTTTAATTAAGGAAGGTGATTAAATGATTAATCTTATCTTGTGAAAAGTAATTAGGGCTCATGAGGAACTTATGTTTCTATTTTGGTCCGGTTTGAACAATGTTGAAGCAATGTTTGCTTATTTTGGACTAAAGTGCTAATTACCCAAGTTGAGGGGTTTAAGTACAAATTGTGCATGACAATATGTTCCTTATGTGTTGAATCATCATGAGAATGAATATTATGCAAAGGTATGACTTGTGGTATCTTGAGTACTAAGGAAAAGCTGATAAAGCAATGTTTGTGCATTAAAACCTAATTTTTGTGTAGAGTGCAATTTACCCAAAACCTAGGGTTTAATATGAAAATTACCACTTCAATAAGGTCCCTAATGTTTCTTGGCACCAGTTAGAGCAAATAAAATGAGAGGGGCGCCTCATTTGAATTAAGTTGGAGGAGAGAGAATCTTGATATTAAAATAATCAAGATTTAATCCTAATTGAAACCCTAATTTGATTTAGGGAAAAAATAAATGTATTAATTAAAGGCTTCAACCAAAATTAAAATGGTTAGATTCTGATGTGCGTGGACATCCTTGAGCCTTGCAAGGACCACGAAAATATCCAAGGGAATGGATAACTCACTCACAATTTTATAAGAAAAAGAAATATCCACTCACATATGGATATTAATATTATATGATTTAAGGTGCTTGATTTGCTTTTCTTTAAATCATGGATAATTTAGAGGAATAAGAGGAAAACAAGATAGCCTTGTCCCTAAGGAAGTTTAGGGGGAAGAGGCGGCACCATTTTTGGGATTAAATGAATTTTTATAAGGCACTTTCTCTCTCCTTGAATTTCTTATAAAAAGACCCTTTACAGGCCAAATGAAAGGCTTTTTCATTTGCACTTCTTCTCCTTGCTTGGAAACCGACCAAGGGAGCTAGGGAGGACTTGGAGGATTTCCCCCAACCTGTTGGTAAGGTTATTGATCCATTTCACCTTGATTCCATGGTGAAAATTGAAAATAAAATATGGATTTCTTCTTATTTCGATCTCCTCTTCAACCCTAGCCAATCTTTTCAACCAAAAGCTTGAGGACGAGCTTAGGGGGAGTTGCAAAAGATTCATATATCATTTTTGGCATGATCTTGGAGCTTTGGAGCTCAATTGGAGGTGGGTTTTATAACTTGAAACCCTAACTTTGTTATTGCATTAAATTCCCCATCAAATAATGATCATTTCTCTATTTACAATTATCGATTTGGTTGATTGATGCAATCTCCATGGAAATCACAGCAGTTTTCGTGGGTCTAGAGGTTGATTATGATGACATCATCATAATCAAACACCTCCCAAAATATCTAGACCAAACGGTTTCAATCAATGTCCAAACGGTTTGTGTTTTGGAAGCAAACAGTTTCAAAACTGTTTAGTAGAAAACGGTTTCACCAAACCGCATGAGACCAAACGGTTTGAGACCGTTTGGTGATGTTGACCAGAGTTGACCATTGGGGGACTTGTTCATAATGATCTAGGTTAAAGACCCACCAATTATTATTGATTAACTCCAATCGATTCATGAGTTGAAGGTCCATCAATCGCCTAAACCCTAATCGGGTTGAGTGCTGATTTCATAAGTGCTTGAGTTTGAAACTTGGTTTGATTGACCCAAACGGTCTCAAGACCGTTTGGAGGTCAACCAAGACCGTTTGGAGGTCTATGGTTGTGTATGGCTAAGTGTTTGAAGATCCAAAGATATGGTATCAACCCTAATCGGCTAAGTGCTGATTTTGCAATTGAATAAGTTGATGGTTTGGGTTGATTGACCCAAACGGTCAAAACCATTTGGGGATCACCCAAATGGTCTCAAGACCGTTTGGGGGTCACCCAAGACCGTTTGGAGGTATAGGGTTAAGTTTGGTCAAGTGTTTGAAGGTCCAAAGATACCAAATTGAAATACAATTAAGTGTTGATTTGGGGACCAATCCTAGGATCCAAACCCTAATTGAATGACATGGTTGATGATGATATGATGACCAAACGGTCTCAAGACCGTTTGGAGGTCATACAAACGATCCCAAGACCGTTTTGGGGTCACCCAAGACCGTTTGGAGGTCCAGGGTTGACTATGGTTAGGTGTTTAAAGATCTAAAGGTACTAAGTCAAAGTGCAATCAAATGCTGACTTATTGATCAATCCAATGATCCAAACTTTGATTGATTGACTTGGATTTTGATGTTGACATGGGAAAATGGTCTCAAGACCGTTTGGAGGTCATCCAAACGACCTCAATAAAGTTTGGGGCCAGGTCATGTCCAATTTGGATGATGGTCCAATTGTTTTAAAGCAACTAGACTCGCATTGGTTAATGTTGAAGGATCATCGATTCCAAACCCTAATTTAGTTGATTCAAACCCTAATTGATGATCAATTGAGGGTTAATTGAGGATCAAATCAGTTGAAGGATGACCTAATTAACCCAATTGAAGTATGGTGATGGGTCCAATTGAAGATTGGTTACATGAATTCAATGATTGAAGGAATCAACATTGAGAACCCCAAATCGATTTGATAGGTTGAGACCATCTTTGGTCCATGCGGTTTTGAGGAGGTTTGGACCAAACAGTCTCAAGACCGTTTGAGTCCAAATGGTCTCAAGACCGTTTGGGACCAAACGATGCCAAACCGGTTGAGCCCATGCAGTTTCAAAAGGTGCTTTAGCAAACGGTTTCAAGTACTTGCTTTAGCAAACGATCTCAAGCACCACCTTTACCAAAAAGTTTCAAATTGTTTGAACTTTGAATGACTAAGACCGTTTGGGGCTCAAGTAGTCAAAATTAATTAAGGACTCAATTGGTTAATCCACTTGGACACCTTTTGTAATTGAAGATTAAATTGGTCAATTCAATTGGATACCTTATGTAATGGAGGTCCAATGTAATCGAATCTCTTGAGAATTAAGATGATGAATGATCCATTGATCCAATGATGATTAGTAATGATAATAAATGAAGGTACAAAGGTTGAATCCCTAATAGTACCTAAGTGATTAGTGCCAATCAAGGGATAAACCCTAATTTCCTATAAGAACAATGACTTGGTACATTATGTTAATCATAATTGTACGTACTTGATTGAAGGGTTGATGTAACCTAATCAAGTTGAGAGGATGATGGAAAGGAATTCATACATGAGTAGTGATCATGTGATGAATAGGGTATGATCCATAATAAAGAGATCATGAAACCCTAATCAAGAAGGTTGTTGAACCCCAATCCCTAATTTAGAGCAATATCAGATGTAACCCAAACCTAGGGTAATGTTGTGACTCTAAAACCAAGATAATAAAATGTGAATCCTTATTTGAGGTTGATTCCATGTGAATCCCTAATTGAGGTTGATTCAATGTGAATCCCTAATTAAGGTTGATTCCATGTGAATCCCTAATTGAGGTTGATTCAATGTGAAACCCTAATTGAGGTTGATTCCATGTGAATCCCTAATTGAGGTTGATTCAATGTGAATACCTAATTAAGGTTGATTCCATGTGAATCCCTAATTGAGGTTGATTCAATGTGAAACCCTAGTTGAGGTTGATTCCATGTGAATCCCTAATTGAGGTTGATTCAATGTGAAACCCTATTTGAGGTTGATTCCATGAGAAACCCTAATTGAGGGTGATGCTATGAGAAACTCTTGTTGGGATGAATAGTAAACCCTAATTTTAGGCAATAAGATGTGAAAGCCTAATGAAGGGTAATGTTATATGCAATCCTCACCCTAATGAAGTATGATAGTATGTGAAACCCTAAACCCTATTATAGAGTAATGATATGGGAAACCCTAATTCGAATAATGGAATGGTAACCAATACATTGATGGGGGAAATACCTAAAGTGATTGATTGTAGATACCCTTATAGCAAGCA
This sequence comes from Alisma plantago-aquatica, assembly GCA_963693085.1. NCBI lineage: Eukaryota > Viridiplantae > Streptophyta > Magnoliopsida > Alismatales > Alismataceae > Alisma > Alisma plantago-aquatica. Next base: position 1,794,996,017 of record OY856409.1, read on the forward strand.
ATGCTTTAACCAGAGATGAGTCCATATCATTAAAGATAGTTGGACTATTCTTATGCGTGACCTATGCACTTCATGATAAAAGTGATAGGTTAGTAGATGAAAGGATTAAGATGGGAAATACCTTAATCCAAGATAAGTTGATAACTCAAGAAAGTTGGAAGTAATGAGGTAAGTGATACATCAAGATATGTAAGACTTCACAGTTAGCATCTCAAAGTTGATATACTTTGATAACTATGAAATCCTAATATGAGATGGGAAACCTTAACCCTAAATTGAGTAATGGGACATGAGAAATCATAATATGATATGAATAGTAAGCCCTAACCCTATTTAGGGAATAGAGGTGTTACTATTGTATTACATGAAGTAATATGTTATGTTGCCTAGTGAGAGGTGACAAGATGCTTTATGGGCCTTATGAGCCATGAGGATGGTTGTTGCCTAGTGAGAGGTAACAAAATTTTTTAAAGGTTACCCATGATTGATATAGATCAATACCTGGAATAAAATCACAGGATTGAGATAATTCAATACCTGGAATAGAGGCACATGATTAGCATAGTCTAATACCTGGAATGCACATGATTGGCTAACTCCCAATACCTGGAATAATAACACATGATTGGCTAATTCCCAAAACCTGGAATGCACAGGATTAACTAACTCCCAATACCTGGAATAATAACACATGATTGGCTAATTCCCAATACCTGGAATGGACATGATTGGCTAACTCCCAATACCTAGAATAATAACATAGGATTGGCTAATTCCCAATACCTAGAATGTACAGGATTGGCTAACTCCCAATACCTAGAATAATAACACAAGATTGGCTAATTCCCAATACCTAGAATGCACAGGATTGGCTAACTCCCAATACCTAGCATAATAACACAGGATTGGCTAATTCCCAATACATGGAATGCACAAGATTGGCTAACTCCCAATACTTGGAATAATAACACATGATTGGCTAACTCCCAATACCTGGAATTCACAAGATTGGCTAACTCCCAATACCGAGAATAATAACACAGGATTGGCTAACTCCCAATACATGGAATGCACATGATTGGCTAACTCCCAATACCTGGAATAATACCACAAGATTGGTAATAACCCAATACCTGGAATAGTTGCACATGATTGACATAGATCAATACCTGGAATAGTTATACATGATTGACATAGATCAATACCTGGAATAGTTGCACAGGATTGACATAGATCAATACCTGGAATAGTTATACATGTTTGACATAGATCAATACGTGGAATAGTTGTACAGGATTGACATAGTTCAATACTTGGAAATGGATACACATGAATAATATAAGTCTAATGCTTGTACTAGTTGCACATGATTGGTGTAATCCAATGCCTAAAATATTTATATAGGATTGGTATAGACCAATGCCTGAATAAGACATGATGATGCACACTCTCATGTCCAATATAACCAACATCTGTTTAGCTGATTGGCTAAGGCGAATAAGTTGAAACAGGAATGTCTCATGGGTGACATATCAAGATAATGAGTGTCACAAGAGAAGTTTGACATGATGGTATAATATGGAGGATAAATGATATACATGTTCTTCCTATTTCTTAGTAAGAGAAAAGTTGATCTATTGTTCTATCATAGATAGTTACAATGCTTTAAGATGAGAATGCTTTAAATTGCATATCCTCTGTCCAATTTTATGTATATAACTGCAATAATAGTGTTTTGGCGGAGAGTTATATCTCCTGCTGTTACAATTTACAATTGTCTCACCCCTGTGGGATCCAATGTTTTTAGGTGTACGCGGACAAAGAGGCAGGAAACCTTTAGCAGAGAAAGAACAGCAACAGCAGTATCAAGGGCAGCCGTAATATCTCAGGTGGAGATACTACCTGTCTAGTCATATAGTTAGAAATTCCTATGTGTCGTCTCTGTACTCTCAGGTCCTTGGAGTCAGTAGTCAGTGTTTTTATTGAATCGATCTAAGATTTTGGCTTGATGCCTTGAGGTTTTATGATGTCTATATATAATGTTGAATATGACAGTTGATGTTGCAATCCTCGAGAAGAGATAGTACATGTTGTGTACTTATGGAATAGAATGTAAATATTATACTTTGGTTCTTGATGAAAAAGATTTCCTATGTGTGGATCTCTTTGCAAAAAGTTTTTAATATTTAGTGATTTTTTGTAATCTGTTGCAAATGATTCGCTTCCACTTAAGTTAATTTTGTTTTCGCGAGTCGGTCATTACACTAATGATAATCTAATACCTTTAATTACTTTGAAAGAAGAATTAACAGTTGAAAAGAGACAGATATCACATTAACTAATAAATCCTTTGAACAAGGCGATGTACAGTTAATGGTGGGAACCCAGAGTGTGATCTTAATGCACCTAATTTAGGGTATAGGTTACTACTACTGTGGAACCGACCTAGATTTAGGTAGTGAATTGTATCGCGACAGCAAACAATTCTGACTATAGGCCACTACTCAGAATAGGAGACGAATAGGATAATTGTGTAGGAACTAGTACAACGAGAACCTACAGTGAAACTGCAATCCTTAATATTTCATCTTTGATTGATTAAACCAACCATTTATTCGATTGTTTTACTTTTATTTTTATTTTCTTTTTCAATCAACTCTCAAACCATTTTAATCGGTCTAGTTGATCACAAACAGTTAGTAGTAGTATACTGAAAATCCGTTCCCTGAGTTTGACTCGGGCCTTACAAAGGCCTATATTACTTTGGCGCGTGCACTTGCATTTTATGCACGGTAAATTCATGTCAAGTTTTTGGCGCCGCTGCTGGGGAACGGTGATTTTCGGCACTACGAGGGCTGTAAGCGGCCACTCTAGGCCACATTTTTTAAATTTAAATTCTGGAAATTAATTGTCTATCTTTCATAATCCATAATCGTCTAGCACAATGCCTAATTAAATTTATTACTATGCATGTACTAGTGCATGGTGAGTACGCATAGCACGGACTACACACAGTCATCGCCGGAGGTCCCATTTTTGGGATCAGACTACGAGAGTTCAGATTCTGACACCGAAGCAATGGCTGAGGAACAAACAATTTGGGAGAAAATCAAGGCGTCGTCCTCTTCTGCATCTAAGGGGCCAATTAAGAAGCAGGCCATCAACATTCCTAACTACAAAATTGACCCATGCCTAATCAATTTGGTCAAGTCCAATGTGTTTCACAGGCTCAAAAATGAAGATTTGGTGACCCACATAAGCCAGTTCATGGAGAATTGTGATATGGTCAAGATAGACCGGTTTCCACAAGATATGCTTTACTTGAAGTTATTTCCCAGTTCTCTAGCGGGAAATGCTCGAGAATGGCTGCATAATATGGACGACGAGTATGTGGAATATTGGGACCACATGGTTGAAGTTTTCTTCGAAAGATTTTTCCCGCCTAAGAAGACAAACGATCTCATAAGAAAAATCCATAACTTCAGTCAGAAAGCTGGTGAAACATATTCTGAGACATGGGAGAGATTCTAGATAATGCTGAGGAGATGCCCACATCATGGGCTGGACAAAGAAAAGCAGGTCAAGATTTTCTATTTTGCTCTTTCTGAGCATGATAGAAGCAATCTAGATTCAGCAGGATCAGGGTTCTTCCTGAATAACACTGGTACAAGGTGTTGGGAAATTCTAAAAAACATGGCTAAAAAGCAGTCATGGGGTGATAGAGATGCTCCAGAACAAGTTAAGGTTATGGGAGATGCCAAAGCCATCAAAGAACTCAATGAAAAGATGGACCTAATTTCTAAAAGGCTACTTGCACAAGAGGAGGAATCGAATGAAGACACACAAGTTAAATACATGCATCAACAACAAGGGTACATGAATAATGATTACTCTTGGAGGAAAGACAATAAGTTCTCATGGAAGGATACAAATAATTTTCTATAGGATTCGGATGCTAAGCCACAACCCACGGTAGAGGACAAGAGCAATGATTTTCTCAACCAGGTGATAAAGCAGAATCAAGAGCTGATGAGCACCTTTGGTCAACAAATCAAGCAACAAGGAGAGTTTATGAATCAGTTTGGGCAAACTCTGTAAAGTCATGGGGCTCAAATGAGGACACTTGAGACGTATTTAGCACAGATGGCAGCTGAAATAGCAAGTCTGAAGAAACCAACACAAGAAGGTTTTCTGAGAAATACCAACGTTCCAGGAGGGAATCAACAAGCCAAAGCAATTCTGTTGAGGAGTGGAAAGAAGACTTTAAACTCTAAGGCTGATGAACCAAGCATAACACAGCCAGAAGCAATGGGCAAGGCCACAGAGGATGTCACAACCACATAGATAGTGGATGATGTTGTAGAAAAGGTCACAGAAGAGCCCATCCCAGAAGAATAAACTGTTCAAGAGAATGAGAAGAGGACGTCATATGTACCGCCACACCAGAGGTCACAGGTTGTCCCCGTCCCTTACCCCAACAGCCTCAAGGCCAAGAAAGTGGATGCATAGTTTAAGAAATTTTTAGACAGCTTTCGGAAACTTTTGGTTAACATTCCTTTGTTGGAGGCGATTGAGTAGATACCCTCGTATGGTAAGGTTCTAAAGGATGTAATTACCAAGAAAAGGAAGATTCCTGATACTGAGGTGGTAGTTCTTAAAGAGCAGGTTAGCATCTTCATTTTGGGCACATTGCCCCCAAAGCGACAAGATCCAGACTGCTTCAATATTTCATGTTACATTGGCATGGTGAAATTTGGCGAAGCATTGTGCAATTCTGGGGTAAGTATAAACTTCATGCCCCTTTCTACATTCAAGAAACTAGGTCTTAAGGAATCTAGACAAAGCAACATGACAATTCAACTCGCAGATAATTCTGTGGTACAACCATATGGTATTTGTGAGGATGTTCTGGTAAAGGTTGACAAATTTGTATTTCTAGCTGATTTTGTAGTAATGGAGATGTAAGATGAGCAAGGGAATGAGCTACTCCTAGGAAGACCCTTCCAGGATACTACAGATATGATACTGGAAATGGGTAGAGGCCGTTTGACATTGGGCATAGCTGATGACAGATTTGAGATGGTCATGCCACCAAGTACAAAACAATCATAGGCAAAGGAGCAATGTTGTATGGTGAAGCACTTTGATCAGAACATTTCTCTTTGTTTAGAGAAGCCATTTCTGGATATGGTTCACGTGATGACTAAGGTAGACAAGGGGACACTGGCCGTGGATATCATGGAACAAACAAAAGTTGTATCTCTTTGCAAAGCCGTGGGTTATCCAAATGATGAAGAGGTAGATATTTCTCTATCTACTGAGGATGATGCTATAGCAGATTCAATGATCGACTCATATCTGAAATTGCCCCTTGAGGCATGCCTATTCAATGTCATGGATGATTGGATGAGAAACACATCTTTACGAGAATGTGTAAAGATGCTTCAAGTGCTTCCTTACTATTATGCCAAGCACTATGAGGATCTATGGCCACTGCCACCATTGCTTCAATCATCATTGATCTGTCCACCGGAATTAGAGCTGAAGCCACTGCCCCTTCACTTGAAGTATGCCTTCTTAACTGATGGTGAAAAGTTACCAGTGATTATCTCAGCATATCTGAGTGCCAATGAAGAGAATCAATTGATGATCATGCTGAAGAACCACCGTGGTGCATTCGGGTCGTCAGTTGCTGATATTAAGGGGATTTCCCCTACTCTTTGCCAGCACAAGATCCAACTCAAGAAAGGAGCCAAGCCGGTGATTCAGCCATAATGTTGACTCAACCTGAGCATGATGGAGGTCGTCAAGAAGGAGGTGATTAAGCTCCTTTCTGCGGGAATCATCTATGCCATTTTAGACTCGATGTGGGTAAGCCCAACACAGGTAGTCCCTAAGAAGGGGGGAATTACTGTTACTCAAAATTTGGTAAATGAACCTATCACTACCTGATTGGTAACCAGGTGGCAAGTGTGCATTGATTACCTCTGCCTCAATTCTGCCACCTTAAAAGACCATTTCCCTCTCCCATTTATTGATTAGATTTTAGAGCGGCTAGCTGGACACTCCCATTTTTGCTTTTTGGACGGTTATTCTGGCTATAATCAGATTTCTATAGACCTGAAGGATCAAGAGAAGTCTACCTTCACTTGTCCTTATGGGACTTTTGCATATCGCCGCATGCCGTTTGGGTTGTGCAACGCACCGGCTACTTTTCAGCGCTGCATGCTTGCTATTTTCTCGGATATGGTTGAGCGTTGTTTAGAGGTTTTCATGGACGATTTTTCTATGTACGGTGCGTCGTTTGATGAGTGTCTGTACAATTTGGATAAATTTTTACAAAGATGTGAGGACACACATCTAGTCCTTAATTGGGAAAAGTGTCATATGATGGTTAGCGAAGGAATTGTGCTTGGACACAAGGTGTCTAGCAAGGGACCGGAGGTGGATCCAGTCAAGATTGAGGTTATTTCCAAACTACCTCCACCAAATTCAATGAAAAGGGTGAGGAGTTTTCTCAATCATGCAAGTTTTTATCGCCGTTTCATTAAGGACTTCTCTAAAATCACTAAACCATTTTCTGAATTACTTGAGAAGGATGCTGTGTTTGATTTTAATGATAAATGCATACATGCCTTCAATGTCCTTAAAGAAAAATTATTTTATGTGCCGGTTGTCTAAATGCCAGATTGGACTAAGCCCTTTGAGATTATGTGTGATGCGTCATATTTTTCTGTAGGGGCTGATCTTGGGCAGCGTTTTGAGAATAAACCTGCAGTGATTTTCTATGCATCTAAAACTTTAAATGATGCACAACTTAATTATACCACCACTGAAAAAGAGCTACTTGCTATGTTTTTTGCATTTGAAAAATTTAGGCAATATTTAGTGGGGTCAAAAGTTGTGGTTTGGACGGACCACGCTGCCATCGAATACTTAATGGAAAAGAAAGATGCCAAGCCTAGATTGATTAGGTGGATCTTGCTCTTGCAAGAGTTTGACATTGAAATTAAAGATAATGCGGGCATTGAAAACGTGGTTGCGGATTACTTGTCTCGGTTAGAGTGGGTAGATGAGAGAGATATCAATTTACCCATTACCGAGACATTTCCCGATGAGCAAATCCTTTCAATAAAATCTAAGGATCTGTGGTTTTCGAATATTGTGAATTATCTTGTATGTAAGGAAATACCAGACGATTGGACTTATCAAGAAAAGAAGATATTTTCCCATTCTTTAAGACATTATTTTTGGGATGACCCAATTTTGTTGAGATAGTATAGGGATGGCATCTTACGCAGGTGTGTACCGGAAGGTGAATATGATAGTGTGCTCAGTCACTGTCATATACTACCCACTGGCGGTCATCATGTGAGCACAAGGACAACGACCAAAGTGTTGGAGAGTGGCCTTTATTGGCCTACACTCTTTCAGGACGCCTATGACTATGTGAAAATATGTGATTCGTGTCAAAGGGCAGGTAGCATTTCAAGACGGCAAGAGATGCTCCTCAACATGTTTCAAGAGGTTGAGGTATTTGATTTATGGGGTATCGATTTCATGGTACCATTTGTGTCCTCAAATTCCAACTTACATATTTTGCTAGCCGTTGATTATGTGTCGAAGTGGGTAGAGGAAATACCCACAAGGACTAATGACGTTGCGGTAGTGTGCATGTTTGTGAAGGAAAATATTTTTTGCAGGTTTGGTGTGCCACAGATGATTATAAGTGATGGAGGCACCCACTTTACGAACAAGAAATTTGCTACATTATTGAGTACATACGGGGTCAAACACAATGTGGGTACACCGTATCACCCGCAGACGCAAGGCCAAGTTGAGGTTTCCAATCAGGAGATCAAGAAGATATTGGAACGCACAGTGGCATCTTCTAGGAAGAATTGGAGTGCACTACTACCAGATTCTTTATGGGCATATAGGACCGCCTTTAAAACCCCTATAGGCACTACACATTTTAGGCTGGTTTATGGGTGGGCTTGTCATCTGTCGGTCGAGTTAGAGCACAAAGTGCACTGGGCATTATGGAAGCTTAATATGAGCTATGCTGATGCAGGAAAGAAGAGAATGCTAGAGCTCAATGAGTTAGATGAGCTTAGGATGAATGCTTATGAGAACTAGAGGATTTATAAAGAACGAACAAAGAAACTCCATGACCGCCACATTCAAATGTGCATTTTCAAAAAGGGTGATCGCGTGTTATTGTTCAACTCGAGATTAAAGTTGCATCCCGGGAAACTAAAATCCTGGTGGAGTAGACCTTTTGTGGTGAAAGATGTCCGACCACATGGTGCTATTATGTTGAGAGATGGAGAGCTAACATTCTTAGTGAATGGTCAAAGATTGAAGCTCTACTATGGAGAGGATTACACAAGAAAGGTGCATGAGGTTAAACTCATGGCACTCAAGGAAGAATGATGAGCTTGATTGCGTCTAGCCTAAGACGTTAAAGTAGTGCGCTTATTGGGAGGCAACCCAACCATCGGTAGTTCATATTTTCTAGTTATTTTATTTTCTGCCATGTTTTCAAGTTAGTTTTGATTAATTTCATTTTTAGTGTAAAAATGATACCCTAATAAGTTTGCTCAGTGTGTAGTACTGTTTAAAATCGATACCATCGACCACAATGTCGATGGTAGCGACGTGGGTGCAGGCAAGCGACTGTAGAAATTTTTTTGAGGCCTCGTCGATGGTATCGACATACCATCCACGACATCGGAAAAAAGAGAGTGTCAGGTTGATAGTATCGACTAAGAAGTCGATTCTCACGAGATCCCTGAAGATATTCAGAGAAATCCATCTCAGTAAAGTCGATACCATCAACATCTCCGTCGCTAGTATCGACACGAAAGTAGTAACGAAGCATCGTCGGGGCCTCGTGAAGATAAAGGACACATAAAGTGTCGATACCATCGACAAGCTGCCGATGGTATCGACGCGACACGTCACCAATCCATGAGAAGATATCAACAGAGCCCGCCAAATCAAGAAGTCGATCCGTGGGATGGGTCGATACCATCAACTCGCATCGATGGTATCGACACGTCATCAATCCGGGCCCCCACATCCAGCCATCGACGACCGTCGATAGCAGCGAATACCCGGATTATGCTACAGGTGTCGATACCATCGACACCTCGTCGATGGTATCGAAGAGTCAACAGTGGTGGCGATCTCAGCTATAAAAGGAGGGGTTGAATTCATTTTCTCTTCACACCTTCAGACCTTCTCCTTTCCTACTTGCGCTTGAGCACTTGTGAGCAACCGGAGGTCTTCATCGAGCATATAGCGAGCGAGCAATCTTCCCCGAGCTCTTCATTGACTGTGATGATCATCTTCTCTGACCTTCACCGAGCTCTTCTTCGTTATCTTTTTCTATTCACAATGGTGAGGACAACAGAAGTTTCTTCTTCACAGGCTTCTCCCATGGAGATTGACACGTTCGTGCCACCATCGTCGGGTTCTATTCCCCATCCAAGGATTGCCCACCCCTCGACGAACATGAAGAAAATCTTTGACGAGTTGATGAAGCATCCAATAGAGCCTACCCGATATGTTGATGGGGCTATGATCCGGGACCTTGGATTTGAGGACAACCTCAACCATGTCCTCCTTGGCCAAGTTGGGAGGAGGGCATCAACATGGGAGGAAGAAATTCCCTACCACATTGAGGGCCATCCTTTCTTTGGTGAATGGCCGACTTATAAGGAGATTGTGGCAGAGTTCATGGCCTCCCTCGACATCTGTGTTGTGCCCAATGACCTTATCGCCACTGACCGCGAGTGGATCAAGGGCCGCATTTCCTTTCGTTTGTTCAAATGCAACTATACTATTACGCTCGACCAATTCAACTCGATCTACAATTGGTGGCACTCACCCGAGAAGTACCGATTGCCGGATAATCGGGCCTATTATGATGCGATGTTTGTGACACTGGTAACCACTCTGGTGGGGAAATCTATCAGCTATCACAATGCAGCGGTGGCCAACTTCGAGCACCCGTTCGTGCGGGTTTTACACCGTATGCTTTGCATCACCTTCTTTGCTCGAGGCAAACTTTCTTTGAGTAAATTCCAGGAGACGGATTTATTTTTCCTCTACAAGCTTCTAAAGAGGGAATAATTAAATTGGGGCACGTTTTTCTTGACGCGCGTGATGGCCATGAAGAGGAGTACCAGAAGATCCCCTATTCATTTTGGGGGACTTATCACACCACTAGCCCTCTACCTTGGGCTTGACCTATCATCACTTCCTCCACTGGTTAGCAAAAATCCGATGAATCTTGCTCATTTCCACCGCTCCAACCTTCTGATAGTTTGTGACGACGTGGTCTATGCGCATTGCCACGTCACTAATGAGTATCGGGAGTGTGCACTCCCAAACTCTATCTTCAACATCCAAGGGGCCCAGTACTTCAGGTGGCCCATTATTGCAATCGAAGATTCAGTAGTGTCTTCAATCCAAGCTTTTGGAATGTGGATAATGACATAAGGTTTATGCTAGCGCCCGAATCACACTGTGCGTGCGGGAAATGATGGCCGCCAATTGAGCACGGTATGTAGAATCTCCCGGGATTGTTCATCTTCTTTGGTAAACTCCCATGGATAAGTGAGCTCACTGTCTCATTCACCACACAAACTTCAATGTCTTTTATCCGCCTTTTCTTGGTGATGATTTCCTTGATAAACCTCCCATATGATGGAATCTATCTATCATTTCCACTAGCGGAATATTAATATGGAGCTTCCTAAACATCTCCAAAAACTTCTTGTAATGTCTATGCTCTTTCTTCGTCCTCGGACTATCCGAAAAAGACACAATTGGCTCCTTTAGGCGCTTGTGAGGTGGCACATATGGGCTATTTGGGGTCTTCCCCCCTAAGCTTGCTTGGTTGTCACCCTCTGGCGTAGGCTTCAACAAATCTTCCACGTTTGGTGTGACTCATTACTACTCATCCTTCTCACCGGTTGTGACTTCACTATACAATGTCACCTTTACCTGCTCCTCTTGCCTAGATGTAGGCACTGCTGTGATGGGTTCTTGGTGGGATTTTCTAAATGGGAAATATCCGCTCGGTAGTCCATATAAGCTCTGGGGGTATGGCACCCTGGACTTAGCCTTCATTTCAAAATTTATTTTGCCCTTTTCATAGACCTCCTCCACTGGTGGCTCTGTCTCCTTAATCACATATATATATTTCACTTGATGATGTACTTGAGCAGACTCTGCATTACCATCTGGTCTTTGTTGATTTGCATGCTTCATGGTCGCCACTTCATTGGCGATTTGAGTCACCGTCGTATCTAGTGTCCTCATCTGTGCTCCATGACTTTGCAATGTCTGCCCAAATTTAGTCAAAATCTCACCCTGGGACTGTAACTGCTTACTGAACATATTCATCATCTCTTGATTTTGTTTCACTACTTGGATGATCAGTTTGGTGCTTTTGTCCTCCACAGTAGCCAGTGGTTTTGCATCCGGGTCTTGTAGGAAGTTGTTCAGATCCTTCCATGAGAATTTTATGTCCTTCCTCTAGGCGTAATCATTGCTCCTATAGCCCTATTGTTGAAGGAATTTAACTTGGGCCTCCTCTTCAGACTCTTCCTCTCTCTACAAGTTTCTTGGCTATGAGATCTAATTTTTCATTCAATTCTTTGATGGATTTTGACTCACCTGCAACTTTAACATGTTCTGGAGTGTCTATGTCACCCCATGACTGCTTCCTAGCCATATTCTTCAGGATTTCCCAACACCTATTGCCAGTGTTGTTCAAGAAGAAGCCAGAACCTACAGAGTCTAGATTGCTCCGGTCGTGCTCATTTAAAGCAAAGTAGAAGATCTTCTCTTGTTTTTATTTATCCATCACGTGATGTGGACACTTCCGTAGCATTATCTGGAAGCGCTCCCACGTCTCTGAATATGTCTCGCCATCCCTTTGATAGAAATTGTGGATCTTTTGTACTAGGTCATTGGTTTTCTCCGGTGGAAAGAATCTCTCAAAGAAAACCTCGATCATTTGATCCCACGTCTCAACGGTCTCATCATCTAGGTTATGCAACCATTCACGTGCATTACCTGTAAGAGAGCTGGGGAACAGCTTCAGATACAGTGTCTCCTGTAGAAACCTATCTATCTTGATCATATCGCAATTTTCCATGAAAGTGTTGATGTGTGCAACAGGGTCTTCATTCTTCAGCCTGTGGAATGCTTGAGACTTGACCAAGTTTATTAGTGTCGGATCAATCTTATAGGTTGGAATGTTAACTGCCTACCTTTTTATCGACCCCTTTGATGCTGACGAGGAAGAAGCTTTTATCTTCTCCCATATTGTCTGTTCCTCAGCCATGGCTTCTGGTTCAGAGTATGAATCTATATCCTCAAGTTGATCTTGAATGTTGTTCTCCTCGTCGTCTGATCCCAACGGTGGAACCTCTGGTGATGGCAGTGTGTAGTCTGTGCTATGTATCTTCACCATGCACTAGTACCTGCAAGGTAATAGATTTGATTCACTACAGTGCTAGATGATTTCTAAATATGAAACATAAATGATGAATTTCAAAAATAATAATAATAAAATAAAATGTAGCCTAGAGTGGCCGCTTGCAGCACTCGTAGTGCCGACAGTTGTTGTGTCCCCGACAACGGTGCTAAAAACTTGACACGATTTTACCGTGCAAATAACGCAAGTGCACACGTTAGAGTAATATAGGCTTTGTGAGGCCCGAGTCGAACATAGGGACACTGAACTGTCGGTAGACTACTTACTAACTACTCGCGGTCAGCTAGACCTATTAAAAGGTTTTGAGAGTTGATTGAAGAATTAAAAGAGAAATAAAAGAAAACAAAGCAATCGATTAAATGTTTAGTTTAATCAAATTAAAAATGGAATCTTTAGGATTGCGGTTTCACCGCAGGTTCTCGTTGTATTTATTTCTATATAGTTAATCAAATCTGTCTCTCATTCCGGGTAGTGGCCTGTAGTCAGAATTGTTCACTGTCGTGATACAATTCACTACCTAAATCTAGGTCGGTTCCACTATCGTAGTAACCTATACCCTAAACTAGGTGCATGAAGACCAAACTCTGGGTTTCCACCATTAACCGTACATCACCTTGTTCAAGGGATTTATTAACTAATGTGAATTGAATCTCTTTTCAACTGTTAATTCTTCTTTAAAAGTAATTAAAGGTATTAGATTATCATTAGGATGATCAATCATAATGATATAATGGAGAAAACGAATTCATACCACAGATTTAAGAGACAAAATATGAATTACTATGATAAAAATGTCATACAACGATTACCCGGGCTACTCTTGGTCCTAAAGACAAAGGGGATTAGCCCCACATGTTCATCTCAATGAAAGGCATGATGGAAGAAGGGGAAAACATGGAGAAACGTGAATGAAAGTGATGTAAACCCATGAACGGAGGAGATTCGGGTGTTCCTTGACGTAGAGTGCACGATCTACACCCTTCCGGGGGTGGAAAATGTCTTCTGTGGCTCTCAGAATGATCAGGGGGTGATTCTGGACTCCGTTTTCCTCTCCACACCTCCTCGGGACTTGTGCAGCCGCTAATGACGTGATCCTCTGCTTAGGACCGTCGTCATTAGGTATATGGACCACTTTTGGTCGCCAAAAGATCACCACCGTCTGATCAAGATCGATCTGAAACAAAACTTATCCTGACGGTGTTGATACCATCGACGCGGGTCGATGGTATCGACCCGTCATAGTATGTGCAAGTTCCCTTCTCTTCTCTGACGTTCCGCCTCATGCAGACTCGATACCATCGACGCGGGTCGATGGTATCAACACCTTTAGGCATCGGTTTTGTCACCATTCTGACGCTGAAATTGTGCAATGTCGATAGTATCGACTTTTGTGTCAATAGTATCGACAGGTTGATTGTTGGCTCGTTGTAGGTATCTCGCTACCATCGACCTCCCAGTCGATGGTATCGACTCTGCTTGGCTCCTTGCGGTTGTCTCCCTGTGACTGTGTCGATACTATCGACGGATGTCGATGGTATCGACAACTGTGTATATTCATTTTTCCTGAAATTACAAGACAAAGTCGAATCATCTATGCTAAAACCCATTATTATGATCATTTATAATAAAAAAGATAACATATGAGAGATTTGATACAAAATGAGATTATAGACTAAAGTGAATGAATCATGTGATACTAACCACAAAAGTGACCAATAAACACATAAAACACACGTAAAACATGTCTAGAAACGTGACTCAAAATCATCGCATCAATCATCCATCGACAAACCAAGACATCAAATATTCAACGATCCTCTTATTTGCATCACGTGTGTTGTGTTTAACAGTTCGGACAACATTGCTCGCCATTTACCAAGAATCCATGTAAATATCATGACTGTAAGGATGACTGCATGCTTGATTGTAAGAAATAAAATTTGAATAGCTTCCTTTTCCAATCACAACTGTAAGAAATCTATTAGAATTACTACTGTAGAAAATATAGCGAAAATGTGTCATTTTCGTACTTGAAAACACTTTCTTTATAATACCAAAGGGCGGTTAAATATCAAAATAATACAATATAGTGAATAAAAATATTATAGCACCATCAATCTTCATGGATAAAAAAAATTCCCACACCAATTTGTAGTAGGTAAGAACATGAACATTAAATAAAAAAAAGAACAGATTTATTTCCAGGCACGGTCGTTCAGACACAACATGCAAATCAAGGACATATGTGGTGGTCACGGCTTGAACAAATCTCGATGTAGTGAAGACTAGGAAACCTCTAGACCTTGTTCTTTTTCTGTGAAGTCAGTAGTTGATGGAGATTCACAAGCCAATAGATTGACACTAGAGGGTCAACAAATACGAAGAAAGATGGTGATTCACAAGCAAGAGACCCTGCTCATTCAGTAATGTTGAAATATTGATTATGGGAAATGAATACCAGAGCATAAAGTATTAGGGTCGATGGCAACGACTCGGGCCGACGGATGGTATTTGGTAAAACATGCCAAATTATGAAAGGGAATAAGTATAAATGTGGAGAGACGGCGAATGAGGGAGGCATTTTAGTGGGAAGGGGGATTAATAGTTTTCAATGCATGACTCAATTTTTATTATTATTTATCATTGTAATTTGAAATCACGAACTACACAACACATTCTAACTGATATCGGTCTATGCTACTAATTAAAGTTATGGTCTTTAGAATAATTTAAAGATGTTTCAAAGAAAACAAAATATGTGGTAGAGATGGAAAAATTTTGGAAGTAGAATAGTGGTCAGGGATGGCTGGCGCTAGGTCAAGGATTAGACCTGGGGAGTGCTCTCAAAAAGGTCATTGACCGTTACTTAGTTTTGTTGTAGTGAGCACAAGGGTGGCTACATTACCATGGACAACCCTTTTCAACATGAATGGATCGCTCAACATAAATTGGCTTCCCACATGGTTGGTTTAATCAATCAAAGATGAAATCTTTAGGATTGTGGTTTCATCGTAGGTTCTCATTGTACTGGTTCCTACATGATTATCCTAATTTGTCTCCTATTCCGGGTAGTGGCTTGTAGTCAGAATTGTTCGCTGTCGCGATACAATTCACTACCTAAATCTAGATCAGTTCCACGGTAGTAGTAACCTATACCCTAAATTAGGTGTATTAAGATCACACTCTGGGTTCCCACTATTAACTGTACATCTCCTTGTTCAAAGGATTTATTAGTTAATGTGATATCTGTCTCTTTCAACCGTTAATTCTTCTTTCAAAGTAATTAAAGGTATTAGATTATCATTAGGGTGATCAATCATAATGATATAATTGAGAAAATGACATCATGCCACGGATTTAAGAGACAAATTATGATAAACTATGTAAAAAGTATCATACAATGATTACCCGAGCTACTCTCGGTCCTAAAGATAAAGGGGATTAGCCATGCATGTTTATCTCAATGAAAAACATGATGAGAGAAAGGGAGAACATAGGGAAATGTGAATAAATGTGATGTAAACCCCTGAAGGGAGGTGATCCGGGCATTCCTTGGTGCGGGGTGAACGTTCTACAGCCTTTCGGCGGTGGGAAAACATCTTCTACAGCTCTTGGAATGATCGGGGTGTAGCTCTCGGCTCCGTTCTTCTCTCCTCTCCTTCTTGAGACTTCTCCGGTGGCTAATGATGTGATAGATTGCTTAGGGCCACCTTAATTAGGTATATGTACCACTTTAGGTCACCCAAAAATCACCACTGTATGATTAGACACGATCTTTAGCAAAACCTGATCTGACAGCGTCGATACCATCGACGCGGGTCGATGGTATCGACCTGCATGAGGCACTGGCGCTTGCGCAATTCTTGGGGTTCTCTCTGATGTTGTCTCAATACCATCGACGGTGTGTCGATGGTATTGACGCCTTAGGTGTCACTTTTCTCTGGAATCTGACGCTGAAGCTAAGTTTGCTGAGGCGAGGTCGATAGTATCGACACCTGGAAATCTGGCTCGCTGACGATCTCTCGATACCATCGACAAGTCCCATCGATGGTAACGACTTCTGGTTGCTCTTCGCCGGCAACACACTGTGACCAGGTCGATGGTATCGAACATCCGTCGATGGTATCGATAGATGCAGATATCCGAATTGCCTGAAAAGAAAAGAAGAACACCAATCAAATCCAACAAATATGATCTTTTATACAAAATAAGATGAAACAAGGTAAATTTGATGCAAAAGGAGATTATAGACTAAAGGTAGTGAATCATGTGATATTAATCACAAATATGATCAAAACACACATAAAATGTATGCAAAATCAGTCTATAAAAATGACTCAAAACTCCTGCATCAAACTCCCCTAAGCTTGAACATTGCTCGTCCTCAAGCACAAAACTGTAGAATAGAATTGTGAGAGTCAACTAAAGAACATATTAGCATAAAAGACAACTCAATATGACTCCCACCTGTCATGCACATGTCGGCCCTCACTGACCACAGAACGATAACTACCCTAAAGGTGACAATGATTGTCCATAAGAAATGTCCACCCCAAGATCATCAAACACTACCAAATAAAGCAGTTGATATAATGAATTCCTCTGGTTCAGACTTAGTAAATCTTGTGATCTCCTATCTACGTTGCTTAAGTTTTAACTACCATCTAAATGGAAGAAGATCTCCTGATATACAATAATGAGGAGATAATCATGGGTGGCCTACCATTTTGAGCAACGGGTGGATGAAAGGGGCGGTTGTGGAAGAAAGAGAAGCACCAAATAGTTTTATCATGCAAAATCAACAAAATGGCCTAAATGATGCATATGCATATGAAAATGGCCTAATGCCTAAATTTTAGGTAGAATGATGCATGAACTATCATTCTGTCTCAAGATGATATGAAATGACTACTAAAACTACATTATGTGCTTATTCCTCCTTTTTTCTTTATGTATACATGTAGGTGAAACAAGTTCTTTTCTCCCTCTCTTTTTTCTCTTTTTTTTCTTTCACTTACATTTCTTCTCTTTTTTTCAAGCCCTCATTTTGACTAGAAGAACATTCACAATATTTTTTGGGCTTATTTCATCTTAGCTAACATCATTGATGCCTTACAAATTGCTTTTCAGATGATATAGAACAATTTTCCTATTTTTCTTATTTTCTAGAAGAAATAAGGCACAAAAAATCCTATATGCTCTAGAGTATGCAAAATGCAACTATAATGACATGCACTTGAGAATGTGTGAATGCATAGATGCAAAATCTAGATACAATGAAATCATATTTACATGCCATGCAATCAAGAGATGAAAAACTATAAGTGCTTCTAGTTCTTATGGTGGATATTGAATGAAATGAAATGGATAGATCACAAGACTAATGTACAAAGCCATTGGAATAGATTATATTTCCCTCTTTACTGACCTGTGTAACAATAAATCAAAGGGTTTCTATCTCTCACTTTCAATTAAAGTCCCATTACCTTTGGTCAGTTGAGGCTCAACATCCATGTTTGTCCACATTTCTTAAATCATACGGTTGTACAATTATGATCTTATATTTTAAAGTTGACAAACCCAATTATTTTCATAGGTTAAGTGCTCAAGTTCAAACAAATTCAACTTGCAAATTCTTAAAAAAAATTCAATTATGCTCCGATTTCAGATAATGGCACCCATAACTTCCCATGTGAAAAACATTGAGATGACACATTACATTAGACATCCATGGATACACTAGATATCATGTGGATCTTAAAAACTAAGAAAACTGCTAAAATAAAAGAAAAGAAAATAAAAGATAGAAATTGTTCCATCGCCCCCCCCCTAAGCTTGAATTTGACTATGGCCTCATAGTCAAAAACAATCTCAGCAGGTGGAACAGTGATACCGTTTAGTACTCCAGTGGTGGGTACTGTGGGGCGGTGGGGTCCCAAGATGGATATTGCCCCTGGAAGTTTGGATCATATGGGGGCATCGGTAGTGGCTGTTGGTAGCCCCCGAAGTAATCTTGACTCCAGTAATGATCATAAAATAGTTGTTGTTGCTTCTCGATGCTCCCCAACCGGTTGTAGACCTGCTGTTAATTGGCAAACAACTAATGTTCATTCTCGAAGATGGCTTGTTGATTCACATACAACTGATTTGTGGTATCCTGGATATCGACGAAGGAGGCAGTGTGCTGCTGCTGTGTCTCCTGGATGATCTGGAGCATGTTGTACATTCCCTGCATCGAATAGACGTCCTCTCCTTCCTAAGAGGGTTGTGGTGGCGTAGGATGTGAGGATGATGATGCACCTGGGTAGAAGCATGACTGCTTCCTCGGTGCCACTCGTGCCTGAAGAAGTGTGAAAGTCTCCTCTTCCTCTTCATTCTCATTGTCGTCATCATTGTTACCTGCGATCTTCCATGACTATTGAGTTGGCGGATGGGTCTATTGTGAAGCCATACAGAGTGTGTGAGGATGTACTTGTCAAAGTCGACATATTTATCTTTCCCATGGATTTCATTGTCATGGACATGCCGCAGCTAAAGGGTTGTGACATGCTACTGGGTAGGCCATTTCAAGCGATGACTGATGTTATCACTGCTGTCGGGAGAAGTACCTTGACATTAGGGATTGGCCAGGATAGAGTTGAGTTTAAACTGTCGAGTGATCCCCTAGGAATACTCTCCGATGCTCCAAGCTGATGAGCTTGATTTTGTCTAGCCTAAGACGTTAAAGAAGGGCGCTTGTTGGGAGGCAATCCAACCATTGGTAGTTCTTTCATTTTCTTCTACATTTGCATGTTAGTTTGTTTTAATTTTGTTTGTAGTGTAAAAATGATACCTTAATCATTTGTTCAGTGTGCAGTACTGAGACAGAGTCGATACCATCGACCACAGGGTCGATGGTAGCGACGTGGGTACAAGGAAGCAGCTGCAGAAATTTTTTAGAGTCGATACCATCGACGGCCTCATCGATGGTATCGACATACCATCAGCGACATTGAAGAAAAAGATAGCTCCATGTTGATAGTATCAACTCCGAAGTCGATACTCACGAGATCCCTGAAGATTTACAGAAGATTGTGTCTCAATGATCTCGATACCATCGACAGCCCCGTCGATGGTATTGACATAGCAACAGTAAGAAAGCGGCATCTGAGCCTCGCGAGGGCACTCGAACCACATAGAGTCGATACCATAGACACTCAAGTTGATAGTATCGACACGCCACGTCACCGATCAGCGAGAAGAAATCAACGGAGCCTGCCATTTTTGGAAGTCGATCCGAGGGATGGGTCGATACCATTGACCCGCGTCGATAGTATCGACGCGTGACCGATCCGGGCCCCCAAATCCAGCAATCGATAATCGTCGATAGTCGTGCAGAGCAGATCGTGCCTCCAGGTGTCGATACCATCGATACCCCCATCGATAGTATCGACGGAGCGGCAACAAAGACAGAATTAGTTATAAAAGGAAGGGTTGTTTCTCAATTTTCTTCACACCTTCAGAGCTTCTTCCTTCCACTTGTGCTTTGAGTATTGTTGAGTGACCAGAGGCCTTCATCGAGCATCCAAGGATCGGGATATCTTCATCGAGCTCTGCACCAAGCGGAGATCATCTTCTCCAACCTTCACCGAGCTCTATTTCTTATTCCCCTCTCTCTCTATGATGATGGTGCAGACGGAAGGAGCTTCTTCTTCAAGGACGACCCCGATGGAGATTGCAATATTTGTTCCTCCACCACTCGACTCCATTCCTCGTCCGAGGATTGTTCATCCCTCGGCAGAAGTACAGAAGATATACGAGGAGTTGCTCAAGCAGAAAATCGAGCCAACCCGATATGTCGACCGGACCATGGTTCGTGACCTCGGGTTCGAGGCCAACCTTGCCTACGTCCTGCAGGGGCAAGCACAACATACGGGAAGGAGGTCTGACGAGGTCCTGTACCACACTGACGACCTCCCCTTTTTCGGTGAGTGGCTGACGTATAAAGAACTGGTAGCAGAGTTTATGGCATCGCTGTACATATGCGTCATGCCTAACGACCTCATCGCCACCGATTGGGAATGGATCAAAGGCCGCGTTTCTTTCCAGCTCTACAAAAACAATTACAATCTCACCCTCCAGCAGTTCAATTCAATTTACAACTGCTACCATTCTCCAAATCAGCATAGGAGGCCGGACAACTAGGCAGATTATGATGAGATCTTCGCCCATCTGGTGACCGCGCCTCCAGGCAAGTCCGTCAGCTATCATACTGCAGTCGTAGATGATTTCGAGCATCCATTTGTGAGGATTCTACATCGCATGCTGTACACTACGCTATTTGCTCGAGGCAATCTTTCTCTCAGTAAGTTTCAGGAGACAGATTTGTTCTTTTTGTATAAGCTGTTGAAATGAGAAGAGCTAAATTGGGGCGCGTTTTTCTTGACGCGTGTGCTGGCCGTGCGAAGGAGTACAAGAAAAGCTCCTATCCATTTTGGGGGGCTTATCACACCGCTTGCTTTGTATCTTGGGTTGGATTTTTCCCAACTCACTCCGCTTTCCAACATGAATAAAGTAAATCTGCATCACCTACATCACTCCAATCTTCTTACGCTCTGTGATGGCGTGGCCTATGCACAATGCCATGTAAACCAGGAGTACCAGGAGTGTGCGCTTCCCGATCCTGTCTTCAACATCTAGGGAGCTGAGCACTTTCAGTGGCCCATCATTGTCATCGACGACTCCGACGAAGAAGACGACGGTTATGAAAATGACAATGACGATGTCGACGAGCAAGAAGAGGAAGAGGAGGCTTTCACTCCTCTTCGTGCACGAGTGGCACCGCAGAAGCATCTACACTTCCACCCGGGTGCATCATCATCTTCGCAGCCTCCGCCACATCAACCCTCTCAATAAGGAGAGGATGCCTATTCTATGTAGGGAATGTATTCTATGTTGTAGGGGATCCAGCAGACCCAGTAGCAACACACTACTTCTGTCACCGGTATTCAGGAGACTACGAACCATCTATTCTTAAATCAGCAGGCCATCTACGAGAACGAGCGCCTCCTCCTCGCCAACCAAGAAAATATTCACGACAAGTTGCATAGGATGAAGATGCAACAACAACCATTCTACGATCATTACTGGAGCCAAAATTAATTCGGGGGATATCCGCAACCTCCACCCATGCCCCCGTATGATCCAAATTTCCAGAGGAAATATCCATCATGGGATCCCACCGCCCCGCAGTACCCACCACTTGAACAATGAAGGGTATCACTGTTCCACCTTTTAAGATTGTTTTTGACTATGAGGCCATAGTCGAATTCAAGCTTAGGGGGGGGGAGATGGAATAGTTTCTATCTTTTTCTATCTTTATTTCTAGTTTTTTTTATCATTTATTGCCTTTTCTTTTATTCTAGAAATGTTCTTAGTTTTTAGGATCCACATTCTATCTAGTGTAATCGTGGATGTCTAATTTAATGTGTCATCTCTTTGTTTGTCACATGGGAGTCAGGGGTCAATTTGAAATTTTTTAATGAATGTGCAAGCTTGCTTTGTTTGAATTTGAGCATATGACTTATGAAAATAATTGGGTTTGTCAACTTTAAAACATAAGACCACAACTATAGATGCATATGATTTAAGAAAAGTGGACGAAATTAGATGTTGAGCCTGAACTGATCAAATGGTAATGTGATTTTAATTTGAAATAAGAGAGTGAAACCTCTTGATTTTACACATGTCAGTAAGGAGGGACATATAATATCTTCCAATGGTTCTGTCAATTAATCTTGTGATCTATCCACTTCATCTCATCTACACTCCACCATAAGAATTGGGGGCACTATACAGTTTTTCATCTCTTGGTTGTATGACATGTAGTTAGGATTGCATTGTAGATTAGTGTTTACATTTGTTGCATTGAAAGAAAAAAAAGAGAAAAAAATGTTTCATTATAATCCTGCATTCAAAAAAAATTTAGAGTGCATGTCAATGTCATTTTAGTTGCATTTTGCATGATGTTAATCACCTTGTACAATGATGTGTCTTGCTTCTTCTATAAATAAAGAACTTATTTCATACTCTCTGGAAATTAAAAAAAAAAGAGAAAAAAATAATAGATATGTGAATAAGCCCAAGAAAAAGTTATTGAAATTTTCATCTTGTTCTATTAAGCAAGATAAGGGCTTGAAAAAAAGCATGAAGATCAGAGGGAGAAAGGAATTTGTTCATATGTGGAATAAGAAGAGCAAGCACATGTGTAGGTTTGTAGATATTCTGTCTCTCGTTGGGATAGAATGATAGTGCATGCATCATTCCACCTAAAATATAGCATTAGGACATTTTCACGTGCATTTTGCATCATGATAGGGCATTAATTTTTATATTGCATGATTGACTGTTATGTGCTTCCATTTCTTCCACAACCACCTATTCCATCCACCTGCTGCTCTAATTGGTAGGCCACCCGTGATTATCTCCTCATTCATTAATATCGGGAGATCTACGGCCATTTAGATGGTAGTTAGGAAACGAGCAATGTAGATAGAAGATCACAAAGATGCACCAAGCCTGAACTGGAGGATTTTATTATTTTAACTGCCTTATTTGATAGTGTTCATCAATCTTTGGTTGGATATCTCTTATTGATGATCATTGTCGCCTAGAGGATAATTACCATTCTGTGGTTAGCAAGGGCCGATATGTGAATGTCTGGCGGGGATCATATGGTAATGTCTGTTGTGATAATATGTTCTTTAGTTGACCCTCACAATTTTATTCTATAGTTTTGCTGCTCGAGGATGAGCAATATTTAAGCTTAGGGGAGTTTGATGCGATGATTTTGAGTCGCGCTTATAGACTTGTTTTACATGCGTTTTATGTGTTTATTGGTCACTTTTGTGGTTAGTATCGCATGATTCATTCACTTTAGTCTATAATCTCATTTTGTATCAAATCTCTGATATATTATCTTTTTGATTATAAACGATCATAATAATGGGTTTTAGCATAGCTGATTCGACTTTGTCTTGCAATTTCAGGAAAAATGAATATACACAGTTGTCGATACCATCGCCATCCATCGATAGTATCGACACAATCACAGGGAGACAACCGCAAGGAGCCAAGCAGAGTCGATTCCATCGATTGGGAGGTCGATGGTAGTGAGAAACCTACAGCGAGCCAGCAATCAACCTGTCGATACTATCGACACAAAAGTCGATACTATCGACATTGCACAGTTTCAATGTCAGAATGGTGACAAAACCGACGCCTAAAGGTGTCGATACCATCGACCCACATCGATGGTATCGAGTCTGCATCAGGTGGAACGTCAGAGAAGAGAAGAGAACTTGCACATACTATGACAGGTCAATATCATCGACCCGCATCGATGGTATCGACACCGTCAGAATATGTTTTGTTTCAGATCGATCTTGATCAGACGGTGGTGATCTTTTGGCGACCAAAAGTGGTCCATATACCTAATGATGACGACCCTAAGTAGAGGATCACGTCATTAGCCATTGCACAAGTCCCGAGGAGGTGTGGAGAGGAGAACGGAGTCCAGAATCATGCCCCGATCCTTCCGAGAGCCACATAAGACGTTTTCCACCACCGAAAGGCTGTAGATCGTGCACTCTACGTCAAGGAATGCCCAAATCTCCTCCATTCAGGGATTTACATCACTTTCATTCACGTTTCTCCATGTTTTCCCCTTCTTCCATCATGCCTTTCATTGAGATGAACATGCATGGCTAATCCCCTTTGTCTTTAGGACCAAAAGTAGCCCGAGTAATCGTTGTATGACATTTTTATCATAGTAATTCATATTTTGTCTCTTAAATCCATGGTATGAATTCATTTTCTCCATTATATCATTATGATTGATCACCCTAATGATAATATAATGCCTTTAATTACTTTTAAAGAAGAATTAACGATTGAAAAGAGACAAAATTCACATTAGTTAATAAATCCCTTGAACAAGGTGATGTACGGTTAATGGTGGAAACCAAGAGTTTGGTCTTCATGCACCTAGTTTAGGGTATATGTTACTACGACAGTGGAACCGACCTAGATTTAGGTAGTGAACTGTATCACGACAGTGAACAATTCTGACTACATGCCACTACCCGGAATGAGAGACAAATTTGATTAATTATATAGAAATAAATACAACGAGAACCCGCGGTGAAACCGTAATCCTAAAGATTCCATTTTTAATTTGATTAAAATAAACATTTAATCGATTGCTTTGTTTTTTTATTTCTCTTTTAATTCTTCAATCAACTCTCAAAACCTTTTAATAGGTCTAGCTGATCGCGAGTAGTTAGTAAGTAGTCTACCGACAGTTCAATGTCTTTGTGTTCGACTCGGGCCTCACAAGGCCTATATTACTCTGACGTGTGTACTTGCATTATTCGCACGGTAAAACCGTGTCAATGATTATACATAATAGGCATCAAATGATTTCTAGGATTACACTTAGGCTGAAAGGATGATGCATCTTGAGACCATGAAACTACTATTTCAAGGGGATACATTGTACTTCACAGAGAAGAATTTAATATTTTTCCTTATATCTTTTGATAACCAACCTCCAATATTCAATGATACATATTGTAACATAGGGGTAAGGGTTTATGTCCTCCCCACTGTAAATTTATATATTTGTTTTGTGAAATTTTAAAAATAGTTGGAGAATGTTATGGTGATGGAAACAATGATATATATATATATATATATATATATATATATATATATATATATATATATATATTAACATATTAGACAATTATGGATTTTTCAGTCTTGTAATTAAGATGATGTGTATTATGGGGGACTACATCATGTCTCTACATTAGATGTTCATGGGCCTCTAAACTAAAGGTTCATGTTTTCTATATTAAAATTATGGTTGCTATCTACATTAAAGACCACAGGCTCATTGTTTTGATCCACATTTACAATTGAAGTCAGGGATTTTCAACCTTTTGCTCAGGGATTAGCCTCGAGTAAGGTTGTTGGTCACCAAGCCTCTACTTAGGAAATAGTGCTCAGGGATTTGGCCTGAACAACTAGTTATCCTCAAGGATTATTAGGTATTGATCAGGGATTTGACTCAGACCCTTAAGTTGTTTGTTGTAGTAGCTGGTATTCTGTGATTGAGAGCTGGATGTCCATAGGTCATTCTGGATTTGCACTGGAATGGAGAAATATTATGAGGCCATTTAGTTGAGCCTTAACGAGAATGTCATGCGTCTAAGTGGGGGAGATTGTAACATCTCAAAATTTGATGCCTCAGATAAAATGATTATAAGGAATGATTGGACTACCTATATCACCAAGGTGCACCTCCTTTTCAGGGATCCCATCACTAAAGAACTCTGTGGTTAAGTGCACTTAGTCCAGAGTAGTACTAGGATGGCTGACCAATCAAGAAGTTGATCTTAGCTTGTGCATGCGTGAGGATAAAGCGTACAGTTAAGGATAGTGGTGGTCTGTTGGGACAATTACTATTCCTATAACTCTACTAGTACCTTGGGCAGTGAGCTCGGGTGTTACACAAATTATGATTTTATATAGTTTAATAACATATCAATGTGATTGCATTGACTTAAAAGGGGTTGATGACTGTTGTTAAAAATGTCATTATCTCACTTTGTGATGACTATTGTTAAAAATGGCATTAACACCCAAGGTAAGTTTCACTTGATATTCAATATTAATAAGTAATACAGAGTGAGACCTTAAAAATGATATTTTCTCTCATGATCTCAAATTAGATAGGCTAAATTTAAATATAACTCATGGTTTATCAATACACTCAGTATGGTCTTTTACTAGACCTATCAAATAAATCAAGCACTGTACATTGTTATTGTCCCGGTGATAAATACTAAATCGTGTTTAATTTAGATTAAACCATCAACTAAACAAAACTTGTTGTTTGGTTTGATAAGTTTGGGAGAAGTCAAGATTGGACCGGAGTGGACAAGACTAGACCCATCTGTACCGAGTCTTTGGTGGTTGGGTTCACAATATCTATCAGGCTAAGGGATGTATCGTCTCACTACTTGAATCGTGAACCATTTGTGAAGAACCCAACATGATCTCATCATCACAAACTCATCGAGTCTTATTATGTGACTCTTATACGGGTGTTGTTCTATTGGATATAAGATCAACAATCGTCAATCTTTTTTGGATGGCGAAATATATCCTTTCAAATACTATGTCCATAGACCTAGGGACCATAACATTACCGTTAAATTATCGAGTATTGTTTTGCATGACATAACTATTCCTGAAAATTGATTTTGGATCCCCGTAGAGTATTAATTTTTCCACAGACACTTACTTTTCCTTAAAACTATGATTTTATATAATAGCACATCAATGTGATTTGCATTGACTTTCATGGTTCTTATGATTTAGACCCATTGTCAAGAATTGATCATCACTACTCAATGAAAGGATCATGAAAGGTCAAACTGGAGCTCCATGGGGTTCTCTAAATAATTTGGGATATAATCTTCTCATATTTAGATTGTTTCCTTTCAGCAAATATCATTTATTCTTCCCTTTATGTCACCCTCGGGCCATTTCTAATAACACTTTGTTTATTTATGGAATGCTTGTTTGTTTATGCATTACACATATATGTGTGTTCAACCCACTAATAGTCATACTTTGCAACTGTCCCCAATCTTATACTTCCTAACTCTAGGTCTAACTTGTGGTTCACGATTGAAGGTGTTAACCCGTGAGGCTATCTCTAAAAATCACATCATAAGTCTATTGTTAGCTATCCATAAATTTCTGAGGTAGTTTTGCATCGTTCCTCATCTTATGTCTTCTAGCATATATATACGAAATCTTCTTTAAAGGGAATGCTCGCCAGGTCTTGCATTTTATTAGGGGTTCAACAAGAACCTACTCCCCTCACCGGCACCACAATGGAAGCCAACATGTCCACCACCGGTACCACAGCAGTGACCACACTGCACTGCTTGTCGACACACAGGATGCACCATCATCTTCACCATTGATGCACGGTGCTCGACGGTTCTCTTTCTCTCCCCACCTGTTGGTACTTCATCGCTCGTGTTTGGGTCCATTAGACCAACTGAGAGGACATCCACACACACAAGCCAGCTAGCCAGAGGCATGTACTAATGATAAGATGGGACTCTTGAGAGGACGATCGGCCATGCAATTCATCATCGCCCCACATTCACGTACGCATCCTCCTGGCAATCATACAGATCAGACAGGCTATTGCAATTATCGCCGTCAACAAAGACAAATGTGTTGCTCCGTTTTTGGTTCTTGAAACGTACGTGTAGATGGGTGGATTGCAGCTGTGGTCCCGTACGTGGTTGAGATGGAGTTAAGTTACGGACATATCTAACTTACTGTATCCGAAGATTGAAGATAAATTCGAGGAATCTACCACCATATGAGCTAGTGCAAGATAAGATAAAGGGCGATGTGTACTACTAAAGGCTACTAGTTGGTGGTCGGGTGGGGTGATGAACGAAGACTTACAAGTCAAGGTAGGGGACATGGAATATCTCTTCTTCTGCATTTGCAGGCTGGCTGTGCAGATGCCATCGTTAGATTGGGGGGGGGGGGGGGGAGGGGGCGTGGTGTGTTTCTTTCTTGATTGCTTGCGTTCAAGCTTTGCTTGTGATGGAGGTCGACGTTAGAAAATCAAACCTTCAATGAATGGGCAGAAGAAGCAGAGCATGCATCATCCAGCTGCATCCACGCTTTGCTTGCTCGCTTGGGTTTCCCCGATTTCTTCCGCTTTCCACTTTTCTTCCCAGTGTGTCTGACTGCTTTGTTCCTCACATGGCATCGCCTGAAATCTCAACCAGCCAGATGGGTTAGAATGCGGACGGAAGGTAAACTAGACAAGTTCGTCGGTCATCGGACGCAACCAGCTCACTAATCAACGGACAGGTTGGCTACCCAGCAGCAGTAGCACCCACCCTCCTCTGGTGGTTTCTTCGACTTTTCTTTTCTGAATGGTTGGTTTCTTTGAGTTCCATTCAAGTTTTGACTGCTACATGTGTCGGGCCCTGTGGGCCGGTGGATGGACAAGGAGTTCTCGGCTTGGCAGGCAAGGCGAGAGGCAGTAAAGCAGCAACGAATCAGTACGCTTTCACGATTGGGCCCGGTTTCACTTTCACCTGTAAGCTGGCCAGAATATCTGACGAGTCAGGCCTTGGTTTATATGTCTCTACTAGTCATAGAATACAGTTTGAAAGCAGCTCGAGCCTACATCATGTATCGTATTAAGCTAGCTGACACACATTCTAAACTCATACGAAACAGTACACCATTTGAAGTAATTAGCAAATTCATCACGGTCTTTACATTGTTGCAACTGCGTCATGGCATTTACCCGGTTATAACTACCGTTCAAATATTTGAAATTAGAAAAATAAACCAACTATGACTTCATTCTCCTCATTCAATCATATTTTACACACAAAGGGTGATCACGTTCTGGACTTTCCATGATAAAAGAAATTGGCTTGGACAACTTCAACAATACGACCTCAAGTACTTTCTTTATTATGTTGGTAACATAAAATGAACCATTCACATTAAAATACCCGAGAGATCTTCGGGATCTTAAATAATTTTGCAATGTTTATTTAGAGAACCACAATAATATTTTATTCCAAACAACTTAATGTACAAACTTTATTATTATTAAGATCAGATATTTATTCGGATCATAAACAATACTTTTTTTGGATTGGATTCTGGTGTTGCAATATGATTTGGAGAATGGAGCATTGAATTAGAAAATAAACAGACAACAAACTGTACCGCTAATCCTTTCTAGATTGCAATATGAAATCCTCACATATATTAGATGGGATATTGAATCAAATTTTTGTCTATTAGTTTTGGATTCGAACTGCACTATGCATTTTGAGTTCGGTCTGTTTAGAGACTCACCGTCACATTCAACAGAGACAGGACACTCACTACTAGCTACTGGCTACCGCAGGCCCACAACTAATGAGGTTTGCTACATGAACAAGAAGTGAGACCAGAAATGAAACCTTTTTTGTCTCCATATACACATAACAATATAGAGGTAGGAAGTAAGTAATTTCCCTCTTCTATTTTGTTGTTATCCATATATAGACACAAAAAAGGTCCCATCTCTGATTCTATTTTTTTTGTTCCTTTGGGGTTTTGGAATATATTTACCTAAATTTTCTATAAAAAAAAACTATTATTAGTATTCGTCGGCGTGGTAGATTGGGCCAACGAATAGTCCGAAAAGACCCAGTTTCCCCTACCATTAACTACTTGGACCCGGGCCTCGCTTAACGCCCTTTTCTCTTTTTATTAATATAATATAGAAAAGCCTTATGGAGATTGCCGCACAAAGGAATTTGGACCCTAGAGTTTTAACAAAATTATTAGATTTGGACAACACTTGTCTTCGAAGATAACTTCACACGAGGCTCATAACAGCCTCCCATACACGTTCTTTACATGATCACATTAAAAATGTTTTCCAAAGCTTACTGTGGTAGATGCTTACACAAAATGCTCCACCTCCTGTCTGGAAACGCTTCACCTCCTTTCGGAACTACTGAAAACTCTGGTAAGAATCAGGTACGGTTCCTCTGATCTCCCCCTCTCCCTTATCCTCCATCAGCTTGTCTCAACCGACTCTGAGGGTGCTGCGATTGGTTCATATAGCCACACTAGTATATTAGACAACATCAAAAGATTACAACACATGCTCTACACTGATTAACACATACACAGTCACTATGGTTGCATATTTAGGCGACATTATCTTCTATAGCCGCCCATCACGAGGACATTCGGTTAAGATTCTTCTCCTATTCGTTTAGTAAAGAGGTGGCGATTGCTCATACAACGATGAACAACTACGGGCACCGGGTCAATCGTTACCAATTGCGTTGTCAAACACACGACTGCCCACCACTTTCATTTTACATTGTAAATTCTGTCTAGAGCGATCGACAAACTCTACCAGCCGTTCATTTCTCACAGTGAGAAATTATTGCGATGAATCATCTATGATGAGCCACCGACGATGAATGTAATCGCGTTGCCAAACGCTACACTCATGATAGACACAACATTTATAGCGATTCACTTCCTTCTCGCTGCTTTGAGAATATATTCTATCCTGTAACACATACATCTTAGCATCCAAATGCAACAAATATGAGCACATGCGGTCTTCATACACTTACATTTGCTGAATTCAGGAGACAATCTCATATCCACTACTACATAAGGATCGTCTCTAAGGATGACACACTTCCTATCAGCTTCACACTATTAGCAACATCCCATAATTGCCACACTGAACAGAGGCAACGACATGGACTACCATGAGTTCACCCTTGACCACAAGATGGTCATGAACATCCATATCCCCAAATCATGGAGGTATCTTGAGTGTGATTATGCACCTAGATAGATTGAACTCCAAGTGGGATACAACGTATTCAGGGTCCTTTTTCACGAGGAGCGCTAGGAAGAACTCCGATCAGTCGAGGGATGGCATTAAGTGATGATCGGTCTAGACCTCTGCTAGGGATGGCATGTCTCCCTTCGATCTAGAGCACAATATGCTTTCACCATGTGGCTCAAAGATTTTATAAAAATCACACCGATCTACATCCTCAAGCATTATTATGACCATGATGCTGGTTCTATGAGCTCCATGGATACATCAACAGAACTACTACAGAGCAACACACAACTAGATGATGAGGTACAACATAAAGTTACCACAACAGGAGACAAGGATACACTGACCACATCGGAGGACAAGACATCCCTGGATGACATAACTACATCTCTGACACCTCTCACCCACCGAGCTTCACATAGATTCATAGGCATTTTAGGTACATGTACAACACCACTATTACTCATTCACAATCATATGCAACTCCTCCTAAGGAACACATTTCTAACACCACTCAATTCAATCATTTTGATTTTCCACCACTCAACTATGAGTTACGTATGAACACAATAGTTAATAGGGATAAACATGACAATACCAAATACGACACAATGTCAAATGTAAGCATAAACAATCATACAAACACCTACTATATTTTGTACTTCCTCAGGCAAGGACATATAGACACACATTGCAGAAACTGGGTGACATGCTATTCATATAGGGGTCATGGTCACATATCATACACATTCCCATTTGTCGCGCCTATCCAGTTCTCTCAACAACACCGAACATTTATACCACCTCATATTGGACCATACATGTCACAAAAACCCCTCTGTTAGCACCTCACCTTCAACCATCATAGCTCATGTCTTACCCCCCTCCAATGACATGGCACAACAATCTTAATACCCATTCACGTTTGAATGCCCACTTAACATACCTACATCTTGTATGCGAATGCTCAAGGTCCTTACTTCACATAGCATCATCCTCAATTTCATTGACCAATAAGCTTGCCCCTATATTGAGCACATTTCTATCACTCGAGTCTTAGATACTCTTCTCTCTGGATGCACCATTCGGAAACCCAAAATCCTTTCTATATGCCAAATTCTCTACAATCTCCCCGCTGGAACAAAATATGAGTATGTACAGATCATCACATTCTAATGTGGGGAAGGCTGTTCTCAGGCACACGTTAGTCTTTGGACGATTGAAACTAGTGTCTCCCTAGCAGGCTCAAGTGGATCAAGATGGGTATCCATCTCTGATCTACATGCACACCTCTAAAATGAATACATCTTAAAAAACAACTAGTTTGGACTCGTAGCCAACCTCAACTAGTCACACACACCTCACAAAACATCCTCCACACCCAAGTGAATGCAAACCTAAGACACTGCCACATCAACTATCACGTCCACCACATGTCCATATACCCTCAAATAATACATAAACCCAGACACACCCCCATACCTAAATCCTGACACTATGGACAAGATCAAACTCACCATTATGAAGGATCTACAAACATCATAGTATCAGACTATAACTATGGCCATCCACACATCACAACAAGAAATGCAAACATCTAGAGCCATGATCTGCACCCCAGAATCCCAAAAGAAATGGAACTTGTTTGCCATGGATGACCTAGGTAAGGCTGACTTTGTACCCTCATCTCATGCTGACGCATATTCTCCATCTGTTCCATCTCATCATGAGCTAGAAGTAAATATATCCAATCAAGATTTAGAAAACATTACCAAACATGCTTGATGGGATTCCAAAGAGGAGTTCTTCACTTTCTCCAGCAATCTGGGAATATCCTTTGATAACCTACACACGACTGAAGGATTCCTTCAGAACTTAGAATGCTTCATGGTATGGGACAACAAGATAATGCCTCACTCCTCTGCTCATTAGTTCGAGACTGCCATTTTGAGATACTTGTATCTGTTATCTTCTGATTTATTGGTTTTATTTTATTTTTTCTCATTTTACTATCATTAACATATATAATTTTTTATATTCTCTCTCTCTTGACCATGCATTTTATACCTAGAATGTCTGTGGGGCTGCTAACACTAGAAGATTATGTAAAATTAGAGATCACACATACCAAAACAAAATAGACCTCATGATAATACAAGAGATGAATAAACACCTTATTGAGTTCCAACTCAGATCCACAGGAGGCCAACTTATCAGTACATGGGTTCAATCACCACCGATGAGTTTCTGCGGGGGAATACTTGTTGGATGGAATAACCTACATATGAACATTTTTGAATTTCACATTATAAATAAAAGTATCACCATAAAAATACATAATTAAAATGACAACCTTATATGACATTTTATTGGCGTATACAGAGAAGCGAGTCACAACAAGATCTCATACATGAATTGTATGACCTTGCTAGACAACTTCACATTCTCCCTTGGATGATAGGGGGTGATTTCAATCTTACATGTTGCTAATGAGGAGCAATACAATCAGGACACCATGGACCCACATCACCCAAACAATGCAATATTAGGAACTTCATATTACAACATAATCTTTGTGATTTACCGACCACAAATGGAATTTGGATAGGGGAATCGTGGTTGCACACAAGTCTAGACTAGACTTCTTCATATGCACGAACCTATGGAAAAACTAATACCTACTTGATTGTGCAATGATTAATGCATCTAGAATGCTCAAGATTCATAGAAGTAACTGATTGAGGTGAAGAAAGTAGATTGAGTATCAAAGATCCAATATTCATCATCAACATGTATCAAATGTGGTCAACATAGTCGAAGTTCATATTTATAGAAAACCAGGATAACTAAAAGAAGATTTAGGGTCTGAAAGTATGTTCATGTGTAGAGCTCATCAAGCTGATGAAAATGATATATCATATTATTACTTTTGGATTAGCGATCACTGAGTTATGAATTGTTTAAATTTTCCTAAAAAATATAAGAAATAGATCATGATGTTACTTAAAATTATGCAGGAAATCACAACCCTAGCTCTAAGATCCGGTGGCTTCAGGTCGCCCAAGCTACTTAGTGGGAAACTAGGTGGAAGAGTAGGGGCCTAGCACATGATGACCACCTTCACTCTTCCCCACCTAGGTATAAGAAGTAGAGGGGATCCCACTTGCATCTCAACACCCATATTGATTGACCCTAGATCGCACGGTCACAAAGGATCTCCCCTATAGGGCCACCATACATGCAAGATGTAGAGCTATCACAGTGAGCTTCTCGCTGGAGGCCAGATCACGAGGGATGCATGGCTTGAACGAGCATTGCATGTGGTCGATTGGCTCTTCCATGGCCTTTCAGAGGTTATTTAATCCATAGTTGAGGCCCATGAGGCCCATGGATAGGCAAAGCCGCACCTCAATCCATAGTGTCGCCATTGGGCTAGAAGGTGAAGAGGGGGCAATGGGTGGCATTGCCAATCACGAAAAAGGTGGGAAAAAATACAAGAGGAAGATACATAGTAGGGAGAGGGAATAATTGTGGTAAAGGGGGTGAGAGAAGGTGGTAGTAGGAGGAGTCATGGTGGTGGTTGGGCTATCATAGCGCCACATGCACTGGTCAACATACAAAGGAGGAAGATGGCCCGACAGCCATCATATCCCTCAGTATACGATCCAATGATCCTAGAGGAAAACATACTAGGGTTGGGGGAAGGAGTGGTGTTTGGGCCACTAGTCCTCCCTTGGTCCCCAAAAGTGGCCATCCCAACAATAAGAGAAGAATTAAAAAGTCAAAATTTGATTAAAACAAGGGGGTTTCAAAATAGCATAAGTTAGGATATGAAAGTCGATCTAAGGTGGTTGTTACATTGTTAGAAAGATAATTGAAAGCTATACATCATGAAATTTATTAGAGAGAAATGTGATCATATTAATGAGGCTCAATATATCTTTCAAGAGATGACATGTTAAGGAATGATACTTAGTTCAAAAGTATAAATCAAGGTCACACATTGCCAATTTGATCATTGGTGTGATCAAATTAGGGTATCACAACAAACAAACTATGAAATTGATAACCAATTGAGTGAGAGGACATTTTATGAGAGAGAGAGAAAGAGTATAACCAAGGAAAGAGAAACTTGGGTTGTTTCAACACATCATAATTCTTAACCAAACATAAATTGTTCTGATAAAAAAGAAAGACCAGACCACATCGATTAGAGATTTCAGGTGTACTAGTTTGATCATTGCATGATATAAGATTATAGCCAAACTTCTTAACTTGAGTATAAAACCCTTATTAGAACACATTATTACACCATACCAATGTGAATCCCTTACTAATACAAACATCTAAGATTCTTAAATCACAACTCTAGAAACTATATGTAGATGTCAATATAAAAAAACCCCTTTCTCACTGTCAAACTTGATTTTGAGAAAAAAATTGACCACATTAACTTGTCTTTCTTCTCTCATTATTATACTATCACTCATGTTTTGATTTTTGGATTTCTTCTTAGTTAAATAAAAGAATGACCCACCTACATGGACATGGCTTCCCAAACACATGAATTCATGGGATGCATTCATGCATCAAAACTTGCACAATCTCCATGATTATCAACAAAGATGCATTTCGATATTTCAAAAGCACTAACAACCTCATACAAGGTGGTCCCCTATCCCCTTACCTCTTCATCATTGTCACTTCTATTATAGACTGGTTCATTCAACTAGGCACTAGTAACCGATTGGTTGATAAACCTGTTGCATGCCATAACAATATCATCCAATATGCAGATGACACATTCATCTTGGTCAAACTAGAGAATTGACATGTTATTAACATCATCTGCACATTACATATTTTCTCATACATCTTAGGACTCAAGATTAACTTTAAAAAATGCACCATCATAGGAACACATGTCATACTCACATCGATAAGTTCCAAGCCCTCCTGAAATGCAAACAAGGAAACTACCCTATGTGATACCTAGGCTTACTTTTATCACCATGGCATATCCAAATCTATGAATGGAACCCTATCATTGAAAAATATCAGAGAGGGATATCCTCTTGGCAGAAGCAATACCTCACACTTTCTGGCGGATTGAGTCTCCTCAATGTCACACCCACTCCTATCATTACATACCATCTCAGCTGCATACCACCCCCAAAGTAGTATTCAAATGCATTGGAAAAATTAAGAGGAAATTTATTTGCGATCATAAAAAAATAGCTCACACCTTGTCAACTGGGAACCATATGCAACCTTAAACAAAATGGTGGCTGGGATATCATTGACATTCAAACCCACAAAGTATGCCTCCAACCCAAACTCACAACTGCCTTATGTCATAAAAGACAACATCTACGAATGAATATAGTGATGAATAAATATTGTACCTAACATAACCCATGAGATTACATATCCTTTAGGTTTACCTCACTACTATTGCAAAAAGTATCTATATAATATGTAATACTATCCACAATCCATCATATCACAAACTTCAGGTTCAATTTTAGCAGGACCGATGGTTGAATGACATTGCCCCCATCAACAACCTCGTTGATGATCAGGATATCCCTACATCCATTAGACATATCACCATACAAAAAGCAATAAAAATTCTAGGTTCGTAGAGACATAATATACTGAAAAACTATTCAAACCAACACCTAATTACCTTAGACTTAACTGACATGATGACCCAACTTGAAACATATACTAGAATGGCAGTGACATGAATATGGGGGAACAAATACATAAAGAATGCTTGCACATCTATACCTTCAGGGGACATATCTTTCCACACAAACACATACGACATATACTATGCCCCACTAAGGTACACCTACTTCTATGGATGATATGGCATGCCACAAGCCATAAAAATGCACATTATATAAGGATTAAATTCTAAGATCCATCCATTTGCCTCATGTGTTCAAAAGAAGAAACTAATCAAAACCTTTTCTTTGCATGTCACATGACTAGACACATATAGACACACTTCACTGATACTACCACCATGAAGTCATGCCCTAGACTCAATATGGAATATAGATTATCTAATGGTATTACACACCCCAAAGGGACATACAATAGTAAATCCCTCACAGGTGTGATCATTTGGATGATATGACTAGAGCGAAACAATAGATTCCACAATAATAGTTGCAAGCCATATTAACAATTGGTTAGAATGAAAAAATCATTTCATGATGATTATACCTTTTACAGATGATGTAGGGATTGGATGGCTTCTACCAATCAAGACCACTGTAGAGGTAGTTGGAAATAGACATGGACCACATATGGCTACCATGAAATAGATTTAGGAGGTAATACATGAAAACTAGATATCAATATGCCTTTTTCAAGCATTTTACATCATCATGGGGATGTTCTAAATGGAACCCCACCATACTCACAGTCTTGATAAATTCATCATGTTTACTTCCATGCTGCTATGATGGTGTGACACCACTGGTGATTACCATCATGATTATCAATATTATATACATTTACTCTTCACCTCTATGTGGTTGCATATGGGGTTATCTCTATATATGTCCAGAACAATTATAAAAAAAGAAAGCATACTGTGGTGTCCACAACTTCTGAAGGAGTTCTATAGGCGACCTTGTGGCTCTTACCACTAGGATGATTATCTTCAATTGCTTCTGAAAGGGCCCTATCAATGGTAGACCTAGAAATTTAAGGAGGATTATGCCATGAGAAAATATATATCATTTCATCCACAAAATTTTCATTATGAAAAATATGGAATAACAATACTCTAGATATTTACTTTATTTATATAAAAATAGAAAAAGTAAAAGAATAACAAATTGCATACATCACAAATAATAATGATCTTTTTGAGAACACTGTCGAGTCTTAAGAACCTCACATAATCACCTCAACATTGTTATTTTCTCGATAGACGTCTCTCCTGATATGCTACCAAATAAGAATTCAAATATTCATCACTTATCTTATTGGATAGATGGTGATTTATGATTTTTACTATAGATGCTTTCCATTCATATCTAGATTGTTCTACCTTTATTTTTTAGCGACAAATAACTCAATTTTATCTTTATTTGAAATAAAATAATTTTCATTATAAGTGAGTGAATGCCTCTTCTGGTTAGGAATCTAATAATCAAACAGTCTCTATAAGTTTTTTTGTGTACTTTTTAGAATGCAACATGCATATGAGACTGGGTTGTCCATGAATTATGGATTGGTGTATATATGCAGGAAAAAATAGGAGTCCATCTAGGAGAAATATTATTATTTTTGTTTTCAAGAATGTTTCAGAAAGTAATCCAATAACCAAGAAAGTATACATCAAATTAGGAAGCTTCCATAGACTGTAATCTATCATATGATTATTAAATTATTTTCATTAAAACCAATGGTTTATTTGAAATGGAAAACTATTTAAATACCCTCTCTCTCCCTTGACCCACCATGTTATGATTTCCACCATCTCTCTCTATTCTAATAACAAAACTCACTAGTGACGCTAATCTCCTGACCCTAATCTTCCCAATCACGCTGATCTCCTGTCCATGATTTTTACTTTTTTCTCTTTCTATTAGACACTCATCCTTTCTTCTCTATTGATTTTTTTGATCCCTTTGTCACTCACTCTACCCTACCACCTACCCATTCATTTTTTTTCTTTCTCACACATGGATAAATAACTGCCCCTTTGATTTCTTAACTGTTCTATTTCTCCCAAACTTTTTAATTCCCAACTCCTCTACACTCTCTATTCATGTTCCTTTTCTTTCTCACAACCATCCACACACCATGCAACATTTGTTGGTAACAACACTAATCACACTGCACACAATGACATGGGTGAGGCATACACTAACCGGGGTGAAGCCAACCAAAACTCCAACAACATAAATGGGACCTTGGGTGAGTTCATGGTCTCATGTGGCCTGGTTGTGCTTCCACCAAGGTTATATTTAGTTGAAAGGAAGAAACACCTCCTTAACTATCTTTACAAATGACTTCATACATTATTGAATTTATTGAGTTTGACATGTCTTGTTGGAATAGGCTCCCCTCTAACTTCTTGTGTATGTCTATTTGTCTTTTCCTTTTTAAATTATTTTCCTACTAGTGTTGACAATTCAAATTTTACTTACCTATGGAAAATGTGGTGTTATTCATGACAAAATGTTGTAACTTGATGATTATTCCCTTGATTTCTCTTGATCTATGAACTCCCGTCTCTACCTAGAAGCATGTCTATTAGCCCCTCATACTTTAATATAACAATGTATTTCAATGACTCTGTCCATTTAGGTCCAACTTGGTTGGTTACTATTTTATAGATATATGTTTATTATCTGATAACTCTTGATGATGGGAACTTTAGTTTCCTCAAGACCATTTACATGCATTTTTCTTAGTTTCTTTGCATACTAGTGTAGTCCTTTGTCTTTTTAAATATATATTGACTTTTATGAAAAATAACAGTGTAGGAAAGGATAGCAAGAGGACAAGGACACAAATGGACATGAAGTTAACTACTACAATATGAAGATAAAGAGGATGAGTAGGCTAAAAAAATGAAGATACGTAATAAACCAATACAAGAAAGCTTCTTATCAAATAAGTCACTAAATTCCAGTTAGAGAAATCCTGGTCAAAGAAAGCCTAACATTGCCCCATTATCAAGCTACAAGATCTGCCGACACATGTTAATAATTTATATATTTAATTCTTGGATGTAAATGAAATTTTATACATTTTCCCACCACTTAATCTTCTAATCTTCTGTCTATATAACAATTATAATGACATAACGTGGGTATTTCCCTTCGTGCTGAAGCAAGGATTGGATATTAATTAAGGAAGTTAAATTTGCACCATTCTTTTTGAAATGCATAGATCATTAGTACACACAAATATGAAAAAAATATACTTACGTAAATGACCCAACTAACTATGAAAGCAATGCAGACTGAGGAGCACTGTCCACCAAGTGTGAGATTGAAAAAAAATAAGACACTTATACCTGAATCCCTTCATTTCATAATTGAATTAGTAGGTTGACAACAAAATCCTTGCACAATCTCAATAGCCCCATGTATAGAAGAGACTATGCAATGAGTTTGAAACTTTGAGACAACCACTAGAAAATAACCATCAATATCCCTTGAAATGATAGAATTCAACAAGCAACCAAAAAAATAGGAGTTCAAGGAGAAACCTATATCACAACCAAGGAATTAAGTGAAAATGAGAATTTGTAAAACCCAACAATAAAGAAGAAACACTTAATACATGGAGAGAAATACTAAAAGAACAAGGAGAATTGAGAAGATCAACTGCCCATGAAAAAATACAAATAGAAAACAAGGACATATAAATAGAGAAATTTAGGTTGTGGGTGTTGGATCTAGGGCTTTAGAGGGGGGTGATAGAGCTTCAAAACTCGCACAAGAATAGTTAGACCTTCAAATTATATCAATTGAAACCAAATGCTAAAAGTGAATTTGAATTCCTATCTAAACAAGCATAGCAAGGATGAGAGAGATTGAATCAAACACTTGGACAAGGTGTTTAGAGTGGTTCCAATTTCCAAACCATGAGACTGTTAGTCCACTATCTAGAGAGGTCAACCTCTAGGACTTGGCAACCCATGTATACTTATATTCCATTACAAGACATACAAGAAGACCACCTTACACCCAAGGGATTATCTATCCAAGAGCTAGTCTTCTACCTCACAACAGGTCTTACCCACTCTTCCAAGCCGCTCAATTCTATCTCCTAAGACATCTTCTCCTTGCAACAAGTCTTCAGCCTTGAGGATTTACCCGCCAAGCTCCTTGGATATTCCACCTTGTCTTTATCCTTCACTTGAAGAAGATCTTCACACCTTCTTCAGCCTTGAAGAAGAAGAACAACTCCTCCTTCACTCGGAGAAGATCACTTCAGCCTTTGCTCATGGAGAAAGGGGATTGGCAAGATGGAAGAATGGAAAGCTTTATAATGTAACAATGAGGTAGCTATCTTACAATATGCCTAACTCACTCATAATCATG
Source organism: Alisma plantago-aquatica (assembly GCA_963693085.1). Taxonomy (NCBI): domain Eukaryota; kingdom Viridiplantae; phylum Streptophyta; class Magnoliopsida; order Alismatales; family Alismataceae; genus Alisma; species Alisma plantago-aquatica. The sequence goes on from OY856409.1 coordinate 1,795,037,097, forward strand.
AAATACTTTATATATGAGAGATAGAGAAAGGGGCTCAAAGGGGTTTTATAGACTCAAATCTAGAAAGGAGGAAGGATAACATGAATGAGCAACCTTGGAATGAACTCCAAGAGGTCCTATTTATAACTGGGGGTGTTTCATTTAGTGTGGGATCACTTGAAAATGATAAATAGCCATTTTAAAACTTGTAATAGACATATTTCCGATTCTAACAACTCTCCAATAGTTGGAATCAATTTTTGTGTTTTTTGTATAATATATTTGGTCGAGTTTCAAAAAAGGTAACTCGATCGATCCACTCTCCGACAAAGCCAAATTTCAAATGATCGGTCGAGTTTGTCCTGGGATAACTCAACCAATTCGCCAAAATAAACTTTGGATAGAATGTTGGTCAGTTGAATTCTGTGAGTGTAAAACTCGATCGATCCAATCATTTCCAAAAATCCATCATGGATCGGTCGAGATTCAAACTCGACCGATTAAGTTGCTGTGATGAATTTTCCAAAATGATTTTAAAGTGATCAAACAATGGAATTTAGTGTCCCTAATTTTTCCTCATCTTAGTTACAAGTCATATCATCGATACAAATGATTACAAAAATATTCTAAGGTGATTTGGAGTGTTTTCCACAAAAGTGCATTTGCATTGCTTTTGATTTGAACTTGGGCAAGCTAGGGCTAGGTTAATTTGATCCTTTTCAATGTCCTAATGCCTGAAATCAATCTTAAACAAACATTTTAGATATATATGAATGGAATGGTTACATCATTATCAAAATATGGACAATGTATAACTCTCAAGTCAACATTCTTCTCCTTTTTGACAATGACAAACCATTCCTCAACATATTGAAAAGGATATATGAAGTTACACCTTAGCCTTGTGCATTGCAAGGGGATTCATAATATGACCATTGTGAATTTCTCCCCCTCAATCTAAGCTCACTCTTACCTGGATAGTTAGTCTTTCTACGCAAACCTATATAACATGTATACTATATGGTCCTTTAGTGAGTCACATGATAAAACATAAACTTTGACAAGAAAAGGATCATATAGGCAGTAAAAACAATATGGTTGAGCTTCAAAACATCAAACTTCTATCCCCCTTTTAGCATTAGCAAAAAGTAAGGGAGGTAGAAGAGCATAAAAATAGGTCTTCTCCAAGCATAACCAAAAACATGTAGCCATAAGATAAAACATTCAACAACATAATGCACATCAAACATAGGTGAGAACGGAGGGAAACAAGCAACATGTGTCATAATAAAAATATGGAAATCATATCAATAACTCATGTGATAGAGCACACACAAAGTTATGGTACATAGGATTAAGATTACAATGCATAAGCATGTTATCAAAATAAGTACAAGCCCAAGATGAAAGCAACATGATGATAAAAATACTACAACTCAGATGATGTTCCCAGATGTCTTTAGTAAAAAATAGTCTAGAAAGATATATATGACCATCATATAGGAGATAAAAACTAAAACTTATAAACATCTAGGCTATCTATGTCCACAACATCATCATCGACATCATCCTCATCAGCTCCATGCTCATACTCCTCATCTCCATATGAAGGTGAAGCAGAGACAACAACTTCACCTTCATCACCAGATCCATCAGAACCAGTGTCAGGGCCATCATACTCAGTGGCCTGCTCATCATCATCATCAACTTCCTCATTAGCCTAGTTGGACATCTCCTCATCTGCAGAAGGACTGAAGCCGTGACCATGCCACATGGAATTCTTCTGGTCTCAAGACATGAGAAGATCATGGAGCTTCTTCTCCTGAGGGAAAGTGTGAGAAAAAGTGCCAAGGCCGACAAGCAGGGTAGCAATGGGGCTAGGAGGCAGAGGTAGCACTCTAGGGGTAGGGCCACAAACAAGTGTAGCAAAAGAAGCAACAGGTGGAGGGGCTGGGTAGAAGTGAGTATATGTATAGGAAACATAGTCACCTCCTGGATAGGGCTGGTAGGTAGGGTAAGGATGGACACAAGATAGGTTCATGGTCGACATGATATGGAAGAGATCTTGATGTAGGTGATCCTAAACCTGTAGGTTGTATTCATGCTGATGCACCATGTAACCCATGAGGGCTTCATTGGATACATGAAATGAGGCATGGGTAGGTCAGGATGGTGGTGGAGGTGGAGGTTCCTGGGTGGAGGTAAAGGCTCTAGGTGTGGTGAAAGAGGATGGAGAAAAAGGTTTTCTTGATTGTAGTCTCATTGATACAAACTCCTTTTCTAGAGGGTTTATAATGAAGATCATGAAAAAGAGACTTCCCAGTCACAAAGGTGAAGAGACTACAGATCAATACTGGGTAGGGTGGGTTGGTGCCTCAGGTTTTCTTCCTGGATTCAATGTAGGTCATGTGGTGGAGAATGTATCTAGAACACTTGACTCCTATGTTCTTCAAAAGATAGTACATAATCACTACGATATTCTCTGCAATTTCAGTTTGATTCTTTTTAGGATGAATAATGTAGTTCACTACTAGAGCGAGTATGCGGTTTTTGAGACCCAAGGAAGAGGATGGGATGGTGGACTTCTTCTGATAGGGTGTCTAAGGCTTCTTTAAGAACTTATAAATATTAGGGAGAGTAATACCATAGTGATTATAGAAGGACTCAAGGTCAAGAAAGTCAAAATACTTAGGATAATCTTTCCTACATGTCCTTTACCTTCGTACCATTGAGAAACATGTTCAAGTTATCTTTTGAGATTGTAAATTTCTTACCATAAATCATAAAGGTGATAAACACTTTAGTCAAGAGAGTCATAGTTCCATGAAAGATTGGCGTAAAATTCATAGATTGCCTTAATGCTTGTAATAGAATTAACTCAGCTACCTCATCTATCACCTCTTATTTATGCGGGCGAGGCTCAAACAAGGCACTAAAAGAAAAGGGTTCCTAGGAAGGAGCCACTTATACATGTGTAGAGCTTAGGTTGAAACAAAGAAGACGTCATCATAAGGAATGAGGTGTGAGTAGGAGGATGATGATGGAGCTTGAGTAGGTGCGGCCCTTTTTCTTCTATTTGATGACATGAAGGTGAGATGGAGAATATTGAGAGTCGACACAATAGGAAACCACCACCAAAGTCATCTAACCACCTAAGGAAGATAGTAAAATGTGATAGGTAGTTTATGAAAAACACTAGAGGGGGGGTGAATAGGGTTTTAAATTAATTTAACAATTATTTAACTCAAACAACCAATCACAAGAATATTGGACAAGGAGACAAGGATTTAGAGTGGTTCCTACCTTAGCAAATACTACGGTAGTCATTCCACTACCCGGTTGCTTACCCAACTGGGATTTTGAAAGAATTTAATTTTATTACCTCGCAAGGACTTTACATAAAATTACAATTCTTTCCCTAAACCCTTCGAGCAGCCTTCACCTTGAAGTAATTGCACCAACCTTGAAGCAGCCTTCTTGAAGTAACTTCAAGCTCCCCCTTGAAGTAGCCTTCCTCCTGAAGTAGCTTCCCGTTGTAATAACCTTCTTGAAGTAGCTCGAAGTCCACCTTCTCCACCGAGAAGAACCTTCTCCAATCCGCAACCTCCAACCCTAGGAGTAGCAAGGAGAATATAAAGAATAAAAGGAACAAGAAGGAAATAGGAAATTATACTTATCCTTTGAAGCACAAGGCTTGATTTGCCTATATCAAGCATGTAGATCTCCTAACCAATGTATATGCATGTGTGATTGTTGTGGATAGGAGATACTAGCCTATAGGACACAAAATTAGAGCAAGTAGAGGGATCGCCAAATGCAAGTGTTGCTCAATTTCTCAAAATAGATTGCCAATTGTAAGTGTATGCTCAAGTGTATCACAAGTGTAGCTTAGGTTACTTTAGGTGTCATAAGGCATGTCCTATTTATAGGAATGGCCTACAAGTGCTTAAGGACATTCTAGACACTTTCTAAGGGGTTATAAGTGCTTAACTAGCCGTTAGGTACACGTTGGTTGCATTAGGAACAACTAATTAATTAATTATGTAGTTGTTGTCAGAGTCCATCTTGGTCGAGGAATTGTCGACTGAGATACCTACTCGGTCGAGGTTTTGTCGACCGACAGGCTCTCTGGATCAAGTGTTTGCAACGTCCATCTCCAACTACCAACTACCTTGTCAGCTGTGTCTAACGGCTACTTGGATCTTTCTCGGTCGAGAAGTTTGTCGACCGAGAGTGTCTCGGTCGAGGAGTTTGTCGACCGAGATTGCCCCTGTTTCAATGTTTCAATTTAAGGCATTAAGTGTGTGTATGAGTGTGCATATGTGACACTATTGAAGGGGATGACCTATCTAAGTGTAGTGATTGGCTAGAGGAGATCTAACGCTTGATTTTCATGAAGTCTAAGTACTTGTACATTATATATTTGTACAAGTTTACAATTGATTACATTTCATGAAATTTACAAATATTCAAGCAAATAGATTCCCTAGTACTTTGTCATCCACCTTATTCCTGCAACACTCAAGTAGCACGTTAGATCGACAAGAATGAAATGTTTGTCATTATCGAAACAAAGGGATTTATTATAATGTCAATTTATCCAACAATCTCCCCCTTTTTGAAGATGACAAACATTTCCTAAATATAAAATAAGGAAATATAAAACATGTGAGTTTCATACCTGAAATTTACCTTTGTAGCCATCTTTGGTTTTGCAAGTGACTGCTGGCCAAGATATTATGAAACTCATTTTAATTTTATGTTTGTGATTTTATATTATTTCTCCCCCTTTGTCATTTCAAAAAGATATACAATACAATCATTTAGTATGACTTTGTGTCTTTCTTTTTAAGCTTTGCTCCCCCTTAAAGAGATATCCAATTAAAATCAAGGGATTTTATTGTCAAATTTAGCCACAATTTGTTTCTCAATCATTTGCAAAGGATGTTAAGCCTTGAAATGATATGAGTTTCTTTTAAGTTTATGGCTTATGTGTATTGATTTCTCACCCATTTTACAAGGGATGTTAAGCCCTGAAAATGAAATAAGATTCTCTTAAGCTTATGATATATATTGATTTCTCATCTATTTTGCAAGGGATGTTAAGCCCTGAAAATGAAATGAGAGTCCTTTAGTCTTAGAGTTCATGAAAAAATGTCTCTAACCAAATGCACGGGATGTTAAGCCCTGATTTGTTTTAGAGAATTCCTTTAAGAACAAGGTATATGAAATTTGTAGATTTCTTCATAACCAAAAGTAAAAATACTAAGGTCATAACAAGCTTAAAATGATGTTTACAATGTTTTGTAAGCTTCTCAAGCAAATAATCAAATTTGTTTGTGTGAGCTCCCCCTTATTCTTATAATTAAGACAATTTGAGGATTCTAAGATCACAAATGATTTTTAAATTTTGATTTTGATCTTTATCAAGAGTATATTTTGAGTCAAGATACTAAGATTAAGTACAATAAAAGGATGGACAAGTAAGCATTTTGTCAAGCTTATTTTAGGTCGACCTTGACTACCGACCATAGCGCCCCTTGGTCAAATTCGATTTCAACCAAGAGGCAATTTTGCAGATTTCCAATTTGAACACTCATATGTGAAGTATAATATCTGCATGTAATTTGATTAGATATCAATTTGAAGCATTTTGAATGATACTCAATATGAAGATGTTCGTCCTTGATTTTCCTAGAAGATTTATATAAGCTTTGCTGTAGGTACATAAATATCAAATTCTATTTCTTCTTGTACCCATAAGATTCTTAAAAAAATATCCTTGAAAGAACGATTAATATCTCAAGTCTAATTGAGAAATTTGTATTAATATCTTATGTGTTATGACTATTTGCTTTAGAAGAGCAAGCATTGAAGTTCTAAGCAATATATCAACAACAATTTATTTTTCTTGCCTATGTATCATCAAAGACCATTCATGCAATAATCATTATCTATTTGTGCCATAGAGTTTTATTTATTGCAACAAGCATCATCTTTGAATAATGAAATGGTGAAAGCATATCCATGATGTAATGATAGAACAATAACAACATGAAATTCAACATATGGTTTCTATCAAAGAATACTTAGAATAGACCATGAAGGCAGTAATTTGACTTAAATCAACATGGTTCATAATTTTCAGTTTTAACCTAAACCATGTAGAGAATAAACCAAATTAATCTCATATAAGTTTTCAAGGATGATTTCCAGAATTTTACTTTATTTTGCATGTACAAACAATTATTAACAACAAATAGATAGCAATTTGATTAATTGAAAAACACATTCAGTAGATTTATTACAGACTGGAAATCAGTAACCTGCTCAGTCGAAGATTTCTTGACCGACAGATTACTCGGTCGAGATTTTCTCGACTGACCAGGTTTTTGTACTGTTTTTCAGAACTGTTAATTATTTCCAAACAAAATTATACAAGTTATTTCTTGATTGTGTTGAGATATGACATTTGTATATCAACAATCAGTTTAGGTCAAATCTCAACTTGTTAATTTTAAGCTTCTAAGTTTTAAGAATCCAAGCTATATCATCATTCTTTTTCTTGTATGGGCATGAAAATGAATAATGTCCAATGCGCATGCAATAATGACAAATAATGGAGTCAACTTCATTTCTCTTTCTAGGAACTGTGTTCTTAGGTACAAACACAATTTTAGGCTTGGATGCTTTAGCTCTTTTAGGTTGATTCTTCTTTGGATCATATCCTAATCCTCTTCTTCCATTATAACTAGAGGAAATTTTCAGAATATTCTCAAGGATGTCATTTCCTCTTAACTCATTTATTTTTCTCTATAACTTATCAATATCATCCATCTTCTTGTTTATATCTTTTTTTGCTTGATCGAAATCAGATACTAGAGAATTTCTTTCTTTTACAACCTCATCATAATCTAAGTGTGAACATAAAATAGGTTATTTCTGAAGATCATTCACTTGAGTTTGCAAGTTTAACTTCTCCAAGGAAAGAAGATTGTAATCAGCTTCTACAAATTTTAACTTAAGATCATAATCTTCATTTGCCTTTTTGAGATCTTCATTTTCAGATGCAAGAGCAATAAGTTTAACGTTTAAATCATAATTTACTTTATTTGATTTCTTAAATTTCTTCTTGCACTTAATATATTTCTCATGAGTATATATCTTGAAGACTAGCAATTAGATCTTCTTTTGGTAGATCAAAAAGACTTACCTCTTCTTCTTCTTTTGTTGTAGTAATGAGGCATTCTACTTCTTCTTTTCCATCATCACTATCATCACTTGAATCATCCCATGTAGCTTTATATGCTTTTTCTTTCTTTTTGTGAGATGATTTCTTCCCTTTCTTGAGTTTTGGACAATCACCTTTCATGTGTCCCTTCTTGCCACTTTCAAAGCACCTGGAAGAAGAAACACTAGGAGTTTTATTAGTTTTAAAACTTTTATATTGCTTACCATTTACAATGAGAGTTTCTTCTTCACTATCATCTTCACTTGTGTCATGATTGTCCTTGGTTGATGCTTTGAATGCAATGTTCTTCTTTTTCCCTTGTTGAAGTTCACGTTCTTTTCTTTCTTCCTCTTCTAACATTGCCTCATGAGCTTCTAGGTTGCCAATGAGTTGTTCCATCTTTAGTCGGGTGAGGTCATTTGCTTCTTCAATGGCCGTCACCTTGGGCTTGTATTTGGGAGGAAGTGATATAAGAATCTTTGATACCTGATCTTCCTCAAGAACAACTTTACCTAAAGCATTTAAACCATTTACAATAGAAGAGAATTTTGCATACATTTCACTAATAGATTCATTTGGATCCATACGGAAATGTTCAAACTTTTGTTTAAGCATACTAACTTTGGAATTCTTAACTTGAACCGTCCCTTCATAAGTTATAGAAAGTATATGCCATATTTCATAGGCTGTTTCACAATTTGATATTCTATTAAATTCGCCTACTGAAATTGAACAATAAAGAATACTTACAGCCTTTGCATTCATTTGAGCCGATTTTACCGTATTGATGTCCCAAGCTGCATATTCCATTTGAGGAAGCTCATAGGGAGTTGACACCATCCTCCATAGATCCCAGCTAATCCCTTGGAAGAAGAATTGCATCCTTCTCTTCCAGTAGGTGTAGTTTGTCCCATCAAACATAGGAGGCCTAGTCACAAGTGTTCCTTCAAGATTGAGGTTGTTGAGCATCCCATCACCCATTCTTCAAGACCTGGTTAGGGTTCCTTGAAGCCTGCTCTGATACCAATTGAAAAACACTAGAGGGGGGGGTGAATAGGGTTTTAAATTAATTTAACAATTATTTAACTCAAACAACCAATCACAAGAATATTGGACAAGGAGACAAGGATTTAGAGTGGTTCCTACCTTAGCAAATACTAAGGTAGTCAGTCCACTACCCGGTTGCTTACCCAACCGAGATTTTGAAAGAATTTAATTTTATTACCTCACAATGACTTTACATAAAATTACAATTCTTTCCCTAAACCCTTCGAGCAGCCTTCACCTTGAAGTAATTGCACCAACCTTGAAGCAGCCTTCTTGAAGTAACTTCAAGCTCCCCCTTAAAGTAGCCTTCCTCCTGAAGTAGCTTCCCGTTGCAATAGCCTTCTTGAAGTAGCTCGAAGTCCACCTTCTCCACCGAGAAGAACCTTCTCCAATCCGCAGCCTCCAACCCTAGGAGTAGCAAGGAGAATATAAAGAATAAAAGGAACAAGAAGGAAATAGGAAATTATACTTATCCTTTGAAGCACAAGGCTTGATTTGCCTATATCAAGCGTGTAGATCTCCTAACCAATGTATATGCACGTGTGATTGTTGTGGATAGGAGATACTAGCCTATAGGACACGAAATTAGAGCAAGTAGAGGGATCACCAATGCAAGTGTTGCTCAATTTCTCAAAACAGATTACCAATTGTAAGTGTATGCTCAAGTGTATCACAAGTGTAGCTTAGGTTACTTTAGGTGTCCTAAGGCATGTCCTATTTATAGGAATGGCCTACAAGTGCTTAAGGATGTTCTAGACACTTTCCAGGGGGTTCTAAGTGCTTAACTAGCCGTTAGGTACAAGTTGGTTGTATTAGCAACGACTAATTAATTAATTCTGCAGTTGCTGTCAGAGTCCATCTCGGTCGAGGAATTGTCGACCGAGATACCTACTCGGTCGAGGTTTTGTCGACCGACAGGCTCTCTGGATCAAGTGTTTGCAACATTCATCTCCAACTGCCAACTACCTTGTCAGCTGTGTCTAACGGCTACTTGGATCTTTCTCAGTCGAGAAGTTTGTCGATCGAGAGTGTCTCGGTCGAGGAGTTTGTCGACCGAGATTGCCCCTGTTTCAATGTTTCAATTTAAGGCATTAAGTGTGTGTATGAATGTGCATATGTGACACTATTGAAGGGGATGACCTATCTAAGTGTAGTGATTGGCTAGAGGAGATCTAACGCTTGATTTCCATGAAGTCTAAGTACTTGTACATTATATATTTGTACAAGTTTACAATTGATTACATTTCATGAAATTTACAAATATTCAAGCGAATAGATTCCCTAGTACTTTGTCATCCACCTTATTCCTGCAACACTCAAGTAGCACGTTAGATCGACAAGAATGAAATGTTTGTCATCATCGAAACAAAGGGATTTATTATAATGTCAATTTAGCCAACAGGTTAAATGGAGGCTGGCTAGGGCTAGGAGAAGGAAGGTTGAGGCTAGGGTTGAGGGTTTATGAGAGATGGAGGAAGAACTGATCAACTTTTCTCTAATTGAAAGGGAGAATATTCGATCAAAACCTATTTAAGATTTGGTCCTGCCCGACCATCAGTCGAGTTCTGAGAGAAAGAAACTCGACCAAATGACTTTTTACATAAGACCTTGGCCACGAATCCATCAAGTTGGCAACTTGACTGACTAAAGTTCTGTCCCAACATTAGAAATTCTAGTTTCTAGCCATTTGGGTGCTAATTAAATTTATTTTTCTGGTCTATTTTGCATTTTATACATACTTAGGCACATTTAAATCAACATAGGGTACTATTTGTTGATAAAACAAGAGAATGCAAAAAATACCCAAAATAAGCGAAAACAAGGCATAAGAATATACAATTTTAGCACTTTAGCAAGAAAAGGTGATCAAGACATGAGAAAAGAATATAGGGTAGATAAAAACTAGCTAGATGGCATACCACTATCATCCAAAGCAGTTATGAGAAGTTTCAATCTAATAAATTATTTTTCTCTCTAGCTAGAGGTTTAGTAAAAATTTTCACCAACTGATTTTTCATGTCCATTCATGATATAAATATCCTTTTGGTGATGTGATCACAAGGAAAATGATGAAAAACCTCTATATGCTTGGCTCTACTATGCAATATAGGATTGTAAGATAAATTGATTGCAATAGTATTGTCACAATAGATAGGAGAAGCATCAAAATAAATATTAAAGTCTTGGAGCATTTGCTTCATCCATAGAACCTGGGTACAACAACTCCCGACAACAATGTATTCAGCCTTAGTAGTTGATAGAGCCACTATGCTCTCTTTCTTGGAAAACCAAGACACCAAACATGGTCCTAGGAGGAAGAAAGTGCCACTTGTGCACTTTCTATCAATCAAGCATCCTGCATAATCAACATCACTATAAGCAATAAGAGTAAAGTCTCTCGACTTAGGATACCATAGTCCAAAATTTTGGGTTTTAGCTAAGTACCTCAAAATCCTCTTAACATCTATAACATGTGATTTATTAGGACTTGATTGAAAGCAAGCACACGAGCCAAAACTAAATATTATGTCAGGTCTAGAGGCAGTTAAATAAAGTAAACTTCCAATCATACCTCTATAGAGCTTCTCATCCGCTTTCTCACCTTCTTCATCACGGTCCAATTGTAGTGTTGGACATGGGTGTATCCATTGACTTCATATTTTTCATCCCAAAGTGCTTAAGCAGTTCACTTGTGTATTTGCTCTGGTTGATGAAGTTCCCATCTTTATTTTGCTTGATTTGAAAGTTGAGGAATAATGAAAGCTCACCCATCGTGATCATCTCAAATTCACTCTACATAAGAGAACTAAACTCCTTACAAAGATCAAGATTATTTCCCCCAAAAATAATATCATATACATAGATTTGAATGATAAGAAAATTTTTAGAAGTGTATTTAAGGAATAAGGCAGAATGAACTTTTCCCATGATATAACCATTATCTAACAATAAGTTCTTTAATTTCTCATACCAAGCTCAAGGTGCTTGTTTGAGTCCATAGAGAGATTTTTGCAATAGATAGACATGATTTGGCAAACTATCATGTTCAAAGCCCAGAGGTTGAGCAACATATACTTCCTCCTCAATTGTACTATTCAAAAACACACTTTTAACATCCATTTGATATAACAAAAAATCTTTGTAGCTAGCAAAAGTAAGTAACATTCTAATAGACTCAAGCCTAACGACATGAGTATAAGTTTCATCAAAGTCAATACCTTCCTGTTGATTGTAACCTTGAGCTACTAACCTTGCTTTATTTCTTACCACTTTGCTGCTTTCATCTAGCTTGTTGCGGTAGACCCACTTGGTACCAATGATCTTTCTATGACATGGTCTTGGCACAAGAGTCCACACTTTGTTCTTCTCGAATTACTCCTGTTCTTCCTGCATGGCTAGGATCCACTCATCATTCTTGAGAGCTTTTTTGGCTCAAGTTGTGAGATGAAGGCACTGTTGGCTTGTTCTTGGTTGTTGGAAGCCCGCGTCTTCACTCATTCAAAGGGGTAACCTATGATTAGCTCTTTAAGATGATTCTTTACAAAGTGGGGGGTTGGATCCTTCTTTTCTTCATCTATCTCTTCTTCTTGAGTGTCACCTCTTTTCCCTTTTGAGTGATGTTGATCTTTTAAGATAGTAATTACTTCATATGCAACATCATCATTAGAAATATCCTTGGAAATAGAGGGGTGGTATCAATAAATTTGACATTAATAGATTCTTCTACTTTAGATTGATCGACATTATGCATTCTATAAGCCTTTCTAGTAGTGCTATTACCAAGAAAGATAGTCTTGTATAATTTTAGATCAAACTTGTCAAGAGAATCTTTCGTGTTCAAAACAAAACAAGGACACCTGAAAATAAGAAAATACTCGATAGAAGGCTTCCTACCAGCCATAGCTCATAGGGGGTTTTCTTCAAAGAGGGATGTGTAAAAACCTAGTTTTGCAAAAAAAATGAAGTACTAATTGCTTCAACCCTAAACTTCTTTGGAGTGTCATACTCTATAAGCATGGTCCTAGCCATTTCCTATAATGACATATTCTTCCTCTCTACAAACTCATTTTGTTGATATGAAGAAAAGTTATGTGCATACCCAGACTCTTGAAAAAAAGGTTAAAAAACATCATTTTCAAATTCTCCCCCATGATCACTACGAATAGAAATAATGCATCAAGAAGCTTCATTTTTAACTCATTTGAAAATGCTAGAGAAAACACCAAGAGTATCACTCTTAGAAATGAGAAAGAAGGTCAAGTATATCGAGAGAAATCATCAACAATAATAAGACAATACTTGGAACCACAGACCAAATGAGTTCTCATAGGTCCAAATAGATCAATGTGGAGAAGTCAAGAACTCTCTTGGTATTAAGGACTCATTTGGATTTAAAGGAGGACTTGGTTTGCTTTCCTTGTGTACAAGGTTGGCATTCCTCATCCTTTTCAAAATCCAATTTGGGAAGTCCCTTGACCTAGTCCTTTTTGCTCAAATTCTTCAATTGATGCATATTTACATGACCTAGCCGATGATGCAAAAGAGAAATATCATTTGAATTGACTACAAGGCATCTACCAACAATAGGCTTAATAGAGTCAAGCACATTTACATAAAGATTACCATTCCTAGTTTCCTCATATATGGCATTTTAGGTGATGCAACTCTATTTTAGGGCTTCATCTTGTGTCTTTTTGCATCTCAACCACATATAAATATGTTAGAATGCAAGTTAATTCCCTCAATATGCATATTAATGTGAAATGCACTTGTGGATGTTCTTTGCATGTTTCTTGGGTACTTGGACCATGTTGGATGGATGAGTGAGATAGATGGGTCTAGAGAAGACCCCAAAGCTTCCTCAACCTACCCTTAGTGGTCAAGAGTCAACCCAAGCAAAGAAGTCCATGGATTTCAAAGAATGGAGCTCAAAGTGCTACTGAAGACCCCAACACGGTCATTGTACCAAGGAACGACCATTCTCGCCAATGCAAAAATCACATGTTGATGTCCATTTTGACATGCTACAAAAACACCAAAAAAATGGCCGTGCTACCCAGCACGGTCATGCCAAGAAGCCCCCAAAACGGCCATGCCATCTGACATGGCCGTGATTCCAAAGACTAGAATGGGCATACTGAAGAGAATGACCTCGACTCCACCTCACCCAACACGACCCTACTACCCAGCACGATCATTCTACCTAGCCCCTGCCACGGTCGTGCTGCCCAACACAACTGTGCTACCCAACACGACCATTATACCTAGCCCCTACCACAGTCGTACTGCCCAACACGGCCGTGCCACCACCCTTCATTTCACCACTTCCAGCCTGACATTTTTCACTTTCCACCACGACCTTTCTCTACCACCACAGTCATTCTGACCTCCACCCACCACGACCAGTCTGCCACCTAAAACCTAACTTTTCTACACTAAATTTCCAACAATACCCCCACTTACCCTAGTGCCTCCACCACCACCTATATATATGTGGGTGGCGGCCATAACACTAGGTTAGCTACTCTAGAGCATTCATTGCTATCACCCTTGCATTCAAGACCTTCACTTACCTCCCATCTCCCATTTCCACTTCATTTCCACCCAAAAACCCTAGTTTTCAAGGGTTTTCATCACCAAACCACTTCCATTCAGCCATTTCCATCCTAGGAGGGAGGTGTACGAGTTGTTACAACAATGAGGTGAAGAAGAAAGGGACTTCTACAAGATCCATGGATTTCTACTTCTTTCTTCTCTTTTCTTTGCTCTTTTGTTTAGTCATGTGTAGCTAAGCCCCTTGTGGTGGGTTGTTTGGGGCAAAAATGATACATTGATACCATGTTGGGGGAAGTTAATTTGTAAAATCTATGATTTCATTATATGATGATTTCTTGATACTTAAATCTCATTTCCCATGTCTCTAGTTGTGATTTGTATCTAAAAATATGAATTGTTTGTGTTTGTGTGCTTGAAGCCACCTAAGTCTAGGAGAAAATAACATATGTGGGGCTGTCTTGGGACTTGCTCCTAGGTCCAATTAGTGGATCCCTATCTAGCACCCCATGTCCCCCACATATAGTCCTTATCCTACTCCTAGGTGTGTGATCTAAGTAGCTAGTATAGGGTTGATTGGTGCAATTGCCTTGGAGTTTACTAAAAGCTAGGTGGTGAGTAATGTGAGGTGAACCACCCACACCCCCACTCCCCAATTATACCTTTGTATCCCAACTACACTAGGCAAACCTATGCTAGAAACCTAGATTAGTCAAATGCAAGTGAAATCCCACCTATACCTTAGGCTAACCAATAGTGTAGGGTGATTTCTTAGCATTTTACTAGTTGTTTGGTTTAAGTAATCTAGAATGAATGATTAAGCTTGCTTTTTCTACCTTCCCCCCAATTGGAATCTTAGTATCATTTCCCAAACAACCCACCTATCCCTATCATTTCTAAAACCAATCTTGTTAATTTATCTTGTTCATGATAAGTAGTTACTTGTTCCTAATTTCTTCTTAGTTAATTGCCTAGTTCTTGATAGTTAGACTTTGCTTGAGTAGTTGATGCTCTTTGATCTTGCTATCTTTTCTCTTGTTAGTTAGTGATAACCTAGGCCCTTAATTGCTTCAATACTAAATTTGTCTCTTAGGTGTTAACTTGCATTGCTAGTCTAGTGTAGCTTAGTTGTAGTTCCATACTCTTGCTTAGTTAATTACCTTGCCTTTCTTCTTAATCTTAACTTTTTAAGGATAATTTAGGGTTTTTGGCAATCTAGTTTTATTCATATCTTTAATTTCTTCCAACATTAGAGTAATAAACCAAAATCACCCTTAAAACCCTAAAAACCCTACTCTTTGCATTATGAACATAGCTACCTTAACCTAGCTCTAGTGCCCCTCTCTACTTGCAGATCAACCCCTTTACTTGCCTATCACCTATGCTACTATACGATCCTGTGTGTTTGTGGGTGAATTATTTGGTTTGTGTAATTGTGTTGGTCTAGGGACCTTTATAAATTCTAAAGATCCAACCATGCATGTCCTGATCTCATGGGGCACATCTAGTCAAACCCCAATTGATTAGTGTGTCCACCTCTGGCGAGACACACCAAGCTTTCTGGCACCGTTATCGGGGAGTAGAGGCACTCGACCTAGCTAGTTAGTGTAGCTTAGCTTTTCCTACTTCCCTCACCATTGCTATTATTTATTATTTGTTTGCTCTTGAATACTTGCTTTCTAACTTGGCTCTTGTTGTTTGTTTGTGTATTATGTAGGTGACAACTATGCATTCTTGGTAGACGCTCTACTTCTACCGCCTTGGTTCCCTTAGACCCTGAGATCGGTAGAAGAAAATGCCAACACTAACGCAAGCAACATTGAGAAGCTGAATGAAGACCCGAATGCTCAAAACCCTCCTGGGGGTGTCCCTCAAAATCCTTTCGATGGAGTTCCACAACAACCCAACTGTTCTCTCCACGACTACTTCACCTAGGGGAACTACACCTCCCCAATTGCCACCCTTGTTGACCAAATGCCAAGTCACAACTCTCCATCCCACCAGACCTTCTCGGTCTCCTCCCCACTTTCTATGGGATGTAGAACGAGAATCCCTACCACCACATTGACACTTTCCTAGAGACTTGCTCCACATTCCGCACACCTACCACCACCAATGACTCAATCTGAAGAACCCTCTTTCCTTTTCACTAAAAGAAAAGGCTAAGGAGTGGTACATGTCCAAGCCTAAGTTATTGACCTAGAATGCAGTAAAGAATGAGTTCCTTAAGAAGTTCTACGTGATCTCCAATTTGACTCAGATGCGGAGATGTATTACTTCCTTCACACAAAAAGAGAATGAACCCTTTCATGAAGCTTGGAAAAGATTCCAAAAGCTATTGCAAGACTGCCCTCACCACGATGTCCCTTTATGGCAGTTGGTGCAGACCTTCTACACCGACCATGTTGAGTTGAGCCAAACTTCTATTGATTCCTCCTGTAGGGAACATTCATGGCTAGACCTCTAGAAGAATCTTGTCCGCAATGTGAGCATCTTGTAGAGAACTCAAGACATCGAGCTTCAAGCATGGGGGATAACCTTGATAGAAACTATGTTCCCCCTCCTCCGTCTCCAACCCCTATCAGAGAGGAAGCCAATCCTCAAATGATAAAGATCCTTTCTAACATGATGAACCTCATGAAGAATCAAGTTGGAGGTTCTACTAGCCAGTCAACCATGGCCATGATTCTATTAGTGAACAAGTGCAAGCCTTGAAATCCTTTGTGAACTACAACAACCAAGGCCCAATGTCCATATCTTATAATCTAGAATGGAGAAATCATCCTAACTTCTCATGGAAACAACATGGTGAGGAAGGGAAAGAACAATAAAGGTCAAGGTACAACTCAAAGTTTGAATATGAGGTTCTTGGAAGGCTAAGGAGCCTAGATGATGTATAGAAATATGTGTCCTCCCATGGGTAAACGATTAGCTACCTTGAGAAAAGGCTAGATCATATTTCTCTTTTACTTGCTCATCATGAAGAAGGAAATCTCCCTTCTCAACCTATGCCTAATCCAAACAATGATGGTGGTTTTATGGGCACCACCCAAAGTGCCTATTCTCCACCATAATACCAAGGGCCACCCAATCCTTATGCTCCTCCACCTCCACAGCCCCCGTTCAACTACAAATACACTAAACCTCCACCTCACTCATACCAACAACCCCCTCCACAATATCACCCTCATCCACCACCACAATAACAACAACCACAATCTCATCCAAAAACCATCCTCTACAACCCAAATCCCCCACACCCAAGATGACCACCACCTCAACAACCATAACGACCACCACAATCATCTTCTTCTACCACCCATGAGCATGTGAAGGAAGTGACAGTGCTGAGGAGTGGTAGGACTTTGGAATAGCCATGAGACACTTCTACTGATAGTGCATCCAGTGTTGACAAAGTTGATACTATGACTAGAGATGGTGATATCAAGATTCAGGTTGAGGATACTTTGATAGGAACCTAGGTTGATACTATCATCCAGAAAGATGATACTTTGATTCTTGTGATATCGATTGATGATTCTATTGATTTGAGCTGTATGGGAGCACAACTCCCTCCTTTCCCAGATGCACTTGAGGAACCATCCATTGGAAAGAGGAAGAAGAAGAACACTAAAGACATCATGGAATCTTTTAAGTAGGTGAAGATCAACATTCTATTGCTTGACGCAATCAAGAAAATTCCATCTTATGCCAAGTTCTTGAATGATTTATGCACATTCAAGAGGAGAAAAACATGAAGAAAACCAAGAAAAATCAAGCTTACTGAGTAAGTGAGCTCAATTCTATAACACACCGTGCCAAGGAAAAGGAAAGATCCTGATGCTCCCATCATCTCTTGCTACATTGGAGCACATCACATAGACCAAGCTCTTCTTGACTTGGGTACTAGTGTGAATCTAATACCATATGATGTGTTTGCTGAATTGCAAATAGGAAAATTGGATCTAGCTCACCGCACCTTGCAATTGGCCAACCATTTTGTGAAAACGCCTAGAGGGTGAGTTGACGTTGTGTTGGTGAGACTTGATGATGAGACCTTTGCCTTCTTTCCAGCCGATTTCATCATTTTGGACATGGAAAATGACTTGATGAAAGTGCCTATTATATTGGGGAGACCCTTCTTGGATACAACCGATACAATGATCCATGTGAGGACCGGTATAATGTATGTGCCCTTCATGCACATGAAGATCCAGTTAAAAATTTTCAAGTCTTCTAGTAAGGTTGAGGTGATAGGTGCTACAGAGGAAGATTTTTAACTTATTGAGTGTCTTGATAAGATTGTTGATGAATGCCTACCTGCATGGATTCAAACTGCCACTCAGGGTAGATGTCTAGAGACTATTACGGAATTTCCCCATCATGATGATGATGTTGAGGATGAGGAAGATGAGATAGCCTTAGTGGCTGCAAGTGAGGACCTCCCATCCATTTTTGAAAACCATATGAAGAATTTACTTGAAGAAACTCTGTTCCTTGATATCGTATCTTCCAAAAGGGCTGAAGTATGCCTTCCTAGGTTCAAATGACACCCTTCCAGTGATCATTTCCTCTATCCTTTCTTTGGAACAAGAATATGCCTTGATGTGTCATTTGAACCTAGGAAGGCATACTTATACATTTCAAAAGGATGTGTGGCACCATCTTTGCTGACGTGCTTGATTCGTTTCTGAAGGTCTTCATGGATGATTGTTTAGTGTTCGACAAGACATTTGATGAGTGTTTGCTCCAACTAACAGCTGTGCTTGAAATATATGTCAAGGTTTTTTTGGTGTTATCTTGGGAAAAGAGTCACTTATGGTTCCCTAAGGCATTGTTCTGGTCACCGAATTTCTAAGGCTGGCATTGAGGTCGATAAGGCCAAAGTGAGCCTAATTTCCACTCTCACTATTTCTTCCATCATAATATATATCTGATCTTTCTTGGGGAATGCAAGTTTGTATCACCAATTCATCAAAGACTCCAGTAAAATTTTGAGGCCACTTTTCCACTTTCTTGAAAAGGATGTAGATTTCAATTTTGATGACAAGTGTGTTGAAGCCTTCAACCACCTAAAGCATAAGATCATCTATGCTCCTATTATGCAGCCCTCATATTTCTCCTTGCCATTCGAAATCATGATAAATGCATCATATATGGCATTGGGGGCTATGCTGGGATAAAGGATTGATCAGATTCCACACACCATCTATTATGCAAGCAAAACTCTAGATGAAGGACAAAGAAACTACACAACCAATGAGAAGGAGATGCTCGTTGTCATCTTCACACTCTACAAGTTCAGTTCTTATCTCTTACAAAACAAGGTGGTGGCATACGTAGATCATGCAACCTTGAAATATCTCATGGAAAAGAAAGATTCTAAGCCACGGTTGATTCATTGGATCCTGTTGCTTTAAGAATTTGATTTTGAGATTGTTGATAAGAAGGGAGATAAAAATTATACAACTGATCAACTCTCCTACATTGAGGCACCTTATGATGAAGTGAACTGGATCAAGAAGACGATTCCCCATGAGCAACTCTTTTTGCTCGACTCCACTCAAAGACCATGCTACAAGCATATAGCCAACTTTTTGGCAAGTGGTAGAGTACCAAGAACATCGACTAGAGAAGAAAGCAAGAGGTTGTTTTCCATGGTGAAGAAATATGTTTGGGATGACCCAAATCTACTCAAGTATTGTCCTGACCAACTCACAAGAAGATGTGTCCCTGAAACTGAGCATCAAGAATTCCTATCCATGTGCCACTCTGGCATATGTTGTCATTTTGGCAGAAAATGCACATCCGCCAAAATTCTTCAAAGTGGATTCTATTGGCCAACCTTGTTCAAAGATGCTATATTACAAATGCTATTTGAAGTGCCAAAAGGTGGACACTATCTCCAAGAGGGACATGATGCCTCTATCCATTCTATTGGTTGAGGTGTTTGATGTTTGGGGGATTGACTTCATGGGTCCATTTCCTCCCTCCTTTAGACATGTGTACATCTTAGTGGCCATTGATTATGTGTCCAAGTGGATTGGAGAAATTTCCAAAAGGACAAACAATCACAAAGTAGTTTGTGACTTTGTCAAGTCAAACATCTTCAACTGCTTCAGTATTACCATGAGCAATGATTACTAATGGCAGAAGCCATTTCATCCATAGGACCTTTGAAGGGTTGCGAAAAAGGCATGGTGTGAATCATCACATGGCTACTCCTTACCACCCTCAAATGAGTGATCAAGTTGAGTTAGCTAATAGGGAGATAAAGCTCATTCTTGAGAAGATGGTGAGGCTGGACCGTAAGGATTAGTCTTTACATCTCAATGAAGCTTTGTGGGCTTATTGAACAACATTCAAAGCCCCGATCGACACCACACCATTTAAACTTGTGTATGGAAAGAGATGCCATCTACCAGTGGAGATGCAACACAAGGCACTATGGACATTGAAAGCCATGTATATGGATGGAGACACTGCTGGAGTGAGAAGAAAATTGTAGCTGCATGGCTAGAAGAAATGAGACATGAGGCATATGAGATGTCAAAAAGTTACACAGAAATGACCAAGTTTCTACATGATAAACTGATTAAGAAGAAGAACTTTGAGCTCGAACAATGGGTATGATTGTACAATTCTAGGATGAAGTTCTTTTCCAAAAATCTTAAATCTAGACGGGAAGGGCCTTATCTAATCAAACATGTATATCCATCTAGGGATGTTGTGTGAACATGATAGAGAAAAATAGTTCACCGTCAATGGAAAACGGTTAAAAGATGTTGTTGAAGTAGGTCCCGACAAAACAAACCAAAGTTTTGACATTGTGATGCTAGTTGAGGAACACCTAGTTGATGAACAGATGTTCTTAAATGCACATTAGAGGTACATATATTACAAAGATTCTTGGAAAGTTCCACGAGGATGATCAAGTCAAGAATCAATAAGCCCAGCTAAAGGCGTAAAATTTAGCGCTAGTGGGAGGAAACCCACCTAGGTTTGGGAACTTTGCACTCAACCTTCACTTTTTGATACTTTTGCTTTGTTTTTACACAGTTCCAAGAAACACACACACACACACTTGTGTATAAAAAATTTGTTTTAGTTTTGATGACGAGACATGTGAAACAGGTCAAAGTTTGAGAAATGGGGTACATTTTAGTGAAAAGTATTGATGGAACATCAAGTGGACCAAATTTGATGACTGGACTATGAATGATTGGATGATTTGATTTTTTTTTGAAGTTTCGTCAGCTTGGAAGTACCAACATGACTGTGCTACCATGGAATGGCCGTGCTGGCATGGTTGTTTTTAACAGAGAAAACTCAAGTTTTGGGCCTGATCAATACATCTGTTCTGACCAACACAGCCGTTCTAACCTAGGCCCAACACTTGAGTAACCCGATTTTTCACTCCACAACACAACTACATCTTCATTTGTTCTATGCAACATGACTGTTCCACAACCACTAGCGATTAGGGTGACCCCCATTCACCCCCAAATTGCCTCCTCTTCCTCCCAAATTCTCTATTCGAGTTCCCTTTGGTTCCCGCTCACCTTACCCTACCTCCAGCTCCACTTTCCACCCTCCATTAACCCCCATTTCTCCATCTCCAAGGAGATCCTACCCCTACCTCTCAGAAGTGTGAAAATCACTGAAGTCCTTTGATTTTCCCCTTTCTTGCTGCAAAGATGAAGAGCATAGGCAAGGCAATTAAGAAGGGAGTCACAAACACCTTCAAGGCCATCACCAGAAGCAAAAGTCAATAAAAGGGCAACCCATCTTTGAACAACCCTACTCCGTCTCCATCGAACTCCATCTTCAGTTCATCTCTTCGAAGGTCGGCATGTACTGGTGTCTCCATATAAAATCCTCCTCAAGCCACCACACCTCAGATCCAAACTACAAAAACCCCAAGGGAAAGGAGGAAGAAGAAGAACTAGAGAACATCGTTGATTCCATTGATGTTGATGTGCTAGCCCAAGATAGAGGAGAAAAGAAAGAAGATGCTGCGTCCTCTTCATGCTTAACTCCATGACCCACTCCAGTGAGGCATTCTACTTCATCAGCTCAGCCGCATGCCACTCAACAACCCACTTGATGCTGGTTGTTGATTGAAGAATAAGATGTTGATGCACCCATTGAGACCGTGCCCTTGAATTTGGACACAAGTTCAAGGTCACATACCTATGAGGAGGAGGAGGTAGATGATACTGAGAACAAGGAGACAGAGGATGAACCCGTGGACTTCTTGTCCAAGCTGGAGGAGGATAGAATGAAGTGGGTGGGAAAGAAACCTAAGGGAGCCACATATGGAAGAGGCACTTTAAGAAGAGTTTTCATGAGAACTCTCCATCATGAGTGCCTGACAAGGAGAGTGACTCCCACTAGGTATGTATGTATGGCAACCATGCAAGCTTTAGGGATCAACTTCATGTTATAAGGTCAAGGAACACTGCGGGCTATACAAGATTTGGTAGAGGTTGAAGAAACCTACCTTGAGATAACCCATGAATTCTTGAGTTTGTTGGAGAAAGTGCAACATATAGGCAAAGATGCAATAAGATTCAGACTACTTGATTCCACACACATGCTGAGGGCCCTCCAAGTCAATGGGATCTCAGCCCCCAATCTAGAAATGGCAAAGAATATTGATGAGGGAAGACTTGACAAGAATGGAAAAGCAAATTACTCAAAGATGTAGAAGGATATCACGAGTCAAGAAAGTTTCTCTGTAGGAAAATCAAAGACTACCAAGGTGTACAATCCATTCATGAGATATTTGTAGAAGGTCTTAGCAAACACCAATTTTGCCCATTATGACAATCAAGGCTGCTGTTCATAGAAGGATCTATTTGTGATGGCTACAAGTAGCAAGTAATGACTTTGTCAACATAGGAAGCATGGTTATCGACCACTTGATGAAATTCCCTCAAAAAGTAAAAACCCATTCATCATGGGGGGAATCATCACCACAATTGCAAAAGTAGTGAGATGTGTTTTAGATGGACTTACTAAGGTAGAAGGAAGTAAACTTGTTGATTTAAGATATCCAGAAAGGTCCCAAATGATCTCCCTCAAAGGCAATAAGATCTTTTATATTTTGAATCCCGGATACCCTGGCATCACCTTAGAACTCCCATATCGTACCATCCCCCAGCTCATGAATGTGGGACCACCAAATGATTTCCTGGGGGTTGATATCACGATATGAGAAGGATCATCCCAGAGAAGGATACAAGGCACCACCAGTGGACTTACATGAAGAAGGAGAGACGAATGTGTCAGAGCAGCAGTGCATTCTTGAGCAGCTCCACCACACGAGACTGAGATATGATGATTTTCATGCGCAACCATCTCCAATAAATGCATATGACATGCCAACCATTCATTCACAGTTGGAGGCAATTCAATAGATACAACATGCTATGTGTTTGGATCAGCAATAGATGCACCATCATATCAACCACATGTACTAGTATCAACATGCACATGTGCAGAGAAACCCTCACTTGGGGGAGGACTTTTGAGAAGCCCTTCCTGGATACTAGGAGACATACTCACCTCCACATGCAGACTAGTGGGGCCACTACTATCAACACACACCTTCACAGGATGGCCCATAATAGAATCCACCACCACTAGAGCAGTGACATCTAGCCTATCATTCCTAAGCTTTAGTTTCATGCCGAGGACAACATGATTCAAAAGTTTGGGGTGGTAGGGTGGTATGCCCACTTTTCATAGCTTATTTTGTTTGTGCCTATCTCACCTGATCTTTGATTGTTTGCCTTCACTCTATGTAGTGTATATTTCCACTGTTTGCATTATGTGTTTGCATTCATTCATACATGTAGTTATTTTTCATGCATTTTTGAATAATTTTTCATTATTTCCTCTTTTGACCATTTCATGCCATGCATTGCATTTTCATGTAGATTTTGGTAATTTTTGTGTGTTTTTAGATAAAATTTTCTACTTTATACTTTAATTTCCCTAAAGTAGGTTTGGATGTGATTGAGTGCAAACTAGAACCATTTTGTCCATCTTTGCCCAAATTTGGAACTCTTTGTCCAAAAGCATGTTTCAACTTGAATCTCCAATTTTTGAACTAAAAGTTATATCTTTGACAATTGCATGCCACATTCTTAGAGTTTTTTGCTATATGGTTTTTATTGATGACTTTTTACATGTGCACGACCTCTCTTATGTTTCTAAATGTTTTGGTTGATTTGTTAATTGAGCAAGCTACGAACGCTTAGGGCCTATGCAATCACTTGATAAAAATATGAATTTCATGTTGTTCAATCATGTGGTGTGATATTAATTGATGAAGTGTTGGATTAGTTTTCATAAAGGAGATTTTGTGTTGAGAACCACTCTAATGACACCTCTTTGACCTGACTCTTCTTTCACCATCTTCATACCTCTCCACCTCATGAAAGGATGTCCTAGTGCACATATTTAGCCTTGGAACCTCCCAAAGTTTGGGGCAGCCATATCTACATCTCCCTACTTCACTCTCTCCACCATATGCCCTATCTACACCAATGAAAAAAACAAAAAGAAAAGAAGAAAATAAAAAAAGAAAAAAGAATGGTAAATATGCTCCAGTTTAAGAGAATCTAAATAAAGAAAATATGAGTGTGTAAAAGCACTCCAATCTCTTACCACAATCCTTTATTCCATTCTCATACCCATTGAGATAGAAAACATCAAACCTAGATCACTTTACCCTTTTCTATAGCTATGTGGGTCATTTGGTGAGGTATGAAGCATAAGGTTGAATGCATGAAAGTGAAACAACACTCATAGTCATCATTGATTAATGCCCGCATGAAACAATTTACCCATAATTACATGAAGGATATATGGAAATCTTATCTATTCTATGCTCTATATTCAAAGTTTTTATGCCCAATTCTCTTTTCATGATTGGATTATGAAATTGGAGAGGAGAGAGGTGGAACACATGCACTTAGTCACATCTAATATCATTTAGTCAATAATCATCTTTTGCAATGCATTTTATCATTCTTGTTTGCTTGAAAGAAACTGAAGAGAGAGATTAAGTTGGAGCATACTTGAGGACAAGTATGTTTTAAGTTTGGTGAGGTGATGAAACCTTATTTTAGGGCTTCATCTTGTGTCTTTTTGTATCTCAATCACATCTAAACATGTTAGAATGCAAGTTAATTCCCTCAATATGCATATTACAGTAAAATGCACTTATGGGTGTAGATTGCTTGTTTTTCAGGTACTTGAACCATGTTGGATGGATGAGTGAGACAGAGGGGTCCAGAAAAGACCCCAAAGCTTCCCCAACCTACCCTTGGTGGCCAAGAGTCAACCCAAACAAAGAAGTCCATGGATTTGAAAGAATGGAGCTCAAAGTGCTACTGAAGACCCCATCACAGTCGTGGTGCCAAGGAACTACCGTGCTCGCCAATGCAAAATTGCAGGTTGATGTCCATTTTGACATGCTACAACAACTCCACCAAAATAACCATGCTCCCCAACACGGTCCTGTGAAGAATCCCCCAAAATAGCCATGCCATCCAGCACGAACGTGCTATCAAAGACCAGAATGGGCATACTGAAGAGAATGACCTCCACTCCACCTCACCCACCATGACCATGCTACCCAGCACGACCATTCTACCTACCCCCTACCACGGCCATGCTGCCTAGCACGACTGTGCTACCAGACTTCATTTCACCACCTCCAATCTGACATTTTCACTTCCCACCACGACCGTTCTCTGCCACCATGGTCATTCTGACCTCACCCACCATGATTATTCTTCCCAGAATGATTGTTCTACCACCTAAAACCTAACTTTTCTACACTGAATTTCCAACAATACCTCCACTTACCCTAGTTCTTCCACCACCACTTATATATACATGGGTATCTACCACAACACTAGGTTAACTACTCTAGAGCATTCATTGCTATCACCCTTGCATTCAAGACCTCCACCTACCTCCCATCTCCCATTTCCACTTCATTTCCACCCAGAAACTCTAGTTTTCTAGGGTTTTCACCACCAAACCACTTCCATTCATGCCATTTCCATCCTTGGAGGGAGGTGTATGAGCTAGTACAACAAGGGGGTGAATAAGAAAGGTAATTCCACAAGCTCCATGGATTTCTACCTCT
The DNA here is from genome assembly GCA_963693085.1 of Alisma plantago-aquatica. Lineage (NCBI taxonomy): Eukaryota > Viridiplantae > Streptophyta > Magnoliopsida > Alismatales > Alismataceae > Alisma > Alisma plantago-aquatica. Next base: position 1,795,063,076 of record OY856409.1, read on the forward strand.
TTCTTCTCTTTTCTTTGCTCTTTTGTTTAGTCATGTGTAGCTAAGCCCCTTGTGGTGGGCTATTTGAGGCAAAAATGATACTTTGATACCATGTTGGGGGAAGTTAATTTGTGAACTCCATGATTTCATTCTATGATTACTGTTTGCTACTTAAATCTCATTTCCCTTGTCTCTACTTGTGGCTTGTATCTAAAAATATGAATTGCCTGTGTTTGTGTGCTTGAAGCCACATAAGTCTAGGAGAAGATATCATATGTGGGGATGTTTTGGGACTTTTTCCTAGGTCCAATTAGTGGATCCCTAGCTAGCACCACATCTCCCCCTATATATAGTCCTTATCCTACTAGGTGTGTGATCTAAGTAGCTAGTATAGGGTTGATTGGTGCAATTGCCTTGAAGTTTACTAAAAGCTAAGTGATGAGTAATGTGGGGTGAAACACACCCACCTCTACTCCCCAATTTTACATTTGGCTGCCAATTACACTTGGCAACCCTATGCTTGAAACCTAGATTAGTCAAATCCTAGTGAAATCCCACCTATACCTTAGGCTAACTAATAGTGTAGGGTGATTTCTCAGCATTTGACTAGTTGTTTGGTTTAAGTAATCTAGAGTGAATGATTAATATTGCTTGTTATACCTTCCTCCCAATTGTAATCTTAGTGTCATTTCCAAAATGGCCCACCTATCCCTATCATTGCTAAAACCAATCTTTCTAATTTATCTTATTCATGCTAAGTAGTTGCTTGTTCCTAACTGCTTCTTTGTTAATTGCCTAGTTCTTGCTAGTTCGACTTTGCTTGAGTAGTTGATGCTCTTTTGAGCTTTCTAGCTTTTCTCTTGTTAGTTAATGATAACCTAGGCCCTTAATTGCTCTAGTGCTTAATTTCTCTCTTAGGTGTTAACTTGCATTTCTAGGCTAGTGTAGCTTAATGCTCTTGCTTAGTTAGTTGCCTTACCTTGGTTCTTAATCTTAAATTGTTTAGAATAATTTAGGGTTTTTGGTAATCTAGTTTCCTTCTTATCTTTAATTTCTTGCAACAATAGAGTAATAAACCAAAATCACCTTTAACCCCTAAAAACCCTACTCTTCACATTAGGAACATAGCTACCTTAACCTATCTCTAGTGCCCCTCTCTCCCTGCATATCGACCCCTTTACTTGCCTATCACCTACGCTACAATATGATCCTGTGCGATTGCAGGTGAACTATTTGGTTTGTGTGATTGTGTTGGTACATGGCCCTTTATAAATTCAAAATACCCAATTGTGTGTGTCTCGATCATGTGGGGTGCATCTAGTCAACCCCCAATTGATTAGTGTGCACACCTATGGCGAGACACACTAGTAGGTGATGGAACTAGGAGTAATCATTCAAAAGAAGTAAATAGCACAAGGTAATCAATATCACATAATTGACTAACACTTATTAAATTGTGATGTAGGCCATCCAAAAAGAGAACATTCTTGATACACAAGGATTCACCTACATCACCCTCACCTTTCTTGTTGTCCCAGCAAGTAACTGATCCTCCTTTCTTCTTAGTGAAATTGTTGAAATGGCTTATATCACATGTCATGTGCTTTGAGCATCCACTATCAACAATCTATTTTCCTTTTTCCTGTAAGAAAGGAGAATGTTGGTTCCCAACTCAAACTTTAAATTTTGGTGTTAGTTTGAGGACCCATTTCATCTTTAGGTTGGTTCCCTTAGGCTTGTATGGACAAATCATCACTCTTGCAATGTGAACAAATCATAGGGTTCTTTGAGTCAGAAGACTCTCCATGGAAGAAAGGAGGTTCCTTACTCTTTTTCCTACCTTCGTCCTTAATGTTGTCCTTAGGAGCTCCCCCTACAAATCTCAAACCACTAGTACCACTTTGTTTGGTAGAGTGATCAAGCATTTCATTTAGGGAGTTCTTCCCTTTGAGGAATTTCTACATAGAGGCTCTAAGTCTATGATTGTCATCAATAAGAGAGATAACATTAGAAGACAAACTAGCAAGATCATCTCTAGTATGTAAAGGGTTAGCCTCTAAATAGAGGGCTTTAGTCAAATAAGAATCCATTTCAAGAGTGATAGAAGCAACATCATTACTAGGCAAAATAACTTGATCAAGAAGACCAACAATTTTAGATTTAAGAAATTGAATTTCTTTGAGATAAACATCTCTCTCATCTCTACGAACATCATTAATAAGCTTAAGTTCTACATTTTTATCTTTAAGTAACTCAATCTCATCAAGGAACTTTTGGTTATATTCCTTACGAGAGGAAATGTTCTTAAGACATACACCATTCTCTACTTCAAATCCATTGTATTGGAGATCAAGGTCAAGAAAATTGGCCTGGGAAGGAATCAATGCTCTCAAGAAGAATTTTCCCATTTTGCTCAAGAAAATCAAGCTTAGCATAAAAATCATCAATAATTTTACCTAATATCTTCTTTTTATATTTACATTTAGAATAAGAAGAATGGGTAGCATTAAGCATGTCAATAAGAGTTTCATTAGGTAACTTATGCAAACTTACCTCACTTACCTCACCAATATCTTCACTTGTGGAGGCCATGAGTGCAAGGTGGCATTCTTTATCTTCATCGAAGCACGAGTCACTAGAGGATGATCGTTCCCATGTGGCATGAGCTGCATCTTTGTTCCTACTATCGTTCTTGTCCTTCCTCTTATATTTTATGTCTTTCTTGTAGTCTTTCTCCTTTTTGGAACTGCTCTAGTGGTGTGACTTTCTAGCCTTAGGACATTCACACTTGTAGTGTCCTTTTTGACCATGCTTGTAGCACCTTGGAGTAGATGAAGAAGATTGCTTCCCTCTGAAGTGCTTTCCCTTGAAGAAGTTGGATTCATGCTCACTAGGGCCATCGTCTTCACTAGAGGAGGAGGGAGAGGTCTGAAAAGCAAGTTGTTGAAGAATAGAGTCTCTACTTGAGCTTTGAAGGCACTATCTTGGATCTTCCTTGATTCTTTTTCTTCTTTCTTTGCTTCCTCTTATTGCTTGTCAAGTCTTGGCTCATGAGCTTGTAGATTGCCAATAAGCTCCTCAGTTGGAAGATCACCAAGACTTCTTACTTCTTCTATGGAGGTCAACTTTGACTCCCATCTCTTTGGAAGAGACCTTAGGATCTTTGAGTTGATTGCTCCTCTATCCAAAGTATGTACCAAAGTAGCTAGGCCGTTGATGATGATGTTGAGTCTTGAATACATCTCAAAAACTCCTTTCTACCCCATCTTGAAGTTCTCTAGGAGGCTATTCAACATGTAGATCTTTGCCTCCTTTGCTTGCTTTGTGCCTTCATAAGTGATGCAAAACTTATCCCATATCTCATAGGCGGTGTTCCATGAGGAGATTTGGTTGAATTTGGATGGAGTTGAGGGCTGCACAGAGGATGCTAATTTTTTTGGCATTGAGCTATGCCACCTTTAGAGCTACTTCATCCCAAGTACCTATAGCTCCAGCCGGCTCCTTGTAAGGTGAAATCACCACTTTCCACATGTCAAAATTCATTCCTTGAATGTAGAACTGCATCTTCCGCTTCCAATAGAGGAAGCTGGTTCCTTCAAAGACGGAGGGGGGGTGCATGGAAAAGCCTCCCTCTAAGTTGAGGGAACCAAGTAGGTTCTCACCCATCTTCTCGTCTCGTAGGAGAGTAGTTGGAGAAGATCCTTGCTTTGATGCTACTTGTTGGATCTAGGGCTCTATAGGGGGTGAATAGAGCTTCAAAACTTGCACAAGAATAGTTAGACCTTCAAATTATATCAATTGAAATCAAATGCTAAAAGTGAATTTGAAGTCCTATCTAAACAAGCATACAAATGATGAGAGATATTGAAACAAACACTTGGACAAGGTGTTTAGAGTGGTTCCAATCTCCAGACTAGGAGACCGTCAATCCACTACCTAGAGAGGTCAACCTCCAGGACTTTGGAACCCATGTATACTTATATTCCATTATAAGACATAAAAGAAGACCACCTTACACCCAAGGTCTTACCTATCCAAGAGCTAGTCATCTAGCTCACAACAAGTCTTACCCACCCTTGCAAGAAGCTCGATTCCTTCTCCTAGGACATCTCCTTGTTGTAACAAGTCTTCATACTTGAGGATTTACCCACCAAGTCCCTTAGATCTTGCAACTTTTCCTTCTCCTTCACTTAGAGAAGATCTTCACACCTTCTTCAACCTTAAAGAAGAAGAACAACTCCTCCTTCACTCAAAGAAGATCACTTCAACCTTTGCTCATGGAGAAAGGGGATTGGGAAGATGGAAGGATGGAGAGATTTACAATGTAACAATGAGGTAACTCTCTTACAACATGCCTAACTCACTCATAATCATGAAATGATTTTAGGTGAGAGAGAGAAAGGGGCTCAAAGGGGTTTGGAACACTCTACTATAGCAAGGAACAAGGATAGCATGAATGAGCAACCTTGGAATGAACTCCAAGAGGTCCTATTAATAGTTGGGGGTGTTCCTTTGAGTGTGGGATCACTTACGAATGAGAAATATCCTTTTTACAACTTGCAACAGACATATTTTTGATTCTAAAAACTCTCCAACAGTGGGAATCACTTTTTCTGTATTTTCCGTACTGTGTATTCGGTTGAGTTTCAATAAAGGTAACTCTACTGATCCCCTATCTGACAAAGCCAATTTTCAAATGATTGGTTGAGTTTGTCCTGGGATAACTTGACCGATTCACCAAAATCAACTTTGCACATAAAGTTGGTCGATTAAATTCTGTGAGTGTACAACTTGACTGATCCAATCATTTACAAATATCCATCATGGATCGGTCAAGATTCAAACTCGACCGATTAAGTTTCTGTGATGAATTTTCTAAAATGATTTTAAATTGATCAAACAATGGAATTATGTGTCCCTATTTTTTTCTCATCTTAGTTACATGTCATATTAGCAATACAAATGATTACAAAAATATTCGAAGGCAAGTTGGAGTGTTTTCCACAAAAGTGCTTTTGCATTGCTTTTGACTTGATCTTGGGCAAGCTAGGGCTTGGTGAATTTGATCCTTTTCATGTACCTAATGCCTAAAATAAATCTTAAGCAAACATATTAAATTTATATGAATGGAATGTTTAAGTCATTATCAAAATATGGACAATGTATTACTCTCAAGTCAACAGTGGGGAGACTCATCCAAGATGGATTTCCTCCACAAGGGAAGTTTCTATGAATTACCAAAGCACCTTTAGGCATTGTTAGGTCCTTAGATGTATTGGATCTTATAGTCAACGTTCCATCCCTTCACTACAGAACTTGACCACCTACATTTGTCACATCATTGGAATAAATCACAATCTATAAATGAGGAGTGACAAAGGAACCCAATGAGAATGTAGTGCATGCCAACAAATGCCCATCTTCTCTAAGATAAACATTGTCATTATTACCCTAATGTCTCATGTTTGCATCGGATAAAAGAGGGACATACATTATTGTAGCAAGATATTTCATGAATAAAATATGATAATATGCTATTAACTACATGAAAAAATGCAATCTTTCATGGTCGAGTGAAGAGTGAAAAACATTACAACGCACCTTGTCTATAAGTTTACAGTGAAATAAGACGTGCTAAATTTTTTTGGATAAGAATATACCACTATATAAAATTTGTATCCTAGGTAATTTTATAATGTTCACATTCTTTACCCATGTTAAGTTTTACATCAAGATAGAAATCAGTGAGCAAGAATATACTACTTTAGAGACCCATATACTTTTATGAAATTGGAAAATAGTATATGAAGTTTACTACATATAGAATCACTTATCTCTTCTTGTTATGTACATAGTTAAAAGTTTCAATTTGGGTGTTATTAGTAGTACTATTCATTTATATTGGCATCATGCTCGTCTAACAAAAAAATCTTGAATTGTTGGAAAATCTATATTTTTGAAGCTAAAAAATTCCATGCAAAAGTCAACATGGGACACATAATTTTCAATGAAGTGTTAGAGATATGATAACCCACTTTGAGAAACCATTTATTGAAGAAGTTATAATTATATTTTCATTAACAAACATTTAATGGCTTCACTAAGTTTAGATGGCTCATATAGTTCTTAAGCTACATAACAAAATATACCTTATCCATAATATATAGATAAAAATGATTATTTTGTTCAAAATACTTTGAGACACCACTTGTATGTCATGTAGTTCAAGGCTACTAATAAAAATAATTTAAATTATATATTGACATATAAAGAAACACATTTGAGGAAAATTAGATGGGTTGTGTACCTAAATTATTGTGAACATAAAATTTTATCAACTAAGGAAGTCAATATAGTAGAATACAATAAAACAAAAAGAAAGGAAGATGATGTAGTACTCTGTGGATGAGTTTATATGATTTTGGTTTTTCACCTATAAAAAGCCTTTGGTATCTAATATTAATGTACACTATTCTTTCTTCTTTCACTCTAACCATTGGTTACTACTCACATCATCAAAGTTTTGAGCAGAAAGGAGAGGAGAAAACTAATTTGAAAGGCTCAACTTAAGTTGTCGATTGGTCTACTGTAATTCATTGAACATAGATTTTGTGGTTTGTTGATGATAATGATCCCCAATCATGCATCTTAAATGAGGTTTGTGTTATAATAGTTATTTAACATCCTACTAATACAAAGATACACATATTGTTAGGAGTGAAACTCGAGAGGGGGTCAACTTCTTGACTATTGTGAGAAAAAACATAGAATTCTCCATCCAAACAACCATAATATATATTGGGCAAATGTAAAGGGGTGCATGCCAAATTTTCAATAAGTATGTTAAAGAGAAAATACTATTTAAACTATACTATTACAAAATTTAAAAATTGTCCATTAACCATTCCACACTGGACAAATGAAAAGTAAATTCTAAACTAAAGAACGACTATAGTAGACAACTTGGCCATACCCGAACTTCTATGCAACTAGCTGTATCAACTTCTCCAAACTCATGATTCACTAGATTCTCATCTCCTACATGGGTTGGAGACCACCAAAAAGAACAATACAAAGAGAAATGATAACTAGTAAAAATATAGTATATGTAGTACAAAAGCATTTGAGCATTAATTAGGACAAAGTTTAACAAATAGGAAGTTTCCAAGTAAGAAGGGTTCATGTTGAGTAGATAGTCTAAGAGAAGGAATATTCAAGAGAATAGTCAGGTCAAGCAGATGAGGCATTCAATGTATTAAAAGATATCATCATTTTGGATAAAAATTGCCTTTTAAAAACACTTGTATAATACCCCAAACCACATTGCATGTTGATTATAATAAAGACTAGCATAATCTAAAATGTAGGCTTAGAACACATATATTCCAAAACAGAGACGGATAAAATCAATCCGCACTACCAAAATAAATATAGTATTGTAGGATGAACAAAACCTTAGTGCATGAAAGAGGGAATAAAATGTCATTGCCTAACATGAGAATAAAACCCCATACCTAAATATATAAGGGGAATAAAATTTGTTCCTAACATAGGAATAGTGTAAATAGTGGGGCACGAGAGAGAATCTAGTCCTCTCAAATTTGTGGAATAAACCCATCTATTTCAAACACACAAACTAGTATGCTGGAATATGTGTATTTTTTCTCAAATAAATGGTATATAAGACCAAAGTATGACAATGGACTTAAATGTAATGATTATATTCAATTTTAGAAGATACAAGATACTACTAGTGGGCTTACATGAAGGTAACTAGTTCAACAACTAGGCAGAGGGAAGTCCAAACTATCTCAAGTATATCTCCCAAGAGTCAACTCCACTAATCTAGGTCTATGTCACCATGTCATGTCCACCATGTCATTCACCTAAGAGGTTGGAAGCATACCCCACAAGAGAATACAAAATGGAAGCTGTCAGCATGAAAATGTCAGTATGACATATAAATAGAGATTGAGAAACATTATGGAAAAAGGAAAATAATTAAACTTTCTTAAGGCTTCCCAAATCAAGAGAGATAAAAAAACATCCAATTGGATATCAAGAGAACATTATGAAGGAGATATTTGATAAAATAATTTCTTGTTTCTTACAATCTCACAATAAAATATCATAAACAATTATAAATAGTGCATGCAAAACAATCAAACTAACATTATTTAATTAGGGTTGAGACCCATAAAATCTCTAGCCAAAAAGTATTGGTGTGGAAAACGCTTACCCTGGGTGGAATATGCACGCCCTTTATATATATACGAGTGGAATACACACACTTGAGATAGAATACACACATCAAAATGTTATGTAACTATAAATACATTTTATCTATTGCACATTTGCAAATGTGTAGTAAGGAATTAAGTTTAATCAAGATCAAGCTAAGGGATGAGATCATCCAAATGATATCAAGTGGGATCAAAGGACCCATAAATAACTATCCAATAATATCTATAGAAAAGGTGCAACATAAGATCATAAAAGTCCAAGACATGATGGTTAGGGTATCCTTTAGTTCAAATACTTAGATTAAGAAAGTGAACAAAACACTATTTAAAAGTCCATCAAACATATCTAGTAAATTATAAAGATCATGTAATCAAATCAGTATATGTCTATACTCACATGAGTCAACCCCTCAGAAGAGAGGACAGTGTATATGATAACATGTCCCAAAGGACCAAGAGAGAGAGAGAGAGAAATGTAGGTGATTGTTCAATAGGATGAATAATAGATGCTACACACCTGGGATTCAGTCTACCAAGATGCAAAATAAACCCTAGATCCTAAAAAGGGCTTCAAAGTACCTATAAAACATATGTATGAAGTTAATGCTATTTTCTAATTAATAACATGAAACTAAAGCCTTTTTATTATAAATCAATTAGGTACACAAACCTATACAGAAATGTAGATAATATGATTCTTATTTTTAATGGAACACGAATTAGTTATAATTCTTTGAACTTTTAGTTGATTACTAGGAAAATACCCAAAATCTCTAGGAAAAAGACCTCATTTTCAAACACATGGAACTTAGTGATTATAAAACTATACAAAATACATGATCACTACTTAATTGAAAAGAAATCAAAGACAACAACGAGGGGCTTCTTGGGAAACATAGACATGTGGTAATTTCCTTCTCCTGTTTACAAATGGCTAAGAAGATTACAAATACACTTCGGATTGTACTGAAATACGGGGAATATGATCCTCGACCCCAAGTTCTCAACATAGTAACAATCATACCAAGCCTGCACTCGGGTCTGAAGGTGTCTAGAAGCTACACTAGTCAGTCACAACATGAAAACATAGAGGGAAATAATTCAAGACCTAAAATTGGCAACTGCAAGTTCACCAACAAAGCCAAACTACACATAAGGATACAAATGTATTCAAATTCAAATAAAAATAAAAAACTTCTACTAACAGACTGAAGAGTTTAGATCATGTCATCTAGAGACTAGATCATGGATTTAAGTAGCCTACCTGAGGTTTGATGGAGCTAGGGTACTAGGGTAAAACATGGTCATGTTCGCTGAGTTCCTTGGTCCTACAAACCTCGAGCATAGGCTAGTAGACTGAGGCATCAAGACTTAAGACATTCAAGGTAGTAGAAAAATAATAAGATTTAGATAAACACAATGTGATAAAAATTATGGTGTAAACACCAGCTACATAGGCCTAAAATACCGACATCACATCAGAAAATAGAAGGGTAAAAACCCATATGGCATTTAGATTGGAAAGGTCGAGGAGGACCTATAAAGGAACTGGGGTATGGATACTAATGGTGGTGGTGTGATTCTAAATCTCACAGAGATTCCCTTAGATCATGGTAGGGTCATCTGCCTATTTTAGGTTCTAAACACGTATACAAAGTCATCATCAGACCTCCAATGTCCATGGATGTGTGACAACCACCAAGACAAGTAGATCTTAAGCACTTCTAGAGATCTTGGGAGGTTCTATCGGGTTTGTGGTGGGCGTAAAAATTTCTTCATGCATGTATGAAGCGAGTAAGGAGTTCCAAGATTAAAGAGAAAGGATTTATGGAACCTTTATATACCTGTGGAAGGTGGGGGTGGTGAGAGAGAATTGGTGACAAAACCCTAGTGAATTCTGTCTCAAATAGTGTGAAAACTAATAAGGAAATTGGATGAGAAGAAATCACAAGGTTCTATTAATGAATGTGAGAGAAAGATTAGTTTTGAAGGGTTGGTGTCGATGCTTGTGGTATCCTATTGACCATGAGAATATCATGAGGTAAGGGAGAATGAACCCTGCATTGGATCAGTGAGAAAAGCAAAGACATAAGGTTGTCCGTTGGATCATGGTTTTTGTGTGGGAAAGGGATTAAAACAAGGTGTGTGGTAGAGCTAAAATGTGATAATAGAAATAGATCAATGTATTGATTAAATGAATTCTATTTTAAGGATAAAAACTATTTGAATCCTTTCCTGATCCAATTGAAGGATTAAACAAGGTCTAATTGATATCAAATTTGACACATAGGCTAATTAAGGCTTGCAGTTTCCAATATTGTTTCTACTTTTCAAAATGTTTAAAATGTCACCTAATTTATTTGTGCCCTTTCAACATCATTCACTTATACAATCTACATTATCTAATTGAAGAGGGATTTTTTAATTAAACTAATTAATGAATAAGAAATTCAAGATTTCCACCATTTTCTTGTTTCAAGATCGTTAATGATTTAATTAATATAAAAATATTTTGGTATTATTTGAATAAAAATCATTCTAATGGATATTGAGTGACTATATTGAGTATTTATGTTTCTTTAGAGATTATCAACTCATGAGATAATTATAACCCATCTTATCTTTCCTTATTTTCCATAATATCACTAAAATTATTCTTAAGTTTATTTATTATAACAACTTAGTTTACTCACTATGTTAATTGTACATACCCTGAATGTCATCCTTAAAATACAACTAAGAAGGGAAATATCAATTTCTATTACTACTTTTCACTTTTGATAACTCCTAATTATTTATGTCGCAACTTGTGACACATGTCTATAGTTAAAATAACTATTCTTCCTTTTAGTATTTACAATAATGTATATCATTCATTTTTCTAATTATCTAATATAGGAAAGTTCTAGAGTCCTTATTTAAAAACAAGATATATTAGATTATGAATCTACATCCTAACCTCTTTCTATAAGGCTAGATGATGCAAGGTCAACTAAGATTGAACATTTAGCTTAATCATTGTGTCTGTAAGAACCTAAAGTATCCTCTTAACATCTAACTCAAGGATATAAGGTTTAGAATCAATTCTTCAAGAAGAAGGTATCAAGACACAAGAGTCAAGGATTAAACTTAGGTTTCGATATGTTACAACCATCCACCTCTTAAAGAGGGCTCTTCCCTGAAATCCAAGAAATAAAAACCTAGTTTAAAGAGTCATCTGTTGACCATGATGTATATATGTCCATCCAAGCATTTTGTCTCCACTAGTTTTATCTCACTACAAGAAAACTAAAAGAGTTACATCTAATCCTATGGTTCTCTCAACATGATTATACTTATTAGGGTTTCATACCTCAAGATGGTAGTTTCACCCTCATGTCTTTTCATATTTATTTTTCTTCCTAGTTAAAAATTAAGTAGGTGGGTACCTCAAGGGTATATCAGGAATAAATATTTTTTCTTCAATATATGGGATACTTCTTAGGTTAAGTTTATACATAAATTTTACCAAGGTAACTTAGGCTTCACATATCAAGCATGTAATATTGTCGACATTTGTGCATTATAATGCATTTTATGTAACTTAATTATCAAAAAAATTAATGCACACATTAATAATACATATTAATACTATGTATAATTATTACTGTTTCTTTTTTATGATCAAACTTATTAAGACCATTTAGGTCAATGCTACAATATTAAACAAGTTTCACATTCTTGTAGTGTTTAACTTGGGTTCATTTGTTTATAGCAAGTTTGGATATATTCGCCTCAAATTCACTCCTTCAATACATTTCAAACCTACCTACTAATTTACATTATTTTCTCCCACCATTTAGATAATTGAAAATTAATACAAAAACTTCAATCACTCGATTGTTAGTCATGGAGTGAACTTAGTAGAGTTCATTCATCTATAACAGTCAGGTAGTAGTTATATCCCAATTCATATTTATTGGGGAAGTTACTAAAAAATTTGGTTATGCACTTAGGTTTGAACAACCTTAAAATTGAACAAACAACCTAGAGCTAGAATGTTACATGACTCCAACCCTTAAAAAGGTTTAATCTAATAAGTTAAAATAAAGAGTATGAAGGTATTAGGATTGTGGATCAAACATTTTGATTTGTTTATGATGAACATAGGTCATTCCTCCAACTAGAAGGTCATATCTAACTAGGGTTGAGTTTTAGGCCCCTAGGATTCTAACCTAGAAACCATATGTTCACATAACCATCTATTAAGTCACTAGGTACAACTTCCCACAAATTAATGAAGTAAAAGAGGGTGGATCCACTACACCATTAGTATATCCCACAATTTCTTTGTTATCACTTCATACTCAAAACTAGGGTTGGAAATTTCTAGTCTAACTAATTCTAGAATCTCCTTAGTAAAGTACACACATTATTTGATTGTGACTTATTTAAAATTATTGTAAAAATTATTTTTCATACATATAGTAATATAATGGAAAATAACTTTTGGCGATGCAAACAATCGAAATAAAATAAAAGGTGGTACCACAACCAATGCAAGATAAAAGTCATAATTTTTCCATATTAAGATCTCCATATCCTACCACTCTCTCATTATCATAATCTCACATCATCCCAAAGTCAAATTTCATATATCAAAAGAGATGTGTCACAACTAAACCTACATTATAGGATATGAGCTTTTAGGTCCCATCACATTTGGGTTTACTCATCAAAGATTGTTATGTGTTCCTCATAAGATTCTACCCCTTTCTTTGATCATCTCATACACGACATAGCTAATATTATAGGGTAAAATCTCACTCAGAGGATTTCCATGTAGGGTCCAGGTTCTACTTTGGGAGATAAAATTTAAGTAGTTAGAATCCTATCAGTGTGGCTTTGATACCATATTATAAGGAGTTGGACCCAAGAGGGATCCCGTCCCCATGAATTTGAGGAATAAACCCATCTAACGCAAAAAAACTAACAAGTATGTTGGAATAAGTGTTTTTTTTTGCAAATGAATGGTATATAAGACCAAGGTATGTCAATAGAAATAATTTTGATGACTGTATTCTATTTTAAAAGATACAAGACAATCTCCCACTAGGGGCTTACATGAAGATAACTACTTCAACAACTAGGCAGAGGGGAGTCCAAACTATCTCAAGCCTATGTCCCAACAGTCGGCTCCACTAAGATAGTTCCATGTCATCATGTCATGTTCACCATTTCCTTTACCTATTGGGTTGCAAGCGTACCTCACAAGAGAAGACAAAATGGAAGTTATCAGCATAAAAATACCAGTATGATAATATAAATAGTGATTGAGCAATATTATGGAAAAAGGACAACAATTAAACTTTGTTAAGGCTTCCCAGATCAAGAGGGATAAAGAACATTCATATGAATTTCAAGATAACATTATGAATATTCAATAAAAGAGTTTATTGCCTTAACAATCTCATAATAAAATATTATGAACAATTACAAGCAGTTCATGACAACCAATCAAACTAACATTATTTTTAGTAGGGATAAAACCCATATAATCTCAAGCCTAAAAGTATTCAGTGGAAAACACACACGATGGGCAGAATACGCACACCCTTTTATATATATATGAGTGCAATATGGGCACTCAAGATAGAATACTCATGTCGAACTTATGGTGGTATAGAGGTACCGATACTAAAATAAGTTTAGTCAACTACACATGTATAAATGCAGATGAAAGAATTAAGTTTAGTCAATCTCAACAAAGGAATGAGATCATCCAACTTATATCAAGTGAGGGTTAGAGGACCCGTAAACAATTATCTATTCATATCCACAAGTAAGGCACAACATAATATCACAAAAGTCCAAGACATGAAGGTTAGGGTATCATTTAGTTCAAATACTCAGACCCGGGTTACCACAAAGGAATAGAGTGAACAAAACACAATTTCAAGGTCCAACAAGAATATCTAGTAAATTATGAAGATCACATGATCAAATTAGTATATATATACTTACATGAATCAACCCATCAGAAGAGAGGATAATGTATAGGATAACATGTCCTAAAGGACTAAGAGAGAGAGAAATTTAGGTGATTGCTCAATATTAAATAAGAGATGCAACATACCCGAGGTTCAATCTACTAAGATTCAAAATAAACCCAAGATCCTCAAAAAAGGGTATCAAATCACCGATTAAACATACACGTGAAGTTAATTCTAATTCTTATTAATAATATGAACCTAAAACTACTTTTTTATTATAAATCAATTAGGTACCAAAACCTATACCTAAAAGTAGATAATGTGATTCTAATAACTCATCAGATGGATTTTTCTAATGAAATGCGAATTAGTTGTAATTCTTTGAATGTAAAATCAGTTTCTATGAAAATGCCCAAAATATCTAGGAAAAAGACCCATCTGTAAACACATGCAACTTAGTGTTTAAAAACTATGTAAAAGATAAGATTACCCCTTACTTGACAACAAATTAAAGACAATAGTAAGGGGCTTATCAGGAAACAAATATATGTGACTATTTTGTTCTCTCGCTCATGAAGGGCTTAGAAGCTTGGAGAGCAAACCATGAATAAACTTTAGATTTTACTGAAATATTGGGAATATGATCCTTGACCCCAAGTTCTCAGCATAGTACTAATCATTCTAGGCCTGCACTCGGGTCTTAAGGTGGCCAGAAAGAAACACTAGTCACTCACAATATGGAAACACATAGGGAAAGAACTTGAGTACCTAAACTTGGAAGGTATGAGTTCACCAAGAAATCCAGACTACATTAAAGGATACAAATGCATTTGGGATTCAAAGAAAAATGAAAAATAGTAATAAAAAATTTCTACATACAAATTGATGAGTCCAAATCATGTCATCTCCAGGCTAGACTCTTGGATTTGACTTGTGCACATGAGGTTTGGTGGAGCCATGGTAAATCATGGTCATGTTCACTCAGTTCCCATGACCCTACATACCTCAGATTCATGCCAGGAGACTAAGGCCGCGAGACTCAAGCTATTCATAGGGGCAAAAAAATAGGAATCTTTAGACAACACAACGTGACAAAAACTATGGAGTAAACACCAACTACACAAGCCTAAAATATTGACTTCACATTGGAAAATAAAGGGGTAAAAACCATGCACCATTTATATGGAAAGGAGCAAGAGGACAATGAAGAAACTGAGATATGGAGAATATAGATAATCACATGATTCTGAATCTCAGGGAGACTCCCTCATATCATGGAGACGTCATTGACCTGTTTTTGATTCTAAACACGTGTAAAGCCATTACCAGACCTTCAATGGCCGACATCGTGTGACAACCACCAAGGTGAGTAGGTTGCAAGTGCTACTAGAGATCTTGTGAGGTTCTATCAAGTTCATGGGGGTGAGATGTACATATTTCTTCACGTAGGTCTGAAGTGAGTAAGGAGTCCTGACTTTAAAGAGAAATGATTTGGAAAGGTTTTTCTATCCTTGCTTGAGGTGGGGGTGGAGAGAGAGCACTGGTGACAAAACCCAAGCAAATTATGGCTCAAGTAGTATGGAAACTAATAAGGAAATTGGGTGAGAAGAAATCACAAGGTTAAATTAATGGATGTGAGAGAAAGATCAATGCTGAAGAGTTGGTGAATCATCACTGTGTTGGATTAATGAGAATAGGAAAGAGATTAGGATGGCCACTGGATTGCAGTGTCCTTGATGGAAAAGGGATTAAAGTGAGGTGTGTGATAGAGTTAAAATGCGATAATAGATATAGATCAATGCATTGATTAAATGAATTCTATATTTAGCATAAAAACTATTTGTACTCTTTCCTAATCCAGAGGGACTAAATAAGGTCTGATTGATATGAAATTTGACACCTATGCTAACTAAGGCATGTAGATTCTAATGTTTTCATTAGTTTCTACTTTTAAAAATGTTTAATATGTCAACTAATTTATTTGAGTCCTTTTAGAAATATTCACTTATATCATCTATCATTATCTAATTGAAGAGGCATTTTTCAAGTAAACTAACTAATGCATAAGGAATATGAGATTTCCACCATTTTCTTATTTTGAGATCATTTAATGATTTATTTAAATATTAAATAGTATTTTGGTATTATTTGAATAAAATATATTATAATGTATATTGAGTTACTATATTGGGTATTTACAATTCTTTAGAGATTACCGAATCATGATATAATTATAACCCATCTTATCTTTCCTTATTTTCCACAATATCACTCAAATAATTCTTATGTCTATTTACTATGACAACTTGTTTTCCTCATTTATGTTAATTTTATCCATAACCTAACTGTCATCCTCAAAATACAACTAAGAAGGGAAAGAGCAATTTCTATAACTAGTTTTCACATTTATAACTCCTAATCATTCATTTCACAACTTGTGACATAGGTCTATAGTTAAAGTAACTATTCTTTCTTTTATTATTGATAGTCATGTATAACATTCAATTTTACAATTATATAGTATAGTAAATTCTTGAGTCCTTATGCAGGAACATGATAAATTAGATTTTGAATCCTAACTCCTTTCTAGAAAGCTAGATAATCTAGGGTCAACTAAGATTGAACATTTATCTTAATCACTATGGTTGTAAGCACCTTCAATACCCTCTTAACATATAAATTAGGGATAAAAGGTTAAATTCAATTCTTTAAGAAAAAGGTAGATGGAAACTAGAATCATGTATTAATCTTAGGTTTTGGTATGTTACAAATAAAACCCAATATCTAAAACTATGGTGTGTCTACTTCTAATTATGACTAGTTAAAATCAAACAAGCATAGTATAGTGGGCATATTCATAAGATTAGTCTAAATAATAATCATGAAAAGGAATGAGAACATCAATGGCATAATAGGTAGGGTTAAAGGGCCCTTCAATAATAATTTCACAAATACGAGTAACCAATGAGAGAGAAAGTATCACATATCATATGCTTCAAAGGATTTTAATAGATAAGCAAAAAGATCCATTTTCAAAAGATATACCTGATAAGTGAAATTTTAGAATTTCGTCATCATAATGACCAAAAGGAATATAGTTGAAGCACATACCTTACCTTGGAACCTACATCAAGGCAAAAGTACTACTACCCACCAATTAGGGTTTTCCACACACCTAAACACATTGTTTCACAAATTGCAAGTTTATATTTTCACCGCTTTTAGTTTATAAACCCAAAAAAACACTTTACCTTTTTAAAACCTATAAGTAATTGTTTATAATTTAGAAAATACATGGAATTAGGTTTTGGAATCCTTAAACTTTAAGGAAACTAATTATTTGTGTTTCAAGATCTAAATTTATTGGGTTTCTAAGTTGATTCTTATGAACTACTATAAATATATATTGATTTCTAAATCTCATAATTGATTAATCATGATTAATAAATTGAAGTAAAAGTATGTTTTGAAATAAAAAATGGGATCTTTCTACGTACGTAGACAAGTTTCAGAATTAAATTTAAAGGATCCATCAAATCAGACTATTGTGTTTCTTATTTCCCACACCACACATTGAAACTTGTATGTGTGACATGACATAATCACACAAACATGACATTGAACCCCACACATCCTAAATAGAAGAAGAATCTTAAAGTACATAATTTCCCTCAACCATGTGGTAAAATAAGACATGCCAAAGAGGGTATCCATGAGAAAACACACACAATTCATGTTTAAAGTTTGTGAATAACTGATGTCCTGGAGCTCAAACCTCTGACCAAAACTTGATGAAAGCATCATCCGCACAGGAAACCAACACCACCGGGGCCATCCTTGAGTAACTTTGGTCTCAACAAGCCCTAGTTCATTTCTATAAGAGAGGATAAGTTCTAGAACAACTTTCCATCATGCAAGGCATATAGGTTGAGTTCCAAGTTTAAAAACAAGCAAGAAAAATAGTGAAATTGTTGGATTTCTTGTTAAAAAGCCAATCTAGTGACAAGCACAAAAAAAATCAAAGTTTAGAGACATGTCTTTAGCTAGTAGGCTCTAGTCACTTACACACAATTTAAATGAGGTGGAAGATCATATTCAAGGATTTACCCATCAAGTCTAGCAAGTAGACATCACATTGGCTTTAGGGAGCCTCCACAGACTTAGAGCCACCAGTTGTTGGCCAAATTGTACATTAGCTTATCTTCTCTTTTGATGATGACAAACATTTCTTACTTGTGGATATAACATGTGTAATGACCTCACTTTTAGCGCCCCCAATTAAGGAAAGACCTTGAAGTTGAGAGCCATTATCTATATTATGAAGGATCCAAATTAGTCAAATACCAAATAATAGAAAAAGATTTCAATTAAATTTCAAATATTGTTTACAAATTTTACAATGATATACCTCTTGAAATTAATAACTATTGAGAAGAAGTATCATATATCTAGTCCTCCATGGTATAGCTTTAATACCTTTGATATCTTTTATCTTATTCTTCATGTCTTTTATCGTGTGAAACATATAACCAAAATGCCAACAAATAAAAATGCGGCCAGCATAGTACTATACTGTGTACGTGGGGTGCAACCACAATGTGTACAAATAACATGATAACATAATAAGCATCAAATATTACAAATAAGAACTGGTACATTCTTTACATATCCCAACCCTTACTGAATATATTATCTTGGGCATGATCACTATCCCATCCAGGGCTCGTGTGCATCACCCCTTGATATAAGTCAACCTAGGGTTTATAATATTATCATTTACTTATGTGATACTCATATTGGCATTATAGTTGAACATGAATTAAATAAACAAAATATTTTCTTTATCAGACCAGTCCTCAAAAATCATTCAGAAAACTTCGACAAACTATATTCTAGATAGACATAATCGTAACCACGTACCTTTGTCATGCAAAATTCATCCAGAAAATTTGAAGTTTACTTTTTATTAAGTCAAATTATCAAGGAAATCTACAATCAATCGATAGTTCTAAAACATGCATACTACATATGTGTCACTAAATATTCATGTTATTTATATTGAACCTAACTTAGTTTGTGATCTAGGGTTTAGGTTTCCTTGTTATCAATTTATCATCAGGGTTATGTTTGATACCCTAATTCCATGTTTGTTGGTTTACTAACTTAGGAACCCTAATTCATATTAAATGTAACCATGATTATCAACTCTACTATACCCTTTTATTATGACCATTAGATTCCATTAGATTCAATAATATCATTACATGTCGTGTTTTTTAATCCTAATCTTCATATACATGATTATCCATTTTAGAAACCCTAAATATCATAATCATGACCTTAATCATGTTAAGTTACCATTATGTTCTACAATATCAGTTATTATAGCAAAGGAATCATACTTAGCATATTCCATCATCTTATTAGAAAAATCTAGGGGTTTTATGTATTAATCACCACCTGAACAAGTATTAACTCTATTTTATGAATTGATAACATAATTAGGAATCAATGCTATTTTAATTGTTTTCTTATCATTTTTTTGATCAAAACAATATATAGTTTTACTATATTTCAATTATCCGAGAAGTTTCTAGTCATTTTGCAAATAAAACATAAATTGTCCAATCAGACAATGCTACGTCAGCACTTACCTATTGTTAATTACCAGCTTGGTTGATAGAGAAATGACACGCTTGCCCTTGGGGTTTGGATGTGCATAGAGGGGTAATAGAGTCATTGACTCTATTTATCCTTGTACCTCGCATAGGGTGACTCCAAGTTCTTCATCGGGTGCGTGATTTCATACACAGCCAACACCATGGCTGGCTTCATGCACGACCTCTTCTCAACCCTGACAACTACTGCAAAAACACCATACTATGTTCGTCTCCTGTCGTCTCCAGTTCTTGGACTCCCTGGGTCCAAGGTGGCCTGACACTGCTGCAGCAGATACTTAGAGATGCTGGTTGAGGAGAAAAGCATGTCACTGCCTTAAACCCTCAGTCAGACTTCTCCAAACCTCAACAAGACTCCAGGGTGAGTCCTCAGTGGCCTTTACCAAAAAGGGAGATCCTTTTGTGGCTTCCTCTTACTACGACAATGATCTATGCTTGAGAAGAAGATCCTAGAAGATGGCCTGGATTCCATGGAGGGGACTACTTTCTATCTATCCCTGTGAATGTGATTAAGACTTCTCGTAGACAGAAGATGGAGGATGAGGGGCTTTAGGGCTCTCTTTATATACACAACCAGTAAGAACCCTACTGAGTATTACGCTGAAAGAACGGAATGGAGGGTTGAATATGAGACCCAAGGTCTAGAATAGGAAACCTTCATTCCTTCCTCCTTTTACTCACGATTGAGACACTGTGGTTTAATAAATATAGAAAGTCCACCACCTACTCCCTTTTCAATTCCTTGATTCCTTTAAAATCAAGGCACTCATGAAATTCCATGAACATACCTTGCTACATTTTTATGAGTATTCCCAAAAAGACATTCCTTCTACCAATAAAACACCAACAAGGAAATAAATACATTTCTCTTAGTAATCCTTTTTTTTACTTCCTCATGTCTATGATTTATCTTATTGAGTATGCATGGGTGTTAAGGAAATATCTTAATATTCCAATTATGAATACTTTTTTATGTCTACAACTTTTACACCAAAATCTATAAAGGAAAACCCTTACATGGCTCATAGATATATTGATTCTAGACTATTATTTGTCTCCTCCTAAATCAATTATTTCTTTTTAAAATATTATTTAAAACATCACCATTATTCCATGGTATATACTTTTCTCCCAAAATATAGAATTCTATTCCTTTTCATTATTATTTTCAAGTTTAAAAAGGGTAAGTTGAGATAATGTAATTTTGTGTATCAACATTGTGTTGCCTCTCTTGGCGAGATAGCTAATCCTTTAATCATCAAAAACATGTATTTTGTTTTCTCTTGGAAACTTGACAACTATTGCATTTATCATATCAACATCCATTATTATTTACTCATGTATGAATTCCTTTTATTTAACTTGTGCCACAAGCACCCATGCCACAGTCACATTAATATTCTTCCACTAATACCATTGGGACATTTACAAATCAATTTTACACAATTCAATTTTACCAAAATTGAGGATATAACATTCACCCCTCCATAAAAGGAAAATTTTCCTCAAAATTCAGACCTAGTAAGTTTAAGGTGAAAGACAACTCATCTTCATTTCAAACCTTAGGGTTAGAAACCCTACTTATATATCTTTAACAACTTTTATTGATATGCACATTCCACACATTATGAATAATATTGGTACTTGCATTCAATTCAAGGTATATCCACATCTTTAGTATTCACATAACATCATTTCTTAGTAATTATATTTTCATTTGTGATTTCAATTTCATTTTGTGATTAACTTTTTCACCTAGGTTCTTCAACCTATTACTCATTCATTTTCACATAAGGGTGAGCTAACACCTCCAACCCTAGGTCATGTCATTAAACTTTCAACTTAGGTTATTCATTGTCATATCTCAATTTTAAGCATAACATGTGCCTAACCAATCTCTCCCACTTATAATGAGATTAAATAAGCACTTGAATACATCCCAAACACAAAGTTCATCCCATTCCAAGAGTAGAGACGACATATCTATACATTACCTCATAACTCCATAATTTAGGTTCAATCATTTTCAACGTGACTTTAAGCCATAAGTTACCATTTTAATTCCACATCATTTTTATTTTCCATGAAGTCAAAAGCCTTTCTTACTTGTGAGTTTGTGTGCAACTCCTCTTATAATTTTCTTTATAACATGACTTCTTTGTATCTTTTAGATTTACCCCTCAAGTTTTATGAGCCTTAGCCACTTCATTGAGGTCTCTAGGGGTACTAGAACTTTTTGGAGTGATCTTATCCTTATGCATCTAAGGAGTGATCCTCACATTCACCCATTGGACACATGAACATCATGAAGGTAGCTAATATCCTGAGACATGAGACTTGGGAAAACGTAGTTGTTACCTCATGACCAGATGGTCTTGTGCATTCACAGATCAATCAACTCCTATTCCCATCGATCCATGTACCTTTAATACTCCCTACTTGACCTTAGGATTGACTTTGGGTTGTACCCTTCCCAAGGGCTCATTTATAGCACATTATTTTCATATGTGATTCTTTAATTCAGATTCCTCCATCTCTTTTAATACTCATTACTCATTTTATATCCCCTCATTGAACTCATGGAAACTTTTCTTTTCCAGACTCAGTCTCATACGATCGGCCACTTCCATAGTGATTTTTCCTTATGTTTCTCAGAGATGGCATACTTGGGTTCAAAGAATCATACTCAATATATGTGCTTTCAATTCTTTAGATGGTTACCTCAATCTTTAAATTGATTTAGTGAACTTACCTTTCTATTGAAGGTCCTAACCTAGGGTTCCTTCTTGGATCATAGGAGGAAGTTAGGATCTCTAGCCACAACCTGACCCCAAGGTCTAAGGTTTTGCCTCCCCCATCAGTCATCTCCCCACTCTTGGGTTGACCCACCCTAGGTTGGCACACTATCCCTAAAAGTTCAAATTATAATTTTTTTATGCATTGGTTATAACTTCTACACCCTTGTTTTCTCAGTCTCTGGGATACCCTCTCATGGGGTTTGAGTCCCAATGGACTTTCATACCTTCCCATATGGGTTTGGTATTCTTCCCATCTTCCCATCCGAGCTTGACACCTCATATACCATCCTATCCAAGCTTGGTATTCCATTAGCCTTCCCATCCGGGCTTGGCACTTCATATACCATCCTATTTAAGCTTGGTATTCCATTGGTCTTCCCATCCGGGCTTGGCCCTTTAGCAACCTTCCCATACAGACTTGGTTCACAGTCATTTTTAGAATGACTAAACTTCCAGAGATAGCAGTAAGGCAATGAGCAAGTTATATTCATATGTCCATTTTTCATATATGACAACTAGTTGTTTTCTTAAAACCCCTTTACATGAAATCTTTTTTCCACATGCACAGATGCATGGGATACTAGGTCACCTAAGATCATTTACTTATATCTTCCTTATTACTTTTCAAGGTTCATATGGATGGTGTTGCATACCACCACACTACTCTTATTTCTTAATGTTATGGTTTTAGGGTTATGGCTAGGGACTATAACCTACCTCTTAGAGTTTCTATGCCCCTTGACCCCCTAGAGCCTTATTAACTCAACCCTACTTCCATCTAAGGTTACCCACACAAGGAAAACCCATAAAACATATTTTTCTTCACTTTGTCCACATTTCATGTTCATTATCATCTCCTCATTACCTGTAAATTATTATTTCCATATTTACATGTACATTATTATTTCCACATTTAAATGTTTATTATTTCACATTATATGTACATTAATTGGTAGAGGATGCATTAATCCTACCTTTTCTTAAATGATCCTAACTTGAGATGAGGAGATAAGTTCCTTTTAGGGATCATTACACAATAGGATGAGAAATGGATGAAATACATGAGAAGAAACCCTAAAGGTATTTTACCTCAGGAAAAATTATCTAACTTTGGCCAGGAAGGATGCACGAGCTGGGAGTCCTCATAAGCTGACTAGCACTGTGGAGGAAATTTTTTCCAGCCCCCAGTCATGGTCCCTTCTAGACACCTCAGTCTTTAGAAAATGCCCTAATAATTCCCCCATATTTCTACATATTTCTTGAAATTATAAACTATTAATATTATTTGAAAAAAATATGGAGCTCTAATACCAAATGTAATGACCTTAATTTTAGAATCCCCCAATAAAGGAAAGACCTTTAAGTTGAGAGCCATTAAAAATATTCCCAAGGATCTAGATTAGTCAAATAATAAATAATAGAAAACAATTTCAATTAAATTTCAAATATTGTTTACAAATTGTATAATGATATACCTCATGGAATTAATACCTAATGAGACTAAGTATCATCTATCTAGTCCTCCTTAGTATAGCTTTAATACCTTTGATATCTTTCATCTTATTCTTCATGTCCTTTATCATGTGAAACATATACCTAAAATGCCGAAAAACAAAAATGCGGTCAACATACTACTATACTGTGTATGTGGGGTGTATCCACAATGTGTGGAACTAACATGATCACATAATAAACATCAAATATCACAAATAAGAACTGGTATATTCTTTACATATCCTAACCCTTATTGGATATATTATCTTGGGTGTGATCATTGTCCCATCCAGGGCTCTGTGCATCACCCCTTGATATATGTAAGCCTAGGGTTTAGAATATTATCATTTACTTATGTGATACTCATATTGGAAATATAGTTGAATATAAATTAAATAAACAAACAACATTTTATTTATCAGATCAGTCCTCAAAAACCATTTAGAAAACATTAGCAGACTATATTCTAGATAGCCATAATCGTAACCCCGTACCTTTGCCATGCACAATTCATGTTGAATATTTGAAGTTCACTTTTTATGAAATCCAATCATCAAGGCAATAGACAATCAATAAATAGTATTTGAAACATGCATACAACATATGTGTCACTAAATATTCATGTTATTTATATTGAACCTAACTTTCATTGTGATCTAGGGTTTTGGTTTCCTTGTTATCGATTTATCATTAGGGTTATGTTTGATACCCCTATTCCAGGTTTGTTGGTGTACTGACTTAGGAACCCTAATTCATATTAAGTGTGACTATGATTATCTATTCTACCATACCCTTTTATTATGACCATTAGATTCCATTAGATTCAATAATATCATGCTAAGTCATGTTCTTCAATCCTAATCTTCATATACATGATTATCCATTTTAGAAACCCTAAATATCATCATCATGACCCTAATCATGTTAAGTTACCATTATGTTCAATAATATCAATTACTAGCAAAGGAATCATATTTACCATATTCCATCATCTTATTACACAAAACTAGGGTTTTTATGTATTAATCACCACTTGAACAAGTATTAAACCTATTTTTAGAACAAAGAATATAATAAGGCATCAATGATATTTTATTTGTATTCTTCTTATTTTTTCGATCAAAAAGATATATAGTTTCTCTATATTTTGATTATCCTAGAATTTTCTTAACATTTTGCAAATAAAACATACACTGGCCAATCAGACAATGCGACGTCAACACTTACCTGTTGTTAATTGCTGACTTGATTGATAGAGAAATGACCTACTTGCCCTTGGGGTTTGAACTTGCGCGGAGGGGAAATAGAGTCATTTTACTCTATTTCTCCTTGTACCTCATGTAGGGTGACTCCATGTTCTTTGTTGGGTGTGTGAATTCGTACGCATCCAGCACCATGGCTGGCTTCATGCATGACCTCTTCTCAACCCTAAAAGCTATTGCAAAAATTCAGCACTAGGTTCGTCTCCCGCTGTCACCAGTTCCTGGACTCCCAGGGTCCAAGGTGGAATGACACCACTGCAACGACTACTTAGAGACACAGGTCAAGGAGAAAAGCATATCACCACTGATGAATGTATATTCATCTCTTATTTTTGCTTCATTTAGAATAATTAATTAGGACTTTTTTGTTAATTTTTTCTAATTCAAAAATAAATAACACTTTCATCTTCTTGATATACTTTTCCTGAATTCTTATGATATTTTTCTTAATTTTCAGGAATTATCTAAGTAATTAAATCGAGAAAATAAAAGATGAAGATATGAGGCTTTTCAAATATTCCCGCAGTACCTGAGATACTTGTCACTAAAATAGCCATATCTTTTGCGTATAAAGGTGGAATTTGAAGATAAAGTATGGAATGAAAAGAGAATTTTATTGGATAAAATAAAGATATATTTTACGGCAATTTTGGTATTTATTTGACTGCGCAATTAACCAGTGAATGTAGCCTTATGTTTTCCCGCAGAGTCTGATTTCAGTATATACCTTTCACCAAAATTGGTATAACTCTCACATCCCAAGGCAGAATTTATTGTGCAAGTATACGTTGGAAAGATAATTCAATTATCTACAGGAAAAATATATTTTCGGGCCACTTCCGAATTTTTGACTAGCCCAAAAATATGCTCGAAATTTCTGTTGCGGGAAATTAATGCAAAAGGAATGCAAATCAATCAATTGTTTCCTCTATTGATTAGATCTAGAAAGTTAGAAGCCGCCGACGGCCATTTCTTTTGCCCTAAACCTAATGTATACCCCCTCATTCTCCTATAAAAGGTGGGGAACTTCCTCCTCTTTGGGCATCTTGGATTTCTCTTTGTATGAGATTCTGAAGCATTTATTCTTGTAATCATCTTCTTATTCTGCAATAAAGTAGATTTTATTTCAAGCATTGTTCTTTCATACTTGGTTCTTGTCTCTTCGTTCCCCTTTAGTCTTAATCTTATTTTCTCCGTTCTTTAATTCTAGAGCAAGGAACTAAGAACTAAGCAATTTTATTGTCTCTAGCATAAGGATTAACCTCCTGATTTTGGGCTAGACTATGGCTTCAGTACTTCATTCCTCCGTCTCCCCCTTCTCCATGAGTGAGTAGTTTTCTATCAAGGAAAGGGGAATAACCCCTTAGCCGTGGCTTTATTGACTTTTCCTAAAAAATGATTCTAGATGGCTTTTGGGTTTGATAACTAATTGATCTATCAAAGTAATTAATTTTTTTGATCAAAAGTTAATTCAGATGGATATGACTGTGGAAGTTCGGATTTAGAACAACAAACCCAATCGCATAGAAGTTTTGAAATGACCGCGGATCTTCTTCTATTAGGATGATGAACTAAGAAGCATGAGCATGAGGATCAATGAGCTCATGTGGAGTCTATCTTTAGTGGATTTTTATTAATTCACTTTCCTTCATCGAATCTGTCATTTTTAAGGATTAGTTTATTTTGCTTTGACTAAGGTGATGAAAACCCCTAACGCCTCGATCTCCATCTCTTGATTTAATCACCACATACTTTGGCTTTCTTTAATTCCTAGTCTTTTCATTCATATAGTTTTTCTTGTGCTAACAATAATCTTAAAATTTCCTTGTGCATTTTTATTCTTGTAAGTGCATTTTCATTCCTTAGTGTTAATCACCAACCCCAAAACTCAACTTTTACTTTCCATTCTAAATCTGAAAATACAAAAATAATAATAAAATAGTTCTTCAAAATAATTGGGATAAAAGAAACAATCTTAAAAAGTTGTCCTGTGGGATCGACCCTTTCTATACTAGCCTTAATTGAAAAGTTGAAAAAAGATTAAACTCTAGGATAATTATCTTAGTGATTGTAAGTGCTAAGCGACGCATTAACAACCACCTTAAACCCTCAATTGGACTTCTCCATACCTCAGTAGGACTCCAGGGTGAGTCCTCGGTGGCCTGATCCAAGGAGGGAGATACTTCCATGGATTCCTCTTACTGTGCCGATGATCTATGCTTGAGAAGAAGATCCTAGAAGATGGCCTGGAGTCCATGGAGGGGACTGGTTTCTATATATCCATGTGTTTGCAGTTTAGACTTCTCGTAGATGGTAGATGGAGGATGAGGGGCTTTAGGGATCTCTTTACATACACAACCAGTAAGAACCCTATTGGGTATTAGGATGAAAGAAAGGAAGGGAGGGTTGAATATGGGACCCAAGGTCTAGAAGAGGAAACCTTCATTCCTTCCTCCTTTTACTCATAGTTGAGACACTGTAGTTTAACTAATATAGAAAGTCCACCACCTACTCCCTTATCGATTCCTTGATTCCTTTAAAAATAAGGCACTCATGACATTCCATGAACATACGTTGCTACCTTTTTATGAGTATTCTCAAAAAGACATTCCTTCTACAAATAAAACACCAATAAGAAAATAAATACATCCCTCTTACTAATCATTTTTTCTTCTTTCCTCATGTCTATGATTTATCTTATTGAGTATGCACGGGTGTTAAGGAAATATCTTAATATTTCAAATATGGATACTCTTATGCCTACAAATTTTACACCAAAAACTATAAAGGAAAACCCTTACATGGCTCGTAGATATCTTGATTCTAGACTATTATTTATCTCCTCCTAAATCAGTTATTCATTTTTGAAATATTATTTAAAACATCACCATTATTCCATGGTATATTATTTTCTCCCGAAATCTAGATTTCTCTTCATTTTCATTCTTATTTTCAACTTTACAAAGGTTAAGTCGAGATAATGTGATTTGGTGCATTAACATTGTGCTGCCTCTCTTGGTGACACAACTAATCCTTTAATTATCAAAATACCATGTATTTTATTTTCCCTTGGAAACTTGAAAACTATTTCATTTATCATATCAAAAGCCATTATTATTTACTTATGTATGAATTAATTTTATTTAACTTGTGCCACAAGCACCCATGCCACAATAATATTGATATTCTACCACTAATACCATTGGGACATTTACAAATTAATTTTACATAATTCAATTTTACCAAAATTGAGGATATAACAACATGTTACTCTAGTGTTTTAGGAACCTTCTTGGCAAACTCAAGATTGGAAAATTAATTATTTGAATAAATTGTTCATATGTGCTTATTTGTATTTCAAATGTATAGGTTTTTATAACTCATATAAAATCAAGCTTTGGACCAAACCCACCTATTGCAAAAACCTTTCATATGTCAATACCAAGTGTCTTGAATAGGTAGTTCACACTAGATAAATCATTAGATAATTTTTCTAATTTTTTTTCATCTTTTACATATTGTTAGTCAAAGTTTTTGTGGGTTGAGACTCAGTCGATTGAGGTTATTGTAAACTGAGACACTGCTCAGTGGAGGACTATAGAAATAAAATTTCACATTGGTTTTTGAGTGAAACTTTTTGTGGACCAACACATATTTGGTCAAAGTTATTGTCGATGGAAATAGAGTTGTTGCAACCTTTGACTAAGAAGTCAGACCAATTTATAGATGTTGGAGCTATTGCATGTCTAACTTTGGATTGGTCAAAAAAATTATCAACTGAGAACCATCTGGTCGACAAAATTGTCGACCGAAGAAGATTTTGGAACAAGATTTTATTACGATCAAACTAGTCGTTGCACCTAAATTAATTTTGTCCAAATGGCTAGTTGATCTCTTATAACCCTCTAGAATCTCCCCAAACATTCCCTAGCCACATATACTCTATTCCTATAAATAGTAGTGGTCTAGGGGCATCCCAACATACACTTGCATAGATGCATATGTTACATCTTGAGCAATAAGAGATGTAGCAATCCGTTTGCAAATCATTCACAAAAAATCCTGTTGTGTCCTTGCCTTAGCTTAACCTAACACCATTCAACCTTGATACACATTTAGTGGTTTTTTCCATAAGCTTGATTCATACGGACATTGCAAATCTTACTTGGTGTACTTCTTTTTCCCATCTTATTTCTGCTACTTGTAATTGCGATTGGGCTACTTGTGGTGGAGAAGTTTGTCCAGGATTCTATAAGAGGTGGTGCTCTTGATTTGGTCGTTAAATAAGAGGTGAAATACGGTTCTCTTCTATGTCCACCACAGTGCCTTAGGATTCCACAAAAGAAGAGGTGCATCTGGTTCTCTTCCTTGTCTGATGGTGCATTGAAAGTCCACAAAAGAAGAGGTTTGGTGGTGCTCTTCCATGGCCGGTATAGAAGAGGGATTAGTTGCAACAATCATTTTGTAATTTGTCCTCATCGATAAATGAATAAAAGTGTTTATTGCAAATCCCAATTAGCAATAACTGGGTAGTGGGCTGACGACATAGATAGAACCACTCTAAATCCTATCTCTCTCTTGTGGTTGCCTCTTTTATTTCCATTACACTTTCAATTTGATTAAAATTATTATAAAGTTCTATTCAGCCCCCCTATATCTTTCATTTGGTATCAGAGTAGGTCTTCAAGGAGCCATCACAGGTCTTGAATAATAGGGGAGGATATACTTGGCAACCTCAACATGGAAGGAACACACATGAACACACACCAATATTGGGACAAACTATACATACTGGAAAATAAGGATGCAATTCTACTTTCAAGGCTTGAGATTTTATCTATGGAAGATGATTTCCAGATCATACAAGCTTCCAACTAATGAACTAGAGAAATTTGAATGCGGAAATGGTAAAATAAGCTACATTGAATGCAAAGGCTGTAAGCATACTTTACTGTTATTTATGTGCAAGTGAATTTAATCACATATCCACTTGTGACACACAACTTATGAAATATGGAATAAACTTTCCATAACTCATGCGGGTACCACTCAAGTGGAAAATGCAACAATTGGGATGTTAAAGCATAAATTTGAATTATTTCTTATGCAACATAACAAAGTATTGCAGAGATGTATGCTAGATTTTCTAACATTGTAAACAACCTAAGCACCGTGGGAAAGAATATAAGTTTAAGGTCAAGTATCCAAAATGCTTAGATCATTGCCTATAACGTACAAATCCAAGGTCACTGCCATTGATGAAGCCAATGATCTTACAACACTCAAACTGGAGCAAATCATTGGAAACCTAGAAACACATGAAGTTACTCTAGAAGAAGAAGAAGAAGAAGAAGAAAAGATCAATGTCTAAATAACAAAAGGAGAAGAATAAAGACAACTCTCTTAAAGCTACCTCCAATTCATCATAAAAAATTATTACTCAAGAAAGTAGTGACACAAGCAACAAAAATGAGGAAGATGCTTTAATTATAAATGGTAAGAAATATAAACGTATTCATTCTCCCAGATGTTTTGAGTGAGGAAAGAAGGGACACTAAAAATTGAGTGCCCAAAGATCAAGAAGAAGAAATCCTCATCAAAGAAGAAAGACAAGGGAGAAAAATCCCACAAGACTGCTTGGGACCAATCAAGCGATGAAAATGGGAGTAGTGAAGAAGAAGAGATAGAATGCTTCATGGCGAAGGAAGATGAAGAAGAAACTAATGAGGTAGATATTTCTAAATTATCAAAAGAAGAATTAGTAAATAGTGTTGAAGATATTCATGCTAAGTATATTAATTGCAAGAAACAAAAGAAGATGTTTTGAAAAATTATTGATGAACTTTATGTTGATATGGATAATATTAGTTCTAAGAATGATACTCTAAAGTATTCAAATGATGGTTTAAGAAATATCTTGAGAGTTATAAAACTAAATTGCTTATTGTTGAAAATGACAATAGTCTTCTATCTCAAGAAAGGTTGACATGCTTGATAAACTTAATGATTATGAAACTCAACCTATTCTATGCAATCATGTAGACTATGAAGATTTAGTAAAAGAAAAAGATGCTTTACTTCCAAATGTTTCTATGTTGAACTTAGATCTAAATAAGAAAATTGCTAAAAATGTTGATTTGCTAAACTAAGTTTCTAGATTATTGCAAGGGAACAAAAATCTTGGTAACATCTTAATTAATACTTCTAAACAAATAGGAAGAAGAGGCTTAGGATATGTGCCAAACAATCAACCTTCACATATGCCTATAACCAAAAAGACATGCTCTAAAGACTAGAATTATATATGTGCCTAAAAATAATGTTGTGGAAAAGAGAAATGAAATATCTTATATATCATATCATTATTGGCAACACTTTGGTCATTACTCTTTTGCATGTGAATATAGGAAGAAAGGAACAATTGTCATGGTTTGGGTACTTAAAATTAAAGGAATATGTTGAGATTTGACCTATTCTTAATTTGATAAATTATTATGCCATACATCAACACTAAAATTATAGTGAAAATTATAATTATAATTTTATTTTTGATATGCATTTGCACTTCTTTTAGATTCATCCCTATAGAAAATTTTTGGTTCAAGAAATACAAGTTGTATGCATATTTACTCTAACCATCATGGACTTCACTTGGGAATCAAAAACCTTCAATTGTAGGATTGGGTAGTTGATAGTGGATGCTCCAAACATATGAATAGAAACAAACATGCTTTCAAAACCCTCCAAAAGAAAAAGGGAGCTCAATCACATTTGGATACAATGCAAAAGGAACCATCACTGAAATAGGTAATATTGGAACTAATCTCACTATTAAAATATATTATTAGTAGACGGATTGCACCAAAACTTGCTAAGTGTTAGTCAATTATGTGATAGTGTTTATGATGTGTTCTTTAACAAAACTTGTTGCCAACTGCTTGAAGAAGGTACTAATAATGTAGTATATGAATGAAAAAGGGTAGGAAATCTTTATATTATTAGACCTAAGTCTATGAAATCAATTGTTGAAAAATTACTTATTTAAAATGATGATCAATATCTATGGAATAATATATTAGGATCTCCTAGCATTCGTGTTATTAAAAAATTAATTATAAGATTGTAGAGTGTTGATGAAGGATGATGAAATCAAGAACCAATGGAGAAACTACTTTTATAAGATTATTAATGGAGACACTATGAATAATGTATCATGCATTGTGACATGCATACAAGAGATCATGTACACAAGATGGATTACACTTATTGATGTCAAAAATGCTTTGAAAAAGATGAAAACGACAAAGGCATGCAAACTAGATGATATTCCTATATATGTATGGAAAAGCATGTGGGATGAAGGATCTATGTGGTTGAAAGTGTTGGATTAAGGGCTCTAGAGGGGAGGTGAATAGAGCTTCACAAATCTCATAAAATGAATTAGACCACCAAATTATATTAAGTGCAGAAACTTAAGCATACAACCAATTTGAAGTCCTAACTAACATGCACAACAAGGGTGAGAGACAAGGAAAAACATACACTTGGACAAAGTGGTTTAGAGTGGTTCAACACTTCAAACTAGAAGTGAGTAAGTCCGCTACCTTGAGGTGGTTAATATCTAGGACTTTGCAATATTGATGCTCTTATATTCATTCATAAGATTACAAGACAAAAAGACATTCATCCAAGGACTTAATACCTCAAGCAAGGATCTTCAACCTACCAAAGGAGCTTACCCACTTGAACCAGGGAGTCTTCAGTCGTCAACAAGGACTTACCCACTCCATATTAAAGTCTTTGGCCTTCAAGGAATTACCTATCATTCTTGAACGTCCACTCTCCTTCACTCAAAGATCTAGAACTGTTGGTATGTATGCCCTGAGAGACAATCATGGGATGATTGGGGGGATACATTAAGATTGATTTGATAAACCACAAAGGCAAGCTTCCAATTCTTTCTGGTTCAATCATATGAGATAATAATAGAACAGATTGAATGTCTAGAGAATGATAGTACTCAATGGCGTATGCCTTCAGGTTCATGACCTGAACGATAAGATCATACAGATGTTAAGAGTTTGTACATTCTTTTTATGTCCCTAGTCAGATGTCATTGTGGAAGGTAGATAGACAACAATGACACGCAAGACTGGATTGTGGTGTTGGTTGATGACAAAATCTCATTAGTCATGATATAGAGATATCAAACCAAACACATAGGTACTTGTTAGAGAACAAGTGTACAAGATAGACCCACTGTGAGTTTGACACATGGAACCATGACATGGTAGTCACATTCAGTACTCACAGTGATGGTGGTGAGTGTGATTCTTAGACCTGAAATCACTGCATTCAACACATGTCGTTGGGCTCACTTTGACATCATCAAACACAGTCCTGAAACATGGGTTGTTATAAAGGTGATGATTGGGTGGCTTTGACACATGGGGCTTTTGAGGGGTGAGTGATAGATATGGGATTTGTCCCTCCTGAGGGAGTTTGATATCCATGGCCACTTGATGAGTAGGATTGAGAAAGGCGTGCACGCATGTGTGAATCAGTATGTGATATTGATGTCATACATATCTCTTCCAGTCTACTCTGAGATCAAGAAAGTGAATGAACGTTGACAGGATGACTGTTCCATGCCTCGAGTTCATTCGGGATATCAGTGACAAAGGAATTATACATTCACTATAACACCATTCACGGATTGTAGGATGAAGGTTGTTCTCCAACTTTCTACTTTCACTTGGGTAGCACTGATGTGTGACTAGGCACCGCTCTTTGCTTGTGAAGTCATAAGTGTTATGGACTTTCACTGCCAACGTGAAATGGACCTGCAGGGTCACACACATAGGATTTAACCTGGAAGAGGAGTTTTGTCCACAAACAACATTTAGATTGATTACTAAAGGAGTTTAGTAGTTCAATAAACACTCAATTAATTGATAGCTCAATATCATATTGTTCAAGGTGTTGAACATATTGATTGGAGTATCAGATTGATTGAAATTGCAATTGACTGATTCTACACAACCTGCACTCCCAACCGATCGGTTCAAGGGTTGAACTGGCCGGCTGAGGTTGCTGAACCGGTCAGCTCAAGTGTTGAACCGATCGGCTCATGTACAGAGTGAAATGAGCGGTTCAAGTGTTGAACCGATCGGTTCAACTGGTGCAACCGAGCAAGTTGGGAAAGTCAGGTCGGTGAGAATTTTCCTTTCGTTTCAATTGCCCAATTTGATTGGGAATAGGATTGGTATTTGATACCAATTAGAAACAAAAGAAGGAAAGTCAATCAGGAACCGACCAGGACCTCCAACCGACCGGTTCACTTGTGAACCGATCGGTTCAAGGGTCCCAAACGATCGGTTCATCCATGAACCTATCGATTCAAGTCCCCAACCGACCGGTTCACTTGTGAACCAATCGGATCAGGTTGCGAGTTGGTTGCTTTTGTGGAAAATCTCGAACCCTTCTACTCCTGCTTTTAGTCCCGCATTGCCCGGGATGGAGAACCCTGTCCCATGACCCTCCAATATATATAGGGGTATTGGGGGCTTCTCAAAGGACAACTCAGTGCAACAAGTTGCTCTACAAAGTTGTCGTTCTCTCTAGTTTTGGTAACCGAGAGAGAGCCCGAGCAAGTGCTTCCCGTAAAGGGAGGTGCAGCAAGGGAAGGACAACTGTAGTTGCAACTGGAGGAAGGAGAGTGTGTTGGTGACTAGTACGTCAACAGGAGGGTGCGACTCCTTCCACTTCCTTGTGGGACAAGGAGTGTGGAGTTCCAGGTGGTCCGTGTGGACTACTTCAGAGGCGAGAGGTCACTGCCGCTCAGGAGGACAACTGTCATCTGACAGTCCGGTACGAGTAGGAGTCGTCAGTCCCGGTGCGACCAGGAGCTGCACAGACACCATCGAAGACCGGATTTGAAGACCGCGCAAGGAGCGAGGTATTGTCACCGAGCAAGCCTCGGGACAAGGTATGATTCCACAAACCATCCTTTCCTATTATATAGACGTTGACGCGTTTCCTTGTTCCGGGTTTGGGGGAGAAATTTTTTTGTTTCCGCTGCCTTCTCTGCCTTCCCTAAAACCCAACAGTGGTATCAGAGCCACGTCAACTGCTCTATATTTTAGGAATATCGATATGATCGATTTTTGGTTTGTCGCCTTTATTTATTGCATACGATGTGAATAAAATTGGCTTTATGCATGTCCAATCCTAAATCCACAAATCCCAATCACATATATGATATGTATTATTAATGCACTCGATACGCGTCGCCCTTAAACGAATTTTGTGGTGGATGTATAGCGAGGTTATGGACAATAAACCCTATCTGTGTGTGGTTGTTTGTGGTTGCTTGCATCTCGGTCTGCGCACCGATCTTCCTTCTCCTATTCCTGATGTAACTCGAAATAATTCGAGATTCTTTCCTACCTTTGCTCCCCCCGAATGTAACTCAGGGTTTCCCTTTTAAGCAATGTAAAATTAGGATAGATTTTATTTCCTATTATGTTGAAGAATGGCGGACATCTAGATGACAGCTGAGACGATTGGTTCAAGGCATGAACCGATCGGTTGACGTTCCAGATGATCGGTTCAAGACATGAACCGATCGGTTGATGACCGGTTCGAGGAGCGAGACGAGCGGGTGGTGGCCATGATGAGATGCACGATGACTAGGTGAACCGATCGGTAGGAGGAGCCAACCGATCGGCTGGTGGCACCCAGACGACCGGCCAAAGAGAGCAGATCATTCATGGGACGAGTTGATCAACTCGGATGGCAAGGCATAGAATTCATCTTGTACAGGTTGCATGTGATGTAGACCTAGATGATCGTGATTCCTCTTGGCTCGAGGAATCACATTAGGATGGCCATAATCATCGCTTTTATCATTTGTGCATGTTTTCTGTGGGATATAGCATGTATATGATACGTACTATGTATTGTGGTGATTGGATATGTATATGTATATAAAAACCAAATCCCTCATTAAATATTAAGTTTTAGATGCCTTCCAAATGCGACACACGTGAAAAGCTTGATCGACCAGGTGTGGGAACGCCCTAGCGTGGTGCACCGTCTATCTCGTGGAAGCGTGAAGGATGAATGTGTGGGTCTGCCCTAGCAGGGTGCATATTCATCGTGTTTGCTTTGGGTCGGACTTAACAAGGTGATCTAGATGGGATCTAGTACCTTGAGGCATGGAGATGATCATGGCAAGGAGTTGCATATGACATCTTATCAAGAGTTGCATATGATGCAATTGGCAAGAGTTGCCTACCGGAGAGATCTATGTTGTGGGTGACAGCCCTAGCTGGTCCATGGCTTAGAGGATTTCAAGATCTTGCCCACTAGAAGGTTGTACGCTGCAATCTTCCGAATTGATGGTGAGGGCTATAAATTTGAAGTAAAATAGTGGGAGCGATAATTAATTAAAGCCTAATTATATCGTCAAATTTTCAAATCAATCAAATAAGTCAAAAGTGAGTTTTTGGACTAAAATTGCATATTTCCTTTTGTAGTTCAAATGGCAACAAACAACAACAAATTTTCTTTGCGATCGGTCCTTGACAAGGACAAGCTAAATGGGACAAACTTCCATGACTGGTATCAGACATTGAGAATTGTTCTCACTCAAGAGCGAAAGCTCTATGTCTTGGATACTCCAATTCCAGGGGAACCCGCTCCTAATGCACCAAAAGCAGAAAGAGATGCTTACAAGAAGCATTTTGATGATGCCATTGATGCAAAGTGCTTGATGTTATGTTCCATGAACCATGAGTTGCAGAGACAGCATGAGAACATGGGTGTCATAGAGATGATTCAACATCTCAGGAACATGTATGAAGATCTAGCACGGCAAGAGAGATACAATGTTTCTAGGGCACTGTTCAAGTGCGTCATGACAGAAGGAGATCCAGTTGGTCCTCACACACTCAAGATGATTGGGTATGTGGAGAACCTACAGAGACTGGGATTTCCACTAAGCCAAGAGTTGGCTACTGATGTGATACTGCAATCGTTTCCAGAATCATACAGTTAGTTTGTGATGAACTACAACATGAACAACTTTGATAGGCCACTGTCAGAGTTGTTGGGCATGTTGAGGACAGTCGAGATACAAATGAAGAAGGACAAGCCTAAGGACGTGATGGTGATCACGGGCAAGAAAGGCAAGTCCAAGCGCAAGGGCAAGGGCAAAGCTAAGAAAGGTTCTGATGCTAGCCAGGAGTCCAAGCCGTCTTCAGCTCTCAAGGCCAAGGGAGGCGTGACCAAGAAAGGAAATTGCCACCATTGTCAAAAGCTAGGACATTGGAAAAGGAATTGTCCTCTCTATCTGGAAGAACAAAAGAAGTAGGCTACAGACGTCTCTACTTAAAGGTGTCATGAAAGTAAACTTGTAACACTTTTTGAGGTATATGATACCAAGATATAAAGTGTAAAGCACTCATAATTGGGGCAAGTGTTTCCGCCATAGATAGGAGTACTTTAGTTTATTTTCAGCCTATAAGGCATGTAATATAGTTATGAACTGCTATTTCATTTTTGCCAATAGATAGAAACACTTTATTTTTGCATATTGTATGACAATGATGGCAATTAATAAAGTTGAGTTTTCAATCTTAAAGATATGATCTTTGTGGCAATGCCTTATTTATCTTGTGGTATTTGATATGCATAAGATAAGATGATACCTAAAAGGTTATAGATAACTCAAACAATCAAATTAGCATCAATCATGATAAATTCATTTCTAGTTTCCATATGATGGATAAATCTAGACTCTTTTGGTTAGAGAACCAGTAAGAGACATGAATATCTTAGAAATGATTAATCAATCTTCACTAAAGGTAGTGGGAGAATGATTATCCTATTAGGTATAATACATATGATGTATTTACATACCTATTGGAATAAATGCTAATACTTCAAATGGTGTTTAGAGAAATACCAATATGAATATCTTGAAGTGTTCAAGATTATCATAGATGAAGTACAAATTTGATAAAGTGTTAATTCTTGATGAGATCAATGAATGAAATACTTGGACCAAATGTTTGAGATCCTTATGAGTGATTGTGATAGTGTATCATAGTGAACTCATGATTAAGGCATGGTGATGTCTAAATCAAGAAGGAATCATACTCTAAGGAGTTAGAGAATGATTATCAAATAACTGAATTCTTCTTAATAAAAGAATACTCCATACTAATAAAAGAAATTAAGAATCACAAGGGTTGTGAGTTCTTATATACTTAACAGATACACCTCAATTATCTATGTGATAAGTTGTTCATGTGATGAGTCAACTATCTAGATAAATATGAGGAATCGAATTCTGAGATATGGTTTATGACCATTACATCCTAAATGACGTCCATGTGAACCATAAGGTATGACCTTGATGGTAGCACTCATTGGATGAAATCCACAAGTGCAAATGAGTCTTAAGTGTTAAGACACATGGATAACATTTTGAGAAGGATGATGCTTGTTGATTGCAACTTAATGACCAAGACATTTGGCATATGGATACTAAAACCGCATTCCTATGAGGAATAAAACAAGGATGTGTACGTGACACAACCTATGAGGTTTTTGAATCCACTAATGCAAATGAAGTCTATAAGTTACAATGGACTAATCAATGTGATTGATTGAGTACAAGCAACTCAAAATCGGATCTTTACTTTGATGATATAGTTAAAGGGTTTGACTCATATGTCAAAGATAAAGAAGGGATCTGTGATTTAGTGGGAGAGTGTTCACATTTCACATGTTGATGTGAAATGGAAATGTTCTAAAATGGAAATCCAAAAGTGGAAATAATCTTTAAGGAAGATAGAGATGTTTCCTATGTGATAGGAATAGAGATCTATAGAGATAGTTCTTGAAAAATCTCTTGACCTGAAAAGAGAGAGCATACATTGGCAATCTGTACTGAAGTGTTCAGTGTACACAGATTCAGTGGGAAAAAACGTGTCCATGCTACATGGAGTTAGTATCCCAAGGCCAAGTGTCCAATTCTTATGAAGAATGGGAACACTAAGAATATATATGGATCTATCATGTATGTAATCATCCCATTATCTTGCATGTATGGACATGGCAAGAATAAAATGCATTCATCATCTTGTATGTATGACATGACAATATGATGTGCTCATCCTGATAACTCGTATGTGGGACATGACGAGTGGATGTCTGTCTACTTCCAGTAAGGGTTACTGGAATACCATGAGAACTTGATAAGTACTTGAGAAGTACTAGTTCTATGGAGATAAGGAAGAGTTCAATGTAAAGAGTTACATTGATGCGAACTTCTGAAAAAGACAGAAAATTAATCGCAAAATATATATGGGATATATAAAAGTGAAAGTTTGTTGATAATTGGAAGTGTTCCAATAAAACCATTTAAAAGGGAAATGTCGAGTATCTGTGTGTTAGATAACAACATTGGATACTGTATGGGTCTGGAAGTTCATGAGATGAACTTATAGATACTCTGGTCATTGATGACAAGTATGGAATCCTTGATCATGCAATGTGGCTAAAGGTTAGCAAAGGAATACTAGATCGCATATTACGGCAACTCCATCTCATACGTGTGACGTACAATGAAGAGATGTGAGACATGCAATTTATACTAACTTTGGCAAGGTGTTGCCATTACTCACTATGTTGGCACTAGGGAACAGTAACATGTGGGACATGTTTGAAGATCACTATGAATATGATTCAATGGTGATTGGCTCACAGTGCAAGTGGGAGTCTGTTGGTATGTATGCCCTAAGAGCCAATCATGGGATGATTGGGGGGATACATTAAGATTGATTTGATAAACCACAAAGGCAAGCTTCCAATTCTTTCTGGTTCAATCATATGATATAATGATAGAACAAATTGAATGTCTAGAGAATGACAGTACTCAATGATGTATGCCTTTAGGTTCATGACCTGAACGATGAGATCATATAGATGTTAAGAGTTTGTACATTCTTGTTATGTCCCTAGTCGGATGTCATTGTGGAAGGTAGATAGACAGCAATGACACACAAGACTGGATTGTGGTGTTGGTTGATGACAAAATCTCATTAGTCATGATATAGAGATATCAAACCAAACACATAGGTACTTGTTAGAGAACAAGTGTACAAGACAGACCCACTGTGAGTTTGACACATGGAACCATGACATGGTAGTCACATTCAGTACTCACAGTGATGGTGGTGAGTGTGATTCTTAGACCTGAAATCACTGCACTCAACACATGTCGTTGGGCTCACTTTGACATCATCAAACGCAGTCCTGAAACATGGGTTGTTATAAAGGTGATGATTGGGTGGCTTTGACACATGGGGCTTTTGAGGGGTGAGTGATAGATATGGGATTTGTCCCTCCTGAGGGAGTTTGATATCCATGGCCACTTGATGAGTAGGATTGAGAAAGGCGTGCACGCATGTGTGAATCAGTATGTGATATTGATGTCATACATATCTCTTCCAGTCTACTCTGAGATCAATTAAGTGAATGAACGTTGACAGGATGACTGTTCCATGCCTCGAGTTCATTCGGGATATCAGTGACAAAGGAATTATACATTCACTATAACACCATTCATGGATTGTAGGACGAAGGTTGTTCTCCAACTTTCTACTTTCACTTGGGTAGCACTGATGTGTGACTAGGCACCGCTCTTTGCTTGTGAAGTCATAAGTGTTATGGGCTTTCACTACCAACGTGAAATGGACCTGCAAGGTCACACACATAGGATTTAACCTGGAAGAGGAGTTTTGTCCACAAGAAACATTTAGATTGATTACTAAAGGAGTTTAGTAGTTCAATTAAACACTCAATTAATTGATAGCTCAATATCATATTGTTCAAGGTGTTGAACATATTGATTGGAGTATCAGATTGATTGAAATCGCAATTGACTGATTCTACACAACCTGCACTCCCAACCGATCGGTTCAAGGGTTGAACCGGCCGGTTGAGGTTGCTGAACTGGTCGGCTCAAGTGTTGAACTGATCGGCTCATGTAAAGAGTGAAACGAGCGGTTCAAGTGTTGAACCGATCGGTTCAACTGGTGCAACCGAGCAAGTTGGGAAAGTCAGGTCGGTGAGAAT
Organism: Alisma plantago-aquatica; assembly: GCA_963693085.1. Classification (NCBI taxonomy): domain Eukaryota; kingdom Viridiplantae; phylum Streptophyta; class Magnoliopsida; order Alismatales; family Alismataceae; genus Alisma; species Alisma plantago-aquatica. Next base: position 1,795,104,651 of record OY856409.1, read on the forward strand.
TTTCCTTTCGTTTCAATTGCCCAATTTGATTGGGAATAGGATTGGTATTTGATACCAATTAGAAACAAAAGAAGGAAAGTCAATCGGGAACTGACCAGGACCTCCAACCGACCGGTTGACTTGTGAACTGATCAGTTCAAGGGTCCCAAACGATCGGTTCAGCAGTGTGAATTAGGAGGATTCAAGATTTGAACACTGTGAATTTCTCCCCCTCAATCTATGCTTACTTTAACCTACATAGTTACTCTATATATACAAAGCAATTATAGCATGCATGTACTTTATGGTCCTTTACAAGTCACATGATAGAACATAAAATGAACAAGAAAAGGATCTCATAAGCAATAAACAAGAGTATGACAAAGAATAGCAATATGATTGAGTTTCAAGACATTGAAATTCTCTCCCCCTTTTGACATTATCAAAAAGTGAGGGGGGTAGAAGAGCATATAATCAGGTCATCTCCAAACACAATCAAGTAGATAATCATAAATGCAATCTCATATCATATGTCAACCAGAGATAAAAGAAACACACAATCTCAGTCATAATCAAAATATGGTGAAATATGGCACCAACTCATAAGATACACTACTACAGAACAGGTCTTTGGCGTCGGTTGTTTATGCCCTTTTAGGGACGGTTCTAAAGAGATGCCTATGTGGGCGTTGCTATAGGTCAAACTCTTCAGTATCGGTTTAATAACCGATGCTAAAAGGCTTCGCGCCACTGAAAACGTGCCAGCAGGGCCCCGATAGGCGTCAGTGATTTATAGTAAGCCGACGCCAAAAGGCTTCACGCCAAAAAAAGGGTGGCATCTAGGACATTATTTGCGTCAATTTGCAACTAAAAAACCAACGCCATATTCCCAGATGCCACAATTGTTCTTCCCTGCATGACCATGTTTAGTACTATAGGCGTCAGTTTTATATTACTAACCGACGCTATTTCACGCCACGACTGTGCTTTCCTGCACGGTCGGGTTGTTTGTCACATTAGGCGGCATTTTTTATCCAATAACTGACGCTGTAAGCCTTTGATGACGATTTTCTATAAATAACTGACACCTATGTTTTAATTTTTTTTCTTATCAGTTTGCAGGCCTGCTGTGGCTGGTCAGCAGGATGAGAACCTGCAATTCAGTTTTGAACTACATGTTCATGACATCTATTGATATCAACCAACAAACAGGCCACAAACCTGCAAAATCAACAAATATACTTCTCAATTCTCACATTCACACATGTAGAAACATTCAAATACATGTATAAACATTCAAACATGTATAAACATTCAGAAATATTCATTTACAAAATATCATTCAACATCGCTATCAGCATCCCAATTATATTTTACAGTCCCCACTGCTTGTATGGCTCTTGCCCATACTTCTCTTACTTCATTTAATACTTCCATCGTATATGGAGCATATACATATTTTAAGTGTTTACCTATAGTGTGGTCAGTTTTAAACACCTGCAAAGAGAATGATGTATATATAAGTAATAATATAAAAATAAGATTGATATATTTCATACTAACTAATGAGACTATATATAATACCTCATGTATGGTATCGATGTCCAATGCGGCATATTGGATAATCATCTGCATGAATCACATCACATAATATGTGCATGCCCAACCATTGTCTTGTGTAGCGCACTATAAATTAAAACATACAAAATATTAAAAAATACAACTAAGCATTGTTCACATAAATAATATATACATTGGAGTCGGGAACTTACTTTCACGTTCTCCCAAATTATTGGCTGGTTCTTTTTCCTGGGGACCTTTCCTCCAGCCTTTTTGAATGCATCTAAACCCCTACATGTTAATGTAACATAGTAAATTGCATAATTAAATAGTAATGTAATAAAAAATGTTAACGAATATAAAAATGAAATATTTCTCACCAGAATAATGGCATTCTCATTACGTGTCCAATTTTAGTATTCAATGTACTCCCCGTAGGATCTAGATAATAAATAGTGAACGTCCCGGAGAGAATAACTAGTAACTCCCAATGCCTACCGCTAGAGGTAAAAAAGTTAAAAATTAATAACTCAAAATCCACAATAAAAATGTAATTTTCTTAAGTCCAAATTATAAGTAAAGTAAACTTACTTGACATTGAATGGAGCTATTATTATCGTCTTCTTTTGCTGACCAAAAATTGTAAAAGCATCTATACAGTATTGTTGAACACTATCAGGGTCTTTAGCTACCATACTAATCAATGATGGAATAAAAAATCCCACATGGTCAAATGCAAATTGTTTACATTGATTTTCGACTAAGTAGCTGCAAAACATGTATTACGTATGCATTAATATATAAGAAATCAGATCACCAGATCTTAAACAAGGTATATGGATGTATAAACAAGATCTAACCTTATCCATGTCTCTATCATTGATGTATTCAGATAATCATATATAAATATCTCAATAATATCTTATATAAATAAAGAGCTTTCGTATGATTGACCTGCATAATTCGCTTCTAAAGAAACAATTATAGGGCAATGTATATTATGTGCCCGTAGCCAACATCCCATTCCCCTACAAGCAGGACCTAACGAGTATTTTAGGTTAGTTGGAACCCAACTTGGTAATGTAGGAAGTGGAGGTGGAGGCCTAGATGCTCCGGGTGTCTTCTTTTTAACCTATATATATAATTTCAGATCAATTGACCTCATATATACACATTAACAATCTAAAGTAATGTAAATTTATCTTACAATTTTAGTAGTGTAGACGACATCTGCTTTGGGCCATAATATCACCCCGCCTTCTACCTCAACAAGTGTATCAATATCTGGGTGGACATATGGCAATGTAGCTTCCCTCCAATCAGGGAATACATGTATCAGGATCACACGAACGTAGCCCTGTGGCATTGGAGTCCTGTGAAACATTGCCCCAGGAAGGGACGGGTAAGCCTGCGCCTATGCAACAACATAGTCTTGTATTCTTAAGCGGCATGGCTTCAACACCTACACATTTACGTAAAGAATGTTATACATATATACATATCATCTTAAAAATATATCATCTTGAAAAGACTAGCTACAATGTTATAAACAATACTTACAACAGACATGTTAGGCGGTGGGTCTACATGATTACTCTCAGTCTGTGCATCAGGAGAAGAGTGGGTCGCCATAGGCTGATTGGAAGCCTAAGATGCCTGCCACCACATCATTTCTTCCTTGACCTTCTGAGCAACTATATCCTCGACTCTTTTATTCTCCTATACATGGATAAAAGAAACATTAGCTTCTTATTATGGAATTCCCTTTTGCAGTAACATTCTAAAAAAAGAATAGGTTACCTCTTCTTGTGAAAGTCCCGCTCTGGGTTTGCGCTGGGATGGCCCAAAGAATGCTTTGATTCCCACACCAGCGCCTGCACCCCTAACATGTCCAGGATGCTCTGGGTTACCCAGAGCAACTTCCAATTCATCCCTTGTGCCCTGAGGGATGACCCTTGTTTCCTCTACTCGTGCAGCTCCCGCTAATCACCAACAACAGAAATTGGTAAGTTAACACCACAAATAATCAATATTCAAATGATTGCTCTAAGAGTTGTATTTTACCATTTTCACAGCCGCCTCAGTATTTACGGGCTTCTTTATTTCACCCTTCTTGTTTTGCCTCCCAGCTATGCAGACATCATGGCGAGGCATGTGTGTGTCACATGTAGTAGAGGACTCCTGAGTAGCAGCAGTCTCCGCCTGTAGTCTTTGGCGAACGCTTGCATAGCCCTTTAGACCCATAGTGTGGTCATGCACATTCAGTGCACACCTTGCTTTTTGCACCTCACTTAATACCTTGAATTCTTCAGATTTTCTTGAAGCAATAAATGTGTCCCAATCTTCTTTGTCCAAGAAGTTCCACTATTTAAGGGCTGACTTCTTCTTCTTATCACCATCTTTTATGTATTCTCTGTTGAGATTTGTCCTATAGTTCCTTAGCATCTTTCCAACGCATTGCATCACACTTTTACGATGCAGCTTCTCATCCAATGCAAATAGATTTTGTAAAATAGAATTCCTATTAAGTAGTATCCAAAAATATAATTGCAAATAATAGAATTTGTAATCTACAAAATAGAATTGCAAATAATAATAACTCACGCATAAATCCTTCCATATCATGCCTTTCTTCTCATGAGGAACTTTATGCCAATTATCATACTTAATACCACAATGGCTTCGAGTGACAACCCCATGATAGTTTACAAAATTATTGCGGTTCACTCCAATTGCATTTCCTCCATTATCAAACTCCACAGCCAATCTGGATCCACTGCCACTTAGCGCTATTAACTTCTTCAACAGAGTGATGCCCCTTTTCTTGTTAAGTTTTTGGTGATGTGCATCAAGTTACTCCAGTGCTTCAGTGGGTACATGTGCATCATCAACCTAAAATTTGACAAAAATAAACACACTGAATTAGCCCAATATAGAAATATAGGATATATGACATAACTAGAAGATAATGAATTTTATAGAAATACAAGATATGTTTTTAGAACTTACATTGGTATCCTCGCCATGCTCATCATGGACAACATGCTCATCATGGACTTCATGCTCAACGTGGACATCTTGCTCATCATGGTCAGCCATCTAAAAATGTCATTAAAAAGGAAAACATTTAGCATTTATATTAACTAGAACATAATGAAACATCAAACATGAAAATGATATTGATATTAAAAAAGTAAACATTTAGCTTCAATAAAAAATATAAACATGCATGCATCTAAAATTGTGATCTTTTATCAATTAACAATCCTTCATTGTGATCTCCGTGCACATATAAGCCATCATTAGCTTCAATATTTTGTGGAGTTCGCAACCCAACTGAGAATGGACTGGAATCATCATACTTATCATAGTACTCTTCTTCATCTATAGGATCTTCAATGAACTGTCCTTTACCATGAAGAACAACCGACCATTTATAAATTTACAGGATCATCGATATAGAATACTTGTTTCGCATGTGATGCCAATATGAATGGTTCACCCTTCTCGCCAATCTTTTCAAAGTTCACTAAAGTGAAACCCAATTCATCAACTATAACTCCTTTGGTGTTATCAACCCAATTACATTTAAAGAGCGGAATTCTAAAATATATGTAGTCAAACTCCCATATGTCTTCAATGACATCGTAATATGACATTTTAGCTTCACGTGGACTCTTATGCTTTGCACATGCAAAATACATAGTCGACGCTTGAGGAGTGACCCCACTGTTTTGGACGACACTCTTATCATCTTGGCACTTTGTGTAATATGTGAACCCATTAATGTCAAACCCTTCATAAGACATAACATTCGGTTTTGGTTTAAAGGTGAGGCATTTGATAGTTTCCATAATATCATTTGGTGTTTGAGATAGTTGATGTAAGACTTTATCTTCAAACCACTTAGTAAAAGTCTTGTTATGCTCTCTAGCAAGCCACATTGAACTTGCTCGAGGATGTTTTCTCTTGATGAAATTGGTATGTTCCTCGATATAAACACTCACTTCGTCCATGTTGTGTAAAATATACAAGTGACCTTGATCCAACTGCTCACGGCTGATTACTTTCACCCGTGATCCCAAAATTCCTTTGCCCTCCTCAATATTCTTGTCATTGACAGGAGTGTTATTACCACTCAGAAAGTCATTGCAAAAATACATAACCTATCTCGCCACATAACCTTTAATAATACTCCCTTCAGGCCGATAACGGTTTCGAACATCACCTTTAAAAATGCTCATGTATCGTTCAAAGGGATACATCCAATGCAAGAAACCTGGTCCCAACATTTTCACTTCCCTAGTCAAGTGGACAACAAGATGTACCATGATATCAAACAATGAAGGAGGGAAATACATCCCAAGCTGACATAGGGTAACAACCACTTCTCTTTGCAAATTATCGAGAGTATCAGGGTCAATAAATTTGCTGCATAGATTGTTGAAAAAGAAACAAAGTCTGGTGATTGCAAACCTTACATGCTTCGGCAATATAGATCGAATTGTCACATGCAATATTTGTTGCATTAGAGTGTGAAAATCATGAGATTTAAGACCTATCAACTTCAGATCTTTCATTGATACCAATCTACGGATGTTGGATGAGTAACCCTATGGAACATTAACATTTACCAAGCATTCACAAAAAGCTTTCTTCTCCTTTCTAGACAACGTGTAACAAGCGGGAGGTAAGTATGTTCTTTTATTACCCATTTCATGTAATTCTGTTAATTCTGACCTTATTCCCATTTCACGTAGGTCCAGTCTGGATTTTATCCCATCTTTAGTCTTACCTGGTATATTTAACAGAGTACCAATGACGCTATCACAAACATTTTTCTCAACGTGCATTACATCGATACAATGCCTGACTGTCAAAGAACTCCAATAAGGAAGATCCCAAAATATTGACTTCTTCTTGAATGAAGAATTGTCACTCCGTGTGGCCATACTACATTGTGATTTCTTACCAAATTCATTGACAATGTCTTTTACTCTTTCATAAACAACATCCCCTGGTATAGGTTTAGATGCACTCTGTTCATCATTCCATCCATTGAATGCTTTGCGCTTCCTACGATACGGATGGAATTTTGAAAGAAGCCTTCGATGACCAAGATATACAATCTTTCCGCCATGTTTTAGTCTTATTGAATCAATGTTTTCTTCACATATAGGACACACTTTAGTTCCTTTGACACTATATCCAGACAAATTCCCGTATGTTGGAAAGTCATTAATAGTGCAAAACAACATAGTGTGCAAACGAAATGTCTCTCTTCCTGAAGCATCATAGGTCATCACACCTCCAGCCCAAAGTTTCTTTAAGTCATCATCAGAGGTTCAAGATAAACATCGATATCATTTCCGGGTTGTTTAGGGCCCGATATCAACAACGACATCATAACGTACTTATTTTTCATACACAACCAGGGAGGAAGATTGTATATAACAAGCATGACTGGCCAAGTGCTATGTTGGCTGCTCAATGTCCCGTACAGATTCATCCCATCTATACGAAGCCCAAGTCTTAGTTTCCTATCTTCTTCACCAAATTTGGGGTACAATAGATCAATCTTCTTCCACTGTGGGGAATCAGACTCATGCCGTAGGATCCCATCATTATTTTTCTTAACATCTGCATGCCACCTCAAATTCTTTGCATCTTTAGGATTTACAAACACGTGTTGAAACCGTGATATTATAGGTAGATACCACATCACCTTCGCAGGAGAACCAGTTTTGGACTCCCCCAAAGTCATCAATTTATTCCGTGACGCACCACATTTTGGACAATCTTTCAAATCCACATAGTCCTTTTGAAATAATACACAATCATTCGGGCATGCGTGTATCTTCTTGGCCACCATTCCCATTGGGCACAACAATTTCTTTACCCGGTATGTTGAGATTGGCAGCTCGTTTCCTTCAGGAAGCATTTCTTTCAACAAAGTCAACAATGAAGTGAAGCTTTTGTCGCTCCATCTATTGTTAGCTTTCAACTTATATAATCTCAACACAGCGCTAATCTTTGTAAACTTAGCACAGCATGTGTATAACGGTATCTCAACATCATGCACAATGTTTCTAAAGATAGGAGGTGGATCGGGTGCTCTACCCTACAACTATCCAGCATCGCATCAACGATGTCTACTGGAACTGGTTCATTCACATCTACGTCATCGGAGGCAATTTCTTCTTCCACCTAAGCACTGCTATCGAAATCCACTGGTTTTGAGTTTGGAATCTCTCCATGCCAGTGCCATTCTGTATAGCCTTGTACAATCCCGTTGCACATGACATGACTTTTGATTTCATCACCAGTGCTGACTTTCAAGTTGTTACCGCAATGCCTACATGGATAGTAGAACCTATCTCCAGGTTCTTTCCTATGTTCCTCGACAAATCTAATAAGCTGATCAAGACCAGATATAAACTCTGGGGTGCAGCGATTGCAAATGGACATCCATGATCTATCCATTCTATGATCAAAGAGAAAACAAGTATATATTAGGACAAAATTAGGGTCTTGAATGGGTTTCTAGGCCAACAAACACATGTAATGTCATTCTTATATATAATAAATGTGTACCACCTATCCCATCCTTGAACACCTAATATCACTAGTAAGTGTATAATGTGTATTGGGTTTTCAAAAAAATTTCAGCAGCATTTCCCCACTATTCTCTAAGTACATATGTACTTAGAGAACAAACGGGGAAATGCTACTAAATTTTTTTTGAAAACCCAATACACATTATACACTTACATCTTAAGTGAGATTAGGTGTTCAAGAACAGTCCCAAACCAGGGACTATCCAAGATTTACTCCTAATGAGTAAATCTTGGATGGGTTTCTAGGCCAACAAACACAATAATAGATATGTACATGTTAGGGTTTCATCACAATTGATGTTAGGGTTTCATCAATGTTAAGGTTTAATCAAATCAAATTAGGATGCTAGAATGGACACATTTAAATCTTATTTCAACATGCATCAAAATTTACTGAATTAGGTCAAGCATTAGGATTAGAAGCACAAATATATGCAAGCAAAAGATTTATTCGTATCCTAGGATTTACACAAAGCATTACATAAATATTTGTTCATATCCTTACCAACAGCAAGCACAACCGTGGTAGGCCAACACAGCCACGACCATGCTTTCTGTTGGTAAGGAGCTAGGGAGAAGGAAGAAAAGAGGCTAGGGCTACCTGGAGCTAGCGTAGAAAAGAGTGGCGGCGGCAATGTGAGAGCAATGAGCAGAGAAGGAGGCGGCGAGCGGTGAGAAGAATGGAGGCAAGAAGAACGGCACCCAAAGAAGAGCAGAGCAGAGCGACGAGCAGCAGTGGCGGCAGTAGCAGGAGAAAGAGGACACGGCAGCTGCGAGCAGAGGCGCACCGACAGCAGCGACAAGCAGCAGCGGGGGTCGTCAGGCGATTTTAGGCGAGCGGCGAGCAGTAGAGAAAATTATCACGATGAAACAGAAGAAAGGGGAAGACTCGGGTGATACAGGTCTATTAAGTTTGTCAACGACGTCGGTTATCTACAAAACTGACACCTTTTACTCTTAAGTGTCGGTTGATAGTAAAAAATTGACGTCCAATTAGACAATCTTTGCCCTAAATTATTTGGCGGGAACCATTATTAGCGTCGGTTATCAAAGGATAACCGACATCGAAATTGGAACTTTTCACACAAAGTTTCATCTTATATAGGCGTCGGTTAGTAGTTAAAAAACCGATGCTGTATGTGACACTTTGGGCCATTTTTTCGCTTGAAAATTGGATTTTGCGGGCGATTTTAGGCGTCGGTTTGTTTTTACCCAGCCGACGCTAAATATAAAGCGATACCCGTGTCTGGCTGGTCTTCGAATATAGATGTTGGATTTCCTAAATAACTGACGTGGAATGTTATATGCGTCGGTTTTTTTAAATAACCGGAGCCCAGAAAAGAGACATTGAATGCTATTTCTGTAGTAGTGATATAATATGATAAAAGAGCAAGAGTGCACATATCATAGATTACAACTCAAAAACATGTTCTCATAAAAGCAGCTACAAGTAAGAAGCGATGAAAACTGAAGATAAAATTGTACATCTCAGATAATGTGCCCAGATGTTTCTAATACAAAATAGCCTAGAGAGATGTATATGATGAACAAATAAGACTAAAAGCTAAGAAACAACTAGACATCTAGACTATCTATATCCACAACATCATCATCATCAGCTTTAGGCTCATAGTCCTCATCTACATCTGAAGGTGCAACAAAAATAGTGGCTTCATCACCAGAATCAACACCAGAGCCATCACCATCATCAGAGGCATCCTCACCATCACCATCATCATTGTCAGTAGAAGTAGTCTCATCATCAGCCTGGTCAGGAATCTCCTCATATGTAGGAGGACCAAAACCATGACTGGGCCAACGAGCATTCTTCTCATCCCAAGTCATACCAAGAGCATAGAGCTCATTGGCCTGAGGGAAGGATGGAGCAGAATTGCTAAGACTGGAAAGCAGGGTGTCCAAGGGGCCAGCATGCAATGGCAGGTAGGCGGGAGCAGATACACTAGCACCAAAGGGTGGAGGAGCAGCAACAACGAAAGGCTCAGGGGTAGGTTAGTAATGATGATATGCATAACAGGCATAATCCTAAACTTGTTGGTTGTATGCATGTTTGTGCATCATGTAGACCATAAGGGTTTCATTGGATACACAAAACGAGGAACGACTAGTTCGGGGTGGTTCAGGAGGAGGAGATTAGGTAGAGGAGGCAGGGGTTGTAGAGGTAGAGGCTGAGGGTGAAGCACCAAGTGTGGTGGAGGAAAAGACAGGCATGAACTTCTGAATTATGGTTTCACTGATACATACACCCTTCTTGGCTAGCTTGTAATGGAAGTCAGAAATGAGTGATTTCTTAGTGGCGAACTGAAACAAACCACAAATCAGGGATGGATAAGGTGGATGGGTGCCTCGAGTGTTCTTACCAGAGTCAAAATAGGTCATGTGGTGGAGAATGTATCTTGACCATTTGACTCTGATATTCTCAAGAAGGCAATACATTATGACCGCAATGTTCTCTACAATATCTGTTTGATTTTGGTTTGGATGGATGTTGTAGTTGACCACTAAGGCTAATATATGCTTTTTGAGATCGAGGGAGGAGGAGGGTAGGGTTCTCTTCTTATTGTATGGAACATCAGGTTTCTTGAGATAGTGATGGATATTAGGAAGAGTGGTCTCATTCTTCTTATATAAACCCTCATGATCCAAGAGGTTGAAATACTCGCCGTAATCCTTGCACCAGGTCTCATTTTCATCATCTCCAAAAAATAAGACATTTAAGATATCCTCAGAGATTTGAAACCTCTTCCCGATGATCATGGAAGTTAGGATCACTTGAGTATTCAACGAGGGTACAAGAGTGTCATAATTCCAATGCAAGTTAGCGTAGAATTTGTGAATTGCTTTTGTTCTTGTCATTGAATTATGAAATCAATCATGTTTGATAGCCAGGGCAGAGAGGTGATGAACGGTTAGCAACTTAAATACTTGGTCTATGACCACTTGACACCTAGGGCTAGGCTCAAACAAAGCTCTAAAAGGGAAAGGACTCCTAGGAAGAAGGTTCTTATACCTATTTACAACTTCTATTGAGACAAACAAGGTGTCATCAAAGGTAATCAAGTGGGAAGATGAAGAGGAAGATGGAGCATTGCTAGGGGTGGGTCTCTTTCTTCTATGAGAAGCCATGGAGGCAAAAAGAAGGAGAAGAAGAGAGAAAATACAAAAATCAAGCCGCCAAAAATGTTCACCAACCAAGGAAGAGAGAAAGGGGAGGTCTAGGGCAACCTATCTAGGTGGGGAAAGGGCTAGGATAGGGAAGGTAAGGGTTTGGGTAGAGAGCTTAGGACTAGAAAAAGGGGAATCAGTCGGCTATTCTCTAGTTGAGAGGGATAATAGTTGGCCGAACGCAACTTAAGTTGGCTTCAGCCCGCTGATTGATCGAGTTCTAAGAGTCAAAAACTCGACCGGTTGGTCCATTTCAGAATAGCTCTCAGTACAGATCACTTGAGTTTAACCTGGGGGAAACTCGACCGATGGTCAACCTGACCTAAAACCATCAAACTTAATTTCTAGCCATATGAATGCTAATTAAATTCATTTTTTGAGTCTATTATGTATATTGAACATACTTAGGCACATATCATTCATCATTGGGTACTATTTAGCAATAAAAACTTGAAATTTGAGAAATACCCAAAAAAAGTGAAACTAAACATGTCAATAAGAAAATTAAGCAATTTTAAGCAAGCAAGATGAATAAAGCATGAGCAAGACATATAAGATAAAGGAAACTAGATAGATAACATGTCAATATCATCCAAAGCAACTATGAGCAGTTTAGATCTAATAAAATTAAATTGCTATCTATCTAGAGGTTTAGTGAAAATGTCCACCAACTGATTTTTCGTGCCCACATGTGTGATATAAATATCCTTTTTGGCAATGTGATCATGAAGAAAATGATGACGAACCTCTATATGTTTAGCTCTACTATGCAATATAGGATAATAAGAAAGATTGATTGCACTAGTGTTATCACAATAGCTAGGAGAAGCATCAAAATGGATGTTAAAGTCTTGGAGCATTTGCTTCATCCATAGGACCTGGGCACAACAACTCCCGACTACAATGTACTCAACCTTGGTAGTTGATAATGCCACAATGCTCTGTTTCTTGGAAAACCAAGACACCACGCATGGTCCTAGAAGGTAGCAAGTGCCACTTGTGCACTTTCTATCAACCAAACAGCCCGCGTAATCAACATCACTATATGCTATGAGAGTAAAGTCCCTTGACTTAGGGTACCATATTCTAAAGTTTTGAGTTTTGGCTAAGTACCTCAAAATCCTCTGAACAGTAATAAGATGTAATTTCCTAGGACTTGATTGAAAGTGAGCACACAAGCCAACACTAAACATAATGTCAAGTCTAGAAGTAGTTAAATAAAGTAAACTTCCAATCATACCTCTATAGAGCTTCTCATCTACCTTCTCACCTTCTTCATCTCTATAAAGTTTGGCGGTGTTGGACATGGGTGTGTCCCTCGACTTCATGTTCTCCATTCCAAAGCATTTGAGTAGCTCATTGGTGTACTTTCTTTGGTTGATGAAGTTTCCATCTTTGGTTTGCTTGATTTGGAAGCTGAGGAAGAAAGTAAGCTCACCCATCATGCTCATCTCAAACTCACTCTGCATTAGAGAACTAAACTCCTTGGAAAGATCAAGATTAGTTCCACCAAATATGATATCATCAACATAAATTCGAATGATAAGAAAAATACTAGAAGTGTGCTTTATAAATAAAGTAGAATCAACTTTGCCCATGACATAGCCATTGTCTAACAAAAAGTTATTTAATTTCTCACACCAAGCTCATGGTGCTTGTTTGAGTCCATAGAGAGCTTTTTGTAGCAAATAAACATGGTTAGGTAGCTTGCCATTTTCAAAGCCCGAAGGTTGAGCAACTAATACTTCCTCCTCAATTGTACCATTCAAAAATGCACTTTTAACATCCATTTGATATAGAACAAAATTATTATGACTAGCAAAAGCAAGTAGCATTCTAATAGATTCAAGTCTAGCAACATGAGCATAAGTTTCATCAAAATCAATACCTTCCTACTGATTGTAGCCTTGTGCTACTAACCTTGCTTTGTTCCTTACCACCTTGCCATTTTCATCAAGCTTGTTGCGGTAGACCCACTTGGTGCCAATAATTTTTCTATCACTTGGTCTTGGCACTAGGGTCCACACTCAGTTCTTCTCAAACTTCTCTAGTTCCTCCTACATGGCTAGGATCCACTTTTCATCTCCAAGAGCTTCCTTGATGTTATTTGGCTCCAGATGTGAAATGAAGGCACTGTCTACTTGTTATTTTTTATAGGCAACTCGTGTCTTCACTCTCTCGAATGGGTTGCCAATGGTTAGCTCTTTGGGATGATTATTTGTGAAGCGAAGAATGGGATCCTTCTTCTCTTGATCTTCTGCTTCAACCACCTGCTTACCTTTGTTGTCGATGTTGATATCTTTCAAGATAGAAATTAAGTCATCTACAATATCATTATCAACAACATTCTTTCCAATAGTAGGGTTAGATTTAATAAACTTAACATTAATAGATTCTTCAATTTTAGACAGTTCAATATTGAAAACTCTATACACCCTGTTTGTAGTGCTATAGCCTAGGAAGAAATCATTGTACGATTTTGGATCAAACTTGTCGAGAGAATCCTTCGTGTTTAAACAAAACATGGACATCCAAAAATGTGAAAGAAATTAATGGATGGTTTTCTATCACGCCATAACTCATAGGGGGTTTTATTCAAAGAAGGATGCGTAAAAATGCAGTTATGCACAAAGCAAGAGGTGCTAACAGCTTCAGCCCAAAACTTCTTAGGAATGTCATATTCTAGAAGTATGGTCCTAGACATCTCCTGTAGAGACCTATTCTTTCTCTCTACTACCCCATTTTGTTGAGGTGTATGAGGAGAAGAGAAATTGTGTGAGTAACCAGATTTTTTCACAAAAATACTCAAAAAGATAATGTTCAAACTCCTCCCCATGGTCACTACAGATAGAAATAATCTGGCAAGAAGCTTTGTTTTCAACTCGTTTACAAAAGCTCGAGAAAACATTGAGAGTATCACTTTTAGAGATGAGAAACAATGTCCAAGTATAGCTAGAGAAATCATCGAGAATCACAGGACAATACTTGGAACCACAAAGTGTTTGAGTTCTCATAGGTCTGAATAGATCAATATGAGAAGCTCAAGAGCTCTTTTGGTACTAAGGACTCCTTTGGATTTGAAGGAGGACTTGGTTTTCTTGCCATGTGTACAATGTTGGCATTCCTCATCTTTTTCAAATTCCAATTTGGGAAGTCCCTAAACCAATTCCTTTTTGCTCAATTTTTTCATTTGATGCATATTCACATGACCCAATCGGTGATGCCAAAGAGAAATATCATTTTTATCCAAAACTAAGCATCTATCAAGTACAAGCTTTAGATCATCAAGAACAATAACATATAGATTACCATTTCTAGTTCCCTTATATATGACATTGTAAGTGAGGGAATCTTGAAGCAAACATTCTAAAGAAGTAAAATGAACAAGATAACTATTATCACAAAGTTGGATTACACTTATCAAATTGTGATGTAGGCCATCAACTAGAAAAACATTTTTGATACTAAGCTCGTTGCCTACATCACCCTCACCTATTACCTTACCCTTTTTGTTGTACCCAAAGGTCACCGATCCTCCTTTCTTTTTCATGAATTTGTTGAAATGGCTATTTTCACCTGTCATATGCTTTGAGAAACCACTATCAACAATCCACCTTCTTTTAACCTGCATGAAATAAGGATGTTAGTACCAAACTCAAACTTTGGGATCTGGGGTTAGCTTGGGGACCCATTTCATCTTTGGGTTGGTCCCCTTTGGCTTGTAAGGACAATAAGTAGAGTAATGATCACCACATTTACAATAAGCACATACTATTGGGTTCTTAGAGCTGGAAGTCTCTCCATGAAAGAAAGGTGGTTCCACACTCTTCTTGTTACCCTTACTCTTGTTCTTGTTCTTACCCTTAGGAGCAATCCCATCATATCCTAAACCACTAGTACCAATTTGTTTGGTAGAGTGTTCTAGGACAACATTAAGGGATTTCTTTCCCGTAAGAAACTTTTGCAAAGAAGCTCTTAGTTTAGCATTATTATCACTAAGATTAATGATAGTAGAAGATAAGCTAGCAAGATCATCTCTAGCATGAAACAGGTCAGCCTCTAAATAGAGGGCTTTAGTATGAAAAGAATCACGTTCTAGAGCAGTGCTAGCTACCTCATTACATTGCAAAATAGGTCTAGCGAATATATCATTAACTTGAGCAAGAAACTTAGCATTTTCAAATTTAAGCAAAAGAATTTCTTTTTGATAAGCATGAGTTTCTTGCTTCCTAGCTTCATCAATGAGGTTAAGTTCTACATTTTTAGTTTTAAGAACATCAATCTCATATAGGCATTTTTGATTATCTTCCTTATGAGTAGCAATGGTCTTAGGTAGACACCATTCTCAACTTCAACTCCATTGTATTGAAGCTAAAGATCAAGAAAATTCCCTTGCAAGATATCAATACTATCAAGGTGCAACTTTTCATTTTGATCAAGAATCTCAATCTTAGCATAAAGATCATCTATTATCTTTTCTAACATTTTATTTATTTACATTTAGTAAAATATGACTGGCAAGCATTAATCATATCAATAAGAGTTTCTTTAGACAACTCATGTAAATTGACTTCACTTACCTCACTTACCTCACCTACATCATCACTTGTAGAGGCCATGAGAGCAAGGTGGCATTCTCCATCTTCGGAGCTAGAAGAACTTGAGGAAGACTCCTCCCAAGCTTCATGAACTACATCTTTGCTTCTTATTTCTCTTATATTTTCCTTCCTTGTTGTACTCCTTGTCCTTCTTGTGGATGCTCTTGTGATGGCTCTTCTTGGCCTTGGGGCAGTCACTCTTGTAATGGTCTTCTTGGACACATTCATAGCATCTAGGAGTTTATGAAGAAGGCTTCCCCTTGAAGTGCTTTCCCTTGAAGTAGTTAGCATCGTGCTCATTTGAGCCTTCATCTTCACTTGAGGAAGGAGTAGGGGACTTGAGAGCAAGTTGTTGCTGCCGAACCATCTCTTCAATTTGAGCTTTGAAGGTTGTGTTCTTGATCTTCTTGGACTCCTTCTCTTCTCTCTTTTCTTCATCTTCTTTCTTATCAAGCCTTGGCTCATGAGCTTGAAGGTTTCCAACCAGCTCCTCGGTTGACAATTCACTAAGCTTGTACACTTCTTCAATGGATGTCACCTTGGTCTCCCATCTCTTTGGAAGAGATCTCAAGATTTTTGAGTTGATTGTACCTTTGTCCATCACACTACCAAGGTCTGCCAATCCATTGATGATCACATTAGGCCTTGTGTACATGTCTACCACTCTTTCATTCTTGTCCATCTTAAAGTTCTCAAGTAGACCACCAAGCATGTAGATCTTGGCTTCCTTCACTTGCTCTGTTCCTTCATAGGTGACACATAGCTTGTTCCGTGTGGTGTCCTAAGAGGAGATCCGGTTGAACTCGAATGGAGTGAGGGATGCATAGATGATGCTCATGGCTTTGGCATTGAGATGAGCTTGCTTCATTTGGGCTTCCGTCCATGTAGAGATTTCCCCCTTTGGATCTTCATACTTTAGATGCACCACCTTCCACATCTCATAGTTTACTCCTTGGAGATAGAACTGCATTCTTCTCTTCCAATAGAGGAAGTTGGTTCCATCGAAAACTGGAGGTCACATGGAGAAGCTTCCCTCCAAGTTGAGAGATCCAAGTGCTAAATCAGCCATATTCTCCTACTTGTGGAAGTAGCTTGGAGAAGATCTTCTCTGATACCACTTATTGGATCAAGGGCTCTAGGGGGGATAAATAAAGCTTTACAAATCTCACAAAATGAATTAGACCACCAAATTATATTAAGTGTAGAAACTTAAGCATACAACCAATTTGAAGTCCTAACTAACATGCATAGTAAGGGTGAGAGACAAGGAAGAGCTTACACTTGGACAAAGTGGTTTAGAGTGGTTCCACACTTCAAACTAGAAGTGAGTGAGTCCACTACCTAGAGGTGGTTAATATCTAGGACTTTGCAATCTTAATGCTCTTATATTTATTCATAAGATTACAAGACAAAACTACATTCATCCAAGGACTTAATACCTCAAGCAAGGATCTTCAACCTACTGAAGGAGCTTAGCCAATTGAACCAGGGAGTCTTCAGCCTTCAATAAGGACTTACCCACTCCATCTTCAAGTCCTTGGCCGTCAAGGAATTACCTATCCTTCTTGAACGTCCACCTTGCCTATCTCCTTCACTCGGAGATCTGGAACATCATGCTTTCTTCAACCTTGAAGAACAAAAACTCCTTCTCCTTCACTCGGAGAAGATCTTCAAGCCTTTTCTTCAATAAGGAAATGGGGTAGGAAGATAGAGGTGGAGAGTTTTACATGGATACAGGGGGTATCTCTCTTACAATAGATCCTAACTCACTCATACTCATGGATTTGACTTGAACGTAGAGAGAGAAAGGGGCTCAAAGGTGTGCAACACTCTCAACTAAGCAAGAACCAAATATATATATGGAATGAACAACCTTGGAATGAACTCCAAGTGGTCCTATTTATAGCTGGGGGTGCCCCTTTGAGTTGGGGAACAGTCAAGGTCGAATTATAGCCATTTTTTCCCAAGGTAAAAAATCTTTTTTCATCCAAGTAAGTCACCAACGGTCACAATTACTTTTTCTACAATTTCCATACAGTGCAATCAGTTGAGATTCATTAAAGGTAACTCGACCGATTGGGTAAAAGACAAACCCAAATTTCAAACCATCAATCGAGTTTTTCCTAAGGAAACTCGACTGACCAATGAAAGTTGGATTTGGTCAGTAACCCAATCGGTCGAGTTCTGTGAATACACAACTCGACCGATGCACTCTCCAAAAAATGGATCTAGTGGATCGGATGAGATTGTAACTCGACCGATCAACATCCTGTGATCAATTTTTGAAAGTGCATCAAAAGTAATTAAAACTTGGTGCAAAGTGTCCCAATCAATTTTCTCATCTTAGTTACAAGTCATGTCATCAATACAAGTGATTAAAAAATTCTTCTAAGGTCATTTACATGGATTTCCTAATTTGCACACTTGTATTTCTTTTGACTTGAACTGTAGCAAATTAGGGCTTGAGTAATTTGATCCTTTTCATGTACCTAACACCTGAAATCAATCTTGAATACACATATTAGATACATATGAATGGAATGGTTTAGTCATTATCAAAATATGGACAATGTATAACTTCTAGGTCAACATAATGATCTCTTTAACAAAATTATGAAGACTGAGAAGATTCTATATTAGTGGACAGATGGTACTATATCCCCTATCTGCAAGAACACATGAGATATCCAAAGTTGCACAAGCTATAGAGGTATCAAGTTGATGAATCACACTATGAAACTTTGGGAAAGGATTATCATGTAAAGGCTAAGGGTTACAACGTAGATTTTAGAAAACCAATTTGGTATCATGCCAAGAAGATCAACAAAAAATGCCATTTTTGTGATAAGGAGGCCTATGGAGAACTATATATAGAGAAAGAGAGATCTTCATATGATTTTTATTGATTTGGAAAAGGCTTACGACCGAGTACCCATGGAAGTGTTGCAAATGGTTTTGGAGAAAAATGGTGTACCAACTCGATACATTAACTTGAGTAAAGACATGTATGATAGCTTGACTGGAGATGTGAATATTCCTGGTGAAGATACACCAACATATCCTATAACAATTTGGGTACATTAAGGATCAACACTAATTCCCTATCTATTTCTTCTTATTATGGATGAGTTTATAAAGCATGTTCAAAATGATATTCCATGGTGCATGTCATTTTTTGATGATATTGTGTTGATTATTATAAAAAGGTGGATTGAATGATAAAGTTTAACTTCAGAGAAATGCATTGGAATAAGATTGATTAATGATTGGTTGGTAGCAAAATTGTGTATATGCATTATAGTTTTCACCAATCTAGAATTATGAATGGTGGGTCCAGGTTGGATGGGGTGGATGTACCAAGATGTGATATTTTTTTACTTGGTTTCTATTATTCAAATATATGGGTATATGTAGGATGGTGTTCATCTCAGAATAACTATAGGATGGTTGAAATGGATGAATTCAACATGAGTATTATTTGATTAAAAGACCCCTCTCAGATAAAAAAGTATGTTCTATAGAACAACTATACAACCAATAATTCTATAAAGGAGTGAATGTTGGGCGGTGAAGAAACAAGGTCTCAACAAGATGAATCTGGCCAAAATGCATATGCTAAGATGGATATGTGGGAGGAAATGAAAATATCACTTAAGAAATGACTATATCAGGATCAAAGTGGGAGTACAAGTATTGATAAAGTTATGTAAGGGCCATCTGAGATGGTATAGACATGTACACTGCAGACTGACTAATGAGCCTATACAAAACAATGTTATCAAGTCAAGAGTGATTAAAATCAGAAGAGTCAGACCTAAGTTAACCTTTAAAGATCTTATACATATAGATTTTGAATCTCTACATCTTGATCAGAATATAATCTATAATAGAGCTGATTAGAAATGGGAGATCCATGTAGCTGAAACCAACATGGTTGTGATTTAGGCATATACAATGATGATTATGATGAGGTGTGTAATGTAGTGAACGTGTGTGTGCCTCGAGTTTCTTGGTATTTAGTACTATATGAAATAATGTACAATTGCTACTTATGAATATGCTTGGTAGTTCCAATATTAAATGCTAGTAAATTATTTAGGACAACATTATAACTAGCTTCCTGATATCAAAGGTAAAGTTGATTAATTCAAAGGGGTATTTCATATGCTGTTCACCACCACCATCATGTCCCTCATGGAAAGGGTCTTGTGCCTGCTTGATGATGACATTACCAAAAGGAAGACCACATGGTCGATGAGATGGGACATATGCCTCTTCTTGACAATCTTAGTGGGAATTTTCATATAAATATCTACTACCTTTTTACTCTAGTATCATCTACATACATTCTTAGAATTAACCATAGGAATCTTGTCATGCTCCCGCACATTAGCCTCACCTTCCCACATCACATCATTTTTAGGTTCTGAGTTTTGGTCATTTACCTAGCACAGCAATTCACGAGTCTAGGGTGTGAATTGTTGTTGGATTCTTGGAAGTTGTAGGGGTATGGAGTTTTCTAGATCCATAGCATGCAAACCGTGAAATATCCAAGTTATCTATCCTAGGAATCTAGTGCCAATCTTCAATTACTCAATGGGGCTCTACTAGTCATGCTCAGTGAACTTTTGAATGAGGGTGTTGTTTGTTAGATGGCTATGAAAAATTGTAGTATAAGAGGTCACTACGTAGAATTGTAGCATAGAAGGTGGTATATTTTTATATTTTGTTAAGGAAAAATGATGACAATAAAACATTTATAGTCAAAACCCAAGCCCCAAATAAGTCTATGAAGAGAGAAATACTTAAAGAATCCTATTGGGCTCTTATCAAATAACAATATGAGGCCTCCTATTGTAAAGTTGTTTGCTGAATGCATTGCACGGTGGATTTAAGCAGGTAACCAACTGATCAACTAGCAATAAATTTTTATAACCCATTCATTATTAAATAATATTGTTGTTTCAATAATTTTTTGTGTTGGCATACATTTTTCATCCCAACAAAATCATAACCTTTTCCGTTACCATGTTCATGTTCTATTTTCATGGGAAATATTTGGCTCTTGCTTCACATCTGCAGCCATATTCTACTAAATTGAGTCTGGAGGGTGTTGTATGAGTCCATGTTCAACCCGTTGTTTCTCATGATGGCCGATGATTAGGGGTAGGCTATGCTCAAAGAGAAATTCTACACATTGATAATCCAAGGATCGACAATCATCGTCTTCGTGCGGTATGTTGTGCTCTGTAGAAAGGAAGGAGGAGAAAGTGGACCAGTAGCACATGGGACATAAGATAATTTAGGTGCGGGATATTGCTCGTGGGGCTCTGAGGGGATATGGATATGGAAGGAATTGAGGTGGAACAAGTAGAGAACAACAAGGGTGTGGAAGCAAATAAGAAGAGGACATCTAGTGTTTGATTGGATCAAATTCAATTGTGTCTACTTCACTAATGATCATTTCATTTGTATGCATTGATGATTGATGACTATTCAATTCATATCTATAGATGGAGATTTGACTGGTTAGAAAAATCAAGACCACACAATCGACTGACCATGGTAGCTCCTACTCAATGGCAGAACAAAAAAAGTACAATAAGGGGGGTTAAGTGATATAACGTCGATATGAATTGTAATTCGATGAGGTTGTATTAAAAAAATATGTAAAAACTATTCTTAAAGTAGGAATTGAACACAAACCACTTGGTTAGCAATAAAACATTGATGTGAATCCATATAATAGATTACTTGTTATTATATTAAATACATATATGTAGAGTACTTGACTGTGCTATAAATTGTAAAATATATATTTTTGGATTTTGGAGAGGGGACTCGATCCTTAGTTCTCC
Source organism: Alisma plantago-aquatica (assembly GCA_963693085.1). Classification (NCBI taxonomy): domain Eukaryota; kingdom Viridiplantae; phylum Streptophyta; class Magnoliopsida; order Alismatales; family Alismataceae; genus Alisma; species Alisma plantago-aquatica. Next base: position 1,795,126,446 of record OY856409.1, read on the forward strand.
CTATAACTCTTCCCATGTTCCTCATGTCATGTGCAGCCCATAATTTGTACCTAGCCCCTCAAGTTTTGGATTGTTCATGTTGCATGTGTTGCTGCTGATTTTAAAGATGTATTGTTTCCTACCTCAACTCATGACATACTTACCTTTCTTATAGTTCATTCTCACTTTTACATGTATATATATGTAATATGTATCTTTGTGATGTGATTTAGCTATGTGTTAAAATATATATATTTGCATGATGTTGTGTTATGTACACAATTCCTAACAGTATTTTGTCATTTGTGGAATGTGAAGATTATTACCTCTAGTGTGCTTGTGTTACCCTATGAAGTTACTCACTGCCAAACAGAGATATATTCACTTGGTTACATGAATGCTTGATGCTCCTCTTTTCTGTAACTGAGTAAATAACAAAAACGAAGTAATTTATATGAAATAAATATAGCATTTATTAGACAAGGAACAAAGACATCAATCATATTTATATCAACCTAGAGGTAATAGTAGCCATATGGTGCATGCGGAGAAGAGATGCATGTAGTCTCTGAGAGTTTCTATATGAATATTAGCTTTTTAAATTGTTGTTATTTACTACCTTACAACCTCAATTCGTTCTTGTCCACCATCCTTTGAATTGGGTACCTCCTACTATAAATCTAGAAAACCTTTGAATTGGGTAATTACCCTCTAAAATATGAACCCAAACATGATTGTCACCTTAAACCTCTCATGTACTATTTTTTTGAACTGTATGATTGTCACCTTAAAGCTCTAACCTTAACAATAATGAGAAAACATGAAGACAACATAATGTACAATCCATAATAAATACCTATACCATTACCAATGAAAATCAATAATAATTGTTTTACCATTATGTAAAGATAGTTAATTGAGCTACTTTATTTTGTCATTACTCATTATAGGGATAAATCTTACATAAACTTGCAATACATGATCTATGTAGTTTTTTGATCAAATAAAGAAAATAAATCTAAGATTGTATTTTCATCTGACGTGTGCATTTTTATTCGAAATAATTATCATAATTTGACACCATTAACAATATTTTTTTTGAAAACATTATGAATAAACATAACACTATTGTGTCCATGTCAAATAGAGGCAGTAGGAATCCAAGTTAAGTTGGGGAATTAGACATATGACCTTTTTATTTGATAATGAAGAGCCCCTCTCATGTAAGGCCATATTGGGCTCAACATGGTAGAAGGTAAACCTCAGAACCAAGCACTTACTTGGGGGGGACACTTAATAATGTGGGACATTTTCGCACCACGGGGGTGGGTGCTTTCATTAGAGACTATCGAGCCACACTGCCGGGCTACTGTCTCACCTGAATTAGACATATGCCTTTATTTTGCATTTCCACTATGTACGTGAAGCACATATTTATGCCTTGCTTTTACATTTCCCCTCCCTTTTCTCTATATTACAACTTGCTACTTCTAATTTTTCTACTGCCAATATCTTCCAAGTACAACACGATGGATGTTATAAAGCATATGATTAGAATAGTTCTCTCATCTATAGCCTTTTGTGGCACCTTCATAAACATGTTTATGACACACACATTCAATTTTTTTGTAAGCATAATGTTTATAATGTAGGTCTCATCATTTAGAGTGTGTAGTTGGTAGTGTTGGTTTTTTGAAAATGTCACACTCATATTTTGATGATGCAAATATTTCCAAAATTATATTACTAACATGTGTAATAAGTATTTTAGGTAATCAAGGAACTAAGTCAAGATCCAACTACTAAAACCTTGCAAATATATATGATCAAATACTCGCAAATCAAGTTGTACTATGTATTTATGTATTTCTTTGTACACCTGCATTTTATTACAAATTGTGACATGATGTAAGGACAAGTGATGAAAACCTACCTAAAACCCAATCCTACACTCACATGAAGACTTTAGGGTTGATAGGTTTAATATGAGTCATTAGTAGGACCTCAATTACATTGCAAATATTTGTATAGAGTCTTTCTCAGTTGACAATTTTGTGGATTGAGACACACTTAATCAAAGACTCAATAAACTGAGAAATAGCCTTGCTTATCTAAATTTCTGAGTCAATCTCAATCGACAATATTGTCGATGAAGAAATTTGGTCGACACTATTGTCGATCAAGAAATTTGGTTGAAGAAAAGTTTGACCGACAAAGAGCCATTGTGCTTAGTTGATCGAGGATATAGACATACACATATGCTTTGGATCCTAGGACACTGCCCAGTTGATAGTTTGTGGACTGAGACTCAGTCAGTATGTTTTTCGACTAAGACTCTTTCAGCCGACAATATTGTGCATTGAAAATGGTTCTAGAATGTTAGTTTATTAGCGATCAAAATAGTTGTTGTAACTTAGTATGACAAGTTGATCACTAAGAACACTCTAGACACTCCCCACAGGTACCCTAACCATTTGTAAATGTTTTATGTAAATTGAGTAGTCTTAGGGAACCTATACATCAACTTTGTACACAACTTTACACATTACATTGCAACAACATTTGATACATACTTGAGCATACTTTGACTTGCCATCTTTCTCAAATAGCTTAGTAACTATTCTTAAAGTTGCTATCATTCTAGCCTAAGCCCTTAGCTCAGCTATAATATCCTCTCCACCTAATACTACTTTTCCCAAACCTTTTTGGAGTGGATCATCATCACATTTCCATAGAGCTTGATTGTACATCTTGAAAGCTAAATTGTAATTTCCATTTCTCCAACCTCTTTCTACTTTGGTGTATTGTGCTTAGGCTTCTTCTTGGAGTGAAGCCTGCCCAAGATCCTATAAGAAGGAGTCTTCTCTAGTTGGTGCTCTTTCTAGTCCATCAAAGAAGAGGTGAAGAGGGTGACCTTACATGGCCCATCAAATAAGGTGGTAGTTCCCCTTGAGCGGAAAAGGAGGGTTAGTCTTGTGCCACAAAAGACATCGATAAATTTTGTGCATTATGCATTCTATATAAAAAGAATATAATACATGATTTTGAAATCCCAGTTGAAAATAACTAGGTAGTGGATTGACGTCATTTGACTAAACCATTCTAAATCTGTGTCTCTTATGGTCACCTCCTTTGCTTTATATTTTTGTTGCAATTTAAGTAAAGTAATTTTATTTGATAAAAAGTATTATAAAACTCTATTCACCCAACTAGATATTTTTATTTTGTATCATAGCAGGTCTTCAAGGATCCTTTACCACTCTTGAAGATGGGGGGGTGACAATAGATTGGGACAACCAGACGTTGATTGTAAATGGTGTTCTCAATGTGGAAAGAGAGGCCACTTGACTTTTGAATGTCTAAAGAACAAGAAAGGTATGGAGTCCTACAGAATTGCATGGGAGAAATCAAGTGATGATAGTGAAAGAAGTAAATAGGAGAAGGTAGAATGTCTCATAGCAACAACGAATGAAGAAGAAACTAATGAGGTAAGTGTTTCTAATTTGTCTAAGGAAGAATTAGTTAATAGTCTTACAGAACTTCATGACAAGTATATCTATGGTAAAAGAAAAAAGAAGAAACTATCTATAATTTTTGATGAAATTCATGATAATCGAAATACGCTTAGTTTTGAAAATGATTCTTTAAGAGCTTCAAATAATATATTAAAGGAATCCATTGAAAGTTATAAGGCCGAAATGCTTGATCTTGAAAATAATGACAATCTTCTTTTTCAAGAAAAGGTTGATATGCTTGCTAAACTAAATGATTATCGAATTCAACCTATTTTATATAATCATTCAAAATATGATGCTTTGATAAAAGAAAGAGATACTTTACTTCACATATTGCTCAAGTAAACTTAGATATAACTAAAAAACTTGCTAAAAATGTTGAGTTGCAAAACCAAGTTTCTTTATTGTTGCAAGGGAAAAAAAGTCTTGATATTATCTTAGTTAATACTTCTAAACAAATAGGAAGAATAGGTTTAGTATATGTGCCAAAGAACCAATTATCACATATGCCTAAAACCAAAAAATACATGCTTCTAAGAATAGAACTACATATGTACCTAAAAACTAAAGTTGTAAATTCACAAAATGTAAAAAAGAGAAATGAAATATCTTTTATCTCATGTCATTATTGCCAATGTCTTGGACATTATTCCTTTTCATGTGAATATCAGATGAAATGATCCGATGACATGGTTTGGGTTCCAAAATTCCCAACTTAGAATAAAAAGGGTAACCTATTGAGATTTGACCTATGCTTAATTTGATTAATATATTTATGTCTTATCTTATCTTAATTTACGGTTAATTTTTCATATCTTTTTCTAATAAAACTCATTTGCATAAATTTTTAGTTATTTATTTGCATATCTTTTATTTAGACAAAGATTCATTTGTAAATTGTTAAAACAAAAAGTCTAGAATTGCTTTCGGTCAACAAAAACCTTGACGGAGGAACCTTTCGGTTGAAATAAAGTTTGACCAATTTTTTTTAGGAACTTAAATTTGAATATTTCAATTCATGTCATAGCAAATAATTTGTGTACCATAAATTTTCTATACATAAGAAGTAAAAAGATCATGAGCCTCATTTGCAAATCATTTCTTTTGGTCTTAATGTGTGCCATCACGTTCATCTACTTTAATTTAGGCATTATATTCAGGGGGAGTATCCCACTAAGGAGGAGTCATCTAGTATTTACACTTTCTATCTTTTGATATGACAAAGGGGGATAAATAATCCAAAGCAAAAACTCTTTCATTTCTATTTAACATAATTTATTTGGATATTTTAAAACATTGTTTCCAAATTCAAAATTTTACTTTATTTCATGGTTTCATATATCTAACATGAATGATTTATCATGAAGATTCGGTTCATAAATGGATATCTTTTTTAATGAATCCCTTTTCTTGTGTTTGAGATCTATTTAATTGATATGAGATTAAGGGGAAGCTCAAAGTCCTTTAATATGACTTGCATATATTTTTGCTATTAATTGATTCTCTATATCAATGTAGGCTTAACATCCTTTGACAGTTTGTTTAAATATTCTTTTAGAGATGTTATTATATTACTTAATGGCTTCTCTATATCAATGTGGGATTAACATCCCTTATATTTGATCTAGAGATACTTTTTTTGAGATCATTTTTGTGCTTAATGGATTCTCTAATCATTTTTGGGATTATCATCCACTAGAAATGGTTGAGAAATCAGTTATGGTTTTGCCTTTTGATTTTCATGGCATATCTTTTCATATGTGTGATTTATCAGATCTTTTTGTCATGAGGGACTCAACATTCCTTTCACTGGCAATTAGACAACCTTTTGATGTTCCTTGATCATATGTCCTTCTGATTATGCCTTAATGTCTATCTTTTTAGATTTCCCCATCTATTCATTTATTTTTTACATCAAGTATAAGTTTTTCCCTCTCCAAAATAACAATATTGTTGAGGAAGGTTCTAAATTTGCTACTTTCACTTTATCTTATAGAAATATTTGTCATCATA